>CM057449.1:1053315000-1055815000 GCA_016271365.2 Neoceratodus forsteri
GAAGCAGAGCACAGAAATAAAAGCATTTTTTCATGGAAAACAACACTTTTTGGCAGTTTGAATGGTAGAAGATTGATTCACAACTCCTTCAGGCTACTACTCCCATTTGCTATGGCAAACATGACAAAATCACATTAATGAGGCCCCACCAGTTATACAGAGGCCACAAAAGGCTGCAGAGCACACCGCCCATTGGTTAGGTAGGTTCTATCCACAGGAAAACATCAAGGAGGATTCTAGTACTTGTGGACTCAGGGGTTAAGGGAACAGAGAGGTGCTATGTTCTAGTTGCAAGAAAGGAAGATTGATTCATGACATCCCTTGATCAACAGTCAGGTGGGTTATTCCCATGGTAGGGAAACTGATTCAAGAGGCAGGGGTGAACTTTGATGTAATCATACACTTAAGGGCTAATTATCTGGTCAACCATACTGTAGAGGAGGTAAAAATCAGTTTCTGCATGTTTGTAAAGGTCCTAAGGGAGGTAGCAACATTAGTGACCTTCTCAGAGGTGTTGCCGGTCACAAGAAGGGAGGAGGGTAGGCAAGTTCAAATCTTTGATTTTAACAAGTAGCTGAAGGATTGGTACAAGGTAGACATTTTCAACTTCATAGGATGCTGCAGAGCATTTTGTTGGGATGTGACGCTGTTCAAGAGAGACAGCCTGCACCTGAGAGAGAACACTACTTCGGGTATGGGCAGCCTAACTGGAACTCCCCAACTAATACAAAAAAATAGAAACAGCAGAGGGTATCAAAAGACACTAGTTGGGGGGCAGGCTATAGGATTAAACAGCATGTGGCAAGATCAGTAGTAGAATGGCTGCAAGACTGGGTAGTAGGGGTAAAAAAAGGTTCAGTAACAGACATGGGAAAAGATAAAATGAGGATCATTAGCCAGTTGCCCTACCGCTTGTGACCCTGACAATCTGGGTTCAGGAGCACACCCAGAGTTGTCAGAGGGCCAGCTGAGGGGAGAAGGCCTAAAATTCATTGGACTGTTCACCTTCTCTGGGGAGAGACGGGACCTGGCACCTAGCATCTGCTGATCCCTAGTGATATCTAGGGGTAGGTGAACCAGGGGCCAGTACTGAGGCCAGATTGGTGGAGGTGGCAGACATCTGCATGTTGGGAGTTGGAGCACACTCAGCTGTGTGCGGAGGTCATTACACACGCACCTCTGTCAAGGGGAGGCTATGGAGAAACCACATGCAGAATAAAAACCTTGGACGATTACCAGATTGAAGTCTGGGATACAGATGTGGGGTATATCCCCTAGTTACCCCAAGGAGAATAAAAAGAGTAATAAAAATGAGGATAATGGAAAACAGTACATCTGAATGCCAGGAGCCTGGGCAACAAAGTGAGTGAACTATAGCCGGAGATGGTGAAGGCACAGCTGATCTTATTAGTCAGAAGTGGAACATGGGTGACTCAAACCCATGACTTGGAAAATGCTCTTCCATGCTATACCACACTGTAGAAAGGATGTACCAAAGGATAAGAAGGATTTAAGGCTGAGGCTACTAAGGACGGAGCCATAGGGAAGAAAAGTGAGGTAGAATCAGTCTGGATATATCTGGCCCAGTGGAGGGAGGAAATTAGGGTGAGTGTGGTTTATTGACTGCTAAACCAGAATGAGGATAAGGATATGGCACTGAGGGAGGACACTGGGAGGATATCTGTTAAAGGCAAGGTGGTAGGCATCATCCTATCAAATCAGCAATAGGCTTCATCAACTCCTCCTTATCTTCTGGTGCTTTCCCTACCTCTTTGACAACATTAGTTTTGCTTATTAAAGAAAATACATTGAATACTGATATTCTTACCCACTAACAATGAGTTTTACAGTTGCTGTTCATTTCCAAGGTGTTAGAGAAAGTCAAAGCCCATCAATGAACAGACTGTCTTACCTCAGATCCACTTCTACCTAAATTCCAGTCTGGTATTTAGATTACCCATGGTATAGAAACAGCTTTTTTATGAATGTTAAATGACATTCTGTCATCTATTGATAATGGAATCCCTGCTATACTGCTACTGCTAAACATTTCATCTGCCATTGACATCATGAAACATAAAATATTATTTGACCACCTGAAATCCATCTTTGGTACTACCAGCACAGTCCTGTGCTGGCTTGACTTGTATTTCACTGGCCGAGCACAAACTTCTGATAGGGGACTCAACTGTTAGGGGTGTAGACCTGGGGAAGGGAGAGGAGAGGGAAGTAAGGTGCCTGCCTGGTGCCATGGCTTGAAGGGACAGGAAGCAAATCCTCAGGATTGCAGAAGTAGCATCACAGGAGAGGGAACTAGATATCATTGTCCACCTCAGGACAAATGACCTAGCTAGGCATGAGATCAGTGCAGTGCAGGATGAATTTGTGGAGTTGGGAGGGGCCTCAGACAGGTAGCAAGCACGGTAACCTTCTCAGAGGTGCTGCCAGTCTATGGCAGGGTGAGGTTAGGTACTGCACACCATGGAAGTTTAATGAATGGTTGCAAAACTGGTGCAGAGCACAGGCTTTGGCTTCATTGGGGACTGGAGGCCACTTGGAGATGAAGGTCTATACTGGCATGATGGTCTGCATCTGTCCAGGAAGTGAAACAAGCTTATAGGTGACAGGTTTAAAGGCTTCCTTGGCAAGCTTTTGAACTAGCCATGGGGGGAGGTGCTGATAGGAAACAGGAAAGTTCAAGCCTCCTCCCACAAAACATGGCAGGTAGTAGGGTAACACTGAGGTACAGAGCCTGACAGAGGGCAGGACAGGGGTAAATGGAAAAATAGACAAGGGCAATAAGAGCAGGGATGGGGTAAAAAAGGATAACGCCAACATTAAATGGAGGGCAATGAGTACCAATGCCCTAGTCTGGGAAACAAGCTTCCAGAGCCAGTAGCCCTGATGGAAGAGGAACACTTGGATATTGTGGCAGTCACAGAAACATGGTACATGGAGAAGCATGACTGGGATGTCAACGTACCAAGGTACACAATCTACAGAAGGGACAGGGAGGGTAAAAGTGTAGGTGGAGTAGCTCTCTACATAAGGAAAGAGATTAAAGCTACAGAACTAAAAAGTAAAGAGGGAGGACAAGAGACACTCTGGGTCACCTTGGAGACAGGGAATGGCATCACAATCTGCACAGGGGTTGTATAGATACCCCCATCTCAAGGGGAGGAAATGGACACAAAAATGATAAAGGGCATTCTCAAAATGGCTGAAAAAGGGGAGATACTGTTGATGGGGGACCTGAATATGCCAGATGTTAACTGTACGACATGGACTGCAGCCACATCCAAGAGCAGGGTCATTCTCGATGCCCTACAGGGGGCATGCCTTAGACAGCTAGTGGTGGAACCCACTCGGGAGGGAGCAATATTAGACCTGGTACTCTCAAATGGAGAAAGGATCACAAATTTAGAAGTCAGTAGACATCTGGGAACAAGCGACCACTGCACAGTGTGCTTCTCAATAAACACAACCATGGAGACAAGCCATACAAAGACAAGGATACTGGACTTTAGAAGGGCTGACTTTGGCATAATGGGTGAATACCTGAAAATGCATTAGCAAATGGCCAGAAAGGAGGGTTGGAAGAACAATGGAGAAAAATCAAAACTGCCATCATGGCGGCAACAAGCCTTTGTGTGAAACAAATAAAGAAAACAAAGTGGAATAAAAAAACACTATGGTTCTCAAAAGAAGTGTCAGGGAAGGTTAAGGAGAAAAAGGATGCATTCAAAAAGTATAAGGTATCACAGAAGAAGCACAGCAGGGAACTGTATCAATTAAAGCAGAAATAAGTGGGGAAGGCAGTCAGAAAAGCAAAGGCCCAAACCGATGAAAAGATAGCCAACTCAGTTAAGAAGGGGGATGAAACCTTTTATAGATACATTAGGGAGCATAGAAAGGTTAAGGGAGGGATAGTGAAGATTAAAGGAAAGCGGAGATGGGCAGAGGGAGACCGTGAAAAGGCAGAGATACTGAATGAATACTTTTGCTCAGTATTCACAAAAGAAGAAGAGGAGGAGTTACCTAAATCAAACAATGGGAGCACTCTGGGTAGTGGGGTTGATGCCAGTCCATTCACAGAAGAAAGAGTCCTGAAAGAACTCCTAAAACTCAAGGTGGACAAAGCAATGGGGCCTGACGGGATTCACCCTAGAATCCTAAAAGAGCTAAGGGAGGACCTAGTGACACCACTAACCACACTTTCTAACAAATCATGGGAAGAGGGGGTGGTATCCGAGGACTGAAAGAGGGCAGATGTGATACCCCTTCACAAAAGTGGGAGCAAGGCAGAAGCAGGAAACTACAGACCTGTTAGTTTGACTTCAGTGGTGGGGAAAATGATGGAATCACTTCTGAAAGAAAGAATTGTTCAGTACCTAGAGGCCAGCGGGGCACAGGACCCAAAGCAGCATGGATTCACAGCAGGAAGGTCATGTCAGATGAATCTAATCGATTTCTTTGACTGGGTGACCAAAGTAATAGACCAGGGAGGGGTTGTGGATATGGCCTACCTAGACTTTAGCAAGGCATTTGACACAGTCCCACACAAAAGATTAATAATAAAGTTAGCCAGCCTGGGAGTGGGTCCCAGGGTGGTAGCCTGGGTAGCAAACTGGCTGCACAACAGGACACAGAAGGTAATGGTGAATGGAACACATTCTGAAGAAAGGGGGGTTACTAGTGGAGTACCTCAGGGCTCAGTACTGGGACCAGTCCTCCTTAACGTCTTTATAGGTGACATTGCAGAGGGTCTGGAAGGAAAGGTATGCCTCTTTGCAGATGACACAAAGATCTGTAACAGAGTTGATACACAAGGGGAGGTAGAAAGGATGAGAAGGGACTTGGCAAGGTTGGAGGAATGGTCAGACATATAGCAACTTAGATTCAATGCAAAGAAGTACAAAGTAATGCACCTGGGAAATACAAATCCAGGAGAAGAGTACACAATAGCAGGGGAGGTACTAACAACAACAATAATGGAAAGGGATCTGGGTGTAGTCATATCAGATGACCTAAAGGTGGGTAAGCAATGTGAGAAGTCAGTAAGGAGAGCCGGGGATACTGGGATGCATAGGGAGGCATCACAAGTAGAGAAAGGAAGTGGTTATCCTCTGTACAGACAGTTGATAAGACCCCATCTGGAGTACTGTGTGCAGTTTTGGAGACCTAATCTACGCAAGGACATAGACAGGATGGAAGCAGTCCAGAGGAGGGCAACTAAAATGGTGCAGGGTCTACATCAGAAACCATATGAAGAGAGACTGAAAGAGCTTAATATGTATACCCTTGATGAAAGGAGGGATGGGGGTACATGATAGAAACTTTTAAGTACCTGAAGGGAATCAACAAAGTTCAAGAGGGTAGCATCTTTCAGAAAAAGAGATGTGTAAGAATGAGGGGGCACAATTTAAAGTTAGAGGGGGGACAGCTCAGGGGTAATGTGAGGAAATTATTTTTCACAGAGAGAGTGGTGGACTCATGGAACCACCTTCCTGGAGAGGTTGTGGGGTCTAAAACAGTGGGTGAATTCAAACATGCATGAGACAGACATAAGACAATTATAGTGGGGGGTTGCAGGAAGTAGGCTGTTGGTTAACTAGAATCTGCAGCTTATCCAAGAGGTAGGGAAATGGGCAGACTGGGTGGGCCAAGTGGTCCTTATCTGCCATCAAAGTCTATGTTTCTATGTCAGTTTCATCTTTGCCTAAACCAGTGACAGCTGGCATTCTGCAAGGTTCAGTCATCGGGACCCTCTTATTTGAGCTACGGCAGATATTATAAAAGTTCATGGTCTGTCCTACCATAACTAAGCTAATGGTGCTCAGGTCTATGCCCCAGTTACCAACTCCTTGAAAACTACTTTAACTCAAATATCCCTGTGCCTTGTCAACGTCCAATCATGGATGACCACAAATTCACTCTCATAAATGTCACCTAAACAAAACATCTTGTATGTAACACAAGAGTAAAGACCACATTTGTTAGCCTATCCAATATTGATCTGCACCATGGTTCCTCTACTATTCATCCCACTATAGTTGTCTGTAATCTTTGAGTTATTTTCTGCTGATCACTGTATTTAGAATCTAATGTCAGCAGTACTGTCATCTCTGCTTTCTACCAACTACATACCATTTCCAAGGTCTCTTCTGACTTGTGCCCTGAGACTACTGCTACCTTGGTTCACTGTTATATTTTTTCTCATCTGGACTATTATACTCCCTCCCATGTAGTCTCTCAGCACAAAGTTTGCATCCCTGTAAACTTATTCAAAATGCTGCAGCCCAAGTCCTCACTGGTTCTAGTAAGTCCAATCATACCTCTTCATTACTAGTCAAACTTCACTGGCTTTTAATCTGTCACAACCCCACTCAGCAAGTCAGGCCCTCTGCTCCCACAGTGCCAACCTTTGAGTGCAGTATTGTAAACAGGAACAGAACAGGGTAACCCTCCTGTCTGTTTTGTGGGTCCGAATCACATTTGGTCCCAAGTTCTGAAGGGATTCAAACTGTGAACCTCTTGCTAGCATACCCAATGTACAGGCTCAGATAATTCTCCTCTTCAGGGAAATGCCAGATATCTTTCGCCAAGGGCACCTAACCAGGTATACAAAATTAACCCTTAAAAACTCTATGAAAGACCTCAGATAAACTCTTACCTTTTCCCAGTTTGGTATTACCATTAAGCTTATGCACAGTGTCAACTGTAACCATATATGCTTCACTTGTCAAAGAAAGAATTTTGAAGGCACACCAAGCAGTCTCTTTAAAATAGAGGTTTACTTTAAAATAGATAAAAATGTAAAATGTAAATACAGAACAATATATCATAATGCATACAATCACTTAAAAGAACAAGGTTTAAAAAGAGCACACAAATTCCTACCACCAGACAATTAGACTTGTCTATCTAATGTATATCTTCTAACAGTGCTTGACATAGATGTTTCTTCTTCAGAGTCCAAACATGAATGTCGCTAAAGGTCTGCCACAGCATAGTTAAAAAACTGTCCTTGAAATTGCCTCCTCCATGATGTCACCCAGTTCCTCCTCTGTTTATTAAAAATGATACAACCAGTATGTCTTATAACTCAGGAGGTATTTTAAATAAGATGACATAAGCAAAAACTCATTCCAATATGACTGTTTGATCTGGAGTGGTTTTCCTGCTCCTCTTTGATCTTGTGTGTTTTCTTGCTTTTCAAAGACATCAAAGAACTTTTACACCTCTGCAGTTTCTCACTTAGCTGACATATAGCTTCTTTTAGCACCAGTTGAAATTAACTGTTCTTTCCTCTGAAGACATCATAAAATGGATATTTTAGTTCCTGGCCTTCAAAGAAGCACAGCTCAACAACAAGACCAAAAATGTGAGTCTTTGAAAGTTGATCACATTACAGAACCTGCTGTTTAACATATCCTGTCCTTTGAAGTGACACCTGGGGGGGGACATCACAGGAGCACAGGATTTCTCATGACAGACAATCACACTACATTTTTTTATATTACAAAAATCATAGAGTAATCAGAACCAGCTGTCCAAGTGTCACACACGGTACTCAGGCAGTAAAGTTATTGTTGCATGTGCTTTTTATTGTCAGCAAGGAGCCTGTGTAAAGAGCCAGTGGCTCCTAGCACCTTAACCCATTAGTGGGTCTTCAAATGGGGATGTATATGCAGGAACACCTGCTATGAGAGCAACAGATGTAGAAATGGAGCCAAGCTCAAGTGTTGAAAATCACAATATACATATGGGAGGTTCAAATGCCAAGCAGGAGGGGACAATGTCCAATACAGAAGTTTTACTAGGCACAAAAGGGAAAATTCAAGCTTTACCACAGGTTTAAAATATGCCAGACTATAATGATTCAGAGGGGGACACTCTAGTAGAAGCTGAAGAATTTCAACCGGATCCAGTGTAACAGATGGAACATACCTCTTCAGAAATGAATGGGGGATTACCCCAAGCAATACCCTCTACATCTGACATGGTTACTCCCCCTCATGCAGACAAGTGGGAACACCAGAAATCGTGGTGACTGACATGCAGCTGTTCTCAAAGAGTGGGAACAATCCTAAAGCCTCCAAGAGAGCCTGAAGTTTGCACCAGAAATAGATTTGCTCTTTTAGCTAAGTGGAAACAATGGGACAAGGAAGAAGATAATTTTGATGTATCATCTGTAGCCTCCTCTCAACCGTATAATATGACAGATACAGAACTGACCTCAGGGGATTCAAGGTCCTAGAAAAAAATTAAAAAATCAAATACAAGGTCATCTGCAGAAGAAATTACCGAGGAGCAAGGGCATTCCATTTCTAAATTTATGGGTTTAAACGTTACATGGGGTCACTGAAAGTCAACAGTATTAAGAATGCAAAGTGAAGGTGTACAACTTTCTCTGTTCTTAGGGACTTAAAGTTGGATATCTATTTTTTGCAGGACATGAGACTGCACACTCTCAGGGAACAACAGGGTGCCTCAAAAGAGTGGTTCAGTGGCCCATCATTCTGGTACCTGGGTGAAGAACCTTGCTCTGGACTACTGATGCAGCAAGTTTAAATTCCGCCAGCAAAGTGTCGGCAAAGTGGCCGAATTCGCTGTGCGGAGTAATCTGCAAAATTTCCTTGTGTTCAGGGGAATTTTTCCAAGGCAAAATTTCACCTCCTGTGGCAAACTTTCACCTTCTGCAGTGAAATTTCACCTTCTGCTGGTAAAATGTTGCCACAGAAGGTGAAATTTCACCTTTTTGCGGGCAAACTTTTGCCATTCTGCGGGTGAAATTTTGCCATTCTGCTGGGCAAAATTTCACATTTCACTCCACAAAATGGTTGAAATTCATGGCTTACTCCACATAGCTAAGTTTTCTCACTTCACCCACCACTACTGTGGACTGGGTGTCTTAATTAATGCACCACAACTTAAAGTCTCTTGTTTTATAGATCTACTACCAGGCAGGGTTCTTATCCTCAATGCTAAATATTATAACCATGCTTTCAGGATGATAAATATCTACAATTTACAAACAAAATATCAAATAATTGAATTACTGAAAAAGGTGCAACTGTATTTGTATACCTCAAAATCAGTAATTTTAGGAGATTTCAACTGCATATTGTCCCTAGAGAACACAACCAAGTTTACACAGAAATTGTACAATGACACTAATTTTTTGAGCAGGTTATATAAAAACGCATGCCTCAAAGACTGTGCAGCAGTGAAAGGTCCCATTCAAGAGCACACTTTTCTAAAGGAAGGTTGTCCACCCATATAGATTTCTTCTTTGCATCTCAATGGTGTCCAGTGACCTGTTTCAGGGTGATACCAACTGAAACCTCAGACCATAGATTAATTATAGTGAATTTTGGAACACCAAAAAATAAGCCTCAATCCAGTTCTATTTGGAGACAAATGTCTCTTCCCTTGAAAATCAGGAGACATGGGAGGTGATCCAGGCAGAGACTTGAGAATCATCATCAACACAGATGACCTGAAATCATCCAAGTAGACCACTAAAGCAGTGGGTAAGGCTAGAGGGATGCTGGGGTATATTAGTAGGGGTATCACAAGTCATAAGCGGGAGGTAATAATCCATCTTTACAAGACACTGGTTAGGCCCCATCTGAGTACTGTGTGCAGTACTGGAGGCTGCACCTGCACAAGAACATTAACAAAATGGAGGCAGTCCAGAGAAGGGCAAACAAAATGGTGCAGGGACTGCATCAGAAAACATATGAGAACAGATTAATGGAGCTCAATATGTATACCGTAGAGCAAAACAGGGAGAGAGGTGATATGATTGAAACATTCAAACACCTTAAGGGCATTAACAAGGTGAAAGAGTCTAACATGTTTCAATATAAGAAAATAGCAAGACAAGAGGACACAGCATGAGATTAGAGGGAGGCCAATTAAGGGGTAATATGAGGAAGTTCTTTTTCACAGAAAGGGTGATGGATGCATGGAATGGCCTACCTCAGGAAGTGATGGATATGAATACAGTGCAGGGCTTCAAACAGGCGTGGGATAGGCATAAGGGAGCAATACAGATGAGTATGAATAGATAGGCCATTGACAGAGTACAGGCATATGGCACATTCATAAGGTAGATAAAATGGGCAGACTGGATGGGCCTTGCGGTCCTTATCTGCTGTCAACTTCTATGTTTCTATGTTTCTATGAGTTAGAATCAAGACTGTCATTTTTCAAACTATAAGATAATTCACTTTTTTGATGGTAAGACACTAAAAAATATATAAAAACAGTTTGCAGTCAGTTAGCTAAAAATGCCTCACATAGGAGGTATTTGAATTATCTGAAACTCAGGAACAAACATCAAACTTTAATGTCTCAGGCCATAGAAACAGGGATGGATCTCTCTGCCCATATACAAGAAATCAAAATTGAAGTGTGTAAGTTTCAGTATGGCAGGGCCCAATCGCTTTTCATAGAGCAAAGGTTTGGGACTCAGGGAAAGGCTCAACATACAAATCCTTATGATATCTGTACTCAAAGAATTGAGTCCAAATATATGATGAACACCAGTTAGAAATAGGCGAAATTACAGATGACGATCTGAAGATGGACCAGATAGTAGCTAATCATGTGTAGGGATTATTTGGTCAAGCTACCCCCAACTCTGATACTCTGGAAGGTTTCTTTCAACACTTATGGATTCCAGGGCTCCCAGAGGGGGAAGAAAAACAATTGGTATTCCCCATCTCAAAAGCAGAACTACAATTGGCTTTAAAAAATGGTGTTTCTCCTGGCCCAGATGGGCTATCAAGAGAACTCTATAAGAAAACAATAGGCAATCAACCAGATTACCTACCGGCATTCTGGCAGGGGCTATACCTTTTCCAGCCTTACTGGAAGATAGCCTTTTAATTTTTCTATACAAAAAAGGGAAAAGGACTTTAATTAATAATTGGAGGCGTATAACCCTCATTAATCTTGATTGGAAATTATTGTGTAAAATACTTGCACCAGACTGGCAAAAACTGAACAGTTTATTATATCCCTGGCCCAGGCATGCACTATTCATCAATGAACCATGGTGAATAATCTTAAAACTATGAGAGAAGTATTTGACTGTTCAGCTACTTCAGGCATTCTATTTACACTTGACCAGTCTAAAGTTTTCAATACAGTATTGCATGAATATCTTTTTGAAGTGTTAAGGAAATATGGAATTCTGGAGAAATTCATTAGTTGGATTCAAATCTTGTATAAAAATGATTCATCAAGTCCTGTAGTCAACGGCAGGGTGGGAAGGCATATTCAAATTCATCGAGGGGTAAGGCAGGGATGCCCCTTGAGCCCTCTGCTTTACATCTTCACCATCAACTGCTTGCTCCAAAAGCTAAATAGGGTCGAAGGGATTAATCACATTCAAGGGCCATGACAAATAGAATTCCCAGTAGCTTTAGCATATGCTGATGATGTAACTATTATGGTTGCAGATACAGCTTCAGGAGAGAGAGAGCTCTAGAAATAGTGTCCACCTTTTCAGACATTTCTGTGTCAAAAATAAACAAACAAAAAAGTGGGGGCTTAGTATTACATAAAATTGAGAGTCAGAAGGATGATATCTCTGGCATATGGCTTTCTAAAACACCTGTCAGGATCTTAGGGGTCCTGTCTGGAAATTCAGACCCGGCTATCACAAATTGGGAAGAAACCATAGTAGAGGCTGAAGAGAAAACTGAAAAATGGAAATCTTTCCCTATGACCAAAAAGAAAAGATTGTATATGTATAAATCTTTTATCATACCTTTATTTTTGCTGATTAGCTATGTTTTCCCTTTGCTGGCAAAGCTCGAAGCTAAAATATATAATACTGAGTTTTGATTACTATGGGTCAATGGGCTAAACCCAATTAAAAGAATAATTACATCTTGTCCAGTTCAGAAAGGAGGTTTGGATATGCTGAATCCTGTAATTTTCTTTTTTACAAATTTTGTGTACTCAAATCTGCTACCTATACTTTTAGGGAAACAAATGCCCTGGGTAACTATATTTAGGGAAAGGTGTCTATGTTTCTTCCAGAAGTGGGAAACACAGAACTGGGGCTCATTCCGGGCCATCTCACAAGGTACAGCTCCATATATTTTAGAGCTTTTCAAAAATCTGAAAGGGTGGAAAGTGACTCAAAATGAGATCAACCACATGGTCAGGAAAAACGCTTACAAAAAAATGTTGTATTCATAATTTCTTGTCACACCATGTTTTTCGCTCCCTGATAAAATTAAGGTAGAAGAAGTCACTGCACAACTGACAGAAGCTATAGTCCCACCAAAAGTTTGGGACACCCTCTGGCTAAGTTGACATAACCGATTGAATGTAAGAGGAAACCATCATCACAAGGGAATGCCAGAAAGAATGTGTCTAAGAGAAGGTTGTGTTGATACACTGGAGACAATGTTAAATTTATTCAATGACTGTCCCCATATGGATGAGGTTTGAGATCTGTTGGGTAACAAATGAGAAATACCTCAATTTAAGAAATTAACTTATGATGTTCTGATCTTTGGTCAGTTTGGGAGGGATTGGCATCAATCAATCAAATCTTTATTTAACCAGGCGATCATCTTTGAGCAAGCTCATTTGCAAGATGGACCTGGCATGAGTTTCATAAGGGTATCATCAGAGTCATAATGGCTGTAATAAAATAGGTTATATGGTAAACAAGATGCCAGTTTGTGTTACAACAGAAAAGGGTAAATCAACAGGGGATCATAGACGGATCTCAAAGGAAACAAAAACAATGTGGATGAAGGAAAAATCATCACTTCCACAACCCATCTTCAAGGTGTGATGGAGACACTGGCCTAAGGCTGCTCTGTTAGAATCTTACATTTTTATATTGTAATGCATCAGGAGAATTGTTTAAGGAGGCCAAGATATGGTGTTGATGTTTAAGATGGAGTATAGAGCAATATTAGAAGGTTTGAGGGGGAGGTATGAGGAGATCAGGGTTGATATTTTCTGGGTGTGCAATCTGATATCTTCACTTACACAAATCACAGATTTTACTGAGTTTATTAAGGAGACATTGTGCTTGAATGAGCAAAGGGTTATTTTTTCCACTAACTCAAATGATTCTCTGACTGACTAGCTAAACCTCAGTAGTCAGTTTTGGGTATCATATGCTTGATGCTGTGTTGAAAGGTCTCTCAAAAAAAAAAAAAGGGAAACAAAACGTGTTTTTGATGATTTAGGATAGTATTGGGAGCCTTGAAGGTTTGAAGCGAGAGGGGGTGACTACAAAAGTGGAGTATGGAACAGAAAATTGGATATTTTCAGGGAACTGCTTATGAAGGGCTAAATTTATTTTAAGTCCAAATGCCCAATACCTCCTATTTATAGGATAATAATGGTATATATCAAATGCTTTAGAGTTTATACTGAGGTGTTACATGTCTTCTGCATATCTTGTATGTAATTTTCTGTATAGAGTTGACAAATAAAAAATATCCCCTAGTCTTGCAGTAGGGGGAACCCTTGACCATCTTTTACAAGATGGCTACTGCAGAGGAGACAGTAGAGAGAATGGATGCTACAGAAGCAGGGGAGCCGGCCTTTTCCCCTGCTCTTACTACACAAGAGCCTGTCGAAAATGCGGTGATTGTTTATTGTTTATTTAGAACTAGGATTACAATTACCTTTGAGCCAAGGCTCTTTTACAAAGGTTCCACATCAGGAGAGTACATACATGTTAAACAAGGGCATACAACATTAAAGAGAGCATACAACCATATTCATCAGTTCAGGTATGGCATCATGGTAAATAGGATACATGAATAATACATACAAGGAATCATTTCCGAAACCTAGAAGAAATCAGGGAGGAAGGGTGAGAGGATAGGAGGGTGGCAGCCAAAAAAGAAACTGGAGCAGTTCACAGCATTGTCAAAGAACATCAGAGGGGGGGCGGTTGATCTCAGTGGGGAAGGGGGAAGTTAGGGGTGGCAGTCACATGAGCTGGAGACTGTGAGATGGTGATGGAGGCTTGATTTGAATATGCCCAGTGAGGAGGTGGAGGTGATGTGAGTGCTGGGGGCATTCATCCAGCTGGGTGCAAGGTGTGCGAAGGATCTTTGTCCCAGAGTGGTGCGGCATCAGGGGACCTATAGAAGCTGATGTTCAGACCCTCTGGTGTTACCAGGATTAGTGTTTGGGCACAGGAGGGCTTGGACACTAGGTGGAGTAAGGTGGAGTAAGTAGTTTTTTACGCCATCAAGCAGGTAAGGTACTTTATGCGGTTAGCGAGTTGAAGCCATCCCATTTGAGCGTAAAGCTCACGTGTATGTATGAGTCAGTGGGATCCAGTAAGCAGTCGAGAGGCCTTGTTTAGGGAGGTCGCTATGCACCTTAGGACAGTAGCAGAGGCAGAGCCATAGATTATGAGGCCGTAATCTATGATGGAGACCACAGAGCTCTGGATAGCCATCTTCAGTGCTGCCTGGGTAAGATGCTGTCTATTTCGGTAGAGAATTCCAATGCATGAGTTTACCACTCTGGCAACACTATCAATGTGAGTCCCATAAGATAGGCAAGGATCAAGTGAGATTCCAAGGTATTTAAAAGATGACACTTGTTTGGGGTGTTACCAGCGCTTGTATTGATATCAAAGGGGTATCGCCTGTGTTTGTTTTGTGAGCTGCAGAAAAGCATAAATTTAGTCTTTTTGTAGTTTAAAACCAGTTTATGTTTTGTGAACCAGTTTTCACAGTGGAGAAAGCAAGTTGTAGGTTGTGAAGTAAGGGCTGCGGTCCTTATGGGGGGTGAGAAGCACAGCATCATTGGCATAGAGAATGATTTGTTCTGGGCTGGATAGTGGAAGGGAGTTCAGGAAAAGGCTGAAAAGTAGTGGGCCCAGTATGGATCCCTGAGGGATGCCTGAGCGAACAGGTTTGGAGTCAGAGAGTACTCCTGAGATTTTTACTCTTTGTGAGCACTGGTCCTGGTAGCTGTTAAACCATGCAGTGGAGTCCTGGGAGAGCCCGGCATTCAGCAGTTGTTTGGTAAGCAGGCCATGGTGAACAGTGTCAAATGCCTTAGTCAAGTTGATGAATACGGCTCCAGTTAGATGGCCTTTGTCCAACAAGTTGTGAAGGTCTCCAGTAAATTCCAGGAGGGCTGTTGATGTGCTGTGCCCTTGCCTGAACCCATGTTGCTGTGCACATAGGATGTTAATTCCACTTGCGATGCTGGCAACCCAGGTTCTGGAACGGACCCGCATCACCGGAGGACCGGCCGGGGGGGAGAAGGATAGAGTGTCCCATGGACAGCTCTCCTTCTCTGGTGGGAGGGTGGGGAAGTGTCTGATGCCTGATGGACCCCTATCAGAGACCAAGGGTCCCACAGCTACCAGCACTCGCAGCCAATGGAGGCGGGGCAGATGCAGGACATCATTGCACGTCCCCGCCTCCTAGAGGAAAAACTAGGAAAAATGGAGGGGAGAGCCTCTGTCTACATGAAGCCCTCCCTGGGCTTCAATCAGCCACTGCGGCTGCACTCCCATCCAGTCACTAATCCCATGGCACCGGAATTAGGGGAACCAGTGCCACAGCCCCACCCTCTGAGGGGGTAAGTCGGGGGTAACTGGGAGTTGTGGCAATGGGCAGTTGGTGGGAGCTCCAGGGGCCGTGACCAGGGCAGATACAAGATGAAGGCACCTCCCGGTAGAAAGATAAAATTAAAAATATATATTTATTTGTCCAGGTAGTCTGTAAGCTGGTCAGCAACAATGTGCTCAAGGGCCTTGGAGATGGGGGTAATATAGAGATTGGCCAGTAGTTCCCCTGTATGGACTTGTTGCTGCTTTTAAAGATTGGAGTGACAATAGCAAATTTCCATTTACTTGGGAACTGACTGAGGCTGAGGGAGAGGTTGAAGATTCTGGTAAGTGGGTGCAACACCTCTTCAAGGGTGAGGGACAGCAGTTTAAGGTCCAGTGAATCATCACTGGCTCTGGACTTGGAGAATGCCTTTGTTATGTATTTGCAGACCTCATTCACCTTGACTTTTTTGAAGTGGAACAGCAGATGATTTGAGGTGGTAGGTAGGGAATTTGGAGCAGGAGAGTCAGTTTCAGAGAAAAAGTTCAAGGGGAGAACAGCACTAAGGTCAGTATAGGCTGTATTGAAAGTACTGGCAATGACCTTCAGGTCAAGAGTGGTGGCTCTGTCAACCATCAGTAGGGTTGGGAAGGATTTGGACTGCTTCTCTGTGACTTCCCTAATATTGTCCCAAAAAGCTCTCCCATCTCCCCAGGTGTTGGTGAGGGCTTCCTTGTAGTAGGTACTCTTCGTCAGTCATATTTGTTTTGTGCAGTTGTTGTGAGTCTGTTTGTAGTTTTGAATGTCCAGTTGAGCACCTGTGGCCCTAGCTGTTGCCCAGAGGTGGTCCTTGACTGAGCCAGTAGCTCAGCCGTGAGCCAGGAATTGGAGAGTACCTTGACTTTGCGCTTTTTTTACTGGGGTGTAGGAGTCACAGGCAGAGTTGAATGTGGTGATGAAATAATCAAGGGCTGAGTCAACATCCAGTGCATTGTATATGGGAGACCAGCCTTACCGACTAAGACAGGATTTGAGATGGGTTAGTTGGCCACAGGGTAGGACTCTGCTGGAAATGGTTTTAGGAGGAGGCTTATGAAACTTATTTGACCAGTTGCAGATGACAGGGGAATGGTCATTGAGGGAATCCGGGAGGACAGTGGTGTTGTTGATACAGGTTGGGTGGCTGGCAAGAACCCAGTCCAGGAGAGTGCTTGTACCGGACTTGTAGTTCTTCCTTGTGGGGGAACTGACCATCTGCATTAAGTTAGCTGAAGAGATAGCATCCTTGTGGGTTCCTACATCAGGTGCAAGCCAGCTGATATTAAAATCGCCAAGAAGGAGGATCTCAGATCTGGGAGGTTGGGATCTTAAAAAGTCCAGAACCGCACAGAAACCAATCTCTTGGTCTTTTGGTGGCATGTAGACTGAGACTACAGTGAGCACTTTATTTTGGCCCCAAGGAGTAGTTTGATAGGTAGGAATTGCACAGAAGAGTCAGAGGGGGTAGTGGAGATGGGGTGACAGGTGATGTTGTCTTTGATGTAAATTGCACACACACACCCCTTTTGTCCTCCTATCAAGTCTGAAAATGTCATAGCCTTGTAGCTCAATAGCATGGTCAGGAGTATTGTATGTCAGCCAGGTTTCAACAACAGTAAAGACATCAGGATTATGCTGGTCAGCAAAGATTTGAAGGGCAGAAAGCTTTGGGAGAAGGCTGCATATGTTGAGGGTGGCAATGATGAGACCCCCGTCTGATTTCCCAATTCTGGCTGGGCTGGAGATAACCGGGCCAGGGTTCGGGTGTACACTCCCTGACATCAGTAGGAGGAGGAGCATGAGTTTTAGTGCAATCTGTTGTTGTTCATGGTCTGTGTGGTTTCATCTCCATAAATTGCAAGACCGAATATAGCATATGTGCTGTATGTCCCAGTGCAGAGCAATGGATAGCAGCGGGGGTCGGTTTGCCCAGGTTCCATTCTCATGTGTATCAGCGTACGGCCAGACCTTAATAAGGGGGTGCCCCAAGGGAGGGCAAGGTGCATGGACCAGGGTTCCAGGTTGGTGGTAGGAGATGAGTAGGAGTTAGGTGTAGGGTGAAGAGGGGTGGCAGGCACCAGGGAGGTATCTGAGGGGAGGAAGGAAAGAGACAGTAAGGAGAGGCAGGAGCAGGTGGCTGAGGAGAAGCATGGTCTGGGGGAGTACTAAAAGGGAAAGAGAAAAAACAGTTGGGTTTAGCAGTGGAGAAGACTGGTGGATTGGATTAGGTAAGTGTGCTTATAATTGGGCCATCTAGTGGCCAAAAGATATAATCTGCTAATGGAAAATTTAGGCAGCAGAGTAGCAGAGCATATTAGCCGAGTTACAAGAGGAAGACACGGGACCTGAAGTTTTTGTATCAATGGAGTATTTAATGGAGGATGTTATGATAGTCGAGGTAAAGAAAATAGTTACAGTTACTGAGCCCTCCAATGTCAGCATTATGTCAGATAATAATGCAAGCCAAATAGACAATATCACAAGCCAGGCTGAACAATTGCTATCGCAACTAAATGCCAAGGAGCAATGTTTTTTGCAGAAAAAAACAACTGCAAGCTGAGATATCCAAGTTGCAAACAAATACAGTATCTGTCAGTAGCAGCAATCCTCATTCTGTCAATGTTGATCAGCTGCAAAATGATGCAGCAGCATCAAAGGCTGCTGCTGCCTCACCTGCTGTCATTGCCCAGTTCAAAGCAGAAGACACACAGAATATTTCTACAAACCAGTAAGCGTCTGGCAGAAATAATGACCCATCGGTCATGTGCCTAGAGCCATGGGAGAAAGTTCAGGGGGCCTCGCTCAGAATGGCACAAATGAGCCATTGGAGGCTCAGCCTACCATGGCTGCCTGTTGTTTCCATTGCTACAGCTGAAACACTCTCAAATGAAGCAGCCTCTAAGACCCAAAAAGGAGCAGAACACTACGAGCAACTGGGTACAAGTACAGCAAGGGCATAAACTGGAGTTATGTAGCAATACACTTCAAATAAAAAGACAATAAATACTCAAGCTACCGGAAATAATGTGTCACCCCCAAGAAATACTGCTATTGGGTCAGGGAACTGGTTGCCTGTGCACGTGCTAGAGGATGTGGGTTGGAGTCAGTCGGAGGATAGATGGTGAATTCCGGACTCCAGGGATCCAAATGTACATGAATACAATTCAAATAGTGCTACTAGAGCTCTCTCAGAAATCATGACCACCACTTCAAATAGTATTGTGTCACATAACCTTGTAGCTTCCAGTATACCCCAGGGTAATATAGCCATGGAACAGAATGATATTTTACCTGAGTCTAACAATGTTGTAGAAACAAATAGAGCATCAGAACATGAAAATGCTCCACCTACAGTTACAAATCGGCGCCTAGAAACTACGGGCCCTTATCTTACTGACAGTAATCCTAGCAGAATGGGTCCCACAGAGGATACCTTACAAGACTCTGCCAGGAGAGCCTGGTTTGAATCCATGTTTAGACTTTCAGACTTATTCCAGAACAAGGGGGAAACAGCTCTCTGAAGGAACACTGTTCACCTAATTTATAAAGGGGGGCTTGGAAACCCCCCAGACAGGCTTTATTTGGCCAAACAGTTATTGAAAAGTTCAATGAAGTTCTTCTCATCAGAAATGTTGCCTTGTTACGTCTTGAGAAAGCTAATTATGATATTAGTTTTACAAATGTGACAGGGCTAGATAGATTCTGGTCTCAGTACCAAGCCCTTAGGAACATCACACTATGGATCCCCTTTTTTGCTGTTCCCCTTATAAAACCTGTGGTCAAGAATATAACAGTTACGTTTCGCAATGAAGGGGTGAATGTAGAGGATATCCCCTTCTGGCTGAAACTGAGGTGTGAGATTCTGGACAGACCATCCCCCATTTTAGATAGTGAACAGATCTGGAATGGTGGGTGGAAGATCAGAGTTAAACTGTTCAGTACCAATAATGTCCTGTTACATCTCCCTAACATATTTTTCCTGGGGAAAGATAGGAGGATGTATTCTATGCAGGTCAGCCTAGATCCTGTGTTAAGAATGGAACTCGGACTCACCAGAGTTCAGCTTGCGACACACCAAGGTGTAATCACTGTCTTGAGTATGGGCATATTTCTGCCAATTGCTTAATTCTGTTTAAGTATAACTTATGTGAGAAAACTGGCCATGCATATGGTAGATGTCCCTGGGCCTCACATGAAGGGCTAATTAATAGAGCTCAACAGATGCAGGCCAAAAGAGTTGCTGAACAGAATTTGAACACAGGTAGTGGGGAACCAGTGGTAAACATAGTACCTCAAGACCCAGCTGCCACCCCAATGCAGATGAAGTCTGAGCATGACCCCAGCGTTCCGATAGAGGACAACATACCCGATAAAGAAATCAATAATGAGGAAGTCATTGCTAGCTCCCAGGGCCCAGTCCCACTACCCGAAGATGCTGCTACAAAAAGCATGCCTGCCCCCAGCCAAGAGATAACTTTCAAAATGATTGGTCAAAAGAAAAGGGGTAGGCTAGGGAAGACTCTAGCCTCCTCAGCTACAAAAGGGAAGAAAGAAAAGCACAAAGCTCTACCCACATGGAAAACAGGGAAGAAGTTTGCAGTATTATCTGCAGACAGACAGTAGGGAGAATTGGGGGACGAGGGATCTGATGCCTCCTCAGTTGCCTCTACAACCACAGACATCACCTCAGATACAGAGGAGGGAGGAGGAGAAAACTCCATAGTTAAACACACTAGACAACTAGACACAGGAGGCTCACTAATACCCCTTAGGTATGGCTGACCAGTAACCAACAATATTTTCAACCTTAAATGCGCTCCCTAACTATTTCAACCCTAAATGTCAATAGTATCAAAAGCTCTAGAAAAAGATTGGTGACATTGCATTCACTACATAGAGGCAATAATGATATTTACTGCCTACAAGATACCAGACTTAAAACTAACTCTGAGTTACATCAAGCCACTCAGGCATGGACTAAAGGGTCCACATTCTGGTCTGTGGGAGAAGAACTCTGTGATGGCATTGGCATACTACTTACCAGTCTCAAGTTAAAAGTATCTAGATTAGTGGACATTCACCCTGGTAGGGCATTAATGCTAGATTTTAACTACTGCCAAGAAGGAGTTTGAGTTCTCTCCATTTATGCACCCCTGATAAAAGCCCAGAGGGTTGTACTTTTTAAGGAAATATAGCCAAACTTATACACATCCCACCTGATTATGTGGGTAGGGGACTATAATTGTAGGTTAAAACAAACAGACGGGGCTAAAAGCAAATAAACTATTCTGTGACTCCTAAGCATTACAAAACATTATATCTATAACTGGATTAGTGGATGCATATATAACTAAATTTCCAACTGGGGGTGCATACCTACTTTAGGGGCTCCATATCCATAAAGACCAACTTTGTTTTCTTATCTCCTACACTCACAGAACAGGAGTTACACACACAAGCATGGGAATTTTCTGATCACGAATCTACAAGTAGGGTGAGATAACTCCCTCAAATGTAAAAAAAAACAATTGGAGGCTAAATGAGGCTTTACTAGACCAACCAGCAATTCAAAAGGTATGGAAGATAGTGTGGAAGGCTAGACTATCTGGTATGGGATTATATAACAAACTGGCAACTTGGTGGGAAGACACAAAAAGATCCTGGCAAACATTTTTTCAGACTAAATCCAGGAATGCAGCTAATAGAGACTACATAAAATATCTCCAATTGCAAGATCAGTTACAGAGCCTTATCTCACAAAAAGAGATTCACAGAGTTGACTATAGCCCCCAAGTTAAGATCATAAAGAAACAAATGTCTGAAAATACAGTATAATCGAGCTATGCCTTTTTAATAAGAGCTAAGATTTGGCATCCATACAAAGAAAGGGTCATTTGACCCTTATAAGGAATGCAAAACTAGAGTAGGACACAGAATAATAACTGAGGTAGCTTCAGAGACAGGCCACGTGGTCTCTGCTCCAACAGGGATTTTAGAATTAGTTGAACAATATGTGAGTCACTTTTTGGGACCACCCCACAAACAACATGAACTCCCTAGAGTTTTAATCATCTGAATCTTCCCCAAGCATCCTTTGCAAACTCTCAGGAGCTGTCCTGAGACATCACATTAGATGAGGTGCAATTAGCAATCAACACACTTAATAAGACTCATCTCCAGGAACTGGTGGTATAGGCTCTGGCCTATATAGAACATTTGCAAAAAACTTGCCCCTGCATTGGTAATAGTATATAACCACGTGTTACAGACAGCAACTTTTTTGAATCAGGCCACACTTATAAAAAAGGTGACCAAGAAGAGCTAAGAAATTGGAGGCCATTGAGCCTGTTAAACACAGATTTTAAAATAATAAGTAAAATCTTGTTAAAGAGACTTTCAAAATTGGCAGAAAAACCAAGTCCCTCACAAACATGTGCCATTCCCAATAGATATCAGTAAGATATCCTCATCTTGTTAAGAGAATTGATCCAGAAGGGCAATAAAAATGAAATTTAAGGGTACGTGTTAAGGCTTGACCAGGAAAAGCATTTGACAAACTGGCACATAGTTTTTTAGTTGCTGTTTAGAAAGTATTTGGGCTTTCAACTACTTTCATAGAATGACTCAGAAATATGTATAGTAAAGCTTTACTTATACCAAATGTGAACGGTTGGTGCGGGAAAACAATTTAAGTTTGATGGGATGTTAGACAGGGCTGCCCCATTAGTCCTCTCATACACTTTTAGCATTAACATCTTAATACGGAGCATCACTGTGATTAATAGGATACTAGGACTTCCCCCTTCCCCTGGGTTAACACCAGAGAAAATATTTGCTTATGCAGACAATGTGATACTAATACTAGCCTCAGCAACCTGTGTGAGGTCACTAACAGGCAGACACATTCTCTGAAATTTCAGGGTCACAAATAAACTATAGGAAAAATAAAGGTGTTTTCTTGGGTAACACCCCCCCTATCAGATAGTAACTCATTTGCTAGTATCTCAGTATCACAACAGCCCATATCAATACTAGGAATAGAGTTGGATCAGGGGATATGTCTACAACCAACTGGGAGGCAGGATTGTTAAGGGCCAACAGGTTAATTTCTAACAGAAAAGGCCAACAGATATCAAAAAAAGAAGAGGGTTTTATAGATAAAGACATTACTATTACAGGCCTTCTCACGCATGAGCTACAACCCCCCCCCCCACACACACACACAATGTAGTTACTGCCCTGTTCAGTGTATTTTTTCAACCCTTGTGGGGCAGTAGGCTGAATCCGATCAAAAGGGAAATCACATACAGGAGAATTCAGGAAGGTGGGATTAATATGATTAACCTTGTAGCTTTTCATTGTATTATCTTTATTTCAAACAACTTTGGGTTACCTTTGAAACCAGAAAACAAATTATGGCAACCCTTTGTGTTATTGTGGCTAACACAATGAGCAATCCCTTGGTCATAAAAAAAGCCCAAACTATTGAACAGACTGCCCTTGCTCCTGAAATATGGTCCAGACCAGTTAAAAAAATTATTAAATGTGGCCCTACCATCCCACAAATACAGATACTTGATAGAAAGGTTATTTATAATAAAATTCTACAAGTAGAAAGGAGAAAAAAAAGTGTTTTCCCACAATGCCCTGCTAATAGACAGAATTTTTTTTTAAGACAGTTATCAAATCCAAGACTACCAGCATTTACCTGGGACATAGTATGGTTGGGAAATTATGTTAGGTTAAATGTGAATAATAATTATAAGCACAAACAGCTGACTGACAGATACTGCCTCAGGGACACTTGTCCCCAAATACTAGAAACACAAGAACATCTCTTTTTGGAGTGTACCTATATATACAGACATTTTGGGCCTATTTTTCCAAAGAATGGGGTGAGCCCTTATACTTTTCCTTGTACCCAGGATTCTTTTATGGTACCACATCTGGAGGTTGGGGCCGATATAATGCAGAAACACAATATGTAGTCTTTGCAGTTCTCTGATATTATAGCTGGCAATCTAGATGCAAGTGGGTCACACAGCAAAGAATGGTGTCTCACATCGAACTTCTGAAGAATGTACAATTTGCATTACAAGCTATTGTTCAAAACGATGTAACATAGAAACATAGAAACATAGACTTTGACGGCAAATAAGGACCACTTGGCCCACCCAGTCTGGCCATTTCCCTGCCTACTGGATAAGCTGCAGATTCTAGTGAACCAACAGCCTACTTCCTGCCATTCCCCCACTACAATTGCCTTACGTCTGTTCCATGCATGTTTGAATTCCCCCACTGTTTTAGATCCAACAACCTCCCCAGGAAGGCAATTCCATGCATCCACCACTCTCTCCATGAAAAAACATTTCCTCACATTACCCCTGAGCCGTCCCACCTCTATCTTTAAATTGTGCCCCCTTGTTCTTGCACATCTCTTTTTCTGAAAGATGCTACCCTCCTGGACTTTGTTGAATCCCTTCAGATACTTGAACGTTTCTATCATGTCCCCTCTTTCCCTCCTTTCATCAAGGGTATACATATTAAGCTCTCTGTCTCTCTTCATATGGTTTCTGATGCAGACCCTGCACCATTTTAGTTGCCCTCTTCTGGACTGCTTCCATCCTGTTTATGTTCTTGCATAGATGAGGTCTCCAAAACTGCACACAGTACTCCAGATGGGGTCTCACCAACTGTCTGTACAGAGGGATAACTACTTCCCTTTTTCTACTTGTGATGCCCCTTCCTATGCATCCCAGAATCCCCCTGGCTCTCCTTACTGACTTCTCACATTGCTTACCAACCTTTAGATCATCTGATATGACTACCCCCAGGTCCCTTTCCATTTTTGTTGTTGTTAGTACCTCCCCTGCTATTGTGTACTCTTCTCCTTGTTTTTGTTTCCCAGGTGCATTACTTTGCACTTCTTTGCATTGAATCAAAGTTGCCATATGTCTGACCTTGGATGAAAGGGCCCTCCTTTTGGTCCATGGGATTGGATAACTGTGAGGTGTTGAGACATTGTTTAATGACAGTAGGCTGCAGTTAAAGGGGAAGTAAACATTGCAGAAGTCACTCAAACTGTGAAAACCCATAACAAGATCTTTCAAATGAGGTATTGGACTTACCAGTAGGTGTCAGGAGTCCTGAGATATGAATACCTAAATAATCTGTAAATTAAAACAAGGTAGCAGCCATTTCACTGAATCATGAGACCAACTGTGATGTCACTGAGGGGAAAGCTGTGATTAACAACATGCAGATTGCCCCTCAGTGACATCACTTTCTGTTTAAAAATGGTGGCTGCCTTGTTTTGATTTATAGATTAATTAAATAGTCATATCTCAGGGCTCCTGACATCTATATGAAAGACCAGTGCCTCGTTTGAAATATCTTTTCATGGGCTTTCACAGCTAGAGTGACCCTTGACCCTTGCAATGTTTACTTCCCCTTTAACTAAGCTCACAGAAATATAGCCAGGCAGAGCCCTGTCTTTATGTAACCCCTACATGGCGCTATCTCTAGGGTTACTACCACTGCTTGTACTTTATACAACAGGTTGAAGGGCCCCTAGATGAACATGTTATTGTTGCACTCAGGTTTACGGACGGTGGGTGCCAGAAAGGATATCCAGTCCAAACACTGTAACAAATAATACCAGCACTCCAGAATTCACTTAGTTCACTTAAAGTGTATGGTTTATTCCAAAATGCAGTATCAATGTCGAGCGGTTTACAGAAGAAAGACAAAACCCTTAGCAGCTCGACCGTTGGGTCTTCCAGGGAGTATAATTCAGTACTGACTTGTTTCTCCTTATATATAGATCAATACATTCAATTAAACAATTAATTCAGTAATTAGAGGATTGCTCATAATTATACAGAGCTAGATGAGCTCAGCACTTAATATAAAATTTAAATAATTGAAAGCAGTGCCAAGTTAGTGAAAAAATCAAAACATAAAAAATGAAAACAAAATGAAAAAAGAAAATAAAGGAGAAAGTAGCGCAAATTCATAAGTTTAAGTACATAGCTACAATGAATATTATCAAACATGTTTCTATTTAAGTAGTATTGTTTCTTTAAAATAAAATACAAAATCACAATGTCCACACAATGCAAAGCATCATGGGCTGCATATGCAAATCACCACAGAATGTTATGCTGGTTCAACTTTAAGCAGAATTGCATGGTGCCAAAAGGCCTCTCACACAGTTTGCAAAGGGTGCTAACAGATGACATAGACACGTGTTTCATCCTACCAGGACTCATCAGTATGCCTCGTCTGTGTGACACCCCAGTGGAATGAACCAGCTACCCTAAGATGGTCTGTTTGAGTTATGTTGTGGTGAACCCATTAAAATAAAAAACTATTTAAAAGACAAAGAACCTCTGTGCGCAAACACTGAGGCAAGGGTTACCCCAAAGGGCATTTGGCTGGTAAGCCAAGTTTCAAGAAAATACAAAATCACACATGCCCACACAATGCAAAGCATCATGGGCTGCATATGCAAATCACCACAGAATGTTATGCTGGTTCAACTTTAAGCAGAATTGCATGGTGCCAAAAGGCCTCTCACACAGTTTGCAAAGGGTGCTAACAGATGACATAGACACGTGTTTCGTCCTACCAGGACTCATCAGTATGCCTCGTCTGTTTGACACCCCAGTGGAATGAACCAGCTACCCTAAGACGGTCTGTCTGGGTTACTTAAATAAATCTTACAGAGAGAAATGGCTAAGACATCTCTTAGGTAATACATAAGTAAGAGAGAATAAAGAACATGGTCTTTTGTTTTTACGTTTATAGTTTTAAATCCACAAGTCTTATTTATAGTATAGATGTATTTACAGATGTGTGGGTGCTTAGGGCTGCACCGACTGATCATCAAGCTGTAAAGTTAATGTATCAATGTAAGCCAAATATATCAAATATCCCAGCCATATATTTAAGACCAATTTTTTATGTTCAAATTCAGTATATACCCTACCAGCACACTGGAGGTCACGATAAAGTGCAAAAGGTCAAATAATCATTCCGTTGATTTCAAAGGCCAATAGATCAAAAGTAAATTCTATATTGTAATTTAATATAGTTAAATAAGAATGTGATAATAATAGAACTAAATTCCTAGACGATCAGTCAGTACTGACCAGAGCTGCCTCACATATCTAAATTACTAAAGATGCTTCATGTTCTTATTTTAAGGTTCCACAGGGCATGCTGGCACCGATCGGGCCGAGTGGCCTGTTCATTTCACTGCAAAGTAAATATTTTCAACCTAAAGGAAGAAATTCATAAGAAAATTATTATTTAATCATGAAAAGGTATTCTCACGGTCTATTTTTAGTTTTGTATTTCCCCCGACTCTCATCAGAGCACAAAGCAAATATTAAGGTTTCAATTTCAAAATAAAGATAAGTATGAATGAAAATAAAAATTGGTTCTGATGGGAAGGAGATACATGAGGAATCCAATAATTTGCCATATCAAAACAAAAATAAAACAATTCAGCAAGGAATGAACAAAATAATCAATCTTTAGACTTTTAAATTTCTTGTTTTCATGCTCTTCCAGATTGCAACTGCCAGTTACTGTTTGTTCCTATGGAGAAAATTAGGCCAAAAAAAGATTTTTTATATAGAGTGAACAATTAATCGGATTTTATGCAGGGTCTATGCAGACAAAAACATAGACTTGGGATAAACTTCAAAAAAGGGAAATTGCTATTTCTTTAAATATGGTGTCAGATCAAAGTCCTCATTTAGGCCTTGTGGGGTAAGAGCTTGTAAGTTGAAAATCATAAGTTGAAAATCAACCTTGTTTCTTTCTGCCATAGGATTGTGAGTCTATCCCCTCCACCAACGGATGCAGGGACACATTCTAGTGCCATAAATGTAAACCCTCTTGGATTTGAATCATGTGTAACTGCAAAATGTGCTCCAATCACATTTTCCAAATTGCGATTGTATATGGCACAGATGTGTTCCTGCATTCGTGCCTTCAGGAAGTGGGTGGTCATGCCCATATATTGCAAACCACATGGGCACCATGCCACATATACAACACAGGTGCTTTGACATGTAAGGAACTGAGAAATATATTTATTGCAATATCAGATCTAAGGGGATGTATATAAATATCCCCCTCACAAGCATATGTGCAAATATTGCAAAAAACACATTTGTGGAAGCCATTTGGTCGAGTAGGCAGCCAGGTTTTGTTCACAGACTTCATTTTATTTATTTTTTTTTAATTCAGTATGCCTTATTAGTATTTTAATCATACATTAGGTGATAAACAGACCAGATAATTGAACAGAGTTAAAATAAAACACCCCCTCCCTCCCCATACTGAGCTCATCATAATATAATAATTACCAAAATTATATGACTAAACCAAGAACATAATGAAATTGGAAAAAGCAGCCATATTTAACTGAGTCTATACCAAATGTTTAAAATTTCACTGTCATTAGCAAGGATAAGAGTGGCTCCCAAACCCTTGCGAATCTGTGATGTGTATGTCGCAGATTCGATATGTGTCTCTCCACTTGAATTGCCAGCAAGATTTCTCGATACCATTCCATGATGGCAGGAGGGAACCTCTCCTTCCAATGTCTTAATATGACTAGCTTTGTTGTGGTTGAAATCAGTGACATATGTGCTTTACATGTCTGGGGAGTCCCAAGGGGAAAAATTGCCAGCACACAACTTTCCGGAGTAAACAGGGCGTCTAATCCCAAGATTGGATCCAAGACCCGTCGTATAGCCTCCCAAAATTTCTGTATTGCTGGACATTGCCATAACATAAGATGTAACGACCCTGGGACCTGGCAGCTTCGAGGACAAAGCGGGGAGGGTACCAGACCTGTCCTAAACAGCCTTTCTGGGGTGTAATAGATATTGTGTAAGATATTAAATTGAATCAACCTAAGCTTGTCTTGCTTTATATTTTTATAGATTCCCTTCCATACTTTCTTCCAATAAGTAGGATCCTCGGGGAGGGATAGCACCTGTACCCAGTAATAACACACTCCTCTAAGAAGAGAAGTGTCTAAATCCTGGAGGTGCTTATAAATTCTGGAGACTGAGTGAGGTTGCCCCGCTGCTTGAAGAGCCTTTAAAAGACCATCGGGCAGCTGTGGCACCCATGCTTGCTTTCCTATAAATGCCTGAATTGCCGCTTTGATTTGTAAATATTTAAAGAAGTCCTGAGATTTTAACTGAAAGCTACCCTGTAGTATGCTAAAAGGAGCCAGATCTGCACCCTGGAGAAGATCATCCAGTTTACAGTATCCAAGTTGCGGAAGAAAGGAGGGCAAGATAGGCCTCTTCCCAACCTGAAAGTGCCAATTATTAAATAGAGGTTGAGCCCTGGATGTGTGCCATTTTTCTAAAAACTGTATTTGCATTTGCTGGAAAGCTTTAAGTGACCAGGCCATTGGAAGTACTTTGAGTTGACTGGGGAGACAAGAGGGCTTCATGAATGCCAAAGCATAGAGAGACTTGACCCATCTCGATCACGCTAAGCGCCAATATCGCTTACATTGGCGATAGGGCAGCTCTGCCCGTGGGGTTCTCGCCTATCCAGTAAGCAATCCTACTTAAGTGTTGGGCACCATAGTACAAGAACAGGGATGGTAGTGCGAGGCCGTCTTTAAATCTTGGTGCTGTTAATTTAAGGTAGGCTCTTCTCACAGCCTTACTGCGCTATAAAAACCCATTACACATTCTCTGGATGTGCAAAAACCAGGATTTAGGGAGGACAATACCCAGCATGTTTAGGGGGTATAATAGTCTTGGTAATATATTCATTTTCAGTATATTGACTCTGCCCCACAGTGATAATGGAAGGGCATTCCATCTCTTCAGATCAGACTGCACTTCTCGTATAAGGTTTGTTAGGTTGAGATTGACCATTAGTGGAACACTCCTAGAGATTTTAATCCCAAGATAAGATAGTACCTTAGGTTCCCATGAGAGGCCCACCGTGGAACTTATACTTTTGTCACAGAAATGGTTTAGTGGAAAACCTTTTGTTTTAGCGAGGTTTAATTTGTACCCTGACACTGTGGAAAATTGATTTATTTCCTCCAATAAGGCTGGGATCGAATCCTTAGGATTCTCAACATGTATTAGGAGGTCATCAGCGTATGCTGAGACTAGATACCTTTCTTCTTGAATCTGGACTCCTCTTAATAATGGGGATGAGACTAACCTTCATATTAAAGGCTCAAGGTAACAGTTAAAAAGAAGCGGGGAGAGCAGGCAGCCCTGGCGGGTGCCTCTCTCCAAGGTGAATGGATCTGAGAGGTATCCATTACACAGCACTCTAGCTCTAGGGGAGGAGTAGAGTATTCTAACCCATTGTATAAAGTTGTCAGGTAGTCCAAATTCACGAAGGGATGTGAACAAAAAACACCAGGATACCCGATCGAAGGCTTTGTCTGCATCGAGGGATACCAAGGCTGCCGGGGCTTTGGCACCCCTCGTCACAGCTATTAAGTACATTATCTTTCTCATATGATCTGCCGAAAAGCGCCCTTGCATAAAACCAACTTGCTCCCGTCCAACAATCCCTCCGACTACTGAAGCCAAGCGGGTCGCCAGAATTTTAACATCAGAATTAATCAGCGATATAGGTTGGTAGCTTCCACACGTTAACCCTGACCTTATCATAATTACTGAGTCGTGGTTAAAAAAGACAAACACTGATCAACAAATATCACTGCAGTGCTACAATTTATTTAGAGCAGATAGAGAGTCTAGAGGCAGGGGTGTGGTTATCTACGCCAAATCTAAGTACTCGGTCACTAATATTAGTTGCAAATCTCTAGTCAAGGAATTTGAGTTAGTTTCATGAGCCTTCATCTCCCTCCTCGGAATGTATCACTATCCTAGGTGGCTATAGACCCCGCCTGGTGGTGATGAAGTCCCTAATCTTTGAAATCCATGTTCGAGATGCAAAACTGAAACAATATTTCTAGGAGATCTAAATATGGACTGGCTGTCACCTAAATCACATGGCCTCAAATCCCTTTGTGACGAAGCTAGGTCTTGGGCAATTAGTCAGTGAACCCACTAGGAACAACACTCTAAATACTGCCAATAGTTCCATTCTAGATGTGGTACTAACCACCCATCCACACAAAATATCTCATTCGCAGTGTTTCACACCACATGAGCGATCATGGAATTGTTGCTTGCATAAGATCTCAAACTAATGCCCGGCCGCAGCCCATCTTTATAACAAAAGATCCTTTGCAAATTCAGTGCAGTAAACTTCCTATCTGACCTGAGCATGATCAGATGGCAAGATCTCTACCTGGCCAAAGATGTCAACAAGGCAGCTTACATCCTCAATGACAAACTCACTACAAAATAAATAAGCATGCCCTTTCATCAAAGTAAGGAGGAACAATTCCAACCCTGATTCACCTCGGATCTCAAGGCAGCCTTATAGCTCGAGATAAGCTCTGGCTAAAGCTAGACATTCCAAAGAATCTTCGGATTGGCAGGCCTTTAGAACAGCCAGGAATAACTCTGTGAAAACTCTCTCTGCTAAAGCTAACTATTATATTTCTACTCTCAAACAAGCTAAAGGTAACCCTCATAAAATATGGAAGACTATCAAAGCTATAGAAGGACGACCCATGGCCCCTCTGTCCCAACAAAGATAGTTGCAGTGGCAAGATTGTGGAAAACAAGTCCCTAATCCTGGAGGAACTTAACTCCCACTTTGCCACAGCTGGATTAACTTTTGACTCTCCACCTTATGCTGGTGCTGCGTTGAGCCAGCATACCCCCCCCCACATCTAGTGCTGCACTCAGCTCCTTCCAATTGCGTGAGATAACTTATAAAGAAGTAGAAGATTCTCTTCTTAACTTAGACACCAAAAAAACTGCAGGGGACGATGGCTTGGAACCCTTTTTCCTAAGGTCAGACCACGCCCATCTCACTGCCCCATTCTCCACATCTTCAATCTTTCCATTACATCTGCTACTGTGCCGTCCTGCTGTAAATCAGCACATATCCTCCCTCTATTTAAATCTTGTGACCCATGCAATGTAAACAACTATAGGCCTATCTCCATATTGCCTATCCTTTCTAAAGTGCTCAAAAACTGATCCATATTCAGTTAAAATCTGCTTGGAAACCTTCTCTCATTAACCCAGCTCAATCTGGCTTCCGGCTAATCATAGCACAATCACTGCACTAGCAAAAGTAACCAATGATTGGATCTCTGCTATAGATGCTAAGAAGGTAACTGGCGAGTCTTTTGGACCGCAGCAAAGCTTTTGATACTGTTGATCACAAACTATTAGTCAATTGCCTTGCAAAGTTAGGTGCCACATACCATACCACCCAGTGGTTCTGTAGCTACCTAACTGGAAGATCCCAAAAAGTAAAGGCGGAAGGCTTTTTTTCTGCTGCCTTGCCAGTTGCAAGAGGAGTCCCCCAAGGATCCATCTTAGGCCCTATCTTGTTTTCTTTGTACATTAATGACTTAGATGCTAACATATCTCGTCCAATCTGCACTTTTTATGGATGATACTGTGTTGTATACTTCTACCATCGTTATCTGAAGTCAAGGGAGGCTTCAAGCAGACTTTGCACAACTTGAGCATAATCTAATAAAGGCAAAGCTTCTGCTCAATGCTAAGAAGACTAAAGCGATGATATTCTCCCACAGTGCTGTCACAGGCCCCCCCAATACCCTTGCCCAAGACTTCATTGTCACCATGCTAAACAAGCCTCTGGAAGTTGTAACCAAATTTAAATATCTGGGTATCTGGATCGACAATAAATTATCTTTCAATGACCACGTCGAAGATGTCTCTAGAAGGTTAAAAGCAAGGTTAGGTTTCTTCTACAGAAATAGGCCCTTTTTCCCCCTTGAAACTCGAAACAAGCTTGTACAGGCCACTTTTCTCCCCACTGACTATGTGGCGTAATCTATTCCTCCACCACCTTGCAACTCTAAGTAAACTGACATCCTTTATCACAGTGCTACAGTTCATTACCAACTCCTCACTGTCGCATCACTGTGACTTATATGCAGCTGTTGGTTGACATCCCTTACTACTAGATGCCTGCTCCATGCTGGGCTATGGACTCTTAAACTGCTCCTGCAGAAATTGCCAAGCTATCTCTCTTCCTTTATTAGTATCTCACATAGTGCATACTCGTTAAGAAAATCTGACTTTATTATGCTTGACATACCAAGGACGCGGACCTCCTTTGGTAAACGTGCTATTGCATATGCCCTTCCCTCCATTTGGAACCAATTACAAACTGTACTGAAACTAACTAGCACAGTTTCAATAAACTTCTACAAATCGCTAAGTTCAGCCAAAATAAAAGACACCTGTAACTGTCATTAAGGCTCTTCCTTCCCCATGTGTGCCATATTTATCCACTGGTAAGGTATAATTGCTTTGTCATATTAACTGCTTTCCCTTCCCCTTCTGTTCCTGGCTTTATCTATGCTTACGCTCCACTGCTACTCTATCAAATCACCCTCCCCCATATCAGTTGTAGTCTGTTGTTTGTTCTAGCTGCCAAAATATATGTATTGCACACACCAGTCATCATGTTTCATTTATCAGTATGCAACCTGTAAGTCGCTCCTGTGTCATATTAATGTTTACCACCTGTGGTCACCCTATGTGGCACCCTTGTATGTATATCCAGCCTGTATCATGTAACGTGCATTTCATGTATATACTATTATTACCTATCTATGTTTGTACTTTAAGTGTTTATGTCACAGGACCTCCTTGTGAATGAGCTTGCTCAATGGAGTTTTCCTGCAATAAACTTGAACTTCCAGGACATAATAAATCCCTATCCAGCTTTGGGATCAGGATAATCCATGTTATTAAGAAGCATGGATCTTTTATTCCTTCTTGGAACCAAAAATTAAAAACATCTTTTAAGAAGGGAGCAAGTTGAGGGAGGCAACTCTTATAAAAATTATTGGGCAACCCATCTGGCCCCGGAGCTTTGTCCAAGGGTAGCTGACTAATAGCCTGCTCTACCTCTGTTAATGTGACCGGTACCCCTAGGTTCTCTGCCTCTTGAGGAGAAAGCTTAGGAAGATCAGATGTGGCTAAATAGTCTGTGATTTCTTGCTTTGTCGCTACCCCTGAGTCCATTGCGGAGTATAGGAACTCATAATACCTACTGAGAACTCCAACAATATCTTTGGGATGAGAAACCAGATCCCCAGTAATGGGTGATCTCAACACTGGGATGAATTTAGACATTTCAGCCTGTTTCAGTCTTAAAGCAAGGAGCTTCCCTGCTTTCTCCCCTGCTTCTAGGTATTTCAATTTAGTGCGGTGAATAGCTAGTTCAGCTTTTTGTGCCATTAAGTTATAATAATTGGATCGCAGCTGCTGAAGCTTTGCCCATTCCTGCATTGAGGATTTACGATTTAATTGGCCCTCTAACTGCTGAATTTCTTATTAATGAGTCTAAGGCAAGCCTGTCAACTCGGACCTGTGTGGCCGAGATACGTATAAACTCTCCTCGTGCCGCGCACTTCAGGGCGGCCCAGACTGTGTCTATTCTTTCGACTTTTCCTGAATTCCATTTGATGAAATTGGCTATAAAATCTTGAATATGTTTTGATATCTTAGGACATTTTAATAGTCGGGTATTGAGGCACCACCTATTTCCTTCTCTATCTTTTGGGTATAAAATATAGGTCACCTGCACGGGGGAGTGGTCCGAGAGTACCCTTGGGAGGATAGATGCATCTATCATGCCCGGGAGTGCAAATGAGCTCACTAACCAAAAATCAATCTGGGAGGAGGTGGCGTGCGGAGGGGAGTAATAGGTATATTGCCTCTCCGATGGATTAAGAATCTTCCATACATCAACCACCCCCACTCCAGAAAGGATGTCGTTCAGAGCTCTCTGCACCGCTAATAACCCCACTCTCCTACTACCAGTATGATCTATCTCTGAATTAGGGACTAGATTCCAGTCCCCACCAATAAACGTTGGGGGAGGGTTAGAGACTAGCAATGGTAATAATCGGGTAAAAAATGAAGGAGAGTCTGTGTTAGGACCATATATTGAAGCCAGCATTATTGGAGATGCACCCAAACGAGCTTGTACTATAATATATCGCCCCTCCGGGTCCCACCATTCCCTGCCCATAACAAAAGGCACTGTTTTGGCTATTAATATAATGGTACCATTACATTTGGTGGAGTTGCCAGCTCCAAAAACTTGCCCTACCCAGCTTTTTTTGAATAGTGAAATTTTATCTCTTAAAAGGTGTGTTTCCTGTAAGCAAGCAATTCCCACATGAGGCAGGGATAGGTGCCTTAGAATCATAATCCGTTTGTTTTTGTTTTGAGCCCCCTTAATATTCCAGCTAATAAAGTTATAGGAGCTACTCTTATCTTAACAAAGTTACATTGTAAAACAAATAGAGACTATTGGAATAGCTGTTCCTCTGCTTATACTGCTCTCTGTTGTTCCAAGTCGACCTGAGTTCCCATGAGTAGCGCAGATTTGACCCAACCTCCAAACCCATCCACAGGGCCAGTTGTAATTTGAGACCATAAGACAAGATCCCTATGCAGAACAGCCCACTCTTCCAATAAGACCCCCGCCCAATCCTATCCCAAAACACACAAATTCTCATTTTAAACTATAATTCAACTATTTACAAGTCTTGTCTAACCTGGTTCTAATAACCAACCTCCAACAAAATATATGGGTACATGAACCCTCCTTTTAACTGCCATTTGGGGGCCCACCTTCCCTCCTCCCCAACAGGGGAAGAGGACTTTGCTTACCCCTGATTTAAGCCACATTATAGTATATCAGTAAGAGCTATTAGGAAAGCCCCCTCATAAATGCCACTGAACAATAATCTGAACTCGTGATCATATTTCAAAGGAATAGTCATTGTGTCTCCACATGCATATAGGACCCCAGAGGAATTAAGCTATAGCGAAAAAAAAATGTTTTTTTAGCCTTTTCCCTCAGCGATCTGCTTCTTTTTCGAGAGGCTATCTAAGAAAAGAGAAGAAGTCCAAAGTGAGACAGTTTGTATACTTTTTTCCAGTGTTCTGTTGCTCAAATTCCTGAGCATGCAAATTACAATTGCTGTCCCCCGGTAGGAGAATGGACTGCACTTGTGCCAAGCGGCAGAATATTCCTCAAGGCATTTGCTTGATGAATTATAAAAAAGAAAAAAAAGAAAAAAGAAAATGGGGGAAAATCACATTTTGTTTAAAAGTGAATGATGATGCAGACACACTGTAAATTGTACTGCACAGTCACAACATCGCAAACAGGTGTTTCGCTTCTATCCTCAACTGAGCACTATCTCATTTAAAAAGATCAGGAAGGAGATTGCTTAGTTCCTCTGTGGCTTTTGCTGGGGTTTCAAAACTGAGCCATTTCTCATTATGTTTCACATGCAGGGTTGCGGGGTAGCGCATACGGAATGCCTTGCCAGCAGCAATAATTTTAGACACCACCGGATGAAATTCTCATCTTTTCAGACGAACAGACTGAGGTAAGTCCTGCGATATTCCTAGTTTTCGGCCTTCCCACTGTATTGTTTCGGCTTCCTTAATCTTAGCCAGGATATGCTGTTTATCCAGGAAGTTAAGAAGCTTGAACACTAGAGGTCGAGAGCCTGGCTGCTGGGGTGGGGGCAGGGACGTGCTCTTTCCACCACATAGCTGGTGCCATCTGGGAGGGGCCGCCTACTCATTCACAGAGCTTTTGAACAAAAACTATAGGGTTACTGCCTTCTTCCTCTCCGTAGTCTGAATATCATTAAATTGTTGCAATCACTGCCTCTAGGTCTTTGATTTTGTCCTCCACCTTCCAAGTCTTTGCCTCAGTGTTGCATTCTCCAGGTTAGTTTTGTCTCTCCATTTGTCCAAGGATGTAATGCGGGCTTCAGCATCTCCCATCCGCAAGTTAAGTGCATCCAAGTTATTTTTGATGGTGTGAACTTCCTCTGAGATAAGTGTAATAGTGCTTTGTAATGGCTGCATCACCTCCAAGAAGCGCTCTTCCGTGAGCCCTACTGCGGGCACAGAGGAACTACTCAACATCGCGGTTTGTGATTTGGGCCTCTTGGGGGCCTTATCCTTCTCTGGGGTTAACGGAGGTGTGTGGCACAGCGGTGCTTTCCACATTTCAACCTCCATCTGCTTTCTCGCGATCATTGCCAAAACACAGTAGCAGTAGTAAAAATAGAAGCCAGCTCTTGTGATCACTGAGAAAAGCCGTTATCTAATAGAAATAATTCGTTATGTCGGGGAGCGAGGGTAAGCAGAAGCTCTCACTCAGGCAGCCATCACGTGACCCACAGACTTCATTTTAAAATGACTGCCAGTCAGAATATCTGCCAATGAGTTCCCTTTATGAAAGGTTACTCTTGGTGAATCACCAATACATTTATTTAAATTTGAATCTGAAGTCAGAATTGGCCAAAATTTATAAATGCTGCTGCCTATTCATCCAGAAATGGGGTAAAATCCAAAACCAGTGTAACAGGGTTCTCATTTGAGGGTATTTTCTCTTTTGGCTTTAATAGTGTTGCTCTTTCGAGCATTTTAACCCTGTTCAGAGCATCAAATAACACTTCTTTGTCATATCCCCTACACCAAAGGCGTTCTAATGATTCTTGGGCTTATTTTTCAAACAGTGCATCTTCAGAGCAATTGCGTCTTATTCTCACCAATTGTGAGTATGGGATTGATTTAATTAAACATTTTGAATGTGCACTTTTATAATGCAGAATTGTATTTGCTGCAACAGGTTTTCGATAGCAGCTTGTTATTATTTCCCCATTAGGAGATCCTGAAAGTTGGATATCCAAAAAACTAATAGTGTTTGCATCCATGTTATGTGTGAATCTTAAATTGTAACTATTATTATTGATGTACTCTAAAAAAAGTGTAAATTCCAAATCAGATCCATCCCATATACACAAAACATTGTCTATAAAGCACCACCAATAGATGACATTCTTGTGAAAGGGGTTATTCAAACCATGGATATAGGTATCTTTCCAATGCCCCATATAAAGATTTGCACAGGACGGTGCAAACTCTGCACCCATAGCTGTGCCCTTTAGTTGTAAATAATATTGCTTGTCAAATAGAAAATAATTTCTAGTAAGAGCAAATTCCAAACCTTCTAAAACAAACTGTATTGGCACCCAATTGAATTCAGCATCTCTGTTTAAAAAATGTTCAACCACTTGTAAGCCGTTAACATGAGGAATACTAGTATAAAGGCTGGCAACATCTGTTGTTAGCCAACTATATTGTGGATGCCAGTTAATTCCTCTAATGTTGTATAATAAATGCATGGTGTCTGTAATGTGAGACTTAGTTTTAGTGACCATGGGCTGTAAAATATAATCTAAATAAATCCCTAGATTCTCAGTCAGAGAACCGATACCAGATACGATGGGGCGACCAGGTGGATCTACACTGCTTTTATGAATTTTCAGCAGGATATAAAATGTTAGTGTAATTGGGAACTTAGGTTTAATAAAACCTGCTTCTGAATATGTTATCCATCACTGTTCAAAGGCTCTAGTTACTAAGTGGTCTATTCATTACAAAAAACAGTGGTGGGATTAGAACCAAGTTTACGGTAATCTTCATTTACATCTAATTAATCATGCACCTTTTTTACATAAAAATCTTCAGTCATTAATACTATATTACCCCCTTATCAGAGGGTTTTATTATAATACCTGGTTGGTCCCTTAGTTCCCTAAGGGCCGTACGTTCAGCTGGAGTAAATTAGAGTTAGAGTAAAATTTCTGGTCTTCCAAAACTTTACAAATGTCATTCTTTACTGCTTTTTCAAAAGCTAGTATTGCAGGATTAGTAGGGCCTGTGGGAGAAAAATGGATTTTGGTTTAAACAGTGTATAATTATATCACGTAGGGATGGTCCCCATAAAAGCATCCTGAAGCAGTTCATCTAAATCCATGGTGTCCAAAATATTCAGTCCCCAATATTCAGATGCATCTCCCTGCATAGCTTCTGTATCTGGTGAGATCTCACTTCTCATAGGGACTTTGGAGTTGAAAAAAGTTCATTGTTATTAAAGCCCATATTCAAATTTTCTTCTTCTTCACGGAAATGCCACCTTAACTTTAATTTTCTCATAAACCTGCAAATGTCCACTTTAATATTGAAGGGGTCAACTCGGGACATCAATACAAATGATAAGCTTTTGCACATTAAACTTTTCTGTTCCTCTGTTAATGTTATGTCAGAAAGATTTATTATATTTATTTCCTTGATTGGTATCTGGTTTTCTTGCCTTTGTTTACCCCTCCTCCTCAATCTTGTTTTCTTATGCCACCCTCGTTTTTCTGAATTCTTCGATTTTGATACTTTATTGGTATTAATCTGTTGACCTTGTGACTGATCTTGGTTTCTTTGATTTCTTCTATCTCATTGTTTATTCTGGTGTTTATCAGAAGTTGCTCCCTGATTTTGTAGGTGGGGGGGGGGAAGCAATATCATCTAGGCTATCTTGACTCGTTTCAGTGTTGTCACTGCTTTAATCTTCTGTTGCAAACCTGATTCTCTTATTTCTATAGGTTTGCTGGAAAGCCTGTGAAGTGCCAGGTTTTGGATTCAAATTTCTGGGTCTAGATCTCTGACGGCTTCTACTTCACAATCTTTGTCTCCTCTCCCAAGGAAAAACTTCACCACATTTATAATCTGTTGAGTCACGGTTTAATTTATGCTTCTTTTTTTGAAATAATTATTTTTTGTGTTTGGTAACTTTGGCTATATAACCTTTATTAAGCTCCATGAATCTGATTTCTTACCAGTGTTCTGCTAATTGTTTTTGCAATTCCTCAATTAGCTGATTGTCATGTCTGATGCTTCTTATCTCTCTTAATTATAATTTTCATTAAAGTATTAGCGCAAGTGCTCAATCATTCTTCCCACTCAAGCTTGAAATCTGACTCATCATCTTCAAACCCAAATGAGGGTGTTTTATCAATTCGCAAGCCTCTGGGTGATATGCCTTGTTCTGAGTAGTTCTGTAGCGTAATTGCATTGTAAAAATGATTCAGTTCTGAGATTCTAAATTTGGTGCTCTTATTGAACAGGTCATTTGGCTTCTCAGCAAACAGTTCACCCCTGGAGCTCCCAAAAATAAAGCTTGTCTGGCCCTGCATTCAAGTACTGATTCTGTATTCTCAAGACAGCGGTGCTCCCTTGTTTCAGCTGTTGTACCCGGATCCTGATCCTGATTCATATTGCACAGTCTGTTCACAATTAGTTCTCTCAAACAGTTTGTAATAAGAAACATCTGCTGTTTGAATATAGTCAGCAATCAGATGATCAAATTAGGTAGTGGAAAAATACAAGGGAATGTAAACCAAATTACTGAAATGCAGATAGTGGAGTGCAAACTTCAAAACTATCCAGGCAATAAGTTATGCCAACCAGCAGCAGCAGTAAAGGCAAGACAATATATGAACACGTTATTGTTGTGCTCAGGTTCACGGACAGTGGGTGCCAGAAAGGATAGCCAGTCCAAACACTGTAACAAATAATAGCAGCACTCCAGAAGTCACTTAGTCCACTTAAAGTGTATGGTTTATTCCAAAATGCAGTATCAATGTCGAGAGGTTTACAGAAGAAAGACAAAGCCCCTAGCACCTCGACTGTTAAGTCTTCTGGGGATATAATTCAGTACTAACTTGTTTCTCCTTATATATAGATCAATACATTCAATTAAACAATTAATTCAGTAACTAGAGGATTACTCATAATTATACAGAGCTAAAATGAGCTCAGCACTTAATATAAAATTTAAATCATTGAAAGCAGTGCTGAGTTAGTGAAAAAATCAAAACATAAAAAATGAAAAAAAAATGGGTAAAGAAAATAAAGGAGAAAGTAATGCAAACCCATAAGTTTAAGTACATAGCTACAATGAATACTATCAAACATGTTTCTATTTAAGTAGTGGCCTTACTAGTGTCCAGATGTATTTCTAGTAATAGCAAAGCATTCTAGGGGTCAGTTTCACTCCCCGTACACCAACTAATTAACTGATGCACAGCCATTTCTTCAGTGGTACCCATAAAAACTTTGATTGCAGTTTTTGGTTTTGGCCACTAGGGGGTGCTGATCCCAGCAGTGCATCCAAGATGTAACCCCTAGGCGATGCTATCTCTAGGGTTACTATGCCTATCTGTACTCTATGCAACAGGCTGAGGGGCCCTGCCTCAATATTTTGGTGCCTCCACCCAGAGTAATATGTGTGGGGGTATCTATCTAACCTGGTATAGCCCTCAGGGAAGCTAAAATCACCCACAAAGCTACCTAGTGACCACATACCTTATAATGGGGAACAACCCTTCACAGCAGTTAACACAGTTATAAATGAGCATTAATAATATGCACACCCTCCTTGCACTTACCACCGGTGTCTGGTCCTCAGCATACAACCTGGATCCTCCTGTGAAACAGTATTTACAACAGGCATCCACTTTCAGATACGTTTCCCCCAAGTACATTTACCTCACCTAGACAAAGAGATGTTCATGAGGCAATGTAACAATGAAACAAACCCATTGATTTATTAAGGCGGATCTGAACAAGGGAAACGGAAGATCTAGATGAATGATTACTGTACTGGATTTAAACCAGGGCACATTTGCATGTATTTAGTCCCACTGTACAGTCTGCAGTTGCTGGGTACCCAGACTGTTGATGGCTTGCCTGATCATTGCCTGGGGTTGCAACTGTTGTTGGAGCCCTTAATGGAAAGAAAGGCAGTTAAACATGCAATAACAAACCCCTTGGCTATTTGTATCCTCGGCCAGTTGGCCCAGTCCAAAGTAACCAAGTAACACACATATTAAATCAGATGATACCACAGAATTATTTAACAAAATGTTGCAGGGAGCTACCCTGAGTTTACTCATGACACCAGTAGGAGGAAGATAGTATGGCAATTTGAAGACCTGTTGCAGAGCACTGAAGATCGTGGAGAAGTTGGGCCTGCACGACTCACCTCTGCTTCATGGGCTTTCCCTCCAGGTGGCCACAACCTCTGATGTCTGGCTGCACAGGGACTGGATCCCCAAGCTGACCTCTCACCGAGAAAACAATATCTGGTGCCAGGATAGTCAGCTTGGGCTGGGTTTGGCATGGGCCCAAGGCTGGATAAACAACTTTGGCAAAGTTCAGTTTGTTTGCTGGTGAAAACCTTCAGCTGGCAGACAGTTTAATCACTCGTAAAGGCGGGCTCCTTTCTGGCAAGCAGGAGTCCCTGGACAGTAGGCCTTGACCCACGATAAACATTCAGAACATTTAATGGAAACAACATTCACGTCTCTACCTCTCAGTTCGGTTTCAGGCCAGTTCTCAATTGCAGTCGATTCACTGAACAACCCTCTCAATCAACAAAAAGGCAGTCTCTGAACATACATCTAGGGCCAAACTCTCACAGAAGCTCCTCACAGTCCAATAACTCAAACTGCACTCTTCAGAGTCTCAGGGCTAACTGTCACATCTTAAAGTTAGTTTTTGGATCAGTTCATGTACTGATGTCAGGCAGTCCAGTGCTGGAAACAATAGCAGGAAGGCAAGTCAGGCTTCACCCTACCAATTCTCCTCAGCTCCTTTCCCTGGAGCTGCTGCTCGATAGCAATCAGTTCTTGAACTAGTCTGGTTTTCCTGGATTTTGGTTAGCTAGGGGAGCTGTCAATCACAGTTCTAGTGCTCTCATTTGTTAATTTAGTTGCCAACCTGTAAAATTACAAGAACTACAGTTTTTTCCTACAAGGCACCTAAACTAAGGACCCCTCAAGGTCCCCTGTGTCCCAACTGGTCCAATTCCTGGAAGTCCCAGACCAACATGGTGGCTCCCATTTGGATGCATAAGCTGCAATAAAGGCAGGTTAAAATGAGCACTCTATTTCAAATATAACAAGTTAGAAATAAATATTTACAGTAATAGTTAGAGCTCCTTCTGCATTACTATTAACCACAGAGTGAAGCAAATCAGGATGTGCCTGGCCAGTCATGAACTTTGAAGCACTCGGACGCAGCCCAGACCATTTACTGTATACACACTGCCTATTGCCTTAAAGAGACAGTCACAGAGACACATCATGTCACTCTCACTCAAATAAACAGGATTCAACAAATAATCATGGATTTACTATCTCTGCAGGACATCTGCCTGGCAGTGGGCATTACTGGAGCCCTGAGAGACGCTTAAGGTAAGCCCCAAATTAGTGGGGGGGGGCTACACTCTCCCCTGCTTAGGAAATGTGGCATCCACGTCAAGTCTATACAGTATAAACATTTGTGCTTAGTGAAAGACTACTCTTTATGATATACAGGTTGCAACCATGGATTACTATATACATTAGTGTGCAGTATCATAATCAGCACTAATAATAAAACATACTTTATTCGTAAATAGCATTTTCATAAATACTGGTAGTACCCAACAATTAAATTTTATTCCAGACATTCTATATTTTTTTCATCTTCATTCTAGCTCAGTTAATTAGCTATATACATTACACTTGTCTGTACCACTGTTTGTACACTAACCCACATGGCTAGTAATCTGAACTTGTCAGCTAGTTCTGTAATTTTTGTAAAATGACTACGGGTATATTGGTTGGAGGGTTTTATCACTAAGTTAGCAGCTGCAGTGTATGCTATTGTAGGAGGGGAAATGGCTATAATATAACCCCTTGATTGATCACATTCATAGAAAGGTCTACAGGTTCTCTTGGAGAATCATATGTAAGGCATACTACAGGCTTGACAACTCTTTCAGATCTTTTAGGAGAAGGAGGCTCAGGCACAGTCCTTTCAACATTTGCATCTGAGTTCATGACTCCCGTCTTACTGTCCACTGGCAAAACAGCTTCTGCAAGAAGGGTCACCACTGCACTTTCAGTTTGTTCAGAGTTGGAAGTATTACTTGTATTTGTAGCAGCACTTGCATTTGCTTGTTCTGTAGACTCTGGTTTATCAATAAGAGGTACAGTACTTCAGTGATATGTAAGTGATTTAGCACACTGCTAGCACTTTTAGAATTAACAATACTTTTGAGTTGTGATCAGGTACACTATGCCCAGATATTTCAGCTTTAAATAAAGATGCATCGGTGTGGTCCTCACTTTTTTTGTCAGGACTATCTACTTCAATTTCAGACAGTTCCACCAGACATAGAGTCAGCTACTTCTTAAGTTATACTTTTTACCTCATTATCAGGCAGTTTTGGAGTGGTCAAGAGTGCAAGATTATCTGACATTTCATGATTGTCAGCACTGCCTCCCATATTACACAAAGGGTTGCCTTGGAACAGCTGAGCTAGTTCGAAAGAAGGATAATACACAGCCCCATATACACTGTCATTGGACTCAGAATGATTGCCATCATTAACTGCAGCAGGACACGATGGAGGCTCTGGTTGTGGAACAGCAGGAGGTTGATTTGATTGCTTTTTGAAGCAAAGCAGATTGGGTAACAGGCCCAGTGAGAAGATCAGCTTGAGGTGCAGAGTCTATAATGAGTTGTCCAATGGGTAACAGGTATTGTTTTTACAGCTCATGGGTCATTTTCTGGATGCACTTTATAGATTGGCAGATCATCCAGCTTGCTAATAACAATGTACAGGGTGTGACTCCACTGGTCAGCTATTTTGTGTTTTCCATGCAGGCCTAGGTTGCACATGAGAACACAGTCTCCAGGTGGCAGTTCTTGGGCTTTCCCTCTTTTGTCGTGTCTCACTTTATTGGCCAGGTTCTTTTTAGCAGCCATAGTTTGAGCCAGTTGGTAGACATAACTGAGCTGGGCTTTGAGCTTTTGTACATATTGAAGGTAGTTGTCAGCCTGAATCCCATCTGGGGACACTCCAAAACAAATGTCTACAGGCAATCTGGTTTCCTGGACAAACATCAATGTATACAGTGAGAAACCAGTGGCATTATTACGACTACAATTGTAAGCATGTACTAAAGCACTTATCTGCTGACTCCACCTCGGCTTGTCTTTCTGGCGAAGGATGCCCAACATGTCCAACAATGTTCGATTAAACTGTTCAGGTTGAGGGTCACCTTGTGGGTAATAAGGAGTGGTTCTTGTCTTTCTCACTCCAAAGAGGGATAGCATCTCCTTTTTTTTTTTGCTACCCTCCTCGCTGCACCAGAATCCTCTCTTCTGGGATCCCTAAGTCGTGTATGCTCCCGTAGTCCCGCCCCAGGTACCTCCCTTCAGGTACCGGCAAGCCTGTCCCCATCCTGCCTCAGTTTACCCCCCAGGCGGGGCGGAGAGGGGAGGACCCACATTCCCCTCTCTTAGTCCTTAAGTCTGTGTTGGAAGGCTTGCCAGTCCCTTCTATGGAGCCTGGTTATGGGTGTTCTAGGGTCGACCGGGTCCCGTCTACGGGAGCCTGGTACAGGATTTTCCATTTTTCTCCCAGCCCTCAGGATGTCCGCACACTAGGGAAGCCTAGGGGCGGAGCACGTCGTGATGTGCTTGACGCTTCGGCTCTCGGCAGACGTCCTCCCACCCTGCTGTGTGCAGTCTCACTGCACCTCCACCTGTGGTCACCCAGGTGGCAGTATCGCTGCAGGACTTGCATCCCACCCCACCCAGAGGAGGAGAGCAGCCACTGGGCGCTCAATCCTCCTCCCCCCAGCCGGCCCTCCAGCTGCCTGAGCCCGTTCCTGAACCCGGGTTGCTGGCGTCGCAAGCGGTAGCCCTACTGCTGCTCCGGCGGGTCGGCTTGGATAGCATCTCCTTGACTAATTGACTTTCAAAGTCCTTCCCCTGGTCAGAATAGATCTGCTGTGGGGCACCGTAGTGGATGAAAAATTTTTCAATGAGCACCTTGGCCACAGTGGCTGCTCTCTGGTCCTTTGTTAGATAGGCTTTTGCATAAAGAGTGAAATGGTCTGTTACAACAAGTACACTGCCAATATTTTTTGCTTCAGGCTCTAAACTTAAAAAGTCAATACATACAAGCTCCATGGGTGCACTAGTGGCAATGTTAACCAAGAGGGCTGTTCTTTGTGGCTGGACCTTTCTCTGGAGGCATCTGCTGCAAGTTTTGATGTACTGGTCCACATTAGCATTCAGTTTGGGACAGTAGAAATGGGCTCTAGCTAAGTCGGTTTTCCTTTCACTGCCCAAGTGTCCCATCTGGTCTTGAAGTGCTCTTAGGACCACATGTTTGAGCTTGGATGACAACACCAGCTGCTTTTTAATAACTTTACCCTGTTCATCTGTGACCTGTCTGTATAGTAGTGTATTTTGCAGCTTAAGCCTAGGCCTCTCTCTGAACAGTAAAGCAGTTCTCTGATCTTTTGACCATAGCTTAGAAATGTCTTGTCCCTTGTTTATGGCATTCAGCACAAGCTTGATCATGGGATTGTGATATTGTTTCCTCTGAATGTCTGGTGTAGTGAGTTGAGGCAGGGTGCTCAAATCCATGGTCGCAAAGTTGCAGTAGGCTATGGGGAGCACAAGTATCAGGAGGTCCCAAGCAATCAACTAGACAATCTGAAGCGGCAGCAGATGGGTGTTCATCCTGGTCAAACTTTTGGCACAGGGCCCCTTACAGATTGCTCTGACATTCTCACCCACTCAAGACTGGAAGCAGGCCTTCTAGACAGAGCATCAGTGTAAATGTGATTGAGGCCCAGATGGTACTTCACTGAATACGTGGAGAGAACTGATGACCACCTGTGTCCAGTGGCATCCAACTTGGCTGAGGTTTGGAAATAAGTGAGGGGATTATTGTCTCTTTTTACCAGTATTTTTGTGTCATATAGGTATTCATGAAACTGGTCTACTTTTGACCACTTCAAAGTGAGAAATTTAAGTTTATGTACAGGATAGTTTTTCTCAGATGGAACCAGGCTTCTACTGGCAAACACCACAGGACATAATCCTTCCTCATACTCCTGATAAAGTACAGCTCCAAGTCCACTCAGGCAGACATCAGTGTGTAGTACATACAGTTTAGTTGGATCTGCATAGGCAAGAATTGGCGCATGTGTGAGCTGGTGAATGATGTCATAGAATGCTGTGTCACAATCGGGTCCATCTGGCTCCGAAAGGTTAATTGGGCTTCAAGTAGAATTTATCACCTTCTTTTACAGCACTCCATTTGTACTTCTGATTGGTAGGTAGATATCCTTGGGTCAGATTTAGCAGTGGGCAAATTACTTTGGTATAATCTTTTACAAAGGGCCCATAGTACCCCCAGAAACCTAGGAATCTTGCAGTTCTTTAAGCTTGTTAGGCCGTGGCCAGGTGGTTAAGGCTTCTACTTTGCTGGGATCTGGTTGGATGCCTTCTGAAGATATGATGTGGCCCACATACTTTACAAATTGTTGAAAAAACTGACACTTGTCAATGGGCACTTTTAATCCGAATTCTTCTAACTGGTCCAGGACTTTGAACAGATGAGCATCATTGCTTCTTGAGTGTTTTGCCAAACACAATGACATCATCCAAATAAACTAGGCATTCAAGGAGGTTCACGTCTCTGACAGCTTGCTCCATTGATCTCTGGAAGGTTGCTGGCACAGCAGATATGCCCTGGGGCATTTGCAGGAATTCATAAAAACCCAAAGGACAAATAAATGTAGTTTTTTTCTGATCTTCTGGCGCCACTGGGATTTAGTAGTACCCACTTCTGAGATCTAGGATGGAGAACCACTGACTTCTATTAAGACAGTTAAGGGCATCCTGAATGTGAGGCATCATATACCGATCTGGTATGGTCCTTTGGTTAAGTGTCCTGTAACCCACATACATTCTTACTGACCCATTTTTCTTTTGAACCACCACAATGGGTGAGACATAAGGGCTGCAGGATTCCTGGATGATTCCAGCTACTAACATCTCTTGGAGGTAGCATCGAACATCATCAGTGACTGCAGGTGCCAACCGGTGTGACCTTTCTTGAAATGGTCTCTTGTCATGGAGCTTGATATGGTGTTCAGCGCCAATGATGCATCCGACATCCCATTCCTTTAATGAAAATACATTACTTTGCTGTGCTAGCTTACATCTAATTTGATCTTTCCACTCCTTGGGAATGGGGGATTCTCCAAAATTGAACAGATCTGGAGTCACTTCACCATCCTTTTCTGTACAGCACTTGCTTGGTAACTCAGTGATATCTGCAGAATATACCTTAGCCAGGGTACAGCCCTGAGTGTCTTCAATGTCTCTGTCAGTCACATTACAGAGTCACACTACTACTCTCCTAGCATAGGCATGGGCTCTGATAGGTAGCACACTTGGTTTGACTAGGACCCCATCCGGCATCTCCCCTTCCTCTGGGACATCCAGCATAAGACTCTTGTTTGTTACATCTTTCTGTATCTGCACTTCTCCACTTACATGACACTGTGCATTAGGTAGTAGGACAAGAGGTGAGGGGTCCTTCTTCCAGACATACACTACTGGATCATCCTTATCATTTTCTTTTCTCTGCATTTGCATCTCATATGCTTTTTTCACCATTGCATGGATGTGTAAAGCTAGTCCAGTCTTCCGGACTTATCTTTCTTGATGCATCTGGGCTAATCAGCCAAACATGTGAGCATTAGTGTCAATCAATAAAGGGATCCCATCATATAAGCCTGTTGGAAGGCAGACCAAGGCCAGGGTCTCCATGGGCTCATCCACACCAGCCACAGTAGAAGGAAAAGATAGCCATATTCGTAAGAGCCCAAAGTGAGGGTAGGATTTATTGCTTAAACCCCATACATGCAGCCCTTCTAGGGATTGTAGAGGATGGTCAGACAAGTGCTAGTCATACCAATTTTTAAATATGATAATGACCTGAGATCCACTGTCCAACACGGCTCAGGCCGGGATACCATCAATGTGCACTGTGGTCTCCATAGAAGGACCTACCATCTCCAACAAGTCTGGAGGAGCAGTTTTAGCAGGTCTTTGTACAGTGGCCTTAGATGAAAAAGACTTGTGGGAAAGCTTGTCAGAGGATTTGGGATGGTTTTGCTTGGCTTGATTCAACAGCTTGGTGTTTACCTTTCTTAAATCTTCGGGAAAACTGGCATGTTCCCTTAGTATGACCATCCTCCCCACAGTGGTAGCAGAACACACCCTCTCTAGGACACCTGGGCTGTGATGACACATTGGGAGTTGGCCGATATTCACGGTTGAGGAGTGGGGAGGAATACATATTTGGCACTTGTGCAGGGGCACTGACACCAGAGGGTCTTGATTCTCTCTCTCTCTCTCTGCCAAGCTGGAGGCTTCACACTACATCCCATTAATTCTTTCACCATGGCAGATAATTCACTTAGTTCAGTCTTTATGCTGCCATCTACAGGGGGCACCTGAGCATGCACTCCCACTCCCATAGTAGATGCAGTTTAGCATGTATCTGGGTTGTTATCAGAGGAGGCAGCCTTGGTGATGGCACCAGTTTTTAGTTCTCTGATTTTTTAAGGATCTCTGTCAACTGGAGGGAGTCCTTAACAGTCTGTTCCTCACAGGGCCCTCCCAGCACCGAAGCTACTCTAGCAGCGCATGCATAAGGATCCCAGACTTCTCCCTCACCTCCAGCCTCCCTGAGTTCTTTTGTTAGTAGAGAGATCATCCCTCCTATCCTGTAACTTTAGCTTGAGAATTAGCAAACTAGAGTATTTGGCAGATTTGATTATATGATCTAGAGTCACACAATCCAAGTCGCAGATTTGAGTATATGATCTAAAGTCACACGATCCAAGTCACTGGCCAATACTCCACCCTTTTGGTGAGCTCTGTCTAAGGCACTTTCCAAATGAGTGACATAATCAAAGAAGCGTTCATCTTTCCACTGTTTGGTGTATTTGAATTTTCACAGTAAGTCTTCTCCAGATTCACTACTACCAGAGACACCTTCCAGTGCAGACAAGTACTCTTGGGCCAAAGCATCAGGTTTCATGGACCTCAGAAATCTAATGGCTTTAAAAGCAGGACCCCTTAAACTTTCCATGAGCCTTTTCCACGTTTCTGCTTCTCCACACTGCCACTCTTGGACTAGAGGTGATGCATAGTCCATTCACTGGAACTGGTGGGACAGATCATGAGAGTCTGCAGTAAGGGGAGTGTGGTGATCATGGTGGACTTCAACCTACCAGGAGTGGATTGGAGTACCCCAGCCACCAAGAATAGAAGGGAGCAGGTATTGCTGGATGTCTTCCAGGACAACTCCCTGATGCAGATGGTCAGTAAACCAACCAGGTTAGGGAACACCCTTGACCTCATGCTGGCAAGTGGGGAGTTTGTGAGGGAACTGAGGGTGGAAGAACCACTGACGGGGAGCAATCACTACTCCATATGGTTCACGTTGAATATGAGTAAGGAAGGAGAAGTATCCAACACAGAGGTGATGGACTTTAGGAGGGATGACTTCAGGAGGATGGGGGAAGTAGTAAAGGAGTACCTAGCCAAAATTCAACATAGTATGGACACTAACCAGAGGTGGGAGCTCATAAAGCTGGGGGTAGTGGAGGCAACTAAAACATGCAGCAAGATCATGAGTAAGAAGGCTAGGGCAAAGAAACCTAGCTGGGTGAGCAAAGGGGTCATGGAAAAGTTAAGAAGGAAAACAGCTGCCTTTAAGAGGTACAAAAAAACAGGGAGGGGGAAGGATAGGGGGGAGGAGTACCTGAAGGAAGCGAAGGAGGTGACAAGGGCTGTAAGGACAGCCAAGGCATCAAAGAGCTCAGGCTGGCACTGGGCATTAAGGAAGGGGAGAAATACTTCTTCAGGTACATCAGAGAGAAAAGGAGCTTTTAGGACCATATAGTAAGGATTAGGAGGAAAGGGGGATGGCTGGAAGGGGGGAGGAGGCAGAAGCACTTAACAACTTCTTCTGCTCAGTATTTACAAAAGAAAAATATACCCAAGAGGAGTCTGAGGTCAGAAACTGAGGTGGAGGGGGTGACAGACAGGAAAATCACAGAGGATAGAGTGCTGGAGGGCTTGAGGGCACAGAGGGTACACAAAGCACCAGAGCCTGTTGGCATTCACCCCAGGGTACTGAAGAAGCTGGCAGAGGTCCTAGTGGGGCCTTTGGCAGACCTATTCAATGCCTCACTGAATTCAGGGTGTGTATCTCAGGACTGGAGGATGGCTCACATGGTTCCTCTCCATAAGAGTGGCCCCAAGGATAAACCGGGGAGTTATAGGCTGGTAAGTCTCACATCCATCGTGAATAAACTGATGGAGGCAATCCTGAAGGGGAGGTTGGTATTCCTTCTGGAAGTCAGTGGGCTGCAGGACAGTAGACAGCATGGCTTTGTCACTGGAAGATTCTGCCAGACCAACCTGGTGGAGTACTATGACTGGGTAACTAGGCAACTGGACTGGGGCCATGTGGTGGATGTCCTGTACCTGGACTTAAGTAAGACATTTGACTCAGTGCCACATGGGAGACTGGGAAGTAAGCTACAGGGTACAGGGTCAAGTGCAAAGATGTGAGCTGGGTTGTGAACCAGCTGCAAGGAAGGCAGCAAAGAGTGGTGGTGTGTGGGGAGCTATCGTCCCTAAGGGCGGTGATGAGTGGAGTTCCGCAGGGCTCAGTGTTGGGACCAGTGTTGATTGGGATATCCATTGCAGGCATTTTGGTGGGCATCAAGAGCAAAATCATTTTTTTTGCTTATGATACCAAGATGGGAGCAGTGATGGATGATCTAGGAGAATGGCAAGGTTGCAGAAGGATCTGGCAAAGCTGGAGACCTGATCAGATACCTGGCAACTGAGGTTCAATGCCAAAAAGTGCGAGGTGATGCATTTTGGTGCAAAAAACCCTAGGAGGAGCTACCAACTGGGGGGAGTGCAGTTAGCTGTGACTGAGGAGGAGAAGGATCTGGGGGTGCTCATTATGGGAGTAATGAACAACTCAACACAATGTAGAAAGGTGTCCGCAAAGGCCAACAGAATGCTGGGTTGTATTGCTAGAGGTATATCCTCAAGGGGGGGGGAGGTGATTCTGCCATTATATAGATCTTTGGTTAGGTCACACCTGGAGTGCTGTGTGCAGTACTGGCACCTGTACCTGAAGAGGGACATTAAGTTACTGGAGGGGGTGCAGCACAGGGTGACAAAGATGTTCCATGGTCTGGGGGACTTATCTTATGAAAGTAGACTGAGGGAATCGAACATGTACTCACTGGAGGAGAGGAGAGAAAGGGGAGGGATATGACTGAAACGTTTAAGTACATGAAATGGATAAACAAGTCTTGTATGGAGGAGTTGTTCAAATTAAGGGAGGGGAGGGACACTCGAGGCCATGATATGAGATTGGAGGGAGAAAGGTTCAGGAGGGAGATGAGAAGATGCTTTTTTATGGAGAGGCTGGTGGCCAGGCTGAATGCATTACCGGCAGATGTGGTATCCAATAGTACAGTGGGTGGCTACAAAAGGGGAAGGGATGATGCAAGATGGAGGGTCAAGGAAGGGGGGCATGGGGGGGCAACTGCAGCATAAGGGCTGCTAGCTGCACAATTGAGCAAACTTGGTAGACCATAAGGCCTTTTTCTGCAGGCAATTTTTGTATGTTCATATGTTCGTATCCAAGTCTCTAAATTATCTTCACACTGGGGTGTGGGAATAGCACCCGAGAACACTCTTAACTTGTGGTAAAAATCATGAATGACTGAGGGCACAGGCATAGGTGCTGGTACTGGTGTAGGCATAGGAGCTGGTGCAGGGGCAGGCGTAGACACAGTAATTGATATGGATGTTAGAATGGAAGCAGGCACCGAGACAGATGTAAGTGCCGGAGGAGGGGTACCCCCAGGAGGCTTAAATAACTTTTCTAAGTCCTCAAGGGTTGGACCCTCAGCCTGTAACCATTTCACTAGTTTCTCTTCAAGACTCTCAGATAGGGGTTGGGGTTCTGGCTCTGAGGAACCCTCACTATCCTTAGTGACCACCCTCCAGACTGCCGGGGAACCATCAATAGCAATAGTTTTAGGCACCTTAGTATTGTCTATGGAGTTACTACACTCCACTAGAACCATTAGTATTTGGACAGTCAGGTCAGCTTGTCAACTTACTACCCCAACCTCCCCAAGACAGTCAATTTTCGAGAGCACTCTCTCAATAGTGGCCTTACTAGTGCCCAGAGGTATATCTAGTAATAGCAAAGCATTCTAGGGATCAGTTTCACTCCCTGTACACCAATTAATTAACTGATGCACAGCCATTTCTTCAGTGGTACCCATAAAAACTTGGGTTGCAGTTTTTGGTTTTGGCCACTAGGGCATGCTGATCCCAGCAGTGCCTCCAAGACGTAACCCCTAGACGACACTATCTCTAGGATTACTATCCCAATATGTACTCTATGCAACCGGTTGAGGGGCCCTGTCTCAATATTTTGGTGGCTCCACCCAGAGTAATATATGTGGAGGTATCTACCTAGTGACCAAGTACCTTGTAATGGGGAACAACCCTTCACAGAAGTTAACACACAGTTATAAATGATCATTAATAATATGCACACACCCCTTGGACTTACCACCAGGATCTGGTCTTCAACATACACCCCGGATCCCCCTGTAAAATAGCATTTACAACAGGCATCCACTTTCAAATACATTTCCCTTAAGTACATTAGCCTTCACCCAGACAATGAGATATTCATGAGGCAATGTAACAATGAAACAAACCAATCAATTTATTAAGGCGGATTTGAACAAGGGAAATGGCAGATCTAGATGATTACTATACTGGATTTAAACCAGGGCACATTTGCATGCATTTAGTTCCACTGTAGAGTTTAAAGCTGAAGGTACCCAGACTGTAGATGGCTAGCCTGATCGTTGCCTTGGGTTGCACTGTTGTTGGAGCCCTTGATAAAAAGAAAGGCAGTTAAACATGCAATAACAAACCCCTTGGCTATTTGTATTCTTGGCCGGTTGGCCGTCCAAAGTAACCAAGTAACACGCAGATTAAATCAGATGGTACCACAAAATGATGTAACGAAATGTTGCAGGGAGCTACCCTGAGTTTACTCACAACACCAGTTGGCAGAAGGTGGCCTGGTGATATGAAGACCTGTTGCAGTGCACTGATTGTCATGGGGAAGTTGGGCCTGCATGACTCACTTCCGCTTCACGGCCTTTCCCTCCAGGTGGCTGCAACCTGCAATTTCTGGCTGCACAGGGACTGGACCCCCAAAGCTGGTCTCTCACTGAGAAAACAGTATCTGGTGCAAGGATAGTCAGCTAGGGCCAGGTTTGTCATGAGCGCAAGGCTGGATGAACCACTTTGGCAAAGCTCAGTTTGTTTGCTGGTGAAAACCTTCAGCTGGCAGACAGTTTAATCACTCGTAAAGGTGGGCTTCTTCCTGGCAAGCAGGAGTCCCTGGACAGTAGGTCTTGCCCTTGACCCACGATAAACATTCAGCACATTTAATAAAAACAACATTCACATCTCTACCTCTCACTTCTGTTTCAGGCTGGTTCACAGTTGCAGTCAATTCACTGAGCAAACCTCTCAATCAGCAAAAAGGCAGTGTCTGAACATACACGAACGCTCATAGAAGTGTGTCTCAATCCAATAACTCGAACAGCACTCTTCAGAGTCTCAGGGCTAACTGCCACAGCTTAAAGTTAATTTTTGGATTAGTCCGTTTACTGCTATCAGGCAGTCCAATGCTTGAAACAACAGCAGGAAGGCAAGACAGGCCTCTCCCAGCCAGTTCTTCTCAGCTCCTTTCCCTGGAGCTGCTGCACGATAGCTCGAGCTGCTCACTCACTCAGCTCTAACAGCAACTGACTTCTTTTTCAATCAGTTCTTGAACCAGTCTAGTTTTCCTGGGTTTTGCTTGGCTAGGGAAGCTGTCAATAACAGTGCTGGTGCTCCCATTTGTTAATTTAGGTGCCAGCCTGTAAAACTACAGTTGTTTTCCCATGAGGCGCCTGAAATAAGGACCCGTCAAGGCCCCCTGTGTCCCAATTGGTCCAATTCCTGGAAGTCCTGAACCAACGTGGTGGCTCCCATTTAGATGCATAAGCTGCAATAAAGGCAGGTTAAAATGAGCACTCTAATTCAAATATAACAAAAAGTTAGAAATAAATATTTACAGTAATAGTTAGAGCTTCCTCTGCTTTACTATCAACAACAGAATGGAGCAAATCAGGATGGTACCTGGCCAGTCATGAACTTTGAAGCACTCAGACCTAGCTCAGACCATTTACTGTACACACACTGCCTATTGCCTTAAAGGGACAGGCACAGAGGCACATCATGGCAAACTTACACAAATCAACAGGATTAAACAAATAATCATGAATTTACTATCTCTGCAGGACATCTGCCTGGCAGTGGACATTACTGGAGCCGCGGGAGACACTTAAGGTAAGCCCCAAATTGGTGGGAGGCTACATTTAGATATAACTCTTGAAACAGAACGTTTGCAAATTATTGCAACATATGCATCTCAAATGAAAGCCCTGAGAGCTGTGCTGTTTTCTGAGAACCAGCCTTTCCTACGCACTTGTAGAATTGTTATCTAAGGGGGTGACTTTAATTGTGGAACCATTTTAACTGACAGAGGCCTTAAAACCACTAAAATGTTTAGTGACTCCAATAGTCTGAATAGTATTACATAGAAACATAGGATTTGACGGCAGATAAGGACCACTTGGCCCACCTAGTCTGCCCATTTTCCTGCCTAACAGATAAGCTGCAGATCCTAGTTAACCAACAGCTTACTTCCTCCTACCCCCCACTAGGACTGCCTTATGTCTGTCCCATGCATTCTTGAATTCCCCCACTGTTCTTGACTCCACGACCTTCTCAAGGAGGCTGTTCCATGCATCCACAACCCTCTCAGTGAAAAAATACTTCCTCACATTACCTCTGAGTCGTCCCCCCTCTATCTTCAAATTGTGCCCCCTTGTTCTTGCACATCTCTTTTTCTGGAAGATGCTACCCTCTTGGACTTTGTTAATTCCCTTGAGGTACTTGAAAGTTTCTATCATGTCCCCTCTCTCCCTCCTTTCCTCAAGGGTATACGTATTAAGCTCCTTTAGTCTTTCTTCGTATGTCTTCTGGTGCAGACCCTGCACCATTTTGTTTGCCCTCCTCTGGACAGCCTCCACTCTATCTATGTCTTTGCGGAAATGGGGTCTCCAGAACTGCACACAGTACTCCAGATGGGGTCTCACCAACTGTCTGTACAGAGGGATAACAACTTCCTGATTTTTACTATTGATGCCTCTACCTATGCATCCCAGTATCCCCCAGCCTTCCTTACTGCCTTCTCACATTGCTTGCCCACCTTTAGGTCATCTGATATAATTACCCCCAGGTCCCTTTCCATTTTTACTGTTGTCAGTATCTCACCCCCATTGTGTACTCTTCCCTGGTTTTGTTTTCCAGGTGCATTACCTTGCACTTTGCATTGAATCTGAGCTGCCATACATTTGACCATTACTCCAACCTTGCCAAGTCCCTTCTCATCCTTTCCACTCCATCTGGTGTATTAACCCTGTTGCAGATCTTTGTGTCTGTCTGCAAAGAGACATACTTTTCCTTCCAGTTCCTCTGCAATGTCACTTATAAAGACATTAAAAAGGACCAGTCCCAGTACTGAACCCTGCGGTACCCCACTAGTAACCCTCCTTTCTTCACTGTGGACTCCATTTACTACTACCCTTTGCATCCTGTTGTCTAGCCAATTTTTTATCCAGGCTACCACCTTGGGACCCACCCCAAGGCTGGCTAACTTGTGTATTAATCTTTTGTGTGGGACTGTATCAAATGCCTTGCTAAAATCTAGGTAAGCCATGTCCACAGCCCCTCCCTGGTCTACTACTTTGGTCACCCAATCAAAGAAATCTATTCATCAAACTTGAAATGTATTCATCAAACTTCCAAACTAAAGGATGCCCATAGAGCATTACACTCTACTGGCAGCAACACTTTCTTTAAAGGAGGTTTGTCAACCAGGATTGACTACATTTTTGTTTCTGATACCATTACTATTCAGTCAGCTAGCACTGCTATGAATTTATGGACCAGAAAATGGTTAGCTTTTCTTTGCAGTGGGAACAGGCCCTGATACATGGGAATGGCCAATAGCACCTGAATAATAGTAGACTGGAGGACCCTGTTCTTGGAAAACAATGGAACCAACCAACTTTGGACTGCTCGGTTTTCTGTAAGATGTTTTTATAACACCATTGACTCTTGGTGGGAGGATAGTAAGCAAGATATTGTACAATTATATACGAAATACTCTGGGACAAAAGTACAAGAAGATTATTTACAATATCTGACACTTAGATTGCACTTGCATAAGCTCATTTCTAGAACAGAAACAGAAAAACTGGATTATAATGATCAAATACATATTATACAATGGCAGGAAAATTTCTTGTTTCCTGATTGGTCACTGTGTGCCTGGGACAGTGATGATATTGAACAAAAACATCACTGGAAAAAGGCCAGGCACACAGATGACCACAGAACATAGAAATAAATCCTTTCTTCCCCACGCAAACACCATCAACCTCACACTGCTCTGTCTGCACAGCAAGTTGCAAGCGGACACGGAACCCATCATTACAATCCCCACCTGCTGGCTCACTGTTAATTTTCTCCCTCACTCCACATTTGTTACCAGTTCCCTAATAACAACTGCAGAAATACAAAACTGTTTTTTTGTTGTTTAACAGAAGCTGAGCGACGGTTGTTGTAGCACGTTCGCATGACGTTACTATGTTCACCCTAGCATTGTCAGTCTTGGCACATAGAACTGTTCACCAGCAAAACAAAGTGGGGAAAAAAGTAAAATGAAATACTTAAAATGGAAAACAAAGCTGTACCTTCAGTCTGCTTTCTCCTCCTCACACATCTGCGCTAACTGCACTTAGTGATGAGCTCCTGCTCGGCTCCTGAACTGCCCGATCACCTCAAGCTCCATGGCTCAGAATAACAAAATCCATCACAAAAATAAATAAATACAAATAATAATTGTCTATGTGTGTGTCCGCGTGAGAACAGAGGGGAAAGAATGACTCAAATTAACTAGCAGACACACAGAAACACTGAAGGGACAGAAACATAGAAACATAGACTTTGATGGCAGATAAGGACCACTTGGCCCACCCAGTCTGCCCATTTCCCTTCCTATTGTATAAGCTGCAGATTCTAGTTAGCCAACAGCCTACTTCCTGCAACCCCCCACTATAATTGCCTTATGTCTGTCCAATGCATGTTTGAATTCCCCCACTGTTTTAGACCCTACAACCTCTCCAGGAAGGCAGTTCCATGCGTCCACCACTCTCTCTGTGAAAAAAAATTTCCTCACATTACCCCTGAGCTGTCCCCCCTCTGTCTTTAAATTGTACTCCCTTGTTCTTACACATCTCTTTTTCTGAAAGATGCTACCCTCCTGAACTTTGTTGATTCCCTTGAGGTACTTAAGAGTTTCTATCATGTACCCCCATCCCTCCTTTCATCAAGGGTATACATATTAAGCTGTCTCAGTCTCTCTTCATATGGTTTCTGATGTAGACCCTGCACCATTTTAGTTGCCCTCCTCTGGACTGCTTCCATCCTGTCTATGTTCTTGCATAGATGAGGTCTCCAAAGCTGCACACAGTACCCCAGATGGGGTCTCACCAACTGTCTGTATAGAAGGATAACCACTTCCCTTTTTCTACTTGTGATGCCCCTCCCTATGCATCCCAGTATCCCCCTGGCTCTCCTTACCAACATCTCACATTGCTTACCCACCTTTAGATCATCTGATATGACTACCCCTAGGTCCCTTTCCATTATTGTTGTTGTTAGTACCTCCCCTGCTATTGTGTACTCTTGTCCTGGATTTTTATTTCCCAGGTGCATTACTTTGCACTTCTTTGCATTGAATCTAAGTTGACATATGTCTGACCATTCCTCCAACCTTGCCAAGTCCCTTATCTTCCTTTCTACCCCCCTTGTGTATCAACTCTGTTACAGATCTTTGTGTCATCTGCAAAGAGGCATACCTTTCCTTCCAGACCCTCTGCAATGTCACCTATAAAGATGTTAAAGAGGACTGGACCCAGTAATGAGCCCTGAGGTACTCCACTAGTAACCCCCTTTTCTTTGGAATGTGTTCCATTCACTATTACCTTCTGTGTCCTGTTGTGCAGCCAGTTTGCTACACAGGCTACCACCCTGGAACCCACTCTCAGGCTGGGTAACTTGATTCTTAATCTTTTGTGTGGGACTGTGTCAAATGCCTGGCTAAAGTCTAGGAAGGCCATATCCACAGCCCTTCCCTGGTCTATTACTTTGGTCACCCAGTCAAAGAAATAGATTAGATTTGTCTGACATGACCTACCTGCTGTGAATCCATGCTGCTTTGGGTCATGTGCCCCGCTGGCCTCTAGGTACTCAACAATTCGTTCTTTCAGAAGTGATTCCATCATTTTCCCCACCACTGAGGTCAAACTAACAGGTCAATAGTTTCCTGCTTCTGCCTTGCTCCCACTTTTGTGAAGGGAAATCACATCTGCCCTTCTCCAGTCCTCAGGTACCACCCCATCCTGGTACCACCCCATCCTCCCATGATTTGTTAAAAAGTGTGGTCAGTGGTGTCACTAGGTCCTCCCTTAGTTATTTTAGGATTCTAGGGTGAATCCCATCAGGCCCCATTGCTTTGTCCTCTTTGAGTTTTAGGAGTTCTTTCAGGAATCTTTCTTCTGTAAATGGACTGGCATCAACACCATTACCCAGAGTGCTTCTATTGTTTGGTTTAAGTAACTCCTCCTTTTCTTCTTTTGTGAATACTGAGCAAAAGTATGCATTCAGTATCTCTGCCTTTTCACGGTCTCCCTCTGCACACCTCCCCTCTCCTTTATTAATCTTCACTATCCCTCCCTTAACCTTTCTATGCTCCCTAATGTACCTATAAAAGGTTTTATCCCCTTCTTAACTGAGTTGTCTATCTTTTCCTCAGTTTGGGCCTTTTGCTTTCTGACTGCCTTCCCACTTCTTACTGCTTTAATTGATATAGTTCCCTGTCGTGCTCCTTCTGTCATTCCTTATACTTTTTGAACGCATGCCTTTTTCTCCTTAACCTTCCCTGTCACCTCTTTTGAGAACCATAGTGGTTTTTTATTCCGCTTTGTTTTCTTTATTTGTTTCACACAAAGGCTTGTTGCCTCCATGATGGCAGTTTTGATTTGTTTTTCATTGTTCTTCCATCCCTCCTTTCTGGCCATTTGCTAATGCATTCCTCAGGTATTCATCCATTATGCCAAAGTCAGCCCTTCTAAAGTCCAATATCCTTGTCTTTGTATGGCTTGTCTCCATGGTTGTGTTTATTGTGAAGCACTCTGTGCAGTGGACAAGAGAAGTAAAAACACCAGCACCACCTAGTGGACTACTTTTTCACATACTTTTAATATATGTCATCCACATACACATACACACACACACAGGCACACAGAAAGAATAAATAATGTTATCGTTTTTTACTTTATAATGTTATTTTAAAATGAGCCATTGTATAATAGCAATAAGGCACTCCAGGGTGTGTGTTATTGTGTAATAACCTCACTCCTGGGGTGGTGGAAGCACTCGGCTTCGCCTCGTACTTCAACCCACCCCAGGAGTGAGATTATTACACAATAACACACACCCTGTCATGCCTTATTGCTTAAATATTAAACTACATATGCAGAAATTACAATATAATATTGATCTGATTAACCATGATTTATTAAAATCTGTGTTTGCCCGGGTCGGGAATGTCATTGGATGTTGTTGGTTGGTGTGGTGACCACTTATCAAGGTGAACACAATGTACCCAGGTTAATGGCTGCCTCTCTTTCTCTGCCCCAATCACTATGTGCGTTCCTCAAGGTTCGGTTCTGAGTCCCCTTCTTTTTAATTTTTTTCTAAATTTAGTTTGCTGTTATTTCCAATTTTTTATGTATGCAAACGATGCAGTAATCCTCACTAGTGGACCCAATTTAGATCAAATACAGTCTCCTCTAATCAGTGATTTTTTTGTCCATACAGAATTGGTTTTGTGATTTTTGAAACCTTTTCCTTTCTCTACTGTTTTAATTTTGTTTTTCTGTTTGTTTGTTTTGAAATGTCACTGTGTGGGTATGTGTAACTGAGAAGTGTTGTTGTTGCTTTTCTGTCTATGTTTTGTTACTTATTTGTTGCAATAAAAATTCCCCTACTCCCCTACTCTCCTGTAGGGGGAACCCTTGGTTATTGATCCAAGATGGTGAATGATATGGAGGTTGGCAATGATGCTGCTCTGCTCCAGGCGGCTGAGGAATCTGCCTCTACCTCAGTTGTTGTTTCCTTAGAGGCTTCGGTGTCGATGGACATCAGCGCTATGAGTGTTACTGCTTCAAGTGGCCCAGGAGCTACAGCGAATCTACAGTGTGGAGGTTCATCTTGTTTCTAGGATGCTGAGAAGGTACTATGCTTGCAGTATGATTGTCAGAAGGAGGCTTTGCTAGCCCAGCTTTGTGCAGAGGAGCTCCACTTTTCATGGGAGGTAAAATCTCTAAGTTCAGACTTTCAGCCCATTTCTGTACCTGTACCACAGTCAGTGGTGTTGCTGACTCCTTTTATGGAAATAGTAGTTGCTGCCAAACATGGAAGTGAATGGCCTGTGCATAGTCAGTTGGGTGCTTGTGTGCCCCGGAGAAAAGCCACTACCACTAGTACTGATCACGAGGTGCCCTAGACACCTGAGCAGGCCCTGATGGGAGCAGTCAAACACTGATAGGGGCCGGGAAGTCCAGAACCCACTTTCTGTAACAGATCCTGTAAGGACAGGTATTGCAGATACTGACTAGTAGCCAGCTGTCCAATATGGGCCTTAAACAGATCCCTAAAATCAGCCTCACTCTCACCCCACCAATCAGCAAGGTTGTCGTACATACATTGTACTGACAAACATGCTAACCATAAAGAAGTCTACTTATCTATCAAAATTGGATCATGCAAAATAGCCATATTCAGTCTCCAGGCTCCCTTCCTATGTATTGAGGCTCCGGTGCAGGTAAGGGTGCAAGTCAGAAGTATGTGATCAGAGAATTCCATCCCACTCATGTATGCCATCACAGCCATCAAAAGGTAATCAATGTTAGTATGCAGTGAACCTCGAAAATATGTTCATCCCCCAGTAGAGTGCCATGTCCTGTAGACGTCATTAAGGGATGCATTCTGAACAATTGAGTTCAAGCAATTGGAATCAGGAAAAAGCTTATCCATCTGCAAACCCCTACCAGCCCTCATCGTACCACATTTAAAATCCCCACCCCACATGACCTGGTGAGATGTATGCAGAAAAGGATGGACAGTTTTAATCAGAGGCACATGGTCAGGCACGGAGCTGTTTCACCTCACACTTCTCCCACAGACCAGTCATTAATGACAGCATGAAATTCGTCCCCTGGTCTGACAAAATCTCCTGGCGAAATCCCACTTAGCTGAAGATCCCAAGGAGCTTGTTAGCCACCTTTTCCGCCTCAATGGAAGACATGGCCACTGCCTCGGTGTACCTGGTTGTGTAGTCCACAACAACCAGTATGTATCTTTTGCCCGTGCAGCTTGGGGTACTCAAGGGCCCCACTACATCCACGGCTGTCCTCTTAAAGGGTTCATCAATAATAGGCAGAGTCATCAAAGCTGCTTTAGACCTGTCCCCAACCTTTCCCGCCCTCTGGCACTGTGGACAAGTCCTACAGTAATTTTCCACATCTGTGTACATGCTCAGCCAAAAGAAGTTGTTGGCAAGTCGCCTTTTTGTGTGGTTGATACCCAGGTGGTCCAAAAAAGGGATGTTGTGGTCCAGGGCCAAACAATACTTTCAGTAGTCCTGGGGGACTACCAGCTGCTGGAGCACCACCCCCTGTAGCCCCCTCTGTAGTTTACACTTCCTGTACAGCAGCCCATTCTCCCAGTAAACTGACTTTTTGCTCCCCTGAGAGTCCTCAGCACTATTTGCTATACCTCTCAGTTTCTGGAGAGTATGATCAGCCAGCTGAGCCCTGCCCAGCTCCTCCCATGTGACCCTCCCCAACTCCCTTTCAGAAGGAAATCTGTCCCCAGCTGATGCTTCCTCAGTTTGCAGCTGGGGCTCAGGACTACTACTACTTCTAGCTAGCCCTTCACCCACACTAGCCACTTCCTCAGCTGCTGAGGAAGGGGTCCGCACAGGCTGTGTTGCCCCCTCCTCACCCTCAGAAGCTTTTCCTTTTGCCTGGCTACAGGTAATAACATATACTAGGTTTTCTCTGTGGTCAGAATCATTCCCCGTGATCACATCCACAGGGAGATCAGGTACAACCCCCACCTCCCTTACTCCAAGGCCGCCTTCCCAGCTCAGGAAGACCTAAGCCATTGCAACTTGGACCACTGGACCCGTGACTCCCCGAATCTTCAAAAACTGCCCTGGCAGAATCTGCTCTTCCTGGATCAGAGTCCACCTCACCATGGAGATGGAGGCACCAGTGTCCCTCAAACCCTGTGTTACTGTCCGATTGACTAGAATAGGGTTCATATGATGGGTGGAGTTTGGTGGCACTACAGTGTGTACGCAGCCTACCAACTGCTTGTTCTTTGCTCCTGTTTTTAGGGCAGTCATAGGACAGATGCCCCGCTTTCTGGCAAATCCAGCATGCCTTTACTCCCACTCCTTGTTCCTCTTAAAACTGGTGGGTTCTGTTTTGGGCTCAGGTGCAGACTGGTTTCCTTTAGGCTGCCCACCCGGGGTCACCTTAAAACTATGTGGTGCCACACACCCAATGTTTCTAAGCTGTGAATATGGTCTGCTGGTCACATACAAATCAACACTTTCTGCTAACTCCTCTGTGAAGTTGCATGCCTGGTCCCACAGCCACATGCGTAGTTCATCAGGTACAATTTTATGAAATTGTTCCCTTACAATCAAATCTTTAATTTGCGCTACAGTCCTAGCTTTAGTTCCATCCACTCAGTGGTCTAGATAGGCACACATTTGGACATGCAGTTCTACATAGCTGTCTCCTAATCCCTTTCTTAATTCTCTAAATTTTTCACCTATAAGCCTCAGGAGTCAGTTCAAAATGTTTCAATAACACCTTTTTTACTTTCACATAGTCCATACAGTCATTATCATCCATCCTAGTAAATGCATGCAAAGCACGGCCAGTAAGCAATAGTGTAAGGTGAGTCATCCAGGAGTCCAATCCAGTTTAAACTGCACACATACCATCTCAAATGATTTTAAAAAGATACATGGATACACACAGCTACAAGTACATTCCCACGGAACTTGTAACAGGCTACATGGAACAGCCTTCCTGAGGAAGTGGTGGAGTCAAAAACAGTGGGAGAATTCAAGAATGCATGGGTCAGACATAAGACAGTTCTAGTGGGGGGTAGGAGGAAGTAGGCTGTTGGTCAACTAGGATCTGCAGCTTATCCATTAGGTAGAGAAATGAATAGAATAGGTGGGCCAAGTGGTCCTTATCTGCCATCAAAGTCTATGTCTCTATGTTTCTATTAAGATCATCTCCCTCCTGGTATTGCAGAAACATTTTTTAATTAATTGTGGCTTTGTGGGTTGGACCCTCTATGCCATTAGTTACAATTTGCTGCAGTGTTTGCTGGTGCAGTTCCACTATCTCGATCTCCTGCTGTCATTCCCTCTCTTGTTCCACTCATTCCTTCTCTTTTTCTGTTTGTTCCATCTCTCTTTCTGCCTGCACCAGGGTTTCATACTGGCGAGTTTTCTCTCTTTCCTCTGCCTCAAGCATTACTCTCTCCTCCTCCTTTAGGATGTCATGCTGCCGAGCCCTCTTTCTGTCCTCAGCCTCCAGCCTTGCTATCTGCAGGTCAGCCTACTTCAGTGTAAGCTCCTTCCTCAGGATATTAAGCTGTGCTTGAGCCATGGCTGTACCAGCTCTTAGCTCAGGTTTGGGCTGTGCAGCTCCCTCATCTTGAGGTGCCTCTCTGACCCAGCTGCTGTGACCACAGTTTCACTACCTTTGTCATCTTCCTTAGTAACCCCCTGCTGCCCAGGTATTTGGTCAGGCACCTCTGAGACTGTCTGCCCCCCTTGCCTTCAGTCATGCACTGACATGGTTTCCATGAGTCCATTCTTTGTCAGACCCTTATAAACGACCCCCCTGTCTGTGCACAGCTCATGAAGCTGCTGTACATTAAATTTGCATTAGGCTGAGGAGCTCATTTTTTGTAACTATGCTGCAATAAGCTATCTAGAAACAAAACAAACACACAAAAAAAACCAGTAGTAAACAACGTAATCTTTTATATATCCTGTTTCGTAACTGTAAAGTTATATTTCTGCTGGCATGCTGTCACCTCATGTGCTAGGCAAGGCTTTTACCTTTCTCCCAGAGTTCCTGTTTCACAGAAAAGCACACTGTGCACAAATTCTGACTTTAAATCTGTGCACTGATCCACATCACACTGCTAACAGTTGTGACAGAGAGCTCACTATTGCCACCTGTTATGACAAAAACTGTCCCCTCGGCTGTCCTAGTTTACAGGGCAGTTTTGGTCAGGAGACTTCTGATTCTCTGACGCCACCTGATTTTTTGTCCAAAACCAGGAAACTGCCTTTTGCCTTCTGCTTATGGTCAGGAAGGTCAACACACTAACTATTGGTAGGGTGCCCTTTAGAAGACGGACTGCAAACAGAGTCCAGCAGAAATAATACAATACCCTTTTTGTAATGAGGCAGTCAGTAGTTCTAGCAAAAATAGATTATTTACTAAAAGATTTACATGTATTTACAAACAGGATATCTTTACAGTAAAACAAAAGGATTATACATTCACTTAGAAATAGAAAATAAAGCAAGTTACACAGACAGTTGATGTTTAGAAAAATCTGAGCTTTCCTTACCTACAGTCCTTAACTTGCCCTAGCTACAGAAGGAACTTTTCCTAACTGTGCTATTTTACCAGTCAGTTAGTCCTACATCAGGGCCCCCTCTTTCCAGATATTGAGTATCCCAGAGAGAGAGAGAGACAGAAAGATCTTTCCATTCCCTCCCCCCTACACACACACACACACTTTTATACCCTTTGGCTGTGGGGAATGACTTCACCCTCTGATTGACAGTTCCCCACAGTCCCCCACCCTACTTGGGTGACATAATCTCCTCTGTATTTCCTCGGTCTCTATAAGGTTTTATGACAAGCACCAGGGCCCGTTGTCAAATCTATGGAAACATGTCTCTGGGAGAAACTCTCACAATGCTTCAAGACTTTATTGCCTCCTACCTAATATGTTGTCAGTAAGTCTTGTTTAAATTTCCCATGAGAGAGTCAACAACAGACCCTGTACAGAAGAATGCTTTTTGTTTTTAAACTAATAGGAGAGATATATGCATCTGTTATATATATCCTGTCACAGTGACATTCCCACAGAACTTGCAACAGGGTAATATTTTTAAACTGACAACAAGAAAATGAATGCATCTGTTCACCTATCCTGTCACAATGTAATGTTGTAGGGGGAGGGCATAATATCACATCCTGCCTTGGGACTCTGTTGGGGACAGGGTTTTGGAATTACAGTGTATCACCTATGACTAGATTTGGTAGTCGGTCAAGTCACAATACAAATAACACTTTACATGGAAAATCTTCAATGTTGATAGCATGGTTAATGAGCATCTATGTGATGTATGTCACACACAGGTAATATTTATTACAGTGCTACAAAAATACATGGCTATGGAGTACAAACTTAAAATTCATCAGTTAACAGGCAAGAAGAAAATATAGTTGTCTCTGTACTGATCTGCATCATTAATGTTCCATTGTGAAAACACATACATAAGGATTTCTAAGCAGTATATATTTCCTTTCAGTACAATAGTCATTTATTAACACCATGCTGTCTGTTAACAATGTAAGATACATAAATATGTGATATTATGCAACACTTGCCTTATCATTTCTCTTCATATCTTTTTTTCTCACTGCAGTTCATCCTGGCTTCCCCGCCACGCCCAAGGCCAGAACACAGCTGTCGCCAGTCCCAGCTGAACTAGTGGAGGCGGATCCAGGTGTTCCTGATGAGGATGTGATCATCATCGAGGAAGATGGTATGTAACAATTACACAGTTGCACCTCATATGATTACTTGTAGCTGTGATGTCTTTATATGTACAGGGGAAGTATCTGTTATGTTTATGAGACTGCATGTCACAGTTCTAAATGTAACAGAAACATGAAGGGAAGGCATACTACCACACAAGGGACTTCAGTTGAAAACCTTATAACTATATGAAATGTAGTAAGTATGCAACTTTATACAGACAATAAATAAGAATAATAGGTCTTGTTTTAGGAAAATGGCCATTGAATTGTATATCATATGTTTACTTTTTTTTTTAAGTAATACAATATGCTGTGACCGGGAACATGAAGTACAACAATTGAATTTCCAAGTTATTATTGTGACAACCATGATTCTCGTACATACAGTTATAATTATGAGTACCTGCAATGATTACAATTCAGCAAATGTGAGTGGACAACAATGATATCCAACTGTATCATACTATATAACCTGTTTAGAAACTTTTTTTCTAAATATTCAAGAAAATATCAGACAACTGATGCAAATAGAGTATTGCAGTAGTGAGGTGAACAATATTATATAGTATGCAATATAATACAACTGTAACTTGAATGGCAACAGTATAATAAGTACTGTATGTGTTATCATGTCACTAAAGTCTGTCTTTGTGTATTAAAGATAATAACATAGTCAATGAAGGCACCTGTGGTGCCACACAGCAAACCATGGAGGGAGGTGAAATATCACCAGTTGCTCCCTCCATTGGTCAGAGTACAGCACCACTGGGTGCTTGTGACTTATCTCAGCCTGAGGAACAAGAAGATGAGCCCTAGTCTGGTCCATCCGGTAAATCTGGTCCTGCTGACAGACGCTTGTCTCATGTACTAAAACATACGTTCACAATAATAAAGTCACAGCTTCATGTGTATTCCTTGTTTTTCTTGTAATCTTTAATGCTTCTTGTTTGTTTGCTTTTTGTTTTATTTGTGGTTGGCAGCAATCAACATCAGCCAACAGTCCAGACAAGGTGGCGTACAATGACATAACATACGTTTCATATGAGTTGTATATGATGACGCATATTTTTCAAAACTGTTTCTCACTGTAGTACTGATTTAATTGCTTCAGGAAAACAGGTATTCATTCTGTAAGCATCGCAGTGTGACTCCACAATAATGAATTTCAAAATACCATTCATAAATTAATCACAGTTCGCTGCTGATAGGTAATGTGCATGTGTGTGGGGGGTGGGGACTGACTTGTTGTATATTGTTAACTACACATGATTTTATATATACAGTTTATGTAGAAGCGTGCTCGTAAAACATATCTTTGTTCTGAAGTACTTAAAAGAGTAACTTATCACAACATCTTGTCCTACATAACAGTTGTTAGCTCTTTATCACAAATAATAACCATACTTTGATATGGTAATGTGAGAGAGCTTGCTGCAAATATTACTTTCAATGTCCCACATCAGGGAAACCAGACACCACAGTGGTGTGGTACAACAGCACAGGAAATAACAATTGTTGTGATTAATACTTTGATTTCAAACAGGTTACATATACAACAACCATTTACAAGAATGCTGTGTTTCCATCAGTGGTTGCAGCTGGCATCATAGCAACCTGCAGATGAAAGCTGAAGACCTCCATTGTGTCATCTGAACCCAAACACGTAAACAAATGCCAACTTGTGTGTGTTTAGTCATATCTATGTTATATCATGTATGGTTCTTTACCTGATAGTGACAGACATTCCCCTAAACTGAGAAAATAAACAAAACTCCTATTCCTTACTTCAGGTACTCTGCTGTGTGATCCATATCAAATTAACACGTTACCAAATTAAAAGGTACATTTTGAGCATTGTGCACTTATTAATCAACTATGGGTGGCATGCATGAGGGCTGCAAAACTATAATGATATTTCAACTGCTCAAAATAAGTAAACTATAATACTTGACAGGGTGGGTGATATTGGGATAAACCGGACTGCCCAGGGGCATAATGAGGCCCAACATCACAGGTGGAGGGCCTTATGGCCCCTGGAAGGTCCAGTATAACACATACCACCCACCTGGGAGGGTATTATTGCACTTAGAAAATTGACTTTCATTAGTTTTTTTTATAATAATGATTTCGTAAAAAAAAAAGGTAAAATATTAATAAAAATGAACAGAAACAGTAGCTTCTGTAAAAGTGTCCCTCTACTGGTTGAATTGCCATTAGAGGGTGCTGTTGCTTAAGAGACTGCCTTTTTTACATGTGCTTGTGCATGCAAAAAAATGTTTTGTTACACTAATGGGGATTTTGGAGGTGTGTCACTACTGAGCCCACTGCAGTTCAGACTGGAAGGGGCTCGGCAGTACAGACCAATGACCGCACACTGTGGTCGTGACACCACTCACTGCTTGCTGGGTGGACTTTGTGTACTTGAAAGGACTGAAGACGCTCCAGTCAGATGGGGCTTCAGCCCTTTCATTTGAATGAAGCTGACCAGCAAGCAGCTGATCGGTTTTAACAATAAGAGCCTGAGAGATCTATCTCTCTCTCTCTCTCTCTCTCTGTTAAGCAGAGCAGGGTGCCCACCGCTGCTACCACTTCTTTCTCCCCATCCTTTCCAGGTCTCTTGCCCACCCGCCAATCCTTCCCATCTTTGTAAAGTTTTTTTAAAATGTAAGCAGAGCACCCACCCCCACTATTGCTTCTTTTTCCCCTTCTGGGTCTATCACCCACCCACCCTTCCCATCTTTATAAAGTTTTTTTATGTAAATTGTAGCCGGGTGCCCACCCCACCCATCTACTACTTCTTTCTCCATGTCCCCTCCAGGTCTCTCACCCTCCCTCCCTTCTCATCTTTATAACTTTTTTTTTTTAATGTAAGCAGTCCAGGGTGCCTACCACTGGTGCTGCTTCTCTTGAACCTCCTGTCCTCCAGGTTGCCTGCCCCCATTCCCCAATGTGCCTGACACTTGGGTGCCCAATCCCACTTTCAGACTGTATCTGAAATAAAGAAAACCATCCCTTGATGTTTTTTGTTCTTCTTTTTCCCCTCACCAGCTGAGGGGTTCTGGTCCCTCGCTTTCCATGCATCACTCCCCCCATCCCTAAGTTTCTGCCCCCCCTGGGCACAGCCACCGAGCGGGCACCCCCCCAGGGAACATGGCCATGAAGCCTTGGCTTGCTCCCCAAGGTGGGGTCATGGGAGCGGGACCCTCCCCCAGTGGACTTTGGACTGCAATGTGGAACAGCGGCAGAGGGGGGTATCATTAGTGGCCAGCGAAGATTTTTATGGATTTTGCCCTGGGGAAGGGATGTGCAATGAGACCAGCATCCATCTGATCCCCCATTACATGTAGTGCCGGCCGCAGCGGTACCTTCAGCCTCTGCCAGAGGTCCACATTGTGCCAGACACTCTTCTTCCTCCCTTCCCAAAGAAGGGGAGCAGTCCATGGGATGCTCAATCCTTCTCCCCCCAGCCGGCCCTCCAACTCCAGAGTCCATCCCCGAACCCAGGATGTTGGTGCTGCAGATGGACACCTTGTTATAGCACCAGCACAGTGGCCATCCCTTGTTTTGTTTTTAACCTGTAAAATAGAAAATGGTCTCTTGCCAATATGTCCCCAAACACACAACCCCCATCCACCCACCCCACCCCGACCTCCCACTCAGCACCCCCACCCCACCCCACATACACTCACTCACCTGAACAGGTCACAGGGCAATGATCTACTCTCTGATCGGAGACACGTCTTGCTGCTGGAACGGCTAACTGCAATGTGAGAAACTAAGTTAAGTGCGGTTCAATGTTCTTCAATGGGGTTTTGAACTCTGATGCATAACTTTATCATTTTTGCAAATTTTGGCCCAAAGTTTTCAGTATGGCCTTTTTGGGACCCCACTTCATGACCAATGGTGGTGGAATTATGCAAACCAGACCTGAAAGGTGATTTTGTGGTTGTGTTACAAAACAACCTTTTGGGTAGGATTTGAACATTTTCACCACCTTTGTTCATAAGGTGGGGTCATAAGAAGGCTATGTTGAAAATGTGGATTCAAAATACGCAAAAAATAACAAGGTTATGTGCATACGTTGAGCATTTCCTGTGCTTGCTTCTAACTTTGGTAATTTTAAATATTTTGATCCCACATTTTCAACAGTCATTTTTTTACACCATCTCCTGAACAAGGTGGCTGTTATATTATGAATCCTTGCCAAAATGTGTTTTCACACCTGTGGTGCAGAATGATGTTCAGTGGCACAGAATGATGTTTTGGCAAGGATTTGAAAATGTTCGCTTACTGGGTTCATGAGGTGGGGTAATAAGAAGGCTATGCTAAAAATTTGGTGTACAAATACAGTCAAATGTTCAGGTTATGACTGAGCATTAAACTATTTCAATGTTCACTCATAACTTTGGTAGTTTTCAATATTTTGACTCCAAACTTTCAACATAGCCATTTTTCCACACCACCTCATAAACATGATGTGTCATTTTTTAAATCCTGGAGGAGACATGTTTTCACACCTGTGGTGCAAAATGACATTCCCACCAATATATACTATACATGTTGCATGCCATGTTTATAAGGTGAATCATAAAATTAGTATCTTGAAAAGTCGGGGCCAAAATAAAAAAAAAAAACATTGTTTAACAACCTTTGTGAGTAGTGCCAGTCTTCACCCCGGTGCCCATGCTTTATGATTCCATGCTGGTAAGCTGAGTTTGGGGGTGAGCTCAGTGACCCAGCTGGATGGGGTGAGAGTGGGGGAATGGTGCTGTTAGTTATGTGACATACCCCATCCAGGGAATGAAAAGTACAGGGTTGTCCACTTGGGCCCAGGTATCATATAGTAAAGACAACTGTCCTCTTGGCATAGGGCTGACAGATGCATTGTTTACCCTGTGCACCTGTATTTGTGGCCACATGGAACTGCAGGGAACACAGGACCCTGCACTTCGACAGCCCCATGCATTTTTCACATCCATCACTGCTCAGAAGTGCAGGGTCCTTGGACAGAGTCTTCCCTTGGCACAGGACATTTGCATCTATGCACTATCAGTACCAAATACCTGCACAGTACATACGTGCTAGCAAATATTCAGCATTGACAAATACTTGTTTAGATTGCAGTGTCATTCTTCATTTTGTATTGATTACTTTTCAGTCACCCTCCCCATAAGAGATTGAGACTGAAAGGCTTTAAAGGTTTTCTCATGGCGCTAGTGCTAGACATTGTTTTTGAGGAAAAAAATGTTTTTTGTTTCCACACTGTTGCCACACTGTGAGCAGGGAGCTCAGCAGTGGAGTGAGAATGGTGCGGTGTCCATCTCAGGCACGACTGAACAGGGTACATGAAAGTTGGCTGATGAACTCTACTACTGCAAAAAAAGGAGGTACTTTGATTTTGTACAAGAATGTGTAAGATAATGCTTGTAGTAGGCTGTGGGTATGGATGGAGGCAGTCACCAGGATCTGTAGAACATAAACAGCTTTTATTCAACAAAGATAAAATAAAAGGCAGGATTCTTTAACTTAAAGCAGTGAACTGAATGACCAAACCGTATAAGAGGGTACAAAATAAAGAAAAAAAAATCAAATCAGGTAACTTCTTTTCCAGAAAGCAATTAATCGACCACTAGCAAAAACTAGGATCTGGACTGCTGAGAGTCCACCACTCTATTGATTCTAGGTCTAGCAGTGCTTTATATAATAGGTAATGTCATGTGATGAAGGAAAGCTCCACTCCTAACAATAGAAGATTGATTGACTGCCTTTAACGATTTATTGTATGCCTCATCCTGTTTGAACCAACCTGTCGTAGTTCTCATTGCTGTAACATACTGTTGTATTTTGTCTATCCTGTTTGGCTGCATATAACAATAGAAGATAGACTGCCTTTAACAATTTATTGTATGCCTCATCCTGTTTGAACCAACCTGTTGTACTTCTCATTGCTGTAACATACTGTTTGTATTGTGTCTGTCCTTTTGTGACAAGGTACCTTTGTAAACGAGCCTTTGGCTCAAAGGTTTTCAAACTGCTGTTCAAATAAATAAATAATATCTGTTTGAAACCAAACTAGCTAGAACATATACATTTTGAATATTAACACAGCACTGATATCAGTAATCACAAGTAGCTATATAAAGTTACAAGCACCTTATTTTAAAGCCTACATTAAGGAATAAGTCGGAAATGGGGAGGAACATGCCACTCAGGCCACTCCTACCTGTCTTCTACCTATTTAAGACAGGAGAGAAGGGCTGGCCAGCACTATGGGATGTAGAGACAGTGTAGAGTGCTGAGCAGCAAGGACACTCCCCAAACGACTCCTGCAGGTAAAACAATGGGTGAACAAACAATATTCTTAAATGCTAACAGCAAATGCCTAACAGGGAAAAACATAAACTTTCAAACATGCTTATTTAGTTAGTACAGCACAACACTGTGCACCACAAATATTTACACATTTTCAACATAACTCTCTGCAAGAAAAGGGGAAATATAACAGACTATAGAAGGTCTTTGGGCATTATAACTTCTGCACTTGAATAAGCGTTCCTAAAAACATAACCAAAAGGAATTTCTGGTGCACAGACTTAACAGAACTCTTTTGGGGCATAAAACTAAGATAAGGGATACTATGCAAACCCTTTTTTGGCTCAGATTTGCTGTGCAGCTTTGCAGATGCACTTTCAGCCTTGCAGCAACCACCGTGGTGAGCACGTCATTATTCATCCCTAGAACTACTTAAAAACTGTAAAGGAACTCACTAAACACCAAGAGTAGCTTGCAAAATTAGCTACTTTTTTTTAGAAAGGGTGTTTTAACTTTGTTTCCTTGATGTGCTCGCATACCTCCTTGCACAGTCACGAGGGCAAGATTCACATTCGCATGTAAGGTCCTCACACATTCTGCATAGCGCTTGTGCGCATCGCCTGCGCGGACCTTTTGAAACAGGGGACAATATAGCAGGACAAGGGCACCCGGAGACCAGGGAAAGAAAAAGGGATAGAACAAGAATGTTCTACAGGTGGTCTGCCTGTAGACAGAAAGATACACATGGTAGGTGCTGTTGCAACAGTTTTGAGGAGAGAAATAAAGTACAGATCTCCACGGCTTTTACTTGTCCTGCCACATTTCATCCCTGCACAAGAGGATGCCCAGACCACCAGGTCTCTGTCCAGATCCTCATCCACTATTATGGCCTCCAAATCCACCATCCTGTTCCCCAAGCTCCTGGAATTTGTGGGAAGCCCCTTTCACCATATATCCCTCTCCGTCCAGACCCTCATCCACTATTATGGCCTTCAAATCCACCATCCTGTTCCCGAAGCTCCTGGAATTTGTGGGAAACCCCTTCCACCATATATCCCTCTCCTTCCTTCCAACCCTCTCTTCCAAACCTGCTCCCTTATGCGGGGGAGTGCTAGCTAGTGCATTCTCTCTTCCTGTCCTACTCTACCCCTTCCTAGCCTTGTACCCCCTTACCAGTTTAAACCCCCCTTAAGACCTTATCTATATAACCTTGTAGACCCTCTCAGCACTCTTGCCCCCCTCCCACTTAGATGTGGACTGTTCTTCCAATATAAGTCCTCATCCTCCCATGTGTCTCCCCATCCACCTATACAGGTGAACCCTTTCTCCCTGCACTATTCCCTGAGCCATTCATCAAACTCTCTAATTCTTTGCTGCCTAGCTGTAGTGGCACAGGGGACTGGAAAGACTTATGAGAACACCAAGGATCTCACCTCCTCCATGAATCCCCTTGCCAGTGCCCTAAACCTTCTCTGAACCTCCCCCACTTCATTGCTTGCCAGATCATCTGTCCCAAAATGAATGACTAGGTGTGCTCTCCCCACCACCCTTGCACATTCCCTGATTTTTTGCATTGCCCTCCTAGCCTCCATGCCCAGTTCACAAAAGACTGACCTCTGCCTGTAGGTAGCCCCCTCCTGATCCAATGTATCCCCTTGATGATGGAGTCCCCTCTGCTACCCCTCTCCCTTTTCCTTCCTTCGTCCCCTTCCCTGCCCCCTTTTCCATCTGTGCCCTCTTTACTCCTTCCTCATTCAAGCTCTTCTCCCCCTCTCCTTCAACTGTTCTTCTATCTCTATATAAAACATTTTATTTTTCTATTGAAATTTACTGCTTCATTTCTTTATTTGTAATGAAGATAAGTTCACTCTGAATAAAAACAAATTCCAAAATGTTGTTTCATGAGCCCACCTCCTTATTTCATGAGATTTTCATGAGCTCATGAAATAAGATGTGTTCTCACACAATAAGATTCTGAAAAAACCTAAATCCAAACTCTGATTTTGTGAGCCCACTTTCTTGTTTCACAAGATTTTCATGAACTCACAAAACAAGATGTGTTCACACAAAACAAGATTCTGAAAAAACTAAACCCAAAATCTTGTTTTGTGAGAAAAAATGAAGTCCAAAATTTTGTTTTGTGAGTCCACCTTCTTGTTTTGCAAAGTTTTTATGACCTCACAAAACAAGATGCCTACTCATGAAACAAGACTCTGAAATAAACAAGTCTAAAATCTTGTGTTCTTGATCCCACCTTCTTGTGTTGTGAGATCTTCATGAACTCAATGAAGCAAGATGTCTTCTCACAAAACTAGTCAGAAAAAAAATAACTAAATCCAAAATCTTGTTTTATAAGTTAGAATTCTTGTTTCACGAGACTCTATTCCTGTTTTGTGAGCCTCATGAAGCAAGAAAATCAGCTCACAAAACAAGCCTGCTAAGGATTTTAGGGATGTCCCAAAAACAAATGTTGTGATCGTTTTTTGAAACACTTAGTCCAGAATCAAGCTAAACATGTCCCGTTTAGCTAGATTCATGTATTTGTGTCTCTCTAGGGCATCATTTTTATGTTTTTTCAATTTTTTTTTAAAGTAAACAAGATGTCCACCATATGGAAGAAGATTTTTTTTCTCACAAAGCAAGAATCTTCTTTTCTGGGCAGGAATGCTTGTTTGAAAGCAAACATCTATCTGAAAGACTCTACTGAGCATGCTCAGAACTGAAATTTCAAATCATTATAACTTGGGAACAGTTAATATTTTTTTCACCAAGCCAACTTAAGGACCATTCTAAAGCAAGCTCCTTTTACCCTGAAAATTGTAGAACAACATTCTAAACTGTCTGGGCTATAGGTGAGGGGAAAGAAATAGCAAAAAAACCTCACATATTTTCCTCTTTTTACACTATCCAGATCTTGGAATCTGCACATCTGACAGGAAATAAACTTGCCAAAATCAAGAGACCTTGTCCCCATTTTGGCGCATGCAACATTTCATGCAGTTCTGTTGAACAGGGGAACAACTATTAAGGTGCAAAAGAATTTTATGTGGATTTCAGAAAAGGAATCCACTATTTGCAGTAACCATAGATTACCAATCAATGAAAATATTTGGCTTACAAAATTTCAGAATTCTATTTCTAAAGAATTCTGTGGAATTTTCCAAAAATTCCACAGAAATCCATTCTATCAGAATTAGAAAATTCCAAACAATACTAGAAAAGGACAGTTACATAAGAACTTGTTGTAACAGTAGATCTTCAAGGGAATCTGTCATCAGGTCACTCCTATGGAACTTAGCCATCAGGCATTAGGATCCCACAGAAGCTTTTTTGCAGGAATCTAGTATGGATTTCCCATGCCAACATCAGGCTCTGACATCACAGCCCTACATAAGCATGGGTGGCCCTGCTCCCTCCTCAATTCTTTCGCTAGTTGGAGGCCATGAGAGACAGGCATCCTGCTGGGGAACCAAGGAGACAGAGAAGGTGCCCAGTTAAGAAAAATGCTGGAGCAACAGGAAAGTCAAGTTGTAGAGAGGAAAGGGGATGGAGGGGGGGATGGCATGACCTAATGACTGAGATTCCCTCGAAAATCTAATGTTACATTAAGTCATTACATAACTGTTCTATCTTCTTTAGGGATATCTCTGTCATCAGGTCACACCTATGAAATGAGTCCCAAGCAGTGCTAAGCATAATACAGTCTGGGTGGCATGAGGCCAGAGGCCTAAGAAAGAAGGCCCTGAAGCACAGCTAGGCAAAAGATAGCCCTTCTTCTGGAGGCAGTGTCCAAACTATAGTGCATTGTGAAAGTGTGGACAGTACTCCAAGTGACAGCAGCACAAATCTCAGCTACTGAGATGCCTATGAAACAGGCAACTGAAGTGGCCATGCCCCTAGTGGAATGGTCCTTGACTACCCCAGGAAGTTCCTTACTGTACTTCCTGTAACAAAAAATTATACAGTTGGCCAATCATTTGGACAAGCACTGTTTAGACTAGGGCTGGGAGGACTGTTCCACTCAAAATCCAGACCCCTGGCTTGAACCCTGAAATCATGGCCCCAGATAAATATGGGCTTCACCACAGAAGTCTGTTTCCAGGTCCATGGAAAGCAGGGCTTTTTTCTGCATGCCTGGCACCCCACAGCGGGGGGTAAGGAGGAACAGATGATGCCAAGTGGACCAAAAAGACTGAAGAGAGGAGAGGAGAGGAGTGGAGCCAAGCCCAGGAGCAGGAGGACCACACATCACAGTCACGTGTAGTGTGGTGGAGATCTGAGCATGGACTGCAGCTGCTGTGGTCAGTCAGTCAGTGACTCTCAGGTCAACTGTTGGTCTTGTTCTCAGAGTGGAGAATGGTAAGTAGTACCTCACAAACAGCCTAGTCCTGTAACCTATCCTATGTGGATTTAGAACATATTGAATACCAGAAAGAGGGGAGAGAAGAGTTGTGTGTACAGGCCCAGGGCAAGGGCAGGCTGGCAAAATAAATTGTTGACTTGTGCCAGAGGAGAAAGTGAGAGAGAGACTACTGGGGGGCAAAGAGAAATGTTATAGTTACAGAAATAACAAATAAAGACTATTCTTGGCCCCAGTGTGGCTGTATATATGTGTGTGTGTGTGTGTGTGTGTGTGTGTGTGCAGGGCAAGAGCAAGCTGGCAAAATAACTCTTTGACTTGTGCCACCCTCCAGAGGAGAAACAGAGAGAGATAATTGGGGGCCAAATAGAAATGCTATAGTCACAGAAATCACAAGTAAAATGTATTCTTGGCCCCAATGTGGGGTGGGGTGTGTGTGAGTGTGTGTGTGTGTGTGCGTGTGTGTGAGTGTGTGTGCATGCAATAAATCTTTGACTTGTGCCACCATACAGAGGAGAAAAAGAGAGAGAGAGAGAGAGTGGGGGCCAAAAAGAAATGTTATAGTTACAGAAATCACAAATAAAGTTTATTCTTGGCCCCTGTGTGGCTGTGTGTGTACACAGGGCAAGAATAGGCTGGCAAAATAAATAGAAACATAGAATTTGATGGCAGATAAGGACCGCTTGGCCCACCTAGTCTGCCCATTTTCCTACCTAACAGATAAGCTGCAGATCCTAGTTAACCAACAGCTTACTTCTTCTTACCCGCCCCTTGGACTGCCTTATGCCTGTCCCATGCATTCTTGAAGTCCACCACTGTTCTTGACTCCACGACCTCCTCAGGGAGGCTGTTCCATGCATCCACAACCCTCTCAGTGAAAAAATGCTTCCTCACATTACCTCTGAGCCGTCCCCCCTCTATCTTCAAATTGTGCCCCTTGTTCTTGCACACCTCTTTTCTGGAAGATGCTACCCTCTTGGACTTTGTTAATTCCCTGAGGTACTTGAAAGTTTCTATCATGTCCCCTCTCCCTCTTTCCTCAAGAGTATACATATTAAGCTCCTTTAGTCTTTCTTCAGATGTCTTCTGGTGCAGACCCTGCACCATTTTGGTTGCCCTCCTCTGGACAGCCTCCACTCTGTCTATGTCTTTGGGAGATGGGGTCTCCAGAACTGCACACAGTACTCCAGATGGGTCTCACCAACTGTCTGTACAGAGGGATAACAACTTCCTGTTTTCTACTATTGATGCCTCTTCCTATGCATCCCAGTATCCCTCCAGCCTTCCTTACTGCCTTCTCACATTGCTTGCCCACCTTTAGGTCATCTGATATAATTACCCCCAGGTCCCTTTCCATTTTTACTGTTGTCAGTATCTCACCCCCCATTGTGTACGCTTCCCCTGGGTTTTTGTTTCCCAGGTGCATTATCTTGCACTTCTTTGCATTGAATCTGAGCTGCCATACATTTGACCATTCCTCCAACCTTGCCAAGTCCCTTCTCATCCTTTCCACTCCATCCTGTGTATCAACCCTGTTGCAGATCTTTGTGTCATCTGCAAAGAGACATACTTTTCCTTCCAGTTCCTCTGCAATGTCACTTATAAAGACATTAAAAAGGACTGGTCCCAGTACCGAACCCTGTGGTACCCCACTAGTAACCCTCCTTCTTCTTCACTGTGTACTCCATTTACTACTACCTTTACGCCCTGTTGTCTAGCCAATTTTTATCCAGGCTACCACCTTGGGACCCATTCCAAGGCTGTCTATCTGTGTATTAATCTTTTGTGGGGACCGATCAAATGCCTTGCTAAAATCTAGGTAGGCCATGTCCACAGCCCTCCTGATCTACTACTTTGGTCACCCAGTCAAAGAAATCTATTGATCTGTCTGACACGACCTTCCTATCGTGAATCCATGCTGCCTAGGGTCCTGTGCCCCACTGGCCTCAAGGTACTCAACAATTCTTTCCTTCAGAAGTGATTCCATCATTTTCCCTACCACTGAGGTCAAACTAACTGGTCTGTAGTTTCCTGCCTCTGTCCTGCTCCCACTTTTGTGAAGAGGAATTACATCTGCCCTCCTCCAGTCCTTGGGTACCACCCCATACTCCCATGATTTGTTAAAGAGAGTAGTCAGTGATGTCACTAGTTCTACCCTTAGTTCTTTTAGAATTCTTGGGTGAATCCCATCAGGCCCCATTGCTTTGTCCACCTTCAATTTCATTAGTTCATTCAGAACCCTTTCTTCTGTAAATGGACTGTATCGACCCTCGCCTTCAGAGTGTTTCTCTTGTTTGGTTTAGGTAACTCCTCCTCTTCCTTTGTGAATACTGAGCAGAAATATTCATTCAGTAACCCTGCTTTTCACTGTCACCCTCTACCCACGTTCCATCTCCTTTATTAAGCTTCAGTATCCCTCCTTGGTCTTTTCGCCTCCTAATGTACCTATAAAAGGTCTTATCCCCTTCTTAACAGAATTGGCTATCCTTTCTCGGTTTGGGCCTTTGCTATTCTGACTACCTTCCCAGCCTCTTTCTGCTTTAACTGATAAAGTTCTCTGTCCTGCTCCTTCTGTGTTTCCTTATATTTCCTGAATGCTGCCCTTTTCTCTTAACTTTCCCTGCCACCTCTTTTGTGAACCATAGTGGTTTTCCTTCGTTGTGTTTTTATTGATTTTTTAACGCAAAGGCTTGTTGCCTCTGTGATGGCTGTTTTGATCACTTCCCATTGTTCCTCCACCCTCCTTCTTGCCTGTTTGATAGTGTTTTCTGAGGCACCTCTCATTTCCCAAAGTCAGCCCTCCTAAAGTCTAGTACTCTTGCTTTCGTATGGCTTGATTGTATGGCTGTGTTTATAAGTGAACCACACTGTTTGGTGGTCACTTGTTCCCAGATGGCTACCCACTTCTAATCTGAGATTCTTTCTCCATCCCCATTTGAAAGTACCAGGTCTAAGATTGCTCCTCCAGTCGGTTCCAATATGAGCTGTCTGAGACATGCCCTGTAGGGCATCAAGAATGACCCTGCTCTTGGATGTGCCTGCAGCAAAGGTGCTCCAGTTAACATCTGGCATATTCAGGTCCCCATCAACAATATCTCCTTTTTCTGCCATTCTAAGAAAGCTTCTATCATTTCCTTGTCCATTCCTCCCCTGAGATGGGGGTCTGTATACAACCCCATGCAGATTGTGGTGCCATTTCCTGTCTCCAGGGTGACCCAAAGTGCCTCATCTGCCCCTGTTTACTCTTAGTTCTGTTGCTTTGATCCTTCCTTTACAAGAGAGCTACCCTCCTCCCTTTTACCTCCCTGTCCCTTCTGTAGATTGCATGTATCCTGGTATGTTGACATCCCTTCATGGTTCTCTGTGTACCATGTTTCTGTGACTGCCACAATATCCAGGCAACCCTCTTCCATCAAGGCCACTAGTTCAGGGAGCTTGTTACACAGACTACGGGCATTGGTACTCATCACCCTCCACTTTTTGATAGCCTTACCCCTTTTAGCCCCATTTCTGTCCTTACTGCGTTTGCCTTGTTTTACATTTAAATCTGTTCTGCTCCCTAATAACTTCTGTACCCTGGCATTTACTTCACTAATCACCATGTTTTGTGGGAGGAGGCTCGGATTTCCCAGCTCCTTTTCAGTGCCTCCCCCCTTGGCTAGTTTAAATGCTTGCCAATGAAGCATTTAAACCTCTCCACCTAGGATCCTGGTTCCCCTGGACAGATGCAGACCATCACACCAGTATAGGTCTGCATTCTCCAGGTGGCTCCCAGTCCCCAATGAAGCCAAACCCTGAGCTCCACACCAGTTTTCAACCACTCATTGAATTCCTGGTGAGAAGTGCCCTAGCATCTCCCTTGCCATAGACAGGCAGCACCTCTGAGAAGGTTACCGTATGCGCTACTTGTCTAAGGCCCCTTCCCAACTCTACAAACTCCTCTTGCACTGCTCTGATCCCATTCCTAGCCAGGTCATTTGTCCCCGGTGGACAATGACATCCAGCTCCCTCCCTCGTGCAGCTTCTCCCACGATCCTGAGGATTCGCTTCCTGTCCCTCCAAGCCGTGGCACCAGGAAGGCACCTTACCTCCCTCTCCCCATCATCCCCCATTTCTACCCCCCTAATGATTTGACTTGTGCCATCCAGAGGAGAAAGAAAGAAAGAGAGAAAGAGAGAGAGACTACTGGGGCCAAAGAGAAATTTTACAGTCACAGAAATCACAAATAAAGAAATTAATCTTGTCCTCAGTGTGGCTGTGCAGTGTGTGTACACTGTACAGGGCAGGCAGGCAGGCAGGAAAAATAGTGTTTGCATCTGTCTGTCTGTCTGTCTGTCTCTCTCTCCCTCCATCTCTCTGTCTCTGTCTCTCTCTCTCTCTCTCTCTCCCAGCACACTGACGTCATGGGCCCAAGCAGGACATGCCACCAGTACAACCCAGTCATGAAGTAGCTAGCAGTTATTGCTTTTATTTAGCAGTTTTACTGTAATTTCATATACAGTCATGCATTAAATTATTTCATTTTGGCTTCTGTGTTGAATATGACCAACTTTGGCCACTTTAATGCATTTTATCGCATTTTTTTCAAATATTTATAAGTAATCAGAACTAATCAGAACACCATGTTCTGGTTCTTATTTAATAAAGATCAGAACTTCACTGAGTTCTCCCTAGTTCAGACCCTGGGGTGTCCTCTCTGCCAGAGGTGAAACAAACAAATGACTGAGAGGACTTTCTGCAGTCCTTAGTACATTGGGTATAGTACCTGAGAGTTCTATTTACATCTAGTATTGAGCAATACTTCATCCGACTTGTCATGCTCTGGATAATAAACAGGCAGGTGGATAGATTGATTTAAAGTAAATTCAGACACCACCTTAGGAAGAAACTTAGGATTAGTACACAAAGATACCCTGTCTTTGCGAAAAATCAAATAAGGCTGCTCACACATGAGAGTCTGTAGTTCTGAAACTAGAGATGGGTGAAATATTTTGTGGGTATGAAATGCGAAATTCCTCCTGTGAAATGCGGAATTTCACCGGCACGTGTGAAATTCTGCATTTGGCCGGTAAAGTTCTGCATTTTGTGGGTGAAATTCTACATTTCACTGGCAGAATTTTGCATTTCACACCCACGAAATATTACACGAAATGCACAAATTTCACAAAATATTTCATGGGGCAAAATTCCCGATTTTGCAAGTATTTCACTGGCGAAATTAAATTTCACTGCATCTCTATCTGAAATTCTTTGAGCAGAAGTAATAACAGCTAAATATAACACTTTCCACTAAAGAAAGCATAGCTTGCAAGACTTGGCTGGCTCAAAAGGAGGCAGTGTCAGCTTCTCTAGAATGAAATTCAGATCCCAAGCAAGAACTGGAATATGGATAGGATGCTTCAAGTGGAGAATGCCTTGCCAAAATGTATGGGCCACATCCAGTTGTGCCACAGTATGGCCATTGATGGGCACATGAAGGGCTAATATAGCCGACAGGTGCACATTAATAGTGGAGTATTTGAGGCCTGCATCAGGTAAGGTCAGGAGATACTCCAGAACCTGATTCAAAATGTATGGGCCACATCCAGCTGTGCCACAGTACGGTCATCGATGGGCACATGAAGGGCTAATATAGCTGACAGGTGCACATTATTTGAGGCCTGCATCAGACAAGGTCAGGAGATACTCCAGAACCTGGTTCACTGGACAAGTGAAAGGGTCCAGATGATGATAAGCGGCCCAGACAGCAAACCGCATCCACTTCATAAAGTAAGTGGCCCTGGTGGAAATTTTTCTGGCAGTCACCAGGACATCAGTCACCTTCTGAGACACCCCAAACTGAGCAATGGCTATATCTTCAAGAGTCATGCATGCAGGTGGAAGGACTTGAGGTCTGGATGGACCAGGGTCCACTGAGCCTGTGTCAACAGGTCCCAGCAGAGGGGAAGGGGAACTGGAGGTTCCACAGCCAATTGCTGCAGTAATGGCAATCATATCTGCTGAGGCCAGAATGGATCCACCATAATTAGGGTGGCTCCCTCAATCTGTAGCTTGATGAGCACCCTCTGAATCAGAGGAAAGGGTAGGAAGGTGTAAAAAAAAATCCCTTTCCAGGAGAAGGACAATGCATCTCACCAGAAAACTCCAGGCTCTGGATCTAGTGAGCAGAAATGCAGCAGTTTTGCTTTGAGTGGGGATGAAAAAGTTCCAGTTCCAGACAACCCCACCTGTCGAACAGGTCTTCTATGACCAGGGTCAGCAGTTTCCACTTGTGCATTCTGGACTGCGACCGGCTGAGGCTGTCCACCAAGGCATTTTGGGCACCTGGCACAAGGATGGCTGACAGTTCAAGACCGTGATCTAGTGCCCAGTACCAGAACCAGATCACCTCCCAGCACAGGAGGTAGAAGTGAGTCACACCTTGTTTGTTGATGTAATAGTCCACACTGAGGTTGTCCAACTGCATCAACAGTGGGCCTGGAGAGAGATGGTTCTGGAAGGCCTGTAAGGCAAACAGAATTGCCCTCATTTCTAGGACATTTATGTGGAGGTGGGTCTCCCACTGGGACCAGGTCCTCTGGGTCTGATAAGGGCTCAGGTGTGTTCCCCAACCCAGACCTGAAGCATCCGTGGTGAAAACCTGGTGAGGGGTGGGGATAAGAAAGAGAACCCCTTTCAAGAGATTGTCTGGGATCATCCACCACTGAAGCACCTTGCGTACTGGGGAAGATACAAGGACCAACTGATCCAGGTCATCGGAACATTAATCCCACTGAACCCTGAAGGTTCACTGCAGAATCCTTATGTGCAGCCTGGCCAAAGGGTCTGTCACAATGGCTATGGCCATTAAACCTAGCAGCCTCAAGAAGAGCCTGACTGGGACATACAGGCACTGAGCTACAGCCTGGGCCTGAGCTATGAGGCAGTCCACCCTGTCCTGTGGTAGGAAGACCTTGCCCTGAGTAGAATCCAAAACCACCCCTATGTACTGCAACTACTGGGATGGGGTCAGCACAGACTTGGGCAAACTGTCATTGATGCCCAAGGACTGGAATAACTGCAGGGTGCATTCTAGAGTCAGCAACAGTAGCTCCCTGGACTGAACTTTCAGTAACCAGTCATCCACATATGGGAACACATAAAGGCCTTCACATCAGAGGGGCTGCTGCCACCGTGGCTAAGTACTTGGTAAATACCTGTGGCATAGAGAATAAGCCAGAGGGCAACACTCTGAACTGATAATGTTCCCCCTGGAAAAGGAACCATAGGTATTGCCTGTGGGGGGGGGGGCAAATCAAGATATGCAGATAGGTATCTTGCATGTGTAGGGAGCACAGCCAGTCTCCCTGTTTGAGCTGAGGAAGGAGGGGCCATGTATAGTCACTATCTGAAACTTTTCTTTATTGGATGTAAAGGTTCAGCTCCTTGAAGTCTAGAATGGGCTTCAAGTTCCCAGTTCTTCTGGGAAGCAGGAAGAACCAGGTGTAGAAACCTTTGTTCCTCTGCTGCCTGGGCACTGGTTCTATGGCCCTTTTGTGCAGCAAGGTGAGATGGAAAAGAGCCGATGAAGGAGTGGTTCAGAATGCAGGGTGGAGTGGCCCTCTATGTCAATGAAAATATCAAAGCTACAGAAATTCAAAATACACATAAGGAGCCAGAAGAACTGTGGGTTGCCCTGGAAACAGGAAATGGGACAGTCATAAGAACTGGGGTTGTCTACAGGCCCACAGACCGGGGGAGGACATAGACACATTACTGTTAGAAGATATACAAAACATGACAGCTAAAGGGGAGGTTCTGATAATGGCAGGCTTCAACATGCCGGATACAGGTTGGTCAATACCAGCAGGACCATCAGCCAGAACTAGATACATGGTGTATTCCCTGTAGGGGGAGGGCCTCAAACAGCTAGTACAACAACCCACAAGAGACAGGGCTATCCTAGATCTAGTACTGACTAACAGGGAAGGGATCACAGATCTCCAGGTAGAAGGTCACCTGGGGGCCAGTGACCATCACATGGTATGGTTCAATTTGGCCACTACATCTAAATCATCCCCTTCCAAGGCAAAAAGAGGAGCTGACTTTGATAAGATGGTCAACAGAGTTAAGCTAGCCTTGGCAAAAAGAAACACAGGTGAGGGGGTACAGGCAAAGTGGGCAAGCATTAAGGATGCAATACTTGAAGCAACATCCCATTGTGTTAGACAGTAAAGGAAGTGCAAAAGAAGAAGGAAACCACTTTGGTTCTTAAATACAGTAGCAGAAAAGGTCAGAGCCAAAAGGCTGGCCTTCAGGAAATATAAGGGAACACAGCGGGATGAAGATAGGGAGGTGTACCAAACTGCCCTAAGGGAAGCAGGGAAGGCAGTAAGGCAGGCAAAGTCCTGAACTAAGGAAACACTACCACGAACAGTTAGAGAAGGTGACAAGACTTTCTATAGATACATTAGTGAAAGGAGAAAGTCCAGAGGGGGTATTGCTAAGCTCAAAGGAGAAAAGGGGGCATGTGAGGAGGAGGACCCTGTAAAGCATCTATCATAAATAGATACTTTGCTCAGTATTTACTGAAGAGAAGGTAGGGCAGGGCCCACAGCTCAGCACCATGGACACGGGGGAGGTGAGCACTACTCCCTTCACAAGAAAGTTCCTACAAGAGCTTCTAAGCTCAGGGTGGACAAGGCAATGGGACCTGATGGCATACATTCCAGGGTACTTAAGGAGCTAAGGGTGGAACTAGCAGAGCCATTAGCAGAACTGTTTAGTGAGTCTCTGAGCACAGGAGAGGTCCCAAAAGACTGGAGAAGGGCTCATGTGATCCCACTCCACAAGAGTGGTAGCAGGGAGGTGGCAGGGATGTCGCCTACCTTGACTTCAGCAAAGCTTCCGACACTGTTCCGCATAGAAGACTGATAAATAAGCTGGGTAGGCTCGGGGTGGGTCAGAAGTTGGTCAACTGGGTGGCAAACTGGTTGGCGGGCAGAAAACAGAGAGTGGTAGTAAATGGTATACAGTCAGAAGAGATGCAAGTCACAAGTGGGGTACCTCAGGGACCAGTCCTGGGGCCAGTCCTCTTCAACATCTTGCAGATGGACTGGAGGGTAAGGTTTGTCTGTTTGCAGATGACACCAAGATCTGCAACAGAGTAGATTATCCAGATGGGGTGGGCAGAATGAGAAGAGATCTGGATAAACTAGCAAAATGGTCAGAAGAGTGGCAACTGGGATTTAATGCAAAGAAGTGCAAAATCATGCACATAGGGAAGAGAAACCCTGAAGCCACCTATAGGCTGAGAGGGGAGTTGCTAGCAGTCACAAAGGAAGAAAGAGACTTGGGCATCATCATCACTGATGACCTGAAATCATCCAAGCAGACCTCTAAAGCAGTAGGTAAGGCTAGGGGGGTGTTAGGGTGTATTAGTAGGGGTATCTTAAATCGTAAGAGGGAGGTAATAATCCCTTTTTACAAGACACTGGTTAGGCCCCTTCTGGAGTACTGCATGCAGTACTGGAGGCCACACCTTCACAAGGACATTAACCAAATTGAGGCAGTCCAGAGAAGGGCAACCAAAATGGTGCAGGGACTGCATCAGAAGACATATGACGACAGATTAACAGAGCTCAATATGTATACCCTTGAGCAAAGGAGGGAGAGAGGTGATATGATTGAGGCATTCAAACACCTTAAGGGCATTAACAAGCTGAAAGAGTCTAAAATGTTTAAATATAAGAAAATAGCAGGACAAGAGGACACAGCATGAGATTAGAGGGGGCCGATTAAGGGGAATGTGAGGAAATTTTTTCACAGAAAGGGTGGTGGATGCATGGAATGGCTTACCACAAGAAGTGGTGACTATGAATACAGTGCAGGGCTTCAAACAGTCATGGGATAGGCATAAGGGAGCAATACAAATGACTATGAATAGATAGGCCACTGACAGAGCAAAGGCCGATGGCACATTTATAAGGTAGAAAAGGAAATGGGCAGACTGGATGGGCCTTGCGGTCCTTATCTGCCGTCAACTTCTATGTTTCTAAAGCCACATGATGTACTTTCTATAATGCAAGATCATGCTTTGACAGCATACAAATGTAAGCAGGAACAATGAGCACATGAACATACGAACAGACAAAGTAGTCAGCAGAATTAGGCCTTCTGGTCTATTGAGTCTGCTCATGATGTGGGGTTTTCAGCTCAGTTTAAGCTGATGTCCCCACTCCCCCCTCCCTGACTATCTCAACCCTTTCCTCCCCCCCTCCGCGAACCTAATCCTCTCACTATATCTGTCCTAGCCACACTCGAAGCTACCCACTGTCCTCGCTGAGATCACCTCTTCTGGCAGTGTGTTCCACTTGGTCACCATCCTTTCTATGAAGAAATGTCTCCTAACTTCTTTCTTAAATACCCCTTCCCCTTCCAGCTTAAGGCTGTGCTCCCTTGTAGTTTTGTTGCAGCTTTCCCAGAATAAACCCTATTTGTTCACCCTATTGAACCTCTTCATCTCCTTGAAGGTCTCAATCATATCTCCCCTCTCCCTTCTGTCCTCCAGGGAGTACATATTCAGGGGCCCCAGGCTCTCCTTGAACAATCTACCCTGCTGCCCCACAATCATTTTGTAGCCCTCCTCTGGACAATCTCCATCATGTTGATATATTTTTTTAAGCTGTAAGCTTCAGAACTGCACTGCATACTCCAGATCTGGCCTCACCTGTGACCTGTACAGGGGCAGAACCACATCCTACTACTGCTGATCCCCCTGGCTATGCAGCCCAACATCCTCTTTGCTCATGCCACTGCCTTCTTGAACTGCACACAGAGCTTTAAGTCACTAGATATCATCACTCCCAGATATCTCTCCTCCACTGTGGGAGTTACCCAGACCCCTCCCAGGTAGTACTCTGTCCTGGGGTTTTTGGCTCCAATGTGCTTGACCTTGCACTTATTAGCGTTGAAGTCTGGTTGCCACACCCCTGACCATCTTTCAAGTCTTCTTAGGCCCTCTTTAAGGTCCTGTATCCCCTCTGGTGAGTCCATCCTCTCACAGAGCTTGGTGTCATCTGTGAATGGACTAATTTTGCCCTTGATGCTGTCCACAGTATCATTAGTGAAAACATTGAACAGCACCACCCCTGGCACCGAGCCCTATGGGATGCCACTTGTGACCACCCTGATACTGGACAACTCTCCTCCAATTGTCACATTTTGAGACCTGTTCCCTAGCCAATTTTCCACCCATCTAATCAACTTCTCTCCTACTCCAAAGTCCACCAATTTTCTGATCTGCTTCTTTTGTGGTACAGAGTCAAATACCTTGCTGAAATCCAGATAAAGGATGTCCACTTCTTGCCTTCTGTCCACCGTTCTGGTTACCCATTCAAAGAAGTCGATCAGATTCATTTGACAAGTCCTCCCTCCCATAAAACCATGCTGCCTTGCATCCTGGAGGCCATGTTCCTCTTGATGTCCTATCAATCTTTCTGTCAGCATGGTTTCCATAAGCTTCCACACTATTTAAGTGAGACTGATGGATCTGTAGTTCTTCGGGTCATCCCTGGGCATGCTTTTGTGGAGGGGCACAACATGTGTCATTCTCCAGTCCTGGAATACCATGCCTGCCTCCAGTGAACGACTGAACAGGTCTGCCAGTGGCTCTGCAAGCCCCCCTGCTAGTTCCTTCAGCACCCTAGGGTATATGATATCTGGACCTGGTGATTTGCCTGGTCTCAAAGCTAGCAGTCCTTTTTTCACTCTTTCCCCTTCTATTGCCCCATCTGTCTCCCTGTCCTCTTCTGGACCCCTTCCCCCCCCCTTGTCGGCACCCCTACTCCTTCCCTAAGAATAGTCCATTTCTGGTCCACTTCCATAGTTAATAAGTAAAACAAGACTCAGCACACCTCAACTAGGCGTTGTCATGACTGGCATATTTAATTAACCGAGTAAGACGTCATAGGTGTTTCTCAAGGGCTCAAAGGTGTCAAAGCAAAGCTTTTATTTTGCACCTTGAGCCCTGAGGTTTCTGCATCTGCTTCAATTTAATTAAATATGCCAGTGTGTTATGCCTAGTTGAGGTGTGCTGAGTCTTGTTTTACTTAATCATGTCTTTGACTCGAGCACCCTCTTCCAGCGGATGAGCTGTTTTGCTGCATTTATTATCCACTTCCATAGTTGCAGTGATTTTGCTAGATGCCTTTTTAGTACCTTGTCCATTTTCCAAAGTCCACCCTCTTAAAATCCTGGATTTTGGTCTTAGTGGGACACTTTCCCTGCACATGTCCAGCCTGAACCACACTGAGCGATGATCACCTCCACCAAGTGGTTCCCTGACTGTTATATCCTGTATGTGCTCTCCATTCATGAACACCAGGTCCAGGATTGCCCCCTCTTGGGTGGGTTCAATGGAACCATGCCTCAGAAACCCATGCTGAATCTCTTTCAGTATTTTCTGACTCCTGGCATGTCATTGTCGCTACACTCCAGTCCACCCTGGGCAGGTTGCAGTCCACCAGTACTGCCACCTCCTTCTTCTCTGCAGCTTTCAGAATTTATGAACTTAGGTCTTCGTCCATTTCTTCATCCTGATTGGGTGGTCTGTAAACCACCCCCAATCTCACCTTCCTTAGCTTACCAGTCTGTAGTTGGACCCACACTGCTTCCCCCCTCCCTTCTTCTGATTCCTCTCTTGTGCTTATTATGCCTTCCCTAATGAATACTGCCACCCTATCTCCTTTCACATGCCTGCCTGTTACTCTGTCTCTCCTGTAAAACCAATATCCTGGAATTGAGATGTCCCAGTCATGATTAGATATGGCCTAAGTCTCAGTTATAGCCACAATATCTACCTTCCCTTCAGCAGTCAGCACTTGTAGGTCATCCATTTTGTTTCCTAGATTATGTACATTCAGGGACACCATCTTCCATGTTGCATCTGAGCCCCCACCCTTACATCCACGTTCTGCTTCTTCCTTGTCTCTGTATGTTTCTCTCTCCCCCATTTCCAATCTGCCCTACTCTCCCTTCTTTTTCAAGCCTCCTTCTAGTTATGGGGGGCAGGTCCATTCATGTCCTCCTATCCTGGTCTTTTTGCTCTTAGGCCCGCCTGCACCCCTCTTCAGTAGTTTAAATTTAACTTCTGGGTGATGTACCCCTCCAGTTTGTCCCTTAGTACCCTCAGTCCCTCCCTGTTGAGGTGCAGTCTGTCAGGTGCATATAGAGATTAATCTGACCACGTCTCCCCCCATTCTCCTATTAAATCAAACCCCTCCTCCTTGCACCAGCCCTTCAGCCACTCATTGAACTTCTCTATCCTAGCTTTTCTGACTGTGCATGCTCTTGGCACTGGGATCACCTCCAAGAACACCAGGGAACTTGTCACCTCCCTGACCTGACTTTTTACCACTTCCACCTCCTCCCCCACTAGGCTGTTGGTGCCAAGGTGAATTAGTATACTTGTTTCCCTCCTTCTCCCTTTTACCACATCTCCTATTTTTGGACCCACCCACCTCCCTGCTGTCATCCCTGGCATACATACTGCTTTTGATTTGGGGTCCATGTCTCCCTTCTTTCCCGAGCAGATGCCCTTAATTATAGAGTCCCCAATGATAGTCATTCTACCTCCCCCCACCACATTCCCTTCCCTCCCGACCTTTGCTACTGCCTAACCTGTCTTCTCACTATCCTTAATCACTACCTTGTTTAGTGCTACCTGCAGTCTCCACTTTTCCACTCAACTCTGCCTCCCTTCCCCTCTGAGCCCCTTCTGTTCCCCATGGCTGCTTTTATCCCATCCCCTCTCTCCCTCTAAACCTAGCCTTTTTAACCCCATCTCCATCCCCTCCACTAGGCTTGCTTCTTCTCCCCTGCTTCTCATGACTTCCCTGCACTGTCTCAATCCCCCTCTCATGTCCCTCTGCCATTGCATTCCTTCCCAGACCTCCCATCTCACCACCTGCATCCCCTATTCCCATTCCTGACAGGGGCCAAATCTGTTTGATAAGAACACCCCTTCCCCTTACCACCTGACACTTCCCCTCCCAAGGCACCCCAGGTCTCTGAGGAAGGGATACTGCTGAGTACTGGGTGTTCCTGCCTGTTCTGTACTCTTGTCTGATACCCTCATTCCTCTAAATACCTCCTCTCGGTCTCCCTCCCCACTGCCTTGCTGTTTCAGACCACCTTCCCCTTCTCCTCAGCTCCCGTCTGAGCTGCATTATTTCTGCTCTTAGGTGCTGCATGCTCCTACATACTGGACAGCCTCCTATATTCCAAATGGTTCCCAGAAAGACTGCTTCCCCTCAGTTATTGCAGCATACCACCCTGCCCGCTCCATCCTGCTGTCTGTGCATCCCCTTTCTCCCCACATTCTTCTGGCCTTGTTCCCTCCTCCCCTCCTGAATGTTGTCCTGTTTCCTGTTTTTATCCTATTTCTCTCATGAATCACTTTCCCCACTTGCTACCGGTTCTCTTTCAGGTTATTGCAAATTGATTTTCACTAGATAGGGTTTTGCTGCTGTTTCCTTACTCTGTTTGATATGCAACCCTTGGTTTGACCCACGATACTCCCACCCTCCTCTCTCCTGCCCTTGTGTGTACTCCCATCCTAGCCTTTGCAGCATGGCTTGTGGCCTGCAGTCCCTCTGCAGATGCCCTGTCGACACCCCCAGATGCCACCTATTCACAGATGCCACATTTTTGCTTCATTGCATTCATGTTTTGGGATCGCATGATCATAGGTGACAGAACCAATGGGCACAGGGGTGCTGCAGCACCCCCACTTTTGCCCATAAGCATTTAAAGTGCCCGTGTAATGTATGCAAGGTCATGAGGGAAGAAATCATTGCCTTCTTTGTCATTTTTTGTGTGCTGCCCACTTTATTATTAAAATGGAAGTTCCTAGTAGGCTGTCACCTGAAAGCACTTAATACCACCTCAAATTAACAAATCAGCACCTCTCCCACCAGCCACACACCCATCCTCTATTAAAAGAGTTTCCAGAATGAGGAATGTCATTCATGGATCTCATGGATGCACTCAGCATTCTTGGGTGTAGTTTCAGCCAATTTTAAAGGATGAGGTTCTAGAGGTGATTTTGAAACTGTGGCCCTCCTTTTGTGAACTAGACCCAGGCCTCACACAACTACTAGTGAGCTGTGTGGAATCTCTTTGCTAGAATAATTTGGTGTTCCCTGTCAGAGGCAGTCTTTCCAGCAGCATTGAATGATGCACTTGTTCAACCCCTTTTGAGGAAACCAACTCTGGTCCCGGATGTTCCTGCAAATTATTGCCCAGTCTCTAACATGCCATTTTTAGATAAGGCTACCAAGAAGGTTGTGGCACTTCAGCTTGAGGCACATCTTATGGCCCACGACATCTATGAACCCCCTCAATCTGGTTTCAGATCTGGGCATAGTGCTGAGAAGAAGCTGGTCAGAGTGCATAATTACCTTACCAGGGCAAGAGACAAGGGTGAATGATCAGTTCTTTTTTTATCATTTAATACTTTTTGCACCTTGTCCCCAGACAGCCCCCATCAGACCGACCCCCCCAGCCCCATCCCCTGGAATAACCGGGGCTTACCTTACCCCCGGGAGCGGAGCCTGTGGGGAGTCGGTCGCCATCCTGCTGCCGGCAGATATTTTCTCCTTCTTTTACGCCCAGGGGCCATAGGAGTAGGTACACATGCGTGTGGAGGCACACATTAGTCCCATGGCCCCAGTAACAACCCCTTTCCTCCCACCCCATTGGCCTAGCACCTGGCTCCTCCTTGGTCGTGTTTTCCCTAGCTTCCACCAGGTGGCAGCCATCAGCTGAAGGAAGCCCATACACCTCCCCGGAGAGGAGAGCTTGCCTGTCAGCAGCTCCATGCAGCTCCATCCAGCTCCGTCCTCCCCTCTGTTGCTGACCTCCGACAGCCCGGGCTCACTCCCAAACCCAGGTCACTGGCGTGCCGCAAAGTAAGGCATCCAGCGCCTCAACCCTCAGTGCCACCAGGCCAGCTGCGAATGGACAGTTCTCATTCTTCTTGATCTCTCTTCAGCATTTGACGGTGTAGATCATGGGTTGTTGGATCATCTGAGGGAGCACACTGGACTCACTTTCACTGTCATCTGCTGGCTTGAGTCCTATCTCAGGGATAGGGCACAGAGGGTGGTGATGGGTACTTTCTCATCCTCAATGCACCTGCGTTGTGGTGTGCCCCAAGGTTCAGTCCTCTCCCCCATGTTGGTTGCAGTGTACATGCTGACCCTGAGAAGGATCATTTGACAGTACAAGCTGGGTTTTCACTGCAATGCAGATGATACCTAACTGTATTTGTCCTTTGCACCAGGGACATCAGGTGCTGTTGAGGTGCTAAATTCATGCCTAGCAGAAATCCCAGATTGGATGGAATCAAGTTGGCTGAGGTTTTACCCCCTATAAGACTGAGGTGCTGGTGATCAAGCCAAGTTGGAAGGGGTTATAGGGGTAGTCATGGAGGAGACTGGGCTTTGGCTTGGATCTTTCAGTCTGTTGACCTCTGCGAAGATGAAAAATATGGGGGTCATTTTTGATGAATGGCTGACACTGGAGGCTCAGGTGTCAGTTGTAGTTAAGAGTGTTTTTCACCATCTAAAGGTAAATCAACCAGATTAAGTCCCTTATCCATCCTGAAGATCTGCCAACCCTGGTGAATGTGTTTGTGATGTCCAGGCTAGATTACTGTACCACACTCTACCTCATGTGTGTGATCTGCACTAGCTGCTGGAAATGTGGCAAGTTACCTTCAAGGTTGGTCTTCTAACCTATGAAGCCCTACATGGGTTGGGTCCTGACTACCTGTTGGATGTCCTGCATTCTGTCCAGTCCGTATGCCCCCTCTGAGCCTCCAAGGAAGACCTCCTGACAGTCCTGAAGGCCTGGTTAAATTTAGTGAAGATTGTACTTTTGAAATAGCTGTCCATCTGCTGTGGAATTCACTGCAAGGACTGAGGGAGGTCCCCTCGGTGGAGGCCTTTATATGGGGATTAAAAACCTTCTTGTTCAACCAGGCCTTTGGAGAATGGGGATATGCTGTTATTATCCTATTGCTGCTATGTATATATTTTATAGTGTTATTTAAGTTATTTATGGTTGTGTTTATGTGTTTATTACATGCCACTCTGTATGGTGCCCTGAGGCTTTTTGGGAAAGGCACCCTATAAATAAACTGCTGCTACTACTACTACACACTTACAAATTGATTTTATTTTATTTATGTATTATATCGGATACAGCATATTTGAGCTTGTGAAGCTCATTTACAAAGGTCCCTCATCAAATGGATAGAAAGATTATTTACAAGTTGAGTTTCATAGAGAATGGATATTAGTACAGAATAATCACATGGTATATACAAAAATGTAATTTGCCAAATGAGTAGAAAAATATTAACAATTGCGATACATAGAATATAGAAATGTTTACAAAATAATCATATGATACATGGACTTTGAACACAAATGGAAGTGGGGCTCAGTAATATGTCTACTGGAAAGAAACTAGAGGTAAAACACAAGGTCAGGTGATAACAAATTAAAAAGAGGGTTGGCAGACCATGGAAAGTCATTTCCATGAACACTCACAGCCTGGAGAATAAAATCACAGACTTTTGGCCTTGATGTCAGAGGCTGACCTGGACATTGTTGCTGTGACTGAGACATATTACACAGGGAACCATGACTGGAATATAACTGTGCCAGGGTTCACTCTGTTCTGAAAAGATAGGGTAATAAAAAAGGGGAGGGGGAGTGACTATCTACGTTAGGGAGGAAATAAAAGCTACAGTAGTACAGGGTATAAGGGAGGTAGGGAAGGCACTGTGGGTCATGCTTGAAATGGGTAATGGTACTACCATTCAAGTAGGTGTGAACTACAGACCTCCAGCACAGGTGGAGGAGTTGGACAATGTGCTAGTGGAAATAATCCACAAAATGGCAGCAAAAGGGGAGATATTGCTGATGTGAGACCTCAATTTGCCAGATGTCAATTGGAGCACCCATATTGCAGCCACAGCAAGGAGCAGAAACATCCTGGAAGCTCTTCAGGGGCCGGGACTTAGACAACTAGTGGTAGAACACATCCATGAGGGGGAAATATTGGACCTGGTGCTCACCAACGGAGACAGTGTAATTGATGTAGAAATGGGGAGTCACCTGGGGTCCAGAGATCACAGTACAGTATGGTTTAACACAAGGATAGTAGAGGAATCCAGCCACAGAAAGGCAAGGTTCATGGATTTCAGAAGAGTTGATTTTGCAAAGATGGAGGTATGTCTGAAGAAAGCCCTGGGGTGGAGTGGGGAAAAGGGGATGTAGTGGAACAATGGGCACATCTTAAGGGAGTCATAGAAGCCAAAAGCCTTTGTGTTAGGCAACTACGTAAAACAAAGAGGAAGAAAAAGCCACTCTGGTTCTCATAGGTGGTGGCAGGGAAGATGAGGGGAAAAAAGACAGCATTCAGAAAATACAGAGACACATAGAAGAAGGATGATAGAGAAATGTATCTGGAAAAGCTAAATGAGGCAGGGAAAACAGTCAGAAAGGCTGAGGCACAGACAGACTAAAGAATAGCCAAAGCAATTAAAAAAGGAGACAAGACCTTTTTTAGATACGTTAGAGAGAAGAGAAAAACCTAGGGAGGGATTGTGAGATTAATAAGTTCTGGCAGAGCCACTATGACTGCAAATGCATTAACTAGATAAGGGTGTTTCATGGGCTTAAACATAAACATGAATTGCTGTTGCATACGCTAACCGAATCAAAGTACAGTATATTGAGAAAAGGCAGATATAAAAATAATGCCACCGTCTGTATTACAGTTACCTATATGTTTCACATTTTATTCTATGCACTGTTCTAGCAATCAACTCAACAGAACCGGGCCATCATATACATGAAAGAACTGTACCATAATTGCAAACACTGCTGAAACAGATATATGTTATGACAAGGTGGAAGATAAACACAATGTTGAGACATGTTTTTGAAGACATTTGATGTGTTTAATTGATTTTTTTAGAGATTGCTATACAGCTCACACACATACTTAGTATAATATAAAAGTGCATATACCCAAATATCAATGTAAATCTTACACATTTCATTACAAGCTGTACTCATGAAGGAAGATCTTACTGTACAAGGCCTAAAAATGGGTGTTAGGTAGAAGTAAACTGGGGTAGGTGTGTTACTGAGGGTATTGCATAGATTATATTTTATTGCTGCTCCACCCCATGCACACACAATATGAAAATCAACAACCCCTTGATATGAAGCAACAGGAATTATTTAGTACAAGGACAGAAACAAGTAGGATACTGAGTAAGTGGGTAGATAAGCATGAGTATGATGAGTCAAATAACATTTCAAAAAGTCTCACTATTACAATTCACTTTTATATTGATTGCATGCATGCACAAGAAACATGTTGCAGCAGGTTTCTCCCCAAGCAGGTTGTGGAGGCATGGCACTGTTGTGGCCAATGCCCCCACAGCCTAAAAAGGCTTGTCTCGCATCCCCCAATGTCGTGGCATGCTGCTGCTGACACTAGTTCAGCCAGCGTGCCACCAACTTGTGAAAATTTAGCCGCTGCAATCAGGGGCCACCTCATCATTGCAGCATCAGCCATCCACTGCAATGAGGGAGTGACCTCTCATTGCAGGATGGGATGTAGAAACACTTATATTGTTTGTGAACAGGGCGGCAGTTTGCTGCCGTGTTCACAAACAATATAACCCCCCCACCCCACCGTGTTTATTTGCCGATGGGGGCTCCAACCCCATCGGCTTCAGTGCCCTAATGTTTATTTTTGCCAATGGGGAGCCCACCCCATCGACATTATGTACCCCTGCTTGTATGTCTGCCGACGGGGTGCCCAATCCCGGCTGCATAATGTAATACCCTCTTCCGCCTTTTGTTGTGTGCGACAGAGGTGCCCAATCCCCATTGGCTACAGCTGCCCTCAAAAGACAGAGTCCGGTGGCACACTGGGAGCCCACCCCAGCATGCCACATGCCCTGTAAAATAAAAAACGGTCTCGAACATCTTTTTTTTTTTTTGTCTGTAAAAAGGAAACTGTCCCTCAGTGGTCTCCCTGCCCCCACTCGCAACTCGCGCACCCACTGCACACCCTGCCTCCCCACCCCCCCCACCCCATACTTACCTCTGGAGCTCGTGTGATGATCTTTGGTGGACCAGAAACATGTCTGCACTCTTCAAAGCTGACCATGAACTGAGGAAATGCCGGTAAGCTATATAATGGAATAAATGTTTTCTTTCCAACTTTAATGCATATCTCAGTCATTTTTTGGAATTTTGGCACCACAGTTTTTGGGACCCCTCCTCATGAATTCTGGAACTGTCATGGCAGTAATCGGCCCCGAAAGGTGATTTCATGGCCACTGTGCAGAATCGCCTTTCAGTGCTGATTAGCAAAATGTCAGTGCCAGTGTTCATGAGGTGGGCTCTCAAAAAGTCTATGTTGAAAATTTTGTGGAAAAAATCCGAACGACTGTTTTACGAGCGTGTGTTGTGCAGTTGCTATGCACGCTTGTAACTTCATGAATTTGCAATATTTTCACACCAGATTTTAAACATTGCCATTTTTCCACACCTCCTCATGAACAGTATAGCTGTCATTGTTCTCTTCCTGGCCGAAATGTGTTTTCGCACTTCCGGCGCAGAATAGCATGGTTGCTGTGGGAAATCAGTGTTCAGGACAGATTAAGAAAATGACAGTGACACTGTTCATGAGTAGAGGTCCTAAAATGCCTATGTTGAAAATTTGGTAATGATATCCATAAATGACTGTGTTACGTAGTGTGTTGCGTAGTCAGTAACGCGACACCGTAATCGTGAATTTATACCATTTTCACTCCAAATTTTCAGTGCATTGCCATTTTCCCCATACCTACTTATGAACAGTATAGCTGTCATTTTTCACATCCGGCCGAAATGTGTTTTGCACTTCCGCACAGAATAGAGCGGTCGCTGTGGGAAATCACTGTTCGGGACAGATTAAGAAAATGATAATGATACTGTTCATGAGCAGAGGTCCTAAATGCCTATTTGGATGATAGCCCATCAAATGACTGTGTTACAAGTGCGTATTAGCTTTCCATGCACCCTGTAACCCCTTGAGATTTGTAATATTGTCATGCCAGATTTTCAACAGTGGCATTTTTCACACCTCCTATGAGCAGTACAGCTTTCATTTTCATATCCTGACTGAAAAGTGTTTTCACAGTTCCAGCACAGAATAACGTGGTCGCTGTGGGAAATCAGAGTTCGGGACAGATTAAGAAAATGACAGTGGCACTGTTCATGAGCAAAGGTCCTAAAATCCCTATGTTGAAAATTTGGTGACGAAACTCCATAACATGACTGTGTTACAAGCATGCATTGAACTGTTTCCACGCACCCTTGTAACTTCGCAAATTTGTAACATTTTTACACCACATTTTCAACAGTGGCATTTTTTTACACCTCCTTATAAACAGTACAGCTGTCATTGTTCACATCCTGGCCAAAATGTGTTTCTGCACTCCTGCCAGAGAATAGCACAGTCACTGTGGGGAATCAGTGTTTGGGACAGATTAAGATCGACCGAGTAAGAGGGGGGAGTGACCGAGCTCAACTGAGCTCTCTCAGGACTGCTGCAGATTTGTTTGTGGGCAGAAAAAGGCCCCAACGCAAGAGCCCAGTACAAAAGGGCAGCCTGCAGCACTGGGAGAAACAGAAAGAGAGAGCAAGTGAGGGAGGGGGAGTGAGCGAACTCACCGGAGCACTGTCAGGACTGCTGCGGATTTCTTTGTGGGAAGAAAAAGGCATTAATGCAGGCAGGGGCCCAGTAGAAAAGGTCAGCCTGCAGCGGTGGGAGAAACAGTACTAGCAAGTGAGACAGGGGGACTGAGTGAGCTCAACGGAGCTCTATCAGGACTGCTGTGGATTTCTTTGTGGGCAGAAAAAGACGCCAATGCAGGCAGGAGCCCCATACAAAAGGGCAGCTTGCAGCACCAGGACAAACAGAATGAGCACGTGAGAGAGGGATACTGAGTGACCTCAACGGAGCTCTGTCAGGACAGCTGCAGATTTCTTTGTGGACAGACAAAGATGCCAATGCAGCCAGGAGCCCCATACAAATGCGCAGCCTGCAGCACCAAGAGAAACAGAATGAGCGAGTGACGGAGTGGTAGTGAGCGAGCTCAATGGAGCTCCATTGTGACTGCTGCAGATTTCTTTGTGGGCAGAAAATGCAGCAACGCAGGCAGGAGCCCAGTACAAAAGGACAGCAGAAACGGAATGAGCGAGTGAGAGAGGGGGAGTGAGCAAGCTCAATGGAGCTGTGTCAGGACTGCTTCAGATGTCTTTCTGGCCAGAAAAAGCCGCCAATGCAGTCAGGAGCCCAGTACAAAAGGGCAGCCTGCAGCGGCTGGAGACACAGAATGAGTGAGTGAGACAGGGGGAGTGAGCAACCTCAACGGAGCTCTGTCAGGACAGCTGTGGATTTCTTTGCGGGCAGAAAAAGGTGCCGATGCAGGCAGGAGCCCAGTACAAAAGGGCAGCCTGCAGCACCCTGAGAAACACAACGAGCGAGTGAGATAGGGGGAGTGAGCGAGCTCAAAGGAGCTCTATCATGACTGCTGCAGATTTCTTTGTTAGCAGAAAAAGGTGGCAATGCAGGCAGGAGCCCAATACAAAAGGCCAGCCTGCAGCACTGACAGAAACGGAATGAGTGAGTGAGAGAGGGGGAGTGAGCAGGCTCAACAGACCTGTGTCATACTGCTGCAGATTTCTTTGTGAGCAGAAAAAGCCACCAACAAAGGCAGAAGCCCAGTACAAAAGGGCAGCCTGCAGCACCAGGAGAAACAGAATGAGCGAGTGAGAGAGGGGGAGTGAGCCACCTCAACAGAGCTCTGTCGGGACAGCTGCAGATTTCTTAGTGGGCAGAACAAGGTGCCAACGCAGGCAGAAGCCCAGTACAAAAGAGCAGGCTGCAGCACTGGGAGAAACAAACTGAGTGAATGACAGAGGGGCAGTGAGCGAGCTTAACAGACCAACGCAATCAACACTCGACATTGATAAATGCTTGTTTACAAATGTGTCTGCACAGCTGACAATTTTTGTAAAAAAAAAATAACAATGTGAGTTATTCCACTTATGTCCACAGGTACCATGCATGCAGATGGAGGGATTTGAGGCCCGGATGCACCATCCTGCCCTGCTTCTGAGCTTGAAGATCATGGCAGAGAGGCAGAGGTACTGGGGGTTCCATTGATAGCCGAGGGAACCAAATCTGATGAGGTCAAAGAAGGGCTATTAGAATCATGTGAGCCCTTTCTGCCTGTAGCTTCAGGAAAACCCTCTGAAGCACTGGGAAGGGAGGAAAGGCATACAAGAACCTCCCTGTCTATCAAAGAGACAGCACATCTCACCAGAAAATACCACGCCCGGGAACGAGCAAGCAAAAAGTGGGTAGTTTTGCATTGGATGGGGAGACAAAGACATCTATCTCCGGCCGACCCCACAGGTCAAATAAGCTTTCAACCACCTCTTGATTTAGCTCCCACTCATGAGCCCTGACTGTGGTGTGGCTGAGACTGTCTGCCAGGATGTTGCTAATGCCTGGCACATGGACAGCAGTCAGGCGAAGGGCATGCTGGACTTCCCAGTACCACACTTGCATCACCTCCTGGCATATAGGGTACGTACGAGTGCTTCCCTGTTTGTTCAGGTACCAGACTACAGATATATTGTCAGTCTGAATCAAGAGTATCCCTGGACATAGAAGAGGCTTGAAGGCCTGAAGGGCATACAGTACTGTCCTCATTTCTAACACATTGATGTGTAGAGATGCTTTCAGCTGAGACCATGTTCCCTGGATCTGATGGTCTCCTAGGTGGGCTCCCCAGCCTTGACATGAAGCATCCATTGTAAGGGTCATGGTAGGAGCAGGGGGTTGAAAGGAAAACCCCCGTGGAGAGATTGGACAACTCCTGCAAACAAAGAAGATCCTTCTTCATGTACCCTGATCATGTACCCGGACACTAGGACCCTGTGATCCAGGTTGTCCAGCTGCTGATCCCACTGAACATGAGGAGTCCATTGGGTCACCCTTATATGCAGTTTGGCTAGAGGAACTGTAGGGATTGCAGCTGCCATCGGCCTGAAAAGATGGAGGATTGACCGGGCTGTGGCCCAGCATGAGTCGGCCACTAATCTGGCCTGTTCCTGCAGGGTCTCCGCTCTGTTCGATGGGAGGAAGACCCTGCCCTGGACTGTATCCAGCACCGCCCCAAATGAAGTGTAGGTGCTGGGAGGGGAGAGGTGGGACTTGGAATAGTTGACTGTTATTCCAAGTCTGGAAAAGAGGTCCAGGGTGAAGGAGAGTGACTCTCTGATGGGGCTAATAGAAGGCAATCATCCAGATGTAGGCACAATTAGATCCATCTCACACCACCACTGCTAGACACTTGGTAAAAACCTGAGGTGTTGAGGATAGACCAAAAGGGAGAGCCTTGAACTTGTAATGTTCCCCCTGGAAGGCAAACCGAAGAAAGGGGCGGTGGGCCTGGAAGACAGAGATGTGCAGGTAAGCATCCTGTATGTCCAGCGCACAAAGCCAATGACTCTTGTGGAGCGGGGTAGAAGTCCCTGGATGGTGAGTATGCAGAACTTCTTGTACTCGACATACAGGTTGAGCATGCTGAGGTTCAAGATGGGTCTTAGGTCACCCATCTTTTTGGGCACTAGGAATAAATGGAATTAGTACCCTCTTCCTATCTGTGCTGGAGCCACTGGCTCTATGACTGACTTTTTCTGAAGAGCCTGGATCTCGTCCCCTTTCAGAGATGGGTGCCTTGGAGGATAATGGGAGAGGCCTGGGGGGGGGTGTCCGGAGACCTGTCTAGGAACTCTATGGTGTGACCGCTTGCTATTAACTAAATGACCCAAGAGTCAGTAGTTATGTCCTGCGACCCTGGAAGGTGGAGAGCAAATCCCCCCCCACTGGTTCCCCTAGAGGATCTGGAGGAGGCAGGGGGTTCCCCCACATGTCAGGAGGCTGAGAGAAGGGAGTCAACAGCTCCTCCAGGGGGCTTCTGGGACTTGGCAGGGGGAGTAGGGGTTCCTGATGCTGGATTTATTATTTACTTAGCTTTTGTTAACCAGGTAAGTACACTAGACAAGACATTTGCCTATTTTCAGGTACAACCCCAGGAGAGCACAAGGAAATACGAATTCAATAGAGGACAACATGATACACCTTAGGCAGTTTCACAGACTCAGGGGAAACAACATAACATTACTAGCATTTGGTCTAGCATTTGGCAGGGGCCTCTTTGGTCTGGCATCTCTGTTGCCGAAGAAAAGGCTGTTTGCCTTTGTAACCCCCTCGTTACATGAAGTGGATGTTACAGATGGATTTACCTCAGTCCTGCAATTCAGTGATAATATCCTTCCTTAGCGTCACCTCTGAATAACACAGATCCTCTGAAAGGGGCATCCAGGATGGAGGTCTGGATGTCTTGTGCCAGGCCAGGAATCCCGAGCCACGAATGTTGCCTAATGCAGACAACAGTGGCTGTGTTGCAAGCAACTGAGTCTACTGTGTCATAAGAGGCACAGAGGGCATGACAATAGAAGATTTTAGCCAGTCTGACTGTCTTGGCAATCTCGGCCTTAAGCTCCAGGTCCTGGATAGCTTCCATCTTTGACTCGAGTGAGGCCAGGGAAGATTTCTGATAGGAAACCGTATGAGCCACATAATTGAGGGCACAAGTGGAGAAGAAATGGCCCTTGTGACCTAAATTGTCCTGCTGCTTAGACTCCTTATCAGGAGGAGACATACTCAAATGTTAGGTTTAGAGGACCGGTTGGCAGCTGTGATAACAACTGAGTCTACATTAGGATGACCAGTAAGGTGTGTGACCCAATCTGGGGGTGGTACACCCTATCTGCCTTTTTTGAAACAGCCAGAATGGAGGAAGGCTGTTGCCAGATAGTAGATGTCAGGTCTTCATGGGGCCCAGTCCAAGACAGTATGGGCTTAGGAGCTGTGTCAGTCATGTCTAGATGACCAGCAAGCACTTTCCACTTTGGATCCTATTCTAGAATAGCCCAGCCATAGGCATTTTGTATAGTTATGAGAAGTTCTGTAAAGGAAGGGTCCTCCGGAGTGGACTTTGGGGACTCCTTAGGCTAAGGCTCTACAGGTGTATGCATACCAGAGCTGGAGGACAAGTCAGAGTCAGAGTCTGAAGAGTGCCTGCTGGGGGTCTGAACCCTTTTTAGAGGAGTGTCCAGGCTTTTATCCCTGACCTGGTGTCTAGAGGAGCCTTCTCCAGAAAGGTGGGAATCCACAGGAGAGACTTATCTAAGGGTTGGAAAGGAGGTGGGAGTAGAGGCTGCCACTGGTTTCTGATGGTCAAGCTTCAAGGCTAGTTGAGTCTTGTCCTCCTGAATCAGGGTCTGAAACACAGCCTGGATATCAGCCTGAGGCTGCTGTGGAGGCAGAGGCTGAGGCTGAGGAGGTGGTAGAGGAGGAGGCTGGTATAATGGATAGCCCAGCATGTGATATTGAGGGTATCCATGAGCCTAATAGGAGTAGGGAAAGCCAGAAGGAGCATACCCTTGATTAGACATAGCCCGGAATCTAGTACCCCGGTACATAATGGGGTTCATGACATTGGATACCCCGGTGAAGGGTACATTGCATATCATGGGGGTGAATACCCTGAAACATTGCCCATAGGTCCATCCAGAGGTGGAGCTGAAGGCCCGGCAGAAGGTGGGGCCAAAGGCCCAGCAGGAGGTCCAGAAGGACCAGGCATCATCTCCGTAGGGACATTAGAAGGGGCTGGCACTGGATCAAGCACAGAAATGTCCAGCACCAGACATTTTGGTGCCTGGGGGCCTGACAGAAGGGTGTCCAACATTTGAGGAATGGTCTGAGTGCCAGATATACCCTAACTCCATGAAGCATCACATGGCAAAGGGTCACTTGGGGTTGGGGTGTGAGTAGAACCCGATGGAAGACCTGTCTTCATCTGGGGAGCAGGAGTCCAAGATGTTGGAACCTGGTTGTCCAAGAGGGCATGGGTTGAGGAGGTCCTGACAAAATTTCCCCAGAGGGATTAACAATAGTCCCAGTGGGTGAATCAGGAAGAGACTAACTTGGCAAAGGAGGAGGAACCTCCAGATTAGTGCCCACCTCCGGCTCTTGATCTTCAGGCACTCCTGAAGTGTCTGGTTGTGTCAGTAGGAGTGAGGAACCCTCAAAAAACTGTTGCATGTCCAGTAACTGGCTCAACTCGATGTCGTGGATATACTGCAACCCCAATGGGAGAGCCCTGGCTGTGCAGTCCCCAAAGGAACCAGGGAGCAACTTATCATCTGTGGCAGTGCAGATATCAGAAGAGCCAATGTCCGATATATCAGCCTGGGCCATGCAGACAACAGTGGAGCTGGAGTCCAGTTTACTGTCTGTGACTGTGTGCTCCTCAGTGGGGTGGGTAATGACTTATTGACTTGGCTGCTGGCGATAGACCCTGAAGAAAATATGGGCCTAAGGAACACAATAGGGATTCTGTCATCCAAGAAAAGCTCCGACTGCACCATGAGTAAAGCAGACAGAGAGGCCATTGTCTGATCCACCTGAGCAGTAGGAGGCCTGGCAGCAGGGGTACTTACCAAAGTGGAGGCCCCTTCTGTGTCAATGGTGCCCGATGGTTGCTGCCAAGTGGATGGAGACCTAGCCTCGTCTTGGTGCCTCTACTGGTCCTTTTTCTTCTTTTTGGGTTCTAACGTTGGAGAAGAAGATTTTTCCTGCAGATTCTGCATCTCTTTTCCATCAAAGCTAGGCACTTCTCCAGCAAGTGGGCTTCAAGCTTTTTCTGGTGCCTAATCCATGTGACCTGGTTGAAGGACTGACAGGGTGCACAATCCATGACCCAGTGTTTGGGGCCTAAGCAGATCATGCAGCGGGACTGCTCATCAGCATGCAGGATCTGGGTGCGGCAGGACCTGTACTTCTTTCGACACATCACCCAACTGTTCATGTTCCTGAATTGTATCTCCAACTATATCCCATGCTGTAAATTTGTCACTGTTATTTATTTGCTTCCCCTTCTTCTGTATATCCCTCAAGATATCTGTATAAGACCTGTTTATACTGTGTTTTACTATGTGATTGTTTGACCTGGTGTTCTGTTCTCTTTTTATGCTAACCTGGATGTTTGTGCAAATTGGCATTTTTGCTCACATACCTTTCAGTGTAAAATAAAGACTGATTGATTAAAAACTGGACTGACAGACCTGAACCACAGCAGTTCGGTATAAATCCAAACTAGCCATACTGGGTGCAACTTGTACAAACACTGCTGGTCTGGTCACTCTGGTTGCACTGTTCAGACCAACTTTTACGTATCTGGTCAGCTCCGGGAAGTCTATTTTTCAACTGTTCCTTGACATGATTGAAAATGGAACCATCAGGACCAGACCAGATAGGTAAAAGCCAGAAAGGATCATCTGGAGTGAGTGGATCAGCAATATTTGCACAAGCTGTGCCCAGTCCAGATTTTACAACTCTGGTCCAGGTCTGGTGATCTGATTTTGACCCATACCCCACTACATGTGGCTTAGTGACATACTGTGCAGATGGATACAGAGCCTAACCCATTAAAGGGTGAAGTTTCAGAAGACCATTATGCTAAAAATACCAAGACTCACTCCCCAACCCCCAAGTCACACATAGTCCTCTACCAAAGTCATGCTTAAATATTGGTGCCTCTTCATTAATATGATTAAGCTTTTAATGCCATCATGCCTCTTCTGCTGCCATGAGCTCCCCCATCCATGAAGTCCCATTCTCCTTTTGGCAACCCCCTCCCAAACCAGGTAATTTTCCAGGGAGCAGCTCTTTGCACCACATCAACTAAATTACTGCTAAACTCCTTGGCCCAGATATTCAAAAGGGTTGCGCCATGCGCAACAGGATTGCACATGCGCAAGTCCCAAAATGTGCCATTTTGCGATATTCAGAAGGAGGCAGTTGCGCCAACGTAAAAACATGCTGAGCAACAGCGCAATGAAAATGAAGGCATGCGCAACTGAAGGGGGTGGATCCATGCATAAAAGTGCAATGTGATATTCAAAGACTTGCGCGATGCGCAATAGCGGCACAGCTGGAAATCAAGCAGCTGGAAATAGGCCAAAAAAAAGGCTCAAGGCAAGCGCAAGAACGCTACCAGGCTGCCAAGTGGGGGAGAGAGAGACAGAGACAGACAGACAGACAGCAAAGGGCAGGCAGGAAAGTGTGGCCCATAGTCCAGAGGCCAGTGGGGGTGCCTGCAGTGGAAGTGGCAGTCAGGACAGTGGGGGAACACACAGCACCAGCCAGGGGTCAGAAGCCAGGGAGATGACAGTGCCAGTTTCACGTGGAAGCTGTAATGAGGGGGGTGAGAATGCATGCTGCAGGGGACGCGGGTCATGGAAGGCCCGCCGGCGTGGCCCCCGACAGGGCGGTACTGCGTCTGCACAGCTTTGAGCTGTGTACACACGGATGTAGAGATCGTGGGCTGGTACCACCTGAACAGGGCAATACTGAGGCGGCTCTGTGAGCTGTGCAGTGATGTGATGAAGGCACCTCACGACGGAGTCACGCCTGTCGGTGAGACCAAGGTGACAGCCTGCATGTGCCCTCTCGCCACAGGCACCTTCCAGAGGCAGACAGGGACACCACAGGCATCACACAGTCGGCCACGTCACGCATCCTCACCCAATTCCTCACGCGCCACTACCGCTGCGGAGTACATCCATTTCCCCAGCACCACGGCAGAGCATACAGCAAACATGCAGGAGTTCCACAGGGTAGCACGATGCCTGGCGGTTAGGGGCCATAGGACTGCACCCATGTGCCTATTAGCGACGCCACCTGGCCCGAGCGGCCGGGCATATCGGAACAGAGGATTCCCTAGTGTCAACTGCCAGGTGGTGTGTGTGATGCCACTGGGTGCATAATCAATGTCTGTGCCACACACCCTGGTGGAGCACATGATGCCTTCTATATGGCATCAGTCTGCACTGTGCCATCAATTTGAGAGTGGGGATATCCCCTAGGACATCTGAGTGGGTGAGTACACATGTATGGAAATGCAAACTCGAGGGCAAGGGTCGGAATGCCACAGGTGCCATGGTAGTGGCACACAGGGAGATGTACAATATGGACCTGAACATGACACTGTCTCCACTATCTCCACACAGGTGACTGCGGATACCCACCGTCCCTGGCTGCCTTCACTACGCATCGGGCGCCCCATGACCCCAGCGCAGCTATGCTATAATGAGGCACATGCCGCAACACGCAACATCATAGAGCGGGTGTTTGGGATGCTCAAGGCATGCTTCCGATGCCCAGACCACCTCTGGCGATGCCCTAAGTACAGCCCCCAAAAGGCCTGTGGGATATTCCTGGCCTGTTGCATCCTGCACAACATGGCCAAAGACCATGGGATAGCAGTACAGGTCGAACAGGGGGACAGCGATAGGGATGCCAGTGGCGCCGGTGATGATGGTGATGAGCAGCCCCCCCCAGGACGGAGGGACCCCCGACTGATCCGGCAGGCCCAGCTGCACTGGGACACCATCACAGAGGAGCACTACTCACAACACAGGTAAGTCAGGGAGACATGTGCAACCAACACTTTCCATGCGCAAACCACAGGCACACAGGGGAACACACCAGGGGTGCATGACAGTCAGGGGAGTGGAACAGTCCAGGTATACAGACACACCATCAGGGAGGGGTGAGCACTCATCTGGACACACACACACCAGGCGCAGAGCGTACATGGGCAGATGCACAGCACTGCAGAACCGACATTGCAAACACACAGCACCACCGACCACCCCCACCACCCGTACTGTCCAAGTACGTGTGTCAGATGCTGGGCACCCTTGCACCTTGGTGTACAGTACAATGCAGGCATCATCATGTACACACACCTGTGGACAGCAGTTGGGAGGGTGTGCAGGAGGTCCGTGTGTCGGCGTTGTGAGCAGAGCACCCAGCAGTGCACTGCCCACCATGACACACATTGCACACATGGCAGCACCAGACAGGGCCTGCACTGGGAGACAGCTCAGTCGTGTAGCACTGTCCCATGGCCATCACGGATGCGTGGGCGGCCCCGCCGTGACCTAACAGCAAGGGCAGGCTGAGCAGGGCCACATGGGGTGGCACGTACACCACCAGGGTCCCACTCGCGAACGCGCTTTGCCCGCACAGGGCCCGCAGATGCTCAACAAACCTGCACCGGGTGCTCAGGATGCCCACAGCAGAACCCAGTGTCAACAGGCCTGGTGTCGCACGACACCGGGAACGGGGAGTGGAGAGTGCACTGTGTGGGGTGTGCGGTACAGGGGCACCTGACTGTGTGCCCAATGCATCCATGACAGAGACCACTGCCTGGGTCAGCCTGTCAATGGTGGCGGTCACATCCGTCCGCATACGGACCAGCTCAGCTTGGTCCCGAGCACACTCCCTGCTGTGCCACTCCACGGACACAGACAGTGCCTCCACGGACCTTGCAACCCACCCCTGCAGCTGTACTGATTCCTGCAGCAGGCAGGTGTGCACATCTAATGGGTACTGTGCCCCAATGGCATCCTGACCCCCAGGGTGTGGATGGTCCTGATGCACAACACCCCTTGAGGGTGGGCACTGCTTGCCAGGACCAGGAATGGGTGGATCAAAGGGCGGCGGACATGTGCCACTGCTTGACACTGTACCCCCAGACCTGGTGTGCGATTGCTGCTGCTGCCCTCCAACCGCTGTGCCCCCAGGTCCACCTGTTCCACAGCTGTGCTGGCAACAGTGCCAGACACCTGCACAGCCACCGGTGCTGCCCCACCGGTGCTGACAGGCACAGCCTGGGACTGTGCCAGCATGCTGGTACACATGTTTGAACCAGAAAGGCCCAGGGGCACGTGCTGGCCTGCCGTGTGTCCGTCATGGGACACACAACCATCACTGCCCATTGCAGGCCTTCTATCATCAATGGTGCAGATCGTGTTACTGCCATGGTCAGAGCGTAGCTGGCATGCTTGCATGCCAGACTGCTGAGACACAGGCTGTGCACCCCCCGCACCCGTATCACTGACACCAGAGTTGTCGGCCCAGCGTGCATGCTGCTGCAGTGCCTGCTGGCTGGTGGTGGAGGTGGATGGACCCTCCTCCATGTCCAGCAGGTCAGCATCACAGTCTGGACCCACCACCACCGTCTCCTGAAGATGAACAGGATCTGTAACAGAAAGAGAGTACATGTGAGTGCATGTGAACAACTGCCCCCCCCAAACACCAACACCATGTCATACCGTGCAGTGATGGGCTTCCACCTGTCTGGAATCCTCCACCTGGTATGCCCTCAATGGCGCTCGGCTGCATAGCTGCGACCAGTGTCTCTTCAGTTGGGGTCAGCTCCAACACCACTGGCGGGCCCCCGCCAGTGCCAGCACGTGCCACCCTGAAGGCTGCCACCTTCTCCTTCAACCTCCTGCGGTCTATCCCCATCTTTTTCTTGCATTCATGCACAGAGCGCTGGTGGCTTCTGTGCAGGTTAATGGCCCGAGCTACCCCCTCCCATGCAGCTGCACGGGACTGAGGGGTGCCCCTCCGTCCACTCAGTATTGGCTCATCATCCAGGTAGGCCTGGAAGAGGGCCTCCGTCCCTGCTGCTGTGAAGTTGAGCCTCCTCCTACGCCCACAGTCCTCATCCTCACCTTGGCTCTGCTCGGTCATGGCGATCTGTATGGGAAGTGGACACCTGTCACTGTGCAGTCTACAGCATTTCCCATGAGCATTGTCCTGAACATCACACAGCATGCAACTCACCTCTCTCACCTGCAATAACGAATCTGGCCAACGAGCCCAATGTCGCACATTTATAGCGCAACACATACAAATTAGAGTGGAGCAACTTTAAAGACATGCAAATCGCACCACTGCGCCCTTGAATGGCTGATCAGATGATTTACATTTGTCGGCTGAATATCGCGAATCTGCGCTTTGCGCAATATGGAAGAGTATGCTGAGCCAATGGTGCAGATCTGTGCCTGTGTGGTACACTGCATTGCGCATGCCCAGATAGCTTACGCATGCGTCTATCGCGCTACTGACGTGCTGAGCGCAATTGGCAATTCAGGCCATGGCCACCATTGTGCCAGTGGTGCTACAGCACTGGGCACTATATGGCGCTGTGGCACTACTGCATAATAGTCCACTGTGGCACTGGTACGCAGCTGGTCGGTCGCGCAGGATGCCTATACGTCAGATGGCGCTGTGGGTAGCCTTGCGTCATTACGCATGACGCTGTGTATGCTTGCCCCCGGCTGTTACGCCTGCCATGTACATCCCTATTGGCTGTCTCTTGGTGACAGCTATATGAATGACGCTGTTTGAACAGCGCGATTGGAGCCTGTGGTGGTCTATTGCGCAACATCTCTACGTGGGGTTACGGTGCAGCGGGGCACCATATTGCATGCTGTAAAGTTGCTACCATGGCTAGGAGGAGGGCTGTGTGTTGGAGCCAACTGGAAGTGGCCAACCCGGTGGCCCTAGTAGAGCCCCACTATGAGGCACTCTATGGTGAGGCCCCCCTCACCATAGCAAGAACCGAAGTGTGGCAGCAAGTGGCCACTGACCTGGTGGGGGTCACTGGACGGTGCCGGTCTGCTGAGCAGTGCCGGCACCGGTACAGTGACCTCCGCCGGAGGGAGCCAGACGTGTTGGCGAGGCTGCGGGCACATGCCAGGTGGGGCGTGGTGCCTAGGCCAGGTGGGTGTACCATCTATGCACCTGTATTATCTGTAGGGGTGTGTGTGTGTTTTGGTGGCTGTGCATAGGTGATGGCTCAGCCACGGTTGGCTGTGTCAGTGTGTGCAGCTGTGAGATGAATGGGTATGGCTGTGTGGGCAGGCACTCTCACTGGGGCAGGGGGCACTCTGCTTTTGAGTCACACTGATGTTTGCCTCAACATATGTCTCCCACAGGCTGGAATGTGAGGATGCGGGCCCAGGTTGATGACGGCCATGCCAGGGACCCAGGGCCCGCAGGGGTTGCACCCCAACAGCATCAGCAGTGGCAGCAACAGCGACAGATAGAGCTGCTTGAGCAGTGTGAGTATCATGACTTCATCGATGCTATTGCATGTTGGGGGGGGAGACCAGTAGCCCTGCACAATACAACCATGCAGGAAAGGGGAGGTCATAATTCCACTATACAGGACACTAGTGAGGCCCCACCTGGAATACAGTGTACATTTCTGGAGACCATCCCTATGTAAGGACGTAGAGTGGGCAGAGAAGGTTCAGAGGAGGGCAACAAAGATGGTGCATGGCTTGCATCACAAGTCCTATGGAGACAGGTTGAAGGAACTGAACATGTACTCCCTGGAGGAGAGGAGGGAGAGAGGGGATATGATAGAGACATACAAGTATCTTACAGGGTGGAACAGGGTGCAAGGAAACACTATTTTGAAGTGCAAAAGATGTTCCAGGACTACAGGGCATGGGATGCAGTTGGTGGGAGGACGATTCAGAGGAAACATGAGCAAGACTTTCTTCACAGAACGGGTGGTGTACAAGTGGGACACCCCTGCAGGGAGTGGTGGGGCTGACACACTCACGGGATTTCAGACTGCACGGGATAGACATAACAGAATTCTTGAGGTCAGGGGTAAGGGGCAACAGACTTCTAGGTAAACAAAGTAACTTACAGGCTGAAATGTACAGACTGTGTTGTCCATAGGCCCTTATCTGTCGACACTGGCTATGTATCTATGTCTGTAGGCACGACACAGGTGGCATGCATCACTGTCCAGTTTCACAGCACGTTTGTGTATGCATCACTGGTGGTCCATGCATGCACTGGGCACATAGCTGGGTAACTGGCATCGCACCACGTTGCCACGTCACTTGCCAGCCTTGTTTGTGCTGTGATGGACATGGGCAGTGTGTGTGTGCAGTGGTGCACATAGCTGGTGCCGCCTGTTTGTGTTGGCCATATGCATGTTCACTGTGGGTGGGTGCATGCCATCACAGGTGCGGGACATTGGGCTATATGGCTTGCAGGTTGGGTGGTGTTCAGGGTTGTGGTCAGTCACAGCCATTGACTGTGTTCCCATTTTCCTAGGCCTCGAGGTTCTCTGGAGGATGGCGAGGGATGTCAGGGCCATCCAACAGCTTGTGGAGCAGAACACTGACATCCTGCACTTTATTCACTGCCATGGTGTGCAGAGGAGGCGGCACAGACCTGCAGGACACCAGCAGGAAGACGGGCGGCCAGCTGGCCCATGATTTTTCCACCCTTCCCACTTCTCCCATCCCTACCACCCTGCCTTCCCTCTCCAAGTTTGTAATCCCTACCCCTTGACCAACCCGACCTTGTACCCATCCCCCCCTTGTAAATAGTTGTACTTGTTTTGATACTGTTTGTTGTTGTTTAATACATTTTTATATTTTTATATGAATAATGTGTTGGTCTGTGATTTGCAGCTGCCTATGGGTGCCCAGTTGCAGGGGTGTACATGCCATCTGGGCTGGTATGGTCCTGGGTATGTGTGTGTGTGTGTGTGCGTGCATGGGGAGGTATCTCCAGCATGGCAGTGACTTTCGGTTGGTCTTGCCATCTGCTGCCACCACTGCTGGGTGCACAGGGTGTGTCTGGCTTGTAGGCTTCTGTGCTGCATGGGGTTGACGTGTGCTGGGGGATGCATGGTTTCCTGCAGTGCCAGTCACTGCACATAGGTGGTGTCTTGGGGTCACAGTGCAGGGTGTGCTGTGCGTACGGGGGGCTGATGTGCACTGTGGTTGTCAACCCCCTGTGTGTGGCACTCTCAGCCTGCCAGTGGTTGTGCTGGGGTGTCATGGCTCTGCTATGTTGTGTTGGCTTGTCCCCATGGGCAAGTAGATCATCCGTCCCACCCCCAGTGATGATGTGCTTGGGGTGTGCAGGTGTGGTGTGGGTTCTGCAGTGTGTTCCTGTGCCCATGTGTGGCATGGCTGGCGGTGGGCCCCAGCCTGCCTCCCTGGATGTGCAGTTCCATTGCTCTGGGGGGCTCTGCTTGCGCTATGGCACCTCTGGAATGCTCAGCTGGGCTGCCCTGGTTGAGCCATAGCGCAACATTTCGGCTCAGCTTCTCCTTCCTGGTTGTGCTATGGCACAGTATGTGCGATATTCAGACATTGGTTGCTTGCGCAATTTGTTCTGCTCCATGTTTGAATATCGCACCTGTTGCGCATTTGCGCAACTGGTTTGTGCTTGCTCCTGCTGTTGCGCTCATTTTGGGCGCAGTTTGAATATCTGGGCCCTTATGTTTAAACATTTTGTTGAGAAATTTTTGTTTTAGTATATCCATGGTCAGGAAAAATGAATTTGTAAAAGAAACCAAAACCCCCATATATCAGTTCATTTAATCACAATACAGCATGTTATAAACTGATCAGATTCTATGTGTAACCCAAATCAAACAAAATTTAGACACACACATGCCTACCTATTTGCAAGTGAAGCAAATTTACTATCATTCAGTTGTAAACACCTCTAGTCACAAATTGCAGGTTAAGAACATTTGGTAGAATATAAACAGTAGCCCAGAACTGCCTGCCTGAGAAAATGAAGTTGGTGTATCATTTGGAAAAAGCAACACTGGGACTCTTGCTATGGAATGTCCTGCAAAGTTGCAGAATGATTGCTCTTAGGGTGGTGGTGTCAAATGGCTTAATGTGGTGTTCATTGGGGCTTAGGGTAACAGCAGAGCGTATTTGTTATGCAGAAAACTCCAGGAAGTGTTTAACTCATTCTACTTTCAATAGCTTTCTATGATGTGTGTACTATCCATTGGTAATCTGACACAAAATGACTGCCAGAAGATAATGAGTTAACTTTCTATGAGCTCAAATACCCCTCAAGCTAGAGGAAAAATAGTGCTCTACAGCTTCCTATACACACACACAGGCAGCGTAGTAATGAGGCTTCAGCAGAGGAATCTACTTTTAACACTCTATCATGTTGTTTGGTAGCAAAAATGACATCAGCCCTTTTCTGAATGCAAAACGCCTGCTAAGCTATGCCCACAGTCATAAAAAGGGAAGGGAGGGAGGAGGTCAGCAGAAGGGGACCAGGGAAAAGCAGAAATCCTGAACAAATATTTTTGTTCTGTGTTCATGGTAGAAGGGGGTGGGTAGGGACCACATCTAGGTGTAAGAAGTACCAAGGGGGGAGTGTACCAGTCTGTTCACAATAGAGGGAGTCCTAAAGGAATTAGAAAAGCTGAAAATAGATGAAGCAATGGGGCCAGACAGAATACATCCCAGAATTCCAAAGGAACTAAGAAAGGAGCTAGCAGGACCGCTGACAACGTTGTTCAACAAATCATTAGAAAAGAGCATGGTTCTGGCAGACTGGAAGAGGGCGAATGTTGTCCCTCTCCATAAGAGTGAGAGCAAGGAGGAGGCTGGTAACTATAGGCCAGTCAGCCTAAACTCAGTGGTAAGAAAATTGATGGAATCATTTCTCAAGGAAAGGATTCTGACATACCTTGATTACCTTGAATCCAGCAGACAGCGGGATCCAAGACAGCATGGTTTCATGGCAGGCAGGTCTTGCTGAACAAACCTGATAGATGTCTTTGATTGTGTGACAAGGGAGATTGATCAGGGATGGGCTGTAGATGTGGCCTACCTGGATTTTAGCAAGGCCCTCAATACCATCCTTCATAATAGGCTAATAAACAAATTGAGCAGCCTGGGTGTCAGATCCAGGGTGGTTAACTGGGTTAGAAATTGGCTGAGCGGTAAGACACAAAGGGTGGTAGTGAACAGAGCTCAGTCCATAGAAAGGGAGGTGATCAGTGGGGTGCCTCAGGGATCTGTGCTAGGCCCAGTGCTCTTTAATGTCTTCATAAGCGACATTACAGAGGGGCTGAAAACATAGAAACATAGAAACTGTTGGCAGATAAGGACCACCATTCCCATCTAGTCTGCCTGTAAGCCCTGTTCTTGATTACAACTTCTGACCCTCCCCCTCAACCTCTATGGTTCCCCTATTAGTGTCCTATGTGTGTTTAAATACAACCACAGTCCTTGCTCTTACCACCTCCTGCGGCAGACCATTCCATGTGTCTACCACCCTCTCCATGAAGAAAAACTTCCTCACATTCCCTCTTAACCTGCACCTTCCAATTTCATGTCATGCCCCTTGTTCTTGTACTCCTCCTGTATATGAAGATGTCTCCCCCCTGCACCTTATTTATGCCCTTGAAGTACTTGAATGTTTCTATCATGTCCCATCTTTCCCTCCTCACCTCCAGCGAATACATATTGAGGTCCCTTAATCTCTCCTCATAAGTCTTGTGGTGCAAGCACTGCACCATCTTAGTTGCCCTTCTCTGGACCACGTCCAGTCTGTTAATGTCCTTTAGAAGGTGTGGTCTCCAGAACTGTACATAGTACTCCATGTGAGACCTGACCAGGGTTTTGTATAACGACATCACTACCTCCCGCCTTCTGCTGGTGATACCCCTGCCTACACACCCCAACATGCCACTGGCCCTCCCTGCTGCCTTCATACTCTGCTTTGACATATTCAGTTCATCTGAGATAATAACCCCCAGATCCCTTTATTCTTTGGTAACTGTCAGCTACTCTTCCCAATCCTGTAGCTCTCCCAAGGTTTCTGTGTCCCATGTGCATAATTTTGCAGTTCTTTAAATTAAACCTCAGTTGCCACTGCTCAGACCATTTCTCAAGCTTCCCCAGGTCCTGCCTCATTCCCTTTACCCCCTCTGGAGTATCCACCCTGTTACAGATCTTGGTGTCATCTTCAAGCAGGCAGAGCTTCCTTCTAGCCCCTCTGCAATGTTGCTAATGAAGACATTGAGAAGAACTGGTCTAAGGACTGATCCCTGAGGTACCTCGCTGGTCACCCCCTCTCCCTGGATTGTACTCCATTTACCACCAGCCTCTGCCTGCTGTCCATTAGCCAGTTTCTAACCCAATTTACTACCTTGTCTCCCATTCCCATACTGCCCATCTTGTTAATCAGCCTCCTATGTGGGACAGTGTTGAAGGCTTTGCTAAAATCGAGTTAGGCAACCCCCCCACACACAATTGACTTCCTTTGTCACCCAGTTGAAGAAATCTATCAGATTCATCTGACATGACCTACCTGCTGTGAATCCATGTTGCCTAGGGTCCTGAGCACTGATGACATCTAGATGTCCCACTGTCCTTTCCTTAAGCAGTGCCTCAATGATCTTACCCACTACTAAGGTGAGGCTGACCAGCCTATAGTTCTCCTACTCATCCCTACTGCTGGATTTGTATACAGGGACCACATGTGCCCTCCTCCAATCCTCTGGCACCACTCCTGTGTTGAGTGATTCGGTGAACAAGGCTGCCAGAGGATCTGCTAGCTCTCTTCGCAGTTCCTGTAATATCCTTGAGTGTATGCTGTCTGGTTCCATCACTTTGTCCACCTTCAATTTAGTGAGTTCCTGCAGGACTCTCTCTCCTGTGAATGGACTGATGTCCACCTATCCCCCCCCCCCGGCATCTGTTGCTTGGCAGTGGTCTCTGTCCCTCCTCCTCTTCTGTCAATACCAAACAGAAGTAATTGTTCAGTATTTCAGCCTTATCCATATCTCCCTCCTTACACTCCCCTTCCTCCCTTTGAGCCTTACAATCCCCCGGCTTTCCTCCTTTTCGCTGATGTGCCTGTAGAATGTCTTGTTCCTTTCTTTACTGTCTCTGCTAAACTTTCCTCAGTCTGAGCCTTTGCTCTCCTTGCTGCCCTCCCCACTTCCCTCTGTCCTCATCCCTTTGGGTCTCCTTATATTTCCTGAACCCTGCCTTTTAGCCCTTACTTCATCTGCCACCTCTTTCAATAACCATAGTGGCCTTCTCCTTCTGTTGCCTTTGGATACCAATCTGATGCATTGGTTTGTTAAGTCCACTATGGCTCCTTTTAGGTGCTCCCACTGCTCTTTGACCCCCCCCCTCCTGTCCCCCCCTTTTCTCCAGGTCTCTTTTGATATCTCTCCCCATTTCTGCAAAGTCTGCCTTTTTGAAATCTAGAACCTTCGCCCTAGTGTGACTTGACTGAATCCCTGCCCCTATGCTGAACCACACTATGTGGTGATTGCTGTATCTTAGTTGCCCCTCCACCTGGACATCAGTGATTCTATCCCCATTGGTCATTGCTAAGCCAAGAAATGCCCTATCCCTGGTGGGATCAAGCACTAGCTGCCTGAGTCCTGCCTTCTATAGGGAATCTAGGATGCCTCTGCTTCTGGCTGAAGCAGCTGTCTGGGTGGTCCAGTCCATGGCTGGCAAATTGAGATCCCCATTAGCAGAATGTCACCTTTCATTGCCATCTCATGTATTTCATCCTCTAGCTCCCTGTCCACCTTTTCCCCTATCCTGGAGGCCTGTATATCACCCCTGTGTATATTGCTGTGCAATTTCCAGGTTCAAGGGTGACTCACAATGCCTTGACCTCCCCCTGCCTACCTTGTATCTGTGTTGCCCTTATACCCTCTCTGACATACAGGGTAGCTCCTCCCATTTTTTGCACCCCCATCCTGCCTGAATAGAGCATAACCTGGTACATTTACTTTCCACCCATGATTAGCAGTATACCAGGTTTCAGTTATTGCTATTACGTCCAGGTCTGCCTCTTCTATCAAGGCCTCCATGTCTGAGATTTTATTTCCCAGGCTGCGGGCATTTATCACCATGGCCTTTCGTGTATTACTGCCTGTCCTTCCTCCACTTCTGGTTTTGGTCCCCTGCATCCCCCCCCCATTAATTTTCACATGTCCCTGATTCCTTTGCTACCCCCTTCTGCCTGGTCCAGGAGCCCTTGACATCATCTCATCCTTCTGCTCCTTAGTTCTGGTTTCTTTACCTTATGGGGGTGGGCTGCTTGAGTTTCCCCTGCTCTTGTTGGCCCCCCCCAGCTAGTTTAAACACTTGTCAGCTAAGCATTTAAGCTGTCCATTGAAGGCTGCTTTTCCCTTCCTGTACAGATGCAGCCCATCTCCACTGTACGGGGCCACATAGTTCCAGGTGGGTCCCCAGTCCTCAGTGAAGCCATACCCCTTCTCGCTGCACCAGCCCTTCAACCATGTGCTGAAATTACTAATGCAGAGATCCCTATCCCCCTCCCTGCCATGGACTGGCAGCACTTCCGTAAATGTCACAGAGTTTGCTACCTTCCCCAGGCACCCCCCCAAAATTGTGAAGTCCTCCTTCACCTGTTCCAAGCCTACCTTGTCCTTGGATAAGTCATTTGTTCCCAGGTGGACAATGACCTCCAGCCCCCCTTGCCACTACTTCAGTGATCCTCTGGATCTGCTCCCCCTTCCTCCAAGCTGTGCCTCCCGGAAGGCACTTGACCTCCCATTCCTCCCTATTATCTGTGCCCAGATCCATTCCTCGGACAATTGAGTCCCCCACCAAAGTAACTTCTTCTCCCTTTGGGGTCCTCTTCTTCCTGCCACTGGGTCTCCCTGCTGGAGGACCCTCACATCCTCCCTTGTCTCAGCGTCAGGTTCCCTTGCAGGCCTCCCCCTCCTCCAAAACAGTTAATGGGGTCTTGAGCGGGACTGGATGGGGGGTGTCCATCCTGCCATCTGCCTGGGCAGCTGTTCTGGCATTAGCTAGGGACATGGTGGCCTCTGGGTGGGGGTGAAGATCTCCAGTACTACTGCCAACTTGGCCCAAAGACTGGCAACCTCTGCCCTCAACCCAGAGAGGTGCCTGAAAATAGGGCAGTGCTACAGTATCCAAAATGTTCTTCTGAAGACTGCTGCACCACACTCAGTGCACTGCACCACTCCTTGCATCTTGCAGAACTTGCTTATTTCTTTGCCTCTTACTCAGTTTCTTTTTATCTTTTTTATCCCCCTTTCCTGCTAAATTACTGCCCTTCGCATTATCGCTAGAATCTGCTTTGTAGGTCTAGCTTACTGCTGTATCCCTTGTATTACTGTCTTCTTTTCAGATACCAGTACTCCGATTCCTGTACTGTCTGTCCAAATATCTCCTGTGCCCTTAAGTAGGTGTGACTCGGCTAATGCCTATAAAGGCAGAGCACCCAAGGGTGGCTGGGAATGGAGGAGGTGGATGGATTACTCCTTTGCTACCCAGCTGACTGAAGACGCAATCTACCACCAATTCCAATGTGTTCCTAATGGTTAACCAAAAAGCAAGCTGTTTACCACACTGCTGCTGCTCCCTGAATCAAATAAAAGGCAGACAAAAAGATATGGTAGTAGCTGTGTACCTTTTACACAATGAACAGTGTGCCCTTACAGAATGAACAGTGTGCCCTGCCCGATGAGGTCCATGAAGGTGTGCAGGTCCTCTCTCCTTCTTAACCCTGCAATAACACAAGCACAAATCCACCGCTTTCCCAGCTGCAGTCCCATATTTCACAGAACGAACAGTGTGCCTTGCCTGATGTGGTCCATGAAGGTGTGCAGGTCATCTCTTCTTCTTCACCCTGCAATAACACAAACAAAATCCACCACTTTCTTGGCTCCGATCCCACCTGTAAAAAAAAAAAAATTAGGCAAAATTGTGTGAGGGAGACATCATTCCCTTGCCTTTTCTCCTATCCGACTGGCTGCTGGAAAATACAACAAAAGAAGTTGCATTAATGTTCCTGCAGTGTGTACTGCTGAGTCCTGTGATCCCCTTCCCTATCCTCCAGTCAGCAAGGACAAGGTGTGCCTCTTTGCAGATGACACAAAGATCTGCAATAGGGTAGACACACCTGGGAGTGTGGAAAGAATGATAAGGGACCTGGGCAAGTTGGAGGACTGGTCAAATATATGGCAGTTGAGATTCAACACAAAGAAGTACAAAATTATGCACTTAGGTTATGGGAACCCAAGAGAAGAGTACTCAATGGGCGGATGTACTGTCAGCCACAAAACAGGAAAGGGATCTAGGAATAATTATGTCTAAGGACCAAAAGGTGGCCAGACAATGTGAGAAGGTGGTTAGAAGGGCCAGTGGGCACAGTCCAATGGCACTGAGGGTTGAGGCACTGGATGTCACACCTTGCATGATGCTGGTGACCTAGGGTCAGGAGTGACCTTGGGTTGCTGAGGGTCAGCAGGGGAGGGAGAGGATCGAGCATCCAATGGATTGCTCTCCTCTCCCAGGGAAGGAAGGGCTGTCACCCCGCTCCTTGGTTGCCTCCTCATGGAGACTGAAGGGCAGTGCCAGAGGTCAGGAGACACAGAAGCACAGAGATGTGACGTGCACGTGCCCCCACACATGCACATTCATGCTGCAAGGGGAAGGGGATGTATGGGGAGAAAATGGAAAAACAAAGGTAAAGAAGCAATATGAAAAAATAAAAAGAAGGGTCAGCAGGATGTTGGGATGCATAGGGAGAGGCATCACAAGCAGAAAAAGGAGGTGGAGTTGCCATTCTACAGATCATTAGTGAGACCTCATCTGGAGTACATTGCCCAGTTTTGGAGGCCACATTTCAGGAAGAACATAGATAGAGTGGAGGCAGTCCAAAGAATGACTACAAAAATGGTACTAGGGCTGCACCAGAAGTCATATGAGGAGAGGCTGAAAGACCTCAGTATGTGTTCTCTAGAGATGTGAAGAGAGAGGGGGGCATAACAGAGATGTATAAATACCTTAAAGAGATGAATAAGGTAGAGGAGGGTAGCATCTTTCAGAAAAGAAGATGAACAAGAACTAGGGGACATGAGATGAAGTTGGAGGAAGGAAGAATCAGGAGCAATGTGAGGAAATATTTCTTTTCAGAGAGGGTGGTGAATGCTTGGAACAGCCTCCTTCAGGGCTGGTAGGGGCAAAAATGGTGGAGGAATTCAAAAATGCATGGGACACACACAAGGGAACCCTAGGAAAAAGGGAAGAGTAGGAAAGCCGCAGATCAACTACAGTCTGCAGCGTAAGTTAAAGGTAAAACAAATTGTCAGAGTAAATGAGCCAAGTGGTCCTTATCTGCTGACAAATTCTATGTATCTATGTACATACAGGATGTAACAGTTAAGTTCTTCCTTTCTCTGCGTGGTGGCATAACCAGCAATGTCTGCATTCTGCTTGGCTACTGAGGTTTGTTTTTCCATGGTATAGGATTTGACTGGGCCAACATCTTCAAAAGTAAGTCAGCTGACTTAGAACAATTGTGTTTTTGGAGGGAATGTAAATGTAAATTAATTGTCTATTGACTGGCATGCCTAATATACTAAGTACATTTTTATAAGTAATTTCACCCTTTCTTTAATTCCTGACTTTGACTGAGAAGTCAGAAATCTAAAGAAATAATAAACTATTAACATAATCTTCATAGAATCATAGAAATGTACAAACTTGAAGGTCGAAGACCCTTTAGTAGCTTGCCACTAAAATTAGTGGAGATACTCCTATTTGTGTACTCCCATGTAGGAGTCTAATCTATTCTTGAACACATCCATTGTTGGACTGTGAACCATAGACTCCAGCATGGAGTTTCACCATTTCACAGCTCTCTATTGTTTTAAAGTTGCTATTTCCAGTTTCAAAGAAGTGTAAATACTAAGTTCACAGGACAATACTGCCTCAGAAGTTACCCTTTAAAGTCATATCAGAAGTTGAAAAAAAGATGCAATTTATTCAGGATATGCTTAGCAGGAAACAAAGTGACACTGGGGCCTCAGTCAGGCCAGCGAGGGACACACTTCAGACTAAATTAAAGTGGAACAGTCATCACAAACGGCCCTTCATGCAAATGTTGGGCAGGTCCTAATGTGCACTTTGCATGCAAAAACATTTTGGTTTATTTTCTGTTTATAGCAGAGTGTATCACACTAATTTTGCTTACTTGTAGGCTGACATCTTTTGTTACTACAAATCCCAGAATCCCCTGCAGCTGACATTGGAGCAGTATGAAGCAGTAGGAGATTCAACAGCATGCAGTGCATGTTAGAGTTTATATCAGTTCTGATCATTTGCTTGCTGGTCCCGCTGTCTTCCCTGGGCTAAGTACAGTCCCCAAAAACATCTGATCAGAAATTATAAAAGCTCCAACATTCACTGCAGGCTATTGAATCTCTCACCACGGCCTACTGCATTTAAATCAGCTGTAGAGGATTATGGCATTTGTAGTAACAGAAGATGTCATTCTGATGCAATCTACTGTACTACAGTAAACAAAAAGTAAGGCAAAATGTTTTTGCACACAAAGTGCACATTGGGACCAGTGTAGGGTCCTTTATGATGACTGCTCTCCCTTAATATAATGGTCATTCATGTGCTGTTGTTTCATTTAAAGAAAGGGCCCAAACTCAAAGGTGTTTTTTTAATTTAATATTTTATTTTAGCCAACTATGCAAACAGGAACAAATACAGAAATTAGAAGTGTCAGCCTCAGCAAGTTGCAAGAAAATACCACACTTCTGCAGGCAGCTCAAAACAATTCCATAAAGTTACTCTAAGGTTCCAATCCATGAAGCCCTATATTAATCCACATATTGGTGTGTAGGGCTTGCATGTATCTTAGAGGTCCCCACTGTGCCCATGTGTGGGCCACTGCAGCTGCCATGAATTGGAGTTCTGCTCCATCTGAACCCAATCCAGTACAGTACAGGCATGCATAGCTACTCAATGGCCTGACTGTGAGGGATGGGAAGTGGGAGGAACTTGCACTGCACAGAATCCTGAAGGATGCCAAGGCACCCATTATGCAGCTCCATGAGTGGGAAGTCTGCCAGCCAGAACTCTGCCAGAGTAGCTGTGCACCTCAGGCTATATAGGATTATCCAGTCTGGCCAGTGATCAGCTCCCATTGCCACATGACTCCATACTGGGATCCAGGGAGAATTAGGTTACAAAAAAGGCCATGACAGTAAGTGATGAGTCTCGAGATAATACGTATAACTCATAGTGCCCATTTATTGTCAAAAGCTCCCTTCTGCATCTCATAGTGCATGTCAGTTTCTTCATGTGATACATTTTATTCAACATGCACCACCATTTCTCTTGTTTGGAATGAATTCTCTGGCACCTGCTAATGATAACATTTCTTTGCTGCAATGACCGGAATCAAAAACTGATGTTTATTTGTATTTTTGTCAGTTTACCTTGACAGCCGCCAGGCAAATGATTGTTTGGCAAAAAGTTGATTTCTTTCTTGAAATTAGTAAACCTCATTAAAAATCTCTGACAGTACAACAATTAAATGTTTTTTTTCCTATTCCAAAAATATCTGCCATATCCACCTCTTACCCAACACTTCGAATATTTTCTCAGCTTGCTACTGCATACCCAAACTTGAATGCTGGGTCATTTTTTTCTGCACAGTAGAATCTCTTGAGCACTTTCCAGAATATATTTTAGCATACTCTCTTGCTATATCTAAAATGTTAAAATAAACAACTGCAACTTTCCAAGCAACCACTCCCAGACTCACAAGTTTGTGGGATGCTGAACATTAGTTCAAATCTGTTTCCACTGTTAATCAGCAGGCAATTTACTATATTGTCTTTGCCTTGTCTGTTGGATACCAATACTGTTTAATTTAAATAACTCTGACCATCTTGCAGAGTCTGGAGATGTGATACCTTGTTTGTAGATTCCCCTTGTATCATTTCTATAATTAAGTTTACAATGTGATTTACAGGGTTGTATTGCTGTCCATTTTTTATGTACCAATAAACAGACTCTTATCTGAAAATATGTATATTTGAAATGCAGCTTTTTTATGTCTTTCATTAAAAACTGCAAGTCATTTCAGGAGACTTTGGACATGTGGAATCAACATAAATAATCAAGCTGACCACTATGCCAATGCAACTGCTGGAGTTGCCTTGCAGTGATGCAAAGCTTAACCATTTGATACCATTTGAATTCATGGGACCAAAGACTCCTGAAATGTCTTCATAAGTGACATTGCTAAGGAACTGGAGGAGAAGGTGTGTCTCTTTGCAGATGACACAAAACTCTGCAACAGGATGGACACCCAGGAGGGGGAGGAGAAAATGTAAAGGGATCTGGGGAAACTAGATAAGTGGTCTAGGGAGTAGCAGCTGGGTTTCAATGCCAAAAAGTGCAATCATACACCTAGGATAGGAAAACCTGGGGGCTGTGTATAAGATAGAGGAAAGTATTTACAATAACCAAGCAAGAGAAAGACCTTGGATGATCATATATGATGATCTCAAGATGGCCAGGCAGAGCAAGATGGTGACAGCAAGCCAGGAGAGAGGAAAGTGAGGAGAGAAGAACACACCAAACCCCCTTCTAATTTTGTGCTGTTTTTGATTAAACAAGTTTATTTAGCAATTCAACAGTAAAAAGCTGATGTCGATTAAGAATAAATATACTTACTGCCAAATTTGCTGAAGTCTCATTATGCTATAAATTTTGTATGTAACAAGCATGCTGAGCCAGTGAGGAGAAAGCTGAGCAGAGTTTAAACGCTTGATTGGAGATACCAGCAGGTCCGAGGAAGCTTATTCATGAAAATAGAAAAATAAGCAATATTCTACTAGGATATGCTGTACTAAATAAGGTAGAAATAAAGCAAGCCAAAAACTGGTATGAACTGTGAATGGAAAAGGGTGAAACTAAGAAGTAAGAAATGGTTACATTGTGCTGCATGCGTGCCTTTTCCCTTTCTGCAGCGTGGTAACTGATTGTGAAATTTTCCTCTGCTGGAGTTTTGCCAAGGGTCACTGTATTGTGAGAATGAGATTGGGTGAAAGGAATGAAAATGGGACTGATAAGAAAGTGCTGCTCACTCACCCTTTCTCTTCCTAAAGTATGAACTCATTTTTTATTATGTCTTTGTTCTTGTGTACTTTTGGGGCAGGAGAGACATACTGCTGGACTTATAAGCGGGAGTAGTTTTGAACTGAAGCTCAAGTTTACGAGGCTGTGTCCTTCCAGGAGTGACTTTATTTGTAAATAAAGCAGTACAGCCAGAATGTAGAAGTGACTGAAGCTCTAAAGTAATAGAACTAAAGTGTGCATTAAGGCAGCAGATTGACAGGATTAAACACCATGGAACTAATAAATAAAAAGTTACAGAGATTCAAGAAATTTGCTGAAAAGGGTGTAATTTAAATCCATTGTCAGTAGCTGTGAAAGGGGCTACACAGCTCTGTAAGACAGCAGAAACCACATGAGCAAGTGGATCTCCAGTACATATAATTAAGCTAACTACTTAATGGAGGATAATGGCAGCTCTGTAAGTTGGTACATTGGGGGATTGCATGAGCACTTGCCATTAAACATTGTATGTAAATAAACCAATAAAGAAACAACTATTGAGCTATAGCTGAAAATTGAAAGGTGGCTGTTTAAAGTTTGGCAGTTATTCTGAATGCTGTGAATATAAAGTATTGGAACTACAGATTAAAGACAGAGACTCTCCAATCAATATATGGCAGTTCTGTAAGCCAGTACAAAAGGGGGACTGTGTGAACCAATGCCATAAAAACTAAAATACAGAATGAACAAAAAAAAAAAAGAAATAAAAGACCTAAAAGATTTTTTTAAGAAAATTCCAGATAAAAGGAGTAAAATAGAAGGAACTGCAAAATCTAGAAGAAGTCTGACAAGGAAAGTACTCTATATGGTTTGAATGCTCCATTAAAAGCAGAAGAAAGTGAGATAAGAAAACATTGAAAATCAAACTGAACAAGGAGCTGCTCAAAGTGAAATAAACTCAACAATTCAGATGGAAAGAGGAAATAGGAAAACTATAAGAAATACAGAACTGGACTCTGAACAGAAAACAGAGAAAAAGCCCCCCAAAAAAGACAGTAATATGAATTTGTAGGATCACACAAATACAACCACATTACAGTTTCTGGAAGGATTTGAATTTACATATACCTACAATACAGATATGGGGGAAATTCCCAAACATAAATCTACAGTAGGATGCAAACTGAAAATGTAAGCAAGCAAGATGAGGAATCACAAACTATAGAAAGTGAAGCCACAGACCAAAATGAATACAGTCAACTGATGATAGAGCTAAGAAATGGCTTTGCAGAGATCAATGTAAAAATTAATAAAATAATGGGTGACATAGGAGATATGAAATGTGAAAAAAAAAATAATAGGATGAATGAACTAGAAAGCATAATTTCAGACGTAGAAGATCTTCAGCCTCAGATGGAACCTAAACTATCAGAGTACACAAAATATATATTGGAGCTGAAGCAAACAACTGAAGACTTCAAATGGAGATCAAGAAGGAATAACTTAAAATTTCTGAACATACCATAGGGTGTGGAAAATCAAGATGTATAAAAGTTTGTGGGAGAATGGTTAAATAAGAATCTTAAACAAGAGTTGGAAGATCATGTAATTGAAATAGATTGCACACATAGAACACCTGGAAAAATATCATATACACCACAGAAATACCCCAGGGCAGTTTGTGTGAGATTTTTTAGATTCCAGGACAGAGAAAAAGTGTTGTTACTTGCAAAAAAGCACAGACTAGCAATAAATGGAAGACAGATACTGACTTTCTCAGATGTGGGACCAAACTTATATAAAAAAGGAGAACATTCAACTCTTTAAAAACAACGCTGTGGGGAAAACATATTAAATTTTAACATTTGTTTTGAAATACCTTAAAAATTTTTTCAAGGAAAATATATCAAATTTTAAACAATTGAAGAAGCAGGGGTTTTTGCAAAAGAAGCGTTTGGAATTTCAGTTCAAAGAAATTCTCAATGGAATGGATATAAAAAGACATCTAAAAAAAGATGAAGAACTGAAAGAAAGGAACAAGAAGAAGATATTAGTAAGGATAATCTCAAGGAAAGAGAAACTTTAGGAAAGACAGCTACAAAAATAGCAATGCACCAAGAAGAAGAAGAAGAATACCTGAATGAACAAGAGCAAAGCCTCAAAAATCAAGACGAGACATATGGAATTAACATGAATACAAAGGAAATTACTGCATTTGGGGGGGAGAAGATTGTGGGGAAGGAAAATCAAGTAGTTTTTGATAATTAAATATGGGAAAGAAGAGGGGGAAGGCTAGTTCCCCAGCTTCTGGAGGTCAATACCATTTTGTAGAAATAACAAAAGTATAAAAGGGTATTGAGGAGTGTTGCTAGTAGTAAACCTCCTCAATTGAACATTCTGAAAAGAATGAGGGGGTAGGGGATATAAACGGGATGATTTATAAATATTGGGACATTCTGAATAAGGAAAAGGGTTGGGGATCTTTGTAGCAAAACAGTATAGAAAAATAGAAGGCATAAGGCATATATATAAGAATCATAAGAATAATGAAAGGCAAATAAACACATTACAACAAAAGCATATCTTGAAACATAAAAATCATGGGTGATAACTTAAAAGTGATGACCTGGAACATCAGTGGATTTAAAAACCCTGTTAAAAGAAAGAAAATTCTGAACTATGTTAAGAAAATTAAAATAGATATTCTATATCTTCAAGAAATGCACTTGAATAAGGAGGAAGTAGGCACTATTGATAAAATATGTGGAGGAAAATGTATGCATTCTGTATACACTTCTAAATCAACAGGGGCTTCCATCTTGTTTAATAATGGGCTCAATGTAAATATCAAAAATAAAGTTATAGACAAAGAAGAAAGGTTTATTATAGCACAAATAGAAGTGAAAGGCAACAAATGTACATTAGCTTCTGTATATCTACCCAATGATAAAATCAAGAAAACGCTAGGTGAACTTTTTACAAAGCTAACTGAATTCCCTTAGCCATATTTAATTGGTGGGGATTTTAATATGGTTTTGCAGGAAAATTTAAACGCTACAGTGAAGAAAAGAAAATATGATGTTACATAAGCTATATTTTTGAAGAACAGGATGGACTTATGGAGATTAAAATACCCTACCGGTAGAGAATATTCTTACTTTTCAAGTAGACACAAGACATATTCGAGAATAGATCAATTTATAGCTTCAAAACAGCTGTATGGGGAACTTATTCAAATAGACTATAAACCAATACACATATCAGACCATTCACCATTACTATTGTTGCTTGCATCCAGGGACACCACCATTCAACAAGCATGGAGACTGGATCCACTACTATAAGATAAATAGTACAACCAAAAAATTGAGGAGGAAATAGAAATGTTTTTTCTATAACATAAGGTGGAAAATATATCCTTACATAATATCTGGGATATATACAAAGTCTTTGTAAGAGGTATAAGTATATCTTATTAAATTAAAAGAGGAAAAAAGACCAAAAAAAAAGATTAGAACAGTTAGAGACAGATATAGTAGAAGCACAAAAATTACTTCACAAGCACAACTTAATATACAGTATATCTAAAAAGACTGGAAAAGTGTAAACATGAATACAATCAGATATATGATGAAAAAATAGAAAGATTAATGTTGTTATCAAGAGCAAATAATTATGTGCAAATTGATAGAGGAAGCAAGCTAATGGGCTATATGATACCAAAAGAAAAAGCAGAAAGAAACATATCGGAAATAAAAACAGGAGAGGTGTTAACATCAGAAAAATATATAAATAGGGAATTTGTAAAATAGTGTCAGAAACTATATACCTCACAAGGTACAAATTGTGGTGGAAGTCAATTTTTGAATATTCCAAAAATAAATATAGAATAACAACAACAAATGTTGAACAGTGAAATAAGGACTGAAGAAGTGGAAAAAGCAATAAAAGAATTAAAGCCAGGGAAAATCCCCAGAACTGGATGGAAAAGGAATAGATTTTTATAAAACCTTTGAAAGTGTTAGTCCCTAAACTTACAGAACTATTCAATGCTTTCCAGGGATCTTTACCCCTTCCTTTGATGAAGCCCTTATTATAGTTAACCCTAAGAAGGGAAAAGATAAAACATTATGTTCTTCATATCAGCTGATTTCATTGCTTAACTTGGATTATAAGATCTTTACAAAAATTCTGGCCACAAGATTAGAAAAGATTCTGCCAGAATTGATAGGGGAGGAACAAACGGGCGTTGGTCGCAATAAATATTCGAAATGCTCTGAATGTTCTTCATGTAGCAAGAGATCCGAATGCAATGGCAGTGTCCCTGGACACTGAAAAAGCATTTGATAGGGTGAAGTGGCAATATCTACTAGATGTCCTAAAGACAGTAGGAATGGGTACAAATTACTTAAAATGGATATAGGCTATATATATAACACCCCTAATGCTAAAGTATTGACAAATGATACAATATTGAATAATTTTTCCCTATCTCGGGGTAAACAGCAAGGATGCCCTCTGTCACCCCTGCTGTTTACATTGGTTATTGAGCTCCTAGCCAATGCAATTTGAAATAGCAGCAAAATTTCAGGATTTCAATATATACAAGATAAAGCTTTAAAAATATCACTATTTGCAGATGATATTTTATTGTATCTCAAGGATCCAGAAAAGGAAATAAATACAGTAATAAAAATAATTAACGAATATGGTAGAGTATCAGGATACCTAGTCAACTGGAAAAAGTCAGAGGCACTGTTAATCCACTTGGGTATAGCAGAATTTGACATGCAAAATTTTCCAACTACAGTCAGAAAAGAACAGATAACATGTTTAGGCATTCAACTTACTGATAAATGGAATTTTTTTTCCCAATTGTTTAACCAGGAGTAGCACGCTAAGCTGAAAGTGTGTTTACTGGTGCGATCTGGGAGCACAGATAAGTTAACTGACTTGCTCAGGGTCACACAGTATGCAAGTGGGGGCTGTGGGATTCAAACCCAGGTCTCCAGATTTGCAGCTCAGAGCTTTAAACCACTGCGCTATACTGCCTCCCTTAATAAGAAATTAAGATATTAGAATAAGATATTAGACATCAATCTAAATCCATTAATAGAAGAAATCAGGCAAGATCTGCAAAAATGGGAAGGACTCTCACTGTCTATCATTACTGGGAAGGACTCAACCAGTTAAAATGAATATACTCCCTTGGATGTTAGATATTTTTCAAGCATTATCATTGTGGATACCAGGAGAAATTTCTAAGACTTTAGATAAGTTAATTGTTAGATTCTTCTGGAAAAGGGTAAAACTAGATTAAAAAAGGAGAAATTAGTGCTTTATTATCCCAACTAGGATTAAAACTGCCCAATTTACAATTCTATCACTAGGCTGCAGACACAGAACCTCTAAAAGAATTATGATCCCAGTCTATTCCTTCATGGGTATATTTTGAATATCACAATCCCTTGCCACTAGCGATTAAACATCTTTTATCAAAAAATTTTAGAAAAAAAGATTACAGAGCTTTAGATAATATGTTTGCTAAAAACACAATTCAAATTTGGAATATTATCATGCAAATAAAAGGGACCAAAAATAAAATCTCTGAAAGTACTCCGTTATTTCAAAATAATTTTCATCCCATTTTCAATGCTTCAGGGATAAAAAAATGGTTAAAGTATAATGTCAATAGTATAAAATATTTATACAGTAGTCAGACACTGAAATCATTTCAGGAGATACAGACACAATGTGGAGTACATAAAAATATGTTTTTTAGCTATTTACAAATTAGATCATCTATGATAGAATTACAACAGAAAGATAAAGTAAAATTTGACAATGAATTTATGGACCTGTTGGAAATAGCAGATAATGGAAAGAAGTTAATTTCAAAATTATATTCTGAGACTAGTAAGAAAAAAGACACAAATGAAACACAACATTTAAAACAAAACTGAGAAGAAGATTTAAAAATTAAAATATCCACAGAGAATTGGAATGAAGTCTGTACATCTTGGAGCAGTAGTTTAAATAACAGGATGAATCAAATTCAGTTTTACATTATACACAGAATATATTATTCACCATACTTATTGAATAAATTTAACCCTGTTTCACCATACTGTAACAGAGACTGTGGTAAGATAGCTAATGCAACACATGTGATTGCAGAATGTTTCTTCGTCAAACCCTTTCAGATCAAAATTATTGGAATACTAAATAAAGCTTTAGAAATAGCATTGGTTTATGAGCCAGAACTATGGGCTGGCAGTATAGCCTAGAGGTTAGAGAAACGAGGTGTGAACGAGCTTGATACATCCAGCAGACCACACCTGAGTTTGATTCTCACAACCTCCCCTTGCATACTGTGCAACTCTGAGCAAGTCACTTAACCGCCCAGTGCTCCCAGGCCGCCCCTGAAAACAGGCACTTGGGCCTAGTGGGCCTTACCTGGTTACCAAAGACTAAAATAAAAAAATAACAATTTAAAAATGTCTGTTACTTTTATCTTCTACACAAAAAATACTGAGTTCATTGAAATATGTAATAAATATAGCATTTATGAATGCCAAACGATGCATTATGCGTATGTGAAACACCATCTATCTTACCTTGGAAAAATTTAATTCTTTTAAACCATGAGATTAGAAAAAGGGCAATACTATAACTTTAAACAAGTCCAGCAATTCTGGAAGACATGGGAATCGATCCAAGGGGCAATATATGAAGGAAAATTTAATTAAGAAAGAATGGTAGACCAAAACAAAGGAATTTAGTAATAACATAAAGATTCAGATATTCCAGAGGATTAATGAAATACGAGTATGAAGAATGTTAAGATATTAAGTTGTAATGGATATATCTTTATATTGAGCCAGTAGCAATATTAGAGGTAATGTACAAGTAAAAAATATATGCTGCATTGAATGTAATAATGTAAAGATATACTGCATTGTAGTTGAACTTTTTGTATTATTTAAATGTATTGCTATGTTTTTACATTGCAAAAGTAAAAAAAAAAAATAGATGGCCAGGCAGTGCAACAGGGCAGTAGGCAAGGTGAGCTGGATGCTGGGGTGCAGAAGGAGGGAACTCTCTAGCAGAAAACGGGAGGTGGTGTTTCCTCTGTATCACTGACTTCTGAGACTCCCCCCCTCCCACAGGGCACTATAGCCAGTTCTGGCGGCTGCACCTCTATAAAGGCATCAACAGGATGGAAGCGGTCCAGAAGAGGGCTACTAAAATGGTGTGGGGGTGCACAAGAAACCATAAGAGGAGAGGCTGCAGGAGCTCAACATGTATTCCCTGGAGGACAGGAGAGGGAGAGGGGACATGATTGAGACCTATAAGTACCTCACAGGGCTGAACAAGGTGCAAGGAGGGGAGTCTCTTTCAGAGCAGGAGGAGCACCAGATTACATGGGGGCATGAAGTTTGAAGGGGGAAGTTTAACAGGAATGTGAGGAAATATGTCTTTACACAAAGGGTGGTGGACTCCTGGAACAGCCTGCCAGAAGTGGTGGTAGAGGTGAAGACAGTGGGAAGCTTTAAACATGTTAGACAAGCACATGTGCATAATAAATTGATGCAAGGGAAGAGGGAAGGACACTTGTGACCAGAGTCGGGGGAGTAGTGTTAGGCAGGGAACACAGGGAAGAATAAGTGGGCTGACCAGTCCTTTTCTGTTGACACATTCTATGTTTCCATGTTTAAAATTTGCTTTTGTTGGTAAGTGTGATACAACATTTCTTTTGTGTTTTGTATTACAAAATGTGTGAATACAGTATTTCTGTGTATAAAAACAATGGCTTGCAAAAACTACTTTTTACCCTGTGCCCTTTGGAACTTAAGCCCCACCCACCCAGCTTTTCCCATGTTCTGGCACCCATGAGAATGATTCATTTCTTAACTCACCTCATGTCTTTAGAGCTGGGACTGCAGCCTTGTTTCAGTTTACAGGTTACTGGATTTAGACAGTTTTTTTTGTGCTTCTGGGCTGACATCCACAATGAAATTAATATGATAGATTGATTTACTCTATGAACAATATAAAAATAATACGTTGCTTCTTAAGAAAACAAGCAGGACTTTGTGTTACACACACTAGCTTCCAGTGGGTTGCCAAAACAAGCTGCCACTGTTTGAAATTACCCTTTTGGAATGTGAAGCCAATTATGTAGCTTGATGAAGCCAGTGTGTGTGTGTGTATAAATATGGCTTGCGTAAATGTTATTGTAGATCTAAATGGGAAATAAAGCTTTGTGAATGACTACACTTCTATGTATACTATAGTGGATCTCCTTTTCCAGTTTGTCACACAGGGGAGGTGATTACTTGATGAATGCATTGGGGTGTATGCTTCTGTAAAAAACTTTTATACCTCTGGGTTGGAAGGTCACAAAATTCTGATCCATAACAAAAATGACGCCAAGGCGCATCGATCAAGGTATCTGGGGCCCCACTCACAGTCAGGAAGTTGTGACACAAAGTGGCAAGAGCAACCACTTTGTACCACAGTTCATCATTGTGCCCTATTATGCCATGTAAAATAGGGTGTCAAGCCTTTCCCTGCACAGTTGCACAGGGCATTGTGACTTCATGGAGAAAGGGGTGAACCTGGCATGCTAATTAAATGCTGTGCTATGCACAGATGCATGCCACCTCCATCCCCATACAGCTTGGCTGCACACTTGGGTGCTGCACCATGGCCAGACCTTGGTGCATGGAGCATGTTAATGGGCAAAAAACCAGTTGCCCTCAAATATCAAGGTGGTGACATTTGCATTGCAACTAAATGCCGGGGAGAGTCCTCCCATGGTGGCTAAGTCAGTGCTCAGTTGTGGCACAGTGGAGTGCCCTTTTTACTTCAAATTAACACCACCACCACTACTTACATATCAGGCCCCTAATACCTGCATATAGGGCAGTATAATCTAAACCTTTGCATAGTGCAAACTGTTTTGTGCCACATCAATCCTTGTATTGGAAGCTGCAGTTTGAAAGGCACAAAGCAATTTGCACATCTGCACAAAGGCAGGATTGGAGTGCATGCAAATAAAAAGGCAGAGCCTGTATACATGGCACAGTGGTTTGTTGGAAGCCTGGTGGACATACTAACTGGTTGTTTGTGCAGTTCTAATTAACACTTGGCAAAAGCATGTTTTAGCAGCACACAGGTAGAGCAGACTATATCAAACACTGTACTAGAGCCCTGTAAAAGCCAGTTATGATACAGTGGTGAACCACTGGGATGGGAAACACTTGTAATGGAGTTCTCAGCAGTATTGTTGATGGAGGGTGGAGTACTTTGATTTGAAACCCAAAAGGATAGTGAACCTCAGTATCATGCCCTATTGAAGTAGTTGACCTTGAACACACAGATTATAAATGTCATTCTGGCCTCCCTAAACATAGCAATACATTTATTTCACTGTGGCAAAAGGTTACTGCATCCTCACATTTCACCTTTCTGACATCTGTAACTTGACTGCTCTGTTGTACTCCAGCTCTCAGCCTCCCTTCAACGTGAGGAGCAATGAGCCTTGATAATGACATGTACAGTAGCTGGCAGGTAAGGATAAAGGATATGGTAAGGAGGTGTTAGAGCCTTGCATGTGGCTAATATCGACCACAACTCCATCTGGTTTGAGCTATCCCTTGAGGAAATTAAATCTTAATCTAGGGCTGGAGTCTTGAACTTCAGAGGAGCAAACTTTGAAAAGATGAAACTGCTAATCAAGGAAAACTGTCAGGGATCCACAAAAAGCTGAAGGTAGAAGACATCTGGGGACAGGTTAAACAAGCCATGTTAGAAGTCACCAAGCTATGCATAAGATCAGTAACGAAATGGAACAAACACAAGAGACTCAGTTGGTTCACCACCCAAGTCAGGAAAGCAATTACAAGCAAAAGGGAAGCCTTACGCATAAATAAAATGACCGGAAGGGACAATGAATGGGACGACTATACACAGAAAAGCAAGGAAGCAAAGAGAGCAGTAAAAAAGGTAAAAGCATCAGCTGAGTTTCAGATTGCAATGGGGATTAAAGTGGGAGACAAATAGTTCTTTGGTTATATCCAGGAGAAGAGGAAGAAAGGAGGAGGATAGTTTGGCTCCTAGATGGTGAGAGGATCATTGAAGACAATGAACAGAAGGCCGCTGCACTGAACAACTTCTTCCATTTGGTATTCACCAAGGAACCTGGTGAACCAATTCCAGATACATCGATGTTGCCGACAAGGGGATCTTGCAAATGGACACGCCATCATTGGTGATTGATTTTATTTGTTAACTGTATCAGCTGTTTCATATTTTTTAAGATTTGATATGTTTGATTTGTTTTTAAATTTTGTAAGGAGCCTTGGTTTTTGAAAGGTGCCACAGAAATAAAGCTCATTATTATTATTGTTATTATCATTTACCACAGACAGGGTTGGAGAGGTACTGATGTGCCTGAAGGTAGATAGGGCACCAGGGCCTGATGAACTGCACCCTAGGGTGGTGCAGGAACTTGCTCAGGAAATTCGTGGAACCCCTGGCACATTTGTTTAACCTCTCATTGCAAACAGGACCTATGCCAGGTGACTGGAAAAGTGCAGATGTGGTAGCTCTCCACAAGGAAGTGAGTAGAGAAGAGGCTGGCAACTACAGACTGGTAAGCCTCACATCTATAGTCGGGAAAGAAATGGAAACATTAATTAAGCAGGATCTAGTCGAATATCTGGAAGGGAACAGTCTCAAGGACATGAGACAGTATGGGTTTGTTGCAGGGAGGTCATGCCAGAAAAATCTCATTTCATTTTTTGACTGGGTGACTAAGGAAGTGGACTGGGGCCACCCAGTGGATCTCCTCTACTTTGACTTTAGTAAGACCTTTGATTCTGTACCACACAAGCACCTGCTAAGAATATTGGAGGATCCAGGCACTGCAAAGAGCATAATTAGGTGGGTGGGTAATTGGCTGTGGGACAGATGTCAGAGAGTGGCTATAAATGGAGTGAAGTCTGGGGAGGGAGAGGTCACTAGTGGGGTGTCCCAGGGCACGGTCTTAGGTCTGGTCCTTTTTAACATGTTCATTAGTTACATTGGTGAAGGCACTGAGAATAAGACTGCCCTCTTTGCAGATAACACTAAGCTAGGAGGTAAGGTGACAGTGCAAAGGCAATGAAGGACCTGCAAAAAAGACCTGCAAAGTCTAGAAAGATGGTCCAATATCTTGCAGTTGAAGTTCAATCCAAAGAAATGCAAGGTAATGCATCTAAGTAAAGGGAACCCAAGGGCAGAATATTGGCTTAATGGGATCCCACTAAATGTCTCACATCAGGAAAGGGAGATGGGGTCATCATAACTGACTCCCTAAAGCAGTCAAGTCAATGCAACAAAGCTTACAGTAAGGCAAATAAAATGCTAGGGTGTATAGGTAGAGGATTTGACAGCAGGAACAAGGTGGTGATTCTCCCACTGTATAGGTCACTAGTGAGGCCTCACCTACAGTGCTGTGTCCAGTTCTGGAGGCCTCACCTAAAGAAGGACAGGGATAGGCTGGAGGCTGTGCAGAGAAGGGCAACTAAGATGGTGCAGGGCCTCCAAGGGGTCTCGCACGAAGCACACCTAAAGACGTTGAATTTGTATCCCCTCGAGACTAGGAGAGAGAGTGGGGACATGATTGAGACATTCAAGTTCCTGAGAGGTATTAATAAAATGCCCTACTTGGAACTTTTTAATAGGGTCGCCAGCTTAACTACTAGAGGACACAAATGGAAGCTTAGGGGTGGAAGCTTCAAATGGGATCTAGGGAAACACTACTTCACAGAAAGGGGAATTGAGCCATAGAACAGACTGCCTGCTGTGGTGATGGGATCAAAAACTCTGGCTGCTTTCAAGAGGGGTTGGGATAGGGCAAGGGCCCACACAAATATCAAGGGTACTGGAATTGGGTTGGGGACTAGGTCCCAGGACCCATAGAAGGTCTAGGAAACCCACTGACAGACCTGATGGACCTATGGTCTCCTTCTGCCATCATTCTCCATGTTTCTATGTTTCTACGTTGAGTCATTTTTATGTTGCCTTGTGCACACAGCGTAAGCAACATTTTGTGACAGCTTGCTGGAGTAGCAGGTTGTGGAGGTGTGGCCATGTTGTGGCTAATAGTGCCACTGCATTTTTGGGCTGGTCTCTGTGGTACCAATGAATGAGCATGCTGTCTATGACAGCAGCTCAGAAGTGTGCCACCAATTTGAAAGAAATCCATTGCTGCAATGAGAGACAGGCTCATCATTGCAGCAGCAGATCTCACACGCCTCCATTACGTGCCCCTGGTGAAACATTTCAATAAACATAGCAGCGGCTCCTGCTGTCCACCTCTTACAGTCCCTACAAAGCTGACATTGGTGGGTTCCCAATCCCCCTGTCGGCATGCCCCTTCCCCAGTTCTTTTGTCGATGGGGGAGCCCAATCCCCGTCAGCATAATGTCCCCTTGATTTGTCTGCTGGGGAGGTGCCCAATCCCCTCTGCATCATGCCCCTTCAAACACAGACACATTTTCTTTGCTGATGGGGGGCCCAATCCCTGTCAGTTTCAGTCTCCCCTCTCCAAAAAACACAGGTGGCACACTGGGAGCCCACCCCAGTGTGCCCAAAGCAAACCTGAAAATAAAAAACCTTCCTGCAGAGTCCTTTTTGTGTTTGCTTGCATGCATGTGTAAGAAACACATTGCATTAGCTTCCTTCACAAGCGGGTTGTGGAGGCGCAGCAGTGTTGTGTCAAATGGCAGCAGTCCGTTCTGGGGCTGGTCTCTGCTGCAGCGAATAGAAGAGCATTCTATCGATAATGGCAGTTAATGTGCATGCCACTACTGTATGTTCAAAGAAACTGGCCGCTGCAATCAGGGAGCACCCCGTCAGTACACAATCAGCTGTTTTTCCTTGTGGAGTGGTCCCTGACTGCAGCAGCCAGTTACAGCTGCATCATCTGTTTTTTTTTTATCTCCAATTTCATCCCTGTTTCAGTTCGTTCTCAATCTCCACCTCAATCACCATGATAGACCCCCTCACGGCGTACTCTACCTTCTTAACATGGGGGTTCATGGTGTCCAGGGTGAGGATCCTCTGCTGGGGCTGGGCTCTGTTCTGCAAGACCCCATTCTTGGCCGTGATCTTCCTCCGAAGGGCTCCATCCTGGGCTCTGGCAATGACAGAGGCAGAAAACAGCCTGTGGACAGACAAGAGGGGAGAGTACTAAGGAGGACTGTTGCATGGGGGTCTGACCCTCACCCTCAACCAGGAAGCATTGCAAGGGCCTGCAGCAGGTGCCAGCACAGCAGAACTCTGAGCCGCAGCCCCACAGATCATACTGGGTGCAAAAACTTTATCCACTCTTCACACTACCTCTCCCTTTCTCTCTAACTTTTCTTTCTTGTAATGCAAAAGCAATTTAGCAAATGATTAAGCCCTGTAACCCAAAGGATGAATTAGGAGTCACACATTACTGCCCCTGTCATTTCAAAGTATGATGTAAAAAAAAAATGAACTGTGAATTATAGTTCAACCGCTGGACAGTTTTCTAATTGCTGATTAAATATTAAGAGAAAGTCCTGCCCAAGTGATCAATAGAAAGATTGGAACAAATAAGAGGAAAAGAAGCAGGAGGACATTAGGGAGCTGATGTTGGAGGGAAGGGGGGGTGCTAGAGCCTGTAACTAGCCAGTACAATAGACCAGAAACTGACAAACAGCCCCCCAACAACTCTTTCCCCCCTCCCATCTATCCAGTCCCTCTGCCTGGATAAAGGATCCAGTCTTCCGTGGAATAGCCCCATAGCAGCACAGCTTGAGGAGCTGGAAAGTGAAGCAAATGAGTAGACGAAAGTTTAAGGAACTGCGAGCTGCTGTCTGCTTTACAACCTGAAGTTCCAGGATATGAAGAGAGAGTGACAGCGTGGCTACAGCTTGAGGAAGTAACCCGGCTTAAAATACATAGAGAGACAGAGAAAGTTGTGATCCCTTAGGCAGGGAGGAGTTTGATAGGGGAGGTATTGCGAAAGGAGATAATCAGTTAAATGAATTGGAGTTGCCTTTGGGTCCACATTTTTTGTCTTAAAGAGACAGCAGCACAATTCACAACTTGAATGCAGCATCATCTCATAGGATGTGGTGGCTGGAGAAGAGGAATCAATGCAAAACGAAATTTGACAGCGTACTACTCATGTATGCATCCATTTGATCAGTTTGTTCTAAAGTGACCACAGATGAGAGATGCACGTTAGTCACTCATTTTTCTTTTGTTCCTGCCAGTGAGTTTATTTGCAATATTAATAGTCAACAGCTAAGGCCACATCGACTGGATCAACCACAAGGTGATCCACTGCAGTGTTAAGAGCCAATTTGTTTGTGTCTGTCTCCTAACCACATACACTCTTTGGCCTACTGGATCTAAATGTATGCCCTGATACCCACAACAAAACTTTGTTTTGTGAATTTTATTGTTTAAGCTATCAAAACAGCAATGGCAAAAAAAATTAACATGATAAAACGGAATACAAACATCCAAGCTGAAAATGAATAGCCCTTCTTTGCAGTGCTAGTAATACACTTTATGAACTTTGGGAGCAAAGGAACATATAGGGTTTCTTTGTCTTGAAAATACTCCTGCAGATGTAAATGATATACAGTAAGTCACTGTTTCTCAAATGGGGATCAGTGGCCAAATGCAGCCACCAGCACAATTATGAGTGGTACAGAGCTTTTTTGGTACTCCAATTTAAAAAAGAAAAGTGATGGGACTGACCATTTTCCCTTTAAAAAAGAAGCAAAAGTCAAGAGGAATAAGCAGCAGGAATTAAATAATGTATGAAAAATATCTTTTATTGGAAGGGAGGAAATTAAAAAAAAAAGTGAGTGAGACCTTGAGTAAATTCTGTTGGCTGTACACTGAGTCTTTGAGCCTTGAGGACCACTGCTGGTACAGGCTAGCCGAGTTATGCCGGGGTGCACTTCATGGCAAATAGAGCCAGCTCTGTAAGCCCCCCTCCAAAAAAAAAATACTGCAACACTAATCCATTTTAATGTGAGGAATACTCAATTTTGTTGATCAGGGAGACAGCCAATAATGAATTCTACTAACCCACCGTGGAATTGTTGTCCGTTCTGTCCGGTGTCCACCTCACTTATCTCGCGTTGGTGAAGCATTTCAATTGAGCAACACACCCCTCAGGATTCCCTGTTCTGTATTCCTCTGGGCTGCAAGTATGTTCCTTGCTAATCTTTATCTGAGTTTACTTTCCATATTAGTCGACTTTCTTTGTAAAGTTTGTTGACAGACTAATTCAATGGCAGTTTCCATTCCGATCGTGTAGCCTTGTGTAAACAGATACCCCAACCCCCACTGATTTTGTTAAAACAAGATTTAAAAACAAACAAAAAATGCAAAAGTCACTCACAAGCATAACAATCAGCCTGTGGACACATACTATTAGAGCAGAAGACGACTAGAAAATCAGGCGATACTAGTAGGTTCTTACACTGAGGCCACTACAATCTGCCGTATGGTAGCCGAATCATGGCAATTATGGAGCTGCACGCCCTGCTTAATGTTCCCACCATGAAGAATGATTTATTACTGCGATTTCAAAGAACTGATCGGTATCTCTGGGTGCTGTTTATTATTATAATTCGGTTTGCTGCATACATCGTCAACTATCAGAAGGACAGTGACCTTTTCTGAATGTGCACCCTTGCCTAAAGTGACAAAAATGTACTTTATTCATAGTTACAGAATCACAATGAATGTTTCGACAAAAGCAAACCCATGTTCCTCAAAACTACTCTGAGTCAGCAGGTCCTACTTAAGGAATAAAATGCCCTCATGTCATTAAACAACTACAACACAGTAAATGCACCTAATAAATGTACACACACACACACACACACATTTTAGTTGAACATACAGGTGCATCCATGCAATAACATGCGAAGGCAACCAGGACCTATGTAAGCAATATTTCACACAGAATGACTGCAGAGCTACCTAAAGTCGCTTTCTTATTTTGTGGTTGCTAATACCTCCCTGCTCAATTGGTACAATGTCACTGGGTTTCTGTACCCCAAATGCATGATTTTGCACTTTCTTGCACTAAAACCCAGCTGCCATTCTCTTGACCATTCTTCCAGCTTTTTCAAATCCTCCCTCATTCTTTCCACCACTCCTCCCCACGGTGTGTCCACTCTGTTGCAGATTTTTGTGTAATCCACAAACAGGCATACTTTCCCTTCCGGCCCTTCTGCAATGTCACTAATAAAGACATGGAAGAGGACCGGGCCTTATACTGACCACTGTGGCACTCCGCTGGTTCACCTTGCCTTCTCCAGAATGGACCCCATTTACTACCACCTTCTGATTCCTATTGCTTAGCCAACTTCTTATCCATTTTATTACTTTTGGGCCCACTCCTAGGTTGCCCAGCTTGTGCACCTGTCTTCTATGTGGAACGGTGTCGAAGGCCTTACAGAAATCCAGGTAGGACACATCTACCACTCCTCCCTGATCCACTTCTCTGGTCACCCAGTCAAAGAACTTGATCAGATTTGTCTGGCAAGACCTCCCCCATATGAAACCATGTTGCCTTGGATCCTGTAATCCACTGGTTACAAGGTATTCCCCAATCCTTTACTTCAGTAGCGATTCCATTACTTCACGCACTACCAAAGTCAGTAATTTTCTGCCTCCTCCCTATTTACACTTTTCTGTAGTGGGACCACATCTGTCCTCCTCCAGTCCCCCAGATCCTCCCCTGTTTCTAGTGAAAGGTTGAACAGAGCTATCAGAGGTGGAGCTCCCTCAGTCTGCTTGGATGCACCCCATCAGGTCCCATTGCCTTGTCTACTTTTAATTGTGATAGTTCCTTGAGGACTCTCTCCTCTGTAAAAGGACATGGGTCCCCTCCCTTCCTTTAATGCCCTTGTCCCCTATCTTTGGCCCATCACCTATCCCCTTCCTCCGTAAACTGAACAAAAGTAATTGTTCAGTATGTGTGCTTTTCTTTGGGGTCCTCTTCCTCACAAATATCTCCTTCCTCTTTTAGCCTGACTATCCCTTCTTTGGTCTTTCTCTTCTTGCTTATATCTAAAGAATGTTTTATCCCCTTTTTTTACTGACTGGGCAATATTCTGCCCCATTTGTGCCTTTGCACTCCTAACTGCTCTCCCTACCTCTCTTTCTTTCGCCTGGTAACTCTCCCTATCCTCCTCATTCTGTGTCCTCTTGTACCTTCAAAATGCTATTTTTTTTGCCCTTACTTTCTCTGCTACTTCTTTAGAGAACCACATCGGTCTCTTTTTCTCTTGCCCTTGTTAACCAGCTTGACACAGTTGTTGCCTTTTTAATGCTGCCTTTATTTTTGCCCAGCATTCCTCAACTCCCACCAGTTTCCCTATCCCTGCTAGGACATCCCGGAGGCATTGTCCCATTTTCTTAAAATGGAACCTCCTAAGTCCAGGACTCTCACCTTAGTGCGGCTCAATTCTGGCCCAATTCTTATATTGAGCCACACCATACAGTGATCACTGGTCTTTAGGTGGCCACCCACTGTGACGTTAGCAACACTGTCCCCATTAGTCAGTACCAGGTCCAGTATTGCCCCCCCCATTAGTGGGTTCCTTAACTAGTTGCCTGAGGAATGCCCCCTGCAGGGAGTCCAGGATGTCCCTACTTCTGACTGTTGCTGTAGCTGGTAGGCTTCAGTCTACATCTGTTAGATTGAAGTCCCCTACCAGCAATACCTCCCCTTTGAATGCCATTCTTTGGATTGCATTCATCATATCTGTATCCACCTCTCCCTCCTGTGCAGGAGAACTGTAGCTCACTCCTGTGCGAATAGCGGCCCCTCTTCATGTCTCCAGGGTGACCCAAAGTACCTCAGCTCCTCCCTGCTGTCCCTGTATTTCCCTAGCTTTTATGTTGTCCCTGACATAAAGAACTCCTCCTCCTCCTTTTTTACCTACCCTGTCTTTTCTGAACAGAGTATACTCTGGTATGGCTACATCCTAGTCCTGGTTTTCATTGCACCAAGACTCGGAAATTGTTACTATGTCCAAGTCTGCATCTGCCATGGTGGCCTCTAGGTATGCAATCTTATTGCCCAAACTTCGAACGTTTGCACACATGGCTCTCCAGATGGTCCTGTCAGTCCCCCTCTTATTTGCCATTTGCCCTTTTTAAGTTCCATTACTAGTTTGTTTATTGTCTCTCTTTCCTGTTACCCCATTGAATTCATTTGGTATTTGGTTCCTTTTGGGATTTCACACCCTCAGAGCTCCCATTGCTGACCTCGTGAGCTTGTTGGGTGGGCAGTTTATGTCTCCCTGAGGGAAGCCTCCCCCAGTAGCCTGGGATACTCAGGCATTAGCCATTAGCAAACAAGGACCTGTGTTCCATAGGCTGAGCAAAGATCTTAGTGCAAACAAGGCGTCATACTTTATATTTCTAACAGAAAGGCTCACAGTATTTTGGCAACTGAGAGACTAGGCCAATACTCTGTATTTCTAACAGAAAAAAAAATGCTGACAGTTTAGTAGCCAGCTGAGCCCAACCAAGGTCATTCTTGCAAAAATAGAATAGTGCAGTGTTTACACTTCTCAGCAAACAGTTCCTAACTAACTGGGCATACACACATAACTGAACACCTACATTGTGGGATGTTCTTCACTAAATATGAGAACCAATTTTTGGCGGGCAAAACACTAGCTTGGAAAATTCCAAGTTGTTTTTAACATGCTTCTACAAGGACATTTTAGGCCAGTTCTTGGCACGTACTAACTAGCAAGAAATTTCCATTAAGTTCTCTGACTAGAGACAAGACTATAAGAAGGGCTTTGATTTTGCACTGGGAGGATGCTCGGTGAAAGGCTCCAAGATGGGCTGTCAAGTGAGGTCCAGAAGGTCTCTGGGCTAGACTTGCTGTTGGGTCACAGACAGATAGACAGACATAGCCACATATAGACAGATAATGTAGTAAGAAAACTGCTCAGCTCTTAGCTTAGTATGATTTCCATCTCTTGTACAAACAAGTTGCCATATGCTATATGCCAGGGAAGACTGCTAGTGGGGAAAATATTTTGTTTTATTTAGGCCTAGTCAAACTAACTTCTTTATGATAAAAATATGATAGAAATACTGACTTACAATGTGCACATGAGATGCTTATTGCTTATTGTTTTTGGAAATATGTAAATGTAACCCCCCTACAAATGGGGGTTCCTGAAAGCTTTCCCGGAGCTTGCCTAAGTGCTCCATGCCTGACTGGTGTTCGGCGTAAGGCCGCTAAATGTGGGTGTTGTGAGTGCTTTTAAAGCCTCCAGTACTGCCTCTTTAAGAGCTGCCTGCTCACAGGCTTTCGTGGTACAGATAGGGGGACTGGGGTTTCCCTGCTCGAATCCAACCCGGGACTGCTGTCTGATCGCGCTGTTTCTGCAGTCGCTAGGAGCACTGAGAGATCCCCCTCGAAAGGTGTAACTGTTTGCCTGAAATCATTTAGAGTGATAGGGAAAATGCAGTTTCGTTTAACCTGCCTTTGTTGCAGATGGGACTCTGTGTGCTATGCCCCTCCATCTTGGACCAGGACAGTTCGAGGGGTCCAATAGGAGCGAGGGGGTATCTAAACTGGAATAAAAAACCAGCCAACCAGAAACCTGGACTCTAGATGGAGCCGGCCGACCAATGGGGACACAGCTTGCAATTCTGGGAAGTGGCATTCTGGGCCATGGTGCTGTTTTGCACCAATGAGGGCAATAATGAGTGACTGTCATCTGCAGCCCTCCAATGGGATCGGGTGGCACCCGAATAGAGAGACTTGCCCCAACTGTCGAAGGGCAGAGACGCTGTGGCTGTGAGCCAGGAAGGAGCCCCGGGCTTCTGTGCCGTTAAGTCTTCATGCGGGAAGCTCGTGTGTGTGGTGAAGGCCAATTTTGGTCGCTGTTAGATTCGGATTAAATCCACGGGGCAGCAGTCAGAGGAGGCTGTGCAGGAATGCAGCTACCTACCAGGTTCACCCAGTAGAGGACTGGAGAATCTGCTAAATCGCGCTTGGTCTGTCAGGACAGTGAAGCTGCAGTGAGATCCCCAGATAGCTGTGAGTTCAGTCGGGTCCTAGGAGCAGCTGCCTGGTATGGTACCCCTCTGTAGTTTTCCATATAAATGTGTGAGGAGGCCTTTGAAGCTCAGGCTCAGCCTGCGAGTGGTGAAAGAGTGGTTCTCTGTTGGAGTTGTGAGTACTGAATCAGGGTAGCTCCCTGTTAAAGGTTACAAACAAAGGCAAAATCATCTTGTTGTATTGCTGACTGTACTAATTGAGCTTTCTGGCTCCATCTGATCTGCTCAGGAATTAAATGCTCGTTTGTGTCAGGGCCCCAACCAGCTGCATCGAGGAACTAGCCATTAGGGCTTGGGTACCCATAGACAGTAATTTATAGGTTAGGCCTGTGCACAGAGCCATAGGTAGATTCTCATATATTGTATGTGGTAAGCTAATCAACCTGATTCCCCCCGGTCCTTGTTGTCTCCCCTTAAATAAATAAGATTGCTTGTTTTGCATAAGTACACTGGCTAGTTTGTGTATTCATAGGGAAATACTGCACAGTGACTGTGGTGTAACTGTATCTTACTTTTCAGGGGTTCCCCGGAGTGAGCTGACTGGTTTGAGCCAGGGGGTAAGTGTATATGGTAAGGACACTGAAATTGAACTGTGTGGGCCACTAGTGGGAAGAAAAGGGGGTTGCAGCAACCCAGAGGGCTGTGCCCGAGTCAACCTCGACTGTTCTAACCCCTACCTCTTGGTGGAGGCACCCGCCAAAGGATCTGGGCCCCTCAGCCTGTTACAGGTAGGGCAGGCAGGGGTAGTAGCCCTTAGGATAGCGCCCCTTGGGGGTCACATAAAAATTAAAAAAATACAAGACTCATGTTTTATTATTCTGCTTGGAAAAATATGTTATTTTTTTTTCTATATAGAGGTATGTTTTTGTGTGATGTTTTATAGGGACTACAAACCACTCCAGAAAATGTAAAGTTGTCACTTACCTCATGCAAACCCTTGCAGGACAAGGCCTGGTGGTCACCTGACACCCCCCAGCTAGTTTAAATGCTCACTAATGTAGCATTTACACCATTCACTGAGGACCATGGTTTCCCTCCTGGATGGATGCAGGCCATCACCCCTCTACTGGTCCTTATCCCTCCAGGTGGGGCCCCAGTCCCCAATGTAGCCGAAACCCTCTTCTCTGTACCATTCCTTTAACCATGCATTAAAGATCCTGGTGCGAAGAATCCTGTCCTCCTACCTGTCGCAGACAGGTAGCACCTCTGAGAAGGTCACAGATCATGCTTCGTGCCTAAGACCCTTACCCAGTTCCCTAAACTCCTCCTGAACTATTTTTATTTATTTGTACAATTGGATTTGCAACCCTTGAGCCAGAGGCTCGTTTACAAAGGTACCTCGTCACAGAGAGGACAATAGTGTTACATTACAGTAGGCTGACATACAGATTTACATAGATTTACACAGTAGTATACAGACATTGTTACATATATTTTGTACATTTCATAAAACAGTAATTACATAAATACAGATATCTGGCAGGGGGGAATGAAGGAAACCAGGTGGGGGGGTAGGTGGAAGAGGCAGTCCGGAGGACTTTGTTGAAGTGCACTAAGTGATATGCGGGCAGCCTGTTAGTGACAGGAACAGCAGCAGGTGTAGGCTTATCTCTAGCCAGGTCATTTGTCCCCAGATAGACAATGATGTCCGGCTCTCCCTCCCATCCTGCTGCCCCAGAGATTCTTTGGATCCTCTTTCCATCCCTGTGAGCTGTGACACTGGGAAGGCACTTAAGCTCCCTTTCCTCATCCTTACCAACCCCCAACTGTATCCTCCTCACTATGGAGTCCCCCACCAGGATTCACTTCCTCCTCCTCTGGGGTCCTCTGTCACTTCCCTCTTGGGGTCTTCATTATGGTGGGACCCACATCCACCCTGGTCACTACTTCAGGTGCCTCTGTGGGACATTCCCCCTCAGCCAGTGTGGCACTGGTGTTTTGTTGTGGTACCAGATGGGGGATGTGCCTATGCTGCACCAATCTAACACTCCTCAAGCCGACTGTTGCTCAGCCACTCCTCCTTCTAGGCAACCTCTGAGGTAATGGTGGCAGACTACATGGTCACTGGGTGGGGGAGTAAGTCCTCTGAACCTAAGCCAAATCGGCCTCGAGTCTGGCCACTTCCTCCCTCAGCCCAGAGAGGTCCATGTAGATGGGGCATCAGCGCAGTCTTCAGAAAGTCTCCCTGAAGACTGCCGCCCCACAGCCACTGCACTACACCACTGCCAGCATAACTATATCCTCCCTTGTCTGTTTTATTGTTTTACCTCCATTAGCCCCTTTTTACCCCTTGCCCAACTATTGCTTGACCCTAACTTACCTCTACCCTGCCCATCTTTGTTTTGTTCACTTTAAACCCTTAATTACTCCTACCCCAGATATGGTGTTTCACCTATACCCACATTGGTTCTACACCCTATCACGCCACTACACTTATTTTTGTGTTTGCTTGTATGCATGTGCAAAAAACACATTGCATCAGCTTCCTTCACAAGTGGGTTGTGGAGGCATGGCAGTGTTGTGCCGAATGGCAGCAGTCCATTCTGGGGCTGGCCTCTGCCTCAGCGAATAGAGGAGCATGCTGTTGATGATGGCAGTTAATGAGCATGTCACTATGCTCAAAGAAACTGGCCGCTGCAATCAGGGAGCACCCCGTCACTACACAATCAGTTGTTTTTGCTGTGTGGTGGTCCCTGACTGCAGCAGCCAATTACAGCTGCACTGTCTGGTGTTCCCTTTCAATAAACATGGTGACAGCTTCTCTATCAGCCTCTCACAGTCCCACAAAGCCAATGGACAGCTGCTGCCTGCCTCTCCCAGTCCATTAAAGCTGACGGGGGTGCCCAATCCCCCTGTCGATGTGCCCTCTCCTCAGTTCATTTGCCGATGGGGTAGCTCAATCCCCGTCAGCATGATGCACCCCTCCATTTGTTGTGTGCTGAGGGACTGCCCAATCTCCCTCAGCTCATGCACACTCCCCCCCAAGCACACTGTATGGCTGACGGGGGTGCCCAATCCCGTTCGGCTCCAGTGTCCTCCCCAACAAACACCCAGGTAGCACACTGGTAGCCCATCCCAGCATGCTTATGCGCTGCCCTGCACACTGTATGACTGACAGGGGTGCCCAATCCCTGTCTGTTCCAGTCCCCACTAAAAGAGACACCCAGGGGTGCTGGCATGCTGGGAGCCCACTCCAGCGTGCAAAAAAGCTTCCCACGTGGCTGTATTATTTTTTTTTTAATCTGTAAAAACAGAAAATGCTCCCTCATGGTCTCTCGTGCCCCTTCCCCCAACCTGCATCTACCCTCTGCGCACCTCACCTTCCCACACCCCCACCCCATATTCGCGATGATCTTTGGTGGAATGGGAACACATCGGCACTCTTCAAAGCCGACTGCGAACTGAAGAAATGCCAGTAAGCTGTATAATGGCATAAATAGGGTTTTTTCAACTTAGGTGGATATCTCGGCCATTTTTGGGAATTTTTTCACCACATTTTCAACATGGGGTTCTTGGGACCCCAGATCATGAACTCATTCACTGTCATTTTGTTATTTGGTCCCAAAAGGTGATTTCGCGGACACTGTGTGGAACCACCTTTTGGGACCAAGTAACAAAATGACAGTATCACAGTTCATGAGGTAGGCCCAAAAAAACCCTATGTTGAAAATTTGGTGAAAAAATTCCTGAAAATGACTGTTTTACGAGTGTGCATTGCGCAGTTCCTACGCACACTCGTAACTTCAAGAATTTTTAATATTTCCACTCCAGACTTTCAACGTTGCCATTTTAACACACCTCCTTATGAACAGTACAGCTGTAGTTTTTCACATCTCACCCAAAATGTGTTTTCACACATGTAGTGTACAATGACACGGTCGGCGTGCGAAATCAATGATCGGGACAGATTAAGAAAATCACAGTGACACTGTTCACGAGCAGAGGTCTTTAAATGCCTATGTTGAACATTTGGTGACAAAAGTCCATCAAATGACTGTGTTACGAGCGTGCATTGAGCAGTTTCCACACACCCTTGTAACTTCATGAATTTGTAATATTTTCACTCCATATTTTCAACATTGGCATTTTTCCACACCTCCTTATGAACAGTACAGCTGTCATTTTTCACATCCTGGCCAAAATGAGTTTTCGCACTTCCGGTGCAGAATAGCGCAGTCACTGTGGGAAATCAGTGTTCGGGACAGATTAAGAAAATCACAGTGACACTGTTCATGAGGGGAGGTCCCAAAATGCCTATGTTGAAAATCTGGTGTAAAAAATATCCCCCAAATAATTACATTATGGGTGTGTATTGCGCAGTTTCTACGTACGCTCGTGACTTCACTAGTTTTTTTTATATTTTTACTCCAGATTTTCAACATTACCATTTTTTTACACCTCCTCATGAACAGTACAGCTGCGATTTTTCATATCCTGTTCAAAATGTGTTTTCGCACCTGTGGCTCCAAATGACACAGTCACTGTGCAAAATCACCTTTCGGCTAACAAACTGATAGTGTTACTGTTCATGCAGTGGAGCCACAAAAAATACCAAGAAATGCCCAGGGCATTAGGGTTTCCGACCACAATGCCCTACCCTGTAGGGACTGACAGGTGTCAGGGGTGTGACTTGGGATTGTCGACAGTAATGCTCATGCCATTCCACCCCCACCCCCACCCTGCAGCCAGTGACAGGCATCAAGGTGCGCTTTAGACTCTTTGGCCCCAGAGTTCATCCCACTCTCCTATACTGCACCCATTTCAGTGTATTTCCTTATGGAATGAGATGAATGTAAAGTCTGAACACCCCAAGGCACACCTCAACACTTGCCAGTGTCTTCAGGGTTGGGTGAGGTGAAATGTCATGACCGTTATGGGTGACAACCCAAAGGCACACCCCAATGCCTGTCCATCTCTGCAGGGTGGGGGTGGAGTTGACATCAGTTCAATACTTCACTGCCATTCCTATACTGCATCTGTCTAACTCCTGCACTTTCACTGCTAATGCCAGCAAGCAAACATTCGACATTGACAAATGCTTGTTTTTTGTTGTTCTCTGTAAAACAGTAAATGGTCCCTCATGGTCGTGACATCCACCTGCTCCAACCCGCACCCAGCCTCTACGCATCCCACGCCCCTGCACCCCCCCCTCACCCATACTTACCTCCAAAGCCTGGCACGAAGATCTTTAGTGGAGCAGGAACACGTCTGCACTCTTCAAAGCCAACCGCAAACTGAAGAAACATAGAAACATAGACTTTGATGGCAGATAAGGACTGCTTGGCCCACCTAGTCTGTTAATTTCCCTACCTACAGGATAAGCTGTAGATCCTAGTTAACCAACAGCCTATTTCTTCTTACCCCCCACAGGAATTGCCTTATGTCTGTACCATGTATTCTTGAATTCTCTCACAGTTTTAGACCCCACAACCTCCTCAGAAGGCTGCTCCATGCATCCACCACCCTCTCTGTGAAAAAATACTTCCTCACATTGCCCCTGAACCACCCCCCCATCTTTAAATTGAGTCCCCTTGTTCTTGCACATCTCTTTTTTTGAAAGATGCTACCCTCTTGGACTTTGTTGATTCCACTGAGGTACTTAAAAGTTTCTATCATGTCCTACCTCTCCTTCCTTTCCTCAAGTGTATACATATTAAGCTCCTTTAGTCTCACCTTGTATGGCTTCTCTTGCAGACCCCGCACCATTTTAGTTTGCCTCCTCTGGACTGCCTCTATCCTGTCTATGTCCTTGCAGAGATGGGGTCTCCAGAACTGGATGCAGTACGCCAGATGGGGTCTCACCAACTGTCTGTACAGAGGGATAACAACTTCCTGTTTTCTGCTGGTGATACCTCTCCCTATACATCCCAGTATACCACCAGCCCTCCCTACTGCCTTCTCACATTGTTTGCTAATCTTAAGGTCATCTCATATGATTACCCCAGGTCCCTTTCCATTTTTGTTGTTGTTACTACCTCCCCCCCATTGTGTAATCTTCTCCTGGGTTTGTATTTCCCAGGTGCATTATTTTGCACTTCTTTGCATTGAATCCAAGCTGCCATACTTCTGACCATTCCTCCAGCCTTGCCAAGTCCCTTCTCATCCTTTCCACGTCTCCTTGTGTATCAACCATGTTGCAGATCTTTGTGTCATCTGCAAAGAAGCATACTTTTCCTTCCAGTCCCTCTGCAATGTCCCTTATAAAGACATTAAAAAGGACTGGACCCAGTACTGAACCCTGCGGTACCCCACTAGTAACCCCTCTTTCTTCAGAGTGGACTCCATTTACAATTACTTTCTGTAAATCACGGTAAGCTGTATAATAGCATCAATGAGGAGGGTCAACTTAGATGGATATCTTGGCCATTTTTGTGACTTTTGACTCCAAGTTTTCAGCACGTGGTTCTTGGGATCCCACCTCATGAACTCAGTCACTGTCATTTCGTTATTCAGTCCCGAAAGGTGATTTCATGGGCACTGTGTGGAATCACCTTTTGGGACCAATTAATGCAAGACAGTGTCACTGTTCATGAGGTGGGCTCCCAAAAAGCCTATGTTGCAAATTTGGTGAAAAAATTCCAAAAAATGACTGTTACAAGCGTGCATTGCGCAGTTTCCACGCATGCTCGTAACTTTGAGACTTTTTAATATTTTCACTCCAGATTTTCAACATTGCCATTTTTTCATACCTCCTTATGAACAGTACAGCTTTTATTTTCCACATCCTGCCCAAAATGTGTTTTCGTACATCTGGCGCACTCACGCGGTCGCTGTGGGAAATCAATGTTCGGGACAGATTAAGAAAATCACAGTGACACTGCTCATGAGCAGAGGTCCCACAATGCCTATGTTGAAAATTTGGTGAAAATATTCCACACAATGACTGTGTTACGAGTGTGCGTTGTGCAGTTTCCACTCACGCTCGTCACTGCAAGCATTTTTAATATTTTCACTCCAGATTTTCAACATTGCTATTTCTTCACACCTCCTTATGAATTGTACAGCTGTCAATTTTCACATCCTGCCCAAAATGTGTTTTTGCACATCTGGTGCAGAATGGCGCAGTCGCTGTGGGAAATCAACGTTCGGGGACAGATTAACAAAATCACAGTGCCGCTGTTCATGAGCAGAGGTCCTAAATGCTTTCATGAGGTAGGGTCACAAAAAGCCCATGTTGAAAATTTGGAGTGCAAACATCAACAAATGCCTGGGGCGTTAGGGTTTCTAACCATAATGTCCCACCCTGTAGAGACTAACAGGCGTCAGGGGTGTGACTTTGGATTGTCGGCTGTAATCCTCATGCCATTTCACCCCCACCCCCACCATGCAGCCAGTGACAGGTATCAAGGTGTGCCTTGGACTCTTTGGCCCCCAAAATTCACCCCATTCTCCTATACTGCACCCATCTCAACGTACTTCCTTATGGAATGGGGTAAGCATAAGGCCCGACGACCCCAAGGCACAATGTGACACTTGTTGGAGTCTGCAGGGTAGGGTGAGGTGAAATGGCATAAACGTTATGGCTGATGACCCAAAGGCACACCTCAGTGCCTATCAGTCTCTGCAGGGTGGGGTAGGGTGGTCGTTAGTTCCATACTTCACTGCCATTCCTATTATGCATCTCTCTAACTCCTGCACTACCAATGCCAATGCCAGTAAGACAACATTTGGCATTGACAAATGCTTGTTTTATATAGAAATATTGCAGCTGTGTGTGGCAGTGTGCTTCCCAGCTTGCTCAGTGAAAAATTGCTTTGTGTGTGTGGTCACACCTGTGGTTTGTGCTACCACAAGGGTTAATGCTTTGCATTGCTTTACAAAAGGTATATTGTAAACCTGACATTGGAACCCTATTGGCTATCTCATGAACAGATTTGTGCATGCTAACAGACTTTAGTGCTTGAGTTTGCATGAGTTTCAAATATGGAACCCCTAGTCTTTCTTTCAGTTTATGTATGTATGTATTTATTTATTTAAACTGGTGACTGGAAAAAGCTTACACTGAACCAAGGCTCATTTCCAGGTGTAGGAACAGAACAAATTTAATTAAAATATTTTATTGTTATAATATTATTATATTCTTAATTGCTATTCTATATCCTTATATTGGCTTAAATATTAAGTACTATAAATGTTTCTGGTCGCAGTAATATCTAAATGAACTCTAAAACAAGGACAATGCTACTTAAGACTTGAATACTGAAATGGAGGAATGATGCTTTGAAACAAAAGGGCATATTGCATACATGGTCAACTTCAGGAAAAAAAATTTGTTTCAGGGATAGTCTTTTTAAATTGAATGGCCTCTTCCAAAGAGCTTGAGCAAGACTTTGAAAGAGATTATTGTCTTAGAAACTTCACATAATTTACAACTTTGTCTGTACCAGCTAGAGCAAATCTCAGAGGTTAACGTAGACTGGCTTTAAGCAATTAAGGGCCAGATATTCAAAGCATAGCGCATCGTGCAAACCAGTAGCATGGGAATAGTGTGGGAATAGTGCGGAGTAGCCATAGTCAAAGGACCGGTTAGTGCGCACTTACCACAGTAGCATGAGGAAAACTGATAATGTATGCAAGGGGCAAAGAGGGGGGCCTGCATACATGTGCAACGGGATATTCAAAGCCATAGCACTGCACTAGGACACATAGAGTGACATGTAGCACGGCGTTAGCTACCACCTATAAAAGGCTGGTCTTAACCCAGGGCACATCACCTAGAAGGAGACACCACAACAGGAAGTGGGAATGAGTGCTGTACCATTGGCAGTGATGCTGCCATTCATGGTAGCAATAGTGGAGGAGGAGGAGAGGGAGCAGGCCCAACATGGGCCACAACACAGGCTGAGGAGATGGTATGCTGCAAACAGGTGGCACCGGCCCAGGGTCTCCTTCGAGACCCTGCCAGATGAGCACATCACTGGCCCATACAGGATGAACAGGGGAATGTTGAGGCAGCTTTGTGAACTCCTGCATGAGCAGCTGCACCCCAACACCAGGCGCAGCCATGCCATGACAGTAGAGGAGAAGGTGACAGCAGCAATGTGCTTCCTAGCCACAGGGATATTCCAACAACCAACGGGGGACACCATTTGGGTATCACAGTCTGCAACCTCACGCCTCCTGACCCAGTTCCTAGAGGCTTTCCAGCCACACGCTAGGGAGTTCATAGTATTCCCCAGCATGGCAGCAGAGCACAGAGAAACAATGCAGCAATTCCATTGAGTTGCACACCTACCAGCAGTACTGGGTGCCATTGACTGCACCCATGTCCCCATCCATGCACCACCTGGTGATGGTAGTGATGTCTACATAAACAGGAAGGGGTACCACTCCATCAATTGCCAGGTGGTGTGCGATGTGACTGGGTGCATCAGCAATGTCTAGGTGCAGTATCACGGCAGTGCCCACAATGCCTTCATCTGGCACCAGTCCCAGCTGTGCCAGGCATTTGAGGAGGGCAGGATACCCAGTGGGCACCTAGTCAGTGAGTAGCAGTTGACAAGGCACACACCCTACAGCATGGATGGGGACAGGTATGGGAGGCCAGGGAAGGGGTATGGGAGGGCAACACAGGGATGCATGACAGCAACAGGCAGACAGCAGTACAACACTAACAGGTGCATATCTTTCAACAGGGGACAGCACCTATCCCCTGCGACCCTGGCTGCTGACACCGGTACCCCGGCCAGCCACAGTGGCTGAAGAGCTGTATAATGAGGCACATGCCAGGACCTGGAACATCATAGAGAGGGTTTTTGGCATACTGAAGATGTACTTCCGATGCCTAGACACATCAGGCAGTGCCCTACAGTATAGGCCTCAGAAGGTATGCCGTATCTTCCTAGCCTGTTGTATGTTGCACAACATGGCGATGAACCATGGGATACAGGCACCTGAAACTGAGGAATGGGCTGACAGTGACCCAGAGCCAGTGGTCAGGGGAATAGTGGAGCAACTCGAGAGGAGGGATCCTCGCATGGCCCGCAGGTCCATAGAGTACAGGGCCGACATCATCAGGACACTGTCACAGGCCAGAGGGTGAGTGGAGATTGCACAGCAACATGAAACAGTACAATGGTGAATGTTTTAATCTGAACAGACAACCACAAAAGTGACAACACCAATCACAGCAGGACCACAACAAAGTGGAACAGAATGCATGTGTGTGTGTGTATGTGTGCGGTGCGATGCGTGGGGTGTGAAGGTCACATGGGAGGTGGACACACAGCCATGGTATGGTGGAATGGGTGATGCCTGATGTGTGGTGGCAGTGTGAGGAGGGCCACCATGGCTGTGCAAGTGAGGCAGTGCATGTGATGGAGTGCGGGGCTATGTGTGTCAGCGTGTGTGCATGTGTGTAGAAGAGTGTGGGTATGCCAATGTGCACACGGCGGTGGTGCTCATGCACAGGTGCAGGTTGGCCATGCCCATCACCAGCGACTACCACCATGCACATGGCACACACCACTGGAGTGGGTCACAGAACCAAGGGTGCTCTGTGCTGAGGACACATTGGGGGAGGACCATGGTGAGGAAGGCAGGGCAGACCACTTGTGCCCCCATTGACTAACAGAACCCGACAGGGCAGATGGATGGTCACGGCAGTGCTGGGTGCCCATAGAAGTGCCCAATGCATTGGTGCTCAAGCCAGTGGCAGCCCTGCAGCCACGGGGGGCCGCCTGTGTACCCCTGTGCCATGGTCACCCTGACCTCCTTGCACAGCCTGGTGACCCCCATGCACCCCATGCAACACAGTGGTGAGGTCGACCACTGCAGCCGTGAACCCAGCAAAGTCACGGTCAGTGCAGCAACCATACAGCTCACCTTGTCTTTGGCCCGCTGTTCCGCACGGGCAAAGTCCAGGGACATGGACTCAAGCATCAGCAATAGCTCATGCTTGAGCTCCCTCTGCAGGCCATACAGGTCCATCCGAGCCTCCTGCTGGGACGTCAGTGCAGCCTGGAGCAGTGGGCGGCCCCAGGGCATCCTGCTCCCAGGGCCAAGCCCCCTCTACGGTGGCTGGCACTGGTGCCTGCAGCTCAACAGGGTCAGGACACCAGTGCACGGGTGGAATGTCCTGCCACTGCAGTTTGTTGTCAGTGTGCTGTGATCCCGGAAGTCCCTGCCCCACAACCCATGGGGGACATCGCATGTCCAGCAGTGCATACACATCCCCCACATGGCCAACCACCAGTTGCCTGGATATTGTGGCAGTCACAGAAACATGGTACACAAAGAACCATGACTGGGATATAAATATACCAGGATACACAATCTACAGGAGGGACAGGGAGGGTAAAAGAGGAGGAGGGGTAGCTCTCTATGTAAAGGAAGGGATCAAAGCAACAGAACTAAAGAGTAAACAGGGAGCAGATGAGGCACTTTGGGTCACCCTGGAGACAGGAAATGGCACCACAATCCGTGTGGGGTTGTATACAGACCCCATCTCAAGGAGGAATGGACAAGGAAATTATAGAGCTTTCTTAGAATGGCAGAAAAAGGGAGATATTGTTGATGGGGGACCTGAATATGCCAGATGTTAACTGGAGCACCTTTGCTGCAGGCACATCCAGAAACCAGGGTCATTCTTGATGCCCTACAGGGGCATGCCTCAGACAGCTAGTATTGGAACCCACTCAGGAGGGAGCAATCTTAGACCTGGTACTCTCAAATGGGGATGGAGAAAGAATCTCAGATTTAGAAGTGGGTAGCCATCTGGGAACAAGCGACCCCAAACAGTGTGGTTCACGATAAACATAGCCATACAATCAAGCCATACAAAAGCAAGAGTACTGGACTTTAGGAGGGCCGACTTTGGGAAAATGAGAGAATGCCTCAGAAAAGCACTAGCAAACAGCAAGAAGGAGGGGTGGAGGAACAATGGGGAGTGATCAAAATAGCCATCACAGAAGCAACAAGCCTTTATGTAAAGCAAATCAATAAAACACAATGAAGGAAAAAAACACTATGGTTCTCAAAGAGGTGGCAGAGAAGGTTAAGAGAAACGGCAGCATTCAGGAAATAAAGGAAACACAGAAGGAGCAGGACAGAGAACTTTATCAGTTAAAGCAGAAAGAGGCTGGGAAGGCAGTCAGAATAGCAAAGGCCCAAACCGGGAAAGGATAGCCAATTCTGTTAAGAGGGATAAGACCTTTATAGGTACATTAGGAGTGAAGAAAGACCAAAGGAGGATACTGAAGCTTAATAAAGGAGAGAGAATGTGGGTAGAGGGTGACAGTGAAAAAGCAGGGATACTGAACGAATATTTCTGCTCAGTATTCACAAAGGAAGAGGAGGGGGAGTTACCTAAACCAAACAAGAGAAACACTCTGAAGACAGGGGTCGATACCAGTCCATTTACAGAAGAAAGGGTTCTGAAAGAACTGATAAAATTGAAGGTGGACAAAGCAATGGGGCCTGATGAGATTCACCCAAGAATTCTAAAAGAACTAAGGGTAGAACTAGTGACACCGCTGACTACTCTCTTTAACAAATCATGGGAGGATGGGGTGGTACCTGAGGACTGAGGAGGGCAGATATGATTCCTCTCACAAAAGTGGGAGCAGGACAGAGGCAGGAAACTACAGACCAGTTAGTTTGACCTCAGTGGTAGGAAAATGATGGAATCATTTCTGAAGGAAAGAATTGTTGAGTACCTAGAGGCCAGTGGGGCACAGGACCCAAGGCAGCATGGATTCACGATGGGAAGGTCATGTCAGACGAATCTAATAGATTTCATTGACTGGGTGACCAAAGTAGTAGACCAGGGAAGGGCTGTGGACATGGCCTACCTAGATTTTAGCAAGGAATTTGATACAGTCCCACACAAAAGATTAATTCACAAGATAGCCAGCCTTGGAGTGGGTCCCAAGGTGGTAGCCTGGATAAAAAATTGGCTAGACAACAGGACACAAAGGGTAAATGGAATACACAGTGAAGAAAGGAGGGTTACTAGTGGGGTACCGCAGGGTTCAGTACTGGGACCGGTCCTTTTTAATGTCTTTATAAGTGACATTGCAGAAGAACTGGAAGGAAAAGTATGTCTCTTTGCAGATGACACAAAGATCTGCAACAAGGTTGATACACAAGATGGAGTGGAAAGGATGAGAAGGGACTTGGCAAGGTTGGAGGAATGGTCAAATGTATGGCAGCTCAGATTCAATGCAAAGAAGTGCAAGGTAATGCACATGGGAAACAAAAACCCAGGGGAAGTGTACACAATGGGGGGTGAGATACTGACAACAGTAAAAATAGAAAGAGACCGGGGGGTAATTATATCAGATGACCTAAAGGTGGGCAAGCAATGTGAGAAGGCAGTAAGGAAGGTAGGGGGGATACTGGGATGCATAGGAAGAGGCATCAATAGTAGAAAACAGGAAGTTGTTATACCTCTGTACAGACAGTTGGTGAGACCCCATCTGGACTACTGTGTGCAGTTCTGGAGACCCTATCTCCACAAAGACATAGACAGAGTGGAAGCTGTCCAGAGGAGGGCAACCAAAATGGTGCAGGGTCTGCACCAGAAGACATATGAAGAAAGACTAAAGGAGCTTAATATGTATACCCTAGAGGAAAGGAGGAAGAGAGGGGACATGATAGAAACTTTCAAGTACCTCAAGGGAATTAACAAAGTCCAAGAGGGTAGCATCTTCCAGAAAAAGAGATGTGCAAGAACAAGGGGGCACAATTTGAAGATAGAGGGGGGACGGCTCAGAGGTAATGTGAGGAAGTATTTTTTCACTGAGAGGGTTGTGGATGCATGGAACAGCCTCCCTGAGGAGGTTGTGGAGTCAAGAACAGTGGGGGACTTCAAGAATGCATGGGACAGGCATAAGGCAGTCCTAGTGGGGGGTAGGAGGAAGTAAGCTGTTGGTTAACTAGGATTTGCAGCTTATCTGTTAGGTAGGAAAATGGGCAGACTAGGTGGGCCAAGTGGTCCTTATCTGCCGTCAAATTCTATGTTTCTATGTTTCTATGTTTCATGGGTGCACCCATGCCAGCAAGGCTGACCACCCCCCCTGGCACCTGTGCCATGGTCTGCACCCAGCCCCACCCCTGTACCCCCCACCACAGGCCCATCCATGGGCAGGAGGTAAGAACCCTCTGACATATCCATTTCAATGTCACTGGTCACTGTCAGGAGGATCACCTGCCCACCACCCAGATCTTCTACCTGGGCATCCTCCAAGTTGGCACTATAGTCCAGTTCCCTGCCTGCAGTGGGGCCCCTTCCCCTGTCAGCTGTAACTCCTCTCCAAGGGAGTGCCACACATGGTGTGGCTCTGGGAGTCCTTGTCCACCATCCAGACCAGATGTTGATGGCAGGTTGTCCTCCTCCTCCTCTTCCTCTGGTCCCGAGGCAGGCATCCTGGCCTGGTCCAGGTTCGCTGCTGGCCCTGCACACACCGCTGTGGAGGAAAATGGGACAGGGTCAGTCACCTGTACATGCACAGTGTGCCCTACCACCACCACCGCCACCCGAACATGCACACCTTAGGACACGTGCTACCCACTGTAGACATGCACACCCCACACACCATCCTCATGGATATGTTCTGTGGTCCCACAGTGTACATGCATACCTGTCCCTTGTGCATAGTGTGCACAGCAGTGCAGCCCCACAGTGCACCCCAGGCTCGGTGCCAACACCAACACCAACACCCTGTACCTTTGCCACCACACCATGCAGGGTACACACATGTGGGTACAGACCTGTCCTGGGTGGTATGAGAGGCGTCTCACACCCACAACCCAGTATACCAGCGATGGCCACCGGGTGCAGTGTGGATGTCACCATGGCCAGGAGTGGGTCCTCCTCCTTTTGCTGTACTGTTTGCGGGCCACCACCAGTATGCATCCTGTTGCATAGCTGCTGTGCCTCATCCTCCTTCTTCACCCGGCGCAGCAGGTCGCTCCAGCACTTGCCCACTGCTTCAGTGATCCTGCCACGACCGCTGACTGCATTCACCTCTGCAGTCATCTCTTCCCATGCCTGGCACACCACTGCATCCATGGCCCTGTGCTGCCGCAGCACCTGCTCCCTCTCCTTAACACCATGCACCATAGTCTTCAGTTCCTCCTGGGAAAAGTGATGGGCATGAATCCGTTCAGGCCATGCTGCAGTACCTATGGGAGAGATGGAAAGGAATATGTGTCACCAGCTGTGGCATGCCTCTGTTATGTCATGCATGTGCAACAGTGTGTGCATGCCACCACCTAGAGTGGCACAGGTTGCATGGATGTGGCACTGGCCACCATGTGCATGTACGGTGTGCACACAGCCACATTGTGCTGCGGCCACCCCTGTGTGCACTGTGCCACTGCATGGCTGTCGGTATCTGGACAGCTCGCACTGGACCCACAAGGGCACCGTTGTTGCCCATGGCTGACATGTGTACCCCAGGATGGGGCCATCCCAACGGCCGCCACCTGGCACTGTACCGTGTCCCCTAGGGGACATGAGCACTGCACACAGGGAGTGGACATGGAGAATGGCATGCATGCAATGGCAGGCTACCAGGCACAGGCCACAAGGTGCCATTGACAACACACTGCCAGGACCCTGTGACCCCTGAGCTGTAGCTGTGTACCACCATTGGAGCGTTTGCAACCCTACACATCCCACATCCAGGGCAACAACTGAGGTGCCATGGACCCCATGGCAGTGAGCCACTGTTGCGGTGCACACCCGCACTCTGTGTTGGGGCCCCAACCCCTGCCTGGCACCCACAGTGTGCAGGCAGTCCCTCACGGTGCAGAATGATGTAGGAGCATGGACATAGTGCAAAGGCCAGTCTGCTGGACTGCCGGCCTTATGGCTATGTGCACCATTGTGCAGCACTGTGCTTGCCTCTAGTCCTGTGGTTGGTGGACCTGTCCCCAGCCAGTACAGATGTGGACTGCAGGTACGCAGTGCATATGCCCAGACCCTGTGTTGCACCAGTGCCATTCCAACTGTTCTCCAGCAGCTACACAGACATGCCTCACGCTGCTCTGCCTCCTGTTGCATGGCTCCTTCAGTATCGTCTGTTCTACTGCAGTATCTGCTGTATGCTGCATTCCCACAACATCAGTGGAGCACTGATTGCCTTTTTATAGCCCAGCTGGGCAATCCAGCATGTTATGCATGTAAATTATTGGTTAATGATATACTAATCACAGTGTTTTCACCATGCATGCACAAGTATCCTCATTTGCAGATGCTGGTTGAATATGGGCCTGATTAGCACCAGGCTAATGGCTTAGCACCATGCAAACAGCAGTGCCAGGCTATGGGGAGGACAGTGCCAAGCCGGCCCGGTAGTGCAGTGCTATGTGGCATAGTGTGACCACCACGCATGCCCATGAGGCCCCAGGGCCGTGCTAGCATCCAGGTATAGCGTGGTGTAGCGCCGCGCTAGCCTACACAGTGCGGTGCTATGTGCATGCATGTTGTTGTGGCTCCAGGGTCATGACAGGGTCACACATGCGCAGTGGACCCACTTCTGGGTAGCGCTGTGCTACGTCATGTGATAGCATGGTGCTACTGCACTGATTGCTGGAAGGTCCAGGGTGTGGGAATAGCTGTGTTGTGCAACAGGTGGCAGGGTATCTGAGCTGTGTGGGCAGTGCTAGAAAGTGGAAGACAGCAAGCTGTGATGCACAGGGAAAGGCACTAGGGGGAGGTGGAGACCGCAAACCTTGTGCAGCTTGTACAGCAGCAGCACAGATGGCTGTTTAGGGAAGTCAGAGAGGGTGACCTCCCATGGCGGCAGGTGTGGGTGTCCATCACCAGGTGGCTCATAGAGCAGATTGGCATCCAGAGGGATGCTGAGAAGTGCTGACACAGGTACACGGACCTGCGCCGCTGCCAGAGGGGCCAGCTGGAGGCGTTCAGACACATGGTGCATGAGGGCACTGTGCCAGTGCCAGGTGAGTGCCCAAGCAAGTTGCACACATCCACAGCATGTGTTGTGGTCTGCCTGTGTGTGCCTGCATGTGTGTGTGTGTGTGTGTGTGTGCACGTGCACACTAGTGTGTGCACAGGGGTGCAGCTGTGCAGAGCAGTGGGTCACATGTGGTGCAGCTTGTGCAGCATGTTGGTGGCACAGTGGTCCAGGAGGGCATGGCCGCCACATGTGCCAGGTGGCCATCATGGTGGTGGCATTGTGTGCATGGGCATTGTGGGAAGTGGGACATGCTACACGCCTGTCCTGCAACCTTCACCGGTGTTGTGAGGGGGTGCCAACATATGGACACTGGACTGCCTACACAGGTGTGTGTGCCTCCAGTCGCTGTGCCCATGCACCCTGCACAATTGCAACACTGGGCCCACATGCCTACATGTCCTGTGTGCCTGGTGCATGGTCAGTGGGTCATGGGGTCCACTGTTTGGGTGTCCCCTGCTTGCTATCACTGTTCCTGAGCTGCCCTGCATGTACGGTGTCTTAGTGGTGGGCGTGTATCTTGCTGTTGTGATCGTGGTTCTTGCTGTGCATTTCCCTGTCCACTGTAGAGTGGACCATGCAGCCCAGCATAGGGAGAGGAGGCTTGGAGCAGTCCTAGACACCAACCAGAGGCAGCTCCAGGGTGCTGGACATGCAGCAGCAGGCCCAGGAGAGTAGCCCTGAGGCTGGGGGCCTATTGCATGAGTACATCTCAGTCTTCATTTGTGCTGTGCCTCATTAATGTGTTGTTCCATCACTGGGCTGTCATTGACTATGCTGGGGGTTTGGCCACCATGGTAGTCATGCTATTGTTGCTGCTGCTTTCTGCTGTTTTGCACAGCACTGTTTCTTGGTGCTGTCAGTATTAGGATGTCTGGATGCCATACCCTATGATGGGGGGTGGTATGTGCCAGTGTCGGCATGCATGTCTGGCATTGCCATGCTGTCCACATTCACCGCTGGCCATGTTTAGCTGGTAACCTGCCATGTAGTTGTCCTGGCTGCAGGGCACCATGCACATTGCTGTACATGGGCCATGTGTGGCAGCATCTGTTGGTCCTCCCCTGCTGGTGTGTGTGCCCTGTGGGCTTGCAGCTCCTGCAGGTCGGTTATGCCCTGGCATGTGTTGGCCATTGGACACCCACCATGCCTGCAGCGTGCTGCCTCTGCACCCCTATTGTTTGATGTTGCACACTGCTGTCTGGTACATTGGTTTCCGACTGTGGGCAGCATGTTCCGATGTTAGGTCTCCCATGTTGTTGTGTGGCCCACACCCACCACCATTCAGGGGTCTGCCTGTGTGTCTGCACTCACTCACTGTCTGCAGTGCTGGGGTGGGTGGTGCTGTCCTTGCCTTGGTGTTGTCAGAGCCTGTGTCTCCATGTGTGCAGGTTTTCAGATTGTTGCCTGTGTCTTCCAAGCCTTTCCTGTGGGCGACGGTCAGTTGTGCCTACCATTGTGTTCCTCGGCACCACATGGGCATGGCTGTTGGGACATGCTGTTCATCCCTGTCTGGCCACCTGTGGCTGCAGTTAGCCTCCTGGCTGGTTTACCATACTCACATGCTCCCCCTCCTTCTTGTAGGTCCACTCTGATCCTCATTGTGGGCTATGCGGCCAGAGGAGTCCGAGAGCAGTGAGGACCTCCTGCAGAGAATCATGCACCAGCAACACACACTTATAGAGCAGCAGGCAGTGCTCATTGCTGAGACCCGGAGGGTGGCCACTGTTCTTGAGGCACATCTGCCAGAACCTGCAAGCTCACAGCCATAACCTGCAGCAGCGCACCTTTGTTTTCCCTGCACCCCCCCACCTGGACATTGCTTTCTGTTGCCACCCTTATCCCTCATTGTTTGTGTTCATATCCCCATCCCCACCTGTGACTTTGCTTGGCTGATTTCCTCCACCGCTGTACATATGTTTATCTTCATATTTACCTTTGTTGCTGATGTTCACTTGTTAGTTGTAGTTTAGTCACTGTTGTAGTTTAGTGTTTAGATGTAGTGGTAGCATAGTTTGTTGTAGGTTCTGTAGAGGTAGTTGTAGTGTTAGTCATAGTTGTAGTCATAGTTGTAGGTCCTGTTCATGTGTATATAGTGTTCTGTGTAGGTTTCCTTTTGCATTTCTGGTCATTTTACATTGCATTGCTGTTTGGTTTGATTGTGTTGTTTACCTGTTGCATACCTGTTTCTGTTCCCTGCGTCTCTTGTATTATATATACCTTTTTCATACTTGCACTGTGTCCTGTGTCTTTATTGTATACCTGCCATGTACTGCAGGGTTGTTCTGTACTTTGGTTCTGCTCATGGGTCCTGCCACACTCTGGCTTGACCCCTGGATGTGTGTGTGTGTCAATGTCTGGGTTCTGCACTGATGTCTGCTCTTGGGGTCCCTTTCTAGCCTGTGCTCCTTTGCCTGTGGTCCAGGGCCTGGCAGCTCCATCTGCATTGTGTGCCTGTTGGTGTTTGCACTGCCTGCCTTGGGTGTTATATTCAATGCTGTCTTATTTGCCATATTCAGTGCTGTGTTATTCCCAGGCTGTTTTTGCCCTGCACTCCTGGCCCTGTTTGCCCAGCTTCCTTTGCTTGCTATATTCAGCTGGTTTTACCCAGGGCTGTTCCTTTTGAATATAGCTTGCATTTTGCTCCAGGCTGAGTTTGCACACCGAGCAGTGCTAATCTCAGCCAGGGGCAAAGCTTTGAACATCTGGCCCTAAGACTTTTATTTATAGAAAATATACAAAAACTCTGATATATTTCAGAATTATACAGGTTATTGGAAATGCATGAACCTGCCCAATGATTAAGTTTTAAACCCATCAACAAAGTGTAGTGTGAGCCATTTACAAAACTCTGTAGCCCCAAAACTGTTTAAAATATATTAACAAGTTTGGTGTCTATAGTAAGCTGACCTTGCCACCTTTTCAATGAAATGAGAGTCAAGTGTTTATCTAACACAAACAACTAGTCACATGGATGGTAAGCCTTCTGGATAAACTCCAAAGCAACCTGAAGTCATGCCTCATTTACCTCAAACAAAGAAGATCCTTGTCTTAAAGAAGTTTGCTAAATTTATACAGTTTCTAATGATAGCAGGTGTGTCAAACTAACATAATTTTAAATAGGAAAAAAATGTACTTCTGAAATCTGTAAATACTTTTTAGACATCTATAGAGGAAAAAAGTTTTACAATGTTTTTATAAATTATAGATTTTATATTAGAATTGACACTATCATGTTTGGTCTCAAATGAATCCTCTTTTTTAGCTGCATTTAAAAATGTAAGTTTTATATTTGTAACAAGGTGCACATAGATGCAAGAGAGAAGAATTGTTTTATATCAAAAATAGTTTTTGAAGATGAGGTCATATTGATAAAAAATGGCTTAGGAGGGCTAACAGTAACACTCTCAAAGAGTACTCAGACCAGTCATAATTTGATGGTGATGTCATTCAATAAGAGGGACATAAATTGGATGCTGGCAAAGCCAGCACAAAACTGCTTGATTCTTTGGTGTGTGAAGATCTGTGTGTGACAATTTTGGATGAGCTTGGGACTTGTACTAGGTCAAAAGCCTGAAGCCACACCTGCATGGGACATCATTTGGGCTTTAACATTGCCACCGCAAGAGGGTGCCAAACCAGCCTGAAAGCCTGCACAACACTGCAATGAAGTCCAGCTGCTGAAATTGACTGTTACAGAAAGGACTTTCTTCCAATATTGGATGAAGCAAGGTCTATGTTTTGCATACTGAGAATTTGGACTAAAGTAATGTTTTGAAATTTCTGTTAAAAGCCTGAATAAGAGACTGACTTTGAAATTTACCAGTCAGCAAGCCTGCAGTGCTGTTAAATAGCAGTGAGTCCAGAAGTTGCAGGATCAAGAGCAGAAATGAACTGAAACAGGCAAGAATCAGAGAGTCCAGTTACCAAAACAACATTGCTGTCCACAGGGAGAGATCTTTCTACAGACTGTGCTGAACTGCTAAAATCTTGCTGTCTGTTTTTTCCCACTGAATCCTGAAGTAACTTTTGATGATTTGTGACATCAAGCAAGAAGGATCCAGCCTGCATTGCTTCACTGATGTCAGAAGACTCAACAGTTCACGGTTCAAGGGGAAAAGACAGAAAACTAAAGCCAAACCCACCACCAAGGTCTTTTGTCATCCAAAACCAGAAGTTCTCACCAAGACTTTGAAAGTTAAAAAATAGAAGACTGCATCTACAGATAACTAAAACATAAGTATTCATTTATTCTACTTTTAGTACTTATTTGGCTGTCTGGGGTGGTAACTTAGTGCATTTTAGCTCCAAAATCTTGGGTATATGGTTAAGCTAAAATATAGATGTAAAGGAAATACCTTTTTCATGCTATGAAGTTTTAAAACAATTATAATACAAAGATATAACCTGAGACACTAGTGTAATGAGTTGCAAGTTCTCATAGTAACTAGAAAAGGTCATGATATTTATAAGTATGCTAAATAAATAGTATAAACTATCATTTATTATGCTGAATATTGCTTATTCATTTACATTGCTTATCTGCTGAAATTTGTATTTGTTTTATTTGATTTACTTGATTTTCTAAAACCTATTGTTTTGTTTATATTACAGTTTTTGTTTACATTTTTTAATTATGCTTCATATGTATGCTAATTATGAATATTTAGGACATTTGCATATGTGACTAAAATATATTTATCTCTTATATAATCCAAGGTAAGGCAACAGTATTTTGCACCATCATTTTTCAATCTGGAGAGCATAGAATAATACCATATTTGAATTTTTATTTTTGGTAATTTATGAAAATAATTTTTGGGTAAGGCCCGAGGTGAATCCAAGTGCATCATTGTAAAAAGTGATATTATAGGACTTTGTTACAGCACCGGTGTGACCTGGGGAAGGGAACAGAGAAAGAAAATATATAGCACAGTACACAGTTAAATGCAATTACACTGCAATGACACAGTTCATAGTTACAGTAAAGTGGAATAGAGTACATCATTAAAACAAGAAAAAGTACAATGAGAGCAATCAGCAAAAATCAGGCAATCCAGCCACACCTACACTGGGGTAGAAGGCAAATGTAAGAGGCAGTCAGGTAGGAGGAAACAGCAGCAGGCGAGAGGGAAAGAGTTGCAGCTGGCACCTGAGGAAAACAGGGGAAGGCAGTGAAATGGAGGGAGGATGGGAGTAGGTTCCAGAGTGAAGGGAAATGATAGGAAATAGCTGACTGCACAACAGAGGAGTGGGGATGAGGAATGGCAAAAGTGCAAGGATCCCCAGAGCAGAGGGAGCAGGAGGCAGAGGGAATGAAGGAGAGGAGTAAGGAGAGGTAACAGGGAAGGTACTCAAACCATTATTTTGATATGAATGAGGCACAGAGCGGGTTCGGGAACGGACTCGGGTGGCCGGGGGTCGGCAGGGGAGAGGGAGGATTGAGCGTCCCAATGGATGCTCTCCTCCCCTCAGGGTGGGAACCATGAACGGCTCCGCGTTCTACATCATCCTCATAGCCGGTGGAAGCACCGACAGATGGGGGATGGGCGGCTCCATCTAATGGAGTCGGGGAGGGCGCCCGCCCGGCCGCATGAGGCTCTGGCGTGCGTCAGCATGCCATCTCGGACGCACGCCCCAAGCGTCACGCCCTAGGGGGTAGGGAAACGTAAGGGAGAAAACGAAACCTCCGCAAGTCGATGAAGTCCGCCTCTAAGTCCACCCAGACCACCTGCAGGACAGACCCCACTGTGCAAGGAGAGGAGGATGGGCACTCTAGGGGCAGATCCCCAAGGTAGGCAAGGGAGACATGAGCGGACGGAAGGAGGGGGCTCCGGAGGTAGTAAGGAGGGATAAAGAAAGAAAGTAAAAAAAAAAAAATGAATGAGGCGCAGTGCTTCTGGCTAAAATGGATAAGAAAGACCCTGCATCCTGATTGGCTAAGAGGTACCTTTTGCTGTGTCCTTATGAGCACATATTGTGCTAAATGGTACTTTTTCAGCCAAGCAAGATGCAACACATGTACATATTCATGCCTGCCATTTTTTTAAATAAATTTCTGCCAGCTATGTTGTTAATGTAAAAAATAATAACAACTACTTGCCCAAACAAGCTTTAGTCAGAGCCAATACAGCTGACAATGCATTAGCCTGACAGAAGACATAGAATATTGTGTGACTTAGTTGTAATTTACTAGACAACAAGAAAAAAGTTTATGGGGAATGGGTTCAGCTACTCTCCAGAAACTACTTGAAATGTGGAGGGGGGAGGTCAAGCAGCTGGTATGCAATGGAATATATTGGATGAACTGCACTGGCTGCTAGTACAGTGGCAGATAACCTTCAAGGTCATGTTGCTGACCTGTAAAGCCCTACACGGCCAGGGATCCCATTATCTGCAAGATCTTATGCACCGTCACTGCCCCTCCCGTGCACTCCGATCCCCCGGAAAGGGATTGCTAGAGATTCCCAGGGTATATTTGAAAACATCTGGTGCATAATCTTTTGCCTTTATGGCTCCTACCATGTGGAATTCTCTACCTTGCCGGATACAACATAGCCTGACCATCGAGGGGTTTAAAGCTAACCTCAAAACACATCTTTTTCTTCAAGCTTTTTATGGTATTTGACTGATTTGTTGCTTTGAAACAGAATTAATGGGTTTTGTCTGTAATGTTATTAAACTGTTTTTATTATGTGATATTGTTTGGGCACCCTGAGCTTTGGAAGGGTGCCTTTTTATAAATAAAAGATGATGATGATGATGATATTCATATGCTATCTATAGCATTGCATTACAGCTTTGCTGTGCTTGGCATCTCGTTGATATTTTCTCTCCAAGGAGTTCAAACATCAAAGTTCACCTTTTCTGGTTTTGGCCACACTCAGCAGAACACTAACAGGCAGTGCCACTGGAACTAAGGGTGTTGGGGGTGTGGCAGCACCCCCTGGCATGAAGTACAGTGGTGCTGTGCACCTGCTGGTGCTGTTAGGTTCAGATGCTGGTGGTGTGATTATAAATCCTGCCTGTTAGTTTTGTGAATGCTCTGAACACTGTGCACTGTTATTTTTTTATATTATATTTACAAAAATATCCCTGATCAGGCCCATTGCCAGCTGTGATTTGTCAGATAATGTGACTGCCCCCGCTTGAACTACGCCTATTTTTCTTTATTGTTTTTGTTTGTTTTGACTGTTGTCCTTTAAATCACCCCCACCACAACCAGCTGCCAGCAGACTGTGGTGTGCGTACAGTACATTTGCCATATGCCTTTCCCGTGACGCAACCCCCTGCACCAGTCATTCCAACTGGCCAATTGGCCTGTGGATGATGTTCTTGAGTCCTGGTGATTGACCCCTACAGTGTGAGAACAGCAGATGCAGCCACGGCCCGAGAGGGTGCCACAGACTATCTTGATGCAGCAGTGGGCACCCAACCATGATGAAGCTGACTGACAGCTGATTACATGAGGTGCAGAGGGGAAAAATTGATGTTGGCTTAACTATTTTCAGAGACTGGCATCACCTAGTAAGCTGAAGATTTATGCTGTGCAGCTCCTTACTTTGTTCCTGCCCACAGTAAACTCAGCTGGTTTGTATTCTGTCCCCACCTGGGGTAGATTCACCCACTTTGCCATCACTGCTCCTGGTAGGCTCACCTGCACTATGGCAACACTTAGAGGATAACTGCATGTGCAAAATAAAAAAATGTGCTCTGTGCAACAGCCTGCCTCTTACTATACACCTGCCAGAGTGGTCCAAGTCCCCTGCATATGCAGCTTGTAGCCTGACTCTGAGGCAACATAGTCATTTGCCAGGCCAAATCGACTTCACCAGTCCACCAACAAGCCTTGGGAACATGATTGTGAGCTGCTGTGCTTGGTCACCCATCCCAGTCTCCAGTTTCTGTTACCAGAACAGTGACCTGACCTTGTGAGATGGGCCCTATTAACCTGGCAAGGAAGTGAACATTCTGAAGCTGTCTCAGTTTGTTTGTCATGGGAATAGTTTTGTGCCTTGCTGCCATTGTATTGTTTGGGGTACATGCAGATGGCTTTGTTTTTAGGAAGATGGGCCTTATTGAAAAACAAATCTTTCACAGCACATTACAGTAATTCCATTGGGTGGGTAGTGGTATTGTTGGTCAGAAATGCTGTAACTGTACTGTGTGCACATGTGTAACCTTGGCATCCACTGTCACCTCCTCCTGGACATGTCAGTTCCTGAAAATGTCTTCTCTCAATGTGAGAGACATTAACTGACAAGAGTAAGAGGAGATGAAGAACTGGGAGAGGTCTGATCATCTTAGGTGGTGACTGTGTGTCAAAAGTAAAACTTGGACATTAGGGGAGTCATAAAGGGAGCACATTGTATCATTGGGAACACTGCTTCTGGGGCTTGCGGTAGGGCAGGGAGGGTTTTGTTTTCTAAATGTAGTGAGTTGGACCTCTGAAAAGGGGTGTAATGGGCATGTGTCCACCAGCAGAATACATTATACACCAAAAGGCATCGCAGTTAGTTACGTGCCTCTATAACCACAGACTCTGGGTACCTGAAGCCAGCCAGAGAATTACATTTGTTTTTTTACATGATTCAGGGATGGGGGGATTTAACAAAAGTGCATTTTATCTTCAAAGAAAGCCCCAAAATTTACCACAGAGCTTTTGGGGGCCTGGCAGCCCCCAGACCCCCCACCCACCCACCTCTATTGAAATTATTTGCTGAACTTTCCATGAGAAACAGTACCTCATCTACAAAAATATCCCCCATCAATGCTTCTGCACGACCCTGCTGATATTCTTCCTTTTTGAGACATTTTCAATAAGTTCCATATGGCTTCCTATACAGTGTTTACAGTTTTGTTCTATAACTTTCAGCACCCTACTATAAAAATGGTTCCAGTGCCACTGCTAACAAGAAGTCTGCGTTCAGTGTTTGAAATGGAAAGGATTCACTGAGAGAACCCACTTCCTGTGATCTAGTGATCAATATATCTAACAGGGGACTGAGGATATGTTTCTTCATTACATGGGTGTAGGCAGGCATACTCCAAGCACTCCATTGTGTGCAATTTTATTTAAGGGGGGGTAGCAAATAGGCTCTGAATTGCTTCCTTTTTCCATGAAAACTAACAAAGAAAATACTGAACCTTTCTGTAATTTTATTCATAGGAGTCGAAACTAGAAGGACTGGTCACTAATATTCTCTTCACATCCCAAGGACAATACAACTTTACAGGCTCTGGGCTGGTATGTGGGTGTCTTAGGGAAGAATGCATGGCATTTGTATTTACCCATGCATGGCAACAACCTTTGTCATGAGATACAAAAGTTGCATTTATTGTGCTAAATGAGACAACAAACACGGTCCCAGAGTACATTTGTATATTGTCTGGCTGCACCCCGGGGGGGGGGGTTAGCAGTGAGTCCACCTGGTGTGCAAATCTGAAATCCCTGGCTACACCCCGGCTTCATTATATGTTGCATTTTTATACTTTATTTAGTCAGTTGTATGTCTTTAGGAGTGTGTATTTTACAGCATTGCTTCCTCATCTTACTTCTGTAACTGATCCACATTTTTAATTTAATTCCCAGAACCATGTTTCCCCTGGGTTCCCTTACATTTTCACTACTGTCTGCTTTAAAGATCATGTGCAACGGTTTTTACATATTTTTTATAAAAGCTTTAAAAGCTGACATTCAGTTCCTGTGTCATGATTAGCGTTTCCTGAGAATTTCATGCTGTTTGGTTTTGTGGTTTTCTTTCAATCAGCAGTTGTTAACTTGCTCTACAGTGGGTGAAAACAGTGAAGTTATTTCTGTCCTCTCAGTCAAACTTAGAGTGTGATGACCTCATTTTGGAGGAGCTTGCTGTTTCAGATTCCCAGTCAGAGCAGTAGCTTGTAGAGTGAATGGTTTGATGAGCTCTCAAAATTTCTTACAAACCCACTGTCTGATTTGTGTTTAGATAGATCAGTTTAAAATATATCATTATCTTCTCATAAAAAGCTGATCATTTCAGTTTCAGTGCTGAATTGAAGATGTATAGTACAGCATAGTACAGTGGTTTAAAGGAGAAGACTCCTGTATATGTATGATTTGGTTATATCTGATGTATTTATTATACATTACATCAAGTACTGTACATATGTCGATAAGAGATCAGCCATTTCTTCTTTTGCAACACATATCTAGAGTTTGAGGCTCTGACACAAGGTAGTAAAATGTCAAGCAAGCCTCCATTTACATGCAAATGAATCACTTATAATACAGCCCCTCCCATTCCTTGATGTCATTGCAGCAACAGTGCAGAACAAAACATAAGGGTATCAATGCTGTCTAGCCTGATTTTAGTTTAAGTTTGCAATGGCTTAAGGCAGTTCGGTCATGCAGCTCACACAGGGAGTGGTACTTGTAGCCTTAATACTGTATGTGTAGAACAAATAATACACCTAATAGTATTTCATTCACAGGAAACAAAAGCTGTTTCTGTGTACTGCTCATTTCTGTCTGTGAGACAGTTGTAACATGTTGTAGAAAGCAGTAGACTGAATCAGTTAATCAACCAATCAACCAACCAATCAATCAATCGAGCAGTCATTCAGTCACACTGTATTGAACCAGGTGAGCACCCTTAAGAAGATTTGTTACGAGATGAGCCTGGGCAGTTTAGCAAAGGATCACACAAGACTGACTTATACACATCCCCTTTCAGCAGCCTGAAAGTGGAGAGCTAGATCATTTACTTTATAAAGTGTATTGTTTTGCATTTCAAATGCTCCTTAAATCTGAGTTTCTGACTGGAAATACCAAGACACAGAATGCATATGACATGGGAGGAGTGAGCTAAGCAAATACAGAGCACTACAAACAGAGACTGACTAGTTTATTTACCTACAACAGCTGAGGTGTAGCATCTGATTTGTGAGGGACATCCTACTTCAAATGCTAGCATTACAAAGTGGGGGGGGGCTGCCACAGCTCATCCTTAGTACCTTGAAAATGAAGTGCTGTAGGTCTCACAGCACTGCTAATGATTTATAATGGGAATTGGGGCACTTTTAAAGTCATGGACCTGTGGGGCCATCACAGTTTCTAAGGAGGTTAGGGGAACGTCTTAAGGGTTAGAGAGTAAGGGACTCTAGTAGGATTTGAACCAGAGTCCCCCAGTGCTTGTGCCTGTGCTTTCCTGGTAACCTAATCCTTGTCATAGCTGAATTCTTTATTGCTTTACAGCAGCCATCCAATCACTGACTGCCTAGTTAAAAAGGGAAAGGGGCCTATTTGCAAGATTTTTTCTCACTGCTGGTGTCATTCAAAACAGAGAATGTTAACACACACATACACCATAATACAACAGCTGCATAATATCACTTAAAACTCTTGTTGTACCCAGAGTCATTTATTGGGTAAACTGTTTTTGCTAACAGAAACAGTAACACAACACATACAGGCACTTCCTTATATGAATACTATATATACCTCAAATCAGTGCTGCATCACACTCACATGGTCCTAGTCCCTATTAGACCTGCACTTCAGGATGTGCACAACACTTAAAGAGTTCCCCATTACTCAAGTGGGGAACCAAACATTGTGGGTTTGGTCTACTGCGGAACTGCATTTAGTGCAGCACATTATCTGTTGCTCTGATGACATCATCCTCCAGCAACATTGATGGTAAAATGGAGGACAAACACATTGATAACTTTTGGGGGCTGTATATTTTTATTTATAATCTAGATCTGGACAGCAATATGACTGCTGGCAACTGGAGAAGGCACACAACAGTTACACATAAGGAGTTGGGAAATTATTGGTGTGGAACTATGGGAGACTTCCCCTTTAAGGCTCTGAGCTGCAAATCTGGAGAACTGGGTTTGAATCCCACAGCCCCCACTTCCATACTGTGTGACCCTGAGCAAGTCACTTAACTTCCCTGTGCTCCCAGGTTGCACCTATAAACAAGCTTTCAGCTTAGTGTGTCTCACCTGGTTAAACAATTGGAAAAGTGGAAATCTTTCTCTGTGAGAAATCAGCTTGTCTGTCACAGCTCTTAGTTCTTTCTAATCAAAACTCTGATTTTTTTTTCTAACTTTATAACACTGGACTATTAAATGACTATAAAAATAAATCTAAATTTTGTTTATTCACAGAAACAGTCTGTCTTTGGTGTAGCCTTCATCAATACATTAATGTAAGAACATTTTTTTTTTCATGTCAGATTGGCAAACAGTACATATGCTTGAAACACTATAGCAGAGTGTGACAGGCACCTGTCAGCACTCACAAATTTCAGTTCTTTGGTGGTTTCTGTGTGAAAATACATCATGTATGTGTATAACTAGAAACACTATGTGGCATCCCGATGCACCATGTCTCTGCCCCACTGTTGAGGCAGCTGCAGTCTACTGCCACCTGTCCCTACCCCACAAGCCCCATGTCTTCTGCTCCACATTCGAGGCTGCTGCACCCTGCTGTCCACTGTGTTCTCCCACATAGTCAGGGATTGTGCACCCTGCTGCCTTCATCCCCTGCCTAAAGAATCAGGGCTGCTGCACTCTGCCACCCCCTGCCCAAACAGTTGGGGATGCTGCACCCTGCTACCCTCTCTCCACCACCCTCCCAGGTAGGGAAGCTGCACTTGTTGCCCCCTTTTCCTGTCTCCTCAGACAGGGGTGCTGTGCTGTGTTAAGTCCTAGAGTGCCAGGTTCCCTGTCTCCACAGTTGGGGCCACTGTACCATGTTGCCCTAACCACCAGAGGAAGGGCTTTTACTACACCCTGCTACCCACTTCCATTGCCCCAAATAGGCAGGGCTGCTGCACCAACTGTACCCCATCTCACAGTCAGGACTGCTGCACCCTGATGCCCCATGTTCTGCACCACAGTCAAGACTTTTGCATCATGATGTCCTCTATCCCCTGTCATCAGAGAGAGGGCTGCTGCACCCTGCTCCTTTCTATACAGTTGGGATTGCTATGGTCTGCTGTGCTCTAGAGCTCCTTATTACTGCAGTTTGGACTGCTGCACCATGCTGCCACTGGCCACAAGATTTGTGGCATTTGCTGCACCCTGTTGCATGCCTCCACAGTTGAGGCAGTTGCACCCTGCTGTCCCCCTGCCACCAGAGTCAGATCCTTTGCTACATCCTGCTGCCCACATCCCTTGTCCCAAATACGCATGGCTGCTGCACCTGACCCACAGTTTGGGCTGCTGTATCCTGATGCCACTCCTATCTCCTTCCCGAGCATTCAGGGCTGCTGCACCCTGCTGCAGTCTGTCCCCACCCCCACAGCCAAGGCCACGGCACCCTGTTGCCTCCTGTTCCTATCTCCACAGTCAGGGCTGCTGTGCTGTGCTACACCCTAGAGCCTCGTGCCACCTGCATCCACAGTTGGGGCTACTGAACCCTGCTATGCACTTTCATTGCTCCAAAAGGGCTGGATTGCTGCACAATGTGCACCCTGTGCTATTGTCAGGGCTGCTGTAGCCTGATGCCCACCTGTGCCCAACCCCACAGTCAAGGCTTCTGCACCATGGTGTCCTTTGTGACCTGTCACCATTGTGCCCTGCTGCACCACTGAGCCCCTTGCCTTCACAGGCAGGGGACAGGGTGCAGCAAATGACCTTACTCTTGTGCTGCACCCTTCCTGAACAGTTGGGGTTGCTGCACCCTGCTATCCTCTCTCTCATCCTCACAGTCAGAGACACTGCACGTGTTGCCCCCTGTTCCTGTCTCAGCAGGGTGTAGCAAAGGATCTGACTCTGGTGACAAGGATGCAGCAGGGTGCAACTGCCTCAACTGTGTAGCCATGCAACAGGGTGCAGCAAATGCCCTGAATCTTGTGGCAATGGCAGCATGGTGCAGCAGCCCTGACTGCAGAGTCATGGTGCTCTAGGACACAGCAGGCCACAGCAACCCCAACTATGTAGAAAGGAGGAGGGTGCAGTAGCCCTGTCTGTGGTGACAGGATAGAAGACAGTATGGTGCAGAAGCCTCAACTGTGGAGCAGGACACATGGGCCATCAGCTCTGACTGTGTGATGGGGTACACGTGGTGCAGCAGCCCTGACCATTTGGTGCAATGGAAGTGGGTAGTGAGTGCAGCAAACACCCCACCTCTGGTGGCTAGAGCAGCATGGTGCAGCAGCCCCAGCTGTGGAGGCAGTGAACCTGGCACTCTAGGGATTAACACAGCACAGCAGCCCTGACTGTGGAGACAGGAATGGGGGGAAACAGGTGCAGCATTACTAATTGTGATGGTGGGGGAAAGAGGGCAGCAGGATGCAGCAACCCCAATTGTTTGGGCGGGAGGAGGCAGGGTGCAATAGTCCTGATTCTTTAGGTGGGGGATGGAGGCAGCAGGGTGCACAATCCCTGACTGTGTGGGAGAAGACAATGGGCAGTAGGGTGTAGCAACCTTGAATGTGGAGCAGAAGGAAGGGTACTTCTAGGGCAGGGGACTGGTGGCAGTAGACTGCACCTGCCTCAACTGTGGGGCAGAAACATGTTGCACCAGGATACCATCTAGTGTTTCTGGTTATACACAGACATGATGTATTTTAACACAGAAACTACCAAAGAACTGACATTTGTGAGTTCTGACAGTACATGTGCTTGAAATACTGTAGCAGAGTGTGACAAGCACCTGTTTGTCAATCTGACAGGAAAAGAAATGTTCTTACATGATTGTTTTTTTATGAAGGCTACATCAAAGAACAACTGTTTCTGTGAATGAACAAAATTTAGATTTATTTTATATTCATTAAACAGCCCTGCATTATATAGTTAGAAAAAAAATTGAGGTTTGGTTCTGCAACAGAGAAGGTGATCCAGATGGATTGGGCAGAATGAGAAGAGATCTGGATAAACTGGCAAAATGGTTGGAAGACTGGCAACTGGGATTTAATGCAAAGAAGTGCAAGATCATGCACATAGGGAAGAGAAACCCTGAAGCCACCTATAGGCTGGGAGGGGAGTTGCTGGCAGTCACAAGGGAAGAAAGAAACGTGGGCATCATCATCACAGATGACCTGAAATCATCCAAGCAGACCACTAAAGCAGTAGGTAAGGCTAGGGGAATGTTGGGGTGTATTACTAGGGGTTTCACAAGTCAGAAGAGGGAGGTAATAATCCCTCTTTACAAGACACTGGTTAGGCCCCAACTGGAGTACTGCGTGCAGTACTGAAGGCCACACCTTCACAAGGATATTACCCAAATTGAGGCAGTCCAGAGAAGGGCAACCAAAATGGTGCAGGGACTGCATCAGAAAACATATGAGAACAGATTAACAGAGCTCAATATGTATACCCTAGAGCAAAGGAGGAAGAGAGGTGATATGATCGAAACATTCAAACATCTTAAGGGCATTAATAAGGTGAAAGAGTCTAACATATTTCAATATAAGAAAAATAGCAGGACTAGAGGACACAGGATGATATTAGAGGGAGGCCGATTAAGGGGTAATGTGAGGAAGTTCTTTTTCACATGAAGAGTGGAGGATGCATGGAACGGCCTACCTCAGGAAGTGGTAGATATGAATACAGTGCAGGGCTTCAGATAGGCATGGGATAGGCATAAGGGAGCAATACAGATGAGTATGAATAGATAGGCCATTGACAGAGCAAAGGCTAATGGCACATTTATAAGGTAGAAAAAGAAATGAGCAGACTGGATGGGCCTTGCGGTCCTTATCAGCCGTCAAATTCTATGTTTCTATGATTACAAATAACAAGAGCTGTCATACAGACAAGCTGATTTCTCACAGGAAAAGATTTCCACTACTTCAATTCAGCATTGACAATGAAATTATCAGCTTTTTAAGGGAAGATAATGATATATTTTAAGCAGATCTAAACACAAACCAGAGACTGAGTTAGTAAGAAACCTGGAGAGCTCAGCAAACCATAAACTCTACAGAGTGCTGCTGTGATTAGGAATCTGAAACAGCAAGCTACTCCAAAATGATGTCATCGCACTCTAGGCTTGACTGAGAGGACAGAAATAACTCCACTTCTTTCAGCCACTGTAGAGCAAGTTAAAAAATGCTGATTTATAGAAAACCACAAAACCAAACTGCATAAAATTTTCAGGAAACACTAATCATGACACAAGGACTTGAATTTCAGCTTTTTAAGCTTCTATAAAAAATACGTAAAAACCGTTGCACATGATCTTTAAGCTTCACTAAGCAGCCTTAAAAATGAGATCACTGTCATCCTGTACAAGCTATAGTAGCTCAGCATAAGAGCAAGGTTCATGAGATGTCAGGAATTAATGTGGCATTTTGTGACAGGTTAAACTTGGGTTTGCTCTGCTTCTATTTAGAAGCAGGAGCTGGAGTGCACTTTTCTCCTTTCCTTTCTTTGTAGAAGATACAGTACATAACATTGTGGATCAGTTTGGTCTATTCTGATGGAGAAATGGGGCAGTCTTGTTAGTCCAGTCTATGATTTAGGAGAAAATAAAAATATGTTGCAGTGATACATTTTATTGGACTAACAAAATAGATTTTCTTTTGTTAGTTTTTTTTCATATGCGTTTTCCTGCCCTTCGGAACAGGCTGGTAGCAGTCCCCTCCTCAAAAGGACGTGATTCAGACCCTGTTCCATATTGTGAGGCTTCGTGTACCTGCCCCAATGCTCCTTTTCCTATTTTTCTCCCATTCTCCCCCCCATAAGTTCCCAGAGCCCCATTGCAAGGATGTTAGATGTGCGTGGAGATGTGTACGTCACCTTGGCCTGAATGGCTCCACTCCTGCCACCCCTGGCCTAGTGCCTAGCCCCCCTCATGATGCTGGCACTACCACCACACCTCCACATGGTGGCAGCCAAAGAACAGGTAGGCTAACCTCCCTGATCTGAGTGAGGAGAGCTGCCAAGTGGCCACTCGATCCTCATCCAGCCCTATCCTTCCCCCAGCTGACTCCGGCAGCCTGTGTTTGCCATCGAACATGGGTCACTGAAATGGTAAGAGGTAAAGCAAAGGATGCCTCAGCCCTCCACGCCACTGAGCTGACTTAACAAAATTGTTTTCGAGACTAGCTTTCAGGACTTAGAAGTCCAATAAGAGGTATCACCCACCTGTAACATGTGCTCTTTTCTATCTGTTCTGATGCAAAGCAGTGTAATTACTTGTATTATGATCTTTGACTGGCACTGTTCCTCAACGACAGGGATCACAGTCCAGATCACAGTTCTAAGTGACATCCAGAGATCAGATTTCAGTTTACATTATCACTCTCTGCATACCTATTTAAATTGTGATCATTAGTATACTGAGTGACAGCATGTCCATTAAGTGCATTTACACTCATCCCACTTGTGCACTGCCATCTACGTTGCTCACCCACTTCTCCACCTGCACCTCAGCTGACCTCCATTTATATGTTCACCATTGTGCATTGTTGCATGGTCACTCTGCATGTCAGACTGAACCTCCTGTGTTTTGTGCAGCATTTCTGTGGGAAGCAACTTCAAGAGAGAGATACACAGCAGGACTGGCACGAGGTACCATGGGGCTGCACCAGTGCAAGTGAAACAGTGTGTTTACATGTTTGTAAAAAATACATCAGTATGCATTCCCATCAAAACAGGAAACACTCTGCGCCACAGTGGAGTGGCTTGCAACACTCCAGCAGCTATATGCATTGCCAGATTTGCACCAGTGCAACTTGTTTACATCACTGACAACGGCGCAGATCTGGTAGTGTAAACACACCATTCTTTCCCTCCAGCATTTATCTGTTAACTCAGTATAGTTCATATTGTGGAGGTAAAAAAAATGTTTATGCTGTGTCAGATGTACATTAGTTGAGGACAGAATTGTCCTTCAGTCACTGGCACTTGCTCGTGCTGTGTTAAGTATCATGTGCACTCAGCAGCATTCTTCCAGCTACAGAGGCAGCACAGAAAACAGAAAAAAAGTGCCACAACCATAGATTCATCAATAAGCAGGTATAGATGGAGTAAGGGGAAGAGGAGAAGGATGGGGCACAGACAGACACAAAAGAACACAAAAGAGCAGGGATCTCATGCACACCAATGAGGTGATGAAATTCCACTGTGGAAGCAGGAGGTAATATACATCAGTTCCTGTTCCTGTCTGCCCTGCTCCCTCTCCTCTTTTTAGCAAAATGATGCATAGCTATCGCTGTGTAGCCAGAAAAAAATATATTTTACAGATTTGAATCACTCACTGTCCCCATACCACAAGTAAAAATCAAGATCCCTGTCTGCTACCTATTTTTGCCTAGTGGCATTTGGTATGCACATTACCCAAATGTCCACAATTATAATGCCTGTTAAGGTCATTGTCTGAAACTGTGTAACTTATCCCATCTCTGTATATGCAATATCTCTAGTGTATGGTGCCACTTGGAATATTGTTTGTACCCTGTGCAATATTTGGTGGCTTATCTCATGTTCTGTTTTCTCACTGTGTGTCAGCTTCCTGTATTCTTGTATTATACTTACAGTATTCCTGTATATAATTAACTCCAAGTCACTCCTGAAAAAGGGATTTCTATTCTCGGTGGGCCTACGTGGTTAACAAATTAAAATAAACAAATAAAAAATGATAAGATTGATATTGAAAAGTATTCAAATGCATCATCTAACCTTGATTTTATTTTGATTGTATTAAACATTCTTGTGGGCCTGTAATTCTCAGCTTCCATGTCAATTAGGGCTCACTGCAGAGCTGAGCCATACCCCTACCCCCTGCAAGTTTACCCGCTAGCATACTGGCTCGCACTCTGTTCATCTATTCAGCACCCTCACCCACACTGTAATGCACTGCACTGAGTGCCAGTATACTTCCTCCTTAAGTGACAGTAATTACATAAAAACAGTATTTCTTTTTAACATAAAAAAGCTAGCTCACAACCAAGACTGCAGAACATGTTTTTGTAAGACACGCCCATGGTCATGCTGACAGACAAGCTCACTTGCTCAAGCTAGCAGCTTTCAGTAAACATATTCACTAACTCATTGAAAGCTACCCTCAGCCACTAAATGCCATAAGAAAACACTGACATTGCTGGGAGGGGGAGAGCAGTTTGTGAAGGGGTCGGTATCCTGGCTGTTCCGTCTGGCCTATAAATTGGCCATGGGGTGGCTCTGTAGTTGGAGGAGTCCTCTGTCTAGACACTAATACTAAGTTAAGGGGCTGAGAGGTACTCAGACTCTTACTGGTTCAACATAAATGTTTATTTGTCACGGAATTACGTGAGCCACCTCTTGTTTGAATAGGGCAATGTTTCATGGCCTAGGCCCACTTCTAAAAGACCTGCAGTGGTCTCTGACATGTATAGCTTATCAGCTTTCAAACCTGAATGGTTGGCAAATGTTTGTGTTACCTCTATATCAACATAGGCTCACCCAGTAGCATCAGAATGCTCCATTTTTCTGCTTGATTTTTCTCTTCCACTGCAGCTTTCAAAGCCTCCTGATGGCCCACTCACTACTCCATCCCAAGGAAATAACTTGATTTTGATCATCAATATGTTTAAGGGAAAATTATTTCTACCAGGTAATGTTTTTTTTTTTTTGTGATAGATGGACATTGTAATTGAAATGTTGGACTGGTTGCCTTGCAGGCATCTTAGGGTCCTGTTATCATTAACCAGAAAAATAACACTTTGTAAAATACTTAAATCAGAAAATCATTGTTAGGGGTAATAGGATTCTACAGCATTTTAAGTATCAATGAAATTGTCTGTTAACAGAAAATGGTATTAATATAGTATATGTTATCAGTATATATACCACTTCATATTTTAATTAATTAATTCATTTATTTATTGCATAGCCAGAATAAGAGTTGGCAAAAGTCAACATTTGCTTGTGTGGTTTTCTTGTTGTATTGTTGTTGGTAAGGTAAATTGGATGCCGGGGTGCATAGGGAAAGGGATCATCAGCAGGAGGAGGGAGGGAGGTAATACAGCTCCTGTACAAGACCAGTTTTAGACCTAATTGTATCCCAAGCAGATATATTTGTGGTTCCCCCTTCACTGCTGCCTCCACCCCGTTCTCCCTTCTGATCCAACCCACATCCAAAAAGTGGTCACAATTCTATGCATACAAAGGTAACAACAGTTTTTGTTTTTTATATTGACTCTTTTTGCACTTCAAACTGATCCCTGCTTATTCTTTCTACTTCAGTGCACACCTTCTATGCTGGCACTCCGAGCATCCCCTTCCCCCCTGGGTTCACTTGTGCCTAACACTGCAGTTGCTTTTCTGTAGATTCTTAATTTGACCTCACTTAGTGAATAATGACAGAAAGAGACCATTGGTCCATCCAGTCTGCCCATAAACCCAGACAAACCCAGGACCTATTGTCCATACAGTGTTCTAACCCACAATATCCAACCCCATGCTCCTCATCTGACCAACATCACTCTGAGCAACCACTAAGCCCTTCACTCTGTCCTAGCCATGTTGGAAACCATTAATAGTTTTGGCACCCATCAAATCAGCTGGCAGATTGCTCCATGGCTCAACCACAACTTGTGTAAAATAAAACTTTCTCACTTTCTTCTTGAAACTCCCCACCCCCGTCAGTTTGTACTTGTTTCCCCATATTCTTAATCCGCTACTTATGCTAAATTGTTCCTCACAGTTAACCTTGTTCATTCCTCTCGGTAACTTGAAGGTCGCTATCATATCTCTCCTCTCTCATCTGGCCTCCAGCGAGTACATGTTTAGTGCCTTGAACCAATCCTCATCAGATCTGCCCTGCTGACCCTGAATCATTGTGCTCACCCTACACTGCACTGCCTCCAGCCTGCCCTTATCTTTCCTTAGGTGAGGACTCCTGAATTGGGTACAGTACCCCTTCCTATACTCCCCAGTATCCTGTTTGCCATACTGCATGCCTTGTTACACTGGTTTGATTGTTTTAGGGACTCACCGATTACGACCCCAAGGTCTCTTTCCTCAGAGGTCATGCACAGCTTTACCCATCCCCTGACCCATTCAGTACCCTGTCTTTGGGTTCTTGTTTCCTATGTGCATCACCTTGCACCTTTTGGCATTGAATTTCAACTACCAAACCTCTGATGACCTCTCTAGCTTTTGCAAGTCTCTCTGCATCTTCCTAACAACCTTCTCTCTGACTACCCTGCCACAGAACTTAGTGTTGTCCGCAAAGAGACACATCTTGACCTGGATTCCTTCTCCTATGTCATTAATGAACATTCTGAAAAGGACCAGTCACAGGACTGATCCTTGTGACTGCCCACTGGTGACCTCCCTCTTTTCTGATTTGACTCTGATAACCACAACCTACTGCCATCTCCCTTCCAACCAGTTTCTCACTCATCTAACTGTGTCCTTTGCTGTACCTAGATCCTCTAGCTTCCTCAGCAACCTTCTGTGAGGCATTGAGTGGAAAGTCTCACTGAAACTGAAGTAGAGTAAATCCACAGCATGGCCCTTATCCACTACCCTCATTACCCAGTCAAAGAATACTATCAGGTTGGGCTGGCATGACCTTCGTACCATGAATCCATGCTGTTTACTATCCTGGAGTTCATTGTTCTCTAGGTACATGTAGTTCATGAGGTCCTCCTTGACTAGTGTCTCCTTCAGTTTACCCACAATAGAGGTAAGACTGACAGATCTGTTATTACCCAATTGCTCCTTGTCCCTTCATTATGGAGTGAGACAATGTTTGCTACCCACCAATCTTTTGGAACTACCCCTGTCTGAACAGAGCAATTGAATAGCTCCACCAAGGGTTCAGTTAGTTTCATTGTCAGTTCCTTAAGCACCCTTGGATGCATTTCATCTGGCCCCAGGGCCTTATCTATCTTTAGGGTTTACAGAATCAGTTCATGATACGCTGGACTGAGGTGAACAGGCAGGATCAATATTTATTGACCTAACCATGGCCTTTAACCTTATTAACCATGCCCTTCTATGTCAGAAACTGCTATCGCTGGGCTATTCATAGATACAGTTAGTTAGTTAAAGGATTACTTGTTTTACAGGTAATAATCTGTAAAATGTAGAAATGCTCTCAGTACAGATTACCCAGGGCTCCATTTCTGGGCCTGCGTTGTTTAGCCTATTCCTAAACAACCTCCCATTTGTCTGCAAATCTAACAATATTATCCGATATGCAGACAAGGCAGTAATCTTCTTAAGTGACAAAAACCCAACTTGCCTGAGACTGAGGATTCAGGAGGATTGAACTCTAGACTGGACTATGCTGTAGACTTTGTTACAAAATCTTTGTCCCTAATTTTGGAATCCAATGTTTTTCTCTTTGAAGATGTTTTTATAAACAGCAGTGTGGAACGGCGATGGGTTCTTCGGTGGTCCACTCTTACACCAACCTGTTTATGGGTTGGTGTGGGGGCATCCTGGACAAATCCAATAATCCATTTTTTGATAAAATAGTAAATATATTTTTATTTGGAATGGAACAGAAGAAGAGGTTGAATTGTTTTTACAGTACTTAAATAGTAACACAGTTGGTTTAAAATTTGCAGTCAAAAATAATAGTAGGGAAATTGAATATTTAGATTCGAATCTTAAAGGGACACCAGGACAAAGGGTGGAGTCCGATGCTATAGAAAACCAATGGCAGGATATAGTGTCTTGCATGCCCATAGCTCCCAGCCCAAGCACAATGTAGTGAATCTGCCTTTTGGACAGCTAGTCCATTTAAAAGGAATAGCTCTACTAATAGTGAGTATCAGAGATCAAAAGATGATCTCTTTTCATGATTAAGGGAGAGGAGATATGAAGAAGAAATTTTGAAGCAAGCATCAGACAAAATAGATTAAATTGAAAGATGGGACTTGCTTGAATACAAAACACCTAAGGTGAAGCAAGATAAATTAGAATTTGTGTCCACATATGGGCTGATTTTGATGGATGAAAAAACAATTACGTCCAAACACTGGCACATATTAAGTTTAGATGAGGATCTGAAGAAGGTGGGAGAGTGTGGACCCCTGGTGATGTTTGAGAAGCAAGAGGTTATGTGACCTTCTGTGTAGAAGTGAGTTAAAAAAAGAGGAAAATGAAGGTATATGGCTTGGGAAAAAGTCACTTGGCTTTTTTCCATGTCGTAGATGCATCACATGTAAGGATGCTGTGCAATCAAAGAAATGTGTGAATCCTGGACCTTTGAGTCTTCATGAAATAGAAATTAGAAGCTTTATCAATTGCACTATGAAATATATAATATGTGCCCTGTGGTGCTCATGTGGTAAAACCTATATTGATCATACAACCAGGTTTCTTAAGGAAAGAATACAGGAGCACTTCAGGGTGATTCATAGGCAAGATGAAAATCACCCAATAGTAAAACACTTACAGGGAGTTGAGAATGTGAGGGACCATAGGATTAAATACATGGGAATTGATCATGTCCCACTAAGACTGAGAGGGGGAGATAAGGAAAAGGAACTCGACAAAAAGGAAACTGCATGGATATTTAGATTCAGAACTTTAAGATCAAATGGGTTCAATGAATGCATTGACTGGAAACCATTCATACATTAGGAACTATATAAGTAACTAATTTGAATGATATGTTGGGGTCTGCTTTCTATGACGTACTGATCTGTGCGTAAAAATTAAAAAGTGAAAAACAAAAAATAAAATAGAGAAATAATAAAAAGATTGCAAAAATACTAAACTGATGGGAAAAAAAGGGTGGGTGTGGGGGGTTCCCCAAAACATTACAGCGCCATAAGGTATAAATAAATGTTTTTTTCTCTAATATGTTTATAGGCGTAATGTTGTGCAATTATGCATTTTTATAACTGAGTGATCTTTGTTGCAGATACAATTAGGGTTTGCATTCATCTCTGCAGTGGGGAAGGTCAACTAAGGGAATTACCCTAAAAAAACAGTGTGACTGGAAGCAAGGACCATCCTCACTAAAGAGAGTGGGCTGAATGCAGTTCTCTTTTTTTGTTCAGACACATGGATCCTCTCTTAATTGGATGAGATAATTTATTTTATAATTTTCACCTGAATCACTGAGGATATATATTGAGTAAAGTAATGTGTAGCCACACCTCTTGGTGAAGGGATAAGAGACCCCAAAGCGACGAGGTTGAAAGCATTATTTTTGGGAGCCTGAAATTGGAAAAGCACTTTACACTGTTGCTCTTGGTTTTAAACTGTGCAAATGTGCTTTTCATTTTTGTAAGTATGAATTTTGTACCGAATGAATTTTTTACAAGTAAAGAAATCTTTTTACTGAAATGTCATGCCTGGAGTGCTGATTTCTTAATCAAAATGTTAAACTTGATCCAAGCCTGGTTCACTCAAAACCCCCTCATAATGAATGAAAAAAAGACTAAGAGCATGCTGTTTGGCACATGAAATAAGACTGACCTCTCCCTTGCATCAATTATTACTATCACTATTGGTGCTACTCTTAAGCAGGTTAAAAACTTTATATACCTTGACCTAATTCTCGGCTGTACTCTGTCATTTGCTGACTATGTGGGCCATCAAGTTAAGGTCCTAAATACCAGAACTGGACTCCTTTACTGACACATGGGAAACTTCCTCCCTGAGACAAAAAACATCCTTGTCCAGTGCTCTATCATCAGCAGTATTGATTGCAACATTGTGATCTGCAGGTCTGCAAATGATAGTGCGTTATCCCAGGTCAGAGCAACTTTACACTAGATCTCAGACTAGAAACCCATACCTGTGTCCTTTATAACAAACTGGACTGGCTAAACTTTAACTCTATAGTACTATTTCACACTTGGGTCTTGGGCAAAAAGCCCTGCTCAATTTGGTCTCTCCTGGCTTGCAGTCCATGTTCAAGTACATAGACATAAATACGCTACCAGAGGTATAGCACGTCACTCTCTGTTACTACATCTCAGGAAATCATCAGTGGGTCTTCTCATTTAGATTTGCCAAGTGTTGGAATTATACTACTGACATCTTAAGAGGGTGTGATTCTATTGCCTCATTTAAAACACAACTTTAAAAATGCTTACTGCTTCCGGAACTTGTAACTGCTTCTGTGATCCTGTTGTACTCCTGAAAGTGCATTCTTATGTATACGGCACACAGTGGCAGATCTAGGATGTGGAGAGGCATGTGGCTGCAACCCCCATTGTAACCTACCCACCTGCTGCTGCCGCACCTCACCTTGCTGAATAAGTCTGATCCATTGACTGTACAAAAGTCTAAATCCAAAGCATGGACCACATTTGCACCTTCTCTCAAAAATGCAATGAAAAAGAAAATATCAGATGGTTGTGCGTGACTGTGGAGCCTACACATAAGAAGGAACAGGGACAGGTTAGAGGTGGTGCAGAGATAAGCCACCAAAATGATACAGGGCAACAGGGTAGGTCCTTTCAGAAGTGCTTGAAGGATAACAACATGTACACCCTGAAGGACAGGAGAAAGAGGAGTGTCATGATTGAGATGTTCAAGCACCCCAATGGAATAAACAAGGGGGACAGCAGCAAGCTGTTCACAAAGAGTGGTAACATGGGTACCAAGGGTAACTCCCTGAAACTGGTGGGGAAGATTCAGGAAGGATGCCAGGAAGAACTGATTTACAAGGAGAGTGGTAACATGCTGGAACAAATTTTCAGAGCTAATCATTTGGGATAAAACAGTGGAAGGGTTCAAATGGGAATGGCATGGACATGTGTTAACAGTACATAAGGGACAAACTGGGGGTGAGTAGAGAGGACTGACAAGGGAACCATCACAAAATTAGACAGGCCGAGGCAGACTGGATGGACTATCAGGCCTTTATCTGCTGTCATTTTCTAGGTTTCTGTGTACTGTTGTTTTTGTAGGTGATGCAAAAATAAGTTGAGAAGAGAACATGTTGGTTAATCAGTAATGGATGTGGGTGGTGGGTCTATGGATAACATTGAATATTTGGGGGTATGTGTGTGTGTGTGAATATGTTTTGATGGTCCATGGGTAAGAGCTCATGTGTGAGGGACTCTGAGGGTGACAGTGTATGTGTGTGTGGAGGGTCTGTAAAGGTATGGGGCAGGTCTGTGGGTATTAATGCAGATGCACAGCTGTTTGTGGGTAACAGTGAAGTGTGAGGTGCGTAAGAGTGACAGCTCATGTGTGAGCAGTTTAGGAGTGAGAGTGTATGTGTTTGTTGGGGTCTGTGGGATGTTGCATGTGCCTGGGAGGGTTGTGATGGAGAGGGTATGAGTGCAGGGGTGTGGAGGTGAGCGAATGTGTGGGAGGGCTGAGGGTGACAATGCATGTTGGGGGATGAGAGAGACAGAACATGTGTCCATGGCTCTGGGGTGACAGCACATGTATTGGTGGTTACACTGCATGTGCATGTGTGGAGTGAGAGTGATATTGCATATAAATGAGATGTGAAGAGGGCATTGCATTTATTTCAGGGTGGATGACAGAGCAGAAAACCATGCTTGAGCCTTGAAGCTCCTGGCTGGATCTACTGTATGATAAATTCAATTATTCTGAAGCAAGCCAAGAGCGATAACCTAGATGGTGCATTGCTGCACAGAAGGACTAGTCACTGAAAGCATCAACATCCACTGCAATGAAGGACTGTTCAAAAACACCCTGACATATTTATTTATTTATTTATTTGAGGTTTTGTAAAAGACCGTTGAGCAGAGCTCTTTTACAAAGGTTCCACGTTAGGTATACAAACAGTAGTCAGAGTAAAATAACAATTGACATTGCAAGGCTGACTTCTTGCATTTGGTAACAGTGAAAAACAAAGTCATTTTCAGTGAAAAACAGAGTCATTTACAAGAACTAAGGCACTGCACATTTTCAGTAAAGATAGCAAATAGTCGGAATGCAGCAGTTGGTGGGGAGAGGAGAGAGGATAGGGAGGCACCCAAGGGAGGGTGCAATTGAGAGGATAGCAGGGAGAAAGTAGAGCAGTCTCCGGGGGAGGCTTTGTCGAGAGAGGGGAGGAGGGGAGAGGAGAAGGGAGGCAGTGGAGGAGGGAGGAGAGAGGAGGGGGTGGGATGGTGGGGGCCAGGAGAAGGGGATGAGGGGGAAGCAGTAGGAGGAGGAGGAGGGAAAACAGTGGGGGGGGGACACAAGGATAGGCATAAGGGAGGGGAGAGACATCCAATCAGGGGCAAAACTCGCTTAGCCATAGGGAGTATGGTATAAGGCAGCAAGAAAGGATGTATGGGAGGCAGAGTATGGGGAGTGGTGAGGTCTTCAGAAGCAATCGCATTTGGCACTCGAGATAGAGTATTGCCTCAGGCCAGATCTGAACTGTGATAGGCTTGTGGAGGCTCAAATGGGCCCATGGATTTCATTAAGCCATTGGGGAGCCCTATAGGCAAAGGCGAGTTTTCCTTGAGCAGTTTAGCACAAAGGTTTAGACACAGCACCCTGCACACTTCCTCTTGCGTCATAGGCGGAGGCAGTCAGAGACAGAACATGAGAGACACAAGGAGGGGTTTTGCTCATGAGTGCCTTTTTACCAAGGAGGCAGATTTGGAACTTGTTCCTGTTTCCTAGAGGCAGCTACACCATCTGTTCATACAGAGAGCAGGTGTGCATATGTCTATCAGCTGCCAGGATGAGCCTGCAGGCTTTCTTGAGTGCAGTGTGGATTCTCTTAAGTGCCATATCCATAGCAGTGCTGTAGATGACCAGGTCATAATCAATGGATGGGAGGATGGAACTGGAGACAGTGAGGCGGAGGGCTTCCGGAGTGAGGTATTTCTTGTTTCTGTAGAGAATGCCCAGCTTAGAGTTGACCGTCATGACCACTGAGTCAACATGTAGGGTGAAGGAGAGGGTGTCATCGAGGGTTACCCCGAGATATTTGAAAGAGTTCACTTGTTCCAGTGGAGCACTGGCTTTATTGGAGATGATGAGAGGGGAGAGTTTCTTTTTATTCTGGGGACTGGCTATTAACATGGTCTTAGTCTTTTTGTAATTTAACAGGATTTTTTTGTTTGCAAAACCAGTTCTCTACATTGTAGAAGGAGTACTGTAGATCAGATTGGAGAGCACCAAGGTGTGAGTTGCAGGTTATGAGAACCACGTCATCAGTGTATAGAATTATTTTTGTGTCACATACCTTAGGGAGATTGTTCAGAAAAAGGCTGAAGAGTAGGGGCCCCAGTATGGATCCCTGGGGGACTCCCAGTGTTACTTCCTTGGTGCTGGATACAGTTTGTCCAACTTTGACATGTTGAGTTCTGTGGGACATAAGGATGATGGCAGGAATTGTAGAACTACTCGGTACTGACGGGCCAACTCTCCTCTGCAGCAGATCCAGGCAGGGTGGGGAGACTTAACTCACAGACTCCACTGTGGGGGCAACTCCCAGAGGAACAGGAGGTAAGCCAACCTGAGTGGAAGTGGGAGAAAGTTGTCAGTAAAAAGGACCTTGTTAGATGATTTTGTAAGAAGAGGAAGTGGAATGGAGTTCTTTAGGGTTCCTGCCCAATTTAATCCTTACATACAATAAATACATTTTTTTTCCAACTGCAGGCCCTAAAGGACAGAGACCATTTGAAAAATTGAATATTTAATGTCAAAAGGGATCTGAGTAGAAAATTGTAAATAACAACAGGGTCATTGTCACTGAGTTGCAGTTGAGACCCTATTGAGTTATAAACTATATGGGGGTATTGGGTGGATTTGCTAGCAGTTTGATGCTGGCATAGGATTTGTGGTAGGATAGCAAACAGAGATTACATCGGAGTTTGTGGTTTCTTCAGTGCTGGGTAGGATTGTTAGCAGATAGATGTGAGGGGTAGGTTGTTGTGTCCCTACCTGGCCTTCGCAGGTCTATCACTAGATGAAAGGGTTTGGGGGGGTAGCCCTACTGCTTTTACTCTCCCACTGTCCCTCACCGTGCTGCCTCACTTCATTGCCACGGCTGGTCTTCTCATAGACAACCAAAAATGTCTGGATGTTTGTCCCAATGGCAGTGGAATCCTGCAAAACAGCTTTGAAGCCCATACCAGTCCTCAGAAGCAGCAGGACCTAGCCCTGGAGGGCCTTGTTGTTAGCATTACCATTGGTGACAAATCCTGGCATGGAAGGACTTTTATCTATTGCAAAATGGCAAGAAAAAATATGTAGAATTTCATTGGCTGAGAGATGCCACCTGACCATGCCTTAAATCTCTGTAAACACATGGTCCGGCGCCAAATCTCATTTTCCTTCCCCAAAAACCTACTTAAAGTCATTTTATAGGTGTAATAAAGCCCTGTCAGGGAATGCCATGTGCCTTACTACACCCTTGTGGGATGCATTTTGTAAGCTATAACACACAATGAGTTATGGGTTATGGCCTGATAAGAGCACACCCCTGGTGTGTAATATGGCACAAGGCATTGCTACATACCTGTAGCACCTGGGAAGTGATCTTATCAGGCCGTAATCCACATTTCAGAGTGTGTTATTGCCTATATAACATGGGTACAACATTTTCAATAAAGACATGAGACAAAAAAGTTGCTTTTTAAATGTAAAAAATAATTCATTTAACTGCTCTCATGAACTTGTAAGAAAAATAGTCCTTCAAGCTGCACTTCGATTAACTGATTTTTTTCATATAACAATATTTTCCCTTTCCTGCAGGCACACGGAAAGCCTTTTCTGTGTTATTTCTTTATTTTTACTTTCTGGAGTTTTTTCCTTACTTCTTATTCTCTTTGCAGCTTCCTGTTTTATTTACAGTCTGTGGCCGGCTTCATTACAAGTTACCCTTCCCTGCCCAACACAGACAGAAAGCTTTTCTTTTGTCTTCTTTACTTCTTTAGTTTTTTACTTTCTTCATCTTTGCAGCATTCTGTTTTCATTTACAGCAACTGCCAGGCTTCATTAAGAGTGAGCATGTCTCTCTGTAGCTGCTGTAGTCAATGCTTTCTACTTCACATTTTTACCTGTGGTGCTGCACTATGAGTGAGCGGCTTCCCAATCTCCATGCTTTACTTAATGGGCCACTCGCTCTAAACTACTATACAGAATATAACACTGGTAACAGGAGAGTGGGGTGACAGCAGAAAGCAGTCAAGGAGAACCACAGTCCAGGGAAAAGACAGCAGTGATGAGGAGGAGCAGGGACAGCAGAAACAGCAGCTGTTAAAACAAACAGAGGTACAACACTGGCACAGGAATACTTGAGGTACAGAGGCTATCTTGCACTATGCAATCCCAATTGCCACTTTATGCACAGATAAGGACGCGACTCAAATAGCCTTTCAGCCAATCAAATGGCTGGAAATATTGTACCCATTTTATAAAATCCTATAATGCACCCCATCATGGCTTATTATTCACATATTGCTGGTGGTGGCGGATTCTGGCACTCAAGGGCCTTTGTTAACATGAATGGTGGTGGTTCCTACTAATATATGTTGAGAGTGGGGTGCTGCAGAGAAAGTGCTGCAGCTTGTCTTTAATAAATACTAGTACTGCTGGTGTGTGTGTGTGTGAAGTAGGAGGGGAAAAGGACACACTGCAGAGAAAGTGTTGCAGAGCAGTTTAAGTTAACTCCTGCACTGCCAGTGTGTGTGTGTGATGGGGGAATGGAAAACAAGTGCAAGGGCTTCAGTTCATTCCTACATTGCCAATGTACGTAAAGGGGTGCAGAGAGAAAATTATGCTGAGCAGCTTGTAGTCAAAGCCCAGTAGGAATATTTGAATTTGGACCATGATGCCACCACAACATAGAGTCAGACCCTGATGGGTCCAAAGTGCCCCAGTTTGGGGTTCGTTGTAGCTCACAAGGAATAACCCATGGTAGGTAGGAACATAAAGGGTAAGTGGGGAATTTGGAAATGGCGTGATATGATGTAAGCCTCTGGAGACAAATGTAAATGTAAATGTAAATAGATTAGTTATGTGTCCAAGCCTATGACTGTGACTCACTAGCCACTCTAATTTGTCTAACAAGAACCAGTACTGCACATCAGGCGAGGACAGTGGGAGCTGCTGTATGCTGACCAGTTGTGGAGGAGCTGGTTGAGCAGGAGCTGTGCAAGGCATGTTGTTTTTTTTAGAAACGGTATGCCACCAGTGGTTAGTTCTGTACCTGTCTAACATTGTGCAGCACTTACCGGGCCGTCTTGTGCAGCTGGATTCTTGTGTCCCCTCTGCTGTCACCTGTCTTTCTCTCCTGTAGGGCCAGAGTGCTGAAGGAGGGGTAGCCAACCCCGGAGAGTTGGAGTGGAAGCACTACAGAGTGTGATCGTCGGGTAGGAGACCCAAGCTACAGTCGGGTGGAGGTAAAGGAGTAGACTGCTACAATATTGAACTTTTTACCCACCGAGGTCCTTGGAATTGTGTAGTTGAGTGAGAGGGATACGAGAAGGAGAGAGAAGACTGTGACTGTAAGTTTTGGAAATATCATCGAGGGGGAAGTGCGGCAGTTTGCTTTGCTTTGCTGTTTGTTTTTTTTTCCTCTTCCCCTCTCATGGTTTTATTATTCTAATAACATTGCAGTACAACCAATGCTGTTTAGTTTGTATTCTGACTGACACTTGATTAAGTAGAGAAGACGTTTAATAGCTATTTATTTGTGGGAAAAACTGATGCTTTTAGGCTAGGGTTTAGTTTTTTTTATTATAAAAAGTTTAAAATATAAAATTTGTGCCCTTTACCCCTGAGGAGCACGTGACCTGTCCCCAATAAGGACATGCACTGGCTTTTGTAGGACAGATCACCATTCTCTGTTTTACAACATGGCTGCATGGAAGCTGCATGGAAGCTAGTCAAACAGTCTTTCTCGAGTGCGCAATCTCTTGTATGTGGGTTAGTGCTGTGGAGATTTATTAGTCCATTTTTAGTTATTTTTATTAGTTCCATGATCAGGAGTCAAGCTAAGAGAAGGAGCTATGCAGGTTGTAGCTATAGTCTGGTGCACTCTGTTTATGAGTTTGTAGTACTCTGTTAAATGAAAGGAAGCACATTTGACTTCTGTGAGGCTACAGCATGGAGTAAGTACTAACTATTTCTAGTACCTGTGGTTCTGATGATAAGGGCATATTTTATGTAATTTGATATTAATTTAAGGATTGCTAAGTTTTATATAGTTTAGAAGTTTTTCCTGATTCCTCCTCCTTTTTGATTTTGTAAAGAGCCACAACAAATACATGGAGTATTAGCCTGCAGTTCAAAGTGGGTGTACAACGAATTGGTGACTCTAGGAGAGCAGACAAAACTTTAAGGGGGAATTGTGGAAGAAAGAAAGGAAATTCAACCTTTGAGGGTGAACAGAAATACCTGAAAGGAGTTTGTGACAGAGCTGAAAGATATCTTGATTGGGGTAAGGGAAAAGCAGTGGAAGAAAGTAGGGGCTACAGCTGTTGACTATGGGACAAACTGAATAATTACACTGTGAACTGTGGTTGTGAGGATTCCCCCCCCCCCCATTTTCTCCAGCTTCTATAAAAGGAACATTTTTTCATCCAGCTCTGGATTGAAATGGACTAAAGCACGAGGTCAAGCTGAATTAACTATAATATGAGCTGCAAGGTTGTGAGATTCCCCCACTGTTACAGTTTTAACCACGAACAACTTTATGCCCATCTTCTTGCTTGAAAATGGACTAGAATGATTGGAACATTGATGCAATGAAGAATTATTAAGATTATAACCAGTTATATTGGATAGTTTGATATTTAAGCAATAAGACATGACAAGGTGTGTGTTATTGTGTAAGAACGTCACTCCTGGGGTGGGTTGAAACATGAGGCAAAGCCGAGTGCTTCCACCACCCCAGGAGTGACGTTATTACATGATAACACACACCTTGGAGTGCTTTATTGCAATTATACAATGGCTCAATGTTAAATAAAACAAAAATAAAAATGAAAATGTTTTTAGTAGAGTTTTAGTGAGGCAGTATATATATTTTTTTTTAAAAAGGCAGTATATCTTTGTTTCTGAAAAAAAAAATGCATATCATCCAAAAAATCAACACAGTGATGTTATTGTGTAATATCATCACTGTCTCAGGCACACACAGATCCAATCAGAGTCCAGGAAATTTTCTTGCCATTGCATAATATGTTTTATGTTATTTTTTTTTATAAAAGCATAAGAGTGCTAGTTTATGCAAAACAGCTAATTTAGGATGCTATCTAGTTGAGGATGTGCAATAGTTTATATAAACTCCCTGGTAATTAGAATATACCCAGCACTTTAAAAAGTTAAGACCGTTTTGAACTGAAAGTGACAATTGATTGGGCTAAAAGTAGCCAACTTTTGATTAATAGCTGACTTTTAAATTACAATCTATTTTGCACATTTTTAGGTTTTATTGCGTGGTAAGTGATGCCTATTTTGCTACGACTTGGTTTTGCTGAGATTGCTAATAGATATTAAGGCCCAGTAGATTACAAACTGAAGCATTAGACTTGTAGTTGCTCCTATAGGATGGTGAATACAAGATTGCAGAGATTAAATAGCAGCAGGCCTTCGCTCCTGCAGAAATTACCATCAAAAGGTTCTAAGATGTCTGATAGGCAAATTATGGATCATTTAGTTAGGAAAAATAATACTTCTATACCGAGTGGTGGGGATATAATTCCTGATAGTGTCAAGGCTAGGGCAGAAGACATGGCAAATGTGTCAGTGGTGCTAGATCTCCCAGATGAATCTGAGTCCAATGTGCTGGTCTCAGATGGGCCTGGATATAGCCATGATGGCCAACACAAGAGGGTTTTTGAAAGCTACGAAGGAGAAAGGACCAGCAATGCTAATATCTTAGAAAGATCTCCCAAACTCTGGCATAATAGTGAGGCATCTAAGTGTAGTAATGAATATAGTTGTAAGTCAAGCATGATTGTTAGCTCTCAAAATAACAAAAATACTGAGATAAGAGAAGTACTTGAGAAGTTGCAACATATAATAGATGGCCTTAGATGTCTAGAAAAAAATAATAATTACCCAAGGCACTGTGTCGATTGTGAGGCAATTAGAACTGATAGTAATGATTTAAATGAGCAATCAGTTGATAATTTTATACCTGCTTGGTTAAGTGAGGAATTAATTACATTTTTTTTAAATCCCAATAATGCCTTTTTGATCCTAATGGAACAACTAGTAATTAGTAAGGATATAATTGAGAACATGGGATCACATATTGCCCTTAATGAAGTAAAGATCAATCAGATCCTTCAGAAATTTGAGCAAGGGCAAGTAATAACAGATAAAGAAGTAAGTGAGGAGACACAATTAAGCAGTGCTGAGAATTATCAATTGAGGCCTGATTTCAGTGTGATTGAAATCCCCGATACCCATGTGAGTCAAAGAAAACAGAAAAAAGTAAGAAAAAGAATAAGAATAGTGGAAATCATATAACCAAAAATAAAAAGGGAAAAAAGTTAGTAAAAAAAGAGAAATTGACAAAGGAAGGTAGTTTTGGTGATCCTCGAAAAGAGAGACCTTAAGTGAACAACATAATGAAATGCCACTATTAGGATCTGATGGTGAACTAGATCTGGTACAGCATAATGTCTTAGTGACATAATTAGCATTATTACAGCAAGAAATTACAGAACTAAATCAGGAATTGGGAGGTACTAGTGTTTACCTGCAGGAAACCTCAGAAGTTACAAAAATTGAGGGAAAACAGGATGGAAAAGTAAAAAGAGGGAACATCTCCAAAATATATCATATCCATCAGATCTTGATAGTCTCCCTATAATTAAATTATATGGGCCACATAACAGGAATTTTGAGACTACAATTTTGGAATTTCATGTTTTGGAATACTTGAAGAGGGAACTGGATATTGAAGTGACAGAAGATGATGTTGTAGAATTTAAAAAATTGTCAATTAGTGGAGTGACCATCATTGATATTTTTTTCCCCCAGAACTGCCAACTATGTGTGGGTCAATAGAGAAGCATTGCACAATAATGAAGTAATACTTTTATATTCAAATAGAGAAAAAATTAATAAAATAGTAGTAAGTAATGAAAGCACAGCTAGATGTAAGACCTTGACCTTATTTGGAATGAGTCAAATGATGCAAGAATCAAACTTAAAATTGACACAGGTAATAAGGGATCTGTTGACCAACTTCTTGGCAGTTCCTGTTGACAGTATGGGATGTATTCATGCCAAACGAGTGCATGAAGGAAGTCAAATTGACATTTTAGTTATGAATGAGAGGTTGGCTGACTTAATGTTATCTCAAGTAGGGAAACTGGACCACCTGGGATTGCATCTTGTGGATTCCAGAGTTTTAGTTGATGGTAGTATTGGTAATACCCTAATTAGTCCCAATGGGGCCATCAGAGTTCTTCCAATGGCAAACAGAATCATGTTGTTAGCTAGGTATAATGATGCTTGACTACCTACACTCCAAGTTAACACTCTATCTAATGTTAATTATATACTTCATGGAATACGGTATATCACTTGGAATATAGCTGGCTGGCAAAATATGCAGGCTGATAAAGATAGTGTCAATTATCTGATGGAATTTGAAGAAATCTGCCTGCAGGAAACCTGGCACACTAAAGATTCTGTTATTAGTCTAAATGGATATGAATGCAATCAGGTACCAGATTCTAAAATCCACAGTTCTCAGGAGGTGGTGAGGGTCTGTTGATGTCACCTTCCCCCGCCCCTGAACACAACTTGCTGACTAAAGTTCTCAGGAGATTGTGAGGGTCCGTTGATGTCACCTTCCCCCACCCCGAACACAACGCGCTGACTAAAGTTCTGAGGAGGTCGTGAGGGTTCGTTGATATCGCCTTCCCCTGCTCCCCGAACACAACACGCTGACTAAAGATAGATGGCTTTTTTCCTTGGCTCCACTTGCCAGCTGTGACTGCTGTGTGTGTTTTTTGGCGTCTTTTCTTAAATTCAAAAAGGACTATAGAATCCACCTAAACCAGTGACTTTAATTACTGCTAGTGCTTGCTGCTTTAATTTACTGTTGCCACACAAGTGGAGATAGTTTTATTTTTCAGGTTACCTGAATGTTTGCTGCATATCTCTGCTAAAATGTGTAAGGCTACATGAAATTTGTACTACTACACTCGCTGTTAAAGCTTACACTCGGCTTCTGAGCTCTCTCTCTCTTTGTATGCCTATTGTGATAGCCCCCCATCGCGATAATCTCCTGACCTTCCCTCTCTTCTCTGCATCCCTCATATAAAATTCTGACCTTCTTCTTCTCTCTTCCTCAGTTCTCAGGAGGTCGTGAGGGTCCGTTCATGTCGCCCTCCCCCACCCTCAAACACAACGCACTGACTAAAGGTAAATGGCTTTTTTCCTCGGCTCCACTTGCCAGCTGTGACAACTGTGTTTGTTTTTTTGGCGCCTTTTCTTAAATTTAAAAAGGACTACAGAATCCACCTAAACCAGTGACTGCAATTACTGTTAGTGCTTGCTGCTTTAATTTACTGTCGCCGCATAAGTGGAGATAGTTTTATTTTTCAGATTACCTGAATGTTTGCTGCGTATCTCTATTAAAATATGTAAGGCCGCATGAAATTTGGACTACTGCACTCACTGTTAAAGCTTACACTCGGCTTCTGAGCTCTCTCTCTCTCTTTGTGTGCCTATTGTGATAGTCCCCCCCCATCGTGGTAATCTCCTGACCCTCCCCCTCTTCCCTACATCCCTCGTATAAAATTCTGACCGTCTTCTTCTCTCTTCCTCAGTTCTCAGGAGGTCATGAGGATCCATTCATGTCGCCCTCCCCCACCCCCCAAACACAACACGCTGACTAAAGGTAGACGGCTTTTTTCCTCGACTCCACTTGCCAGCTGTGACCGCTGTGTGTGTTTGCCCTGCCGACGCAGAGCATCGGTCCCCACTGCCCCCACCACCACCCTTGCTTGGCTCTTCATTCCACTCCCTCATCAAACCACTCCCTCTCTGTTTTTAACCAATCACCCAATTTTTCCATCTGCAGGTTATTTCCTTTCACCACCAGAGGTCATACTGTCACAACTTGCCCAAAACCATATCTTTCTTCCCTCTCCTTCCCTGCCCCTTAAAGCTAAAATGACACCCTCACTGTCCAACAGGCTACTGCCCATGGTCTTCCCCAACCACTCAGTGTCCTTATAACACTGCATATCATGTCTTCCATCACCATATGTCACCTGCTACTGACCATAGCACCCATCTTCCTACTAGGGGAAGCTCCACTTCTCCCTCCACTCGGTGACTCAGAACAACCTAGCACCAAGCTCCTAACATTAGCCACCCTACCCACCCCTACCCCTGACCCATTCCTCTCACTCCACCAATGGACCATACTTCCCCTAAGCTCCAATCACCCTACTGGTACTACCGTGTTACTGCAATGGACACTACTCTGCCTGGCTTCTCCCTTCCCTACAGGATCTATCTACTCCCACTTCCACGCGGTGCTGTTCCCCCTCCCTAATGGTGCCTAAGCTCATGAAGAAATGTTTAAAGTTGTCTTCCCTGCGTATCCTCCTACTACTACTCCTTCCTTCTGGAGACATTTACCCCAACCCAGGACCCCCCCCCCGGGTTACTACATCCAAAAGCCTCTCTATCGCCTCCCTCAATATATGTAGCCTACTCAAGAAATTTGATTCCTTTCAGGGATGGGTTGCTCAGAATCGCCCCAATGTCATCTCAGTAGTTGAAACCTGGCTCAACAACCACACCCCAACTCTGCGGTCTCACTTCCTGGCTTCACACTATACCGGGCTAATAGAACCTCAAAGAAAGGGGGCGGTTGTGCACTGTATGTCCAGGAATCACTACAGTGTCTCACCCTACCCTCCCCATCACTTGAACAAGGGGCCCAATCTCTCACATTGAAAATCACTGTTGCCTGTAACAGAGCCCCCTTGTTCCTCTCCTCTGTATACATCCCCCCCCAAAATCAGAAGACCACTTTCCTCTCTGTCCTCAACCATCTCCAGACTCTCCCTGGCAATGCTGACATCAGTGCCCTTGGAGACTTCAATACAAACTAGCTGGCTGACACTTCAGCCCCTGTTAGGGATGCTGCAACTGTTCAGAACCTGAACCAGCTTGTGACTACTGCCACTAGAATAAACCAGAGGACTGGTACTGCTACCCTCCTACTGTAGATGTAGTGCTCACTAACAGCCCACATAAAGCTACACAGATCAGGGTACTACCCGATGCTCTGAGCGACCACTCCCCAGTGCTATATCACTGGTTGTACTGTATTAACAACCACCCCCAAAACTGTCTTACAACGTCGCCTCAAACCTGGCAAACTACAATCCCTTAAAAAGTACCTCCTAGTTACTGACTGGTCCCCCATAAGAAATGCTCAGAACATTGACTCTGCCCTCAGCTATTTCATTCATACATTCAACACTGCCTGCAACCTGTTTGCACCCCTAACCAAACAAAAAATTAAAGGTGCCAACACACCTTGGCTATCTCAAGCCCTGTTGGACCAGATGCATGAATTAAACAATCTGTGGCATATTGCATAGGATACCAGAAAACCCTCTGACAGGTGGCGCTACCAGGAAGCGCACAATAAATGCACCTGGGATATTCAAAAAGCAAAGGCTGAGTACTATAAAACCTTGCTCACCAAAACAGTTAGCAGTGTCAGTGGCTCAATAGGTAGCACACTCGCCTCTGAGGCCGGGAGATCAGAGGGCTGTAGGTTCAGTTCCCACATCTGGCACTTGGGTTAATATCCTAGTACTGACACTGTAGTGCAGCATGAGAGGGGTGCTGCACTTCTGAGGTGCCGCCTTTCGGATGAGATGTTAAACCAAGGTCCCATCTGCCTGGATTGGTGGTAGTTCAGGTGGATGTTAAAGATCCCATGGCACTTATCGAAAAGAGTAGGTGAATTTCCCCGGTGTCCTTACCAAATTTCCCTCATTCACTAAAAATATCACCAACAGCTTAATCAGGTTCAAGGTCAGTTGGCATTCATCTGTATCCCCTTCCCTCGGGTCGTGCCTGAAAATAGGCAGGATTTGTCTAGTGCACTTACCCGGTCAACAAAAACTAAATAAAATTAAAAATAAATAAAAATAAATAAAAACATGGGTCTCAGGTCGCAAGTTCTGGGACTCACTCAAAACGCTAAGTGGCAAAGCTTCCACTGCCCCACCTACCCATATCAGGGCCAACGGATTTATCACCTCAGATCCAGCCCTTATTGCAGACACATTAAATGACACCTTCTCTGACCTCACTGGTGTTTCTCCCCCAACTTTTTCTCCTCCACCCACCCTCACCACCACTCCGCCCTCCCCATCCCCCTTTCCACTTTAAAGCAGTTTCCCAGCGAGAAGCTGCCCCTCTTCTACTCAAAGCCCTCAGTAAATCTCATTTCAGCAGTGACACACTGGACCTAAAACTGCTTAGACTCACATTCAATGAGGTTCTCCCCCCCTTACCATGCTTTTGAACCACTCCCTTTCTCTGGGCCAGTTCCCCACCAAATGGAAATTTGCACTCATCACTCCTATCCTTAAAAGTGGTGACCCACCCTGCCTGGGAACTACCGCCCAATATCAATCTTGCCTCCCCTCTCTAATACCCTGGAGAAAATCGTGGCCACCCAACTAACAGACTATCTCACTAAATATAGTACCCTGTGTCCTGAGCAACATGGCTTCCACCAGACCATAGCACCACCACTGCCCTCTTGGAGTTTACAAACACCCTCCACACATCCCTGGACACTGGCTACACAGCTGGTGCTGTCTTTATAGACCTCTCAAAGGCATTCGATACTGTGCACCACTCACTTCTCCTGGAGTCCCTCACTCAGATAGGCCTCTCCCATGAGACCATTGACTGGTTTGCCAGCTGTCTGTCTGAGAGAGCCCAGACAGTCCAGATTGCCCACTCCCTGTCATCCCCCACCAAGTCAGGTCTGGGGTCCCTCAAGGCTCAATACTTGGCCCACTTCTCTTCTCCCTATTCCTCAACACCCTGCCCAATGCCTGCTCGGGAAAAATTCTATTGTATGCAGACGATGCAGTCCTCTACAACTCACACACTGATCCCACAGCCCTCCACTTAGCACTCCAGAAATCCTTCTCTGAAGCTGAATCCTGGTTCATTCAGCATAGGTTAGTATTAAATTACAAAAAAAATAAATCCACAATGTTTGCACCCCCCCAAAATAAGAACCTAGTACAACCCTTGCTCATCCTGAACTCAATGAAAGACCCCCATGACAGGTTACCACTTTTAAATACCTTGGTATCACCCTAGACACTGATCACACTTTCCACAACCATATCCAGATGCTCAGCACCACCGTTAATACACGTATTGGTCTCCTTCACCGCTATAAGCACTGCCTCCCCCCTTGAATCTCTCCGCCTAGCCATCTCTGCATCCATTCTATCTCTAATTGATTATAGAATCATCATCTATGGTGCAGCCGACATCACCTACCTACACAAGATTAGACTGGCCCTCAATAAGCCTTGCAGACTTGCTACAGGCTGTCCTAGACTTACACACACCTGCACCCGCTACGCCTCAGCAAACTGGCTCAATTTCGATGGGAGGCTAAAGTACCAGGCCTGACTCTTCACTAAGAAAATCACCTCAGGATTATTCCCACCAGCCCTCTCCCCACTACTTCAGTCCCCACTGTCTACCCACCTCACACGGCAATCAGCAACTACCCACTTTCCACTTTAGGGTACCTTGCTGCAAGACCACCTCAGGCCAAAGAACGTTTCAATATCTGGCCCCATCCTGGCTCAACTCACTCACAAATTCCCTCCTCACTGAACCCAAACTTGGTCAGTTCAAGTCCCAACTAAGGGACCTTATCACCCAGGGATCAGGATGTGACTGCCCCAAACCTGACCTTCCATTTCTACCACCCCCACCTCCCCCTACTTCCCTTGACCATGGACCTAACACTGGTCCACCACCTCTGGGTATGCCTATACCATGACAATGGACCCCAATGTCCTGCCTTGGCCAACAAAGAACTCCTGGTCATGGCTAGAGCCATTACCCTGAAATATTATGCTTGTACCTATGACCTTTTGCACTTTGTACCTTGTTTAGCAGTTCTCTGTTACCATGTATTCCCTGTTGCTATTTTGTATTTTCTGTATTCATTTGCAACCATTCTGTAACCATTGTCTTTAATTACTATGTTAGTTGTTACTTTGTCCACGGTTGTCTCTGTCTTATGTATGATGTGGAACCTTTGTAAAGGAGTCTTTGACTCAAAGGTGTTATCCGATATTTATTAATAAATAAATAAACAATAAATAAATAAAATTACAGGAACAGGCAGATATTCTGGAGGGATTTTCACACTAGTTAAAATTGGTTCCTGTTATACAGTGATAGACTGGAAATCTTCCAAGAATTGTCTGGCTGTTCTACTTAATGAAAAATATGAAATAGTAGTAGTTAACTGTTATGTACCCCCAGAAAATTCTTGCTACTATGCAGAAATGATTTGGCAAGCGATGTTGGAAATTATAAAAGAAGCACAACAGATATTTCTTGGAGCAGAACTACTTGTATTGGGAGATTGCAATGCACGAATAGGACCCTTTGATGGTCTTTCAGATTATTAATTTTTTTCTTATTACTGTCCTGTAGATCAGTTGAGGTCTCGGCAATCAAAAGATAAAATAGTAAATAAAAATGGTAAAATAGTGGTAGAAAAATTAAAAGAGAATAATCTATACCCTTTAAATGGGAGATATGAAGGGGATCAAGATGGTGAATTCACTTTTGTGTCCGCACGAGGGGCCTCCTTGGCTGATTTTGCCTTTTGGTCAGGTCTGCCAGGATTCTGGAGTAGATGTTATGTTCAAATAAGAGCAGAGCATGATCATTATCCAGTTATAGTGTATGGTAGAATGTTGTTATGGATAGAAATCCATAACTACAATGGAGTTTGTTATGCTGCAGTAGCTATGTCATCACAGCTGTTATACTGCACTAGCTATGTTACTACTGCAGCATAACAACTTGGAATGCTACCACATAGTTGCTTTCCTCAATCCAGTTAAACTGGAAGTTGTGTTTTTTTTTTTAAACTTGAACTTGCAGAAACATCTGCAGCACACTGTGTCAGTTAAAAAAGAAAAAAGAAAATGTTAAAATTTCTATTCTCTGCTGCCTTCTCCAGCTGGTTTTGTGTGATTTTCTATGCTGTGACTGCCCATGCACTATAAAAGATTGTGTATGAGCAGTCATACACAAACAAGGAAATTCTTGTATCTTGAGGTTCCCTTGGTAACAGAGCACCTCTTGAGCTGCGCTCTCGAGGTCATCTGTTACCAAGGAAACCTCTCGATACAAGAATATCCTTGTTATGTATGACTGCTCATACATAATCCTCTATATATCAGAAACTTAAGAGGTATATGAGAAAAATCAGGAAGTAGACCATTTACTTTTTTTCTGAAATTAGAGCGCGCCACGCAGAATTATTTGGAGACAGGACTTGCATAATAATATTATACCAGTAATTCAGAATTCTATAGAGGCACAATCAGCCGAGGTTATTGGTCACACAGATATGGACTATATTCTAATCCAGATTAATACAGTCTTTATGGAGATTAAATTATCTCTAGAATACCCCTTTAACAAAAAAGATGACTTGGGCAAAGATACCTGGTTTGATAAAGACTGTAGAAAGGCAAAATCTGAGGTTAGGAAACTCTGCAGGGGTTATAATAAGTCCAAAAAATAAAGAAAACCTTATCCAGTTAAATGAAGGAAAAAGAAAATATAAAAACCTAATATTAGAAAAGAAAAGGGGTTATTATGAGACTAAGGCACAGATATTCAAAACTTAGCACAGTGCGCTAACCGTTTGCGCAGGATTAGCGCAGGGTTAGCGCGGGACAGCCATATTCAAAGAGGGAGATAGCACGCACTAAACACAATAGCGCCAGGCTAAAACATAATGTATGCAAGGGGCAAAGTGGAGGACCAGGAACCTGCATATGGGCGCAATGGGCTATTCAGAGATATAGCGCTGCACAATGTACCATTGTGAGGCACTTAGCACAGCGCTATCTACTGCCTTTAAAAGGGAGGCCTAAACCCAGGGCAATCCACAGAGGAGAGAGTGGCCAGACCAGGAAGTGTAACACAATGGCTTTATTTAGCAATGCTGTAGTGCTGCACCTGATGGAGCAGGCTGTGGAGGAGGATGAAAGAGAGCAGGCCCAACAAGACCCATTACCAAGACGAAGGAGGAGATATGCTGTGCACAGATGGTACCGGGCCCAGAGTCTCCTTTGAGACCCTGCCTGATGACCACATTGTTGGCCAGTAAAGGTTGGACAGGGGAATGTTGAGGCAGCTATGCGAACTCCTGCATGAGGAGCTGCAGCCATACACCAGGCGCAGCCACACCATGTCAGTGGAGCAAAAAGGTGACTTCAGTGATGTGCATCCTAGCCATTGGGACATTTCAGCACCCAACGAGGGACACCATTGGGATATCGCAGTCCGCCACATTGCGCCTCCTGACCCAGTTCTTTGATGCTCTCCTGCCACATGCTGGTTAGTTCATAGTATTCCCCAGCATGGCAGCAGAGCGCACAACATCCATGCAGCATTTCCATCGAGTTGCGCACCTACCCGCTGTACTTGGTGCCATTGACTGCACCCATTTCTCCATCCATGCACCACCTGGTGATGCCAGTGACCTGTACGTGAACAGGAAGGGCTTCCACTCCATTAATTGCCAGGTGGTGTGCGATGCGACAGGGTGCATTAGCAATGTCTTTGCACAGTACCCTGGCAGTGCCCATGATGCCTTCATCTGGCACCAGTCCCGGCTGTGCCAGGCATTTGAGGAGGGCAGGATTCCACGTGGGCATCTAGTCGGTGAGTATGGGCAGCTACAACAGGGTGATAGCACAGGGGAGATGGGGATAGGCAAGGGTAGTCATGGGAGGGGAAGGGAGCAATGGTTCAGAGCAGCAGTGGGCACTGTGCAGGACAGCAACATTAACACCTGATTTATCTCCACAGGAGACAGTGCCTATCCCCTATGACCCTGGCTGCTGACACCAGTACCTCGGCCAGCAACAGTGGCTGAGGAACAGTACAATGAGGCACATGCTGCTACAAGGAACATCATAGAGAGGGTCTTTGGGATGCTCAAGATGCGGTACCATTGCATAGACCAGTCAGGCAGTGCCTTACAGTACAGCCCTCAGAAGGTATGCCGTAACATCCTGGTCTGTTGTATGCTACACAACATGGCACTGAACCATGGGATATGTGCACCTGAACCTGAGGTACATTCTGACAGTGAGCCAGAGCCAGGGGTAAGGGGGATAGTAGAGCAACTTGAGCGGCGGGATCCACGCATGGCCCGCTGGGCCATAAAGCACAGGAGCAGCATCATTGAGACACTGAACCAGGATGGACGGTGAGTACAGAAAACACAGACAAATAAAATGGTGTCAACAGTACATTTAATGATAGTGCATATACAGTACAGTGAAATCTGTGTGATATATAGGTGCTGTACACATTGCCAGTGTGGTGATGTAATGTGGTGCAATGCGTGTGATGTGTGCGGTGTGTGTGATGTATGTCTTGGCCACCACCATACCCCTCAACTGTAACACAGTACGAGGAACAGTACTACAGTTACATCTCTGCAGCTACCTATTCCAGAGTGTGAGGACCTGTCCCACACTCAGTGGCAACACTGTAAAGAAATTCCCCATCATAGGCAATACCAACAAAGCCAGGCAATTAAGAAAAGATGGCCTGAACAGATAAGTAAACAATGTAACAGGTCAGTTAGCTGCTGAGGGAATGCAGTGAGAAGGAGGTCCACATTCTGCTCAGTAGTATCACATCCTGAGAGGCACTGTGGTATGGTCGGGGGACAAAAAGGTGAGAAATATGGCCACTACCCAGGTGCGTACAAGAAACAGCACTGTATATATGTGATGGCAGGGGCTGTGGCATGGGAGTGAACAAGGGCCATGGAGGACTGTGTTTGTGCAGGGGACATGGGAAGTGGCTGTGTGCATAAGCATGCAGGTGAGGGAGTCAGGGCCACAGCACGCATGTGGTGGAGCACATCAGCTGCACTTGCCGCCGCGCACACGATGCACACCCTGTGTATGGGGCAAATTGCTGGGTGTGCTACATGCTGAGGACATTGTTAGGATGGATTGAGGTGAGGCTGGGAGGGCAGACTGTCCACAGCCACACTTTGAGGCCTGCATAGGAGTGGAGGGAGGTTGGCCACGATGCCATGCATGTCCTGTGGATGAACAGGAGGTAGGGGTAGAGGAGGTCGCGCTCACCCTGCACGAACCCCTGCCTTGCTGCTGCCCATGTGAGGCATGGCTGTGCTGGCATCTGGTTGCACCCTGCAGTACTGTGGTGATAGTGTCCCGCAGCACCACAGCATGGACATGCACAGCAGCAGTTAGGCCACCAAAGCCACTCTCAATGGTGGCTAGAACACGGGTCACCCTCTCCTCCGACCGCTGCTCAGCACGGGCAAGACCAGTGCTCACTGTCTCCTGCAGCTGTGACAGCTCATGCCACAGCTCCCTACAGAGATCATGCAGGTCCTGCTGGGCTGCATGCTGTGAGACCAAGGCCTCCTGGAGCATGGGCCATGCACCATGGCCATCTTGTGCAGGTGCAGCATCAGCATCCTGCACCTGTGGCAGGGGTCGTGGCTGGCACTGGGCAGTGTGTTGTGGATGTGAAGGGACCTGTGGGGGTGGTTGGCAGGGCATTGGCCACTGCAACTGTGGCCTCACAGGTGACTGAGCACATTGCTGGACTGGACCTGCGGTCAGTGCCCTGTGGGACATGTCCAGTGGGCAAGACTGTTTGAGCAGGGGAATAGCAACTGTGGGAAGATAGGTGTCATGTGCCTGAGTACCCCTTGTCCCCAATTCAGGCATGGTGCCATCCCCCACTGCACCAAAACCTCTGGTGTCACTAGCCACACACAGAACCGGCATATCGGGCTCCTCCCCTGCATCCTCTGAGCCGTGTCACTTGTGACAGTCAGGATCACCACCTGCTCCCCACTCTGATCCTCCACCTGGGCATACTCAGGTGGATTCAGGGATTCCAGGAAGGCTGTGTCCTCCTCATTCAATGTTCCAGCATATGTCAGTGCCTCATAACGTCTGTGAGTGGACATGGTGCTGACTGGCATGGCCACTGCCGGTCTAGCTGTGGCTGCCATGCCTGATGTGGAAGGGTGCAACTCTGCTGTGTATGAATCCTCAACCTCCCGTACAACTGTGCCTGGCCCCATCTGGGACATAGCCTGCTGGACATGTAATGCTGAAATGGAAGAGACTGATGTTAGTTGCTGCTACAGTGACCAGCCCACTCACCCCCACAGCACTCCCAACAATGCCACATGCACACCCAGCAATGTGTGCCCTCCAGCATGCCCATGCAGACCCCAGTGTGCATCCCATGCAATTGCAGCCTATGCCCTAGGAGCCCCTGCACCATGGCACACATGCACTCATGACATGCACCTGCCAGCAGATGCCCATCACTGTGCAGCCCCAACACCACCCTTACAATGGAACATACCCATGTGGGCCCTATGCATGCACCATGACAGTAGTGATGTGTGCCTCTGTCCCCATGGTGTTGCTGTCCACTGAGTGGTGGATACATGCCACGAACTTACCTGCTCTGGGTGGTGTAAGCGGTGTCTCACACCCACTGCCTTCAACCCCCCAACTGCCACTGGCCACAGGGTTGAGGCTACAATGGCCGTCAGTGGGTCCCAGTCTCGCTGCTCAAGTGGCTGTGGTCCCCCACCAGTGTGCAGCCTGTTCTGGATGTGCCTCCTCCTCCTTCGCCCTGAGCAGCAGGTCATTCCACCTTTTCCAGACGGCATCAGTGCTATGGCCATGACCACCTACGGCGTTTACTGCTGTGGCAGTCTCCTCCCACATCAGCCAAACAGTGGCATCTGTTGACTTGTTCCTGCATAGGACCATCTCCCTGTCATTCACAGCATGTACCAGGGCTCGCAGCTCATCTCCAGAAAATTTGTGGGCCCTGAGTAGCTCCTGTCCTACAGCCTTACCTGTGTGGGACAGAAGGCAGGGAAAGGGTTATTCAGAGTTGTGAACAAACATTGCACAGTTGTAACAGTATCATATGGCCATGATGCAACACACAGTTGCTAACATGCCCCCACCCCCTGAGGAACGGCAACAGGACATGCACGATTCACCTCAGTGCTGTGGAATCCTGCAGGCCGCACATGTGGAAGCCAGCTGTGTGTGTGCAGCACACAGTTGTGCTGCCCATGCTGCTGCCTGTGGCATGTGAGAGGTGGCCTGGCTGCACATGTTGGCATGGACATGGGTGCACTGCAAGGCAATCACAAGGCCTACAGCCACAGACAGTGTCTAATGTGCACATAGATACATACATAGATACATAGACAGTGTCGGCAGATAAGGGCCTATGGCCCACCCAGTCTGCCCATTTAAGTTTGTAAGTTCAGTTTATGTTTTCCAGGAAGTCTGTTGCCCCTTACCCCTGACCTCCAGAATTCCTTTATGTCTATCCCATGCATTCTTAAATCCCGTGATTGTTTCAGCCCCCACCACTTCCTCTGGCAGGGTGTTCCACTTGTCCACCACCCGTTCTGTGAAGAAATTCTTCCTCACGTTTCCTCTGAATCGTCTCTCCTCCAACTTCATCCCATGCTCTCTAGTCCTGGAACATCTTTTCGCTTAAAAATAGTGCATTCCTGCACCCTGTTCCTCCCTGTAAGATACTTGTATGTCTCTATCATATCCCTCTCTCCTCCTCTCCTCCAGGGAGTACATATTCAGTGCCTTCAACCTGTCCTCATAGGACTTGTGATGCAATCCATGCACCATCTTTGTTGCCTCCTCTGAACCTTCTCTACCCTGTCTATGTCCTTACGTAGGTAAGGTCTCCAGAACTGCACAGTGTACTCCAGGTGCGGCCTCACTAGTGTCTTGTATAGTGGAATTATGACCTCCCTTTTCCTGCCGGGTGATGCCCCTGCCTATGCATCCCAGCATCCTATTTGCTTTACCTGCTGCCTTGTCACACTGTTTCCCTGCCTTGAGGTCATCAGAGATGATAACCCAAGATCCCTTTCCTGCTTGGTGCATGCTATATCCTCACCCCCAACTGATATATTGTGCCAGGGTTTTTGTACCTCATATGCATTATCTTGCACTTCCTTGCATTGAATTTCAACTGCCAAACCCCTGACCATTCTTCAAGTTTCTGCAGGTCCCTTCTCATTCTGTCTACACCCTCTGGTGTGTCTACTCTGTTACAGAGCTTTGTGTCATCAGCGAACAGTGAAATTCTGCCTTCTAGGTCCTGTGCAATGTCACTGATGAAGATATTGAATAGTACTGGTCCCAGCACTGATCCCTTTGGTACCCCACTGGTCAATCTTCCCTCTGTGGAGTGACAGCCATTTACCACCACCCTCTGTATCCTGCTGCCCAGCCAGTTACCTACCCACCGCACTACTGTCCTGCCCACACCCATATTCCCCAGTTTGTGCAATAGTCTTCTATGTGGCACAGTGTCAAAGGCCTTGCTGAAGTCCAGACTCATGGTGCCCCCTGGCACATCCAGTGCCATGCTGGGCCTCTGCACACCCAGCACCATGGAACACATGCTGTGGAAGCATGGGTTATCTCCCAACAACAGGGCTAGATGGCTGACCAGGACACACATTCTGCTAGGGGTGTGGCATAGGCACCATTGCATGTGCCGGAGCATGTATCAGTGCAGCTACATTGCACACACATACAGGCATGGTGTGTGTATAGGTGATCCTGGCACAGCTGTGCACAAGGCCTGTGTGTGATCCACCATGTGTCGCAGGTGTGGGTACTGTACAGCAATAAAGCTAGGGTACTGCACCCCCAGCATGTGTGTCAATGCATGTCACGCAATGGCCTGGATGTGCACACTGTAGATGGACTGGCCTGTCATGGGGGTAGACACCCTGGACCACAACAACAATGGTACTGCCCCTGCCCCTGGTGCACAGCACTGTGCACAGACAGTCAGCAGCCAGGACCGCAGTGTACCAACACTATTAACTGCATGAGTACTGTCTGCCAGGACCCACATGCACACATCACACAGCACAATACAGGGGTGGAGGGTTGGCTGCCTATGATGCAGATGTCAGTCGATGACATGGGTGACAGCACGGGTACCTGTGGCAGTTGTCACACTGGAGTACATGCACCCTACAGTCACAGTGGACTACTGACCCACTCCAGAGTGCATCCTCCACACCACTGATCACATTCCACTGCCATCCCCAGCACCACAGCATGCAGTCATTCAAGCATGGCCTGCGCAATGGGTGTTGGACAGTGCATGATGCTGGTGGAGCACCACTACCCACATAGGGGCAGCCAAGAGGGTTAATGGGCCACCCAGCTCCCCCCAGCACCACCGCATACATGCCCAGCCACACTGCACCAGTCAGGCATCAGCTGCAGTCCCAAGGCCATTACCAGTACTCCACTGCTGGACGGTTCACAGATATCATAGCCTGCCACATACAGGCAATACAGGAGCAACCTGTGCATGGCAGGGACGATACAGCCACACATGTGGTACTGCTCCACCTGGAATCAGGTCCTGTCATGCCAGACAGGCAGGTGGCTGGTATTGTCTGGGTCAGCCTATTGTCCATGCAGAACAGGACTATAAAGTATAGATAGCTCTGATTACACACTGATATCCAGCAGATTACAGCCCTGGCATCCCAGTGGTGTGATGTCAGGACCATATGAACTCATCTCAGCTATGTCTCAGCAGTGGGTTAACTAGACAGACTGCCACTGTTAGTCAGTATTCTACACACCTGGAATGTGCTTGGAAGCCTCAGTACAGTAGTTCTATAAAAGTCCAGTTGTCACAGTGTACTGTCACTAAGTCTAGCAATCTCCATGTCTGATAGGGGTTAACACTTTTACTATGCTGGCCCACAGTCATTTGGTCCATGTATCCCAATACTGTGTGTACAGTACCTACACATACATGTGGCTGTACCACAGAGTTAAATCAAATCAAAATTCTTTATTTATGCAGGTGAACACCATTGAGCAAGCTCATTTACAAGGTGGACCTGCATTACACAAGACAAGTAACAATGCATTTATATACAGACAAATAGACAGTAGATGCAAGAGTACAACAGTACAGGTAGGCCTGCAATATACAGGATAAGTAAAAATACATTTGGGTTCAGGTAAAAGACAGTCGGTAAAGGTATACATAACAATAGGGTAGCAAGTCAGTAAAAATTTATACCAGATACAACAACATACGTGGTTTAGTATTCCTGTAAGGTAAAGGCATTATAGTCCAGCGAAGAAATTAGTTGAAATGGATGCTACAAGCGAAGAGACATACATAGTCAGTTTAAAAAGACCCAGGCACCGGCCTGCCGGTGCAGCGGTAGGGCTACCGCTTGTGGTGCCAGCGACCCAGGTTTGGGAACGGACTCGGGTGGCTGGAGGGCCAGTTTGGGGGAGGAGGATTGAGCACCCAGGGGCTGCTTTCCTCCTCCAGGTGGGGTGGGATGTGGGTCCCACTGCAATACCGCCACCTGGGTGACCACGGGTGGAGGTGCAGCGAGACAGCATATAAGGGAGGGAGGACGTCTACCAGGAGCCAGATCATTAGCACATCATGACGTGCGTCACTCCATAGCCCCCCTTGCGTGCAGACGTCCTGTGGGTTGGGACCAGGAAAAGGGGAAAAACCCTGTGCTGGGCTCCTGTAGATGGGACCTGGCTGTCCCGAGATAACCCTTAACCAAGCTCCATAGATGGGGCTGGTGATGCCTTCTGATGCATACTTGAGGTGTGAGAGGGGGACTAAAGGGGGGTTCCTCTCCTCCCCATCCGGGAGGTAAACCGAGACAGAATGGGGAAAGGCTAACCAGTACTCGGAGGGAGGTACCTGGGGCGGGACTAAGGGAATACACAGCCTAGGGATCCCCGAAGAAAGGAATCTAGTACAGCGAGAAGGGGGGTATAAAGAGAAAGTATTAAAAAGACCCAGGCGTATCAAGGGGGAGATGTGTCATGAGAAGTGGGCAGCCAGTGGGGGGGGTCTGGAACTGGAATAATACTAGGAGCGAAGGAATGAGATGCTGTGGGTAAACAAGGAATAGGTGGGTGTGGGAGGGTGAGATTTAGGGCGATAGATAAGTAGGTGGCTCAGGGTCAAGTTATGCGCTGATACAAGAAGAAAGGAGGATGGGAAAATCAGGGAGGATGTGGAAGGGGGGTGTTAGTAAGCTAGGATCGTTGGAAGCAGTTGCAGGCTTCTGTAATGTATTTTGAGTATAAGGACTTAAACACAGTGAGACTAACAGGAGTCCTCAGTTTCAGTGATTTCTGTAGCACATTCCAGAGTGACGGTAGAACGAATCCTATGGCAGCTCTCCCAAAATGCGTTATAGCTTTGGGCACTTACATAGAAACATAAAAACATAGAATTTGATGGCAGATAAGGACCGCTTGACCCACCTAGTCTACCCATTTCCCTACCTAATGGATAAGCTGTGGATCCTAGTTAACCAACAGCCTACTTCCTCCTACCCCCCCACTAGAATTGCCTTATGTCTGTACTATGCATTCTTGAATTCCCCCACTGTTTTTGACTCTACGACCTCCTCAGGAAGACTGTTCCATGTATCCACAACCCTCTCTGTGAAGAAATACTTCCTCACATTACCTCTGAGCCGTCCCCCCTCTATCTTCAAATTGTGCCCCCTTGTTTTTGCACATCTCTTTCTCTGAAAGATGCTACCCTCTTGGACTTTCAGAGATATCAGTGAACAACTTCTTAGGGCATAGGTTCCAGGCATATTGAGAGTCAGACAATCAACAATGTACTGCGGAAGTTTGCCAGTGATAGCTCTGTAAGTCCAGAGAGCTGCATTTTTATTTCATCTGTAGTGTAGGGAGGTCCAACCTATGACCGCATATAAAGAGCAGTGATGGGTGGAGAAGGGGAGACCAGTGATGACCGCAGAGTCAATACTGGGGTAAGGCCCATTTACACATGATGGGGGGTTCCCATCCACTATACCTGACAATGTCTGATGTACAGGTGATAACCATGGTGTAATCACCTCTCGTGGTTGCTAGGGCAATTGTAAGCCTCTCAAGCTGCGCACTCGAGGTTTACTGATATCCTAGCAACCACTCGAGGCATTTACACCATGGTTATCACCTGTATGTCAGGCAGTCTCCTCGATTACATCACACAGATTGCATACAGTACAACACACAGGTAAATACAGTGGCTCAGCAGGTAGCACAGATGCCCTGTGGCTGGGAGATCAGATGGATGTGGGTTCTAGTCCCACACAAGGCTCCTGGGTTAATATCCTATAAGTGACACTGCAGTGCAGCATGAGGGGGTGCTGCACTCCTGAGGTGCCATCTGTTGGATGAGATGTTAGACAGAGATCCCATCTGCCTGCTCTGGTGGTAGGTCAGGTGGATGTTAAAGACCCCATGGCACATCCTGAAATGTGCAGGGGAATATCTACAGTGCCATGGCCATGTATCCCCCATTCACAAGAATACCACAAGCAGCACAATCTGTTTCAAAGACATTTGGCATTGACCTGTATCCCCTTCCCCCGGGTTGTGGCTGAAAGAGGCAGGATTTGTCTACAGCACATACCCAGTCAGCAAACACTACAATAAGCAATACGCATGACAGGCAGAGCAGCGCTATGCACAACCAGCGTGCCCTGCTGGGTCAGGGTTCTGATTCTCATGGACCTTGCAAGCTGTGCTCTCGGTGTCATTGGGCCTCAGAATCCTTCTGTGGCAGAACACACTGGTGCTGCAGAGTTTCCCATCCAGTATCCCCTATGTGCTGCTGCAGTAGTGCTGTCATTATGATTATCTGCTGCAGTACTGATGTCATCACTGCTGCAGGAGTGCATGGCTTGCTGGCACAGTGTTACTGTCCTCACAATACCGCAGTGGTGTCAGTAGTCTTGAACCGCTTGAGACATCACATGTCGGTGTCAGTATGGAACAGAGTGCAGAGTAACACACTGCACACATGTGACATACTACATCTATGCAATATATCACATACATGATGCCGTAGTTATACACAGCCTGTGTTCTGTCACCTCGAGCATCTGTGCTCCCGAGGTCACAGACTGAGAACCCCTCTGTGGCAGTACATACGGATTGTGCAGACCGGACCATACAACAGACAGAGTAGACATGTGTTACAGCCCTGACCTGGATGTCTGCCATCATTCAGTGCTATCAAGCCATGCACATATGACATGGGGATGCCCAACTGTTGTCAGCATGGTGACTACACAGAACATTCATGAACAGCAGCCTCATCCAGGGCACAGTCAGTTAGCAGTCATCTGTATCCCCCTCCCCCAGGTCCATACCTCTCAACTGTACCACAGTACGAGGAATGTTCCTTATGGTACGGCACAACAGCACGCTGTTTAACATTGTGAGGAGTTGTCCCACATTCAATGGTAACACTGTAAGGCACTACTCCACAGTAAATGTTGCAGAACATATATAGCTCAATTACTAACTGACCTCCTGAATATGAATGCAAATAGTTTAACAGTGTTCTGGACCTCTGAGGTGAAGTTTGAATATGTGTTCCACATTTTACTCATGTGTTCCACATATTAAGAGGCATTGTTCCACATTTGAGGGACATAAGGTTGGGCGGTATGGCCAGGTTGTGCCTGGCACTAGGCACCCAGTCAACATAAACCACATCACAAACCTACTGCTATGTCCCTGGAATTGTACCTCTGTGTCAGCCCACATGCAGTACATACCTGGCTGGCTCTGTGAGTGTTCCAGTGACATCCTGTGCTGCAGCAGTAATCCCACAACAACATGTATTACCGATAAGCAACTCAGGTGGGGCACTGTTAGCCCTTACATAGCACAGCCGGGCAAACAAGCCTGTTAAACATGTGAATGGGCCATTAATGATATGCTAATCTCCTTGTTAGCACCATGCATACACAATGACCATCATTTGCATATGCTGTTTGAATATGGCAGATGATAGCGCCGGGCAAAGTGTTTAGTGCCGGGAAAACCATATAGCACCGGGCAAACCACATAGCACTGGGCTATCTCGGCTATGCTTAGCGCAGCACTGTTACAATAGCGCTGTGCTAGGGCTGATTAGAGCAGGTACGGTGCATGCGCAGGTTGGGGCAGTCTGCGCTAACCTGTCCAGCTATTGTTCCTTAGCACTGAGCTAACCATGTTAGCGTGCTGCCACTGCGCATGCCTGGTACGTCTGCATGGGATCATGGCAGGGTCACTCATTCACATTGCGCACACTTCCAGCTAGCATGGCACTATTGCATAGTTCTGCATGGCACTAGGCTGAACTGTTTGGAAGTGTCAGGGTGTGTGGGCTATCTGTTGCCAGTACAGCAATACCTTTCCCTCCTCTTGTATCAGCCATGTCTGGGAGGTGTAGGCAAAGGGCAGTGGTGGGCCCTCATAGGCGTTGGGATGAAGTGGAGATGACCAACCTTGTACAGCTCACTCAACAGCGCCATAGGTGCCTGTTTGGAGAGGTCCGGGAGGGTGGCCGCTCCCATAGCCAGGTCTGGGCTTCAATTGCCCGTCGCCTCACAGCACTCACTAGAATACCACATGATGGGGAGAAGTGCCGCCACCAACATGTGAACATCAGGCGCAGGCAGCGCCTGCTGCTAGAACGATGCTGGGCAATGATTCGGGAGGGGACTGTGCCTGTGCCAGGTATGTGATGCCTCTCACCACTGTGATGTAATGGGTGGTGGGGATGTGTGTTGGATGGTGTACTTGTGTGTGTGTGTGTGTGTGTGTGTGTGTGTGTGTGTGTGCCATGGCCCATTAACATACCATCGAGGGGGCTGTGTTGCTGTGCTGGTGGGGTTCAGCACAAATCTACCATGCTATTACTGTTGTGCACCTTGTGTAATGATATGTGACATGGGTCACTCTTGGACATGGGTTTATGTCCCAATGATGTTTTACCATTTTCTACCTGTACAAATGTACACTTTTACTACTACTACGATATGTTGGTCTTCTGCCATGGGGACCTCCAGTCAGGTGTGTGTGGACTGTGTGGGCCAGGGGGATGGAGCATCTTGAGAGTGTTGTCTGCAATGTCCTGCACTGTGGTGGCACACTGCCCCATACCACCTACTGTGGTGGCATGGACTCATGACACCTGGCCCCCTGCCACATCCACTGTGTTCTGCCAAGCTGCCAGGGGGCTGCGTGCAGCTGTGCCTACTTTGTACATCCACAGTGTGTGGTTGAGTGTGTTGTCTGGGCTAACCTCCCAACCATTTCACACCCACTTGTGGTATATTGCCTCTTACAATGCGGCATAAGTGGGACGACTGTGGATCACTTACACATAGCTACACCTACACTGCTCAGAACACTGTCACAGTGTTTGCAGTTATGTTCCAAAGGTCTGTTAATTCATTGTATGGTATATGGTTCACATAATTGACTATGGCTCTGTGCTTTTGTATGTGTCCACTGCATGTGGGTCGAGTCCTCACAATGTGGTACAGGGAGCTTCTGTGACGTACACTGAGGAGCGTTCCTCAGAATGTGGTACTGTTAAGAGGTATGTGTCAGGGTGTGGTGCACTCCACCACCACTGCTGTGTCTGTGCCATGACACTGGCCAGTGGCTCGGGTGACAGTTCCATGGCATTGGTGCCCTGCTGTGCTGCACACTCTCACGGGTGTGGGCAGCATACACACTGTACTCGGTTGTGTACGGTCATGCTGTGTGCATGTCACATCCCGTATGCCTTTCTGTCATCATTGTCATTCTATCTGTAGCCTTTGGGTTGTTGTATGCCACTGGGTCATGTCTGTGTGTCCACATCTATTGTTGAGGGGTTCGATACTTGTGTTCCCTCATTACGAGTTAGGGGACTCCTCTGCTTACAGTCTGCCTTGTGTGTGAGGGGGGTACCATCCAGAGGGGCTGTATACATATGATGGAGGTGGGGCTGTTGCAGCTTGTGTGTATGGGATGGCATTGGCAGGCTTCACCCCTGCACACATTGGCCATGCACTGTGCAGTCCGCAGTGACATGTGTCATGCTTGGCATGGCTTGGGTGGTGCACTGTGCCTGTGTGCCAGTCATGCTTGTGTTGTGCCACGCCACCAGGGTCCAGGGTGGTCTTTAGCATACTGTGGTGGCTGACATTGTAGTAATGCTGCTGTACCATCTTCCCACTGCAGAGCACAGAGACCATGCTGGAGACAGGAGGGGTGAGCAGCAGGCTGACCAGAGGCCCACCACGGACAGGCGGAGGGTGCCATCAATGGTGCAGCGCACAGCGGAGAGCAGTGACGGGGATGGGAGTGTGTTGCATGAGTACTGTGTGCCATTGTACATTTCTACTATGTGTCTGTGTTGCCACTGCAGGCATTGGAGTGCTGTGTCTGGTGTCGTGGCACAGTCGCCTAGGTCATCCAGGCCTGATGTGATTTAGCTGTGTTGCATTTGGATTCCAGGGTGTTCACTTAGAGGGACCCCTTAGCCACTGTGCCTACAATATGTACAGCCACATGGGGCTACAGTGTTTGCATCTGACTGTGTGCTGGATGGGGGGCACTGGAAGCTTGACACCAGTGGCACTATTCAGCAACCCATGGCCGTTACATCATGGGGCCTGCTATGCTGGCTGCGTGCATTTGTGTTATCTTCCATGCCTCCAGTGCATTGCCTTCTGCTGCGCGACCTGTGACATGGCTGGCTCTATGTCTGGTCTACTGTTGCCATTACTGCCATGTGCACTGCTATCTGCCTTGTACTGTCATGTGCAACATGTTGCTGTTATGTCCACCATTGTGGCAGGATGCAGCAGGTCTGTGCATGGCCATCGGCCAGTCATTATGCCTGGAGCTGGGGGATTACTGGAGTCAGTCCGCTGTGCTGGTTGTTTCTGCTGCTGCTGTTGTCCTGTCTGTCATAGCAACACTATTCTGCACTTCTCATGGCATGTCTCATTCACAGTACCATGTATAGTGTGTCAGTGTCTATGCAGGACATGTTAGTGCCTGCCAGGGCTATTCACGCTTTGGCAAACAGGGGGCCACAGTGTCATGTGGTGCCTGTATCTCCCTACCAGTGTATTGCCATTGTAGTGTGGACACTGGTATGTTATTGTGTGCTCTTGTCTGACCTCCATGGCGTACATGCACAGGGGCTGTTGGGGGGCCCTCTGGGCCTATGGTGCCACACGGGCCTGTGTGGCTGTGCATGTCATGTGTGCCTGTTGTGGCATGGGAGTAGGCAGGCATCCTCCAGGCACTCCATGGTGTGCTATTTTATTTCTGGGGGGAGGTAGCAAATAGGCTCTGAACTGCTTCCTTTTTCCATGAAGCCTAACAAAGAAAATGTTGTACATTTCTGTGAGTTCATTCATTGGGGTCTACGCTAGGAGGACTGGTCACTATGACTGTCTTTGCATCCCATGAACAATACAACTGTACAGGCTGTAGGCTGGTATGTGGGTGTCTTGAGGAGCAATGCATGGCATTGTATTTACCCATGCAGGGCAGTGCCCATTGTCATAAGTTTCATAAGTTGTATTTATTATGCCACTGGTGGCAACAAACACAGTCCTGGTGTACGTTTGTATATTGTCTGGCTACACTCCAGGTTGGGGAAGCTCACCCTAATGACTAGGAGAGAGGTAGCAGTGTGTCCACATGGTATGCAGATGTGACCTCCCTGGCTACACTCCTGCCTGTTGGCTCCAGCTGTGTTGTGGGGGCCATTGTCCCCTACAGGGTGCTGTCCCTCGGTCCCTGCAGTGCATGGTGTTTGTGCATAGGTTATGCAGGTGTGCTGCTGGGGTTGTTCTGTGGTAGCATAGTGTGCTGGGTGTCAGACCCTGTTGCAGATGCTGCTCCCACAAGTGGGAGTCTGTGACTCACCATGCCTTGGCCACCAGGGTGACACTGCCCTGTGCATATCATTAGTCTACTGCTGCCCTACCACTGGTGGACCATGGCTTGTGTCAATGTTTCACATGTGTGTGTCTTCTTGCATGTGCGCCTTCAAGGTGCTGCTGCTTTGGGTGGTGGCACAGCCCCATGCCATGCTCTTCACCAGTGTGGGCTCCTCATCCTTCTGTTGTGGCAATGGGTGTGGGTGGGCATTGGCAATTTCCCTGGTTGTGTACTGCTTGGTTACCTGTCCCACAGTCCCTACTGTACTGTTGTCAGTGTTGTTGTCCTCTGAGGTCATTGGGTCTCTGTGGTCCATGTGGAGTCTCTATCTGTGTCACTTGCCACTGTTCCGCACTTATGTCAGTCACCCACCTGTTCAGGGCTTCCTGACATCATTTGTTCAGCTGCTATGTTATGGCATTGTGGGTAGCAGTTTGACTGAGTCTCTACAGTTCTTGTGGGGGGGCAGCAGCGAGGGTGGGCCACTGTTGGGGGGGTACGGGACAGGCATGTCTGGTTACACACCTGGTTGTGGCTGTGGCACCTTCTCCAGTGGGTGTCATCTGTGTTGTGCATCATAGCTGTGTGACTGTGGGTAGCATGTCCCAACGTGTGTCATCCCATGTGCATGTCATTCACAGTCCACTTGTCATTTGCATCTCAGGGGGTGGATGTCTGTTTGCACTGTTACAGTCTGCACGCCGCTGTGCTGGCTGGATTCCACTGTGTTAGGTTTCTCAGCATACATATATGCATGTCCATGTACATTGGGGTGTTGCATGCTGCCTGTTATATACTGCCTTGCCCTGCAGGCACATGTTAGTGTGCCTTGTGGTTTGTTCTGTACTGGCACATGGGTATGGTTGTTGGGGCATGCTGTCCACCATGTGGTGGTACATGGTGCCTTTGTGTCATTGTCATGTCCTGATATGGTCCCCCTTTCTCCTGTAGGTCCATGTCGGGCGTCACTGTGGGCCACCCATCCAGAAGAGGCTGAAGGCAGGGATGAGCTGTTGAGGAGGGTGGTGCGGCAACAGCACATGCTTATATATATATATATTTTTTTTTTTATTTCATTTTTGTTGACCGGGTAAGTGCACTAGACAAATCCTGGCTATTTTCAGGCATGACCCGGGGGAGGGGGATGCAGATGAATGCCAACTGACCTTGAACCAGATTAAGCTGTAGGTGGTATTTTTTTTAGTGATATAACAGCAGACTGAGTTGATAGCTGAAACAAGACAGGTTGCAGCCATCCTGGACGAACATCTGCCAGCACCTGCCTGCACCTAACTCCTACCTCCTATACTGTTATCCTGCTTCCTATCCCTGGCCCACTGTCCCTAGCCCTATGTCTGTCATCCTGTTTCCCTCTGTTGCTTCCTATGTCCACATCCCTCTCCCTTCCACATTCTTTCCCCATTCCACTGTAAATATTATACACAATTACCTTTTCGCACTGTTACTGTTGTTTTTCCCATTGTTTTCAGTCCCTTTGTTAAGCCTGCCCTTTTCCCTTTCATTATGTTTGTCTTGTACCCCATTTTTGCATACTGTGTTCTGCTGTATTTTGCTTTGTTTTTCTGTACATTTGCCCCTGTTCCCTTTGTGCCTTACTTGTTCCCTTTTTGAATTATACTTTGTTATGCTTGACATTCCTGTGCCCTGTGTCTTTTTGGGGGGGGGACTCGGGATTTGGCAGTGTTCTGTGGTATTCTGGTTTCACTTGTGGGTCCAGGTTATTCCATGCCTTTCACTAGTACTGCAGTTATGTCTGGCAGGGCTAATTTGCTTTCCTGTGTTCCTGGACAGCTGCTTACACCTCTAACACTTTGTTTCTGTGGGTGTTTGCACTGCCTCTGTCTGATTGCTATTTTCAGTGCTGTCTTATCTGCTATATTTAGTGCTGTCTTAATCCCGGGCAATTTTTGCCCTGCACTCCTGGGCCTGTTTGCCCAGCTTCCTTAGCTTGCTATATTCAGCCAGTTTTGCACCAGGCTATTTCCTTTGGAATATAGCTATGATTTTGCTCAGGGCAAAGTTTGCCTGCTGGGCAGTGCTAATTTAGCCCTGGGACAAAGTTTTGAATATCTGTGCCTAAATGGGCAAAGATGTTAAGAGCTGTGAAGAACAAAGATGCTAAGTCATTTTGGACCCTGGTTGCAAAGGGGACTGATAAATTTAAAGTGAATATTGATACATATATCTCTGAAGAGAGGTAGCTAGCACATTTTACTGGGATTTATTTTGACCATATGGAGGAGGAAGCAGTAAATAAGAATGGATTGATTAATAATCCATTTCATCCAGTTACACTGGATGAAACATATTTGGCTATATATTCATTAAAAAGGCAAAAAGCGGCAGGTCTCAATGGAATTCCAGCTGAAGTATATCTCACAGAAACTCCATTATGGTGTCAGTTTTTGCTGTGTTTTATAACAAAAGTACTTCTACAAACATCTACCCAGGCTCCTGGAAGGGTGCCAATATAGTTCCACTCCATAAAAAAGGACCAATGAATGATCCCATGATGTACAGACCTATACGTCTATTAGACAGTACTCTTAAAATATTTTCCAAAATTATGCTAAGTCGATTACAAATAGAAGTCAATAAAACTGGGGGTATTTCACCCTAACAATCGGGGTTTAGAAATAATTTCTCCACCCTTGATAACATCTTTGTGTTACAAAGTCTCATTGAAAAATATGTAAAACTGCGGCACAAGAAATTATATACTGTTTTTATAGACTAAAGCATTGCCTTTCACTGTTTATCAAGAGGGACCCTTTGACAGATCTTAATAGACAGAGGTATTGACCCCAATCTGGTAGCAATAATTGCCCAATTATATACAAACACATGGGCTAAGATAAGATTAAGATTGGGGGTCAATTGTCCAGTATATTTAAAAGTAATAGGGGGTGAGACAGGGGTGTGTTCTTGCACCCCTGCTTTTCTCACTCTATTTGGAAAAAACGCTGAAACACAGTGTTGATGTTGATCAAGATTCTCCAAAAATTGAGAATTCTCCTTGTCCTCTATTAGTGTATGCTGATGACGTTATAATCATGTCCCTAACAAAAAATGGACTACAGAAAAAATTGAACTACCTGGCTGAGGAGTCCAAAACCTTAAAATTAAAAATTAATATGAGCAAAGCAAAAGGTATGGTTTTAGGGAGTAGAAAATGCGAAAGAGCCTGGTTCATAGGACCTTGATAAAATAGAAGTAGTATCAAGCTATGTGTATCTTGGAGTTATAATGCAACAGAATGGTAGATGGAATAGACATGTGGATATTTTCATGGAGAAGTTAAAAAAAAAAACATTAGCTGGTTTAAATAGGTTTAACTGTAAATACAGGGCATTACCATAAGGCCCTTAATTCAAGTAATGCAAGTCAAGTTTGAATCTCAACTATTATATGGCTGTGAAATTTGGGAGCTGAATAATACAAACAAGTTAATGAGTCCTTTATATAAATTTTTAAGAAATGTATTAAGGTTAGGACATTCATGTCCAGTGACCAATATCAGGTCAGAATTGGGTTAACAGATATTAATGCTGCAATAGAGGCAAGGAAAATTAATTTTTGGATTAAAGGTACTAGACAAAATGATGGTACATTAGTAAAGCAGTGTTTGACTAAAAAGGAGAATTGGCAAGAACTTGGGTATAAATCTGGTTATTGGTTGAACCCTGTCTTACTAAAATTACAAACATAGAAACATAGACTTTGACGGCAGATAAGGACCGCTAGACCCATCTAGTCTGCCCAAACAAGTATAAACTAATGCATTTGAAGAGAGCTGTGGAACAAGGAATAATGATAAGTGCAAAATATAAAAAGTACACTTCCAAGGTTAAAAACTATTGGAGTAAAAGAGATTTGAATGAAATAAGTGAAACAAGTTATTCGAAATGGTTTGCTTTTAATAATTACAATCATGAATATAAAAAATATTTGGACATTCTGACTGACCCCAAATTAAGGACTCACTTTACAATGTATAAATTTGAACAGTTTTCTAGTAAGGTGCTGGAGTTCAGATATAAAAAAACAGGGGTAATATTGGAGGAGTGTGACTGTGGGATTGGAGAAAAGGAGGATTTATTACATGTCCTGTGGGACTGTAGGTGGCATGATAGGCAATGTGCATATTGGCTGAGCCCTTTTATAAATAATATTTATCAGGTTGACATGACAGAATTAGCTGGTATTTTGTTACACACAGAAGATTCGTGGGCAGTGGACAGCTTGACAAAATATCTTCTTGCCATCAAGAGCATAAAGAGTAAAATTAAAATTGTGTAATAACCTACCTATTTTATTATGAATCTGCATGTGCACTTTACCTATGATGGAACAAATTGTGATGACTGTTTATGTATTATTTGTAAAATGTTTTAATACATAATGTGAATCTTATTTTTCTGTGTTTGTATTTAAACATATATAATGTGTTGTGAAGGCTTTTTAGTCATACAATAAAACTGAATTTGATTGAAAAAAGTTATGTAATCCACTTTGAACCCCATGCCCAGTTTATATTATCACTTCCTCATATGAACAGTTACTCTTACATAAAGTAAAAATAATGGCACATTACAAAACAGTTTCTATTTCAAGAAGTTCTTGTGTAGTATGGCATTAAACTGGGAGCTGCAAATTAGTTGCTTTGTGTGACTTCTGCCATGCCAGCATTTTTTTTTTTATTTTACTATTTTTGGGACATCCCACCACTGGCACCATCTGCACGGTCATGGACCCTTAGCTGCGGCTTCCCACATTAGCTGCCCTCCCTTTACCCATTGACTTGCCCCCCCCGGGTGGAGTCACAGCACCTGAACCCCTCTGAAGGGTGCCTTGATCAATGGGATATGGCGGGAGTCAGCCTGGGATCCAACTGCAGCTGGGTTGGTAATCATCAAGGTGGTAGGAAGGCAGGATTTTCTTCCTCTGTAAGCAGGGGTGGTAGCATGCAATGACACCTGTGTCCATCCCACCCCTCAGATTCTGATAGGTGCCAGTCACTGTGGTACCCCTGGCCTCTGCCAGGAGTCCCTCAAGCACTGGTCACACACTGAACCCTCCCCCCCAGAGAAGGAAAGCAGTCCAAGGGACGTTCAATTCTTCTCCCCCCAGCTGCCCCTCTGATGACCCAGGTCCATTCCTGAACCCGGGTCACCGACAGCATAGGCAGAAATCCAACTGCTGCACTGACAGGCTGGCCATGCCAGCTTTTTTGAGCACTCCAATGTATTCTGGCAGTAACTGTGGCATAAAAGCAGAGTGTGTGTGATCACAAAAATGGGTAGGTGCATGAACAAGCAACTCAAGGTAGTGTGTACATGAGAGACAAATGCATGAGCACAAAGGGACACAATTGACACTGCTTACAGTGTGTAAGCACAGAAACACAGAATTTGTCAGCAGAACAGGACTATTTGTCCTACTCAGTCTGCCCAGATGGTCCCTGCCTAGTCTGTCCCCACAGACCCTAACTGGTCTTCAGTTACCCTCTCTCCTCCCTGCCCATTCCTTAATATTCCCCTTTTGCTATTCTATGCATGCCTGAAGCCCTCTACTGTTTTCACCTTTACTGCTTCCACTGGCAGTCTATTCCAGGTGTCCACCATGCTTTCGGTGATGTAGTATTTCCTCAAATTCCTCATAAACTCCCCTCTCAGCTTCATCATATGCCTTGTGGTTCTGGTGCTGTTCCTCATTAATCCAGGCTCCCCTCCTCCTTTCTGTTGACCCCCGTAAGGTACTTGTAGGTTTCTATCATGTCCCCTCTCATTTCTTTGTCTTCCAGGGTGTATATCGGCATCCTCAGCAGATGAAATCAGAGTATTCATTTGTGTTTAAAACTGGGGACACAAAGAAATTAAAAAATAAATGGTATAAATAGTAATACAACAATGGAACATGAAAATAAATGTACGGGGCATTCTACAGTTGGCTAGTAAATTCTCATGGTATTAGAAAAACATGTACAATTTTGAGGGGGAAGTATAACAGTGTCTATGATGGGGTATATTATTCCTACACCTGTAACTCCCTCAAACCACTACAAGATGTTGCCCAGGCAGTGATAAAAGGTACAAGTATTCAGAAATTGGGACCTTTAAAGAGCAACAGAAGCCTCAAGAAAACCTTTAAAAGCATAATAGTTGGACAAAACAACTTAAATCTCTCATAAGCTCTATATTTCTTATCCACTTATTCATATTATTTATTACTAAGGTAATATGCATGACAACAGCATAGTTGTTCCTGGAGGGTTTGTCAGCTGCTATTGCTTCTTCCCAACCTGATGTCATTATACTCTACTTGTGACATCACAGTCATTGGGCAACAGAATGTGATGTCACAACAAAGCATTATAATTTCAAGTACAGAATATGCTGCAGAGGCAAGAACTCTAAGGGATAAAGATCTTGTTGTTGTGGACATTTCTTAATAAGTAATGGAAGGAGAAATGTATAGAAAATATATGAAATGCACTGAATTGTGTCTCAGTATTCTGTTTTTCAAATGTTTCCCAAAGGTGTCAGCAGCTCTTAAAGAGGTGTTTCAGGGCCTGTACTAAATGCTAGATGTCCTTGCATATGGCTATTAAGTAGGGGTGCTGCAACCCACCTGTGCAACCCTAGCTTATTTAATCAGGGGGTCTGCTACAGAGAGGGAATCTGATAGTTTTGAAGGCTGGAAATGGAGAGAAAACCAGTAGAATGGAGAGGTAAAAGAAATTCAAAATTAGTTGCTCTTTGTTTATTTATTTATTGATTGATTGATTGGTCCTGGTGAGAGCCATTTATATTAAGCTGACAAAAGCATTTGACCTTGTCAATCACACTGCTGCTCTTCAAGTTCCTCTCATTTGTTCTCTCACAGGACACCGTTGCCTGGTTTCATAGCTACCTCTCCAAATGCTCACAGCAAGTAAAGACTGACGGCTCTCTCTCAGATGACAAAAGTGTCTCACTAGGTGCACCACAAGACTCAATATTCAGCCCCCTCCTATTTGTTCTGTTCATAAACAGCCTCCCAGAGACATGTCAGACATCCAAGGTGCTCTTATATGCTGACGATGCTGTCATCTACACCAACAGTGCACACCAAGATAAAATCTGCACTGACCTTCAAAACAACTTTGTGTCTCTGGAGAAATGGTTCACAAACAACAAGTTGGTCTTAAAACTAAAAAAAGCTAAGACCATGTTGTTCTCATGTCCACAGATAAAAAAAGGTATTTTCCAAGTCATTCTCAATGATAAAGAGGATAAATTAGAGCAGGTTGAATCATTTTAAGTATTACCCTGGATGACACTGTCATTCTTTCCTCATGTGGACAGTATTGTTAGCCTGGCCAACAGAAAGTTAGGCACACCACCTCACCACTGAAACCAGGCATATTGTTGTGTCCGGCATGGTTCTGCACTCCTTAATTATGGCCATCTAGTTTATGCAGCAGTGAGTGACTCTGTACTAAACAGAGTTAGGTTGGTGTATATCAAGGCCTGTTGTTTTGTATTAGAGGCTAACATGCTTGTCCACAGCTGCTTCCTTTATACCTTTAATGGCTGAATTCCACTCCAGTGCAGATTAAAGTACCAGACCTGCCTGCTTGCAAAGAAAGCACTGTTGGGTATTACCCCCGGCTATTCAAAATGTTTTCACCCTGTTAACAACCACCAGGAGTATGACTAGGAATACCCTAGAGATACCATTCCTTAGAATGAACTTGGGAATGTGGTTCTTTGTTGTAAGGTCATCTTTGTGATTGAACAAATTATCAGAAACCCTGGTAATTCTTCCTAAAATTGTCCGTTTCAAGAACACACTGAGAAAAGAACTCGGCAGGTTCCAAATGCTCCTGTTTCAGTTAATCTGAACACTTAGCTTGCACTGTATCTCATTCATTGCTGCTGAGATTGATATTGTTCTAATCCTGTTCCTAATGCGTCCTATTGTTTACTGTTGACTATGCTCCTCAGGAGCTGCTGTATTTAGTTTCTGTATTGTTTACTGTTGACTATGCTCCTCTGGAGCTGCTTTATCTAGTTTCTGTATTGTTTACTGTTGACTATGCTCCTCTGGAGCTGCTGTATCTAGTTTCTGTATTGTTTACTGGTATGTGTATCCCCTCTTTTTGTCTCAGACGTGGAACCTTTGTAAATGAGCACTTGTGCTCAAAGATGCTTTCTGAATGACTGATTCAATAAATAAATAAATAACTAAATACATACATGCATGCATACATACAAACATACATAAAATGTTCACTGAAAAAAGCTTCTTTTGTTTGCCTTATGTTTAAACTGCTGAGAAAAAAAATTAGTTTCTGTTATTTGCTGAATAAAGTAACTTTTGTTGGGCACTCTGAAATACGTCATTGTCATTGTTGTCAGTCTCTGAAGTGTGACCACTGTCTCCTCTTCCACTATGCTGGCATCTTCAGTGGGGCTCAAGGGGAAATCCTCCTTTGCAGAAAAACATGAAATGGTTTCTGTTATGACATTTTCCCAAGCATTCTTCATTAGATAGACTCTGTTCAGGATTTTTTTTTACACACACAATGCTGCTGTCAGTCCTTTACTGGTATCTATCTGCTTCTGACTGCATGCATGTAGTGTCTCTTGAAGGCATTAATTATGCCCTGGTCCAATGATTGAATAATGCACGTGGTGTTATAAAGGAAGAATTTAATGCAAGTTTATGTTTCCCAGACCCTGAGCCTGTGGATATTAAGAAAAGTTGTCCGAGAACATAGAACATAGGAACATAGGAATGTGACAGCAGAAAAGAACCACCAGGCCCACCTAGTCTGCCCAATTTGCAAGTCTATCCACTAGGTCCCACTTGTGGTCTTCACCCCTCCATGCCAACAACCCTCTGTGCTTATCCCATGCCCTCTTGAACCCTCCCACCATCCTCTCCCCCACCACTTCCCTAGGCAGCACATTCCAGTTGTCCACCACCCTCTCAGTGAAGAAGTGCTTCCTGATCTTACCTCTAAACCCCCCCCTTGATTTGGAATTCATGTCTCCTCATCCTAGGTCGCTCCTTTATTTGGAAAAGGCTCCCCTCTGGCACTTTATTTATACTCTGTCAGTATCTGAATGTCTCGATCATGTCCCCCCTTTCCCTCCTGTGCACCAGTGAGTACAAGCCTAGATCCTTCAACCTCCCCTCATATGGTAAGTGATCAAGCTCCCTTATCATCTTTGTCATCCTCCTTTGAACTCGCTCCACCCTCTCCAATTCTTCTAGAGGTACGGCCTCCAGAACTGGACCCCATACTACAGGTGTGGCCTGACCAGCTGGGTATACAAGGGAATTATGACCTCCCTCCTCCTGCTGGTGATCCCCCGCCCTATGCAACCCAACATCTTGTTCGCTCTTGCCACTGCCCTACCACACTGCTTTGCCACCTTCAGATCCTGAGAAATGATGATGCCCAGGTCCCTTTCCTCTTCTGTTACCTCCAGGAATCTACCCCTCTCCATCCAGTACTCCACTTTCCCATTTTTTCTGCCTAAGTGCATGATTCTACGCTTCGCCATAATGAACGACAGCTGCCACTCTCTGGACCACACCTCAGATGTCTATGCATCATCTCGACCCCCTCATGCATGTCCACTCTATTGCAGACCTTCATGTCATCTGCAATGTAGACTCACCCTCCCTTGCAAAAACTCTGCTATGTCGCCTATAAATACATTAAACAGTAGCGGTCCTATCACAGACCCTTGGGGGACCCCGCTGATGACCACAATCTCACCCAAGGATACCCCATTGACTAATTCCCTCTATGAACTGCCCTTCAACCAGTTCTGTACCCACCTTATTACCACCTCCCCCAATCCCAGGCAACCCATTTTGTGCAATTGCCTCTTGTGCGGCACAGAGTCAAATGCTTTTCTGAAATCAAAATAGGCCACATCCACTGACCCCCCAGCCACTTCCTCCACACCTTGAGACCCAGTCAAAGAACTCTTTCAAGTTCATTTGACAGGATCTGCCCTTGGTGAACCCATGCTGCCTTGGGTCCAGAAAGCCATTTGTCTCCAAGTAACTGATGATACTGTTCTTGAGCAGTTTTTCCATGAGCTTGCCAACCACAGATGTCAAGCTCACTGGCCTGTAGTTACTCAGCTCTCCCCCCCTTATAAAGGGGTACCACATCTGTACATTTCCAGTCATTAGGTACCACCCCTGATCTTAAGGAATTGTTGAATAGACCATTCAAGGGGGCTGCCAATACATCCCTCAGTTCCCTCAATACTCTTGGGTTAACCCTATTGGGCCCCATGGCTTTGTCAACCTGTAAGTCCTTAAGCTCCTTCAGGATCTCATCCACCCGAAAGGGACTCATGTCCACCCCTTCCCCTACCTCCCCCCTGCCCTAGAGTTACCCCCATCCACTCCTCTTCCTTCATGAATGCTGAGCCAAAATAGTTATTCAGCAGTTCTGTCTTCTCCTGGTTCCCCTCCACCCGCTCCCCTGCCCCATGTTTCAGACTGGGTATCCCTTTCCCTGTTTTCCTCCGCTCGCCTATATATCTAAAAAGGTCTTGTCCCCTTTCTTGACCACCTTGGCAATGCTCTCTTCTGTCCTTGCCTTTACTTATCTTATCTCCCTGCCAGCCTCCCTCTACCTTACCTGATACTCCTCCCAATCTTCTCCCCTGCATCATTTTAAATCTCCTGAATGCTCTCCTCTTAACTCTGATGCTTTCCTCCACTTCTCTGTTGAACCACAGAGGCTTCTTTTTCCTCCTGTTCTTGCTCACCCTCCTTGCACAGAGGTCTGTGACCCCCACAATGGCCCCCTTTATCAACCCCCACGTACCCTCTACCCCCAAAACTTCCCCACACCCTCAAGTGCCTGGTGAGTATATTCCTCCATCCTCCTAAAATCTGCTCATCTGAAGTCAAGCCCCTTCACCTTAGTCCAGTTAACAGTGGCCGCCATGCGTACCATGAACCACACAGTACCATGGTCACTTGTACCAAGGCTGTCCCTTACTGATACTTCCCCTACCCTGTCACCATTTGTTAGCACCAAATCCAACACTGCCCCATCCCTAGTCAGTTCTCTGACCAGCTGTCTGAGTAGGGAAACTTGCAGGGAGTCTAGAATAGCCCTACTTCTGGTTGAGGTTGCTGACACGGTATCCCATGCCACATTTGGCAGGTTAAGGTCTCCTATCAGCAGCACCTCTCCCTTAGATGCCATCCTTAGGATTTCTTCCATCATCTGATTATCCACCATTTGTTGCTGCCCAGGAGACCTGTATACCACTCCGGTGCACACCACCTCCCCAGTCCCCATGGTCAGCGAGACCCATAATGCCTCTGTGTCCCCCACCTGCCCTGTATTTCTGTTGCTTGAATCCCCTCCCTCATGTAAAGTGCCACTCCCCCCCTCCTATTGACCCTTTCTCTCCTAAACAGCATATACCCCAGTATTTTCATATCCCAATCCTGCCCGCTATGACATCAAGACTCAGTGATTCCCACCTAGTCTAAGTCCTCTTCGGCCATGACCACAATGAGATCTGGGACCTTGTTGCCCAGGCTCCTGGCATTAGTGCACATGACCTTCCAGACTCCAGACTACCTGTTGCTCCTCCCTTTCCTGATGCTCCTCCCCATCCTGACACTCCCACCCATAGCATCAACTGGGTGCTTTATTATCTGGAGGGGGCTGAGTGCCCCCCCCTTGTCAGCTGCTCTGACATTTGGTTTAGCTTGCAACACCCCCCCAACTCAGTTTAAATTGTAGTGCATTGCAATGAGCTCCTCTAGTTTCCATTTCAGCACGTCCTTTCCCTCCCTATTTAAATGTAGCCTATCCGGAGTGAAGAGGCTTTCATCCTGCCATGTGGTCCCCCAATCCCCCACCAGCCCAAAGCTTTTCTAAGCACACCATTCAGAAAACCAGCTATTAAACTATGTTATCCTCTGCTTCCTCTCCATGTTAGCTCTTGGAAATGGCAGCACCTCTGAGAAGGCCACAGAACTAAATCTCAGGCTGCTGCAGTACCTTGCCTGTGCTCCAAACCTTGCCTGCAAGAGCAGACAAATCTTTCTGGACCATAGTTTTTGGTCCCAGGAGTGCAGACAGTCATGTAAAAATCTCACCAGTCATCCATTCAGTTCAGTTTAAATGGTAAGTCAGTGGCTGGAGATAATCTCTACAGAAAACACTGAGGGTTAGCTGACTTGCCTATCACTACGAGATCCAGCTTTTCACTGCCTGTTTGATTACAATAGGCAAGGATTGATAAATGATATTTTGCTTTTTTCAAGCCCATGTGGAGCTCAGAATTCAAGGACAGTGTCCCATCACCAATGCATCAGTAGAACAGCCCTGCTTCATTGCAGTTAAAGATTGTTTGACTGTCATACCCACTTAGAGTTTTAAGGAGCACTTCCATTATCTGTGTCTCTGCCCTAGCCATATCTGCATTAGAGATATTGGAAAGTTTCACTTCACCAATGAAGTGTCTGCAAAGTTGCAAAATTGAATAACTTCATGAATTGCCCACTTCACCACTTTACCACTTTCATATTGAGTTTTCCTGAAGAAATTGCACATTTTCAGGTGAAGACAGGTGAAGCTGTGGCGAAGTTGCAACTTTGCCAGTGAATTTGCAAAACTTCTCCTGAAAAAGTGTAACTTTGCCTACCAAACTCTTCACAAAGTCATCACATTGCAGTTTACAAATGTAGCAAGCTTAGCAAATTATTTTATGAATCAAAGTTTGCCAACTTTGCACATCTCTAATCAGCATTAAGCTTTTCATCATGGACTCATAACTGATGTTGTGGTGTTTCTTCCACCTCTGCAACCATCCATCAAGTGGGTTAAAATCCGACTGACCCAGAGCCTCAGCTATCTGTTTTACTTTTTGAATCAATAAGGGGCCACAAATTAAAGCCTTCCAACCATGCACAGTGCTGAACCATTTTAACAAAGCCTCTTCAGCATCCCCATCTTCTCTTCCCTGTTTCATTTATGCTGGGGATTCTCAATAGCATGCCATTCACTGAAACATTTTTCTTGGCTTTCTGGAGGCCACACATCAATTTGGCAGCCCGAAGTGAACAGCCATGTACTGTTTTGACATCTTGGGGAGAAAACTGAGCAGATAGATTTTTTTTTCCTAAAGGAAGGGAGCTTTGCACTTAGCTGCCATCCTGAAATTGAACTGAAAACAGGATTAGGAGGCAAGGACAGCACAGCTCTTTTACAGCTGGTTGTCAATCACTTCAATCATTAGCACTCTTTAGCACTCACCTGTGGAGAACTGAGAACACCTGTCCACTTAATTTGATAAACTATATTTGTGGGATTGGGAAAGTAAAATCAGCCTGCTAAAACTTAACCTCCTGTAACACCACATTTGCTGTGAGGGGCACCACTGTAAGTGGATGCAGGACAGAAACAACAGTGTTTAAATGAATTATGATACAATAATAAAGAAACATGATAACAAGGTACACAGTAACATTCTTAAACATAGCAACCATGAAGTAAATGCATCAAATAAGTAAGAGGATACAGAGCAGGACGGACAATGGGCAAAAGAAAACAGCACAGTGCAATAATAAATCAGAACAATAGCAAGATACAGAGTATCACACTTAAAACAGCAGTGGTGAAGTAGATTACAGCAAATGAATAAGCAGATATGGGACGGGGTGACACTCACAGTGTACAAACAACAGTAATATGGAAAATTAAGTCAACACAATAACTAGGTACAGAGTATCATACACAACATAGCAGCAGTGCAGGGAATTACAGTAAGTAAATAAATAACCAGATACAGGGCAGGAGCACAGTGTGTAAATCATAATACAATGCAATAATAAATCAGCACAATAGCAAGGTATGGACTATCACACTTAAAACGTAGAAGTGGTGAAGTAAACTACAGCAATTAAATAAGTGGATAGCAGTCAGGAGCAACAGTGTACAAACAACAGCACAATGCAATATTTAATCAAAAACAATAGAAATGTAACCACCCAGTCCCCTGGGGTTGCTAGAATCCTATCAGTATTAGTGCTAAGTAGGTAGCAGGCAGCTGGTAGGGAGCTCATTAGGGGTTTCTTACACAATTACATCATTGTTTACTCAGCTAGCCTGAGAGAAGAATGATACTCCAGTTGGAATACCAGAATGATAAAAATGGTATTCCACCACCAAAACTGGTATGCAAAACAGGGCGGAATGCCATTAAGTTCAAGCCCTGGGATGTTAGTGAAGCAGTACCACTGAATATGCTGTTTTAATGGTTTTATGGGGGGGATAGGTTGTTTAGCCTCATACTGCTGTTTAAAAAGTGTTGGGGCAAATCTGTAATATAGTTTCTTGGGAAGGGCATGATCTTACTGTATATACATTCACATATACCTACATTGTACATTATATCTATAGTCACACCCTTCCTACAGCACATTCACCCACCATACAGTCACATCCCGGAATTGCCTCTACTGTTCTCTGCCCACCCCATACTTTTTATTGGTGGTTGCACCCCAAACCAGGATTTCTGATCTGTGTGTAAGCATGAAAGAATGATCTAAAAAAAAGGAAGGTGTTTCTTTAATAAACCAATGGTTGGGATTTGAGGGCTATTCAAGAAATTAGAACAGGTAAATGTGGCTTTGCTTCCTTATGGGGTAGGGTTGCCAGCTTTGGAGAAGTCAAAACCTGGATACTGAACCACGTGCCAAACTTTATGCCTAGCCCCATCCCTTTCTCAGACTGATAGTGCATTGCTCCTCCTCCTCCAAAGCCATTATGTCAGAGAAGACTTTAATGGAGCTGCAAAAGACATAAGAGGATAATGTATGTTCTTTGGTTAATAACCACGCGGTACACACTTTGAGAGGTTGCCATGACATCATTGTTAACCTCTAGAGTATAGCTTGAGAGGTTTTAACATGTCATGACAACCTCGAGAAGTGTTTTCTGCGTGGTTATTAACCAAAGACTATATATTATATTTTATAGTGTATGGGCTACCAAGATTGTGTAATCATGGATTGAATTACTTTTCTGAGTAATTCTTACCTTAAGCAGTTGTAAATCATGCAGGAAGACACAAACATACGAACATACAAAATTGCCAGCAGAAAAAGGCCCACAGGTCTATCAAGTCTGCTCGACTGTGCAGCTCTTGGTTTCATATAACTACAGCTGCCCCACCCCCACCCAAAACCCTCCATCCTCCTTTTTCCTGTTCCTTCCCCACTTTATGTTCTTGTCTGTACTAACCTTGCCCTTGACTTGATCCCAACACCATTTAAAGCTATCCACTGTCCTTTGGCGATTAACTCCTCCAGCAGTGCGTTCCAACCCACCACCACCTCTCCCCCTCTCTCTCTGTGAAGTAGTGCCTCCTCATCTCCCCCCTAAACCTTCCCCCTCTCAACTTCAGACAATGCCCCCAGTGACTCTTCCCCCTTTTAAGTGGAACACTCCTCCCTCCCTGACTTTGTTTATGCCTTTCAAGTACTTAAAGGTCTCTATCATGTCCCCTCTTTGCCTTCTGTCTTCCAGTGAGTACATGTTGAGCTCCTTCAACCTTTCCTCATATGACAGCTCTCCTAGTCACATGATCACCTTTGTAGCCCTGTGCTGCACCACCTCCAGTAATCTCCCATCCTTTTTGAGGTACGGGCACCAGTACTGTACACAGTACTCCAAGTGTGGCCTCATCAGTGATCTATACAATGGCAGGATGACCTCCCCCTCCCTAGTGATGATCCCTCTAGCAATGCACCACAGCAGCTTATTTGCCCTTGCTGCTGCCTTCCTACACTGTGCTGACACCTTCATGTCCCCTGTAACTATTACTCCCAGGTCCCTTTCCTTCTCTGAAGCTGTTACCTGCACTCCCTCCAGCCAGTAGCTGTTCCTGGGATTTCTGGCTCTGAGGTGGATGGCCTTGCACTTCTTAGCATTAAACCCCAACTGCCATTCCCTAGGCCAGTGTTTGAGTTTAGTTAGGTACTCCCTGAGTGCCTGCCTCCCTTCCTCATTGTCCACTTTGCACAAATCTTAGTGTCATTGGCGAACAGGCTGATCTTACTCTTGACCCCCTCTGCAATGTCTCCAATAATGACATTGAACAAAACAGGGCCTAGCACTAAACCCTGCTGTACCCCACTCATTACTGGCCTTGGATTCCTCAACAATGTCTATTGTGTGCTCTTGGCAATGCTATTCATTGGTACAGCCTGATGCAAATCAATTAATTTAATACCAACTTTTTAAACAGTTTTCTTAAAGCAGAACATTGAATGCTGTGAGCAATCCGTTTTGTTATACCATTGATATGACATGCTCAAGAAGGGTTAACAACAGAGTGATGTCATAATGATGGCATAACAAGGTTGTAATCTGCTTGATTTCAGTTAGTAATAAGAGCTCCCATACATTATAACACTTTAAGCAGCAGTGCAACAAAAATGTTAACATTCTTCACCTGTTAAATTTGCTTTTCTAAGTGCTTCCTAGTAATTTATTTATTGATTTTTTTTTGTCAGGTAACTATACAGAGATAAAGGAAACCTTGTTTACAGATGAGACATGGAAGAGGGAGTGGACAAGAGAAATACTGGAAATAGTAGACAAGGATATTATACTGTACAGGTGTGATAGTGCCTGGGTTGAGTAAATAATGTTGAACCCCAATTTTTGCACCTTAGTAACTAGGCCACATTTGACTGATTTAGCTAAAATTTGGCAGGCATGGAGTAGGTGCCAGGAACTCTAGATATGATAAATTTCGTGACAGTTTGTTCAGCAGGTGAAAATTTATGGAGATGCAAAAACACATAAAGTCATCAAAATTAAGGGTATATATAGGCTGGCCGCTGGCGCCGTTAAGTTCCATGCGACACATTGACCCGGGCTTGGAGAATGGACCAGGATCGTCGGAGCTGGCGGGGAGAAGGATACAGTGTCCCATGGACTGCTCTCCTTCTCCAGGGGAGGGTGGGGCAGCGATCGGTGCATTGAGGACCCCTGGCGGAGGCCGGGGGAGCTCAAGTGTCCAATGCTTACAGTTCCAGGAGGTGGGGCGGACGCTGGCATCATTGCACTTCCCCACCTCCGTAACGAAAAATGGTGGAAAATAGGAGGTGGGCAAGGACCACTGTGTGAATGAAGCCCTCCCCGGAGGACCTCACCACACCACCGTTGCCACAGGTCCCCGACCAGACACTAGCCCCTGGCCACCAGGAATGGTGGCCGTGGCCCCACCCTCCAGGGGGGCAAGCTGGGGGTGACCGAGGGATCCCGGCAGCCATAGATGGTGGTGGAGGTCTCCGGGGGCCATGACCAGGGCCGAGAAAAGAAGACGGGTCCAGCCAAAAAAAAAATTAAGGGTATATTTTGCTCAACTATAACTAACATTTTCTATTTAAAACCTGAACCTTACAAGTTTGATACACTTTGGCCCAAGGTATATACTTTTGAAAATATTATTTTTGAAATATAAGTTAAAATCTTTGCTGTTTCTCAAGCATGCTCAGTAGCAAAAATCAGTATTCTATGGATAACTGCATTTTGACAACATCATTGTGCATTAGTGATTCATGGAAAATGAAAACAGTATGCTGCAATCCACTAAGGTGCATCACTAGTGAAATGCAGCCCCATTCTTAGAACTAAAACCAGCAGCATGTGCTGCATTCTACTGCTGGTACCCACCAACACACATGTGTGTTATCTTTTAATTAAAAATAATGGTGGTGGGTGCACTCAGTCCTGCTGCTAATATTCCCATTCCATCTCAACCCCAGTTTAATATAAACAAACGGTGGCAGGCACTGAAGCCTCCACCAGTATTTTTTTTAACTTCATATTTTATTGTTAGTAATACACAATCACAATACAATATCTGAGTTTACTTTACATCCATCACAACATTGAGCTTGTATATAATATAACTGTTTCTCCTTTTTTCTATAAAATATGACATTTTTTATATGATCAAGCTGCTTTTGTTCACAGAGCACATTCTTAATAAACTTCACTAATTTACAAAATCATAACTTTTTATCCTCTATAGACAAAGGTAATCATTAAAAAGAAAACAATGCCCTTAACCTCTTATGCAACCTATCTCGAAAAACTCCAGACCTATCCTGTCACTATTTGTGGCTGTTGTGATATGGGGTTACCTTTTTCAAAGTGCCAAGGGTGCCAAATCTTCAGGAACTTTTCTTGTAGTAGCCATAGGCGGCTTGTGATGTTCTCCATCCTCTCCAACTCTGTCACCTTAGACTGCCACTCCTGTAAAGTGGATGGGTAGGGAGAAAGCCATCGGGATGTTATACACTTCAATGCCACTACTCTTAGCATCTGAGCAAGAGTGCTTGCCCCCTTGTTCCCTGTTAGTAAGGTAGGAAAACCTAGTGCTAAGTCTGGGCTGTAAATGGGATCTGAAGTCCAGTTAACTGCTTTATTTGCATGTGGATTGCTTTCCAGAATTTCTGGATTTCTGGGCAAGTCCAGAAAATGTAACCATGTGTCCCTCTATTCTACTGATGGGCCCCAAAATGTTTAATGATTGTCAGGGTAAGAAAAAAATTTAACCATCATTTTCCAATTGAATTTTCTCCATGTAGGAGAGGCCGTGACCTGCCAACCTCTTAAAAGCCTTCTGAGCCACAGAGCAGGGGGTATCAGGGACCCAAATTCATCCTCCCAACTGTGCTTCACCTTGTTCAATGGTGAAGAGTCCTGCTGGTTTAGTATGAGATAAAGTTGTGAGAGGTAGTGAGTGTTACCTTTTAGTGTAACAGAATAATAAAAGAAGGATTCTAGGCTTGTGCGTTCTCTACGGATTTGGGCTTGGACCCGTGGGATCATCAAGAAGTGTCGCACTTGTAAAAATTGGAAGCAGTCTTCCCTGTGAGTATTTGGTTTTGAGTTGTGCAAATGAGAGGCAGCCTTGGTTATCTAGGCATCCTCCACCAGTATTGATGCACTGCTCCAATCCCTAATGCTGGTATTCCCCCCTCCATTCATATTGTTAACCAGTGGCAGGTGTTGTTCAGTCATGCTGCCAGTATCCCCCTCCTCCCGACCCAGATTAATTTGTATATACCAGTAGCATGTGCTGAATTATGCCACTGGTAATGCCCCCCCCCCACAATGGTCCAACACTGGGATGCCCAACCCCAGTGCCACTGACAGTGTTGTCCACACACCTCCTTATATGCATGATACCAGGGTGCCCAACTCTGGTGCCATCAGATATCTCTGGCACTGGGAACCCAATCTCCAGTGTTGGTCCACCAGTACGTAAAGGAAAAACAAGCATTTGTCAATGCTGAATGTTGTCTTGCTGGCACTGGCATTGGTCATGCAGGACTTAGAGAGATGCATACTAGGAATGGCAGTGAAATATTGAACTGACGCCAACCACACCCCCACCCTGCAGAGACTGACAGGCACTGGGGTGTGCCTTTGGGTCATCACCATAACGCTCATACCATTTCACCTCACCCTACCCTGCAGACATTGACAAGTGCCGCGGTGTGTCTTGGGGTCTTCAGACCTTATGCTCTCCCCATTCCACAAGGAAATATGCTGAGATGGGTGCAGTATAGGAGAATGGGGTGAATTTTGGGACCAAAGAGTCCAAGGCACACCTCAGTGCCTGTCACTGGTTGCAGGGTAGGGCTGGGGGTGGCATGGCATGAGCATTACAACCAACAATCCCAAGTCACACCCCTGATGCCTGTCAGTCTCTACAGGGTGGGGTGTTACAATTGGAAACCCTAACATCCCCGGTGTTTGTTGATGTTTTCACACTAAATTATCAACATAGGCTTTTTGTGACTCTACCTCATGAACAGTGGCACTATCAGTTCGTTAGCCAAAAGGTGATTTTTGCACAGTGACTGAACCATTTGGCGCTACAGGTGTGAAAACACATTTTAAGCAGGTTGTGAAAAATGACAGCTGTACTGTTCATGAGGAGGTGTTAAAAAATGTCAATGTTGAAAATCTGGAGTGAAAATATGAAAAATTGGTGAAGTCACAAGTGTGCGTAGAAACTGCACAACGCACACCCATAACGCAATTATTTTGGGGATTTTATTAACAAAATTTTCAACATAGGCATTTTGAGGCCTCCGCTCATGAACAGTGACACTGTGATTTTGTTACTTTGTCCCAAAAGTCGATTTCCCACAATGACCGTGCCATTGTGCACCAGATGTGTGAAAACACATTTCAGGCAGGATGTGAAAAATGGAAGCTGTACTGTTCATGAGGAGGTATGAAAAATTGGCAATGCTGAAAATCTGGAGTAAAAATATTAAAAATTGTCGAAGTTATGAACGTGCATGGAAACTGTGCAATGCACATTCATAACATAGTCATTTTTTAGTCTTTTTTCACCAAATTTGCAGCATAGGCTTTTTGGGACCCCACCTCATGAACAGTGGCACTGTCGTTTCATTGATCAGTCCCAAAAGGTGATTCTGCGCAGTGACTGTGAAATCATCTTTTGGGACCGAATAACAAGATGACAGAGCATGTGTTCATGAGTTGGGGTCCCAAGAACTCCATGTTGAAAATTTGAAGCCACAACTCAAAAAATGTCTGAGCTAGCCACCTAAGATGACCCCCCCCCATTGATGCCATTATACATCTTACCTGCATTTCTTCATTTTGCAGTTTAGTTTTGAACAGTCCAGACTTGTTCTTACTCCATCAAAGATCACAGCGCCAGACCTCCAAAGGTAAGTATGGGGTAAGGGGTGTGTGTGTGTGGGGAGGTGGGGTGCACAGAGGGTGTGCGTGGGTTGCAGAGGGGCCACTGCACACAATGGGGGACCATTTTCTTTTTTTCAGGTAAAACAAAATGGACATTACGAGGCTTGTTAGGCACAGTGGGTTGGGCTCCAAGTGTGCCACACAATGGGGTTGGGGGAACATGCCAACATGGTCAGCTTTGTGTGAGCAGTGGCACACTGGGGTGGATCCCAGTGTGCCACACAATGTGGGGGGTTGGGGACATGCCAACAATGGGGTTGGGGGAACATGCTGAGATGGTTGGCTTTGTGTGAGAAACAACACACTGGGGTGGGCTCCCAGTGTGCCACACAATGTGGAGGGGTGGGAGACTTGATGACACAGGGATTGCACCCCTGATGTCGGCTTTGTTTTGAGATTGCATGGTGGTGGGAGGAGCCACTGCCATGTTTATTGAAGTGTTTCATCAGGAAAGGCACATAGCGGAGGTGTGTCATCTCTGCCGCTGCATGACAAGCTTGGCTCTGATTGCAGTGGCACATTTCTTTCAAGTTGGTGGCACTTTACATAATTCTTGAATCAACGCTAGCATGCTGGCTAATTGGGGAATGGGGGACACACCTACCAAAGTGTGCCCTCCATTCGCTGACACTGAAACACCTCTCACTGTGCTATTACTGCCGCAAGATGTTGCTTGCACGTGTGTACGACAACATAAAAAGGTCCCTTATTTTAAAAAATTTGTCAACACCTGTAAAAGAGAAAAACATCCATTGATGTCTTTTGCAGAGTTTCTTTTACCCCCCACCAACTCCATTCATCAAACCCGACACTAACTCAACATCCACCACACCCCTCTCTTACCAATTTGAGGTCCAATGCCATAAATCCACTCTTGCCCAGAGAAACATTCTGCTGCTTCCAACTCTGACAGAGAACTGACTGAAACAAGGTAAGTGCAGTTAATGGCTTTTCAATGCATTTTGAAGTTTCTCTTTGGACCCCACATCATGAACAAGGTAGGTGACATTTTTCAGATCTGGCTTGAAAGGTGATTTCATAGTTGCTCCACAAAATCATCTTTCTGACAAGATTAGAAAAACGTCACCTAGCAGGTTCATGAGGTAGGATCATAAAAAGACTATAATGAAAAGTCGCGGCCAAAAGCTTAAAAACCAACAAAGTTATGAAGGAATGTTGACATATTTCAACATTTACTCATAACTGTGGTAATTTTCAATATTTTGACCCCAAATTTACAACACAATAATTATTTCACAAAAAGGTGGAGCTAATGGACACTAGTGAGGCAAGAAAACCATGTAGCTCGGTCTGTAGTTAAAAACATCATTTTTATTTCTTAATAGCAAACAAACTCACCCCACTGGCATCTGCCAACGTTTCACTCACATCACGTGAGCTTTCTCAAGGTGCTTTGAGAAAGCTCACGTGATGTGAGTGAAACATTGGTGGACACCGGTGGGGTGAGTTTGTTTGCAATTAAGGAAGCCCCACTTTTTATTATGTTTTCTTGTGCACGTCATTGTGTGTGCACAAGAAACATTTTGCTTTGCTTCAGAGAATGGCATTTCAGAGGTATGTCATGGACTAGCCAAATACAGATCCATCTACATTGGGCTTGTCCCCTGACAGACCAATGACCATGCAAGCAGAGTTTGATGGTGGTCACAGTTTCTTTGGCATAAACTTATTTTACTTATTAATTTGTCATCTCAGAGTTACACCTTTGAGCTAAAAGCTCTTTTTCAAAGGATTCACATTAGGTAAGGTTCAAAGAATCGGTACATACAGAATAAAAAAATATAAGATATAGACATAGTCAAGAGCAACACATAATTTACAATCGGTGAAATCCTAAGGTTACAAAGAGGAAAAAAGCTATACAAAACAGAACTGTACCATATACAGTACAAGAAGCAAATGCATTAGTTCATACAATGAAGTACAGGCAGTATTTATGACAGTCTTGATAAACTATGAGCCTAGGGATTACAGGACAAGTGCGATGAGGAGAGGTGAAGGCTGGGGGTAGGGGCAGGAAAACATGGTGCAGACAGAGGTGTCCTTGTCAGTGATTATTGGGGAGGGTGAGCAAGGGGTGTTGGAAGGGGCTGGTGAAAGAGAAGACAATTACAGGGGGGTGGAATGAGTAGTGACAGAGGGGATGGAGGATGGGGAGAGAAGGAAACGTGAGGGGGGTAAGAGGATATGGGGAATGACTGAAGGGAAAGGTGAATGGGCAGGCAGGGTGCTCAGGGATTGGAGAGACAGAAGGGGGTGGTGGGAGGTTAGAACCAGCAGTCACAGGAGCGGAATACTTTCAAGTATTTGAGCTGGGATTTCTTCAAAGTTCCAACCTTAGGCACATTTATTACTTCTGGGGTTAGTTCATTGAGCCAGAGGGGTGCATTATAAGAGTAGGATTTCTGTGTAAGTGCCATGTGATGAAAAGGGATATGTAGAGCATTTTGTGTTTTTCCTCTGGTCTGGCACAAGTTAGACATAGGTTTAAGAAGGTCTGTAATGGGTTGAGGAATTAGACCATGGAGAACTTTTTTACCTAGCAGGCAGGTCTGGTGTTTAATCCTCTCCTGAAGATTAAGCCACTTAGACTGGGAGTAAAGTTTGTAGGTGTGAGTGAGCCTGAGTTCCCTCAGCGCAAACCTACAAGACTTCTTGAGGGTGGTTCTGACCCTTTTTAGGGCTGCATCTGTTATCGCACTGTACACAATCAGCCCATACATAGTCTATAACACAGATAATCAAGCTACTGACTGACAGAGACAAGGCTGCGTGGGTCATATTGTGTCTGTGTCTGTAGAGGAGACTAGTTCTGGTGTTGGCTGTCTTTACAACATTGTCTACGTGGTGGGTAAAGGAGAGGGAGCTAACCAGCATGACCCCTAAATATGTAAAGGTATTGACCTGATCGAGTGGCTCCTGCTTGTTGCTCAGGATGGTCAGCTGACTAGCTCTGTATTTGCTCTGGCTGTTAGCAAATAACATAATCTTAGTTTTTTTGTAGTTCAGGAGAAGCTTGTTTTGAGTAAACCAGTCCTCTAATACTGCATAGCTATTTTGGTGTTTGGATTCTAGTAGGTGCGGGTATGGGCTACTGGAGAAGATAGCCGCATCATCTGCATAAAGCAGGATGTTATTAGGGCAGGCCCGGGGGAGTGAATTAAGGGACAGGCTGAATAGGAGTGGGCCCAGGATAGAACCTTGCGGGACACTGGTTGTCACCTGCTTGCTATCTAAGAGGGTCCCATTGATTTTCACTTGTTGGGATCTGTTACCAAGGTATCTTTCAAACCACCCAACTGTGTCAGGAGATAACCCAGAAGCACAGAGTTTGCTGATTAGGATACTGTGGTTGACAGTATCAAAAGCTTTTGTGAGGTCAATGTATACCAACCCCACTAGTTGGCTGCTGTCCAGTGCTGCATAGATAAAGTCCACGTATTCCAGTAGTGCAGTGTTGGTGCAGTGGGCTTTCTGGAAGCTCTGCTGTTGAGGGCACTGGATGTTATATTTGTTTAGAAAGTCCACCAGTTGATCTGATACTATTCTTTCAAGGGCTTGGGTGAAGGGGTATACATATGGGCCTATAGTTGGCATGACTCGCCCGATCTCCGCTTTTGTGTACTGGCGTGACAACTGCGCATTTCCATTTCTTGGGGAATTGCCCGTATCTTAGAGATAAATTCAGAATGAAGGTGAGTGGATTTATTAATTCACAACAGGTGAGGGCTATTAATCTAAGGTCAAGGGAGTTGCTGCTGTGCTTGGATTTGCCAAGAGTGTTGGAGATATGTCTTGGCTTCTGCGAGGGAGATTTGCTTGAAATAAAATTGTGGAATAACTTTATGTACTTGAAAGAAATGAAGCACTCCAATGTGAGAACGCTTCAGTAATTTCATTTACATAAAGCCATCCGGCAGGGGCTCCACTTCTGTGTAACAACAAGCAGCCCCAAAGTAGCAGCCAGAGCTGAGTGATATTGTTGGTAAACATGAATGCGCTCACAAACATCACCCTGGTGACAATCACACAGTGCTAGCCCTTCTCTCTTTCTCTCCAGTTTTCCATTTTGAAAAATAGATTTATTTAATGAGACTTTAAACAAATACTACTCCTGTAGCCATGCTCTGCTTCTTTCGCCCTAACAGCAAATGCTGCTCCTATGCCCCTGTTACTGCTATGGCTCCCAAACATCTGGCAGCTCCATTCTGCTCCCCCTCCCCCAACAACAAACACTGCTACAGTGGCTCCACGGCTTCTTTCCTTCTACTAGCTCCATCTCTCTCCCCCCAAACAACATGCATCCAGCGATGATGCCGTTAGTGTTCCTTTTTATCATGCGCTATGAGCTCCACTTTCTTTCCTTGCATGCTTCGTAGTGCTCGTTCACTGTGTTCTTTCCAGTTGTGCCCTGAATTGCCTACTCAATTACACCAGTGTCTACATAACTAAATATTATGTTGATCAAAAGAGACTAATAAGATTTATTAAATGGTCTTGTTCAGGCAGTGTTTTGATTGGATCGCAGCCATCATCTGACAGTGCAATAATTTACATTATCAGCACTGTCAGGGTGATCAGGTCCAACATGGAGCAGATCAAGGGGCAGAACAGTCCTTGTTTTCATAGCACACTGTGCAAAGTAGAAGAGCAGCCATTGTTCAAGTTTGCTAAGTGGTGCCGACACTCATTTGGAGCAGAGTTGTGCGATAGTGCTGTACTGCTGAACCTCCACACACTGCACACTCTGGTAAATTCTAAAAATTTTCTGTGTGTGGGCATTGCAGGTACAGAGTGAAACAGCTGGTGTGTGTTCCCAATGACTTGTCGGCAGCAGCGACACCCCATTCCAACAATTCATCACAGTGAGCAAACATGGTAGTGTGGGCCAGCATGTTGTTGAAAGAGGTCAGACTATACCCACCCACCCACCCTGTGGACCTCCTCGTACACCTCAGCAAATCTGTCCCTAAGGTGGCAGTACACTGTATGCACGATATGCCATGGTGCTTCTGCACATTGCTGTGCTGCATAGAAGAGGCTAGAAGAAAAAGTCAGTGTACCCACCCAGCCGGCCTGTGGACCTCCAAGCCCCTAGCAAAGATTAAGTTGGAGGGTGGCAGTGCAGTGGATGCCATTACGGCAGTGAGCAACATGACCGAGGAAGCAAGGTGTGTGCCATGTGCCTGGGTCACAGATCTGTCAGTGGCCACAATAATGGCTCACTGTCGGTGAGTTCTGTTGTTTGCTAAGAACTCCTGCTGTGGCTGTCTCACCACAAATATGTAGTTGATGTGCTGTCTTTCTATCAGCGTGCCACAAAGGAGAAAGTAGTTAGAGTGGGGAAGTGAACCCCACACACTTTGTTCTCTGCCCTTTGACAGTGCTGTGGCTGCAGTCTTCTGTTATGAATACTTCAGTTGTGGAGGTGGGAGCATCATATCAGTGCCAGCGGTTGGCAGTGGCCCCGCCCCATCCACCATCCACTGCCAGAGAGGCAGTAACTCAGGAGAGAGGATGACTCTCTCATAGATGTTGCCTGCTGCTTGCTCTCCTCAAAAAGTGATGACAGTGACTGAGACTCCTATACAGTACCAGGTCCACAGTCCTCCCATTGCCAATCTCCCTGATGTTTGTGGCTACCAAGCAACTCTGTCTCCACTCTCCAGCCAGCAGCAGGTACAGCGTGCAGCACGCACAGTGTAGTTGTTCCTGCTTCCTTGGATCTTCCATCATGACCTCTGCTTGGTAAGTTCCTTCCCCTCCATGGTTGTGAATGGTGGGGGGCCGGGGATTGTTGTCAGTAGTATGTGTCACAGTAACAGGACTGCAGAATGGTAGATGAACCACTGTAGTGTGAGATGCAAGCCGGCAAACAGAACCATGCACAGTCATTGGCAGGTACGCTTGGTCAGTGGTGAGGTGGATCAGAGGCTGCTGTGATTTAAACTGCAACTACAATTTTTTTTAACAAGGTACGGCAACACACACTGCTGCCCTCAGCCCTCCCACAAGCCCGGTACTACTAGCAAAAAAATATCTCAGGTACGCTGGGTCACTGGTGAGGTGAATCAGAGGCTGCTGTGATTTAAACTGCAACTAGTTTTTTTTTTATCAGAGTACGGCGACACACATTGCCAGCCTCAGCCCTCCCAGAATCCCGGTACTACTGGCAAAAAAGTATCTCAGGTACGCTGGGTCACTGGTGAGGTGGATCAGAGGCTGCTGTAATTTAAACTGCAACTTGCAGGTTTTTTTTAACAGAGTACGATGACACACACTGCTGCCCTCAGCTCTCCCACAATCCCGGTACTACTGACAAAAAAAATCTCAGGTACGTTGGGTCACTGGTGAGGTGGATCAGAGGCTGCTGTGATTTAAACTGCAACTACAGTTTTTTTTTATCAGAGTATGGCGACACACATTGCCGGCCTCGGCCCTCCCACAAGCCCGGTACTACTGGCAAAAAAATATCTCAGGTACCCTGAGTCACTGGTGAGGTGGATCAGAAGCTGCTGTGATGTGCTGTCACCATTGTTACAAATTTCATCTTCACTTCATTTCATTTTTTGTGTTTTGTCTTGAGCCATTTGTATGTTATTTAGTCACCTCACCTGATATTATTATTGTGTGTTCCACCTCCTTCATCTCATCTGTACCCGCCTAGTGTGTTTTATAACTTCTTCCTTTACAGTATATGTTATACTGAACTAATAAATTTTGGATTTAAGAAAGAAAGGAGGAGATATAAATATACCTAGTTCTTACACGAATTGACAGCTTTGTTTAAACATTTAATTATTTATGTTTTAAAATAATTTACAAAGGGTCAAAAGTGTTATAAAGGTAAAAAACTGAAAGAAATTATAGATAGTCTTGTATAGTAATTTAGGTACACATATATGTTTTAACATATTGTTTCTTTTGGTCTGTATTTACAATCAAAAACATTTTTTCTTGTTAAGCACTTTAGTACACACTTAGTATACATTTTGTAATTAATTGTTTCACCAGAAACATTAGAGTAAGGGAATATATAGAAGACAGAATGGGGTATTGAAAGAGTTAACTGTCCCTTAATTGTGATGTCATCATTATGATTGTATATAAGTGTGGTTGTTGGTAAAGTTTGGTTATAACCCCCTTTGAAGGCATAGAGCCGAAGCGCAGGGGTCTGGACTTGCCATTTGGATTAAATCACTTGCAGTATATTTTTCTGTGTCCTGGAGTGCTCATTACCTTGGCTTTTGTGCTGCTGTGATTTAAACTGCAACTACAATTTTTATTTTTTAACTGAGTACGGCGACACACACTGCTGCCCTCAGCTCTCCCACAAGCCCGGTACTCCCGCCAAAAAAATATCTCAGGTATGCTGGGTCACTGGTGAGGTAGATCAGAGGCTGCTGTGATTTAAACTGCAACTACAGTTTTTTTTTATCAGAGTACGGTGACACACATTGCCGGCCTCGGCCCTCCCACAAGCCCGGTACTACTGGCAAAAAAATATCTCAGGTACCCTGGGTCACTGGTGAGGTGGATCAGAGGCTGCTGTGATTTAAACTGCAACTACATTTTTTTTTTTTAACTGAGTATGGCAACACACACTTCTGCCCTCCGCCCTCCCAGAATCCAGGTACTCCTGGCAAAAAAATATCTCAGGTACGCTGGGTCACTGGTGAGGTGGATCAGAGGTTGCTGCTGTGATTTAAACTGCAACTACAATTTTTTCTTTTTATTATTAGAGTACAGCAACACACACTGCTGCCCTCTCAGCCCTACCACAACAAGCCTGGTACTGGCAAAAAACAAATCTCAGCCTCAGGTACTCCGGGTCACTGATGAGGTGGATCAGATTTAACCTGCAACCACAACAAATTCAATTTTTTTTTACAACAAAATTTACCCCTGCCCCCCCAGCCAGGCCACCTAGATTGAGTTGACTTGAGTCGATGGCTGTAGAGGCTGACTCAGTTCTCAGTCACGCAAGATACAGACTAAACTAGAACTCTGGCCTAGTAGGCCTAGGGTGAAAAACAGGCCTTGCCTTACAGAAGTAGTGGCAGAAAAAGGCAAAGAACTACAAAGTTAGCAGCCAGCAGCAATTGCTGAACTGAAATACAGAAAATGACTGTTTTTATGCCAAAATATAGAAGTCGTAACTCGTATTCTTTTTTTCTCAAATTCCATAAACACAGAGACGAACTGTGCACTGATTGAACAACTGCAGTGCTTTTGCTCTCTCTCTCTCTCTCTCTCTCTCTGTCTCTGACTGAAAAGGCCACACCCTACATGATACTCACTGGCCACTCACAAGGCTCTATTGCTGTGATGACACTCTGTAGTTTATGCTACTTGATAGTCACATGACTATCAAGTAGCATAAACTGCAAAATAGGCATCCCACAATCATACCTCTCAACCTCTAAGGCCGCAAATCAGGGACACTACCCTTTAAAATCAGGGACAAATGTTAAAAATAAGGGACACCATTTTTCTCGCCACATAAAGTGCTGCGTCACAGTGTTCACATCTTTCAAATGCGTGAAATTAAAAGTTATTGAATACTACATTAAGAATACAACATAGAGCATGATAGTTTTACTTTTAAAACTTTATTTTGAGCTATTTATAGGGTAATATTACATACATTTAATTACATATTACAACAAACAGATTAAATGAAAACCTACATACCTATATACAGTATTGTACATGCTATCTAGTCTATGCACTTAACTAAAATTGAAAACCTACACACATTTTACTTATCATTTGTACCCTATACTAAAAATGAAAACCATGCTGCCATAGTTTATACTAAAAACAAACACGCAATATTTTGTCTCATCTATACTAAAAAAGAAACATCCACACACACAATATTTTACATATCTACTCTATATCATATACATGCTGTTGTATACTAAAAATGAAAATCATGCTATCTACTGTACACTACAAATTTAAACCTATGTACCTATACACAACAAGCATTTGTCAATGCCGAATGTTGCCTGCTGCCATTGGGAGTGCAGGAGTTAGAGAGATGCAGCATAGGAATGGCAGTCAAGTATTGAACTGATGCCAACCCACCCCCACCCCGCAGAGAGTGACAGGCATTAGGGTGTCCCTTTGGGTGTTTGGTAGTGCAGTGCGGGAACACATGCTGGGCAGGATGTGAAAAATGACAGCTGCATAGTTCATAAGGAGGTGTAAAAAAATGCCAGTGTTGAAAATGTGGCATACAAATATATGAAATTTGCAGAGTTACAAGGGTGCATGAGAAATATGCAACACACGCTTGCAACACTGCCATTTTATGGGCATTCTGTACCAAATTTTCAACATAGTCATTTTAACACCTCTGCTCATGTACAGTGTCACTGTCATTTCCTCAAAGTGTCCCAAGAGGTGATTTCACACAGTGACCACGCTATTCTGCGCCAGAAGTGCGAAAACACATTTTGGGCAGGATATGTGAAATGACAGCTGTACTGTTAATCAAGAGGTGTAGAAAAATGGCAATGGTGAAAATCCAGAGTGAAAATATCATGAATGCACGATGGTACGAGCGTGCATGCAATCTGCCAACGCACGCTCATGACACAGTCATTTTATGGAGTATCAGCACCAAATTTTCAACTTAGGCATTTTAGGACCTCTGCTCATGAACTGTGTCACTGTCATTTTCATAATCTGGCCCAAACACTGATTTCCCACAGCGACTGCGCTATTGTGCACCAGAAGTGCGGAAACACATTTTGGGCAGGATGTGGATAATGACAGCTGTACTGTTCACAAGGAGGTGTCCAAAAATGCCAATGCTGAAAATCCAGCATTAAAATATTGCAAATGTGCGAAGTTATGAGCCTGCGTAGCAACTGTGCAATGCACGCTCGTAAAACAGGCATTTGTTGGATTTTTCCCACCAAATTTTGAACATAGGCATCGTCATTTCGGTTATCGAACTGAAAGGTGATTTCACGTAGTGACCGCGTAAATCACCTTTGAGGCCGACTAACGCCATGACAGTGAGAGAATTCATGAGGAGGGGCCCCAAAAACCCCATGTTGAAAATTTGGTGCCAAAATTCCAAGAAATGCCTGAGATACGCAGCAAAGTTGAAAAAACCCTATTCACTCCATTATACAGCTTACTGGCATTTTCTCAGTTTGCGGTCGGCTTTGAAGAGTGCAGACGTGTTCCCGGTCCACAGAAGATCATTGCACTGGACTCAGAGGTAAGTATGGGGTGGGGGTGAGGGAGGCAGGTGCGAGTGGGTGGGTGTGGGTGGGGAGCAGGGCATCGAGACTACGAGAGCGGTTTTCATTTACAGGGAAAAAGGAAAACCATCGCGGGACAGTTTTCGTGTTGTAGGGCATTTGGCATGCTGGGGTGAGCTCCCAGTGTGCCACCTAACTGCTTTTTTGGGGGTGTCAGTAGCCAATGGGGATTGGGCACCCTCATTGGCACAAAACACGGAGAGAGTAATGCTGACGGGATTGGGCACCCTGTCGGCAAACAAAGAAAGCGGGGGTGCGAGCCGAGGGGATTGGGCACCCCTCGCATTCAACAATGGGGGTGATGCCGATGGGGAGGTCCTCACGGCACACCAACACAGCGGGGTTACCATAGGGACTGGCACCTCGGCGCTGGCAGGCTCGAGCCGCTCGCCGAACATGCTCATAATGGCGGTGAGCACGGCAAGCAAAGAACCTCTGTGTATGATGAGCTTTGCTCAGATTGCAGCCGACCTTTGCTTAGATGTGCTCGCCCCATTATATATGCATGGTGTGGCGCTGGCATGCAGGATGATTGGGGAATGAGGGACGCACCTACTGATGCGTGCCCTGCATTCACCCAACAGCGGCCGCGCCCCCAAACCCATACTACCACAAGATGTTGCTTGCGCAAGCGCGCAAGCCAACATAAAAAGTTGGTTTGAAAAAGAGTCTCATTTGTCTTTTGCTGCAAGGTGCTCTCAGTTGTAAAGCATAGTTGCTTTCCCTGCAGCCTCTAAGACTCCCTTCGTATGAGTTAACTCATAGCAGTGTCTTTCTTCGTTCATTTTTATAGCGATAATAGAGTTCAAAGTCTTTACATTCAATGATTGTCTTAAGTCAGTCTTCACTTTTTGCACCATACTGAAGGGCCGCTCTGGCTCCGCATTGGAGTGAGGGAGGCATAAGATTGTCTCCATCAGATGCCTGAATAGGGGCAGATCGTCACCACTAGTGCATAGCTGGGAGAGCATCATGCCCCCAATACTTTAGAGCAGAACTGTTCATTTCAAAGGCCTGGACAGATCCAGTTTCTGCAAACTGGTGTGTCCCAAACTCGTCCAAAAGCTGGTCACACTCAGAGTGTGTACTGCATACACCAAGTTCCTTGGCAAGGTTCACCACAGAGCTTCCACTTTACGTGTAGTTTTAGTGCTGGGTTCAGCAACATGGAAACCTGCTTCAGGACATTGCATTTCAGTGGGAGCTTTGTTAACATTTTTTGCAGCACAGCACAGTAAAATGATTTGGCCTTTTTATAAATACTTAGTTCCACTGATGTCCCTACCATATCATCATTGCTTGCAATGAATTCTTGCACTTCAGGGCCAACACGTACATCTTTAGTGGAAGAAAGCTTGCCTCACTCTTTAGGTCCAAAACACCTTCTTTGTACAAGGCGGCTTACAGCCTGAGGTTGCAAAACCTGCTGGTACAACTGTATGACTGTTGATGTCACCCTGCAGAGTCATCAGTTGGCTCTCTCTGCTCTGCAGTTTTTTATTAAAATTGCACAGTGGCTCAAGGGCATATTTTAGAAAAAGGAAGGTCATTTGAACTTCTTGGTTGCCCAGGCAGTCACATATTAGTTTGACTTTGGCACCTCTGGGTTCAACAGATCTAAAATAAGACAGCAGAGTGGGCCACATATCAGTTATTCGTTTAACAACTTTACTCAAACTGAGCCATCTTGTGGGTGCATGTTTAATGATTTTTAATAGGTCAATATAAACAAAGAGAGCAAACTCTTTCAGCTGCTGTTGCCATAATGAGCTGGAAGAGAAATGGCAATAAATGTCAGAAATTAGTTCCTCAACAGGCGAGGACAAGGCCTTGACCCCTTATTTGGAGCACAGGTCTAGCAGATGGCACAAGCATCCCGTATTTATGAGGTTTGGGTTCACCTGCTTTAATCTTGAAAACATAGAACTGTGTTTTCCAATCATTGCTGCAGCATTGTCAGATGAAAATGCCACCAGGTTTGTTACAGGGATGTCCAGCTGCTCCAGAGTTTTCATCATACAGTCAAATACTGCTTGTCCAGTCCCTGAAGTGCATGCTGGCATGTCAAGAAACTGTATGACATTTTTTCCCTGTTGAATGTCATAGCAACCTGCAAGGATGACCAGAAGTTTCTCATCCCCATGTCTGTGCTTTGGTCAACATACAGGCAAAATGGCACTCGACGGCAAAGGGAAGCTGCAGTCTCCTGGTAGCTGGGACCAAGCACATCTCTGGCAATACAGGAGGGTTTGGTTGCTCCACAGCTCATCTTCTTGACTACCTCTGGATCTGAGCAGTACTTCTTCATAAATTTCAGGAAGTGGTCTGCACCACCTCTGCCTCCAAAACTTTTGAGGTTGTCTGTGCTTGGAAGAATTGGGTCAGCTTCTTCCCTTCTGCATGCTTCCTACTCTGGAGATACATCTGCGAAGATTCGTGTCTCTGTATATCGTTTCATCCTCCATGGCTGATGCTGATGTCACATCCACAGGACATGCAGAACGCATACAGTGGCCCTTTCTTGCTCTGTGCGATCCACTCAAAGGAAGTCTTCCAGGAACTTTGGAACACTGAATTCCTCTTCTTCTTGTTTGGTGTGGAGTTACCACTGGCACTGCAGTCTTCTCGCATTTGAAGCATCTGTTCGCAGTCCATCGCCTATTGAGGATGGCAATCAAGAAAAAAATGTAACACTGACTTCAGGCTAGATGGACAGGTGATCCATGACATTTCTTTGGCAGAGGCAGAGAGGTAGAGCAGCATCAGTTCTAGATCACTGGATAACACCTTCAGTGTCCACCTTTGAGATGCAATACCAAGTATACCTAAGCAGTAGTTAATGAGTCCAAATCAAGCTTAAGCTGACCCCATTATTTATTGTTTTTTTTTTACATATGTCCTACAAATTCTACCAGGCACACATAATGAGCTGCTAATGTATCCTCATCTGTATGCATGTTTTCCATCTGGCCTGGCTCCAACACATTCTCTGTAGCACACATAAAGAGCTGCTAATAAGTCATTACCTAGCTGAATCACATTTCTGTACAAATCTTCCTGCCAGATCTAGTTTAATGGTTTGGGTCATGAACCACACTTTTGTAAAAGTCCTCCTGCCAAGTCTGAAACTAGTTTAAGCATGCTGTTTTAAAAGTCCTCCCACCAGGTCTGAAACCTCTAGACCTTGTCAACCACAGCATAAGGCAGACAAAACAAGCAATATACATTTGTATTTTAACCAGTGCCCACAGGGGAGGGCTTTGTCGTAGTGGCACTGCTGTTAACCAACGCTCCCCTACCCAGTTCACAATCACAGAGCCTGAATGGGAGTTCCCTCTACTCTTGGCCTGGCCAACATATTATATTTGAAATGAGATGCTGTACTGTGGAGTGAACAGGCCTATATATATATATATATATATATATATATATATGTGTGTATACACACACACACACTCTCTCATTTCAACCTGATGACATCTCTTTTCAGATGTAGTATGTGGAAATAGTTAAACGTAAGAAAATCAAAGAGTCTATATTTTTGTCTATTGCTACTAAGTAGCTGGATGGTGTTATGACAACTCCATCCAGACAGTAGCAAATAGCAATAGACAGAAATACAGGCATTTTCCCTTCTGATATTTTTTTGTCCAGTAAAAATTTTAGGATTTGTTTTTTTTATAAATAGGGTCCATTTTACATTAAATAAACAAACATGCCCAGTTTGATAGTAACAGTGCAAAAATAAAAAATAAAAGGAAAGTTACTAGTTTAGAGGATGGATACAAATTTAAGCTATAGAAGCACATATTATATACAGAATTTGTGTCCCCAGGTTCGAGATTACTCTGCTGCAAGGACAACAGCTTCAAATGCATATTTTTGTCTAGCTAGTGCACTGAGAGTTATGGATTACTCCGCTCCAATTATTAAAATCATTGTGCGGAGAGAGATCAGTATCAAAGAAAATAAATTATAAAAGTACCAGATACAATGTACCACAGCAGCTGCAGAAAGTGAGAGAGACGAAGCTCAGAATATTAGCAACATCCTCAGAGCTGCAGGTTTGCTTCACAGAATTAATTAGATTAGAACAGCAGTCATCAGAATAGACAAAAATATGCATTTTAAGTTTTGTTCTTACTCGGTGTCAGTGGCTCAGGTAGCACACTGGCCTCTGAGGCCAGGAGATTAGAGGGCTGTGGGTTCAGTTCCCACATCTGGCACTTGGGTTAATATCCCCAATACTGACACTGCAGTGCAGCATGAGGGTGGGGTGCTGCGCTCCTGAGGTGCCGTCTTTCAGATGAGATATTAAACCAAGGTCCCATCTGCCTGGATTGGTGGTAGTTCAGGTGGATGTTAACAATCCCATGGCACTTATCAAAAAGAGTAGGGGAATTTCCCCCGTGCCCTGGCCAAATTTTCCTCATTCACTAAAAATACCCCCAACAGCTTAATCTGATTTAATTTCAGTTGCTTATCATCTGTATCCCCCGTCACTCCTGAAAAAGGGACTTCTAGGCCCAGTGGGCTTACCAGGTCAACAAAATTCAACAAACAAATTCCAATTTATAGGCAAGGCAGTAGAAGAAAAATAGGATAGCATTACAACCTCTCTTTTTTGGTTCTCTTCAGTTATATGTAGGTTCTGACCTCTCCCTCCCCTTCCCCCCCAATTTTAAGTGACTGAACTGTATTTTACATTTCACAGTACAAAAATTAGCTTTCCCCAGAGTGGAGCAGGACAGGACCTACATATAAATGATTAAGACACTTTGTTCTGACTGTCCCACCCAGAGTGTGGACAGAAGAGAACACAGAACCAACTACATACAAAAACTTAAGGAAACCCTTTTCGTATGCTGTATTAATATTTTTACAACATAGGCAGGTCATGCATCAAATCACCACCTTAATTTGTCTTGCCATGCCATCTCTTTCTAGGTTCTCTTACTCAGTTATATGTAGGTTCTGACCCCTACTCCCCCCAATTTTAAGTAACTGAACTGTATTTTTTTTTTTTTTTATAATTCATATTTTATTAGCAAATTTTTCTATTACAGGGGACAGAGAGTTAAAACATACTATGCATATACTCCAAATGTTGCATGAGCTGTCCCCATCCCTCCTTCCCCCCACCCCATACAGCAGCAAAGTCCGCACAGTAGTAGAAAAGTACTATATAGTATCGCAAATCAAGGATCATTGGTTATAGTGACACATTTACCTAATCTGGCCATGATAAGCGTGTGAAGGGGATCCCAAGTATTCTTGTACCACTGCAACTTATTATGGAGGCTTGCTATCGCTTTCTCTGTACGTAGATTAGCCAAGATTTCATTAACCCATTCCTGATATGTTGAGCTTACTGTATCCCTCCAATGCCGAAGCACAATTTTTTTTAACAGATAATGCAATCATGGAGATATGAAATCTCCTGATTCTCACCTTGATAGAGGATAGATCTCCCAACAAACATACGTCTGGGGTGAAGTAATCCTGCAAACCCAGTATAGGATCTAGGTTAGTCTGTATGGCTACCCACAAAAACTTTATCTTGGGGCATGACCAAAAGACATGAAGAAGCATGCCATCCTCTTGACATCCTCTGGTACAAGCCCCCGAACTTATAAGACCCCATTTCCTCAGCTTCACAGGGGTATAATACATGTTATGCATAATATGGTATTGCATAAGGCGGAGTCTATCCTGACAGACGTATTTATGACAGAACTTCCATAAAGCTGGCCAGTTGAGAGTATATTGAGGAAAAAACAAAACCCAGAGCCTAGTGGGGCCTTCAGGTCTCCCATATTTCCAATAAAATAGGACTCAATATATTTTGGAGATAGCGCCTGGTGACCCCAATAAGGAGGAGAGATCAAATACAAACAGAAAGGCAGGTGGGTGAGGAGGGATGTTACCAAGTACTGTAGAGAGGAGATGCTTTAATTGGACCACTCTGAAGTGAAAAGCTAATGGGATGTCAGATTTATGAATTATATTAGAAACAGAGAGCCATTCCCCTGCGTCATCCAGAAAAGTAGAGATTATCCCATCCCCAATTTGGGGTAATCATTTACGAGATACATCGCTTTGTTTATTGTGAAAGACGGCAAGTTCCAAATGGCCTGAGACAAGTCCAAGTATGGGGAATACCGCAAAAATGAACAAAGCTGCGTGTGAACTCTAAGGGCCGTTTGAATAATGGGACAGCGAACGGTGTCAGGAAGGGACGCTATTTTAAGATAGAACATCATCTGGGGGTCAATGTTCTCGGAGTGAATAGAGTCTAACTCAATTTTAAGCCAGACCGGTCTTAAGTATTCTGGACCCAGATTCACCCAACGCATATACTTTGCAATGTGACTAGCCCAGTAGTAAATTGCCAGATGGGGGATCTGCAGTCCTTCGTCCATTTTCTGAGCGGCTAGCTTATGATATGCTAACCTGGCTTGTTTATTAGACCAGATAAAATTTGTGAAAATTCCATGCATTTTCTGAAACCATGATAACGGTGTAAAAGAGTTAAGGAGTGAGAGAGGATAAAACAAGCGAGGAAAAACATTCATTTTAATTATATTAATGTGACCCCAGAGACAGAGAGGGAGTTTAGACCATCTATTGAAGTCCTGAACTATCACTTGGGAAAGAGGCTCCAAATTTTCTTTAAACCAGGAGGAGGGGTTGCGCATCAAATTAATACCAAGGTATCTGAGAACACAAAGAGACCAGCCAAGACCAAAAGGAGACAAATCATTTTTGAAAACCTTATTATTAAGAGGGAAAATGGAGGACTTATTTATATTCAGCTTATAGTTTGAGAGAGTACTGAACTTGGCGATTTCCCCTAACATGACGGGAATAGATGTTTTTGGATGAGATAAATGAAGGAGGAGATCATCAGCATAAGCCGTGATCTTCACCACTTGATTACCTATCGGGATACCACTTATCTCCGGGTTATTGAGAATGTTTCGGATAAGGGGCTCTAAGTATAAATTAAATAAGAGAGGGGAAAGAGGGCATCCCTGCCTGGTACCGCAAAACAGAAGGAAGGGCTTGGAGAATGCACCATTGCTGGAGACTCTAGCAGAGGGAGTTTTATATAAGGCCTGAATCCAGTCTATAAACTTGGCCGGGAAACCAAATACTTTAAGGGCCTGAAACAGGAAATTCCAGTTGACGCGATCAAACGCCTTCTCTGCGTCCAAGGAAACCAATCCCACGGGAAAGGCAGCATCCCTGGACACTGAGAAAATGTGTGACAGGGTACGTAGATGGTCAGCTGATGAACATTCACTCATAAACCCCACCTGAGACATATTAATCAGATCTGGAAGGACCCATGTTATTCTATCGGCCAATATCTTTGAGAGAATTTTAACATCTTGGTTCAATAAAGAAATTAATCTGTAGCTTTGCACTAGTTCTGGATCTTTATCGGGCTTAGGAAGGAGAACAATCAGGGCTTCAAACAGATGTGTATCTATTCTTGCACCAGAAAGAATGTGACAGTACAACTGGTGAAGCACCGGTAATAATTGTGATCGAAAAGTTTTATAGAATAGAGCGGAAAAACCGTCTGGTCCTGGGACCTTGTCTGAGGGCAAAGCCCTGATGACCTCTGATATTTCCTCCAGAGATATTGGGGAGGATAGGAATTTCCTCTGTGGTTCAGATAAAGAGGATAGAGAGGAATCCCTCAGGTAGGCCTCGAGCTCTTCTAAGGACGGAGGGTTGTCCATGTCTCTATATAAGTGCTCATAGTATGAGGCAAATTCTTGCACAACCTCAGAAGGGGACACCTTCAGGGATCCATCTGCCTGGGCCCTAATTGGAGGTATGAATCTAATGGGATTCCTGATGCCTTAACCTTAAGGCTAGCAGGTGACCTACTTTTTCCCCCCGATCGGTATAGCTTGCTTTGGTGCAAATAATAGATAACTCTGCTTTCTCAGTCAACAAATCTAAGTATTTATGTTTAGCTACCGAGAGCCTCCTCATATCCTCTTCTGAGGCATTAGAGGTTAACTTGGTTTCCAGAGACCTAATTAGAGATAATGTAGCTAGTAGTTCTGCCTCTTGAGTCTTTTTCCTTTTTGTGGCTAGGCTAATAATAATCCCTCTCATGTATGCTTTGACAGCACCCCACAGAATATCAGGTGAAATGTCCTCAGAGGAATTAGTGGAGAAAAAGAAATCGATCTGCTCCTTTATTAGGTCACGGTATTTGATATCTTTGAGCAGTTGGCCATTTAGTTTCCATCGGGTTTCTTTATGGGGAATGTTAAGGAAAGCCAAATTGGAAGTCACCAGAGAGTGATCTGACACTGGAACTGAACTGTATTTTAAATTTCACAATACAAAAATTAGCTTTCCCCAGAGTGGAGCAGGACAGAACCTACATATAAATGACTAAGTGATGGCAGTCTAGCTCTCAGGGAAGTAAATATCACAGGTATCTGCACTTTGATACCCCCACATGTGTTGCTGCATAAAAAACAGGTCCCTTTACAGTTATTTATTAACAATTCATCTCCTTAGCATAGCCATATACATAATTATTAGTTAATTCTTCACCCTCTGTTTTTGTGTTTAACACTTACTTAACTGTCCCACACAGAAGAGAACACAGACAGAATACTTCTCTAGTCTGGCCAACAGACCAATAGTCCTTCTCCTTCTCCTATCCCCCATTCCCCCTGTTTACACACACAGTGACTGGCACTGGTCTGATACTGAGTACTGACAGTCGGACTCAGACAGATGACAGATGAGACTTGGCATTAATTTGTGACAACCAGACAATGATATGGTGGCAATCATGATCATTTTACATACCTTGTTGTAAAGGCAGGCACTGGTGTGGTGGTAGTCTCTCTGCTGGCAGAGTTTCAATGGCACTGGCACAGTCAGACACTGGGTCACTCAGGTTGTCGTCCTACTGTGCTTCGCTGCTCTGCTCCCCCTGTGCTGCTTTGTGATCTGGCTCTCCAAGCAAGGCTCCTGCTCTGCTGCTGGTGCTGGCAGTCGGTATTTTTACTAGCACTGTAATTGATTGCGATTGGTACCTGCTGCCGGCACTGCTGCTGCTTAGTTCTTTTGTTTAGTTTGGTGAAATACTAACTAAATAGTGGTTTATAGCAGCAGGCAGCAGCAGCAGCTAGGCAGAACAGAAAAAAAATGGGCTGGCTGGCGGCGGTGGCAGCGGCGAGTCAATCAGCAGGCAGCACACTTATTGCACTTGTCCCTGTCTCCCTGTGACGCTCCTAGGGAGCTCTGTCTCTCTCTCTCTCTCTCTCCAGTGGTGATCAAGCGAATTCTTCTCCAGCACTCTGGAACTCTTCTCAGGCTCAGTTTGTGTGAGTTCAGAGCGCCACAGTGGTCCTGTTCTATGGTCCTCATTCGGACCTGAGGGGGGACACAAAAATCAGGTCCGTGTGTGGACTGTGAGTGGGGGTGCTAAAACAGCAATGGACAGCATCGGAGTCAGACAATTGACTACAAGGGCAGCCTACATCATGGCTGCATCTAGAATATGGGGACGCGGGGATTTTTCAGAGAGACAATGACGAGTGTGGCGAATCGGTGATGGTGGCGTGGACCGCATGGGCTAAAAGAGAAAAATTGTGCAAATGGCCAGTCAGTTCAGGACCACGGGACAAACAAAATAAGATTTCCCACAAAATCTGGGACAGTTGAGAGGTATGCCCACAATGCACATGGGTGGCCCAGAAGAGTGACTGTCATGTGACACAGTGACAACAGCTGGCTACTGCTCATTGCTGGGCCAGCATGCAAATTGCAACAAGCAACAGAGCAGCCAGCTCAGCTGCTGTTGTCAAACTTGGTGTCTGCTGGGCAGTGGTCAGTGCCACCCACACCCACTATTATTCTTAAATTAATCTTCTTGACGATCTCCCCTCTGAGTAAGACATACATGAGTCCTCTCCCTCTCCCCTCCCAGTCAGTCAGCTTGCTGTGTGCTGCTGTGATGCAGACTACTAGTGCACTGCTGGGCTAGCTCAGTCTGCTCCCCTTAAGGGCCCCCGTGGGCCACCCCACCGCAAAATTAAATTGCAGACATGCAGTGCAATCACTTTGGCTTTTTGCCAGTGCCTGGGCCACCATTCATTATCATTGTTCATTTATGTCATGATGACTCACCTCACACAGTAATAGCAGGGCCAGGCACTGACTGCAGGCAGGTATGATCAATCATCATGGTGGCATCCATCCTGATCCAATTCTGTCTCTCTGTCTCGGATCATGTCTACTTCTCCCTCTCCTCTGGCTCTGCTCCACTCACGTTCGTAGTCTACTCTCTCCAGCAGTCCTCGGCAGGCTCGGCTGACAGCTCTCCACTCCAAGAACTAAGTCCCTACTCCCTCCTTCCCAAGTGGCAAGTGCAAGACCAAGACTCCAAGTCCCCCCTGACTGCCTGTCCCACTGTAGTGTCCTCCTGTGTCCTGTGACTGTCCCGGCTCCCTCCCCTGCCCTGTGACTCTGACCCCAACCCGACCAACTGATTGAATTAGTGCCGCAGCACCACTTAATCCCCTCTGTCTCTTACTCTAGTCTCACTCTGCAAGACATGGCACTGTCTGTGGCAGCATTTTATTTTTCCCAGCCTCCAGGCTCTGACAGACAGTTGAATACTCACTCCCGACTCCCGCTCCCCCTTTGAGTCTGCCATGAGTGCCATGCAGCATGCGCCATCACTAGGGCAACCACACAGACTCATCACCAATCAGAAAACAGTCTGAAGGAGCTGTGATGATGGTTGCCATGGTGATGATGAGCTGAAATGAGCCAGGCTCAGCAAGCAAGTCAAGCAAGCGATGGGCAGTGTAGTGAGTCGGGGCTAGCTACTACTACTACTATGGCAATTTGAAATAAATATTAGTTTAAGCTGCTGACTTTGGCTGTCTGTAGTGTGCTAAGCAATTCAGGCATGAGGTTGAGCGCCACGGATGGGCTGGGCTGCTGCAGTCAGTGAGTGAAATGCAATGTTTTGTTTTTTTAATTTATTTTTTACTTTTGCTTGCTTGGCAGTAACAGTGCAAAAAATGGTAACACCACCAACAAAAAATGTTTGAGGCCCCAGACAAAAAATTTGGGGCTCCAGTCCCGGAGGTCCAGCCCTAGCAATGCCTTTGTTATGGACTATTTTTCAAGGTGGTGGGATACACTATTTTTTTGCTATTTAAACAGCAAAAAAACACCTTTTTGATATTTTTTTGATGTTTAAACATAACCCATGTAATAAGTGCATTAACCCACTCCAGGGTGTGCTGATAATGTGAATTAATGCACACCCCGGGGAGGCTGTGAGGGCACTCAGTCTGCAGCCTCATGTCTCACAATGCCCCCAAGGTGTGCGTTAATCCACATTATCAGCACACCGTGTCGTGTGTTAATGCTTATGTAACAATGCTCCAGAAAAATGCAGTCTCTGCCCCCTCCCACCGCCACCAAAAAAAATCCCCAGCACAGAGCAAGACTCAACTGTCCCATCCACATTCTTGTAAATAATGGCATTTGTCCCATTTTTTAATTTTATTTCTTGTTTGGGGGGAAGGGGGAGGGTCAGGGGCTCTGACACAATGTCCCACATGCTACCTGCAAAATGCCCTGCCATATGTTTCTCTATCCTAACTAGCACCATCTCAAGTAGTGCTGATATCAGTCACACATGCGCTTTGAGATGCCTACTAGCAGGGACATGGGTGAACTTTGTTTGCTATCTTTTGTTTTCTGATGCAGATCATAATCACACCATGAAAGACTTTTTTGGGGCAGCAAATGAGCTTGTCACTCAGCACACTGTTTGAGGAGGAGAGAATAGTTTAAATTCCTGGGTTCTACCTCACCATGGTCTCTATCTAGGTACATATTCTAGTGAGTGAGCGTGTTAGGCAGTAATTTATTTTAAAAAAGGTACTTTTTCCTAAAGACGTGATGCTCAATTAACTTAAATGTTTGTTCCTCCCTCCCTGCCATTTACTTCCAGGTGGAGCACACTGGGCTGTGCTCAGTGTGCTCACGGTGTAGCACAGGCATATACAGTATTGCAGAGCAGAGACTGTGCCCTAGAACCAGGAACAGTTCAGATCTGGACATGACTGAGCAGGGAGGACATGACCAGATGCTGAAATGTGACAAAAAAGCCTAAAGAAAAAAGGTAGAAAAAAATAAATCCCCAGCACTCTGGTTCAAAGGTGCAGTGCCCCAACTGAAAACAGAGCAAACCAGAAAAGAGCATGCACATGAACTGCCAGTCAATAACTTATTAAATATTAAAATGCATGGAAAGCACAGCCTTTTAACAGCAGGTAGTACTTTTTTGAACTTAAACATACTTTTAATGAATTGTTCACTGGTGATTCTGTGTGCATTTTCTCAAGAAAACAAGTTGGTACCTCAGCAGCGGATTAACTTTAGGCCAGAGGATAGCCCAGTGTTTTACATTTATTTGGCTTTTTCTGTATGGGAGTGAATCCATGGGCTTGACAAACAAAGCTGAAGTGCAGTAGTGGCACTTGGTTCTTTTCACTTTTCCGCTGCTGACCAGCAGTCTTGAAGGCATCAGACACACCGCTGACTGATTTAAGCACAACTGCAGCTCTTATCAGAAGATTAGACATGGAAACAGTTACTCTGAGCCCCTCTCCATCCACCTCTCTCTCCAACCCCCCCCCCATCCATCAAAGATCTTGGAGTCAGACAGCTGAGGAAGCAGTAGCAACAGATGAAAACATCGTGTTGAGAGCGGGCAGATCTGATATTGTTTAACTTTGTGTTTTTGTGCTAGCACTGGTAACTAGAAAGTAGTAAATACTATCATTCCCCTTGCCTTTTTACGGCTGTGGGCGTAGCCCAGCAGACGTTTTGCATTTAGAAAAGGACTGATGTCATTTTTGCTATCAAACAACATGATAGAGTGTTAAAAATAGATTCCTTTGCTGAATCCCCATTACTATGCTGCCTGTGTGTGTATAGGAAGCTGTAGAGCACTATTTTTCGCTCTGGCTTGAAGAGTTAATTGAGCCCACAGAACGATAATGCATTATCTTCTGGCAGTCATTCTGCTTCAAATTACCAATGGATAATACATCATAGAAAGCTATTGGAAGTAGAAGGAGTTAAACACTTCCTGAAGCTTTTTGCATAACAAATAAGCTCTGCTGTGCCCTCAGACCCTAGGAACACATCATTAAGCCATTTGAACCCCTATCCTAAGAGCAGTCATTCTGCTACTTTGCAGGACATTCCATAGCAAAGAGTCCCAGTTATGCCCGTTTCCAAATAATACAACAACTTCATTTTCTCAGGCAGGCAGTTCTGGGCTATTGTTTATATTCTACTGAATAGGCCTGATTCTAGAAGCACCCCTACGCATGTCACCAGTTGCAACATGTGAGGGGTGCAGTTGTGCCAAGGACCCTACACCTGATTCTATAAGGGTCAGGGTCTCTGCGGCTAAGTCCTGTGACTTGCGACATTCCCACAGGTACACCAAATGAAGGGCATATTTGAGGGGCATGTTGCAAGCTGCATTCACAGTTCTGTAGGACTCAAGTCCCCCCCAGCCCCAGTCCCCAAGCCTGAAAAGCCCCACAGGGCTATCGGCCCCCCCCTGCCCCAGTCTCCCAATGTATAAAGGTATAGCCTCTCAGTCCCCGAATGTGTAAACACAAAGGCCCCTCAGGGCTATCGGACAACCCCCAAAGTCCCAATCCCCATAATAGTAACAGCCCCCACCAAGCTCCGATCCCCAATCCCCAAACCCACGTCCTGGTGCTTACACAAACTGTACTAAAATGATCCCTGTTATGGTAGTCTAGCAGTCCCACCACCACCCGGCAGCGCCAGACCACCCCGCTCCCCCCACCTTGTCCCCAGCCGGTGACTGGTGCAGCCAACCTCTCACCACCATGGCCAGCTGCCAACTGAGCTCCGTCTGAGTGCATACTGTATAGAGTACGCACTCAATGAATGAATGACAGTTCATTCATTGAGCACGTACTATATACAGCACACACTCAGACAGAGCTCAGTCAGCAGCTGGCCATGGTGGTGAGAGGTGGGCTGTGCCAGTCACTGGCTGGTTGGGGAGGTGCAGAGTGGTCTGGCACTGCTGAGTGTGGGGCCACTAGACTACCAGGGATTACAGTTTAGCATTGTATATATATTTTATCATGTCAATTTATACAGGATCTGTCATTTGCAGGCGGCTGGCATTGGGGATCAGGGCTTGGGGGGGCATGAGTAGCCCTGTGGGACTTTAATTAACATATGTGGTGATCAGGGCTGGGGGCCAGTGTAGTCCTGCAGGACTATTTTACAAGTACTGAGGTTAGGTATGCAGCAGCCCTGCAGGTCTGTTTGGTATTGGAGGGACATGGATAGCCCTATGGGGCATTACCATGTTGCTTCTGGATCGGGGCATGGGGGACAGAATTAGCCCTCTGCGGGGATTTTTGTGTTTTGTGATCAGGGCAGTGTTGGGGGGGGAGGGTGGTATACCATTGGGGGAATGGGCGGGCTGCACATGCAGGCAACCTCGGGGGGTGTACGTTCAGTTACGCCAGCTATATGCTGGTGTAACTTACATTGACGGTTTTCCCCCAGGGGTTGTTGGAGAATAGTGCCAAGGGGGACTTTGTTGCTGCCATTCCAGAATAGGGCACAACCACTGCCATAAGCCCTCTAGCACCATGTCACAGGGGGTTTAGGGCATAACTGGTGGTGTAATTTCACTTTGGCACAAGCATCATGTGGCATGTTGCAGGCTGCTTTGCAGAATACTGTATGTTGCAACTGCGGGTGTAACTTGCTACTTGCACCATTTTGGGGGGCGCAAGTCAAGTTATGCCAGACATAACCTTTTAAGAATCAGGCCACATGTTCTTAACCTGCAATTTGTGACTATAGTTGTTTACAACTGAATGACAGTAACCACATTCGCTTCAGCTGCAAATAGGTAGGCATCTGTGTCTAATTTTTGTTTCCCTTAGGTTACATATAGAATCTGTTAAGTTCATAACATGCTGTACTGTGATTAAATTAACTGATAAATGGAGGCTTTAGTTTCTTTTACAAATTCATTTCTCCTGACCATGGATATACTAAAACAAACATTTCTCAACAAAATATTTAAAACTAAGGAGTTTAGCAATAATTTATTTGATGTGGCATAAAGAGCTGCTCCCTGTAAAATTACTTGTTTTTTTTTTTGGGGGGGGGCTGCCACAAGCAGAATGGTTCTTCATGGATGGGGAGCACATGGCAGCAGAAGAGGCATGATGGCATTAAAAGCTTAATGGCGTGGATGTAGAGGCACCAATACTTGAGCATGACTTTTCATAGAGAACTAAGTGTGACTCGGGGGTGGGGGATCATCAGGAATTGAGTGAGTCCTGGTATTTTTAGTATAATGGTTTTCTGAAATGTCAATCTTTAATAGGTTAGACTCTGCATCCATCTGTATAGTATGTCACTAAGCCACATACAGTGAGATATGGGTAAAAACCAGATCACCAGACCAGACCAGACCAGAGCTGTAAAATCGACTGGGCACAGCTTGTGTAAATATTGCTGATTCACTCACTCCAGATGATCTGGTCTGGCTTTTACCTATCTGGTCTGGTCCTGACAGTTCTGTTTTCAACCATGCCAAGGAAGGGTTGAAAAACAGATATCCAGGAGAGGACCAGATATGTAAAAGTCGAAATGAACAGTGCAGCCAGAATGACCGGACCAGCATTATTTGTGCAAGTTGCACTCAGTATGGCCAGTTTGGATCTTTACAGAACTGCTGTGGTTCAGGTCTGTCAGTCCAGTTTTTAATCAATCAGTCAATATTTTATACTGAAAGGTATGTCACCAAAGATGCCCATTTACACAAACATCCAGTTAAGCATAAAAAGAGGATAGAACATCAGGTCAAACAATTACATAGTAAAATACAGTATAAACAGGTCTAATAAAGATATCTTGAGAGATATACAGAAGAAAGGGGAAGCAACTAAATAACATTGACAAATTTACAGCGTGGGATATAGTTGGAGGTACAATTCAGGAACATGAACAGTTGGGTGCTGCATCGAAAAGAAGAAGTGCAAGTCCTGCAGCACCCAGATCCGGCATGCAGACGAGCATTCCTGCTGCATGATCTGCCTAGGCCCCAAACACCAGGTCAAGGACTGTGCCATCTGCCAATCCTTTAACCAGGCCACATGGATTAGGCACCAAAAAAAGCTTGAAATCCACTTAATGGAGGAGCACCTAGCTTTGAAGGAAAAGGAGCTGCCGAATCTGCAGGAAAAATCTTCTTCTCCAACGCCAGAACCCAAAAAGAAGAAAAGGGACAAGGAGAGGCACAGAGTCTGGGATAGGTCTCCATCCACTTGGCGGCGACCATCGGACACCATTAACACTGGAGGGGCCTCCACTTCAGAAAGTACCCCTACTTCCAGGTCTCCTACTGCTCCATCGGATCAGACCACAGTCTCCCTGCCTGCTTTACAAACGGGTCAGTCGGGGCTCTTCTTGGATGATGGAACCCCATTTGTGCTCATTAGGCCCATATCTTCTTCAGGGTCTGTCGCCAGCAGCCAGGTCAATAAGTCACTCCCCAGCTCCACCAAGAAGTGCATATTCACAGCCTTCCATCAGGACCTCCTCAACCCAAGCCCCCTTGGACAATCAGGTTCTGCCATCTTGGTCTCTGGCTCCCCAGATGATGGTGGGTCTTCCGTTGGGTTCTACTTACACCCCAATGCCAAGTGACCCTTCCGCAGATGACCCTTCACCAGGTCAGGGTATGTCTGGCACTCTGGCCATTTCTCAAATGCTGGACAGCCTGCCCCCAGGTGCCGAATCTTCTGACACCGGACATTCCTATGCCTGATCCAGTGCAAGCCCCTTTGAATGTCCCTATGGGGCCAATGACTGGTCCTTCTGGACCTCCTGCCAGGCCTTCAGCCCCACCTTCTGCTAGGCCTTCAGATATGCCTCTGGCTGGACCTATGGGCAATGTTTCAAGCTAGCCACCCCCACAATATCCAATGTACCCTTCACCGGGGTATCCAATGCCTGATCATGAACTCCATTATGTACCGAGGTACTAGATGCCGGGCTATGTCTAATCAAGGGTATGCTCCTTCTGGCTTTCCCTACTCCTATTAGGCTCATGGATACCCTCAATATCACATGCTGGGCTATCCATTATACCAACCTCCTCCTCTACCACCTCCTCCTCAGCCTCAGCCTCTGCCTACACAGCAGCCTCAGGCTGATATCCAGGCAGTGTTTCAGACCCTGATTCAGGAGGCCAGGACTCAACTAGCCTCAGAGCTTGACTGTTGGAAACCAGTGGTAGTCTTTACTCCCCCCTCCTTTCCAACCCCTAGATCAGCCTCTCCTGTGAATTCTCACCTTTCTAGAGAAGGCTCCTCTAGACACTAGGTCAGGGATAAAACCAAGGACACTCCTTTAAAAAGGGTTCAGTCCCCCAGCAGGCACTCTTCAGACTCTGGCTCCACCTCATCCTCCAGCTTTGGTATGCATACACCTATAGAGTCTCAGCCAAAGGAGTCCCCGAAGTCCCCTCCAATGGACGCTTCCTTTGCAGAACTCCTCATAACTATACAAAATGCCTGTGGCTGGGCTATCTAGGAACAGGATCCAAAGCAGAAAAGGCTTGCATAGCATCTAGACATGACTGACACAGCTTCTATGCCCATACTACCTTGGACTGGGCCCCTTGAAGACCTGATGTCCACTATTTGGCAACAGCCTTCCTCCATTCTGGCTCTTTCAAAAAAGGCAGACAGGATGTACCACCCCCAAGATGGGGTCACACATCTTATTGGCCATCCTAATGCAGACTCGGTTGTTATCACAGTTGCCCATGACCAGTCCTCTAAACCTAAACATTTGAGCATGTCTCCTCCTGATAAGGAGTCTAAGCAGCTGGACAATTTATGTCGCAAGATCCATTCCTCCTCCACTTACACCCTCAGGCCCCTTAATTATGTGGCTCATATGGTTTCCTACCAGAAATCTTCCCTGGTCTCACTTGAGTCCAAGCTGAAAGCTTTCCAGGACCAGGAGCTTAAGTTCAAGATTGCCAAGACAGTGAGAATGGCTAGAATCTCCTGTCGGTCATGCCCTCCAGGCCACTTATGACACAGTAGACTCAGCTGCTCACACCACAGCCACTGCTGTCTGCATTAGGTGACATTTGTGGCTTAGGATTGCTACCCTGGTACAAGGCATCCAGACCTCCATCCTGGATGCCCCTTTCAGGGGATCCGTGTTATTCAGAGGTGACACCAAGGATATTATCATTGACTTGCAGGACCGTGGTAAATCCATCCATGATGTCTGCTTCATGTATCAAGGGGGTTACAAAGGCAAACAGCTTTTTCATTGGCAACAGAGATGCCAGACCAAAGAGGCCCCTGCCAAACGCCAGGCCAAATGCCGGTATCCATCATCAGGAACTCTCTATTCCCCCTGTCAAGTCCCAGAAGCTCCCTGGAGGAGCTGTCAGCTCCCTCCTCAACCTCCTGAACCATGCTGGACCCCCCTGCCTCCTCCAGATCCTCCTGGAAAACCAGTGGGGGGAAGACTTGCCCTCCACCTTCTAGGGTTGTAGGACATATCCATGGACTCTAGGGTCCTTCAGTTAATAGCAAGAGGTCACACCATATAATTCCTAGACAGGCTTCTGGACAACCCCCCAGGCCTCTCCCATTATCCTCCAAGGCACCTGTCTGTGATAGAGGACAAGATACAGGCTCTTCTGCAAAAGCCAGCCATACAGCCCGTGGCTCCAGTACAGATAGGAAGAGGGTACCGCTTCCATTTCTTTCTAGTGCCCAAAAAGATGGGTGACCTAAGACCCATCTTGTACCTCAGCATGCTCAACCTGTATGTTGAGTACAAGAGGTTCTGCATGCTCACCATCCAGGGACTTCTACCCCTGCTCCACAAGTGCCTTTGGCTTTGTGCACTGGACATGCAGGATGCTTACCTACACATCCCTGTCTTCCAAGCCCACCGCTGCTTTCTTTGGTTTTCCTTCCAAGGAGAATACTACCAATTTAAGGCTGTCCCTTTTTGCCATAGCCTTGGCACTTCAGGTTATTACCAAGTGCCTAGCAGTGGTGGCTGTGGCCGAATGCCATAGCGGGATTTAATTGTGCTTGTATCTAGATGACTGACTTCTGTCAGCCCCATCACAGAGCAGTCTGAGGTAGTCTCTCTCCTTCACCCTGGACCTCTTTTCCAGACTTAGAATAACAGTCAACTACAGTATCCCAAGTCCCACCTCTCCCCTCCCAGCACCTACAATTGATTTGGGAAGGTGCTGGATATGGTCCAGGGGCAGGGCCTTCCTCCCATCAGACAGAGTGGAGACCATGCAAGAACAGACCAGATTAGTAGCCAACTCACGCTGGACCACAACAAGGTTAATCCTCCATCTTCTTGGGCTGATGGCAGCTGCGATCCCTACAGTTCCTGTAGCCAAACTGCATATGAGGGCGACCCAATGGACTCTTCATGTCCAATGAGATCAGCGGCTGGACAACCTGGATCACAGAGTCCTAGTGTCTTTTTTGTACCAAAGAAATGTTATTGATTTTACAAGCAGTAACACCATAAACAGCAAAACATTAACCATGTGTATCAATATACTAAGCTGGATAAAATATGCCCCCCCCAGTCCCTACTGCCCCCCCTACCCCCCACCTGCCAAGAGTGAGGTGTAATATTATAAAGGTATACATAGCCAAGAAAAATAAGAGAGATTCAACCTGAGTACTGTCCATTAAGATAATCATGGAGGTGCCCAGGATTGTCAATGAAAAAGAATCAGGACAGATAAAGAGCGTACCGTTTCCCCAATTTTTTTGTAAATGAGGATTTACGATGGTGAATGCTGGTGATTAACTGTTCCGCTCTGAGGGCAAAAGATATTTCATGCAGCCATTCCAAATAAGTAATGAATGCCTGATCTATCCAGTGTCTAAGCACAAGCTTCTTAACTGCCATTGAGATAAGAGCCATGTGGTACCTTCTTTCTTGTACTTAGATCTGGGAAAAATCCCTGATGATGCAGATAGCCAGAGAGAATAGACCCTGAAGACCTAGAAGTGGATCCAGTTTTTGTTCTATTTGTGTCCACAGGGGAGATACCTTCTAACAGGACCAGAAGAGGTGTAAGAGGGAGCCCTCCTCTTTACCACACCTAGAGCATACAGCTGAAGGGAGGCACCCCATTTTTGCTAATTTAGTCAGGGTATAATACATATCATTTAGGATCTGGTACTGAGTTAGCTTGTACCTGTCTTGCATGATATAAATATACAGATCTTTCCAGACCTGGGCCCAGTTAAGTTCCAGATCAGGTAGGAGAGTATTCCATACCTTGGAACCTTTTGACATGGGAGCGGCTGGGGACTAATAACTAAGTACTTATACAATGCAGAGACTCCGTGAGGCCTGCAAGCTAGACCACAGATCTGCTGTAGGAAGTCTCCAAAAATAGGGGTTGTGGTTGAGGCCCACACAAATTGATCAGTAAATGCTGGAGTTGTTATATCTTGAAAATAGATGCCAACGTCAGCTGGAGTTTGTTTTGTATTTCCGGAGTGGTTAAAATAGAAGACTGAGAGTAGAAGTCTGAAACCGTAAGTTCCTGGGATATCAGGAGCCAGGCCGTAGGAATGGAGTTTCCCCCTATTTTGATATTTAAATTGGAGACGATGGGTTGGGAGACATCTGTGGTAGGAGACATTTTAAAGTATCCACATAATTGCAACAAAACTTTAAGTGAGATACCGATTGGGAACAGATTCAAGGGTTTTGACAGGAGTTTCACAGGGGAGAAGAGAATCCCAAGGAGATTCAGCTTTTGGGTAGATAGTAAGTTGGCTTCAATCTGCAGCCAGATAGGAATATAATCTAACTGTTGTTGGAGTCGAGGTATAGATAGCCATTTCCAGCATTTATAAAGGTGACTCTCCCAATAGTAGAGCAAAAAGTTGGGTAGGCAGAGTCCCCGGATTCTTTAGGCATGCTCAGTTTTAGGTAGGATCTCCTAGCAGCTTTATCCATCAAGATAAAGTAAGTGATGTCAGCATGGATTTGTTTAAAAAAGAATAAGGGTAGCCAAACATTAAGCATATTAATGGGGAAAATGAGCTTGGGTAGGACATTCATTTTAAAAATGTGTTAATCCTATCCCAGAGTGAAAACAGGAGGGTTCTCAAACGAGAGAGGTCCTGTTGAATAGAACTCCATAGATCAACAAAGTTGAGCTTGCTCGTAAGAGAGGGGTCTGAGGTGATAAAGATACCCAAGTATTTAATGCCTCTGGGGGACCATTTTATGCCGAATTGAGTGAAGGAGTGGCTATAGGTGAAACAATTAAGGGGATAGATTTCAGTCTTATTTAAATTCAACTTGTAATTTGAATACTTACTAAAGGCATTAATTATCCTCAAAACTTCTGATAGAGACGGGACGGGGTTTGACAAGTGTAAGAGAACATCATCGGCATAAACCAAAATCTACGGTGCAATGTTACCAGTAGGAACTCCGGTGACATTGGGGGAAGATTTTAGATGATGAATTAATGGTCCTAGGTAAAGAATAAATAGGAAAGGGGACAATGGACATCCTTGGCATGTACCAGTATGAAGAATGAAGAGAGAAGAGTAAACTCCATTGCAGTGAATTCTCACAGATGGGAGGGTGTATAGTGTCCAGATCCAATGAATAAATTCTGAAAAGAAGCCCATTTTATGTAGGGTTGCTCACAGAAAATCCCAGTCCACTCTGTCAAAGGCTTTCTCTGCGTCAAGAGAGATCAGCGCCATTGACAGGGGAGAGGTTTCTGCTGCCTGAAAAATATGAGAGAGTTTACGCATATGATCAAGTGAAGATCTGCCAGAGATGAAGCCCACTTGCTCTGGTCTAAGAAGACAGGACTAGACCTTCTCAATTCTAGTGACCAGAATTTTTGCGAGAATTTTATCACAGTTTAATAGTGATATGGACCGGTAGCTAGCTGGGCAAAAGGGGGATTTATTTGGTTTGAGGAGGAGGAGGATGATGGTGGTTTCTAATAGAGTGGGATCCAGGGCTGCACCAGAGAGCATGTACTGTTATAGCTGGAGAAGAATAGGGGCCAGGTCATTAGCAAAGAGTTTGTAAAAATTTGCTGGAAGACCATCAGGGCCTGGAGCCCTGTCCAATACTAAGGTGTTGATAGCAGATTCCACTTCTTGTTGGGAAAGTAGAATAGACAGGAAATCTTGGTGTTGGACTGGCAGAGAGGGTAACATTGAGGAGTCTATATATATTATCAGGTCCTTCTTTGTCAGAAGAGATGTGCGGTGGCCATATATAGAGAAGAATAAAATTGCTCAAAAACAGTAACTATCTCCCTGGGATGGATTTTAACAATACCGTCAGGGGTGCAAATCGCAGGAATATTCCTGGAGGTTTCTAATTTCCTAAGGCACAGTGCCAGTAAATGGCTTGCCTTTTCCCCATGTTCTATATACCTTGCCTTAGTTCTGAGTATAGCAAATTCCACTTTTTCCTGCAGAAGAGAAGAGTATTTATTCCACAGAGAGAGAAGGGACTGCAGGGAGTCAGGGGAAGAGGATGAGGAGAGTGACTGCTCTAGTGTTCAGATCTGGGCTAGTAGAGAGAGAGCCTTAGCTTCCCTGTGACATTTCCCCTCTGAGAAAGCACTTCAGAGCACACCATTCATAGTCTACTCTCTGGACTGAGTTGTGATTGTTATCTACAAAATTTGGATGACAGCAGGAATCCTGGACATTATGTAGTCATCCTTGAGAAGCTGGGTATTCAACCTCCAAGACTTATCCAGCTGAAAATTAGTGTCCGTGCCAAGGACACCCATGCCATTGCATGATCACATAATACAATAGGTTCTACCTTGACATCACAGAGACCATGGAGCAGACTGATCAAGACATAGTCTAATTGAGATGAGGAGTAATGGACTGTAGAATAAAAAGAGAAAGTACAGGACAGTGGGTTCAGTATCCTCCAAGGGTCACATAACCCTAAAGAGTCTAAGAAGTCTTGCAAGGCTCTTTGGGCTGCTGATGGAGGCCTGAGAGGGCAACTGGACCACTCTAGGTCCTGGGTAGGAGGGAGATTCCAGTCCCCACTCAGAATCATTGGAAGTGTCAAGTAGGGGGACAGGTTATCAATTAGGTCCATAAAGAAAACAGAGTCACCACCCACTGGGCCATAAATACTACCTAACACCAGTTCCTTATGGCCAATCATTCCTTTTACCAAGATGTATCTCCCCTGTGGATCCACAATAGACTGATCTGCCTGAAAGGGTACTGAGCAATTTATTAGAATGGCAGCCCCCCCTATTGGCAGTTGATATCTGAGAGGAAAAAACTTGGCCAATATCCAGCCTTCGGAGATTAGTGGCTTCAGAAGGGAGGAGATGGGTCTCCTGTATAAATGAGATGTTGACATGGAGAAGCGAAATGTGTTAAAAATTTGATATCTTTTGGGACAATCCCGGGCATCCCTAATATTCCTTGTGAGAAACTTTGTCAATGTGTCAGCCATATTCGCAGAAGAGAAAAAAAAAGAACCAAGTAGACAAATCTTTCAGTATACACCTCGCATCCTGCACCCCGCCCTTCTCCCAGCACATAACATATTGTATATAAAGAAAAAAACAGTGAGTCAGCTCTACAGGATACACCTTGCCTCCCACCCCCCGACCTCTCTCCTCTGTCCAAAAAAGCAGCTCGCTCCCAACAGGTAGCACTATTATAGATAGCCATATAACAGAATGTACGACATGGAGCACAGGCATAATTAGACAGGCATAAGTAAAATGCTGCTGAGGAATGTAAGGAATAGTGAAAACACACCCAGTTTCAGCAATATACAAATTCCCTCCTCCCCACAGCCCAACAAAACTATGTACAAGCATCTCCGTATTCAATAATGATGCTCTGTGAGCCAGAGTGATAGAAATGGTGGGAGCAAATTCCCTAAGGCCCTGAGGGTCCTCCACTCCTCATAACATGTTGAGAAGTGATGGAAGGCCTGAGATATAGCACATATCAGAGTGCAAAGTAAGTAATGACATATCAGGAGCCTTCGGACTGTCAGGGTCAACCCCCAAACAAGCCAGTACACGTGGCTGATGAGCTTTAGCCATTGCACACTTACCCTCCTGCCCTTCCCCCCGCAATTTGGGATTTGTAGAATACCCGAAGACCTCAAATATCATATACCATGGTGGTAAGGCAATAAAGGAATCAGCTCCTTACCTGTGCCTAGGAAAAATGGGCATGAGAAGCAGTCTGATCAGGTCCCCTAGAAAAAGAGGGGAAGATATGTTGAGAACTATGCCAAAAGGCTGGCATTTAAATTTGAGCAGTTCAAGACCATCAAGAGAGAGAAAAAGTTCAGAAGGCAGTAAAATAGAAGGAGCCAGAGGGGTGTCCATGAAGGTAAACAGGAAAGAGGAAATAATAAGAAAGGGGGGACCTGAGCACAATACCCCCTGGGTGGGCAAAACTTAGGAAGAGAGTGGAGGAGGCAGTAATGCAGTGGGAGCAACAACAGCAAGTCAGGATAAAAGTGATGATGAATAGCAATAAACATGATACAATGGTATCGAACCCCCCCTTATACTAGGTGACAAATGTATTAGACCCCTGGGGAATCCAAAAGTAGACGGACTGGTACAGTGTAGAAAAATAGTCCCCCTGGAAACCAAAGTCGGGATGATTAGGTCCGTTCATTAGTAAGGCACAGCAGCCAGGTCCTCCTTGAATTAGGTAACAAGACCTAGGCATCGGTCAAGGGATCCAGGGCTTCAGAGGGCACTCTCCTCCACTTCATGGCCAGCAGATCAGCAGGACTCAAGTGGCAACAGGCCACATAACATTAAACACAGGTAAATACGTAATATTACCATAGACAAAGCAAAAGTTCAGAACCAGGCACTCCAGGGCAGGTTCAGGAAACTTTAAATAGTGATGGCATTTTCATGCTGAGCTCTGTCTGAGCTTGGGAAGACGAGTTGAAGGATAACCAGGCTCCGTCCACCAGAACTTGCAGGTGAGATGGATATGCTATGCGGAATTTAATACTTGTGGCAATTAGCTTGCACACAATAATGTGGAAAGTGGCTCTCTTCTGCCTGGTTTTGAGGGGTAGGTGTTGAGTAATACGCAACTTCTTGTTTTCCCAAAGAATTGTTTGCAGCTCTCTAGACTTGTGCAGGGCAAGGTAATTAAGCAGACGTGCAATAACAGGTCTAGGGGTAGAAGAATCTGGGGGTCTGGGTCATAAAGACTGGTGTGCCTGCTCAATCAGATAGGTGGGATTGTGTGGAGATGGGCCAGTGATCTTGGTGAGCAATTTCTGAATAAAGGGGATCATAGAAGGGCCCTCCTCATCTTCAGGCAGGCCAAAAATTAAGATATTGTTCCTCCTGCTTCTCCCCTCAAGGTCCTCCATTTTTTATTGCAGCTTAGCGATTTGTTGTTTAAGTTTTTTTTTTTTATCCTCCTTCCTTGCCCTCTGGTCTACCACTCCTTCCGGCTGCTCATGCCTCCTGTGACCCCCTCGCCCTGACCCTCCTCCCCACACCCCAGATCACAGCCGACCCAGGGGTGGCCCGGCATATCCCTTCTCTGGGTGGGTCCCCTCCTCCGAGGGGGAAGGTGCCGGGGGGGCAACCAGCACACACTAGATTCAGCCCCTGTTTGCTGCTGAGGTGGGTTTGGAGGCGTCAGGGCATCTCGGGCCGACAGGAGCGCGGCAGCCATCATCCGGCAGACCAGGAGGCCGGATTTTCCATTTTCTCCCTGGGGCGTGGTGTGCCACTAATGTCTAGGCAAAGCTGACATTCACCACCCCCCATGTACATTGAGGCTCTGCTGCTGGTCCTCCCAGCCTCCACCAGGGGGTACCAGACTGCGAGCCTCATCCCCTCCCTCCTCCCTGGAGTAGGCAAGCAGTCGTGGGATGCTCAAGCCTACTCCCCCCGGCCGGCTCTCCAGCGACCCGAGTCCATTCCCGAACCCGGGTCACTGGTGTCGCAAGCGGAAATCCAACCGCTGCGCCAATGAGCCGGCATGTGTTGTTTAAGTTTAATGATCTCGGGCTCAGATCTATCCTTCCAAGCCTCCAGAGAGCAAGTGTGGGTCTCCACATCTGAAATTCTGTTTTTTTTAAGTCTCCCAGCTCGCTTTTCACACCCTTCAGATCAGAAGCAATATGTTGTAAGGTTTCTTTAAATGGCAGTAGTTCTAAGAGAAACCGCTCCTCTGTTAGTGGTACCAGAGCTGGAGGAGGATTCGATGGCTTAGCCATGGTTCATTGATACTGTTTCGGCTTCTTGGGCTGCTTTTCAGGTGAGACCGGGGGCGTATGCATGGGCAAGGCCGGGCACATCTCTGCCTCCATTGCGGCATAGAGAAAGCCGATTGAGATGCAAAAAGTTCAGGATCTTTTCGGGTAGGCAGTGTAGAGAGTAGATAATACTGTGGCCAGCAGTAAAATTCTGAATAGACACAGATTAAAGTAGATTGCTAGGGAGATGAGCAGGAGCTGCTAGACAGAGCAGCTAGCAGGTCGAGCACATCACGTGATCTCTCAGGGTCCTAGTGTTTGAGTACATGAAGAAGAATCTTCTTTGGTGGCAGGAGTTGTCCAATCTCTCCATGGAGGTTCCCTTTCAATCCCATGCTCCTACCATGACCCTTACAATGGATGCTTCATGCCAAGGCTGGGGAGCCCACCTAGGAGACCATCAGACCCAGGGAACATGGTTTCAGCTAGAAGCGTCTCTACACATCAATGTGTTAGAAATGAAGGCAGTGCTGTATGCACTCCAAGCCTTCCAGCCTCTTCTATATATGGGGACACTCCTGGTTCAGACCGACAATATGTCTGTGCTCTGGTACCTGAACAAACAGGGAGGCACTCACTTGTCCCTCTATGCCAGGAGGCTATACTAGTGTGGTACTGGACAGTCCAGAATGACCTCCGCTGGACTGCTGTCCATGTGCCAGGCATCATCAACATCCTGGCAGACAGTTCTCAGCCACACCACTGTCAGGGCTCATGAGTGGGAGCTAAATCAAGTGGTGGTCAGAAGCTTATTTGACCCATGGTATCTGCCAGAGATAGACCTCTTCGTCTCTCCATCCAATGCAAAACTACCCAATTTTTGCTTGCTCATTCCTGGTCATCATGTTTTCTGGTGAGACACAGTACCTCTTTGCTGGACAGGGAGGTTCTTGTATGCCTCTCCTCCCTTCCCAGGGCTTCAGAGGATTCTCCTGAAACTACAGGCGGAAGGGGCTCACATGATTTTAATAGCCTCTCTTTGGAGTCATCATATTTGGTTAATTCTGCTTCAATGGCCATTGATGGAACCCCCAGTACCTCTGCCTCTCTGCCACAATCTTCTAACTCAGGAGCAGGGCAGACTGGTACAACTAGACTTCAAATCCCTCCACTTGCACGTGTGGCACCTGTGGACTTAGCTACTTCATGCTTTGGAGTTTCCACCATAGTGGCAAAGGTCCTCATAGAGGCCAGAAAGCCTTCTACCAGATCTACTTATGCCATGAAATGGAAAATATTCTCCATTTGGGCAGCCTTCAAGGGTTGGGACCCTTTCTCTTGCTCAGTGCCTCAGGTCATGGAGTACCTCTTGTGTCTTTCAGATCTTGGCCTCAACTATTCTTCTCTGAAGGTCCATCTGTCTGCCATTTTGGCCTACCACCTCCCCATGGATGGCAAAACCAGAGCTCATTTGGAGATTTCCAAAACCTTCCTGAAAGGAATTTTCCATCTGAAACCACCGATTCATAATCCAGTTCCCTCATGGGACTTGAATTTTGTTTTGTAAAAACTTACTTTGCCTCCTTTTGAACCAGCAGCAAGTCATGCTATGCACTATTTGTCTTGGAAAGTACTTTTGTTGCTATTATTTCAGCTCAAAGAATTTCAGAGCTTCAGGCCCTGGTGTGTAAGAAGCCTTACTTGATTTTCCACAGAGACCAGGTGGCTCTGCATACAAACCCTAAGTTTTTACCTAAAGTGGTTTCTGAGTTTACCTTGAATCAGACAATTCAACTGCTGGCATTTTTCCCTGAGTACTCTAATCAGGGGGAGGCTCTTCTGCACACTATGGATGTGCACAGAATTCTGTGTTACTAGACTAACTGGACTAAAGATGTTTGTACGTCCAATCAGTTGTTTGTTCCCTTTGCACCCAAAATACAGGGCACAGAAGTTTCATAACAATACCTGTCTAAATGGTTGGCAAACTGCATTGTTTTCTGTTACCAGAAGTACAATAAACCTCTTATGGAGGAAGGAAAGGGCACTCCACCAGAGGCATGGCTGCTTCTAGTGCTTGTTTCAGAAACGTCTCCGCAGCGGACATTTGGTGGCTGTGCATCTGTTCTGCAATGAGCTGTATTTTATTTATTTTTCTTTATTACCATATATGTTATGTTATTTTTGCCTGTGCACCCACCTGAGATGCAGAGCAATTGAATATATCACCTGTTGCCACTGGAACAGCTCTGTATTTAAACCCCCCTTTCATTTTATAGCTACTTCTCTTCCATTCCACTTTGTTTTATTTTTATTAACTTCATTCCTCTCACTTAAATTATGTGTTATGTGGAATAACTCCCATTGTTATTATCTTTTGACAAAAATGTTCAACTGTGCAGACACATTTGTAAAAAATGAATTATCATAGTGAGACTTTTTGAAATGTTATTTGACTTGCCATACTCATGCTTGTCTACCCACTTACTCAGTCTCCTACTTGTTTCTGTCCTTATACTAATTAATTCCTGTAGCTTCATATCAAGGGGTCGTTGATTTTCATATTGTGTGTGCCTGGGGTGGAGAAGCAATAAAAGATAAACTATGCAATACCCTCAATAACACACCTACTTCAGTTTACTTTTACCTAATGCTCATTTTTAGGCCTTGTACAGTAAGATATTCCTTCAAGAGAAAGACTTATAATGAAATGTGTAAGATTTACATTGACATTTGGGTATATGCACTTTTACATCAGTCAGTGTCAGTGGCTCAGCAGGTAGCATACTCGCCTCTGAGGCCGGGAGATCAGAAGGCTGTGGGTTCTATCCCCACACTAGGCACTTGGGTTAAATCCCAATACTGACACTGTAGTGCAGCATGAGGGGGGTGCTGCACTCCTGAGGTGCCGTCTTTTGGATGAGACATTAAACTGAGGTCCCATCTGCCTGTTCTGGTGGTAGTTCAGGTGGATGTTAATGATCCCATGGCACCTCTCGAAAAAGAGCAGGGAAATTTCCCCGGTGCCTTGGCCAAATTTCCCCCCATTCACTAAAAATACTACCAACAGCTTAATCTGGATCAAAGTCAGTTGGCATTCATCTGTATCCCCTCCTCCGGGTTGTGCCTGAAAATAGGCAGAATTTGTGTAGTGCACTTACCCAGTCAACAAAAACTAAATAATTAAATAAATAATAGTTTACTAATTATGTGTGTGTACTGTATAGCAATCTCTAAAAAATCAATTAAACACATCAAATGTCTTTCTAAACATGTCCCAACATTGTGCTTATCTTCCACCCTGTCACAATATATAATGTTTGCAGTTAAGGTACAGTACAGTACCATCATGTATATGATGGCCTGGTTCTGTTGAGTTGATTGTTATAACAGTGCATTGAATAAAATGTGAAACATATAGGCAACTGTAATACACAGATGGTGGCATTATTTTTATATCTGCCCTTTCTCAATGAACCATACTTTGATTAAGTTAGTGTATGCAATGGCAATTCACGTTTATGTTTAAGCCCATGAAACACCCTTATCTAGTTCATGCATTTACAGCCGTAATGGCTCTACCAGAACTTGTTGTGTCTGTCATAATTGAATCAAGGATAACATACCTCTCAGCTGTCCTTAATTAGGAGGGACATCCCTTATTTCACCCCTTGAAAATTGCTCTGTCCTCTCAACAGTCCATCCTTGAAAAGGTTCTGCCCACACAGAGAATATGCTGTAAATTCAGACATTAAAGCAGAAATTCATAATATTCTCTGATGCCAAGTCAAAAATAAACTTTGTAGGAGTAACTATAAAGGTTTTCATAATGTTCTGAGCTTGTAGCTCCAAGTTTGAAGATGTGTCCCTAATTTTTAGGGTCCTTGTCCCTTATTAAAGTGACAAGGTGTTGAGAGGTATGCAAGGTAAGGATTAGCAAATTGGGATATAAACCAAACGTGTGTGTGTTGGAGGGGATTCATAAAGCTAGATTTATATTCTGCATTGTTTTTTGTATAGAGAGTGGGGTAAATGAACCGAAGAAAGGTACACTAGATAGATGGGGGGGGGGTCTAGTCAAAATTCCTACTGTTAACAACAGGCACAATAAATTGTATGTGTAGCTTTATGTAATGCTTAAAACTGATTTAGCCTGAAAGCCTTATGTCTTTATAGTCCTCCAGTTGCCCTTTATTACAGTCTAACTTAAATAACAACATTCTCCTGTGTAGTGATGATTTACATGAAAACAAATTCCTTATTGAAACAGTGACAGCTTATTGCAGTTTAATATTTTTAAGCTTCAACTACAAACAAGGAAGAAATATAAAGGGTGAGAGTAGGGAGGTTACAACCTCCCTGTGAGCAGCATCTCACCAAAAAAAGTTTGTGTAGTCCAAATGATTAAATGTTCAAAATATACTGTATTTTCCACTGAAGGGGGTTGATATATTTGGTCCAGAAAGGGGCTTATCTTTTCTTTGCAGTTCATGGTTTTTAGGATTAGTTACTTGCACAAATAGAGATGAAACCAGACTTGCATAACCAACAGGTAAGGTACACAGCAGGTGCACACCAATATGCCGACGTGTATACCTGCTGCACACTTGAAGTACAGCATCTGAGACTGTATAGTCTTAGGCAATTAACCACGATACTGCTCCAATTGCAACTATATGCAAATGCACAAACTGTGAAGAGAAAAGGTTGAGCTGCCGAGTGTACTGTAGTATACATGAACTGGAATATAATGATGGTGTTTATCAAACAAAGACTGCTGGTTTTGCAAGTCCACTGTTGTCTGAATTGGGAGATGCTGGTTACAGTGAGGTTGTGGCCTCCCAACTCTGACTTTAAATACTTCACAGGAGTCTAGCACCCCATTCATTTAAAATTCACTTTAGTAGTTATGAGTTGGGTCACCTCCTTTTGACCAGGAAAAAATATAAGTTATTTAGGTCATAATATTCAGTTAGCTGCATTATACAAAAGAATAACCAGCTGATGTGGGTGATTAAACACCGTACCAGAAGGCCAAGGCATTGAGTCGATGCAGAAGCTGGTTATTCTGAGCATACTTCTGCTAACTGAATGTTATTACTATCATACAACTAGGAATTTAGAACCCAGGGTTTTAAAAGTTCTCAAGTAGTTAAACTGGGATGTACCCTTCCCTATTTTCTGTGGATTAAATGGATACCCTGCTGTGGGTATGTGTAAAATGTGGCTACCCTACCAAAGACATGTCTAAAATGTGGATAACCTTTTATGACCTCTGTTTTTGGTTTTTATTGGGCTCACCACACCATAACCCAAACAGACCATCTTAGGGTAGCTGGTTCATTCCACTGGGGTGTCATACAGATGAGGCACACTGATGAGTCCTGATAGAATGAAACACATGTCTGTGTCTTCTGTTGACACCCATTGCAGACTGTGTGAGAAGCCCTTCAGCACCATGCATTTCTGCTTAAATTTGAACCAGCATAATATTCTGTGGTGGTTTGCATATACAGCCCATGATGCTTTGCAATATGGGGTATGTGTGATTTTGCATTTCTTTGTAATACTTTGTTGGGTATTACAGTAAATGACTGTTTCTTGTGTTCTGATTAGCTTAAATTAGACACCTGTCGTATAAGTGCTGTTAAAAAAATCTCTTATAGCAGGCTATAATAAATAAAAACAAATATTGGTTATTAATGTATATTATTCTAGTTCAGGACACTGCAGTCACTCTGTATTTTGTTTAAGCTGGGACAAAAGGAAAAAAAAATAAGAACATCTCTTTTGGGTAACAGCATTTTTAATATGCAAAAAAGAGGTTTCACGACATTTAGTAGTTTATCTGAGTTTACTGTTGCAGCTAAGCCTCTTAGTATATCAGTAGTCTGATACCCAGCTAAGCAATAACATATGACAGGGCATGGGTTTCGAGAGAATCAATGCATGCCCTGCATGAATTTGACTTTTAAAATAACAGTAAAGTGCATTCATTTTGGAGAAACGTATACCCTGCACTGACTTATTGTGATTATAAAATTACAAAGGTTTTTTTTCATGTTAATGAAAAATGGTTTTGTTATGTATAGTAAGGCTGCAAATTGGTAGAATATAAATTAAACAAATATTTTAATGAAAAAGGTTTTATTTTCATATAGTTAGGCAGAAGCAAGGTACTTTAAATTAGGCTACTTTGTAGTTTTCCTGAGAAATTAATGCACCAACAGGTGTTATATTTAAACCAGTGATGTTTCTAGAGTTGGCCAGTTTCTTAAACATCAATTTTATAATAATCTTTTTCCTTTCCAGTCAGTGCTCAGTATATCAGGTTTGGCCTACTGGTTAGAGAGCAGAGCTGGAAATCTAATGATACAGTTTCATATTCCACTACTGTCACAAGTGCCACTTTTTGCCATTCTACCTCCCTATGCTTTGCCTCTCTTAATTTGCCTCTAATCGAGCAATTACATTTGTTCATAATACTAATTACTAAATCAACAAATAAATGGGACTGCCAGTATATTCTAGAGGATAGAGTAATGAGCTGTGACTGAGCTTAGTACCTCAAGCAGATACGGGTTTGATTCCCAGAACCTCCACTTGCATACTGTGTGACCCTTTGCAAATCTCTAGTGCTCTCGGGTCATCCCTGAAAACAAGCACATGTGCCTAGTGGGCCTTACTCAGTTATCAAAGAATGAATGAATGAGTAAATATCAGGGGAGGGGGAAGGACAAGTGACACACTGTAACTGACTCCACACAGAATTGTTTGACAATGGGCAGTTGTGTGGTAGTTCAGTAGCTGAATCAGCCGAGGGGTGTTATCAGGGCTTTCAGATCAGAGTGACATTAACTCTGGCAATTTGCCTGTGGATGACATTATTTCTTATAGATCCTGAATTGCTGTTTTTCTGCATAATCAATGCCAGTCTATGGGAATGTTTCCCCTGCAAACAGCACCATTTCCCTGGGGAATACAAGAATTATGTGGATCTGGAATGCTGTACTGTAAAACACAACAGATGGCTACTGAGCAGACAACCAGGCTTGACACTAATGGCATAAGACCACTTGAACTTCACTGATGTTGTTTATTATGTCACCAGAATCTCTTAGTAGCAACCCAGCCTGATTTGGCACTGCAAAACGTCCATCAGTGCACCAAAGCAGACATGGAACAAATAATAAATAAACTTAGCTTCAAAGCAAAACAGAAGAAGCTTTGTATATATTATTATGGTTATTCTGAATTTCAATGTGTTCTGTGTTTCTTAAATTTTCAATTATAAACCTATATTAAGCTTTAAATAAATAAATAAGTAACCCTTTACAATGACTTAATAGTGTGTGTTTTATGTTTCCTTGCGCATGCGCAAGAAACATTTTGCTTTGCTTCAGAGAACGGCACTTCAGAGGTGTGTCATGGACTAGCCCAATACAGATCAATCTACATTGGGCTTGTCCCTGACAGACCAATGACCATGCAAGCAGAGTTTGATGGTGGTCACAGTTTCATAGGGGTAAACTTTGTGTACTCAAAAGGACTAATGCTCTCCTATGTGAGAGCACTTCAATACTTTCATTTGCATAAAGCTGGCTGGCACAGGCTCCACCTCTGCATAACAACAAGCAGCCAACAGCAGCAGCCAGCACCGAGGAACATTCTTGGTAAACATGAATGTGCTCAGAACATCACTCTGGTGACAATCACACAGTGCTAGCTCTTCTCTCTGTCGCTCCAGTTTTCCATTTTGAAAAATAGTTATTTAATAAGACTTTAAACAAATGCTGCTCCTGCAGCCCTGCTCTACTTCTTTTGCCCTAACAGCAAATGCTGCTCCTATGCTCCCATTACTGCTATGGTTCCCAAACAACTGGCAGCTCCATTCTGCTCCCCCAACAACACCGCTCCAATGGCTCCGTTGCTTCTTCCCCTCTCCCAGCTCCATCTCTTCCCCCAACAACAAATGCTGCTCTGGCAGTGATGCTGTGCTTCTTCTACCCCTGTCACCCCTCAGTGCAAGTCTATGGGTAAGGTGGCTGTTCACTATAGCAGCTCCTGTGGGCTTGTCTGACTTCTCAATGCCATCCCTTGCCTACTGTGGCTGCCATCTTCCATGAAGCAAATGGCATCTTCTGAGTGCCTTGCTGTAAAGAAAGGGACTGCCTACATGGTAAGTGGGAGTTTTTAATGTTGATGTGTCAATAGCGCTGCCATGGTTACTGTTCTAACAGGCCTTTATGTGAGCAATCAGTGTAATCATGCATGATCATGTGTTGCCAGCACTGTGTGATTGTCACCATGGTTATGTTAGTAAAGGCATTCACATTTCTTTAGGGTCTTCTCTCTGTCACTCCAGCTTTCCATTTTGAAAAATAAATGTATTTAATAAGACTTTAAACAAATGCTGCTACCGCAGCTGTGCTCTGCTTCTTTCACCCTAACAGCAAATGCTGCTCCTATGTTCCCCTTACCACTACTGCACCCAAACAACTGGCATCTCCATTCTGCTTCCCCTCGCCCAACAACAAACACCGCTCCAGTGGTTCCCTTGCTTTTTCCCTTCTCCCAGGTCCATCTCTTCCCCCAACAACAAATGCTGCTCCAGCAGTCATGCTCTGTTTCATCCACCCTGTTGCCCCCCAGTGTGAGTTTATGGGTAAGATGGCCACTGACTATAGGCACGTTTATAATTCTTGCCTCTAATGGAACCCCAAGGGTAGCACTGCCCTGTGGTAGCCTTTCTGACATGCCTTCTGCCCACCACTGCTCGTGTCCTATTGGTCGCCTCTCAACAGTTCTAATTGGCCAATGAAAAGCACCCACAGGGTAGCGCTACCCCTGAGGTAGCTCGTGTTACCATGCCTATGCTCTGTTCTGATTGCTGATTACATTGCAGCTCTCATTGGTCTGTTTGGTGCTTCAGTCTTTCCCAGCAAATTTTGATTTTGCAGCGGTGGACTGGAGTGAATTTCTTGGCACATCTGGGACCTTTTGAAGCAAATTTTCAAAGCTCTTGCTTTCTTGCAGCACGGAAAGTATGTTTTGTATTTCTAGTCAAACTTTTTTTTAACTTTTGATAGACAAGTACAGAAATTTATCAGCTTTGAAGGCAATAAAAAGCACTTTGGGGAACAGCAATTTGGCATAACTTTTTTCATAAGGCAATCAAAATGGGCACAACAATTTATCGGGTCTGATCTGAAGGCATTTTAATTACTTTGGGGTACAGTAATTTAAGAGGTTTGAAGGCAATAAATGCATTTTTGGAGAACAACAATTTAACATACAGTAAAGTTTATTTATTCCTCATAAGCGAGCAATCAAAATGGGCACAGCAAGTTATCAGCTCTGAAGGCATTAAAATTACTTTGGAGCACACTCTTAATTTATCATGCCTGAAGGTAATAAAAGCACTTTGTGGAACATAAACTTATCATAACCTATAAGAACCTATTGTCACTTAGGTAGTTGCTATCGCCATGGCAGTACCCATTGACATTATGTTCAATCAAGAAATTGCCTTTGTATGTATTGTGTCACTTACTGATGTGTAGTACTCAAATAACAAGATGACCTTTGTGTGATTACAGATGACAATGGATAATTATTGGATCTATTCAATTGAGCAGTCATTGCACAAAGAACAAGATACCCGTGTCTTTTGCAGTATTCATATACTGAAGGAACAGCCCATGGCTCTGTTCATGAACAAACATCTGATATCACTAGAACATCAAGGCAATGGCTGCTTTTCTGCATGCAAAAACAGGTCACCAAATATGTTTCAGTGGAGATGTGAATGATCGACTAAATCTACTGGAAACTCTACGGACAATCCAGAAGTGACTCTAGCTAACTCTTGCCCAGCATCTGTGTCATTTCAATTTGCAACTAAGAACAACGTGTGTTGATGCATTGTGAGGTTAATGCCATGGCAACACAGTCACAATCTTCTTAACCACAATGAAAATGCCATTAATCAAGTTGATGATGAATTGGTCGAATATATAAATGTATGACTTTCGCAAGGATTGTCCAGCAGTGACATTTTGCTAAGATCTGTTAAATGGGCACAGAATATGGAAAAAACAGACATGGGTAACAGAAGATACTATGTCACCACAGAGGCCATTAAAAATATTTGCACAGGGTTTAATGCACATTGCAGAATGGATGGAATTGACAGCATAGCTATTGATAAGCTTATTAAATCTGATTTGTGTGACAGGATTCTGTTTTACCAGCAACTGTTGCACTGTGAACAGTGGCCATTAATAATAATGTTTAGTTCTCATTGGCAGCTGGAACTGTGTACAAAATATGGATCATCAATAATTTTTTTAAGATGCCACATACAAAGGAATCACACAATATAGCTTTGCTTTTTATGCAGTGCTTGTCAAGAGCACTCAAGGGAGAGGAATACCAATAGCATTTTTTGTTGTCAGTGCGGAATCCGTGAAGATTATCAAAACCTGTTTGAGGAAGCTTCATGAGGCTGCTGGATATTTTACACCCCAGTAAACATGATTGGAATATAGTACAATGCACTCTAAAATTTTGTATTGAGAGTTCAGAAATGTGCTTATTAATGTAAGGAATCTGTGGCCAGAATCGCAAACCTTTGCCCCAATGCAAATGAGGGGGAGGAGATCTCCATATTGGCATGGTGCACTTCATCAAGCATTTGCTCCATGCACTGACCTTTTGTGATTCTCCTTGCTTGGAGTAAATATCACCAACCGATACTTTGCTTTAATCCTGTGCAACCATAGTGGTTGGTGGAGGGACCACAGTGCCCCCCCACTCCATCATAGGTTCATTATGATTTTATTAGTTCCTGTATTGCTCTACTGTCCCCTATCCCCTGATGGCTGATTGCAGGCCCATTATGATACTATTAGTTACCCTAGTGGTCTACTGTACCCCCCAATGGCCGATTGCCTGCATGTTATGACAGTATTACTTTCACAGATTATCTACTGTCACCACCCTCCTCTGATCATTGACCCATGCACAGTCTCCCTGGAGGTCTTGTGGTCCCCTCCATGATTGTTGATCAGTGGCCTGATATAAAATATAGATATGCTATGGTGGTCTTGCTGTCCTTTCATCATCATCCTTCCCTGCCATAACATGAATGCCTCACTGGTGGTGTACTGAACCATCCTCCCCATCCTTGATCTTCCCGTATAAGAAAAGTTGGGGATTTGTATGGTGTCCAGTAGAACCCCCCACCCCCACCCCACTCCATCACCATCCCGAACTCAACTCTTTGACCAGCACAGCCCTCCTTATTCAGCATGGATTGGCGCAGACTGAGCAGTCAATGGACGCATGATGTACACAGTATGCGCTCATTGGCATTGACTGACAGATCAAAGTAAGTTCTCATTCAATGAGTGCGTATTGTATATATGGATATACTGTGTACTGTGTTACTATGTGTACAGGGTACTATGTATACTGTATATGTATATATATTATATATATATATATAGAGAGAGAGAGAGAGAGAGAGATAGATAGACAGACAGACAGACAGACAGACAGACAGACAGACAGACAGACAGATAGATAGATAGATAGATAGATAGATAGATAGATAGATGGATAGATATGTTAGCATTACAACACTGGGTAGTTAGTTATTGCCCAATTCTGCCCACCTTGCAGGGTATTATTGCTTGCATAATCAACACTGGTAATGTTTGTTTCTGTGACATGTCACATTATGTCCATATTGTCATTATTTTAATATGCCTCACTTTTATGTTTTAGGTGTGTCATGGTAGACAAAGATATGAAGGACAGCAACACAAACAAAGCAGTATTTCCACATGCAAAAGTACTGCTATGCTAGTTTCACATGCTCCAAGTAAGTGTATATAGTTGTATGCAACATTCCATGTATGCAGGCTACAGTACATTTGCTGGTATGCCAGAACACTGGTTCAGTGTCTGTCTGCCATGCCAACATCTCAGCTTCGGGAACAGACCCAGGAGTCGGAGGGCAGGCCAGAAGGAGAAGGACTGAGTGTCCCTAGGACAGCTGTCTTACTCTTGGAGGAAGGCGGGTGGTTGTGCATTCTGTGCTCATTTGACCTCTGGTGGAGGACAGGGATCACACCAAGTCATTGCACATCAATCCTCTTGTGGTGTCTTGATAAAAATCCTCAAGGTTGCCATGTTTTATGCCCCACTTCTCTGGCCCCGATTGCTGCCACGGTACTTTCTGGTGATCTATCACCCATTGTCTGCCCATGTGGCCTGATGTCTCATCCTGCCCTGTGAGGGCAAGCCAAGGAAGCAACGCCTGTAGGTACTGCCTGCCAGCATCCTCATACCAGCCTCATGAGTGTCCATGCATGCCAGCCGGCCCCACCCTGAGGCTGCAAGCAAGTGGGTATCACCCAGTGGTAACTCACAGGGGGTCCAGAGAGACGCGGGGGCTGAGCCGTTGGCAGCCACAACAGTCAAAGCATACTAAATATAAGAAAAAATAGGTTAAAGTACATTCCCTTAAAAGTGTTATGCCTCACTGAATGGCACATCTCACGCCACATTGGCCATGTCGGTGACCCAAGTTTGGAAGCGAGCTCAGGCCACAAGGGGTCAACCAGGGGGAAGGGAGCTGAGCAGGATTGAGATGTCACAAGGCAGCTCTCCTCTCCAGGAGAGAATTGTCTGCCACCCAGTGGAGGCTAGGTGATAGCGCCAAGCCACAAGGAACCCTGGCATTAGGCCATGTGATGGGAAGGGGCTGTTACTGGAGCCATGGAGGGCATGTGTGCCTCCATGCACATGCATGACTGCTTCCAGGGTCCCAGGGTAATGGAGAGAAAACCCAGAAAATCCATGTCTCCCCCCTTGCCAAGTAAGATGCCAATGGTAAAGTAACAGGGGAGCAAAGAGCAATATGAAAAGAAAAAAAGTGTTATCCCTCTGTCATATGTGAAGGTGACCTCTTGGATATAAAATGTGGGTCATGTTTTTGAAATCTGTCATGATTTGTGGTCCAGTGAACAGTATTCCACACAGTACCCACAGTTCAATTAAATTTCAACATCATAACGATGCAAAGTGATCTTATGTTCCTAGCTTGCTGATGGTATGTGTCAGATCATTGCAAGATTAGGTGGTTAGCAGACAAGTCCTGAAACATCTGTCTTCATAATCGCATGTTGAATTTGTGGATGAAACTTATATCATTGTACTTATTCATTCCGCAGGATAAATGTGTTAGTATGTACCTCATCATGTCCAACCCTTTCTTTGCAGTAGTGTGCAACAAAATTTACATTCTGATACTTTCCAAATGTTCTGTCAGTCCAAGGTTAAAAACATGTTCAGTACCTTCTAATTTTGTAGGACTCTTCCTTTTGGTTATGTTTGCAGTCTAGGATCCCATTCCCGCTGTTGAACAATTCACAAATCAATATGTGTATGTGTAATGTAACACAAAATAATGTTAATTATGGAGACTGGCAAACTGTATGGAGAGTAACCTCTATGAACATTTCATTGAAAGCTGGAATTTTATACATTTATGAATTTGTATATCTATAGGCTGTACACTGATGGCTTGTACATCATGATGACAGTCATCTGAGCCAGTCAGCAAGGAATGCTGTCATCAGAGGCACGATTTCCTTAAAACAATGTAATGCTGTAAGTCATGTATTCCAGTACTCTCTTCTGATTGTATTGTCTGTCTTTTTTGCTTTTGTTGTGTGTGTGATGCCAAAAAATAGGTTACTCATCTGTAATAGAAGTTCTAGGAGTGGTATATGGTGTTTACCCACACTATCTGGCAAAGAGTCCTTTCCCCTTTAAGAAGAGCCAGAAAGTCTTCAAGCTTGCTCCTCCAACCCACCCAGGTGGTATATCCCCCGGCTCTGCCATGATGCTAGATCTTGCCCGCTGGAAGCAGTGGTTGTTTGCCTAAGCAAGGGGAGGTCAGGTAGGACCGTCTGGATGAACAACATATCCCTCTCCTGGAACTACTGTTGCAGGTGAGTAACCTGTTTTTCTAAGGACATGTATATGTTGTTCTATTCACAGTATCTGGCAGAATCCTAGCAGTTCTCCAGGAAGAGGGAGATAAGGCACATACCCCCTACTTAGGAAACAGAGATTGGAGAACTGAGGCACAAAAACCAGCATCCCGGTGTGTCTCAAGGTCAATGTGGTAATGGGAAATAAAGGTGTGTACTGACTTCCAGGCAGTGTTGTGTGAAATGGCCAAATTTTGCTCCATGAAATATTTAGCGAAATATTTTGCAGATGCAAAATGTGGAATTTCACCTGCAAAGTGTGAAATTTCACCCAAGGAGCATGAAATTTTGCCATGGAGCATGAAATTTCACACACGAAATGGCAAAAATTGCCGATTGTGGGTGACATTTTGCCATTTCAGGTGAAAGTTTGCATCTCACAGCCAAACTTTCTCAATTTTGCATCACTCAAAATATTTTGCGGAAAGTCAAAATTCGGCAAAATATTTTTTGCACAGCAAAATCACCGATTTCATGGGAATTTTGCATGTGAAATAACATTCTGCAATGTCTCTACTACCAAGTAGCAGCCCTGCAGATTTCTTGGATAGGGACATCCCTGGAAGCAGCCAACGATGCAGTGGTATAGCAGGTGGAATGAACTCTTAGCCCGATGGGAGACTCTCTGCCTGCCAATCAATAGCAGAGATCAATGCAGATGTGATCCACCTGCCAATCATCCACTTGGCTGCAGGTCTGCCAGGTGCGTCTTCAGCGTAGGTGAAAAACAGCTGGTGAACCTCTCCCTGAACTCCGGCCATGTGCTCCTTATAATATGCGAGTGCTCTCCGCAGGTCCAGAGTATGGAGCCTGTGCTCAGCCTCTGAAGTGTGATTTGGGAAGAACATTGGAAGAGTTATCACCTGGTTCAGGTGAAATTCCGACAAAACCTTTGTGAGGAACTTCGGATTGGGGCACAGAACAACCTTATCCCTGTGGAAAACCAGGTAAGAACACTCCAGCGAGAGCACCTGGAGCTCCCCGATCCTTATGGCTGATGTGATAGCTACCAAAAAGGTGGGCTTCCATGACAGGTGAGACATCTCACACCTGTGTATAAGTTCAAATGGCTTGTCTATAGCTTTGCCAAAACCAGCTGTGAATCCCATGGTGGTGGTGGTTCATGCACCAGAGGGGAAATGTGGTTGAGGCCCTTGGAAAAAGCACCAGACCACCTTTTCCTGTGCCACCAATTGCTGACTGGCCCATGCCCAGTAAGCAGAGATGTCTGCCAGGTGCACCATGAGGGTCATCGACCAAAGGTCTGATGGAGAGAGGAACCATAGGTAATCAAGGATGTTAGCCACTGGACAGGACAATGGGTCCAACCCCTTGCCCTGAAACTTAACTCATTCAGGCCTAGATGTACTTGTAGGTGGCATCTGAAAGCATAGCCACTCAGGCCAATAACGACTGTAGACATACTCAGCTGACTTTCACTCAGGCCTGTAAACGTCTGAGGAAGTCAGCAGTTTTTACCTAAATACTAAGCAAACTGAATTGCTTAGAATTGATTGCATAGCACCATTAGAAAGGTAATTTTGTGCTGAACAATTTTGCTGCTAATACTTTGTGTCCATCACATATACTTTAGGAGTTATTTGCATTTGTTTAAAGGGATACTGTCAGCTTCCAAAGCTAATTTTATGGTGTCAGCACTCAATACACCTAGAGGAAGCACTGTCAGTATGCAAAGCAGTGGTGGCATTACATTTTCAAATTACATTGAGAATATGAATTATTATTCCTAATCTGTATTAGGAGCGGTCTGATTAAAATCCACACAGTGTGTGCTCACAAGCAGGAATGACGTCGAGCTGCAGGTACACTCGTTCATGAATGAGTTTGTCATTTAGTGTCATGCATCAGTAAAATATTGCAGTGCCTACCTTGCATAACACTGATCAAGTGGAAGTAATTCTCCTAGAAAAATGAGTACCCTAACACATTTAATTTTATTTATGAAAGCTGAAGCTGGGATTCCAGGCATGCGTGTTAGAGCTGACACTAAAGCTCATGCCCGGAATCCCGACTTCAGCTTTCAGAAACAAAATTAGATATGTTAGGGTGCTCATTTTTCTAGGAGAATTACTTCCAATTGATCAGTGTTATACAAGGTAGGCACTGCAATATTTTAATAATACACAACACAAATGACAAACTCATTCATGAACCAGTGTACCTATGGCTAGGCGCCATTCCTGCTCCTGGGCGTGCTCTGCACAGATTTTAATCGGACCACTCCTAATACAGATTAGGAATAATAATTCATATTCTCAGTGTAATTTGAAAATGTAATGCCACCACTGCTTTGCATACTGATAGTGAGAACATGCTATGCACTACCACTGGATGGAGTGACCACTCCTGAGATGCCCTGCCCAACTAGCTGAGGGCATCCACCAGCTGGTTGGATGTTCCTGCCACATGGACAACTAGGAGATGATACCCAGCTGTACCAGTACTGTGCACTCGGAATCCAGATAGTGGCCTCTGTATTTAACAACTGCCTAGAGGAAATTCAGACTTGGATGACTCATAAGTGGCTTAGACTCAACCCAGACAAGACTGAGGTACTGGAACTGTATCCAGGTCATCATGGTGGTGTGGGTCAGGAGGTGGGCCCCCCTTGCCCCATCCAGATGGATGAAGGGTCTGGGTGTGATCCTAGATTATGGTCTGACACTTTAGGCTCAGGTGTCAGCCATTGTGAAGAGTGGATTTTACCATCTTAGGGATATTGTCTGGATCCAAGCCATGATCACATTTGAGGACCTGACCATGCTGATGCATGGTTTTGTGACATCCAGGTTGGACTACTGTAATGCCCTGCACCCAAGGTTATCTGGAGGCAACTTCTGCCGGCTGCAGCTGGTGCAGAATGTGGTGGCAAGACTGTTGACACGAAGCAACAGGGAGTGATCAGATCACTCCTGTCCTCCGTCAACTGCACTGGCTGCCAGTTAGGTGGAGGATTGGTTTCAAGGTAGAGCTCCTGACCTATAAGACACTGCACAAAAGGGGTCCAGTCTATCTTCAAGATCTTCTTGTCCCTTACCGCCTGCCCCAGTCACTCCGTTCTGCCAAGGGTTGCCTCCTTGGAGTTCCCAGGGCTAGGTTGCGGCACTCGGGAGATTAGCATTTCCAGTGCCTGTGCCTACCCTGTGTAACTCTCTGCCTAGCTATGTTAGGGAGGCTCCCTCAGTAGAGGCATTTAAAAAGGGCCTTAAGACCTATCTGTTCCAGCAAACTTGTAATGGTTAAATGATTTTAATTAGTTCATATGGAATAGATAGATAATTGTTAACTGTTGCTGACTCCCAGTTAAAATATCATTGTCAGAGTGTGGTTTTAATATTGGTTAGTGAGCTAATGTACATTGCTCCAAGTTCCAAAAGGGGGATTTTATAAATAAAGTATCTATCTATCTGTCTGTCTGTCTATCTACATGTATGTTAATAAAATATTAACATAAGGCTGATAGAATGCTTCCATCCAATCAGAAAGGTCTATTTCTGAGAGGATTCACTACAGAATCACGACAATTAGAATCCTGAGTGTCAGAAGCCCAAAGACTAGATTCCCAACACTCAGACTCATGACACTCGGAATTTGCCCTTAGCGAGTGTTTTCAGGGGTCTTTGCCCACCACACCCCCCATGGGGGTGGCTTCGCCTGCCGCACCCCCATTATTAATGATTGTCAACTCTGCCATGGGCAAATTCCAAGTGTCAAGAGTCAGAGTGTTGGCAAGTTAGTCTCGGGCTCCAGATACTCGGGATTCTGACTGTTGGGATTTTGAAATACTCCCTTCTCAGACCCTTATTATTATATAAAGTACATGTATTTGCACAACGAGCAGTGTCTGATAAAAAAACACATTTCTTCTTGATAAATTAGTAGATACAGTAAAAAGTGTATACACAGATCAGTTGCTCTTCTCTGATCCATAATTCAATAAACCAAATGATAAAATGTGATTTTAATGGAAAAATGTTTGTAAACGTGGCAGCATTGTTTAACCTGATATAACTTTGTATAGGAAATGGAATTTCAACAAATGTCTATGGACTTGATTGCTGCCGTTAACCAAGAAACAGGAAGTACACATGTGTCTCAATATCTGCACGAACAGTGGTTTACCAATGCAGTGATGTGGTCCAATTTGGGGCGCAAAGTTTTTCACGAACAAAGTGAGACCAACAACATTGTGGAGAGGTGAGACTATGTACAGGACCATAACACACTGACATTTCCTGTTGTATACATTATAATGTCCATGTAAACACACTACACACACATGAATGCATATGTTGATTTTAAACGTGTACATTAAAAAGTCTGGAAAAGCTCTGTAAAACCAACAGTATTATGCATTGGTACCAGTTGCAGGTGGCTTTGACTTTATGTGGGTCTAAAGTCACCTATTTCACTCATCATGTTGGTGTATCTGTCTAGCTAGATTACTATTGTTATATTAAATGATAAAGCAAACAAGTACAGTGTGATATTCAAAACTAAAGTGTTGTTTGTAATGTACCTATAATAATCGGGATGTCCTTTTTCCCATGGGAAAACCGTGGCGTAATTTGCCTTTATAAAGGAGCGTTTATAATGGCAAACACGTGCCCGGTTTCCCTCGCACTGCGCAGGTGTCCCCACCTCTGAAGGTCTTCTTCCTAGCCACTGTCCACCTCGTCTTTCCCCCTCTGGACCACTACTGTAACTGCGGTAAGTGCTGGCAGGCAGAAACAAATTGAAATGAGGGAAATATCCTCAAAATGTTGGCTCCGCACAAAATAAAATAAAAAAAAGTAAACAAAAGTGAGCGACCAACAGACCGTAGAGCATGCACTCACACCTAAGCAGACCGCTGCGGTCGCACAAGAACATCTTTTTATTTTATATACTTGCTGTGGGGAAAAAGGATGTCCCGGCAATTATTTAAAATAATGTATTGGTCTGGGTGTGTGTAAACTCAAATTTACACACACCCTTGGGGTTAGATGCTATGCATAACCCCCTCGGTTGTGTGTAAATTCTTGTTACACACCCAGACCCATACTTTATTCTCTATATTATGCAGAGGAACAAATAGTTATACATATGCAAGCTTGCTAATGCAATTACCATGTGATCATGGATTGTGATCTTTTTTTGCAGAACTAAAACCATGTTATTTTTTTACTGTCAATCTCACCAGTAAAAGGCTCTACTGTTCATGCATATTCATAACTGCTATATTATTTGAGATAACCCATATGGTTTTACTGATGCATGGTACTGTGTTTTTCCTTAGATTTTTCTTTGGTCTAAAGTACAATGTCCTACGTGGGTATTCAAATAAAAGACTGGATGATCTTCTTCTTACACTTAACAGCAAGGTGCTACAGTATTACAGGTTAGTACCACTTGGAGTATTGTAATTTATTGGGAACTGTGCGCGATAACAGAATTTTGATGGTACCACAGATGCTCGTGATGAAAGCATGAGGTTTGGATTACACTGTTCTTGAATGCCACCTGTTTCCATTGCTGTCAACCACTCCATGTATCATGTTTGTTGATTCCTAATATTACTCATTGTATCATGTAGCCCTCATTAACACGTGCTTCATGAGTTGATTGATGCATTTATGGTTTTGCAGTCAGATTCTGTGTAATGCTGAGTCTCCTAGGATGTCCTGGCACCTGGAGCACCAAAAAAGAAGACAAACCTCACATGTAACATTAAGATGACCATGAATAGTATGCCATTACATATGCTGCAGTATAAATGATGATATGGAAGTTAGCCCCCCCCCCAAAAAAAAGAAATGATCATCCCACAACACTCTCCATCCCTCCTGGTTCTTTATTTACCATTGTGAAATGATAGACATTGGTAATTGGTATCATTTGCGAACTTGTGACTGGCAGCTACCTGCTTTTGATAACCCCATTATGTTATTGTGCTATAGGCACTAGGAAGACCTTCAGATACCAGAGTGGATCATATACAGCAAGTTATGGGATGTCACCAAAGCAGCGGAAAGGATGATTCTAAAGGATGTGGTTAAAATGTTGTTTACAAATTTGATGGTCAATTTAATGTTCCACTGGAAAACAAAACTGATTAAGTTTATGATGTTGATTTAGTATACATGACCTGTGACTGTGATTTTGCTGCAAGAGGCAATTTATGCAAACATATAGAGCTAGCAAAGCTAAAGACAGCTGAGTGTAGCATAGATATTAATGCGAGCCATCATGAAAAAGCAATTTTAATACATGCTGTTCAAGGGTATGTCTTGGATGACACAAGTTAAATTGTGCGTAACAGTGGTCACCTAGGCATTGTAAATATGAAAACAGCACACTGCACTTGTCTTGCCAATAGCCTAGGAGAAATATGTGTATGTCTCAAGTCATGCATGCTGTCAGTTCTGACATGAATACTGTTTACGTTAATGACAATTTTACATAGCCGAATGATGTGCTGGAAAAAAACTACACAGTGCACTATATCCAAGTGGTGCGTGAAGAAGACGATCACCGATTGGAAACAATGGTATGAGAGCAGTGATTACAAACCACTTCTGGAAATGTCTGCAACTATGAAGCATGCATATCAGCTTGCTTTTGGGCAATACAATGCAATCACCATAAAAAGAAAAATTGAAAGGCTACATCAATACTGGAAAGCAATTGAGCAATCAAAGAGACGTATTGTTGACATGCATTGCTACCACATTGCAGAACAGGGTAAAAAAAGAATTTAAACATGACGCCCAGATTCCAAATTCAAACTGTCTGGCCATAAACTTAGACTAACTGGCAGCAGAGCTAAACCCACAGGGGAGATATTACAGGATAAGTGAAGTGTGCATTATTCTGATGATATAGTAGTAGTATAAGTTCATATATCTCGTCAAATGTTAAATTTCAGCCAATCAGCGCGTGCCACGTCATTTGACAGGTGGGCGTGGCCTAAAACGGACCAATCAGAATCGCCCCGTGTTAAACCAGAAGTCCCTCCCTAAATTGCACTAGCCCCACCCCTTCTGGCGGAAATGACATGCATTCGAACCCGTGTCCCACCCCTTGCACAGGAAATGACCTAACAACACCATTTTGTAAGCATCTTATGCCCCTCCTTCTCGTGCACTCCTCGATCCCCTGCCAGACCATCCTGGCTGGAACCCGAGTCCCACCATGCTAGGTTGAACTCCTGCATCCCCTCCTTTCTCCTGCACACCCACCTGCCTGGCTTGAACCCCTGTCCCCCACCCCTCATTCTCGTACACTCCTCGATCCCCTGCCAGACCATCCTGGCTGGAACCCGAGTCCCACCATGCTAGGTTGAACTCCTGCATCCCCTCCTTTCTCCTGCACCCCCACCATCCTGGCTCGAACACTTGTCCCCCCTTTCTCCTGACCCCCACCATCCTGGCTCGAACCCCTGTCCCTCTTCACCACCATGCTCCTCCCACCCCAAAAATCAGTTAGTGTTTATGTAGTGGTGTGTGCCCCCTGTAGGCCTATTGTATAACTGCAGGGGCATGTGTGTGTTTTTGATTAGGATATTTTCAGAAAGAAGTATCTAGGAGGGAACCTGATCATGCAGAGGTTTCACAGATCTGTGTGGAGACCCCACCCCGAGGGAAATTCATCTGCCTGTGTGAGTACCCCTTTTTCTGTTTTTGTAACAGTATACAAATTATTTAACATGCATCTGTAGGACTGTGTCAAACTTGCATCAAAAGGATAGCTTTATGTAAACGCATGTAACATTTATAAGCTAAAACGGGGGGACCTCTGTGTAAATAAGATGGTTCAGCAGTTTTCTCTGGATAGCATTGCAACAATCGCTAAAAACTAATTATTTATACTTTTGTCATGAATTAGAAAGAATAAAACTATATAAGAAAAAAGGAATACACATACCTATAGTTCACCCCCCTCAGCTCTGTGTAGTATCAAGGAGAAGGCTGAAATGAAATGTGTGTGTGATATTTATAATGTTTTGAAAAAAGGGGTGGGGGCTACAACAGATGTACCTCTGACACGTTACCATGTGTAGTATGATGGGGTGTGGTGATGGTTTTACCAAGGGGCAGTCCATCTTGCTAAGCATTATATAAACCCTACATTTGAAGCCAGAAGGCACAGCTTTTGAGAGATTTCTCAGATTCTGTTTTAGAGACTTGGAGCAGATTATCAAAAACATCAAGCAAGAAGATGGCAAGTGCTTCTCATTTCAACATCTCTGTAACAGGTCAGATTGTCATACCACCTAATGAAAAATTCAACCTCCCTGTAACAAGCCAGATTGTCACACCACCTAATGAAAAGTCTGGAGATGAAAAGCCAAGCAAGAAGATAGCTGTCGGGGCCCCACAACCCAAGCCAACGTATGTGTACTACGTGAGGTGTGAAAACGAATGCCCCACACAAGTCTTGTTGAGTGGAAGAGTGTCTGACATAAAAAAGAAACTCGCTGAACAGTTTGGTGAATCAGAAAATCCTAAACCTGACTGTCCTTCTGAAGAGACACCACTGCAAGACCTTGAAGAGTTGCTGGGGTGTGAATCTGATGCAGAAAAAGAAGTTACTATGAAACCAAAAACAGAGAGTGACAAGAAGGGGGAGCCAGAGATGATGGTCAGTGAGACACTGCCAAAAAAAGCATCAGAGAAAGTTGTGAAAAAGAAATGCAAGACAGAGCCAAGAGGGCACTCTGACCAAGAGGGTGATGATGATGATAATGCAGCCACAAGCAGTCAGGCCCAGGCTAAGAAAGAAAAGATGAAAAATGAAGAAAAGAGTTGCCTTGATGAGGTAAATGCATTTTAACATTTAAAAAAATGTGGTGGTTACATGGCATAACTGAGGGAGATGAGTTAGCAGTAGAACTAAATCTTACCTATAATGACTCAGAGGACCAATGCTGTTTTTGTTTTACTTTAATAGACTGAAGGATTTCGATGGAGCAGCAGTCATATTTGGACAGCATGGATTCCGACTTTCCACAAATCTACTGCTCGACTGTCTTTGCTGTGTGAAAGATACAAATGTGGTTGTTAATGAGATGTGTGAGAACCAGTATGTTAGAAATACAGAGAGCGATAGAATGTTTCAAAATGTCACAGAACAGGCTGTGATCACCACACAACCCTCTTCTTCTACTGAGATTAGACAGGGGACCTCATGTGAAAAATCAGGCCTTAGTAGTAAACCCCCAAAACTGACAACGATATGTATTGTAAGTACGTTATGTATCATACCATCTGTGGTGCAATTGCTTCAGTAATACAGAGGGTAATATATTGTGAATTGGTCGATTCCTGTCCTGGGTGTGAGATAGATGATCTGAGTCAGAAAAACCATTCATGTGTCCTTGATGACTTAAGGTCTAAAGAAGCATACAGAAATGTTTCTGAAGCCATACATATAGGACCGCTCATGCCTGTGATCTTGGCAATTGCTATGAAGCATCAGGGGTTAAATATGACCAATTGTACCCTGGAAACTATAAGTCATGTTTTAAATGATGTGAGAAAATCTGATGACCCCATGTGGTTAGTTATGCAATGTTACAGCAGACAGGCGGTGACATAAAAAAGATGCCTGCCGTCTGGTCAGCAAAGGCTCCTTTAAAATTTCTAAAGAAATTCAGGAACAATGTTTATATTGTAAAAATTACCCCAACACCTGCCCCACATCCCTCCCCAAATTACTACATGGAAACATTTCAGTACCAAAATGTGTCATTTATTTTACAGATAATCATTCGGGATGCAAGTACAGAAAGAATCAAAGGTTTATGTATCTGATCCTAAGCCATTACTGTCATCCATCACTGTTTGGTTCACCTCAATATGACATTTGCCTTTGTGAGATACATGCAGCCTATGAACTGATGATGTTTGCCCTTCCAGAAGTATGGGAGGATACAGATAAATATATAAATGAATCTGTGTTACCACTTGTAGAAAATGTTAAAGTGATTGCCGATATATTCATGGAAGGCGATGAATGTCTTTGTGGACTTTATATCATAGTCGTCATAGCCATGTGTGTGTGTACTACAAAGCAGAAAAACCTTGTGATATTATGCGTGTTGTTAACCTAGCTTCTCTGCTTGCTGAAATAATCCACTGGTCAAAAAGGACCCTTTAAAAATGATATAAGGAAATTCAGGAACACTGTTTTCATTGTTAAAAACATCCCCCACCCCCCACCCCAAAACTGCTACTTGTTACCATTTAATATTGTTCATATTGTTACCTGGCTTTTACCACTTGCTAAATGTATGTTTTTTCTAGGTATACAACGATGGGAAACACCCTGTCAGTGCATCCAGAGGCATTTACCAACTAGTCAGACACAAAACTAAACAACCTGGTTTAAATCTACCTACAGGACAAGCACCGTCTGTACTTTTAGAGACATGCCAGGTCTTTTGATGGTCTCCAGAGGACCCCAAAAGAAACTGTGGATTATTTTAAGGATGAGGGGCTACTCTTGAGGAAGCAATGTTTAAAATTGCTATAGAGTTTATACATAACCCTTATGATGTAATACACTTTTGTGGTTTTATCTGTACTGCTGTTGACTTTTTAGTGTTTAGTTTGCAGAACGGGGTCTAGAGTCTGACATCATAAATTTGCTTCTTTATCGCTTTGTTGTGTTTCATAAACCAGATTTAGCATATGCTTTTCCTAAATAGTGTATTATAATGTACTTTCAGATGGAGCGTACTGGCATGCTTCAATATTCCAGACAGTCTTGATGTCTACAATGTACCGTGTGATAAAGGACATTTAAAGGAACCTATATACTTTGGAAAGCAGCCTGCATTAAATGTCTGCTCTGAAGATGCTGCTGCTTCACTGGCAGAAAACACACTGACTCTGATTAAAGAGTTGCCACCTTGTATGGAGACTCTATGTTGGCGTAATGGAAAACAATAACCGTAGAGCAGTATGCAAGGTGAATGTCATTTTAGATGTAACAGAATGTCTTCAAAATCAGCCTTGTTATTTTGAGTGGTGTATGGCATATGTGTGTATGTATGCATACCTCATCACTAAGGGTGAAGTGGGCGATGCCAATGCTTGTGTAAAACATGCAGCTCAAAAAGTTGCTGTTTCGGGTATTGTGAAGCGTGTAAAATTGAAGAGTAGAAACAAAATTATTATATAATCTGTTGCATGCTTACCATGTGTTATGCCTTGTATGTAGAACCTATATGCATTAGTTGATGTATTATAAAGTAAATATTCAAATACTGTTATGATGTGTATTTATAAATAAAATATAATCATGCATTGCCCTTTGTGGTTGTCATAGTGTTATGCCTTTGTATGTAGAACCTATATGCATTAGTTGATGTATTATAAAGTAAATATTCAAATACTGTTATGGCGTGGTATTTATAAATAAAATATAATCATGCATTGCCCTTTGTGGTTGTCATAGTGTTATGCCTTTTGTATGTAGAACCTATATGCATTAGTTGATGTATTATAAAGTAAATATTCAAATACTGTTATGACATGTGTATTTATAAATAAAATATAATCATGCATTGCACTTTGTGGTTGTCATAGTGTTTTTAAAAGAACAAAAAGAGCACATACTTTATTTTACTGGTGACAAGAGTTTTGCTAGCTAGCAGATGTGTCAGGGTGTTGACGAAAGGAGATGAATGATCACCTGTTCCAGAATATATATTTTAATGCAAAAAGTGGGTAGTTTCACAGGGTGACTCAGCTGTATAAGGCTGCAAAAAACTTGATAAAGAGGTCACCAGGAAAGGTGTTGCAGAATGGCTTGAAGCAGGGCCCTATTCATTACACAAAGCAGCCAGAGTCCGATTTAAGAAATCCTGTCATTGTTTCTGACATAGACAGACAATGGCAAGCTGATTTAGTGGCTATGAGTCAATATGCAAAGTACAATAATGGGTTTAAGTACATACTGACGTGCATCGATGTGCTGTCCAAGTATGCCTGGGTAGTGACTTTAAGAGACAAATCAGGCAAGGCAGTGATGCAAGCCTTTAAAACTATTTTTAAAGTGGCGCACACCTCAGAAGTTGCAGACTGATCAGGGTAAAGAGTTTCTAAATGCTTCCTTAAAGAACCTATTAAAACAAAATAAAATACCCATTTTGTGACGAATAATGAAGTTAAGGCCAGCATTGTGAAAGATTTAATAGGACACTGAAGTCACACATGTGGCATTACTTTACAGCCCAGAATACTTGGAAATATACAGATGTGTTGTCAGACCTGGTGCACAGCTATAACCATACTTATCCAGAAGCATTAAACACAGACCTGTGGATGTTAACCCTTCAATGCCCTGGGTGTATGGAAGATCCTATCTGATAATTCTGTTCTTGGCAAAAAACAAAAGGTACCCTTCAGAAAGATGATCGTGAGACTATCTAAGCTAAAGGGTGTTTGAAAAGGATATGAACAGGCGTACACAGATGAGATATTTATTGTGCGGAGGTCTTAAAGACACAGAGCCCACCTATAAGCTAAAAGACTATCGGGGAAGACATTAAAGGTACTTTTTATGCAGAGGAGCTGCAAAAAATTGAACCTGATGAGGACCATGTGTACAGGTGCAGAAAATCCTGAAGGAGAAAAAGCGTGGCAGAAAAACTTGGTATCTGGTAAAGTGGAGAGGGGCCCGATAATTTAATAGCTGGGTTGAGGCAACACAGGTTCAGGACATTAGAAGCAGATAAGGCTTAATATGCTCAAAATGGATTATATCACATTGCCCAGCAATGCATCGCACAACATTTTCCCCAACAATACTATATCCACTTTACTGTAAAAGTTACCACAACGCTTGAACTACCTGGTGAATGGGAAGTGGGCTTAGCAGAAATTCAGTACCCTCATACCTGGGACAATGTGCCTGCACAGAAAAACAGGTTCAGTATGCTCTATCAGCCTCTAAGCGTAGCCCACAGTAAACACCACCAACTGGACCCTTTACTGAGTCAGCAGCATTTAAAATCCCATCGGGCATATTATCCTAACATGGCTGGTGTTATTGCTCAAATTAATAAAAGCATATTTGAAGTAAATGAACTGCCAGTGGTTTTGGAACAACAAACCGTCGGGAGAGAAATAAGCGTTGACAGTGACATCAAATGTATTTTGTTTATGCATGGGCAGTTACAGTACCTTTTGGGTTTTAGCAGACTCGAGGTAGGTGTAGGAAAGAATCTAGCAAAGAACCCTCCAGATATTAATGGGGGCTTTTACATTATATATATATACACTGACATTATCACACATGAAATAGTGGGTGACAGTCTAGTGCCTTTGCTGAGATGCGTACCCGTCAGGGGCCAAGACAATGAGATAGTGACCGTGACCTACGATAAACCCCATTATCAAACAGTCAGTAAACATCAGATCGATACAGTCACTATTGAAATAAAGAATGATCAAAATGAACCTGTACCATTTCGATTTGGAAAGGTGATCGTGAAGTTGCATTTTCGCCCCCAGAGAGTGCTCTAAAATTTAAACAAGGATGGTGATTGTTCGACATTATGGGAACCTACCTTGTACAGAAGCTATTACAAGGCACAGGCAGGATACGGTCTGCCAGGCTTTCATGGACTTCCTACTATGTATGGTTCTGGTATAGGAGGATATTTAGTAGTCTGTTCAGAAAAGCAGTTCCATTTTAAGAAGGGGTTTGAAATTGCAAATCCACATCTACAGACAGCTACTAAAAATGTTGCAAAGGATGTTGTGGGGCATGTGACTAGTGCTGTTGCTCAAAAAGATGTCAGGGGTGATAAGCCTACTCAGGGTGGCTCAGGGCTGATTGTATTCAAGAGAGGTAAAAGAAAGCGCAGAGTACACCTTACGCTTCTCATCGACCCCCGGCTACTTTAAAAGAGGTGTTTCAAAATGCAAAACTTCACATAAAAGAAAAGCGCTCAAAGGAAAAAGGATCTTGAGGGTACGTAAAAAAGCAGAGACCTGTTCTAAAAAACATGGCTTCGTGCACTGTGGTTCTGAAGAATGCACAAAATCAGAACTTGACTTGTTTGCCATTTCTCCCACAGACAAGCATTGAAAAAAGCATTTATGTAGAGACACCCCTCTGGCTGCCCTTTCAGAAAACTCACTGATTAAATTTTATATAGCAGGGATTGGTGAAGACTATTTGGATCTAAACAACACACTTCTTTACCTGGTTTGCAAAATCACTGAGCGGATGGTAGTGATATACCTGCAGCGGCAAAGTGTGCCTTATAAACTACCAGTGGCAACCATTTTCAGTCAGCTGGATGTGACTGTCGGTGATCGGCTCATCAGTCAAGCAATAACTGTTACCCTACAGGGCTGTCATAGAATCTGTGCTGAACTTCAGTGAAGAGACCCTTTCTACACAATTTACGCAGGGTTATTTTACAAAGACACCCCAGGAAACATGAAATCCACAGACAGAGATGGTGATAATGTAGGTTTTAATAAAAGCTCCTTCACACATCTCAGTAGAGGGTAGAACTGCTGGGACACTTGCACACAGACTTGTTTTTCAAGAGAAACTGATGCTGAATGGCGTGGATATTAAAATTAAACTGACACGTAACAGGGACAGCTTTTGCCTGATGAGTGGAGATGCTGAGCCTTATAAGCTAAAGTCATGGCACCTCTCTGTTTGTCAAAGGGTTAAAGTGACCCCGAGTCCGTCTGGGACACTCAAAGCCCTGCTCACCTCCAGCGCTAAATACCCTATAGACAGAGTGGGTATGAAGTGTTCAGCCTCCCTGCAGGCAGCAGGGACTGCAACCAAGATAATTTGTTTTGGGACAGTTGCCAAAATGATGGTCATGGGATTTGTTGACAATGATGCTTTTAGTGGTTCCTACACTAAAACCCTTTAACTTTAAGCATTATAACATTAATTTTGTGGCTCTGTATCTGGACGGTGAACAAATTCCCGCTAAACCTCTGCAGCCAGATTTTAGAAATGGGAATGCTGTGAGAGAATATTTTAATCTACTACTAGTGGCGGGGAAATCTATGAAAGATCGACCGCTTTTAGTTAACCGTCAGGAATTTACCCAAGGTACACCCTGTTTGCCTTTGATCTCCTCCGGACCAGAATGTGCTGATCATTATTCTTTAATTAAAACTGGAACCTCAGAGCTGAGATCAGATTTGCAGAGCCCTTCCACAAACAGTTAATCTCATTATCTATGCAGTGTTTGATAATGTCATTGAGATAAACCAGAGAAGAAATGTCATTTTTGATTATATGTGATAAACCATAAAAATGAACACAAAGCAGCTGGAAAAAATTGTAACCAGTGACACCCACATCCGTGACTGCTTTCTGGGTGTGTTTCCCTGTGATCTGCTACCCAAGGAGAGACTGAGAAACCTTCCCGCAGCACTAGTCATCAATACTGACCCCCATGACCTCCCTGGACAGCACTGGTTAGCCATATACATTTCAGAAAATGGGGCTGGGGAGTTCTTCGACAGCTACTGTTTTCATCCTGACAATCATGCACAAACTATTGGATTTTTTTTAAACAGAAATGCAAACAACATTTTGTACCAAAACACACAGTTACAAGATACCTTTTCTACCACCTGGATTCACTGCTTATTTTTCTTACACCACAGATGCAAAGGACTTTCTTATGATCAGATTTTAAAATGTACTCTAATGATTTGCTGAAAATGATGCCATGGTAACTAGTTTTGTCGTCCTTTTCCAGACATCTAAACATGTCAGAGACGCATTATATCGAGGTGGCAACATGTTCAGACTTGTTTGTCTTGTAATGAATTTAAAATATGCAGCAGCTTGTAATTTTATTCAAAACCAGTCACTTATAAAAATCATATATAAACACTCATAATTGTGTGTCTCTGTTTGCTGTGTTTAAACTGTGGGGGGGGGCTGTGTTTAACGTTTTCAGATATGCAATGTCTTCAATAATGACAAAAATATATAAAATATAAAGGTGTTTATTGTAAAAACTGCTAATAAAATACAACAAAAATCAGTGGTAACATCATGGATAAGATATGCAATGTCTTCAATAATGACAAATATATAAAATACAAAGGCATTTATTGTAAAAAACTGCCAATAAAATACAACAAGTATCAGTGGTGACATCATAGATATGATATAATAAAACAAAAGCATCTCCTGTTAAAAAATGCACACTATATACGCCATAGCCCTGAGGTAGAATTATAAGTACATCTTTCTAAAAAACATGTTAACATATTTAACTATGAAGTAGGCTAACATGCATCAATATAAACACTTTTTTGTAAAAACAGGATTACATATTCAGTATGAGGTAAATGGCTAACATACGGTTGTACACAGCAGTCACTGAGGTAGGATTACATATTTAATATGAGGTAAAATGTTAAACATATGCTGTACACAACAGTCACTGAGGTATCTAACATTCATACATAGAGATTGCACTTTAAGTTTACATAGTGAGCCACACAGGTTTCTTAAAAGACTTTTGTCTTTTGGGCGTCACTGACCATTGGCTAACTGGAGATGGCTGTGGCTGTTTTGCACCAGCTACCAATTTCAGCCTTTCCACATAGCTCCTGTTTGCTGAGTGAGCAAACACTGAGGTGGGTATGTTAGACTCAGCCATTGCTTTGACAAAAACATCCCAGCCCTTTGGCTTTCTGTGGTCAGGGATTGTGTGAGTGGCTGTAGCCGCTCTTACTAAATCGACCATGTGAGACCCAGAAACAACAGTGCCTTTATACATTAATTCACCCTTATCACTCCAAAACACAATATCCTTGTTCTTGGCCATATGCTTTAACAAAAGTTCAGCATTGGTTTTAGACCAATGAAACACTACTTAAAATGTCTTTTCCATAGTACTAGGTACAGAAGCTGTCTCTGCCATGACCGCGGGGGTCAGACATTGATTCATTTTCAGGCATGAGTAATGTCAAACTGGTTTTAGCTTGTTCTCCTTGTCTTACCAAAGTCAGATAGTGTTGTAACACAGCAGAGTACATTTTGGCTTTGTCATAGTCTGATAAATCAGTCGGGATAGTATAGCTCTCATGTCAGTGTCCAAACTGTTAGTTGCAACTGTTCTCATATCCTGATCAGGGTAATTAGTTTAATGTGATCCATCTGTTGCTGAGGTACCAAATACATTTTCTGTGTAAAATCCATTATCTGTTAGCCAGCAGGCCTGTGATCAAAGGATGGCAATTCCTAGCAGCGTTCCTATAAAGCCACCAGTCTGATTAACTATTTTCTTTTCCTTTTAAGGTTATTTGTTTATCGCTTAAAGTTTTAATGACTCTCCGTTTTTTCAGTACACCTAACTGCTTTGCTGACAGTGGAATATTTCCTCTGAGAGTGTTTAAGGCTATCTCAGCTATAGCTGATATCAGATCATCAGAGGCTGAACATAAAATAGCTTTTCTTAAGCTCGGAGGCCCTTTTACTAGTAACTTTAAAACAGACAGATTTCTCTGCAGTCTTTTGACATAATGACAATACAGTATCAAATATTTTTAGAAGCAGAATGTGTTTTTCATGACATATGCCACAGGCCAGTCAGGGAAACACCCCACTCATGATCTATATTAGTCTGGTGTATTGGATCTTAAATCAACCAGTAAATAGCCATGAGGCTTTCTTGTGGCATCTTCAAAAGCTTCTAAGAAAAATTTTGTCTGACCAGGATACATTTGTCTAGCTAGTGTTGTGATCTGAAGCTTGTCTCTGGGGTTTTAAACAGAATCATGTATTTGGCATTTAGTGTGATGGTCCTGCTTTTTTACCTTGACAGAACACATTCTGGACAATTAAAAATATTGTCAATTGTTTATGATGACTGTACTTGGTAAACCCATATTCCACTTCACTATTTTGACAGGCAGAGTCCATCAAATCATCTATAACGACAAAATTTACCTTTCCAGGGGTAAGAGATCATTGTCAGCTAGTGACATCGGTAGCCCTCCACAAATTTAATCTGAGGAACTTTAACAGCAATTCATTATACAAAGGTTGCCAACAGCTGTAGAACCAGACAATATTTTCAGGCTTGTGTGATAAAGTGGCATCAGCATGTTCCAACAACTGTTTTATAAAGAAGCTCTTCCCACTATTAGAGGGCCAGCCAACAGACAAGTAAAGGGATGCTGCAACCTGATATCCATTTTTCACAATCAGTATCCGTAAGGAAGTGTTTTAAAATTGTCTTGTAAACTAGCATCATAAACTACTCTCTGTGTCTTGGACAGTGTTTTTGTTTCAAGGGACCACTGCTTTTTATTCCTAACAATGCTGGGTTGACTCATGGTAATTTCTTTAGAGATCTGTGACCCGTATAGTCAAAGACCAGGTCCTTCAGACTTTCAAAATTAATGTGTTTACTGCTGGCTACATTAAGGGTAAACCCTTTCACTTTAAGAACAACCTCACCACTGGACAGCCTGTAACGTATGTTTTTGGGCCTGCAGAAACAAACTCTGTAATCGTTCATCAGCAGGAACTTCACTGGTCAGCTCCCCTAAATAATCACCCAGAGGTGGGGCCCAGTCACCCGGTCTGGACACAAAAATGACAGAGTCTGTGTCGTGGTAAAGGCACCTGTCCTGTAACCTATCTAGCAGGTTGTAGAGTTCGACTCTGGCATATGCCGTTGTAAAACTAGCTATAAATATGTTGATATTATTGGAATTTGTGTAATGATCGCTGGTATATTTCCAGCTTAAGCATGCTGTTTCATCATCGATGAAAAAGCATGATGAGATATCGTGATATGGAACGAAAACATATTGAAATAATTTCTGTGGGTCTGTTACTATGCTCGTTGTCAGTAAATTAGCTCTCTGCCCAAATTTGCCCCAAAGAGAATTTAAAAACAGTTTAGATATCTGTCTTCTTGCATGGTTAACAGTTATGGCTGCAGGGTTCAAATGTACATTTTCCCTTTCAAAATACTGTTGTATGTACCTGACTTTATCCTCTTCAGTTTTGACCCATGAAGGGAAACCAGATGCCTCTTACTTGCCTTTTAGATGCAGCTTGATGTAATCTGCAAAAAGCTCTGTGCATGACTCTTTAAAATGCCAAACTTCATAAATGTTAATGATTTTGTAGCATTTTTCCAGTGCCAGGTTTAGTTCTACGGTACAGTAGGTACCTGTAAGTGACCATTGCTCATCATCATGTGTGCATGATGTTGTTTGAAGTCTATTTTCAGCGCATGCACGACATAATGTAAACACAAGCTTTTTACCAATCCTGGATGGCAGCACTGGAAAGAAAAGACCTCTAGGGGGTAAGACTTTTACTTTGCTAAACCAAAGTACTGAGTGAGGTCATCAAAATTGTCATAAATGATGTCAGGATGACCGACTGGATACTGTTTGGTTTTGTTAACAAAGGGTAGAGGCTGGTAAAATCATAATAGTGTATTTTCTCATCAGGCTGTGTCTTATAGTACAGACAAATGGCATTTGTTCTTCCTCCAAACAGTGACTGCCTAGGTTCGAGTGGCTGTGGTAGCTGCCTGTCCCTCAAAAAATTATTCAAACCCTGATCCGTGGTCAGCATTGCTTTCCATTCATGTTCCCACAATACTCTAACTGCAAAACCCTGTCTTTTTAGAAAATGAAATTTGTGCATGGTCCTATTGAGTAACTGTCCAAAACTAGTCCCTGTCATGTGGTTTCTATCTTTCTCACAGTAACAGATGTTGCAGCCATGAAAAAACAACCATTAAATTCAAATGCTGTGGGTATTCCATTTATGACAGAATAGCCATCCAAAAATATGGACCCACCTTAAATTCACCACCCTTAAGCATGCTGAATAGAAATGTTTTCTTTCTCAGATATGTACATAAGCCACTGAATAGCGGTGCGGAGTACCTCTTCAATTGTCTGTGGTAGTTGTCTGGGGGAGAACAGCAACAGTGCATTCTTTCAAAAACAGAAACCTGTACATCGCCATAGAAATTGAGGCTATGGTGATGTACTGGAAAGGGTCTAAGGATAGTGTTTCATACTCCACTGTATCATCGTCTGACTGTTTAAAATACTTTTCCTAGTCATCTCCAGTACTTCATTTCTAAATCTGACACAGGCTTTTGAAGAATTTCAACATCTAACTGACAATAGTAGTGACTCTCTTTTCAGATTAAATTCTCTATGTCTGTTAGCTAGGTACCATTGCAAAACTCTTGCTTTTCTGCAGGCAACATATATTCAGAACCATAAAACTGAGCATCGGGCAGGGGCCTACATAATTTTCATTAGTCTTGGTGTTAAAAAAATGAGGGAAGTAGCCTTTAGCAATCTCATTCTCAAATCCAAGGGCTGCAGGGATTTTTGCTAGTTTAAAAGGAAGAAAACAATGGCTGTCAATAAATCTGATGTGTAGGGATGTCACTGTGACACAGAGTACTTTTCCTCCTTGTGTGAGCAATTTAATATCAATTCTTTCCTTGACTAGCTGGCTAATGATAAAGTAACTGTCATAGCCTTTGGCATTGTGTGCTATAAATGTGTAGTGTCTAAATGGGGCATCAATAAAATGTCCTACAAAATCTTTTATGCAATCTTCACCTTCGAATTCCCAGGACCTCTTCCCATCTAACTGCTTAGCATACACAAAATTTGGTATGTGCACCCCCGTTTCTTGTGTGGCTTCAAAATCAAACACTATATATTTCTCAGTGCTTTTACATCTGTGAGTGGTGACATATAACACAGATGCTTGTCTGCTGTCATGAAAGAACCACATCTGCTACACTGAATCAATTTACATGTATGAGATCCCTGTAAAAACAAAACATTGTTCACACAGTTTCATGGATTTACAAGACCCTGTATCACCATCAGCTCTAGCTAAATGTCTTTCTAGGCACGCTGAAGACCTACAAATCTTCTTACATTTGTGACAAGATACTGTGCCAATTTCCTTTTCGAGACAACATGGGTCGAAACAAACTTTGCACTGTTGTGCACAGATATGATTTCCCTTATGGCTGTAGGCTACATCACAATATTCGCAGAGGTACCGTGCGCCTATGAATTTTTTTCATGTAATAATACAAACAGTGTTTTAGGAAATCTTTCTGGACCTGTTGAAAATGTTTGCCAGTTTCCTTCATTATGATATAAAATCTTAATTTTGACTCTTAAAAAGCGTTCAAACTGTGACACATCACTAAAAGTGACAGGGCTTTGGTCTGACAAACCTAGCTCAGCATACAATATTTTAGCCTTGTTCAACAACTGACTGTCACTCATATGTGGATTTAAGAGTGCGAGAATGGAGCCACCAAAACACAAACTATTGTCTCTGTTATTTAAATCAATCAGGTATCGTCTCTTTTTTTGTAAAATCCTGCTATACAAGATGGAGCTCAGTGTCCGTCTCCCCCCCACCCCCGACCCCTGGTGGTTTCTGATGGTCGTTATCACAAGATGTATAGAGGAATCAGCAATTACTTCAGTATTGCTCTGTAGCATATCAGCTATCTGATCTAAGAAGGTTGCAGCATTTAGTTCATTTGGACTTGTCTTTCTTGAGAACAAGGGTGATTCAAAGAAGCAGCATTTAATCTTACCTGTATAAAATCCCATATTGTGTTTTCTCTCACACTGTCTAACAAACTTTCTATAGCCTGGTGCATTGCAGCAATAGCCTCTGTAAAGATTTTATTTTATCTAGATTTATAAACTTATATCTTTGATGAAATTCTGTAGCATTAAATTTTTAAACTGCATTCATATTCCTGTACAGCTTCTAAATACACTGTAGGGGTGCCCTGTTAGCCTGATCATCATCATCATCATGGTTTTCTAATTCAGACTGCAGACCATTTGTAGCATTCTGTAACAACCTATGCTGTAATATTTTCCTGGCATGTTTTACTTTTCTGATCAACTTTTCTGTATTGTTTAATTTTTACCCAGATTTTTCTTTTTGACCCCATTTGTTATTTTTTTCATTTTGCTAGTGATGCAACCCTTTGTACTCAGTTTATGAGAGCTTCTGTTGCTTTCACTTTGTATTTTGTTCTTTGTTTTTGCAACTTTTTCCTCCAAGCCCTGTACTTTTCATACATGTGGGTGGCACTAAGCATCATCTTCATTTCCCTGATTGAGAATTTTGAAATATGGACTAAACCAAGCACACTGTTCAGAACAGTAGACGAACTTTTAAAAAGCTCAGATTTAAGCAGCTGATGATCGTAATCCTCACTAGATAATCTGCCCTCAATTACAAGGCATTAAACAAACAATCAATTGTTTTAAAAATATAGGCTTTCCCAATATTGATCATGTCAATGTCACTTTCTTGAAACCTTTGGGCAGAAACTCTTGAGCCACTGCTCCTAGATGGCTGTACAATGTTTATTGGCACATTTGGTTCATTTACAGCTGCAGAGACTCTTGAACCACTGCTCGTAGATGGCTGTACAATGTTTATTGGCACATTTGGTTCATTTACAGCTGCAGAGACTCTTGAACCACTGCTCGTAGATGGCTGTATAGCTTGTTCAGTTATGCTATATGTATTCTGGTCACTGACACCAGTTGAAATTCTGCCATGCCTTTGAAAACATCACATTCATGTAATGATCTCTTTCCCTCTCACACCTGTAGGGTTTGTCTGTGAGGCTGTTTAAAACAGAAAATAAACCCTGTCACTACTTCAGTATTTTAAAACTTTTATAAGACAACATTTAAACTCTAAAACCTGAGCATCTACTATTTCTAGATAAAATACACACCTTCTGTAGCAGTAATCTGGGGATTAGCCAGCCTCACCCCTCCAGGGTTTCTCTGTGGATCTATTTAAAAAACAGAAAATAAGCCCCCTGTCACTACTTCGGTATTTTAAAACTTTTATAAGACAACATTTAAACTCTAAAACATGCAGCATCTACTATTTCTAGTTAAAAAATACACACCTTCTGTAGTGTTCAACTGTGTATTAGCCAAACGATTAAATGTTTGGATAAGCTCTTCATCAGGAGTCCATGGTTCCATGGCTAATTGTTGAATATTTTTAATTTTTAGCTCAAGACAAAAGGACAGAGCGAGACTACAACAACTGCTACTTGAGCTTCCAGTATCTTGAAATGCTTATATAAAATGACTCAGACCCCCTCCTCCCCACCCCAAGTATGTGGCAAGTAGTGAAAAACATCTGGCACTGTCCATCAGACCAACAACCCCCCATTCTCCAAGGGGATATATAAGAACCTATGCTAGTCAATGTAGGCTTTTGTTTCTCACTTCCTCGACAGCTGGAAGGCATTAAAAATTCCTTTCTGCTAATAGGCTGGTCACAGTCTAATTAAAACAGATGCTTTTTTATCAATCTTAAAACACAGAGAGGCAGTGGAGTGCAAGCCTAAGTTATGCTTTGAAAAGTCAAAACAGAAATTTTGTCTTTTTTAAACAGCTGCGTCCTTTAAATTAGTAATTCGGTAAAACTGCTTGCATACCACTAATCAGAATATAAATCTTTGTAACATATCATTTATTTTTCTATTTAGTACTACATGACTTTTTAATTTTTTGATAATGTAACTATAGACATATCATTTATTTTTCTATTTAGTACTACATGACTTTTTAATTTTTTGATAATGTAACTATAGACATTTTGCAACAAAAGCATAAAGCTACTTTTTTACAGACCCCTGTAATCCCCAAAATTTTGAGACACACGTTTCCAAAGAGAATCAATAGGCCGTTGTAGCCATGGCTGTGTAAATGAACAACAGATGTTTTGTCACGTCTTAACAGACAAAGACCCTATCACACAGCCAACAGGCCCGTGAGCTCAAAAGTCCATCTATATTTAAACATCCACAAAAAGCATTGCTTTTCCTCGTGCCTAATGAGGACGGACACACATACACACACACACACACACACACACACACACACACACAGCTACCAGGATCCAAAACCCCATCTATATTTTAAACATACATAAAGACATTGCTTTTCCTCGTGTCTAATGAGGACACACACACACACAAAGTGTGTATTTTTTCTAGCGGCTCTAAGCAAGCTGTATATACATTTTAAGACTGTGTGCTTTAAAATTATTTTTGAAGAGAAACATTATCATTTTACATTCTGTCTTTTCTTTTGTAATATATCATTTTTCAAAACATTATAAATATCACACATTTCATTTCAGCCTTCTCCTTGATACTACACAGAGCTGAGGGGGTGAACTATAGGTATTGTATTCCTTTTTCTTATATAGTTTTATTCTTTCTAATTCATGACAAAAGTATAAATAATTAGTTTTTAGCGATTGTTGCAATGCTATCAGAGAAAACTGCTGAACCATCTTATTTACACAGAGGTCTCGTTTTAGCTTATAAATGTTACATGCGTTTACATAAAGCTATCCTTTTGATGCAAGTTTGACACAGTCCTACAGATGCATGTTAAATAATTTTGTATACTGTTACAAAAACAGAAAAAGGTACTCACACAGGCAGATGAATTTCCCTCGGGTGGGGTCTCCACACAGATCTGTGAAACCTCTGCGATCAGGTTCCCTCCTAGATACTTCTTTCTAAAATATCCTAATCAAAAACACACATGCCCCTGCAGTTATACAATAGGCCTACAGGGGCACACCACCATAAACACTAACTGATTTTTGGGGTGGGAGGAGCACGGTGGTGAAGAGGGACAGGGGTTCGAGCCAGGATGGTGGGGGTCAGGAGAAAGGGGACAAGTGTTCGAGCCAGGATGGTGGGGGTGCAGGAGAAAGGAGGGGACACAGGAGTTCAACCTAGCATGGTGGGACTCGGGTTCGAGACAGGATGGTCTGGCAGGGGATCAAGGAGTGTACGAGAATGAGGGGTGGGGGACAGGGGTTCGAGCCAGGCTGGTGGGTGTGCAGGAGAAAGGAGGGGATGCAGGAGTTCAACCTAGCATGGTGGGACTCGGGTTCCAGCCAGGATGGTCTGGCAGGGGATCGAGGAGTCTACGAGAAGGAGGGGCGTAAGACGCTTACAAAATGGTGTTGTTAGGTCATTTCCTGCGCAAAGAGCGAGACAGGTTGAATGCATGTCATTTCTGCCAGAAGAGGCGGGGCTAGTGCAATTTAGGGAGGGACTTCCGGTTTAACACGGGGCGATTCTGATTGGTCCGTTTTAGGCCACGCCCACCTGTCAAATGACGTGGCATGCGCTGATTGGCTGAAATTTAACATTTGACGAGATATATGAACTTATACTACTTATAGTAAACTGTCTCCTGTTATATATTGATAATTACCATGCAGCAAATTTTGGACTTGCATGTCTTTTTACTGCATGTGAGAACTGCACAGCAAGTATTACACTTGTTGAACCTTGAGGAAATTACTTTTGTGTGCAAATGCAATGTATACAAACCATAGTGGTTATAACCACGGTCAAAGTGAATGTCATTAATATGCATTAATGGTGATTTAAGTAGTTTCTGTATCTTACAAGATAACAATATCAGTGACTACTGAGCTGTCATTCTCTGAGTTGTGTATTTTTCATTACAACTGTTGAGCCAGGTAGTTCTGAAAGGTTATTTGTCAGTTATTCTGTAAGACAGTTATTACAAATGTTGGGGCAGGTACTTCTAAAAGGTGTTTTGTCACTTATTCTGTAACACAGTTCCAGCTGGTTAGGATATCACAGAATCACAGATGTGTTCAAGTCAGAAGTCAAGGGCCATTTAGACTCGTCCAGTTTTTTTTATCCTCTGAAGGCATATTTTTTTTGTTTCCCATACATTCATCTAAGGATGCCTTAAAGCCGTCGATTGTAGGGCTACACACTACACTTCTCAGAAGCCTGTTCCTTGCAGTGACCATTCTTTGATTAAACCACTGCCCGTGTAAGTTTATCCTGTAATGTTCCCCTGCGAATGATATTGGCAAAATCTATTACTTCTTTCTGTGTCCTTAACAAGGGCAATGAATTGCCATAGGTCTTGGTTTTTTTGTGCTTTGTGTATCAAGCACATACCACCTTGAAGTCTAACAATGGCATATAGCCAAAGGGTATTGACAGATGCACTTGAAAAAGACAACACATACTGACAATGGGTGCTTCACTTAGGATGGCAGTTATGCAACTGTTACAAGGTGGTGTCATGGAGGTATCACCTACCAAACTGCATCCAACTGCTACACCACATGCAGCATCCAGACAGCAGGAATGTATTTCTGCATTTCTAACCAAAACTGCTGCAGCCTATGCACCACAGCAGCTAGATATCACGGCTAGGTGGGAGCGATACTTCTTCTCCTCCTGAAACTTGAGTCTGTGTTGTGGTGTGCAGCCATAGTGCTACCACATGACTATTTCAGGGGTCGCTAATAACACAGTGTCCATAGTGGTACTGTGCTAATGTCACTGTTATTGACTTTGTAAGCACACTGAGAAAAATAAATGAATATATCCTGCTGTGACATTTAGGTAATGAAGTGGGGAATGGCATGGTCTGTGCAAGTTGATCTCCTCTTGCACCTTATTTATAACTTTAAGGTATTTGAATGTTTCTATCATGTCTCTCCTTTCCTACTGGGAGTACATATTTAATTCCTTTAGTCTTTCCTCTTAGGGTTTCCGATGCAGGCCATGCAGCCTTTTGATCACCCTTCTCTGTACTGCCTCCCCCAGATCTATGTATTTATGGAGATGTGGCCTCCAGAATTGGACACAGTACTCGAGGTGGGGCGTCATCGTTGATGTATAGAGGGTTATTACTACCTCTTTGATAACGATGGTGATACCCTGCCCTATACATTTGAGCATTTTGCTGGCATTCCACACTGCCGTGGCACATTTCCTGATCACCTTCAGGTCATGTGAAATGATAACCTCCAGGTCTCTTTGCTGTTTTGTGACTGTTAATCCCACCCCCCACCCCCCACAAGTTAAAATGTTGCACCCAGGTTTTTGTGCTACAAGTTCATGATTTTCCACTGTTTTGTATTATACATCAGTTACCAAACATGGGACCATTTATCCAACTTTTTTCTTAGGTCCTTCCTCATTCCTTCTACTCCCCCGGTATGCCTACCCTGTTGCACACTTTTGTGCCACCTGCAAATAGGTATATTGTCCCTTCCACTCTTTCTACAATGTCACGTATAAATACATATGAACATATGAAATTGCCAGCAGATACAGGACTATCAGTCTATCTAGTATGCTTGAGTGTGCAAGACTTCAGTCTTTCAGACTGCCCCTTCCCCTTGCCTCTCCCCCTCATTGATTTTGCCCATGTGTCCTTTACTACCATGCCCTTGGCCCAACATAGTTTGAACCCTCACTCTGAACCTGTCCAACCCCCTTTTGAAGCTGCACACTCTTCGCAGTGATATCACCTCCTCCGGCACCACCTTCCACCCTGCCATCACCCTTTGGTGAAATATTGCTTCCTCATTTCTCTCCTGATTAAGCCTCCTTCTAAATTCAGACTGCCCCTGCCTTCCATTCCACCTTTTAATTTAAAAATACTTCCTGTGCTTGCTCTGTTCATACCCATCAGGTACTTGAAGGTCTCAGTCATATCCCCCCCTTTCCCTTCTATCCTCCAGTGAATACATATTGAGCTGTCTCACTCTTTCCTCATAAGGTTTATCTCCCCATCCCAGGATCATTATCGTTGCTCCACACTGTACCCCCTTGAATAGCTTGATGTCCTTTCAAGTAAGGGTACCAGTACAGCATGCAGTACTCCAAGTGCTGTATCACTAGGGACCTGTACAGGGGCAGAATTAGAAGTACCTGCCCCAACATTTGTAATAACTACTAGAGGTAATTCCCCTTGTGATGCACTAGAGCATTCTGTTGGCCTTTGCCAATGCTGAGTGGTTCATTTCCCCTGTCACTAATACACCCAGATCCTTCTCTTCCTTTGACTTCGATAACTGCCCTCCCCCCAACCAGTAAGTATTCCCGGGGTTCCTGGATCCCAAGTGCATGAATTTGCACTTCTTGGCATTGAACCCAAGTTGCCATGTGTTAGACCATGCCTACATTTTTTTGTAAAATCCTGCTGGAGTACTGTACCACCTTCCCCTCGATCAACCTCCGCACAGATCTTGGTGTCATCATTGAAGAGACTGATCTTGCTCTTTATCACTTCTGTGATGCCAGCAATGAAAACATTAAACAGCACTTCTTCCAGCACCAAACCCTGTGGGACCCCACTTGTTACCACCCTGGGCTCCAATACCTCACCCCCCCCACTAGTACCTTCTGCTGTCTATCCTGCATCCAGCTCCTACCCCATCTAACCAGTTTACTCCATGCTCTCAGGTTGCTCAGTTTGCTGGTCAGCCTATCATGAGGCACTGAATCAAAGGCCTTGCTGAAATCCAGGTATAGGACATCAACTGCATGACCCTTGTCCAGTGCCTGTGTCACCCAATCAAAAAAGTCCAATAGGTTTGTCTGCCATCATGGAGATCATCATCCTCCAGAAATATGACCAGCCTTTCCTTAAGGATAGTCTCCATTAGCTTTCCCACATTTGAGGTTAGACTTACTGGTCTATAAATCCCTAGTTCATCCCTGGGCTCACTCTTATGGAGGGGTACCACAGGCACAACCCGCCAATCCCTGGGTATTCATCCTGTTTCCAGGGAGGTGTTGAACAGGTCCAGCAACGGCCCTGCCAGGATGAGTGCCAACTCTCTCAGTACTCTAGGATGAATTCCATCCAGCCCAGGTGCCTTATCAACCCTCATGGACTTAACACCTTCCAACACCCTTCCCTCTGTGATAACCCCATCTGTGATCTCCTCCCTCCCCCTTACCCCCACCCTGCCCTTACCCTTAGGTGTGGGCCCATCCCTCTCCTTGGTGAGTAATGAACAGAAGTAGTCACTGAGTACTTCTTCCTGCACTGTCCCCTTTTCTGCCCACCCACTGCCATTCTTGATCCTAACAATCAAATCCTTACTCTTTCTCCTCTCCCTTATATACCTGAAGAAATCCTTTTCATCCTCTTTGATCCCCTGGGACAGCCTAATTTCTTTTTACCACTTGGGTGCCCTTATTGTTCTACTCACTTCCCTGTACTTCCTTGCAATTCTCTTTTCCCTCACCCTCTCTCCTACCTTTTTTGTTTATCCAGGGTGGCTTCTTGGTTCTGGATTTCTTTCTCTGGCTCTTGACACATTTGCTAGTGGCCTCAGCCAGGCCCCTCTTGATGACTGGCCATTTTTGTTCGAAGTCCATGTTCGGGCAGATGCTAGCTATGTGTCCCTCCAGTATGCTACCCATCTTGCCTAAGTCTGCCCTTTTGAAATCCAGGACCTTAGTCCTTGTAGTGACTACCTCCTCACCTCGATTGATTGAGAACCACATTGTGCAGTGGTCACTTCCCACCAGGGGTCCCTGTAATCCAACCTCCCTGACTTGCTCACCATCCTCCAGCACCAGGTTCAGTATGTTCCCTTCCCTAGTTGATTCTGCTACCTTCTGTGTCAGGAAGCCATCCTGGAAGGCTTCCAGGAGGATCTGCTCTCTGGCACATGAGGTAGCCATAATTTGAAGACACTGACGTTGAAAAGTACCGGACCTAGCACCAACACTTGCAGCGCCGCACTAGTCACCTTGACCTCCACATATTATGTACCTCAGTTACCACCAGCCTATGCCTTCTACCATAAAGCCAATTCTCCACTCATTTTACTAGCTGATGTCCTACCTCTAGGCTATTCAGGTTGTTTTTCAGCATTCCAGGCAATATTATGTGTAAGGTCTTTCTGAAATCCTTGGTCCCATATCTTAGTCAACCAGTCAAATAATTCAATCAAGCTTGTGTGCCATGACCTCCCCCTCCCCCCGAAGTACATGTTGACTCGTGTCCTGCTAACTGCTGGTAGCAAGGTATTACCCAATTCTTTCCTTCAGTGGTGATCCCATTATGTTGTTCAGTGCAGAAGTTTGGATGCCTGTGCTGAAATTTCCCATCTCTTCCGTATTCCACATTTTGTGAATTGGGCTTACGTCCGCTATCTTCCAGTCCCCCTGTACGTCCACCTTTTATAGTGTCTGGTTGAACATGGCTGCCAGACATGCACCCATCTCCTCTTTAAGTGCTCTCAGCAACTTGTGGCACACCACATATGGACCCATTGCCTGGTACATTTTTAAACTTGACAGCCCCCTCAGGACTCCTTCCACTGTGAACGGTCTCGTTTCCATCTACTCACCCTTTACCCTTTAAGCCCTTGTCATCTAACCTAGGGACGTTACTTACCTCCTCCACTATGAATGTTTAACAAAAGTATTTGTGCAAAATGTCCACTTTTTGGTGGTCCTCTTCCTCCAAAGACCCCCCCTTGCAGAATTAGTATTCCTCCCTTTGTCTTCTTTTGTTCCATAATGTATCCAAAACTATCTACCCATTCTTTACTGGTCCAGATATATTTTCTTCAGATATGGCTATTGCTGTCCTAACTACCTTCCCTGACTCCCTTCACTTCAGTTAACAGCCATATGAAGCACTTCAACATCAGTTCGGTCAGGTGGGCGATATCTCAAGACCAAATGCCGAAATGGCAAATGCTTCAAAAGCCCGCCCAACAGTGGAAAAGTGACTTCAGCCACAGTACCACTAAGGGTGATGGACAGTATGGCTATAGTTGTACAGGCAAGTGCATGGAGGATGGGGCCCGGACAAGTGAGGATCATGGGTGACGTGCACTACAAAGGCACCCACAGCCATGCAAACAAGGTACAAAGGGGTGGGGGAGCAGGGTGGTTGGACACAGGCTGGGGAGGCACTAGACCACCAGGCAATGGCAATATGCCATGTAGGGTTGGCAAGGGGGGAGGATAGTACTGTCCACTTGTGTGACTGTGCGTTTGGGGCAGGTGTACTAGCCACTGGGGCATCAGTGCATGTGTACTGTGGCCACTGTCAGGCAGGTGCTGGGGGGGTTCACCATTTCCATGGAGGCAGCCACAGCATCGCTCATCACTGTCACCACTAATATCCATGCAGTTGTGGTCCTGGTATTGGCCATTCATCCTGGTCACTACTGCCCATTGACGTCACTGTTGCCCAATCACCCAGGGCTTGGTCCCACATACCCAGGTGGCCGTGGCTCTGTTGTCCATTCCCAGCCACCCAGGTCTGCCTCTGCCCACCCAATCATGCTAATGTTGTAGTGCTCCACATGGCTGCTGCCACCTCTGCCTGCTGCTGGCTCTCTCACCACTGGTCGCTCTTCTTCCTAGTCACCCTTGTGGCACTCTCCCTTGTGCAGTTGCCCATTGGGGACTCGCACATTGGGAGGCACCCTTATCACATAAAACCCTTTGCTTCTCCTGTTAAGTCTCCCTGTCCTCTTTCTTCTGTTCTTTTGTATATTCTGAAGGCTGTTTCCTCTGCAATTACTTTTTCAGCTAACTCTCTATTGAACCCTAGTCTACTCTTCCTTCTCCTGCCCTTCCTGACCTGCTTGACAGGTACTTTGGCAGTCTTTAAAATTCTGTCTTACATGAGCCCATTGTTCCTGTACTTCTCCTAAATTACCAATCCTTGCCAGTGCAACACTGAGCATTATACTATTTGTTTGAAATTTGCCCTCAGGAAGTCCCTCACCCTCACAATCATGTGATTCAATTGAAACCCTGTCCATATAGTAAACCTCACCCCATGATGGTCACTAGTCCTCAGGAGCTCCACAACCATGACATCATCGATGCTCCTCTCATTTGACAGTACTAGGTTCACTGTTGCCAAACTATGAGGGAATTCCATTTCAACTTGCCTGAGGAACACCCCCTGCAGTGACTGTATTATGCCCCTGCTACTGGATGTTGCTGCAGCTGGAGCCTCCAATCCACAACTGGAAGATTGCAGTCACCAACTAGGGTTGCCAACATTGGATTTCAAAATAAGGTACAGACCGCTTCCCCCTAGCCCCCACCTCTCCCCTTGCTCCCTCTCACTTCCAAGGCAACATTGTGGAAATGTATCAGGCAGTGAGCCAGGTCCCATCTGCGGCCCTTCCCTCATCCTCAGTCTCCAGTCCTACTCCCTCCAGCTGTGCTGCCTATGAAGTGTGTGGAATCAGAGCCAGAGGAGACTTTGCAGTGCATACAGAGAAAGGAACCAGGACACTCCCCCCCCCAAAAAAAGGTGCTCCCTGAGTCAACTGATCTGAGCTACCTGAAATAGCCTCCCTGTCCTGTAGACTGCCCTGCTTTCCACTTTCCAGAGACTCCTATCATTCCCCAACCCCCAGGCCTCTCCTCAGTGCCTCCCCCCGGAGAGTGCCTTTGGGCAGTACCCACCCGGTGTCTAAGTTGGGTAGGTAAGCTAGGTAGGAGTCCTCTATGCTAAACAAACAGGTGACCTAAGAACCAAGAGTGCTGTGCCAGCCAAGTGTTGGAGCAGGCTACTTTTTCTTCTTTGTTCACTGTCCTGACCCCAGCAATGTCAGCATTCCCATGGATAATGCATGCATGTGTACAGCTGTCACCTGGTGTGTGTGGTGCTGAGCTAAATGTCTTCTGCCCATCATCACAATGCTGTCCCTAGCTGACTTGCACAACCTGTGTGCCCCCAGCCCTGGCCCAGGCTGTGCTTCTGCAGAGAGGAAGTGGACCACCCCCTCACCACCACTTACTTCAGTAGTTCTGCTGAAAAGTCCTAGTTCCACAGTTTTCACCAGTCCAGTGTCCAACAATGAATGGTCAAAAAACTCACAGTGCAGCACTGCATTGCTCGTGGTGAGGACTATAGATGCATCGCAGCTGCAGGTCACACACAGATGCAGTACTCGCAGCTTGGGTCAATCAGTCAGGTCTCGCAGGTCAGATCGGAACTTGCCCAGAAGTGTTCTTTTCTCTTCTGCCACATGACTTGCACTGCACAATTTAGACCACCACAAATCTTGCAGCTTGCTTGGACGTTGGCAGTGTTGGCGCTCTCCTCGAACAGGGGTGGACAAGTTGGATGATGGATGCAGCAGCTGGCATGCATGCTCATCCAGGTAGCAGACTTTCCGCTCTCTTTCTGCTGATGTCCCCATCTCCCCGGCCTGAGCTGACTCCAATCAATGACCATTCCTTGGGCATGCGCACTGTGGTTGCAGCTAACTACAGTCACTAGAAACACTAAGGCACTGAGTTTTATAGTGGGGCACTGAGAGTAGTTTTATAGTGGGGCACTGAGTTTTGCTGGCCAACCCAAAAATGCGGGATAACAGGCATCCCGTATGGATTTCATATGGGACAAGCAATTTTACCCCACAATACGGGATGTCCCATAAAAGACATGACTGTTGGCAACCCTATCACCAACTGCCAACAACTCACCCTTTCAGTCCATTCTTTGGATTAACTGCATCATGTCATTCTTCAGCATTTGCTGATACTCCTCACTATCTTGTTCCATCTGTGCCCCCTTGTATGCACTTCCGATGCTACAGTTATGTGTTACCGTTGCAGCCTTTTCAGTGGAGAACCCCAGGGGTCTATTCTTATAGGTAGGAAATGGAGACAGTAAGGGATCTGTAGGGAGGTAGCCTAGGTAGAAGTACCAGAAGAGGGAGAAAAACAGGGAGCTGTAATGATTAAGACAGAAGAAAGCATGACAGCTGGAGTGGTGAGAAAGGCATACAGAAAGGGAAGTATAGTAGCATACACATACAGAAGTATAGCAATGCTGGATGACATTTTCTTTAAGTACGCAAGTGAGAAAAGAAACAATTCAGGAAAGATTTTGATCAAAAGGACTACTGCAGGAGTGTGTATTGGGGAGAGTATGCACAGAATGCAGCCAAAAGAAATCCAACTTCCTGTTCCTGTACTTTTGATCTATTATGAAACTGGAGTTAGGAGGCGGACCACGAGGGAACAGCAGGAACAAAACCTGGAGTGGAGAGTCGACCACTGTTACAGTTGTTCCTGTACTGCTGCCTAAGCAATGAACATGAACATACCCTATTTTGTGTATATCAGCATGGCTGCATTTTAAAGTTTTTAAAGTGTCTCATTGCATAACATCAAAACCTTCAGTTACTGCCTGCAATACTATTTTTATTTGCAAATTCTTTTCCTGAAAATGCATAGTCAACCTAGGGTTGTTGAGAAGTGCAACTTGGGTGAAGAGGCCAATAGGAACATTACACAACAGTAAACACATTGTATGATTTGAAGAAATTTTTATTGCTCAGGACTGTACAGCAAAGACAGAGAAGCACAATAGTGATACAACAATGACCATCAAATAACTGTAAAGGCTGACACCATGATGCCTACAAAAATAAACTCAGTAACTGGAATAATGAGATGATTAGTTGTTTTTGTTCAGTTTCTTTGCATAGTTCTGCATGCAACACCTCCTCCCAATGCTTCACGTATTTTAGTAGAATGTTGCTTGACACATAACGTATTTTTGAGCTGAGCCCATGTGTCACTAGGTCAAAGTTCCCCATGCATGGGGCAACTGATTTTTGAATGTCATCCAAGTACAGTCTAAATTCTGTTTACACCAGCTGGGACTGTATGCAGGATTATGACCATGTGTTTCTGAAGTAAAGTAGAACTGTTTTAAATGTAAGCTATCATACCGAACACTACAGACACTGTAAGAAAATATGATGTACATATCTTGGTGAAGACATAAGCACATAAAATCAAAAGAGATCAGTGCCTTACATGTGACTAGCAAAGGTCAACAGGAATATCAGTATTGTTGCACCACAAGATGCTCCTCCAAGGCAACAGGACATTGGGATGTCCTGAGGCAACTTCAATGTTTTTCTAAGTAATGCGCAAGGTTGTCTTGATATATAGCAATTTTCATTTGCCAGGCTGGCACAGATGGTAGCTAAACAAATGGGTTGTGGCAAAGGTTCGGTTTGCTGGCCTCGATGGTGGATGATGAAGGCAGGGCTTTCTGATCAGGAGCAGGAGGAGGAAGAAGGGGTAGTGTAAGACCAGGGGGCAACACTCAGACAGACAATAGGGATAGGGACAGGGAGAGCTGGGGGAAAAAGGATAAGGGTTAAAGGGAGGCAAGGAGGATAAGGCAGAGGAGGGAGAAGGGGAAATGGGACCTGGTGAGGTAAGGAAGGAGGATGATGCAGGAGGGCATTGGGTTGGGGGGGGCAAGTCAAATGAGGGGAGCAATAGGGGAGAGGGCAGGACTAGGGTAGAGGCTTGGGCTAAGCAAAGGGGACAATTGGTCAGTAATGATAGGGGCAGAGTACGGGGGTAGTTCAAGCTATGAATATGCAGAACGGGGTGGGTTCTGAAAGCAGGTGCAAGGAAGGTAGGATGGTGTGGGGGCACAAATGTGAGAGGGGTGAGGTCTTAGTGCTGTGTGACTCAATCATGAAAGGAGTCAGATGGGGAAGCAAAGGAAAGTGGCATAGTCAAATATGGGTGGAACCAGTACCTGGACTGACAGCAGATAGGGCAGGATAGTCTATTCTCAAGTGTGCAAAATAAGGAAGGGAGAAACTGCATGTAGTGGTGCACTTGGGTACAAATGACTTGGCTAGTAGCACAGTCAACTTAGTAAGGGAGAGGTTCAAGGAACTGGGGAAATTGTGTGAGGAGGCAGGGAGATCTGTGGCCTTCTCTGAAGTGCTCCCAGTACCCAGGGCTCATGTGGTGCCTCTCCATAAAAGTATCGCAAATGATGAACCCGGTAATTACAGACCAGTAAGCCTCGCATCCATTGTAGAGAAACTAATGAAGACAGTCCTGAAAGAGAGGCTGGTGACCTTTTTGGAAGACAATGGACTCCAGGACAATCAGAAACATGGGTTTGTCTCAGGGAGATCCTGCCAGACCAACATTGTTGAGTATTATGACTGGGTGACGAGGGACCTGAATGAGGGCCATGCAGTGGATGTCCTGTATTTGGACTTCAACAAAGCCTTTGATTCAGTGCCTCATGGGCAGTTGTGAAAGTTGGAGTATGTGGGGGTGTGGACAAAGATGGTGAACTGGATTGTGAACTGGCTGAAGGGGAGGCAGCAAAGGGTGGTGGAGGGGGGAGGACTTTTATTCTGAGCAAGATTCCACAGGACTCAGTACTGAGCCCAGTGCTATTTGGGATTTTCATATCGGATATCTCGCATGGCATCAGGAGTAAGATCAGTTTGTTCGCTGATGATACCAAGATGGGGGCAGTGGTGGATGACATAGTAGGGTGGCAAGGGCTACAGGATGACCTATCTAAACTGCAGGAGTGGTCAGAACATGGCAGCTGGGGTTCAATGCTAAGAAGTGCAAGGTGCTGCACTTCAGATCAAGGAATCCTGTGAGGAGCTACCAGTTGGGAGGTATTCAGTTAGGTACCACTGATGAAGAAAAGGATCTAGGGATGGTTGTAATGGGGAATATGAACAACTCAGCTCAGAGCAGGAAGGTGGCAGCTAAAGCTGACATGAAGCTGGGGTATATTGTGAGTGGAATCTCCTCCAGAAGGAGGGAGGTGATCCTGTCTCTGTTCAGGTCACTGGTCAGACCACACCTGGAGTACTGCATGCAGTTCTGGCAGCCCATTTCTGAAGGAGGCTGTCGGATTACTGGCAGGGGTGCAGCACAGGGCAACAAAGATGATCCAGGGTTTGGAGGACAGACCTGATGAGGACAGGCTGATGGAGTTGAATATGTACTCACTGGAGGACAGAAGGGATGGGAGGATATGATTGAGACCTTTAAATACATGACGAGGCTAAACAAGATAAGTACAGAAGGGGTATTTAAGTTTAGAAGGGGGAGGGACACAAGAGGGCATGGTCTCAGATTAGAGGGGGGAAGATATCGGAAAGAGATGAAGAGACATTTTTTAACAGAGAGGGTGGTTGCTAAGTGGAATGCTCTGCCTGAGGAGGTGGCATCCTGTAGGACGGTGTGCAGTTTTAAAAGGGGATGGGACAGGGTGAGAGGGGGCTATTTGTGAGGAGGGAAAGGAAGGTGAGGAAGTTGCAATATGGTGGTGTAGCTGCATATTCAAGCAGACTTGAAAGACCATGAACCCTGTTTCTGCTGGCAGATTCGTATGTTCATATGTTCATAATGCAGTATCTCCCCAGTCTAGCTGTGAAAACAATGATATCAATATTGCAGAGGCTCCTTATAAGCCTCTACTGCCTACCTACTACCTTCCTATGGCTGACACTGATGGGATTCTAGAAACCGCAGGGGACTGGGTCTGAACAAAAGAGTAAACAGGGAGGAGAGGAAGCACTGTGGGTCACCTTGGAGACTGGAAAGGGCACCACAGTCCGCACAGGGGTTGTGTACAGACCCCCATGTCAGGGGGAGGGAATGGACAAGGATATGATAGAAGGCATTCTTAGAATGGCAGAGAAAAGGGAGATACTGTTGATGGGAGACCTGAATATGCCAGATGTTAACTGGAGCACATTTGCTGCAGCCATCCAAGAGCAGGGCCATTCTTGATGCCCTACAGGTGGCAGGCATTAGACTGCTAGTTTCAGAACCCACTCGTGAGGGAGCAATCTTAGACCTCGTACTCTCAAACAGGGACAGTGAGAGGATCTCAGATCTAGAAGTGGGTTGCCATCTGGGGACAAGTGACCATCAAACAGTGTGGTTCACGTTAAACTCAGCTACAGAGTCAAGCCATACAAAAGTGAGGGTACTGGACTTTAGGAGAGCTGACTTTGGCAAGATGGGAGAGTGCCTCAGAAAAGCACTAGCAAACAGACTAGAAGGGGTGTGGAGCAACAATGGGGAATCATCAAAACTGCCATCACAGAGGCAACAAGCCTTTGTGTGAAGCAAATAAACAAATCAAAATGAAAGAAAAAGCCACTATGGTTCTCAAAAGAGGTGGCTGTGAAAGTCAGGAAGAAAAAGATAGCATTCGGAGTATAAGGAAACACAGAAGGAGCAGGACAGAGGCTGTACCAGTTAAGGCAGAAGAAAGCAGGGAGGGAAGTCAGAATAGCAAAGGCCCAAACTGAGGAAAAGATAGCCAACTCAGTTAAGAAGGGGATAAAACCTTTATGGGTACATCAGCGAGAGTAGAAAGACAAAGGGAGGATAGTGAGGCTGAATAGAATGAGCGGTGGGTGGGCAGAGGGACAGTGAAAAGCAGGGATACTGAGCAGAATATTTCTGCTCAGTATTCACAAAGAGGAGGAAGTGCCTAATCAATTAACAGAAGCACTCTTGATGGGGGTCGATCCCAGTCCTTTCACAGAAGAAAGGGTTCTGCAAGAATTCCTAAAACTGAAGGTGGACAAAGCAATGGGTCCTGATGGAATTCACCCAGAATTCTAAAAGAATTAAGGGAGGAACTAGTGAAACCACTGGCTACTCTTTTAATAAATCATGGGAGGATGGTGTGGTACCCGAGGGACTGGAGTCAGGCGGATGTGATTCCCTTCACAAAAGTGGGACCAAGACAGAGGCAGGAAACTACAGACCTGTCAGTCTGACCTCTGTGGTAGGGAAAGTGATGGAGTCACTTCTGAAGGAAAGAATAGTTGACTACCTAGAGGCCAGTGGAGCACAGGACCCAAGGCAGCATGGATTCACAGTGGGAAGGTCATGTCAGGCCAGATCTAATAGATTTCTTTGACTGGGTGACCAAATTAGTAGACCAGGGAGGGGCTGTGGACATGGCCTACCTAGACTTTGTAAGGCATTTGACACAGTCCCACACAAAAGATTAATAGTCAAATTAACCAGCCTGGGAGTGGGTCCTAGGGTGGTAGCCTGGGTAAAACATTGGCTGCACAACAGGACACAGAAGGTAATTGTAAATGGAGTCCACTCTGAAGAAAGAGAGGTTACTAGTGGGGTACCGCAGGGTTCAGTATTGGGTCCAGTCCTTTTTAATGTCTTCATCAGTGACATTGCAGAGGGACTGGAAGGAAAAGTATGCCTTTTGCAGATGACACAAAGATCTGCAACAGGGTTGATACACAAGGAGGCGTGGAAAGGATGAAAAGGGACTTGGCAAGGTTGGAGGAATGGTCAGAAGTATGGCAGCTAGGATTCAATGCAAAGAAGTGCAAAATAATGCACCTGGGAAACAAGAACCCAGGGAAAGAATACACAATGGGTGGGGAGGTAGTAACAACAACAAAAAAGGAAAGGGACCTGGGGGTAATCATATCAGATGACCTTAAGGTTAGCAAGCAATGTGAGAAGGCAGTAGGGAGGGCTGGGGGTATACTGGGATGTATAGGGAGAGGCATCAGCAGCAGAAAACAGGAAGTTGTTATCCCTCTGTACAGACAGTTGTGAGACCCCATCTGGAGTACTGTGTCCAGTTCTGGAGACCCCATCTCCGCAAGGACATAGACAGGATAGAGGTAGTCCAGAGGAGGGCAACTAAAATGGTGCAGGGTCTGCAGGAGAAGCCGTATGAGGAGAGACTAAGGGCTTAATATGTATACCCTTGAGGAAAGAAGAGAGAGGGGACATGATAGAAACTTTTAAGTACCTCAGTGGAATCAACAAAGTCCAAGAGGGTAGCATCTTTCAGAAAAAGAACTTGCAAGAACAAAGGACACAATTTAAAGATAGAGGAAGGGTGGTTCAGGGGCAATGTGAGGAAGTATTTCACAGAGAGGTAGTGGATGCATGGAACAGCCTTCATGAGGAGGTTGTGGGGTCTAAAACTGTGGGAGAATTCAAGAATGCATGGGACAGACATAAGGCAATTCTTGTGGGGGGTAGGAAGAAATAGGCTGTTGGTTAACTAGGATCTACGGCCTATCCTGTAGGTAGGGAAATGGGCAGACTAGATGGGCCAAGCGGTCCGTATCTGCCGTCAAAGTCTATGTTTCTATGTTTCTATGGGTTGTTACATAAGCAAAGAGGCAGATAGAACAACCAGCAACAGCAATGTGTTTTACAGGAAGTAAGCAATCATAAAATGTAGGTTTATACTTAAAAATAAAATGATGCAAAAAAGGTTGACAGTGTCCCTTTAAAGTTTGCAGCATACATTTGTTCCCACAACATCATGAAGATATTATAGACCCCTTTGTTGTGTAACTGTTCTGCATCGGTACCCATATGGATTAGAAAACATCATACCATGCTCAACAGCAGTGTCACATTGCATAATCAGGACATGGCTTCACCACCTTTACTGTGTGGGTCAATGACCACAGTGGTGTATGGCATTGCTAAAGTTAGCCACCATTAAGCCAATAAACTCATAACTTCTATCTGTGTTACCAGTGTAGAAACAATAGTATTATTGTATTTTGTTGGGTCAGAACTGCATGAATGCTGTTTGCAGAGGCACACATGAACATGCAGGCTACAATGTGATGCACAACACATGCTGTCATTCGAATTCTCTCTAATGTGTTGCAGGCCACACTGCTATATGTGTGTGACAGTATATAACTGTGCCACTTGGACATACATCAAACAGCCATATGGTGGGAGTTTATCCACACCGACAAATTGCTATGTATTGGCAAAGGACCATGACAGCCGGCATGATGATAGTAGACAGTACACTGTGACAATGAAACAGTTACTAATGGCCATGTAACCAAACATTGCACATGAATGTTGAGTTCTGCCTGTTTACTGACCAGAAGTTTTTGCCTTCAGTAATTCTTCTTCCGAATTTGAGTTCTTGCGAGGGCCATGTGCACATTCCATAAAATTGATATAGCGGCTTGCCAAATTGCCAATTTCTTTGGAGAAATCTTCCATCTCACCTGTGAAGAAACATTTAGGCAATTATGCGTGGCAACTGTCTAACTCAGGATATACTACACATGCAAACACATCCATGCAAGCAAGTTATGTCAATAGAAAAGGTCAGCAGTAAGAGACCCACACCAGTGTGTGTCACTGGTCCCACTTTACAGGTTGTGTGATGAAGCTGTTTTATTGTTTACTGTAATACAGTGCATCATATCAGACCTATTTGACTTTCTCAAATTATGGCCACAGTCACAGAGGAATATACTTGACCACAAGAAAACTGGCAGACGATGAAAGATACAATCATAACTTAGAGCAGCTGTAGAATGAACCAAAGGGTATTGACCATACCACCACTGCAATGCTGCTGTAAAGTAAGCTGCAGGGGATTCCATGTTTTGTACATACAAAACAGTCCACCATAGAAATAAACAAATTTTGTATGACACTAAGTGGAACCAATTACACACTTCAATGTGGAGCTGTATGCAGTGAATGTTCACTGGGAAAGTAATCAGAACATTCCTCTGTGTTATCTACAGTTAGATAAGATAAACCAACAATTTGCCATAAATGGGTACACAGTAACCAGAAATGGCTGATAAGTGCACCGTAATAGAAGAATAGTTCAGCCCTGAATCTGAGAGGAACAAAAGGTATTCCAGGATCAGGTTCATGGGGCACGTAAAAGGATCACAGTTCCTAGAAGCGGCACAGATGGTGAAGCGTTTACACTTCTTGTAATAAGCGGGCCATGTGGATGGTTTCTAGGCCATGACCACAACCTCTGCTACCTGGGGAGATGACCATGAATCTGCCTATGACCATGTTCTGAGGAACCAGGCTGTTGTGCAAAGACTTGCGATATGGATGGACCAGGGTCCCTTGCGCCTGTGAATAAAAGAAGGTACACAACAGAAGAGGGACTGGAGGCTCCACGGCCAGGTGCTGTTGAAGTGGGAAGAGAATATGAAGAGGCCACAGGAGTGTGAACCAAATCTGAATAGGTCATAGGGGTGCTGTCAGGATCATGGTGAACCCCTCCATTTGGAGTTTGATAAGTACCCGCTGAATGAGTGGGAAGGGAGGTAAGGCATACCTGAACCTCCCTTGACCATCCCATAACAATGCATCTTGCCAGAAAACAACAGACACTAGATCTAGTGAGCAGAAAAACAGCAGTTTTGCACTGTGTGGGAACACAGAAAGATCCAACTATGGATGGCACCACCTTGAAAAAGGTCTTCGACCACCGAGGTCAGAAGCTCCCAGTTGTAGGCCTGAGATATGAACCTGTTTAAGATGTCCATCAGGGCATTTTGCTCTTCTATGACATGAACAGCTGACAGTTCTAAGCCCTGATCCTGTGACCATACCAGACCCGCATGGTTACCTGGCAGAGGCATTAAGAGTGCATGGCACCTGTTTGTTGATGTAGTAAACCATGCACATGTTGTCTGTCTGGATCAACAGGTGTCCTCTGGACAGCTGGGTCTGAAATGCCTTTACGGCATACAGGACCACTGTCATGTACAGGATAGTTATGTTTTCGCATTATGGCACAATCTATTGATCGGTATGACAAACGTAATATGTTGACATATTTGCCCTCTAGCTTCCAAACTTAAAGAAAGAAAGCAGAAATGTGTGGAAAACTTTGATTTTGCCATCCTATTCATCAAACTCTAAAATAGTGTACAAAGGGCTGCATACTACACACTATACAGATCCCCTATCATGGCTCAACTTATGGTAATGCGCAAATGCATCACAGATCTAGACGATTACTATACATAGTTTGATACGTACTGAGATCATATAAATATGTATATGAGCTAGCAAATAAAATAGAAACATCATGTGCCCCTGTGTGTTCCTTAAACTTGCCAACATGAAGCAAGAGCACAAAGGAATAAAAAAACAAAATAGCATAACCCTTACCCCAAAAATGTCTCTGTGTGTATAGCGATGCCTGGCTGGTCTAGTTCCATACGTGTTGCCTGCCCAAAAAGGTTCCGTCAAAGTAAAATCTTGATTTAAGATCTGAATTTTTGTTGTATGTAGCATAACATGTTTTGGCCTATATGTTAAGTGCATATATATACCTTCTGTTAACTTGGAACATAATGATGACACTGCATTGACTGGGAATGGCTTTACTCCATGACTTAATAATTCATCCTTCAAGTCATTCTTTTTCATTTTACTGCATTGCAAATGTAATATGATCCCATTTAAGGACATATTTTCTGGTGGCGAACAACAACGCTTAATCTCATCAATCCCAACAGAGTATCTGTAAAGAAAGGAAAGTACATTAACAATTCAGCATGATTATTGAACAAGCAGTATGCAAAAATCTCATAACCAACATTTTGAACATGGAAACAATGTAATCTATGTGAGAAAGCTACATGTTAAGGAAAGTGATAGCCCAATACTGAAAACTTTGTTAAGAAGTGCCATGACAGGGGGGAGATTGCAATGCACAACATTTGTGCCACTGAGTCAGATGAAGTGCCATAGTACCCAAATTCTGCTGTCAGGAAAGACAGTAAGGCTTGATTTGTATAAGGCTGGCACAGTGGAGGGAAGGGATAAGATTCTTGTGCATGCACAACTGCCATACTGATGATCATGTTTTGAGAAAAAACTGGAGCGAGTAACGGTGAGGTGGGGGTTAGACACAAGGATATTAGGGAGAGATTTCCTGTACAATGGAGGTTTTACAAACCATCTTCGAGTTTGAGTACCACGGAGGCACAGAGGTAATGAAGGTTTCCAGTGATTCACAGGTATGGGTCGGTGCTATGGTGTGTACATGTCTCCTCTGGGGGAGGGCCAGGCTTCAATACACCATGCTGGCAGTGCTCCGCAAGGAAAATAGCCACAACACTGACACATGAATATGTCTACCAGAGGGGGTGAGACGAAGGGTGCAGATAGACCTAGTCCCCCAAGCAACACTGCATAGGGTCACTGTATGGGCAACAGTTTTGCGGTCATTGTAGGTGAACTGAGGGATGGAGGGAGCGGGTATCTGGATGACCAAAAAAACACATACCAAAGTTATACAAACCTATATGTAAAATAACTGTTTTGGTTGTATTCCTGTAAATTGCCATAAATTGATATGAGTATGGGCAGAGCATCCATCTGCTTCAAGTTCAACAGTAACAGTTATATTCCACATCACAGATTTTCAGACCAAGTATTATTACTCGTGCCAAATTGCCAATCAGGTATACAGTACTAATATAATAACATACCACGGTTTCTGATGAAAATTGGGTACCTTTAAAAGAGATTCCACCAAATAAGTTTCATCTTCAACTGGATGACTAACACCTGCTGTTAGTTAAGAAAATGAGATCAATACATGAATATATTGTAACATTTTGATTGACGGTATTTTGCGTTTACTGTTGCATTGTACAAATACTTTACATGATGTAAAGACAGCATGACATACCGTGTTGCTCATTCTCCCTGCCTCTCCCCACCGGCATCCGAGTATGCAATCCTTGAAGTTTACCTGTGGAAAGATACAGATAATGCAGATTGACATGATGAACATTGATATATATGTCAGCATGACAGGTTACGCACTTATAAAATGGAAATTAATACAAGCATACAATCTAATAAATGAATGAGTCACAGATTGTCACATGACCATTAATTACTGCCTGCTACACCACCAGTTGATATGCTGATCTTGATTTTAAGGTACATAAAGCCTGAGCTGTCATTTAGAGAAATCCGTTCCTTTATGTTCTCCCCACGAAACAGCCTCCATTGTAAAAAATGACATAAGCACAAGAATGAAAAAAGACAAAATGATATGTAAGTGTTCGGCAAAGTTCAATCTGTCTGTGGGTATGAACAGAGAAAAGTTGCTCGGAACATAGTTCAGTAACGATTGATCAACAAAGAAAATAACTGAGGTAACAGCTGTGCAAATCCTTGACAATGACACTGAGCAACTGAGAGCAGAGAATGAGCTGAACACCAGTGCAGTGTGGCAAAAGACAGCTCGGTCTGCCAAAGCAGTAAAATGTTCACAATTATTGCTGTTTCTTAAAAGGTTAAAAAATTGCTAGGCCGGACCGCTGGTGCTGAACGAAGGGTGTTTGCATGGCACTAAGGTGACCCGGGTTTGCGATACGAGCCCAGGACATTAGGAGTGGGTGCCAGCAAGGAGGGAATTCAGGACATCCTGTGAATGCCTTCCTTCTAGGGGAGCAAAGGTGATTTGCGGCCTGTCTAGCAGCTCCTGCTGGCTCTGGGGTAGCATCACAGGCAGTGTGGGTGGTCACACTCTGCCACACATCCCCACTCCACACGCATGCTGCAGTGGAACTACGGTGGGTGGGCTTGTCCAGAAAAGCAGAAAACGTGCCCTGACCAACTGGATAATGACCACCAGTCTCCAGCACCACAATAACCCAGGATACCCCATGCTGACCCCCTCCCCCCATCGGCACATGGGCTACTGGGATGTGCCTATGGATACTTCTCCCCCATTGGAGGGGAGAACCATCTGACAAAGGGATACATCAGGTCACCCATGGATAACTGTCAGTAGTGGTAGCAGCGGATGGTGACTGAGGAAGAGGTGGTTGTCAGAGGTCCTATGTGGCCATTATTCCCATTCACCATGCAAGTCCAGTATCACTGCACAGTGTTTGCACTTGTACTATAAATAAATAAAAGTTTCCATAATGCAAAAGATGTTATTTAAGATGTTACATTTGAAAAAACATCACCTTTTTAACACACTATTCAGTTACACTGATGGTAATACAACATCAGGCATGGAAGGGAATGGACTTAGAGAGGCATCAGATGGAACAATCAAACAGGGGGCATGACCGGATGGCCTCTGGTGTGGCAACAGGATTATTCCTGAGGCTTACACCATTGAAGGCCTCCTCCAGGGTGTGCGATCTTGGTGTTATTCTTGACAGTGGATTAACATTTAAATCTCAGGTGTCATCCGTTGTCCATGCCAGTTTCTATCATCCGAGGAATATCACCAGGATCAAACCACTAGTTCCGCCCATGGACCTCCCCACCTTGGTGCATGCCTTCATGATGTCAAGGCTTGATTAGTGTAATGCACTCTACTTCGAGGTCTCTGGAGGTATCCTACACCAGCTGCAGCTAGTGCAGAACGCAACCACTAGACTGCTGACTGGGTAGCCCAAATACAATCATATTACTCTGGTACTGCATTAACTACACTGGCTGCCAGTCAGGTGGAGGACCCTCTTTAAGGTGGGTTTACTCACCTTTAAGACCCTACATGGTCTCAGCCCTGGCTACTTGACTGATCTTATAACACCTGCTGTCTTGGTCCACCTCCTCCATTCCTCCTCCAGGGGCCTTCTTGTGATTCCCAGGATGAGGTTAAAAACTGCCGGCAACAGGGCCTTCAGTGTCACTGGCCCCATCCTGTGGAATTTGCTTCCTCCAGCTATCAGGGATGCCCCTTCAGTTGAGGTACTTAAAGCCTGCCTCAAGACCTATTAATTCAACCTGGCCTTCCCTGACACTGCCTTCTGAAAGACTGCTTTGATCTATAGTGCATGTAGTGCAGGCAGCTGTTTATAATGTTATAAGCTTGATATTTTATCATTTTATGAGTTTTCATTGTGTGTTATTTTTAATTGGATGCGTTTTACTTATGTATTTTTCTTTTTTACTTTGTGTATTTTATCTGTACGGTGCCCAGAGCCTCAGGGATCGGATGCCTTAAAAATAAAACTTGCCTTGCCATTATCCAAGGTCATGATTGCTACAACTTGTTTCTGTGGTGAACGGCGTGGCATGCAGCCAATGTGATATACTGTGAAAAACAGATATCCAGTATGTTGGCTCTGTGCTGCTTTTCACAGACATCAAAGTTGAGCATCTGCACAGCTGTAAGCCCTGTATTGAAAGCCATTTCAACCGTACTGCAAACAGTTACCAACAAGGTGGAGTTAAGCATATCAGACATGAAAATGCGGTGTAGTGCTTTTCATTGACACAATGGACATTCCCTCGTGAGCATCATCAGCATCGAGAGTCACATTTTCATTGACAGTGCTGCTTCCCTGTGTTTCATCTGCGGAAGGATGACAGTTGAGTAAAAAACAAGGATGATAATGATAGCTCAACGTGGAGAATAGTGATGTGTAAAACAGGCTGGAACAGTAATATTACAGTAATGCATTTGGCGTGTGACAGAACGTAATGGTATTGATGGTGTAGGTAGAGAAAAGGCTAGAAAGTCCTTGTTGATGCTGCACAAACATTGACCATTTCTATTCCACCTTCAGTGTTGATTACTGATGCAGATTCTTTATTTTGTTTTTATTTATATAAAAGTTTCAGCAGGCAAGGCATACTGAGCAGGCAGCTCTTTGCCAGATGCATCTAGGGAGAAGGGGAGGTGGGAGCAATATAGGCATGATGTAGTGGATAACAAGAGAATACAAACAGATACAATTTGCAAATACTAAATGAAAAGGCAAGCGCCTGAAGTTATGTGGGAGAAGAGCTCCTCCCCCACATCCTATTTAAACTAATAGGCTACATCTGTTCTACTTAGAGCGAGTGGCACTCGCTGCGCTTGCTCCGTGCTGCGTCCTGGGGCTGGCTGTGCCACCCCCCTCCTTTCCTGCTGCCTTCCTAGTTTTGTGTTGCCGTTTTCTTTCTCTTCTCCATTCCCTCCCTCCCTTCCCATTTGTTTTGTTTCTTTTCTTTTGGGGGGGGTTACCTCGCTTCCAGCCACAGCACTGCAGTTCGTGTCGCTTCCATTCGCTCGTTTTCCCTCCTCCATAGGCCTTCTCAAACCGCCGTCACACACTCTTCTTCTGTGCCTCATACTCCACAACCAAGAGCTCTCTCTCATTCTATGGTATGCCGGTTGCCTACTACCGTGCACCCAACCTCTACAGCACCTGGGACGCTTTCGTATCAGTGGGTTCAGTCTACCATGTATCGCTACATTCGGACTTATACTGCGCCTTGTTCTGGGGATTGCCGACCTCTTACCTTTTGGGCCTAGGATCTAGGCAGCCCTGGGTCACCTAATTGTTGGAATTTACAAAGTCTTCACTGGATCACTTGCAGTGCACCTCACTGTGTGCACATCATATTTTACTCCTTTCCGTGACACCACGCTGTGTGAGCCTGCCTTAAAACCTTGGGGCACACTCGGATTGGGGGCTGGGTGTGAATACCAATGGCAACCACAAGGATATCTGCATTACAGGAGCTAATGCAGTAGTCAGAAGGTATACATTTATCTAGGACTGCTCAGCCAGTCGAAGGGAGTTTGGGAAGGTTACGCTCTAACTGTTGCCCCTCAGAACCGATATCGGGGATTCATTTTCCTGTGGAGACAACATTGTGGATACTCCAGCGATCTAGCTGGACAAGACTTCTCTCACAATAAATGCTAGCTAAGTTACTTTACGGTTAAGTTGTCTTCCCTTACTATCTATCAGAAGGAGCCTGGCTGTAAGTTGCATGGACTGCTAAACAGCAGCTACGATCCCCTATCTCTTCTAGCCATTCTATTGGCTTCTTTCACTCTGTTAGCCTTTCAGAAACGCTTTCATGGCACATTATTTATTCCTATTATGCATCATTTGCAAGGTATCAGGGCCATTAAGCAGCCATCTACCGCTCAGATTTACAGCACAGGACAGTCAAGCATTTAGAACTCCGTTTCACGTATATATACAGGATGCCTATTGCTTAAAACAGTCATGGTCTCTCATTGACAGGCTTCAAGATACTGTTTATATTGCTTGCAAATATTCTTGCGCAAGCTTGCCTGGATTACCAAACCTAATTTATTACTTAAGATGTTTCCGCTGTGAATACCTACAATGTACTTGAGCTAGCCTTCCACTGTCGCTTTACTTATATTCAGTGCACCTTGCCTTCCAGCATTCCGTTTACTGTTCAGCGAATAATCAGGACTCTTGGAACCATATACCAATGCATTCAACTGCTATCACATGTCTCCATGTTAGGTCCAATGGAAGCATCGGACAGGCCACGCCTCCCTCCTTAAGCTACTTCATACCTGCATATTGAACCTATATTACCCAGCATTTCATTACCAGTTCTATGGGGCCTACTATCTGCTAACGTGTCGTTGCCAGGCTTGTGGCTCAGGGACACAGGAGGAGGCTCTTACTTGCTACTAACTCCTCACTCAACTTACTACCAGCTGACCTATGTGGAGTTTTAGCTTGCTTACTAGCTTCCATGAGGCTAGCTGCCTCCCTCTCTCTCTCCCTCTCTACTTACACTACCAGCTGACCTACGTGGGGTTCAGCTGTTCATCCTACCTGCATTCGAGCCTAGCCACTGCCTTGCCTTCGGCTTCCAGCCTCCAGCCATGCATTTCAGCCATGTACCCATATCGCTCTCATAGCCTGCTCTGACTCTTCTTGCGGCCCATCTGGGCTTCTCCATTGAAATTGGATACATTCCTAGGATGTTTCATCTCCAAACCTACTGCTCGATTTCTGGACGCTGCGGCTCACCTTGCCTATTAGTACTTTTCCATTCGTCCAGGATCATCTGTGCTCCATTATGAATTTCCTCTCAAATTATGTCTTAGGATTTTTACATCACTATCCCTGGATGCTTGCCTTGCTGCTTCACTTTATTTGCTCCTCCCTCACTCTCTGGCTGACCTACGTGTGGTTCAGCTGTTCATGCTAGCTTACGTGGGGCTAGCTGCCACCCTGTATTTACCTGAACTTACCTTACTAGCGGATCTCGCCTGGTGCAGACATATGCTAGCCTTCTTAGAGTTAACTACAACTGTTTACTCAGGCTAACATAAGCAGTTAATGTACCTCCTATGATCCATCAGCTGTCCTACACGTGGTCTAGCCACACTTCCTATCTTGTTGGACTTAGCTCCCTTTCATTCCATGGATGCTTCCGACGAGCTCCTTCATTTATTCAAACTTACCTCTCCAAATCATGCTTCCTGCAGCTTCTGCTCTAGTCTGGAGTACACTAAGATATTCACCTCAAATTCTATTGGATGCTTCTCGCCAAGCTGTTACACCTCACTTCAGAGTTACTATTACCACCTCTGCCAGATGACTCTGCTGAACGCTATTCCAATATTACCTTCCTCATTTAACCAATCCCTAAAACATTGATCTACAGTTTCAGGATGCTCATCACCAATTCATCCACTCAGGTATCTTCACTGCAATCCTGTCCACCCTCGATCTTCAGAATACGACAGCCTACTGCACATTTCACAGCTTTCAAAATTCTGCCTCAATCCATATTACTACTCAGCACCAAACTGACTCAAAACATGCTACTATTTGCAATAACATTTATAATCTATTCCTTGCTACTTCACTGCTATTTTCTGCATTTCATGCAGCTCGACATTTCTGTTACTTTATCTACCGATGTTTAGAACCTGTCTCGCCTTGTCAGGACGGAGGTTCACCACATCGCACTTCCAAGACCTGCACCCAACAGGCCCGAAGATCCCTTGATTGTATGTATTACACCTTAATCATTTGCTCCAAGACCTGCTTCACCATCGGGCCTGGGGGTAAACTACTTCTACTCTACACCTGCCTCACCCAGCTTCGGGACCCAGTGGTTCACATTGGAATTCCAATCTGAAACTAAGACCACCCTCTCCTTACATGGAGTTAAAAGTAAGTATAGCCAATTTTGGCAGTTAAAAGTTTAAATATAAGTCATGCTGTGGGGGGATGCACTGGTACATTTGGATTGTTTGTTACATGCCACAAACCGGTAGCACCCCTTAGTAGAAATGTGAATTCTATTTTGTGAAGCATTATAAAGGTTAGAGCATTCTGGTTTTGGATTGGTAAGGAGTGAAGAAGGATGACAAATTTAGGAATGGAGAGAGTAGGGATAACAGTATATATTTCTGTAAGTTTGACCAGATGGGGATGAGAGAGATGGAGCGATAGTTGCCAGTAACAGATGTGTCTCCACCTTTCAGTAGAGGGATAACAGTAGCAATATTCTAGTCTTTAGGGACAGAGGAAATGAAGGACAGGATAAGGAGGTCAGCATGAGAAGAGGAGATAACTGGGGAAGATAGAAGGAGTATGTTATCCAGGCCATCTGAAATCTTACCCTTAGAAGGGTTTAGGGTGAGCAGGATGTCAAGAATGGTAGAGGGGGACACAGGAGCAGAGAACAGGGGGATAGGAGAGGATAGGTAACGTGAGGGCCAGCAGGGGGGTATAGCAAGGGTGTAGGGTGGTAGAGAGGAGAAAAGAGAGGAAGCGCAGGACAAAATTAAATGTAGAGGTGACAGAGGGTGGATCAGATAAGGACTCATCCACATTGAGGACAGGTGGAGGAAGCTGAGTTAGGGGTTAGGAGGCAGTATATTGCAGTGGGTTAAGGCTCTGAGCTGCAGATCTGGAGACCTGGGTTTGAATCCCACAGCTGCCTAGATGCATACCGTGGGATCCTGAGCAAGTCCCTTAACTTCCTTGTGCTCCCAGGTCACATCTGGAAAATAGCTTCAGCTTAGTGTGCTACTCCTGGTTAAACAATGTTCCCTTTCCCTTTCTCTTCCCTTTCCCTTTCCTGAAGAGAGCATGTAAAACCTTCCAGAATTTTGATGGGTGACTGATGCTGGATTCAAACAAGTGTGTGTGAAGTACTCGGCCATAGCGAGCCTTAAAGCTGTAATACAGAAATTACAGAGGTGGCGGTACCAGTGGAAGTCTGTTGTGAACAGGCTGCGTTTGTATTCCAACCAGGCAGTGTTGCATGCATGTACGCAGACTAAGAGTTTAGCTGTGGTCCAAGAGAGATGAGATCCCCTTGCTATGGTACAGCATAGGGGGACATGACTGCTTCATATTTTGAAGAATTTAGTTTTAAATTAACTCAGAGCAATGTCAATGGAGGTGGCTACGGAGAAAGGGAACAAGCCAGCACCACTTAGTTTGGTGCGCAGCAGAGTGATGTCAAGACATTTGAATGAGTGTAGCATCAGAATTGTAGAGGGCTTTAGGATGATGAATCTTAAGAATACAGAAGGTAAGTGATGGTCATTTAAGGCCTTGGGTAGTATGCCAGCCTTAATGATGCAGAGAGAACGGGGTGATATATTCTGTGTAGTGTGGTAGTTTACAGACTTCTCTAGGAAGTTAACAAGATGGAGCTGAATGGAGATAGGATGGTAGTTGTCCATAAGAGTAGGGTCACCTGATTTATGAATGGGGACATGTTTGGCCCCCTTCCATACAGAGGGGACAGAGACCGTAGTAAGGAAGAGGTTAAAGATGAAGGTGAGTGGATAGGGGGAACTCTGCGGACTCACCTTCTTCTTATGCAGCAGGAGGCAGCGGGTTGTGATGGGGAATTTCTCCTCCTCCGCTAGCGTCCTTTCTTGCGGAGTACCTCAGGGTTCGGTTTTGGCCCCTATGTTGTTTGCAGTGTATATGCTGCCCCGGTGGGGGGGGGTCATTAGGAAGTATGGCTTGGGTTTTCATTGCTGTGCTGATGACACCCAGCTATATTTATCCTTTGCCCCAGGAACATCCAACGCAGTGGATGTGCTAAACAGCTGCCTTGCCGAGATTAATGACTGGATGGCATCTAGCTGGTTGCGACTGAACCCCGATAAGATGGAGGTATTGGTAATGGAGTCAAACAGAGTGCATGATAGGTTGGCCTCTGATTCAGAGACTGGACTAGTTCTGGGTTCTGTCTTATTGAAGGCCTCCTCAAGGGTGCGAAATCTTGGTGTTATGTTTGATAGGAGTTTGACTATGGAGGTCCAGAGTTCCTCCATTGTCCACTCCTGCTTTTTCCATCTTAGAAATATCGCCAGGATAAAGCCCCTTGTTCTACCTCTGGACCTCCCTACTTTGATGCATGCTTTGGTTATACCGAGGCTTGACTACTGTAATGTGCTCTATCTCGGGGTCACAGGAGGATCTCTCCACAGACTGCAGCTAGTGCAGAACGCAGCTACCCAGTTACTTACTGGGCAACCTAAATTCTGCCATATCACACTGGTGTTGTGTGAGCTGCTTTGGCTGCAAGTCAGGTGGAGGACCTTCTTTAAAGTGGGGCTTCTCACCTATAAGGCCCTACATGGTCAGGGCCCTGTTACCTGTTAGACTTTCTGGTTCCTGCTGTCTCGGCCCACCCCCTCTGTTCCTCCTATGGAGGCCTCCTAGCAGTTCCCAGGTCAAGGCTGAATTTGGTTGGTGATAGAGCATTCAGTATCGCCACCCCGGTCCTGTGGAACTCGCTCCCTTCTGGGGTTAATGGGGCCCCTACTTTGGAGGTATTCACCCAGGCATTTTCAGACTACGTTAATGATCGATGAACTTTGGTTTTAATTAGAGTAAGTATAGTTGATTACTTGCTGCGATTTAATGTTTTTATAAAATTATGTGCATAATTGTATTATGTTATTTTGTTGATGCATTTTGAATATAAGTTCATTTATTGTATGGCGCCCAGAGCCTCCGGGAATGGGCGTCTTTAAATAAAATTTTATCTTACCTTTACCTAGGCAATGTCCTGCTCAAGTAGCTTAAAGAAGGGGGGAGAGATTGCCACTACCAGCACTCTGTTGAGATGGCAGGCTGATGAGAAGCTTAAGTGTCCCAGGAAGAGAAACAGTCCTAAGAATAAAAGGGGGGCTAGTAGAAGGGGAAGGTGGAGGACGGGGCAAGGGGGGTGGAGTGAGGAAGCTGAGCCAGATAGTTGTTATGATTTGATAAATGTGCATTAAGTGCATTCACAATGTCAGTATGGTCAGTGAGGAAGCCTTGTTTTGTGTTTACAGGGGAAGGTGACTGCTTGTTGGGGGGGAGGTAGAACAAGGCATTAATGGAGGTCCAGAATCCACTATACACATAATAAAAGTGTTCTGTATGAAGATAAGTGAGTTATTTCTTCTAAAGAGTAGCATGATACAATAAAACAGTTATTACAAACCTTCTAATATTCCAGCAATGCCTGCAGCAGCAAGTATGAGGTCAAGGGCACAGACGTTTCCAGAAGCACTTTTTGACATGGTTTGTGCAACCATGTTTGACTCAACCTGTAGGAATGTAGTAAGAGCAATATATGTAACACAGTGCTGGGACACAGAAGTCAACACAAGCTCACTGCTTTATAGACACCATGGTGTCCACCCTACTAGTGCCACATGACTTTTTGATCAGCCCAAGACAGAGCCAACGAGAAAACATCAATGTGGGGGCCACCACAGATACACAAGGCCACACATGGAAGAGCTGACACTGGAGAGCATAAGGTCACCAACACATATGACACCCAGTTTTAAGGAAAAGAGTTATATTCAGTAACAAATGAAATTTAGTTGCAAATTACATAGTGTGAGTTTACTTATAGTATATCTATCCATTGGAAACAGTGTTACTGCAAAACATCAAGGGAAAGATTTCAGGGACATTTATATACACCTGTAAGACATATATAGTGTCAGGTGTGCATATGCAGAAGGAAACCCACGTGGAAAGTTTGTGAATGCATTGAAGCACACAATACAATTCAGAACAGTAGGTTACATCTGTATATGAAGGAAGTCTGCATGCACACATTGCACAGACATGATTCAGGGCCAGCAGGGTAGAGCCTATGAGGATCGCCTCAAGGCACTAAATATATATTCACTGGAGACCAGAAGAAATAGGGGAGATAAGATAGAGACCTTCAAGGTCCTTACAGGAATTAACAAAGCGAACTGTGGGGGAACTATTTAGCCTAAATACCGATTCGCGGTCACATGGACACGAATGGACATTAATAGGAGGTAGGTTCAGGAGAGATGTGAGGAAGCACTATTTTATTGAAAGTGTGGTGGAACCTTGGAACAGTCTGTCGGCTGAATTGGTGGATGCAAAAACAGAGGATTCAAACAGGGCTGGGACATAATGAAGGGAACAGTGGTTACTGCAGGCCGCAGGACCAAGGAGGAGACTAGAGAGAGGATGAGAATGGCTAGTACCCTGGAGGAACAGCATGTTCCAAGGATTATAAGGAACCTGAGCACACTGGATGGACCTCTGGTCTTTTTCTGCTGTCTTTCTCTATATTTGTATGTTTCTATGAGCCAGTGACACGTGGGTGAATACATAGCAAGCTATAATGATACAGCCCTGAGACCTAAAACACATGTTAGGCAATGTGACATGAAGTAATAACATAATCATGGTAAAACAATAAAAATAAAATACAATTGGCTATACTGTTGGAACCTGATCAGAATGTTTTGCCTTTTTACCGCACATCACGGACTGACCAACATTTATCTTGGGTGCCATCTATATAGGTAAAAATAAGAACATATAAGAGTAATGAGGTTGTGAAACTACACACCACTTGACAGTCTCTGACACATGGACTTGGACATATGAAAGAAAACATTGGACCCATCCAAAGATTTACATATATTGTGAGCATAATCTGCCTTTGAAGACTACCTGGTGTACGGTGATCCTCTCATCTCCTAACCTTTTATAATATGCACATACATCTATCAAGTGCATTCATGAAGCACCACACTATTTTGCCCAGCAGTGTCATTGAAGAAGTATTACCACCCATCAATGTTGACATTACTACCTTCAACTTGATGCCATGTCCACAGTCACACTGCTCATTAGAATTGAAAAGACCCCCCCCACCCTTATTTAACAGGCCAACATTTTGTACACTACAAAGGCTACTCTACTCAAATTATCTTTACCTTTGGAACACGGTAGCAGCAGACATCAGCAAGATGAAAACAAAAACAGACTTTAAAAACAAGATTCATTTTTTTTAATGGAAAGAACATAAATATTTTTTATGTGTAGGAGAATGAATAGGGTAACAGCTACAAGCTGCTATCAGTTCTTGTATGATACCACTGGCAACCAATTCATCCACATGAAGTGTTTGTTAGTCCATCCCCCTTCACCTGTTCCAGGTTGTACACGTTTAGATCACTCTATCTCTCTTCACTGAGTTCTCCTGCAAATCCAGCATCAGCTTATGTACCATCCCCTAGACATCCCACACACTATGTCCCCTCTACAGTGAGGTCTTCAAAAATGGACACAACACTCCATTACTATAGTACACCATCTCATTCCACAATGCTGGAGATTCCAGTCCCTATGCATGCCATCATCACTTGTGGTGTTCAAGAATGCATGATACAGGCACAAGGAAATCATAGTGAAAATGAAGGGGGGGGTGTGGATCAACTAGGGTCTGAGGTGACAACATAGGTAAAGATAATGGACAGACGGGGTGGGCCAAGCTTACTTTATGTTTGGTGCTTTTGTATGTTTCTATGATCATACCTGCAGCCCTGTAGACAAATCATAACCCAGCACAAAGCACTATGGAAGCAGATGCTGCCCTGAAGATAGCATATACTCCACTGGCAATAGGCGCTGCCCAAGATATAGCACAAACCTCAATGGCAATAGGTGCTGCCCTGGATGTAGCACAGACACCACTAGCAATAGGTGCTGTGCTGCAGATAGCACATACCACAATGTCGATAGGTGCTGCTCTGGAGGTAGCAAATACCCCATTACTAATAGGTGCTACCCTGTAGGTGGCCCATACCACAATGGCAATAGGTGGTTCCCTGGAGGAAGCACACGTCATTGCTGATATGTGCTGCCCTGGAAGTCACAAACAGACCACAGTTGCTGGGTGTAAAAAAATATATCCTTAGGTTCTTTTTAGGATATGTTAGATTTAGTTGGTATCCGTTACGTCTCAGATTTACATTCCTATGTGATCAATGGCTTTTCATCACTCCTTCCCCTCTCAGGCTTCCCTTGTGCCTGTCCCAAGCATGCTTAAACCCCTCCACTGTGCTTGCCCCCAATACCTCCTGTGGCAGACTATTCCAAGTGTCGACTACCCTTTATGCGTAGAAAAACTTCCTCACATTACCTCTTAATCTACACCTCCCTCCAATTTCATATTGTGGCCCCTTGTTCTAGTACTGTTTCTACATTGGAAAAGGTTCCCACCTGCACCTTGTTTATGCCCTTGAGGTACACGAAAGTTTCAATTATGTCCCCCTGCTGTCTCTTCTCCTCCAGTGAGAACATATTGAGGTCCCTTAGTCTTTCCTCATATGTTTTGTGGTGTAAGCCTTGCACCATCTTTGTTGCCCTTCTCTGGATAGTCTCCAACTTATCTATGTCCTTGCACTAGGTGTGGTCTCCAGAACTGTACGAAGTACTCCAGGTGAGGCCTTACCAATGTTTTACGCAATGGCATCACCACCTCTAACCTCCTGCTAGTGATACCCCTGCCTATGCACCCCAGCATGCCACTGGCCCTCCCTGCCACCTTTGTACACTGCTTTGATACCTTAAGGTCATCAGAGATGATGACCCCTAGATACCTTTCCTCTTTGGTGACAGTCAGCTCCTCCTCCCCCCCCCCAACCTGCAGGTCTCCCCAGTGTTCCCTCTACCCAGGTGCATTATTTAGCACTTCTTTGCATTGAACCACAGTTGCCACATTTCCGACCATCTTTCAAGCTTCTCCAGGTCCCTCTTCAAGCACCCCTTTTGGAGTATCCACCCTGTTGCAGATCTTGGTGTCATCGGCAAACAGGCAGACCTTTCCTTCCAGCCCCTCTGCAATGTCACTAATGAAGACATTGAACAGGACTGGTCCTAGTACTGATCCCTGTGGTACCCCACTAGTCACCCCCTCTCCACAGATTGTACCCCATTTACCACCACCCTCTGTCTCCTGTCTGTTAACCAGTTCCTAACCCTGTTCACCACGTTGTCTTCCATACCCAGACTACCCATCTTGTTAATCAGCCTTATATGTGGGACAATGTTGAAGGCTTTGCTGAAATCCAGGTAGGTGACATCTACCACCCCTCCTTGATTAAGTTCCCTAGTCACCCAATCAAAAAAAATGATTAGATTCGTTTGACATAACCTTCCTGCTGTGAATCCGTGTTGCCTCAGATCCTGAGCACCACTGGATTCCATATGTGCCACTATCCTTTCTTTCAGCAGTGTCTCCATGATCCTTCCCACCACTGAGGTGAGGCTGACTGGCCTGTAGTTCCCCGACTCCTCCCTACTGCCGATTTTGTGCAGTGGGACTACATGTGCCCTCCTCCAGTCCTCTGGAATAACACTCATGTTCAGTGACTCTGTGAACAGGGCCGCTAGAGGAACTGCTAGTTCCCTTCACAGCTGCTTTAACATCTTCGGGTGGATGCCATCTGGCCCCATGGCCTTATCCATCTTCAGCTTTGTGAGTTCTTCCAGAACTCTCTCCACTGTGAATGAACTGGTGTTCACCTCCCCCCCCCCCACTGCCTCTGCAACCCAACTGTGGTCCTTGATCCTCCCCCTCCTTAGTGAATACTGAACAGAAGTATTTGTTCAGTATTTCTACCTTGTCCAGATGCCCCTCCTTACACTGTCCTTTCTCCCCTTTGATCCTCACAACCCCCACCTGTTTTTTCTTCTTTCACTGATGTACCTATAAAATGCCTTATCCTCTTTGTTTACAGATTGCGCTAAGCCCTCTTCTATCTGCCCCTTCGCCCTCCTAACAGCCTTCCCTGTTTCTCTTAGACATTCAAGGTACACCCAGAGGTGCAAGTGGTAGACAAGAAGTACAGGAACTCAGGCACTGGCAAATATGAAATGCAGAATGAATATCTTCAATCTGAAGGATAGCTGTGTGAGGACACGTCTATCTGTTTAGACACTAGTAGATTCAGTTGGAGATATCGAAGTACTTCTAGCAAAATAGCACTGTTGTACAAGTCAAATGTTATTAAGGAAACCCTGATTTCAGGTCACAGAGCCAGAAACTTTCATTATGTTGCTGGTTTAACAATTTCAATTCCAGTGTCAGTGGGAAGAATTACAGGAATTTCGTTTCTGCTGCAAAAAAGGTACAGGAACTGAGTTCCAGTGCATTACTGTTCACTTTCATCACTGGGTACACCTCCCTGTCCTTCTCCCTTCGGCTCCCCTTGTATTTCCTGAAACTCAGTCTTTTAACCCTGACTTTGTCCCTCACCTCTTTGGAGAACCATAGTGGTTTCCTTCTTCTTTTCCCTTTAGCCACTATTCTAACACATTGATTTGTTATATACAGTGGCGTGAAAAAGTATTTGCCCCCTTCCTGATTTTCTCTATTATTGCATATTTGTCACACTGGATGTTTTCAGGTCTTTAGAGAAAATGTAATATTAGATAAATGGAACCTGAGTGAACAAATAACACTTGTTTTTTTTTTTAATTTCATTTATTTAATGAAAAAAGTTAACCAACACCAACTGGCACTGTGTGAAAAGTAATTGCCTTACACTTAATAACTGGTTCGCCACCTTTAGCTGCAATGACTGCAACCAAACACTTCCTATAATTCAATATCAGTCTTTCACATTGCTGTGGAGGAATTTTAACCCTCTTCCTCACAGAACTGCTTTAATTCAGTAACATTTGGTAGGTTTTCAAGCATGAACTGCTCATTTCAGGTCCTGCCACAGCATCTCTATTGGGTTTAAGTCTGGACTTTGACTAGCCACTCCAAAACTTTAATTTTACTTCTTTTCAGCCATTCTGATGTGGACTTGCTTTTGTGTTTTGGATCATTGTCTTGCTGCATGACCCAACTACGCTTCAGCTTCAGCTGACGGAAGGATGACGGACATTCTCCTTAAGAATTTTCTGGTACAGAGCAGAATTCATGGTTCCTTTAATTATGGCAAGTCGTCCAGGTCCTTAGGCAGCAACATCCCACACCATCACACTACCACCACCATGTTTGACTGTTGGTATGGTGTTCTTACTTTGGAAATGCTGTGTTTGCTTTACGCCAGACATTATGGGATCCATGTCGTCAAAAGTTCCACTTTGGACTCATCTGTCCATAGAACATTTTCCTAAAATGCCTGTGGATCATCCAGGTGCTTCTTGGCAAATGAGAGATGAGCATTATATGTTCTTCTTGGTTAGCAGTGGTTTCCATGCTACTCTCCCATGAAGCCCATTTTGCCCATCTCTTTCTGATTGTGGAGTCATGAACACTGACCTTAGCTGAGGCAAGAAGCCTGCAGTTCTTTGGATGTTGTTTTAGGATCCTTTGAGACTTCCTGGATGATTTTACGCTGCGCCCTTGGAGTAATTTTGGCAGGCCGCCCTCCTGGGAAGATTCACTACTGTTCCAAGTGTTCTCCATTTGGAGATTATAGCTCTCACTGTGGTTTGATGGAGTCCCAGAGCCTTAGAAATAGCTTTGTAGCCCTTTCCAGACTGATAGAGGGCAACAAATTTTTCTGATCTTTCAGGAACTTCCTTTGATCGTGGCATAATGTGCTTGTTGAATCTTTGTGCTGTAGCGTGACTCTGATGGTAAGGGTCAAAATAAGTGAGGTTTATATTGAGCAGGGCTGGCTGTAATCAAGCCTGGCTGTGTTCAATCAGCTGATTCTAATTATCCCTTTAATTGGGTTGATTTAACTAGGGGGCAATTACTTTTCACACAGTGCCAGTTGGTGTTGGTTAACTTTTTTCATTAAATAAATGAAATAAGTGAAAAAAAAAAGTGTTATTTGTTCACTCAGGTTCCCTTTATCTAATATTACATTTTGTCTAAAGACCTGAAAACATCCAGTGTGACAAATATGTAATAATAGAGAAAATCAGGAAGGGGGCAAATACTTTTTCACGCCACTGTACACTATGGCTCCTTTCAGTTTCATTGTTCTTCCACCCACTCTACTACCTCTCCCTTCCCCAGGACTGCTTGTATATATCTACCCATTTCAGTGAAATCCGCCCTCCTGAAATCTAATACTCTTGCCCTTGTGTGGCTTAACTGAGTCCTTATCTCCATTCGGAACCACACCATGTGGTGGTCACTGGACCCCAGCTGCCCTTCCACCTGTATTTCTTCGACTCTGTTCCCATTGGTCCATACCAGGTCCAGAATCGACTTGCCCCTGGTTGGCTCATGCACCAGTCCAACCCTCTGCAGGGATTCAAGGATGGCTGTGCTTCTGGCTGAAACAGCCATCTGGGTGGCCCAATCCATGTCCAGCACATTGAAGTCCTACAGTAGCAGCATTTTGCCCTTAGCTGCCATGTCATGTATGTTCTCCACTAGTTCCCTGTCTACTTCCTCCCTCTGTGCTGGAGGTCTGTAGATCACCCCTGTGCATATTGCTGTTCCATTCTCTGGCTCCAGGGTGACCCACATTACCTCGGCCTCCTGCTGTCTTCCCTAAACTTCTGTAGCTTTTATACCATCTCTGATGTACAGGGCCACTCCCCCACCCTTTTTACCCTCCCTGTCCCTCCTGAACAATGTATAGCCTGGTACATTGACTTCCCAACCACGATTAGCAGAGTACCATGTCTTTGTTATTGCTACTATGTTAAGGTCTGCATCTGCCAACAAAGCCTCCAGGTCTGAAACCTTATTTCCTAGGCTACAGGCATTCGTTAGCATGACCTTCCATGTTTTACAGTCTGTCCTCCCTCTGCTCTTGTTCTTCCTCTCCAGCATCTTTCCCCCACCTTGGTTTCATAGAAACATAGAATTTGATGGCAGATAAGGACCGCTTGGCCCATCTAGTCTGCCCATTTTCCTACCTGATGGATAAGCTGCAAATTCTAGTTAACCAACAGCCTACTTCCTCCTACCCCCCGCTAGGACTGCCTTGTATCTGTCCCATGTATTCTTGAATTCCCCCACTGTTTTTGACTCTGCGACCACCTCAGGAAAGCTGTTCCATGCATCCACAACCCTCTCTGTGAAAAAATACTTCCTCACATTACCTCTGAGATGCCCCCCCATCTTCAAATTGTGCCCCCTTGTTCTTGCACATCTCTTTTTCTGAAAGATACTACCCTCTTGGACTTTGTTGATTCACCTTGAGATACTTGAAAGTTTCTATCATATCCCCTCTCTCCCTTCTGTCCTCAAGGGTATACATATTAAACTCCATTAGTTTCTTTTCGTATGTCTTCTGGTGCAGACCCTGCACCATTTTGGATGTCCTCCTCTGGACAGCCTCCACTCTGTCTATGTCTTTACGGAGATGGGGTCTCCAGAACTGCACAAAGTACTCCAGATGGGATCTCACCAACTGTCTGTACAAAGGGATAACAACTTCCTGTTTTCTACTGTTGATGCCTCTCCCTATGCATCCCAGTATCCCCCAGCCCTCCTTACTGCCTTCTCACATTGCTTGCCCACATTTAGATCATCTAATATAATTATCCCCAGGTCTCTTTCCATTTTTGTTCTTGTCAGTATTTCACCCCCCAGTGTGTACTCTTACCCTGGGTTTTTGTTTCCCAGGTGCATTACCTTGCACTTCTTTGCATCAAATCTAAGCTGCCATACATTTGACCATTCCTCCAACTTTGCCAAGTCCCTTCTCATCCTTTCCACTCCATCTTGTGTATCAACCCTGTTGCAGATCTTTGTGTCATCTGCAAAGAGACATACTTTTCCTTCCAGTTCCTCTGTAATGTCACTTATAAAGACATTAAAAAGGACTGGTCCCAGTACTGAACCCTGCGGTACCCCACTAGTAACCCTCCTTTCTTCACTGTGGACTCCGTTTACTATTACCCTTTGCATCCTGTTGTCCAACCAATTTTTATCCAGGCTACCACCTTGGGACCCACTCCAAGGCTGGCTAACTTGTATAGTAATCTTTTGTGTGGGACTGTATTAAATGCCTTGCTAAAATGTAGGTAGGCCATGTCCACAGCCCCCCTTCTGGTCTACTACTTTGGTCACCCAGTCAAAGAAATCTATTAGATTAGTCTGACATGACCTTCCTGCTGTGAATCCATGCTGCTTTGGGTCCTGTGCCCCACTGGCCTCTAGGTACTGAACAATTCTTTCCTTCAGAAGTGGTTCCATCATTTTCCCTACCACTGAGGTCAAACTAACTGGTCTGTAGTTTCCTGTCTCTGCCCTGCTCCCACTTTTGTGAAGAGGAATCACATCTACCCTCCTCCAGTCCTCAGGTACCACCCCACCCTCCCATGATTTGTTAAAGAGAGTAGTCAATGGTGTCACTAGTTCTACCCTTAGTTATTTTAGAATTCTTGGGCGAATCCAATCAGGCCACGTTGCTTTGTCCACCTTCAATTTTACCAGTTCTTTGAGAACCCTTTCTTCTGTGAATGGACTGGTATTGACCCCTGTATCCAGAGTGTTTCTCTTGTTTAATTTAGGTACCTCCTCCTACATAGAAACATAGAAACATAGAAGTTGACGGCAGATAAGGACCGCAAGGCCCATCCAGTCTGCCCATTTCTTTTTCTACCTTATAAATGTGCCATCGGCCTTTGCTCTGTCAGTGACCTATCTATTCATAGTCATTTGTATTGCTCCCTTATGCCTATCCCATGCCTGTTTGAAGCCCTGCACTGTATTCATAGCCACCACTTCTTGTGGTAAGCCATTCCATGCATCTACCATCCTTTTTGTGAAAAGAATTTCCTCACATTCCCCTTAATCGGCCTCCCTCTAATCTCATGCTGTGTCCTCTTGTCCTGCTATTTTCTTATATTTAAACATGTTAGACTCTTTCACCTTGTTTATGCCCTTAAGTTGTTTAAATGTCTCGATCATATCACCTCTCTCCTCCTTTGCTCAAGGGTATACATATTGAGCTCCGTTAATCTGTCCTCATATGTCTTCTGATGCAGTCCCTGCACCATTTTGGTTGCCCTTCTCTGGACTGCCTCAATTTGGTTAATGTCCTTGTGAAGGTGTGGCCTCAATACTCACACAGTACTCAGATGGGCCTAACCAATGTCTTGTACAGAGGATTATTACCTCCCTCTTATGACTTGTGATACCCCTACTAATACACCCTAACACCCCCTAGCCTTACCTACTGCTTTAGAGGTCTGCTTGGATGATTTTAGGTCATCAGTGATGATGATGCCCAAGTCTCTTTCTTCCTTTGTGACTGCTAGCAACTCCTCCCAGCCTATAAGTGGCTTCAGGGTTTCTCTTCCCTATGTGCATGATGTTGCACTTCTTTGCATTAAATCCCAGTTGCCACTCTTCTGACCATTTTGCTAGTTTATCCAGATCTCTTCTCATTCTGCCCACCCCATCTGGTTCATCTACTCTGTTGCAGATCTTGGTGTCATCTGCAAACAGACAAACACTTACCCTCTAGTCCATCTGCGAGGTCACTAATGAAGATGTTGAATAGGACTGGCCCCAGGACTGATCCTGAGTACCCACTTGTGACTTGCATCTCTTCTGACTGTATACCATTTACCACCACTCTGTTTTCTGCCAGTCAACCAGTTTGCCACCCAGTTGACCAACTTCTGACCCACCCGAGCCTACCCAGCTTATTTATCAATCTTCTATGTGGAACAGTGTCAAAAGCTTTGCTGAAGTCAAGGTAGGCGACATCAACTGCTCCCCTTGGTCCACCACTCTGGTTACCCAGTCAAAGAAATCTATGACATTAGTTTGACAGGACCTTCCTTTGTAAACCCATGCTGTCTTGGATCCTGCCCTATGGTTCCAGGTGTTGTACTATCCTTTCCTTAAGGTGCCTCCATAATCTTGCCCACTACTGAGGTAAGACTGACTGGTCTGTAGTTCCCCGCCTCCTCCTGCTACCACTCTTGTGGGCGGGATCACATAAACCCTTCTCCAGTCTTCTAGGACCTCTCCTGTGCTCAGAGACTCACTAAACAATTCTGCTAATGGCTCTGCTAGTTCTTCCTTCAGCTCCTTAAGTACCCTGGGATGTATGCCATCAGGTCCCATTGCCTTATCCACCCTGAGCTTAGCAAGCTCTTGTAGGACCCTTTCTTTTGTGAGGGAGTAGTGCTCACCTCCCTCCCCTGTGTCCATGATGCTGAGCTGTGGGCCCTGCCTACCTTCTCTTCAGTAAATACTGAGCAAAGTATCTATTTAGGATAGATGCCTTTACAGGTCCTCCTCCTCACATGCTCCTTTTCTCCATTAAGTTTAGCAATACCCCTCTGGACTTTCTCCTTTCACTAATGTATCTATAGAAAGTCTTGTCACCTTCTTTACTATTCGTGCTAGTGTTTCCTCAGTTTGGGACTTTGCCTGCCTTACTGCCTTCCCTGCTTCCCTTAGGGCAGTTTGGTATGCCTCCCTATCTTCATCCCGCTGTGTTCCCTTATATTTCCTGAAGGCCAGCCTTTTGGCTCTGACCTTTTCTGCTACTGTATTTGAGAACCAAAGTGGTTTCCTTCTTCTTTTGCACTTCCTTTTCTGTCTAACACAATGGGATGTTGCTTCAAGTATTGTATCCTTAATGCTTGCCCACTTTGCCTGTACCTCCTCACCTGTGTTTCTTTTTGCCAGGGCTAGCTTAACTCTGTTGGCCATCTTATCAAAGTCAGCTCCTCTGAAGTCCCATATTTTTGCCTTGGAATGGGATGATTTAGATGTAGTAGCCAAATTGAACCATACCATGTGATGGTCACTGGCCCCCAGGTGACCTTCTACCTGGAGATCTGTGATCCCTTCTTTGTTAGTCAGTAATAGATCTAGGATAGCCCTGTCTCTTGTGGGTTGCTGTACCAGTTGTTTGAGGCCCTCCTGCAGGAATCCACTATGAGTCTAGTTCTGGCAGATGTTCCTGCTGGTATTGACCAATCTGTATCTGGCATGTTGAAGTCTCCCATTATCAGAACCTCCCCTTTAGCTGTCATGTTTTGTATATCTTCTAACAGTAATGTGTCTATGTCCTCCCTCTGGTCTGGGGCCTGTAGACAACCCCAGTTCTTATGGCTGTCCCATTTCCTGTTTCAAGGTGACCACAGTTCTTCTGGCTCCTTATGTGTATTCTGAATTTCTGTAGCTTTGATATTTTCATTAACATACAGGCCACTCCTCCCCCTTTTTGCACCTCGGTCTCTTCTGAACAATACATAGCCAGGTACTGAAGTCTCCCAAGTGTGGTTACTGGTAAACCACATCTCACTATTGCTACTATGTCCAGTTTAGCCTCTGACATTATTGCCTGCAGGTCTGGGATCTTATTTCCCAGGCTGTGAGCATTGTGTACATGATTTTCCATTGCCAGATTTTGGTGTGTTAGTTGTTGGGTGAAGTTTGGCATTACCCTGTGCATCGTATGGGAGACAAACCTTTTTCTTACCTGGTGATGCAAATGAGCAGCAAACACGCTGAATTCCTGTTTGACCACTAGCTGAGGGAGGGTGTTCTTCCCATTCGACGTATGGGGTGCTGCGCCCCTCTCCCCATTTGCTAGTTTAAATATTCTGCAAAGACATCAAACTTCTGCCCCAATGCACTGACTCCCTCTTTAGTCAGATGCAGTCCATCAAATTTAAAGAACTTTCGCTCCCAGAACTGTTGCCAGTTCCCTACAAATCTGTGTCCTTTTTCCTGGCACCAGTCCTTGAGCCACGTGTTTAGCTCCCCTATCTCCCCTTCTCTGACCTTCCATCCATCTGCTCCCTTCTCCCAGACTGGGATCTCAGAGAAGGAGATGCCAGATGAAATAGATGATAGTTTGTCACCCAGCTTAGTCAGGTGTTCTTGGTCTCCACAACTGACCGGCTGGCGAGATCATTAGTCCCTATGTGTACTAGGACATCAATGTTTTCTCCTGCTTTGTGAACAATTTTAGCAATGCGGTCAGTGTCTCTCCATGCTGATGTACCTGGGAGACATCTGACCATCACCCTGGCTGGAGATGGGTATCAACTCCCCGAATCATGGAGTCTCCTATGATCAGAAGCTTTTTGGATTTCCTTTGTGCTTGTTTAGTTTTGGTTCCTGATTTGGGTGAGTATTGTTGTGCTAGCTCCTGTGCCACAGTGTACTGCTCTGCAGTGTCTTCTGCCTCTTTATTTGATTTCAGAGATGAGGCAGATACCTGTTTGTAGTGTTTATATCGTTTTTGGAGGTAATGTGTTGGAGAGCAGAGAGTGATGGGGCACCTGATTTGCTCCTCCTAACCACCTGCCAACCTCCTGGACCAACTACCCTCTGCGGTCAAGGTTTTCTGTTGGATGCTGGGGAAATGGCGGTGGTTCTTATAATGTATTTCCTCTTCAATATGAAATTTGAGGCGTGCAATCTCTGCCCATGCTGCCCGGAGCTGAGACCTAAGATCTCCAAAGGCCCAGCATGTAGGACAGTGTCCTAAATCCTGTAAGACTGTCCTTCTGAAAATTGTTCCACAGTACCTGCAGTTAATAAATCCATTCCAAATAAGTTGCTGGGTTTGTAACCTAGTCAGAGTAATTAGAAGGAAAAAAAGGAAAAAATGCAAGTAATGGTTTAATTGTGCTTTGTTTAACTTGTTATAACAAGTTAAATTACTAGTGCCCCTGTAAATGAGATCACCTTGTAGGCCCCACTGATCCGCCTTCCTGCTCTGCCACAGGAAATGTCACAACTGTGGTACCCTATAAAGGAGTGTAGCGTGGGGTGGTTGGGGATGGGGTGGGTGGCTGGGCCCTTCCCTGCCTAAAAGAAGAACCACGGACGAAAGAACAAGGAGGTAAGAGCAGAAACAATCAGTCAACAACAAATGCAGTAACCCTGAAAGCTTATCCTAATGTTAGATAAAACTGTAAAACCTGTAAAGCACCACCTGTAATAATTTCAGAGAAGATATACCCTGTAAGAAACACTTTGCTCCAGAGAAAAATAAAGCAGTAACAGAAGATATACCTTGCAAAAGACAATTTGAATCAGAAGATTATAGCAGTAATCTGTTAGCACACACCTGTAGGCACACCTTGTAATAATGCAGAAGAAGGTATACCAGCAACAACAATTTGAATCAGAGAAAAAATAAAGCAATGAAATGTTAGCAACAAACAGTAGCAATCCCTGTGAGTAAAAAATAAAAACACCACCACACAGTAAATCTGCTTAGCCAAACTAAGTTTTAATCCTTCTCCCTTGCTCTGGTAAGTTTCTCTACTCTGCCTTTCAAGAGTCCTCCTCCTCTTCCTTTGTGAATACTGAGCAGAAATATTCATTCGGTATCCCTGCTTTTTCACTGTCACCCTCTGCCCACATCCCTTCCCCTTTATTAAGCCTCAGTATCCCTCCCTTGGTCTTTCTTCACTCCCTAATGTACCTATAAAAGGTATTATCCCCCTTCTTTTTGAAGTTAATATTTTTATTGTAATTATTGTGATTATACATACTAATACACTACATTCTCCAATATACACTTACATAAATTCTTAATAGAAGAAGGAAAAAAACATGTTGTCTGAACTATTATACAATGATATTAAAGGGGAAAACAAATGTTGAGAAAACAATATGTAGCAGTACAATCTGTATGATAGAGAGAAAATATGGCAATTTATGGCTCAAGGGGTAAAAGGAGTAGATACAAACAAGAAATATGAGCAGTCGTGATTGTACTTCTATTATGCTGTAATTTAATACAAGTATGTGTAAGACTGTATAAAGGAAGAACATAAAAAAGAGAAAATATCTAAGAAAGTGAAAAAGAATGAAGAGGGACCGGGAAGAAGAAAAGGAGATAAAAAGATAGAAAGAGAGGAGATGAAAAAGGAATGAAAGAGCTAGAAGCGAGATTCCAATGTGAACATATAACTATCCATGGATTTAGTGATGCTATGTGTAGACGTGTTTAAATTTTTAAAATAGTCCTGCCAGCATTTATTATATAAATTAAGTCGGTCAGAGGTTAAATGTGACATATGATCAAGGATGGCGTATTGAGATAGTTGTTTGAGAATATCCGGGAGGGTGAGAATGATGTTGGATCTCCAATGCATATTTAGTATAAGGTGTTTAACTTGAAGGAATAGTAGGAATAACCATCTATTCTGAGAATGGGATATTTTGTATGCATGAGCATTGAAAATACCAAGTATGCAATGTTTTGGATCTAATGCAAAGGATAGACCAATCACTTTCATTGCAAAGAAATGAATATGATGCCAAAGATTGTGTATGGGAGGACAATGCCATAAAATATGTAGCAAATTGCCATTGGGGGAGTTACAGCGCCAACTTTTATTGTTGCTCATTAGGCCCATTTTTTGCAAAATCTCAGGAGTTCTGCACCATAGATGCAGAATTTTGGTTTGTATGAGTCAACTGCGATTATCCTTGAAAGATTTATGGCAGGATAGCCAGCAGTTATGCCATTGTGAATTGGTTATGTTATAATTTAAAAGGGTACTCCATTTATTTTTTTGCAACGATAGATTGATCTGGAATTGTATTTCTGATGTGTTTGTAAATGATACTATTTAATTTATAGTTTGTTTTGATCCATTTAGAAATAAAAGTATCATATATAGATTGATGAGGAATAGTAGGAAGATAAAGGTTTCATGCCATGCATAACTGTAAATATTTCCAGAAATCATGCTGGGGAAGATTCCATTGTTTGATCAGGTCAGAAAAGGATTTTAATTTGAGAGTCTGAGATATAAGTATATCCTCCAAGAAAAAAATGCCTGTTTTTCCAATTACAACAAAAAATTGGGGGATTATCAAGAGTGATGTTGCGGTTCCCCCAAACGGGGGCATATATGAGAGGGGTTGGGTTGGATTTAAGGCATTTATGAATTATTTTCCAGTAGTATATGGATGATGCTATAGTACGGTGAGATTTTAAATTGGGGGGAGAGGGTTATAAATGAAGGAAGTGGTGACATTGCCTAGTCATAGAGATGTTTCCATATTGACCCACCATGGTGATTTATTGCTGGGTTTATTAAACCATTTTACAGTTTGGGCAGTGCGGAAGGCCCAAAAATATGCTTGGAACCAGGGGAGCCTGAAGCCCTCTTTGGACTAGTTATCCCCCTTCAAACAGAGTTGGCTATCCTTTCCTCAGTTTGGGCCTTTGCTATTCTGACTGCCTTCCCTGCCTCTTTCTGCTTTAACTGATAAAGTTCTCTGTCCTGCTCCTTCTCTGTTTCATTATAGTTCCTGAATGCTATCCTTTTCCCCTTAACCTTCCCTGCCATCTCTTTTGAGAACCATAGCAGTTTTTTCCTTCATTGTGTTTTGTTGATTTGCTTCACTCAAAGGCTTGTTGCCTCTGTGATAGATTCTTTTTGATTACTCCCTATTGTTCCTCCACCCCCTCCTTCTTGCTTGTTTGCTAGTGCTTTTCTGAGGCACTCTCTCATTTTCCCAAAGTCAGCCCTCCTAAAGTCCAATACTCTTGCTTTTGTATGGCTTGACTCTATGGCTGTGTTTATTGTGAACCAAACTGTTTGGTGGTCGCTTGTTCCCAGATGGCTACCCACTTCTAAATCCGAGATTCTTTCTCCATCCCCGTTTGAGAGTACCAGGTCTAAGATTGCTCCCTCTTGAGTGGGTTCCAATATTAGCTGTCTGAGGCATGCCCCTTGTAGGGCATCAAGAATGACCCTGCTCTTGGATGTACCTGCACCAAAGGTGCTCCAGTTAACATCCGGCATATTCAGGTCCCCCATCAACAATATCTCCTCTTTTTCTGCCATTCTAAGGATGCCTTCTATCATTTCCTTGTCCATTCCCTTCCCCTGAGATGACCTTCCATGTTTTACAGTCAACCCTCCCTCTGCTCTTGTTCTCCCTCTCCAGCATCTTCCACCTACCCTGGTTCCTTTCCTATGTGCTCTTGCCCCCCCCGTATCAATTGTTATACATTCTTCTCCTGCCTGCCCCCTCGTCTGCTTTCGCTGTTCCCCACAGTATGGTATTACCTCATTCCATGATCTTTGAACTTTGGTACAACATTTTGCCTGTAACTGATTTCTATGCAGAACAAGGGGTCAATATACACTATATACCTTTAGTGCTGCACAAAGTACTTTTGTTGACTGCAGAGCTGATAAATTGATGTAATCCAAAGTGCTTTTTATGTCTTTAGAGCTGATAAATTGCTGTGCCCCAAAGTGCTTTTAATGCTACCAGAACTGATAAATTGCTGTGCCCCAAAGTGTTTTAATGCCTCCAGAACTGATAAATTGCTGCACACCAAAGTGCGTTTAATACTTCCAGAGCTGATAAATTGCTGTACCCCAAATTGCTTTTTTCCCTTCAGAGATGATAAATTGCTGTGCCCCAAAGTGCTTTTAGTGCCTCCAGAGCTGATAGATTGCTGTAACCCAACGTACTTTTAATGAGCCCTATGCAAGGAAGGGTAAAAGGTACTCACCAAAAATGCATACCCCGCCCAAGCAGATCTGCACCCCCAGACAGGGGTATGCTGACCATTATGCATTAACACTCACCACCTATGTGCAAGGATGCATGGAGCAGACGGGGTGGGGTTGCAGACACAGGCGGGGATCCAATCGGATGCCCTGCCTGGGTCCTGGAGTGGATCCCTTATAAGGATGGGTGCGGGATGGGCTTGTTTATAGCACCCTTGGCACCCAGACCCATGTTACCCATCCCCCAGAGAACACATGAAGTTCCTACCCCCAGTTGTACTCCCCCACCCATCCACTGCCTTCTTCAAAGGGCATCACATGGGGCTCACGTGCCCGACGCCACCTCTGCACCATCCATGGCACCTGTGCTCTGTGGTATTGGGTAACACCCCCCTCACCCCAGCACTACCACCACATTCCCCCATCCCCCATACCTGCATCACTGTGCCCCCTGTGGGATGGCCAGCAGCACATCCCTACATGCACCACCATTGCCATCAGCCATGCAAGGGATGCTGGGAGCTCACTGCTATTTATAAGCAGCGGGTACCCAGCCTCCCTTGGATGCCCGGCAGTCATGGTGGTTTGTGGAAGGATTTGCTGCTGACCATCCCATGGGAGGCACAGTGAAAGAGGTATAGGGGACAGGGATGCCAGTGCCAGTGCAGGGGTCCATGAACCACTGCCGCCATGGCACAGGATGGGGGTCAGCACCCCATGATATGCCAGGGTGAATACCATCTCAGCAGTGAGGCAGAGGCACTGATATGTGTTTGTTGGGGGTCACCTACATGAATGTGCAGAAGCAGTGAGGTGTGTTTGGGGGGATATGGCTTCTATGGGTCTGGGAGAAGAATCTCTGTCTGCAGGGCTTGGCACATAGGGCACTTACAGCAGGGTCTCCCCTGCTGTAGCCTGCCCCCCTTGCATGCAGCACTAAGGGCCTTCATGCATAACACTTAGTGCTGGCACCCCCCCCACCCAACTCTGTCATTTTACCATGGCATAACTTGGGGATTGGGCACTTACCCATCTTGTGCATCCCCTTACTGCATCCCGTGCAAGGGGCGCATAGGTGGTGGGGTGGCTATGCGCATCTACTGTGTGGCCCATAACCACTCAGCGCCTTTTGTTCATAGGCCACATTGCCTTCAGAGCTGATGGATTGCTATGTCCCAAAGTACTTTTAATACCTCCAGAGCTGATAAACTATTGTATCCCAAAGTGTTTATATTGCCTTCAGGGCTAATAAACTGATGAGCCCCAAAATTCTTTCATTGCCTTCACAGCGGATAAATTAATGTTCCTCAAAGTGCTTTTACTGCCTTCACAGCTGATAAACTGCTATACACCAAAGTGTTTTTAATACCTCTAGAGCTAATAAATTGCTGTACCACAAAGTGCTTTTATGGACTTCAGAGTCCCAAAGTGTTTTTAATGCCTTCAGAGCTGATGAATTGCTGTAACCCAAAGTTCTTTTAATGGGCCCCATGCACAAAAGGACGTAAGGTATGCATCAAAAAATGTTTACCTCACCTGAGCAGATCTATACCCGTGGACAGGTGCACACCGACCGTTATGCACTATCGCCTGCCATATATCCACAGCACCACCCACCACCCCCACATGCACAGGGAAGTGTGAAGTGGACAGGGTGGAATTGCGGACACAGGCAGGGATCTGATTGGATGCCCAGCCTCAGTCCCTGAGTGGATTCCTTATGCAGACAGATTTGGGATGGGTTTTTACACAGCACCATTGGCACCTAGACCCATGCTGCCCATATCCCATAGGACAGATGGAACCGCCAACCCCTGTTGTACTCCCCTACCCATCCACTGCTTCCCCCGTAAAGGCACTGCACAGAGCTCATGTGGCAACCACATCCCTGTGCCATCCAGGGCACTGGTGCCCTGTGGTATTGGGTATCTTCCCCCTCACCTCAGCACATCCACCACACACCCCCATCCCCCATATCTGCCTCACTGTACCCCCCTGTGGGACGGCCAGCAGCACATCCCTACACACACCACCACAGCAGCCAGCTATGCAAAGCACGCTCAGAAAACACCACTATTTCTGGGCAGTGGGTGCCCAGCCTCCCTTGGATGGTCAGTGCCATGGTTGTTTGTGGAGGGATATGTTGCTGACCATCCCACAGGGGTCGCAGTGAGGCAGGTATGGGGGACAGGGTTGCTGGTGACAGTGCAGGGAAGGGAGTCCATGAACCACTGCTGTCATGGCGCTTTATCGGGGGTGGGCACCCACTGATGGGCCAGGACAGAGGCACTGATGTACCGGGGGCTGGTGCCACCTCAGTGGTTAGGCAGTGACGCTGATGTGTGTGGTGGGGGTCACCTATGTGAACTTGTGGGTGCACTGAGGTGTTTTTTTGGGGGATATGACTTCTATGGGTCCAGGAGGGGGATCTCCATCCACATGGCTCAGTGCATAGGGCACTTACAGAAAGGTCACCCAGCTGTAGCCTGCCCCCCATGTGCAGCACTAAGGGCCTTCATGCATAGTGTTTAATGCTGGCATGCCCCCCACCCACCACCAGCGCATTGCCATAGCACAACTGGAGGATCAAGTGTGTACTTGCCTTGCTCACCCCTTTACTGCATCCCACGTGGGGGCATATAGGTGGTGGGATGGCTATGCACATCTACTGTATGGCGCATAACCACTCCACACCTTTCATGCATAAGGACCCATTGCCTTCAGAGATGATGAATTGCTGTGGCCCAAAGTGCTTTTAATGCTCCCAGAGCTGATAAATTGCTGTACCACAAAGAGCTTTTATTTCCTTCAAGGCTAATAAACTGTTGTACCCCAAATTGATTTTATTGCCTTCAGACCTGATAAACTGCTGCACCACAAAGTGCTTTTATGGACTTCAGAGCCCAAAATGTTGTTAATGCCTCTAGAGCTGATAAACTGCTGTAACCCAAAGTGCTTTTAATGGGCCCCATGCCCAAAATGTGTACCCCACCTGACCAGATCTGCACCCGCAGATAGGTGCATGCCAACCATTATGCACTAACACCCATCACCTATCCATGGCCCTGCCCCCCCCCCACATGTGCTGGGATGCGTGGAGTGAATGGGGGCAGAGTTATGGACAAAGGCGGGGATCCAATCAGATGCCCAGCCTGGGTCTTGAAGTGGATCCCTTACATGGACAGGAGCACGATGGGTTTGTACGAAGGGTGGGGGCACTGATGTGCTGGGGGTGGGTGCCACCTCAACAATCAGGCAAGGGCACTGATGTGTGTGTTTGGGGGGGTCACCTATGTGAATGTGTGGTGGTGCTGAGGTGTGTTGGGAGTATGGCTTCTACGGGTCTGAGAGGGGGATCATCATCTGCAGGGTACAGCATGTAGGGCACTTATGGCAGGTTCTCCTCTGCTATAGCCTGCATGCAGCACTAAGGGCCTTCATGCATAGTGCTTAGTGCTGGCACACACCCCCACCTGCCCCCAGCGCATTGCCATTGTGCAACTGCGGATCCAGTGCATACTTGTCTTATGCACCCCCTTAGTCCATCCCACACAGGGGGCGCATTGGTGGTGGAGTGGCTATGCGCATCTTCTCTATGGCACATAACCACTCCGCACCTTTTGTGCATAGGACCGCATTGCTTTCACAGCTGATGAAATGCTGTGACCTAAAGTACTTTTAATGGCCCTAAAGCTGATAAATTGCTGTGCCCCAAAGTGCTTTTATTGCCTTCAGGGCTAACAAACTGATGAGCCCCAAAGTGCTTTTATTGCCTTCACAATTGATAAATTGATGTGCCCCAATGTGCTTTTATTGCCCTCACAGCTGATAAACTGTTGTACCACAAAGTGATTTTATGGTCTTCATACCTGATAAATTGCTGTACCACAAAGTGCTTTTAATGCCTCCAGAGCTGATAAATTTGCTGTGCACCAAAGTGCTTTTATTGCATTCAGAGCTGATAAAAGTAATTTTAATGACTTCAGTGACCATTTTGATTGCTCGTTTATGGGGGGAAAATGTTATGATAAATTGCTGTCCCCCAAAATGCTTTTATTGCCTTCAAACCTAATAAACTACAGTTCCATAAAGTAATTTTAATGTCTTCAGACCAGACCTGATAAATTACTGTGCCCATTTTGATTGCTTTATGAAAAAAAAGTAATGATAAGTTGCTATTCCACAAAGTGCTTTTATTACCTTCAGACATGATAAATTAAGAGTGTGCCCCAAAGTAATTTTAATGCCTGCAGAGCTGATAACTTGCTGTGCCCATTTTGATTGCTGACTTATAGGGAAAAAACCCTACGATAAATTGCTGTTCTCCAAAATGCTTTTATTGCCTTCAAACCTTATAAATTGCTGTACCCCAAAGTATTTAAAATGCCTTCAGAGCAGGCCCACTAAACTGCTGTGCCCATTTTGATTGCCTTATGAAAAAAAAAAGTTATGCTAAATTGCTGTTCCCCAATGTACTTTATTGCCTTCAAAGCTGATAACTTCCTGTACCCATCTATAAAAAAAAAGTTTGACTAGAAATACAAAAAAAAATCTTCTGTGCTGCAAGAAAGTAAGAGCTTTGAAAATCCACTTCAAAGGGTCCCAGAATTGCCAAGAAATTCACTCCAGTCTATCACTTCAAAATCAAAATTTGCCAGGAAAGACTGAAGCACCAAACAGACCAATGAGAGCTGCAGCATAAGCAGCCAATCAGAACAAAGAGTAGGCATGGTAACATGAGCTACCGTGGGGTAGTGCCATCCCGAGGGTGCTTTTCATTTGGCCAATCAGAACAGTCAGGAGGCAGCCAATAGGACATGAGCAGTAGTGAGCAGAAGGCATGTCTGAAAGACTACCCTGGGGGCAGCACTAACCTTGGAGTTCCGTTAGAGGCAAGAACTGTAAACAAGCTCACTATAGCAGCTCTGGTGGGCTCTTTTGCCTTCTCAATGCCATCCCTTGCCTACTGTGGCTGCGATCTGCCACCAAGCAAACTTCATCTTCTGAGTGCCTTACTGTAAAGAAAGAATCTGTTAACATGGTAAGTGGGAGATTTTAATGGTTTTGGGCAAACAATGCTGGCACATTTTGGCCAGCCTCATAACACAGAGAATAATGTATGGGCAACCATACACAACAAAGCTGTGTTTTTCATTGAGGGGTTGAGCTGACAGCATATGAACCTCAAGAGCGAAGTTCGAGAGGTCCATACTGTCATCTCAACCTTGAGATGGAAACACATGCTGAGTTGTGTGGTTGCCCATATTTTATTTTTTTATAGTATATGGTTTTTTACACTGGAGTTAGAGACCCCCACTGAAGTGAAAATGAAAAAATCCTGTCAGTTCTTTGTTCTGTTTTATTATCAAAATCAAATTTACAGACTTTTGAAAGTTAAAAGGTACAACTTTGGGCACTGTGTGATTAGTAAGTAGCTGTGTATGGGGTGAATGAGAAATTTAAAATTGTGTGACCTTTGAACTGTGCTCAACAACTGATCAGAATGCACACAACAACATTTTGGAATGCACACAAGTTTAAAATGTGCACAACAATGTTTTTGACCAGGCTGACTTTTGTACCAAACAAATGCTAACCATGTACTATAGACTTATCTGAAATGCTTGGTTCCCACTGATTATCATAAATAACGAAAAATTCCTTTAGAACAGGAGCTGGTTCCATTGGCCCTCAGTGTGTTCTCACCTTGACTTCCAATAGTGGAGTCACTCCCACAACACAGTAAGTGAACATTGTGTATTTGAACCTCTATTCAGTGAAATATCAGTATTGTAAACTGCATGTTAAGTCATTGGTCAACCCACTTCTTTCGATGGAGTTTCTTTTCCATTATATGAAGTTCACTCATTTCCAAGTCAGAAAAAAATAAAAAGTAGTTTAATGCTACTGTATTTTTTATCAGTTGTAGACCACACATTGCAAGTGGGCTGACCACATTAGTTGAGTTTGTTCTGTCTTTAAACGTGATCCTGTTTGTATCTATAGTTGGATTAGAAAAGTATTAATGATGTTAGCTTACATATAGCAATGCACATTTTAAGAGTGCACATCACTGCTCTGTTTGCAGTACATGGTTCAAAGAAAGAGAGATAAGTGACACTGGTGCCCCTTTAAGATCCTATTGCTGTTGAAGAATTATTTTGTATCACTGGCCGCATCCAAAGTTTGATGTTGGCTGGCTTACATAGCAATACACATTTTAAAAGTGTGCAGCACTGCTCTGTTTGTATTGCAAGGTTGAAAAAAAGAGATACAGGTAAGTGCCAGTGGTGCCCCTTCAAGATTCTTTTGCTGTTGAAGAATTCTTCTTGTATTACTGGCCCCATCCAGTTAAAGTTATTGCTTCCTTTATCTCCCTTACTTTAAAATGTTCAAACAGGACTATTAATGATATCTTCACTATTTTCTCAAACAGATGTCATACTAGTTTATTAAAATCTCTAACACAACATGGACAGCTTTCAAAAAATACAATGAGTGTACACATTGCAGCTTATTTCATGTACCTACTTTACTCTGATACATCATTATATGTGAATTTTCATAAAACCAGGATCTCTGCCACATGGAATTCATTTACTAGGGTTACTTGTCTGCAAATGACATCATGATCCTTTCCTGTGATATCATAACTGGTTGCTCTAGAGATGACCGATGCCACAAGAGAAGATTATGATGCCACTTGCAGACAAATAGCTAGGGCAAATGAAGACTAAGTAAAAGTGATCCTGTTTTCACACAACTGCCCTTGGGGGAGTGGTTGTAGTAGCTAAGATCTTGCCACTTGGAGGCTGATACTGTAAATACTAACAGTGTCTGTGCTCTCAAAATATGCCAGTTGTTATGAATCAAATTAAACACCTGCTATAAATAGTCACAAAGTGCAGAATATTTCCATCCTGATTCTCCTGCCCATCTCTCATTTGTAACAGCTCTTACCAGGTCCTCTGTGCTGCATTGCTCCTAACTCTTTGAATAGGGTTCACTGAGTATCCCATCATGAAATCTCTTTTTATGACTGCAGTGGGTGGAGCCTGCAGATGTTTTGCATGTACAAAAGGAGTGATGTCATGTTTTCTATCTGTGGAATTGACTGAAGGTATAAATAGTCTCCTCTGCCTTACCCTCCTCCAAGAAATGTTTTCTGCCCTCAAATAAATATGCTTTCATGTTAGTCAATGGTTGCAGGGCACTATTTTCTTTCTTTAATGGGAGGTACAAGAACTGGATCCTGAGTAGTGGGAGGCAGAATTAGTTTTTTTGGGGGGGGGGTAAGATCCACCCCCACCTCCACCTGAGAAGCTCCTAAGGATCCACCACCACCTTTTTTTTTGGTTCATGTGGGAGGGGCATGAGGTAGACGTATCATGTTGAAACAACTGACTATCAGAGCTGCCTGGGGAAGTAATTAAAGGGTACCTAAACAAGCAGTTTTTTTAAAATTGCAAACTCCAAAATTTGGCTTCATAGCAATGTAAAGTAAAGATTGCTGTTTACATGTATGCTAAAACTGCATTTATGTAAATAACATAAATGCAGTTTCATAGCTTTTGAAAAATGTAAACATCAGCCTTTCACTTTCAAAAAACAGCCTTGGTTTCTCCCTAAGATGTCTGCCAAGTGTGTTAAGTGATGAGTCATGATGCCATAATTGGAGCCAGAGCCAGAGATCCACATATATATCTATAGTGCTAACTAGTTCTTCTTTCCCTCTTTATTTTGAATTGTTGTACCAGAATGATCAACACCATGTATTACCTCATGGATTATTTTGAACAGTACACATGTTAGGCTATGATTTTGTTCATTTTGTTTACTTTAACTTGTGGAAAATGTTTTGCAATCCAGCTGACTTTTTCTTTGGCAAACTGCATTACAGTTCAACACTTCAAATACTTGATAATCTAGTGGTTATATGACGCACTGAATTTTGTTTTTTGTTAACCAGGAGAGACACACTAAACTGAAAGCTTGTTTACAGGTGTGACCTGGGAGCACAAGGAAGTTTAGTGACTTGCTCAGGGTCACACAGCAAAGTACTGGTCTTGTTCGGTTCCAGAGCTCATGCTCTCTTGTTAATCCACAAGTAAAGCTTTCTTTTTCCATATGAACACCCTGCACCTAGCCTGTCTTCTGTTGAACACTCCACCATCCATACCCTGTCCTTAATACTGCCTGGGGCCACATATGAGCTTGTTTCTCATGAAGAGAATTATCACACCTCAGATTGTAATCTTGTAACTCAGAGAGTTGTGCACACTTATACTGATATGCATCATCAGCTGGCACTGCTAAAAAATGCCTCCCAAAACCACTCTCCAGTCCACACTCTCAATGTCACAGTAAACATTGGGTGGATCACCATCCTTCTGCACAGTGACGGTAGTATGTACAGTTCCCTGTTGTGTTTTTTCTCCACCTCATTAACCAACAACTAGGTCTTCCTGGAGGGCCAAGCAATAAGCATCATGACCCACCAGAAAAACTGCTGTTCATGCCCTCATAAGGGCTGCACTTACAATGGATAACAACATTATTAGCAGCATAGGCATACTAATACCTTGAGTGAATCCACCTGACTTCCAGTGTCAGTCTACTCCTTTACCTGTGCTCTGCAGAACCCCACAGGACAGTTCACAGCAATTCTTCTCCAGTACTTTTCTGCGCTGTACTCCACAATGTGCGTTGGCTGGCTACCACCCTTTCAAATCTTGAATGAGCTGTACACAACTCCCTCAATACTGTCCTAACAAATGTCAACATCCCCCCCACCCAAGGGTTATCTCCCTACACTGAATTCAAGTAACAGTTTAGGTGCAGCCCTGTCACTCTGAGTATTTGTCATCACTGGCTACTCTTATCCACAGTCAGGTAGTGATCACGATGTTAGCAGCCCCACATTTCAGATCTCACAGTGATCTGCTCAACGTAGTCCTTCATGTCTTCGACTAACCTGAATATAGCTGTACCCTGCTGGAATGGCCTCTTCAGTCTCTCTCTCTCTCTCTCTCTCTCTCTGGCATTCATTTTTCTCGCCTGCTCCCCACACAAAAAACTGATGAGTTCACTACCCTTCCGCATCATGAATGTGGTTAGTACAGTCTCCCATTTTATATTTACATATTAATAATAAACATGATCTTCTGGTAAGCCAGGCTGATAGCAGCATGGCACAAGTGGAAAAAAAGGCTTTCCTAACCATATAAGATCAAAGCCACCTATGATTAGACACTATTAAATGACGTGCTTAATGATGTGCACACCCATCATTTAATAGTGCCTAAATAAAAGTAGCCTAGATTTTTTAAGGATAGGAAAGCCCATCATTCCCCTTGTTCCCTGCTGGTATGAGCCTGACTTACTGGAAAGATATGTTTATATTTGATATGTCAAAATAAAACTGGGACTGTACTACTTGCATTCATGAAGCAGACGGGTGATGAACTCACCAGTTTTTAGTGTGAGGAGTAATAGTGAAGAATGCATACCAGAGGGTGACTGAGAAGGCCACTCTTGCAAGGTACTGCGATATTCAGGGAAGGGGGAAGACAGAAGGAGAGGAATATGAGCAGATTACTGTGAGAAATAAGATGTGGGGCCGCAAGCACCATGATCACTACCTGACCCCATTGTCCTGGCCAACATTCCCCTTCCCATAAAAGCAGTTCATGCAATTGTCCAAGGCTGTATGTGGATATTAATGTATGAAATGGCTTCTACTACACATGCAGTCACTTCACTACCAGTCTAATATTGCCTGTTAAGCACTTTGGAATACAATGCATATGAAAACCACTATATAAATGCTGATTATTGTCCTTATTATTATTTCCATTGGAAAAAGAAGACAAGACAAGCATATATTTGAGTTTCGAGAAAGTATGAACTCTAACATTGGACTGCACAATAACTTTGCTACAAAAAAGTGGTGGCTGTAGGGGGTGGGGAAGGGTGTGGCTACAACCCCCCCCCATATAGTAACGTACTTGCATACTGCTGCTGCTGTATTTCACTTTGTTGAAGAAGTTTGATTTATTGATTGTAAAAATGTTTGCATTCAAGCTATGGATTACATTTGCAGGTTCTGTCAAAAATGTACTAGAAATGAATAATAGCAGAAAATATGCAGATTTAATAAAAATGTTAAAACGTGCATATTAAGCATGCATACCACCCCAGCACCACCATTGCAGCATCCTTGGTCCACCATAACCACTAGACCACCAGGTTATTCAAGATTTGTACTGCACTGCAGTTTGCCACAGAGAAAGTCGATTAGATTAAAACACATTTTCAGCATGTTAAAGTAAACAAAATGAACAGAACCATAGCCTAACATGTGCATTATACAAAATAATGCACATGGTGTTGACCATTTGGGTGAAACAATTCTATACAAAGGGAAAAAAGAACTAGTTAGCACTATAGAGAGCCATATATCTCTCTGTGGCTTTGGCTCCAATGATGTCATCACATAACACATTTGGCAGCCATTTTAGGGAGCAGGTAAAACAGTTTTCTTGAAATTGGAAGGCTGATTTTACAATTTTCAAATGCTCTGGAACCTCATTTAGGTAAATTATGTAACTGTAGTTTTAGCATTAATGAATACAGCAGCCTTTCCTTTAGTCACCTACGGAGTCAGATGTTTGAATATTTTGTTGTCAAAATGTTGTTAATGTATCCTTTAAGGAGTGCCTGAAACTGCATCTAGGCATATCCCCCCCCCCCACACACACACACACAGACATCATGATGTTTTTTTTTAACTCTAAGCATGTCAATATTTGGCTCTAACAGTATGAGCAAGTTGGGCATAAAAATAAAATAGAAAAAAAAGGATCAAGCAGGTGCATTTTCCTTTGTCAGATACATGCAGACAGAAGGTCACAAATCCTGTATGACAAGTTCATTATATGGATGTTTTCCAAGTAAAACAGAAATTTGGTAAATATCATGTTTGCAGTATCATTTGTAGCCAGTAAACTATTATTTACATAGGTACTGTAAACAACAGGCTTTAATTCAGAAATCCAGTCTTGATAAATTTGTTTTTTTAGCAGTTCCTGTAAGATTTATGTCTCTCTGATGTAAGAGTGCATGGCACAGAAACAAAAGGGGTTCTGTAGTTGATTGTTGTTTGCAAGAGAAGTGGGCATGACAGTGGCATTGAAGAGTGAAGTCTAAATTGTTTCTTGCCATTCTGGGATCTGAAGTTTAACAGTAATGTGTGAAGAGAATAAAGTCTTGTGTTTTGTGCATTTGAATAGGTTTAGTGCTTTGAAGTTAAAAGACATAAATCTATATACATAGTGTTATGGGCACCTGAGAAGGAAGGAGATACTATTGAAATGAATGCTATTCTGATGATTTATTTATTTATGTGTGAGATTTGAAGTGTAGTTCTGCCTAGGTCACAGACACATAAGCTATAAAAAGTACATTTAAGGATGGGTGTATTAGCCAAAGCTTGTAGTAGCAAAATAAAGCAAGAAAAATAATATATTGTGTTTTTTTTTTTCCTTCAATTGTTTACCCAGGAGTGGCACACTAAGCTGAAATATTGTTTACAGGGGCAACCTGGGAGCACATGGAAGTTAACTGACTTGCTCAGGGTCACCCAGTATGCAAGTGGGGGCTATGGGATTCAAACCCAGATCTCCAGATTTGCAGCTCAGAACCTTAAACCACTGTGCTATACTGCCTTCCTAGCTATGGCAGTCATATGTTTCATGGTTCATGATGTTGGTGTAGTAAGAAGCAACACATTGCATAGCTGTTGTAAAATGTCAATAAATAGGTCATGCAACAGATGTGCTGAGCAGCTGCTGAAGCAAGAAATGTATTTAGGATAGTAAAATATTTCTGATAAATGTGTGACATTTTCATCTCAATTTCAAGGAGGTCCTTATGGAGTGTCAATGTATAATATAAAGCAGTAATCGTTTTCAAGTTGTCTGAGTAATTGCTTTGTACTACCACGGTTACTAAATTTAAATAATTCTGTGAAGGAAATTAAGTTTATGTAACTGTCTGTAAAGGTATTAAAAAACATTTACTTGTCCTTATAATGTAATGCATTAAATGATGTTGCTAGGTTAAGAAGTCGCATAACAGCAATAGAGATGAAAACAATGGGATGCATAGGAATTTGAAAAAAGTATACATTAGCAGGAGCAGTGTCATGACTTCACCAATTTTTTTATAGTTTCACTCTAGATTTTCAACATTACCATTTTTTACACCTACTCATAAACAGTACAGCTGTCATTTTTTACATCCTGTTCAAAATGTGTTTTTGTACCTGTGCAAAATCACCTTTCAGCTAATAAACTGATAGTGTCACTGTTCATGCGGTGGGGTCACAAAAAGCCCATGCTGAAAACTTGAAGTGAAAATACAAAGAAATGCCCAGGGCATTAGGGTTTCTGACCATAACACCCTGCCCTGTAGGGACTGACAGGAATCAGGGGTATGACTTGGGATTGTCAACAGTAATGTTCATACCATTTCATCCCCATCCCCACCCTGCAGCCAGTGACAGGTATCGAGGTGCACCTTTGACTCTTCAGACACAAAGTTCACTCCATTCTCTTATACTGTACCCATTTCAGCATATTTCCTTATGGAATGTGGTGAGTGTAAAGTCTGAACACCCCAAGGCACACCTCGGCACTTGTCTGTGTCTGCAGGGTAGGGTGAGGTGAAATGGCATGAGCATTATGGGCAATGACCTGAAGGCACACACCAATGCCTGTCCATGTCTGCTGGGTGGGGGGTGGGGTTGGCGTCACTTCAGTACTTCACTGCCATTCCTATTCCACCTGTCTGCCTGTGTGTCTCTCTCTCCATCTATATGTCTATGTAATTATCTATCTTTCTGTCAATAGCAAGTATCGCTATTTTTACCTATTTCTAAAACAAATCTGCGTATCACATTTGCCTGCACTACGAGCACATCCTTATGAAACTGTATATATTTTTACTGCACTTCTGCATAGACCTCATACTTTCCTAATATTCCCATTATCACAAGCATAACTACCTTGCCCTTATCAACAGTGACCCCCTCTGAAAGTTACTATCATATTTCCTCTGCTAACAGTCCATCATTAGACCTGACTTCCTGACATCAACACATTGCTTAAGTATACCTTACATCACCTCATGGACAAAAACCCTGTTTCTCTAAAAAAACCAAAAAAACTGTAAATAATCCCAAGGCTGAACATATGCCTGCCATTACTTTTTGATGTACTGCCACCTTCTGTACTATCATGGGGATTGGCATATGTTTCCCATGATGCTTTGCATTATTGGGGTGTGTGCAATTGTGTTTTCTTTAAAATTTGCCTGTCCAGCCAATATCATCCAGGATAACACATACATCAGTGGCATTTGCTCTGGGGTTCTTTTGTAAACCTATATTGCTTCCTATTCCTTCCATTAAAATGTACACTTCCATATATTTTCCTAATAATGAGTATGCCTTCCTTAAAACAGAAATGAAAACAAATTTTACTACTCACAAATCATTGTGTTGTTTCTCCATACCTCCTTAACAAATCCACACAACTTCACTAACTTCATTATGCAGCCGTGGTGGATCTAACCAGATTTTGTTTAACAAGTCAGCATTAGAGCAGTAATCCTCAGGAGTAGTACATTTGTGCCAAACACAATAGAACTGAATAGTGGGTATATTCTCTACTTGTGAGATAGACAGGAACATCAAAAAGAAAATGCTCTGCACTGTGTAACCAGTTATAGTTTACAGTCACAGCAAGTGTTTAATGTTTGTACTCTTAGCGGATATGGTTGGAGGAGGTGAATATTTGGATTAGAAGCCAGGAAGGGGAGAAAACTTGGGGGGACATGGAGGGAGCTGTGATGAGTTGGAGCAGGGACTGTAAGGGGTGGTGGCAGGTGAGTTAGTTTCCAGTGTGGTACAGAAACCTAAGTATCTCACCCTTAGATCTCTGTCATGGAAAGGGAACTTGGAAATTTTTTGAAGGGGTAATCAATACTTTGCTCTGGAAACTGGGCTTAAAATGCACCAAAGTGCACCATTTCACAAATTACATTTTCAAAATTTCCTGGGGGGGAGCATGCCCCCAGACCCCCTTAGAAAGGTTTGATTTTACAGGTTAAGTTCACCCCCCCCCGAAGTGTGAAGGCGAAGGGACGACATAGGTTTGTTCACTTGGGGTGCCATCAAGTCTAACACCGGCCCTGGGTGGATGGTTCATTGCCTAACAATAAATAATTATTTTATGGATCATGCACAAATGTTTTTTTGGTCCCATTATAAACTATTACATACAAAGTAAAAGAACCACAAATCCAACATGAGTGACATCATAATGAATCACGTTAACCCACCCTGTACAGCACTATTCTCAAGATAATATTTCTTACATGTACAAACTAAATATATCTCCATAAGTGGTGTTGATTCAAATGATGTATCAGTAATTCAGGGCAGAGGTATTTCTAAGCCAGCCACCTTATTGTATTAGCTACCATATGTAGTTTAACTATGATATAAATCCAGACTCCTTAATGTTATTTTACTAATTTAGGAGTATCTTTGAATAACGTTAGTTTACCAGGATTATAGGCTTTAGAATCATCACCATTACTTATGGAAATATATTTAGTTTATACGTGCAAGAAATCTTATGTTGATAATAGTGCTGTACAGGGTGTACGTGATTCATTATGACATCACCCAAGTTACATGTCTGGTTCCCTTACTTGTCATTTAATGGGTTTATAACAGGGCCATAAATATGTGAGCATAGTCCATAAAGGTTTTACTTATCTTTAATCAACCATTAACCTGCTCACTGCCTGTTGACTCTTACTTTTAACTCACTACCATGGCATGGTGGAACCCATTGACCCTTGTTTTGGTCACGGGTTTCTTGATGATTACTAAGCAACCACTTTATGCCATTCCAGCACTCCACACATTGGTGATACCTCATTAACACCAACTTAGGGCCAAGGCAGTGTGTATAAATTCTCTTTTACTTCTTGACTCTGCCCAACTGCCACAACACGCTGAGGAACACATATTAGTCTCTTTTTTTTTGAACTTCATATTTATTATCTCTCTGCACAGATCAATCTGTTAGGCAATGACAAATACAATTTGATTGACTGACCAATATATCTTAAAATCTTTCAGTAAAAAGAAGTCAGTCTGTGATTTTAGTCGTCCCACTCTGTTTCTTTCCTTTCTTTTCTTTCCTTCAAGAGTTCATGCCTTCAGAGATGACAAGTCTTTCATGTGCAATGTCCATTTCGTGTTCTTGCCATTTATAGTTTTTTTTTCCCACTTTTTAAATGGTATGATCTGTGCTTTGCTAATATACAAAATTTATCAAATTAGCACATTATTCTAATGTCAAACAAAGACATTTTAACATACACAACCACATAACAGTCTAATCAGTTAGGGCTTGAGCAAATGTATTTTATCTTTCTCACCTATTACTTTTAATATCTTATGTTACATGTAGGCCTGTTGGGATAGCACTGAGATACCATCATTACTCTCGAGCAATTGCATAAAGGGTAACCATACCCCATTAAACTTGTCTTTTTGCAAGCGCAGACATGCTATAACTCTTTCCATTCTTTCTATTCCTTTCACTACATCTATCCGCTCTTTTAGTGTTGGTGGGGTGGGGGATAACCATCTTTTTGTGATAGCCTTACTAGCTGCTGCCACTAGTATCCCTAAGAAACTTTTGTTTTATTAGACATTTTTTTCCTGATGGGCAACCCCAGGACTAAATGTTCAAAGTCCAAATGGCCCAAATGGCCCATCATTTTCCCATAATGTTCCTTTACTTCTGACCAGAAGGCAAGCAGTCTAGGGCACCCCCGGAATATGTGATATGGACTGCCTCTCGCTCCACACCCCCTCCAGCAAAGATCTGAACCAGTTGTTCCATAATGCTTGGTTCTGGTTGGAGTAAGGAAGTATCTATTAATTATTTTCCACCTGAATTCTCTCCATATGTTGGAAGCAGAAGTTTTAAAAACACCTTCCCAAATCAATTGCCATTGTTTCTGGTCTAGTTGCAATGTTGCTTCCTGTTGCCATTTCATTTGGCATTTCAGGCTTTCTATAGCTGTGAGGCCTTGATAAGTTTCTACCAACCGTGAGGTTATATGTTTGTCTTCTGGATTATTCGCTGCATTCAGGATGATCTGCACAATCGGATGGGGGTCCGACTGTGATTTTTCGAGGTTGGCACCCTGGGTTAAAAAAGAGACCACCTGGAGATACCTAAAAAAATGTGAATTCAGGATATGGTATTCTTGTTGTATTTCTTGGAATGTCTTCACCTTCCCTTGTGCTATAAACTGTCTAAAATAAATCAAACCCATGTATGTCCACCTCCGGAATGTGTCATCTAGTCTTGGTGGGTTAAATAACACACATGAAGCTATCTTTGATTCTTTAGAAAGGGAATGCTCCAATTTAAGCCCATTTTTTACTCCACCCCATATTATGTATGTCTGCGTCTGCCATGGATTATTTGATTTATAGAGAATTAACTTATTTGGAGAGTTGTCAAAATCCAGCAAAGGACTAGCTGATGGGACAGAGCGGAATTCCATTTCTTTCCAAGCACTATTATCCCTGTTTGACCAATACACCACCCATGCTGTCAGCTGGGCCATTAAGTAGTAGGTTTTTAAATTAGGTAATCCCAAACCCCCATGTATTTTCGGTCTCATTAGGTCTGTCCAGGCTATTCTTGCTCTACTTTTCCCCCATATAAACTGTCTAATCGCCATGTTGATTTTTTTCCATTCCGGTACTGGAATGTGGAGAGGCAGAGAACTAAACAGGAACAGAAACCTCGGGAGGATGCTCATTCTCACCACCTCTACTCTACCTAACAGCATCAGGGGCAGTATTTCCCATCTTTTTAAATCCTCAAAGACTTCTTGTAAAAGTTTCCCATAGTTACAACTATAGAACTTGTGTAATTGAGTAGGGATATATATGCCCAAGTATCTAATGCTTGTTGTTACCAATTTAAAGGATATAATTTGAGTTAAAGAGGGGACTGTATGACCACTCACCTGCAAGACCTCAATCTTGACTGTGTTTATTTTAAAGCCAGAAATCTGGCCATTTGTGTCTAAAACTTGCATTAATACTGGAAAGAACTGTTGAGGGTTACCTAGATAGATCATTGTATCATCTGCTTAGAGAGATATTTTATTTTCTACCCCCCCATTCTTATTCCCTCTATTTGCGGGTTTGAGTGAATATGTTCTGCTAGGGGCTCAATGCTCAACGCAAAAAGTAAGGGAGAGAGGGGACACCTCTGCTGTGTGCCTCTTTGAATCTCTAAAGGCCTTGAGACTGTACCATTAACCTTCACTCTCGCTTGAGGACACTGATACAATGCCTCTATCCAAACCATGAAATTGAGAGCCAAATCCAAATTTAACCAATGTGGCCTTTAAGAAATCCCATTGCAGGTGGTCGAACGCCTTCTCAGCATCGATTGATATAGCAATTTGTTGTTTTTTGCATGCTTTGCCTAGTTGCAAAATGTTCAGGCAATGCTGTATGTTGTCTTGAATATGCCTGCTCGGGACAAACCCGGTCTGATCGGGATGTATCAGGTCCGGCAAAAAACTGTTCAATCTGGAGGCCAAAATCTTTGTAAATATCTTGGAGTCCACATTCAACAGGGGTATAGGGTGATAAGAAGAGCAGGTCTCTGGTGGTTTACCCTCCTTTGGTATCACTGCAATTATAGCACTACACCAGGAATTTGGCAGGTCGTCCCTTTCTTTGCAAGCTAAATATAAATTTCCTAAAATGGGACTTAAGGAATTGCTAAAAGCCTGATAAAATTCTGAGTTAAATCCATCTGACCCGGTGTTTTATTTTATTTCAAATTTTTTATGATCTGTTTTATCTCCTGCTTGGTAATAGGGTCTTCCAACAAGGTCCTATTGGCTGTACTCAACTGTGGAAGCTGTATCTGGGAGAGGAATTCTTCGATTTTCTCTTGAGGGTCAAAGCCTAGTTTCTCTGATGCATAGAAATTAGCGTAATATTTTTTAAATGCTTCAGCTATTTTTTTAGGGGTATAACTATTAGTTAGTAGACCATTCTCTTGGGAGCGGATATATTTAACATATCTGTCTGTTTGTGTTTTCCGCAGTCTGAAGGCGAGTAATCTGCCCGCCTTGTTTCCATGTTCATAATAAGACAGATTTAAATATCTAAGTTTCCCTTCCAGTTGAATACCTAAAAGGTTTTGTAGTTCCTTTCTAGTTTTCTCCATCTGTTGCCAAACTAGATGCGAGCCTTCTTTTTTGTGTTCTACTTCCAATTGTTTTAATTGTTGTTCCAATTTTAATTGTCTCGCCCTTCGTTTTTTGTTAAGTTGGGAGGAGTATGTTATAATTCGACCCCTTAAAACAGCCTTCAAGTTGTCCCAGTACCATTTGATTCCTGTATCCTGAATCCTGTTAGTTTCTTTAAATTCTAGTATTGCGGACTCTATCATTTCGACAAAGTCTTTTTTACCCAGGAGTGAGGTGTTCATTCTCCACACAGTTTCCCTCTGCCAATCCTCCAGCTACAGTTCTAAAACCACTGCTGCATGATCTGATATTAACTTAGGTATTATATCACAATTTCCGACCTTGAATATATCTGCCTGACTGCATAAGAAGTAGTCAGTCCTCGAGTAGGATTTCTTAGAATGAGAATAAAATGTATAGTCCCTACTTGTTGGATTACGCTCCTTCCAAATATCGATTAGGGCTAGTTCCTGCATGTTCGTTCTAACCATTCTGCTCATGTTTTTATTGGTAGATGAGATCTAAGAAGACCTAGCCCTTGATGGGGAAATCACACAGTTGAAATCCTCACCCATCACTATCATTCCCTTCCCCAACCCTGAGATTTTCTGAAAAATCTTTCTGTAAAAGGATTGATCATCCTTATTTGGATCATATACATTGATCAGATGTATTTTTTGGGAAAATATTTGTCCTGATATGGCTACATATCTATCGTCTTGGGTATGATCCTCCCCAATGATGGTCAGGGATATATTATTTTTAAGGAGAATCACAGTACCTGCCTTCTTATGCTGTGGGTGAGATGACCCCACTACTGTCCCAACCCAGGATCTAACTAATTTCTGATGTTCTAACTGAGACAGTCTAGTCTCCTGCAAAAAACAAATGTCTGCATTAAGGCTCTTAAGGTAATGAAGGCTCTTAGTTCATTTTGCAGGCGAGTTTACGCCTTGCACATCAAGTGAAACTCTTTTAATGTGACTCATATCTTAAATCAGAGCCGCTCTGCCTGTGCGCTATCTCCATTACACCTGTTACTGTCAGAACCAGTTTTAGGTTAGTGCCTACCAAAGTAACATCTATCTCCTTTTTTTCTTCTTGGCCTCAAGTGGTAACTCATTACAAAGCTCTGCCCTACATTAAAAACAACCGGCACAACAGGTGCCAACATCCTTAATGTTAATTTTCGAACTGATTTCCCTATTAGTTTCAACACACCGATGCGGTGATTTTTTCAGAATCTGGAATCAAAAGGAAAAAAAGGGGAAAAGGGGGAGTGTTAGGGAGTAAAATAATCTATTAATGGGCCGGGGATTAGGAATAAGTGGATAGGAAAAAGTGGGAAAACAAAGAGCTCTAAGAGTCAGTGAAGTGAGGAGTCACCCACCAACGCAGGTAAGCACTCTCTTCGCTCTATTAATAAACCCCTCTGATTATTTTGAAGTATCCAGGAAGAGGAAGAGAAGACAAAAAGAAAAGGGAGGGTTATGACTTTCCAAGGCAAAAATTCCGTTAAAAAAAAAACAGATTTAATAGCATGCGCTATTATACCTCCTGGTGTTAACAGGTCTGACTTTAAAAAGTCAGGGTAGTGCTTACATCACTTTGCCACCACTATTCATGTGGTAGAAGTTAGCCCTTAAGATGATAGTGGGCCCTGCGGCTGCAGTCTAAGGACTCAAGAACCCTGCTCTTTTGTTTGGCTACTACATTTAATCTGGACTTTTATGCACTTCAGAGGGATCACTTAAAAGTTTTATTTCATCGCCAACCATTGTATCATTTTCCTCAGTCCCCCGTTTTCAGGTGTCATACAACATCGGGGGGGCGGAAGAAAAGTAGACATCCATTGAGTTAATCTGTCCCCACCGTATCCAACCCCATCCCCAACCCCTCACCCCCAGTCCTCCCCGCTCCCTCTGAATCCCATTACTTTTTCTTGAAATGCATTTTGTCCTTTAATTTGTCCTTACAGAAGGTTCTTCATGGCGATTGAGTTTGTTGTATGTTTTTCAAGATACTGGGCCACCTGTCATTTTAGTTTTCAGGGTCCAGTGAAGGAAGTAGCTGTTGATGGTTTTACTGTCCCCTCTGAAGTCTTCGTTTCTCTCTCCAGTATGTCTCTCAAGTCAGCTCCAAGATGTGAGGGCCATGAAATCACTGTCTGCAGATTACATCTCGGTCTTCCCACTCTGCGTCAAGCCACCTTTGTAATGTCTCTCTCCAGTGCTTTCACTTGCATATCTGGGATCGGGATCCCCAGGCTTCGCAGAGTCGAGGAGGCCTCAAACAGGGATTCAAAAAGATGTGAACCTTCTTCGGTGAAGAGTTTAAGTCGTGCTGGATACTGCAACTGTATTTTTAAATTTTTCTCCTTTGCCAATCGTATCACCTCCTTGAGCTGCTTTCTTTTATTATTCAGGTAGTCGGAAAAATCTTGATCAAAAAAGATTTTCTTGCCGTCTATCTGGATCTCTTTATTTTTCCAAGCTGTCTGGAGAATAAGTTGACAATCATTGTAATTAAGCATTTTGATAAGTATAGAGTGAGGTTTCGCATTTTGCTCCTTGGGTTTTGGAAGAAGCGATCTATGTGCTCTCTCCATGATCAGGGACTTAGGTGATTCCATCTTTAACACCGACTCGAAGATATGCTGTATAAAGTCTTCCATTGTAGAAGATGAAGCTTCCATACCCTTCGGCACACCACAGATTCTGAAGTTATTGCGCCTTGCTCTATTCTCTTGATCATCTAACTTTGCTTGCAATTCACGTTCCCGTGTTAGTAGGTACAGAATGGCACGGTCTTGCTGGCCTGATGAATCTGCCAGGGAGCCTATCATCTGCTCAGAAACTGTGGTCCTTTTATCAGTTTTATGGAGATCTGCTCAAACATCAGCCACTGAGGACTCCACTCGATGTAAGGTCTTAATTATGCCATTGAGCTTAGCCATAACTGCATGTGGGTCCAGTATTTCTAGGCTTTCTCTGAGTCCACAATGCTCGCCACTGGAGAGGCTGTTCGGGAGTTCAGCAGCGGGCCTTGCCCTTTGTCTTTATTCATCATAGCTTATATTTTTGCCACCTGAGAGCTCTTCCCTTTATATTTTGAGTTTGCCATCATTCTGATTTTAAGATTTGGTTATTTAAAGTAATCGAAGGCCTCTCTTTCTAATTTTTAATATACTTTTAAGAGCGAGTGTTCTCCAAGCGCCTCAGCTATGCAGCCATGCGGTAGATGACGTCACCGGAAGTCCACATATTAGTCTCTTTAAACTTTGCACAGCCACTAAAGTTTTTACTTAATACCTAAATTGCAATATAACTTTATGGTTATAACCTTTAAGCACTGCTACAAATGAATTTTTGTTTCACTGCTCAGCGTAGGTCTGTTGGGACCAAGCATCACATTTTCAATATGTACTGAGGAGCTTTTTATACCATTTTAAGCACAGTATTCTAAGTACTTCTGGGATTTAGATATTGAGTTTTGGTACAAATCAAGCGTGTAAAAAGAAACAGGTTAGTTCATTTTTATAAATGACACCTCTGCTCTTTAGAAAGAGAGATAGAAAAAGACTACATTGAAAATGTGGGGTCACAATGTCCCAAAACAATTAAGAAGTTATGGTGTGGTTAGGGCCACCCATTGGCCCAGCTAGCAGTGGCTTTTGTTCCTGTGCCAGGCAACTAGAGTTCAGGGACAAGCTCTGGGACCTCACTTTGTAGCACAAGGATGGGAGCCACCACTTTTGCACATCACTGCTTTTAGCCTAAGAAGGTATTCTGCAGTGTTGTGTCACAACACCTTGTAATTGGTGGAGAGAGCCTTCCCTCACAAGAGGTTGACATGCATGTCATGACCTGATGGAATACACCCCTGCCACATACACCATGCAAGGAAACATTCGGCATTGACAAATGCTTGTTTGTTTTTTTGTTTGCTGTTTGTGTGTGGGTTCCAGATGTGGGCTCCCTTAGCCACCATCATTTAGCTTCTTGTTTACCAACCATTTTTTCTTATGAACATTGCAGGTGTCATTTTTCAAATCCTGCCCAAAATGTGTTTTCAAACTTGTGGCACGAAATTACATTTCAGTTAGTGTTTTATAAATGACACCTGTTATGTTTATAGGGAAGGGGATACAAAAGGATTATGTTGAACATTTGGGGTAAAATGTCGCAAAAAGCAAAAGTTAGGAAGAAACTTTGTATGCAGATTGGCTATTGGCCCAACAAGTAGTGCATTGCTCTTCCCTGCCGATAAGCTGAGTTCAGGGATGAACTCAGTGAATCAGCTGCATAGGCTGAGGCTTGGGAATAGCACTGTAGTGCAACACTGTTCCCAGCCTGGGGAAGGATAGCACAGTGTTCTGCCACAAAGGCGACATCTTGTGTTTGGACAGGAAGCCTTCCCTCACAAGGAGTTTATGTGTGTATCAAGGTCTGACAAGGCCACACACTGCATCAGAGGAAATAGGTTGGCCTGAAAAACAGTGAAAATAGCAGCTTGCAGAATGAAGGTCTGGTTCCATCAGAACCTGCACAATTGACAGGCCCCCTGTTTCCACCACCCACTCAGCCCTGTCACCAACCATCCCAGGGACTCTCCTCTTATCTTTGGCACCCAACATGGATTTCCTTCATGGCAAGGCCAGGGGTGGCAGGGCCTTTCACCCCCCCCGACTCTCAGCCAGTTTGGCAGTCCGGTGTCCTGTTAGTGTTACAGGGCACATGACAGCTGGTGCCTTCAAATGAGCTGAGCAACATGGCCCCCCCCCTTCTCTCAAGACCAACCCACGTTAAGCAACAATAAAACTCTGCAAGCCCTTCACATCTAACTTAGGTGGCAGGTATTTTTATTACCCGTACTAACCCGGTGACACTCGGGAAAGTACCCTCACTTTTAACTGAGCTTTTCAACACTCCGCCAACCTGCTGGGGACACATCCTCAGTTCAAATTTACATTCACGCTTCCATTTGGACAAAGGACTTTATCCTACCAGGTTACCCTTACAGTTTCTTACCCTCTCTACTCACAGAGGGAAGTTACATTCCAACCTTCAGCTCTAGGCTCTTCCAATTTTTGACTGAAAGCTGCACTGTGGTTGTTTCTAATTGTCTTAGTTTTGTCATGTTGTAATGTTTTGAAGTCTGCTTTTGTACACTGTATGTATTTATTATTGATTCTAAATCCGCCATGTACTTTCTTTTTATGCTGTACAACTGTTCGCATGTCACAAAAGGACTATGTTGGTCATCTTACTTTCCAGTATAAAATAAATAAAATAAAATGAAATTAAACTTATGTTTCCCTTTTTGTTTACAGGTCCAATGGAACAATGACCATGGTGTGGCAGAACACTGAACACTAAAACTGTGTATCAGATAAGTATTGTTTTTCTGTTTATACTATCTTGTTTGTTGTAGTTAGATACTAAAGAACTGCATATCCTTTGTGACCCCATCACTGTTCTTATTTTAAAGGTCTGACAGGATGATCCCTCTAGGTCCCCATCCCAGGATCACCAAAACGCAGGTAAGAGATCTTTTATTTATTATCTATGCTAGGATGGTAAGGCGTAATGGTGCAACTGTTAGTATTAAGATGCTGCTGGGTTTCACTTGTTAGGTGGTTTGTGATGCAGAGCTTGAAATGTCTCCACTATTTTGTTTATTCCATTTTGTGCCAGTCCCAAAAGGATACAGGAAATTCACTGCAAAAAAAAACTAGGTATGAAAAATACTAGGGTTTTCTGTCTCAGGAGTTTTGACAAATCAACGGTGTAGTGTTCCTTGGAGTTATCAACCCTAATGCGCACCCCCTCCCTTGAGCAAACAAGGTTATACATAATTTCTTGCTTCATGCAAGGCCCATAGGGCCCTATGCAAAGAAAGCTAAGACTGATTCTGTAAGACACATGGGATGAGCAATATTTCTTTCCCTCCAAAGAGTACATGTCTAGTAAGAGGCATTGGCTTGGAGCTGTGCCTTGTGCTTTGGATAGGAGACTATGGGCTGGAGGGATGTGTTGGGCATTAGGGTGGACAGCCTTAAGAAACACCACAACACTGATTCACCAAGACTCCTGAGATGCCAAACCCTGATGTTTTTCATTTCCTTACTTTGTGCACTTTGCATTCTTCAACCCTAATGACTGCAGTAACATAGCTGTTTGCGAGGAATGTAATACACATATTACTTCCTATGTGAAGTGTACCATATACAACATACATTTTTTTATTTTCTAGATGCTGTCCCTTTTCAGGTTCACAATCATATTTCTAAGTGGAAAGAAGTGACCATACTTTTTTCTTAAGAAAACAAAAACTAATTTAAAACATTTAAAAATGTTTAATTGCTGATAGAGATGGAAAGATACACTAGAAAATGAAAGTGAATATAACTGAATCCAGATAAGAAAATAACACAGGCAGTAAAAAATGGGGACACGACATTTTTAGGTATGTAGGTGAAAGGAGGAAGGCCAAAGGAGGGATCATAAGGCTAAGGAGGGAAGGGGGGAGTGTGTGGAAGGGGACCAGGGAAAAGCAGACATCCTGAACAAATACTTTTGTTCAGTGTTCACAGAGGAAGGGGAAGGCAAGGGTCCTCTGATAGGTGTCAGGGGTATCAATGGTAGGGAGGCAGACACTAGTCCATTTACAGTGAAGAGGGTTGTAAAGGAATTAGGAAATTTGAACGTGAGCAAGTCAATGGGGCCGGATGTGATACATCCAAGGTTATTGAAGGAATTCAGAGAGGTGCTAGTTGCACCTCTGACAGTCCTGTTCAACCACTCACTGGTGACAGAAGTTGAAGTGGAGGACTGGAGGAGGGCAAATGTAGTCCCACTTCACAAAAGTGGTAGCAAAGAAGAGGCTGGCAATTACAGACCAGTCAGCCTGACTTCAGTGGTGGGGAAAGTAATGGAATCACTCCTGAAGTAAAAGATCGTGGAATACCTTGAATCCAGTGGCTTACAAGATCTGAAGCACCATGGCTTCACAAGCAGGAGGTCATGTCAAACAAATGTGATAGATGTCTTTGACTGGGTGACCACAGAAGTAGATCAGGGTGGAGTGGTGGATGTGGCCTACCTAGATTTCAGTAAGGCCTTTGACACTGTTCCACATACCAGACTTATAAATATAAGATGGGTAGCCTAGGAGTGGGTCCAAGGATGGTAAACTGGATAAGAAATTGGTTGGGGGATAGGAGACAGAGGGTGGTGGTAAATGGAGTTCAACCCGAGGGAGGAAGGGTGACCACTGGAGTGCCACAAGCATCAGTACTGGTTCCGGTCCTCTTTGATGTCCTTATTAGTGACACTGCAGAAGGACTAGAAGGGAAGGTATGCCTTTTTGCTGATGACACTAAGATCTGCAATAGGGTTGACACTCGGGGGGGATGAAGAGGGATCTAAGAAAGCTTGAGGAGTGGTCAAGAGTGTAGCAATTAAATTTCAATGTGAAGAAGTGCAAAATCATGCACTGGGGATGCAGAAACAAAGGGACAGAGTATAAAATGAGGGGAGTGGTACTGGCGACCACCAAACAGGAAAGAGACTTGGGGTTAATCATCTGATGAACTAAAAGTGGCCAAACAGTGTGATAAGGCAGTTGGGAAAGCCAGTGGGATGCTAGATTGCATAGGGAGGGGTATCACAAGCAGAAAGCAGGAGGTGGTGATACCGCTGTGTAAATCACTGGTACAGCATCACCTAGCGTACTGTGTGTAGTTCTGGAGACCACATCTCAGGAATAACATACAGAGTTGAGGATATCCACAGGAGAGCAACTAAAATGTTGCAGAGAGTGCATTACAAGCCTTATGAAGAGAGACTGAAGGACCTCAATATGTATACCCTGGAAAAAAGGAGAGAGAGGGGATATGATAGAGACTTTCAAATACCTCAAGGGTATAAATAAGGTTCAAGAAGGAAGCCTTTTTCTGAATAAAAGAGGCTCAAGAACAAGGGGTCATGCTGTAACGCTGGAGGGTGGTAGACTCAGGGAAGATGTAAGAAAGTACTTCTTCACAGAAAGAGTGGTGGATGCCTAGAACAGCCTCCCAGCAGAGGTGGTGGGGCAAAAACTGTAATGGGATTCAAGAAGGCATGGGATAGGCAAAAGGGAACCTTAGTGGTAGGGAAAGGGGGAGGTAATGCCAGAGATCAAGTAGGGTCTGCCGTGTTACAGTAGGTAGGGAAAATGGGCAGACTAGGTGGGCCGAGCAGTCCTTATCTGTCATCAAACTCTATGTTTCTATGTTTAATGTTACAAAAGGTAGGGTCAGTCTGTTTTGCCCAGTGTTGCTGCAGTGCTGCTTTAAGATTCAAAGTGGAAAAGATTACGTTAATTTACTGCTATCAGTGACAATGACCATGCTTTATGCGTCCCAGACTGACTGGTTTTACAAAGGGCTGTATGAAAATATAACTTGTTTCTAACTAGGACATGCAACTAAAATAATGAATGGCTTGACTGAATTACTTTTAAAAGTATATGAGTACTCAAAATGACTCAAATACCTGACTACCTCTGTGCAAAACGAAATAACTGGATTGGGATCCTGAAAACCTGGTTGTCAGGTAAATAACAGACAGGTGACAACGCTATAATTGGAGTTCAGTGGGGAGTAATTGCTGTAAGTAAAGGGAGGAATAATCTGAATCAATAATGCTTTAGAAAAACAGAGTGAGAGAGAGAAAATGCTGCTGGACTGCCTGCTGAATCATTAAAAAAAACAAAAGTTGTGTAATGTGAATTTCTTGAGCCTTCTTTCTCAGTTCCTACTTACAATTAAAAGTGCTGCTCCAAGTAGCTTCATGGTATGCCATCAGTTACCCAATCAGCCACCAGGCAACTCTGATCACGTATCTGCCTTCAAACATATGCATGTGTCAATCCCAATGTCATTTACTTGCCCATTCACTCATCTACTAAAGCCTTAGTCCCCACTGCTTTTAAACAACCTAGCTTTTCTGGCACAGTCCCTACTGGTTTTTACACAGCCTCTCTTTTCAGATAGTAAAACAAAAAAAGAAATCTTGTTTCTCGCTTCACCCACATGATGCCCTCTCTCGGCTGACCACCCCACCCCCCCCCGACGAGGCCCAATCTCGTCTGACCACCCTACAATCTTTGTCTTTTTTGGTGGACTGACCATCCAATGATCACTAAGACAGAGTACCACCCTCCTCTCCTTTCCTAATTCTTTCTCTGGCACCACTGAAATAAGATGTACATTATATAATTGCAGTGTACTTGCCTGTGTAAATTGTTCCCTGTTTTTCAGTATATTTTGTACTATTTGTAATGTTTTGTCCACCACTGACTTGGGACCTTTGAAAATGAGTCCTTGACTCAAAGGTACTAATCCTAAACTAAAATAAATAAATAAATAAAATCTTTCATCAATGGTGAGGGAAGACACCAAACTTCCTTGGGTAAAGCCAACACAGCAGCACCACCTACTGGCAATAATACAAAATCACAAAATAATAACTCTTCATTTCATGTACCTACTCAAACAAAATAATTTCATGCACTTACTCAAACAAAATCATTATACAATCTATTTGAAATGTATTTTTATTTAATTTTATTATGTATGCAAATAGTCAATTTTATAACAGCATTAAGGTTCTTCAGCGTGTGTGCTATGATGTGCTAATGTCACTTCTCTGGCGATTAAAGTTGATCAGCCTTAAGACTACACAACTGTGACATTATTCCACCTTAGAGCTGGACCGCTTAATTATAAAATAACAAGAAATGCAGGCACATTCAGATAACATTATTCCAGCTAGTAGGGCCATCACTAACAGGATTTTAGGTGAAATTTCAGATGCAACATGTGGTGTTCCTGCTAAGTCATTTCAGCGATAAAGGAAGCTGGGAATGAAGTATGTGTTTAGGTTTCAAGTGATAGCTTCTGCCTACTGTCTTCATGCACACTCTTTTGTGTAGATTTTAAAGATTATTGTTACATTTAGTATATGTGAGTCAACTGTGCTGAGGTATGAGTAGTGACAGGTCAAACAGAGTTAAGGCTGCAAGTTTGGTTTGACAATGCTGGTGAAAAGGTTGAACCCCTGCTGTTCTATCTGCCTGTGCACAAACATTTTACCCCAAACCCCAAACCCCAAACCCCAAACCCCAAACCCCAAACTTCAGTTTGCCTGGTTTCCCCATGAAATTAAAGAAAACAATACAGATGGCTATTCAATTCATGCCACACTGCAGTGTGTGCTTTGCTGTGTCTCCTCCTCCATACTTTCAATGCAGCACAAGTAGTGCTGCTCAGTGCTGCTGCTGCTAGTGGTCACCTGGTGGTAAAGGGACTTGGTCTGAAGAAGCCAGAGGATGTCTACCTGATGTACTCCTGCCATCCCGGTAAAATTACCCAGTTTTGGACCATGTTGGATGAGATCTACATACAGTAGGTAGCCAACAGCATCACTTACTCATGGCACACTTGCCATTTTCTGGCAGTGTGTGGGGGAGCATTAAGCAGAGCAGTTGTGCTGGAATCAGTGCATGGACAAAGGCAGTCCAGCACTATAGCTGCACACTCAGTAGATTTGGCTAGGCACTGGCAGTAGATACTATCTAGGGGCCAAAATAAGATTAGGGACCATTGAAAAAATGAAAAGAAATATATATTTGCAACCTGGAAAGGAGGAAAAATAAGCAGGTGCCGGGGTTAGTCACTCACTCGAATGGTTCAGAGTTCTCCATAGTCATCCCACAGGAGTGGATTAGCTGGCCAGACAATGGCACTGGCAATTACTAGATCAGGAGCAAAATGAAGCAGCTTAAGAGAGATCTTAATATTATATTTTGGACCTGTAAAGGAGAGTATAATCATGCAGGTGCACTTTGGGTGGTCTGCTTACTCACTAAAGTGGCTCCTTCATTGTTATCATTTATCAGCCTTAAAGCTGAGGAGTGGAGGCTGATGGTGCTGCTGCTGTACAACAACATAAATCGAAAAGCAAACCCTTGCTCTGCCACAAATGAATAAAAGAATAAATAAAAACTGTAATTAAGACTTTTACTCAAGGAGAAAGAGCATATTTAAAAAACAAATTAGAAAGAAATACATTGCCTCCACAGAGCAGTGTGTGGGTCAGTACAGAGTGGGGGTGGTCAGGTCACTGAGGAGGCTGAGTGATTGTGTAGTTGTAGTCTTCACAGTGCAAAAAAAACGTAAATTTCCTGTCTCATAGAAACATAGAAGATGATGGCAGAAAAAGACCAATGGTCCAGTCTGTCTGCCCATGGGTCTCTAGATAACCCCATGACCTGGCATCAATCGGAGTTGTATGCCTCCTCAACAGTTATCATATTCTTTCCCCTTCCTTGTCCCTGCCAGTGATTACTCTCCCCTTCATTCTATCCCAAGCATGTTTCAAACCATCCACATTTCCAGCTGCCACCACCTCGGCTGGCAGGCAGATCCATGGTTTCACCACCCTTTCCGTAAAGTAGTAGTCAGTATGGTTCAGGTTAATTATGGGCAAAGTGGGTATGGCATCCAACACAAAGATGCTGGATTTCAGGCAGGAGGATTTTGCAAATATGGGGGAGGTAGTCAGTGGGTACCTGGCCAGGATCGAGCCTAGTATGGACACAGATCAGAGATGGGAGCTCATTAAGAAGGGGATACTATAGGTTACCAGTTCCTGTAGCAGGACTCAGAGTTAAAAAGGCCAGGGCTAAAAGGCTGAGCTGGATGATCAGGGGGTTGTGGAAAAGGTGAGGAGAAAAAGAGTGACCTTTAGGAGATACAGGAAATCAGGGAGGGGGGATTGGGAAGAGTACCTGCAGGTGGCAAAGGCAGTAAAAACAGCAAAAGCCAACAAAGAGCTCAGGCTGGCGCAAGGCATTAAGGAGAGGGAGAAGAGCTTCTTCAGGTACATCAAGGAGAAAAGGAGCTGTAAAGAACAGATAGTAAGGATTAAGAAGGACAGGCGATGGGTAGAGAAGGGGGGAGAAAAGGCAGAAGCACACAATGACTACTTCTGCTCTGTATTTATGAAAGAGAGAGGGGGAGTGCTGCCCAAGGGGGGTAGGGGGTCAGTAAAGGCTGGGGAGGGAGTAATGGATTGGGTGATCGCAGAAGGTAGAGTGTTGGAGGGGCTTGAGAGCACTGAGGGTGGACAAGGCACCAGGGCCTGATGGCATTCACTTCAGCGTACTGAAGAAGCTAACAAAGATCCTGTCGGGGCCCTTGGCAGGCCTATTCAATGCCTCACTGAATTCGGGATGCTTACCCAAGGATTAGAGGGTGGCTCTCATGGTTACCCTGCACATAAACAGTCCCGCACCCCGAGTGGTGCCCTCAGCACTGGCGGCGCCTTTCCGGCCATTTACCTGGCCACCGCCATCACCACTACAATCGCTGGCACCCGGCTACCCTCCTGGTCCTGCACTCTGGATCCCTGACTAAGATGGTCCCACACCCTGAGTGGCGCCCTTGGCAATGGCGGTGCCTTTCTGGACGTTTACCTGGCCGCCACCATTACTGCTGCAACCACTGGCTCCCAGCCACCCTCCTGGTCCTGCACTATGGATCTGTAACCAAGGTACAACCACTGTATTTTCCTCCAGAGTCGATCTGCTGACGGCAGCGTTTTTCCAATTGGTGCGCCTTTTGCTGGGGACTCCTGATTGGCCCAGAGGGTAGCGCTAGGCTTCCGATTGGAGCGCCTCAAAACCCAGCTCTCTGGACTGCATTTTTTCCCTGCCTAACATAGAAACATAGAAACATAGAATTTGATGGCAGATAAGGACCACTTGGCCCACCCAGTCTGCCCATTTCCCTACCTGATGGATAAGCTGCAGATCCTAGTTAACCAGCAGCCTACTTCTTCCTACCCCCACCCCCTAGAATTGCCTTATGACTGTCCCATGCATGCTTGAATTCCACCACTGTTTTTGACTCCACAACCTCCTCTGGAAGGCTGTTCCATACATCCACAACCCTCTCTGTGAAAAATACTTCCTTAAATTACCTCTGAGCGCCTCTTCTATCTTCAAATTGTGCCCCTTGTTCTGCACACCTCTTTTGAAAGATGCTACCTCTTGGACTTTGTTGATTCCCTTGAGGTACTTGAAAGTTTCTATCATGTCCCCCCTCTCCCTCCTTTCCTCGAGGCTATACATATTAAGCTCCTTAAGTCTCTCTCTTCATATGTCTTCCGGTGCAGACCCTGCACCATTTTAGTTGCCCTCCTCTGGACAGCTTCCATCCTGTCTATGTCTTTGTGGAGATTGGGTCTCCAGAACTGCACGCAGTACTCCAGATGTGGTCTCACCAGCTGTCTGTACAGAGGGATAATAACTTGTTTTCACTGGTGATGCCTCTCCCATGCATCCCAGTATCCCCCCAGCCCTCCTTGCTGCCCTCTCACATTGCTTGCCCACCTTTAGGTCATCTGATATGACTACCCCCAGGTCCCTTTCCATTTTTTTTGTTGCTAGTATCTCACCCCCCATTGTGTACTCTTCCCCTGGGTTTTTGTTTCCCAGGTGCATTACCTTGCACTTCTTAGCATTGAATCTAAGCTGCCATACATTTGACCATTCCTCTAACCTTGCCAAGTCCCTCCTCATCCTTTCCACCCCACCTTGTGCATCAACTCTGTTGCAGATCTTTGTGTCATCTGCAAAGAGACATACTTTTCCTTCCAGTCCCTCTGCAATGTCGCTTATAAAGACATTGAAGAGGACCGGTCCTAATACTGAACCCTGTGGTACCCCACTAGTAACCCCCTTTTTCAGAGTGGACTCCATTTACTATTACTCTCTGTGTCCTATTCTCCAGCCAATTCTTTACCCAGGCTGTCAACTTGGGACCCACTCCCAGGCTGGCTAACTTGTATATTAACTTTGTGTGGGACTGTGTCAAATGCCTTGCTAAAGTCTAGGTAGGCCATGTCCACAGCCCTCTCCGATCAACTACTTTGGTCACCCAGTCAAAGAAATCTATCAGATTTGTCTGGCATGACCTTCCCGCTGTGAATCCATGCTGCCTTGGGTCCCTGTGCCCTCTGGCCTCTAGATACGCAACAATTCTTTCCTTCAGAAGTGATTCCATCATTTTCCTACCACTGAGGTTAAATTAACAGGTCTGTAGTTTCCTGCTTCTGCCTTGCTCCCACTTTTGTGAAGGGGAATCACATCTGCCCTCCTCCAGTCCTCAGGTACCACCCCATCCTCCCATGATTTGTTAAAGAGGGTAGTCAGTGGTGTCACTAGTTCTATCCTTAGTTCTTTTAGAATTCTGGGATGAATCCCATCAGGCCCCATTGCTTTGTCCACCTTCAGTTTTAAGAGTTCTTTCAGAACTCTTTCTTCTGTAAATGGTCTGGTATCAACTTCTGTATCCAGAGTGTTTCTACTGTTTGTTTTAGGTACCTCCCCTCTTCCTTTGTAAATACTGAGCAAAAATATTTATTTCATATCTCTCTTTCACAGTCACCCTCTGCCCACCCTCCCTCCCATTTATTAAGCCTCACTGATCCCTCCCTTGGTCTTTCTTTGCTCCCTGATGAACCTATAAAAGGTTTTATCCCCCTTCTTAACTGAGTTGGCTATCTTTTCCTCGTTTGGGCCTTTGCTGTTCTGACTGTCTTTCCAGCTTCCTTTTGCTTTAACTGATACAGTTCTCTGTCCTGTTCCTTCTGTGATTCCTTGTACTTCCTGAATGCTTTCTTTTTCTCTTGAACCTTCACTGCCACTTCCTTTGAGAACCATAGTGGTTTCTTACCTCATTTCGTTTTGTTTATTTGCTTTACACAAAGGCTTGTTACCTCTGTGATGGCAGTTTTTATTATTCCCCATTGTTCTTCCACCCCTCCTTCCTGCCCATTTGCTAGTGCATTCCTTAGGCACTCACCCATTTTGGCAAAGTCAGCCCTCCTAAAATCCAGTACCTTTGTCTTTGTATGGCTTGACTCTATTGCTGTGTTTATTGTGAACCATACTGTTCGATGGTCGCTAGTTCCCAGATGGCTACCCACTTCTCTCTGTGATCCTCTCTTCATCTCCATTTGAGAGAACCAGGTCTAAGATTGCTCCCTCTCGAGTGGGCTCCAATACTAGTTGTCTAAGGCCTGCCCCTGTAGGGCATCTAGAATAACCCCACTCTTTGAAGTGGCTGCTGCAACTGCACTCCAGTTAACATCTAGCATATTCAGATCACCCATCAGCAATATCTCCCTTTTCTGCCATTCTAAGTATTCTTTCTATCATTTTCTTGTCCATTTCCTCCCCTGAGAGGTGGTCTGTATACAACTCCTGTCAGCGGATTGTGGTGCCATTGCCTGCCTCCAAATTGACCCACAGTGCTTCTTCTCCTCCCTGTTTACCCTTTTGTTCTGTTGCTTTGATTTCTTCTCTTATGTAGAGAGCTACTCCTCCTCCTCTTTACCCTCCCTGTCCCTCCTGTAGATAGTGTGTTCCTGGTATGTTTACGTCCCAGTCATGGTTCTGTGTGTACCATGTTTCTGTGACTGCCACAATATCCTGATCTTCCTCCTCCATCAAGGCCACTAATTCAGGAAGCTTGTTACCCAGACTACGGGCATTGGTACTCATTGCTCTCCATTTTTTGATGGCTTTACCTTCTGTAGCGGCAACCCCCACTGACCTTTCTACCTTGGTCTAACAACTTTTTCTCTAGGCTCCGGGACTCACTTGAACTGCTATATTGCTATATTGAATTGTTATATTTTACTGTGATTGCTAGCTCTTCTTCTGAATTTATTTACTGGAGATTTTACCATTCTAACTGCATGTAACAATGTTAATGGCCAATACGGCACATAGAGCCTAATTTTCTCTTGAAACTGCTGACTACTTTCTTTTTTTCTACCCTTTTTTTTTGCCTGCCCCACCCTTATTCTTAATTTTTTAGCACTCTCTCAAACCTCAGCTCCCCTCTTTGCTGTGTATTTCAACTTTGCTCTTGACTCCTGACCTATCCCCCCACCTAAGCTGAAACCTCTGTCTCACTGATGTAGCTAACTCTTTATCCCCTTGATACCCCTCCCCACCTTACTCAAAATTGTTAATTTCTGTCTTTGTTTCTAACTTAAGCACCCTGACCCCCTGCTGAGGGTCTGCCACCAGTTTCCCGCCCCCGCTAGATTCTTTTTTTTGTCACCACTACATTTCGCCACTGATAATTCCTTTTCTCCTCCATAGGATGTCCCATGCCCTGAGCAGAGCCCTCGGCAATGGCGGCACCTTTCTGGCCATTTACCTGGCCACCGCCATCACTGCTGCAACCGCTGGCTCCCAGCCGCCCTCCTGGTCCTGCACTCCGGATCCCTAACTAAGGTACAGCAGCTGTGTTTTCCTCCAGAGTCAACCCGCTGACTGTGGCATTTTTCTGATTGGTGCACCTTTTGCTGGGGACTCCTGATTGGCCTAGAGAGTAGCACTAGGCTTCCGATTGATGCGCCTCGAAACTCAGCTCTCTGGACTGCATTTTTTCCCTGGCTAACAACTTTTGCTCTAGGCTCCGGGACTCTCTTGAATTTTTGCCTGCCCCCACCAACCCTCCTAGGCCTCCTATTAAATACTCTACTTGTCCCCACCCTCCTAGTCTCTCTCCAACCCTACTCGCTCTCTCAATCCTTTCTCCCCTGCCCACCACCACATAGCTAATTTTGGTCCAATCTGTAGGTGCACTACGTCTCCCTAATTTCTTGGGATTTTGACTGGCCTCAGCTACTCTAACCAGAACTGCCTATAATTTCTATTTCCCCTTCTCGGCTTGCAGTTTCTCCCCTCAGCCCCCTGCAGGCACCCACACTCTAATCTGACTGCTAAGCCCTGAAATAAGAGATTGCTCTCTGCTACATCTCCCTCACCTCATTACACTGACAGTTTCTGCTATAGTCCCTAATTCATCTTAAGCTACTAGTCTCGGGGCCTAAAAATGTATAATCAGTCACTGCTATTTCTCCTCACAGGCATTGTTACAATTGTTCAATTATTATGGTCCCTCAAGCTGAATCCGTTCTCCCACATTATCAACCAAATGACTTCACCTTTTCAAATCTTCTAGTGGGACCTGCATTTCACTGTGATTCCACACAGTTACTTATTAACAAGACATGGGTCCACTTGATTGCCCATGCTCACAAAAGCAGCTCCTTACGAGCTCATGCCCTATCACCTTTCCTGCATTGTAAGCTCTGGTACCTCCTATTACTGGCTATTTTGCTTTCTGGCGATATACAACCAAACTCTTTTCCCCTAAATCCAACAGCCACTCCTATTCCTAATGTAAAAGGTCTACTTGTTACTCACCATAATATTAGGAGCCTTGAGCGAAACTTTGCTGAACTTGAATCCTGGACTGCACTCTATAATATGCCTCACTGAAACTTGGTTGAAGCCATGCACCCCTGACTCTCGGTGCTCCCTACCAACTTATAATCTCCTGAGAAATGGCAGGCCAGCTGCAAGGGGTGGTACAGCCATATATTTCAAGTTTCACCTCCAGCTCTCTTTAATTAGCTCATCACCCCTAGACCACTGTGAGGCACTTCATATCCTCCTCACCCTAGGAACAAAGAAGCTGTTTATTGTCTGTGCTTACAATCCCCCTACCCGTGGCTTAAAGGGGCTGGAAATGCTACTTGACCAAACCGCTTCTCACTCAGGAAATAGCAAAGTTCTTCTACTGGGAGATATTAACATTAACAGGCTGGGCAGCTCTCAAGTGACAGCCCTGACTAAACTACAAAGCTGCGCCCTGCATCAACTTATCCCTTTATGTACCAGAACTGCTCCTCAATCAAATACCAGCACCCTGAAAACATCGTTGATGTAGGCATCCTACTTGATGCCATTACTGACCACTCCCCCACTTTCTGTATTTGGGGTAAAGGCAGGCCTGAACCTATGAAGCCCCATTTCCTTACTTTCTGTAACTATGCTAATTTTGACCCACAGGCCTTTTTGTTGAACGTCGCTTGCACCGACTGGTCCTCTCTCTATAGGTCATCGGATGCTCAGTCTGCCGTAGACATCTTTTTTGACTAAATTCCTAACACTACAAGAAAACCACAGTCATCTTGTGACCAGACATGTAAGAAATAGGCAGACCCGCTGGCTGAAATCTGACCTCCTCTCTAAAATTACTTTTGATGGACAACTGCTGGTTTTGGTACAAGAAATCTGGACTACTTGAAGATTTTCATATCTACAGAGCACTGAGAAATGTCTGTAAGAAAGAAATCAAGCAAGCGAAAAGCTCCTACTGCAAGTACCTATTAATAGACTCCCAGGGGGACCCAAAAAAATTCTGGTCCCATATTAAGTTCTTCCTGGGTTCAAACCAGTCCTCTACTCCTAATAACATGTCTCTAAAAGGCATCCACTGTAACAACCCCCACACTATTGCAAACTTCTTTAACACACAATTTGCGGACCTTACTCAGTACACCTCTACTTTCCCTACCACATCAAATCCTGTCATACAAGCAAACTCCACCGGGCCACTTTCCACTTCGAGTCCATCCAAAGAAATGAGGTTCTCAGACTTCTACGAAACATCTCAGAGTATGCAGCCATGGGGTCTGAGAACCTGGAACTCAAGCTCCTAAAATTAACTGCCCCACACATAGCTGCTCCCTAGCTAAGATTTTCACTCTCTTTGTGTGTCAAAGTTCTGTCCCTGATATCTGGAAGATGGACAGAGTCACCCCTGTGCATAAGAAAGGTGACCCAACAAATTGCAGACCCATTGCCATCCTATCTGCGCTCAGCAAAATTCTTGAGAAATCAGTTGCCAACCAAACTACTGACTTCCTGCTGAAACATGACCTCTTAACTGATGCTCAACATGGCTTCTGCAAAGGGCACAGTACCACTACTGCCCTGCTCAAACTCACGTCTGACATCCTACTAGCCATGGACTCTGGTTGGCTCATGGGGCCATTTTCATTGACGTGACCAAGGCATTTGATCTAGTAGACCATTCCATCCCCACTGCTACTCTCGTCTCTCTAGGCTTCTCACCTAATGTTGTAAACTAGTTTAATAGCTATCTAACTGATAGGCCTCAATACGTAAAATTTAACTCCACCTTCTCTGACAAAGTTACTATCAATATTGGTGTACCTCAAGGATCTTTCTCAGGTCCTCTGCTTTTCTCAATTTTTATCAATATCATCACTTCTAATCTCCTCAAAACTTCCTCACTATTATATGCAGATGACATTGTACTGTATACCAGTTCCAACAGTATTGAGGATATAAACTCTCGACTCTCTTATGACTTTCAGGTTATCCACCAGTGACTTGCAAATCACAAACTTATTCTAAATAAATCGAAGACCCAAGCTATGTTATTTGGCTCCAGACTCAAACTTAAACTCTTCCAGACACACTTTGACATCTCCTCCCCTGATGGCACATCGGTAGGGGTGGTAAACTCCTTCAAATATCTAGAGGTCACTCTTGACCCAACACTGAGTTTTGACCTCCACATTCAATCCACCTGTAAGCAGGTTAACTTTAAACTTGGTATCGCCTACCGCACTAGTTATGCTCTCACCCCGCCTGCCAGGCTTGCCATTGCCCATGGGATATTACTTCCCTCCCTCACCTATGGGGTTGCCACATATGTTTCAGCCTGCAACTTGAGTCTATGAAAGTGGGATGTTACCTATAATAATATTTGTTGCTTCGCTTCTTGCTCCCCCAGGCTGAAACATCACTGTCTTCTCTACACAGATCTGGGATGGCTTCCTCCCCAAGAACTAAGGTCTTATGCACTTGGTTCTACTACTGACAACATCATCAGATCCCGTTCACCTAAACCGCTGGCCAGTCTCCTTCCCTACCAGAAAACCAACTATGCTTTGTGCTCAGCGGACAATGTCCCTGTTCTTATTCCAAGACATCGCACTTCAAAAGGTGGTCGTGCCTTTGCCTGTTGTGCACCTTATTTCTGGAACACAATCCCTTTAACCCTACATCAAGTTGCATCCCACATCTTTTTTAAAAGAGAGCTACGCCACTATCTCTTCTCCTCTTACGTATGCTCCTGTTTCAAACCACCCTAACCCCTACTTTCAAATTCCCCCCCCCCCCACTCTTTGTAGTCTCCTGAGAGCCTGGGGTCCATTCCAACAGGGAGCACTTCCTTTCAATCACACTTCTTAACTTCTAGCATTCTATTATTCCTTTTTTACTTTTCCCTTTCTGGTTAATTTGTGAGTGCTGTCTCTTCTCAAACTTCACAGCCTTCCTCTTTCATCATCAACTTGACCTTACTTGATAACATGTACTTTACTAAACCATAAATATCCCCCCATCTATTGCCTTCTTTCTCTTTCCACCACTCTCACTATCTCCCCTTTCACTACACTCCGCCTGTCTATTACTTGCTCTCACAGTACTTTATTCCTCATTGTTTGTATACTGCTCAGTCACTTTAAAAATTGACTTGATTGTATTTGTCACTTGTAAACTCAAATGCTGTATTGTTTTTGTCATATCTACTGCTGTAAATTGTTCAGCATATACATGTAATCTAGTATTATGTACAAAAAATTTTCTCTTGAAGTTTGTCTTTGTACCCTCCCGGGTCGTGCCTGAAAATAGTCGTTTTGGCTAGTGCACCTACCAAGTAAACAAAAATTAAATAAATAAGATCAGCCCCAAAGATGAACCAGGGAACTATAGACCGGTGAACCTCATGTCCATCTTGGGAAGCTAATGGAAATGATCCTGAAGGAGAGGCTAGTGTCCCTGCTGGAGTTCAGTGGGCTGCAGGACAGTAGACAGCATGGCTTTGTTGTAGGCAGATCCTGCCAAATCAACCTGAGAGATTACTATGACTGGGTAATTAGGCAGATGGACAAGGCCATGCAGTGGATGTCCTGTACCTAGACTTCAGCAAGGCATTCAATTTGGTGCCGCATGGGAGACTTGGAATAAAACTTGAAGGCACAGAGGCGGGAGCAAAAATGGTGGGATGAGTGACAAACTGGCTGCAGGGAAGGCAGTAGAGGGTGGTGGTGGAAGGGGAACTCTCATCCCCAAGGGCAGTAACGAGCGGGGTTCCACAGGGCTTGGTACTGGGACCAGTATTATTTGGGATATTTACTGCAGACATTTCCATGGACATCAAGAGCAGGATCAGCCTGTTTGCCGAAGACACCAAGATAGGGGCAGTTGTGGATGACATAGAGGGGTGGCAGAGTTTGCAGGAAGATCTGAAAAGGCTGAAGACCTGGTCAGACACTTGGCAGCTGGGGTTCAATGCCAAAAAGTGTAAGGTACTTCATTTTGGGGCAAAAAATCCAAAGAGAAACTACAAACTGGGGGGGTGCAGCTGGTGGAGACTGAGGAGGAGAAGGATCTGGGGGTGGTCATCATGGAATCAGCGAACAACTCAGCATAGTGTAGGAAGGCAGCAGCAAGGGCCAATAAAATGTTGGGCTGCATTGCAAGGGGAATAACGTCGAGGAGCGTGGGAGGTGATTCTGCCACTGTATAGATCATTAGTTAAGCCTCATCTCTAATACTGTGTGCAGTACTGGTGCCCGTACCTGTAAAGGGACATTAAATTACTGGAAGGGGTGCAGCGCAGAGCAACTAAGATGATCCAGGGACTGGGGGACCTACCATATGAAAGTTAAGCTAAAGAAGATGAACGTGTACTCGCTGGAGGAGAGGCAGGACAGAGGGGATATGATTGAGACATTCACGTACATGAGAGGGATAAACAAGACTGGTATGGAGGGGCTCTTCAGGGTAAGGGTGGGGAGAGACACTCAAAGCCATGATGTGAGACTGGACGGGGGAAGGTTCAGGAGGGAAATGAGGAGACACTTTTTTAGAGAAAGGGTGTTAGCATGGTGGAATATGTTATCAGCATGGGTGGTAGCATGTAAAACAGAGGGCTGCTTCAAAAGGGGCTGGGACAGGGCAAGAGGGATGATAAAGGGAAGGGGGGCAGCTGCAGAATCAAGCAGTCTCAATAGACCAAATGGTCTTTTTCTGCTGACAAATTTTGTATGTTCATATGTTCATAAGTAATACTTTCTCACATCCCTCATGAACATTCCCCTGTCAGTTTCCAGTCATGCTCCTTGTTTTCAAGCCGGTATTCCTTATAAACAGTTCCCAGAATCCATCTTGTTAATTCCTTTTAGGAATTTGAAGGTCTCTATCACATCCCCCTCTCCTTTCTAGTCTCCAATGAATACATTATTAAGTGCCCTAAGTCATCCCTCTTAGGACTTCCCCTGCTGACCCTGAATCGTCTTCATTACCCAACACTGTACTGCTTCCAGCCTACACTTGTCGTTTCTAAGGTGAGGGCTCCAAAACTGGACACAGTACTCTAGATCTCTAGATGTGGTCTCACCAGAGATCTGTAGAGGGGAAGTATCACCTCCTTCCTTCTACTGTCAATACCCTTCCCTATAAATCCCAGGATCCTGTTAGCCTTACTGATGAAACATCACGCTTAGGACGCGAAGCACTGGGATTAGTGCTGTGGTACAGTTTCATTTTGTATACTGGATGGCTTGATCTGCAAGTTATTTTTCAATTTTATTACTTTCTTGAGTGCTGCCTTTGGTTCTTTATTCGTATTGTTGTTGTTAGCTTAGCACCCGCTCTCTCCGTGAGGTCCCATGCAGATCCAGGACCCATGAGGCACCCCACTTCTGACCTCCCTCTCTCTCTCTCTCTCTCTCTCTCTCTCTGCTTTGATACCATTTAACACAACCCACTGCCATCTCACTTTAGTCAATTCTCCACCCAACTGACTATATCTGTAGCCACCCCAAGGTCCTCCAGCTTCTTAAGCAGGCATCTGTGAGGCACAGAGTCAAAGGCCTTACTGAAGTCAAAATACAGCAAATCCATGTCATGCCCTTTATCAAATTCCTTTGTAACTCAATCAAAAAAGACTATTAGATTTGTCTGACATGGCCTCCCTGACACAACACCATGCTGTTTGCTATCCTGGAGATCATTACCCTCCAGATAGTCCACAAAGTCAACTTTGTTTAGCACCTCCATCAGTTTTCCAACAATAGAGGTGAGACTGATGGGTCTGTAGTTGCCTGCTTGTTCCCTGTCCCCCCCACCTTATGAAATAGAACCACGTTTTCCACCCTCCAGTCCCCTGGGACAACCCCTGTTTGAAGTGAACTGTTGAAAAGGCATGCCAGAGGTTCAGCCAGTTCATCTGCCAGCTCCTTGAGTACCCTCAAATGGATCCCATCTATGTCCGTGGCCTTGTCTGTCTTGAGGGCTGCTGTCCCCTTTCATACTCTGTCCCCAGTAAACATGGCCTCCCCATCTCCTGGATCCCTTTCACAGACACTTTAATGCCACTATCAGGTAGAGGACTGATATAGCCTGCCTGGTGAAGATGGAGCAAAAGTAGTCATTTAGAACTGTAGCCTTTTGCTCCTCTTCTATCACATGGCCCTCACCCCTCAGTCTAACTAATCCCCTACCCCTCCTTCTTTTTCATCTATGTAGCAGAAAAAAAATGCTTTTTTCTGCGCTTGCCCCCCTCAGCTGGTGGCAGCTCTGTTTCTGCCTTTGCATTCCTTATCACCTTCTTTGCCTTGTTCATCTTCTGGAGGTATTTCCTTTCTGTATCCCCCTGCCTCTTTCTGTATTTGTGAAAGGCCATCCTCTTGACCCTTACTATTTACCTGACTCTTGCTGAAAACCAAAATGGTTTCTTGAAATTATTTCTTTTGGTTACTTTCCTCAGACAAAGCTGCGAAGCTTCAAGAATGGCCTCTTTAATTAGCCTTCCTCCCTCCTCAATCCCGCCCTCTTGTTCTCCCCCTTTACTTTACTTTATTTCAAACCATCTCTGAGTTTGCTGAAGTCTGCCTCTCTAATATCGCAGACCACGGTACTATAGTACATCTTCTCCCACTTGAGGGCAACTTCAAACCAAACCAAATTGCGGTCACTATTTATGAGCGGCTCCCTAACTACTGTACTACTGGTTTAACTGAATCTGTGTTAGTGAACACCACATCTAGGGCAGCATCCTGTCTTATGGGTTCCCTTACAAGTTGCACTAGTAGGCAGTCTTGAAAGACATCAAGCAAAGCTTGACTTCTTTTTCTTCTGGCCAGTGGAATGTCCCAGTCTACATCAGATAAGTTAAAGTCCCTCACTATCACATCTTCCTTTGCTGTTCCCCTTCTAATTTCTTCACTGAGCTCTCAGTCCTCTACCTCTCCTTGGCTTGGAGGTCTATAGCATATCCCCAGATGTAGCCTTTTCCCAGATGTTGCTGTAAGCTGAACCCACAGAAACTCAATCTTCCCTGAGTTGCACTTCATATTCCCATCCTCCGATTCCTCAATACCCTCTCTGACAAATAGTAGGTGGCTATGCCGCCCCCTCTCCCTACTCACCTGTCCCCAGTAGTATGTGTCTAGGCTCAGTTAGATCCCAGTTATTTTTATCTGTAGCCCAAGTTTCTGTGATGGCCATGATATCTGGCTTGGATTCTGCCATCATCGCCTGCAGTTCACCAATTTTATTGCCTAGACTCCTGGCATTAACACAGATCCTTTTCCAGCTATCTAATGAGCCTGTCTTGTTCTTCAGCCAAAACTTCTCTCTTATTCTTTCCTAGGTGTATTTGGTTTGCAGCATCCTTGGCGTGCATACCTACTGTCACTCTATCAGTCTGAGCCTGAGTGCTGTTAGTCCCCAGGCAAGGGAAAGACTAACTAGGATCCCTGTCCCTGCATCAGTTAGTATGGCTCCCCCAGTGCTAGTCTCCCCTGCAGTTAGTTTAAATGTCTCTGAGAAAGACATTGAACTTTTTCCCCAGTGCACTGGTCCTTTCCCTGTTCAAATGGAGTAAACCCCACCTAAAAGGCCTCGGGGCCTCCTATCCCAAAAGTCCCCCCAGTCCCCTAAAAAATGATATCACTTCTCCTGACACCATTCCTTAAGCCATATTATAAACTCCTCAATTTCTGGTCTTCTTATTCTGTCTTCCCTCCCCCTTTACCCCAAATAGGGAGGACCCCAGAGAAGGCCAGGGAAGCTGAGCACGCTCTCAGCCTTTCCCCTAGCCCCTGGAAACTCTGCTTCACATCCTCCATTGACTGGTTGGCCAGATCACTGGTGCCAAGGTGCACCAGCACACTCTTCCCTTACATAGAAACATAGAAGTTGACAGCAGATAAGGACCACAAGGCCCATCCAGTCTGACCATTTTTTCTACCTTATGAATGCGCCATAGGCCTTTACTCTGTCAGTGGACTATCTATTCATACTCATCTGTATTGCTTCCTTATGCCTATCCCATGCCTGTTTGAAGCCCTGCATTGTATTCATATCCACCACTTCCTGAGGTAGGTCGTTTCATGCATCCACCACCCTTTCTGTGAAAATGAACTTCCTCACATTACCCCTTAATTGGCCTCTCTAATCCCATGCTGCACCCTCTTGTTCTGCTATTTTTCCTATGTTGAAACATGTTAGACCCTTTCACCTTGTTAATGCCCTTAAGGTGTTTGAATGTTTCGATCATATAACCTCTCTCCTTCCTTTGCTCTAGGGTATACATATTGAGCTCCATTAATCTGTCTTCATATGTTTTCTGATGCAGTCCCTGCACCATTTTGGTTGCCCTTCTCTGGACTGCCTCAATTTTGTTAATGTCCTTGTGAAGGTGCTGCCTCTAGTACTGCACACAGTACTCTAAATGGGGCCTAAACAGTGTCTTGTAAAGAGGGATCATTACCTCCCTCTTATGACTTGTTATACCCCTACTAATACACCCCAACATCCACCTTGCCATATCTACTGCCTTAGTGGTCTGCTTGGATGATTTCATGTCATCTGTAATGATGATACCCAAGTCTTTTTCTTCCCTTGTGATTGCCAGCAACTCCCGTCCCAACCTATAGGTGACTTCAGAGTTTCTCTTCCCTATGTGCATGATCTTGCACTTCTTCACATTAACCCCAGTTGCCACTCTTCCAACCATTTTACCAGTTTATCCAGAGCTCTTCTCATTCTGCCCATCCCATCTGGATCATCCACTTTGTTGCAGATCTTGCTGTCATCTGCAAATAGACAAACCTTACCCTCCAGTCCATCTGCAATGTCACTGATGAAGATATTGAAGAAGACTGGCCACCCCAGGACTGATCCCTGAGGTACCCCACTTGTGACTTGCATCTCTTCCGACTGTATACCGTTTACCACCACTCTTTGTTTTCTGCCCGCCAACCAGTTTGCCATCCAGTTGACCAACGTCTGACCCACCTCAAGCCTACCCAGCTTATTAATCAATCTTTTATGTGAACAGTATCAAGTTTTTCTGTAGTCAAGGCAGACCTCACATCAACTGGCACTCCCTTGGTCCACCACTCTAGTTACCCAGTCAAAGAAATCTATGAGATTAGTTTGACAGGACTCTCCTGTTGTAAACCCATGCTGTCTTGGATCCTGTGCTCCTATGGATTCCAGGTGTTGCACTATCCTTTCCTTAAGGAGTACCTCCATAATTTTGCCCACTACTGAGGTAAGACTGACTGGTCTGTAGTTCCCTGTCTTCTCCCTGCTACCAATCTTGTGGAGCTGGATCACACAAGCCTTTCTCCAGTCTTCTGGGACCTCGCCTGTGCACAGATACTCACTAAACAGTTATGATAATGGCTCTGCTAGTTCCATCCTTAGCTCCTTTAGTACCCTGGGATGTATGCCATCTGGTCCCATTGCCTAGTCCACCCTGAGCTTATCGAGCTCTTGTAGCTCTTGTTTCTTTTCTGAAGGGACCTCCCTCTCCCCTGTGTCCATGGTGCTAAGCTGTGGGCCCTGCCCACTCCCTCTCCACCATCTTCCATATAAGGCTTAAATCCCTGCTGGCTGAGTTACTTGGAAGGCACTTAACCATGCCCCACCTAGATGACCCATTCTCCACTATCTTTTCCACTCTCCAGAACATAGAATCCCAGACCACCAGGGATCTCCTGACTTTCTGACACTTTGGAGCCACTGAGTTGTCTTACCTTACCCCACTCATCAACTGCGAGTCTTCCCTAGTGGAGTCAGGTTCCTGGTCCCCTCCTAGGGGAGCAAAGCAGTTTGTAATTGGTATAGGTTTGGCTAGGGCAGCCCCTTTCTGGCTGGCTTGTTCCACAGAGCCCTCCCCACCACTCTCTATGCCCCCGTGCCAGTGGGCCTCTGTAGACATGGCAATGGGGAGGCTGAGCTCCAGCTGAGTTGGAGACACAGCTTGGATATCTCCACTCTTGCTGCCTCCAGCTTCATCCTGAGTTCTGGTATTGACCTGCAAATGGGGTAGTACTCTCTTCTTCAGAGCACCATTCTGGAGATGAGTGCCTCACATCTGCTACAGCTAACAATATCCATAGGGCAGGAATACTCTAAACTTTTAGATCGCTGTAAGCCCTGGTGTGCTGACAATATAGCGGATGGGGCTTGCAGTGATCTAACAAGATTTTTTATCTCATGTGGCAGTTGCAGCAAGGTAGACCAACTTTTTCTGGTCTGCCTTGTGGGACTCCTGCGGGCTGTTTTATGGAGCTTGCATCAAATATGTGGTGCAAGCTGCCATAATAGGTTAAAACTGTCACAACTGTGCACGAGATTATAAAATCAGTTTCAGTTGCAGGGGAAGGGTTTGGCGCACTGCCCGAACCAAAGTGTCATGGTGCAGGGCTTGACACAAGTCTTGCACCACTTTTTTAAAATCCTGCCTATAAAGTCTAGTAAAAAGTGACTATGTTCAGTACTATAAGAGAATACCACAAAGACTGCAATTAATGTCTACCATAGCTGATCCCTCTCTATATAGATAATTGGCTAGCATGCCTTGCCAGTAGCTAGGGTGTGTGGAAAAAACAGTAATCTGATGATTCAGATATTGTCCAATCAAGATCCTTGTAAAAGACCTTTAGGCCCAGGGCTGGATACACAACACAGCCTGAAAGTAGAAAAAAAAAAACAAGCAATGACTATGGTTTATTAGTTACTAGTCAGTGACTGGCTGCTGCTACTCACAGTCACAAAGAGTCAACTTGGTATGGGCAGGATCGAAGACAGAGAGAACTGATTTAAAAAAATTATTAAGACAGACTTCCTCCTTGTCTCTTGACTGGATCTCACTAAGTAGTATAGCCTAGAGGTTAGAGTAAAAAGCTGCAAAATGAGCTTGGTACATCCAGCAGACCGAAGTTTGATTCCCACAACCTCCACTTGCATACTGTGTGACTCTGAACAAGTCACTTAACCTCCCCAGTGCTCCTGGGTCACCCCTGAAAACAGGCACTGGTGCCTAGTGAGCCTTACCCAGTTACCAAAGAATTAAAAAAAAAAAAATACCAAGAAAGCAATTTATTTTTTTCCATTAGCTGCTGTAGTAGTCAGCAATTCCTGCCACCCAACACTCATTGGATTTGTACATCAGGCCAGAAGATGTGGTCTACTCTAATCTTCACTCTAGTTTAATGGGTGTATGCAACCACAATGTGGAATAATACTTTTGCAACATGTTTTTAGCTGAAGGCTAGTTGTATGGTTGGATGTTAACTCTCTAGAGGTACCACAGGAGTGTGAGCCTTTTGGCTAAAGATACCTTAGAGGACCCCAGAAGAACTGCATAGCAGGAGCTGCAAACAAAGAAGAGGACAAGCATTTGTCAATGCCGAATGTTTGATGCTTGATAAACAGTTTGTGTTTTTCAATTCTGAGCCCAAATTTTGAAGATACTTGTTTTATGATTTAACTTATAATCATGACTTGTACCATTTATAATATATTGGCTGAAATGTCATTTCTCACATTAAGTGCGAAAACACATCTCATCCAGGATTTTAAAAATGACACATGTCATGTTTATGAGGTGGTATGGAAAAATGGCTATGTTGAAAGGTTGAAGTCAAAATATTGAAAATTAGGAAAGTTATGAGTGAACGCTGAAATAGTGTAACGTTCAGTCATAACCTGGGCATTTTACCATATTTATGCACCAAATTTTCAGCACAGCCTTTATATTACCCCACCTAATGAACCTAGTAGGTGAACATTTTTAAATCCCTGCCAAAACGTCATTCTGTACCACTGAAGCGTCATTCCATGCCACAGGTACAAAAACGCATTTTGGCCAGGATTTGAAAAAAGACACCTGCAATGTTCATGAAGGTCTGTGAAGAAGTAGCTATGTTTAAAATTTGGGGTCAAAATATTGAAAGCTACCAAAGTTACAAGCTTGCGTTTATGAATTCCAATGTAGGCTCATAACGTTCCTGTTTTTTAATGCTTTGCCCCAAATTTTCAACATAACCTTCTTATGATCCCACCTCATGAACAAGTGCTGAGAAAATATTCAACTTCTGTCAGAAAGATGACTTCATGAAATGACTGTGAAATCATCATTTGAGGCGCGAAAACACATTTTAGCCAGGATTTAAAAAATAACAGCAGTCACATTCATGAGGTGCTATAAAGAAATGACTATGTTGAAAATTTGGTGTCAAAATATTGAAAATTACCAGAGTTACAAGCCTGTGTTCACAAATGTCAATGTAGGCTCATAACTTTGTTGTTTTTTATTATTTTTGCCCCACATTTTCAACGTAGTCTTCTTATGACCCCACCTCATGAACAAGAGCAGAGAAAATGTTCAACTCTTGCCCAAATGGTGATTTCATGCAGTGACTGCCAAATCACCTTTCTGGACAGATTTATCTAATGTCACTTGCATAGTTCATGAGGTGGTGTCCCAAAACAGGTATGTTGAAAATCTGGGGCACAAATATCAAAAAATGGCCAAGATATGCCACTAAGTGCAAACCCCCATTTAAAAACATTGAACTACATACCTGATTTCCTCAGTTCACAGTCCAGCGCTGAAGAGTGAAGATGTGTCTGCAGTCCAGAAAAGATGATGGTGTTAGACCCCCGTAGGTAGGTAAGTAAGGGCTTGGGGGGTGTGAGATGGTGGATGCTGAGTGGAAGGGTTGGGTGGAGGTGAACTAACAGTGCAAAAGACATCGATGGACTGTTTTCTTTTTTACAGGCTTAAAATAAATAAATGGGAAAACAAAAGAAACACTGAGGGAAGGTTTTCTTTATTTCAGGTTTTGACACTGGGGGATTGGGCACCCCCAGTGTCAGTGTTATTTTTGTTGGGGGGTGTGGAGTGGTGGGAGCTGAGAGGAAAGGTTGAGTGGGGGAAGCATAGTTGTGGAGTGCCAGAAACGGACATCGATGGATGGTTTTGTTGTTGTTGGAATGCGAGGAATTTCTGTGACTTTGGGCATGCGTGTTAGCATGGATGCTAATGCACATGCCAGTGTCACAGATCCAAACACTGGCTCCTGACAATGAAAGCCTCTCAGCTGTTCACTGACATGGCTTCATGCAGATCAAAGGACCAAAGCCCTCTCTGATTGGAGCGGCTTCGGTCCTTTGAAGTACAAAAAGTCTCTGTCCACAAAGCCAAGAGCTGTGTCAGACCACAGTGAGTGGTCATTGGTGTAGACTGCTGAGCCCCTGATATTATGAACTGCTATGAGCTCTGCAGTGACACACCTCCCAAATCTCCTTGTACTCATCCCAAAACATGTTGTTGCTTGGGCATCAAATGTAAAAATGATGACAATGACAGCTGATAGCTGGTGATGAGGGATAGCAGACTGAGGCATGACTTCCAGAGTATGGAAGGAATGGCAGGATTATAGGAGACAGCAGGCCACCATCTGACCCCCAACTCACAGTAGAAATTTCTTATACTAGGAAATGGTGCTAGACAACATACTTTATGACTTCTGGTATTCAGGGGAGAAAAAAAACTACGGTGGAGGAAATCTCTGAGGATCCATGGCCTCAGCTCTCATCCCTCCTGACATGGGTACTAGTATTAGGCTCCCTTTACTAATTTGCAATTTCAATTCAGAGGAAGTTTTTGAAGGCATACCGCTCACTCTTTCCCTCTGATGGGATAATGTTGTGGGACTGCCACAAGTCAAAGTCAAAAGAGGCACCTCAAGGAAGAAGGCCCCCCCAAACATTGGTGGAGGAGACAGCAACTGCCGAAAAGCTAGCACCCAGCCTCAAGACAATGAGAAGGCCTATTCTTGACTGGAAACTAAAGGAAGGGGATACAAAATGAGACTAGGTGAACCTTAGGTAGACACAGGGAGAATAGCTTTCAGACAGGCTGCTGATGTGGCCTGCACAGCTACATGAACCCCTGTGGGCTCAGGGTCCCAACCTCCAGCAGCTGAAGTCTTAAGTACTACACCATCGGGTGCCACCAACCATGGGTGTGCATGACTGCAGCTTCCTCCAGAGAGGCGGACCTTCTCATCACCCAGTCAGACTGCCAGGAAGTACAATGGGAAACAAGCGGCCTAAGAAGGACCCACCTACGACGAGGGACTCACCCTCTAGATGCAGACTTTGTGGGGAGTGAATAAGTTGACTGATAATGGTCAGTGGGAATGCATCCATAGAGTCTGATAGTATGATACAAAAATGGACTGATTAGTGAGCAGTATGATGAGGCTGACAGGCCGAATGCTTGTGAGCAGTATGATGAGGCTGACAGGCCGAATGCTTGTGAGCAGTATGATGAGGCTGACAGGCCGAATGCTTATGAGCAGTATGATGAGGCTGACAGGCCGAATACTTGTGAGCAATATGATGAGACTGACAGGCCGAATGCTTGTGAGCAGTACGATGAGGCTGACAGGCCGAATGCTTGTGAGCAGTATGATGAGGCTGACAGGCCGAATGCTTGTGAGCAGTATGATGAGGCTGACAGGCCGAATGCTTGTGAGCAGTATGATGAGGCTGACAGGCCGAATGCTTTGTGGAGCAGTATGATGAGGCTGACAGGCCAAATACTTGTGAGCAGTATGATGAGGCTGACAGGCCGAATGCTTGTGAGCAGTGTGATGAGGCTGACAGGCCAAATACTTGTGAGCAGTGTGATGAGGCTGACAGGCCGAATGCTTGTGAGCAGTATGATGAGGCTGACAGGCCGAATGCTTGTGAGCAGTATGATGAGGCTGACAGGTCAATGTTTGTGAGCAGTATGATGAGGCTGACAGGCCGAATACTTGTGAGCAATATGATGAGACTGATAGTCGAATGCTTGTGAGCAGCATACGATGAGGCTGACAGGCCGAATGTTTGTGAGTTAGTATGATGAGGCTGGACAGGCCGAATACTTGTGAGCAATATGATGAGACTGACAGGCCTGAATGCTTGTGAGCAGCACGATGAGGCTGACAGGCTCTAATGCTTGTGAGTAGTACGATGAGGCTGACAGGCCTAATGCTTGTGAGCAGTACGATGAGGCTGACAGGCCGAATGCTTGTGAGCAGTACGATGAGGCTGATAGGCCGAATGCTTGTGAGCAGTACGATGAGGCTGACAGGCCGAATGCTTGTGAGCAGTACGATGAGGCTGACAGGCCGAATGCTTGTGAGCAGTATGATGAGGCTGACAGGCTGATTGTTTGGCTGAAAATAGACTGATATGATAGAAACTGAACTGAATGACGAAAGTATTGAAAATGTGAATGCGAATCAATGGTCATTATCTTAGAATACACTAAGCCGTAAGCAGAATTGCTTAAAAGGAACAAGTTAAATGGTTGCAGTTGTTGGCAGAACCAGGTGAAGCAACTGAGCACTAAGCATGCAGAGGAAACTGCAGTGAAATGTTTGTAAGTGTTGGTTATGAATAGCAGGTAAATAAGTGAACTGGTAGGAAGTGTTTGGATATGAAGTAAGCAATAATACCCGGCAGGGTGGGTGTTACTGGGATATAACGGACCGCCCAGGAGTGTAATGAGGCAAGACGCCGCAGGCGGAGGGCCTTATAGCCCCTGGAAGTCCATTATATTCCATAACGCCCACCCTGGAGGGTATTATTGTACTTAGAAAATGGGCTATGTATAAAATTGTATGTAAAAAATTTGAAATATTAAATAAATATAATAAAGTAGATACCATTTAGTAAAAACATGTGTTTATTGTAAAATAGTCGCTCAACTTGTATTATTGCCAACAACTGCCAGTAGAGGGTGCCAGTGTTTTATTGTAGTAGTTTTGTTACTGAGGTGGTGATCATCCCGAGAACTGTCCTCCCCCTCCAAATTAGTGTTCTTTCTTTCCGGGTTGGTTGTTCAAAGGTAGTGAGTGGGCCGCCGCACTGTGCAACTGCTGAGCAGGGACTGAAGTTCAGGAGCACGACTCTAAATGAGGTTGAGCAAGCTGGGTGAAAAAAACAAAAGTATGTGCGCAGAAAGAAGTAGATCTGTACGGCTTTAAACGGGGGTAATTTTTCGTGTCACAGTTCTCTGTATGATTTGCTTACATCGGGACTGTGGAGCTACAAAGGGGAAGGCGAGCGGTGAACGCCAAGCTGTGTGGTGCAATGTGGGGGGTGAGCAGTGCTCGCTAAACTATGTGCAGCACTTTTAAGCCAAGCCATAGTTGTTTACAGTAGTGCTGTTGTGGGAGAAAGAAACAAAAATTTTTTGGAAACAGTTGCGGTTTAAAATACATTGTAATTGAGTGGTGACGGGATAAGCGGGTGGCTCCAGTGGCAGCAGGTCAGTGGCTACTTTACCGCTCACCTAGTGGGAGTAGAAAATGGCAGCACTGAAGTTTCAAAACCGGGGTGGCCCCAGGATACTTTAAGTAATGGGGCACCCCAAAGTAGCACTTTTTATTTAGCAGGTGTAACCCCTAGGTGGCGCTATCCCAAGGGATACTACCCCTGCCTGCTTGGCTACTGACAGGTTGAGGGGCCTAGATTCAATGACGGGTGCCTCCACCCCGAGGTCAGGGTTGAAAGTAGTTAAACTAACTTGGGCACATCCCTCTGGGACACTGTGACCCCCCCTTAGTTCCCACTAGTGGCCCACATAGTACACGGGAGTTACCTTCCCAATACCCCACATATGAACTCGTTTTACACATATAGATACCACTTACCCTTGAGACAGATTCTGCAGCACGTCTCTGAGGATCCCCTGCAAAATAAGGTTAAGCAACATACACAAACACAGGTTGCAGTGCTGGTACTATATGTACTGACACCACAGACTGTATAAAGTTCAATAACAACAAATCTGGTTTATTCAGGGGACTGGAACACGGAAGGGGGAAATCAGGTTAATTGGCAATATTCAAACCACAGTACTGTGCATACATATAGGGTCCAAAAAGTCACACTCTGGGTACCCAGGATGGTGGGGAGCTAGCCAGGTCCATTGCCTGGGGTTGGCCGGCTGGTGCAGCTGGATGGGACCCTGTAGGAAGAAAATATATGCACAACCAAATTGTAATCCGGAGCCGGATGACTCAGTCCATGATCAGAAGAACACAAAGCAATCAGTTGATACACTTTGATTAAATGAAAGGTGCAGGGAGTTACCCTGATTTGTACTCACAAACCCCAAGCAGAGAACTGAATGGAGGAGGTTGCTCTGGATGGTCAGGATGAGCAGGGCATGGAGATGAGGCCCTCGTGGCAGGGCCAACTGCTTTGAATAAGAGACGGATTCAGTCGGTTGAACTGAGTTCAGCTTCCAGCTTCAGCTCACAACTAACTGTAATCGGGGGATTAAAGTCGCAATCCCCATAAGCACTAGACACATTCATATGTAAAGGTCATTACTATACCAGGCAGCTGCTTCTCGATCCCGATCGCAAACACTGCAAAACCTGAGAGCACACACAGCATCAAAGTCCCCAACAGGCTGATCGCACTTCTGCAAATCCTTGGTCTTCTACGGGCAAGCCTGGTTCTGCACACTTCTTCCTTTTCTCCACAACTCAGATTCGTCTGAAGAGCACTCGCTAATGGCTACAGGCCGACTTCAGGACCTTACACAGCCTTCCCGCGCGAACTGCACACCACAGCAAAACAGAGCTCCTTCTCCTTTCACAGTCAACTTGCATCTGGCTCTCCAGCAACAGTTCAGGGCATTTCCCTTCGGTTTCACACAAGTTTGGTTGGTGAATTCAGCTGTCAATCACACAGGGCTCCCTCAGTTGGTGCAAAAAGGCGCCAATGTCCAAGCTACGATTCCCAGAAGCACCTGCCATATGTTCCCCTTTAAGCAGGCTCCAGGTGAGAGTCCAAGTTCTGGTTGGACCAAACAGTCTCCATTTTAGGGCTCCCCTAACCCAATTGGCCCAGATCAACAGTTTAGGTCCAAAATGGAGGGGCAACACACATAGAGTCCCAGCTGCAACAAAGGCAGGCTAGACAAACTGCAACCTCACCAATGCTCTAAATGATTTCAGGCAAACAGTTACATCTTTCAGGTGGGCTCCTTCTACGCTTCTAGCAACTGCAGAAACGGAGCGATTAGGCAACAGCTTGGGTGGGATTCGAGCATTAAACATACAGTCCCCCCATTCAAACTAATTTAGCCTGTGAGCACGCAGCTCTTAAAGAGACAGTACCAGAGGCTCTAAAAGCACTCACAAGTTAAGCAGCTTAAACGCCGAACACCATTCAGGCTGGGAGCACTTAACCAGCTCCTAGAAGACTTTTGGGAACCCCCATTTGCAGGGGGGTTACACCGGCATTGTTGAAAAAAAAAAGCATGGCTGTGCAGACTTTTAGCCAGTCGGCATGCTTTATTTTTCAAGCCCATTTTCTAAAGGCAGGTAAAACATACTATGACACAGACATGAAATACTTAAGCAATAATCAGTGATGGGGTGTGGGTTGTTATGGGACTTACCTGTGTCTGGTGTGTCATGAGGCCACAGCCCAAGTGATGAAAACCACACCAAAAATTAGTATATCCCAAAACTACCCACACCCTTGAGTGGATTATTGTGATTATTCAATTTGCACTACAGTTTGAAAAAAAATATAAGGCAAGAAAAACTGTGCAAAATATTTTTTATGGTCTGAAGGGGAAAATGTGCTTATGCACAGAAAAACAGCCCTTTTGTAGTCGACTATATGGCAAAAAATGCAAGCAAACTGCTGACATGTCTGAGTATGAGCACAGTTTTGACACTCCTGTTAATCACGTCTTTTGTCTGGAGAGATACAGAAGTGGCTCACCGAAGGGTGCCTAGATACAAGGAGGCTGAGAAAGCCACTGCTCACTTGCGTTTTTTAAACGTTAAAGACATTTTTTGAGTGCAGTTTGGACACCCCTGTTAATCAGGTTAATTGCCTCTTTTATTTGCAGAGTGGAGGAAGTGGCTTACCAAGGGATGTCTGGATAAGAGGAGGCTGAGAAAGCTTCTGCTGACTCACATTTTTTAAACTTGTAAACCATTTCTTTGAAGAGTCTCCACTGGAGTCATGTCTGACTAGATACAGGCTGTATCAGGGGCCGATGATGCTAGCTATTGTTACGTATCTCAGCTTTCTCACACCATGTCTCAGCTCTCAAAGTTACAATTGTAAAACTTATGGAATTATTCAAAAACATTCGACTATCTCAGCTTGTCTGTGATCCATGTTCAGCACGCAGCAGGCAGGAGTGTTATGTTAGAATATTTAACACTCAGTTTTAGTTCAGCTCTGTGTCTCACTTTTGAGAGTCCCACAGAGAGAGAACTTACCTATGTCTAGTGAAAGTGCTTAGTTCAAGTGACTATGGCTGGATCAGCAGCTTGAACTGAAGCACTTTTATTTTCAGTACAGCAAGATAAGTGTTTTGTTGCAGGGCTGCCATTTGTTTTTCAACAATGGTTTGGTTTTCTGCCTGATTTATGTTGTTGGCAGAGAGGGAATTGAAGATCAGTTGAAGGCTTCAGTATCTGCTAACTGAAAACTGCATTTACTGTAAACTCAGACGTGTTGACTTTTTCTGAGGTCATGGTTAGTGTTCACGGTGAATGAGGGAAAATAATGATGGCTTTTTTGTTGTTGAATTTTTGAGGGGCGGATGCATTATTTTATACATAGTGCTGCTGCCAGCTTGGATGACTGGCACTTTTTGCATCAGTTGTTGTAGGATTAACCCACAGCTAAAAGTGCCAGTCAGACAATACAATGCAACATTCTCAGATCCCACTGTAAAATGCAGCATAACAGAGACAGGACATAGACTCGAGTAGGCACAGTGAAAGTACATTGCAAGTAAGCAATGAGATGCATGAGGACAAAGAGCAGCAGGAGAGACTGCCCCAAAAAGGTGGAAAGTAGAAAGCTACAGCTAGAGGAGCAAACAAAATACTAACCCAGAGCTGCAGACGACAAACCCCAAACAAGAAGACCCCAAACCGAGAAGAAAGCAGCAACCATGGGGTGGGGATGGGGGGGCAGAGCTTCCAGCTGTTGCAAAGAAAGGGAGCTTCCCAATACAGCTAAATGAAGCTGGTTCATATAGGCAAGGAAGAGGATGTGGGTGGTTGTCCCACTGTCTTGCCTTTTAATTCTGTGCTGCAAGTGTAGTGCTTGGGATTATTCTCCTGTAATGCCCTCCCCCAATTTGGGGGTTTACCTTATGCCCATTAGTTCCCATTTGCTCTCCTCCTCTATAGCACCTCCTAAATCCTGCCGTTTTTTTTTCTTGTTTCCCAGAATCTTCTTGTGCCCCTGGAGCCCCAGAGAACTAGCCCCAGTGTGAATCCAGCCCAGCTGGGCTCAAGAAACAGCTGTACCTCCCTGCTGCTCAAATTCGGCACCCCCGGGTGCCACGGAGATCGCACATGTGCAAGGCTACACCTTAGGTCTCTCGACCGCTTAATTTGCGGTCGAGTGGGAGAGTGTTCAATGGTCCCAGTGTCCCTGTCTGCAAAGTAGGACCTGGTGACCACAGCAAGGGCCAGGAGAGCCCGTTTTCTTAAATAAATAAAGAAATCCATGAAGCATTAGGATTGGGGTTCATGAATATTAATGAGCCAGATCCCCGGTCCCTTATGAATATTCATGAGGGTATGTCTGCCCTCAGGGAAGCAGTGTTTCGATGGCTTCTGAGAAAAGAGAAATAAATGTACAAAAATAATAATGCAGCTACTGTGTTGGGGGACATTTAAAGCAAATGTCTGAAGGGAAACAAGTTAAAATAAATATAGTTAAACTGGCTACATCAGTAACGTTGGGACTCAGATAGACAGCCAGCCTGCTGCGATTCAGGGGGTTCAAAATATCGGCAGCAGTGACAGGAAAACAGACTGAGATAAATGCAAAAGTTGGGCAGTGATATTAAGGACACACATATGGCCATTGAACTGTGTGGCATTTGGGCAAATATTAATTATTCTGGCTGCACCAGGACTTGATTTGGGACTGTGTTAAACCTGCTTAAGTGACTGTGTGTTCAGCAGCCATTACAGAGCAACAACAACTAATCAGAAAAGCCTGGATTTAAAAGCTAGGACTTGTGGGACATTTGCCAAAGCTCATGGGAAACTACCAAGTGTTTATGGGGAACTGCAAGGACCTAAAATCAGGCGCCAAAACAACAAATCAACTGTGCATCGAGGAGGCTTAATGAATAATTCATTTTTGTGATTGACAATCAGAGCTAAAGCAACCAATAGCCTCACCCAATCGGGAGCCTCAGGTGAGCCCCATAAAAGACAGTGTTTCAGCAGATTTTTCAGATTCGAGTGGTAGTCCCCCACGGGATTTTGGGCTCAGGCCCCCAGTAAACTAAATGGACCTGGGAATCCAGTGTAAGCCTCTCCACAAAGGAGGGAGTTTTGTTCTTCTTCGCCAGAATTTAAATCAGCTTAGTTTAAAGTAAAACCTGCTAGCCTGGGGGTTGCTAGAGAATGTCCTCCAAGGGCTAGCCCATCCTTTCCATGTTTAGGAAAAACATGGACCTGGAACTTGATGTCCAGCCAGCTGTGAGAGAGCAGAACCTGCCACAGTGGTGAGAGAACTGAAGACTTCAGGAACCTTAGATGATGGAGAGCCATTCTGTGAGGATGCCTGAGTGAGTAATCTTGTACCCCCTGGTGCAAGTAAAGAAGAGAGCTTATTGGGGCTGCCAATGCCCTAGAAACTTAACTGTTTGGAACTGTTCATTGGTCTGCACCCTGCATTTGCTGCGTTTAATCATTGCTTAGCACAGGTGGACCTATGTGAGTTAAGGGGCCCGGAGTGGTCCAGGTTGTATAAATGTGCTGAAATGTGTTTAAATTGCTAAAGTGCCAACAGGACTGGAAAGGGAGCACTCAGATCCAGTGCTCATCCTTACTTTGCCTGGGAGGTTCAGTATTTGTTTGGTATTGTTGAGATGTCCTGTGGAAGCTGTGAACCTCAGCCATTGCCACGTGGGACTGAGACATCAGGTTTGAGTTTGCAAGAACTGCAGTAATTGCTCAAATTGCTAGTGAAAAAAATGGTATTAATAAAACAAATTTTCTTCAGATAGGGGACATGGAGAACTGTGTCACCCTAGCCCTAGGGAACAAGTACCCATTGAAAGATTTAAGTTGGAAAGGACCATGGTGGCCATGCTGGCCCATGGGTGAAGAATTTACAGTATAAAATGAGCTGCATGTGCTAGGATTATAAATGTGCTGGATGTTCAGGGAATGCAAAATGTGGTAACTAAAAGGTAACCACCTGGTTACACTACAGGTGCTTTTAGTCGAAACAAAGGAGCACCAATTTCAACATGCAGGCCCCCCCCCCACCCGCATCCCTTTAAAGAGACTGTATATAGTACAAGTGTTTAATGCTTTCAAAGTCCAGACTTTAATCTGCTTAATCTAGCTGACCAATGGACAGCTGCACCATTCCTCAGGCCTGCACCTCTAAATGGACTGTGGTTACTAGATACCCAGATTAAGGCTGGGATTTTGGGGTCTCATACCAAATGTTGGGGGACTGCTACCAGTATGGGTAAAATAAATGTTTCTGTGTCATCTGATTTATGCAATTGAGCTAGATAACCAAAGCTCTGGTTACTTTAGAGGTTGGTGAGATTGTGATTACAATGTGATTTAAAATGCAACTTATCTACCCAACTGGAGGGTTTCACCAGCACAAATTAAAACCATTGATCTACCTATAAATATTGTAAATACTGCACTGCATAACCTCTACTCCATGCTTCCCCCTGTTCCTAAGCCCTTTCCTCCTGTAAATAAATTGTTCATTGTTGTTTTTGCAGATACCTGCGTCATGATCATATTGGGCCCTATGCACGATGCCAACGTGCCGCGTAAACCAGGCGCATTGGCATCGATACACATGAATGCTGCGGAGCGGGATTCCGTGGACCCCATGTGGCATTCACAACCTGGGCACAAGACAGTTGCAAGCCTCATCCCCGGCCACGCGGACAGCAACATGATGGAGGCAGACAGTAGATGTGCTGGGGGTGGGATGGCACTACGTGCCAGTCACAAAGTTGCGTAGTGCAATCCGCAGGGGGGCGTAGTGTGGAGCAGGTTGTGGCAGTAGGGACCCTGCTGTAGCCCACTGCTCGCCCCCACAGAAACCACCCGCTGGATGCAGTGGGACAGTGAGACAGCCCTCCATGCTGCCCCAGCCCACAAGGCAGATGGGGAGGGCTTGGACAGCTGATCGGGTGAGTGCTCACACATCACAACACAAGATGCTGCCGTCTGGGAACCATACCCAGGCAGTGTGCCAAGCCACCCAGTTTGTGTGCAGGCAACCTCCCTCCTGCCACCACATTGCATTCTGCCACTGTATGGTTTGGTGTCCCCACCCCAGCACAAGGCAGTACCCGCCGGTGATGGCAGCATGGCCCCCCCAAGTGGAGCTCCTGCCCCATTCGGCGGGTCTGCTGCCCCCCCGAGTTTCCTCATGTCTGCCTCCGTTTACAGTCCTGTGCCAAAGATCCAGCTGTACCACCCCTGCCCCACCCACATTGGTGACCAGTGTACCCCCCACCCACTTTGGCACCTATGAACCCCTGCCCCATAGCCGTCCGCCAGTGCCACAGCCAGGACTGGCCAGCGGTGCAGCTCACCCACACCTCCATGGCTGCTGACCATCCAAGTGCTGCCGAGCACTCTGCCTATTAATAGGCATTGCACCCCGCAGCACTTGGGGTGGGTGAGCTGCGCCACTGGTCGGTCCTGGCCATGGCACTGGTGGGAGGATACGGGGTAGGGCTCATCGGTGCACGGAGGGTGGGGGCACACTGGACAGCAATGTGGGGGCGGATACCGGGGCTGGCAGCATGCCCTGGGGATCGGGGCCCTGTGTGTGTGTGTGGGGGCGGGTTGTGGACCTGCTCACAGTGGGGCTCGGGGCACCGGGTGTAGGGTCGGGGTCAGGGGGGTTGTTACTGTGGGGTATGGACACTCTTGTACTAGGGAGCAGCCTGCGGGCCTGTAGTGGATTTACTCCACCAGGGGCCATCTGTGTGCTGGGAGGGTGCCTTGCTTAGTGGCAGGTGCAGGGGTCCAAAGGGCAATAGGGACATGCTGCATGGGTCCAGGTGCCTGTGGTAGGCATTAACATACCCGGACCTGTGTCTTTGTGCAAGGGATCCACTGTGGGACCATGCCAGACATCTGATTGGATGCCCGGCTGGGTCTGTGACTTCACCCGCTGCCACCCTGCATGATCCTGCATGCCTGGAGTGTGGTGCCATGGACAGGTGGCGACGATTCGTGAATAACAGTGGGTACGCACCTGTGCACAGGTGCAGAGCTGCGCGGGCGAGTTACATGCCTCCAGCACATATAACCCGCCCATCCGTGCATAGGGCCCATTATTAGGATCCAGTCAATAAATGGTAAACTGCATTACAATGTGGGGAAATATTATTGTGTCATATTCTGGGGTGGCTTTTGTTACTAGTGGGTGGGAACAGTATCCCAGGGGGTTGCACCAGGTTCCATGCCAGCTCACTTAAAGCTAAACTCTGGGTGGAGGCACCATAAAATTGTAATATCTTGGATAAGAACCAGTTTAAAGTAATCTTGGGAATCCAGGCCCCTTAACCTTGTTGTAGCCAGACAAGGCAGGGGTAGTAGCCCTTGCAGTAGCGCCACCTAGGGGTTACACTCCTGTGTTCACATTTGACAATCCCACTAAGTGCTTTTTTAACCTGTTTGGGAATAAATTTCCCTTTGTTTTCACTATTCTACATACCCAATAGTACTTTATTAGCCTAATTGGGAATAAACTTCCCAGTGTTTGTACTCACAGCAGCTACATAGTAATATATTTTAGTTTATTGCCCCACTTGGGATTATTCTCCTGTGTTCATACTCAATGCACACACTAAGTGCTTTGTTGACCTGTTTAGGAATAAAATCCCTTCTATTTACACTTGCAGCAACTGCATAGTACACTAGATAATTGTCCCACTTGTAATTATTCTCCTGTGTTCACACTCAACACATGTACTAAGTGCTTTGCTGCCCCATTTGGGAATAAATTTCCCTTATTCCAGTTTATTACCCCATTTGGGATTATTCTCCTATGTTCACACGACTTACTCACTAGTGCTCTATTGACCTTTTTGGGAATAAATCTCCCTGTATTTTCAGTACTCAGTCAATGCACCCATTAAGTGCTTTATTGCCATGTTTCCCAAAGCTAACAATTACTCAATGCACCCACTAGTGTAGTGTTGCTCAGATAGTGTCCCCATGGATCTGACTGTGCTCCATCGGATGATGGCATTATCTGGGCAGGATCCGACCCGGGATCCAGACGAATATGGAGGTTGGATCCCAGGTTGGATCCTGCATTATCCAATGTCAGATCCAGGGATCTAGCACCAGATCCCTGGATACAGCATTGGATAATGCGGGATCCAACCTGAATCCAGGGAGTCGGATCCATGGTTGGATAGCTGCTACTATCCAAAGAATCCACTATCCTGCCAAAATGGCAGGTATTTGGTGGATCCAGATTGCTCAGGGTACTATCTGAGCATCACTGCACTAGTGCATTCTTAACCTGTTTTGTAATACATCGCCCTTATTCTAGTTTTTCACTCTGCTTGGAATTATTCTCCTGTGTTCACACTCAGTGCATGTACTAAGTGCTTTTTTGTCCCATCTGGGAATAGATTTCCATTATTCTAGTTTATTACCCCATTTGGGATTATTTTCCTCTATTCACTCAGAATGTACCAACTAGTGCTTTACTGACCTGTTTGGGAATAAGTTCCTATGTGTTTTCAGTATTCAATTAATGCACCCATTATTTGCTTTATTGCCATGTTTGGGAATCAATTTCTCAGTGTTCGCAACTACTCAGTGCACCCACTGGTGCTTTTTTGGTTTGGGAATAAATTTCCCAGTGTTTTCACTACTTAACTCATCACATCCACTAGTGCTTTATTGATCTGTTCGGGGATACATTCTTCTGTGCTTTCACTACTTGATGTACCCATTAGTGCTTTACTGACTCATTTGGAAATAAATGTCCCTTTGCCTTCACTACTTAACTCATAGAAACATAGAATTTGTCAGCAGATAAGGACAGCTTAACCCACCTAGTCTGCCCATTTTTCCCTGTCAATAGTATCACAGCAGACCCTGTTTGATCTGCAATGCTTTCTCATTCCCCCCATTCCTTTCCACTAAGATTCCCTTATGCCTATACAATGCATTCTTGAGGCCCACCACCTCAGCTGGTAGGCTGTTCCAGGAATCCGCCACTCTTTCTTTGAAGAAGAAGTACTTCTTCACATCTCTCTTGAATCTACTCCCCTCCGACTTCATAGCATGTCCTCTTGTTCTTGAGCACCTTTTTGTCTGAAAAATACTTTTCTCCTAGACCTTAATAACCCTTGTGAGGCATTTCAAGATCTCTATTATATCCCCCTCTCCCTTCTCTCCTCCAGGGTGTACATGTTGCGCTCCTTTAGTCTCACCTCATATAGCTTTTAATGCAGACCCTGCACCATTTTAGTTGCCCTCCTCTGGCTGCCTCCACTATGTCTATGTCCTTCCAGAGATATGGCCTCCAGAATAGTACACAGTATTCTAGGTGAGGTTTTCCTAGCAATCTATACAGAGGCAGCACCACCTCCTTCCTTTTGCTGATGATACCTCTCCCTATGTACCCCAGTCCCCCACTAGCCCTTCCAAACTGCCTTGTTGCATTGCCTGGTCACCTTTAGGTCATCAAAGATGATTACCCCCATCTCTATCCTGCTTGGTGGTCATCAATAACACTTTACACATTTTGTGCTCTGCCCCTGGGTTTCTGTGCCCTAAGTGCACTATTTTGCACTTTTTCGCATTGAAGCCCAGCTACCAAACCTTTGATGACTCCTTGAAAGTTCCTGTTCATCCTTTCCACCCCCTGGAGTGTCCACCCTATTGCAGATTTTGGTGTCATCCACAAAAAAGTAGACCTTCCCCTTCAGCTCCTCTGCAATGTCAGCTATAAAGATAGAGGACTGGTCCCAGCACTGATCCCTGAGGCACCCCACTGAACACCCTCTGTTACTTGGCTTGAACTCCATTTACCACCACTTTCTGTCAGCCATCCTCTAACCAATTTCTTATCCAGTTTACTACCTTTGAGCCCACTCCTAAGCTACACAGCTTGCTTAATAGTCTCCTATGTGTAACAGTGTTGAATGTCTTAAATTCAATCAAAGAAATCTTCCAGATTTTTTTGCCATGACCTTCCACTCATGTATCCATGCCATGTCAGGTATTGAGACCCATTAGACTCAAGATACTCTATTATACTCTCCTTCAGCAGTGATTCCATTAACTTTCCCACCACTGATGTCAGGCTGACTGGCCTATAGTTGCTGCCAGACTCCTCCTTGCTACCACTTTTGTGTAATGGGACTACATCTGCCCTCTTCCAGTCCTCTGGAATCACTCCTGTTTCCAGTGAGCTGTTAAATAGGACTGTCAGAGGTGCAGCCAGTACCTCCCTGACCTCCCTCAATACCCTAGGATACTCTGTGACAGGGTGGAATAGGACCCTGTGCCAGTTGTTATGGAGAAAGTGTTTAAATGTAAGGATATGTTCTATTCTCCTCTTTTCTATCTCTTGTCTGTCTTGTTGTGCAACCAAATTTTCCTGTGAGACCTAGGATTTGATCACCCCGACAATCTCACAATTATTTGCCTCTCGCTATCTGTCAGGCTTCCCTTGCTGTTTGTCTTTTTCTCCCTTGCATATCTGCTGATACAAAAATATATGCAAATCATTATGTGGAAATGTAGCTGATATTGGGATTGCTCTGTATAGAAATGAGATAGTGTTCATTTTTGAAATGTATATAATTATAGTTTGATATGATTGCAAAGAGCTATTGGAAACTCCACAGGTTAACTGAGTGCAATTTTTAAGCCTTTTGCAAAAGAGCTGTGGAAAAGGGGTCGCAGGTCAGGCACACTGTGTTCCTGCCAGCACCTGCCTGACATATACAAGAACACTTTGGAAGATACTTGTTAAGAATGGTGGGTTGGAAGGACTTATAAGACAGAGCTGCAACTGCTTGCAAGTCGGACACAGAAACTGAAGGAAAACTCCGATGGATCTCCTCTATTTTATTTTGCCTTTGTAAATAGTTATGCTGAACAATTTTATTTTTTATGTTACTGCTAGTTCAAATAAATATTTTTGGTGAATTCTACAACTGCTCCTGGTTTTCCTATGCTTCATGACCTGTGCCTTGATGACATACCCCATCTGGTCCCACTGAAATATGGAAACATAGAAACATAGAAGTTGACGGCAGATAAGGACTGCAAGGCCCATCCAGTCTGCCCATTTTTTTCTACCTTATAAATGTGCCATTGTCCTTTGCCCTGTCAATGGCCTATTTATTCATACTCATCTGTATTGCTCCCTTAGGCCTATCCCATGCCTGTTTGAAGTCCTGCACTGTAGTCATATCCACCACTTCCTGAGGTAGGCCGTTCCATGCATCCACCACCCTTTCTGTTAAAAACAACTTCCTCACACTACCCCTTAATCGGCCTCCCTCTAATCTCATGCTGTGTCCTCTTTTCCTGCTATTTTTCTTATATTTGAAACATGTTACACTCTTTCACCTTGTTAATGCCCTTAAGGTGTTTGAATGTTTCGATCATATCACCGCTCTCCCTCCTTTGCTCTAGGGTATATATATATTGAGCTCCGTTAATCTGTACTCATGTGTTTTCTGATGCAGTGCTTTGCTCACTTTAAGATTAGTGAGTCCCTTTAGGAGTCTTTCCTCTGAAAAAGAACTAGTGCCCACCTCCTTCCCTTTAGAGCTCCTGTTACTTTTTAGTGGCCTCACCCCTTCTCCTTCCACTGTGAACACTGAACAAAAGTATTTGTTCAGGAGTGCTGCCTTTCCCTGGTCCCTCTCTGCACAGTTCCCACCATCCCCTTTTAACCTTACAATTCTTCCTCTGGTCTTCCTCTCTTTACTTACTTACTTAAAAAATGTCTTGTCCCGTTTTGTTATCACTTGGACTATTCTTTCCTCAGTTTGAGCCTTTGCACACCTTACTGTTTTCTCTGCTTCTCTCTGTTCCCCTGATACACCTCCCTATCCTCCTCCCTTAGCATCTCCTTGAATCTTCGGAATGCTACTCTTTTAACTTTTACCTTTTCAGTCACTGCTTTTGAGAACCATAGCAGTGTCTTTTTCCTTTTCCTTTAACTCAGTTGTCTGATGTAGAGGTTTGTTGCCTTCAATATGCCCCCTTTTAGCTTCTCTCACTGTTCCTCCACCTCACCAAGGAGATCCCCCCTGCCCAGCTATCCCTGAGGCATTCACCCATCTTTATAAATTCTGCCTCATGAAGTTCAGGACCTTTACACTTGTGTTGTTCAATTCCGCAGCTGTCATTATATTGAACCACATTGTACAGTGATCACTGGTCTGCAGGTTGGCTCCCACCTTGATGTCTGCAACAGTCTCCTTGTTAGTGAGTACCAGATTCAGTATTACCCCATCATGAGTGGGTTCATTGACTAGTTGTCTGAGGAACATCCTCTGCAGGGAGCCCAGGATGTCACTACTTCTAGTTGAAGCAGCAGCTGAGAGGCTCCAATCTATATCTGGCAGATTGAAGTCCCCACCAGTAGCACCTCCCCCTTTTCTGCCATCTTGCCAGTGGCTTCCACCAATATCTTATCTAACTCCTTCCCCTGTGCTTGAGGTCTGTAAATCACACCAGTGTGAATAGTGGCTCAATTTCTTTCCTTTCTCCAGGGTGACCCACAGTAACTCTGCCCCTGTCTTCCCTGTATTTGTCACTTTTATGCTTTCCTTCACATAAAGCACCACACCCGCTCCTGTTCTTCACACTCTGTCCCACACACCTGTGCCTTATTGACCTGTTTGGGAATATATTCCCCTGTACTTTCAGTACTTGATGCACTCATCAGTGCTTTATTAACCTGTCTGGGAATAACATTCCTTGTTTGTTCATAACTCAAAGCACCTGCAACTGCTTTATTGCGCTGTTTGGGAATACATTTCCAAGTGTTTACAGCTACTCGATGCACCAACTAATGCTTTATTGATCTGTTTCAGAATACATTTACCTCTGTTTTCACTACCTAACTCAGTGAACCCACTAGTGCTTTATTAAATTGTTCAGGGATAAATCTCCCTGTGTTCTCAGTACTCAATGCACCCACTAAGGGCTTTATTGTCCTGATGGGGGGAAATAAAATTTGCTGATTTTGCACCTTGATACATCTTCCAGTGTTACTATAAAAAATTTACTTAGAAACAATGATCATTGCTATTATAGTGAGAGAGGGAAAAATGTTTTGGAGCCTTTAGTCAAAACCATGCATGGTAAGAAAATGAGTAGCAGCACTTCTGAGGCTATCCAGGGAAACATAACAAAAGTGCAATAGATTTATGACATTGCAAGAGTAATTTAAAGTGGTACTCACAGGATTTGCAAAAGGGCCGTCATAGTGTGGTGGCTAGTTTTACTATGCAGAGAGATGAGGAGAAGATGGAGGAGGAGACAGACATGGGCAGTGACATAGAGAAGCAAATCAGTGGAACAGATACTGAGTTTGTAGTAAAGTAGCAGTCAGTCTGCCAAGTAGCAGTAATTCTGGGAAGTGTGACAAAGAAGAGAAATCCAGGGACAGAAAAAAAAAAGACTAATAGGAAGGAGGGTGGTGGTGGTGGTAAAAAAATGATAGTGGGGTATAAGCAGACTTGAACACCTGCAGAGAAAAAAAACAGAGACCAACACAAGGACAGGGCTTCAGAGGAGTAAAAATAGTTGAGCCAGTCAGAGAGGATGTGCATCAAAAAGGCATGCAGATGGAATTGGATAGACATGAAAGAGATTCTGGCAGTGTTTGTGGTGTCTGTGATGGTCGAAGTGCTGGAGGGTGTGGTGGTGGCACACATCCCCTCCTTCTAAGCAGTGGTACAACCAAACCTATGAAATCAGGGGTGTTGAATTTTTTCACACAAGATAAACATAGAAACATAGACCTTGACAGCAGATAAGGACCGCTTGGCCCATCTAGTCTGCCCTTTTCCCCTACCTACAGGATAGGCCGCAGATCCTAGTTAACCAACAACCTATTTCTTCCTACCCCCCACAAGAATTGCCTTATGTCTGTCCCATGCATTCTTGAATTCTCCCACTGTTTTAGACCCCACAACCTCCTCAGGGAGGCTGTTCCATGCATCCACTGCCCTCTCTGTGAAATAATACTTCCTCACATTGCCCCTGAACCGCCCTCCTATCTTTAAATTGTGTCCCCTTGTTCTTGCAAGTCTCTTTTTCTGAAAGATGATACCCTCTTGGACTTTTTTGATTCCACTGAGGTACTTAAAAGTTTCTATCATGTCCCCCCTTTCCCTTCTTTCCTCAAGGGTATACATATTAAGCTCCTCTAGTCTCTCCTCATACGGCTTCTCTTGCAGACCCTGCACCATTTTAGTTGCCCTCCTCTGGACTACCTCTATCCTGTCTATGTCCTTGCAGAGATGGGGTCTCCAGAACTGGACACAGTACTCCAGATGGGGTCTCACCAACTGTCTGTACAGAGGGATAACAACTTCCTGTTTTCTGCTGCTGATGCCTCTCCCTATACATCCCAGTATACCCCCAGCCCTCCCTACTGCCTTCTCACATTGCTTGCTAACCTTAAGGTCATCTGATATGATTACCTCAGGTCCCTTTCCTTTTTGTTGTTGTTACTACCTCCCCCCCATTGTGTATTCTTCCCCTGGGTTCTTGTTTCCCAGGTGCATTATTTTGCAATTCTTTGCATTGAATCCTAGCTGCCATACTTGACCATTCCTCCAACCCTGCTAAGTCCCTTTTCATCCTTTCCACACCTCCTTGTGTATCAACCCTGTTGCAGATCTTTGTGTCATCTGCAAAAAGGCATACTTTTCCTTCCAGTCCCTCTGCAATGTCACTGATGAAGACATTAAAAAGGACTGGACCCAATACTGAACCCTGCGGTACCCCACTAGTAACCCCTCTTTCTTCAGAGTGGACTCCATTTACAATTACCTTCTGTGTCCTGTTGTGCAGCCATCTTTGAAGCAGAAAAGAACTGTTACGCTCAGCCAAGAATGGGGGTGCTAGGCAAAGACACCACCCAATTCAGTTACAAAAAGAAAAACGCCAACAATCCTGGAGTTGTTGTTGTGAAATCTTAAGTAGAGTTTATTGCAAAAGAGAACACAGAGCAAATGCCCATAGCGCCTCGACCACAAGGTCTTCCAAGGGGGCCTGACATGCTACACATCAAACTCTCCTTTTAAAGCCCAGCATTAAAGTTGCAGTACATTAATAAACTCAAAGCGCTCATAATCTAACAGAGTATTTTCAAAACATGCAAAATATAAAAATAGGAAATTAAAAGAAGAAAGTGCAGAGCAAACATAATGAAGCTGTAACTAGTTAGTTACAATTAATTGTTACTAGTTTAAATGGAGTATAAATTCACACAAACACAGCTCTAATATGAGGGCTGAAAAACCTCTAAATGTACCCTCATATGACCTTGATCCTATTATGACAAGTGAAGTTTAATTTAAAGCATAAAGAGTCTGATTTACATGTATCCATTAGTGGGAGGTCAAGGCAGGACATTCAGGGTCATGGGGGGAGTAGAAACCTGGTTTCTCATGAAATTTGGAGGTAACAAGATTTTTAGGAATCTTATAGTTATGCCACAAAGGTTCCAATATATAAAGACAAGCAAAGTCCAAGTCCATACATAAATAGCCTAGAAGTAGCCCTATTAATTTTTATATTCAAAACAATAAAGCTCTGTTTATATCAAATCACAAGTGATGAAAAAAGGTGGTTAAGTATAAAATCTACTTAGAGAAAAAGAAGTTATAGAATGTCTACTTAGAGGTAAGAGAAAGGGAAGGAGAGGAAGAGGGCAAATAGAAAAAATGTTTCATAAAAATCCAAATATAAATTTATATCAGAGATTGCCATCCACAAAGAGGATAGGAACGGAGACCAGAATGTTCCAATAGTTTCCATCCACAATGAACCCAGTCTCGGGAATGAGGACTGTCAATCCAAGGTCTCTGTAAACAAAAACAATATATTAAATAAAAAAAAAGAATACTAATAAATTAATATTAATAAAGAAGACCAGATACACTGGTTGGATGTAACTATATAACTATATAAATAATCTTCATTATTAATATTAATTTATTGGTATTCATGTTTTATTTATATATTTTGTTTACAGAGTATGACATCTGATTCAGGACTAGGCCCACGTCGGATGGAAACTATTACAACATTCTGGTCTCCTTTTCTATCTTCTTTGTGAATAGCTAACTCTGATTTAAATTTAAATTTGGATTTTTATGGAATAGTTTTTTATTTTTCTATTTGCCCTCTCCCTCCTCCCACTCTCCTTCCCTTTCTCCTCACCCTCTAAAGGTAATTCTATAACTCATTTACTCTAAAGAGGCTTTAAACTTAAACACCTTTTATTCGCACTTGATAGTGTATATAAACTGAGCTTATTGCTGAATACAAAAATTAATAGAAATATTTCTAGGTGATTATGTATGAACTTGGGCTTTGCTTGTCTTTGTATATTGCAACCTTTGTGGCATATCCATAAGATTCCTAAAATCGTGTTACCTCAGAACCCCTAAAGACTCAAGCTCACTCCCATGACCTTGGTGTCTGCGACTCACTAATGGATGTCAGACTCTTGCTCTTTGAGAATAAACTTCACTGTCTGTCATGAAACATTAAATTTTCAAGCTATTTGTGTTAATTACTCATTAAACTAGTAAAAAATAATTATGACAACAGATACACTTAATTTGCTCTTCACCTCTTCTTTATTTATATTTTGCATATTTAATGCTACTGTATTATGTGTGCTTTGAGTTTTGTGTACTGCAGCTATTTTGGGATTAAGTTTGTTAACCAGCCTTTGGAAGACCTTGCAGTCAGAGGCTACTGGTTCTCTTTAGCCGCTCTACTTAGATCTCACAACAACAACTCCAGGAAATGCTGGCATTTTTCTTTTTGTAAGATAAATCATCTTGCAGCCATGTGGGTTGCAAATTATGCAAAACGAAATTAAGTCACGGTAAAGCAGGGCTTCAGATGGGAACATCAACAATAATAAGACATGGATAAGTCTCATGTGTATCGGTATCAAAAAGCACAAAAGGAACACACAGAACTTGTTGCACTGCTGCATTCAGATGAGGAAGAAGAGGACATGGCTATTAACTGGGAATGGGCAGACCAGTCCTGTAGCATATCTGGACCCCCCCTGGACTGCCCCATCTTGAACTGACCCACTGGTCCAATGCCATTTGTGACTCGACCCAAGTCAGATAGTTATCCAATTCTGGATGTGCTGGCCCAGTCTGGAATGTGTTTTTGCCACTTTGTGGCTTAACTTTTCAGCAGGAGAGGTAGGAGGGGCAGCAGGAGGAGCTGGAGCTGCAGGACAGGAGGAGGAGGAGGAGTTGAAGCAGGAGGCATGTCAGTCTGTTGGACAACTCAGAAGTGCAATGTGGTGTGGGCTGAGTTGGATGGTCAGAGACAAGTGCTGCTGAGACAAGGAGGACTGTAGTTCTGTGAGGTAGGTCAGTTGTTTGACTGGTGTTGGGTGAAGAGGTTGGCACTCAGGGCAGCCGTAAGTTGGGTGGGTGTGCTGGTGGCATGCAGTGACTCCACAATTGGATGGAGGATGTGTCAGTCAAGCCAAGGTTCTGGCAATCCTCCAGGCAGAACAGTTACCTAATTAGAAAATCAATAAAACAAAAAATAATGTAAAGAATACACTACATGACTAAACTTAAATCTTATGTGACTCACTTTACAGAAAAAAAAACAAGCAAAAAGCACAGGACTAGAAATAGAGAAAGCATGGGGGACCTCATGACCAAGAAGCTGCAGCTCATTTGACCAGAAAGGGGGTGGATGCTTAACTCAGTAGAGCCAATTACTGTAAAAGGTAGGAGGTGAGATTGCTACCTGTTCCAACAAATAACTTCTTATTTCTCACCACGAGTTTACTCCTGAAATCTTGCTGCAGAGTTGAGAAGCAGATGTCTGTGGCTGTGCTAAACTGTGCTGCAGATCTGAAAAAAACGTTTACATAGAAACATAGAAATTGATGGCAGATAAGGACCACTTGGCCACCTAGTCTGCCCACGTTCCCTACCTACTTTAACTAAGCTAACTTTTACAAAGTGAAAAAAATATTTCTCAGCAGTGGATCATCTTGGAATCAGGCCTGAGGGGAGGTTAGTGCTGTAAAACTGGTGGATTCTGTGGAGAATAATTTTTGTGTGTCAGTGTTTGGCATGTGTGTACTATGCAGGGAGATTTTGGAGAATTGCTGCCAAGAGAGAAGGCTATACTGGCACTGAAATAGATTTCAGAAAAAATACTGACAGTATAATAATTAGGGGGTTAAATACTGACCTGCTCATATTATGCAGAAAATATAAGCCAGTTGGGGAATTTTTCATCTCTCGATCTCCAGTTTTTCCTGCTCTGCACCTCTCTGCTAGACCATCCTGGCACTGAAAAAGTATATATTTCAGAGAAATTATTTACGTATGTATGTACAGTATGTAGTTATTTATTTATTTTGAACATTTTGCCAGGAAAAACATGCTAAACTGTAACAGTTCATTTCCAGATATGTCCTGTGGAAAGAGAAGAGGAGAAAACACTGCAAATGCATGATACAATTGGAAGGCTTGGCCTGTGGTTCAATGGACAAGCAGCCAGCCACTCCCAGTTTCCTGAGCTATATAAGCAGTTCCTCTCAGCCTCCTTCTGAAGCACTTTTTTCTTTGCTGACCGAAGGTTCTGTCTGTCCTCTGCAGCTGGCTGGGACCTGCACACCCCCCCCGCCTTGCTGCTTCTGTTTGTCTCTGCTGGACTTCTGCTTTTGTTTTCCTGCTTCTTGTTTGTATTTTGCCTCTGGCTCTCTGCTTCTTTCTGTCATTACTCCTTGTTTTCTGTGTTTGTGTGTCTTTGTTTTGGGCCTTGTTCCCTGTTCTCCACGTTTGTGTGTTTTGGTTTATCCTTTGGGGCTTTGTCTCTAAGCTCCTAGCATATTGCTACTCCAGAGCTCATATTACTTGCTCTCAGTCACTCACAACTCTCAAATTACTTGCAGTGCAACTGCAACAATTATCTGTCTGTTTCAGCTCAACCATAGCTGCTCTCCATGCTGCACTTAATTGTTTTCACCTGATTCAGTCTCACACTGAACCATAGATATGCAACTCAAACTACTTACTTCATTGCTGCAGTTTCATTGCACTGCCAGGTGATAGCTGGTTCAGAACATGGTGTCTCATTTCTTTCTATGTTTATTGAAGTTTACAACTCAGTATACTCAATACAGATGCTGCTTCTATGTTTGTACACTCTGTTATACTCTGAGGTCAGCTAAGCTACTGCTAATGCTGTCAACTAGTTTCAATACCTGCATGTGGGTCTCAGCCCTTCCATCACTTTCTTGTTTTTCCTATGGCGGGGACCTGGAGGTGTCTGGGGAGTCGTGGCCCTGTGTGGCTAATTACTTATGTTCTAAATACTGTCTCTGCCACTGACAAATCCTCAGAGTATGTGTCACTTTATTGGCTTTTTGAATGCCTGGCTGGCTTGCCCCACTATTCACAGTGCTGCTTCATTGCTACTATGTTTTGCAGACCTACATGCAGGTCTGATTATTGCTACACTGTTACTGACCTACATGCAGGTCTACGCTTGCTTATGCAATCTTTGCTACATGCCTATCACCATCCCCTTTGCTTCAGCCTCTGGGATGTCTGCTGTGCTCACTACTGCATCTGACCTTTGCAAGGTCTCAGCACTTAACACTCATTCAGCTCCTTATCAGTTCTGGGGCATGCCAGCCATACCATTCTGGCACAGGGTTTCTCTGCAGCCAACGGTCTCACTCTGCAATTTAAGTCTGCATCTTGAGTGTGCCTGACTTGGAGCAGGGTCCTTCTCACCTGGCCCATAGCTGGGTATGTCCTCACTCTGGGCTTGGTTTTAGCTGTTCAGTGATGTGACAGCAGCTCCTGGTGTAGAATTTAAGACTCGCTGTGAAGGGTGGTTACTCCGATCTCTTTTGGCTCTAAGGGTTCCACTACAATGGTTATTCATTGGCTTTAGTGGTTTCCCTAGAAAGGCACCCTCACTGCATACTGCCTATGACTGCCTCTGGTTCACCTGATTTGTGTTTAGGGCAAGTAGGTCAGGTGAGTGCCACAGCAGTTGTTGCTCTCCTCCTCCCACCTTGGTTGCCCCCGATGTTGCAGTGCACTCTTGCAACCTTCCACGGCATTCCCGTTAGAGGGATTGAGTGAGAGCTTTCCACCAAATTGGAATATTTTCCACCTCCCTTTAATTGGATTTCCAAATCGCAGCTGCAGAGCCATCACTAAATAAAATATCCCAGCCTGGAGGGAAGGCGACCTAGGCCTTGGATCCCCAGAGATTTCCTCCTCAAAGGTTTTTATTTCTCTCTCTCTCCTCTGTGCCTCAGGTTATAAAGTTAGTTAGCTGTAGTTAGTGTTCCCTAGTTCCTTTAAGTAGGTTCTGCTGTTGGATGGAGGTGGATGGTGTCCCTAGTTGCCATTCCCTCTCTCCTTAGGAGGTCCCCTCATTCTCCAGTGCTACTCACCAAACTCATGCTATTGCTAACCTGTACATCTCATTATGTTATCAAGACATCTCATTATGTTATCAAGCTGTCTGATGCTTTATCTGCTACTACGTCACAGCTACTGCTTGCTTATATGCTTTGTACTACTTCATTCTCTTTGGGGATCCTTCCTAAGGTATCTTTAGCCACGGGAATCATCCTGTGGCACCTCTAAAGGTACTTCTACAGGGTGGTAATTTCTCTGGAATAGAAAGTGTGAATGGCCAAAACCAAACTAACACAGTTGCAGAAGCATAACACTATACTGGCTGTGTAAGCCATTGAATTGGAAGGCTTGGCCTGTAGTTCAATGGACAAGCAGCCAGCCACTCCCATGTTTCTGAGCTATATAAGCAGTTCCTCTCAGCCTCCTTCTGAAGCACTTTTTTCCTTTGCCCCACCAACCTCCCCTTCTCCACCAGCGGCAGCACTTCTCTCCATGGTATCCTTCCTAAGGTACCTTTAGCCATGGGAATCGCCTCATGGCACCTCTAGGGGTGGAACCCTCTTTGAGAGTTCCTTGCCTTTGGTACCCCTACAGGGTGTTAATTCCTCGGGAACAGAGAGTGCGAATGGCCAAAGCCAAACTAACACAGTTGCACAAGCATAACACTATACTGGCTGCATAGGCCATTGATTGGTTAAAAAAGTCCAATAATGAAAATAAATATAACAAAGTGAGAAATTACAGGCACATTTCTGAGCAGGAATTATACAGTACAATAAATTGCTTAAGAAGAACAATAAGAACAAAATGCAGTAAACAACAATGCAATAATAAGAGGGATGTGGTAGTGGCTGAAAACTAGGGGGAGAAGAAACTATATTAGCATCAGTGTAGGGTGGAGGGCAGCGGATAAAAGTATGAGACCCAGTGTCAGAAGCAGCTGAAGGAGTGAGTGGTGAAACCACAGAGTAGAGATTTCAGTGTAACGGAGAAAAGTAAATAGAAGGGGGAGAGACTTCAGAGCTTGGGGAACATGGAAAGAGAAGACAACTTGCCCAGCAGAAGATTTCATTGGGGGAGAGGGAGAGACTGAGAGCAATAGTTGTGAAGGTAGTGGGGGGGGGGAACGAGAGGAGAAATGCAAGATAAGAGGGGATGAAGTCAAACTAAAATTTATAAACATACGATATTGCCAACAGATAAAGGCCATATGGTCTATCAAGTCTGCTCGAGTGTGCAGCTAGCCATCCCCTAACACTGTAGCTGCCCCTCCCTCATCCACCCTCATATCGGTGACCCCCCCTCATTTTGTCCCACCCCCCCTCTAAAAGCTGCCTACCGAGTTACAGGAAACCATCTCCTCAGGTAGTATGTTCCACCCAGACAGCACTCTTTCTATGAAAAAATGCTTCCTCATCTCTCTTCTGAATCTTCCCCCATCCAGTCTCAGCCCATGCCCCCTCATGTCCCTCCCCCTTTAGAATGAAATTTCCTTCTCTACCTGTCTTGTTTATACCTTTTATATATTAAAATGCCTCTATCATGTCCCCCTATCCCTCCTCTCCACCAGGGAGTACATGTTCAGCTCACTTAGCCTCTCCTCATAGTGTTTGCCTTCCATCCCTGGATCATCCGTGTTGCTCTGCGCTGTACCCCCTCCAGCAACTTAACATCTTTCCTTAAGTATGGGTGCCAGTACTGCACACAGTGCTCCAGGTGAAGCCTCACCAATGACCTGTATAATGGCAGGTTCACCTCCCCCCTCTTGTAGGATATACCCCTAGCAATACACCCCTGCATCTTATTGGCTTTCGCTGCTGCTTTGTAGATAAAGGAGGCACAGTGGGCAAGTCACCTAGTGTCAAAGGAGGGAAGGGAGAGGAAGGTGTGCAAAGAACATTGGTGAGTGTGCAGGCATTTGTCGAGGGCAAATCAACTGTAGGAGTGAAAAAGAGAGTCCAGTCTGGCTAAGGTGGACTTAGGAGCAACAATGTAAACCATGTCACCATAGTCAAAAATGGGGAGAATCATTTTCAAAAGAATCCCTCTTTGGGCAGGAAGTGGGATGCTCTTCTTATTCTTGAGAGCACACCACATTAGGGTGGAGCTTCTTGTGGATTGCATCTACATGAACAGAACAATTGAAGTGATGGTCCAGCCAGACCCACAGTGCTTGTTAGAGGAGATATCTTCAGTCCCTGCACCATCAAGTGTATGGAAAAAGGCATTGATGGACAACTAGTATATATAGAACCAGTGCTAGATATGATTAAAGTCCAGCTAAAGCTGATCCATGAGATCAAGGGCAGCGGAGCCAGAGGTAGAGTACTGTATCATCTGCATGCATGTGACTGGACACAGAGGAGCAGGCAGTGGGGAAATCATTTAGAAAAATGGAGAAAAGAATTGGGCCAAGGAGAGACCCATGGGGGATGCCTGGAAAACTGGGGGGTGTAAATAGAGTCTTCAATATGGACAGCTTGAGACCTGCCCACAAGGTAGGAATGGAAACACTCAACTGAGGAGCAAGAGAGTCCATCTGCCTTAAGCTTGTCTAGGAGAATGGGGTGGGCAACAGTGTCAGAAGCTTTCGCCAAGTCAACAAAGATGGTGTAGGTGACTAGGCCCTGATCCATGCCCGGCCCTGATCCATGCCAGACAGGACAGTATCAGTGAGCTACAGGAGAGAGATGGATGTGGAGTGGGACTTCTAGATAGATATCTAAATACATAGAAGTTGTCAGCAGATAAGGGCCCTCGACCCATCTAATCTGCCCATTAACGCTAGTAACTGTGCTTCATCAAGCTTTCCTAAAAATAGGTTGCATCCCTCCCCCTACTGTTAGTATCCCCTATGCCTATCCCATGCATTCTTAAATCCTGTAATTGTTTCCACCCCCTCCACCTCTTCTGGCAGGCTGTTCCATCTGTCCACAATCCTCTCTGTGTAGAAGTGCTTCCTCATGCTCCCTCTGAATCTCCCTCCATCCAGTTTCATCCTATCTCCCCTTGTCCTTAAGCATCCTTTTCTCAAAATGTTTTTATCCTCCTGCACCTTATTTCTCCCTGTGAGGAGCTTAAATGTCTGTCATATTCCCCCATCCCCCCTTTCCTCCAGGGAGTGCATATTTAAGTCCTTCAGCCTATCCCTGTAGGGTTTGTGATGTAATCCATGCACCATCTTGGTTGCACTACTCTGAACCGCCTCCACCCTATCTATGTCCTCATGTAGGTAGGGCCTCCAAAACTGGACACAGTACTCAAGGTATGGCCTCACCAATGTCCTATATAGTCTATCCATGCCCTCTGGCTTGTCCACCCTGTTGCAGAGCTTTGTGTCATCAGCGAACAGGCAAATTTTCCCTTCCAGGTTTTCCACAACGTCCCTGATAAAGTCATTGAAGAGGACTGGACCCAGAACCAATCTTGTGGCACTCTACCGGTCACCCTCCCCTCCATGGAGTGACTGCCATTTACCACCACCCTCTGTGATGTATTATCCAGCTGATTCTCTACCCACTTTACCACCAACTTACCCACTCCCTTGTTCCCAGTTTGCATAACAGCTTTTATGTGGCACAGTGTCAAAGGCCTTGCTGAAGTCCAGTAAAACCATGCTGTCTTGGATCCTGTAGACCATTGGCAACCAGGTGTTCCACTATTCTTTACTTCAGTAGTGTTTCCATGATTTTTCTCGCTACTGAGGTCAGGCTGACTGGTCTGTAGTTCCCTGCTTCCTCCTTGTTCCCACTTTTGTATAGAGGTACTACATCAGCTCTCCTACAGTCCTTGGGCACCTCCCCTGTTTCCAGTGACAAGTTGAACAAGGTTGTCAGAGGTTTTGCCACCACTTCCCTCAGCTCCCTCAGCACTCTAGGGTGCACCCTATCTGGTCCCATAGCCTTATCGACTCTTATTGCTTCCAATTCCCTTAGGATCCTTTCCTTTGGAAAGAGACTTGTATCCATTTATGTACCATTCCCTGCCTCCTGAAGCTAGACTGGAAAGAAGTGAAGGAGACTGAGTCAAGAAAAGGGGAGAGTTGGGAGATAGCAGGGTTTTCCTGGAGTTTAGCTAGAATGAGGAGCAGAGAAAAATAGGATGGCAGTTGATAGGGGAAAGGAGGTCACCCCCTTTAGGGTGTGGGATGGCTGTAGGCAGTTTCAATGAGTTAGGGACTGCAGATAAGGATAAGGATAAGGAGATGTCGAAGTGGGAGGTGATAGAGAGTGCAATGGTATGAGCAGAAAGATAAAGGAAGGTCAAGACCATCAGTGCTCCCACGCTTGTAGGGTTTTTCGGACCTCAAGAGAAGCAGCAGAAGAGGTGGGAGAGAAGGAATAAAGGGATGAGGGGGATGGTAGGTCGGGTGAAGGAGAAGAAAGAGAGGATAGAGGAGAAGAATGATGGGAAGGGGAGGAGGACTGGAGGGAGTAGGCACTGTAGGTAAAAAGGAAATGAGGAGGATTTGAATGCAGTGGGGTAAGAGATAGGAGAATCACCCACATTAAGAACAGGAGGAGGGGACTAGGTCAGAGGAGGGGGGCAGAGGGGAAATGCACAGAAAAGGACCAAGAAAAAGCAGAAATCCTGAAAAGGTACTTCAGCTCAGTCTTCATAGTGGAGGGAGGAGAGAATGGACCACCAGGGAGCAGTAGGAACAATGGTGGGAGAAGGTGGACAAGTCCATTTTCAGAGGAAAGAGTCCTAAAGGGACTTGCAGCTCTGAAAGTGGACAAGGCTATGGGACCAGATGGGATACACTGAAGAGTACTAAAGGAACTCATAGAGGTGTTAGCTGCCATACTAATGGTCTTAGTCAACAGCTCTCTGGAAACAGGCATGGTTTTGGAGGACTGGAAAAGAGCAGGTATGGTCACGTTACATCACAGCAGCAGCAGGAAGTAAGCTAGCAAATATAGGCCAGTTAGTCTCACCTCAGTGGTGGGGAAATTAATGGAAACTCTGTTAAAGGAGAAGGTTGGTATAGTATCTTAAATCCAATGGGCTGCAAGACCACAGGCAGCATGGATACACAGAGGGGAGATCATGTCTGATGAATCTGATTAATTTCTTCAACTGGGTGACCAGGGAAATAGTTCAGGGGAGAGCAGTGGACATGGCAAATGTGAACTCTAGCAAGGACTTCGACACTGTGCCACACAGGAGGCTGATATAGAAATTTAGCAGCCTAGGGGTGTGATACAAAGTGGTGAATTGGGTTAACAACTGGTTAACAGATAGGAGACAGAGGGAGGTGGTTAACAACATAGGATTCATTCATAGGATTCGTAGGACGGTGAATTAGCATAATCCACGACAGAACAGCACTCATTTACACTACGAACTGAAAGCAACTGTTACCATAGTGTGCATCTAGTGCAGTGTTGAACAGTTGCATATTACTGCAGGATATCACCTCATGTGGTAACGCATTCCATTTTGTCACCACCCTCTGTGAGAACCAGTGTTCCCTCTTCCTTTTGATAACTAAGTCCCCCTTTAGTTGATAGTGGTATCCTCTATTGTGGTTTCTGGCAGTCCTATTTTGGAGGCCCAGGCATTCCCAGAGATCAGGTTCATAAAAAGCCCAGTAACCCAGACACATGTCCCCTCTATGCCTACAGTAGTGTAATGAATACATCCCCAATGCCCTTAATCTCTCATTGTACATATTATTGAACATTCCTGCAACCATTCTAGTTTTCCTCCTCTGGACTCCCTCCAAACTTCTCACATCACCCAGCAAATGGGGTGAACAAAACAGCCCACAGTACTCCAAATGGGGATGGACCAATGCGACATACAGAAGGAGCACCACCTCTCTAGTCCTACTTCTGATGTTCCATTTTATGCATGCTAAAATTCCATACCCCTTTGTCACCACCCTAGTGCAGTTATCTTTGGAATTTAGTGAGCTTGTGATCTGCACACCAAGATCTCTCTTGTTTTCCGTAGTCTGTAGTTTAGACCCATTAATGAAATAAGTGAATTTTTTATATTTTTTTTACCAAGCTGCATGGTCTTACATTTGTTTAAATTAAATCTTAGTTTCTTCAATTCTGCCACTTGAACCAATATATTAGTGTTGCCCTGGAAGAGTTTGGCATCATGCACTGTGGTAACCAGTGTTACCATTTTAATGTCGTCAGCAAATTTCTCGCACCAAGTCCAGTGTTTGATGTTAAGCTAGCTATCAAGATATTGAGTAGTGTAGGACCCAACACAGATCCCTGGGAGACTCCACTAGTTACTGGGGAAAAGTCCGACAAATGTCCTTTAATCAACACTTTCTGTCTATGTGAGGTTAACCATGCAGCTATCCATCTAATGGTACAGTCATTGATTTTCATTTCTTTAAATACCTTAACGAGTTCATGATGCAAGACACTGTTGAATGCATTCTCAAAGTCAACATATAGAATGTCCACTGGGGTGTTCTTATCTAAGGCCTCACTAACAGGGTCATAAATATGTACCAGATTAGTCAAGTAGGGCATGGGGTCATAATGTTGCACAGCAGAATGCTGTGCGGCAGAAGCGCGTTGCACAATTTCTTTTCATTTATTGTTCTGTGGGGGCTCTGCCCCTCACACCCCCAGTTACAGGGGGCTGTGCCCCTGGACCCACCCCACTAAAGATTTCAACTCCTGGGGGGGTCCAACTCAGAGTACGCACAGGTCCAGGTTTCACCATAATGCCGTACACTATTAAGTGTACGACATTAAGACCCAGTGCGGTCAAGCAAGATCTTCCCCTCTGAAAGCCATGCTGATGTATATCCCTGGACCCCAGTTCCTGGGTATGTTGTTCTAACTCTTCCTTAATAAATCCCTCCATGACTTTGCCAAAAATACTGGTCAGGCTAATCAGTCTATAATTGGCATATGATGTTCTGTGCCCTTTCTATGGCTGTGGTCGGAGCCTACAGCCATTTTGCTATCTGTAGCTTGAAAATAGAGTTTTGTAGAACACGTTTTGGACATTTCCATGTATCCTTTCATGCCAATTGAAATAAAATATTCCCTGCTTTCTGATAAGAATGTTGGAGACATAACTCTAAGCTGCTTATAAGATGCCATTAGGAAACTGAAACAACTTGTTAAATATTTGTTAAATATTGGTTGCCTATGAAACTGGAGATTTTCACATTTAAATGCTAAGCATTTAAACAGCTTCTTGATACTAATTTAACTTGGGAATGTATTATCTTTCAAGAAATATTCATACCTCATAAATGTCACCCTTTCCCCAAGCACATATATGATTTATACTGTTTTTTAACCTCTGAAGCCTACATCCCTCTTGCTATCTGTAGTTGGAAACTGGAGTATCATGGAACACATATTTTGGACATTTCAATATATTCTTCCATGCCAACTGAAATAAAATATTCTCTTCTTTCTGTTAAGAATGTTGGAGACATAACTCCAGGCTGCTTATCAGATGCCACTAGGAAACTAAAACAGCTTGTTAAATATTGGTTGCCTATGAAAGTGAAGATTTGCACATTTAAATGCTTAGCATTTAAATAGCTTCTTGATACTAGTTTAACTTGGGAATGTATTGTCTCTCAAGAAAGATTCATACCTCATAAATGTCACCATTTCCCCAGCAAATCTATGATTTACACTGTTTTTTTAACCTCTACAGACACTATCTGATGAGTAGTCTCATACATATGCCAGGTCTTCAGTGAACTGCTTAGACTAAACACAGTGAAGCCCACCAGGATGAAGCACAGTGTGACAGGTTTACTGCATGACAAAATAGATTAACTCCCATTGAAACTACATGATTTGCTGCAGTATCTCTACTGCAGAATTCTGCAGTGTTGTGCTTCATCCTGGTGAGCTTCACTGTATGTAGCAATATGAAGCCATTTTTTACTATGCTTTTTGGGAAAAAATATATTGAGCTACAGCAACACACACACACACAATCTCTCTCTCTCTCTCTCTCTCTCTCTACACACACACACACACACACACACACACACACACACACACACGTGTGTGTGTATATATATATATATATATATATATATATATATATACACATACACACATATACACACACACACACACACACCATCCTGATTGGCCAAAACATTCAAAATAAATATTACATTCCAATATGCTTTATAAAAAAAGTTTATGTCAGTGAACACAGTGAAGTTCAGTTTAGAGTAGATTTCCTTTAAATATTTATCTTACATTTTGTACATACACACACACACACACACACACACACACACTACACTACATCCTCATGGCCACAATACTGCCAGGCAGCCTGGGTTCAAGTTCCAGCTGAGGCACTTATTCTTTCTCACCTCGGTTTGTATGTGTTTCATAAAATATACACACCACACTCCTGTGCGAATGTTACAAGTAAATATTTGTGTTGCCATTGGGTTGTGCATTTGAGAAAGAGCAATTTGCTCGAGGATGGCCCAGGTTCTAGTCGTCTCAGTAGCGCAGCTGGCTAGCACAATTAGAATGGTATTCTGGGCAGCCTGGGTTCAAGTCCCAGCTGAGGCTTTTATTCTTTCTCACCTCTGTTTGTATGTATTCTATAAAATATGCATGCCACACTACTGTGTGATTGTTTCAAATAAATACTTGTGTTGCCATTGGGATGTGCATTTGAGAAAGAGTAATGTGCTCAGGGACCAGACTCCTGTATGACTATCACAATAAAGAAACTGTTTGTTTATGTCAGTGACCGCAGTGAAGTTCAGTTTAGAGTAGATTTCCTTTAAATATTTCTTATCCTATATTTTGTATCCTGGATAGCGCAGGGAAGATGCTACATCTCATTGTCATAGGGATCTTCATTTACACATTTCTGCACTGTATTTACTCAGTCTATCCCAGATTAGATGCAATATCTTGTTTTCAGTGGGGTCTTGATTTTCCCATTTTGATAATGTATTTCTTCAGGGTAGCCTAGTCCAGGCCCCCATATTCAAAGGAGATGCACAGTGCATCCCAGTGGAAATGAGAGATGTGCCACGCAACTCCAACAATGCACCACTGCATGATATTCAAGCATGCGGGATGATTCTACCAAAAGGGAATGGGCCAGAGTTCACACAAATAGTGTGCCGTGCAAGTCGAGGGTGTATTCCCATGCATATGCCACACTGTGGTATACTCAGTGGGAAATTTGCCCCTTGCAGTCCAGAGCAACGTAGCCCACAGCTAGGCCATCAATAACTGGCATAAGCCAGCCACCCACCCACAGGTGGGCTGTGGAAGTGCACCCAGATGCACAGCAGCCTGGTAGCCCTGGTGGACTAAAGGTACCCTTTCCCATCCCCAATCAATTCAAATTCACCCCTGAAGAGCTACATAATGTAGGGCCCCTCTGGACCCAATTACATAAGAAGAAACCAAGGTCCATATCCATAACATAGAGGACTCCCACCCACTGCCTTGGTACATAGACAACCCTGCTTCCCCCATACCCGAGCTGTTGTGGAGACTGGCACTGCCCTTCACGGCCTGTCACAGCCAGCCACCAACTGCACTGGACCTGGGCTGGGGACTGTAACTCCAGAATGACCCAAAAATACCATACATTGGGGCACTACACAAGTTGCAGACCCACCAGTGTATACCGCTGTGTGTATGTCCCTGGCAAACCGTAAAAGGGAATTGACATACCTTCAATGCATGCCTTGTCGATGCTGTATCTTCCTGCTATCATACACTCTTCCCCATTCCCTGTGTAACATGCCACCCTCCAGAATGCTGAGGTATCCTGGGTGTCATGGGGTGCAGTATCCTGCAATGGCATTGTAGTGTACACTCCAGGCTATGGATAGTGTATTTGTGGTTCCCCAATTGTACAAACAAATGGGAGGTCAACTGTAACATGCCTGTTCCAGGACCTGAGTAGTGCAATGGCACCAGGATGATGGATTGGCATGTGAGTGCCTGAGGTGTATGGCCACTGCGCGTTATTGCCCACACACATCTTGTACCTATGTATGACACATTCCAGTGTCCTATTACTAGTGCTTCACCACATGAAAATAAGATGAAATTTCTTCTGTGAACTATCCAGGCTAAATATATAGCAATCAGGAGGCATATTCTAGGAAAATACATTGTAAAAATGTATAAAAGGAAGACCACATTGAATCTGCCCTCTCAGCAGATCTGCATTGTGCAAATTCATTAGAAATAATGGGTAAAAGCATCCCTAAAGCTCTCCACAGCCATACTGGCTCTGACCAGAATTTATTTTTAGATGGGAACTGTATTTGCTGTGGTCCAGTCTACTGGGAACAAACCTGTATCCAAGAATTTCAGAAAAATTACCTGCAGGAGTTCACACAACACTGATGCTAGTTCTTTCAGTAACCTGGGATGTAATCTATCAGGTGCCTCTGAATTTTTGTGGTCCAGTCTTTCCAGTTTACTTTTAATCATATGTGTAGTAATGGCAATCTTACTTCTTATACAGTCCATGACTATTCCATCTATACTTTCTTTAGGAAGATAAAAACTTTGAAAATACTTGCTAAATTCTTCAGCCATACTTTGGCAGTTTGTTGTCTGCTGGCCATCTATAATAATAGGGCCTATATTATTATTTGTGTTTTTCAGGCTATCTACATAGCTAAAAGGCCTTCTTATTATACCCCTACTTTGTTAACAAGGTTAGTTTCCATGGATTTCTTGGCCTTTTTGATCTCATTTTTAAGTTCTCTCACTTTTAATTTGTACAAATTCCAATACTTGGTAGTATTATCTCTTTTGACTCTATTGTATACCCTATTTTTTGGCATATAAGTTTCCATATTTTCCAATTGACCCAGAGGGGAATTTTTCCATTATGGTTGTATTTAGTCCTAGTGGGAATGTGTTTATCCACTAGTTCAAGAAGGAACAATTTCAGTTCCTCCCACATATGGTTGGCATCCAATTCTAATATTTTGTCCTTCCAGTTCCATGATGTAAATAAAGCCTTAAGCATTCCAAAGTTAGCTATGTCGTATCTCTTGAAGTTGTTAATACCTACCTGATTTACACTTCCTATTCTAATACAGAATTCAACCATATTGTGGTCACTGGATGATAGTGGGTCCCTAACACAGCAATCATCTAGAGCATCCTCCAAATTACTTAAAGGCTAAATTGAGTGTACGATTTCCCCATGTATGTTCTTTCGTATAGTTTTCTAAGTTAAGTTTGTCAGGTACTTCCAGGGATTTGGTCTCAACAGAACTTGGAGATGACCACACCTCCCAATTAATTCCTGGGAAGTTAAAGTCCCCTAGAATCAGGAGTCTTTTCCCAGGGTCCTGCTGTCCTATATACTTGATAAATATAGATTTGATTTTTTTTTCTTATTTAATGACTGTGCCCTGTAACAGATGCCAGCCATAATCTGCTTCTCCCTAGGGGGGCTTAATTGGACCCATAGTTGTTCGATATCCAGGTCTGGATGAATGGGGAGTGCATGTGCAGGAATACCACTCCTAACATACAGGGCAACACCTCCTCCAGTTGGGTCTTTCCTGTCATTCCTGAACAGTCAGTAACCTTCCATGTGGACACCCCATGAATCATGTTTCAGCAATGTCTCAGTTATGGCACAGAGTGTAATATTCTCTGTTTGTAACAAAACCTCAAACTTCTCAATTTTGTTGTCAAGCTTCTAGCATTTATAAGTAAGGATTTCCAACACTGAGTATGCTGTTGTGGTTTGGGTTATTGTTATCCTATCACACCCTCCCCCTGCCCCAGGCCAATTATTTTAAACAGTGTCTAATTGCACCATTTATTCCCCCCCCCCCAAGACCTTTGTGCCATATTTGTTTAAATGTAGGCCATCAGGGGCATGCAATCTATTTATATTTTCAAAATGATGCCAATTTTCCAACAAATGAATATTTTCTCTTCTGTATCATCTTCCCAACCAACCGTTCAATCTTAGTAGTTCTCTAGTCCTAGCTGTTCCAGCCCTTGGGACTGGAAGAATTTTAAATATTATGAGACTGCATTCAAGCACTTTTAACCTAGTCTAGACATCTTAAAAGTCCCTTTGTATATTAATGATGTGCCTTTTTCCATACATCATTAGTACCTATATGAAGTACTACTAGTGGTTTCATGGTGTTCTCAAGAAACCCTGGCAACTAGCTTTAATGTCACCTATACCTGCCCCTGGTAGACATGATAGGGAAACATGTTCCTTCCTTCCTTCCAACACATACCATTCTGTCTGCATTTCGCAATAATGAATCACCAGTGACTACTACATCCTTTCCTACAGGGATAGCTGATGTATTTTTTCCTAGTGATTCGTGATTTCTCCCCGTTAATGTTGGGTGTTTAATTTTCTGTTGCTTAGCTTTCTGGTTTACCCTAAGTTGTTGTCCACTAGCTCGGGTTCCTATTCCTCTACAGCTATCTATTTTGTTCCCACTATCCCGTCCTGAGTAATTTGATGTACTGGTCATATCTTCTGGCTGATTAGCTCCCTGGACTTGGTCTACAATTAATGGTGTGTATCTATTTGTTAGCGTCAGGTCAGTATTTAATTCCCTTCTACGATTCCTGGGTATTTTAGCGACTAAAAACCATGTCATTGTTTGTGGTGACCGCAGTATCACTATCTTCAGTTCTATCTTTTCTTTTCTCTATTTGAGCTTTGTTTACTTCCTGTCTTGCTTTGGCATTATTTTGCAGTAATTGCTTTGTGGCATTCACAAATTTCTCAGTGTCAGAGATCGCAGTTTGGATTACAATTTGCTCTTGCAGAGTCTTTATTTTTACTTCTATGTCTTGAATGTACAGACACTGGCTACATATGTTATTTATCATTTGAATTCCCTGCCCTGCCCTGTCATGTTGCAGGTTACACAAATTCTCCATTCACTGTTCATTTTTTTGGGTTCCCTAGCAGATCCCTGTAGACTGGCAGCCTTCCCTACCTCAGATATGTTAGCACTGTTCCCCTTCCCTGTTTCCAATGCTGACACAGCAGATACAGCTTAGCTGTTTGCCTTAGCTGTGTCACCTTTGCAGGGCTCACTGATGCTCATCATACCCACAGGAATTTAAAGAGGAAAGACTGGAAGTAGCACTGCCGCCGGCTCCAGTTCCCTCATCTCACAAATTGTAAATTAATTAATAAAAACACCTTTGTGCTGCCCTAAAAAGATCAGCCAACAGGTGTGGATAAAGCCAAAGCTCACTGTCCTGCTTAGAACTTCTTAGTGCACAAATAGCACTATGTTGATCTCCTGGTGGTCTCAACTGGACCAATCACCAGGTAAAAGTAAATGGCTCTGCTGCAGTCTGTTTTACCCCCCGTCAATGTACCCAATGGACACCTGCAGCTAATATGTGCACATAGCCCTATTCAACAGTCCCAAGCACAGGCACTGATGTAAATAGGGACGAGAGACTGGAAGTAGTGCTGCCACCGTTCTGGTCCCCTCACCTCACGAACTGTAAATTAATTAATAAAACACCTTTGTGCTGCCCTTAAAAGATCAGCCAACATTGTGTGGACAAAAGCCAAAGCGCATTGTCCTGCTTAGAACTTCTTAGTGCACAAATAGCGCTATGTTGATCTCCTAGTGGTCCCGACTGGACCAATCACCCGGTAAAAGTAAATGGCTCTGCTGCAGTCTGTTTTACCTCCCAGTCAATGTACCCAACTGGTACCTGCAGCAAATTTGTGCATACAGCCCTATTCCTAACAGCACTCACTCTAATGATGGAAGAGTGACTTGCCATGTGCTGCAGGGCTCAGTACTGGGACTGGTCCTCTTCAATGTCTTCATAAGTGACACTGCAGAAGAACTGTAAGTGAAGGTATGCGTTATTGCAGATGCCACCAAAATCTGTAATAGGGTGGACAGTTAGAAGGGGTGAAGATAATGATTAGTGATCTTGGGAAACCCAAGGAGTGGTCAAGAGCATGGCAGTTGAGATTCAGTGCTAAAAAATGCAGAATCACACACCTAGGGCATAGGGACCCAGAAGCCAAGTATAGGATGGAGTGGTACTGGCAGTCACTAAAAAAACAACAAAAATGGCACTTGAGAGTCACACAGTCTGATTTAGTGCTAATAGTACTTGATGAAACATGGTATTCAAGAAAAGTGCTGGGGAAATAAAATGCTTTATGGAGTGCTATTAGCACTGAATCACACTCTGTGACTCTTGAGTGCTGCTTTTGTTGTTTTTCAATGTTGCGCTGGGGCTGGCTGCCCTTTACTGCATCACTACTGGAGTTTCTGGACATGCAGCTACAACTGCATTTACTGACAGTCACTAAGCAGGAATGGGACCTTGGAGTTATCATATCTGATGGCCACAGAGTTGCAGGGGAGCATAACAAAGCAGTGGTGGAACTGCTGTGATGCATAGGAAGGTAGAACTGGGGGAGGAAGGGGAGAGGGAGGTAAGGTGCCTGCCTGGCACCATGGCTTGGAGGGACAGGGAGCGAATCCTCAGGATTGCCGGAGCAGCTGCACAGGGGAGGGAGCTGGATGTCATTGTCCACCTAGGGACAAATGACCTGGCTAAGAAAGGGATTAGAGAAGTGCAGGAAGAGTTTGTGGAATTGGGGAGGGACTTAGACACGAGCACGCATTTATAACCTTCTTGGAGGTGCTGCCCATCTATGGCGTTGGAGAGGTTAGGTGTTCCACACCATGGGATTCAATCAGTGGTTGAAAACTGGTGTGCAGCTCAGGGTTTTGGCTTCATTGGGGACTGGGGGTCCACCTGGAGTGATGCAAGCCTATACTGGCATGATGGGTTGCATCTGTCCAGGAGGGGAACCATGATCCTAGGTGATAGGTTTAAGTGCTTCATTGGCAAGCATTTAAACTAGCCAAGGGGGGAGGCACTGGAAAGGAGCAGGGAAATCATAGTCCCTCCAAAAAGTCACGGTAGTAAGTGCGGTAAACACCAACTTAGAGGTGTCGATAGGGAGAAGGGCAGGGGTAAATGGAGAAAGTGACAAAGGCAAGAAGGACAGGGATGGGGCAAAAGGAGTAAGGCCATCAGGAAATGGAGGGTAATGAGTACCAATGCCCGTAGTCTGGGCAACAAGCTCCCTGAGCTGGTGGCCTTGATGGAAGAGGGATGCCTGGATATCGTAGCAGTCACAGAAACATGGTACACAGAGAACCATGACTGGGATATTAACATACCAGGGTACATAACCTACATGGGAGAAGAGGGGGAGGAGTAGCTCTCTATGTAAAGGAAGGGATAAAAGCAACTGAACAAAAGAGTAAACTAGGAGGAGAGGAGGCACTATGGGTCACCTTGGAGACTGGAAAGGGTACCACAATCCGCACAGGGATTGTGTACAGACCCCCATGTCAGGGGGAAGTAATGGACAAGGATATGATAGAAGGCATTCTTAGAATGGCAGAGAAAGGGGAGATACTGTTGATGGGAGACCTGAATATGCCAGATGTTAACTGGAGCCCATTTGCTGCAGCCACATCCAAGAGCAGGGCCATTCTTGATGCCCTACAGGTGGCAGGCATTAGACAGCTAGTTTCAGAACCCACTCATGAGGGAGCAATCTTAGACCTCGTACTCTCAAATGGGGGCAGTGAGAGGATCTCAGATCTAGAAGTGGGTTGCCATCTGGGGACAAGTGACCATCAAACAGTGTGGCTCACGTTAAACTCAGCTACAGAGTCAAGCCATAAAAAGTGAGGTACTGGACTTAGGGAGGGCTGACTTGGCAAGATGGCAGAGTGCCTCAGAAAAGCACTAGCAAACAGGCTAGAAGGAGTGTGGAGCAACAATGGGGAATTATCAAAACTGCCATCACAGAGGCAACAAGCCTTGTGTGAAGCAAATAAACAAATCAAAATGAAAGAAAAAGCCACTATGGTTCTCAAAAGAGGTGGCTGTGAAAGCCAGGAAGAAAAAGACAGCATTCCGGCAGTATAAGGAAACACAGAAGGAGCAGGACAGAGAGCTGTACCAGTTAAGGCAGAAGGAAGCAGGGAGGGAAGTCAGAATAGCAAAGGCCCAAACTGAGGAAAAGATAGCCAACTCAGTTAAGAAGGGGGATAAAACCTTTTATAGGTACATCAGCGAGCGTAGAAAGACAAAGGGAGGGATAGTGAGGCTGAATAGAATGAACGGTGGGTGGGCAGAGGGGGACAGTGAAAAAGCAGGAATATTGAACGACTATTTCTGCTCAGTAATCACGAAAGAGGAGGGGGAAGTGCCTAATCCAATTAACAGAAGCACTCTTGATAGGGGGTCGATCCCAGTCCTTTCACAGAAGAAAGGGTTCTGCAAGAACCCCAAAACTGAAGGTGGACAAAGCAATGGGTCCTGATGGAATTCACCCCAGAATTCTAAAAGAATTAAGGGAGGAACTAGTGAAACCACTGGCTACTCTTTTAATAAATCATGGAGGATGGTGTGGTACCCGAGGACTGGAGGAAGGCGGATGTGATTCCCCTTCACAAAGTGGGTCCAAGACAGAGCAGGAAACTACAGACCTGTCAGTCTGACCTCTGTGGTAGGGAAAGTGATGGAGTCACTTCTGAAGGAAAGAATAGTCGAGTACCTAGAGGCCAGTGGAGCACAGGGCCCAAGGCAGCATGGGTTCACAGCGGGAAGGTCATGTCAGATGAATCTAATAGATTTCTTTGACTGGGTGACCAAAGTAGTAGACCAGGGAGGACTGTGGACATGGCCTACCTAGACTTTAGCAAGGCATTTGACACAGTCCCACACAAAAGATTAATAATCAAATTAACCAGCCTGGGAGTGGGACCCAGGGTGGTAGCCTGGGTAAAACATTGGCTGGACAACAGGACACAGAAGGTAATTGTAAATGGAGTCCACTCTGAAGAAAGAGAGGTTACTAGTGGGGTACCACAGGGTTCAGTATTGGGTCCAGTCCTTTTCAATGTCTTCATCAGTGACATTGCAGAGGGACTGGAAGGAAAAGTATGCCTTTTTGCAGATGACACAAAGATCTGCAACAGGGTTGATACACAAGGAGGCATGGAAAGGATGAAAAGGGACTTGGCAAGGTTGGAGGAATGGTCAGAAGTATGGCAGCTAGGATTCAATGCAAAGAAGTGCAAATAATGCACCTGGAAACAAGAACCCAGGGAAGAATACACAATGGGTGGGGAGAGTAACAACAACAAAAAGGAAAGGACCTGGGGTAATCATATCAGATGACCTTAAGGTTAGCAAGCAATGTGAGAAGGCAGTAGGGAGGGCTGGGGTATACTGGGATGCATAGGAGAGGCATCAGCAGCAGAAAACAGGAAGTTGTTATCCCTCTGTGCAGACAGTTGGTGAGACCCCATCTGGAGTACTGTGTCCAGTTCTGGAGACCCCATCTCTGCAAGGACATAGACAGGATAGAGGCAGTCCAGAGGAGGGCTAAAATAGTGCAGGGTCTGCAAGAGAAGCCGATGAGGAGAGACTAAAGGAGCTTAATATGTATACCCTTGAGGAAAGAAGGGAGGGGGGACATGATAGAAACTTTTAAGTACCTCGTGGAATCAACAAAGTCCAAGAGGGTAGCATCTTTTGAAAAAGAGACTTGCAAGAACAAGGGACACAATTTAAAGTTAGAAGGAAGGTTCTAGGGCAATGTGGAGGAAGCATTATTTCACAGAGAGGGTAGTGGATGGCATGGAACAGCCTTCCTGAGGAGGTTGTGGGGTCTAAAACTGTGGGAGAATTCAAGAATGCATGGGACAAACATAAGGCAATTCTTGTTGGGGGTGGGAAGAAATAGGCTGTTGGTTAACTAGGATCTGCGGCCTATCCTGTAGGTAGGGAAATGGGCAGACTAGATGGGCCTAGCGGTCCTTATCTGCCGTCAAAGTCTATGTTTCTATGTTATGTTTCATAGTGAGAGACTTACCAGCAGGAGAAGAGAGGTGGTGTTGCCACTATATCACCTGCTGATGAAAGTATTGTGTCCAGTTCTGGAGGTCACACCTCAGAAAGGACATAGACAGGATGGAGGCAATCCAGACCAGGGCAACTAAAATGGTGCAGGGGTTGCAACAAAAGCCCTATGAGGAGAGACTGAGGGATTGCAACAAGTAGACTGAAGAGAAGAGAGCAAGGGGGGTATGATAGAGACCTACAAGTACCTCACAGGTGTAAACAGAATGCAGGAGGCGAGTCTCTTTCAAATGAGTAAGAGCACCAGGTCCAGGGGGCACTCAATAAAGCTGGGGGCTGAGTTTCAGAGGGATGTGAGGAAGTACTAATTCACTGAAGGAGTTGTAGACACCTAGAGGAGACTGCCAGCAGAAGTGGAGAAGGTGAAAACAGTAAGAGGCTTCAAGCATGTTTGGGATAGATATGGGGAATATTAGTAGATAGACAGTCAAGAGGGAGGTTCACCAGAGAACAGTTAGGGTCTGTGAAGAAGACTAGGCAGGGAACATCTGGGCAGACTGAGTGGACAACGCAGTTATTTTCTGCTGACAAATCCTATGTTTCTAGAGAGGTTCAGACTTCACAGGCTTAGTAGCTCTAGTACAGTATTAGCATTACAAAGGACCAATAGATTGTAAGGTCAGACGGGGAGCCAGTGGTCTTATAGGTTCTCCAGACAAGGTCACACTCATGGTGACAAGCCAGCAACTCTGCTGAGATCCGTAGGAGGCGAGATCCTTGGACCCTGGTTTTTCTAAGGGAGGCATGATGAACCCAGACAGACATAAATTTGGATGTGAAGAATTTGAGGGTATTGTCAATGTTGCCAGCTGTAGAGATGTGGGGACTGTCAGTGGCTCCCAAGTTAGCAAGAAGGAAGGGCAAATCCAGCAACTGGAAGGACTAGACCTGAATGAAAACAATCCATGACTCAAGCCAAAATGCAGTTAAAACATACTTTAATGTAGCAGATCCAGAGTGGTCGACTAGCTACCCATGACCCGGCACTTTAGCCCTATCTGGGTCTTCGTCAGGGGGCGGATCCAAGGATTTTGGCAAGTTGTAGATTGTTTTGGAGTGTGATTTCTGAGATGTTATACAAAGCGAGCTGCAGCCCTAAATCTGCACCTCTCCCATATCTCTAGTGCACAACTGACCTATTCATTTCTCAAAACACAAAAACAAGTAGCCAAAACAGTTAAAGTTAGAAAGTCTATGATTAAGAAAAAAGCACTGTCTAGTTCCATTAGACATGGCACTCCTTGATGTGCCACTCCTGTATGTCCGATTCCATCAGGCAATGGGTAGAAAGGGTGGGGCCCTATGCTGCTTGCCATAAAACCCAGCAGGCAAGCAAGATGTGATGAAACATCAGACAGGGGTAAAGGAAAGGGAATGGGCCCTCTGTTACTTGCTACATGTTAAATTAAAATGTGTATCATTCAGACAGCAGTGCATGGGATAGATTGGGACTCAAGTCATGATGCTTGCTACTATATGACACCAACAAGACAAGCAAATGATTACTTTTTTAATGTTAACATTTTTGTTAAGCAAATTACTCAACTTTTGCAATCTAGGCAGTATAGTAAGTGTGACAATTAGAGTAATATCTGGAAACAAAAAAATGTTACTCATTCTGAGGTAGAGAACATTCTGGAATCAAACAAAAAGTACTATAAGTTAATCCATCATGAGGAAAGAATGCAAAAGATTAACCATTAAATGGTCAAATTATTAACAATCAAATTCATTTAAGAAGATCACACAGAAAAGTTTAATCAAGGAGGTTTACATAATAGGGCCAACTGAAGATATGGCCCCCAGACTTTACTGTGTGCCTTTTGGTATCCCATGGCCTTGTAGGACATACTCTCCATGAAGGCCTGTTGTCCACTGCCTAAGCAGCAACCTCTTAGTAGCAGTGCATACCAAATGGTCCACATGGTATGCTAATGCTTTTAAGGGGCTGTTGAGGAAGTGAAGCCTGTTTGAGCAAAAGGCGGATCAAACTGAACAGAATTGCCTGTGACTTCCCTGCAATAGCAAAGTACTGCATCCCAGTACTGCTGTATGGCAGGGCAGGACCAGAGAATTTTGGTCAGCATGCCCCCAGGAGTTCCATACCTCCAGTAACTAGGATTAGGAAGGACCGCAAGTGAATTCAGAACAGCTGGAGTTCAGCACTGGTGGTGTAATATTTTCAGCTGAATGAGTTTGGCCCTAATGTCCGGACAAGAAGTATAAGCTCGTATCAGCAGAATCCCACTCAGGGTTTGATATATCTCTCTGGAGTTCTACTTGCCACTTTGCCCTTGTGGAACAGGTTGTACCAGTGCAGGAGTCCCTGAAAGAATATATATATATATATATATATATATATATACACACATATATATATATATATATATAGGATATGACTATGGTTGACTGAAGATATCATATCTATCTTCACGAGAGGCCAGTGTTATCATCTTATCTCATGAGTGGTGAAGCCATGAGTGAGATATTTTGATGTCACTGGCCTTGAATGCAGATAAATATGATATCTTCAGTCAGGCCAAGTCATGTTCTGTTTATACAATGTATGTTTGGGGACTTTTGTAGTTTTTTAGCTTACGCCTTTGAATAACAGTAATCAGTTGTTGTAACAGAGAAAAGTGCAACAGCATAGTTTTTACTTCTAAAAGTTGTTTCATTGTTGAAAGTTGATAAACTGTGAACAGACTGGAAGTGTGGAAACTCTTTTATAACATAGATAATAGCATGTTAATAAAGGTCATACTGTTTTAACTCTTTGATGACCAAGAACATTGGAGAAGTTTGTTGTTGCTATGGTACACAGGTGAAGGTTTGTCTCATGCTGTGCTCCCACGGAAGCATGGTGGATTTTTTTTATTTAAATTGAGAAGAGTTGCTTGAAGTTAAGTTATTCCAGGGAAGTGTTGTTTTGACAAATATAGCAGTCTGTGTGTTATTCTGATGACGTACAATTTTTTTTAGTGCCCGTGATAAATATTGACATTTATTTGGTATTCTGTAGGATGGGAGGATGGAGCGAGTGTTTTAGATGTGTTATTTGTGGTGCTTTCCTTGTTTTGGGGAGAGGTGGGATAGTTGCAGTAGTTTTTAAATTTATATTTGTGTTTTGGGCTGTGAAAACTCAGAGAGCGGAGGAGCTGTAGAACTCTGCAGTGCACGAGTGTGAAGACGTCTGTTGCCTTGGTAACCATGTTGAAGGAAGCATGCACAAATCCAGTCTTCATGTAAAAAAATGTTTTTCTCACAGTGCCATTAATCATGCTTATTGATAGTTTTACGATATAAAGGCAGCAGTGGGAATGCAGTGTGTTTTCGAGAGTTTAAAAAGTATTTTATATGTAAAAGCACACATTTCTTTCTTTCTGCCGTGCTGATCAGTGTGTCTGTGTGTCAAGGGTCATTCCAGTGTGTTCGTTCGGTTATGTTTCATGGATTAATATTTTATTTGTATCTTGAAACTGTGCAGCATGGGGTGAGTTTTTTAAAATTGTGGTACATTTCTTGAACTGAAAGGGGCTTTATATTAAGACGTTGCTGAAGAGAACATTACTGTTGGGTTTGAATTGTGACTTTCTTTGTACTTCTCTACACTTGCTTGCCTATATTTTGCAGCAGTACAGAAATAGCAGATTGAATCGGTGATTAGAGGAAGTTGTGTTCTGTGCAAATGTGTTTTCTATCATGGTGTTTCTGTTGTCATGGCTAGTGGATTCTTAGCATGTCGTTTGTGATATGGGAGGGTGCAGTGGTATGTGTGGGAATAAATGAAAAGTGACAGTGCCATAGAAAAGTTGAACAAAGTGCTACCATTAACTAATCATTTTAAAGATGACGTATAGGAACATGAAGATAACAATGTTATCTTCACTGGCCAGTTCACATAAAATTTTTTATACTGTTATTTATCCCAAAATATAAGTATATATATATATATTTATTGCAAAAAACTCCGTTAATGCATCAGTTAGGGTTGATAGAAGGATAAAAGTTTGAAAACTGCCAGAAGCGCCATAGCCCCCTATTGCCTTTCCTCATTTCTCCACACACCAACAGGCATCAGCGCGTGCATTGAGTCGCCGCCTAACTCCTCACCCCATTTCATTTGTAAACAAGCTGAGGTGGTGCAGTATAGGAGAATGGGGTGAAAGTTAGCCAATGACTCCAACGCACACTCTGACACCTGTTGGTGTGTGGAGGGTGGGTATGGGGTGGGGCGATAGGGGCTGGCAACACTAGCACCAAATTTCCAAACTTTTGTCGGTGTACTATCAACCCTAACTGATGCATTAACAAGTGTTTTGCAATGAATGTCCCTTTATTTTGAGAGAGTTTAATGTAAATAATAAGTGGTATGTTGTTGCGGGAAAGGGCTCTGCACTGTTGTAATGCTGAAATTCAGGCATGCTGTAAAAAATGACAGTTGTACTGTTCATGAGGAGGTATGACAAAATGTCATTGTTGAAAATCTGGAGTGAAAATATTAAAAATTTGTGAATTTACAAGCGTATGTTGAAACTGCGCAATGTACGCTCATAATGTGGTAATTTTTGGGATTTTTTTCACAAAATTTTCAACATTTTTTTTGGGACCTCCTATCATGAACACTGGCACTGTGATTTTGTTAATCCATCCCAAAAGTTGATTTCATACAGCGACCACGCTATTCTGCGCCACAGGTGTGAAACATGTTCCAGGCAGGATGTGTAAAATGACAACTGTACTGTTCATGAGGAGGTATGACAAAATGTCAATATTGAAAATCTGGAGTGAAAATATAAAGAATTGGTGTAGTTATGGGCGTGTGTAGAAACTGCACAACACATGCTCATAATGTAGACATTTTTTGGTATTTCTTCACCAAATTTGCAACATGAACTTTTTGGAACCCTACTCATGAACAGTGGCACTGCTGTTTTGTGAATCATACCTGAAAGGTAATTCCATGCAGCGATTGCCAAATCACTTTCCGGGACCAAGAAATGAAATAACAGTGCCAATGTTCACAAGGTGGGGTCCTAAGAACCACATGTTGAAACTCTAGGGCTAAAATTCCAAAAAATGGCTGAGATATCAACCTAAGTTGAAACCCCTTCCCCCCATTGACTCCCATTATACCTTTGATTCTTCACTTTGAGGTTCGGCTTTGCAGAGTGCAGATGTATCTCTGGTCCTGAGAAGATTACTGTTTCCGACTTTCGGAAGGTAAGTATAGGTGAGGGGGAAAGCATGGAGGTGGGTGCTCAGTGGGAGGCGGGATGGGAGGTGGGGAGACTGGGGAAAGGATGATGGACCATTTTCTTTTTTATAGGGAAAAAAGATGGCAATGGACAGTTTTCTTACATTGCAGATACAGTAAAAAAGTTTTGGGCACACTGGGGTGGGCTCCCAGTGTGCCACATGAGTTTTGGAGGAGGACATACTGCTGACAGGGGGATTGGGCACCCCCATCGGCAAGTTCTTAAAAAAAAATAACTGCCACACTGAGGTGGGTTCCAAGTATGCCACATGATTTGAGGGGCATGCTGCTGACAGGGGGATTGGGCACCCCGGTCGGCAAGTGTTTTTAAAAAAAATTGTTTTGGGCATGCTCCCATTGTGCCACAAGTTTTGAAGTTGGGGAGACATGATTCTGACATGGGGATTGGGCACCCTGCAGTCAGAGCAGTTAGTGCACTGTGCACAGAACAGGAATTCAATGCAGGATCCTGCATTGAAAATTTCAATGCAGGATTCCGCATCAAATATGAAAGACATTGGGCACCAGCTGGTTTTCCTCATTTTGTTAGGTAAACACTTGTGTTTACCTAATGGGGGACAGAGGAATATGGTGGGACCATTACTTTGGCCCAAAAGAGGCCACAAAAGGATTTAGTTTTTCTTTTTTTTATGGGGTAGAATACTGCTGGCAGCTTGACACTTTCACAAATGCATAGGTGCTGCATCCATTTCTTTAGAAAAGTGTGACGGGGAGGCCATTTCTGAAAAAGCATTTTGGGGGTTCAGATTAAAAATCTGATGCCCTCAGTGTATTCACCACCCAATTAGGCAAATGCAACAATCTGTGTTTACCTAGGGCCATTATTTTTTAAATGGTAGCCATTTTTAGGTGTCACTAACTGAAACAAGATGAAGGCCATTGCTTTCACAAATAAGACATTTGCAAAAGCTGGTGGCAGCTTTCAAGAGACACAGATATTTTTCTCCTTTGACTATAATGGGAAACTTGTTTTTTTAATAACTTTTGAATGATTTAATATTTTTTTACCAAATCTTTGAAAGGCACATCAATAACCCAGACTGCATCTTCCCTGAAGATTTTCAACCAAAAAGACACATTGTTCGGGCTGTAGCCACGAGCAAAGAAACACACAAAAACCCTTTTTCTTGCATCTTGGGGCACTCTGCAGTTTTGCAACCGCTGATCCAACCATAATGCAACTTGCCAGATCCAGACAGCTATGGTACCAGACAGTGCATGCAGAATTTCAGGCAAATCCGTAATATGGTGCCAAAGTTATTAAAAAGCAAAATGTGGGGTTTAACATAGACATGACCGGGCAACCCAAACTATACTGGCACGGTATAATATATATATATATATATATATATATATATATATATATATATATATATATATATATATATATATATATATATATATATATATATATATATATATAGTGCCTGCACTGCCCTTAGCCGCATTAGCCCAGGTAGACAGTGTTTGTACTGTGGGTTGTTACAAGGCAGAGGTTTGTTACCCAGAAGTGACATTATAATGTCCCTCAATAGTAAGAATTTCCAGAAATCTTATTTCTGGAGTTCAATCAATGCAGATACATTTTTAAATTAGTGTATGTAATTGGCTCCTGGTGGACGTAGGTCAGAAACTTGGTATCCCAAACCTTTCTCTCCATACCGATCTGACAGTGAGGTTGCCCACTTTAAACAGAGCATTACCCCGAAGTGGTGCTAATCAGAGAGGATTGGGAGGAGAAGCACAGTCATCTGCCATTATTTAAAGGAAATCTGTAGGACCAGGTGATCATCCCCCCCCCCACCCCTGGGAGAGTAGAGTTGTCAGAAGGGAAAAGAGCTCCTGCTAATGCTACTTCCATTTGAAGCCAGAGAATGAGGAATAATTTAGGGGGGAAGAAACATTTGGAGGTCTGAGCCAGAACAAAGGTTATGTGGTAGCCCAGAAACCAAGGAAGGCCCCATCCCACTTCGAGATATATATATCTGTAGCTTACCCCTGCTGAAACATAATGATTTTATTTCCTAGAGGAAATTACCCAAATCAGGTTGACCACCTTAGCAAACCAGCTATCTGGAATATGAAGAGGCAAGTGAGAATACAGGTGGAATATTCTGGGGGTGGCATCATTCAGGCATCCCAATATTTATTCTGGATATGCAGCAGGGTCAGCTCAGCTTTCCACATGAGATGCTGACTGAGCTGAATGCAGAGGTTAATGAATAATAGCTGAAAGTTCGCCTTGTAGGCAGCCTCCTTCTCAAACAACCTAGTTTCTACAACTGTTATCTCAACTCAGTTTCTCTGCACTGATTAACAGTATATCCTATAGTTCTGCATGTGAAGTAAGCCTTATAGGTCTCCCAGAGCACTGCAGAGGATGCCTCCCCAGTTTGATTAGTTTAGAAGAATGTGTCAGTCTCTGGTTTAGTCCATGCCTGGAAATGGGGGTCCTGTAAGAGTAAGGGGTCATGCCTCCAAAAGGAAGGGCAGGGTACTGGTGGTCCCCAGAGAGCTGTCATGGTGATAGGGGCATGATCCAATATTATAATCAGATGTATCTTGGAGTCCAGCATCAATTGCACTAGACCGTTGGTGGCATACCACATATCTATTCTGCTGGAGATGTGGTGGAGCCCTGAACAGCAGGTAAAGTTATAATCTAAGGGATGCAGCTGCCTCCAAACATCAGTTAGGGAGTATTCATGGGTTAGCTCCCTCTGGGCCTCTACAGTTTTGGGGTGGGATCCAGGGGTTCCCAGGGTTTGGTTCAAAAGAGAGTCCAGTGTCAAATTAGAATCTCCAAGTAACACTGAGATGGTTTTGGGAGTAACTGAGGAGAGGTTCTGGTTGAGCAAGTTGAAGAATCCTGGGTCAGTGGTGTTGGGGCACTGATGCTCACCAGGAGGATAGTGACCTCAGGGGTGTTCATTTTGGCTAGTACCCACCTGCCCTGCATGTCCCACTTCAGATCTATTTCTGCCCACTTCAGATCTATTTCTGCCCATTTAAAGTATTTGTGAACCAGGACTAAGACTCCCAATTTTTTAACAGCAGCAAAACTGTAGACTTTTAAGACCACCCACTCCCACTTCAACTTGCAGTCCCCTTCAGAGAGGAAGTGGGTTCCCTGCAGAAAGGCCACTTTAGTGGGGATTTTTTTTTAGGTGAGTCAACCCTGGATATTCCAGACCCAGAGGTAAAGGTTATGTCTGCCATGGAAGGGGTGCAGTGTAGTGTGTGGATGCAGGGGATTTGTGGCATGAACAGGAGTCGCCCTGTTTCTTCCTTAACTCATGCATTGGTCACAGGAGAGGCATTAGAAAAATCAATAGCACCTTCAAACTGAGCATATTGTACCTTTCCAGCATGATGTCAGGTTCCCAGAATAAAAACACCATTGTAATGGTATGGAAGCTGAGTATTAAACATTTAACATAGCCCAACAGGGCCTGAATAAGAAGTTAAATGAGCATTTGTCAATACCAAACATGCTTGCATGCATGCTGTTACAACTTAGAACAACAGTATCTTGAGGCTACGGGCGGCGTTTTGTTACTCTCAGTAGCCATTGTTTAGCAGACCATGGGTTCCACCAAGCTAAGGGATACAGAGCTGAATAAATGGTGAACACAATATAAAACATCTTTGTCAGTTTATTTCTTCACAACAGTGTTGATTTTTTGAAATTTTAACCCCATATTTTCAGCATAGTCTTTTTTATGTCCCCATGTTATGATCAAGACAAGTGTAAGTTTCAAATCCCATTCAAAAAGTGGTTTTGTGGAGTGACTGCAAAAACATGTTTCAGAGGGAATTTGAAAAAGGACACCCGTCATGTTCTTGTGGTTGGGTAACAAGAGGGCTGTGTTTAAAATTTGAGGTCGAAATCTACAAAAATCACGATGTCATTTCTAACAAGCATTTGTCAATGCCGAATGTTGCTTGCTTCATTGTGCTGTTTAGGTATTTGGAAGTCATTGGAGTGCAAATATTGAAAATTTGCGAACTTACGAGCGTGCGTAGGAACTGCGCAACGCACGCTCGTAAAACAGTCATTTTAGGAATTTTTTCATCAATTTTCAACATAGCCATTTTAAGACCTCTGCTCATGAACAGTGTCACTGTGATTTTGTTAATGTGTCCCATACATTGAGTTTGCACACCGACTGCGCCATTGTCGCCTTACGTAGGCGAAACACGTTTTGGGCAGGATGAGAAAAATGACAGCTATACTGCTCATAAGAGGTGTGGTAAAAATGGCAATGTTGAAAATCTGGAAATGCAAATATTGAAAATTTGCGAACTTACGAGTATTACGCGAGGAACTGCGCACACGCCGTGAAACAGTCATTTTAGGAATTTTTTCACCACCAAATTTTCAAAATAGCCATTTTAAGACCTCTGCTCATGAACAGTGTTACTGTGATTTTCTTAATTTGTCCCACACATTGATTTCGCTCACCGACTGCGCCATTCTGCACTACATGGGTGGAAACATATTTTGGGTGAGATGTGAAAAATGACAGCTGTACTTCTCATAAGAAGGTGTGGTAAAATGGCAATGTTGAAAATCTGGAGTGAAAATATTGAAATTTCTCGAACTTACAAGCCTGCGTAGGAACTGCGCAACACACGCTCGTAAAACAGTCATTTTTTGGAATTTTGGCACCAAATTTTCAACATGGGGTTTTTGGGACCCCTTCTCATGAATGATGTCACTGTCATGGTGGTATTCAGGCCTGAAGGGTGATTTCACAGTCACTGCGTGAAATCACCCTTCGGGCCCAAATAACGCCATGACAGTGACATCATTCATGAGAAGGGGTCCCAAAAACCCCATGTTGAAAATTTGGTGCAAAAATTCCCAAAAATGCCTGAGATATGCAACAAAGTTGAAACCCCCTTATCTAGCCCATTATACAGCTTACTGGCATTTCCTCAGTTCGCGGTCGGCTTTGAAGAGTGCAGACGTGTTCCCGGTCCACCGAAGATCATCGCGCCAGAGTCCGGAGGTAAGTAATGGGTGAGGGGGGCGGAGAGGCTGGGGTGCGCAGTGGTGGGTGCGGTTGTGGGAGGGGGTTGGGAGACGGCACGGGACTGTTTTTGTTTTTCAGGTAAAAATAAAAATAAGACATTGTGGGACCATTTGCCACACTGAGGTGGGCTCCCAGCATGGCACAGAAGGACGATGGGGGACATTCAGCTGGCCGGGAGTTGGGCACCCCATCGGCCAAAGGACTGATTGCCATGCTGGGGTGGCCTCAGCGTGGCACCTACAACTGCGGGGGAGACAGCTCAGCCGACGGGATTGGGCACCCCGTCGGCCACACAGTAGGGCAGGGGCGCCGCACGCCTGTGTGTGTGGGGAGCCACGCCTATCTCTGCTCACTGAAGCGTATTCTTTCAACTGTATGTTACTGCATTTTGAGCGTGTCATAGACAGCTCCAAAATACATTGGCTTACAGGGGCTGCGCCTGCCAGCTCACTGACTGAATTGGAGGAGGAGGAGGTGACACACCTCCGAAATCTCCGATGATGGCACTATGTTTCTTGCGCATGCGTGCAAGCACCATAAAAATGTAAAAAATATAATGTTTCTTCATAACTTTGTTGCTTTTTGACACTTTTATCCCAGATTTTCAACAGTTTTTTTTTCTTGACACCGCGTTTTGATCAAGGCAGGTGGAATTATTTAAATCCTGTCTGAAAGGTAAATTTGTGGAGCAAATGTGAAAACATGCTTTGGAGTGGATTTGAAAAATTATACCTGTCATGTTCATGAGGTGGGGTAAACAAAAGGCTATGCTGAAACTGTGAGGCAAATATGTTAAACAATGACAAAATCATGAGTAAAAGTTTAAAACACATTCAAAAGTCATTAATCAGACTTACTGTACCTCATTGTCAGTTTGTGGTTGACGTCGATAGGACCAGGCAGTTAGATAGTCAAGAGGGTATTACAGTGGGGAATCCTAGAAAGCTAAGTGGGGGGTTGGTGGTGCTAGGGTCTGATGGGGAACAGAAGTCTTTGGGGGAATATTTTATTTTTTACAGAGGACAATGAGGGATGACTAACACTGTTGTTTGATGGAATCAGGAGTGTGCACCTCAGTGTTGCATGCTGTTGGGGGTGTGTGAACATTATCTTGTGGCAGGGTTGGGAACCTGACTGCTGGATATTATCTAGGAGGGGTGTTGTGCTGTATTCCAGCAGTGGGGGTGGGCACCTGACCACCAGAGATACTGTAGTTTGGTAGGGTTGCGCTGTGGTCTGGTGGTGGGGTTAGTCACCCACCTGCCTGAGCAAGTTTGAGGAGTATGAACATAGTTTGGTGGCAGGGTTGGGCACTAGCCACTGGAAATAGTTGGAGGAGAGGTTGTGCTGTGTTCAGGCAGTGGCACTGGACATCTCTATGCCTATGTTAGTTGGGGGTGGATGTGTGTGCTGCCTGACAGTGCAGTCTGGCTAATTTCTTATATGAAACGATACAGCCGCACTGTGAAAAGTGAAGCTGTATTCTTTCATACGTGAGAAATTGTTGCCCACAAACCAGCTCAGCAGCATCAATGGGAGCTTTCCCAGGATTTTGTGTTGACTCACACACCTCCTGCAGGCTCAGCTACATTGGCTGCTACAGCACACACCTCCTCTGCTGGAGTGGTATCAATGTGTTTGCCCTACACATTTGAGCAAGCAAGCAAGCATAAAACTTGTATGAGATAGCCAGCCCATTAGCCCATCAACAGCGCTGTGGCTCATGATGCAGGTGACCCAGGTGCAGGAATAAGCCCAAGGTTGTTGAGGAGAGAATAGCTCTCCTTTGAGGAGGCAGGGAGGGTTGGACAACTTTCTGCATGATTGGTACTGCTTCTCTCTCTCCTCCCAGGAAGAAAAGTACCTAATCTCTGCAATGTTCATGCAGCTCAAGTTACACTTGCCTCCTACTACACCAACATTTGTCAAAAAGCCATTCAAAACTTCAAGGGGGTTCCCAGCCACAGCAGTGAGAGACCCAAATTATTTGCTACAATGCATCAGAATTTCCAGCTAGAGAAGAGCATAAACCTTGTCATAGTTCTCCACACTAGTCCACATGGACAGGTATGGGGACATCTGCACTACCTTTGGGCAATTTGCACTATTCCTTGGACTAGTAAATTGATGATAAAATCTACCTGTGTGCTCCAATCAGTGCTTGGTGGCAATCGGTCAATATTTTCTTATGTGAATACCACGAGTTCCATAGGCTGCTAGAGCTACACTGATAAAAATTGAGCAGTTCCTTGAGCAGAATTTAAATCAAAGTAGCAATCTATGCAAGTAGCAACATCAGCATCAGAAGCCAGTGAACAATTGCAACTGATAATGCCACTGGGGTTGGAGAATCTATAATATTGGTAGCTACATACAGAGCTTGATTTAAACAGCAGTGACTGTGTTCAAAATTTAAGGGGAACACTCGTGAATATACACTCCACACCTAAGCCTGGAGCTACCTCTGACTGAGGTATTTACAGTGCAAATAGTAGTATTTTTCTTACTCTGTAGATATTAATGTTCATCCGACCATCGACCCATGCCAACATTTTGTACCTCTCACCACTTGCGCACATCTCATAATCTCTCCCGTGCTGATGTCAGGTATTGCTGCCACTGTTTGGTACTTTTTCACAGCTCTTATCTACCAGACCAGCTGTACCACTTCAGAGATTAATGTTGGGTAAAAGAAGTAGTACGAATTGGTAAGACATCCATTACCCTTTAAGGAAAACTGACTGCGTCACAAGAATATAGGTCTTCACAAAGTTTTTTATGCCATTACAATGATAGTGTACTGTTATCTGAAGATGTACTGGGGTGGGAAGGGGGGATTTTAAAAAGGACTTCTGATTGGCTACAAAAGCTGCCTTCATGTTTAGTGATCAATATAAAAATCACTTATGCCAAGCTCTCATGATGGTTGTAAACATCCCAGACCCCCACCAGGGCATTTACACTCTTATACCGGATATACTTTTCATATTTTATTCAGTTTCTTCTGAAAACAGAAAAAAAACACAATAAATGCAGTAACAGGATGACTTATTCTTATACAGACTGCATTTCTATAATTTGCTGCTCTAGTGAGAATTTCCACAGTTCTGGATGAAGCCAGTATGTAAGAAATAGAATATGACAGGGAGTACACATTTGTGGTGGAATGCATGGATGCATTGAAGGCACACCCCAGTACAAAGCTTGCATCCTGGAGTATGTTACTACAATTATAAAATGAGCTTTGAAAAGGCAAAACAACGAAAAGTTAGTGATTAAGTCATGTGGAGTAAAGATGTGCAGTTCTACTGGTTAAAGCAGCAGTGCATGTTAGGATGATGATTTTAAACCTAAACCTTTTTATTCCGTTTTAGATTGCCCTTTATCTTTTGTCTCATCAAATGCCTTTTTTCTTTGTTTTAAATCTGATTTGGCATTCTATGTTATTCAAAATTCTTAAAGGGGAAATTCTAACATTGTTTGTCTTGTCTGGGCATAGTGCAGATTGTCCAGACTAGTGCAGTTAGGCCTGTGCCTGTTCATCTTGACTAGTGCAGATCTAGAAGTACAGCTCTCTGTTGGGTTTCAACATATCTTTCTCTGCCCGATTGTGATCACAGCCCATGGGGGGGTGCCAAGGTGCATGATGATGCTGACAGAGCTCAGTTTGTTATTGTGTGGGGAGGCCATGGATTCCCAACTGAATAGCCAACAGCCACAGCATCATGTAGTTCATGAAGAGGGAAGTAAGGCATGGAAAGAGTCACAGATGTGTAAGACAAATGTGCAATCATATTGATCTATTTCTTGACTTGAATATTTTTTACTGTATTAACTTTGCAAAATTCTCTAAAATAATAGTGGACTAGTGCAACCATCTCTCAGTTAGGGCAGTTTTGAGTCAACATCTCATGCTGGTTAGTGCAGAGAAAGACTATGTCCAACCCCCGAGTACTCCTTTTAAGTTATAGTCACAGGTGTTTCCTCAGCATTTTCAGCTGTTTTGGAACACCCATTGTTTGATATAAGTTTTCTAGCGACTAAGGTGAACTACGGTACCATGCAAAACATACTGCTCCCTCACCTTCAAAAACAACTGAGAAACGGATGAAAACCTGCAGATAATCATATAAAAAGCTCCTTTTAAATGTTTCTAAGGAATGCAAAAGCAGATTCAAAATGAGGGAAGGGCATTTTACAGGACAGGAGAAAAAGGGAAATCTAAACTAGATAGTAGCGAATGGAGACTCTCCTAGTCAATCAGATTGCTTACTCTAATATGCCTTTATCAGGCTACAACAGCATACTACGTATTCTGATGAGCTTGTGACCAGACGTCCACCTCTTGAGCCTACTGTCAGAAGCTAAGTTCACAGCAAGTAAAAATGGCGTCAGACTCCCAGTTCGTTCAAAGTCCCAGTTAATAAACAATAAAGATTTGTTCAAGTTAAGATTTAAATAAATAGTTCACAAATGATGCACTACCTTTTTCTACAGTTTTTTTGTCAGATTTCTCACTATGATGGCAATAATGAGCTGTTAGGAAGGCTATCCTCTGGGCTACTGGTACTGCAGGCAGAAAATAAAGAACTGAAAAGGAGCAAAGAATTCCCAGCCTCCCCTCCACAAAACAGTATAGTTAACGAGGGAAGCACCAGGGTAGAGAGATCAATAGGGAGCAGGGCAGGGATAAATGGAGAAAGAGGCAAAGGCAGTAAGTACAGGAATGGGACTACAAAGGGAAAGACCACCAACAAATGGAGGGCAATGAGTATCAATGCCCGTAGTCTGGGTAACAAGCTTCCTGAACTAGTGGCCTTGATATTGTGGCATTCACAGAAACATGATACACAGAGAACCATGACTGGGATGTCAGCATATCAGGGTATACAGTCTATAGGAGGGACATGGAGAGTAAAAGAGGAGGAGGATTAGCTCTGCATAAGGGAAGGGATCAAGGCAATGGAACTAAAGGGTAAACAGGGAGGAGAGGAAGCACTGTGGGTCACCCAGGAGACAGGAAATGGCACCATAATCCACATGAGGGTTGTATACAGACCCCCTTCTTGGGAGAGGAAATGGACAGGGAAATAACAGATGGCATACTTAGAATGGCAGAAAAAGGGTAAATATTGTTGATGGGGGACCTGAATATGCCTAATGTTAACTGGACCACATTTGCTGCAGGCACATCCAAGAGCAGGGCCATTCTAGATACCCTAGAGGGGGCATGCCTCAGAAAGCTAGTGCTGGAACCTACTTGGAAGGGAGCAATCTTAGACCTGGTACTCTCAAATTGGGACAGTGAGAGGATCTTGGATTTAGAAGTGGCTAGCCACCTGGGAACAAGCAACCACCAAACACAATAAACACAGCCATGGAGTCATTCCATACAAAAGTGAGGGTACTGGACTTTAGGAGACCTGACTTTGGCAAAATGGGAGAGCTCCTAAGGAATGCATTAGCAAATGGGCAGAAAGGAGGGGTGGAGGAACAATGGGGAAAAATCAAAAATGCCATCAGAGAGGCAACAAGCTTTTGTGTGAAGCAAATAAAACAAAGGAAAAAAAACACTATGGTTCTCAAAAGAGGTAGGAAGTATAAGAAATCACAGAAGGAGCAGGACAGAGAACTATATCAGTTAAAGCAGAAGGAAGCGGGAAAGGCAGACAGAATAACAAAGGCCCAAACCAAGCAAAATATAGCCAACTTAGTTAAGAAGGGGGATAAAACCTTTTATAGGTACATTAGGGAGCAAAGAAAGACCAAGGGAGGGATTGTGAGGCTTAATAAAGGAGAGGAGTTGGGCAGAAGGTGACAGTGAAAAGGCAGAGATACTGAACAAATACTTTTGTTCAGTATTCACAAAATAAGAGGAAGTGGAGCTACCTAAATCAAACAATAGAAGCACTCTGGATAGACGGGTCAATACCAGTCCATTCATGGAAGAAAGGGTCCTGAAAGAACTCCTAAAACTCAAGGAGGACAAGGTAATGGAGTCTGATAGGATTCATCCCAGAATTCTAGAAGAACTAAGGGGAGAACTAGTGACACCACTGACTACTCCTTTTAAGAAATCATGGGAGGATGGTGTGGTACCTGAGGACTGGAGGAAGGCAGATGTGATTCCCCTTCACAAAAGTGGGAGCAAAGTAGAAGCAGGAAGCTACAGGTCTGTTAGTTTGACTTCAGTTATAGGGAAAATGATGGAATCACTTCTAAAAGAAAAAAATTGTTGAGTACCTAGAAGCCAGTGGGGCACAGGATCCCAAGGTAACATGGATTCACAGTGAGAAGGTCATGTCAGACTAATCTAATACATTTATTTGACTGGATGACCAAAGGAGTTGACCAGGGAGGGGCTATGGACATGGCCTACCTAGACTTTAGCAAGACATTTGACAAAGCATTTGACAAAGTCCCACACAAAAGATTAATAAACAAGCTAGGCAGTCTGGGAGTGGGTCCCTGGGTGGTAGCCTGGGTAAAAAATTGGATGGACAACAGAACGCAGAGGGTAATAGTAAATGGAGTCCACTCTGAAAAAAGTGGGGTTGCTAGTGGGGTACAACAGGGTTCAGTACTGGGGCTGGTCCTCTTCAATGTCTTTATCAGTGACATTGTGGAGGGACTGGAAGAAAAGGTTTGCCTCTTTGCAGATGACACAAAGATCTGCAACAGGATTGATACACAAAAGGGGGTGGAAAGGATGAGAAGGGACTTGACAAGGTTGGAAGAATGGTCAAATGTATGGCAGCTTAGATTCAATGCAAAGACGTGCAAAGTAATGCACCTGGGAAACTAAAACCCAGGGGAAGAGTACACAATGGGGTGGGGCACTAACAACAACACAAATGGAAAGGAACCTGAGGTAGTCATATCAGATGACCTAAATATAGGAAAGAAATGTGAAAAGGCAGTAAGGAGGGTTGGGTGATACTGGGATGCATAGGGAGTGGCATTACCAGTAGAAAACAGGAAGTTGTAATCCCTCTGTACAGACAGTTGGTGAGACCCTATCTGGAGTACTGCATGCAGTTCTGGAGACCCCATCTCTGCAATGTCATAGACAGAATGGAGGCAGTCCAGAGGATGGCAACTAAAATGGTGCAGGGTCTGCATCAGAAATCATATGAAGAGAAACTAAAGGAGCTTAGTATGTATACCCTCGAGAAAAGGAGGGATGGGGGGACATGATAGAAACTTTCAGGTACCTCAAGGGAATCAATAAAGTCCAAGAGGGTAGCATCTTTCAGAAAAAGAGATGTGTAAGAACAAGGGGGCACAATTTGAAGATAGAGGGGGGACAGCTCAGGGACAACATGAAAAAAGTATTTTTTCATGGAGAGGGTGGTGGATGCATGGAATAGCCTTCCTGAGGAGGTCGTGGGGTCAAAAATGGGAGAATTTAAGAATGCATGGGACAGACATTAGGCAATTATAGTGGGGTATAGGAGGATGTAGGCTGTTGGTTAACTATGATCTGCAGCTTATCTGGTAGGTATGGAAATGGGCAGACTGGGTGGGCCAAGTGGTCCTTATCTGCTGTCAGAGTCAGTCTATGTTTCTATGTTTCTATATAGGACTTCATGGGGACTCTGCTGAGCAGCTCTTGAACAAACATTTTTATTTGCGCTCTTAATATAAATCCAAAATGTTGATATAAACCTTAACCAAACCAATGTGTTTTCTAGGACAGTTTGATACAGAACTTTTATATTTGTTGCCAGTGTCAGTGATGGGACAAACAAAGAGATCTGCAACTTCCTTAGAAAATTTAAACCAAACCCATCTATGTGATGTAAAGCAGCAAGGTCAGGCCCTAGCAATGCTCTAGCTGGAGAACTAGCCCTGGCTACAGTGATTGATTCTGACCCAGCTTATTAAATGGGACCAGGAGACAGAGAAACAGTGATGGTCTTGTAGCATGAGCCTCAACACTAGAGAACAGAATGGACTAAGTAGAACAGGTGACTCAGTATGTGGAGGCTGCCTAAGGGAAGGCAATAAATATCACCACAACACTTTTAAAATAAATTGTTCTACTGAGACAGTGACTGGAGGATCTTGAAAACCAGACCTGGGCTTACAATCTGCAGGTCTTTGGACTGATGGAGGTACAATGGTTGAGGATACAGTAGTGTTTGCATGACCTGGCTCCCTACAGTGCTGCAGCTGGATAAGCCAGGCATTTCTTATTAGTTCAAGAAAGATAAGTCCTGGAGGGCCGCTACCACTGCACCCTTAAACCCCTGGACTTTCCTTAGTGTGTTCTGGTATTGGAGACTGAGCTGTAGCCCTACATGTAGCCAAATGCCTTTGCAGACTTTAGTATGAGGGAGTAGACATTGCCCTGCACCCAGATCTCTCCTTCTCTACATGGCTTAGATAGAAGGCAATTAGCGGTATCAAAACTACACTTCTCAGACTAAAAAAGCAGTACCAACTTTTGATACCTGTGAAGCAGAGTGATCTGGAAGGAGTGGGCATACGTGTTCAATGGACCAAAGGACACAGAGAAGCTTGTGCTGCAAATGAAGGTGTAGTCGATGGCTCAAACTACAACTCAGACTCAGGATAAAGATTTAAAAATGTATGCAAGTATTCTGGTTGCAGGATTAATGTGGGGCATATGCTTGTATTAAAGGATACCTAAACAACATTTTGACAACAAACTATTCAAAAGTCTGACCTCAAACGGGACTAAAGGAAAGGCTGCTGAATTTTTTAAAGCCAAAACTACATTTATAGAAGTTACCTAAATGTGGTTCTAAAGCATTTGAAAAATGTAAAATCAGCCTTCCAATTTCAGAAAAAACTGCCGTACTTGCTTCTTAAAATGGCTGCCAAATGTGTTAAGTGATGACATAATCGGAGCCAAAGTCAGAGAGCTATATGGCTCTCTATAGTGCTAACTAGTTCTTTTTTCCCTTTGTATAGAATTGTTTCACCAAAATTGTCAAACCCATGTGCATTATTTAGATCAATACGCATATTAGGCTATGGTTCTGTTCATTTTGTTTACTTTAACTTGCTGAAATTGTGTTTTAATCCAACCGACTTTCTCTCTGGCAAACCATAGTGCAGTACAAATCTTGAATGACCTGGTAATCTAGTAGTTATGGCAGATCCAGGATGCTACAATGGGGGTGTAGGTGTGTGTGCTGGGAGTGTGTGCATACTTGATATGCACTTCTTAACATTTTTATGAAACCTTTATATTTTCTGCTATTATGCTTTTCTAGTATGTTTTTGACTGAAACTACAAATGTAATCCATATTTTGAATGTAAACATTTGTACAATCAATAAATTAGACTTCTTCAATAAAGTGAACTGCAGCAGCAGCAAGCGAGTGCTTTACAATGGGGGGGGGGGGTTACAGCCACACCCTTCACCACCCCATAGATCTACCACTTGTTTGTAGCAAAGCTCTTTTGTAGTCCAATGCCAAAGTTCATACTTTCTTGGAAATCAAAAATATGCTTGTTTTGTCTTCTCTTCTTTTTCCATGGGAAATAATAATAAAAAGAGTCAGTATTTATATAGTACTTTTCATACACATTGTATCCCAAAGTGCTTTAAAAGCAATGCTAGACTGGTAGTGAAGTGACTGAATGTGTAGTGGCAGCCAATTCACACATTAATACCCACACACAGCCTTGGACAATTGCATGAACTGGTTTTATGGGAAGTGGAATGTTGGCCAGGAAAATGGGGTCAGGTAGCGATCATGGTGCTGGCAGCCCACATCTTATATCTCACAGTGATCTGCTCATATTTCTCCCTTTCTGTCATCCCCCTTCCCTGAATATAGCAGTACCTTGTAGAAGTGGCCTTCATTCTCACTACTCCTTCTCATACCAAAAACAGGTGAGCTCATCACCCTTGTGCACCATAAATGTAGGTAGTACAGTCCATAGATTTTTTGACATATCAAAAACAAATAAATCTTTCTAGTAAGTCAGGCTGATAGCAGCAGGGAACAAGGGGAATTGTAGGCTTTCATATCCTTAAAAAATCTAGGTTACCTTTGATTAGGCACTATTAAATGTTGAGTGTGCACATCATTATGCACGTCATTTAATAGTGCCTAATCATAGGTGGATTAGATTTTCTATGGGTAGGAATGCCTATGTTTCCCCTTGTGCCCTGCTGCTATCAACCTTGCTTACCAGAAGATCATGTTTATTATTAATATGTAAAAATGATAAGGGCAACAGCACTAACCACATTCAAGATACAGAAAGGTAGTGAGCTCACCAGTTTTTGGCATGGGGAGCAGAAAAGAATGAATGCCAGAGAGGGACTGAAGTGGCCTTTCCAGCGGGGTACAGCTATATTCAGGTTAGGGGAAGACAGGAAGGGGGATGTTTAGCAGATCATTGTGAGATCTGAAATGTGCAGGGCTGCCAGCACCGTGATCACTACCTGACTGTGAATGAAAGCAGCCAGCGATTACAAATACTCAGAGTGGCAGCGCTGCACTTAAAGTGTTACTTGAATTCAGTGTAGGGAGATTAACCTCAGGTGGGGGGGTGATGTTTGTTAGGACAATATCGAGGGAGCTGTGTATAGATCATTCATGATTTAGAAGGGTGGTAGCCAACCAGCTCACATTGTGGAGTAGGGCACTAAAAGGTACTGGAGAATATTTGCAGGGAACTGTCCTGCAGGGTTCTGCAGATCACAAGTAAAGGAGTAGACTGACACTGGAAGTCTGGTGGATTCGCTCAAATCATATACAGTAAGTGCAGCCCTTATAAGAGCATGAACAGCAATTTTTCTGGTGAGTCCTGAGGCTTATTGCTTGGCCCTCAACAAAGACCCAATTGTTGGTTAATGAGGTGGGACAAAAACACAACAGGGGAACTGTACATACTACCTTCACTGTGCAGAAGGGTGGTGATCCACTCAATGTTTAATGTGGGAGCAGAAGTCAAATATTGAAAAAGTGGGCTTAAGTGTGATTTGGGAGACATTCTTTAACAATGCCAGCTGATGATCTGTATCGGTGTATGTATATGATTACAGTCTGAGCTGTGATAATTCTCTTCATGAGACTGCAAGCTCCTATGCAGCCCCAGGCAGTACTAAGAACATTGTATGGATGGTGGGGTATTCAACAGAAGTCAGGCTAGGTGAAGGGGGGTTCACTTGGAAAAAGAAGATAAGAGAAGCTTTTTTGTGGATTAACAAGATTGCATGAGCTTTGGAATCTGACCAGAACAGAACTTCGCTGTGTGACCCTAAGCAAGTCACTTAACTTACTTGTGCTGCCAGAGCACATTTGTAAGCAAGGTTTCAGCATAGTGTGTCTCTCCTGGTTAACAAAAAAAAATTCAGGGCATTACATAACCAGTAGATCATCAGGTATGTGAAGTATCGTATTGTTCTGCGGTTTGCCAAAGAGAAAGTCAGTTAGATTGCAAAACATTTTCAGCAGGTTAAAGTAAATAAAATTAACGAAATCGCAGCCTAACATGTACTGATCAAAATAATCCATGTTAACACATGGGGTGGGATATTCAGAGCAGATGCGCCACGTGCAACAGGGATGCACCAGTGCAAGTGCGGAAATGTGCCATGGTGCAGTATTCCTCGGGAGCGTCAACGCTGCGCAACATGCAATGCACCATAGCGCAACAGTAATGAATGTATGCACAACTGCAAGGAGCAGAACCAGGAATAACAGGCGCAGTGTGATATTCATCAGTATGCGATGTGCACAGTAGTGGAGCAAGCAGAAGTTGCACGACAGCGGAAATTAGCCAAATAAAAGGGAACAAGAGAGGGGAGGAAGAATGTGCCACAGAGGAGCCATAGGTGGTAGCACTGAGACAGAGTGGCAGAGAGACAAGACAGGAAGCAGGGGGCAGGTGTTGCCAGGAGTTGGACAGGGCCCACTGGAGGTGTGCCTGAGTGACAGAAGGAGTGGGTGTGCCCGTGTCAGTGTATACGAGAGGGCCTGAGAGTGCCACAGTGGATGGAGGGCAGTGGTAAGAGGCAGAGCACCCAAAGGTGAACAGCCAGAGGTGAACCCGGTGCAAGGGCAGCACCAGCAACACACAGTGGGGGGAACAGAAAGACAGCCACCTGGGGGAACACCAGCAAGGGACATGGCTAGTTCCACCTTCCAGATGGAGGCAGTAATGAGGTGTGTGAGAAGGCAGGCAGCAAGGAGGCGTGGCCGTGGAAAGGCCCGTTGGCGGTATGCCCAGCGCAGGCAGTACCGAGCCCGCACCACCTTCAAACAGTACAGTGACACTGAGATTGTGGGCCGGCACCACCTGAACTGGGCAATTCTGAGGCAGCTCTCTGAGCTGTGCAGTGATGAGATGCAGGAACCCACACAATGGAGCCATGCGCTGTCTGTGGAGATGAAGGTCACAGCCGTCATGTGCCTGCTCACCACAGGCAACTTCCAGAGACCAAAAGGGGACACAACAGGCAAAACCCAGTCAGCCATGTCACGCCTACTTACACAATTCCTCAGCGCACTGCTGCTACATGCTGTGGAGTACATCCATTTCCCCAGCACACAGGTGGACCACACATACAGGAGTTCCACAGGGTAGCACGGTTGCCTGGTGTGCTCAGGGCCACAGACTGCACCCATGTAGGCATCTGCATGCCACCTGGCCCGGAGGGGGTGGCGTACATCAACCGCAAGGGCTACCTGAGTGTCAACTGCCAGGTGGTGTGCGATGCCAGGGGCAAATAATCAATGTCTGTGCCACACACCCTGGAGGAGCACACAATGCCTTCATCTGGCACCAGTCTGCACTGTGCCACAGGTTCAAGAGTGGGGACATCCCCACTGGCCATCTGGTAGGCGAGTATGCATAGCACACTGGACTATGTGTGCAGGCATGGGGGGGTGTGGGGCATTTTCAGGGGTGCCATGGGTAATGACTATGATGGCCTATGGCATAGTGATGCAGACCACCATGCTAATGACTCCCCTCTACACACAGGTGACAGTGGTTACCCGTTACGGCCCTGGCTACTCACACCATATGGGTGCCCCATGACCCCAGCACAGCAACAGTACAATGAGGCACATGCCGCAACATAGAATGCCATTGAGCAGGCGTTCGGGCTGCTGAAGGCATGGTTCTGTTGCCTGCACATGTCAGGTGGTACCCTACAGTACAGCCCCTCAAAGGTCTGTGGGATATTCCTGGCCTGCTGTATCCTGCACAACATGGCCACTGACTGTGGGATAGCTGTTGAGGTCAAGGAGGGGAACAGCGGTGGGGATGATGAGGACACCGGTCCAGCTGGAGTAGGGCAGCCACCCCCTGGATGATGGGACCCCTGACTGGCCCAGATGGCACAGCAGCACTGGGACACCATCGCAGAAGAGCACTTTGGACAACACAGGTAGGCAATGAGGCCATGTGCAACCACCAAGGGCAAGGGCACAGCTCACAGACAGGCAGGGGTGGGCACCAGGGGCAGATGGTGTAAAGGGAATGGGAATGGGCAGGGAACCAAACACGGTGGCAGGGATGGGCAGGGCTGCACACATCATGCGCACACACATGCACACACACCACAACACATGCACAAGGGACAACAGGCACACCCACCCAACAGGCACCCCCACACCCCCTCAGGACCACACATAACCATACCCAGTGGCTGGCACTGTGCATGCCTCAGATGCTGAGCACCATTGCACAGTGGTGGACAGCACTATGCAGGCATCATCATGCACACACCACAGTGGCCAGAAGCCAGGAGGGTGTGCACAGGGATCATGTATGTGCAAAGCTGGGAACCTGACCCATGCATGACACAAAGAACACCACAGTGCACACAGGGCAGCAGGAGACAGTGGCCATGGTGGGAGATGGGTCAGTCATGAGGCACAGTACCACGGCCACCACAGATGTATGGGTGGCCCCACCGAGACCTGCCAGCCATGCCAGGCTGACCAGTGGCCTCATGGGGTGGCACTGATGGGCCCCCAGGGGTGATGCTGCATGAACACGACTGTGTCTGCACAGGGGTCTGCAGGCCACCAAACATGCCTGCACCAGGCATGCTTGGTATGCCCACAGCTGAACCTGGTATCAAAATAGCAGGGGTAGCATGACACCAGGAATGGTGGCTGGACATAGCACCCTGTGGGGTGTGCGGTGGCTGGGCACCCAACTGGGTGGCCACTATTGTCATGACAGTTGCCATTGCAGTGGTCTGCCTGTCAAAGGCAGCGGTCACATCTGCCTGCTGCTGGGCCAACTCTGCCAGGAGCAAGCTGTGGTCCCTGTTGTGCTGCTCCTCTGCCTGGTGCAGGACCGCACTGAGTGCATCCACCGCCACCACAAGCTGCATCTGCTGATTTACTGAGGCCTGGAGAAGATGGCTGTGGTCATCCAAGGGGGTCATCTGCACATCCAGCATGCTGTCCTCCATGGTGTTCCTGTCCCTACTGCCCAGCACCCCTTGACGGTGGGTGCTGTACAGCACTGCCATTCTGGGGTACGTCCATACACAGTGCACTGCCACCGACCCCCGTCCCTGTCCCCCCATTGACACTGGCCATCTGCTGGTGCTGGCCCTCTGGCTGCTGATCACCAGGGGACACCGGCGCGGCTGCAGCAGCCATAACAGCCTCATCACCCTGGCCGCACACCAGTGCTGCTCCACTGGAGCATGCAGATGCAGGCTGGGCATGGGATGTTGTGCAGGCAGCCACGCCATCATCACCCGTGGAACCACCCAGGCAGTTGCCATCTGTGGGACCATCCTGTCTCCCACATGCATCACTGTCTGGTACATGTGTCACATCATCATCAGTGCTGGATCCAGCCCTAATCTGTGTCCCAGCACACTGGACACCGAGGGCAGTGTCACACTGGGACACAGGCATGGCCATGTCCACACCAGCACCACCGGTATCAGTCCAGACAGATGTGTAGGTATGCAGACAGACGGTCCCTCAGACACCTGTGGAGGTGAATGGGCATTCCTCCGTGTCCAGGACCACCCCCTCAGTGGACACACCCACCACCACTGCTCCATGTAGTTGCTCAGAAGCTGTAAAGGAACACAGTACTGTTGGTGGCTACACCTGGCCCTGTGGCATGCCCTCCTACCACACACACACTGCCAGCACTGGACCTACCATGTAGTGATGGACTGCCTCCTGTCTGGAAGCCACTGCCAGGAACACCCTTGACGGCACTATGCTGCATGCTGCTGGCCACCCACTGCTCCTGTGGCATCAGGTAGGGAACATCCTGCTGGCCCCCACTGGTGGCAGCATGTGCCACCCTAATGGCAGCCACTTTGTCCTTAATCTACCTCCTGTCCATGCCAACCTTCTTCTTGCACTCTTGCACGGACTGCTAGTGGCTGCCTTGCTGGTTGACGGCACATGCCACTTCACCCCATGCCACATCACGGGCCTGTGGTGTTCCCCATTGTCCGCTAAGCAGCGGTTCCCTGTCGAGGTATGCCTCAAACAGGGCATCAGATTCAGCCCTGGTAAAGTTGGGCCTCCTCCTTCGCACACTTCCCTGCTCCTCCTCTTCCTCTTGCTCATTCATGCTTGTGCCTGCAGGATAGACAGGTGTTACCTTGGACTGTGTAGTCCCATACAGCCCTCCGAGACCACTGTCCCCACTTTCCTACAGCATGCAACCTACCTCAAAGGACTGCAGTACCGATCCATGGCCTATGCAGCCTCAGGTCACATATTTATAGTGCAACGCATGCAAATGAGAGTAGGCACATCTGTAATTGGATGCTAATGCAGTGGATGAACTGTGGAATGGCTCATGAGCTGATTAGCATATCCTGGCTGAATATCACGCTGTTGCACCTTGCGCAATGGTGTTGAGCATGCTCAGGCTATGGCGCACCACTGTGACGTGCTCAATCGGCATCGCACCATGCATGCCCACGGTGCTGATGCCAATGCTAGCCTTGCTGCTGATGTGCTGTGCGTGGGAGGCAGAACAGGGCACAGCCACCACTGTGCCTATGGAGCAAGTGCGCTGTATGCTCAGGGGGCACTCATGCCATAGTGCACTGTGGGTGCCATGTGCCACAGCACAGTAGACCACTGCAAGGCATCACAAACATGCACCCTACCATACTACACACAGGGCTTCCCAATAGTGCTGTGGCGTTCCGTGCACGAACAGACCCTTGACCCCGCGGCCAACCTTTGCCCGCTAGGCACCATGCGTATGCATGTCTGCCCCCCTATTGCACAGTCTGGTGACAGTGCAATAGTGACTGGTAGTGCAGTACAACGCTGCCTCTGCATGTGGGACACATGTGCTACAGGGCCCCATTTTGTTGCTGATTGCCACTGCTCCATGCTGTGCACCAGAGCGCTCATCTGGATGGCAATTGAGCTTGCAAACCTTGTGGCCTTGATAGAGCCCCATGTAGGTGCCCTCTTTGGCCAGGTACCCCTCCTGAGGCCATGGACAGCATTGTGGCAGGAGGTGGCAGAGGGCCTTGATGAAGCCACAGCGTGAAGCAGAACAGCTGAGCAATGTCGCCACTGATATGGTGACTTACAGCGACGGGACCCCGACTGCCTAGGGTGACTGCAGGCATGTGCCCGGTGGGGTGCCATGCCATGGCCAGATAGATGCTCCATCACATCACTGGTAGTATCTGTCTGTCCAGGTATTGCGGTGTCTGTCAGGCCATGCTGCAGGGGGGTCTGCCTGTGTTGCCAGTGTTGGGGGTGCCTCATGTACACCCTGCACCACTGTGTCACGGCTGGGCTGTGTGGGCATGCACACAGCAAGGGGGGGCTATGTTACTGGCCTGTACTGATGTTACCCTCTCCATGTTTGTACCCTAGGCTTGGAGGATTGCCGAAGGGCCCAGTTGGTCCATGAGCAGGGACGGCAGGCCAGAACAGCTGGTTTGGCCTTGCAGCCAGGGCACAGTGGTGGTGCCATGGGTCAACAGCACCAAGCTGACCAGGACACAGGTGAGTGCTGTATTTCCCCTTACATCTGTACATGTTGGGTTGTAGGGGTAGTGGTGGGGCATGGCCCCCCGCACATGGCCCCACTGCTGGGCACACCACATGCTGCACTCTGCACTGTCCTGTGGCATTGCATATGTGGGTGGGTGTCACAGGTGGGCTGTGCGTGCACTGGGTGCCTGGCTGTGCCACTGCCATCACACTGCATAGCCATGACACTATACAGCCATGTTGGTGCTGTGCAGTGCATGGGCGGTGGGGGTGTGCAGTGGTTTGCATGGCTATGGGTGCCTGGGTAGGCGGGTCTTGTGGGTGCATCCACTGTGGGTGGCCACATACCATCACAGGGCGAGGCCCACAGCTGTATGCCATGCACATTGGGTGGGCTGTGGGGGTCTGGCCAGTTACACATACTGACTCTGCTCCCTTTTCCTAGGTGGACAACACTGGACAACCCTGAAGCGTCACATCCAGGAAATACTGTAGGTGACCTGGGCCACACTGGAGCTGCTGCAGGGCATGGAGTGGAGTGACCAGTGGTGGCACAGAAGGTGCCACAGAGAGCGCAAGGATGAGAGGGGCCACCAATAGGGCCTGCAGCGCCCATGCTGTTCCGTCCTCCCGGACTGTCCCTCACACCTCTTTGTCCCACTCCTTGCTGTTCCCCCTTGCCCCATGCCCATCCCCCCTGAGTTGTAGCCTTGAGCCCCTTCCCCCACTTTGTGTATAGTAATGTAAATAGTTATTGCTAATATTGTTGCCTTTTGAATTATATACATGTTTCATATAACAACTGTGGTGGTCTCTGATTTGCAGCGGGCATCTGGTGCCTTGTTGCAGTGGTGTGCATGGCGTCTGGGGGTGGTGCAGGTCTGGTCGTGTGTGTGTCTGGCAGGGCCCCTCCACTGGTGTGGGTGGGGGCCATGGTCCCTGTCTGTGGTATGTGTTTTGTGCCCTGTGCACTGGATGCCTGTGTGCAGTGGTACAAGGTGCTTGCACTGTGTCCTAGTCACCCCTGTCAGTGTGTACCTGGCCCGTGCGGATGAGCCCTTTGCATGTCAGTGGTACGCATGGTCATGCCAACCCCCCCAATGCATGCATGTCTGCTGGCATGACACTGGTAGCCATCCATGCCAGCCACTCTTTGGGCATGGCACCATGGCAGCTGGCATCCTGTCTCCAGGTCTATTGCACATCTGCCTCAGGTGACACTGTGGGTGGTGCTGTTGTTGTCCCCCTCCATGCTGTTGCTTGTGTCTGTGGTGGTGCCTGTGGTCTGCTGTCTGTCACATGTGCCCCAGCTGCATGCTGGTGGTGGACAGGTTCATGGTGCATGCACCACATGGCTAGCTCACCAGCACCATGGTGATGTACAGGCCGTGGGTACACGGCATCATTGGACATGCAACAGCGGCATCTGTTGCCCCACTTTGTGTGGCTCTGTGATGGGGTATCCTTGGAACAGGGTGGGGGATTTGTTCATGCCCTATGTTGCATCCTGTGTGGTGCATGCCTCCATGCACCACAGTGGGCAGCTGCACTGTCTGGTGGATCCAGTGCTGGGACAAGGTGTGTGCATGGGTGGGTGTGTGGGGTGCTGTCCTGCTGGTGGTGGCATCCAGGGAGGGCTTGTCACATGTGGAGTCCCTCAGGTACTGACGCAGGGTTGACCTCTTTGCTGTGCCACAGTGGGGGCCATGCAGTGGGGCATTGTGTATGCTGAGGTTGCGTCAGTGGCTGGTGTCACCTGCTATGGGGAGGATCACAGTGGGGCTGTCATGCATGGTGCCTTGGGGCACAGGGTTGCATTGTTAAGGTGTTGGTGGTGGCATGCCTTCAGTGTCATGCACTGTTTGATGATGCTTCTGGGCTGAGTGTCTTGGGATCACTGTACAGGGGGTGGTCAGCATTGGTGGGATGTGGTGGCGCGGGAGGGTTCACCCCTCCTTGTGTTGCGGTAAGTGTTTGCTGGGGGAGTGTGCTGGGGCACCATACCTCTACTGTTGAATCAGTACTGGGGTTCATGGGCTGGTGGTCCGTCCAGCTCACCTCTGGTTGTGCAGCTCATGGGGGGCCTTGGGGGGGTTGGTCTGTCTGGCATACTGCATGCTCCTCCACCCATGGCACTTCCATGGCTAGTGCACCTCTGCTTCCTGTTCTTGTGCCTGTGCATCACTGGATGTGCTACTGCACATCGTCCCTGCTCCACTGCACATCCCTGGTTGCACCATGGTAAATGGGGTGTGATATTCAGCTGTGTTGAACAGGCGCACCTTGGCCTGCGCTTGGTTTGAATATCGCTCAGGTTGCACAATGGCACACTGCTCTTGCACCTGCTCCCGCTATTGCGCATCTTTTTGGGGCAGCCTTAATATCCCACCCATGGTGTTGATCATTCTGGTAAAACAATTCAAAACAAAGAGGGAAAGAAGAACTAGTTAGCCTATAAGAATCTATATTGGTCTCTGGGTCTGGCTCCGATGATGTCATCATGACTCATCACCTAACACAGCTGGCAGACATCTTAGGGAGAAGGCAAGGCTGTTTTTGTAAGTGAAAGGCTGGTGTTTAAACTTTTAAAATGCTATGAAACTGCATTTGTATTTTTTACAGAAATGCCGTTTTAGCATAAATGTAAACAGTAGCCTTTACTTTACCTCGCAATGAAGCCAGATTTTGGAGTTTGCAGTTTTAAAAAAACTGCTTGTTTAGGTACCCTTTAAGCATTTCTTTTTGCAGTGATTGACCAACAGACACACATTGTACAAATTGGTTTAGTGTACTGTTTTCTATTAACTGGCCAATTACATAGATGGCTGAAAGGGTAAATGGCACCTTACACTTGGAGAAGTCAGTAGAGCAGTTCCTCCACCATTACCTTGCTGTTTAGTTGGTTTTAACTCCGTTAACTCTGGGAAGTAGCATTTAGTAAGGATATATTTTAAATATGAATGACCATATACTATAAAAAATAGAATATGGACAACCCTACACAGCCCTGGGTTGCAAGAAAACATAGCCTTGTTGTATAAGGTTGTCCATACACTATATAGAACAGTGTATGAACAACCATGCATAACAAGGCTATGTTTTCATTGAGGGGTTGAGAGGACATCCTAGGGACTTTGAGAGTGATGCTTGAGAGGCTAGTGATAACCTTTCAACCTCCAGATAAAAACACATGCTGAGTTGTATTGGCAAATTTACCACTTTCTTACACTGAGATTCTTTTTTTTTTTTTTTTATGGCTTGCCATAGCAAAGTTTCAGGAAAGTTCCTGTCACTCCTGATCAAAGCCCCTGTACTTCAACATTTGTTTTCCTCAGGGGACTGACTTTGATTGGCGGACCACCACCTTATAAGCCAATCAAACAGGGCACACACAAAACAAATTGAATGAGTGATTCAGTTAATTAGTTCATCTATTTAAAATAGTGTATCTATGTAAACTCCATCTTCCTTTGAAGTGGCAGTGGTGGGAATCCAACAATGGAGCAAACCTGAACCAAAGTGAATACAAAATGTGTTACAAGAGTACAGTCTAGGTTGAGTCACGTGATGCTGTGCAGATGGTAAGACGCATTCGTCGGAGCGCTGCTCTTTTCACCTCCTAATTGTGGATAGCCTCCATTCACGCCAACTTCTTTTAGTTATTTCTGATATTAAGAAGCTAGAGAATCATAAGTGGTGTCAGTAGCAGCAGCAAAATGCTCACAACGTGTCTAAGCTGTCGGAGCAGGAGGAGGCCACACAGGAGCCAGAAGCCAAGTGCCCTCGCCGTAGCTCCTCTCCTCTCCCCAAGGCTCTTCGAAGGAGCTGTCAACCTGCCACGTCTACTCCATGCTAGCAACAATTAATAAGCTTTGATGAAGTTAATCGAGGATGTGGCTGACTTCAAGTCAGCACTCACCCAGCTAGCCCGAAGAGTTACAGATGCAGAAGCAAGAATAACCTCAGTGGAAAGGAAACAAGACAGAATCGAACCTGAAATGGTGGAAGTTAAAAGATCTTTATCTAGGGTGGAGGATTGTCTCGAAGATCTAGAGTGGAGGAATAGGAGAAACAACCTGGTATTGATAGGGTTGACTGAAGGGGAAGAGGGTCCAAATACAATTCAGTTTTTATAGCAATTTTTGAGAAAAATGGTGGGTCCCTCCCTGAATTGTCCAGAGTTCATTATAGAAAGAGCTCATAGATCTTTGAGGGCAAAGCCTGCTCCATCTGACCCACCAAGACCTATAATTTTCAAACTAATGAATTATCTGGATCGAGAGTTTATTAATAGAGAAGCCAGGAAACTATTGGCTATCTTATGGGAAGGTAAAAAATTGAGGCTTGTCCCTGATCTGACTCTGAAAACCTGCCAGCTCAGAACTTCTTATCGCCCTGTCACCTTGAAACTGTGGGTAGTAGGTATAAGACATCAAATACTGTATCCAGCTCAACTGGAGGTGTCCTTAAAGGAAGGGATAAGATGCTTTGACACCGTACAGGAGGCAGTCAAGGTTTTGAAGAAGTGCTACCCTGATCTATTCCCCAAATGAGAGGGTACTAGCCCAGTTACAAGGAATTCAAGACCTGTGTTGAGAATCTTCTAGAAGGATGTTCTATCTCTGAGCCGCTTTACAGTGTTCTGACTGTTCGTCTTTCTAATGCTGGGCTGCAGAAGAAATATATTGGCTTTTCCAATCAAACAGAAAATGTTTATATTGGGACATTAGTGATTTTGGTAAATTATTTGATACTGTTAATATCTCTTTTCTCCTTCCAGCGGTTGTATACTGAGGGGGTGAATGTTGCTATAATTGATCCTGTCCACTAGATGGCACTATATTATTGATTATATGACAAGAAGGTTGGGCAGCTTGCTCGAGCAGTTTTTCTCCCTTTTTTTCTGGCTGCAGTATTATCTCAATTTACTTTTCTCGAGTTGTTTTCTCAATAAGGACTCGTTCTCCGGTTAAACCTCCCAGAGGAAAGAAATACACGCATATTTTATTTTTTTAACATATCGAGCAATACACTAAAACATTGGGCACAATTTCAGTGGAATATTATCTAGGATTAGTTCCATAGATTGTTTTCTCGCTTGTTATTTCTCTTGTTCTATGCCCTAACTTTTTTAGATCTTGGGGCTGGACTTTATTTGAGACAGTTTTTGATGGATTCCGATCCATAACCTGAAAGATAATTGTTCCACAGGTTAAAGAAACATTTAATAGGTTGTTGCTTGGGTTAGTAGCTACTATAATCTTGGCAGCAGTTTGGTTTACTATATGTCTATGATTCCTGAGACTTTAATTCGATTTAGGTATGATCTGTGGGCATGAATCTATTTAGTTATTTATAATGATTCAATCACAGCTGGAATAGGCTGGGGTAGGCATGGTATTGTGTGCTGATCGCATTTAGATCTTTTCTCTTACTCCTTCTATTTTGGTAACCTTTGCTTTGTTTAATAGACCTGAGTTAAAATAACAAATAGTTGCAGTACTCTATCAATAGGGGAGACTTTTTAGCGATGTGAAGATGTGGGTTATCCTCTCGTTTTTTTTCTAGCTAGTTTTTCATTCGGGGGTGAGGAAACGGGGAGGTGGAACTCGCTCCTTTGCGAGTACCATGGACCATTTGATTAGATGGAGGCTCTGGGCCTGGGTGTGCAGACTTGTAGATAAGTTAAAATTTTGGGGGGTTAGTTTAAATTTAGGGAGCCGGGAAACGGCTATTGGGATTTTTGCTTTGTTTTTTCAGGGAGGGATGGCAGCAGTGTAGCCCTTCATTTAACATTTATTAAACAGCACAATCAAAGACTTTGTTATGCTTAATTGTTTAAATATTCTTTCTTGGAATATAAAGGGAGGAAAAGATAACAAGAAGAAATATATCATTTTAAATCATCTTGCTAAATACGACCCTTCAATAGTGTTTCTGAAGGAAACACATATGTTTCCAAAGCAATTACAATTTTTTAAAAATAGTTGGGTTAGCCAAGTCTTTGGAGCTGGTTTTTGCTCCAGTAAATGTGGAGTGGCTTTGCTTTTAGCTGAAAGGATCCCCTTTACACTGGTGGAATCCATCCCCGACCCTGAGGGGAGGTTTATTTTTGTTATTGGCAAAATGGGCAATTTTGATACAGTATTGGGTTCAGTTTATGGCCCTAATAGAAACCCCTTCTTTTTTTATCCATTTAGCCATGGTACTGGCTCCTTTTCTGCACTATCCCATTCCAATTGGAGGAGACCGGAACCCGGTACAAGTTAATGATTTAGACCGTACTTACCAAAGGGGAGTAGGTTCCTTTCCTGTGCAAAAAGCCCTAACTGAATTTACCTCTTCCTGGGCCTTTTGGACCCATGGAGAGTGCTTAACCCGCTAAGTAAAGAGTTTACTTTTTTTTCTCCAGTACACAAAAGCTACTCTCGAATCGATTATTTTTTAGTCAGTCATCAGCTAATGTCAAGCATGGTTGATTCTAAAATATTAGCTCGAGTAATTTCTGATCACTCTCCAATCCTAATTCAATGTGAACTACCCAATATCTCTTTCTGGTCCCATACATGGTCTCTGATCAATAAGCTATTAAAAAAACAATCAAATTATTTTAAAATTTCAAAATTGTTTGCAAAATTCTATTAAGTCTAGTTGGAATTCTATTCCTGCTGTAGACCAGGTTTGGGCAGCTTTAAAAGCAACCTGGAGAGGGGAGCTAATATGTATTGCTACAATACAAAAGAAAAATAAAAACAACCTTATGAACAGTTGCTTGGAGAGAATTAAAAGTTTGGAAAGTAAAGGGATGAACAAGCTTTTACCTTCAGAAGATCAGGAATTATCTGGCTTGAGGGTGCATTATGTTAGTATTTTACTTGAGAGAGTGGAGAGATCTGCTTCTCTATTATAGGCATCTTATATTGGACAAGGGAGCAAAGCAGGCAAATTACTTGCTTGGCAGTTAAAGCAACAATCTACATCCAAATGGATCACAGCTCTCAGACATCCCCAATCAGAAGCTATGACGACCAATTCTTCAGAGATTTTAACTTTATTTCAAGATTATTATAAGACATTATATTCCCCGGACCCGAAGTTTGGGGATTATGATGGGAAAATGTGGCCTTTTTTAGAGAAAGCAGATCCACCATCTTTGTCTAAAGATAGCCAAAACTTTTTAGTTCCTCCAATTACCAGAGAAGAAGTTTCAGCAGTTATTGATTCTTTAAAACCAGATAAGGCACCGGTCCCAGATGGGTTTACAGGTTTATTCTATAAAACCTTTAAAGTATATTTAATTTCTCTGTTACTTCAGCTGTATAGCTACTGGAGTTCCTACCTCGATTTTGATCAATCGCTACTTGAGACAAGAAGAAGTCTCTTACCTAAACCGGGGAAGGACCCGTCAATGATCAGCAACTATAGACCTATTTCACTCTTAAATACGGATATTAAAATATATGCTAAAATTTTGGCTAATAGACTGGGGAGTGTGTGGGAAAGTCTATTGAGTCCCAAACAGGCAGGGTTTGTCACAGGACGCACTTCAGCGGATCACATTACAAAGTTGTTCCATTTAATATCTGCATCCAGGGTCCCGGAGATAGAGGTGGCTTTGGTGTCCCTGGATGCAGAAAAAGCTTTTGATAGAGTAGAATGGTACTATATGTTTGCGGCATTGCAAAAGTTCGGTATCCCGCAACCCTTTATTAACCAAATATGAGTTTTGTATTCTTGTCCATCAGCAAGACTCCAATGTAATAACCTCATTTCAGACATCTTTCCTTTACGACAAGACACCCGTCAGGGTTACCCTCTTTCTCCCTATTTATTTAATCTTTATATAGAACCCTTAGCTAGAGTCTTAAAATTAGATAAAGAAATAATGGGCATCCATCTGGAACATCTTGAATGTAAGTTATCCCTTTTTGCTGACTATTTACTTATTCATATCTCAAATGGTAGGCATTCCCTCTCTCAAGCCCTCCAAATTATTTCCCAATTTAGTGTTTTTTTCAGGTTATAAGCTCAACAGGAATAAAACTATAGTTTATTCTTTATGCCCTCTCCTAACCAAGGATTTGATCGTAACTATGGGTTTACAGTGGGAAAGCGAATATTTAACCTACTTGGGTATTAAGATATCTAAAGAACTTGCTAATTTTAAAGACCTTAATTTAGCCCCATTGTTAAAAGCTACTAAGGAAGATCTGGCGAGGTGGAATAAGCTACCACTATCCTTTTGGGGCCGGGCTAATATTCTCAAAATGTCAATTTTGCACAGATTTTTTTATCCTCTATGCAACCTTAATATTTACCTTCCAAAGTCTTTCTTTTTGCCCCTTCGGAGGCTCTGCTCTGAGTTTCTTTGGAAAGGTAAAGCTCCACGTCGGGCCTACACAAAACTTACTTGCTCTAAAATGTTAGGGGCTCTCCAATTACCTGATTTTTATGTTTACTATCTAGCAATCCATGCTAGTAGATTTTTGCATTGGCTTTCTGCTATAGCTTCTATTCTGGGTACCCCCCCCCCAGCTCCTTTTAGATTGGCTACAGGCAAATTCTTGCAGGATAGATTTAGAAGCTTTCCTATATACTCCATGGTCCAATGTTCCAAGGAAATTGAAGAACTTTCCCCTCGGTTGAGATATGAGAGCCTTACAGCAACTTTATTCATTGCTTCAAAAATACAACTTAAAAGATTTAAGGCAACCCTTATTAAATAATCCAAACCTAAAAATAGATAAGAAACCAATCTGAACCTTTTCCAGCAAATTTCTCAACAAACTATACTTAGCAGATTTTGTTTCGGGGTAATTCACTCCTGTCCATTTCAGCATTACAAATAAAATTTGGAGTGGCTCATAAAAACCAGTTTCGATTGTCTCAAATACGTCAATGTATCTATAATTTTTTGGGGAAACCCCCATGGCCAGATGGGGCCGGAACCATATTAAATAACCTTTGGACAGTATCTAAGGGCCAGAAAGCAATAGCTAAATTATATAAAATAATCTTGACTCACACCATGTCTAAGTTTACCCCCATAGCTTATTACTGGAAAAATAATCATAATAAAGATTTTCTGGTTAAAACCTGGGAAAGGATTTGGACAGATACTTATTCTTTAATCAGACAGGACCATCTAAGGAGTATCCAGTTTAATATTGTTTATAATTTATATTGTACGTCCGCCAAATTATTCCGGATTAAAAAAGTTACCCTCTGCTGAATGTGGGGACTGTGGTTCTGAATTTGCTACCCTATATCATAAACTATGGGCATGTCCTAAAATTGTTAAACTATGGAATTCAGTTAAATGATGGGTGGCACCATACCTTAATATTGCAGCATTTTTCAACGAAGATACATGCCTGTTAGGTATGTATTCACTGATCCCTACATTCTTTCAAAAAGCGCAAGTAGCCTTGGTTGCTATGGTTAATGTTGGGGTGAATTTTTCTCAAGCCTTAAAGATAAATGTGGCTACTAATTTAAGCCCCTGTTGTTTTTTCCCTTTTTTATTTCCCACAGATGACTTGTGTGTTAGAGCTTCTTAGTGGTAAACCTAATCTGTCAGGTTATGTTAAGGGGTCGTGATGTATTTTTTTTTTATCATCTCCTTTCCTTTCTTCTCTATTTTTTCAATATCTTAACAATCTCTCTGGAGTACCCTTTCTTGATATTTCCTTCCCTTCCTCTTTTCTTATAGTATAGTTTTTTTTTCAGCTAATTGGTTTAGGGTTGTGCCTTTGTTTTATATTTATAGCTATTCAGGGTCTTGGGTAGGGCCTTTTGGTCAGTATATTTTTAGCCACTCCTATTTTTGGGGTTGGTTATGAGGGCTGGGTGGGTGGAGGGGGGAGGGTTTGTTTTGCTTTATGTTTATTTCTTGCTTGTTTTTTTGAGTTTCTATGTAATTTTTGCTTTCTTTGCTGTATAATTGTGATTTGATTTTTCACTTAAGAAAAGTGCTGGTTTATGACTTGTGTTACTTATGTACTTTTGTACCCTTTTCAAAAATAAAGTTACTTGCAAAAAAAAAAATAGAGTACAGTCTAAAAATCTTAAGATTAAAAAAAACTGTTCACAAAACACCTTGGCTACCAACTAACAGAACACAATGCAGCTCATTTGAAAATCCAGTTTTTATATGGTCAGTATTTTCTTGAGTTTTTAAACTAAAAGTTCCATACTACACACTGCTGCACAAAATAGATGCTGCATTGAAAAATTAGTGGTATGCTGCTGGATAAAGTTAGGGTTAGTCAACTATAAATCTATCTGTATTTAAATAAATACTACAATGTATCGCATGATTATTTTTATATTAGCACAGAAAATGGTGCTCAGTTGAAATGGAGGGAAAGAAAAGATGTAAAGACAGAAATCAAGGGTGCAGCAAAATGATCCCTTATCCCATGATCTCCCCATTTTTTGGGCTTCAGATTCCCAAGTTCAGTCCTTGGTGGATCAGCTGGAAGGTATGTCTTCTGTTATTGAATGCCATCTAAACAGTGACAATTGCAGAGCGAATGACATTACAGTGGCAATTCACTGTTGCCGCTGTAATGTACCCAAGGGACCCTGGCACGGCTTTAACCAGGTATTGCACCCCACCCTGAATCAACTCTGACTCTGAGTTGATAATCCTAAAGGACAGGGGTTGTGGGGGGCAGAGCCCCCTGCATAGGGGGCTGTGGGCTGCAGTCCCTCAAAAAAAAAGACAGTTTACATGACAGATTTATACCGACCGCAACTTGCGGTCAGCATAAATCCGTCACCCTAATGTCGGTCAACAACATTGTTGTCAAGCTGGTGTCATGGATACATCTGCTATCAGCAGATGTATCTAGATAGATGGTAGAGAAAATATAAATTTAGTTAGTTGCTCAGAGTCATATAATATCAAGCATATATCCTACCTCTTTTGTCTTTAATGGGATCCATACAAATTCTCGACAATTACAATCCCATAGTGAATTTTCCTGACACCCAAGTCCCGACTTGATCACAAACCCGACTTTCAGATGACCGAATCTGAAATGCCCGACAATTGCTCTCCCGACTTGCCAAAATCCCAAATGTGGTACGGGTTTATGCGTGTCGGGCAATTGTACCTACACAAACACGGCATGCCCTCTGGGTTAAGCCCCACACAGTACTGTAATGCTGATTATCATTGTGGTCCTGCATCTAAAATATGCATGGCTAGGAGACTTGAAGTACTTTTAGTAATGGGAGGTTGAATTCCTTGCTCTAGGTCAAACCATGATCTACACAGCAGCAGCACCATGTTTCTTCTATGCATACATATACAATCACAGTCAGCAACACAATTAGCACATACATACAGTAAAGATAGGTTAATGCTGAGGGCAATTCTACCTATACAAATGCAGCATGTCATCTGGGGTCTCTTAGTAAAGCCCCACACAGTACTGTAATAATGATTATCATTGTGGTCCTGCATCTAAAATACTTAAGGCTAGGAGACTTGAAGTATGTGAAGTAATGGGAGGTCAAATTCCTTGTTTCAGGTCAAACTACAATCTACATGGCAGCAGTGCCATGTTTCTTCTATACATACATACACAGCCACAGTCAGCAACACAATTGGCACATACATACAGTAAAGACAGCTTAATGCTGAGTGCAATCATACCTACAAATGATGACATTTCATCCACACAGAAACAGTAATACAAAATGTAGTGACCCTGTATAACCCTGGTTTGTAAACGACGGTGTGCAATGACAGGATGGTAACTCTGGGTACTCTGGGGACTCTATGGTTATTGAGCGCCATCTGGTGGCCAGGTTTTATAATGTCAAGAAGACCTCATAATTCCAAGAAGACTTCATTGTAAAATGTAACAGTTGTAACAGCTGACTGTCAATTGTTAAATTATAGTGATGTCACAGGTGTCATTAAAGAAGCCTTAAGAAGCAAACCTAATAGCAACAAGCATTTGTCAATGCTGGAGTTCATCACTGAGATTGCTGTTGGTACGCATCGATTGGCAAGACAGTTCTCAGCAGAAAGAACAAGTTATGCCACCAAGTTCACATTCCCATTGAACTACAGTGAAGTGCATACCTGTTTCCTCAGTTTCTGATCTGGCTATGAAGTGTGACGATGCGTCTGCAGTTCAGAGAAGATGAGGGTACTGTTGCCCCACCATGGGTTGTGGGGGACGTTATGGTTAGAAACCCTAATGCCTTGGGCATTTGTTGGTATTTGCACTACAAATTTTCAACAAGGCCTTTTGTGACCCCCGCCTCATGAAAGCATTTGGGACCTCTGCTCATGAACAGTGGCACTGTGATTTTGTTAATCTGTCCCAAACATTGATTTCACACAGCGACTGAGCCATTCTGCAACAGATGTGCGAAAACACAGTTTAGGCAGTATGTGAAAAATTACAGCTGTACCATTCACAGGGAAGTGTGAAGAGATGGCAGTGTTGAACATCTGGAGTGAAAATATTAAAAATGCTCGAACACGTAGGTGGAAACTGTACAACGCATGCTCATAACAGTCATTTAGTAAATAATTTCACCAAAATGTCAACATAGGCATTTTGTGACCTCTGCTCATGAACACAGACACTATGATTTTCTTACTCTGTCCTAAACGTTGTTTTCCCACAGCGACTGCGCCACTGTGTACCAGATGTGCAAAAACACATTTTGGGCAGGATGTGGACAATGACAGCTGTACTGTTCATAAGGAGAAGTGCAAAACTGACAATGTTGAAACTCTTGAGTGAAAATATTACAAATCTTCGAGGTTACAAGTGTGCATGGAAACTGCACAACAGATGCTCATAAAATAGTAATTTTATGGACTTTTGTCACCAGATTTTCAGCATAGGTATTTTGAGACCTTCGCTCATGAACAGTGTCACTGTGATTTTCATACTCTGTCCCAAACTCTGATTTCCCACAGCGACCGCGCTATTCTATGCCGGAAGTGTGAAAACGCATTTTGGACAGGGTGTGAAAAATTACAGCTGTACTGTTCATGAGGAGGTGTAAAAAAATACCAGTGTTGAAAATCTGCAATGAAAATATTACATATTCGTGATGTTACAAGTGTGCATTGAAACTGCGCAACATACGCTTGTAACACAGTCAATATATGGACTTTTGTCACCAGCTTTTCAACATAGGTATTTTGAGACCTCTGCTCATGAACAGTGTCAATGTGATTTTCATAATTAGTCTCAAACACTGATTTCCCACAGTGACTGTGCTGTTCTGCACCGGAAGTGTGAAAACACATTTTGGCCGGATGTGGAAAGTGACAGCTGTACTGTTCATGAGGAGGTGTAAAAAGTACCAGTGTTGAAAATCTGGGTGAAAATATTACATATTCATGATGTTACAAGTGTGTGTTGAAACTACACAATGCACACTAGTAACACAGTCATTTTTTGGAATTTTTTCACCAAATTTTCAACATAGGCTTTTTGGGAGCCGACCTCATGAACAGTGACACTGTTGTTTTGTTAATCAGTCCTGAAAGGCGATTCCATGAAGTGACTGCAAAATCACCTTTCTGGACTGAATAACAAGATGACAGTGACTGAATTCATGAGATGGGGTCCCGGGAATCCCATGTTGAAAATTTGGTGCCAAAATTTGCAAAACTGGCCAAGATATGCACCAAAGTTGAAAACACCCCATTTATGCCATTATACAGCTTACCGGCATTTCTTCAGTTTGCAATCAGCTTTGAAGAGTGCAGACATGTTCCCTCTCCATCAAAGCTCATTGCGCCAGGCTCTGGAGGTAAGTATGGGGTGGGGGGTGTGGGGAGGTGGAGTGTGCAGTGGGTGGCTTCGGGTTGGGGAAGGTGCCACCAGACTCAACAAGGGACTGTTTTCTTGTTTACAAGTTTAAAAATATGATAGAATGTCACAGGAAGGTTTTTTTTTTTCTTTATTACAGGGTCTTTTGACATGCTGGGGTGGGCTCCCAATGTGCCACCTGAGTGTTTTGGGGGGCTGTTACTGATGGGAATTGGGCACCCCCATTGGCACATATAAGTGTTGGGGGGCAAGAGCTGAGGGGGATTGGGTACCCCCTTGGCACACAAGAATTTGGGGAGGCATTATGCCGATGGGGAGTGGGCTCCACCATCGGCAAAATGAACTGGGAGGGGCACGCCGACAGGGGGACTGGGCATCCCCATCGGTTTGTTTAATTTTTTTAACTGTGAGGGGGCATGCAGAATACCTGGGCTCAGCATGTTCACACTGCTGTAAGCTACAGCAGTGTGAACGCACAACCATGAATGCAATGCAGGAATGCAACTTCAAAGAACCGAGCCGCGCCACTATTGGTGTGGCTCCATCCTTTGAAAAGTTGTCCAATTCAGCCTGAACAGTTGAAAATGAGTCATCACCAGCCTGCTGACTGATTCACCTGCCACTGACCTGCCCCAAGAAACAGAGCTCTCCATTGGGCACACCCTTGTAGAGCACCCTATAGCAATGAGTTTGTCTGTGCCTTCGCACCATGATAAACTTGAAATGGGTGAAGGGCACTTTGATTTGACAATATTTCCTGTCTACTTTTTCTACTTATACAGATTTGAGCTGGTGTAGAGTAGTCTGTATATTTAAAGACTTTAGTGTTGCCACTTTAAGAAGCCTTAAGAAGCAAACCAGATAGCAAAAAGGGGAAGGCTAAAGGTTATGTGTATGTTACTGCTCCTGTGCACTTTCTAAACTGCGGATTGCCTTTCAGTCTGTCTGAGATTGCTTTAGTTGTAGTGCCATGCCATGTCTCTGCCGTTTTGTAAGCCTATTTGCATGTAATGTGTCTATGTAACCTTCATACAGGAAAATATTTATTTTTATCGTATTACTTTTCTTCTTACATGCTCATAAATAAGTCTACGTGTCTTAGTACATTACACCCATAGCTCTCACTTGTAGGAAAAAAAATATACTGTATTAATAGTTCTTGCTAAAAATGATATGTGCAAGTCTGAGCAAGGAAATAGTAAGTGGAAATTTACTAGGTGATGGTGATTTCTTATATTTTTTTAATTGCTGCTACAGTTTCTCTAGCTTACCCGCTTCCTGCATCATGATGTCCGACAAAGTCTGACACAGCAAATGTCAGGATTCTAACATTTGGCATTTTAAATCAGTCGGCATTTTGTGTGTCGGGATTTAGAAGTTGGGCAAATTTTTTTTGTGATTATGTCTGTTGGGCAATCGTACATCACCCGTCTTTAACACCTTCACAGATTAGAGTTCATCAGCTATAAAAATGGCTTTAGGTTCCGTTGTAACATAAACCTTTTGATTGTATGGTAGCCAAAGTGAAAATCCAATAACTCTCACGTTGCAACAAATGTTTCTGTCTGCCTCCTCCCCTAGTTCTCCTAATACTGCTCACAATGCCAATCAATTTAACACAAGTCTGGTCATTATTGCTTTTTTTTTTTCTTCAGAAAAAATGTTTACCAACTGGTGTGGTGGGTTGCCCATACCTAATATTGCATGTGTGCTCTTGGATTCTTTTGCACATAGATCTCACTGTTCTACCTATATTCAACAGTGAGCACATGCACCAAATGGCATATACAACAAAGGAGGTGTTACAGTTAATAAATGTTCTAACCTTCATTTCCTTCTCATACCCCTCAGTCTTAGATTTTTTCTCTGATGACAATGTTGACAAATATTGCAGTGACCACATCTGTGCATGCCCATGGGGAGGTGGGGTAACCAGGTCCTGAATACTTGAGTGTGCATTGTACTCCTGAACTGGTTGTGAACCAATTTGTCCTTCAAATCTGGGGCTCTAGAGTACAGTATGTTATCCTGGGGTTTTCAGCAAGCTCCTTAGCCAGTGTACTGTTACTTAACAAGCTGGGCCAGTATTTATTGATCACGCCACCTATTTTGGCAGACTGGGATGTACAGTACACATAGTGATGAAACCTACAGGTTTTTCATCTTTCTTTTTCTGTTTTGGTGTTAGTAGTGCTTGTCTGTCGCACTCACTTTCTCTGTTCTGTGCTTCCTCCAGTACTCTTTTGTCATACTCCCTTGCCTAAAATTTGTCTGTTAGTTCTTCTGACTGTGGTCTGAAATCAGAATCATCTGAACAATTCCTCCTAATTGGAGATATTGTCCATAGGTGACTGAGCTGATCAAGGCACACAGATATGCACTTTCTGCACATAATAAACTATTTGTTGCTGTGGGTTTATGAAATCCCCTTGTGTTCACTTTGTTATCTGTGCCTGTTAAAATGACATCTGAGAAATCCAATGTGTATTTATCCATATTACATGTGAATCTTAAATTCAAATCATTGTGGTTCTGCCAATTCAAGAATTCACTTGCTTCCTGCAGGCTGCCCTTCCACACACACACTATATTGTCAATAAATCTCTACCATTTTATAATGTTGTGTATGAAGGGGTTTGTTCTGGGATTAAATGCCATATTTTCCTCCCAGTAGCTCAAAAATAAATTTACAAAAGATAGCTCCCCCATGACAGCGCCCATGGCCATCCCACATTGCTGCATGTAAAACCTGTTGTCAAATTTATAGTAGTTATGACTTAGGACAACTGTTAGACGTTCTAGAATAAATTGAATTGGGAAATAGTCTCTCATAGGATTGCATTATAAAAAAAATGGGAGCATGCCTCTGTACCAGCTCTGTGATTAATACTTGTAAAGAGTGATGTCACAGCTATGGCAAGCCACATGAATTCTGGGTTCTATTCAAAATTACCAACTGGTGTGGTGGGTTGCCCATACCTAATATTGCATGTGTGCTCTTGGATTCTTTTGCACATAGATCTCACTGTTCTACCTATATTCAACAGTGAGCACATGCACCAAAGGCAGTATAGCGCAGTGGTCTAAGGCTCTGAGCTGCAAACTGGTAACATCCAGCAGACCAGACCTGGGTTTGAATCCCACAGCTTCCACTTGCATACTGTGTGACCCTGAGCAAGTCACTTAACCTCCTTGTGCTCCCAGGCCGCTCCTGTAAAAAACTTTCAGCTTAGGGTGCTATACCTGGTTAAACAATAAAATAATTAAATTTCCTCAGAAGGTCCATGGTGTCATGTAAATACTAACCTAATTTTACAACAGAGACTTTTAAAAAGACATCTTGAAATTTACAAAGGATATCAGATAGGGAACCAATCCCTGACACTATAGGACATCCTGAAGGCCATACCATACTTTTATGCACTTTCTGTAATGCATAAAAAGTAGGAATGAGTGGGTTCCCATTGTCATCGAGGCACAGGTCAGGAAGCATAGGAAAATCAAGAGCAATTGTAAAATTCGCAACAAGTGATTTATTAATAACAGTAAAATAAAAAAAAAGTTCAATATAACTATTTACAAAGGCAGTATAAACAGAGAAAGCCCATCTGGGTTTCTTCTCAATTTCCAATCTCAGTCTCTGTGTTTCTGTCTCTCTGTTTTGCAAAACATTGCAGCACCTTTTTATAAGTCTGTGCAGGAGCTCGTTAAGAAAATAGCATGCTTCTCACACAGTGTTCTTGTAAATTTCCAGTGTTCTTGTCAGTTTCAGCAGGTGCAGCAAAAAGAACATTGTAACCCAGAAATGACCTCTAGTATACATCTTCTGCAAAAAGTTTAAAAAACTGCATCTCAGGTTAACCTCTTGAGTTCCAAATAGCTTTGCAATCATTTCAACAGTATAACTATATACAGTTTTAAACAAAGGAATCCCAGTATCAATTACATTTCCACAAAATGATTCACATATATTTCTATACCAGCAGATATGCAAGGGGGAAGAAAAGACAGAACAGCAAGTGAGGGTAGAGAGATCGCGAGAGGCAGAGAATTGCAAGACCATCTGGGTGATCAAGTCCTAGGTCTCACAAAAAAATGTGGCTCTGCAACCAGACAGAGAGGAGACAGAAAATCAGAGACTAGAACAGACCCTTGTGTTTAAACTATTTCTGCATAACAACTGGGACAGGGCCATATTTGACCCTGTCACATACCGCCCTCCTTAACAGGGAACCAGTTTTACAAAAACAGGTTTCCAAAACTTTGTAGTAATTCTCATCTAACATAAGCATATTAGCTTTACAGTTCTGTGCATATAGTATGCAGTATCCTTTTTTCCATAACAACAGTACAGCAAATAGTGAAGTTTAAACTCACACATTTTTGTTTTTTCAGCCTTTGGAATTCTCAATTCCTGATCCATATCTAGACAGAAAATCAGCACTGACATTCTCGTTCCCAGATTTGTGCATCACTTTAAATTTAAATGGCTGTAGTGCCATGTACCAATGTGTGATTCTAGAATTGTTTATCCTTCATTTGGTTAAGCCAACAGAGATGATTGTGATCTGTTACAAGTACAAAGTCAGCTCCTAGTAAATAAAACTTAAGGGACTCCATGGCCCACTTTGTGACAAGGCATTCCTTTTCAATGGTGGAGTACATTTTTTCTCTGTCGTGCAACTTCCTACTAATATAGAGAATAGGATGTTCCATCCCATCTTTATTTTGACTCAGGGCTGTACCTAGGCCTACCTCTGATGCATCTGTTTGTAACAAAAATGGTTTCTCAGAGTCTGTGTTTCTTAAAACAGGGGCTGAACAAAATACAGCCTTAATGACCTGAAAAGCTTCATCATACTCTGGGGACCATTTCACATTATTCAGGTACTGTTTTTTTGTACGTTCAGTGAGGGGAGTAGCTAACTCTGCAAAGTTGGGAACAAATCTCCGATAATATCCAGCCAGCCCTAAAAATGACCAGACATGTTTCTTGGTTTTAGGGACAGGGTTGTTAGCTACAGCTTCTATCTTGGAAACCTCTGGCTTGACTTCTCCATTTCCCAAAACAAAGCCCAAATATCTGGTTTCCTGCATGCCCAATGCACACTTAGTAGGATTGTCAGGCCTGCCTTTTTGATCTATTGGATAACTGCTTGTAGGTGTTCCAGGTGGCTTTTCCAGTCTGGACTATACACCGCAACATCATCCAGGTATGCAGCACAATAACCTGTGTGCGGGGATAAAATTACTTCCATGTACCTCTGGAATGTAGTGGGAGCACCATGTAAACCAAACAAGAAAGTGGTGAACTGATAGAATCCTATAGGAATGGCGAAAGCAGTTTTGTCTCTGGATTCTTTAGCTAAGGAGATTTGTCAGTAACCCTTGGTGAGATCAAGGGTACTGATATACTTAACACTTCCCAGACTGTCCACCAAATCATCTATTCTGAGCATAGGATAACTGTCAAATTCTGACACTTGATTAAGTTTTCTAAAATCAAGGTAGATTCTTACACCCACTTCCTTTTTTGTTTACCATCATCATTGGTGATGACCAAGCTTTTCTCTATGATTCCCAATTCTTTCATTTTTTGTATTTCCTTAACCACGTCATCTCTTAACTGCTCTGGTAATCTGTATGTTTTTTGTCTAATAGGGTCAGCATTCCTTATAACTATTATGTGCTGAACCCCTTTTGCTCGGCCTCGTACTGTGGTAAAAGTACTGTTAAATGTCTTTAGCAAGTTATAGATTTCTGCAGTTTGTTCAGAGGTTAAGGAAACATTCACCTTTACAGCATCAGCAGTGACAGTTTGTTCCAGTCTATCATTAGCTACGTCAATATCTTCCTTATCAGTTTCTGGTAAAACCAGCAAAACAGCTTTTGGTGTTTTTTCAACCCATTTCTTGAGGCGGTTAGCATAGTATACAGGTATCTTAGTAGGATGTTTCCTGTCAGGGATGTCAGTCTCATAGTTAACTGTGCCAGTACATCTAAGCACTTTATAAGGCCCTTGCCACTTCATTAAAAATGTATTTTCTGTAGTGGGTAACAGTAGCAAGACCTTTTCACCTGGCTCAAAAACATTTTCTTTTACCCCATGGTCATAATACACCTTCTGCCAGTTTCAGGCCTCTTCCTGATTATTATGGGTGATTTCAACATATTTTGCCAGCTTCTTTCTCAGGGTACACATATAAGATGCAATAGATTGTTTCTGATGGGGGTATCTTCCCATGTTTCTTTTATTGCATCCAGTGGCCCTCTAGGTTGTCTACCATACAGCATTTCAAATGGTTAAAAACCTGTAGATGCCTGTGGCATTTCTCAGTAAGCAAAAAGCAGGTAATGCAAGTATTGGTCCCAGTCTTCCCCTTCCCCTTTTACAAATATTTTTAACATGCATTTTAAAGTTTGATTAAAATGCTGAACAAGTCTGTCTGAGGGTAATAAGGGGAGGGTCTTATGGCAGTGATACCTAGTAGTTGATACAGCTCCTTAAGTAATGAAGCACCAAAATGACTACCCTGATCAGTAATGATTTATTTAGGCATGCCCACTCTACTGAACATTTTGGCAAGCTCTGCTGCCACTTTTGGGGCTATGACACTATGGATTGGAACTGCCTCTGGGTATCGGGTAGCATAGTAACATACTACCAAAATGAACTGATTACCCTTTTTACTTTTGTCTTAGCGGCTAACCACATCCATTGCAATTTTTTCAAAAGGCACATCTATCAAGGGTAGAGCACCAGGGCACCTTGTCTTTATTAGTCACTGGGGCTACTTTCTGATACTTAGCACAAGAACTAGAATAGGTAGCAACATCTTCATGAATTCTAGGCCAGTAAAATCTGTACCAAAATCTGGCAAGGGTGCGATCCCTCCCTGAGTGACCAGCCATAGGACTATCATGTGCTATCTGTAACAACTCAGATTTATACTTTTGTGGTATAACCAGTTGTTCTGTCTGGTCCTGTGTCTGAGGTTTAACCCATATTCTGTACAGTAATCCATAACATTTTTTAAACATAGGTTCACTCTGTTTTGGTTTTACCCCTAGCTGCTTAAAATAACCCTGGAGAGAAACATCATTAGCTTGTTCTGAAAGAAAATCACTATCAGTGATCAGTTTAGTTTCAGCATTTTCATATGTTAACCACTTGTGTCCATTAGTCTTTTGTTACCACTGTTTCTTCAGGTGTTGTCTTTCTTTTCTGGACTTCCAGATCTTGGAGCTGTGCTCAAACAAGTCTAATAAAAATCAGTGAAAGAAAAAGAGTCCCTACCATCTGAGATTTTCTTTGCCTGAGCTCTTGTCACCACAGCTGCAGAAACATCAGGATTTATTCCCTCTTTGATTAACTCAGTAAATCCTTGGAAGTCATTTCCAATAATCACAGGTACAGGTACTTAGGTACTACCCCCACTTTCATTTGGTGTGACACTCCATTAATAGTGAGAGTCACTTGTCTGGTGGGATAGTATCGAGTGTCCCCATGGATGCAGAAGACACCAGTACCTGGTCCTTTTGGGCATTGTTTTCCCGGCACTTCAATATGCACTAGGGTCTGTCTGCTTCCCGAATCTGTAAGTCCCTTCACAGTCTTATCTCCCACCTTCACATCTGTTAAGTTCTTGCCCCAATTTACTAAGGACAAATCTGCTCCAGTGTCACTCTTCTTATGGCCATTTCTTGCAATATGACCTGGCTTATTAAGTGTTATAGCAAATAAAGTCTTTGGGCACAGATTTGTTATCCCACCAGAGTTCTTATCAAACTTGGAGTTGAAATGGGAAAAAGAGTGTCTTACAGGTGCTTGGCTGTTACCTCACTGCTGTGGCATTTGTCTGGCCATTTGGTAGTCTTCGGCCAAAGAAACAGCCTTTTCCACATTTTCTGGTCAGTGTTTCTTTACCCAAAGCTGCACATCTGTAGGCAGGATGTTGATGAATTGCTCCTTTGCAAATGTGTCGATGATCTGTAGGACTGTTTTGCTCTCTGGCTGGAGCCATTTTATCAGGAGTTCTCTGAGTCAGGTGAAGGCTTCTCGAGGATTGTCGACTAAGTTGTACTTAGTCTTCAGAGATCGAAATCTCTTCCTGTAGGTCTCTCCTGAGATGTCATACCTCTTCAGGATTTTGCTTTTCACCAGGTCATAGTTTTCTGACTGTGCCTTTGTCCATATTGCTGTAGGCAAGTTGGGCTTTCCCTGCCAGGTAAGGTATCAGTCTGATTGCCCATTGCTGCTTTGACCACTGACAGGGTGCAGCAACCGTTTCAAAAGTTGCCAGGTATGCTTCAATATCATCTGAGGGACTCAACTTTGTAAGTTTAAGGTATTTTAAGCTGTTTGTGTCTTATTGCTTTGCTGGACCAGTGCTAGATCCTCCAGCTCTGAGAAATTGAAAGGCATCCATCCATCGCTGCTCCTGTTGCTGCCTCTCTTCTCTCATCTGTTTCTCCATCTCTTTTTGTTGTATAGCCCACCATTTGAAAAAGGCAGTCAGACTTTCAGATTCCATCACTGCCTGTTCTTTTTCCATCTCTGGTGCTGGCTGAACAGTCTCAGTTTGGATTATTGTTTCTGCTTCTAGTTTGGCTGCCATTCTTCTGGTAATCACCCCTGGACTTGCTGCTGCAGAATCCACACCTTTCTTCTGTGCTTCTCTGGTACCAGGTCTAATACCCATGTACAAAACTCCTGGCTTAGAGTATGCATGGCTTCAATCCCACTTAGGCTGACACCATCTGTCATCGAGACACAGATCAGGAAGCATAGGAAAACCAGGAACAATTGCAAAATTCACAAATGATTTATTAATAACAGTAAAATAAAAAAAATAAAATTGTTCAGTATAACTATTTACAAAGGCAGTATAAACAGAGAAAGTCCATCTGGATTTCTTCTCAATTTCCAGTCTCAGTCTCTGTGTTTCTGTCTTTCTGTTTTGCAAAACATTGCAGTGCCTTGTTATAAGTCTGTGCAAGCGCTCATTAAGAAAATAGCATGCTTCTCAGACAGTGTTTTTGTAAATTTCCAGTGTTCTTGTCAGTTTCAGCAGGTGCAGAAAAAAGAACTTTGTGACCCAGAACTGACCTCTTGTTTACATCTTCTGCAAAAGGTTTAAAAAACTTGCATCTCAGGTTAACCCCTTAAATTCCAAATAGCTTTGCAATCATTTTAACAGTATAACTATATATATAGTTTTAAATAAAGGAATCCCAGTATCAATTACATTCCACAAAATGATTCACTTATATTTTTGCACCAGCAGATATGCAAGGGGAAAGAAAACACAGAACAGCAAGTGAAGGTAGAGAGATCATGAGAGGCAGAGAATTGCAAGACCATCTGGGTGATCAAGTCCAATGTCTCATGAGAAAATGTGGTTGTGTAACCTGACAGAGAGAGGACAGAAAAGGAGAGAATAGAACAGACCCTTGCATTTTAACTCTTTCTGCATAACAACTGGGACAGGGCCATATTCAACTGCGTCACATCCATTCCACAGATAGTGTCTGTTATTTGCCCTTTTCCTTTGGCCCATTCCAGCAGTGCCAAGTATTCTTTTTTAAGACATCTGTGGGATCACCAGATGGTGGTTTGTAGTATTTTATATCAGATAAGAGATCTAATACACAGTCCCTGTAGTCTTTCTCATTTAGCAGAAAAATGCTTCCCCCTTTGTCCACAGGTTTTAGCATGAGACCTCTTAAATTCATGAATTCCTTCAAAGTTTTGCATTCATTTTTCATGATATTTCTGCAGACAAAGTCTGGAGATTTATTAAGTACCTTGGCAGATTCTTTTAGAACAGTTTTCCCAAATGTTTTAATCACAGGATTAAAGGTTTGAGGACAAAACAGTGATTTGGGTTTGAAAGTGGTTGACCTAATTTTCAACACTGACTGACCTGAGATGTGAAATATAGGACCACCCTTGTAATCATGGGATATTTCTCCAAAGTCATTATTTAGTAAAGATTCCAAAATTTCTGAATTCTGAAGGACTTGTGAAGTCCAGTCTTATGCAACAGTGCCCTCCTGTGGTGTCAGTATTTTGCTTTCTTCATCCAGGCTTGAAATAAAAATAAGATCTTGATTTAACTGGAAATCATCTGAATCCATTAAGTCCCTTTCCATAAGACAGCTTCCCATGTTGGTCTCAGATTTGGCTTTTTGCAAAAAGAAATACCACAGATATATTTTTCAAAAAAAAAATAAATAGGCCAACTTGAATGTTAAATTTATGTGGTGCCATCTGTGGTACAAAATTTAATCCTCTCTAAGCAGAGATAATTGAGATTCAGTCAGGGAGAAATCAGACAAGTTTATGACTTCGGTAGTTTTTCGCTTTGCTGCATAGATTTATTCCTTTTCCTTTCTCTCCAGGTTGGCTTAGTTTGTATTTGTTCTTTTCATTTTTTCTTGATTCTTTTTCACTGCAGAAAAATGCCTTTATTGTATGTTCCTTCCTGTCTGTCTTCACCTTCCTCTGACACTTCACTTTCAGGTTTTTGTGGGTCTGCTGTTTTAGGTTTTGATCTTTGTTTGAAATGGGAGTGCTCTCTACTTTGTGAGCGGGGACATTTCACCCAGGTTAAAATATTTCCCAGAGCAAAGTTCTAACTATCCCTTTCAAGCTTAGTTTGTTTCCTTTTAATCAAATCCAGTTCATGCTTCCCTAGATGTTCCATAGTTTTATATCTAAATCTTTAAACTGGGGGTGACTCTGGAACTGTTTTAGTTCTTCTTTTACTATTTTAATAGCCTAACTGATTATTGTATACTTATCAGAATCTTAAGTTATTAATTAAGTGAAGGTTGTAGTGCACTGATGTGCAGCTTCTAGCCACTGCTCTGTTTGCTGAATTATTTTATAACGTGGGTTTCAAAAAGCAGGAAACCCAATTGGTGGAAGAGCATCACCTGGCCATGGATTAAGCCTCCTGTTTAATCCACAGTTGATGTGATTCTACCTGAAGCAAGATCCCTGTGCAGAGTCAGGACTTGTTAGCTGCTGAAGAACAGAAATCCAAAAGACAGCCATTAAAACCTGGGTGAGAGCAATGTGCTCTGGGGCTGCCTTAATAGTGGGAAAATTTTACAGAGACAGAGAGAGAGAGAGAGAGCAACACAAGTGCTAGTAAATCTCTGTCCCACATGCACCAGAGAAGTATAAGGTATAGAGAGAGAACCTTGTTGCACATCTAGCATAGACATATAATAATAGAATAGAGCCCCCGGTTTGTAGCAGCTGCACAGAGAGAGAGAGAGAGAGAGAGAGACAGAGTGCATCAAGTTAACCTTAGTGCTCTCTCTCTCTCACTTTCTGTTTCTGTGTCTGTTAGCAGCACGTTTTGGTTCTCTCTCTCTCTCTCTCTCTAGGCTGTCAGAGCCATGCCATCAAATTGCTTACCTAACCCATTTGTGGGTACTTTGTTAATTCTCAAGCCCCACGGAGATTGCTTTGTTCCAAGATAGGTTTCAAGAGTAATAATATTGTAGGTTACATTTAATTCAATAAAACACAGTTTCTCAAGCCTCTGAAAAATGTCAAAGATACTCTCCTCACTGAGACCAACAATCTCTGAGTTGCCACAGAGCTTACCTTTCACTCTGTTCTTTCTAGTCAGCAGTTCCTCTGTTACTGTCAGACAAATGGGAATGGCAGTCACTTCTGGTGCTTCCTCCTTGCTGCTCAGTTCAGCATTCATGCTCATGGGACAGAAGAATCACGGCATCTACACACACAGTTGAATGAGACAGGAGCTTTTTCTTATCACACTAAGTTTCTTCAAAATTGATAGTAACTTCAATATGGAAAGTTAAGCAGGACAGGATTAGTTTGCTCAGGCGGCTATGACCAGGGTGCTCAAATGGGAGCTGCCGACTGCAAAGCTTGTCTATGAGAGTCAAGAAGGCTGAGAACTCCATGAAAGTAAAATTAATGTGGTAGAGACAAGAAAATTACATCAAGTTTTTTTATTGCCACAAAACAGCAGAGTTACAGGAGAGCTTATGTCACTCCTGATCAAAGCCCCTGTGCTTCAACATTAGTCTTTATCAGGGGACTGGATTTAATTGGCAGACCCCTCCACCTTATAAGCCACTCAAACAAGGTGCACTCAAAACAAATTAAATGAGCAATTCAATTAATTAATTGATTAGTCTAAAATAGTAGATCTGTGTAAACTCCATCTTCCTTTGAAGTTTAAAGTGGCAGTGGTGGGAGTCTAACAAATTGGAGCACACTCAAACCAAAGTGAACACAAAATGTGTTAAAAATACAAGGGTACAATCTCAAAATATTAAGACTGAAAAAGCATACACAAAACACCCTGTGCTACCAACTAACAGAACAAAATGAGACTAATGTCAAAGTTCAGTTTTTATAGTCGGCAGTTTCTTCAGTTATGCAGAGATGTGGTCACTGCAATATTTGTCGTCATCAGGGTAAAAGAATTCAAGATTGAGAGGGGTGTGAGAAGGAAGTGGAGGTTAGAACATTTATTAACTGTAACGCCGCCTTTGTTGTATATGCCGTTTAGTGCACATGCTCACTGTTGTATATAGACAGAAAAGTTAGATTTATGTGCCAAAGAATCCAAGAGCACACATGCAATATTAGGTCAGGGCAACCCACCACACCAGTTGGTAAACATGTTTCTGAAAAACACAATAGTGATCTGACTTGTGTTAAATGGATGGATATTGTGAGCATTATTAGGAGCACTAGGGCAGGAGACAGACATAAACCTTTGTGACAATGTGAGAGTTACTGGATTTTCACTTTGTCTACCATACAACCAAAAGTTTTCCATTTAGAATTGGACCTTAAACCATTTTATAGCTGATGAACTCTAATTTGTGATGGTGTTAAAGACAGGAGAGGTAGGATATATGCACAATGTTATACGACTGAGCAACTAATTAATTTTCCATTACCTCTTCCATCTATTTAGATACATCTACCAACAGCAGATAACATACCTCCCAGTTGATTCCCAAGCACTGAATTGTGAATCTGAAGCCCAGAAAATGGGGAGATTGCAGAATAAGGAATCATTTTGCTGCACCCTTGATTTCTACCTTTACAACTTTTCTTTCCCTCTGATTCAACTGAGCACTAATTTTTGTACTATGATAAAATAATAATCATGTGATACCTTGCACTGTTTAGTTACATACAGATGGATTTATAATTGCCTAAACCTCAGTTTATCTGGCAGCATCCCATTAATTCTTAAATGCAGCATTTATTGGGTGCAGTAGCATGTGGTCTGAATATATTAGCTTAAAAACTCAAGAAAATACTAACTGTATAAAAACTGAACTTTCACATGAGCTGCATTTTATTCAGTTAGTTAGTAGCACAGGGAGTTTTGTGCACACTTTTTTCAGTCTTAATATTTTGAGATTGTACTCTTTTGTAACATATTTTGTATTCCCTTTTGTTTGAGTGTGCTCCATTGTTAGACTCCCACCACTGCCACTTCAAAGGAAAATAGAGTTTACAAAGATATGCTATTTTAAATTGATCAATGAATTAATTGAATCACTCATCCAAATGGTTTTGAGTGCACCCTGTTTGAGTGGCTTATAAGGTGGGGGCCTCCAATCAAACCCAGCCCCCTGAGGAAAACTAACATTGAAGCACAGGGATTTTGACAAGGAATGTCAGGAACTTTCCTGTAACTATTGACAAAATGTTCTTGTCCCTGCCACATTAGTTTTAGCTTCACAGAGTGCTCAACCATTCCTGACTCTCACAGACAAGCCTTGGAGCTGGCAGCTCCCATTCAAACACCTGGGTCATAACTGCATGAGCACACTAATCAAGTCCTGCTTATGTAAGGAAGTGGCAATGTCCCTAATCTTTTTCCTGCTTTGTTAAGTTTTCTCATTCTTCAGGACATACTCATTTAAGCACCAAGGCTTGCTAAAGTAGGACACAAGAATGACAATGCACCTAAATGCATTCACAGACAGTTTCTCACACTGTGTTTACATGGGCACTGCTGGGAGGATGTGCTCTTCCTTCCTAGGGGAGTTCATATGGCCAAGACCGGCAGCTGCCCCTGTCGGGTGCCGCCCGCTGTCCATGCAGTATCATCTGATGACGCTAGACTGCAACCCCCACCTGGGTCATAATGTAGCCATCCCCTGGCCTCATGCTGACTGGGGACTATGAGTCCTTCATGACAATTCATCTTGTCCCCCATATTCCCTGATACCTTTGGTCTGTGCTTCTCTCAAGCCACCACAGGATGAACCCTGTCCAACCCCCCCAGCCCCTTGCTCAAGATGTTCCTCCATGTCTACTAATCACTAGCTGCATGGACTCCTCATACACCACCTGCAAGTGTGAGTCCTCCCCCACTAAATGGGCTGGCAGGAGGCATAATGTCCCTATGTCTCTCAAAGAGCACCCCCTACAGGAGCCCAAACAACTCCCATCCCTCAGTCCACTGTGTCCATGCCCCAATCGGCAACCTGAGAACTCTGGCATGCTTTCGCTTGTTCACCACCATTGGTGCAACCAGACGACAGCCGCACAGGACCCCAGTCTCCAATGGCTCACCAGTCTTCCTTCTTCACTCACCGGAGATCACTGTCATCTGGAGACCCCAGTCTCCTTAGAGGATTGTCAGAATATCTCAACCTCCTCTCGTAAGCCTGGGAGCAACCTCCCCAGTGCTTGCTACCTTGCTGAACTAAAAAACCTGTGCTGCCTATGGTGAATGCCAGGGTTGCCCCTCCCTGGTTTGGCCAATGCCCCCTCTGCCACCCCGTAGATGAAAGAGCCCCCATTCAGCCATATGGCCAAGGGCCTTCTGTGGGTCCTGCAACAGAAACAAAGGGAGATTACTGCAGGTGAGGACAACATAGACTAGGATGCCCTAGCCCTCCAGCGCCCTGCAGCTGTATACCTTCATAAATCCCTGGGCCTGAGCATTGATACTAACCCAATCCAAATTGCATGAAAGTTTCCCTGAAACCTGCAGGTGATCTACTACAAACTCATGTGTGCCAACTGGGAATCAAACCCAGGACCTTATGCATGAGAGAGTGAAGGGTAAACCACGGAGCCACCAGCTCTGCCGTCAATAGTTAGGCCAGCACCAACATGCCCTCCTAATGATGGAGGCATGCCACCCCCCATTGTGGGTGGGCCCATACACACAGACAAGCTAACCCTTAAGGCCACAACACTCCAGGGGGAGACCTTGAGATGTACCAGCATTCTGGCCCTGTAAGCTCTGTCTTAAACTTCATGGCCAATCACAAATGCTTCCTGCCAGAATCACCACAACCTGCGCCAGCTGGCCAGGTGACCCCCGAGACCCAATCCACTGGGTCAATTCCTTTCCAGCACCACTACCCACATGGCCTCAGACAGTCTCGCCCTGTTGATGCTCCCACACCCAAAAGGCAATGGCTACTAAATGGGAATCAGGGCCACTGTAGTGAGTGGTCACCTGTCACTGCCATACTCCAGCGTGGTCTTCCACATCCTTCTAGTCCCTGGATTGTCAGTCATACCCCACCATCTAATCCACCCCTACAGAGGCTGCTGAAGTCACCCACTAACTGGGCAAATAGCCACCAGTTTATCCCATCCCATACATGCCAAGCTGGTCCCGTGCACTAGACCTGGCATTCCACCACCCACTGCAAAGCAAGACGGCCAAAACATGTTCTTTCCTGGGAGATGCCTGTAACCCTTTGCTTGAAAGGCGTGAACCTATCCAAGTCCCCCCAGAGGCCCTCTCCACGAGGAAGAAATGCTCCCCCATAGCATAATCCTGTCCCTGACCCAGGAATGGGAACTACTCATGGCCGTAGACCACTGTGGATCAACCTAACCTCTTTCCTGCATGCCAGGAAAGTGGCTCACCCTTTGGAGGCACCCAGTGGAGATAATGGGGTTACAAGACCCGACAAGGAGGCACCTGACTAGTATGCAATCACAGGGCATAGGCTCTGTACTTGCAACCCCCCTGGCACTCAACCTGGGATTCGCCACCATTTTAGAGACTGAACTGCCCTGTGAGGCAGCAAGGAGAACTGGCCCTGTACCCTACAGCACTGACTCAATGCTCATCCACTCAGTGACAGGCCTGCTTGCTGACTGAGCTCACCTAGAAGGCCTCTGGATCTGAACCAATCGGCCAATACCAAGAGATATATAGATACATAGATACATAGACACTGTCTGCAGATAAGGGCCTATGGCCCACCCAGTCTGCCCATTTGACCTTGTAAGTTCATTTTATGTTTTTCTAGAAGTCTGTTGCCCCTTACCCCTGATCTCCAGAAGAGGTCCACTATAGAATGTTGCTGCCGGATCCTGGCCACCTGCACCTCCAGCGCAACCCTGGTAACTACCCAACGGCAGGCAACCTGCACTGACCTGACCAGAGTCACAGTGCTTGGAATGTGATGACTGAGGGCAGCAGGTTCCCCTACCAGGAGAGGGGGGGAGACCCCCTCATCCCGTCACCTACACTGGCAACATGGATGATCAGATGGACAGCTGCGAGGGGAGTCACTGTCTACCCACAGGATCTTGTGGCCAGGCAAAATACCAACAGGGATGAAGGCCCAAGGGACAGTGATCCAACCCCCACTAGACCTTCTGTTGGCATCCACCTCCCTAGTGCCAAAAAGGGAGAGGAGAGAGAGACCCTGTTGACTTATTCTGTGGTGAACTGTTGCCAGAGAGCATCCAACAACAGGGACCAAACTGGCAAAGCCAGTCCCATGGAAGGGGTAACTGAAGGAGGCAGGACAAGTTCCTGGTTCACCAGCTCACATCTGAAAACTAACCTGCGATCCCTACTGCCCCTGGACGCAATGGCCCACCATCCTTCAGCATCAACCAGAAGTCAACTGGACCCCCATCCCCAGTTCCCAGTCTCATCCTGTTATGCCTCCGCATCACCCTTGGATAGCTTCCAGCCTCCCAAATGGAGTAAGCCCCTTTCCTGTGGCCCCTGCGGTCCTTCATGACCTGTGGATAGGTTTTATAGATGTCGAAGGGACGGTATCCAGGGATGCCGGGAATCAACTGCCTGATTCACAGAGGCTGGCTGCCTCTCAGCCAAGGGATCTAAGGCATGTAACCATACAGTAGTAGCCACAGACATTGCCAGCTAGTTCCCGAAATTTCTGTGATATTTGTAGAGAAATCTCCTGCTTTCTGCATTTCCACAGTAAGGGCAGCAGAGCGAAACTCTTTAGAAATTTTGTGAAATGTCTGGAAATAGCTGCCAATGTCTGTGGTTACTACTGTATCTCTGAAAGAACACTAGAAAGCCCCCCCCCCTCGACATTAGCCACCTGCTTACCAGGAATTAGCCTCCATATCCTTTACACCTATATATATATACTGTATATATATATATCTATATATATATATATATATATCGATATATATATATATATATATATATAGATATATATGTATATAGACACACACATGAATGTGGAGGGGGAGGGAAGAACACTCCAATGCTGTTGAATCAGCATGCGGGGCAGTGGAAGCCCCCATGGCCGCATGCACCTGACAAATGGTCAAGTCCACATTTCCTGAGAATTGGAAAGGCTGAGGCCAAACCTAAACCCTTGCAAATACCCCGAGCCCTGCCAACACGTTGGCCTGGCTCAACTGCACCTATGCCCAGGTCTGTTAACCAGCAACCCAATGCCAACTCAGGATAACCCCAGCTGTGAGGTCCCTGAAATGCATCAGCACTATAAATTACATGGGAAGTAGCACTACAGCGACACTACCTAACCAAAGCTCCCAGTTTATTTATTTATATATATAATATATATACAGTATATATATATATATATATTTATATATATTTTTTAAATTGAGGGGACAACCTATTGTCCTGTAGCAAAATTGCTGCCTAGGAACCTGACTATGAGGGTACTATCCGCTGGAGCGTCTGATCCTAGAAAACATCGTATTCCCTGTAGGACAGAGCGCCCTTCCTGGGAAGGATCCAGGAGGGGGAACTGAGCCCCGTAGCAACTTTAAGAGCCTGGCCAGTGGGCAGCAACCCCGTACCTATGCCTCCCAGTGCTGAAATTCATAACCTTGATTTACCACTCCATAGGAAAGGGGGATAATTAGCAATAGGAAATGTCACTATCCTAATCCAACGATAGAATTATCTGTGTCCCCACCATGATTTGAATATCATGCTAAGCGAAATTCCTCACCAGTGGTAGGTCTGATGAACCCTCATGATGTGGCTTACGGTCTTATCCATTACTTATTTCATTGATACCCCCAGTGGGTTGGCACAGGACCACAACAGCGGTGCAGCCAGCTGCAGATGCCGGGCCACCATCCATGCCCAATCCTACTGAACCATACTTCCCAGTGCTCGATCCCTACTACTTGGGGGATTCACCTGCAAAAGGTGTCTTAGACAGATATCCTCTGCTGCTGGCATCTGAGCAAGCCCACCTATATCAGGAAGGGGCCAGTGCTCGGGTCACCATATAGGTGCAATCAGCGGACTAGTATGTCACAGACTCAACTTCTAGCTGCGTGCCACCGTACAACATGGCAACCTCTCTGTGAGCAGCATCATGCTGAATGGCAATAACCTCCCGGAATGACTTGCTCAAAGAAGTCATTCAATGTCACTGTATTTCATATTATTATTGTTATTTATTTATTTATTTTGTTAACTACTGGAAAGCCTGATAAAAGACCAGTTTCTGGACTTCCGCACTATAGTAACCCAACAAATTCCATGAAATTAGGAGTTTCCAGATCCGCAAACCCACAGAACTTGTTTTTTTAACATGGTTGATTGCTGTACTATGCTCAATCTGCTTGAAACATATGCCGGGTGCAGGGGGTCGGATTTGAACCCCTGACCCCTATACCTGTGCTGCCATCACACCCAGAGGCTCATTCCTCTGAACAGTGGTTAAATTGGAAATGTTTAGGTGGGGAACTCTCACATCTAGATTTCTCAGTGAACTGTCTTTACTGATGGTGGAACTCTCCTATGTTAGTCAGTAGAAAAGATAGCAGAGGTGGGCTGAGTTCCAGTGGGTTCCTACCCAAATTAACCCCTGCTTCGTGCCACTGTGGCAGCATGTTGAAATTCTGCATATGAGGCTCCTTTTATTCTGAATATACTTACACATTCTAAAAGAAAGACAGCAAATTAGCCAAGCAGGAACCAATGCAATTTACGAAATACCAAGATAAGGAATTGCATGTACTGGTCACTGGAATTCAGTGGCAATGGGAATCTGGGAGCAACTAAGTACGTGGCTAGCCAGTGCCACACTGCATGCAATTGGAGTAGAGGGAACAAAACCCTGATCTGCTGGCTAAAAAAAGAAAAAAAGAACATTAATTCAAGCTCCACACACCATGCGTGCCTGCAGAATCCAACACCACAAACTGAGCACCGTGTAGTTCTGTGCAAAAAAACTTTCATGTAATCTTAAAGTGCTCAATGCATAGCAGCCACCCAACAGGTCGGAGACACCTCGACCGGTTTTGCATGTCACGTGCATCTGCAGGAGGTAATACTCCACTATGTCCACACACAATAAAAAGGTGCTGCTTAAAGTGACAGTGTCATAAAAATAACATACAAGACATACATTTTAGACATAACATTGGTTTAAAAAAGGGCAGCAATGTCTAATAGTCCTTTAGATGCCTTCCTACCAATTCAAGAAAAGGATCATTTCCATGTGGCAGATATCATTATCAGTTGTTTCCTAATTCATTATAGTAGGTTACTAAGGACTCAAAGTGACATGTATGTATTAAAAAATGGGGTTTACATATTTCATTTGGCTCAATGCCTAAGTAAGTACTTAAGGGTGATCAAGCCATGAATGCCACCTGCTGAGATCATTTTAATCAATTTGTTCAGTAAAAATGCTGATTACATCCATACAGGTTTCATGGCTTCCTCCTGTATAATGTACAGCACCACCTAGTGAGAGAAGAAAAGGCATGCAATCAGTAAATCACTCCTGCTATTTTATAGTTTTCATTTACTTCTTTCTTTTCCTAATTAATGGCATCACATCATTTCTGTCATTTAAACCTGAGTGCTTGAGACGCCCCCAGAGTACAAATTCAGTATGCTTCCCTATCCAACAGTAGATCTTCTATATTCCCCTCTCTGGGTCCCAATCTGACCATCTCTAACCCACAAAATTTGGATTTGTGGATCTTACCATACTTACTAATTTGCCATAACCATTCCTTCCTCCTTCACTCCCCTGCCCACATCTCACTTTATATCCACTTTATATCCACTTACCCGTGACTTTTAACACCTATGTTTGTCTGTTTATCTGTTTTTTTGACTGAGCATACTCTGTACCTACTGTTTCCCCCCATGCTCTACACTTTGTATACGATGCACAAATTTATATCTGTAATTAATGCTTTTACAATCTTTTGTACCATTTACTTGCATTTATACTGCCTTTGCCTAATTATTGTACACATAATTGACATTGCATGTTGATCTCACCTAAATTGTAATTTGTTGTACACATACTAGAAATCGTATGTTGATCTTACCTATATTGTATTACCTGTTGTTCATCCCAGCTTCACCTTAAAAATGAGCTTGCTCAATGGTGTCCGCCTGGTTAAATAAAGATTTTGATTGATTGATTGATTACCATCCCCACTTGACTTCTGGCAATGCATTTCCTGAGCATTTTTCTCATCCTGATTTGAAATACTGGGTATATGTTCCCCCACCCTCACCTTCAATGAGCGGGTAGTTTTTCCAACGTCAAATGCCCCATACTCACACGTTGCTAAATATACCAAGTCCTTTGTTACACAATTGAAAAAAGACCTTGACAAGTATACCTTGCTGGCATTAATAGTGGTAAAAGTATTACCCCTTGGGATCACATTACAGTATTTACAATTGCCACAAGGATAAGTGCAAAATGGCTTTGGTGGCAGCCATAAGCCCCCTGTCTCAGATCTCCTATGAAAAGGCTGGCAACTATGTGTGCGCACATCCTTTATGTTTCTGCCCCTTCTGTATACCATACGTGGTGGATTAGAAGTGACACCGCTCAAGCGAGGGTCCAAACTCAAAAGATGCTAATGTTTTCTGATAATGTTTTCAACTGCACCAGGCTGCCTTCAATAGGTGCTAACAAAATCCATCCTGTCAGATGTAATTTCTCGCATCCCGGGGGTCATAACCTCTTCTCTACTCAAGCTAGAAATCTCTCTCCTGGCTTCCTCCACTAGTACAGACGAATAGCTCCTTGCCCTAAATCTGGTACACATTTTCTGACTCTGTTCATAAACTCTCTAAGTTCATTCCCAGTGCCCTTGCAGATCATAAATATGTCACAAATAAAGCAATGCCACAGGTCAGTCCTATGGTAAAAAGGATTGACCTGTGTGTCATAGACCACTGATGTTTCCCAAAGTCCCATATATAGATTTGCATAATTGGGTGTGAAGGTAGCACCCATAGCGGTCCCTTTAATTTGTAAAAAGTGATCATTCTGAAAATGAAAGGCATTTTTAGTTAGGACTACCTCTGCACATTCCAAAACAAATTGTTTTCTATGTATGTCAATGGTATCATCTTTGACATGCACAGAAATTTTTTTTTTTTTCATACCTCACACCCAATTATGCGAATCTTTATTTGGGACTTTGGGAAACATCAGTGGTCTATGACGCACAGGTCAATCCTTTTTAACATAGGATTGACTTGTGGCATCACTTTATTGATGACATATTTATGATCTGGAAGGGCACTGGGGATGAACATAGAGTTTGTGAACTATCTTGAAAGAAGTAATTCCAATTTGAAATTCAGCATGCAGGGTGACCCAAATGTAGTCACCTTTTTGGACTTAGAAATAAGAAAGGATGGTACTAATGGTTTACAAACATCCCTCTTTCAGAAATCTACAGACAGGAATTCACTCTTGAGTGCCACCAGTTAGCATCCCAGACATATGGTTAGCAACATCTCAAGGGCCCAATTAATGAGACAGCATAGGAACTGTAGCCTGGAGGGAGATTTCCAAAGACAGAGCCAGGAAATGTGTACCAGATTTAGGGCAATGGCTATTCGTCTGTACTGGTGGAGGAAGCCAAGAGAGCAATTTCTAGGTTGAGTAGTGAAGACGTTATGACCCCCGGGATGCGAGAAATGACATCTGACAGGATGGATTTTGTTATCACGTATTGAAGGCAGCCTGGTGCAGTTGAAAACATTATCAGAAAACATTAGCATCTTTTGAGTTTGGACCCTCGCTTGAGCAGTGTCACTTCTAATCCACCACGTATGGTATACAGAAGGGGCAGAAACATGAAGTATGTGCTCACACACAGTTGCCAGCCTTTTCATAGGAAATCTGAGACAGGGGACTCATGGCTGCCACCAAAACCATTTGGCACTTATCCTTGTGGCAATTGTAAATACTGTAATGTGATCCCAAGGGGTAATACTTTTACCACTATTAATGCCAGCAAGGTATACTTGTCAAGGTCATTTTTCAATTGTGTAACAGAGGACTTGATATATTTAGCAACTTGCAAGTGTGAAGCATTTTGTGTTGAAAAAAATTACCCTCCCATTGATGGTGAGGGTGGGGGAACATATACACAGCATTTCGAATCAGGATGAGAAAAATGCCCAGGAAATGCATTGCCAGAAGTCAAGTGGGGATGATACGATCCACAAATTCAAATTCTGTGGGTTAGAGAAGCGCAGATTGGGACCCAGAGGGGGAATATAGAAGATCTACTGTTGGATAGGGAAGCATACTGGATTTATACCCTGGGGGGTCTCAAGCACCCAGGTTTAAATGACAGAACTGATGTGATGCCATTAATTAGGAAAAGAAAGAAGTGAATGAAAACTTTAAAATAACAGCAGGAGTGATGTACTGATTGTATGCTTTTTCTTCTCTCAGTAGGTGGTGCTGTACACACTATTATACAGGAGGAAGCCACGAAACCTGTATGGATGGAATCATCATTTTTACTGACTGAACTAATTAAAATGATCTCAGCACGTGGCATTCAAAGCTTGATGACCCTTAACTAATTATTTAGGCGTTGAGCCATATGAAATATGTAAACATAATTTTTCAGTATGTACATGTTACTTTGAGTCCTTAGTTACCTACTATAGTGAATTAGGAAATGACTGATAATGATATCTGCCACATGGAAATGATTCTTTTCTTGAATTGGTAGGAAGGCACCTAAAGGACTATTAAACATTGCTGCCCTTTTTTAAACCAATGTTATGTCTAAAATGTATGTCTCGTTTGTTGTTTTTATGGCACTGTCACTTTTTATTTATTTATTTATTTATTGAAATGTTTCACCAGAAAGGCACACTAAGCAACAAGTTGCTTGTCTCTCAGTGCATCCTGGGAGAGAGGGTAAAGGGGGATACTAATACAAAACACAAGAACGGTTGGAAAAATTCAATACAAAATAGAAAAGTACAGAAATACAAAAATACAAGCATTCATATACAGTTAAGCAGGTTTGTATAGACATTTGATACAGCGACTGAGATACATCAGGACATACAAGATATGACTGGAATAATGAAAGAAATATTGGAACCCATATTGTGAGTGAATTAAAGTGCAAACAGTAATTAAGTGCTAAGGTCAACTGCCGCAGGGAGGCAGTAGAGTCATGAAGCAAAGTGAGCAGAGCAAACAGCTGACCACAGCAAGGAGCATGAGCAGTTGGAGGAATAGTAATTTGTAAGAGCTTGAGAGATAGAGTAAGAGGAAGATGACTTTAAGCAGCACTTTTTTATTGTGTGAGGACGTAGTGGAGTATTACCTCCTGAATGCACACATGATGTGTGAAGCTGGTTGAGGTGTCTCCAACCTGTTGGGCAGCTACTTTGCATTGAGCACTTTAAGATGAAATAAAGGTTTTTTTGCACAGAACTACGTGGTGCTCAATTTGTGGTGTTGGATTCTGCTGAACGAACCCTGCTCATCATAGCACATTACTCCAACCTCAAACTTACAGCTGGCTGCTACTCTGCCCCTGGATTGACTGAAGGAGATGGGAGTGGGGGAGGAGGGGCCATCCGTCACCTGACTGGAGTGCCACTCAATGCTGGAACAATAAGGAGACTCACCCCAGGAGTCAACAGCCATCCATCATCCAAGATGGCCAACAAAAACCCAACCACAGCGGGAGCCGTGCCCCAATGTCCAGCCAACCAAAAGATGGCCACTAACACCTGCTGTCACAAGAATCTGCATGGGGAAAGCTCACATTGGGCCGGGCCTCTTCCACATGGTGGCCAAGCGTACTCACTGTGTGGTGAAAAGTTACTCAGCGCCACCAGAAAAGAAAACATAGGTGGCCGCAAACCTCACCGGTGACTCGGAACAGAGTAAGCTGGTGGATCCCGCACAGGCTCGATCTCCCAAGTGGCTGTCTGAGACATGGAAGGATCACTGTACCCCCAAAATGACACTTCAACCCCAGGACTGGTGAGTGAAAGGGAAGTTGGGGTTTGACCCAAGACTGAAGCAAGCCCTGCTCGTTAAGACTTCCATTGTGCTATATCAGTGCTACCAGAAAATGCGGGAGCCCAGTAAGTTGGAGGTCCCAACCACCAGCTATAATGGCTGCAGCCCCACAAAAGGCTGTCTGCTCATGTGAGGACCAGGCATAACCCCCCCCCCCAGATGACCCACCAAGTAAGGACAGCTGCAGGCATGGGGGAAGCCATTCTGGAGGCTGCCCAGCTGGTTGGATGAACCACCTCTAGGTACCGTGGCTGTGGGCACTCGGGGGGGGCATCTGCTCAAGTGACCATGAGGGCAAAGAGCCTGAACTACCCCAGGAGCCACGCTATTCCCAGGTGGAAAAACATCAACAGGAGGTGTGCTGAGAGTGTCCAGCGCATTTACAGCTCACACTCCAACCTCCGAGGGGAGGACAGAAGGCAGGGGGTAACAGATTGCACACCCTATACTATGAGGGCCACTCAGAGGCCTGGCCATCTCTCCTCCAAAACAAAGAATGACTAGGCCCTTACCTTAATAGCTCTGCAGCCAATGCTGGGATCCACCGGAAGGAGGAGAGAGAGGGAGATCTGCTAGGGAGCAGGACTAAATATCTCCCCTGTCTCCTCCTACCAGCTATGCCATCCCTCCCTAAAGGTGGTCTGTTGGGGACCTCCTTCTGGGAATTTCCAGGCCCTGTGTTCGTCCCATGGAGGTGGTCCCCCTATCCTAACCAGGTCCAAGGAGAAGGGAGGCCCCAGGCAAATGGCCAGCTGCTGCAACAGGCTAGCAGCCTCTCTATTTCTTTCATTTGACAGATAACGTGTTATTGGGTAAGTTGGTCTGTCATGTAAATGTAGTGAAGCAACAGCAGCTAACTCAGAAATAACGCTTTAGATGCCAGTGTACTGTACAAGTATACACACTGACAGTAGTAGAAATGGTCCAGAGGAACTTTGTTCCAGGAAAGAAATTAAAAGTCTTACTCGGTTCCAGGAGTAAACTGCGGAAGGACTGCCCCTGTGTAAAGTGTATTCTTCTAAAGACATATAACAGACCAAATAGAGTGTACAAATGCAACAAACCATGAGAAAACATGTCCCCAGACCTCATCAGATATGCTAGAGCCAAAGATGGTAGTTCCCCCATTGAACTATTTTTCATTTCCAACACTAGGATTTCATTTGAAAAGTGATAGAAACAACTGAATTGGACATATTGCAAAGCGTGCTTCTTGGGGAAGGGTTCCAACATGACACAGAAAAGCACACAAAAGTTCCAAACAGAAAACATGACAAAAAATCACATATCACTCACAAGCAAGCTTGCCCTTTTCTCATGAAGCAAGAATTTCTTTCCAACACCATGTGAGCTATTTAAACACAGTTATAGAAAGTGGACCTGCTGCCACCAGATGGAACAAATCCCTGGTACTAAATGATGCATCTGGTTTGGAAATTTGTAGTACCAAACTATCTGTTGCAATGGCCAAAAAACGTTAAAAAAAGTAGCTGCAGCCCAGGCAAGAGTGTAAATGTGCAAGTGGCAGCCTCCGGTACAGGAAGGCAGAGGGAATGCATAGTCTGTATCCTGTCCACAGGCGCACACTCAGGTCCTCAGTGAAAGTAGAAACCAAAAGAGAGGAAACACCCAGCAAGTGTTCTGCCTCTGCCTCAGCTCCTTGCAGTACTGGCAGCAGATACCAGCAGGGACAAACTAACAACAGCTCCATCCCTTCTAAGGGACTGACAGGGCCACTAAGCGAGAGAGACTTCCTGAACGACCAGAGCATTATAAATATGTGCAAAGCTGAACATTTCATTTTAGCCACACTTTTGAATCCTCAGTTTACCCATGCAGAAAAAGAAGGGTGAATTTTCAATTGTTTTATTCTTCAAGTCCCTTCATTTCTCAGTATTTGTACCATTCAACCATTCATTTTCCATTTTTTTATCTTTACCCTTCATTTTTTGCTCCCGATATCTCTTCAAATGGCCTTCAAATGATCCATCTTTTTGAGCAGATTATTCTGAACTATTCATTTTCCATTTTTTATTATTCCCAACCATTCATTTTCCATTTTTTATCTTTCATTGTCAAAATTGCATCCAGTATCCATTCAAATACCAGAGAAATGACCCATCTTCTAGCAGTTAAATTATGTTAACCATTACACGTGTTTTCTTTGTTTTTTTATTGTGGTTGCTTCAGTTTACTGCTTTTTCTCAATTGATATTAAGTAAAATCAATGGTAGGGTGAAAATATCTAGGGTGGGACTAAGAAGAGCTGACAGGCTGAAGCAAGGGTATAAGGCATTTTTCCTTATATACTGGGTAAGTATAAAACTAAAGAGATAACCAAGAGGGAAGATGAGTGCACATTACAATCTAGGGTCCTGTTTCAGTGTTAACATGTATCACTGCTGTTATTAACTGCACTATAACTACACTGCATTGACTTTCTATTACACTCCTTTACCACTGCATTATTTTTGTTATTTTTAGATGCACACTGTAGTAGCACTGCACACATGTAACAATTTTTCTTGTGCACTTCTTTTCGGCTGCGTTACTTTTGATATTTTTAGATGCACACTGTAGTAGCACTGCACACACATAGTGCAAATTTTTAGATAATTCACACACACTTTTTCCCACATTATAGTTAATAGTTATTGCTAACATAATGGAAACACCTTGTAAATGTTCAAATTGCTTTTGCTATTCTGGTTTCACTAACTGAGCTTTACAGTTAATTTTCCTCATGCACATTTCCTTAGATTAGTTCAGTTTAAACTAATTTTATTGTTAATTTTTTTATCCATTCACATCTCACAGTTAATGTTACTGTCATGTTAGCTTCGTACATGTAACTTGTTTATGGTAAATCTATTCCAGGTATGCACTGCCACCAATACCTGCATTTGGTGCCCGCAAACCACACAGCTGCCATGGTGGGATGCTCTATTTTTTACCCTTTCCTAGCCCTGGCGGTAGGCTTTCGAGTCCCATCCCCAGCCTCAGGCATCTCAGCCCACTTAGTCATGTTGGCAAACTCCTGAGTTCTCCAGTCCCTTACAGAACACAAATGTGCAGCATGTCTACAGAATGTATGCCACACACAAAATTGTTCAGTGACTGCAGGTGGTTCACATACACCAAGTGAACCTAAACGAAACTGATAAAGCTTATCAGGTTCGCATGTAGCATGCTTGACATGCATGCAGCAGTTAAGTTAGAAAAATTCATAGAAACATAGAATTTGATGGCAGATAAGGACCGCTTGGCGCACCCAGTCTGCCCATGTCCCTATCTAATGGATACGCTGCAGATCCTAGTTAACCAGCAGCCTACTTCTTCCTACCCCAACCCCCTAGAATGCCTTATGACTGTCCCATGCATGCTTGAATTCCACCACTGTTTTTGACTCCACAACCTCCTCCAGAAGGCCATTTCATGCATCCACAACCCTCTCTGTGAAAAAATACTTCCTTAAATTACCTCTGAGCCACCCCCCCATCTTCAAATTGTGCTCCCTTGTTCTTGCACACCTCTTTTTGAAAGATGCTACCCTCTTGGACTTTGTTGATTCCCTTGAGGTACTTGAAAGTTTCTATCATGTCCCCCCTTTCCTCCTTTCCTCGAGGCTATACATATTAAGCTCCTTAAGTCTCTCTTCATATGTCTTCTGGTGCAGACCCTGCACCATTTTAGTTGCCCTCTCTGGACAGCTTCTATCCTGTCTATGTCTTTGCGGAGATTGGATCTCCAGAACTGCACGCAGTACTCAGATGGGGTCTCACCAGCTGTCTGTACAGAGGGATAATAACTTCCTGTTTTCTACTGGTGATGCCTCTCCCTATGCATCCCAGTATCCCCAGCCCTCCTTGCTGCCCTCTCACATTGCTTGCCCACCTTTAGGTCATCTGATATGACTACCCCAGGTCCCTTTCCATTTTTGTTGTTGTTAGTATCTCACCCCCCATTGTGTACTCTTCCCCTGGGTTTTTGTTTCCCAGGTGCATTACCTTGTACTTCTCAGCATTGAATCTAAGCTGCCATACATTTGACCATTCCTCTAACCTTGCCAAGTCCCTTCTCATCCTTTCCACCCCACCTTGTGCAGCAACTCTGTTGCAGATCTTTGTGTCATCTGCAAAGAGACATACTTTTCCTTCCAGTTCCTCTGCAATGTCGCTTATAAAGACATTGAAGAGGACCGGTCCTAATACTGAACCCTGCGGTACCCCACTAGTAACCCCCCTTTCTTCAGAGTGTACTCCATTTACTATTACTCTCTGTGTCCTATTCTTCAGCCAATTCTTTACCCAGGCTGTCATCTTGGGACCCACTCCCAGGCTGGCTAACTTGTATATTAATCTTTTGTGTGGGACTGTGTCAAATGCCTTGCTAAAGTCTAGGTAGGCCATATCCACAGCCCCTCCCTGATCTACTACTTTCATCACCCAGTCAAAGATATCTATCCGATTTGTCTGGCATGACCTTCCTGCTGTGAATCCATGCTGCCTTGGGTCCTGTGCCCCTCCGGCCTCTAGATACTCGACAGTTCTTTCCTTCAGAAGTGATTCCATCATTTTCCCTACCACTGAGGTTAAACTAACAGGTCTGTAGTTTCCTTCTTCTGCCTTGCTCCCACTTTTGTGAAGGGGAATCACATCTGCCCTCCTTCAGTCCTCGGGTACCACCCCATCCTCCCATGATTTGTTAAAGAGGGTAGTCAGTGGTGTCACTAGTTCTACCCTTAGTTCTTTTAGAATTCTGGAATGAATCCCATCAGGCCCCATTGCTTTGTCCACCTTCAGTTTTAAGAGTTCTTTCAGAACCCTTTCTTCTGTAAATGGGCTGGTATCAACTTCTGTATCCAGAGTGTTTCTACTGTTTGTTTTAGGTACCTCCCCCTCTTCCTTTGTAAATACTGAGCAAAAATATTTGCTTAGTATCTCTGCTTTTCACAGTCACCCTCTGCCCACCCTCCCTCCCCTTTATTAAGCCTCACTATCCCTCCTTGGTCTTCCTTGTTCCTGATGTACCTATAAAGGTTTTATCCCCTTCTTAACTGAGTTGGCTATCTTTTCCTCGGTTTGGGCCTTTGCTGTTCTGACTGCCTTCCCAGCTTCCTTCTGCTTTAACTGATATAGTTCTCTGTCCTGCTCCTTCTGTGATTCCTTGTACTTCCTGAATGCTTTCTTTTTCTCTTGAACCTTCACTGCCACTTCCTTTGAGAACCATAGTGGTTTCTTACATCATTTTGTTTTGTTTATTTGCTTCATACAAAAGCTTGTTACCTCTGTGATGGCAGTTTTTATTATTCGCCATTGTTCTTCCACCCATTCACAATAAACAATTACTTCTTGATAACAAAAGAGGCACTTAATTGTTTTTATCTGTTTTGCAACAGTCCCAGTAAAACTCTTCGTAACTCGCAGCTCATTGTTGGTGTTGGTGGAGAATCCTTATCTTTCCTCCATCACAGTCCACTAACTTCCTATTGCACCCAAGCCCAGTCTGCTGGATTCCTCATCTGCACACATGCCCAGCCCAGTGGGCCCACTTTTGCACCCAAGCCCAGTCTGGTGGATCTTTCTAGTACCCATGACCAGTCCAATGGGCCTCCCCCTTCAGCCAAGTCTAGTCAGTTGCTGTCCCTTATGTTTGTGTTGTGGAATAGCCGAAATAGAAACCCCCCATAACCCAGAAGTAAAACAAACCTTAAAAGAGCTGTACTGACTCTGTTATACTTTTGTTACAAAAAACTAAAGCAGAGTCCAGTCGGTAGCAGGATAGAGTAGCAGCAGCTAGCCACCTTCCCCAGCCAGTTGCTGCAACACAGAGTCAGTCCCTTAAGCAACGTTCCAGACAACAGCAACAGCAACCAAGAGAGAAGCTGCCTGCAGAACCAGAGAGACAGGGTTCTGACTTCTTGTGCCTCTTTGTTGAGGTAAGTGGCTGTGTTTATTTGAAAATGTCTCTGTACTGTGGGGTGTGGAGGGACTCATGGGAGAGAATGTATGGGCCTCTTTCTCCTGGCCCTCCCACTGTGGGTGAGCAATCCATTGGGACCAATTTGGGAGGTCGATAGCTGCTAGAAAGAGATGGGATGGCCCTACTTCTCCTAGTTCATGGTGGGATGGCCCTGGCTCTCCTGGCTCAGGAGGGTGGCCCGGCTTCTCCTGGCTCAGAGGGGATGGCCCTACTTCTTCTGGCTCGGGGGGGCAGATATGGCCCTACTTCTTCTGGCTCGGAGGATCCCCCATTTCTCCTGGCTCAGGGGGGTGACCCTACTTCTCCTTGCTTGGGTGTTTTAGTCTCATTTATACTATACTTATTTTCATCTTGTCACATGCATCCAAGGTGTAAGCCATCTTAAAGTGACCATGTTCTTGTTTTGTGCATTTCTGTAAATATGAGCTTTCTTAAACAGGATTTTTGTTAAAAGATGTTTTTTTTCTACACTGATACTTTTGTTAGCTGTGGCACTGGGAACATCTGCAGCTCTTTTTTTTTTTAATTAGCCATGTGAACTTTTACTTCCACCTGGACGGAGACCAGAGATGGGCAGAAAGGACCTTGGTTTAACATCTCATCTGAAGGATGGCATCTCAGCAACCATTGAATCTGCCTCCCCCACACGACCATCCTTCATAAACCAGGACCACTATCAGCCCCACAACCAGCCTCCCCAGCTGAGCAATGTCCTTGGAAGTCCCCCTCTCCCATCTAGGGTATGTGCAAATCACATGGGGAGGAAGAAAGAGCAATAATTCAGAGTGTCTGTGTCCCTCATTCCAGTGGCAAAAAGTTGAGAAGTATGGTCCACTACCACCATGGGTCATTGTTGCAAATGACAATTACATAAATACATACTACTCCGCTCATTGTGCAAAAAATGTGATTGTGCTGCTTGTATTTCTGTAATCACAGTAATCAGTGTTGGCTAAAGGCCCACATTAAACAGCATCCAGCTGAAGATCTGGGTTGGATAGCTTTACTAGTTGCCTTTGGTAGAGTGGCAAAGCAGGTGTATGAGGAACACCTGGACAGCTAAGAATGCTTTTTTAATATGGGATGGGGAGAATGAAGAGGTGCCACTGGATACCAATGACTTCATTTACATGGAATGAGAGGAGAGAGGTGTTACCCAATGGATGCTAGGGACTGCTAGCCCACTGCCCCCTAACCCTTGACATAAACTACCTTTACACCCCACCAAACCCCATCTGTGGAAAGGGGGGTGGGGTTCAAGATGTGGGATGGAGGCACACAGCCAGTATATTCTTCAGTGGGTCCAGCTTCTGGGGCTGGCTGGTCTGTGTGAAAGGGGTTCCAGCTGTGGCGGTAGACCAGTCAATTATCCCCAAAACTTGATGCCCCCTCTCTTTACAGATTGCTAAATCCTCTTTCATGCCCTTTGCACTCCTTTCACAGCCCCTGGGTACTCCCCCCAGCCCCTCTTCTAATCAGTAACACCTGTCAGCCACAGCAACCTTAACATTCCTGTCCCTCCCTGGTCTGATGAGATCCCCTCCTACCCTTGACCCATTGCCTCCCTGCATGGCCCCCACTGACACCTCCCAGACCCATTAAACACCCACTTACCCCATACAGACTATAAAGATACTTTTTCTCCACAAGCCTGCACAGCCTCAGACACTAGTCCCATTCCTTTCCCTTTGTTGCCTGACACTAGTTAAGTCTTCTTACACAACCCCATATACTAGCCTCACCTCCTTCCATGGCCCCCAACACTGTCTACCCTCCCTCCACAACCCCCCACAGCTCCCTCCACAGTAACCATTCCATCCACAACCTAAATCTGAGTCCCCTTGCCACCTCCTTTTTCCAGGCCCCATGACCCCATTGTCCCCACAACACCTTCACTGTCTCCACAGTCTCCCACCTCCTTTACCACCAGCCCGCACTTTGCCACCAGTGATACTGACCGAGAGAAGTTTGAGCGGGGAGTCCTTTCAGGGAACTGGAAGGGGAATGCAGTGGTATGGAGTGTAGTCAGCCAGTGGGAAGGGTTTCAGTTACAGAGAGAGTGGTCAGCTGGGGGTATGGTGAACTTGGGGCAGGTCTAGTTGTAGGGAGTTTTGGGGAGTGGAGGGTGGTTGAGGTGTAGAATGTTGATTCAGCTACAGGGAGGGCGGTTAGGATGCTACTATAGGTGATGATAGTTGGCTAAGACAGGGAGGGCAGTGTTGTGGGGGATAGAGCACGCACAGTGAAAAAGAACTCACTAAACCCCATTGGTTGTTGCCATGACAACCATCATGGAAACAATGTTGTCATCGTTCTTGTGCTATGCTCTTAACCTAAATCTCCCCTCTGTGATGGCATGTTTAGTCAGTCAGTGTTGCCATGATAACAGTGTGATTTTTTTTTACAGCTCAAGATTGGCATCTCAGCCATTAACCCCACACATTCACAATAAACTGACATGTTTTTTTTTTAATTTTCCAAGTCAGACAGACTTGCTGGCTAGCCAATACGGACATCAGCATGATGCCAGAATCTGACATACTGTTTTGCAACTGCGCAGATGTTCTTGACGTGTTCTACAGCTCTGCAGAAGCACATATGTCTTTGAACATCTGCAAGCTGAACTAGAACATAAATGGACTGTGGATGGATTGATGACCAGATGGTACATAGATACACAGATGTTGTTGGCAGATAAGGGCCTTGTGGCTCATCCAGTCTTCCCTATCCCTCTTGCTAATGCTTAAGGTATCCTAGATGTTACAAGCCCCCCCAGCTTGATAATTCCCATGTGCCTATCCCACGCATTCTTGAATCCCTGAACCATGGCCACCCCCACCACTTCCTGGGGGAGACTGTTCCATCTCTCCACCACCCTTTCAGTGAAGTAGAATTTCCTCAAGTTCCCTCTAAGTTTTCCACCTTTTAGTCTCATGCTGTGCCCCCTTGTTTTGCTATTTCCCTTCATGTGAAAGATGCTCCCCTCTAGTACCCTGTTGATCCCCTTTAGAAATTTGAAGGTCTCTATCATGTTCCCCCTCTCTCTCTTTTCCTCCAAAGAGTACATATATAGAGCTCTGAGTCTATCCTCATACGACTTATGTTGCATCCGACACCATTTTTGTCACTCTCTTTTGTACCGTCACCATCCTGTCTATGTCTTTTTGGAGATGGGGCCTCCAGAATTGAACACAGTACTCCAGATGAGGCCTTACTAGGGAGTTGTACAACAGTACTACCACTTTCCTCCTTCTACTTGTTATACCCCACCCCCATGCTCCCTAACATTCTGTTAGCCTTTCTAACTGTTTAGCCACTTTGAGGTTGCTTTCTATGACTATCCCTAGATCCCTTTCCTCTGTGGTGGCCTCCAGTATTACCCTGTCTAGTTCATACTCAGCTGTAGGATTCTGTCTCCCTAGGTGCATAATCTTGCACTTTTTTGCACTGAAACCCAACTGCCATTCCTTGGACCATTTTTGTAGCCTCTTCAGACCCCTCCTCATTTTTCTATGCCTTCCTGTGTATCTACCCTGTTACTTACTGTAGCTTGCTATCATCCGCCAACATGCTAACCCTCCCTTCTAGACCCTCTGCAATATTGCTTATGAAGACATTGAACAGCACTGGTCCCAGCACTGTTCCCTGGGGTACACCACTTGTTACCTATTCCTCCTGTAAGCTAACCCCATTTACCACTGTTTAAATATAAAAGCAGGACCGTTTGAATATAAAATTAGGTACAATTAATAAAAAAATGTAAACAGCTAGTTTGAAGAGTTCTTTTATTCACATCACTAAAAACAAAATAAGGTACTCACAGGGGTTGCAAATATGTTAATCACACCCTTGGGGCATGGCACTTAGCTTCGCCTTAGGCCACATTACCTCACAAGGATGGTCATTACTTATTGCTTAAATATTTCAGGCCTGCCACAGTAGCTTCTTGTTCAGCTGCAACCATATTTGACCACTGCAGGGTTCTTTGCCTCCTGAAGGGGTGAAGGCTATGGTTTCCTTTCTTTTTCTACCATTCTACCCTCAATTCTTCCTTAATTTCCCCACCCACCTCACATTATCCCTAGTAACTCCACCCCTAGTCCATGTCCCTCTGTTCTTTTCCATCTTTCTCCTCTATCTTTTCTAATTCCTGCTCCCTTATCCCCTAACAGTTGGTTCAACAATGTTACCTAACAGGGGTTCTCAGCACCTTGGGGGAGGTGAAGGCCTAGGCCTCTCCCCTCCTTTCCTCTCCCTCCTATACCCACCCCTGGTATTTTACACACTAGGTCAATCAGCTAGCACTTGGCTACTATCATCCCAACCAAGAACTTACCCCTTAGGCCTCCTTACAGTCTCAAAGTACTAGTATTGTAATCTTCTTTCAGTCTCTCCACATTTTATCGCCTGGTTTAAGTCAGATGTCATATCCAATAACGTTTTCGGCTCTGCTCACCATGAGGCTGTGATGTAACTTAGGTTCATGTTTTTTTACCTGGTCTGTAATTGAAATGTATAGATTTTGTACACTGCCCTGGTTCTTAATTATCTACTACTTGTAATGTCTATGATTTTGTTCTCTCTTTCTTGTAAATGATTGTCCCATGCTTCTTCTTATGCAACCCACCCCCCTGGACATTTCTGGAAAGGAGCTGTTTACAGTTCATGTTGCTTTTCTGGTGAATTTCTTCTAAATAAATAAATAAACACCTGCCACTGCTACTGCTGCCATCCTCTCTTCTCCCTTTCTTGCAACTCTGTCCCCCCCAGGCTTTACTATTGCCAACCCTAACACTGCACCACCCACCCTGTAAACAGTGCCAGGTGTTGGGGGGTGCCATCGGGTCATCAACCCTAATGCTCACCCCATTCCATAAGTAAATGAGCTGAGATGGGTGCAGTATAGGAGAATGGGGTGAGCATTAGGGCTGATGACCCGAAGGCACAGCCCCCCAATGCCTGTCACTGTCTGCAGGATGGGTGGGGTGTTAGGGTTGTAAACCCTAACGCCACATTTCCCTGCTTTTGTCACTTTAGTAACAACCCTAACTGATGCATTAACAAAGCTTTTTTGCAATTAATTTCCTTACTTTTAAAGATAGTATAATCATATCCTTCATTGTCTGTGGTACCCCATTCCTCCATAGATGCATATCTGTATGTAGCTGTGGATGGGCCCCGCGCTTCCATTTATAAGACAACAGTGACCAAACTGTCAGCATAGCCATCTTATTACCCCATCTCATGTACCCAGTACAGAAAATTGTCGCATCCCTGCCAAAACGTAATTCTGTGCAACTGCAATGCCATTCTGCACCACAGGTCCAAAACCCCATTTTGTCCAGGATTTGAAAAATGACAGCTGTGACATACATGAGGTGGAATAATAAGAAGGCTATGTTGAAAATCTGGGGTGAGCTCAGCAGGTTGCACACTCACCTCTGTGGCCAGAAGATCAAAAGGTTGTGGGTTCTAGCCCCACACCAGGCACCTGGGGTAAATCCCAATACTGACACTGTAGTGCATCATGAGGTGATGTTGCACTCCTAAGGTGCTGCCTTTTGGATGTGACATTAAACTGAAATCCCGTCTGCCTGTTCTGGTGGTTGTTCAGGTGGACGTTAAAGATTCCACATCACAAACAGCAGGGGAATTTTTTATTAAAGGTACAAAATCAAATCCCATACAACCTGTTACATCATGAGGTATGAAAAAAAAGAAAAATCACATGTAAAGAAACAGAAATAAGTATTATACCGTGGACATAAGTGAATAGCCAATCAAATGGTTAGATTGGCAGTTTACCACCAGTGTAAATCCTCTGATAATCACTGGCTGATGAGCAAATAATAGAGCAAATGGTCATCTGCAGCACAGGAATAAATACAATAAAAAATGAAAACACACAGCAACCTCTTTAAAAGTTGTATTTTATTATATTAAAAAAATTAACCTTGGTATAATCGCAATAAACCACTCAGAGGATATGGGTTATCAGGGTATTTACCATGGCTGGCAAGGATTTACCCACTCGGCTGCACCTCATGGGCAAACCACTCCAGCCATGGTAAATCCCCCGATAACCCACACCCCCTCGTGGCTTATTGCTTAATTAATGCATACATTAGCCCCTCTTGTCCCCCTCTATTGGCACATATACAAAAAAAGAAAAAGGAGAACTAAATCTAGTAAATTACCTTAAAGTTACCATCTGTACCTACCAGAGGAGTAAAATGGGAAAAAATTGGGAAAAGAAATTAAGAACAATATAAAGTCTCACCTGGAGAACATCCTGAGGAACACATTTCATCACAATAAACTGTTATGTTCTAATACCCAGCATACCGTATATCCTATTTCATTTATATTTTTGGAAAAAAAGAATGCTCTCTCACCATAATGTCACTTTAGCTGTAGGATGAAATTTGACATCATTTACATAATTTTTTTTATAGCATCTTTGCATAAATTGCTAAAAGACATATATATGACATCCTTTTTTGCTGAAAAATCCATTGACTTCTGGCTTGCCATAAGTAAAATTGTAACACTGCAAACAAAATGGATGATGTGCTATCATGACAACTTTGTAAGAGTTGAGAGTAATCTCCCAATGCAATGTTCTCATAGGTAATTGTTGTTAAAGGGACACTGTCAACCTGTTTTGCATCATATTATTTCTAGTTAAAACCCCACATTTTATGATTGCTTACCTTCTCTAAAATTCATTGATATTGCCGTTTGTTTTGTCTGTCTTCTTGTTTAATAGAACTGAAATGCATGGCAATGTATATTTAAAAACAACTTTGTTTTGCTTACAGTCCTGAATCTAATCTTCTTGAATACTTCCTAAACATCAGAAGCACCCCAAACAGTGCAGTCGCTCATGAGGCAGCAGCCATCTAAACTTCCACTGCACCATGAGTGGCTAGACTATGCTGGAGGTGTTCCCAGGTCCAGGAAAGATGCAGTGGGAGTTGATCAAGGAATGTAAACAAACCTGTTTTTGTGTGGTAACACCAGTATGGTAGGCAGTCTGTTTTTCACTTTTTAAAAGAAAGAAATAATCAGAATCAAACTACTAGCTACATCAGCAATCTTCACAGAATGTTAGCAATCATAAAATGTGTTTTTAAATAAGGGACACTTTGAAGGTGTCCCTTTAACCATGGTAATCTCCATCTTTTAGCAATATAAATCCATAACTTCCATAACTGAGCAGAATAAGAACAGTTTAACAAAAAATAGTCCATAGTTTCCAACTGTTGGACACAATCCAGGTATGGACACATTCGTTCCTCCATTGCCTTGTGTTTACTGTTTCCTTTTCCCCTAATTTCCCATGGGATCATAGCCATACTCTATCCCACATCATTTTCGGTATTCTTTTATTCATAAGTTTATTTATAACCACATAAGTTTTGGACGGTCTACACTCTTTAAACTCAGGTTTAATTGGTCCCAATGGTCCAAGAACTTGCTGATATAATGCTTTCCTTGATTTATGCTGTACATGCTGTTTTAGTACCTTCTATTTATATCTTTTTTGTAATGTTGGTTTAAAACAATTGGGTACATTTAATCTGGTAATAATTTTTAAAGGACCATCCACCCAGAAAATTAAACAAAGTGTTATGTAGCCAGTTTTTTTCAGGGGAATCTGATTTTTGTAGGGGAATTTTTAGAGAGCCTGCCCAAAAAAAGTGTCTGGAAAAAACTATTGGGTTCAACATGTTCAGACCTCCTTTATGTTTCAGTAAATATGTTAACTCCCTCTTTATGGGGTTCAACCTGCATCCCCACAGCATCTGGAAAAACAGACTTAACAGTTTTGTTTTGCACCATTGGGGAATGGGGAACACTGAACTCACATATAGTAAACAAGGGACTAAAAACTGTTTTACTATATACACCCTCTTAGTTTTAGATAATTTCTAGTTTTTTCTTCAGTTTACTTTTTGTTCACATAACTGTAGATTTTCATCCCAGTTTTTGTGTGCCATGTCCCCTTCTCCAAAATGTACCCCTAAAATTTTGATGGGCTCAGCTCATATACCAATACCTGCTATTCTAGTCATTTCCCTAGAGAAGAACCTAATTTCATGCCCACACATTTAGCCATCTTTAGACTGGTTCCAGATACCTTTGTATACTGTCCCATTTCTTGTAACATACCCAAGGTGCTTTTTTCATTTTTTACAAATAGACACAGATCATCCGTGTAAACCACTAATTTAATCTCGTCATTTAATTGTTTTCCACTTATTCTCTTGACCATATTATTGGCTAAAAGCCTACGTAAGAAGGGGTCTAATACAAAGGTGTAAAGCAGGGGGCTTAAGGGGCATCTCTGTCTAACCCCAATATGAACTGGTATCCTACGACCGTCTAATCCTGCAATTAAGGGAGTAATCTCAGCTCTGGAGTATAATAATCTTAACCAAGTTATAAAAGTGATGGGAACCCCATATTCTTGTAGCAAAAAAAAAAAAAAAAAAAATAGAAAATTATGACTGACTTTATCAAAGGCTTTGTGTTGGTCTAAGGAGAGCATCACCTCTGTTTGCCCAGATGTATTATAATATTCTATCACATCCCTGATTATAAATAGATTCTCTTGAATATTCCTGTCTGGTAAAGAGCAGTTCTGGACTGGGTGAATCACTGCTGTGAAATAAGTCATAATCATTTCTATAATAAAGTAGTGAGAATTTTAAAATATGAACTGAGGATGCATATAGGTCTCCAGTTATCTAATAAAGTTCTGCCCCCTTTTTTGTATAAAAACACTATCATCAGTCCTCTGGCAAAAGTGGGATGCATTTCGTTCTGAGATAAGAAGTAATTAAAAAATTTACACAAACATGGAGCAAGATTGTCCCATACAATTTATAAAAGGAATTCGGGAATCCCAGGACTCCCAGGGGAAGTACCATCCTATAAGTTTTTAATTACTTCTAGAATTTCCTGCTGCAATATTGGTTGAATTAGCTTTCTAGTGTCAATGGGCTCTAATACAGGTAATATGATGCCATCTAAATAGTGCTGTACCTCCTGATTACTGACAGGAAATTGTTTGCTAAAAGTATCTAGGTAGTCTTCTACCACTGTCCCGATCTTGGCTGTTGAATGAACTACTGTACCCTGTTGATTTTGTACTTCAGAAATACTGTATTTATTTCATTCTCTTTGCAGGCTTTACAAGGGTCTTTGCAAGTTGTATTTTGTGTACCAAAAGCCATTTCTGTGGTCAGTGAAGTCGCTCTATCACATTGGTAATTGCTGCATTTGGTTTTTAATGGCCACAATCTGAGTGGAATAATCTCTCCTCATTTGATATGCTAGAGAAAGCAGTTTAAACAATTGTGTCCATAGTTCCAAATATTTAAAAAAAAATTGCATTAGCTATGGATTTTACATGTTTCTGGAGTCATTCTATTAGATCCTTCTCAGTGTGTCCTCCCACCAAAGACCTAAATCCTGATAAAGATATAATATGGAAACCCTCACCATTAGGATGGAGTTAGTATTGAATTTTACAGTAGGTTCTTGTAATACTGAAATATTTATCCTCCACCTTGTAAAGGTATGTTGTTCCCCCCCGTCTATACTAAGCCAGGTTTTTTGATAAAAAGTGGTCAGAAAATTCAGTTGGTACTACTTTCATATTATGTACACAACATTGTTTGTGACAAAAATGTAGTCAATTTTTGTAGTAAAAGTGCTTCTGATATAAATATGTGTAATTTTAGGACTTGCTTATGTGTGCAGTCCACTAGATCAGCTGTTTCTATCATTTTCTGAAAAGCTAGTGAGTCACAATTTACTTCCCCCCTTACTCTCATTATAGTTATATCAAAGGTACAGTGGAAATTGCCTCCTAGAAACACATTTTTTGCTGTTGCTAGGTATGATTGTATTTGTGAGAAGAGTTGTGCCCTATCCACTTTTTTTTTGAGAGGCATATACATTTATGAATCCACTTGGTACATTACACCAAATCCCATCCACAATAATGGCTCTATCTGGGACTAGATCAATAATTTTTTGAAGTTTGAACCTATGCCCTGAAAAAAGAACCCATATGCCATCAGCCTGATCAGGTCCAAAGGACCAATATGAAGGCCCCATATCCAATTATGTTTAGCCTGTTGCATAGATGTGTAAGATGTTAACCAAGTTTCCTGAAGAAATACCACATCTAAATTCAGGTAATGCAGAAGAGAAAATACAGCGGATTGTTTACTTGTATTTTTTCAAGCCATGGACATTTAATGATGATACTGAAAAAGAGTCCATGTAAGGGTAGATCATTTTTTCTTCTTTTTCTTCTTCTTCCCTACTGTTATTGATTTCTCTATGCCCATCACTTCAGAGTGGGAGGGAGCATCGGATGTTACTTCTTCCATTTCTGAGTCACCCTAGCTTTTGAAAGATAAGGCATCAAATTGATTCTCCATCTCAGTTTTGTCCCCAGATGCAGTGGGTCTGTTCAGTCTCAAACTACATTTCCCGGTGTTGGATTTTAACCAGTTCTGGGGGGGGGGTGCATCTCAGGAGTGTCTGTCTCTTCCCCCTCCTCAGTCTGAGTTTCTTTCTCCAAGAGGATGTCAACAGAAACCGGAAGCCTAGTACTTGGCAAGTTAGCTGAAAGGCCAGCCCTGTCTTCAGATGGGGGCCGGGATCTGAGAAGTCTTATCAGTCTGGGCATTACCCAAAGAATTAGGTACCATTGGTGAAGTAGAATTATTTGGAGCTGTTGCAGTTTGAGGTTGTGGCTCTGATCTAGGTACTTCAGATGTAAAAAGAGTATTTTTGTGCTTTCCTGATCAATTCATCTGGATTTATTGGGTTAGCTTTGTTGTGTGACACTCAAGGGCATTCTTGGAAGAGATGGCCATATTCTTCACAGAGGATGCAACTTGAATGATTGGCAAATTGAAGGCTGATATGGTTAAACTCCCCACAGATTCCACAACATAGTTTGCCACAAACATTAGAGAGATGAGTTCTGGCCCCACATTTGTAACAGGCCTTTGGCTGGCCTGAATAAAAACACACCCCTCTGTCTTTGTTCAAGAAGAAGCTATTCTGTATATGGGATATTCCATCCTCAGTTTGTCTTAATTTCACTTCGAATCACCATCCCCCTGTCCAAAATTATTTGGTGTCTAAAAGGGGCTCTGGTATACTGAGTACCTCACATCTTTGCTGGAGCCAATGATGGATATCACTTGCATGTATACTTTAATTGTGGAACATGATTGTCACACTTTTGGTTAATGGCTTTGTGAGGGGTATGGTGAAGAATGGGGTCCATAATGGGGCAAAATTCACCTGACCGTATAACATCCAGACTCTATCCAAGCCCTAGGGGGACCAAAAGCTCATGTCAAAATTGTCCTTCCCTGAAACATGTATCAGGGCGTAGACATCTGGGGCAGTACATTTTAAAGTTCTTCAGCAGCTTTTCCTTCATACAATCGATCTGGTTGCACCTCCAGACCCCCTTTGTACCTTAACCTAACAGCATTTCTGTGAGGTGCAGGTTCTGTTTTATTAAATAAATCTGTGTATCTTGGGAGAGACTGGGGGGTCAAGGAGTGTTGATTCATTAAAATGGACTGAGTCATGGGCTGATCTGAGGAAAGAACAGTAAGTCCTGAGACAGAAGTGCTTATATCTGATGTTACTGTGGTTGTGGTTGTGGTTGTAGCAGTCATTGCTTCAGCAGCAGTCTGAATACAGGAAAGCAGTGTTTTTTGTGGATGTACTGTAGCACTGGCTCCTGGTACTGCAGCCATCTCTGCAGCAGCCTCAGTCAGATCCTTAGATGCCTCGGTTGTGGCAATTGTATCCTGGATGGGGATCAGTATCTAGTGATTTTTATAGCCTCTTCTGAGGTTGGCTAATTGGTTCATGAACATTTGGCTCCTTCTTCCCTGCCTTTCACTCATTCGGCATGGGGATATTGAATGTAAGGATGTTATTCATCTTATCACAAGGCACAATTGATGGAGCCACAGAAGCTGCAGTTTCCAAGAGTGTAGCTGAAGCTGTACCAGTATTTCCATCTGAATGCATGCCTGGAGCTGGTAAGAATAATTTTGGGGATTGTGTCTGTGTGATGCCCCATTTGGAATCAGGATCCATGTCCCGTCATCCGTCTGTTTGTAACCCACTCCTCAGAGTGCTCATTCTGGGGATCTGGTATTATTATGTGTTGGTGCAGGTTGTATCCTGAATTCTTTTGAGATACAGTCCTGAGCAGACTGGGGTGTACTTGGCAAAGTTTTACTCTGGTCTGCAGAATTGTCTGAACTAAGGGCTATCTCCATAGCTGGTTTAGAAGTACACGTGTTAGGTTTATTAGGTGTCTGTACAGTTAGCAGTTAGCTGTTGCTAGCCTTGCTTGTAGAGCAGAAAGCAGTTAACTAAAAGAAGCTATCTTTTCTTATTAATTTAAAACTTAGAAGTAGAAGGGGTCTTATTTAGGGTTATAAAAAAAGAAAGAAAAGAAAGAAAGTTAGTGTGTGTTCTGTGCTGGGAAGGGTACTGTATCAGCTGACTTTGCTAAACCAGTAGGAGGAAAGAGAGCTTAATTGGGGGTGTGGCTTAGAAACTATAAAAGCAGGTGACTCAAATTACAACTTCCTGTTGCTAGCCTTGCTTGTAGAGCAGAAAGCATCTAACTAAAAGAAGCTACCTTTTCTTATTAATTTAAAACTTATATCTCAGCAGGAGTCCCATGTGCAAGGTAATGCACATGGGAAACAAAAACCCAGGGGAAGTGTACACAATGGGGGGTGAGATACTGACAACAGTAAAAAATGGAAAGGGACCTGGGGTAATTATATCAGATGACCTAAAGGTGGGCAAGCAATGTGAGAAGGCAGTAAGGAAGGCTGGGAGGATACTGGGATGCATAGAAAGAGGCATCAATAGTAGAAAACAGGAAGTTGTTATCCCTCTGTACAGACAGTTGGTGAGAGCCCATCTGGAGTACTGTGTGCAGTTCTGGAGACCCCATCTCTGCAAAGACATAGACAGAGTGGAGGCTGTCCACAGGAGGGCAACCAAAATGGTACAGGGTCTGCACCAGAAGACATACGAAGAAAGACTAAAGGAGCTAAATATGTATACCCTTGAGGAAAGAAGGGAGAGAGGGGACATGATAGAAACTTTCAAGTACCTCAAGGGAATCAACAAAGTCCAAGAGGGTAGCATCTTTCAGAAAAAGAGATGTGCAAGACAAGGGGGCACAATTTCAAGATAGAGGGGGGATGGCTCAGAGGTAATGTGAGGAAGTATTTTTTCACAGAAGGTTGTGTATGCATGGAACAGCCTCCCTGAGGAGGTCATGGAGTCAAGAACAGTGGAGGAATTCAAGAATGCATGGGACAGACATAAGGCAGTCCTAGTTGGGGGGTAGGAGGAAGTAAGCTGTTGGTTAACTAGGATCTGCAGCTTATCTGTTAGGTAGGAAAATGGGCAGACTAGGTGGCCCAAGCGGTCCTTATCTGCCGTCAAATTCTATGTTTCTATGTTACGTTTGCATTCGCTGAGGTTGAAGCTAAGGGAGATTTCACAGTAACTCTATTTTTAAGTGCAGCTTTTCTTTTGTTATATCTTTCCTCATCATCAGCCATCATATCAAAAAGTAGTGTACAGCACTCCTCAGTCTCCTTCTCCAGCTGGGCTGCTACAGCTGCAACATCAGTCTCCTTAGCAGGTAATGCTGTGTCAGCTTCCATTAATGGAGTAGCAAAATTCGACTCATCCTCATCCATTGACTTATCAGATATACTATGTACACATGAGACTCGATTTTCCGATGCTTGGCATACCAAGTAAACTGGCCCGGAAGACGCTGGCCCAAATCACTGAAATGTCTGACACACAAATTATGGGCATTTCAGTGATATTAACTGTAAAATGCTGGGGGCTTTGCCCTTGTAACCCCATAATTAAAATATCCAACTCTGAGGGGGAGCAGACTCTGGAATAAAATTATAATAGTTACGGGGGGTACAATGTGTAAAATGGTATAACCCAGACCAGAACCTGGGTCATGCCCAGTATGCCGGCCGAGCACCCGGTGGTATTCCCCTCCACACCACTGAGGCAGCTAGGCCAGCAAACTCATCCAGCTGTCCTGTCCTGAAGCTCCGACGGGGCCCTCACATCTGCTTCCTTACCCCATCAGGCATAGTAGTGTTGGGTTGCTGCCACATTCGGGGAAAGCTAACCAGGGTAATGCATGTCAGGCTGCACAGGTTCCAGCAAACATAACTATACCGACTCATCTGATGAAAAGGAATCTTCAGTGTCCTTCTGGCACATGCTGGCTAGGTGAGAGGATGACTCCCCAGCCTGCAGCAATGCTCCCTCCTCTGCTGCCTCCAGATCCTCCATCTTGGAATTGAGACTAACAGCACCCCCTTCCAAGATTAGAGGTGTTTATTAAGGTAAGGAAACCAAACAAAATCATACATCACCAAAAAATATAGCCATATTTACATGATGTGATGATAATAAATCATTTCTTTGTTACTAAACAGATCAAAAAAAGGAGGGGTGCAGTTTTAATACAGGGGCCCAGATATTCAAAAGGGTTGCACCATGCGCAATAGGGTTGTGCCAGTGCAAGTACAAAAATGCACCATTCTGCGATATTCAGTGGGAGGCAGTTGTGCCCCCAAATCACGCTGAGCAACAGCGCAATGATAATGAATGTATGTGCAACTGAAGGGGGAGGAACCATGCATGAATGGCGCAGTGCGATATTCAACAACATGTGCCATGTGCAATAGGGGAGCAAGAGGAAGTTGCGCCATAGCGGAAATGAGCCAAAATAAAAAGGAACAAGGGAGAGGAGCAAGAACGCTACAGGGAAGCCACAAGTTGCTGAACTATAGCCAGCCACACAGGCAACACACACACACAGGGCAGGACAGTGAAAGGGCACCTGGAACCCCCAGGCTCAGGGGAAGGTGTGGGGAGCCACAGTGCAGAAGGGGGAAGTGCCACACAGCAGTGAGGCCAGCACAGTCACGTGTTCCCAATGCAGGGGAAGTAGCAGCCAGGACAGTGGGGAGAACACAGAAACAGCTGCCGGGGGGGTGAACACAAGCCAGGGATGTGGCCAGTGCCACCATCCAGATGGAGGCAGTAATGAGGGAGTGAGAACGTGGGCAGCATGGGGGGCATGGCCGTGGAAAGGCCCATCGTCAGTATGCCCCCAACAGGCAGTACCGAGACCGCACCAGCTTCGAGCTGTATAGTGATATGAAGATCGTGGGCCGGTACCGCCTGAATTGGGCAATTCTGAGGTGGCTCTGTGAGCTGTGCAGTGATGTGATGCAGGCACCCACATGATGGAGCCATGCTCTGTCAGTGGAGACTAAAGTGACAGCTTTCATGTGCTTGCTCACCACAGATACCTTCCAGAGACCAACGGGGACACCACAGGCATAACCCAGTCGGCCGCGTCACGCCACCTCACCTAATTCCTCAGCGCACTGCTGCCACATGCTGTGGAGTACATCCATTTCCCCAGCACACCGATGGAGCACACAGCAAACATACAGGAGTTCCACAGGGTAGCACGTATGCCTGGCATGCTAGGGGCAATAGATTGCACCCATGTGGCCATCCGCACACCACTTGGCCCCGAGGGGGCCGCATACATGAATTGCAAGGGCTATGCTAGCATCAACTGCCAGGTGGTGTGCGATGCCAGGGGGTGCATAATCAATGTCTGTGCCATGCACCCTGGGGGAGCACATGATGCCTTCATCTGGCACCAGTTAGCACTGTGCCACAGATTTGAGAGTGGGGACATCCCTACTGGCCACCTAGTGGGTGAGTATGCAAACCACACAGACAAACAAAGGGCTTGGGAGGGGCATGGTCAGAGGTGACATGAGTAGTGACCTACATGGCCCAGGACAGGGCGATGCTGATCACCAAACTAACCTCACCCTCTACACACAGGTGACAGTGGATACCCACTCCATCCCTGGCTGCTCACACCATACCGGCCGCCCGCTACTCCATCGCAGCAATGCTACAATGAGGCACACGCCACCACATGTAATGTCATCGAGTGGGTGTTCGGGATGCTGAAGGCACATTTCTGTTGCCTGGACACCTCCGGCGGTGCCCTACAGTACAGCCCCTCAAAGGCCTGAGGGCTATTCATGGCCTATTGCATCCTGCACAACATGGCCAATGAATGTAGGATAGCCATAGAGGTTGAAGAAGGGGACAGCGATGGGGATGATGAGGACGCCGGTGACAATGGTGATGGGCAGCCCCCACTTGAGTGACGGGACCCTCAACTGCTCCAGCTGGCACAGCTGCACTGGAACACCATCACAGAGGAGTACTTCAGCCAACCCAGGTAAGTCATGGGGCCATGTGCAACCACCAGTGGCTAAGGCACAACCGACAAACACACATGGACACACACCAGGGGTGCATACCATCAAGGGAAGTGGCCAGGCATGGAACCACACACATCACCAGGGATGGGTGAGGTCTAACATGGCACATGGACAGACACACACACACACACACACACACACACACAATGCACCAGACATGCACAAAGGGTAGGAGGCACACCGACCCAGAATGCCACCCCTAGCCACACACATGTCCACAGACCACCATGCCCACTGCCTGTCATTGTGTATGTGTCAGATGCTGGGAACCATTGCACATTGGTGTACAGCACAATGCAGGCATCATCATGCACACGCAACTGCGGACAGCAGCCGGGAGGGTGTGCAGATGGACTGTGTGTCTGTGTGCAGGGCCGGGTACCCACCCTTGCATTACCCACTGAATAACACAATGCACACAGGGCAGCATCAGAGAGTAGCCACATTGGGAAACAGTTCAGTCACATGCCACAGTGCCCTGGCTGACACGAATGCATGGGCGGCCCCGCCAAGACCCACCAGCACTGACAGACTGACCACTGACCTCATGGGGTGGCACCAATGGTTCCCCAGGGGTTCCACTGCGTGAACGCGACCGTGCTTGCACAAGGGTCTGCAGCACACCGAACATGCCTGCACCAGGCGTGCTCAGGATGCCCACAGCTGAACCCGGTGTTGACAAGGATGGTGTCGCACAATGCCGGGAATGGGGGGTGGACATTGCACTGCGCAGTGTCTGCACCACATGGGCAAATAACTGTGTGCTCCCTGTGGCCATGGCAGCTGTGACTGTATGTGTCAGCCTGTCAATGGCAGTAGTCACAACCTCCCACATCTGGTCCATCCCTGCTAGGAGCAGAGCGGTTTCTCTGCTGCGACGCTCCTCTGCCTGCTCCAGAGTCACACTCAGTGCATCCACCACCATCACAAGCCGCATCTGCTGATTGACTAATGCTTGTAGTATGCGGGCTCATCCAAGAGGTCATCTGCCTGATTGGCATTCTGTCCCTCAGGGTGTGCACAGCCCTGATGCTCAGCACCCCTTGAGGGTGGGCGCTGCACACCAGGACCAGGCCTAGGCATGTCCACAGGTGGTGCACTGATGCTGCCCCCTGACACTGTACCCCCAAGCCCATTTTCCGACTGCTGATGCTGCCCCTCCAGCTGCCACTCCCCAGGGATCACTGCATATAACTCACCAATAGACTGCAGTAACTGACTATGGCCAGTGCAGCCCAATGTCGCACTTTTATAGCGCAACCAATGCAAATGAGGCGAGGCACATTTTTAAGTAGATGTAAATGTAGTGACTGTGCCATTGAATGGCTGATTAGCTGATTTGCATAAGATGGCTGAATATTACACTTTTGCACTTTGCGCAATTGTGTTGAACATGCTGAACCAAGGGTGCAGTTCTGTGACATGCGCAGTACACACCTGACTGCGCATGCATGCCCAGGTTGATGGCGCAGGCGCGTGCCACGCTGCTGACATGCTGTGCACGGGAGGCAATGCAGGGCACGGCCACCATTGTGCCAGTGACGCTACAGCACTGTTCACCTATATGGTGCTGTGGCACTGGGGCATCGTAGGTGCACTGTGGCAACAGTGAGGTAGGCCACTACAGGAGGTGGCACACAGGCATCCAATCGCGCTACATGCATTGGGTTCCAGTCAGGCTGTGGCTGTCCGTGTGCCAGAGACCCTTAACTCTATGCCCAACCTTTGCCCTCTAGGTGCCATGCGTCAGGCATGGGTTCACCACTATTGTGCTGTTCGGTGACAGCGCAATAGGGAATGGCAGCGCTGTACTGCGCAGCATCTGCACGTGGCAGAACCGTGCTGCAGAGCGCCATTTTGACTCTACCGAGCAATAGAGATGGCACAGAGGAGAGTTGCTTAGTGAAGCCAGGTAGAAATGGCAAACTTGGTTGCCATTGTGGAGCCACTTGTTGGCCCACTGTTTAGTGAGGCACCCCTGGACAGGTCCAGGAGTCAGGTGTGGCAGGAGGTGGCTGACGCCCTGGAGGAGGCCACATCAATGGGGCGGATGGTGGAGCCGTGCCGCCACAGATATGGGGACCTGAGGTGGAGGGACCCGGACCTGCTTGCCCACCTGCGGGTACATGCCAGGAGGGGCACAGTGCCACGGCCAGGTAGGTGCAACATCCATACACTTTTATCTTCCATATGGGTATCACGGTTGCATGTGTCCAGAACATGGGAGGGACCATCCGGTGTTGGCTGTGGTGGTCTTATCAGGGTGTGGGGTGGGTGGGTCTGGCTATGTGGGATTGCACACACATGGAGGCAGGGGAACTTTGCTACAGGATTGTACTAATGTTCCTCTCTCCATGTTTGCACCTTAGGCCCAGACGAGCGACGACTGGCGAGGGAGAGGAGGCGCCAGCAGGGAGACCGTCACTCCAGGAGGGGCGAAGGTCCACAGAGGCAGAGGGACCAGCCTGATGATGGTGAGTGCCTTACATCCATGATTATTATTGCATGCTGTGTAACAGGGCGGGCAGCGGGGCAGCGGGGCATAGCCACCATCCATTGACACCACTGCCATGCATGCAACTTGTTACAGTCAGCACTGTCCAGTGGCACTGCATGTCTGGGAGTGCATCAATGGTGGTCCATGCATGCACTGGGTACCTGGCTGTGCCACTGCCTTTGCACCACATAGCCATGGCACTGAACAGCCATGATGGTGCTGTGCAGGACTTAGCCGGTGGGTGTGTGCAGTGGTCCGTATGGCTGTGTGTGCCTGGGTGGGCAGGTCTTGTGGACGCGATCACTGTGGGTGGTCATACACCATCACAGAGGCATGTCCCATGACCGTATGCCATGCACAGTGGGTGGGGTGCATGGGGCTGTGCATTCACACCTATTGACTCTGCTCCCTTGTCCTAGGTGGAAAGCAGCTGCAGAAGATCAGGGTGGCACTGAGGGAGATTCTCCAGGTGGTCAGGGTGTCCCTGGAGATCCTTGAAAGGTTGGACAGGATCGGCGTCCGAAGACGTCATGGTGGTAGGAGAGGCCCGGATTGGGGAGCGGTGCTCCCACTGAGCTTTGAACTGCCCCTGATTTCCCCTATCCCCCTGGACACACCCTCACACCCTTCCTTCCCTCTACCGTTTGTTCACCCCTGCCCCTTACCCACCACCACCTTGTTTGTGTCCCAACCCACAAACCTTTGTAAATACTTGTACATAGTTTTGTTTGCTGTTTTTTAAATACATTTCTTTTGATATGCCTACTGTGGTGGTCTCTGATTTGCAGTGGGCTATAGGTGCTCAGCTGCAGTGGTGTGCATGGTGTCAAGGGTGGTGCAGTCATGTGCGTGTGTGTGTGTCCGTGGGGAAGTGAATATGGTGTGGGAGTAGCTATCAGTCACTGTCTGTGGTGTGTGTGTTGTTCCCTGTGCACTGGATGACTGTGTGCAGTGGTCCATGGTGCATGCTCTGTGTCCATGGTGCACCTTTCAGCCCATCCATGGCCTGTGCAGCTGACACCCTTGCATGTCTGTGACCTGCACAGTCCACTGGCATGTCAGTGGTGGCTGTCCATGCAGGACAGCCATCGTACCCGTCACAATCCTGGCTTGCCTCCAGTCACTGGTGTGGTGCATGTCTGTCTCGGGTGACACTGTGGCCTCCACTGTTGTTGTCCCACCGCCATGCTGTGGCTTGTGTGTGTTGCAGGGGATGTGCACCACTGTCTGTCACTTATGTTCCGGGCAAATGCTGGTGGCGTACAGCTCCACAGTGCCTGTGAAGGGTGGCTGACACTCCTGTGCCATGGAGAAGTGCTGGCCGTGTGTACACGTTTTCCATGGCCACACCCTGGGGGCTTGGTTGCCCCGCTACTGCGTCCCTGTGTTGGTGTGCCCTTGGGTATAGGTGGATGTTTGTCCATGCACTGTGTTGCACCTGGTGTGGTGCATGCTTCCATGCAACACTGTGGGTGTCTGTGCTGGCTGTTGTGGCCGGTGCTGGGTCGGGGTGTGTCCCTGGGAGGGTGTGCAGGGTGCTGCACCACTGGTGGTGGGGTTCGGGGCATGCCCTGTCACACGTGGGGTACCTCATAAGCCAACGCATGGTCGGTCTCTCAGCTGTACCTCAGGGGGGCTGTGCGTGGTGGCACTGTATATGCAGTCATTGCATCACTGTGTGCTGCCACCCACTGATGGGTGCTCGTGGTGGGGCTGCCTTGCATGGTTCTGTGGTGCACAGGGTTGCATTGTCACAGTGGGGGTGGTGGCATGCATGGGGTATCCTGCACTGATGGACGCTGCCCCTGGGCAGGGTGTCTGGGGGTCATGGTGCAGGGTGTGCTCTGCATTGGTGGTATGGTGTGGCACAGGGTGGTCAGCCTTCCTTGTGTGCCAGTCACAGCTTGCCAGGGGGTGTGATGGGGCACTATGGCCCGGCTGTGAGTTGGTTGCTGGTCTCAATGGGCCAGTGGTTATTCCAGCTCTACCCCAGTTGTACAGTGCAAGGGGTGTGGGGGAACAATGTCTGTTCTGCTGTGTGTTCCTCTGCCCATCTGTGGCATAGGTGGTGTGCCCCTGCATTCCTGGCTGTGCTGTTGCATTGCTGCCCTGTTGCTGGGGGGCATCCCTGGTTGTGCTATGGCGCATCTGGACTGCTCAGCTGAACATCCCTAGTTGTACTGTGGTGCATCAGATCTGCTCAGCTTCACCTCCCTAGTTGCGCTATGGCGCAGGTGGTGCAATATTCAGTCGTCAGCTGTAGGCGCATCTTGTCCAGCACAGTTTTTGAATATCGCACCTCTTGCACATGGGCAAAATAGACTTGCGCTTCATCCTGCTGTTGCACACTTTTTGGGCATAGTTTGAATATTTGGGCCATTGTGTCTTAAAGTAAATATATAATCATTCATATGGAAAACAAAAAGAAAAGTAATACAAGCAAAAAGTTCCAAGATTCCATATATTGCAATCATATACTCATATCATCAGACATTTTCCTAACTCCTCTGTCTGGTTTTCCCTGGTTCAATCTGAGATTTTTGTTCTCCACAGTTATTAATTTATGTTATTGGTACATCCATATCTGTTACCCAAGGCATGTTCCTCCAGATAGCTCTGAGATGATTACTATTCATTTTTTTAGTGTAACCTCTAGGTGGTGCTATCCCAAGGGCTACTACCCCTGCCTGCATGGCTAGTTGCAGGTTAAGGGGCCTGGGTACTGAAATGGGTCCCTCCAGAGCACAGGGTTGTTAGTAACAAGGCTAACCTGTGCACAGCCCTACGGGACACTGTAACCCCCCCCCCTTTTCCCCCTCTAGTGGCCTAGACAATGTGCAACAAACACTTTTACAGTAGCCCCTGTTCAGCATCTAATTCCCCTCACTGTTGCCACTTAATACCAGGGCTGGTTCCACCAGTTCAACCCTGGAGACCCCCTGTAAAACAAGGCTAGGCACAGCAAATAACTACAGTACAGTGCTTTTGGTACAAACTGGGACCACAGTCTGATTACAGTAAATGCAAAAAAAGTTAGATCTAATTTATTCAGGGGAATTGAACAAGGGAGGGGCATAATCAGGTTGGTTGATTGATTCGAAAACTGATCTAGTCAGGCAATTATGCATGTACTTTTAGACTCTACACAGTCACACACTCTGGGTACCCAGTTGGAAGTAAGGTGGGCTAGTCTGGAACATTGCCCAGGGTAGGCCGGCATCACAGCTGGTTGGGGCCCTGTGATGAAAAGAAAAGGCATGCACAACCACACACAATTTGTAATCCAGATCCTGAAGGCTCAGTTCGTGAAAAGAAAAAGCAACAATGCAATCAGATGACAATACTTAAGATTTAGCTGTTGTTGCAGGGAGCTACCCTGATTGTTACTCACGCTACCCAATATGAGACACAGGCTAGATGAAACAGAGACTGCAGATTTATGACTGGTTTGCCAATAGAAGTAAGGCCCACATGAATCACTGAGGCGTTGTTCCTGTTTGAGATGGTTGAGCAGGGGGCTGATCCACAGGTGAGTCTCTCATCAATGATGGTTTCCGTTCCTGAAGTAGCTGGCTGGGCCAGATGGCAAGGCCCATGCCAGGTGGAACAGTTCAGAGTCTGAGTCTGGTAGTGCTGGATGCAGCTTCCAGAAAGCGTGGCACATTTACACAGTGGGGAACCAAAAATCATGACCCACTAACAGCACACAGCACATTTATAGTAAAGCAATCACCATACCACAATGTGGAAGGCAGTCCTGCCACAATATCACTGTCTCTGAGCAAAACCAGGAATTCTGTGGTAAATGGATGTCCTGACAGGCCAATCATGTATAGCAAATCTTTGGTCTTCTTCAGGTTCAAATCTGGTCACTCTTCGGTGACTTTGTCACACTCCGGCTCAGATATAGTCTGATTGCTAAGCCTTTCAAAGGATTCACTCTCGAGGGACAGCAGGCAGACAGGCCAAAAAGCAGCTGCTTGAATCACTCAAGCTGTTCACTCTTCAAACTCTAACTCCAGACTGACTGACTGCAGCAGGCAGCTTAGGAATTTCCCCTCGGTCCAAGAGGTCCAATTGGTTGATCCATCTGTCTGTCAAAGCAAGGGCTCCCCCTCCAGGTCTGTTTTGGCACCAAAGTGTAAAAACTACAATTCCTACAGAAATTTGCTCCCACAAGACCCCTGGGGACAGGCTCCATTTTAGAGTCCCCAAAGGTACTGATTGGTGCTGATTGACAGTCCAAAACCAAAATGGTGGTGCAACACAGAAAGTTCATGCTGCAAAGATGGCAGGTTAGACAAACTGCAATACTATTGTTATTACAGCAGACAATCAGCAAACAGTTACAGATTCCAATAAAGCTCTCTCTGCAATTAGCGATGACAGAAAGAAGCAAAAGCACTGCAGCCCAGGCGGGATTCGAGCCTAGACACACTTCATCCCCACCCAGATTAATTATACACTGTGATATAGGCTGCTCTTAAAGAGACAGAAAACAGAGGCTATTGGGCACTCTCATGCAATTTCTTTTTAAATCGCTAAAACACAGAACACCAACCTGGCAGTGGGCATTTAGGCACACCCAAGGAAGAATTTCGGGAACCCCCATTCGTAGGGGGGGTTACATCAGCTTCTGCAAAGTAAATGTCCTGTAATTCAGAAGTTATTTTTCTATCTAACTCAATGTGTTCTATGTGTTTTGCTGCAGGGTAAACACATTTCTGGCATTCCATATGTACTGTTTAGTTACTAAAAGTATAATATGCAGTGTGCTTTTGTTCCCTTTTTGTCCAATAAGTACCCTCATAGCGTCCCCACATAAGCATTTCATAGGTTAGAGAGGAGAACCAAGGTTCTTGCCAGTGTGTTACTAAAAAGCCCCAAACATTCTGAATATATGTACAAGAAAAAAGTAGATGGTCAATAGTTTCCAGCTGCTGGAAACATTGTGGTCTACTGCATTCTTGTTCCTCTAACTGTTTATGTTTCTGATTGCCTTTAATGTTGATTTTGCTATGACCAATGCAAGTCCCACATTTTGCAGGGAATTCTTTTTTCTTTCGGTAAATGTAAAAGTGATGTAATATATGTGAGTGGGCACAATGGGGAAGTAACATTTTCTTGGAAATGATGAGTTATAATCCACTGATATACATCTTTTTTTTGGTTTTGGTAAGTATCAATTGCGTAGTAATTTGCCATTTTTTTTATTTTAACAAAAGGCACTCTAACATATGTGGGGGCATTAATGGCTCTTCTTAATGGTCCTAATGTACCTGTGTCCCATTGTCTGAACCATTCAGCACAAGTATTATGCAGCAGTGGAGTCCAGCTATGGCCTGTATATAACAATAAAGGTTTCAAATTGGTTTGTATAATAATATTATAATAAAACACTAAAGGGTTCACCATCCCCAGTCCTCCCTCTGTAAGGGGCAGATACAGTATATTTATCTTGATAGGGTTGAGCCTGTTGCCCCATATTGCCTGAAAGAAAATGCTTAATAGTATAGTTTCCAGTATACATAGTGGCAGACAGATATGATTGATATATAAAATGGGTAATAAATATGACTTAATCATGTGTATTCATTTCAGATTACTAAATGGCCATCTATTCCATTGTGCTGCTAATTGATTTCCTTGCTGGAGTTTTGGGTCCCAGTTTAAGATATCTTAGTTAGCCTGTCCAAAGTGATACCCAATATTTTTATAGGGTCCATAGCAAGTTGTATTCCTGCTGCTGACTCCTGCCTATGTTCTGCATGTCTTAGTTGACATCCCCTACATTTATTTAGTGAGCACATTTGAGTTGATGTAATGAGTCATTTAACTGCAAGTAGTAATCTGGAATTCAGGATGTTGGGTAGTATTTTAAAATCTGTATTAAGGAGACATGCAGTAATCATGGAAAAGTTTGTCATTAACCCAATATACTGCTGGGTACCACTCTGTGCCATGCAGCAGAGAAGTGGTAGGGTGTTACTACGGTGGATTACAGAAATTGTTTAAATGTGATTTCTCACTTGCCCACATGTTGGCTACCACAAGTTGTCATGGCAATAAGGTGTGTCAGAAGCCTAATAGATTTTCTCCTCCAGCAGATGGCATCAGGTTGTAGTCTGTCATACATTTATACAATTGGGAGCAAAACAACATGCAGTTACGAAACCTTTCCAGCAACAGAATTACCCCTAAGTGGATGTTAAACACTCAAGTACCGTCTGATGAAAATATTAAATTTCATATCCCCTTATTTCCCACCTGCAATTGCATCCCCTTTATTAAATATTTAATATTTAAAACTTCTAACTAAACATACCCACCACCCACAGATCACCACCACCCCTTATTAAATATTATATGCCCTCAATTCCCTGTAGGTAACTACTGTCACCCCCCCACCCACTGATTGCCATCCCCTTTAGCAAATAATAAATTGTCCTTCATTTTCCTGGTGTCTAGTGGTACCTCCACCTGCCGATCACCATTACTGAACATTATATCCCCTCGTTTTCCTGCCAGTGTCTACTGGGACCCCCACAAGACCATCACCATACCCATTTTTAAATAATAATAAGTCAGTGGAGGTTGTTGACTGAAGTCAGATCCACAGTGCTATTGTATGTTTCAGGTTTATTTGCACTGGCACCCCACATCCACCAATCTCTATCTCTTTCCCCCTCTCCCCCCCATCTCACTAACACTACTGTCAGGATTGGTTAATGTCTTAGTTTTAGAACATCTGTTGTATAAAAGGATATTTCTGTAAGATTTCCTTTACACAGAATGAAATCTTACAAAAAATACATATTGAAAACATTTTTTTGCTTTTATTTTTTTACAGTGTTAATGGTTCATGGACTGCGACTGTGCGAGGTGAACCTAGGTACAGACATCTACCTGAGGAAAAATAGAAATTCAAATTGATAATTATCAGACATCCACAAGCAGGTACAGTAGACAGAGAAGACCACCGCACTCATTATGATATATGTGTTGTTAAACTTGTAGGGAGCAATTGTGATGTGGTTATTATTTTGGATGCAGCGTGTTATGATGGGTTTCCTTAGTCTATCATCAGCTCCCAGAAAATACCTTCACATGCTGTTCTACTTTCATTGCATTTACATTTGGACTGATAATTTAACTGAAAATGATAAAGTTTGTTACCTTCTACTTGGTGGACCTAATGTTCACGTTGCACAGCCACAGTCCAGGATGGTTGCATCAGTGACTGGAGAGAACGTCTGAGACACTAATGCAGAGCAGAGATTTGCATAACATTATCCCAGTACTGCTGGAGGGAGTGTGAAAATAGGGTGCACAGCGCAGAAGGCTCGCATGACACAATACAAATATTCTATTCAACTCTGCATGGTGCCTCCCACCAAACAGTCATGAACATTTTAAAAAATAAATGCAAAAAAATTGTTTCTGAGTTTACCCAATACCCAGAACCCCATAAGCTCTGCAGCTCATCTAGGCTTCCTACTGTCACACCTTGCATCATCCTAAATCTAACAATGAGCTACACTCATCCACCACCTGTCAGCCACCTCACAGTTGACCCCCAGTGCAGCTGACCCCCCCTTCTCTCAACTGACCCACATTACTAGGAACCACTCTTCATTTTATTCAGTTTATTTCACATTCAGTGTTAAGATTTAAAAGCAGCAATCTGTAGTAATTAAGGTGAAAATCCTATTCAGTTAACAGCACACTTTGTAAACATTTTGAGGGGCATTGTTCAACATTTAGGGGAATGAAAGGTTCAGAAATATGGGCAGCTATCCTGGATGGACAGAAATGCACAGTATGTCTTTCTGCCAGGAAAGGACAGAGAATGCACTGTTGAAGGGTGTCTGGTGGAGGCAGTCAGTGATACTGTAGGTGCACAAAGGCTACCATCGTGCTCACTCTCTGCTGCATGCTGGAGATCAACCTGCAAGACTGAGTTCAACACTTGGCATGGACCCCCCTCCCCACCAGGGGACAGCCATGCAGCAATTGATGTTGCTGACACTCAACAGAGGTTTCATGTGTCTAAGCAGATCAAATACTGAACTTAACTGGCCTGACCAGAGGTCCAAGGCATGGGATAAGAATGTGGTTTCTCAGAGTGTGGAAAACAAGACCTAAATAACCAACCCACGGGCTGAACAAGAGATGTCACCCCAAGCACACCGAACTGAAAAAAAAAGAAAAGAAAACCTTTCAAACAACATAGCACAAAGAGATAGTTATGTTTGGCACCCTCAGCAGTCATTAGGGATCTTTGCTATTCTGTTCATGTCTATAAATATTCAGTCCAATAAGTACATCTCACAGGAACCTGCTTATAGGAACAGTGCCTACTCCTAGCAGGGATGGACTGCCTTGGGTTCCAGCAGAGGGGATGACACTGGATGACCACCCTGTGTGATGAGAATCTCATTACAGTTGCCCAAAGGTCAGTATACTGAGAGCAGAGACAGTGACATCCCTACCGCCTCAACTGTGGTAGCAGCTTGAGCTCACCAAGCCTCCACAGGATATGCATCAGCTGGGCACTCACAAACACAGCCCAACACACTCATGCTCCATATAGCCACCAAGGTGGGAAATTCTCAGCAGTTAATCTGCTGTACAGTATATGCCAATACCAAGACTCTCTCAGCCCTCACTTCCCAAGTGCACGGCCCACAGTGATGGGCCAGGATGGCCACCCATTGTGCGACATTCCCCGAAACCACTATCTGTTTAGCATAGTTGGTTGATTTTTTTTTTAAGTTTTGATTTTTGCACTTTCTGCACCTCTCTCACATTTATTTGATAAAAAAAATGCTGAAATGCTGAATCTGTGTTTTTGCCATTCTAAAATTAACAAGCAAAGCCCAAGATAAAATGCAGAGCTAGAGTTCATTTGCATTCAATGAAAACTAACAAAATGTGTTAGATTTTGTCTGCATACAAATTTTCATTTATTTCTACACCTGGGTTGGGGGGCAGCAAACAGAGAGAAACATAGAACATAGACTTTGACGGCAGATAAGGACTGCTTGGCCCACCTAGTCTGCCCATTTCCCTACCTACAGGATAGGCTGCAGATCCTAGTTAACCAATAGCCTATTTCTTCCTACCCCCCACAAGAATTGCCTTGTGTCTGTCCCATGCATTCTTGAATTCTCCCACAGTTTTAGACCCCACAACCTCCTCAGGAAGGCTGTTCCATGCATCCACTACCCTCTCTGTGAAATAATACTTCCTCACATTGCCCCGAACCCCCTCCTTCTATCTTTAAATTGTGTCCTTTGATCTTGCCGTCTCTTTTCTGAAGATGCTACCCTCTTAGACTTTGTTGATTCCACTGGGGTACTAAAGTTTCTATCATGTCCCCCCTCTCCCTTCTTTCCTCAGGGTATACATATTAAGCTCCTTTAGTCTCTCCTCATCGGCTTCTCTTGCAGACCCTGCACCGTTAGTTGCCCTCCTCTGGACTACCTTTATCCTGTCTATGTCCTTGTGGAGATGGGGTCTCCAGAACTGGACACAGTACTCCAGATGGGATCTCACCAACTGTCTGACAGAGGGTAACAACTTCCTGTTTTCTGCTGCTGATGCCTCTCCCTATACATCCCAGTATACCCCCAGCCCACCCTACTGCCTTCTCACATTGCTTACTAACCTTAAGGTAATCTGATATGATTACCCCCAGGTCCCTTTCCTTTTTGTTGTTACTACCTCCCCACCCATTGTGTATTCTTCCCTGGGTTCTTGTTTCCCAGGTGCATTATTTGCACTTCTTTGCATTGAATCCTAGCTGCCATACTTCTGACCATTCCTCCAACCTTGCCAAGTCCCTTTTCATCCTTTCCATGCCTCCTTGTGTATCAACCCTGTTGCAGATCTTTGTGTCATCTGCAAAAGGCATTCTTTTCCTTCCAGTCCCTCTGCAATGTCACTGATGAAGACATTAAAAAGGACTGGGCCCAATACTGAACCCTGCAGTACCCCACTATTAACCCCTCTTTCTTCAGAGTGGACTCCATTTACAATTACCTTCTGTGTCCTGTTGTCCAGCCAATGTTTGACCCAGGCTACCACCCTGGGACCCACTCCCAGGCTGGTTAATTTGACTAATAATCTTTTGTGTGGAATTGTTACAAATGCCTTGCTAAAGTCTAGGTAGGCCATGTCCACAGCCCCTCCCTGGTCTACTACTTTGGTCACCCAGTCAAAGAAATCTATTAGATTAGGTCTGACATGACCTTCGCTGTGAACCCATGCTGCCTGGGTCCTGTGCCCCACTGGCCTCTAGGTACTCAACTATACTTTCCTTCAGAAGTGACTCCATCACTTTCCCTACCACAGAGGTCAGACTGACAGGTCTGTAGTTTCCTGTCTCTCTCTTGGTCCCACTTTTGTGAAGGGGAATCACATCTGCCTTCCTCCAGTCCTTGGGTACCACACCATCCTCCCATGATTTATTAATAAGAGTTGCCAGTGGTTTCACTAGTTCCTCCCTTAAATCTTTTAGAATTAATGGGTGAATTCCATCAGGACCCATTGCTTTGTCCACCTTCAGTTTTAGAAGTTCTTGCAGAACCCTTTCTTCTTTGAAAGGACTGGGATCGACCCCCCCTAACAAGAGTGCTTTTGTTAATTGGATTAGGCACTTCCCTCTCCTCTTTTGTGAATACTGAGCAGAAATATTCGTTCAGTGTCCCTGCTTTTTCACTGTCCCCCTCTGCCCACCCACCATTCATTCTATTCAGCCTCACTATCCCTCCCTTTGTCTTTTTACGCTCGCTGATGTACGTATAAAAGGTTTTATCCCCCTTCTTAACTGAGTTGGCTATCTTTTCCTCAGTTTGGGCCTTTGCTATTCTGACTTCCCTCCCTGCTTCCTTCTGCCTTAACTGGTACAGCTCTCTGTCCTGCTCCTTCTATGTTTCCTTATACTTCCAGAATGCTATCTTTTTCTTTCTGACTTTCACAGCCATCTCTTTTGAGAACCATAGTGTTTTTTCTTTCATTTTGATTTGTTTATTTGCTTCACACAAAGGCTTGTTGCCTCTGTGATGGCAGTTTTGATGAGAAAGAGAGTATTTTTTTTTAATCAAATGAATGTGGAGGACATAACCAGTTGGTGCAGAAATCAGAACTAAAGACAGTGAGAAGTTGAGGGGTGGGGGTCACTAATTCAGCAGCGCGGTACACTGTCAGAGTCAACCTTGTAGATGCTGCACTACTCTGTGATTACAATTTCGATATTCACTGAACCAAACAACCAAGATTACTAAAATGGAGTCTGCAATGTGAGAAGAAAGCAATTAACCAGTCATTTTACATTACTTCTGATCCTATTTCCACACTACTGCTCTTGCTCACCACTGATCCCTCCTTTGTCCCCCGTAATTATTTTTATTTTAATTTCTTTTAATTAACTAATAGTGCACAAAGATGACTGTTTGCTGATTTCACTCAACTTCCAGTCCCACCAGCCAAATTGGGGTGAACAGACAGAGGGAGGATTGGGATAATATTCTGCCTACATATGGAAGGTACTGCCTTCTCCTGCTCCGTGCCATTCACAATTTAAGTGCTTTGCTGCTGCTTCTTTTCTGTTTTGGCAAGTGCAGTTCATTATATAGTCGAACACAATAGTGAAGACATCCTTGGAGGTGGAATTGTCACAAACATTTCTTTTGTCCCAATGATGTGATTAGATTGTCTCCCCCCACCACCACCACCAACACCGCCACCACTTACATTCACACACTCAATTCAGTAATGTCTGAATACTGTGTGGCCCTGACCAAGTCCATAATGAGGGAGAACTCTGTTACCTTTTGTTCAGGCTTTCTTTCACTGCCCCCAATTATTTTTTTTCACTGTTACGGGCCGTCCCTTTCTTTGTGGAGTGTCCTTAATTACTGTCTCTTGTCACCCAATCAACTTCTGTGCTGCTAACCTCCTATCCCCCACATTGCCTGCTGTGTCAATTCCTTTACATAGAAACATAGAATTTGACAGCAGATAAGGACCGCTTGGCCCATCCAATCTGCCCATTTCCCTACCTAATGGATAAGCTGCAGATCCTAGTTAACCAGCCGCCTACTTCTTCCTACCCCCACCCCCTAGAATTGCCTTATGACTGTCCCATGCATGCTTGAATTCCACCACTGTTTTTGACTCCACAACCTCCTCCAGAAGATCGTTCCATGCATCCACAACCCTCTCTGTGAAAAAATACTTCCTTAAATTACCTCTGAGCCGTCCCCCCTCTATCTTCAAATTGTGCCCCCTTGTTTTGGCACACCTCTTTTTTTGAAAGATGCTACCCTCTTGGACTTTGTTGATTCCCTTGAGGTACTTGAAAGTTTCTATCATGTCTCCCCTCTCCCTCCTTTCCTCGAGGCTATACATATTAAGCTCCTTAAGTCTCTCTTCATATGTCTTCCGGTGCAGACCCTGCACCATTTTAGTTGCCCTCCTCTGGACAGCTTCCATCCTGTCTATGTCTTTGTGGAGATTGGTCTCCAGAACTGCATGCAGTACTCCAGATGGGGTCTCACCAGCTGGCTGTACAGAGGGATAATAACTTCCTGTTTTCTACTGGTGATGCCTCTCCTATGCATCCCAGTATCCCCCCAGTCCTCCTTGCTGCCCTCTCACATTGCTTGCCCACCTTTAGGTCATCTGATATGACTACCCCCAGGTCCCTTTCCATTTTTGTTGTTGTTAGTATCTCACCCCCCATTGTTTAATCTTCCCCTGGGTTTTTGTTTCCCAGGTGCATTAGCTTGCACTTCTTAGCATTGAATCTAAGCTGCCATACATTTGACCATTCCTCTAACCTTGCCAAGTCCCTTCTCATTCTTTCCACCCCATCTTGTGCATCAACTCTGTTGCAGATCTTTGTGTCATCTGCAAAGAGACATACTTTTCTTCCAGTCCCTCTGCAATGTCGCTTTAAAGACATTGAAGAGGACAGTCTAATACTGAGCCCTACGGTGCCCACTAGTAACCCCCTTTCTTCTGAGTGGACTCCATTTACTATTACTCTCTGTGTCCTATTCTCCAGCCAATTCTTTACCCAGGCTGTCATCTTGGGACCCACTCCCAGGCTGGCTAACTTGTATATTAATCTTTTGAATCTTTTGTGTGGGACTGTGTCAAATGCCTTGCTAAAGTCTAGGTAGGCCATGTCCAGAGCCCCTCCCTGATCTACTACTTTGGTCACCCAGTCAAAGAAATCTATCAGATTTGTCTAGCATAACCTTCCCAATGTGAATCCATGCTGCCTTGGGTCCTGCACCCCTCTGGCCTCTAGATACTTGACAATTCTTTCCTTCAGAAGTGATTCCATCATTTTCCCTACCACTGAGGTGAAACTAACAGGTCTGTAGTTTCCTGCTTCTGCCTTGCTCCCACTTTTGTGAAGGGAAATCACGTCTGCCCTCCTCCAGTCTTCGAGTACCACCCCATCCTCCCATGATTTGTTAAAGAGGGTAGTCAGTGGTGTCACTAGTTCTACCCTTCGCTCTTTTAGAATTCTGGGTTGAATCCCATCAGGCCCCATTGCTTTGTCCACCTTCAGTTTTAAGAGTTCTTTCAGAACTCTTTCTTCTGTAAATGGGCTGGTATCAACTTCTGTATCTAGAGTGTTTCTACTGTTTGTTTAGGTACTTCCCCCTCCTCCTTTGTAAATACTGAGCAAAAATTGTTTCCTGACAATGATGTGTTACACTGAAGTTCAGTGATTGAACTTTAGTTGATGTATATAAGAAATCTGCATTGGTATTTCTACAGAGCCAGCAACAATTGTTCAATCTAAGTCTAGCCTTACAAAGCTGGTGAAGTGTAAAGTATGCCCTATTAATATTTCATATTGTATATTGTATGGACCTATCCCTAGAGGCTGTGTATCCATTCAAAAACAGTAACAGATTATTTCATTGGATTTCTCTTAATTTCCTGTTGAGCTCTCCTGACCAGTTATCCTTTACTTTTTTTTAATACTGCATCTCTTGTACTGTACAATTTTGTCATCAGAAAAGCGAAAATCATTTTGTCACTCTATTTAGCAACTGATTCTATATTTTTCCTATTAGGCATCCTTTCCTACCTGTGATAATATTTATTATAAAGCATTTTAAGTTGTAATTACTTGAACACAACTACAAATGCCCCTTACATTCTGCCCATTCTATGAAAGTTTTCTTTTCCACCATATCTACCCATCTGAAGATGTCCCTTTTCTTCCATCTTGCAAAATCAATAGTTCTCCTCTTGATTTTGCTATTAGATGAGTGTTTGTTTCTACTTTAGTTTTACTGCAGAACTTATATTTCATATGTGTTTGCTTTTGTAATATTTATACTTAGACAGTGCGAGTATTGCCTATAGAGTGCATGATATACGTGGTATGGGCACCATCTTTGAGAATTTTGAGCAGCATGATGGACAGTTTCTGCCAGGCTTGAACATTAAAGCAAACTTCTTCTAAAAGTGACAAATGATTATATTTATAAAGGTTCACCATATTATTGGAACATTTAATTCCCAGATATTTCATACAGTCTAGTTTGACCATGGCATTAAATACTGTTAGAATTTCCTCCAGTGAGCTCATATTAGAAAAAAGAATTCCAGATTTAGTCTCACTGATAGAGTAGCCAGAAACGTCAGAGAAATTATTACTTTGTGAAGGTCTTTCCAGTTATGATATGGTTCTTGTAACAATAATAATATTTCATCTGGATAGGCCTGTAATTTAAAAGTTTCTGTATCTATACTGATACTTTTGATGATCGAATTAGTTCTGGCTTCATTTAGTAAAACTTCCAGTGCCAGTACAGTTAATGTTGATGAGAGGGCAGACTTTTTTGAAATTTAAGTTTATTAGTTTCCAAAGTACAAATAAACCAAAGAAAACACTAAACAGAAAAACAACTCCCCCAATAAACAAATACACAACACTCCAGAAAATATATAAACAGAGAAACAGTATATATATCGTACAACCAAAAACCACCCCTCCCAAGTCCCCCCTCCTCCCCCCTAAAAAAGAACTCCCATTAACCTCCCCAAAAACACCACCCACCCAATCATTCACAAAACCGATAAAGCATATAGCCCTCAACATACAAACTCCCTCAAAGAACAGCCTCCCCCCCTCCCCAATCTCAATTGGGTGCACCAACAAAGGACCTAAAAACCCCATTAATACTAGATATCACTGTATACCTGTAATAAGGTACCTTAACTTTAAACATCATAGATCATATAAAAACAAAAAGAAAAGATCTAAAATCTACAACGAGACAGAAATAGATACTATGTGAGGGCAGAAGGGTCAGGTCGCCAGGCCATAATATTAAGGCAAACATAAAGTTTGGAGTTTACCCCATCTTTTATGAAACAAATCCATACGATCTTTAAAGCTGGCAATCAGATTCTCTGATTGGAGATACGACATTATCTCCTTCAACCAGTCTGCATATGATAAAACCAATTGGTCCTTCCAATGTCTTAGAACCAGTTTCTTAACCGCCATGGACACTAAAGCCATATGATATCGGCGCTCCACACTATCTACATAAGAAAAATCACCAAAACACAAACTTCCGGACAAAAAACCTACTCAGACCCAGAAGAGGATCCAAATTCTCCCGGATCAGGGACCACAATGGGGCAACTTTGGAGCATTCCCAAAATATGAATTAAATTGCCCCTCAGCTTGTGAGCACCTGAAACAATCCGAACAGGAAACCATCTTACGCTGAAAGAATTTAACGGGAGTATAGTAAAGGTTATTCACAATATAATACTGTGTTAATCGCAACCTATCCTGGGTATGATATCTGTGTAAGTTATGCCAAATGTTAGTCCAGACCGGGACAACCTCAGGGAGAAGATGTGTCCAGACCGAAGGGCCCTCAACATCCTCCTGTGAATTAAAATTCAGAAGATAAGAATAAATTGACGAAATAGAGTGAGACTGAGAAGCAAGACTAATAATATCAGATAGAAAAGGGTGCACAGCCGATTGTCTAAAGGTGGTACCGAATTTATTACCCACTAAGTGCCGAAGTTGGAAGACCTTGAAAATCCCTCTGCTTGATATATCAAATTTCGTTAGAATATCGTCCGACGTAAGGAGCGAGTCTTGGTTAAACAGATGCTCCACTCTGGCATCTTTAAATTGTGGAAGCCAGTTTGGTGTAATCCAAGAGTTCCCCAATCTAATGTTAGGATTTAGGACCACTGGCTGTCCCAGGTCCAGTTCACTAGAAATCCGAAGGAACTTAAGACACTGTGCCCATGACCTAAGAGAACTTATCACCGTGTTGTCCGGAACCAACTGTGAAAGAGTCTTCAGGGGCAAATAAAACAGGGCAGACATGTCCAATCTGAGTTCAGAAAAAAAAGCCCGCTCCAGCTGAAGCCAAATTGGACAGGGGTTCTCTGTACTCGTGGAGAACCATCTTCCTAACTTAGAAAGGTGGGCACTAGTAATACAGCAGGAGATTAGGCAGTCGTAAGCCACCCCTGTCCTTAGGAAGCGACAGGTTGGCATAAGAACGTTGCACCCCCTTCTCCCACCAGATAAAGCTGGAAAACAGCCGATGAAGCTGCTGGAAAAAGGAAAGGGGGATCCAGAGATTGGTCAGGTTCAGTGGATAAAAAATCCAGGGAAGAACATTCATTTTAATAATGTTGATTCAGCCCCAAAGTGAGATAGGGAGGGCTGACCAGTGCTGCAAATCCTGACTAATCAAGTCTCTAACTCTGACCAGATTTAGTTTTTTCAGAAGGGAAAGATCAGTAGAAAAATGGATTCCCAGATACTTAATTGATCTGGAGGTCCATCTCATTCCAAAAGAAAGAAAATCCTGTTTATTCGTATACTTATTTAAAGGAAAGATCTCACATTTAGAAATATTCAGTTTGTAATGAGAGAAGGAGCCAAACTGCGTAATGATATCAAGAGCGGCCTTTAAGGATGTTACCGGATCCGTTAGGTGCAACAAGACATCATCTGCATATGCAGAGAGAACTAATTCCCATTGCTGTAGCATAATACCTCTCACCTGAAGGGATGACTTGAGTTTAATCAGCAAAGGCTCCAAAAATAAGTTAAATAGTAAAGGAGAAAGAGGGCAACCTTGCCTGGTACCAGCAAAAAGGCGAAAGGAGGAAGACAAGACCCCATTGCAATAAATCCTAGATGAAGGGCAACTATAAAATATCTGAATCATAGTCAAGAAGGGAGCCGGAAAACCCATTTCCTCCATTGCTGTCCACAGAAAGGACCAATCAACCCAGTCAAATGCTTTCTCAGCATCAAGAGAGATCAGAGCAACCGGACATGTGGCAGTTTGGGCGTATTGAGAAATATGCGACAAAGTCCTCAAATGGTCTGCTGCTGACCTCCCCGTTACAAAGCCAGCCTGCTCAGGGCTCAACAGCTCAACCAGACCTTCTTGATCCTTTCAGCAAGTATTTTAGCTAAATTTTGATATCATAGTTTTGGAGAGAATGGGGCCGGTAATTAGCTGGTCAGTGAGAGTTTTGTCCGCTTTGGGGATTAAAACTATAGTGGCCTCAAACAAAGCAGGGTCAAGCTCAGAGGAGACCGGCAGATAATTATATAATTTAAGAAGAATAGGCATCAAATCTTTAGCAAAAACCTTATAGAAGTTTGCCGGGAAACCATCCGGTCCTGGCGCCTTATCTGGGACCAAGGAAGCAATGGTGCTCCTTATTTCTTCAGCTGAAATAGGACTAATAGGCTCGCTTGCTGGGTCTCTGATATACAAGGATATCTATCCTCTTACATACTCATAACAGCGAAATGGGGTGGGGTGACGAGAATGGCTATAAAGGCCGAGTAGTATTCACTTAAAAATATAGCTAATATCCCTAGGTGAGGAAACTACATTACCAGATGGGGAAAACAAGGAAGGAATGATCCTCGAGCTCCTCAAGTGTACGCAGACGCATGACCAGCAGCTTGCCGGACTTTCACCAAGATCCAGATACCTAGCCTGGGTTTTCATCCAACAATATTCTGTTTTTCTTTCAAGAGGTCCGGTATTCGCTCTAGCTAACAAAAGCTCCTTAAGATCCGATACAGAAGAAGTTGTAGAATAATTAGCTTCTAACTCCCTTAGTTTGTTCATCCGAGCCAAGGACCTAGCCAACCGTGTCTTCTTCCTAAAGGAAGCCATTTTGATAAGTTCACCCCTAAGATAACACTTCAGAGCGCCCCATACCATGTCAACCCTAGGAGTAGATTCCAAATTATCAGCCAGAAAAAAGAGAAATCTGGGAACTAATTTCTGAAACACACTGGCGATCCTTTAACAACTGTGTGTTTAGCGGCCACATAGAGTCATGAGAATAATCAGGGTCTAAAGAGATTCGTATCCAGACTATAAGATGGTCCGACACAATGATCGGCTCAATACCAGACAAAGAAATATTCGTGAGGAAAGGAAGACTGACTAATACCATATCTAACCTTGACTTAGTACCATGTGATTGAGATTGAAAGGAAAAGGCACGACAAGAAGGGTTAGCGAGCCGCCAGGAGTCGCATAGGCCTAGCATCGAGATCAAGTCCCAAAAAGCCCGCTGAGCCGGGGAAGGTGGGCGTTTGTCTTGCGGCTCCCTATCCAGAGCAGATGAGAAAGGCACATTCCAGTCACCCCCCAATATAAGTTGAGCGGGAAGGAAGCCAGCCAACTTATCCGCCAAAGTCATAAAGAAAACGGGGTTCCCCCCCACCGGACCATACACAGAACCAAGGACCACATTGTCACCATTAAGAGTACCTTTCACCAGGACAAATCTCCCCTCTGGGTCTGAGACAGTCAACTGTTTCGTAAACAATACATGCCTTTTTATGAGAACTGCAACCCCTTTACTAAAGCAGGAATTTCCGGCAAGGTAGGATTGAGAAAAGCCAGACCGGGAAAGCAACCAAGCATCATCATGGCATAGGTGTGTCTCTTGTAAAAAAAGGATATCAATGTGAAGCAATGAACAGTGATTAAAGGCCTGCAGCTGTTTGACCCGATCCCTAAGCCCACTAACATTCCAGGACGCTATTTTGACTGTATTCATAGCCATTTTAAGAACATAATAAAACAACCAGATATCCAGACAAAACCATCATAATATGTAAATACAAGGTGCACCCCCCCGTATAAAAGCCCGGGACTCAATATCCACCCAGAACTGCTCTGGCCTGGGACTCAACCACATCCAGCTGAAACAGAGACATAGCCTGTACCGGAAGGGTAGGCTCATCCACCCATGAGACCCAGACCAAGCAAAGTAGATCCCAAGGCAGTTACAAATCCATAAAACCCCAAAACACTTTCAACAATCATGACTCCAGAAACGCGCAAACTATCACAGCAAACCAGCAGTCATATAACGATCTGGGATATCAGTCCTTAATCCCAATCCCCCACCCCTACTACCATCCAAAATCCAGGAATGTAGAAAAGGCCGGATCCTAGAGAGAGAACCCCACCCTCCCACCTCAGAAACCAAAAATCCCAACAGCCTGACATACTCTAATCTGGACCCCTCCCCAACAACCAACACCCCATACTACCCCAAAAATAACTATATACAACGGGTGGATCAAGCAAGGGTGACCTAAGAAGTAGACAAGTACCCAAAAGCTCGAACCTCCCAACCCCCCATGCGAACCTCCGACCCCCAGAACCGGGAACAAGTGCCCACATACTAAAAGAATCAGGTACAATCCAGAAAAAGTGAGGGCCTCCAGTGCCAAAATCCATTTCCCCACCCGCCCCAGCCCCAGGCAGAGGTTAGCCATCCCCCAACATACGGCTCACAATTCCACATCTAGCGAGCAAGCACAATAAGCCCAGTCACCCCCACACCCACCTCCCCCAAGACCCACCTCCAGAACAATGGGCGGACAAAACGTAAGCGAGGATAGAATATAAAGTAAGGGGAAGCGGGTCAGATAGGGAAGTGCGAGGATACAATGCAACATCCCAGCAACAGCAAACCAACAACCCCAGTCAAAGCCGGTGATCCCCCAGCATTCACACCAGACAAGGCCATAATGATGGGACACCTACCCGAGATCCATGCGGCCCACGAGGAGAGGGAAGTCCAGGAGATCAGCAAAAGGCCGGGGAACAGGCAGGCATTGAGTTCAGGATCAACTCATACCAGAGGCCGCAGTTTCCGGGGGGACCGAAATGACTGAGGGACCAAATGAGGTCCGTCGCCCCGGAAATCCCCTCCCGGAAACAGCGACCGCGGAAAAGAAGTTCCATCAAAAGGGCGCTTGGACGAGAACGGAAGGGGGGGAACATTACCTGGACCTGAACTCACCCACTGCCACTCAAACCAAGGCCCAAAGTCCAGACAGGGAAAAGCCAGAAGGGAGAGAGCAGAGCCGACTAGGGAGCTACGAGGAAACCAAAGGAAACCAGAGAAAGAAGGTAAGAGATACGAGAGCACGCCTCAGCTAGCAACCAGCAGTCTGACCAGGCATCATTTAAAACTACCAATACAGGCAATTTAAATTAGAACAGTGAAAAACAAAAAATGAGTCTAGTAAGATCGTTAGATTCCAGGAATACAGCCAAGAAGATGAGTCCTTCAGCCAGGCATCTTGAATAGGTCTGGTAACTTATTGGCCATTTCATTATGAGCAGCATCAGGGGTATTAAAGCTAACAGACGAGCCTCTAATGGAAACTCTCAAAATCGCAGGATAGGTCATTTTAAATGGAATAGAGGCAGCTATCAGTTTCTGCACGATCGGATGGTATGCTGCCCTCTTCTCTCAGGTTTCCTTGGGTAAGTCCTGTGCAATCCGAATCCGAGATACTCCCCAGAGGATTTCCTTCAGTTCACGCGACTTCGTGTAGACATGGTGCCTCTCCACATAACTAAGAAACTTAATTATAATGGGATGTGGGGGGGATCCAGCTGCAGGTCTAGGTCTCAGTGAACAGTGTGCCCGCTCTAAATGGTAGGAAGCGCTGATAGGAGAAGGACCCACCACCTTGCAAAGAAACTTCTGTAGAAAAGCCATGAGGTCTGGGCCTTCTTCCAATTCGGGTAGACCCATAATTAAAAAATTGTTTCGGCGATTGCGCCCTTCCAAGTCCTCGGTTTTGGGTTGCAATTTCTTAACTTGTTGCCTCAGCTCAGTGATCTCCATTTCGGTTCTGGATCTCCATTGATCTAGTGAGGTAACTCTGTTCTCCATATCAGACACTTTAGTGGAGACAGAAGAAAGATCGTTATGCAGAGACTTGAGTTCACCAGTCAGCTCCTTCAAAATGTCTTTTAGAGGGGTAAGCTCTTGGAGGAACTTATCCTCCGTTAGTGGAACCACCTGCTGCATTCTATCCCCTCCTCGATCAGCCTTAGAGGGAGCCTGATTCCGCTGCTTTTTTGCGGCCTTCTCCGGGGATGCAGGGGGTGTATGCTTGGTTAAGGCCTGCTTCCCATCCACCTCCATTATGGGCCAGTAGAGATTTATTCCCCCAGCAAAAATCGCTTAACGGTGGCAGATTACTTATGCAGAGTTTTCCTGGGCAAATTTGATCAAATAAAGCCAAGATGATTTTATATATAATCAAAAAAGGTGGCCAGAGGGGGGAGCTCAGTATCTCAGCTGCTGTCTAGCCAGATGCCATCACGTGACCCCATCCTGAGAGGGCAGCCTTGTATGACTCCCTTGGGCAGACCAAATTTATCAGTGAGTTTCCTATTTATTTTGATTCTAGTTTTGGGGAGTCTTACAGTGCAGTAATCCACTCAATAAGTACCACTGAAAATCCCCGGTTTTTCAAAATAAAAAATAGTCAATGCAACTCGGTCAAATTAAATGCATTGGAGTCATCTCAACTAGTTAGTATTGCTTCAATTTTACTTCTTTTGTAAATACTCAAAAATATATTGACATCCCTCAACCTTTCGTCACTAAAATGAGGGAGACAGACACTCAAAATGAGGAACAATGAGGGACACTGACTCTTATAATGAGGGACCTATCCTCAAACATGGAGATATTGTACATGCTCAAAACACTGTGGAACCTTGCCTTTACTTGTTCAAAGTTTATTTTTTATTTAGCAACTTGGAATACATTTTTTAAGCTCAGATTTACAACACATGCTCTGTGTGTGCAGCACCTTTTCCAGGAGGGACAGGACAGTTTTGAGGGGTAAAATGGGGGACGTCCCTCATACTGAGGGACACTTGAGAGGTATACAGTATGTACTGAACCTTATATAATCCAACATGTATTTGTCTGGAAGGAATAAAACCTCATTGATTTTCACGAATTTGTATTTGTAGGTAGGGTAAAATATGGCTATTATTTATTTTAGGGAATATTTTGTATTCCTTGTTCAATATGACAATTGGCTTGAACTCTGGTTTGTGAGCATTTATTTCTTTTTGCAAATAATTTTACTTGTTAAAGTAGCGCAACAGCAACTATAAGGTTACAAATTAGCATAGTCCTGCATATGAACTAGAAAATTAACACACATACAGTAGCAATAAGTATTTCAAATTACAGTCATTGTTGAGTGCCAAAATGTTAAAGGATTGGGGAGATGAAGAGTGACAGTATGCCCGAAAAGAGTTCTGTGGGCTCAGAATGGTTTGCAGGCAAATATCAAACAGCTGTGACTGCAAACCTTAAACATACAGAAAATAAATATTACTTTGCACATTATATGTGGCATCTAAATAAGATGTGGGATGTTTTAACAAAATTATCCTTCTTGATATGGAGGCTGTTTTTTCACCTTTTGCTCAGAAAGCCCTCCACCTATAACCAACCAAAACTGGACCAAGCATATTTTTTTGGTGTGAAGTGGTATCATACATAACAAAAGTCACACTCATAATTTATTAGCAATGACAAAAAAAAAACATAGTAAGCAATATCTTAAAAAATAAAACAAATGTAGAGTGTAAATGCAGAGTGGCTTGTGCTCCTTTTCATTTTTTCAGTGTGTGAATTAAAGTATGAATGAAAAAGATGTCCTCCTATAGTAGTAACAGCTGACTGTCCAACAGTCAGCCAATCAGGTATTACTACTATAGGAATACATCTTTTCAGTCATAGAAATACAGAAACATAGACTTTGATGACGGATAAGGACTGCTTGGTCCACCTAGTCTGCCTATTTCCCTACCTACAGGATAAGCTGCAGATCCTAGTTAACCAACAGTCTATTTCTTCTTACCACCCACAAGAATTGTCTTATGTCTGTCCCATGTATTCTTGAATTCTCCCACAGTTTTAGACCCCACAACCTCCTCAGGAAGGCTGTTCCATGCGTCCACCACCCTCCCTGTGAAAAAATACTTCCTCACATTGCCCCTGAACCACCACCCCTCTATCTTCAAATTGTGTCACCTTGTTCTTGCACATCTCTTTTTCTGAAAGATACTACCCTCTTGGACTTTGTTGATTCCACTGAGGTACTTAAAAGTTTCTATCATGTCCTCCCTCTCCCTCCTTTCCTCAAGGGTATACATATTCAGCTCCTTTAGTCTCTCCTCGTATGGCTTCTCTTGCAGACCCTGCACCATTTTAGTTGCCCTCCTCTGGGCTGCCCCTATCCTGTCTATGTCCTTGAAGAGATGGGGTCCCCAGAACTGGATGCAGTACTCCAGATGGGGTCTCACCAACTGTTTGTACAGAGGGATAACAACTTCCTGTTTTCTGCTGCTGATGCCTCTCCCTATACATCCCAGTATACCCCCAGCCCTCCCTACTGCCTTCTCACATTGCTTGCTAACCTTAAGGTCATCTGATATGAATACCCCCAGGTCCCTTTCCATTTTTGTGGCTTTTACTACCTCCCCTCCCGTTGCGTAATCTTACCCTGGGTTTTTGTTTCCCAGGTTCTGACTATTCCTCCAACTTTTCCAAGTCCTTTCTCATCCTTTCCATGCCTCCTTGTGTATCAACCCTGTTGCAGATCTTTGTGTTATCTGCTGCAATGTCATTTATAAAGACATTAAAAAGGACTGGACCCAGTACTGAACCCTGTGGTACCCCACTAGTAATCCCTCTTTCTTCAGAGTGGACTCCATTTATAATTACCTTCTGTGTCCTGTTGTCCAGCCAATTTTTTACCCAGGCTACCACCCTGGGACCCACTTCCAGGCTGGTTAATTTGACTATTAATCTTTTGTGTGGGACTGTTACAAATGCCTTGCTAAAGTCTAGGTAGGCCATGTCCACAGCCCCTCCCTGGTCTACTACTTTGGTCACCCAGTCAAAGAAATCAATTAGATTAATCTGACATGACCTTCCTGCTGTGAACTCATGCTGCCTTGGGTCCTGTGCCCCACTGGCCTATAGGTATGCAACAATTCTTTCCTTCAGAAGTGATTCCATCACTTTCCTACCACAGAGGTCAAACTGACAGGTCTGTAGTTTCCTGCCTCTGTCTTGGTCCCACTTTTGTGAAGGGGAATCACATCCGCCTTCCTCCAGTCCCCAGGTACCACACCATCCTTCCATGAATTGTTAAAAAGGGTAGTCAGTGGTTTCAGTAGTCAAAATGAATGAGTACAACTGCTTCCACTTGAAACCTGCTACCCATAATATCGTTAATGCATTTTTATGTCTGCTACTGTAACATTTATAGAAATGTAAACTACATATTTGAAATCTGAGCCTGTAACACAAAAGTTGGCATGTGGGTGAGTTTTTTTTTTATTAGGTGTTTTCCCCATTTCAGTTTGATGTGTGTATTGGTGGGGAGGGCAGTTCTAATCAATGGAAAAGAGGTGAAACTGCTGATTTGCGCAAATGATGATCTGTATTCAAGCAGCTTTTGGTGGGGGGTTATCAAGGTAATGCATTGATCAGGTACTGCATTGACAATTTGATAAGGAACTGGTCCTAGTCATCTTTTGATGTCTACTCCTTGGTCCCTTCTAAGTGTGTTTCAACATGACAGAGATGGCATTGAGTACTGAGCAGAGTAACATCATCCCAATCCGTTGCATTGAGTTCCATTTTGTGATGCTGTCCCTCATGTAAATCTAAACCACTATAGACACAGCCCCCACTTACACAATGTAAGGGTATTATGTCCAATACACATTTTTTTTTTCTCTTTCTGTTGTATGCAGTTTGTATAGGGGAACCCCAGCGAGAGGAAGAAGAACAATTTCCTGTTTCAGGCATGGTCAATTTGTTTTCGGCAGCTGGATAAAACAGGAAGATTGGCTGGGCCTCTAAGTCATTGTCTACCATCAGTTTTTATGTTTGCAGATTTCTGTGTGTATTGATGGTAGGCTGAGGTGGGATCAGTATCAGCATCCTGAGCTGCAAACCTGCAAGACTGAAAGTCAGAAGATGAACAAAGGAGGTTGGCTGGTGCTGATAGGGTTTTCAAATTTTTTCCGGGGTTTCCCTTTTTTAAGTTCATTCAGTTTTCTGTATTGCAGTAAAAGGGTCTCCTTTAAACCTCCAAATTTCACAAAAATCGGTGTGTGGGATGTTTTTAATCTAGTGCTAAATGTACATAAGGGCCCAGATATTCAAAAGAGTTGTGCCATGCACAATAGGGTTGCACCAGCGAAGTCTGAAAATGCGCCATTCTGTGATATTCAGTGGGAGGCAGTTGCTCCCCCTCAAATCATGCTGAGCAATAACGCAATGATAATGAATGTATGCACAACTGAAGGGGGAGGAACCATGCCTAAATGGCGCAGTGTGATATTCAACAACATGCGCCATGAGCAATAGGAGAGCAAGCGGAAGTTACGCCATAGCAGAAATGAGGCAAAATAAAAAGGAACAAGGGAGAGGTGCAAGAACGCTACATGGAAGCCACAAGTTGCTGAACTATAGCCAGCCACACAGGCAACACACACACACATGCAGGGCAGGACAGTGAAAGGGCACCTGGAACTCACAGGCTCTGGGAAGGTGTGGGGAGCCACAGCCACAGTACAGAAGGGGGAAGTGCCACACAGCACTGAGGCCAGCACAGTCAGGTGTTCCCAAAGCAGGGGAAGTAGCGGTCAGGACAGTGAGGGAACACAGAAACAGCTGCCAGGAGGGGCGAACACAAGCCAGAGACATGGCCAGTGCAACCATCCAGATGGAGGCAGTAATAAGGGGGGTGAGAAGGTGGGCAGCAGGGGAGCATGGCCGTGGAAGGGCCCGTCGGTGTTATGTCCCCCACAGGCAGTGCCGAGCCTGCACCAGCTTCAAGCTGTACAGTGATACTGAGATTGTGGTCTGATACCACCTGAATTGGGCAATTCTGAGGTGGCTCTGTGAGCTGTGCAGTGATGTGATGCAGGCACCCACACGACAGAGCCATGCTCTGTCAGTGGAGACTAAAGTGACAGCTTGCGTGTGTTTGCTCACCACGAGTACCTTCCAGAGACCAACAGGGGACACCACAGGCATAACCCAGTCGGCCACATCATGCCACCTCACCCAGTTCCTCAGTGCACTGCTGCCACATGCTGCAGAGTACATCCATTTCCCCAGCACATTGGCGGAGCACACAGCAAACATACAGGAGTTCCACAGGGTAGCACATATGCCTGGCATGCTAGGGGCAATAGACTGCACCCATGTGGCCATCCACACACCACCTGTCCCCGAGGGGGCCACATACATGAATAACAAGGGCTATGCTAGCATCAACTGCCAGGTGGTGTGCGATGCCAGGGGGTGCATAATCAATGTCTGTGCCATGCACCTTGGGGGAGCACATGATGCCTTCATCTGGCACCAGTTAGCACTGTGCCACAGATTCAAGAGTGGGGACACCCTCACTGGCCACTTAGTGGGTGAGTATACAAACCACATGGACAAACATAGGGCTTGGGAGGGGCATGGTCAGAGGTGACATGGGTAGTGGCCTACATGGCCCAGGACAGGGCAATGCTGATCACTAAACTAACCTCCACCCTCTACACACAGGTGACAATGGATACCCACTCCGTCCCTGGCTGCTCACACCATACTGGTGGCCTGCGACCCCATCACAGCAACGCTACAATGAGGCACACGCCACCACACGTAATGTCATCGAGCGGGTATTCAGGATGCTGAAGGCACATTTCCATTGCCTGGACATCTCCGGCGGTGCACTACAGTACAGCCCCTCAAAGGCCTGTGGGCTATTCCTGGCCTGTTGTATCCTGCACAACATGGCCAACGAATGTGGAATAGCCGTACAGGTTGAAGAGGGGGACAGCGATGGGGATGATGAGGATGCCGGTGACAATGGTGATGGGCAGCCCCCCCTTGGGTGATGGGACCCCCGACTGCTCTGGATGGCACAGCTGCACCTGGACACCATCACGGAGGAGCACTTCAGCCAACCCAGATAAGTCATGGGGCCAGATGCAATTACCAGTAGCAAAGGCACAACCCACAAACACACATGGACACACACCAGGGGTGCATGCCATCAAGGGAAGTGGCCGGGCATGGAACCACACACATCACCAGGGATGGGTGAGGTCTAACATGGCACGTGGGAAGATACACACACAAACACACACACACACACACAAAACTCACCAGACATGCACAAAGGGTAGGAGGCACTCCGATCCAGAAAGCCTCCCCTAGCCACACACATGTACACAGACCACCACACCCACTGCCTGTCATTGTGCATGTGTCAAATGCTGGGAATCATTGCACATTGGCGTACAGTGCAATGCAGGCATCATCATGGACATGCAACTGCAGACAGTAGCCGGGAGGGTGTGCAGATGGACTGTGTGTGTGCATGCAGGGCCGGGTATCCACCCGTGCATTAACCGAAGAATGACACAATGCACACAGGGCAGCATCAGACAATTGCCATGCTGGGAGACAGGTCAGTCACACACCACAGTGCCCTGGTCACCACGGATGCATGGGCGGCCCCGCTGAGACCCGCCAGCACTGATAGGCTGACCACTGGCCTCATGGGGTGGCACCAATGATCCCCCAGGGATTCCACTGTGTGAATGCGACCGTGTTCACGCAGGGGCCTGCAGCACACAGAACATGCCTGCGCCAGGCATGCTCGAGATGCCCACAGCTGAACCTGATGTCGACAAGGATGGTGTCGCACGATGCCGGGAATGGGGGTGGACATTGCACTGCATGGTGTCTGCGACACATGGGCAAATAACTGTGTGCTCCCTGTGACCATGGCAGCTGTGATTGTATGTGTCAGCTTGTCAATGGCAGCGGTCATATCCTCCCACATCTGGTCCATCCCTGCAAGGAGCTGAGTGGTTTCTCTGCTGTGACGCTCCTCTGCTCACTCCAGAGCTGCACTCAGTGCATCCACTGCCGTTACAAGCTGCATCTGCTGATTGACTGATGCTTGCAGTATGCGGGTGTGCTCATCCAAGAGGTCATCTGCCTGATCGGCATGCTGTCCCTCAGGGTGTGCGCAGCCCTGATACTCAGCACCCCTTGTGAGGGGGCGCTGCACACCAGGGCCAGGCTTGGGCATGTCCACAGGTGGTGCACTGATGCTGCCCCCTGACACTGTACCTACAAGCCCATTGGCCAACTGCTGATGCTGCCCCTCCGGCTGCCAGTCCCCAGGGCTCAATGGTGCCACCACAGTGGCCGCAACAGTCTCACTGTCCTGTAAACACACCACTGCTGCCCCACCAGTGCTGACACACAGGTCTCCATGGCGGTACCACCCACAGCCATGGCTGCGATGTTACCTGCTGTGTGGCCATCCTGTGGCACACACGTGTCACTGCCCATGACGTTAGCAACATCATCATCGGTGATGGACCTGGTACCAGCCCGAGTCCCAGCATGCTGGCATCTGTGGATGCTGGCACGCTGGGACACGGGCAGGGCTTACTCTGCAGCTGCTCCAACAACATCAGTCTGGACATCCAGGCAGGCCTACTGTCGCACTGAGCCACTTATTCCTGTGGAGGTGGATGGGCCCTCCTCCATCTCCATCTGACCGGCCTCAGTGGAGAAGCCCACCACTGCTGACCCATGCAGATGCTCAGGAGCTGTAAGGGAAAACAAAGTCGCATTACTGCATGTGACCTACCCTGTCCCCCCAATAGACAGACCATGACCTACCATGCAGTGACGGGCTACCACCCGTCTGGAATCCACCATCCGGAACACCCTCAATGGCACAATGCTGCATGCTGCCAGCAGCCCTCTCCTCCTGTGGGGTCAGGTGTAGCACCTCTGGCTGTCCCCCACCTGTCGCAGATAGTGCTGCCCTGATGGCAGCCACCTTCTCCTTTATCCTTCTCCTGTCGGTGCCCATCTTCTTCTTGCACTCCTGCACAGAGCTCTGGTGGCTGCCATGCAGGTTTACAGCACATGCCACCTTCTCCCATATAGCAGCATGGGCCTGTGATGTTCTCTGGCATCCGCTGAGAAGCAGCTCCTAGTCTAGGTAGGCCTTGAACAGGGCATCCATCTCGGTCTTCGTGAAATTTGTCCTCCTCCTCCTCCTCCCACAATTCTGTTCCTCTTCTTCCAGAACTCGCTCAGTCATGATTCAGCCTGTGAGAATGACAGATTTTACCTGTGCCTGTGCAGTCCCATGCATGTCCCAAAATCCACAGTCCACACTCCCCAACAGCATGCAACTCACCAATAGACTGCAGTAACCGACTATGGCCAGTGCAGCCCAATGTCGCACTTTTATAGCACAACCCATGCAAATGAGGAGAAGAGCATCTTTAAGTGAATGTAAATGCAGTGACTGTGCCATTGAATGACTGATTAGCTAATCTGCATATGACAGCTGAATATCGCGCTTTTGCGTTTTACGCAATTGTGTTGAACATGCTGAGCCAAGGGTGCAGTTCTGTGACATGCGCAGTACACACCTAACTGCGCATGCCAGGGTTGATGACACAGACACCTGCTGCACTGCTGATGTGCTGTGCATGGGAGGCAATGCAGGGCACAGCCACCATTTTACCAGTGGCGCTGCAGCGCTGTTCACCGATATGGCACTGTGTCACTGGGGCATCGTAGGTGCACTGGGGCAACAGCGCAGTAGGCCACTACAGGAGGTGGCACACAGGTACCCAATCATGCTAGATGCATTGGGTTCCAATCGTGCTGTGGCTGTCCATGCACCAGAGACCCTGTGCCCAACCTTTGCCCCCTAGGCGCCATGCGTCAGGCATGGGTGCACCACTATCGCGCTGTTCAGTGACAGCGCAATAGGGAATGGCAGCGCTGTATCACACACATCTGCACGTGGCTGAACCGTGCTGTAGAGCGCCATTTTGACTTAACCGATCAATAGAGATGGCGCAGAGGACAGCAGCACAGTGGAGCCAGGTAGAGATGGCAAACTTGTTTGCCACTGTGGAACCACTTGTTGGCCCACTATTTGATGAGGCACCCCTGGACAGGTCCAGGAGTCAGGTGTGGCAGGAGGTGGCCTACGCCCTGGAGGAGGCCACCGGTATGGGGTGGACGGTGGAGCAGTGCCGCCACATATATGAGGACCTGAGTCAGAGGGACCCGGACCTGCTTGCCCACCTGTGGGCACATGCCAGGAGGGGCACAGTGCCATGGCCAGGTAGGTGCAACATCCATACACTTTTATCTTCCATACGGGTATCACGGTTGCATGTGTCCAGCACATGGGAGGGGACCATCCGGTGTTCGCTGTGGTGGTGTTAGCAGGGTGAGGGGTGGATGGATCTGGCTGTGTGGGATTGCACACACATGGGGGTGGGGGGACTTTGCTACAGGATTGTACTGATGTTCCTCTTTCCATGTTTGACCTTAGGCCCAGATGAGGAGGTGCCAGCAGGAGGACCATCAGTCCAGGAAGGGCGAAGTTCCACAGAGGCGGAGGGACCAGCCTGATGATGGTAAGTACCTTACATCCATGATTACTATTCCATGCTGTGTAGCAGGGCGGGCAGCGGCGCATGGCCACCATCCATTGACACCACTGCCATGCACGCAACTTGTTATAGTCAGCACTGTCCAGAGGCACTGCATGTCTGGAAGTGCATCAATGGTGGTCCATGCATGCACCATGTACCTGGCTGTGCCACTGCCTTTGCACCACATAGCCATGTCACTGAACAGCCACGGTGGTGCTGGGTAGGACTTGGCTGGTGGGTGTGTGCAGTGGTCCACATGGCTGTATGCGCCTGGGTGGGCAGGTCTTGTGGACATGATCACTGTGGGTGGTCACACACCATCACAGAGGCATGTTCCATGGCCGTATGCCACGCACAGTGGGTGGGCTGCATGGGGCTGTGCATTCACACCTATTGACTCTGCTCCCTTGTCCTAGGTGGACAGCAATTGCAGGCCATCCGGCAGATGCTTTAGGCAATACTGCAGGTGGCCAGGGCCTCCCTGGAGATATTGCAGTGAATAGACTGTGTGGGAGTCCGATGGAGGCATGGCGGGAGGAGCAGCCAGAGTGGGGAGCAGGGCTCCTGCTAAGCATACTAATGCCCCTGATTTTCCCTACCCCCCTGGACCCACCCTCACACCCCTCCTTCCATCTACCATTTGTTCACCCCTGCCCCTTACCCACCCCCACCTTGTTTGTGGCCCTCCCCGCAACCTTTTGTAAACACCTGTAAATCATTTTTTGTGATTTTTTTACAATACATTTGCTTTGATATACCTAATGTGGTGGTCTCTGTTTTGCAGCAGGCTATAGGTGCTCAGCTGCAGTGGTGTGCATGGCATCAGGGGTGGTGCAGTCATGTGCGTGTGTGTGTGTGTCTGTGGGGAAGTGACTATGGTGTGGGAGTAGCTATCAGTCACTGTCTGTGCTGTGTGTGTGTGTTGTTCCCTGTGCACTGGATGACTGTGTGCAGTGGTCCATGGTGCAAACTCTGTGTCCAAGGTGCACCTGTCAGCCCATCCATGGCCTGTGCAGCTGACACCCTTGCATGTCTGTGACCAGCACGGTCCACTGGCATGTCAGTGGTGGCTGTCCATGGAGGACATCCACTGTACCCATCAAAATGCTGGCTTGCCTCCTGTCACTGGTGTGGTGCATGTCTGCCCTGGGTGACACTGTGGCTTCTGTTGTTGTTGTCCCACCTCCATGCTGTGGCTTGTGTGTGTTGCAGGGGATGGGCACCACTGTCTGTCACTTGTGCTCTGGGTAAATGCTGGTGGCGTACAACTCCACAGTGCCTGCACTGGGTGGCTGGCACTCCTGTGCCATGGAGGAGTGCTGGCCATGTGTACATGGTTTCCATGGCCACACACTTGGGGCTTGGTTGCACCACTACTGTGTCCCTGTGTTGGTGTGCCCTTGGATATGGGTGGGTGTTTGTCCATGCACTGTGTTGCATCCGGTGTGGTGCATGCTTCCATGCACCACTGTGGGGGACTGTGCTGGCTGTTGTGGCCAGTGCTGGGTCAGGCTGTGTCCTTGGGAGGGTGTGCAGGGTGCTGTACCACTGGTGGTAGGGTCCAGGGCATGCCCTGTCGTGTGTGGGGTACCTCATGTGCCGACGCATCGTTGGTCTCTCAGCTGTACCTCGGGGGGGATGTGTGTAGTGGCACTGTGTATGCAGTCATTCCATCGCTGTGTGCTGCCACCCACTGATGGGTGCTTGTGGTGGGGCTGCCTTGCATGGTTCTGTGGTGCACAGGGTTGCATTGTCACAGTGGGGGTGGTGGCATGCATGTGGTATCCTGCACTGGTGGACGCTGCTCCTGGGCAGGGTGTCTGGGGGTCATGGTGCAGGTTGTGCTCTGCATTGGTGGGATGGTGTGGCATGGGGTGGTCAGCCCTCCTTGTATGCTGGTCACAGCTTGCCAGGGGGTGTTATGGGGCACCATGGCCCAGCTGTGGATTGGTTGCTGGTCTCCATGGGTCAGTGGTTATTCCAGCCCTCCCCCAGTTGTGCAGTGCAGTGCATGGGGTGTGGGTGGACAATGTCTGTTCTGCTGTGTGTTCCTCTGCCCATCTGTGGCATGGGTGGTGGGCCCTTGCATCCCTGGTTGTGCTGTTGCATTGCTGCCCTGTTGTTGGGGGGTGTCCCTGGTTGCACTATGGCACATCTGGACTGCTCAGCTGAACATCCCTTGATGCACTATGGTGCATCAGATCTGCTCAGCTTCACCTCCCTAGTTTGGCTATGGTGCAGGTGGTGCGATATTCAGTCATTGGCCGTAGGTGCATCTTGGCCTGCACAGTTTTTGAATATCGCGCCTCTTGTGCATGGATGCAATGGACTTGCATTTGATCCTGCTGTTGCATACTTTTTGGGTGCAGTTTAAATATCTGGGCCAAAATGTACATATTTTGGCCCAATTATTTTGCACTTTAATAAATTCCTCACTTTTTCAAGCAATACTCGCTTTCCTCTAAGAAAAGAAATAAAGTGTTTTACTGACATTTGATGAACAGTAGCTATTGTTTGCATATTTCAGTTTTACATGCATGATATTTGCACCACTTTTGGGAAGGTGGCTACTTGTGGCCACCTCCATTGACCTGCGCATGCACTAAGATGGACTTTAGCAATGCGCCATAATGTTAAAAAGAATGGCAAGCTAGGGAAAGTATTTTTTTAACTATTAAAAGCAAAGCCTAGAGTGCTGTTCCCCAATTCTGAAGAGATCACAGTTCTGTAGTCCAGTGCCCCTTAGATTAGTCAATAAAGTAAGCCATTAGAGCACAGCAACACACCTGAAAATAGCAATCGGAGGATAACCCATTGGAATTTAGCAACTGAGCCACAAAGTTTTGAAGCTGAAGTACAGAGCAATGATAATGTCAGGAAACCTATTTTTTAAACAGTTTTTGGCTTTGGCTCTCACTCCTCCGGCTAGGGTGCAGTTTTTGCAACAGGTGTCTGGCTGAGAGATGGGTACACAAACACACACACACACACGCACAACTATTCAATTCCATATGGTTCTCATCAACAAATGCACAGCACATTTTGGCAATAAATGAACATCAATGCAGGGAGCATGTAAAAACTCAACAATAATCAATATTTGCTGTATTTCAGGGATTGATCTTAACGTTGTTTTACTAGCCCAAATACTAGTACAAATTGACCAGGGCTAGTACAGCACAAGGATGGGGGCTGGATGCTGACAGCAGCCGGAGTGGGAGGGATTTGAGGCATTAATACTTCCGGCAGCTTCTGAGGGTTCCATATCAGTGCTGCAGGGTCCTGGTCTTCCATATCAAGATGAGCACAATGCATGCAATGTCTATAGTTAGGGAGTCTAACTACAGTAGGATCAGCAGATGTTATAATTCAGATACAGTACAAATTAAGGACAAAGATTATTTGGAGAAGACGGGCCTCGATCCCGCTACCTCTCGCATGATAAGTGAGCGCTCTACCATTTGAGCTAATTCCCCACAATACATTAGTCCCTACAAAAAAAAAAGTCTGAAACAAGGAGGTCCTCACGTAGACTGTGGAGTGTGGGGACACCTACCAGACAACTGACACTTATCAAGAAAAATTAAAGTGTACACAGCACCGCCTGGCATATTTAAAGAGGACAGGAAAACATTTCTAACTGGCAGCTGTTTATAAAGTTCTGATTCTCTGAAATGATATGCATTCACCTAAATTATCCATATTTAAGTGTACCTGAATAAAAAGTGATATAAAAAGCTGTATTTTGCATTGTCTTGTTTTTATGGGCAGCATTCTGTTACAGTCCTCTTCATGGAACCAATAATTGGGAGTTTTAACTATGTCATGGTTTGTGCAGGGAACTCCAAATAGGGTTCTAATAGATCAACAGCTCATAATTAGCATTCTGTACACAAATCATGACAGACAGTGCTTGCTACAGAAAAGTTTACTGGTAACACGTTATTTCTTGGCAGGTGTGGCACACCCCAGTGGTACACCAAACGGTAGGTAAGCAGTACCGAGAAATACCTCTTTACCAGGTCAATGTGGTAAGAAAGTGTCTGAGTTCTAAATTAATTGATTTCCCATAACATCAGTTTAAAATCACCACTTGGTGCTGTGTATGTTAAATTTATCTTGCTAAATTTAAATATTCCAGCAGGTGTCCCCATAGTCAAATGTCCACAGCCCACAGCAGTACCTCCCTGTTTGAACATCCCCCGATGGATTCCCATGTAAAGCGAGGTTTGCAGCAAGATTCTTAAAAAATGCCTGCTGTGATACAATATGTAAAGGGGTCTCTGTTGTCAGCTTAAAAATGTAGACTGACTGTGGTACTGAAAAATATAAAAAAAAGCCGAACCGCATTTGGCTGTCACTAACCTCATAACACAGTAACTCTATATATTTCTCAGAGCCCCCCAGCGAGATTTGCAGCAAGATTCTTAAAAAAAAGCTTCCCCTCATAGCCAAAATATAGATGGAGCAGCTTTAAATAAAATCAAGACAATTCTACCAATGAACGATGCCAATGAAAATCATGTCTCAGCTGGGGCTTTGTGTCAGCAAATGCAACCAAATATGCCTGCTGTGATACAGTATGTAAAGGAGTCTCTAATGTTAGCTTAAACATGTAGACTGACTGTGGTACTGAGAAAGAAAAAAAAACACATTTGACTGTCACTAACCTCATAACACAATAACTCTACATGTTTCTCAGACCCCCCCCCCCATCACCACCAATTCACTATATGCAAAGTCCTGGCAGCTGATTTTTCTATGCTCATGGTTGATCACTCTCTGTTTTTTTTGTTGACTTTTTAAGGATGCTGATTTATTTTTTTTGTTGGATTTTTTTTGCTTGTTAGTATGATAGGGAAAGAAAAAAACACTCAGAGAAAAGAAATCACCAAGAAAACCATTTGAAAGTATGCAAGAGTTTTTTGCAGGAATCAAACTCAGTTACTGCTGTATGCAGTATATACAGTAGATGTCATTCATGTTTTATTCTGCTTTTGTTTTCTCTGCCATGTTGGTGAATAAAAGCAGGACCCTGCTGAAAACAAGATACAGAACAGCCAGTAAATGTGTTCACTGTGTATCAAGTTTCTGGACTCTGTTTTTCTGATTTATAAGGAACCACAAATACATTTGCAGCACTGCTTAGACCATAATTTCAAATTGTGGGACTACGACTGTATTTGGTTTTGAGATTAAGAAATATATAAGAGAAAAGGAAGGAAAATGTTGTCTAACATTTCAGTTTATCCTTTGACTACTGAAACAAAATCATGGTCTAAGCAGTGTCACAAATGTACTGTATTTATGGCTCCTTATAAATCAGATAAACTGTCAGCAGCATATACAGTTACAGTAACTTGATATAAAAAAAATGTTCTGGCTGTTCCCAGATAATTGTTTCAGCCCAGATACATAACCTAGAACAAAGGCATATGTATTCATTTTTTGTCTAATGTTTTGACTGACTAAGCATTTGATAAACTTCTTATTTTTACAAGTATATATGATTTCTGTTTTCATTTTTCAAACGATGTGGCTGACACCCTTTTTACTACTGCCTGAACCCAGTCTAAGCATTTCTTTTTTCAGCCCTGCCAGCTCTTTTAGACTGTTTCAGTGATGTATTTCAAGCAGTGATAACAGAAGGTAAACACAAAGATCTGCCGATCAGCTGTTCCTGTCACATACATTGCACTAATCATCCTCTTTTCCCGGCAAAATTTCCAAATACTCTCATTGATTAAGCCTGCCTAACACTCACTGGAAACAGACCAAAGGTTTAAATAGAAAAAAAAATCAACCAATCTTGCCTCCATTTTATTAGTGTTACAATTCCTGGTCATAGCATTTCAGTTGTTTGAACTCTCTGTATTATTTTGTGTTACCTGTCTTGTGGGATCATTTGTTCACTGCATTTTAAAAAAAAAGCTCTACGTAACTAATTCAGTTTTTGCTCTCCAGCATCTCCTGTGTAGCACACTTATTTTATGTATGCCATTCTATAACATACTACTGAACAGTGCTAAAGTCCATCTAAATGCTTGAGCAGGTGACATGCCAGTGGGAGACTATGGGGCACACCAGCACTCACAGCACAAACAACTTATGGCTAAGTCTCTCATTCCCCAGGCTAAGCGCAGTTGCTATAACACATGCTACAGGTGCTTGACCACTAGTAACCTCCTTCCAGCATGGCAAACATGCTAACATTTTGCAGCAACTGATGAAGTAATTACCTGCTTATGCATTTAGGCAGACTTAAGAATTGTTTAGTAGTATTTTACAGAATGGCATACTGTATGTCTAGCCTCAGAAAGGTAAAAATGTACACAGCTGGCTTTGAGTTCATCAGTCCGTCAATGTAAGTGAGAACTGCAGTACCTGAAAAGCCAAATTGTGCTTTTCTTTTGTAGAGATGCAGTTTTATTTTGTTAGCCCAGTAATTCACATAAAAAAATATTTTTTTCAGGCATCTAAGCTATAAATTACATTATTATATAAAAAGTAGGAAATGAAAAACATTACATTAGGAGAAATTGTTTAACCTGGAAAGGCACACTAAGCCGAAGCTTGTTTCCAGGTGTGAATTGGGAGCACAAGGAAGTTAAGTGACTTGTTCAGGGTCACACAGTATGCAAGAGGGGGCTGAGGGATTCAAACCTAGGTCTCCATGTTTGCAGCTCTGTGCTCTTAACCACTCAGGCCCTGTCCACACTACGCCTTTGTAACGTTACAGAGGGTGTAAAATGTTTCCGTAACAGGTCACGTTTATACCTGTAACATTACAGGAGGCATTTTCGTAACTGTTGTTGAAACCACATATGAGGTGGTTTCAACAACGGTTATGAAACCAGTCCCGCCCTGGTAACATTACCGGTGGTAGTGTGGATGGCCAGTAATGGTCCCCTGCAGGGTATGAAGCGCAACGCGAGCTGCATTGTGGGATTGGGCCATGCCATAACAGTCGCCCGGCTCCTGAAGTGTGGACCGGCAGTGCCGGTCCTGTAACGGACACCACCGAGGTGTGGACGCACTGCACCGCTCCCTAGCCATAACGTATTGCATCCGTTACCGGGCGCGAGTGGTGTAGTGTGGACAGGGCCTCAGTTATATTGCCTAGAAGCAGTGTTGCTAATAGTGAGCACACCATGTAGTTATTTTTTGTTTGTTTGTTTAACTCTGGCAATTGCAGTACATAGGTTTCCTGAGGCCACTTGCAGGATAACATCACCACTGGTCACTGCAGTGTAAATAAATATCATAGCATCATGTACTAAGATTACATTTTCCTTAACAAATAATGCAACATTTAGTGCCTAGGTTGATAAGAATGCCCCAAAACTAGCTAGTGAAAAAAAACATCGAACCTTTGACACTCATTAAACAGAAGATATCTGGATGCACTTCATTGTGTATGTTCATAAACACAGTTTAGCTAATGCATAGGCATTTTCAGTACATTGCAATTGTCTTTCATAAAAGTAATACATTTTGCTAATGTATACATGATATCTGCATAAAAAAAGCTTTAATAAATAAGAATTTTCTGGTCTCTTTGTGCACTATGTAATATCATCACAGTTTCAACCAATCAGAGTGGTTCTTTCCCCTGCACATGAGAAACTTGCTCTCTAATGAGTGTTCCTGCTTTAAGTAAACTGGTAGAACTGCACTTTCATGTCTATCATAGATATGGTCTATATATTCTTTGGTTATCTCTTTTTGTTTCTGGGGATAAATATCTTAAATACATAATTGACTTGAAAGTGTCATTGACTGGCTAAAATTATGTGGTATTGCATGGAGCCAATTAACTAAACTGACAGCACATTTCCCGCTCCTTAAAATTTTGCAGAAGCTCAGACCTGTTCACAGTTTGTGCTAGTCAGACACTGTACACTCCACCCTAGTGGCTGTCAAACTGACTCTGCAGAGCTTTTACTCAGAATGGAGCAACACCAACACCCACACAATATTTTACAATTAGCAATTGTCTATATATGTATTAATACAGTAAATATCTCAGTGTGTTACTGAAAAATGTAGATGCCTGATAGAATGGGAGTAATGATGCTACATATAACAGCAATATAAAATCTATCACACCCCTATCTGGATAAGTGTTGGGGACAGAGCTTGTGCTGGCATAAGATGCTATTGGGGTACAAAACCAAAGTTGCTTTACCTTTTATTTATCAGCAACTGAATTCAAAACACAGATTGAGCTGGAAAAGTTAATAGCTCAGGACAAAAAAGCTCAGAGATTAGGGCAGGATTCACAAAACTCCTGAACGTCCCGCAGTTGGAAACCTCGTGTGCAAGTGGGTTACCACTTGCGAATCTACAGGTTACCCGCAGCTGCGGGTATTCACAAAGGTGGAGCTGGATTACGACTGGCTCCATGGATTATGACAGCATTCAGGTGCTGTTGCCAGGGACAGTACCGCAGCTGCAGAAGGCTGCTATGGACAGTGGGACCCACCGTAACTCCTTCAGCAATTGCTGTGACTGTGAATCGGGTGCTCCACATCTGCGGCAATTTCGAAGTGCTACTGGGGATGTGGAAATTTTGGGCAGGCATCTAATGGGAATTCAACTGCACATGGACACCAGTCAAAAATTCGATATTATTAGGAAAGGACTGGTGGAGGCTACTGGGACATGTACAAGAACAAAGAGTAAGAAGGGCAGGGCAAAAAAACAGCTGGCTTACGAAGAAGGTGATGGAGGGGTAAGGTAATTTCGGAGACTCAAGAAATCAGAATGGGGACAATAGGGAGGTGTATCTGAAGAAGTCCAGGGAGTTTACCAGGCTGGTCAGAGTGGCTAAGGCTTCCAGAAAACTGAGATTGGTGAAGGGCATTAAGACTGGAGTAAAGGACTTCTTCAGATACATCAGCAAAAGATGAAAAAACAAGTATCAGATTGTGAGGATTAGGAAGGACGGGGGGATGGATGAAGAAGGAGAAGGACCAGGCAGAGGTGCTTAATGATTACTTCTGCTCTGTGTTCATGATGGAGAAAAGGGGGCAGGCACCACCTGGGAGAAGAGGAGTGGACAGTGGAGTGGAAGGGGTGCTGGATATAGGGATTACAGAGGATAGGGTGCTGAAAGGATTAAGGGCTATTGGGGGGCTAAGGCACCGGGTCCAGATGGTATTCACCCTAGGGTACTCAAGGAACTAGCGGAGTTCCTGGCAGGACCTCTGGCTGACCTGTTCAATGCCTTCTTGGACACAGGATGTGTTCCACAGGATTGGAGGATGGCCCATATGGTACCCATTCACAAAAGTGTACCAAAGGAAGAACCAAGCAACTATAGGCCAGTGAGCCTCACATCAATTGTGTGAAAATTCATGGAGATGATCCTAAAGGAGATGCTGGTGACCCTCTTGGAGAACAGTGGCCTCTGGGATGGTCAGCAGCACAGGTTTGTCCAGGGAAGATCCTGCCAGACAAACCTGATTGAGTACTATGACTGGGTGACAAAGGAACTAGACAAAGGCCATGCAGTGAATGTGCTGTATTTAGATTTCAGCAAGGCCTTTGATTCCATGGCACATGGGAGGCTGGGAGGAAAGCTGGAATATATAGGGGTGGGAACAAAGATGATTTATTGGATCACCAATTGGCTGAAGGAAAAGCAGTGAAGGGTAGTGGTAGGGGGGGACTCTCATCGCCGAGGGTTGTGACGAGCGGGGTGCTGCAGGGTTAAGGATCAGTTTGAGGACTGGAGTTATTTGGGATATTCATAGTGGAGATTTTCCACAGGGTCTGGAGTAAAATCAGTCTCTCTGCAGACGACACAAAGATGGGAGCTGTGGTAGATAACATTGAGGGGTGGAGGGAGCTGCATGAGGACCTGACCAAGCTACAGGAGTGGTCAGAGGCATGGCAGCTGGGGTTTAATGCCAAAAAGTGCAAGGTACTGCGCTTCAGGGCTAATAATCAGGGGAGGAGCTATCAGCTGGGGTGGGGTACAGCTGGAATGCACCGAGGAGGAAAAGGATCTAGGGGTGCTTATAACGCGGAGTCTGAACAATTCAGTGCAGTGCAGGAAAGTGGCAGCAAAAGCCAACAAGATGCTGGGGTGTATTGTGAGAGGAATCTCCTCCAGAAATAGGGAGGTGATCCTGCCACTATACAGGTCACTGGTCAGGCCGCACCTGGAATACTGCATGCAGTACTAGCGCCCATTCCTGAAGAAGGACATCAGATCTTTGGAGGGTGTCCAGCAGAGGGTAACAAAGATGATCCAGGGGTTAGAGGGATACTCCTATGAGGAGAGGCTGTGCGAGCTGAACATGTATTCTTTGGAGGAGAGGAGGGATAGGGGGACATGATCAAAACCTTTTAAATTCTTAACAAGACTAGCACAGAAGAGATTTTCCAGATCAGAAGGGGGGGGGGTCACAAGGGGGCACCAGCTGAGATTGGAGGGGGGAAGATTCAGGAGGGAAGTCAGGAGACATTATTACACAGAGAGGGTGGTGGGCAAGTGGAATGCTCTGCCTGAGGAGATGGTAGCCTGTAGCATGGTAGGTGGTTTTAAGAGGGGATGGGACAAAGTGAGGGGGGTAATTATGAAAAGGGGAGCAGTGGGTGGGACAGCTGCAAATTGAGGGGCTAGCTGCACAATCAAGCAGACTCGATAGACCATGAGGCCTGTTTCTGAAGGTGTTTTTGTTTGCTCATATGTTCATAGTAGTCCTGCTGGAACCAAATCTATGAGTTTTATCAGCTGTAGGTTTATATTTTTGAACAATACGGCTACCCCTGACATCTATCCTGCCTTAAGGATCAATAAGGTGGGCCTACGTGCCAATTCCTATGGCCTGTTGCAATTCGGTAACAGTTAGTAGACATTTATCTTGTAGAAGAAAGATACCAGCTGTTATGGACTGGAGCTTGGAAAATATCACTAATCTGTTTGTGACATTCTTCATACTATTAACATTGTTGGACAAGAGGTGAATAGAGGGCTACATGGAATAAGTGGAAATGAGATTTTACAGACTGAAACCAATCATGGGGGCTTCCTCTGAGACGTCCTAGTAACCGTGGTATGTTTTTGTTTTGCCTTAGCTTTCTGCAGGGTTAGGGGGGATCAGTCGACATTGCTACTACTGAAGTAGAACTCTGTGTGAGAACCTATATCGGGTATAGAAGACCAAATCGAGGAGTCATCAGACTCATCTCCAGAGACATCTTTCTCTTCCAGCAGTATTGCAAACCTCTTATCAACAGGAAGATCAGAAGATTTTTGAAAAATTTTCTCTAGTTGTGGCTGGCTCCATTCTTGCCTTTATCTGCTAGGTAGCTTCCTACTACTTTGCACAATGTGTGGTGGTGGTGGTGGGGGGGGGGCATTGCTGTCTGCTCAGGAACAGCATTTGCCTCAATTTCCATTTCTATGCTAGGTTCAGTGTCACAGAGTTTGTCTATTGTAACCATTATGGGTTGTTGTTGTACTGGAGCTGTGACCTCTTGCAGAGTTCCATTAACCTCTGTAGTTGGATGTGAAGCAACAGGTGGGGGTAATGTGGTGGGGGCTGCTCTCCTAGCTTCCTCCCTTTGTGCAATGGCCACTAGAAGCCATTGCTATTCTCTGTCCACTTGTTCTGATTGGTTATGGGTATCTTGGGGGCAAGCATGACATGTGTGACCCCTAATATCACACAAGTTACAATCCTGCTCATTTCTACAGTGAGCACTAGCATGACCTAGTTCATTACATGTTGTGCATTTTAGTCTATTGCATAGACTAATCAAGTGTCCTGTTGCTCCACAGTGGTAACATGCTTTGGGCTGTCCTGCATAAAACAGGACACCCCCTGTCTCTTCCCCCCAAAAAAACAACTCGGGAGATGTAGCAAATTGTATCATCTGTGTTTAGGACCTCATGAACCCTCCAACCTCCAGTCCATATGTGGTCTTCATCAAAAATGGCCTCAGAATTTCCTTGCACTCTGCACCTTTGTTTAAGCCAGTACACAAGGTCAGTGACACTAACACCTTCATTCCAGAAAAGCACAGTGATAATCCTATGGGCAGGCTTAGTTAGTGGGATGACCTCAAAGGGAATCCAAACAGCAGTTGTTTTCACGGTGTTGTATAGTTTCCAAAATTTTTGTAATCCACTACCTGCTTTGAAGCTGACATCAAATACGAGTTCTCTGCAGCTGTAAAATGCATGGTATCTTTTAGCAAAGTTCTTGCCACAAACCTACGATTAGGAAAAACATAAAGTCCCCCTTTATAGATAAGTCTAATAGCATTATGTCGCTTGGCTGGATAGGTTGGGGCAAGAAATAAAGATGCATATGACTTGTGGTTTGAATTTTTTGGTGTTTCTAAATTCTGTTGCCCAGAAGTCTCCTGCACTACAGTAGGTGTAGCTGGATTTCAGGCTGTATTAATATCTGGCCTTTCAGCTGCATTTTGTGCTGTTTCTATTTCCTCCCTTAGGGAGAGGGGGAGGCCTTGTGGAATAAATTGATGTGCACTTTGTGTTAACTGCAAACCCTCTGGAAAATGAAGGAGGAATGACTCAACTGTATGGGACCTTGGTTAATACTGTCCATTTTGGAACTGGAGTCATTCTGTGTTTGTTCTCTTTGTCCCTCAATAATTACTATTGGCCTGCCTGGAATCTGGATGGGTGTAGAACCTGATACCCATTTACCCATTCCTGTCTCTTTCTCCCAACCTGCAGCCTCTAAAGCATTTGTAATGTCCCCCTTTTCTGGCTTTGTGTTTATAACTTGTGTGGTGTTTCATTTTAGGCCAGGCACTAGGCCAATTGTTGCCATTCCTGGTGAGACTACATAAGTACTCATAGTGTTGCCTTTAAAGGCAAATAAAGTTTTATCTAAAGTACATGCCGGGAAATGAAATCCTTTTTGGTTGCGATCTTGTGTTGCACCAGCTCTTCCACTTTTATTGTGCTTCTCCATTCCTTCTCTCGCTCATAAAGCAGCTGTATCAGCAGTTTGCAGCTGGTCTCTGGTTTCTGCGGCGGCCCTTAGCAATGGTGCCACTTGATGCACTTGCTGTGCCACAATAGCGGTTTCCAATTCTTTTTTTCTAGCCAGAAATCTTTCCTCCTCTGCTGATAAAATAGCTTTTAGATCCGTTGGGTGGTCTGTAGATTGTCCTGATACTACAGGACACATTTCTTGGTGCTGTCTTTCCTCTCATTCCTTACTTTGTTCTCCATGCTATCTGGCATCTGTTATTCGCATCAGGGATGGCTCTTCAATTCCAGCCACATCCAAAAAACATCAGTCTTGATTATAATGAGACCGAGGATGAGACCAGTTCCTCCTGGATGTCCATTCCTTTTGGAACCTCCTCTGCACTGGCCATCCTGATGGCTGATATTTCCCCTACTAGGGAAAGGGGAATTTTCCTGGTGTCCTAGCCAAATTTCTCCCATTCACTTAAAATACTACCAACAGCTTAATCTGGTTCAATTTCAGTTGGTTACCGTCTGTATCCCCTTCCCCACGGTTCCCCCCTGAAAAAGGGACTTCTAGTCTCAGTGGGCCTACCTGGTCAACAAAGTTCAATAAATGAATATAAAATCAAATCATTTTATTGATCAACTTAGATGTTATAAATAAATAATAAATAAATAAATAACATTTCCAAAGTTATGAGCTCGTGTACTGAAATTGCAATGAATGGTCATTACTTTGCCATTTTTACATATTTTGATCCCATATTTTCAGCATTGCCTTCTTATGACCCCACCTCATGAACAATGGCAGAAAAAAATTCCAAATCCAATCCAAAAGGTGAATTCACCAAGTGACCGCAAAATCACCTTTTGGGTGGGAGTTGTGTAATGACAGTCATTGTTCATGAGGTGGGATCCCCAAATGGCCATGTTGAAAATTTGGGGTCAAAATGTTGAGAAACAGCTGCATTATGAATGAAAATTGAAACCCCCCTTGAAATATATTGGAAAACAGCACGAAACTGGATCCTGTTTCACGAAAGGATCCTTTATCGTGCTTTCCCATTGTAGTCAATGGGAAAACACGATAAGGGATCTTTTTGCGTAACAGGATTCTATATCGTGCCAATAAATGTCCCTTGTAGTGTAATGCACTCTCCCTCGATATCCCATTGCTGTCCCTTATTAAAAACAAGCATTTGTCAATGCCGAATGTTTGCTTGCTGGCATTGGCATTGGTAGTGTAGGACTTACAGAACTGCATACTAGGAATGGCAGTGAAGTACTGAACTGAAGCCAAGCCCGTCACCACCCTGCAGATAGTGACAGGCATTGGGGTGTGCCTTTGGGTCGTCAGGCATAACAGCCACGACATTTCACCACACCCTACCCTGCAGACACCGACAAGTGTCACGGTGTGCCTTGGGATCTTTGGCTCTTATGCACACCCCATTTCATCAGGAAATACGGTGAGATGGGTGTGGTATAGAAGAATGGGGTGAACTTTGAGGCCGAAGACTCCAAGGCACACCTTGATGCCTCGCACTGGCTGCAGGGAGTGGGTGGGGGTGGAATGGTATGAGCATTGCAAGCAACAATCCCAAGTCACAGCCCTGATGCCTGTCATTCTGTACAGGGTGCGGCGTTATGGTCGGAAACCCTAATGCCTCAGGCATTTGTCGGTATTTTCACTCCAAATTTTCAACATGGTTTTTTTGTGACCCCCACCTCATGAACAGTGGCAGTATCAGTTTGTTAGCCGAAAGCTGCTTTTGCACAGCGACTACGGCATTTGGCACCACAGGTGCAAAAACACATTCCGAACAGGATTTGAAAAATAACAGCAGTACTGTTCATGGGGAGGTGTAAAAAATGGCAATGTTGAAAATCTGCTGTGAAAATATTGAAAAAACTGGTGAAGTCACGAGCGTGCATAGAAACTGTGCAACGCACACCTGTAATGTAACTAGTTTGGGGATTTTTTACAGCAGATTGTTAACACAGGCATTTTGGGACCTCCGATCATGAACGGTGTCACTGTGATTTTCTTTATCTGTCTTGAACAATGATTTCCCACAGCGACCATGCATTTCTGTGCTGAAAGTGTGAAAACACATTTCGGCCATGTTGTGAAAAATGACAGCTGTACTGTTCATAAGGAAGTGTGGAAAAATGCCACTGGTGAAAATCTGGACTGAAAATATTACAAATTCATGAACTTACGAGGGTGCGTGGAATCTGCACAATGCTCACTCGTAACACAGTCATTTTATGGAGTTTTGTCACCAAATTTTCAACATAGCCATTTTAAGACCTCTGCTCATGACCAGTGTCACTGTGATTTTCTTAATCTGTCCCAAACATTGTTTTCGTACACCGACTGCACCATTGTGTGCTACATGTGCAGAAACACATTTTGGGCGAGATGTGAAAAATGGCAGCTGTGCTGCTCATAAGGAAGTGTGGTAAAATGGCAATGTTGAAAATCTGGCATGCAAATATTACAAATTCGCAAACTTGCCAGCATGCATAGGAACTGGGCAACATGTGCTCCTAAAACAGTCATTTTTGGAAATGTTTTCACCAAATTTTCAACATAGCCATTTTAACACATCTGCTCATGACCAGTGTCACTGTGATTTTCTTAATCTGTACCTAACATTGATAGCACACATTGACTGCACCATTGTACGCTACATGCAAGGAAACACATTTTGGGTGACATGTGAAAAATGTCAGCTGTACTGCTCATAAGGAGGTGTGGTAAAATGAGAAAGTCTGGAGTGCAAATATTAAAAATTCGCGAACTTACGCGCATGCGTAGGAAGTGCGCAATGCACGCTCATAAAACAGTAATTTTTAGGAATTTTTTCACCAAATTTTCAACATAGCCATTTTAAGACATCTGCTCATGGATACTGTCACTGTGATTTTCTTAATGTGTCCCATACATTGATTTCGCACACCAACTGCGCCATTGTGCGCTACATGCGCGGAAACACATTTTGGGCGAGATGTGAAAAATGACAGCTGTACTGCTCATAAGGAGATGTGTTAAAATGGTAATGTTGAAAATCCAGAGTGTGAATATTAAAAATTTGTGAACTTATGAGCATTCGTAGGAACATTGGGAGGAGGGGGAAGGGACCTCTAGACTACCAGGGACAAGGATCAGCAGGTGGGGGGCGCCACTAAGCACCAGAGAAAGGCAGTAGGGTGATTGGTGGGTGGGGGTGCCACTAGACACCAGGGATTATACATATATTTCTATTTATTGAATGTACGGCAAGTGGCAGAGAGGCAATCGGCAGGTGCCACTAGACACCAGGGAAAAGGGCGGCTCACAGCACACACTGCTGCTGGCAGCACGAGTTCAGCTTCGGCTGTAGAAGTGAAAAAAAAATGCCCACTGTTCTCACACAGAGAACGTGGGGAAATGCTCATCTCTCTAAGCTGAGCACCCAGGATTTTGGGTGCCCAGAAAACATATTTCTTGCCAGAATTTTAGAAAATAAACATCAGAACGTAGCTAAATGGGTCCTGTTTAGCAAGGTTCTGATGTTTGTTTGTTTTTAATCCATTCATTTTTTTGTGTTTTCTGTCATTTCTCTTGCTACCTGAGAAAACAAAATGACAGCAGATTGAAAAAGGGTTCCCCACACCTGTGAAAATGGATTAGCTCCTGCAAAAATGAATCAATTTTTGTGCTGGACATCTATTTTGTCCCACATTGAAAATAATGGGAAATTCAAAATTTTATAACTTTGGAATGGATTAATATTTTTTCACCAAATCAGCAAAAGGCACATCTGTGAGGCAAAGGCTTTCCAACTTGAAAATTGCAGACCGCAGTGTAAAACAGTTTCTGAGATTGTAAAACGGTTTCTGAGATACAGGTGGACAAAGAAACAGCAATAAACACGTTCATTTAAGAATTTTTAACACTGTATCTCAGAAACCACACAACAGATTCCCACGAAATTTGCTACTTCAAGAGACCTACCAGAAGAGATTATGCATGCAAACTTTCATGCACATCTGCTGAACCATTACAGAGTTATTAAGGTGCAAACTTTAGAGTTTAACATAGAAGTGATCCCTCAAACCTAACTATACTGGCACTACTGCGTCAGTATAATCTCTCTCTCTCTCTCTCTCTCTCTCTCTCTCTCTCTCTCTCTCTCTCTATATATATATATATACATATATATATAGATAGATATTTATATATCATTAATTGCAGTAGTTAGCCAGCCAGTGGAGGAGCTGTTTAGCTTTGCCAAGAGGGGTTCACCCTGCCTCTGGACTATTGCCCCAAGACGACCTGATCGCGTGGTCACCCAAGATATTCAAATGGCCATCCTTGAGTTGCCACAGTCAGCTTGGCACTCCCCAGGGAAATGCTTGTTCCTGCTTGCAGGATAGGAAATAAAAACCATCCCACAAATCCTGGAGCAGTCAGAAGATCCATGTGGACCCAGCCCCCCCCCTCCACCTGCACGACCATGTGGAAGAAGCTGCATGTGCCAGCATGGTTGTCCACCAGGAACCGCATGAGAGAGGGTGGCAAGACCAGGCTGGTGGCCATTGTGGCATCCACCTGCCAAGCTTCTAAATGGATGTAGGCCTCCTGGCTGACAGCAAGCCATGGATCATCAGTAGTCCATTCGTGCCCTTCCTTTGGTCCAATAAATGTTTCTTTTTTTTCCCACTTGCCAGGAGGCATGGGGTCATAATGTCTTGTGACATTATGCCGCATGCCAAAATCGCGCTGCCAATATAGCACAATTTATGCCATGAGGCATAAGTCTTTTTTCTGTGGGGGGCTCTGCTCCCCACACCCCCATTACGGGGGTCTTCACCCCTGGACCCCCCAGTAAAGATTCTCAACTCCTGGGGGTCCAACCCAGGAGCACAAGTCTAAAAAAATTAAAATGTTTCTGGGACAGGGAATCAAACCCGGTCCCAGACACAGCATCTGGGTTCCAACTGCAGTAGCTCTGTCCTGTGATCCATGGCAGCTGCTCATCGGAACCCACTCCCAGCAGAGGTCTTATCCTCTGCCTGGGAAACCGCTACTGGTGTAATGGTCACAAACCCACTCAGCAGGTCATGTCCTCTGCTCCCACAGTGCCAACCTTCAAGCGCAGTATTGTGAACAGGTAACAGACAGGGTAACCCTCCTGTCTGCTTGTGGGTCCGAATCACCTTTAGTCTCAAGTTCTGGGGGAGATTCAAAATGTGAACCTTATACTAGCGTACCCAAATGTACAGGCTCAGATAATCTTCTCCTCAGGGGGATGCCAGATATCTTTTGCCTAAGGGCACCTAACCAGGTATCCAAAATGAACCCTTAAAACTCTATAAAAGACCTTAGGTATATTATTACCTTTTCCCAGTTTGATAACACCATCAAGCTCTGAACAGTTTTTGTCAGTCTTAACCCTCTATACATCACATGCAAAAAGAACTTTGAAGACACACCCAGGCAGTCTTTCAAATGAATAGTTTACTTAAAAATGGATAAAAATATGTAAAATGTAAACACAAAACAATATATCACAAAGCATACAATCACTTGAAAGAAAACAAAGAAAATTACAGACAAACTCCTACCAATATACATTAGACTTTTCTATCTAATATATTTCCTCTTTACATTGCTTACGTTAGATCTTATTTCTTAAGAGCCCAAAAAGAAATGTCTCTAAGATCAGACACAAGTCCTAGGTTAAAACTGTGTCTCTCTCACACACCCCTTCCATGATGACATCTAGCTCCTCCTTTTAGAATATAAAAATTATACAAACAATGATCTTCCTGTCAGAAAATATTTTAAATACTGTGACTTCAGCAAAAACTAATTTCCCAGATTATGACAGTCTTTAATCAACATTTTCTTTGATCTTGTGTGGTTTGCTGTTCCCAAGGCATCAGACTTTTTTTACAACATTAGCACCATGGTGGTATAAAATGTTTTTCCTCTAAGACATCATAAAAGTTTATGATCTCCATCTTCTGGCAGACTCATAAAGTCCCATTTCATTTCCACTTCAAAGAGCCTAGGGATATCATAAAAAGGTAATAAAATGACACTCTGAAGTAAGTCAGTTAATTAAATGGTTCCTGCTTCACTGAAACCTGGGGGAGGGGTCAGCCATGGCACAGCTACCTCATGTGAGACAATCACACCCTACATTTTTATGTTACAAATATCATAGAACAATCATAACCAGCTAGCCAAGTGTCACACCATGTACAGCAGCATACACGGTATTGCACCAGTAGTGGTAGCATACTGCGCTATACAGGGTTAGCCATAATGTTGTACACCATTAAGCATGCGACATTATGACCCGGTAGGTTTCCAGGACACTTATCATCTGTGTGTAGGGGGGTCACCCGACCACGTGGTCACTTATGGGAAACCTCACCTGCCTGAACCATTCAAATGGCCCCCAATCCCCTAGTGGCAATGAAATAACCCTCAGATGACCCAATGGCACTGATCCCCTCAGTGGCCAACTAAGGACTCCCACTCTGGAACGAATCTAGACTCACCTAGTCTGCATTGGTAGGCCTCTTCTTTTTCTTCTGTGATGTGGCTGGGATGGAGGCTTTCTCCTCCAGGTGAGTGTGTAGACAGAAGGAGGCTGACCCTCTTCTGTCTGGGCCATATGTATGCCCCCTTGACCCAATTCACCCTGTGGATAATTCCTAGTCCACCCATGTGTAGAGACCTCTCCAGTATCCTCCTGGTGATAGCCTGGAGGGGAAATTCTTAATCAACTGGCTGCTGCTTATCCCATTGCTGCCTTTGTTCTGTGCCTGTGGATTTTTCTTTTTGCTGGCATTTCCCTTTCCCCTTCTATTTTTCAGTGCTGGACCCCCGAGACACATCTGAGGCTGTGATCCTGATTGCTCCATCCTCCAGGTATATATTGTTTACATCCTAACCTAGAAAATGAAAAAAAAATGGTGTCCCATCACCCCCATGCACTGACCATCTCACACACACACACACACACACATGCAACCGCCTGGGCCACTCCCTCTTACCAAATGTTATCCCCATCCCCAGTTGTTAAATCCTCAGCTCCACACCTAGAGCTATAAAGAAAGATTTCTGATAGTAGACTGTTACAGGTGTTTTGTTCCATTATTTTAAGTAAATATGACTACATCTGGGATCCCCCCTTTCCCCTTTACAGCAAGCACCTTATTCCAACTCCCATCCTCCTTTAACTAAGTGTCCAAATATGCCAATACTGCACTGCCTCCTCCTTCACCTACCCTTGCACACGCCCTCTCACACAGTTCTCCTTAACAATATCACATAGATAATTTTCCCCAAACATGTTGGCTTTTGGCACACTTCTACCACCCTTCATCACCAAGAATGACAGCTACCAACAAAAGTAACATATAATTAGCTCCCTTCCTCCAACATTCCTCCTTACATCTCCCACCTCCTTTGGTTGCACTAGCACACAACCTATCTCTCAGAAACAGTTTCTTCTGTCTCTCATTTATGGAAACAGTACTTGCTATCACTCCCATATTTGATATAAGCCAAAAAGTGCATTTTCGCCTACAGTTAGGGAGAGAGGCAGGGAGGGGCATTAGTGAAGATGGGCAAATGGGGTGCTGCTGTCATAGTTTTGGAGGGTAAGGGGAGGAGCATGGAAGAGCATACTAGAGGGACATCAGAAGATGGGGCTAATATTGGCTTTTATTCAAAATAACAGAAAACCCAAAACTCTTAGCTGCTGCCAGACACACATGCAGTTCTTTATTGACCAGGGCTGGGGCCATAGGGGAGCTATCTGTGCCAGGGTCCAACAATGAAGGAGAATTTTAATTATTGTAACAGAGATCAGTTCAGGGAGTTGACTCTTGGGGCTGCAATCAGATTTAGAATATGCTGGATGTCATGGATGATGTACACTACTATATTACAGCATATCAATGAACCAAGACTTCACAAAATGTACCTTACTTAGTACTACATGTACGTTCCTCAAACATGCAAAATACTTTTGTGGCTTTGAATGAATTAGAACCAGGTAGAACTCAGTTATATATCCTAGAACCTAGTTATACCTGCTAAAAACCTGGTTAAATCTAGTAGAACCTGGTTAGACCTGGCAGAATCCAATAATTTATTTATTTATTTTTATTTATTTATGTAAGCCAAGGCACCTTTTTCAGGCACAAGGTAGGTACAGAAGAGTAAACATCAAAACAGTGGAACAAGATACAAGTATATATACAGAATATCATGACATGATACAAAATAACGTAAGATAAAACTTGCTTCTACCCATACGTCTAAGCTGTCCCTAATTTTCATGTCTGTCCTCGATTTTTCCTACATTTCTTGTAAGTTTGGCATTTCAGTCACTGAAGAATACATATTTTATGCATTAAATATTGTCAGACATGGGAGCTACGCTCTACTGCAGTTTTCTTTCAGAGAATGCTTTTCACTCTAAGCCACAGGATATAGCAGGCTGCTTCAGCTAATATTACCATTTTGTTAGAAATGTCCCTGATTTCAATAATTTGTCCCTGACTTTTTTAAGCATTGTTCCTTATTTGCAAGGCAGGAGGTTGAGAGGTATGGTTTTACCTGGTAGAACCAGGTAAAACCCAGTAGAATATTTTTGGGATTCTACTCAGAAAGTTCACAAGGTAGAATTTTTAGAGGTTCACACAGTCCTGAACAGAATATAGCCCCAATGGGATCATTTTCTTGTCAGCCTGCCCCCCCAACCAAGTACACACGGATTTACATACCCATAATGCTTTGTGCTGAATTTAAGGTTTTTGATTTTATGTGTGTCAGCAGAAACCACACAAACTGGAAAGTATCCGCTGTCTTGCAGCATTTATTTATTGCTTGATTGATTTGTTTGTTTTTTTGAAAATACTCCAAGTAGGATGACCCCATGAGATGCAGCATGTTATTTTCATGGGGATCCCAGAGAGGATAGCAATCAACCGGTTAGCATTGTTCAGCAGGAATACTTTTTCTTTACAGGCTAAAATATACACAGGAAAGAAAAAACTGTAAAGGTAAGTACATCCAAACAGTAATTACTAGAAGCTAACAATGTGGGGTCGCAGAAAACAAAGAGCATGTGCATTAACCAAAGCACGTTGAGGGGGAGTGCTGTAGTGGCACTTGAGGAGTACAGGGAGTTACCGTGGTGACTGCCAGTGAGCAGTAAGTCAAAGGAGGCTGGGAAGGACAAGCAGGAGCTGCTTCCACTGATTGACTTCAGAAAACCAATAAGAAACAGCTGGGGAGGGATTTTGTGCAAGCTTGCAAGGAGCTTAAAAGGCACCCCAGGGAGGCTGTTTATTTCTTTTGCTCCCCTACAGGTTGCTGGACAGTGAGTGAAACACTGACCTAAGGACTGAGGTGTCATGATGGAAAGTGTTGTAGTGTCACCTGAAGAGAACAGGGAGCTGCCTTGTGAACTGTTGGTGAGCTTTGAGTCCAAGGAAGGCAGGAAGAGCAAGCAGGAGCTTCTTCCACTGATTGGCTAGAAAAGGCCAATCAGGAGCAGCTGCAGAGGGGTTTCTGTACAAACTCACCAGGAGCTTAAATTGCACTGCTGTGAGGCAGTGGGGGGGGGCCATGCAGGGGAAGTGCTGTAGTGATGATTATGGCTGGTAGAACTGTTCCATTCAAAATCAGGACTCCCAGATCGAACCCTGAATCCATGGACTTGGATAAATACAGACTTCACTGCAGAAGTCTGGTTCCAGGTCCATGTAAAGCAGGGCTTTTTTCTGCATGCCTAAGTTGCATGCAGTTCTAGCTGGAGGAATTGATGGTGCCAGATGGACCAAAGACTGAGAAGAGGAGGGGTGAGTCAAGCCCAGGAGCTGGAGGACCACAGTCACAGTCATGTGTTGGGGAGATCTGAGTGCTTGCTGCAGCTGCTGTGGTCAGTCAGTCAGTCAGTGACTCTTTCTCAGGTCTGCTGTGTCATTGGTCTTGTTCTCTCTCTCTCTCTCTCTCTATCCTTGAGACCTGGAGAATGTGTAACTAGGCAATTGAGCCATGAAGATAAGAAGCAACTGTGTGGTAAAGTACTGGCATATTGTTCACTGCACTTTAAGCTTGCCGACGCACTCTAAGTTTGTGGACAGACTTCAATGGTTGGAGTTGGAAGTAGCAGGTTTTGTACCATAAAAAATAGATGCACTTTCCTGACTCATCAAAAGAAGCTGTAATATTCATATTTTAGTACCTACACTAGTAAAACTGATTTTCATCCATTAAAGAGGCCATGTCCCATCGTTAAGGCTGGTGAACTGTGCCATTTGTGACACACCAAGAACATTATATTTCCCTGTCACTATACAACACCTATTGCCTCTGTTCCACAAATTAGAATTTAAAGAGCACAGCAAAAACTTTTTGCCATAGATTCACAAATAAAAAGGCATTCTTACTGGTCTCATTATGGCTGTCTGTCTACAGGGCAAGGGTATGCTGGCAAAATAAATGTTGACTTGTGCCATCCAGAGGAGAAAGAGAGAGAGATTAGACTACTGGAGGCCAAAGAGAAATGTTATTGTCATAGAAATCACAAATAAAGAGTATTCTTGCTGGTCTCATTGTGGCAGTCTGTGTACAAGGCAAGGGTATGCTGGCAAAATAAATGTTGACTTGTGCCATCCAAAGAAGAAAGAGAGAGAGAGAGAGAGAGAGAGAGAGAGAGAGAGAGACAAGACTACTGGAGGTCAAAGAGAAATATTATAGTCACAAAAATCACAAATAAGTGCATTCTTGCTGGTCTCATTTTGGCTGTCTGTGTACAAGGCAAGGGCATGCTGGCAAAATAAATGTTGACTTGTGCCCATCCAGAGAAGAAAGAGAGAGAAGCTAGACTACTGGTGGCCAAAGAGAAATGCTATAGTCACAGAAATCACAAATAAAGTATATTCCTGCTGGTCTCATTGTGGCTATCTGTGTACAAGTCAAGGGCATGCTGACAAAATAAATGTTGACTTGTGCCATCCAGAGGAGAAAGAGGGAGACTAGACTTCTGGGGACCAAAGATAACATTTTACAGTCACAGAAATCACAAATAAAGAAATTAATCTTGGCCTCAGTGTGGCTGTGCAATGTGTATATACAGTACTGTACAGGGCAGGCAGGCAGGCAAAACAGTGCTTGCATCTGTCTGTCTGTCTCTTTCCATCTCTCTCTCTCTCTCTTTCTCCCCCAGCTTACTCACGTCATGGACCCGAGCAGGATATGCCACCAGTACAGCCCAGCCATGAAGCAGCTAGTAGTTATTGCTTTTATTTAGCAGTTTTACTGTAATTTGTATACACATCTTGCATTAAATTGTTTCCTTTGGGCCTCTGTGTTAAATATGACTGACTTTGGCCACTTTTGTGCATTTTATCACATTTATTTTTCAAATATTTAAAAATAATCAGAACAAATCAGAGCTCCACCATGTTCCAGTTCTTATTTAATTAGGGTCAGAGCTTCACAGAGTTCTTCCAGCCCTAGTGATGATCAAGTAGTACAGGGAGTTGCTATGGGGACTTCCAATGAGTGGTGAGTCCAAGGAGGGCAGGAAGCAAAACAAGGAGCTGCTCTCACTGATTGGCTAGGGAAAGCTAATCAGGAGCAGGGGGGATATTAAAACCAAGGTGGGGATTGCTTCTTATTGTGTGAGCATCACATCCTGTGAGTACCCCAGAGCAGGAGTTTCACATCTACCTATGTCCACAGTTTTGCAGGGAATTCTTCTTGGGAAGGAGAATGACAGGTCAATAGCCTTTACTAGAGGGGCCTAGATAAAGGCATAGCAATACACAAGAGAGTTAACATCTTAGTACTAGGTCAGAAGAGTATAAAAGGTGGATGAGATAGGTGCTAGCAAAAGCCATGGGTAGTCACAAAGGGGGAAAAACAAGCAAATGGCAGGCAGGAAGAAGAGCCAAGAGAAATACCCATTAGGCACTACACCCTATCTGGGGTCAGCCTAGGCAGGGATAAGAGGATGAGCTGGGGGAATCACACATTACGCATTACATTCTATCTGAAATAGGCCTACACAGGGGCAATTAAGAGAAGCAGGGAAAGCACCTATTAGGCACTATATCTATCTAGATTACAATGCAGGAGGAAATAGAATAGCTGGAACTAAGAATTGAAGGGTCAGCGCAGTGGGGGAATTAGATAGCTCCTTGGATTTTTGGGCAATTGAAAGGCTTTAGCGTCAGGTTCAATGGAGGGGATAGCTCCTCTCACATCCCCTTCTTAAACCTCGAGCTTCTGATCGCTCAACTTCGAGTGTTTTGAAACTCCACACATTGCAAGGGTTGTGGTCATGCTTTGCTTTTTCCCTATTCTCTTCTAGTTTGCCTTCTTGTGTGCCCTGTTCTGTCACTTCTCCTTCCCTCTCCCCCTGTCCTGGTGGTCAGTGTTCCCCCTCCTCATTCTTCGTCTTTTTCTTTTGCCTCCCCTGCTCTTCTTCCCCCTACCTCCTCGTGTCCTCCTGCATTTTGTTTCTTCATTGGCAGCATTCCATGTCTCATCCTCACCTCCTTGTCTCCCATCCCTCTCGTTTTGCTCTTACCTGCATGTTACTCTTCTCTTATGGGGCTTGTCTTCCCCGCTGCTGCTGTCTCACATTCCTGTTCCTCCCAGCTGCATTCCCTACAGCACTCTCATCTGTGGAGAGTTCACTTGTACTCCTCCTCTCCTGTCTGCTTCCTGACCATGCCCGGAGCCTTTCACCTACTTCCTGCCACATTGCAGCTACAAGCACTTCCATGGTGTGACATCCCCCAGTGTTATGTTCCACTCCAGCTCATCAGAAAGCTGCCTCCCCTACTGAGCCCCACCACTTGTGGGACAGCCATGGCATTGGGGCAGTTGGTTGAGGTTTGCCTTGCTGAGTGACCCCACTCCAGTGTCAGGAAGATGGCTCCACTGATCAACTGCCAACTTCTTTTACCTCTGAAACAAAGGCCATGGACCTTTGGACATTCAGCTTTATGGTTACAGCATCTACAGATTCTCAGATGAGGGCCACACCCTCCTACTTGGTACTTACAAACATGTTCCCAATTATGTTTATACCCCTCCACCTCTGACTTCTTAAATCAGGGATAAGACTTAACGTATCAGGGATAAGCACCTACATATCAGGGACACATCTTAAAAAATTGGTGCTGTCCACCTGGGCAGCTGAATGCATAAGGGGCTTAATGTAGCTGGCATTTCTACTGATGACTAAATCTGGAACTGTAATGCTTGACATTGCTTTGTGCTTCCAGTTCCTATCATACATTGTAGAAGTGCTAATCTTACGAGTGATGGAGTCCATTCAGAAGCAAATCAGGGATGTCCTTTCAATTAGGGACAGTTGAGGCCAAGGGTATGATCATGTTGGTGTTGCTAGTTTCACCCCCATGGAACTCTTTGTTCACCTCTCTGGACTTTATTTTGCATTTCCTTTATGACATATTGTTACTCTTGCTTTATGGTATGACTGAACTGTGCCTCCTTCCTGCAAATACCAATTGCCTGACTATGCCTATAGTGATGGAGAACCCACGAAGGAGTCCCAGCATCCAGTCGAACAGGCCTGTGAAGGGGCATTGCTCATCTATTCAATAATGCAGCAATGGCGGACCACATGGAGTCCCACCATCCCAACCATACATGCCCCATGAAGGGGCTCTACTCATAGGCTATAGCTCAAATATATCTCCTAATCACTACAGGTGAACTCAGGTGGGGGTCTTGCCCTCCTTTCCTGAACTATTCCATACTATGGTGACAGTGGACCATGTGGGGTCCCGCCATCCCAGTCTCACACTACTCCAGGATACGCGGCAGTGGACCATGTGGGGTCCCACCATCCCAACCAACCATGCCCAGAATGGGACCTCTAATTAGATTCAAACAACTCAAGCCTGAATCTTGTATATGTTTTATGAATATCTGGATTTTCTAAAACATCAAAATAAAATCTATGTGCATGATTGTCAATGCTATGAGAATACCATTTAGAATATTGTGAGATAGCAATACTTGCCAAATCCAGCTCTCTGTGAAACTGTACCATTTTAGTTTTTATAGAAACTTTATAATTCTCATTAATATTCACACCCTGGTGCCTGTATTTCAACAGGAAAGACAAGTATTTTTCAAGTAAACTATACAAATAAGAGAGCCAAGTCAATTGCTTATGGTTTCATTGTACCCAAACCTCCTTCTCCATTAAGCATGTTTTGACCCATCTATCCTTTGGTAATCTTAAGATCCTGATCCAGAAATTGATTATTCTACTGTCAGCTAATGCCTGAAGTTAGGGATTCCCAATTCTGCTCTCAGGAAATAGGCTGGCATAGATATTTGACAGCCAGTAACTTTCCTTAAGAGTCTATTTGCTGGTATTTCTAAATGGTTTAATGGTTTTAACCCCCAAATTTCTACCCCATATAGGGATTGTGCATTGTACTTTGACTGTAAGGTGAATAGAAGGAGTCTAAGTGAGTATCCACCATATACATGATTACATTTTGCCAGAGCCCCTATTGTTTTATTAGTTTTAGAGAGTATGTAGTCATGATGTCTACTCCAGAATCCAATGTTGGAATATAGCAAACCCAAGTATGTATATGAAGAAACTGTTTCCAAATAATCATCTGCCAATTTCCACCTATAACTATTAGTTCTGGCACCAAATACCATTACTTTTGTTTATTGAGATTAATTTTTGGAGATGAAGTCTCAGATGCAGTTGACAAAAGATTCAGTTTCTTCTGTAGTCCTGAAGCTGAGAGAGAACACGAAACAAGATCACTGGCATAAGTCAACACTGAGACGACATTTATACCAATTTTAGGAGAATCTGATTGTGAAGACTGTAGTTGAATTAATAAATCATCTAAATAGATCAAAAAGAGCACAGGTGCCAAAATGCATCCCTGTCTGACCCCTTTATTTGTATTTATTCTGCCTGATAATACACTCCCAGAGTAAATCTGAGCCCAGGTATGTGAATATAAATTTATAATACTATTAACCAATACAGGGGAAATACCACATGATAACATTATTTCCCATAATGTTGATCTATTAATTGTGTCAAACACTGAGCTATAGTCTACAAAAACTACATAGAGTTTTTGTTTCCTCATATTTACATATTTTTTCAATCAGATGTGAAAGTATGAAACAGTTGTCAAGTGTTAAAAATCCTTCCCGAAATCCTGCTTAAGCTGAGGCAAGCCCCCCTAGTATTTCTATCTCACCACTAAGTCTAAGCAATAATAGTTTGGCAAAAATCTTGCCCAATACATCCAATAGGCTTATAGGATGATACATTGCAAGATCATTCTTAGGGCCCTTTTTATAAATTGGAAAGATAATAGCCCCTACCCATGATTCAGGGATGAAATTATCACAGACACATTGATTGAAAAAATAAATTAAGTAATTTGCCTAGACTTCAGGTAAGCACAAATAAACCTCCTCGGGAATCCTATCTCAACCCGATGCCTTATTAGATTTAGTATTCTGAATTGCCTCAATCACCTCTGTTTTTGAGAATGGAACAAACTGATCTTTAATAATGTTCATATCCATTAAATCCCAGGCAGATACCATATTTGGATCTGACAGCATGTTGCCATGAAACTCAAGTCATCTACTTGGTTCAATATATTCCTCTAACTCATTAGACCATTCCGTACAGCCCTTGGCAACCAGGGACCAAAAAGATTTAATATAATTATCCATGACTGCTACATACATCCTTCCCCATTATTGTTCACAGACTGTTTTCTTTTTTTGCTTCACCAAGTTTCTATAATTATTTTAGCTATTTTCAGATTGATGGCACTAAACTGACCTGGATTAGCCTTGGCCTTTTTAGATATTTTGTGCAACTGCCTTTTGTAAGACTTACACTCGGAATCAAACCATCCTGTGGTTGCTTTTGTACTTGGCACAGTTATAGTTTTATACAAATTAGGCTCAAGAATATTAAAGAGAGATTTAAGTTTTTCATAAATCAATGACAGATCTATAATTGAATTGTCCCAGGTATTAAAAAAAAGAGATTATTAAAGATGACACACCAATTTGCAAATCTCAAGACCATTCAATTTTCCTAGAGTAGCGAATTATAATTGGTGTAGGTGCTGGACAAATTTCATACTTTGCCTGAATCATTTTATGCCATGTGATCGGAAAATGATCACTTTCCATTCTATTTACTACTACTATGTCCTCCCAATAATTGGGAGGTCCCTGTAAAAGGGCCAGATCAATTACAGAAGAATAATTTTTTGTGAAATTAGAGGGCAAACCTAAGCAGTCTTTTTGTGTTCTATAATTTATTTATTTATTAGCTTTTGGTAACCGGGTAAGTGCGCTAGGCAACAGACCTGCCTATTTTCAGGCACGACCCGGGAGAGCACAGGACATTGGTTACAATATGCAGAAATGCACAGACATAATATAGGTGTACAGGAGCAAAACAAGATATACATTGGGTAGCACAGTAATAGTTACATAAGGGTGCATTTTAGGCATAGATCATAATAAGGATGTAAAATAAAGCAATTAGAGTAACCATAAGACAGCTGAGGACAGTAAAGGCATCAAGGTTCATAGCCACCTAGACAAACGTATTGCATGGGATTTAGAGGATATACCAAATTATCATTCATAAATTTTATTAATTTATATCCATTATAATTACATTTTACATCAGATGAAATTCTCTTTACTCTAGAAATATCAGGGACCATATATCCCAATATTGAATTATCACTTAATCCATCAAAGTTGCCAGTTCTGGTATTAAAATCTCCAATTAATAGTAGAAAAACATTAGAGTATTCCATCTGGTGTAATCATACTGAGTCAGTTAATCTGTCCCAGATCTCATTTGAATACTTTCTATCTTTTACAGGAGAGATACAGCAGTTGAACTAAAGAAGCAGAGTTTTATTAACCTAGAATAGAATCCCAACAAAGTTCTGTTCCAGTATCAGTAGTCTAACACCCTTAAAAATCCCTATTTTAATATATGTTAAGATACCACCAGATAAGTGACCCATCTTTCCAGGCTTAAAGCCTGGAGAGTGAAACAGTGTATAACCATTATTATAGTAATGGTATTCAAATTGCTGCATTGTGATTGGCTGAAATTCCTAAATCAGCCCTACGTTAATCTTTGATTAACATGCTTGTTAAGCCTTATCACAAAAGTAGGAATACACCTGGTTTTTAAAAATGTTCCATTAATTTATTCTAAAACTGCTCGACTGTCCACCATTGCTCACCGCTACTGCTGTGTAGCATCAACGCATTGACTCTCATTATCTGTATTGTAGCATAGAAAAAGTAAAGAAACATATTTTTTTAATTCCTGAAACACTGTTACATAAATCGGGTGTAACGTGTGGCATCACCTGCTGAAAATGGAGCGTTCATTCACCATATTGGACCAAGACTTGGAGATGTTCGTGGATAGCCTGCAAATGAAATACTTTTTATTTTTCAAAAAACTCTGTGACATGTAAATCGCATGACAATATGGCCCCTTGTAGAAGCAATTGCCATCCTTCCCAGCCACCCACCACTTCCTGGTCTCCACAGTACGGACTTAAATCCTTACCATTAGCCACAAGTTTGCTGTTGCTAGGCAACAGCACCTCGTAGCACATTATAGCAACCAAAATGAATAAATAATTGAGAAATGTTTTGTGTTGTGTTTTTAATTAATCTCAATGGCATCCAAGGTATGACAACTATGGATACAAAAGGGGAACCATGTTGTAAAGGACCAGCATGAAATCAATCCCATCAGGCAGCACACTATTTATTTTAATAAGGTGTGTCTGCTCAGTTACACGTTCCATAGATGTTATTTTTATTTCCTACACAAATCGGGTACTTTACAATGATCACAGCTATGTAGCCTACTGTTTTTTCAGTCCTAGCACTTTCTATCTCCTGCTATGCTACGTATGAAAGCTACCTATTCCTAATTGGACAGCGTGCCTCCTATGTGACCATTATCTAGGTGACACACTCGTGCTGCCAGTCTGAATGACCGCGGAGGGACTATTTGTGAAAACTAAGCAGTGAAACTGTAAAAAAACACTAATTAAAAATGTACTGTCCTCAAAAAATAATACTTAGACCAGTGCCATAATAGCAATAAGGTGTTTCTTAGGGTTATGTTAATGGCCGGTTAATCACACCCTGGGGGCATGTGGCACTCTACTGCGCCACGTGCCACATCACACCCCAGGGTGTGATTAACAGGCCATTTACATAACCCTAAGGAACACCTTATTGCTTAAATATTCAAGTCATCCACTTGCTTATGCCAAGATTCTTGCAAACAAATAATATAAAAGGAACAAATATAGTTCAGCCAGTCCTTATCTTGAAACTTTGACCTAATGCCAGTTATATTCCAAGAAATTAAGAAGGATGCTTTCCCTTTCATGGACATAGAGGACAGGTTTCCTGATTGGGACCCAAGGCTAGGTAAGCCCCTAGATTCATCAACCCGAGCCCTCAAATCAAAAGGGGGAGGCCCCATTATAGGGTCAAACAGTCATACTTCATATCTTGCGATAGACAGCAGTCTATTTGAGACTGGAACTGTATAAGTACTTCCCATATCAAAGTGAAGTATATTTCCTTCAGATACAGGGCTGGGGCCAAAGAAAAATGGTGGAATTCCATCACCAGTGGTAAGATCAACCAAATAAAAGCCAAGTGCATCAAGCAATGCTGCTGCATTCCAAGCCCTACTGGCTATCACAGGATTTTTAAAGGATAAATCAATTTGTCCCCCATTTGAAAGGGTTGGATACCTGGAAACTCCTAATGCACCTTTGTAGCCTAATCTAATATTTAAGAAATTTTCAAACAAATTACATCACACTCTTGCCAGTTTATCATTGGTTTCCTTATACAACTTCCTATACCCAAAAAGGCTTAGGGTAACTGGTGCAAATTCATAATCAGCAACAGTTGCATCAGTCATCCCATTGTTGCTGCCAGGTGGACCCTCCTTGTATTGGTTGATAGAATCAATCACCTTAGAATCTTTATCCAATAACACTGCACTAAGATTAAGTCTTTCAATGCCCAATAAATTTCTCCAGACATAGTGTCAGTCTTTCAGATGCCAAAGTTACATCTACACTATTCACAGAGAAATCCTTATTGTAGTAGTAGTAGTAGTAGTAGTAGTAGATAACATTTATTTATACAGTAATGCCTTCATTAGGGCTATATATGCCTTTTTCTCAAGGTGCACCTGTTTAAAGTATCAAGTTACAATAACATAAATATATACAGACATAAAATACAGAAATACATTAACAATATACTCAAATCATACAATTTACATTCAAGGGAAATTTGACAAATACAAAGAGCAAGTACACATTATTACAATATCATGCATTCTGTCCAACATATCACCTAATACAATTTAAGCTATCTATTACATGTACGGCAATACTCAAATTCTAATACAGTTTAGACTATCTATTACATGTACAACAATACTCAAATTCCCTATAAACAGCAATTTAGAAACATCTGTTTTCATATATGGATTTTAAGATATAAAGGGAGTTGATTCTAGCAAACAGTTGCTTTATACTAGAAGGTCATAAGGGTACATTTATTTTTTTACTTAGGAATTACTAACTCTCTAGCCATTTTGTTTCTAAAATTACAACCATGTTTAGGTTTTTCTTACTTTTCTACCAACCCACATATTAAATTATTTCTTATAATCCCATGAACTTGTATGGCCCATGCCCATTTTCTTCTGGTCTCTAGTGGGCTCCACCCAAGGGAGCGAAACATCACACAGTGATGGGTGTTAAATTCACACTTCAATACAAATCTAGCAAGCCTATTTTGTACCTAATTTAATTTTACCATTTGCCATTTATTTGCATGACAATAAATATGGCTTCCATAGTCCAAGATGGGCAATATTAATTGATTTACCATAGTTTGACGTACCAGTGGTTGTACAATGCAATACCCGTTTTGCTGCCCCTAATCTCATATTAACCTTTTTTCCCAATTCATTTATATGATGATCAAATTTTAAATAGTGATCTATATAAACTCCTAAATATTTGTATACCTTAGTTTGTCCTAAGATGTTCACTTCCCTAGTTCTAACAATTAACTTAGAATTTAAGTGTTCTTTATCTTGTTTAGGAAAAAACAACATTTTTGTTTTTTTACTGTTTATTATTAGCCCTAAATAGGAAGCATATTTCTGTATAATCAAAAAATCTTCTCGTAACTTTCTCTCTACTTCCTTATGATGTTTCCCATCTGCAAATAATACAGTATCATCTGCGTAGAGACGAACGGAGGTCTTTCTCAAACATTCAGGTAAATTATTGATATATATAATGAATAAGAGGGGGCCTAGTATTGATCCTTGTGGCACCCCTTGAGTAACATGTAATGGCTTAGAACCAATACCATTTATGCTAACAATCTGTGACCTATTTTCCAAATGAGAATGGAACCACTGATATAGCTCCTTTGCCACCCCCATATTTCCTAATAAGTTCAACAGGATATTATGATTAATATGATCAAAAGCTTTTGACAGGTCCATGTACACTGCACCCATGGATCTTGCCTCTCCCAAAGGGATAGCAACCAGATCTAATAGGTCCATGAGCGCAGTGGCCATGGACTTGCCCCTCCTAAAACCAGACTGAAGTCAGGACAACTTCCTATGTTTTTCTAAATAGTCCATTAGTTACCTATGGATTATTCTTTCTAATATTTTGGAAACAGTGGACAATAGGACAATGGGACAATGGTTTGTAGGGACAGTAGGGACACCTCCTTTAGCAATGGGGGCAATCTTAGCTAATTTCCAATTTGTAGGAAAGATCCCCTCACTCAAGCTCCAATTAAACAAACCAGTCAGAATAGGTGCTATTTCAAATGCTGATACTTTTAGGAAATAGTTTTCTATTCCATCAATACCACCAGCTTTTTGTACTTGCAATTTATCTATCATAGCTTTTACCTCTTTAACAGAAGTCATACGAAATCTAAAATCTAAGTTATCTTTATCACTAACTTAGTCAAAAAATGATTTCTGTTCATTATTTATTTCTACCATCTCAATATCAGGGAGATTTATAAAGTATTGGTTTAACAGATCTGCAGTAGAATCCTTCTGCTGCAGAATTCCGTTTTCCTTTAATTGAACCACCAGATTATTTCTGACAGGGGCCCTTAACCTATTAATCAATTACCAATAGTCCCTGGGGTTTTTTGTATCCTGTATTTTTTGTTTGTAATAGAAAGCCTTTGTGTTTCTAATAACAGTATTAACTCTATTCCTTACAGTTTAAAATTTAGCCCAGGAATCTGGACACAATGATTTATTTGCCTTCTTCCATAATCACTTTTTTAATCTAATCAATTTACTTATTTTGTGTCCTAACCATGGAGATCGTAGAGATTTATTTTTAACTGCTTCTTTTTGTGAGAATCTATCACATGCCCCAAGAAACATCCCAGTGAATTCATTCACTGCCATTTCAAGATCAGGCATGAGAAAGACTCGGTGCCAAGGCAGTTTTGACAAATATCTAGAGAACAAATACTTATTAAATTTCCTGTAATATCTCCTAAAAATGGGATGTTCACTTTTGGGCTCAGTTAATGTTACACCAGTGTTTATGGTACATTGAATCACACTGTGATCTTCAAAAATTAGGAGCTTCCACACCAAAACCATTTATTATCAGTTCTAAGGAGACAAAAATTAAATCCAAAATATTTCCTCAACTTGTTAATTTACCCTATCCAGTGGCAGAAATTATTATTTGAACAAGTTGCAAGACTTGCATAACATTTTCTAACTCCTGTCCTCATGGGCACCCCAGGCAGCATTAAAGTCACCCAGAAGGATAATTTTATTTTTTAAGCTAACATAGTCTTTCAAAACATGACGAAAACTTTCAAAGCAGCTAGAATTTAACTTTGGAGGAGAAGAAACTGCCCTCACTACCAAGTCCAGAACTTCCAAATGGATCACAAAACATTCCACTCTTCTATATTACCAGAATACATTACATTTGAATGCCCCAATGAATGTTTAATATATATCAAAACTCCCCCTCCTTGAGACCCCCATCCTGTCTATGATGATAATAATCCTGTAAATAAATTTCTTCATAACTAATTCCCCTATGTAACCATGTTTCTGTTAAAATGACAATATCAGGAAATTCTATACTAACCCAAGCCCTGAAAGTATCCATTTTTTTTTTTACCAAACTCCTGGCGTTGTCATGCATTACCTTAATGGAGCCTTCCCCTGGACCAGGATTCAGTTCCACGTCTCCACAAAGGACCAAAGTTAGCCAGAGTGCATGCTTGGCAGCCAGGCTGAGACTCAATTTACATGAGACGTTTCTCTTCAATAGACTATCTCTAACCAAGAAAAATGAATTTCTTCATTTTAGAGATGACCATCCCTCAGCTAAAAAAAAAACAACATGGCCCCAAACAACTCATGCAAATCTTCCCCTTACTAAGTTTGTCTCCCTTGGCTGGAGCGCACACAGTGACCAGGATAAATATGGCCATTAGAGCCTTTAAGGCCCAAAAAATACATGTCCCCATTTCTAGGCAAAAAGTTCTAAATGGTTATACAAATACTTCACTTTATAAATTCACCCACCAATGACTATCAACTATATTATAATTTTACTCTCTACAGTATTAAATATTCATTCAATAATCTCCCTTGAAATTACTATCAGCAATTATATACATATTTAAACAACTTAAATTATAAATACTACAGTTTCACAGCTACACTTTATAACTGTGCAATACTTCAGCTTTTTATCTTAAGACTCACTCTATTATGACAGCAGTTTTACTATTTAGGTCTAAGCTAAACATCAAAGTAGTCTATTTATATATCAGATTATTGGGTCCACATTTCTCCTAGTCATAACAAAATCATTAACAGCAATATCCAATTTCAGTTCATCATTTAATAATTTAAGAACCAAATCTGGCAAGACATCTTCCTTCACCATTCTAAGTCCATAAATTCTGATCTAGGGTGTAATCAAAGGTGGAGAAAATAAATGATGATTATGGTCAGTATTACTCAGGTTCTCCTTACTTTGCAGTGAACTAATAGTGAAAGCACTTACATTGGTCAGAGTAACATCTCTTGCCTCTTCCAAGGTTTTTTCCTTTAAAACTTGTATATTTTTAGTTTTCCTCACTCCCTGTTTTTTTTTTGTTTGTTTGTTTTAATTTTCCCCTGTGCACTACAAGACTCTAAACCTTTTACTTTTCCATTGGCCACCTTCTTTTTACTACCTACCTAATCTTTACTATTATGTTTACCTTTTTTAGTTTATTGATAGCCTTTCCAGACAAGGGATCAAGTTTGGGAATTGCCTCTAAATCATTAGTTGAGGTAATTCCCTTATCTTGAGCTTGCACTATCTTGCCTATTGATTTCCTCTTATCTACTAATATATCTACAGGAAAATCAATTGATGAAAAATCTGGTCTAATAGGTGCTGGACTATTCAGCATAGAAGCATCAACATTAACACTCCCACGTTTTATAGATATTGAGGAGGACACCTTCAGGGGATGTATTTCTTTTAGGATCCTAATAACATCATCCATCCTAGCTCTATTCACAGCTATAAGTTCCTTGAGTGAGTCAACTCAGTTCTATTTATAATTAACTGTTCACAGAGCATAAGATTATCAGCATATTGGTTTTTAAGGACCTTAATTATATTTTCACTAAGAATACAAGGAGTATAGGCCAGATTTGGACCACTAGTACTTCTATTTAATAGTGATTGATTAAATGTCTCCAAATCATGCAGATAATTATTTATACTGTCATTATCCAGGGAACTCATTGTTTTTAAATGTTGCGACCCATCTGCAAGTGAATGGATTAGGTCAACAGAAGAACAATTATTCCTCTGTATGTCAAATTGTTTGAGCCCCTGGACATTGATTTCCAGTTTACTTAAAACTTCCTTCAAGATTGATTTACAGACTTGATATATTTCCTGGTTATGGTTAGCCCCACTATTAACCTCCTCATTTCCAAGCTGTGCCATCTCATTATCTATCTATCTAGTTTTTGTTGACCAGGTAAGTGCACTAGACAAATCCTGCCTATTTTCAGGCACGACCCAGGGAAGGGGGATACAGATGAATGCCAACTGATCTTGAACCAGATTAAGCTGTTGGTGGTATTTTTAGTGATCAAAAAATCTGGATAGTTGCTCAACTCTGTCATTCTGTACATTCTGCATCTCATAGCAGAGCAAAATTCCTTTTTCATCAACATTCCCAGTTGCAGAAAATATCAGTACTTGCTCCTTAATTTGTTGCTCATTATATACACCATTACAGTTATCATCTGTACTAATAGAATTTTTCAAAACTGGAGAGAGAGAGAACATCTGAGCTTATATTCTGATTATTATAAGTACCAAATTATGATTTATGAGAACTAGACGTACATGACTTTAAGAACTGAGTAGCGGTAGAAGTAAAATTCAGAGGATGTGGGGGTGAAGATAGAAAATCAGTAACTTCTTGGTTTAATTTAACCTTATCTTTGAAAAATGCTTCACTGAGGGACTGTTGTTTAAGTTTAGGTTTTGTTAAAGCATTCTCTATTCCCTTCAATTTAGCCTTTGAAGTTGACAGAACAGAATTCTTTGCAGCGTGATTAGCAAATTGTTTGGTCCTTCCTCTCTTATCCTTGGGTCTAGTACCAGTTAAAGCACTATCTATGGGATAAAAATCACCACTAGTACCAGAAGCACCCATAACTGGCACAGAAACACAATCCGTGCCAGAAATTAGTTCAATATTACCCATGATAACAAAATCTGAATTACCATTAATTAAGGTACATTGATTCCTGATAAACACCATTTTCAGCACCTTAACAGTTTAACTCTTTTATTTATGGCAAGAGTAAAGAATAAAAAAAATAAAACATGGCACTAATATAAAATTACTAATATAGAATTACTAAAAGTTAGTTTCCTAGTTTCTTCAGATTAGCACCTAATTATTCCAACAATACTTGTTCAATAGTCAATAAACATCAGATTACCCACTGAGTGCAAAACTGAACACAGGGATAAAAAATGATGATTTTCTTAGTCATACATACATTCCTATAAAATATAGTGCAATACTTTTTAAACTTTTAAATTCTTATAAAATCAGTTAATATGCACCATTTATAATATTGATTATAATGTCCTTTTTTCTGATATAGCTGAAATACTTCACAAGTTCCTTCAACTTTTCAGCAAAAGCGTCACTATAGCCCACTTAATCATGGTCAGGCAGGATTATAGTCCAAAGTCATTCAAAGTGTCCCTCACAGCTGAAGCTGAAGATCTTGTGCCACAGTGCTACTCCCCCTTTCCAAATTCCAGCTCTTAATTCTGTAGGAAACACACCCAGAGTATTCCCCTTTTTATTGCACGAGGGACGTCTAGAAGCAAAATTTTTCAGGATGTTGTAAAGTTCCTCTGATTGTTCCAACACACCAATTCCTATATCCACTGAGAGAAAAAGAGACAAATGCGAGAATTTTGCTAAAACATATAAAGCCGTCTCCCTTCCTCCCGTTATCCACCAACAAATAACAATGAAATTTAACTAACTAAAAAAATATGAATAGTGATATAAATGGGAGCTCATGCAGCATCTTAGCACCACTCAAAGTATATAAGAAATAAATTACAATTCTAAATCAATAAATAAAAAGAGCCACTAATTGCGATCTTACTTGCACTTGTATATCAAATTACTTTATAGCCCCACCAAGAATCTGAGCAGTACTGTGAATGCTTCATTTTCTCCACTTTCTACTTGCCAACTGCAACTTTAGATTGTTTAAAATAGATTTCTTTATAAAGTGGGATCAAATTATTCTCCAAGCAGTTTGAAAACAGCGCAGAACGACGTTCTGTTTTACTGTCTTACCAGTATAAATCTCAGTTCCACTGAAGCAACAGATTTACTGAAACTAGAAAACAAGTAAAAAATGACAAAGCCAATTTAAAAGAAAAGCACTACTAGACAGCTACCTGGTTACAGTAATATCCTGGTATTTCAGTGTGAGCTCCAAGATCTCAAAGCCACATTATCAATAGAGAACAGAGTGCTCAAATGAAAAAGAGTACATGCATGCTAGTTTTAAGTTACTCAGCAGCCACTTTCACAATCAGCACCAATTAGCACAACTGAAAAAGGTGCGTGCAGACAAATTTATGAATGAATTTGGCAACTGTTTTTGGCAAAAGCACCAATTAGCACCAATTGACACAGTTAAGCCTTGACTTAGATATAAAAGAAACAGAGTTACTAATTACAGTCTCATTTACTCCCCTTGTTAAAGTAATGATATAATTAATACAACTTATTTCTAGCAATGGTTGAAATTTACACATTGCTGTATTAAAGGAGAAATGGCTTCTTAATTCCACACCAACACTTTTAGGGCAACAATTATAAGCCCATATACTAAAAACTGTCCCCCCAAAAATATAATAAAACAGAATAGAACAAATGAAACAAATAAAAATGTTTCTTAAAATATTCACTTAAAAACAAACTATGGTAGAACAATACTGCATTCCAGTTGCTAAAAACCACATCCCTAAATAAATGATGTGATTTATATGATTTATGTGATTTATAACATCCATGGAGTTTGGCAAGGTGAAATATACATTCCTCTTCCAAGGAACCACACTGTCTTCAGCAGAGAGGCTCTTGCCACACAGCTTTCCAAAGGCTGCTGCCTCCTCCTCTCTATTTCAGGAGCAGGCTCTGCCACAGCCCGGACTCCAAAATGCCAGTCTCAGAGTGAGCCTCTGCAAGAGTTCTTCCACTATACAAACTGCAGCACAAGTTGAACTGATAAGGTGCTGATTTTAAAACTGCTACCACAAGTTTTTTTTCTACCAAATTTTATTTATGAAAAAATGACTCACAATCAAGGCAACAATGACATACCTGCAATAGGTAGAAAACTAGCGTATCAGCATCCTGCTGCTTCTGCTCGCCTCACAGAATAGCATACAGCTGCACCTCCTGTCCAAGTCACTGCAGGCAGACTCATGTGGGGGCTTGCCTTCCTTTCTTTGGAATATTCCAAACTATGGTGATGGCGGATCACGCGTGGTCCTGCCATCCCAATCATGCATGCTCCACGAGGGGCCTAACTCACATTTCCATGTCATTACAGGCATGCACACATAAGAGTCTTGTCCTCTTACCTTGAACTATTCAGGACTATGGTGAAGGTGGACCATGTGGGGTCCCACCACCCATCAATGGGTCTCGCTATCATTATCATGGATCATGTCATACTACAGCACTGGTGGACCTGTGGGAGGGTCCCACCATCCCAAAACAAACATGCCCACAATGGACATTACTTATTGCTCAGATGCATTTCTCTATTATCTACAGGCAGTCTCAAGTGGGCGTTGTACCTTCTTACTTCAGATCATACCATACTGGCAAACCCATGTGGGGATCTCGCCATCCTGAATCCATTGTGGCCCATGATGGGGCATTTCTCATTTCTCAAACATATTTCCATCTTCACTAAGGCAGACCCATATGGGGGACTTACCTTCTTTAGTCTGACCACCTGAGACCTACTCTTATTGTCTGAGCATTCAAACACTGCATACATTAGACCAACAAAGAGGTCCTATGCTCTAGCTAGCTACATCCGGACCTACCTTACTTCATCATTCATTCACTTCTTCTACTGCAATACACTTTCCTTTTGCTCCAGTTCCTGCCCTAGTTTCTATGCCAGACATCTACTTGGAGCACACCTCAATTCCTTGGTCATCGTAGGACAATTTCTCCTTTCTGACATGGTACTCAATCATACCCTAATGTTTCAATGGATGTACAACAGCCATGCAAGCCTCCCAGCTGGGCTACACTCCAACCTTATCTTTATTCCCAGCCATGCAACGTTCCTGACTGTTTCATCATCTACGATTTCTATGTACCTCAACATTTGCAATTTTGACATACATTCCTCAGCCTTGTGACTATACACCTACACTTTACATCTGCTTCACCCTCAGCTACCTTGGACATGGAATAACCATCATCTCTCCATCCAGACATCATTCCAAGTTGGATCCCTTCATCACTGGTACCTCTGTCTTCAGTGTTGACTTCTGCATCATCGACCTCAGAAACAGAACTCTTCGACCAGCAAATCAGACTGAATCTTTGGACATTACCATATCTAAAACCTTAGCCACATTTAGGATTATTCTCCTCTTAGCATGCCTAGAAGATGGGCAGGACAGTAGCCATGGGTCCTAGGAGTTTTCCCCCAAGGGGGGGTTTCCTCTCCTGCATGCTACTGGTCACACTCTTTGGAGTTGGAGGAGATAATCACTACAATAACTCTTGTTTTGGGACTTAAATCATACACCTACCCAGTATCCCAGAGAGGGTGGGATATAGAGAAATAACAAAGTTTAAGTTATAAACATCAAGTATATACCATTCAGCTCACAAGTATACACAAGCACTGAGCTATGTACCACACACTGAATTGGAAGGCTTTAGCCTGAGGTTCAATGGAAGGGAATAGCTCCTCCCATATCCCCTTCTTAAACCTCAGACTTCTGCTTGCTCAGCTTTGAGCATTTTGAAACACCCTCCATCCTCACCTGCCTCCTCCTCCTTTTCTGCCACTCTTGCCTCACCCTCTGTGCTGGGGGTTAAATCTTACACCTACCCAGTATCCTACACAGAGGGTGGGATATAGAGAAATTACAAAGCTCAAGTTATAAACATCAAGCATATACCATTCAGCTCACAAGTATATGCAAGCACTGAGCTATGTACCACACATTGAATCATTACCTGGGCTATGCTTTGGAGGATTGATCACTGCCCCATATAAAAAAGGTTCTATTAGTTCCATACACAGTTGCAGGCAGCACAAGGACAAATATTAATGTGAGATGACAACTGAGTTGGGCTTCTGAATGCTACTTACTGTACTCAACCCTTACCACAGAGGTCCACTGGCCCAATGCATTGGAGGGTGATGGGAAGGGGGGGAGGAGGAAGGAAGGAAGCAGATTGTGGGTGGGAAACAGAATTCTCCAGCAGTTACCATGAACCACTTTATACCACTGGGTGAGGCTTAGTCACTTGACTCTTCCAGAGAAGGCAGCAAGCCAGTCACTGTGAAGGACCAGGCAGCTTGTGAGACATACAGTAGGGTTGAGGGTAAGAGGAAGACACAGAGTAGGGTAAAAGGAGTAATGAAGGTGGCAAGTAGGATATGTATAGTCAGGGATTCTATGGTGAGGGGTGTGGAGAGGGTAGTGTGCACAGATGGGACCACAAGGGGGAGGTCAGACACCTTCCTGGAGCATCAGCCTACAGGGATGAGGCAAGGAGATGTAGTCTGATAGTCATAATAGGGAGTGGCAACATGTCCTGGTCCACTTGGGTATAAGCAACCTGGCATACCATGATCTGGATGTTGTTAAATCATCTTCTGAAAGCTAGGAAGGGAGCTGAAGAGGAAGCCAGCCTTTTTGGAAGTGCCACCTGTGTGGGACAGGGAAGAGGGAGTCACTCTGCAGAGGGTAGAGTGACCAGTGAGGTGCCACAGGGGTTGGTGTTGGGTCCGGTCCTCTTCAGTGTCTTTATCAGTGACATTGCAGAAGGCCTAGAGGGGAAAATATGCCTGTTGGCTGATTACATGAAGCTCTGCACCAGGGTGGGCACACCAGAGGGAGTGGATAGGATGATGAGAGAGCTGCAGAAGTTTGAGGACTAGTCAAGGGATTGCCAGTTGGAATTTAATGCTAAGAAGTACAAGATTATGCACATATGGTACAAAAACCCAGGAACAATTTATCAACTGGGGGGAGAGGAAATAGAATGCTCCAAGCAGAAAAGAGACCAAGGGGTTATCATCTCTGATGACCACAAGGTAGGTAGGCAGTGTGACTAGGTGGCAGGAAAAGCAAACAGGATGTTGGGATGCATTGGCAGGAAAATCACCAGCAGGAAAAGGGAGGTCCTAATTCAACTATACAGGACATTAGTGATGTCACACCTCAAGTACAGTATCCAGTTCCTGAGGCCTCACCTATGCAAGGACATAGATAGGATGGAGGCGGTTTAGAGGAGGGCAACCAAGATGGTGCACAGATTACATCACAAACCCTATGAGGATAGCCTGTAGGACTTAAATATGTACTCCCTATAGCCAGCCCAGTGGTGCTGAGGGTAGAGGTACTAGATGCCATACCTCACATCATGCCCATGACCCAAGTTCAGGAACAAGCTCAGGCACCAGGGGTCAGCTGGAGAGGGAGAGGATCGAGCATCCCATGGACTGCTCTCCTGTCCCTGGGAAGGGATCCAGGGTGTCTCCAGCACAGTAGAGACCCCCAGTGGAGGCTGGGGGTACAATTGGCATGGAGCTGCTAAGGGGAGGAGTGCAGAAGATGTCTATGGCTCAGCCATGCTGGGGGGAAACAACAAGCCTAAAATCTTGTGCCTGGATAGGCGATAGATCCCCTCTGGACCACATCACCGTAAGCCCAATACCGGGCCCTTGTTTCCACCCCTCTGTCCTTCCATCACCATGGCTGGCACACTAGATTAATAGATAGAGCACTGGAGTGGAGGCAGCCCTACCTTAGTGGGCTCAAAGCTGGGGGGGCTCAGCAGGCAGGAGGTTGGTGGAGGGTGACTACCTCTGAGGAGACAGGACCTCAGGTGGGTGGTAGAGTGATAGTCAGTGAACAGGGGCAGCCCAATAGAGTTCCAGGATATGGAGCCAAAAAACAGAATCCACAAAAAAATCTAAAACTATGTACCCCCGGAGGAGAGGAGGGAGAGGTGGGATATGACTGAGACATTTAAGTACCTCACAGGGAGGAATAAGGAGCAGGAAAGTATACTCTTCCAAAAAAAAGATGTTTGAGGATAAGGGGACATGGGATGAAACTGAAGGGAAGGAGGGAGGGAGGTTTAGAGGGAAAGTAAGGAAGTACTTCTTCACGGAGAGGGTGGTGGACAAATGGAACAGCCTGCCAGAGGAGGTGGTGGGAGCAGAAATTATTACAGGATTTTAGAATGCATGGGATAGGCATAGTGGGATACTGGTAGTCGGGAGAAGGGTGCAACTCAGTTCCGGGGTAACTTGAAGAAGCACTGTCACTAGCACTAATGGGCAGACTAAGTGGGCCGAAGGCCCTTATCTGCCAACAACATCTACGTATCTATATATGAGAAGGGTGAGGCAGGAGGAAACTGAGGCATTCAATACCTGGTTGAAGGAGTGCCTTGGGGTGAGGGATATGGATTTGTAGGTGAGTGGGAAAAATTCTGAAACTGAAGGCTATTCAAGGGAGATGACTTTCGTCTTATGAGGGATGGGACAAGTGCACGGGGACAGAAACTTGACATCTATATGGACAATCTTTTAAATGCAAGGTACCCCTTGGAATGTGGTGGGATCAGGGTTAACCTTGTGGAGACTCCCACAGAAAGGGAAATAGTACTGGGGAAGTCAGCAGTGGCATTGGCAAGGAACAGATAGATGAAGAGAGGGTGGGCAGGGGCAGCAACAGACCAGCTAGCAGAGGGGAAATAGGCAAATTGAGAAGTGTGGGGCTGACATTGTGAGGGTATCAGGTAAGAAGAGAATGATTAAGGTGGGTGCATGGAGGGATGGTCTGCCTCAATGCCAGAAACTTGAACAATAAGATCAGTGAGCTGCAGGCAATGGTGGCAGAAGCTAAGTTAGACACGGTGGCCATCACGGAGATGTGAGCCAATGGGAACAATGACTGGGATGTAACAGTTCCAGAGTACACCTTGTTTAGGAGATATGGGGAAAGGGAAAGGGAAAAGGGGGAGTACAGGTAGCCCTGTATATTAGGGAAGGTATTGAGGTTACAGAGGTTAGGACAATTAAAAAGAAGGGAAGGGGAGCAGGGTTGATCTGGGTACAGCTAACTTCAGTTATTAGAAAGCTTCAGTTAGGGGTGATCTACAGACCATTGGGGCAAAAAGAAGAGAGGATAAGGAATTGGGGGAGGAAATCAGTAGGGGAGCAACAAAAATAGGAATCTACTGCTAGTGGGGACCTGCACCTGCCAAACATGGGATATCCCTGCATCCAACAGCACCAGGAGTCGAGCACTACTGGATTTATTGCAGGACTGCTTACTGGTGCAGCTAGTCAGGGAACCCACATGGCAGGACACAATTCTTAACTTGTTACTAATGATTTCTGAAGTGAAGTGGTACAGTCAGGGAATCTTTGGCATCCAGCAACCACAACACTGTGTGGTGCAAAGTGGCAGTGGGGTACACTGGTCCCCCCCCCCCCCACAAGGGCAGTGGTTCTGGACTGTGAATTAGTTGATTCTGGCCAGATTATGGATCTAGCTAGAAAGAGACCAGTGGGTGTAGACCAGATCAAGGAAGTAGAGGAGAAATGGTGTAGTATCAAAGGGGCACTTCTGGAGGTGACTGAATCCTGTACAAGGAAGATCACTAAAACAAACAAGTGGAAAAGGATGTTCTAGTTTGGCAAATAGTGAGGGTGGCTGTGAGGGAGGAAAAAAGGGCCTTTACTAGGTACAAGTGTGGGGGGGTGAGGAAGAATAGCTAGAATACCAGGCTAGATTGAAAGAGGCAAATGCAGACATGGAGCTATGAATTGCCTAGGGTGTAACAGGTGGGGAAAATAATTTTTAGGTACATCCAGGAGAAAAGGAAAACAAGTAGGACATCAGACTAGCGGGGGGGGGTTGAAGACAGTGAGCAGAAGGCAGACGTACTGAACAATAATGTCTGTTCAGTATTCATGGCAGAGAACAGCAGACCTCTACCAGAGATCAGTATCAAGGCCACCACATGAGGGTACAGGAAATGGGCAGGGTAGAGATAATGGCCAAATGGGTGAGGAAGGGATTGGAAACCCTCAGGTAGATAAGGTAGCATATCCAGATGGTCTCCACCTACAGCTACTTGGGGAAATGGCCACATGATTGGTGGTATTGTTGAACCAGCTATTTAATGACCTCCTGAAATCTAGAGAAGTGTCAGCAGATAGAAGCTTCACTATTCTATTACCACTCCTCGTGGGGGGGGGCGTGAGAATCAGGACAACTACTGACTTGTCAGTCTTACCTTCATTGTAGTTATGCTGAGGGAGACTATAGTCAAAGAAAGTTTAGGAGTCTACTTAGAGGACAACAGACTGCAGGAGAGCAAGCAGCATGAGTTTGTGTCAGGGAGGTCATGCCAGACCAACCTGATACTGTTTTTAGCTGGATCACTATGGTGATAGACAGAGGACAGGCAGTAGATTTGCTCTATTTTCCCTTCAGCATGGCCTTCAATTTGGTAAGATATGGGAGGATGCTGAAAAAGTTGGAGGGCTTGAAAGTGGAGAAGAATTTGGTTGGGTTGGAAGGAAATTGGCTAGGGTGTAGGCAACAGAGGGTAATAGTGAACAGGGCCAGTTATGGCAAGAGGAGTTTATGAGTGAATGCTGCAGGGATTGGTCCATGGACCTGTCCTGTTCTATACAGTATGTTCATGGTGACATAGGGTTAGGTATCCAGGGCAAGATGTGTCTCTTTGTCAGTGACACAAAGCTATGCAGTAGGGTAGATTATAAGGATGGGGTGAGGTAGCTCCAGATGGACCTAGAAAATGGGAGTGCTGGTCAAAGTTCTGTCACTTGAGATTAAATGCCAAGAAATGCAAGATAATGTACTTAGGGAGAAGGAACCCCTGCACAGAACACTGAATGGGGGGGGGGTAGACTGGCCACTACAACAGAGGAAAGGGATATTGGGACCATCATCAGAGACACATTTAAGGAAATGAGTCAATGTGTACAGTAAGGCGCTGAGGATGCTGGGGTGTATGGGATTGGTTTTGTTAATAGGAAAGATGAAGAAACACTGCCACTATGCAAATTCCTACTGAGGTCTAATATGGAGTACCAAACTTAGTTCTGGAGTCACCATCTGAGAAAGGACATAGACAGATTGGAGTCAGTGCAAAGGAGGATCACCAAGATGATCCAGGGCCAGCAAGGCAGATCATACTAGGAACAGTTGGTGGCCCTAAATATGTACTCACTGGAGGCTAGGCACAAAAGTGGGAGTATGATAGAAACATATATGTTTCTGAGGGGTATAAGCAGGGTGAATAGTGAGGACCTGTGTATTAGAAATAAGGATATAATCAGGCATCTATGGCATATATGACATAAATGGAGATTAATGGGGGGGCAAGTTCATGAGGGAATTGATTGTGTTTTACTTCATAGTTGGGGAGGTAGAGCTGTGAAACAGAATGCCTGCAGAAGTGATGGGGACAGGTACCCTAAAGGGCTTTAAACAAGGCTGAGACAGGGCAAGGGGACTCATTGTCCCTGGGGGCACCATCATGCAGAAGGGTGGGGAAGGGAGGGAAACAGGAGACAACACGTCAGTACATTAGGTCAGTGGAGTGAGGCAGTATAGTCTGGGTAGACTTCATGGACCATCAGACTGCTTCTGCAATTGGATTCCATGTCTTCTGTGTTTTTGGTTTTTTCATGCAACATGATCATCATTGTTGGGAAGATGGGGATTCGGGACCAAAACAAATACAGGGAGTTATTGGATGGAAAGGTAGGACTTGAACCCTTGCAAGCTGGAAGTATTCCTCAGCTGGAGAGGGAGTTTATTTCAGGTGTCTGGTGCTGCAAATGCAAAGGCCTTTCTACCAAATTAATACTTCATCCTGGGAATTGAGAAGGTAAGTGAGGCACTCTTGTTTGGCCTGATGCCCCTTTGCTGCTTTGAGGACCTCTTCTATAGTTATTTGTTGGAAGTTAACATTTGGCAGATCATGTGGGTCAGGCTCTGGGCTGCTTGATGAGAGAGAGAGAGAGAATGCTCACTGGGCCTGGGTTTCAAGAAGCAGATTTTCATTCTTGCAGCCCCAGGCTCAGCTCCCAACACCTAAACCCTCATACATATGAGGCACTGATTATGTACCCAGAGCACCCTCTGCATTATGACTGCCCAGCAGCCCTTGTAGTCCTCCCACTCCCTCAAGCAATGTCCGACCTGTGTGTTCATGTGTGATGTGCTTTAGTGCTAGTTAGGTTGTTTGGAAACTGTTGATTCCATTCTGCTGTGGATGTCAAATAATCAGAATTTCTGATTCTGCCTCTGATTCTGTTTCAGTGCCAGCTAAGGCTCTGGAGGCAGAATTGAAAATTCCAGTTCTGCATCTGACTCCACATCTTAAACCCCTCTACATCCAGTAAGCAAAACATCTGACCACAAAATAACCCATTAGTGGGTCAGGAAAAAACCCCCCCTTGTCCTCTCTCCCCTTACATTTAATTTGCCACTGCTGCTGCTGCTGCAGGTGTCCACTCCAGTCTTCTGTGCTGATTCAGGCAGGAAGAGGTAGTAAGAGTCTGGTGACTTCAGCTTCAGTTCTTTCTGACCTCTTGTTCAAAAACATGACACTTTCCCCAATAAGCCTCCAAGCTCCCCTCTCCCCTTAACTGGGTCCCCTGTCCCTAGCCTGACTTCCATCTAGGCCCTAAACATGAGGTTAAAACATGTATTTATTTTCTATAAGTCCTTCTGAGGAAGACCCAGTCCCCGATCCACCACTGTAGTTGCCTTGACTAGTGGACAGCATTAACATTAGTGCCTGCCTGTCGCAGTCCAGCTCCTTCCCTTCCCTTCTCCACTCCACTTCTGTTACCAAATACCTCCTAGAAGCCCCAGTTTTCCCTGAGTAACATGAGATGGTTGACCTAAAGAAAGCCTTGGGTCACCCCACCATACTCCTTACTCAGTAAAGGGTCTGATACAGCCTATTATCCTTTAGGTCAGCCACCTCACTCTGCTACTTCTGGAATGGTTTTTAGTATCAGTAACTGTGTGGGGAAGACAAGGGACTGGGGCTGGTAGCAGGCACTAATGCCAATGCTGCCCACTAGTCACGACAACTGCTGTGGTGGATTTTGGACCTGGCTCTTGTTAGAGGAACTAATAGAAAAGAAATACAGACTTTGACCTCAGGATGGGGACCTGTGAGAGAGTCAGACTGGGGGCCAGAGGACTCAAATTAAAGTTGGGGCTGGGAGGCATGCTGCAGAGGAGGTCATGTCATGTTAAACTAGGGGTCCGGAAGAATTGAAGGTGTAGTTGAGGGATACTGACTGCCTTCTCCAGTCTCAGCAAGCGCAGAAAACAGGAGGGGACCCCAGCAGCAGGCATAGCAGACATAGTAAATTAAAAATAAGAGGAAGGAGACATGGGTGGAAGGGGGGATTTTGTTCAGGCCCAATAAAGGGTGCCTTAGTGTTTGTACTGAATGGGGGCAGGTTTTATAAAATCAACAGTATTTACATGCAAAATCAGAATTGGATCCAGGTTTTTTTTTTTCAAATTTGGATCTGTGGCATTGAAACACAGAAACATAGATTTTGTCAGCAGAAAAGGACCTTCGTTCCATCCAGTCTGCCCCTTGTCCCTGCTTATTCCATAACTACTGATGCTAGTCAGTCATAGGTGTCACACTCTCCCCATTCCTTTACCTAATATGCACCTTTGTTTATCCCTTGCATGCTTGAAGCACCACACAGTCTTTGCCCCCACTACCTCCTCTTGCACACTGTTCCAGTCATCCACCACCCTTTCCATGAAGAACTATTTCTGCACATCTCTCCTAAACTTCCCTCTTAGCTTAACTCCATGCCCCATGTTCTAGTGCCTTTCTTTCTCTGAAATAGATCCTCCACTTGCAGTTTGTTCACTCCCGTGAAGTACTAGTAGGTTTGGATTAGAGAGTGGAGGAGTGCAGTCTCACCATGTTTCAAGTGTGTTTTCAGGATGTAATCACATTTTTGACAGTTTATGTTTCCCCACACAAGAAACAAGAAGTAGGCCATGTTAGGAGGCTGGAAGCTGGGACACAATGATGAACAATCAACTGGGAAGGAGCTGGCTGACAGGAAGTTAACATAAATTTGATTAGCAACTAGCATCCCATCGTGTGGGAGAGACAGAGGAGGAGCAGAGCATCTGATGTGGGGACATCTGCAGGATGTCCATAGAGTAACCACCAGTCCAATGGAGACAATGGTTGTGGAACACCAGAATAAGGTAGGAGGTGATAATATAACTACTTACTGTATACTGTGACAACCAGATTAGGGGTAGATAGTTAAAGCTTGTATTCACAGTAAATGTGTGTAGGGGTAGCAAACTCTCAGGGAAAAATAGGATGGTTAAGAATGGGAAAGCAAGATGCACCCTATCTAGGGTAGGTTAACCAGCTAGCTGCAGCGAAGCAAAGAGTAGGACAAGAGTACCACAGAAATAGGAGGAAGCTGGAATAGAAGGGTAAACCAAGCTTGAATAGGTACTAAGGAAATTCAGAAGTAGAAAAAGATTGTGGGAGTGGTGTACTGCAAAGGTTCTGGTGCTACATTTTTTGGGAGACCTTCTGGAGCATGAGGTGCTGTCCCATGTGTACTCACCTCTCTGGGTTATGGGCAAAGGTTGCTGGACTCTGGGCAGAATAGGTAAGGGTACAGCAGACATACTTTCCCACTCGGGGCCACCAAGTCCATCACCGCTCCTCCACAGCATGCCTAGACAGAGGCAGAATGGAAGACCTTGGTGGGCTCTGGGAGGTGGGGTGGGAAGAAGGCTCTGTGTTCCTCCACCTTTACCACTTCAGAACACCTTTGCCATACTGGTAGAACCAGGCAACTGAGAGGAGATACCCTTTGCAGAGAGATGGGAGGAGGTGGGGGATCATCAGAAGTGGAGACCTAAAAGAAGGAGGAAGGGGCCCCCATCCCAAGGGGAATCAGCTGCTGGTGAGGAACACTACTGTGAGGATGACAGACTTGGGAACTGGGTGGACTATAAGGATGTGGCATCCCTGACTGGTGCTTAGGCTTGGAGGGATGTAATGTGTATTCAGAATACAACTGGGACAGTGGGAGCTGGGAGGGAGTTAGACATTATCTCCCATCCTTGGAAAAATCACCTGGCAAAGATAAAAGATATGCATAGTGCAGAGAAACTACAGGGGGCTGAGGAGGGATGTCAAGCAGGTAGCACGCACAGTGGCTTTTTTCAGAGGTGCTGTGTACAGCCCGGGAGAGGCAAGGGTACTCCACACCAGGGAATTTTAATAATTGGTTGAAGGTATGGTGCATGGAGGAGGGCTTTACCTATATCGGGGACTGGGGACCAGTCTGGGAGGATATGGGCTTCTGTTAAGGAGACAGCCTGCATCCTCCTAGGAAGGGAACCATAGTTCTTGGTGGGAGTTTTAAATACTACTTGTCTGAGCATTTGAACTAGCTGGGGTTGGGGGGGGCAGAGTAAAACCAAGGAAGACAACTATGCTTCCCTGGATGGAAAAGTGTCAGGAAAGGAGGGTCTGAGGAGAAAAAAATCACCTAGTGCAGAGGTGCAGAAAGGCAGGGACTTTGACAAGATGGAAGAAAAGGGGGCTATAGCTCAATCAGAGGAGGATAGAGGATTGACAAAAGCCAGGAATGGTGAAAGTAGGAATGAGGAGGTGAGTGGGGGTGGGGCTTCAGAGAACAATACAGGCAGGAATGGGAGAAAGAAGAAAGGCAGCAGGTGGGGGAACAGAAAGTGTGGAGAGACATGTGTGCTAACACAACGAGCCTTGAAAACAAAATTCCAGATCTGGAAGCCATCTGGCAAAGGCTAACCTGGGTTCAGTGTCCATAATGGAGTCATGGTACACTGAGCACCACAAGTGGAACATGGCCATACCGAACTACTCTCTGTTCAGGAGAGACAGGACAGGGAGGAGGGGTTCTATTATATGTGAAGGAAGGAAACAAGGCCATGGAGTTCCATGGCACCAAGAGGCAAAGAAGAGTCTGGAAGTGCTCTTCCTGGAGACAGGCTCTGAGACTACTGTCTATACTGAGCTAGTGTACAGACCTCCAGCACAGGACAAGGAGATGAATAAGGAACCTGGGGAGGCCATCATCAGAAAGACAAGTAAGATGGAGCTGCTGCTAGTTGGTGACTTCAGTCTGCCAGATGTGGAGTGGACCCTTCAGCTTGTGGCTTTGGCAAGGAGAAGAACTATCCTTCACTCCCTCCAAGAGGCTTTTGTCTGGCAGACAGTCAAAGATCCCACTAGGGATGGGGCAGGGCCGGATCTGATGCTTACAAACAGGGACAGCATTGCAAATGTCACAGTGGGCACTGCCGTAGGTATCAGTGTTCACAGTACACTGTTGTTCAACATACAGACAAGAGCAGAGGCAAACTACATGGGGACAAGGGTCCTGGACTTTAGAAGGGCAGATTTTAAAGAAATGAAGGGCAATTGCCAGGGAGTGGTAGAGGCATGGAGGGGAAAATAAGGGAGGGCATAATTAAAGCAATCAATCTGTGCATGAAGGAAGCTGGCAAAAGCAGAAAGAAAAATAAACTGTTATGATTCTCCAGGGAAGTAGCAAGGATGGTGACAGATAACAAGGGTAGCATTCAAGAGGTATAATGAAATGCAGAGGAAGGAGGACAGGGAGGTATAACAAACAAAGAAGAAGGAAGCATGCAAGGTGGTTAGAGTAGCAGAGATACAGAAGAAGTAATGCCAAAAGGGTCGCTAAAGGAGATAAGACTTTCTTCAGATACACAAGTGACAAGAGGAAAGCAAGGGGAGGGATAGTAAGGATTAGAACAGCAGAAGTGGGAGACTATGCAGAAGGGGACCAAGAAAAAGCAGACATTTTAAACAAGTACTTCTGGTCAGTCTTCACAGTGGAGGGAGGAGGGGATGGACAAACAGAGAGAAGCTGGACAAGGAGGGGGGGGAGCTGGATACAAGTCCATTTTCTGAGGAAAGAGTCCTGAAAGGACTTGCAGCCCTGAAGGTGAACAAAGCTATAAGACCAGATAGGACATATCCCAGGGTACTCAAAGAACTCAGTGAGGTGCTAGCTGCTCAGGTATCAGCCTGTTTAACAGCTCACTAGAAACATGCATGGTTCCGGTGGAGTGGAGAAGGGTCTATATGGTCCCTCTCCATAGGAGTGGCAGCAGAGGGGAGGTTAGCAACAATAGGCCAGTAAGTGTTTACTTGTGTGGTGGGGAAATTAATGGAAATCATGCTGAAATAAAGACTGGTAAAGTATACTGAAAATCCAGTGGGCTGGAATACCACAGGCAGCATGGATTCACAGGGGGATGGTCATGCCAAATGAATCTAATAGATTTCTTTGACTGGGAGAACAAGGAAATAGATCAGGGAAGAACAGTGGACAGAGCCTACCTTGACTGTAGTAAGGTCTACAACACTGTACTGCACAGGAGGCCGATTAGAAAGTTGACCAGCCTTGGAGTGGGACCCAAGGTGGTGAACTGAGTTGGAAACTGGTTAACATATAGGAAACAGAGGATGGTGGTTAATGGCACTCACTCTATGGATGAGAGTGTGACCAGTTGGGTACCACAGGGCTCAGTACTGGGACCAGTCCTCTTCAAAGTCTTTGTAGGAAACATTGCAAAAGAACTGGAAGGGAAGATATGCCTTTTTTGCAGATGACACCACAGTCTACAATGGTGTGGACATTCAGGAGGGGGTGGAGGAGGGGTTCTATTATATGTGACTGTACTGACAAAAGATGGCAGAAAAGGAGGAACTGCTACTGGTGGTAGACTTCAACCTGCAACATGTAGATTGAAGCCTCACACCAGTTGCTTCAGTTAGAAGCAGAGACATCCTGGACTTTCTGCAGGGGGTGTTCCTCAGGCACCTAGTCAGTAAACCTGCTCTTGATAGGTACTCATTAACAGGAACAGTATTGCAGACATCAAGGTGGGAGGCCACTTGGGGACCAGTTATTACAGCGTGGTTCAATATAAGGGCAGCAGCAGAATCAAACCACACAAGGGTGAGGGTCCTGAACTTCAGGAGGGCAGAGTTTATAAAGATGAGCGAATGCCTCAGGAATGACCTAGCTGGGGGGAATTACCAGGGTGGTGTAGAGGAACAGCTGTTGCTAATCCAAAAAAGCTGTGCCTAGTAAGTGAGTTGGTGCAGGGTCAGTGGTGTACACCTCCAAACAGTCAAACCAGTATCCAACCAGACCTTCACTCAGAAGTAAGGAATGGCAAGACAAAATGTCAGATTTAAAGGCAAAATGCCATTTTATTTTCCTGTTTCTTGGCACATTAAACAAAACTTGTTAAATTAAGAAACAGATAGTCAAATGCACTTCCCCAGTGATTCACTCTGCTAGAGCTTCCTCGGGGGGTCTGGGGTGGAGGAACAGTGGGTAAAGTTAAAAGGGAGCATTGTAATGGCAAAAAAAGTCTGCATCAAACAAGTGAGCAAAAGATGAAAAAGAGCCCTCTCTGGTTCTTGAAGGAGGTGGCTGAAAAGGTAAAGGCTAAAAGGATAATATTCAGAAGGTATAAGAAAACACAGAGGGAGGAGAATACAGAGGTGTAGCAAGTGAAACAGATGGAAACAAGAAAAGCAGAAAGGAATGTAAAGGTGCAAACTGAAGAGAGAATATCCCAGGAGACAGTAAAAGGAGACAATGCACTTTTTATGTATGTAAGTGAAAAGAGGAAGATGAGGAGTGGGATTGTCATGTTAAAAAGGGAAGGGGAGACTGTAGAGGGGAACCAACAAAAAGCAGGCATTTTGAACAATTATTTTTGTTTAATTTTCACAGGGGAAGGAGAAGGGGAGAGGCCACAAAAAGTAACACAAGCTTTGGAGGTAGGGAGGTGGACACTAGTCATTTTTTTATAGGGGGAACTCCTGAAAGGAATCACTTATCTGATGGTGGACAAAACAATGGGGCCAGATGGGGTGAATCTGGGGGGTTGAGGGAGCTCAGGAAGATACTGGCTACTCCTCTGACAGTTCCATATAACAGCTCACTGGAAATAGGAGTGGTTCTGTGGGACTGGAAGAGGGTGGATGTAGTCTAACTACATAGACGTGGTAGCAGGGAGGAGGCTGGCAATTGTAGGCTAGTGAGCCTGACACTGGTGGTGAGAAAGTTAATGGAATCACTGCTGAAGGAAAGGACTGTGGAATATCTTAAAACCAGTGAATTACAAGACTTGAGGCAGCATGAGTTCATATGAGGAGGGCACGTCAAACAAATCTGATAGATTTCTTTACCTGTGTGACAAAGGATTTAAATCAGGGTGGAGTGGTGGATGTGGCCTGCCTAGCATTCAGTGAGGCTTTCAACACCATTCCACATATTGTCAGAGACTACTAAGCCAGCTGGGTTTCTTAGAATTGGGTCCAATGGTGGTACACTGGATAAGAAATTGGTTAGAGGTTAGTGACAGAGGGGGGAGGTAAATGGAGTTCACTACAAGAAAGGGAGTGTGACCAGCAGGGTGCCTCAGTGAGCAGTGCTGGGACCAATCCTCCAATGTCTTTATAAGTGACATTTCAGAGGAGCTAGAAAGGAAGGTCTGCCTCTTTGTGGATGACACCAAAATCTGCAATAGTGGGGACACTCTGGGGTGTGTATGTGTGTAAAGGATGAGCAGAGACCTGAGAAAATTAGAGGAGTGATCTAGGGTATGGCAGCTGGGCTTCAATGTGTATAAGTGCAAAATAATTCACTTAGGGCACAGAAACCCAGGAGTGGAGTACAATAATGGGTGGAGTGGTATTGATGACTACCAAGCAGGAAAGAAACCTGAACTAATCATATTGGATGACCTAAAGGTGACCAGACAATGTGACAAGGCAGTCAGGAGGCCTAGTGGGATGCTGGGGTACATCAGAGGGTCTCACCAACAGAAAGAAGAAGGAGGTGGTATTGTCTCTGTATAGACCACTGTTAAGACCACACCTAGATTACTGTGCCCAGTTCTGGATACCACATATGAGGAAGGACATAGAGTGGAGGCAGTTGAGAGTAGGGCAGCTAAAATGGTGCAAGGTCTGCATCAAAAGCTCAATGAGGAGAGACTATGTACACCCTGGAAGAGGGGAGGAAAGGGGGATATGCTAGAGATCTTTAAATACCTCATGGTAGTAAATAAGGTACGGGGGAAGTATTTTCAGAAGAAAAAGTGCTCAAGAACAAGGAACCTGCTATTAAGCTGGAGGGGAGGAAGATTCAGGAGACATGTAAAGAAGCACTTCTTCACAGCAAGAGTAGTGAATTATAGGAACAGCCTTTCAGCAGAGGTGGTGGGGGAGAAAACAGTGATGGGGTTCAAGAATGCATGGGATGGGCACAAGGAATCATAGTGGAAAGGAAGCGGGGGAGAGAGAGAAAGAGCTGTAGATCAAGCATGGTCTGTGGTAATAATGTAGGTAGGGAAAACTGGAAAGACTGACTAGGCCAAGCAATTCTTATCTGCCATCGAACTGTGTTGCACAGGGATCTTGGGAAACTCAGGGAGTGGCCAAAAACATGACAGTTGGGGTCCAAAGCCAAAAAGGGCAAAATCATGCATCTAGGGCATAGGAATCTTGGCTCTGAGTATAGGATGGGGGTAGGTACTGTGAGTCACTAGAAGAAGAAGAATCAGTATTTATATAGCACTTTTCATACACAGTGTATCCCAAAGTGCTTTACAAGCAATGCTAGACTGGTAGTGAAGTAACTGAATGTGTAGTGGTGGCCATATCACACATCAACACCCACACACAGCCTTGACATTTGCATGAACCAGTTTTATGGGAAGGGGAATGTTGGCCAGGACACTGGGAATGTCCCCTACTCTTTGCAAAGAATGCCCTGGGTTCTTTTACTTCCATCTGGTCACCCACCAGGACTGTACCAGGATGATCAGAAGGAACCTCAGTTTAATGTCTCATCTGAAGGACAGCACACCCCAGCAGTACAGCACCCACTAATACTGCACTCGGGTGCCAACATTCTAGGTACGGGTCCAATTCTAGTGTGGGATGAGAACCCATGACCTTCTGGTCCAGAGGCGGATGTGCTACCAACTGAGCCACACTAAAACCAGGCAGGACATATGACATAGACAGGAAAAGGACCTAGAGGTTATCATATCTGATTACCTCAGTGTGGCAGGGCAGTGTGATAAGGCAGTGGGTAGGGCAAGTGGGATGCTGGGGTGCAGACAGAACGGGATCTCCAGCAAGAGAAAGCAGGTGATGATGGCATTATATCACTCAATAGTGCAACCCCACCTGGTGTAATTTGTCCAGTTTAGGAGACCGCACCTCAGAAGGGACATAGACAGGGTGGAGGCAGTCCAGAGGAGAGCAACTAAAATTGTGCAGGGTTTCAAGAGAAGCCTTGTGAGGAGAGACTGAGGGATCAAAACATGTATGTACTGGGGGAAGAGGAGCGTGAGAGAGGAGACATAATTGAGACCTACAGGTATATCACGGGGGGGGGGAAGATGGTGTAGGGGGGGAGTCTCTTTACAGTGTGAAAGAGCACCAGGACCAGGGGGCATGCGATGGCACTTGGGAGGTGGAGGTCAAGAGAGATGTGAGGAAATATTTATTTACTGAATGGGGGATAGATGCCTGGAACTAACTGTCAACCAAAATGGAAGGGGCTGGAACAGTTAGAGGCTTCAAGCATGCATGGGATAAACACAGGGGCATATTAGAAAAGAGGCAGAAGGGTCACTGAAGACCACACAGAGTCTGCAGAGATAAAGTATGTAGGGAACATCTGGGGCACACTGGATGGACCAAGTGGTCCTTTTCTGCCAAGAAATTCTGTGTGTCTATATTTCTAAAACGTTATGCTCATCCTGTACACACATAGATCTTGACACAGCCCTAACCCAGATATTAGCTTGTATAGTTACAGCAATAGCACTTAGAATATAATGCTCTACACTGATGGCAACATAGTCCCATTCTAGATAGGGATTAGGCTGACCTTCAGCACACCCATACCCCCTTAACAAATGTTCTTACCTTACCTGAACCTGTGAAGGAAGCAGTACCCTGACTGTGCACAAGCACAGTCCCCAGCAGAACTGTGGACTCCCCTGTGCATGCCCCTGGAGATGCTGTCCTCCTCCTTTGTGGTCCTTGATGCCCCTGCACACACCATTCTCCTTCTTCATGGCCCTTGGCACCCTAGAAGATGCCATCTTCCTTTTTGTGGTCACCACTTTTTTGTGGCCTCTCATGCAAGGGAGTGATTGGACCTGTGGGAGTTAAATAGGGAACTACTAGGACTGATTTGTCTGTAGTAGAACCTGCCCCACACCTGTCCAGAATTCCTTCCTTTCTTCTGCCATCCCTTAACCCCAGTCCCACATAAAATATGTGAAAGTCTGGTTGTTTCTGCAACAAATTAGTTAATTTTACTAATTTTATTATTTTAATTTACTGGACTGCTGATAGAGGATAGTTTGCTCATTTGAACCATTTATTTATATAATCATTGATGAGCTATATTTATTTGCTTATACTTTGTATTTATTTTGCTGTTGTTTATTTCCTTTGTATGGTGCCCTGAGTCTCAGGAAAAGGATGCCTGGAAAAATAAAATTCCTTTGCCTTGCCTAATTAAAAGTGCAATGCAAAAAAGTGCAAACTCAGCTACCTTGGATACAGAACCCCAGAGACAGAGAATATAATGGGGTGGAGGTATTAACAGACACTACAAACTCTAGTCAGAGCCAATACAGCTGCAAAATTATGTTATTGTCTCCATAGCCCCTAACTGATGTCTGGCTCCCTCACCCGCATTTCACATCCTTGGTACCTAATACCAGCTTTCTCACAATGCCACCATTCTGTTTTAAAGCATGCAAGATTAGTGAACATGGTGCAACACACAAGAATTATATATATATATATTTACCCTAATTTTTTAAGATACTTAGTTTATGATTTGCCTTATAAATGTGACATGTACAGTACCATTTATAATATATACTGGCTGAAATATAATTTCACACCAGAAGTATGAAAACACATCTCATCCAGGATTTAAAAAATACACATGACACATTTATGGGTGGTGTGGAAAAATGTCTATGTTGAAAGTTTGGATTCAAAATATGGAACATTAGATATTATGAGACACTTCTCAGTTTGTTAGTCCAAAGCAAGGGGCCTGCATATTGCATCTGAAATGTCAAAGGTCCCAGGATCTCCTTAGCTACAACCAGATAAGAAGAATGAGTTGCTATGAACTTGACAGGTGATGTATAATGTCTGGACTCCATGCTAAGCCGAGTCTGGCACGTATAAATATCTCTTTTAAAAAGGCACCATTCACTACAATGGGAATAAGGAACTTTTAGTAATTGCAAAGTTGTATGAACGTTCATTAAGACCAAATTCAGACATTTAATAACAACTGTAGAGACCTGTAAGGTGACTGAATCTTAGGTTTGCAAGAGCTCTGTAATATTTGCTATTTACAAAACTTTGTCACACCAGAACAGTCATAAATAAACAGACTTGTTTAGTCTTAAAAGGAAGTTAACCTTATGACTTTTCTAAAGATGTAACGGTTGATCAAGTACCTGGAAGCAGAATCTAGTCGCTTCAACTTAAAAAGTGTCTCAATGATCCCCAAGTTGCATGAAGTCACACTTCTTTAAGCACAGAGAAAGAAAATCATGTGCTAGGACATAAATCTAATGTTCTAAAGACTTTCCAAAAGGATTTTCTGGACCAATCTTATGTTATTCTGAAGCCTAGAATATTTTGAACAAGACTATTACTTTGTTTTGAGAAACTTTACTAAAAATATAAAACTATTTCAGGAAATACTGATCCTAGAAACATGGGAAACATTTTAAAAGACTCCATTCAATGAGACAAATCCAAAAATGTTGGTTTAAAAGTTGTATCTTTTTTGTGTAAAGAAGTTATAAAACAAGAAGAATTTAATTTATAAAAATGAATCTAAAGCAAGTGGCATGTCTTTAGGGTGGTGATAAATGTCACCCTATATCATCTGCAAGGACCAATCAGAGTTTGGTGATGATGTCACTCAGCATGGAAACATAGGCAAATTTGGCTGAACCCATTTTAGAGGTGCCTGATTCTTGGTGCTGGATAAACCCCACATTGGCTGGACTGAAAAACCTTGTTATTTTAACTGCTACTAAGCCAAAAGCCTGAAGCCACAGCTGCTTGGAACTAGCATTTGGGTTAAGCCATTGTGTCCACCAGTGGGTGCTAAGGACAAGCTTGAAAGTCTGCACAACATTGCAAAGAGGTCCAGCTACAAAACGTTTGTTACCAGAAAGGACTTTTTTTCACTATTGGATGAAGTAAGGCTCATGTTTTACTTACTAAGTTTCTGGACTGAAGTAATGTTTAAGAATTTCTGCTAAAAGCCCGGACAAGAAACTGACTTCAAAATCCTTCAATCAAGGAAAGTCTGCAGTGCTGTTGGATAACAGTGAGTCCAGAGTTATGGGCTCGAGAGCGGAAAGGAACCAAAACAGGAAAAAGTCATAGAATCTAGTTGCCAAGACAACTTTGCTGTCCAGTGGGAAATCCTTTCCTACAAACTGTTGTGCTGCTGAACTGTTCGAATCTTGCAGTCTGAAAATCCTAATAAGTGACTTTTGATGCTTCATGACATCTCAAGCAAGTAGGATCCAGCCTGCCCTGCGTCATCGATGCCAGTAGTCTACATGTTCCAGGTCTGAGGGGGAAAAGACAGAAGACTACAGCCAAGCCAAGCCACTAAAGGACTTTTATCATCCAAAATCAGACGTACTCACCAAGATTTTAAAAGCTAAAAGGAAAAAAGATCAAGTCTACAGATAACCAGAAATGTAAAAAATATTTTATTTATTTCAATTTTAATACTTTAATTTAGCATCTGGGGAGGTAACATAGTGAAAAACCTTGGGTATATAGGTTAAGCTTAAATTTAAACAAAAATGAATATATTTTGCATGCTATGAAGTTTTGAAATAAGTCTTACACAGAAATATAATCTGAAACACTAATGCAATGAGTTTGCATGTTCTTATATCTGACAGTCATGCTAAATACTAAGTATGCTGAAAGCCTAGTATATAACCAATGCCAGTTATTGTGTTGAATATTGATTATTCATTTGCAAGGCCACTGATTTACGGTGATTAAAATAATTAAATTCCATTTTCAAGACTTAAGATTCCGGAATTTCACCGGTGACTGTTACTCTAATTTTCGGATGTTACCGGGATTCTGCTATCATTCTTTTAGTATGTGCATAAATAATCAGAATTAAAGAAGGCTTAATATACAGAGCATTAAATAAAGCAAACTTAAAATAGTACAGGAAGGAATTAAAAGAAAAACACCCTTTTTTATAGATTTACTGATCTTATAGAAAATGCCAGATTCCATGAAATCTTCATTTTAACCGGTCTTCAGGAAGCCCTAATTCCGGAATATTACCGGATTTTCCGGTAAAAACCGAAAAACAGTGGCCTTGTTCATTTGCATTGCTATTTGCTAAAGTTTGTTTTGTTTATTTGTTTTCTTTTGTTTCAAAAATGTGTTATATAAGCATTATAACTGCAATTGTTGTTTAAAGGGTATTACTATTGTTAAAGTAGTGATTATTTGTACAAAGTCATGTCAAGAAAAAACTAAAGTGCAGATAACATGAAGACTGAGCCAGAGACACCGCTAAAGCAGAATAATAGTGAGAAAACTGACCAGTGCAGAAATTGTTTTATGCTAGCAGGGCAAGTTCAATTACTAAGTGAGCAACTAAAAAGAGATGAAAAGGAGTATATGGATTTGCATGAAAAATTAGTGGAGCTTAAGCGATACAGACAGTTATACTATGATTTAGACAAGGATTATTATGAATGAGGGAATGCTCATAAGGACCTTAAAAATGCTTCACTGGAATTCTTTAGTAAGTATATAGAGCTGAAAAAAAGACACCAGAGATACTCTCCAGTGGTGTCTAGTGGGGAAGATAAATCAGAGCTAGACAAAATAAGGAATAAAGATATAAATGAGGAATCTGGAAATAAAAAAAAAACTGTGACTGGACAGGGAAGTGTATTTCTTAGTCACAAAAAAGGAGGAAACCTCCAGACTGGGAGGTTCGAGTTGGTTGCCCCCAAGTTACAAGTTTCAAAGTAATGGATCGGAAGGGGATACCAGTAGGGCATTTAATCCTTTTCAGACCTCTTCTTGCCCAACACTGACAAAAGACATGACGTCCTGCCTGCCACACACCCTTCCTCAATTTGATGCTAAAATGAAAACAGAGCAAAAGTACATAGGGATAAAAAAGTGACAGCAAATATAAATAAAAAATACAACCCACTAAAAAATGAAACAGTACATTAAACTTACCAGATACATGGCTAAAAAAGGGCAGATTAAAAAATATACCCAATAAGTGAAGAGAAAGGCAATTAAGGAAATACTGCGATCATTTGGAAAAGGAGCTTATAAAATTGGAAAATAAAATAGTGACCTAAAGGCCCAATCAGGAGACACCCGGGTTAAAAGTAAAAATCATGTGAGAATATGAACAACTAAAAAATCGGGCCAGATGACTCCTTCCCTGAAAAGGAATATTCCTGTTCAGAAGAAAAACACGTGATAGGCATAAAAAGGGATATAAAATTAGACAGAAAAAAAAGTTCTGATTCCAAAGATGAGTCATCTGACGAGTCCAGAAGAAATAAAAGATGTCTGAAAAGAAACAGGAGTATTTAAAATCAAAGACTGCTACACAAGCCTTGAAACTGGTAGGAGAAAGGTATAATTCTAAATCTGCAAAAGGAGGCGTTGAGCAACGTATTTGAAAATTAAAAGAAAGTTTTAAATCTGTGTCCATAACTGATAAGGGAGAATGGAGTTTTGTGATCTGTTAATAATCCTCAAGCTGAGTGGTCAATAATTTTTTTTTTTTGAAATTTCTGTTTTTACTCCCTCCTGCCCTCACAGAGCCATTCAGTCTGGAGCACCCATGAAGCCCTGCCCCTGCCAGCGCCCTTCCTACTCACCTCAGGTCCCTTCATCTAGCAACGGAATACCCCACGGGTGGGGTCGGGTCTGAGGACCCTGAATCTTGGGATCTTGTTCAGGTCCTGGGTTGTGGACGGGCGCTGGCACATTAGGACCCCAGCTCGGTGCTCCTTCATCCAGGCTCTTTGGGGGATCCATTTTCCGTTTTTTCTCCACGCTGCGTGCCTACGTGTCCAGGCATCCACTGGCATCTGCAGCATTCCCCCCACTTCTCCCACGAAGGAGCAGCCTCTGGGGCTGATAGGCTGCCAGCCTGTGCCAGCAACCAATCGAGCCCCCTGAGACCCGGCTTGCCGTCGCTCTCCCAGTCTCCACCAGGAGTCGCAGCTACTTGTTATAAGAATCCACCCTCCCCTGGAAGGCGAGCTGTCTCGGATGCTCCAGCCTGTCTCCCAGCCGACCCCTGATCGAGCTCGCTCCCGAACCCGGGTCGCCAGCATGGCAAAAGGTGTGGCATCCAGCGCCTCAACCCTCAGCGCCACCGGGCCGGCCTGAGTGGTCAATAATGTCTAGAAAAAGTAGGAGTAAATCTGACAAGCTGTATAAATTTCTAAAGAAGAAGTTTGGTAAATATTGCACCAAGGGGGCAGCCAGATGTGCTGCCTACCAGATGCGGTGTGGTGTTGATCAAAATCCCAGGGAATATTATTGCAGGCCGAAAGATGTGTATTTTGGAGCAGAGTATCACTCAGATAGTGATTTGGATGATGGTAATAGTGCCATCTGACTATTGTCTTCTGTACCTCCTAATGCTGCTCAGGTAAATGAAACTGCAATTGTTGACAATGGTAATGAAACTACTATAAAACTGGAAAATAAAAGTGTTAGCTCAGAACCCGACCTTTCCCTAGAGGCATCCCGAGTTACTGCTGCAAGCAGTGAACCTGCCATGTTGCCAGGCGTTAAAAAAAAAAAATTCTACCTGGGCAGCTTAATTCCTAAAAGGGAAATAGGTTTTACTTTGACATAAACATTGAAAACAACCTAAGTCATAAAGCTCTGGTTAACTCTGGAGCTAAAGTAAGCTTGATGTCCAGAAGCTTTTATAACTAATGGCTGATGTGGTGGATAACTCCAAGGTGTTGAAGGCCCTTCTGGATGGCTTACAAGTAGTAGGTTATAGGAGGAGGAGGGGGACTCAACAGACCCTAGGTAAAGTGTGACTAAAGCTGAAGTTTGGCAAGATGAAAGTCAACCACCCAGTGTACGTCAGTGATAAAACTGGGGATGATTTTTTAATTGAGAATTACCTCCTAAAACAATTTCAGCCTACTATTGATTATTTTCATGGAATCCTGTGGTCACAGGTAAACAGGCCCATTCCATATGGAAAAAGTCTAAAGGTTGCTAAACAATCAAAATCATGTTATCTTAAGAACATTATGCAACAATTAAATTACATTTTATATGTTCTAATGTATCTGTATTGGGTAATCCTGAACATTTGGCTCCACTGAAAAGCAGAGCTGACGTGGTTTGTCTGTCAAGGCATGAGGTGATCAAGTCTGAGTTAATGCAAGAGGCCTTACTTTCTTCACCAAGGAAGTAAATCCTGTTATCTCAGAGAGACACATCCTGCAACTGATTCAAAGACACTGGATTCTGAGTACCCAACCCTCTCTGGAGATGGTGGAAAGAAAACACTGCCACTAAATCTCAGATCCTTGCTCTGCAATATAAGGTTAGAGAAAGGTAGATTAAATGTACCCATCAAAGCAGAGAGTTTGCAGACTGTACATTCTGTGTTATGCTTAGGTTATGAGCACTGTTTAACCAGTGAACTGTTTTACAAGATGTTAAAGAGGCAGAGGCCTAGTTTAACATACGTAAATCAACATGAGTGGTTGGAGAATGTCCCATACCAGAAAACTAATGTAAGAAACATAGGTATCTGTGCTTTGAACCTCCAATTGGGCAAAAGAAAATACAACACCCTGTAAAGATAGTACGAGGCCTAGACTCTCCCATGCACCTTGGGTTAGACATACTTATATGACTGGGTGTGTATGTTGACCTAGTCAATGATGTTCTTTGGTCACAAATAAGGGTAGACCCTTATCCAATAAAAGTAACACCACAGACCTTGAGGTCTGGACAAACTATCCCTCAAGTGTGCCAGGTGATAAATAAGTTCTCTACAACAATTCCAGGTAATGTCAAGGATTTCGCTCTTAAGGTTAATGTAAAGAAAGGCCAAGAAATGCCTGATGAGCCTGCACTATTTGTGCTTGATAAGCAACTTAGTGATACGGGTTTAAAAATCCATCCACTCCACACCTTGCTTGGACAAGAACAGCAATATAATGCGCCTCTCAGTACAGAACCTAACGGCAGAGCCTATCACTATAGGAGCTAACTGTGAGTTAGGAGTAGCAATAGGGGAATCCTTCTATGATTTGGAGTTAGTTGTTCCAGTTATTGGGAATTTACCAGAAGACATTGTTCAGGGTAAAGCAGATAAAGAAATTAGGTCTATACCAAATGGTTTATTTGTTTTACAAAAAATTGTCCTGTGGATAAGGAAGAAATACAGGCATGTAAAATAAAAAATTATTATCTTGTACTGTCCACTATGGTTAATGAAACAGAACAATTTAAAGAGGTACATGTGATTGATAATGAAAATGTTTCTGAGATAATAGAAGATGCAGTAGAAATAGGTAAAAATGTACCCTTCCCTAACTTTAAAAAACAAGTTGAGCAAGCTAAATAAGATTGTAGTTGTGAAACTGAAGCTAAAAAAGAAAGTTTGCAAAATGTTCCTTCAGTTCAAGGACATGTTTGCAACAAATGATCATGATTGTGGGGTAACTGACCTCCACATTACCAGGGTACCTACAGACCCTAGTAAAAGTCCAGTTTATGTATGCCAGTACAAAATACCACTAGCATCTTATGAACATATACATGAGATACTAGATACCTTGATAAAGTGAGGAATTATAAGACAGGTAACCCATATCTATAATTCCCCCATTTGGCCTGCATTAAAACCTACAGGACATTTAGGCTCACTATTAACTATAAAAAGTTAATCCAACAGGTATCTTTATCTAGCTGACCCATGACATATTTGGACCAAAGTTTGGCCAAAGTTCAGGGTGCAAAATATTTTACTACCCTAACTATCACAAGTGGATTCTGGGCATTAAAAGTAGATCCAAAATATCAATATAAATTGACTTTTACCTTTGGAAGGAGACAATATACATGCTACAGGTATCCTTTTGTATACTTTCATTCACCAGCAGATTTCAATATCTTTCTGCATAAGGCCATGCCTGATGCTGAAAGTAGAGGGAATCTGGTTTGCATGGATGATGTACAAATCAAAAGCAACACTTCTGAGAAACACCTAGCTGAAGTAACATATATGTTGAACCAGCTAAAAAATGCTGGTGCCAAGTTATCCTTACCTAAGGGGTAGTGGTTCAAAAATAAGGTAAACTATCTAGGGCATAAAGTTGGTCCTGATGGTCTACATCCTCAGCATATCAAAGTTGAGAAAGTCCAGAAAATTGGTCCACCCAAAACTTTAAAGAAGTTACACAGCTTCCTAGGTGCACCCTAGGTGTTGGGGGGCAAGAGAAAGCCATGCAAGCTTTGAAAGATAGTCTGAGTGAAGCACCATGCCATGCTTACCCACAAATGGACAATGATTTTTATCTAGAAACAGGACATACTAGTAGCAGCATCAGTGCAGTGTTATATCAGAAACATGAGTCAGACAAACGTGCTATTGCTTATGCAAGTAAACTTTAAGTGATGTTGCGAAACTGTTTTCAGACTTTGAAAAGGCATTGTTTTCCACTGTATGGGCAGTACAGCAGTTCAAAAACTACATTTGTGGTGAGAAAGTTGTTGTAGAGACTGGTCACCAACCTCTAACATTTCTGGGGAGCCAGAAACTTAAGGATGGTAATATATCTAGCAGCAGAATTGTGGCCTGGACCTTAGCACTCCAGGGCCTACTCCTAGAGGTTAGGTATGCAAAGAATAAAAGGAATACAGTATATCAAGAGTCAACAGACCCGAAGATGCATGACTGTACTGTAGATGAACATCCAGTACAAGAGCCTGACATACCTACTAAATTGGAAATGGTATACCAACATAACAGGCACCACCACTATGATGAGAATGATTGTGAGAATTTGCCTAGAGCATACGTTGATGGTTGTTCATTCCAGCAAGATGAAGACCAATATTCTGGTTTAGGAGTGGTATGGCAGGAAAATATACCATGTACTGACTATCCTTTTTAATAAATCATGGGACAATGGTGTGGTACCTGAGGACTGGAGGAGGGCGGATGTGATTCCCCTTCACAAAAGTGGGAGCAAGACAGAGGCAGGAAACTACAGACCTGTCAGTTTGACCTCAGTGGTAGGGAAAATGATGGAGTCACTTCTGAAGGAAAGAATTGTTGAGTACCTAGAGGCCAGCGGGAGCACAGGACCCAAGGCATCATGGATTCACAGTGGGAAAGTCATGTCAGACAAATCTAATTGATTTCTTTGACTGGGTGACCAAAGTAGTAGACCAGGAAGGGGCTGTGGACATGGCCACCTAGACTGTAGCAAGGCATTTGACACAGTCCCACACAAAAGATTAATAAACAAATTAAGCAGCCTGGGAGTGGGTCCCAGGGTGGTAGCCTGGGTAAAACACTGGCTGGACAACAGGACACAGTGGGTAATAGTAAATGAAGTCCACAGTGAAGAAAAGGAAGTTACTAGTGGGGTACCACAGGGTTCAGTACTGGGGCCGGTCCTTTCTAATGTCTTTATAAGTGACATTGCAGAGGGACTGGAAGGGAAAGTATGTCTCTTTGCAGATGACACAAGGGTCTGCAACAGGGTTGATACATAAGGTGGGGTGGAAAGGATGAAAAGGGACTTGTCAAGATTGAAGGAATGAACAAATGTATGGCAGCTTAGATTCAGTGCAAAGAATTCTTTGAATTATAGTTCTGGAGACCCAATCTCTGCAATGACATAAACAGGATGGAAGCTGCCCGGAGGAGGGCAACTAAAATGGTGCAGGGTCTGCACCAGAAGACATATGAAGAGAGACTAAAAGAGCTTAATATATAGCCTCAAGGAAGGGGGGGGCATGATAGAAACTTTCAAGTACCTCAAGGGAATCAACAAAGTCCAAGTGGGTAGCATCTTTCAAAAAAAGAACAAGGTAGCACGATTTGAAGATAGAGGGGGGCAGCTCAGAGGTAATGTAAGGAAGCATTTTTTCACAGAAAGGGTTGTGGATGCATGGAACGGCCTTCCGGAGGAGGTTTTGGAGTTAAAAACAGTGGCTGAATTCAAGCATGCATGGGACAGTCATAAGGCAATTATAGGGGGTGGGGGTAGAAAGAAGTAGGCTGGTAGTTACCTAGGATCTGCAGCTTATCCATTAGGTAGGGAAATGGGCAGACTGGGTGGGCCAAGTGGTCCTTATCTGCCATCAAATTCTGTTTCTATGTTTCTTACTCCAGATGTGGTCTTACCAACTGTCTGTACAGAGGGATAACAACTTCCTGTTTTCTGCTGCTGATGCCTCTTCTTATGCATCCCAGTATACCCCAGCCCTCCCTACTGCCTTCTCACATTGCTTGCCCACCTTTAAGTCATCCGATATGACTACCATCAGGTCCCTTTCCATTTTTGTTGTTGTTAGTATCTCACCCCCCCATTGTGTACTCTTCCCCTGGGTTTTTGTTTCCCAGGTGCAATACCTTGCACTTCTTAGCATTGAATCTAAGTTGCCATACATTTGACCATTCCTCTAACCTTGCCAAGTCCCTTCTCATCCTTTCCACCCCACCTTGTGCATCAACTCTGTTGCAGATCTTTGTGTCATCTGCAAAGAGACATACTTTTCCTTCCAGTCCCTCTGCAATGTCGCTCATAAAAACATTGAAGAGGACCGGTCCTAATACTGAACCCTGCAGTACCCCACTAGTAACCCCCCTTTCTTCAGAGTGGACTCCATTTACTATTACCCTCTGTGTCCTATTCTCCAGCCAATTCTTTACCCAGGCTATTATCTTGGGACCCACTCCCAGGCTGGCCAACTTGTATATTAATCTTTTGTGTGGGACTGTGTCAAATGCCTTGCTAAAGTCTAGGTAGGCCATGTCCACAGCCCCTCCCTGATCTACTACTTTGGTCACCCAGTCAAAGAAATCTATTAGATTAGTCTGGCATGACCTTCCTGCTGTGAATCCATGCTGCCTTGGGTCCTGTGCCCCTCTGGCCTCTAGGTACTCGACAATTCTTTCCTTCAGAAGTAATTCCATCATTTCCCTATCACTGAGGTTAAACTAACAGGTCTGTAGTTTCCTGCTTCTGCCTTGCTCCCACTTTTGTGAAGGGGAATCACATCTGCCCTCCTCCAGTCCTCAGATATCACCCCATCCTTCCATGGTTTGTTAAAGAGGGTAGTCAGTGGTGTCACTAGTTCTACCCTTAGTTCTTTTAGAATTCTGGGATGAATCCCATCAGACCCCATTGCTTTGTCCACCTTCAGTTTTAAGAGTTCTTTCAGAACCCTTTCTTCTGTAAGTGGGTTGGTATCAACTTCTGTTTCCAGAAGGTTTCTATTGTTTGTTTTAAGTACCTCTCCCTCTTCATTTGTAAATACTGAGCAAAAATATTTTAGTATCTCTGCCTTTTCACCGTCACCCTCACCCACCCACCCTCCCTTTATTAAGATTCACTATCTCTCCCTGGTCTTCCTTTGCTCCCTGATGTACCTAAAAGGTTTTATCCTCCTTGTTATCGGAGTTGGCTATCTTTTCCTCAGTTTGGGCCTTTGCTGTTCTGACTGCCTTCCCAGCTTCCTTTTTCTTTAACTGATACAATTGTCTGTCCTGCTCCTTCTGTGATTCCTTGTACTTTCTGAATGCTTTCTTTTTCTCTTGAACCTTCACTGCCACCTCCTTTGAGAACCATAGTGGTTTCTTACATTGTTTTGTTTTGTTTATTTTCTTCGCACTACGGCTTGTTACCTCTGTGATGGCAGTTTTTGTTATTCCCCATTGTCCTTCCACCCCTCCTTCCTGCCAATTTGCTAGTGCATTCCTTAGGCACTCACCCATTTTGGCAAAGTCAGCCCTCCTGAAGTCCAGTACTTTTGCCTTTGTATAGCTTGACTCTATTGCTGCGTTTATTGTGATTCATACTGTTCGATGGTCACTAGTTCCCAGATGGCTACCCACTTCTACATCTGTGATCCTCTCTCCATCTCCATTTGAGAGAACCAGGTCTAAATTGCTCCCTCTCGAGTGGGTTCCAGTACTAGTTGTCTAAAGCATGCCCCCTGTAGGGCATCTAGATTAGAATAACCCCACTCTTCAAAGTGGCTGCTGCAACTGCACTCCAGTTAACATCTGGCATATTCATATCACCCATCAGCAATATCTCCCCTATTTCTGCCATTCTAAGAATACTTTCTATCATTTCCTTGTCCATTTCCTTCCCCTGAGAGGGGGGTTTGTATACAACTGCTGTGCGGATTGTGGTGCCATTGTCTCCAAATTGACCCACAGTGCTTCTTATCTTCCCTGTTTACACTTTTGTTCTGTTGCTTTGATTCCTTCCCTTATGTAGAGAGCTCCTTCTCCTCCTCCTCTTTTACCCTCCCTGTCCCTCCTGTAGATAGTGTATTCTGGTATGTTTGCATCCCAGTCATGGTTCTGTGTGTACTATGTTTCTGTGACTGCCACAATATCCAGATGTTCCTCCTCCATCAAGGCCACTAATTCAGGAAGCTTGTTACCCAGACTACGGGCATTGGTACTCATTGCTCTCTATTTTTTGATGGCTTTACCTTCAGTAGCAGCATCCCCCACTGACCTTTCTACCTTGGTCTTTTTCTCATTTAGTACCCTGTTTTGTAGGGGAAGGCTAGAGTTTTTCTGCTGCTTATTAGTGCCTCCCCCCTTGACTAGTTTAAAAGCTTGCCAATGAAGCATTTAAACTTATTGCCCAAAAGACTTTTTCGCTTCCTGGACAGATGCAGACCATCCTGCCAGTATAGGCTGGTGTCCCTCCAGGTGGAACCCCAGTCCCCAGTGAAGCCAAACCCCTGTGCTCCACACCATTTTTTCAACCATTCGTTAAGCTGCATGGTGCAAAGTACCCTCGCCTCACCCATGCCACTGACAGGCAGCACCCCTGAGAAGGATACTGTCTGTGCTACTTGTCTTAGGCCCCTCCCCAACTCTACAAAGTCCTTCTGCACTGCTCTAATCTCATGATGAGCCAAGTCATTTGTCCCTAGGTGGACAATGATGTCCAACTCAGACTTCCGTGCAACTGTTCTCATAATCATAAGGATGTGCTTCCTGTCCCTCCAAGCCATGGCACCAGGCAGGCACCTTACTTCAGTTTTCCCTGCTCCCCCCAGTTCTATCCCCCTAATAAATGATTCCCCCACCAGGAGCTGCTTCCTTTCCCTGTGGTGTCCTTTGCCTCCTTTCTAAGGACCCCCCTTGTGACAGTTGTCTGCAACCTCCTAAGTCTCCTCTGCGGGTACATCCATAGGGGAACTATGCTCCCCTAAAATGGTGTATGGATTGTGGAGTGGAACAACTGACTGGGTGTGCCTCTGTTCCACCACCCTTACCCTGCCTGAGCCCACTGTGGTCCAACTGCTGTGCTTTCTTTGCAACCTCTGAGGTAGTGGTGGTGGCTCTGGTGCTCCCTGGATGGGAGAGGTTCCCTTACTACTGTCCAGTGCAGCCTGAAGATGGGCAACTTCCTCCCTCATGGCAGAGAGTTGTCTGTAAACAAGGCAGCATCTCAGCCTCCAGAAAGACTCCCGGAAGACTGCTGCCCCACAGGCATTACATTGCACTACTCCCCACATGTCTGTCTGCCTTGTTTATTTATTTTATTTTATTTTTGTATGTGTGTGTGTGTGATTGGTTTGTTATATAGAAATATATATATTATATAATGCGTATACTTATATTGTCAGTGCAGTGTGCTAGATATGACATGATATCACCTTGCCCTCTTAGGAAATGATGTCAGAACCCCAGGTATAAAGGAACTATTTCAGAGGTGGGTGGGGTGAGGGTGGGAAGGTTTGGGCTAAACTGTGTCCTCGCATGTACCATTCTGGAGACCCCATCTCTGCAAAGACACAGACAGGATAGAGGCTGTCCAGAGGAGGGCAACCAAAATGATGCAGGGACTGCACCAGCAGACATATGAAGAAAGACTAAAGGAGCTTAAGATGTCCTTAAAGGAGCTTAAGATGTCCTTAAAGGAGCTTAGGATGTCTTAAAGTCCAGGAGGGTAGCATCTTTCAGAAAAGCCTCAAGGAGGGAGAGGGGGAACATGATAGAAATAGCCTCAAGGAGGGAGAGGGGGAACATGATAGAAACTTTCAAATACCTCAAGGGAATCAACAAAGTCCAAGAGGGTAGCATCTTTCAGAAAAAGAGATGTGCAAGAACAAGGGGGCACAATTTAAAGACAGAATGGGGATGGCTCAGAGGTAATGTGAGGAAGTATTTCTTCACAGAGAGAATTGTAGATTCATGGAATGGCCTTCCTGAGGAGGTCATAGAGTCAAAAACAGTGGGAGAATTCAAGAATGCATGAGACAGACATAAGGCAACTCTAGTCAGGGGTAGGAGGAAGTAGGCTGTTGGTTAACTAGGATCTGCAGCTTATCTAGACTGCATAGACCTAATCTATGCAAGGACATAGACAGGATGGAAGCAGTCCAGAGGAGGGCAACTAAAATGGTGAAGGGTCTACATCAGAAACCGTATGAAGAGAGACTGAGAGAGCTTAATATGTATACCCTTGATGAAAGGAGGGACAGGGGGGACATGATAGAAACTTTTAAGTACCTCAAGAGAATCAACAAAGTCCAGGAGGGTAGCATCTTTCAGAAAAGCCTCGAGGAGGGAGAGGGGGAACATGATAGAAACTTTCAAATACCTCAAAGGAATCAACAAAGTCCAAGAGGGTAGCATTTTTCAGAAAAAGAGATGTGCAAGAACAAGGGGGCACAATTTAAAGACAGAATGGGAATGGCACAGAGGTAATGTGAGGAAGTATTTCTTCACAGAGAGGATTGTATATTCATGGAATGGCCTTCCTGAGGAGTCATAGAGTCAAAAACAGTGGGAGAATTCAAGAATGCATGAGACAGACTTAAGGCAATTCTAGTCGGGGGTAGGAGGAAGTAGGCTGTTGGTTAACTAGGATCTACAGCTTATCCATTAGGTAGGAAAATGGGCAGACTAGATGGGCCAAGCGGTCCTTATCTGCCATCAAATTTTACATTTCAATGTTTCTACATTTCCTATCAAATACAAGCTCTGTCCTAAGTCTAACCATACAGACTGCAGTACAACATAAGTTACAAGACATTGTAATTTGTATTGATTCTGGTTACGTTAGTCATAACTTCCTTACACACTTACCAGGGTGGAAGGTGAATGGTATGATCAGTTTAAGAGGCAGTAAGGTGATGCATGCAGACCTTATCCTAGCCACAGATCAGTTAGTTCAGGAACATAACTTGGTTGTTTATTGGAAAAAGGTAAAAGGACACTCAAAAATTCAGGGACCAGACAAAACAAGAAATGACCTAGCAGATGGTCTGGGTAGTGAGAGTGCTTTAAATGCAGAAGAATGGAACTTTGTTCCTCTTGTCCAAGCTATTGTGAATGTGGTTACCCATAGACAAAATCAACAGGAACAGGAAAATAAGGTTTTACACTTGTATAGTGAGAAATCTGACTTTGATTTAGTGAAAATGCAACAAGAGGATGAAAGGGTAGGAACATTTTATTCTTTCATTAAGGATCCCACTGAAAACATGATTTCTGACAGTAACATACACAACAGCTGAGATCTGAAAGCCATGTATAGCCAAAAGGATAAATTCCAGTTAAGGAATGATCACTTTGTAAGAGTTGGTAAAAACCAACATGAGGCCCAATGGGTGGTTCATTTAGACCACAGGGAAATTGTTATGACATGCTCATGATGAACCACTGGGAGCACATGGGGGGGGATAGAAGCACTTATAAAACCTTAAAAGAGAAAGCCTACTGGTCCTACATGTACAACAATGTTGCAGAGTATGTACAAGGGTGTATAACATTGCAAGTTTCAACCAGCTACTCCAAGATATAAGGCACCACTACAGTCAATAGGGATCACTTTGACTTGGCCATACACCTGGATTGGCTGGATTGGCCCTGTCACAAGATTATCAAGGAGTAACCAATGGCTTTTGACAGTTACTTGTCTGTTCACAAAATGGGTTGAGTGTATACAGTAGTAACACCAAATTAATCAAAGGATTTTTAAAAATCCCTTTTGAGAATTGTGAAACATTGTGAAAGGCATTTTTTGGGGGGTTTGGTAGTGTGTGCACTACTACCAGGAGAGGGTGCTTGGATCTGATAGTCTAGCTGAAAATCCAACAGGTGGCACTAGAGTACCATAAGGAACTAGTCTCTTTCTACAGAGAGAAATATGTCTGCATTGTTTTGTGTAAGTTAATCTCTAGTTCACTGAAGTTGCAGAATTCCCCAAGAAAGTTTGCTGGTCTACAGATAGAGTGTTTGCCCTTGAAAGAGAAGGCTATGGGTTCAATCCTAGAGAACAATGATTTTTTGTTCATACTTTTCACCCAGAGAACATGGTTTAAATCTTAACATAGGCTTAAACATTTGCATTAAATATTTTTATATCAGTTGCAACTTCACTTGTTCCATGATGGAAGCAATGAGAATAGTACATCAAAAAAAGCTAACTGTAACAAAATGTGTAGATATGAGGTTGCCTCTGTGGGGAAAATGATGGAATCACTTCTGAAAGAAAGAATTGTTCAGTACCTAGAGGCCTGCGGGCACAGGCCCAAAGCAGCATGGATTCACAGCAGGAAGGTCATGTCAGATGAATATGATCGATTACTTTGACTGGGTGACCAAAGTAATAGACCAGGGCGGAGCTGTGGATAGGGTCTACCTAGACTTTAGCAAGGCATTTGACACAGTCCTGCACAAAAGAGTAATAATCAAGTTAGCCAGCCTGGGAGTGGGTCCCAGGGTGGTAGCCTGGGTAGCAAACTGGCTGCACAACAGGATGCAGAAGGTCGTAGTGAATGGAACACATTCTGAAGAAAGGAGGGTTACTAGTGGAGTACCTCAGGGCTCAGTACTGGGTCCAGTCCTCTTCAATGTCTTTATAGGTGACATTGCAGAAGGTCTGGAAGGAAAGTTATGCCTCTTTGCAGATGTCACAAAGATCTGTAACACAGTTGATACACAAGGGGGGGTAGAAAGGATGAGAAGGGACTTGGTAAGGTTGGAGGAATGGTCAGACATATGGCAACTTAGATTCAATGCTAAGAAGTGCAAAGTAATGCACCTGGGAAATAAAAATCCACGAGTAGAGTACACAATAGTAGGGGAGGTACTAACGACAACAATAATGGAAAGGGATCTGGGTGTAGTCATATCAGATGACCTAAAGGTGGGTAAGCAATGTGAGAAGTCAGTAAGGAGAGCGAGGGGGATACTGTGATGCATAGGAAGGGGCATCACAAGTAGAAAAAGGGAAGCGGTTATCCCTCTGTACAGACAGTTGGTGAGACCCCATCTGGAGTACTGCATGCAGTTTTGGAGACCTCATCTATGCAAGGACATAGACAGGATGGAAGCAGTCCAGAGGAGGGTAACTAAAATGGTGCAGGGTCTACATCAGAAACCATATGACGAGAGACTGAGAGAGCTTAATATGTATACCCTTGATGAAAGGAGGGACGGGGGGACATGATAGAAACTGTGAAGTACCTCAAGGGAATCAACAAAGTCCAGGAGGGTAGCATCTTTCAGAAAAAGAGATGTGTAAGACCAAGGGGGCACAATTTAAAGTCAAAGGGGGGACGACTCAGGGGTAATGTGAGGAAATTCTTTTTCATGGAGAGAGTGGTGAAAGCATGGAACTGCCTTCCTGGAGAGGTTGTGGGGTCTAAAACAGTGGGGGAATTCAAACATGCATGTGACAGACATAAGGCAATTATAGTGGGGAGTTGCAGGAACTAGGCTGTTGGTTAACTAGAATCTGCAGCTTATCCAACAGGTAGGAAAATGTGCAGACTCGGTGGGGCAAGTGGTCCTTATCTTCCATCAAAGTCTAAGTTTCTATGTTTCTATGTTTCTGTGTCCTTTCATGACATAAAGTTCATGAAAGAAAATGTGCATGATATGTCTGCTGCCTAGAAAAGCACCCTTGACATGTATGTTAATACAGTATTTCTGTAAGAAGTACAGGTAGCAGAAACATGCTTTTGGCACAGCTGCTATAATTTTTTTTTTTACTTTGCACTTGAGTAGTGATCCATGGTGGCAAACAGTAAGAACCATAAACTGCATATATCACAAACTTGAGTAGGGACAAAATAGAACATGAAGTTACTGATAGGAAATGTGTGTGAATTTTAAAGTGCCCCACAAAATGGTGTAGGGTTCTAACCTTGGTAATGTGTCAATAACTTTTCCTTTTTTTTCCTTACAAAAAGAAGTCTTTTGATACCACACCTTTCACCTAATTCAGTTCAAGTGAGCTGCTGTGTACCATAAATATCAACAGTAAACCCAGGAGGGCTGAAAAATTGTAACTCAATCAAAATGAAGCTGCTAATCAATTAGATTTCAAAGTATTCTGAGAGTGTATAGTTTACTAGAGAAGCCTTTGTTTTACCTGTTAATTAATAGTACATTGGTAGAGTGTTTGTCTCTTAACAAAAAGATAAAGGGTTCAAATCTTAACCGTGCATCTTTTTTCATGTGTTATAAATAAAAGTTTTGATACAACATGTTTTACTAAATTCGCAATGTGAGTTCATTATCAAAATATTGCCAAAAGCAGTCCAAGAAGGTCTGATACAGATGAGAGGAGAGGATGCAAACTTAATTTAACTCACAGCCACCACCCTTTTGACAGTTGATCAAATTTCAAAGTGTCCTAAGACTGTCATGTTCTCTTAGGCAGCATGTATCCTTCCTGTTAATCAGTAGTATACTAGCAGGGTTTCTACCTTTTCTTCCTAGGGTACTGAGTTCAAGTCCTATAAAGGTTAACATTTTCTTTCTTTCTTTTTCTTTCTTTCTTTCTTTCTTTCTTTCTTTCTTTCTTTCTTCCTTCCTTCCTTCCTTCCTTCCTTTCTTTTTTCTTTCTACCCTTACCTAATTCAGTGCAAGTTATCTGTGTAGAGTTACTGATTAGCTTAAATATTGTCAACAGCAATCCCAGAAGGACAGACTATTGTAAACATATTTCTCCAATCCATGCAGTGCTGCCAGTGTTTAAATGGCAGATCAGATTTCAAGTGTTCTAGAGCAGCATGCATTTTCTCTACTGACAGGCAGTCCATTGGTATGGTTTCTGACTTCTAGTAACAGAACACTAGCAAAATAGATAATTGTAACAATAGGTGTAGATAGGAGGTTGTCCTTTCATGACATAAAGTTCATGAAAGAAAATGTGCATGACATGTTTGCTGCCTAGAAAAACATCCTTGACATGTATGCTAATACAGCATTTCTGTAAGAAGTACAGGTAGCAGAAAAAGGCTTTTTACACAGCTGCTATATTTTTTTTTACTTTGCACTTAAGTAGTGATCCATGATGGCAAACTGTAAACTTCATATATCACAAATTTGAGCTGAACAAATAGTATTAAAATATGAAGTTGCTGATGGGAAATGTTTGAGTGAATTTTAAAGTGCCCCACAAAATGGTGTGGAGTTCTAACCTTGGTAATGTGTCAATTTTAGAAACCTAGAAACACAGAAACATAGACTTTGATGGCAGATAAGGACTGATTGGCCCCACCTAGTCTGCCCATTTCCTACCTACTGGATAAGTTGAAGATTCCAGTTACCCAACACCCTACTTCCTCCTACCCCTTACTATAATTGCCTTATGTCTGTCCCATTCATTCTTGAATCCTCCCACTGTTTTTGACCCCACAACCTCCTCAGAAAGGTGATCCTATGCATTCACCACTCTCTCTGTGAAAATGTACTTCCTCACATTGTTCCTGAGTCTTCCCCTCTCGATCATAAAATTGTTCTGCCTTGTTTTTGAACATCTCTTTTTCTTAAAGATGCTCCTGTCTAGGACTTTGTTGATTCCCTTGAGGTACTCAAAAGTTTCTATCATGTCCCCCTACTCCCTCCTTTCCTCAAGGGTATACATATTAAGCACTTTTGGTCTCTCTTCATAGGGCTTCTGTTGCAGACCCTGCACCATTTTAGTTGCCTCTATCCTTCCTATGTCCCTGTGGAGATGGGGTTTCCAGAACGGTGTGCAGTACTCCAGATGGGGTCTCACCAACTGTTTGTACAGAGACATAACAACTTCCTGTTTTCTACTGGTGATGCCTCTCTATGTACACCTTATTCTCCCCCCAGCCCTCCTTTCTGCCTTCTCACATTGCTTACCTACCTTTAGGTCATCTGATACGACTATCCCCAGGTCCCTTTCCATTTGTGTTGTTGTTAGTACCCCCCCCCCCATTTTGTACTCTTCCCCTGGGTTTTTGTTTCACAGGTGCATTACTTTGCATTTTATTCATTAAATATAAGCTGTCATATTTTTGACCATTCCTCCAATTTTGCCAAGTCCCTTCTCATCCTTTGCACCCCTTCTTGTGTATCAACACTATTGCAGATCTTTGTGTCATCTGCAAATAGGCATATTTTTCCTTCTAGCACCTCTGCAATGTCACCTATAAAGATATTAAAGAGGACTGGTCCCAATACTGAACCCTGTGGTATCCCACTAGTAACCCCCCTTTCTTCAGAGTGTACTCCATTTACTATTACCCTCTGGGTCCTGTTGTCCAGCCAGCTTGTTAGCCAGGCTACCACCCTGGGACCCACTCCCAGTCTGGCTAACTTGTTTATTAATCTTTTGTGTAGGACTCTGTCAGATGCCTTGCTAAAGCCTAGGTATGCCATATTAACAGCCCCTCCCTCGTCTATTACTTTTGTTACCCAATTAAAGAAATCTATTAGATTCATCTGACATGACCTTCCTGCTATCAATTCATGCTGCCTTGGGTCCTGTGCCTTGCTGGCCTCTAGGTTCTCAACAATTCTTTCTTTCAAAAGTGACTCCATCATTTTCCCTACCACTGAGATCAAGCTAACAGGTCTGCAGCTTCCTTCCTTCCTTTGCCTTTTTTTGCTTACAAAAAGAAATGTGTTGATACCACACTTTTTACCTAATTCAGTTCAAGTGAGCTGCTGATTATCTTGTACTGTATATTATCAACAGTGGCCCCAGAAAGCCTAAAAGTGTGTCACTCAATCAAAACAATGCTGCTAGCCGATTAGATTTCAAAGTATCCTGAGAGTACGTAGTTCACTAGAGAAGTCTTTGTTTTACCTGCTAATCAGTAATACATTGGTAGAGCATTTGTTTCTTAATCAGAACATGAAGGGTTCAAATTCTGATCTTGCATCTTTTTTTCTGTGTATTATAAATAAATGTTTTGATACATGTTTTACTAAATTCAGTATAAGTGAGCTCATCATCAAAATATTGTCAAAAGCAGTCCAAGAAGGTCTCATACAGTTGAGAACAACTTACATTTGAAGGGGCACTGTCAGCTTTCTTCCTTTGTTTGTGGGCATATGTATGCAGTGTAAGTTCTGGCACAGACCCTTTCTACATGTGCTGTAAAATACCCCCAGTGATACAAAAAACATGGTTTTATACCTGCTTTGCTTATTTTTCACAAAATTCAATAGACCCTCTGCCTGATCTGAAAGTACCCGCCTCCAGAAGCATCACCAAGTTCAGAACACGCATCAGGCACGAGCACAGTCTCAAGGCACAATTTTTTATCATGCCACTTATAATTAGAGGTTTCACCAGTAAATTATTAAACACTGAATTGTTTGAGGTACCTAAAAACAAAAACTGAGCACTGAGAGCCTCACGTTTCACATTTTTAATCCTGACCTGAAATCCCACGCATGCACAAGAGAGACATATGTCTTGCGCATGCACAGGATATGGTATGTGCCTCTCTCATGCATGTGTGGGATTTTTGGTTATGATTAAAAATTTAAAACACAGTGCTCTCAGTGCTCGGTTTTTGTTTGTAGGTACTACAAACAATTCAGCGTTTAATCATTTACTGGTGAAACCTCTAAGTACAAAAGGCATGGTAAAAAATTGTGCCTCATGACTGCGCTTGTGCCTGATGCATGTTCTGAACCTGGCGATGCTTCTGGGGGTGGGTACTTTCAGATCGGGCCGAGGGAATGTTGACTTTTGCGAAAAATGTGCAAAACAGGTACAAAGCTGTGTGTTTTATATCACTGGGTATATTTTGCAGCACATGTAGAATGGGTCTGTGCCAGAATTTTCACTGCATACATTTGCCCATAAATGAAGGGAGAAAGTTGACAGTGCCCCTTTAACTCAGTGCCACCACCCTTTTGACAGTTGATCAAATTTCAAAGTGCCCTAAGAATGTCTTGTTCTGTTAGGCAGCATGTATCTTTCCTGTTAATCAGTAGTACATAAGCAGGATTTCTGGTCTCTAACCACAGAGTTCAAATCCTATTGAGGTGAACATTTTCTTTCTTTCTTTCTTTCTTTCTTTCTTTCTTTCTTTCTTTCTTTCTTTCTTTCTTTCTTTTCTTTCTTTCTTTCTTTCTTTCTTTCTCCCTTACCTAATTCAGAGCAAGTAATCTGTGCAGAGCTACTGATCATCTTAAATATTGTCAACAGCAATCCCAGAAGGGCAGAATATAGTAAAACATATTTTCTTTCATCCATGCAACGCTGCCAGTATTTAAAGAGCAGATCAGATTTCAAGTGTTCTAAAAACTTGAAAATTGCTAATTTACTAGAGCAGCATGCATTTTCTCTACTGACAAGCAGTCTACTGGTATGGTTTCTAACTTCTATCCAAGAGCTAATTGGTTCTAAGCTTGATGAGACAAAGTTTTTCTTTCCTTTTTTAAACATTTGTTTCAAAAATGTTATTTCAGTTGCAAATACGCTTTAGTAACAATCCATGGCAGCATTAAGAACAGTACATTTTATCAAAAAATCTAATTTTATTAATTAAAAAAGCAATTTCTGGAGGTACAGTAGAAGGTTTTCCAGTCATCAAAACAAGAAGCTAATAAAAAGAGTGGTGGCAGTACAGAGGAGGGCAACCAAAATGGCTCACGGCCTGCATTAGAGGCCCTGTGAGGAAAAACTCAAGGACTTAAATAGGTACTCTAGAGTTCAGATGAGAAATGAGAGACATGATACACACATTCAAGTACTTCAAAGGTATCAGTATGGTACAGGATGATAGCATGTATTAAGGCTGACTTTAAAAACATGGGTGAAGTTGTGCAAGGGTTCCTGGACAGAATTTAGCCTAATATGGACACAAATCAGAAGAGTAACTCATTAAGCTAGGGATAGTGGAGGCAACAAATTCCTGGAGCAAGGCCCAAAGTAAAAAAGCTAGGGCAAAGAAACCTAGCTGGATGATCTAGGATGTCATAGACAAGGTGAGGAGGAAAGGAGTCACCCATAGGCAATACAGGAGAACAGAGGGGCTCATTACGGGAGCAATGTTAAGATGAGTGATTTTGAGTCATATAGGGAGATGAGAGTAGGAGGGGGTTGGCCCTGGGTTCATTTCCTCATCCCCAGCTGTATGGAGTAACAATGTTACGATGAGTCTGATGAGGTTATTTACTCTCTTAGAGGGCTTGAGCTGTGTGAATGGGGTTAAGAAGAGATGTTTGGATGGGGATATGAGAGGAGTATTAATTAAGGTAGGAAGGCAAGGAGGGTAGTGGGTGGTAGTATTGATGAACCTGCAGGCCAAGGGCAGTGGGGTAGCTGCCTGAAAAAGATGGCTGAATTAAGAGCAGGGGAGGTATATGGGTCTGAGGTGGAGATGTAAAGGATGGAGGGGTATAGGGATGGGGAAGGCAAACTAACATGGTTAGGAGGGAAAAGATGAATATGGTAATTGGGAAGCTTGCAGGGTGGGCTGTGCAAGATGCAGATAAGGGGTTTATGGGCTGCCAGATAAGGCAGTGAGTATAGCAGTATAGGTAGCTATTCGGAAAGGGGGAGAGTTACAGTAAAAATGTGTTTTTGATGCAGTACTAATTGTCAGAATATAGAAGTTAATTGGGATAAAAGAAAGCGATGGGTGATTTAAAATACCAAAATCCTCCTGATTCCTGTCTTTTGGAGGAGTGGACTGGGAGACAGACATTGCAGTTAAAGTTGGGGACTCAGGGAGGAGGACTCTTTCAATGAATGGTATCAGGAAGGGGAAAGGGAAAGGAGCATCAGGGAGGGAAGGGAGGTGTGGACTTGAGTGGACCCTGATATCTCACCATTCCAATTCCTCCAAAATAAAATCCTACCTACTGTAGTCCAAGACTCCAAACCAGAAGTGTGTGTTTGGGAGGGACAGAGGCTTACAGGCAACTAACCATATACCATGTAAGGGCAAGGCAGTTTTGTTTCTTTTTTTGGACTTATCCTTGTGTTGGGACTGGACTGGTACTTCGGATTAAAAAATCTCCCCTTGCTTAACATGACTTAGAAGTGCCACTCTGTACTGTACTGACATAATATGGGAAAATGTCTGTTTTTGGTGCAGTTACTTGATGCAGCCCAATCTCCATGTTTTTTCACTACTTAAACTACTCAACTAGCTAACAGTGCTATACTGACCTGTTTAGGGAGAAATATTCCTGTGTTTTCACTACTTAAAAAGAATCAAAACAGCTGTTAATAAGTCCTATTGTCTTGTGACTGGTGTTGGTAAAAGAACCCATACCTGTGAGCTCTATAAGCAAAAGTCATGGCTCCATTTTCAAGGAAGGATTGACTACCAGACCTGCCTCCTGGCTAAGAAAATCTGCCTTGGCCTTCTCCCACCTGCCACGCCAGAATTGTGCTCCTCGCAGTGCTCAGACTGCTTTTGTATATACCAGCAGCATTTTGTTAGACTAGCCTGGACAAGATTAACATGCTGTTACTGGTGGCATGTGAAATATTCGCACTTCAGGACTGTGCATGTGGCAGACCCGCATTCCCAACCTGGATGTGCTTCCAGGAGGCGGGTTCATTACGATTGAACCAAAAGAATCACTATTTTAAGAAAAAACACAGTGAAAGGTAAAAAAGCTAAACTTTTATACATGCAGGGGGAGATTTTTTACATACGGAACAAAACGAAGGGGCCAAGCTGACAGTGCCCCTTTAAACTACCTGACTCGATGTGGCCAGCATTTGTTGACTGATGTGTTTGGGAATAAAATTTTAATCTCATTGTTTATTTTGGTGCAGCTACTTGACACAGCTGGTAGAGGGCTGTGACCTGTTTGGAAATAAATAATTTACCTATATTTTCACTAATTGAACTACTTAAGTTGATGCAGCCTGCAGTTATTTATTGACCTGTTTGAGAATAAATCTCCCTGTTTAACATTTTTGGTGCAGCTGCTTAACACAGTCAGCAGTACTGTACTGACCTGTTTATGGCTAAATATCCCTGAGTTTTCATTACTTATAACTATCTGACTCGATATAGCCAACAGTTGTTTACTGACCCGTTTCGGAATATATTTACCTGTGTCTTCACTACTTTAACTACCTGACTGGATGCAGCAACAGTTGCTTACTGACTTGTTTGCGACTAAAATGTAAATCTCCCTGTTTATTTTGGCATAGCCACTTGACGCAGCTGGTAGAGTGCTGTGATCTGTTTTAGAATAAATAACTATTTTATAACATCTACTCTGGGACTGGGTATGGTTCTACAATATAATACATAATTAAGCTCTACCTAGTTCTGAACGAGTAAAAATCCACATTTTTTCCATGCTTGGTAAAATACAGTACATGCAGTACTAAGATTCTAAGAATTTTGCAAAGTTGCAACATTTTATGCACTGAGACAGAATCCTATACACCAAAACTTTGCAAAACATACCATTTTTACTTTCATAGTACTACTGTACAACATCCCAAACATGCAAAATAAAAATGCTTATGGGGATTTCCTAACCAGAATAAGGTATAACTTATAGTATATTGTAGAACCTGGTTATACAAGTAGAATATGTGGTTTTCCTTGGTAGAACCTAGTTATACTTGGAAGAACATGGTTATAGCTGGTAGAACCTTGTTTACACTGGCAGAACCCAGTTCTCCCTGAGTCTACTTGGTAGAACTCAGGGTAGAACCCAATTTTACCTGATTCAACATGGTAGAACCAGATAGAACCTGGTAGAACTTTTCTGGGTTCTACTCAAAGTTTGTGAAATAGAACTTTTAGAGGTTTGTGCTGCCCTAATCACTTCCCTCCTCTTTCTTCGATCCTCCAGGGAATACATACAGGGATCCTCCAGTCATTCTTCATATAACTTTTGGTGCAGTCCTTGCACCATTCTAGTCGCCTTTCTCTGGCTACCCCTGTTTTGTCTATGTTCTTCCATAGATGCCACCTCCAAAATTGGACACAGTATCTCAGATGAGGTCTCAATGGTGATCTGTACAGTGTCATTGCCATCTCCTTTTTTCTGCTGGTGAAACCTTCTCTATACAGTACGCACCCTAGCATCCCACTAGCTATCCCCACAGCCTTCTCTCATTGTTTGGTTACCTTTAGGTCTTCAGATATGATTACACCCAGTTCCCTGTCTTGATTGGCGGCCTTCAGTACCTCTACCCCACCTTGTACTCCTCCCTTAGGTTTCTGTGCCCCAAATGCAAGATTTTTCACTTCTTTTCGTTGAATCTTAGTTCCCACACTTTCAACCACTCCTCAAGTATGTTCATTTTTTCCACCCCTCCTGGAGTGCTGACCTTGTTGTTGATCTTAGTGTCATCTGCAAAGCATACCTTCCCCTCTGCAATGTTGCTTATGAAGACATTAAAGAGGACTGACCCCAGCACAGATCCCTGTGGCACCCTGCTGGTCACCCCACTTTTCCTCGAATTGAATGCCATTTACCACCAGCCTCTTTGTCCTATCACTCAACCAGTTTCTGACCCAGTTTACCATCTTTGGGCTCATTCCCAGGCTGCCCAGCTTATTTACCAACCTCCTATGTGTGATGGTGTCAAAGGCCTTGCTGAAATCCAAGTAGGAAAGATCCACTGCTCCTCCATGATCTACTTCCCTGGTCACCCAGTCAATTAACTCTTTCAGATTTGTTTGACAAAACCTTCCTGCTGTGAATCCATGCTGTCTTCGTTTCTGTGCTCCACTGGATTCAAGAAATATCACAATCCTTTTCTTTAGCAATGACTCCATTAATTTCCTGAGTACCAAGGTCATACTGACTGGCCTGTAGTTGCCAGCCTCCTCCCTTTCCCACTTTTGTGGAAAGGGATTACATTTGCCCTCATCCAGTCCCATGAACCACCCCTGGCTCTGTTGATTTGTGGAATATGGCTGTTAGTGGCACTGCCTGCACCTCTCTAAGTTTTCTTTTTTTTAATATTCTTGGATGTATCTCATCCAGCCCCATAGCCTTTTCCCCTTTCAGATTCTTGAGTTCCTTTACAACTCATAGATACATAGATACATAGACAGTGTCAGCAGACAAGGGCCTATGGCCCATCCAGTCTGCCCATTTGAGCTTGTAAGTTCAGTTTATGTTTTCCTAGAAGTCTGTTGCCCCTTACCCCTGACCTCCAGAATTCCTTTATGTCTATCCCATGCATTCTTAAATCCCATGATTGTTTCTGCCCCCACCACTTCCTCTGGCAGGGTGTTCCACTTGTCCACTACTCGTTCTGTGAAGAAATTCTTCCTCACATTTCCTCTGAATCGTCCTCCTTCCAACTTCATCCCATGCCCTCTAGTCCTGGAACATCTTTTTTGCTTAAAAATAGTGTACTCCTGCACCCTGTTCCTCCCTGTAAGATACTTGTATGTCTCTATCAAATCCCCTCTCTCCCTCCTCTCCTCCAGGGAGTACACGTACAGTTCCTTCAACCTGTCTTCATAGGACTTATGATGCTATCCATGCAACATCTTTGTTGCCCTTCTCTGAACCTTCTCTACCCTGTCTATGTCCTTACGTAGGTAAGGTCTCCAGAACTGTACAATGTACTCCAGGTGGGGCCTCACTAGTGTCTTGTATAGTGGAATTATGACCTCCTTTTCCTGCTGGTGATGCCCCTGCCTTGCATCCAGCATCCTATTTGCTTTACCTGCTGCCTTGTCACACTGTTTCCCTATCTTGAGGTCATCAGAGATGATAACCCTAAGATCCCTTTCCTGCTTGGTGCATGCTATATCCTCACCCCCAACTGATACATTGTGCCAGGGTTTTTGTGCACCATATGCATTATCTTGCACTTCTTTGAATTGAATTTCAACTGCCAAACCCCTGACCATTCTTCAAGTTTCTGCAGGTCCCTTCTCATTCTGTCTATACCCTTTGGTGTGTTTACTCTGTTACAGAGCTTTGTGTCATCAGCGAACAGTGAAATTCTGCCTTCTAGGTCCTGCGTAATGTCACTGATGAAGATGTTGAATAGGACCGGTCCCAGCACTGATCCCTGTGGTACCCCATTGGTCACTCTTCCTCTGTGGAGTGACAGCCATTTACCACCACCCTCTGTGTCCTGCCACCCAGCCAGTTACCTACCCACCACACTACTGTCCTGCCCACACCCATATTCCCCAGTTTGTGTAATAGTTTTCTATGTGGCACAGTGTCAAAGGCCTTGTTGAAGTCCAGATAGGCCATGTCCACTGCCCTCCCCTGATCCACCTCCCTAGTCACCCAGTAAAAAATTCAATGAGGTTGGTCTGACATGACCTTCCCTGGGTGAAACCATGCTGCCTTGGGTCCTGTAGTCCATTGACAACCAGATGTTCCACAATCTCTCCTTCAGTAGTGCTTCCATGATTTTCCCCACTACCGAGGTGAGGCTGACTGGCCTGTAGTTCCCCGCTTCCTCTTTGTTCCCACTTTTGTATAAGGGGACTACATCTGCTTTCCTCCAGTCTTTGGTTACCTTCCCTGTTTCCAGTGATCGGCTAAACAGGATAGCAAGAGGTTCAGCCACCACCTCTCTTAGTTCTTTAAGGACCCTGGGGTGCACACCATCTGGCCTCATTGCTTTATCAACTCTTATTACTTCCAGTTCCTTCAGAACCCTTTCTCATGTAAGGGACTTGTGTCCATTTCTGCACCATTCTCACCCTTTGTACTCCTTCAGAGCTTATTACTCTCTTCAGTAAAGACTGAGCAGAAATACCTGTTCAATATGTCAGCTTTACTGTTGTCATCCTCCACGCGCCCCATCCTCCCCCTTCAGTCTCACTATCCCTCCCTTTGCATTTCTTTTTTCACTTATGTACCTGTAAAAGGTTTTGTCCCCTCTACCCACTGATTTTGCAATGTGTTCTTCTGTCTGAGCTTTGGCTTCCCTTACTGACCTCCCTGCCTCCCTTTGCTTCTCCTGGTACTTCTCCCTATCCCCTGCCTGTGTCTTTTTGTATTGCCTGAATGCAATCTTTTTGGCCTTCACTTTCTTTGCTACCTCTTTGGAAAACCATAATGGTCTCCTCTTCCTTTTCCTCTTGCTAACCTGCTTAATGCATAATTCTGTTGTTCTTGTAATCCACATTTTATATACTGCCCACTGTTCCTCAACCCCTGATTCCTGCTCCATTCCCCTTAATACCTCTTTCAAGTATCTCCCCATTTGGCCCCATGAAACTCCCCATTTTCCCCCATAAAATGTGTTCCTCCATAAATGTACTGGGGTCCACCTCTTTCTCATCGGTGCTCATATAGCCCAATAATGGTCATTTTCTTTCCCATCCTGTGAATATTGAACAAAAATATTTGTTCAGGATTGTTGCTTTTTCTAGATTCCTCCTGCACACATACCCCTCCCACACTTTTTAACCCCACAATTCCATGCCTGGTCTTCTTTCTTTCACTAATGTACCAAAGAAAGGTATTGTCTCTCTTCTTAATTGCCTGTGCTATTTTTTTACTTCATTTGTGCCTTTGCACTCCTGGCTGATTTTTCCACCTCCCTCTGCTTTCCCACTTACAGTTCCTTGTCTCCCCCCATGTTTCCTTGTACCTCTTGAAATCTAGCCTTTTTTCTTGTACATTCACAGTCATGTCCTTAGAGAACCATAGTGGTTTTTTTTTCTTTGTCTTTGTTTTGCTTAGTTGCCTACCACAAAGGCTTGTTGTCTCTGCAATGGCTCCCTTACGGTTAGCCCACTGTTTCTCTGCATCTGCAAGGTATTTGTAATCCTAGATTTCAATAAAATAAAATAAAAAAATAGATAAAATTCCCCCTTCCCTCCTTCTTCCCCTGCCATGGCTTCCTTGAGGCATTCTACCATCTTTGCAATGTTGACCTATCTGAAATCCAGGACTCTTGCTTTCATGTGGATTAACTCCTCCACTGTTTTCACATTATACCACACCATACAATGATCACTGGACACTAGGTGGCTACCCACCATTACATCTGTGACTCTGTCCCCATTGGTGAGTACCAGGTCCAATATTGCTCCTTCTGTGGTGAGTTTTGCTACAAGCTGCTTGAGGCACACATCCTACAGGGCATCCAAGACTCTGCTCCTGGCTGAGGCCACACTCTGGGTGCTCTAATCCACATCTGTCAAATTGAAGTCTCCCACAAGCAGCACTTCACCTTTGGTTCTATAGGCAGGACCTGCAACATTCCTTCAAAATACTCTCCTCCGTCCCTGCAAGAGATAGCGGGGGAGAGAATGGAACTGGAGCAGTCTTAAGCTGAGCAGGTAAACCTGAGGGAAAAAGTGGTTTGGTGGAGGGGACAAGGGACCAGGTGACAAACAAAAGGAGGGTGGTAATCACAACTCTAGAGGGGGATCTATGCACCAGCTGATTCAAGCACCAGCCCATCTTTTTCTCAGATTCTGGAGAGGACCACCACTGCTTGCTCAAGACCAAGTTCATGCTTAAGTGAAACACAGTAAGTCAGTAACAGATATGGAACTTAACATAGAAACATAGAATTCGATGGCAGATAACAACTGCTTGGCCCAGTCCACCTTTCAGAGAGGAAGGCTATTCCACAGTAGTGAATGGACTGAAACAGTGATGGAGTAATGGATAATGATAGAGAACATTTAAAGGCAAACTACCATAACTTATTCCCTGTGAGACTCAGTATCAAGTCCTTGCCATACCGCCTGTAGGACCTTGGTTCAAACATTTCCAGCATCACTTATACTCTGTGAGACCCAGAGGCATGTCCCTACAGAATGACTTAAACCCAGCTGAGATGAAGGCTTAATCTTCTACTGCAAATTTATATCCATTAGGGCTCAAATTAGGCTCAAACCAGCATCACTTACATTGTGAGAATAATGTGTAAGTTCCTCCATGTACCACCTGCACTCTGTTAGACCCATATTTAAGTTCCTCCTGTACTACTTACATCCTTTTAGACCCAGGATCAAGTCCTCCCAGCACCACTTACATACTTTATATGTTCTGTATACACTGCCTCCACTAGACAAACACTGTGTCATTCGGTTTCCCTGTGAGCTACAGAGTGAGTAGATGCACAAGAAATGGTTACAGCACAGAGCTCCAAAAACACTTGAAATCTACCAGTGTCAAAACCCCACATGTGTAATCAATTATGTAAATGAGGTGGGTACTCAAATCTTACCACTCCAAATCTTATTCCAAAATACCCCCAAATAGTGGAGTAGTACAGCAAATTTCAATAAAGCTTCAAACAGATTATTTACAGAGTGGTCCTAAAGTACCTAAAGCTATGTTTATCCACCATCTGCGGTGTGTGATCCTCATCAGTCTTGTGCTCCTTTGTATGAATGTATCCTCACTCTCAATCCCCTGTGACCATCAAGGCATGATAGCGGACCTTCAAGATTTCTACTTCTCAAACCTCCTTGTCTCCAGTACGTGGCCAGGATCTGCTTGGCAACATCTCCCATTCCCAAAGGGGTGTTCTTGTCATGCACTTCTTGCTCTTGAAAGATGGAAGTGGTGGGCAGTATACACCCATGCTTTCCATGCTGCAAGACTCTGCTTCTTAGCCTTGCTAAAAATCCTCCTATCAGGTGACATTAAATTAAATCCGGGTCCACCCACCCACTTTGCTGCTGATGACCTAACCAGACTAGTTAGTAAAGGCATTTTTATTGCACATATGAATATTAGAAGCCTTTCATGTCACAAAAATGAGCTGGAGGCATGGATGAAAGAATACAATCCGACATTCTTTGCCTCACGGAAACTTGGCTCAGACCCACGATATCTGACCCTCTCTGCTCTATAGCAAACTACTCCCTCATCCACAGGGATAGGCTGGATGCTAAATCTCTCTCTCTCTCTCTCTCTTTCTTTATTTCTAAAACGCCTTTTAAAACCAAGGCGCTGTACAAAAGAATCACACATACATATAAGTTAAGACAATCATAAATTAATCAACCATAACTAGGATATGCTAAACTAAATAAATACGTCTTCAACTCCATTTTAAATTTCTCGATGGTTGGACATTCTCTCAACCAACGAGGTAGAGAATTCCACAGGGTTAGTGCAGCAAGCCCCTAATGTTAAGAGGGAGGGCTGCCAATATACAGCGTGACATCAGCGCTCTGCACCTTGACGTCAGGGGTCCTACGCCGTAGGGGTGGGAGAAAAAGTGGAAATGCCTGCCATCACCGGGAAGATGGAGCCTCCGGAGACATGCCCTTGATTTGCTTTCACCTGCCCAATGACCCCTGGACTGATGATAGTTGATTGATGGGGTAAGGGGGCCCTGTCCCATCCCCGCTCGGGGGGTAAACTGAAGCTCCATGGGGTTCCAGGGGGGTCATACGGGCAGGGTGGAAGGTAGAGGGATGTCTACCTTTGGAGGCTCCTGAAGGAATGGGGATGGCAGGCAAGAAGGCTAATAAATAGTAATTTCAAAAAAATAACGCCTGTCTTGCACCTGATCAGAGGTAGTGAGCGACATACCACCGAGCAATAAGCCTGATGGTTGTCCAGCCCCCAAGCCCACCACCGGATGGCCTGGGTCCAATACCAACACCTCAGTCTTATCAGGATTCAGTTTCAGACAGCTAGAATTCATCCATAATCTGATTTCAGCAAGGCAGTTGTTTAGCATGGAGAGAGCATCATCTTGCCCGGGCGGAAAGGACAAATACAGCTGAGTATTATCTGCATAGCAGTGAAAACCCAGACTGTATCGCCTGATGATATCTCCCAATGGCAGCATATACAATGCAAACAACATGGGTGCTAGAATGGAACCCTGCGGTAACCCACAAGGCAGGGAGTGAGCGCCAGAGGAATAAATTCCAGTGGCAACTCTCTGAAACCTGTCTGTGAGGTAAGACTGAAACCATTTGAGGACTGTTCCAGATAGCCCACAATAAGTTTGCAGGTGCTCCAACAGCACACCATGGTCTACAGTGTCAAATGCAGCAAAGAGATTGAGAAGGACCAAAATGGTACATGCCTTTCAATCTTTAGCCATTAGGAGATCATTCAACACCCAGACAAGGGCAGTCTCCATGCTATGCTAAAACCAGATTGGAGAGTATCATAGACATTGTGAGTTGTAAGATGATCGTCTAATTGTAGTGCAACCGCCTTTTCAATAACCTTACCAACAAAAGGCAGGTTAGAGATAGGCTGGTAGTTAGCTAGACAATCTGGGTCCAAGGAGGGTTTTTTAAGGAGTGGCCGAACTACCGCCTCCTTGAGGGGATCAGGAAAGACCCCGTTTCCAAGGATTTCCAGACAGTGTCAGCAAGGATCGGGCAAATAACTTCTACACATCCTATTAAAGGGGGTGTAGGACCCGGATCCAAACTACAACTATTTGGTCGCAATGTTTGGATGATCTTCACAATGTCAGTGAACTCCAGCTGTTGAAAATCTGACCAGACAGACCGGGCACATAACACTTCCCATCGACTACTGAAATCCCTCAAAGGAGAGGCTGGACCAATGCCAGACCTGATGCTGGCAACCTTATCTGCAAAAATTTGAGCAAACTCCTCGCATCTTAGCTGAGAAAAAGCTTCTCTGGGCTGGAGACAGATTGGATTGCACAATCTGTCAACAGTCCAGAAAAGCTGAGCCAGTCGATTCTGTACAGCAGAAATCTCCTTGGACAGAAAATGTGGAGGTGGTGTTGCTATCCATTATAAAGAGCATCTCAACATTAGTGTAGTTCAAGACCAAGTCTCGACTACGTCATGTGAATTTATTCATGCCATTGTCACACTTGGCTCAAAGAAAACCTGTATCTATAACCCTCCCTCAGGGAGTGTGGCTGGATTTCAAGACTTACTAGACAAAACCTTGGTCAATGTATGCCAAAATGAGGCTATAATCATTGGAGACATAAATCTAAACTGGCTGGAACCCTCCCATAGCTCATTGGTATCGATGATTAGCAGCCATAACCTACACTAAGTGATAACTGAACTGACTAGGACTCCTAATCTGCCTAATACAGGGACCCTGATAGAGTGGCTGCTCATAAACCACTTGGAACATATGCATACATCTGGGATCCTCTCTGATGCAATAACCGACCATGCTCTGATTTTCTGCATATGGACCGCTGGTACCCTCCAATCTCCACCTCCACACTACATTACATTCATAAACTTTGCAACCTTGGATGAAAATGCCTTCCTTCATGACATCTCCATCATTGATTGGTCTGAGATTTATATCTCAAAAAATGCTGAAGAGGAGCTCAGCATTTTTCTCACCAAATTCACTGACATTCAGATTAGGCATGCTCCCAAGGTTACCATGAGAGCCAGGGGTAGACAAACCAGGTGGCTTCACAAGGACCTCTTGACAGAGCTATGCACACAGGACAAACTCTGGAGACATTTTTAAACAAACAGGACAGTCGTCTGATTATAACACTTACAGACCCTACAGAAATCTCTAAAAAAGAAGTTGCATATAGCTAAAAGCAAATACTGTAAGGACCTGTTGCCTAGCTCTGCCTGTGACTCCAGGAAATTCTGGTCACATATCAAGTCCTTTCTTTGGTCCTCCCAACCAAGCACTCCAATGGACATGACAATAAATGGGGTTCACTGCTATGACCCTAACACCATAGCAAATACTTTCAATGGGATTTTCTCAGACCTATCCTCATATACCTCCTCCTTCAAACCCCCAGCAAATCAACACCATTCCTAGGGATTGAACAATGTGCCTGATACCACTACATACTGATCTGAGTCTGCTCAAACTCTGCCTTTCTACTTCAAGACGGTAACATCTATAGACCTCCTTAAGCTACTTAAATCGGTGTCTGACAACACTAGTGTTGGATCGGACCTCCTTGAGCCTCGCCTACTCAAGCTTGCGGCCTCCTTAATTGCCTCTCCTCTGGCTAAAATACATGCATTATCCCTCTCTTGCAGCACTGTCGCGGACCTCTGGAAACTAGCTTGCATAACTCCGGTTTTCAAAAAGGTGACATCAAGAACATAAATAACTACAGACGCTTTAGTTTAAATTACTTGAGAAGGTTGTCACCAAGCAAACGCTTGACTTCCTCACCAAGTGCAATGTCCTTTCTGATGCACAGAATGGTTTCTGAAAGAACAATAGCATGGCTACTGCCCTGCTAAAACTCACTTCAGACATTCTCTCAAATATAGATGCAGGGCGTCTCACAGGAGCTGTTTTCGTTGACCTTACAAAGGCCTTTGACCTAGTTGACCACCCACTACTACTATCTGGCCTGCTTAACCTGGGTTTCTCTACTCCAATTGTCAAGTGGTTCAATAGCTACCTATCAAATAGGTCTCATATGGTTAAATTTGACTCATTTATGTCAGTCCATGCATCAATAAGCATTGGTGGGCCCCAAGAATCTATCTTGGGAACACTTCTTTTCTCACTCTTTACCAATAATGTTCCTGGGGCACTGAAAAACTGTTCACCTCTCCTATATGCTGATGATCTTGTCATCTATACCAGTGGAAATTAAGTTGCTGACCTTACCTCTGCCCTCTCTGTTTATTTCAAGAACATCCAAAACTGGTTCTATGATCACAAACTGGTACTAAATGCAAAGAAAACAAAAGCCATGCTTTTTGATTCGGCTCCTAAACTTAGAACCTATCCCACATCCCTTATGGTCTTTGACGTGGGTGTAACTAAACTGGACTGTATCACGTCATTTAAGTATCTCAGGGTCCTGATGGATCAATCCCTGGATCTAAACCTTCATATTCAAACAACTTGTAAAGCTGTGAATACCAAACTGGGTGCTGCGTACAGGACTAGTTACATGCTAACTCTGTCTGCTAAACTTGCCATTGCAAGGGGAATTCTACTTCCTACTCTTACCTACTGTGTACCCATACTGGCAGCTGCCCAGAAAACCTCACTTCAGAAGTGGGATGATACATACAAAAACATATGCCACTACGTGTCCTCATTCACCCGACTAAAGCATCACTGTCAGCTGTACAAAGACCTTGGCTGGCTTTCCCCCTCTGTATCTAGACAATACTACCTTGGCTGTCTAGTAGGTTCTATTATTAGGCTGAAAACTCCAACATCCCTGGCGGAGCTGCTACGTCCTCTCACCTCCTCACATGACTTGAGGTCAATTGATAAATCCTTCCTAAAATTCCCCAGATGCCTTACCTTAAAAGGAACTGGAGCTTTTAGACATGTGGCACCTCAGTTCTGGAATACGCTTCCTTCCGAACGTAGGCAGATTGGGTCCTACCTACACTTTAAGAAAGTACTCAGGTGACATCTCCTGCAGGCTGAACTTTGTACTTGTTTTGACCCACCATAGTTCACCCGGAGGCTCCTCCACCTCACTTAACCCTGCTTCACTGATTCTGGCACTTGTTTTGACCTTGTTAAGTGAATATTGTTTGATAGCATTGACCTCAGTGAGCCCAGCCAGCTTCTCCATTTCTTCCTATTTCCTAAATCACCATATATAAGTTTTCTTCAGCCACACTCTCTCTTATGCAATTCTCCTCTTTGCCTTTCCATTCCCTATACTGTCCCACTGTCTACACCCTTTCCTACTTAGGGCATCCTAAACTGCTCAAATCTGCCCCACCCCACCCTGCTCTAATGTGGGTCCTTTTTGCGTTACTACCTATCTTACTCCTTCTTTAAAATACTAGATACATAGACAGTGTCGGCAGATAAGGGCCTATGGCCCACCCAGTCTGCCCATTTAAATCTGTAAGTTCAGTTTATGTTTTCCAAGAAGTCTGTTGCCCCTTACCCCTGACCTCCAGAATTCCTTTATGTCTATCCCATGCATTCTTAAATCCCATGATTGTTTCAGCCCCCACCACTTCCTCTGGCAGGGTGTTCCACTTGTCCACCACCCGTTCTGTGAAGAAATTCTTCCTCACGTTTCCTCTGAATCGTCCTCCTCCAACTTCATCCATGCCCTCTAGTCCTGGAACATCTTTTCACTTAAAAATAGTGCATTCCTGCACCCTGTTCCTCCTGTGCAAGATACTTGTAGTCTCTATCATATCCCTCTCTCCCTCCTCTCCTCCAGGGAGTACATGTTCAGTGCCTTCAACCTGTCCTCATAGGACTTGTGATGCAATCCATGCACCATCTTTGTTGCCCTCCTCTGAACCTTCTCTACCTGTCTATGTCCTTACGTAGGTAAGTTCTCAGAACTGCACAGTGTACCCAGGTGCGGCCTCACTAGTGTCTTGTATAGTGGAATTATGACCTCCCTTTTCCTGCTGGTGATGCCCCTGCCCATGCATCCCAGCATCCTATTTGCTTTACCTGCTGCCTTGTCACACTGTTTCCTGCCTTGAGGTCATCAGAGATGATAACCCCAAGATCCCTTTCCTGCTTGGTGCATGCTATATCCTCACCCCCAACTGATATATTGTGCCAGGGTTTTGTGCCCCATATGCATTATCTTGCACTTCCTTGCATTGAATTTCAACTGCCAAACCCTGACCATTCTTCAAGTTTCTGCAGGTCCTTCTCATTCTGTCTACACCCTCTGGTGTGTCTACTCTGTTACAGAGCTTTGTGTCATCAGCGAACAGTGAAATTCTGCCTTCTAGGTCCTCAGCAATGTCACTGATGAAGATATTGAATAGTACCGTCCCAGCACTGATCCCTGTGGTACCCCACTGGTCACTCTTCCTCTGTGGAGTGACAGCCATTACCACCACCCTCTGTGTCCTGCTGCCCAGGCCAGTTACCTACCCACCCACTACTGTCCTGCCCACACCCATATTCCCCCAGTTTGTGCAATAGTCTTCTATGTGGCACAGTGTCAAAGGCCTTGCTGAAGTCCAGATAGGCCATGTCCACTGCCCTCCTGATCCACCTCCTAGTCACCCAGTCAAAATTCAATGAGGTTGGTCTGACATGACCTTCCCTTGGTGAAACCATGCTGCCTTGGGTCCTGTAGTCCATTGACAACCAGATGTTCCACCAATCTCTCCTTCAGTAGTGCTTCCATGATTTTCCCCACTACCGAGGTGAGGCTGACTGGTCTGTAGTTCCCTTCCTCTTTGTTCCCACTTTTTGTATAAGGGGACTACATCTGCTTTCCTCCAGTCTTTGGGTACCTCCCTGTTTCTAGTGATCGCTAAACAGGATAGCCAGAGGTTCAGCCACCACCTCTCTTAGTTCTTTAAGGACCCCGGTGCACCCCATCTGGTCCCATTGCTTTATCAACTCTTATTACTTCCAGTTCCTTCAGAACCCTTTCTCGTGTAAAGGGACTTGTGTCCATTTCTGCACCATTCTCACCCCTTGTACTCTGTTCAGACCCATTACCCTCCTCTTTCTCAGTGAAGACTGAGCAGAAATACCTGTTCAATATGTCAGCTTTACTGTTGTCATCCTCCACACAGCCCCCATCCTCCCCCTTCAGTCTCACTATCCTTCTATCTCGTATGAACTCCAACTTCAGCTCTAAAGTTGCTACTTGTATCTCCAATCATTGTATTTTCTTGTATTATTGTATGACCTGCTTATATTATTTATTATGCTTACTGTATTATTGTTCTGCTGTTATGTCTCCAGTTTCTCCTTTTTGTACCGACGGTAAGCTATCATTACCTCGGAATGTATAATGCTACCTGGGCTTTTCTGTAAGGATTATGTTTTACCATTTAACTTGTTGCAATGTATGTACTATGCTCTGCCACCGAAAAATGTAAGGTTTGTTTCCTCCTTCATTTGATATGTTCTGTAATTGTTTTCACCATGTTCTGTACTCTCCCGTGTCGTGCCTGAAAATAGTCATGTTGTTGGCTAGTGCACCTACCTAGTAATAAAATAAATAAAAAAAGGCACACAAAGAAAGTGTTATATCCATACTGTAATGTAATGTCATGAAAAGTGGCATACACGTTAAAAGGAAAAAAAAATGCATTTATTTTTTTTATTTCAGGGTGACCTCTTGAATACAACATGTGTTAAACTTTTGTAACAAACAACAAGTTAATGCCACTATAAAAAAACAGGCACTACTGATGAAAAGGAAAGTGCTATTTTATTAAACAAGTTATCATAAAGTTCACAAATGTAACTTTACACAATATTTACGCTTCTGTTGAAGGGCTTCATATATTTTATTTCTAATTTTTGCAATATCGCTGACCTGTACATTAAACTGTCACCCCACCATTTCCATGAGTTTGGTACAGACATTTTTAGGACTATCAGGCTTTCCTCTAGCACCATCAAAATTAACTATTTTTGTCCACTGGAGGTAAACCTCATGGGGTACCAGTGATCTGAATACATAAAAGGCAAATCTTTCCACATCCCCTTTTGCCTTGACAACTAGTGCCCTTTCCATTTCCATGGTAATGTTGTTCAGTTCCATATCTTCCAGTTGTCCTGCACTCAAGGAAGGTGTTACGGGGTGTGGCGGGGTAATCATTTTTATTTATTTATTTAAAATTGGTGACCGGGAAAAGCATGCTGAGCCGAGGCTTGTTTCCAGGTGCGACCCGGGTACATGTAGTACAAGGTGGTAGACAGAGAAATACAAATACAGTGATTATCAAGTAACAGACAAGTGATACATTATGGTACATTTACATGGAGTTAGGTGGAGAGGTTACATTTTAGAAAGAACAGCAGGGTTGAAAAAAGAATTACATCATTTCATTTCTAGACCATTTATAACCTTAAATTTCAGGTGCGTGTATTTACATATTTACAGTAGTGGATTTATTGAAAAATTGAGTTTTCGGGGAGAGGGTGCCGGTGGGGGGTGATTTAGCAGTAAGAGCTGGCATGAGGAGTTAATTTTTATTACCTGGTGAGGCTATTTAGGTAGTGCTAGGACCGTATAATGAGGGCTTGGGTGTACAGCTGTGGCACGGAGTGGGAGGGAGAAGCCTAAGGAGCTGTTTGAAGGCTGATAGGAAGGGGGCCAGGTGAAGGTTGGGAGGGAGGTTGTTCCATAGGAGAGGGAGCCGATAGGAAAAGGCAGCTTGCCCAGAGGCTGACAGGGGGCATGAGAGGTGGAAGGTACGTGCATGTCTGTGGCAAAGTGAGTAGCCAGAGGGGTTGGCTTGAGAGTGTTGGGAAGCTAGGTAGAGGGGAAAGGAGCCGAGCCAATATTTCTCTACGAGTGAGGCACTGTGGGTGGTCTGCCTTTGTGAGAGTGGTGTCAGAGATAGAGTTGTGAACAGTTTGCAGTGATGAGTGAGTGGGGGGGGAGGCAGTAGTGAAGCACGTGAAGGAGTTTAGCAGGACTTCGAGTTTTACAAGGGAGGAGGAAGGAGCTGTGCCATAAATTACGTCCATGTAATCCAGTATCGGTAGGATAGTTTTACATATGAGTTCACTAGGAATAGCGAGGGGGAGGCAGTCTTTGTGGTGGTACAGGATGACAAGCTTGGGCTGGAGTTTGGTGCAGACGGCGTTGATGTGGGTGGAGAAGTTGAGGTTTGTGTCCAGCCAGACCCCCAGGTATTTAAAGGTGGGTACAGACTCTATGGGGAATTTCATCCAGGGTGGAGATGGGGGGGGGGGCAGGCAGGGAGGTGAGTTTTTGCCTTGTGCCGAAAACCATGGAGACAGTTTTTTTTGCATTAAGTTTTAACTGATTTTTTTGGAGCCAGGCTTGTACTCGGTTGAAATCGCTTTAGAGGTTTGGATGGACACTGGCATGGGAGGGGTCTGAGGTGTAGATAATGGTGTCATCAGCATATAGATGCACGTTTGAGGTGAGACAGGCTGAGGGGAGGTCGTTTATGAAAAGGGAGAAAAGGATGGGACCAAGGATGGAGCCTAGGGGGACACCCCATGAGGATGGGTAGAGGGTTGGAGATGGTGTCTCCAATTTATACTTGCTGCATCCTGTTTTGGAGGTAGGAATGGAACCAGTTTATAGTCTGTTTAGCAAGGCCAAAGAGCTTAATTTGCCTAGCAATAGAGGGTGAGAGGCCGAATCAAAGGCTTTAGCTAGGTCGAGGAAGATGGCAGTAGTGGTTTGCCCTGCGTTCATGACGGAGAAGATGGAGTTGGTTACTCGTAGTAAGGCGGTGGTGGTAGATTGGGATTTTCTGAATCCTGATTGAAAAGGAAAGAGGGAGCTGTTTGTGGAGAGGAAAGGAGACAGTTTTGACAGCATGAGGGATTCTTGGATTATGGCCAGGGAGGGGAGGAGAGAGATGGGTCTGTAATTTCCTGGAAGGGAGGGGTCGCCACCTTTATGGAGGGGTAGGATTTTGACAAGTTTCCAGGTGGAGAGGACAGTGACTGTGTCGATAAAGAGATTTATATGTGGGTTATAGATGTGACTATGGCTGCTGCGGAGATGCAGAGCAGGCTGGGATGTAAGCCGTCTGGACTGGATTTTGACAGGTTTAGAGAGGTGATGAAAGTGTAAACTTCCAGGGGTGTGAATGGGAGAAAGTAGAAGCCGTGGTGAGAGGGTGGAACATTTGTTTGGGAGGGTGGGGGTGTGTGTGTCGGGCTTGGCACAGGAGATGAAGAAGGAGTTGAAGAGTTCAGCGACTATGGCAGGATCGGAGGCTATTTTGCTGTCAATGTTTAGGCTGGGGCTAGCTTGCTTGGAGCAAGGGTTGATAAGAGAGTTTATCACCTTCCAGAAAGGTGCCTGGGAGGCTTGGTGAGTGGTAAGTTGGGCCTTAAAATACTGGGCCTTTGATAGTCGAATAGCTTTTGTGCAGTTGTTTCTAAGAGTTTTGTAGGATAGGAGGTTCCTGGATGCAAACAAGGATTTGTAACACCTCCTGGCCATGTCTCTGACTCGACCCAGGGAGATGAGGTCAGCAGTGATCCATGGGTGGTGATTTTTCCTAACTCTGGCTTTCCTGAGTGGAGCATGGCAGTCCCATATGTCTAGGAAGATACTGCAGAAGTGGGAGAGGGTGGTGTCAACATCAGGTGAGGCAAGAACAGGAAGCCAGTCTGTGTTTGACAGGTCATGTTGAAGGGCGGATTCGTCAAGAAGTAAGGGGCGGGTTACAATGAATTTGGGGCTGGAGTGGAGTGAATTGATTTTTCGGATACAATAGGTTATGCAGTGGTCACTAAGGGCATCAGAAAGGATACCTGAGGCAGTGATCCTATGGGGGTTGGAGGTTAGGATCCAGTCAAGTAGGGTGTGTTTTTGTGAGCAGTGATTTAGATGGGTGAGTTTCTGGATTAGCTGGGTGAGATTTAGGGCTTTGATCCTCAGAGCTGCTGGTTTTGTGGAGGGGGAGAGTCAGTTTAGGTTGAAGTAGCCTAATAGAATGAGTTCGCCATTTGAGGTGGTTGAAGAAATGGAGGAGATGACTGGGATGAGGAAGTAGGGTGAAGGCTTTGGAGGGGTATATAGAACACCTATGTAAAGAGGGGTGGATGAGGGTAAGGGTAGGTGAGCAACTAAGGATTCGTGGGAGGACAGGTGTGATTCTTTGAAAATAACAGTGCACTTAATGGAGTGTCTGATATACAGCGCTACTCCTCCATCTCGCTTGCCACAGTCCTGGCGGAACAAGATGTAATTAGGTATGGAGAGTGAGAGGTTAGAGATTTTGCCTGAGAGCCAGGTCTCTGTGATACAGAGTATGTCCGGTTTGTATTATACTGACCAGACAGAGAGGGTGTCGAGTTTGGGGAGAAGGCCCCTGACGTTAATATGGAATATGCGGAGGCCCTTTGGGAGCGAATTTGGTGAGAAACTGAGTTGGGGGGCTGATGACGCTAGGGGAACTTTTGTTGATGTGGGACCTGGGTTTAGATGAATATCCCCTGCCAGGAGTAGGAGTAGCAGGGGTAGGGAGAGGTGGGTGTGCATCTTGCATCTGCTATTTGTGTGCCTTGTGGGTGGAGCTCACAAGTTTAGGCACCAGAGAAATGCCTCTAGGTTTAGCATGTTTGAATGCAACAGGGAAGGGTGAATGGTTGTGGAGGGTTGGGGGAGAGGAAAGGAGTGTATTCGATACAAGGGGGAGTGATCAAAGATTTGGGTTGAGGTGATGTGCCAGGGTGAGGGGTTCACAGGGGAGGTTCGGGGAGGGTAGGTGTAAGGAGCATGAGGTGGGGGGTGGTGATGTCGGAGCGCAAGGGGAAGGAGTGAAATAGCATGCAAGAGTGTAGAGCAAGAACAAATAAGGCAGAGAGTGGCATGGTCAATACCTTTTTTTTTTGGAAAATTTACAGTGGCCTCTGGTGGTGGAGCTAGGAAGCTACAAGTTTGGAGGATAGTTAATTGCAGTGGCCACTAGTGGTGGGATTTGATAGCTTGCAGATGGAAAAGTGGAATGATTGGTTTTCGATGGTCATGTATCACTAGCTATAAAATAGAGTGACAACCAAGAGTGGTGGTGGCGGCGGTGGGGAGCCAGAGCACAGCGACGGTGGGGCCGAGTCCTTTACAGAGCCTGAGCACAGCAGGGTAAGCACAGCTCTGTGCCATATCTCTCAACCTCCTGCCTCATAAATCAGGGACAAGGCTTAAAAAAATCAGGGACAAAGGACCCAAATCAGGGACACATTTTTAAAATTGGTGCTATCCACTCAGGAAGCTGGCAGAATAAGGGACTCAGTGTATAATACATTTTCTGAAGAATAAGAAGTCTGCAACTGTATTGTTTGACATCATTTTATTCTTACAATCATCACTGTTTAGTCAGGGGAACACAGATTTTAGGAGGGACAAAGTAAAATTCTGAGGTGAAATCAGGGACATCCCTGAAAATCAGGGGCACTTGAGAGGTATGCTCTGTGCTATCTGAAATTCCATCATACCTGCGGTTTCGGGGGTGGGGGAGGGCATCCTAAGCCCTCATAGACCATCAGAGGGCTGCTTCCTTTCGGATTCTGCTGTGATTCTGAGGAAGGAGAGCAGAAACAGGACGATGTTAAATACAAGTAGGTTTCTAAAGAAGGGGCTGTATGGGGGGGGGACATGGGGAGAGAAGCCTGCAGTAGTTCTTTTACTCACTGTAACACACTGTGCTAATTTCTTACTTGAGCTGAGATACAGGGCTATGCAATGAAAAAAAAAGCTACACATTTGTAAAATGCAGGCCTAAATTTGGAAATGAGCTGAAATACAGTGCTGAGAAATGTTCCGACTCGTGCTGCAGTTCCCAAATTAAAGGGGGCAGCTATCGGTCTCAATTTGCTTGATTTAAACTTGCAGGCATACAAAACAGGCAAAATACAAAGCAAAAAACTATCTGCATTCATGTGGGGAATATTAATTTGCTTATTTAAATGTACCGCTTTTAGAAAAAAGGCGCCAAATTTGAGTCCTTTGTCCTTTAGAGTCCTTTCAGAGCCTGAGCACAGCAGGGTAAGCACAGCTCTGTGCTATAGGAAATTCCATCATACCTGCGGTTTCGGGGGGTGGGGGAGGGCATACTAAGCCCTCACGGACCCTCGGGGGGGCTGCTTCCTTTTGAATTCTGCTGTGATTCTGCAGTTTCAGGGGTGGGGGAGGGCGTCCTAAGCCCTCACGGACCCTGACCATGATGGTTTCATTTTTGGTTGTTGGTGTAGAAATGGATATGCCACTTAGTGGTGTAAGGGAATGTGTGGTGTATGGGATTCAGATGTCCTGGGTGTACTACACATGTCAGGCAACATGATGTCAGAGGCCTCATCTTGAAATGGTTGTTGCATATAGATATATCTATCTCTTGTAAGCTATTCAACTAGTTTAAGAAGTCTGTCTTTTTCTCTTGTTGTTTCTTGTAGGACTTTGCATTGATCCTCCAGCATTTTCCCTTGATTTTCAAGCATCTTAGTTTGCTGAGCTATCACACCATGCAGAGAAGCCAGGGTCTGTTGCAAATGTTCCAGTTTGCATCATAAATTACATGAATCATTGTTTATGGCATCAGTTTAAATGGCAATCTTGTTTACTAAAATTTCTTTCTGTGCCGGCCTGTCGGCGCAATGGTTGGATTTCCTCTTGCGATAGTGGCAACCTGGGTTCAGGAATGGACTCGGGTTGCCGGAGGGTCGGCCAGGGGGAGAAGGATAGAGCATCTGGGGACAGCTCTCCTTCTCCGGGGGATGGGCACGGTTGGTCATTACTTCCATGTAGGCTGACTCCTGGCGTGGCTGGGAGTGCAGCATACAGGCGGGCATGGTGTACTAGGGGGTGGCAGACGTTGGCGTACGCCTTGATGTCAGACATCACTCCCCCACAGGAAAAAGCGTAAAATCAGCTCGCTGGCCACCAAGATGATGGCTCTCCATTCCCGGAGTGCCCCCAGTGCCTGGCCAGGGCCTCCTGTTCCTCAGCAGCATCCCCGGGCCCTAATAGAAGTGTGTGCTGGGGTCCTTCCCCTCCCTGGTGCCCTTTCCCCTCGGAGGAGGGGGACCCACATGGTGATAGGGATACACTGGGATATCCCGGGGGTCAGCTGCTATCTGAGGACCTGAGGAGGGCTGCCCAAGGTTCATGGGGATGAAGGGAACTTGTAGAGCCTGAAAGAGTGGGGGACAGTGAAGCTCAGGAGGAGGGTATAAACATATAATGCAAAAAAAATTTCTTTCTCTTTTACAGTTGTGTTGGTGGGTGATACTTTATCGTTTAAAAGAGCCAATTCCTCTGCCTCATAGATCTCTGGTTCAAGTAAGTCAGACACTTTTTGGGCCTGTAGGTAGAATAAAACAATTAATCAGGCACACTAACCATAATATACAGCGAAATAAGCATCAGTTTTACATTGTGAGGATGGGACAATAATGTCCAAACATTTGGTTTGCAGAAACCTGAAAAGCTATGTATGCTTAGATTTGTGAATACACATTTTGCATTGCTGCTTACCAATTCTAGGCATTCTATAGTAATTGCTTACACATAGTTTAATGCAATAACCACGGAAGGAGCTGACAACAGGACTCACACTTGTTCACTCTATGAACAACCTAACTGGCTGAACCTCAACAACAGAATAAAGTAGCAGACATGCCTTCTTGGCAAGAAATCCTGCTTGAAAATGCCCCCCCATCTAAAACTCCTGTTGCAGACTAGCCACTCTTCTTACCATACCAGGGTCTCTACCAGAAACTCCTTAGCTGTCCCTTTCAGGAAAACTTCACTTGCTCAGAGGTTCTTTGCCTACAGAGTGCTCCTCTGGCTAAATGAGATCTCAGAACACATAAATAACAACACCAGCCTCACTGCATTTAAACTCTTACTGATGCAGCACCTCTCTGATGCTGGCACCTGTGCATGTAGGTAATCCAGGCTGACCACTCTACCTAGTCTAAAGTAAGCTGGGTACATTGTGCCCCCCCCCCATCCATATTAGCACCTTACCTGTCATATTCCCAACCTCTCTGAACTCTGCCGCTCGACCTTTTTGTGGGGTTCCCGGTCTCTCTAAGGGTAACCAATCTGGTGCTCTCCCCACAATCTCCTCCAGACTCCCACCCCTACACTAATCAAATTCTTCTACCCCCCACGTACCTGACAAATGCCTGTCTATGGCTGCAATTGTTTCCTTTTTATTTTTCCTATTTGTCCTTTGCTGTCTAATAACTTTTTGAATGCCTTCTGGGCCACAAGGAAGATCGCCGATCATATTGTCTTTCACTGGTTTACATTCCTCCTGCCTCCTTTATCTCCAGCCAACTTGTTCAATCCAGCACTTGAACTTTATAACCACATATATCGCTGAATTTTATTGTCCCAAATGTACCTTCATAATATGTTGACTACGAACTGTTCATATTTTTGTGCTTCTTCTGTTGTATTGTTTCTGCTATAAGTGTCATGAACCCTGTCCCTTTGGCATGGAACCTTTGAAAAAGAGCATTTTGCTCAAAGGTTATTTTCCAAAGAATGAAATAAATAAAAATAAATAACATCCAGTCATCATGTGTTTGTACTAGTGCTATGCTCATAGACTTATTTACTGTAACTGCATATGATGGTATCAAGGTTACAGTTTTCAGGAGTGTAATGAACAATATGAATATAACAATGTGTTGATTCTTTGCTTCCTCTGCATTTCACAGAACTTGATCCTTCATTTTTTTTGTCTGATTCTTGAAACATGTGGTTTTAAGGCATACATCCCATCTTTTTGTCACAGTGCTTCCCATGAAACAAGCACTTAAACATTTTAAACATTCACTTATGAGTTGGGGTGGTTTTTATGGGAAAAGTTTTTGCATAACATCATGTGCCAATTATAGACCAATTAGCCTTACTAGCATTGTGGGAAAAGTAACTGAAGGATTTTTAAAGGAACACACTGAGCTACATATGCAGAAAATGGGCTTAGGGACATACAGCAGCATGGATTCCAAAAGGTAAGGTCCTGTATGACAAACTTAGTTACATTTGTAGATCCTGTTAGTGAGGCCCTGGATCTAGGAGTCCCAGTGGACATATTAGATGTAGACTTCAAAAAGGCATTTGACATGGTCTCACATTCTGATTTAATTAACATGCTTCAAGAAATCAAACTAGATTACTACACAATTAGATGGATAGTAGCTAGGCTGACAAATAGAAGACAGAAAGTAGTAATTAAAGGATATACATCTAGTTGTGCCATAGTTAGTAGTGGGGTCCCTCAGGGATCAGTGCTGGGACCAGTACTTTTCAACATTCTGGTATCCACCCTAACAGTAAACACCATTGAATGGGGTGAACAATTTGTTGATGACAGCACTGATAACTATTACTCAAGATGTAGCTTTTTTCCAGGAAAATGTTCATGAATTTGCTTCAGGTCTCAGCCAAGAAAAAATATAGATTAAATCTTGGTAAATGCAAGATTATGCATCTAGGGGAAAATAATCTGAGATTTCCCCATTACATAAATGGAATCAAGCTGCAAAACACCTATTCAGAGAGACACCTGGGAGTACAGCTCTTGTGTACATTTAATTGTTCTGAACACTGTGTTAAGGTGGCCAAAAAGGGGTGTGCCATTCTTGCTTATATTAGGAAAAATATAAGGAGTAGGAGCAGGGAGGTGATGCTCCCACTTTATGTATCAGTGGTCCATTCTCACTTGCAGTATTGTGGGCAGTTTTTCCTCCCATATTTAAAGGGGGATCTGAGGAAATTGAAGGGGGTTTCAGAGAAGGGCCACCCGAATGGCAGATGGGATGTCTGGTAAAATATATGATGAAAGATTAGCAGCATTTATTCCCTGTAGTACCGTCATCACTGGGAAGACATGTTCCTGGTCTATAGAGCCTTTCAAGAGCCTGACCTGTGGGACAGTTTGAGACTCCAAACAAGAACCACAACAACAATCAATCAAGGACACCAATGCCAATTAAAAGAGAATTCTTATACAAATAGGCAGAGGAAACATTGGTTCTCCCAGAGGGTGGTAACAAAGTGGAGTGCTCTGCCATCAGACGTAGTGTCCTGTAGTAATGTGAAACAGTTTAAAGATGCAATAGACGGACATAATGGTGCCCTATGTTACATGTCTTAAGCATGAATAAGTGCTGGTCTGACATGACTAATGCTAATTGACCAGAGATCCTATGAATCCTATGAACAGCACAATGGCATTTACAATCATAAGTACTGTAATACAACAGGGTTCCCCCAAAGCATGTACATATGTACTACCTGTATCCTTTTACTTTATTGTCTGGTGTGGTTCAATATAAGAACTGTGTCAGAAGTGAATCACACAAAGATGAAGGTCCTGGATTTCAGGAGGACAAATTATACAATGATGGAAGAATTCCTCAGGGATGCCTTGGCAAAGTTGGAGAACTTGGATGGAGTACAGGATAAAAGGGAACATAGTGAAGGCAAGCAACCTCTGCGTTGGGCAGGGAAGCAAAATGAAAGGGAGACTGATTTGGTTCTCAAAAGAGGTCGCTGGGAAGGTAAGGACAAAAAAGCTAGCATTCAGATGGCATAAGGAGAAACAGAGGGATGGGAACAGAGAAGTGAATCAAGAGAAGCATGGGGAGGCAGTGAAAACAGTCAGGAGTGCAAAGGCAGAAATGGAGAAAACAGCACAGGCAGTAAAGAACATATGAACATACAAAACTGCCAGCAGAAACAGGCCTCACAGTTTATCAAGTCTGCTGAAGTGTGCAGCTAGCACCTTATAATGTTGATGCCCCTCCCTCACTCCCCTCCATCCTATTACCCTATCCTAACCCCTCTTGAAGCTGTCTACCATCTTGCAGGCCACTACCTCACCCGGCAAGGAGTTCCACTTGTCCACCACTCTTTCAGTGAAAAAATGTCTCCTCATCTCTTTCTCCTGGATCTACCACCCTCCAATCACAGTCGGTGTTCTCTCATGTCCTTCCCCTTTCTCCTCTGGAAAATCCTCTCTGTATTAGTCTTGTTTATTTCCTTCAAAGGAGACAAAACATTTTTCAGGTATGTTAGCAAAATGATAAAAACTAAGGGAGGGATTTTAAGGCTAAGCAGAGGAGGGGGAATTGCGTAGAAGGGGGACACAGAAAAATCCAACATCCTGAACAATTGTATTTATTCAGTTTTCACAAATGGATGGAAGAATGAAGGAGCATTGATCTGTGTCATAGGCATCAAAGGAAGGGGAGTGAACACTAGTCCATTTACAGATAGAAATGTCCTGAAAGAACTTACTAATCTTGAGGTAGACAAGACAATGGGGTCAGCGTGGATATAGCCACGGTTTTTGAGGGAGCTTAGAGAGGTGTTAACTGCACCTCTGACAGTCCTATTCAACCACTCACTGGAAATGGGAGTGGTCCCAGAGGATCTGAAGAATAACACTAATCAATTATAAAATGTACAATTATCTTTTAAGGAAGCATTAAAATTTTAAATGCATGGAACAAATAAATATTTAGTTGGACTAATAAAGCACATCTGTTACTTTCTGGTCTTGTGTGGGTTAGCATGACTCGCATCATTTTTTCAATGTCATGTGATGTTCAGATATCATTCATTTTCCTTACAAGGTAGCATGGCCTTGGTAGACTGGATTTTATTTTAGGCTGTACGGTTTGCAATGTATCAAAACAATAGTACTTTATGTCCTTTATTTAAACAATTGCTCTCTTCTTATAACTAATAGTGGTGTCCATTCAAATTAGCATAAGTAACACATTTATTTGATGACACCACACCAGTTATTTTTTTAAGCTTTGTTCAATGTTATTTTGTTTTTAGTTATTAAATGTCTACAGGGAAGAGGAAATGACTACTGAGGAACTGTCCTTTCAAATTCTCAAATAATTTACACACCACCCAAAGTTGTGGCCATGTACTTTTTCCCAGTAAAACTTAAAGAGCACACTGCAGTAAAACTGCAATCATATGATTAGGAATCAATATGCAGCATGTAAAACTGCAACATAGTATAGTAAAGGGGAAAAACTGACATTTGAAAATGTTATTTTGTAAGGAATGTGGTGGAAAGCTGCAGCACTGACCACAAATGATACAAGGATGTTCATTAGTGTTTCACACCAGAGTTGCATTACTTTATTTTAAATATTGCATGGGGTTCTTAGGAACAAAAGACTTTTCATACTGGATAAGTAGCTGCAGTATAGCATATCCCTGAACATCATCAGGTAAAAGGAAGTGAAGCTGTAAAGTCTTAATTTTACGCATTAAGGTAGCCCACTAAAGGAATTATAGCTACCTATTTAAAAATCTTAGTAAACTGTAGCAGCATCATGCAGTACCATGGAGGCAGAATCCTTTACTTGCCACACATAGAATTCTACAGTTGTATCATATGGTAATGACCACAGTCGAAATATTATACTGTATAATATCATAGCACCATTCCATTGTGCCGTAGTACTATGGTGGTGTAAACACCGTCCAGTATTCTGGTTTACTTTATTTATTATAGTTTTTGTTTACCCGCTAAGTATTCTAAATTTAATTGATGCCCAGCATGATCTAGGAGGTACAAACATAGAATATAGAATACAACATGCAAGGACAGTCTATGCAGGAAATGTCATAAGGATTTAAAGGCTGAAAAAAAAGAATACAAACACATTTTATATGGTGGAAACAAGAATGTGATTAGTAGAATGAAAAGTGAAAATGAATATAAAACAAATGTTACATAATATAAAAAATAATATTATTACAGTATACAGTTAGTCAACGTAAGTTACTGTTCATAGAACATAGAAACATAGAAGTTGACATCAGATAAGGACCGCAAGGCCCATCCAGTCTGCCCGTTTCTTTTTCTGCCTTATGAATGTGCCATTGGCCTTTGCTCTGTAAATGGCCTATCTTGTCATGCTCATCTGTATTGCTCCCTTATGCATATCCCATACCTGTTTGAAGCCCTGCATTGTATTCATATCCACCACTTCCTGAGGTAGGCTGTTCCATGCATCCACCATGCTTTCTGTGAAAAAGAACTTCCTCACATTACCCCTTAATCGGCCTCCCTCTCTAATTTCATGCTGTGTCCTCTTGTCCTGCTATTTTTCTTATATTGAAAGATGTTAGACTCTTTCACCCTGTTAATACCCTTAAGGTGTTTGAATGTTTCAATCATATCACCTCTCTCCCTCCTTTGCCCTAGGGTATACATACTGAGTTCAGTTAATCTGTCTTCACATGTTTTCTGATGCTGTGTCTGCACAGTTTCAGTTGCCCTTCTCTGGACTGCCTCAATTTGGTTAATGTCCTTGTGAAGGTGTGGCCTCCAGTACTGCAGACAGTACTCCAGATGAGGCCTAACCAGTGTCTTGTAAAGATTATTATCTCCCTCTTCCAACTTGTGATACCCCTACTAATACAGCCCAACATCCCTCTACTAGCCTTACCTACTGCTTTAGTGGTCTGCTTGGATGATTTCAGGTCATCGGTGATGATGACGCCCAAGTCTCTTTCTTCCCTTGTGACTGCCAGCAACTCCTCTCCCAGCCTATAGGTGGCTTCAGGGTTTCTCTTCTCTATGTGCATGATCTTGCACTTCTTTGTGTTAAACCCCAATTGCCACTCTTCTGACCATTTTGCTAGTTTATCCAGATCTCTTCTCATTCTGCCCACCCCATCTGGATCATCTACTGTGTTGCAGATCTTGGTGTCATCTGCAAACAGACAACTCTTACCCTCCAGTCCATCTGCAATGTCACTGATGAAGATATTGAAGAGGATTGGCCCCAGGACTGATCCCTGAGGTACCCCACTTGTGACTTGCATCTCTTCTGACTGTATACCATTTACCACCACTCTCTGTTTTCTGCCCATCGACCAGTTTGTCACCCAGTTGATCAACATCTGACCCACCCTGAGCCTACCCAGCTTATTAGTCAATCTTTTATGTGGAACAGTATCAAAAGCTTTGCTGAAGTCAAGGTAGGCAACATCAACTGCTCCCCCTTGGTCTGCCACTCTGGTTACCCAATCAAAGAAATCTATGAAATTAGTTTGACAGGACCTTCCTTTTGTAAACCCATGCTGTCTTGGATCATGTGCTCCTATGGATTCCAGGTGTTGCACTATCCTTTCTTTAAGGAGTGTCTCCATAATCTTGCCCACTACTGAGGTAAGACTGATTGCTTTGTAGTTCCCTGCCTCCTCCCTGTTACCACTGTTGTGGAGTGGGATCACATGAGCCCTTCTCCAGTCTTCTGGGACCTCTCCTGTGCTCAGAGACTCACTAAACAGTTCTGATAATGGCTCTGCTAGTTCCACCCTTAGCTTCTTTAGTACCCTAGGATGTATGCCATCAGGTCCCATTGTCTTGTCCACCCTGAGCTTATCGAGCTCTTGTATGACCCTTTCTTTTGTGAAGGGACTAGTGCACACCTCCTTCCCCCGTGTCCATGGTGCAGAGCTGTGGGCCCTGCCCTACCTTCTCTTCAGTAAATACTGAGCAGAAGTATGTTGTTTCTGTATGATATTGTTCAGGAGTCACACCTTATGTGTGAATTGGGTTTGGACTTTAAAACATGTGTATATAATTTCAGGGGACATCCTCTGTGATTAGAAAGAAAATCATTTATACATGTCAAGTGGAAATATTTTCTCACCCTTCGAGTTATTGGCCCATGGACTGGGTTGCCCTTACATGTGGTTATAAGTGAGACCAAAAGTATTTTTAAGTACCAACTAGATCAATTAATAAGTACAGTCTACTCACTGTCCTATTATTTGGTGGCTTAGCATAATAGCATTATGGGCCTCTGGCCTCCTGGCTCTTGGAATTGACCATAGTATGAACCGTAATATGAACCGTAAGTATCTATTTAGGTTAGGTGCTTTTACATGGTCCTCCTCCTCACACTCACCCTTATCCCCTTTGAGCTTAGCAATACCCACTCTGGACTTTCTTCTTTCACTAATGTATCTATAGAAAGTCTTGTCACCTTCTTTTTACTGTTCATGCTAGTGTTTCCTTGGTTTGGGCCTTTGTCTGCCTTACTGCCTTCCCTGCTTCCCTTAGGGAAGTTTGGTATGCCTTCCTATCTTCATCCTGCTGTGTTCCCTTATATTTCCTGAAGGCTAGCCTTTTGGCTCTGACCTTTTCTGCTACCGTGTTTGAGAACCAAAGTGGTTTTCTTCTTCTTTTGCACTTCCTTTTCTCACTAACACAATGGGATGTTGCTTCAAGTATTGCATCTTTAATGCTTGCCCACTTTGCCTGTACCCCCCTCACCTGTATTTCTTTTTGCCAGGGCTAGCTTAACTTTGTTGGCCATCTTATCAAAGTCAGCCCCTCTTAAGTCCCATATTTTTGTCTTGGAATGGAATGATTTTGTTCTAGTGGCCAAATTGAACCATACCATGTGATAGTCACTGGCACCCAGGTGACCTTCTACCTGGGAGATCTGTGATCCTTTCCCTGTTAGTCAGTACTAGATCTAGGATAGCCCTGTCTCTTATGGGTTGTTGTACCAGTTGTTTGAGGCCCTCTCCTGCAGGAAATCCACTGTGTGTCTAGTTCTGGCAGATGTCCCTGCTGGTATTGACCAATCTGTATCTGGCATGTTGAAGTCTCCCATTATCAGAACCTCACTTTTAGCTGTCATGTTTTGTATATCTTCTAACAGTAATGTGTCTATGTTCTCCCCCTGGTCTGGAGGCCTATACACAACCCCAGTTCGTATGGCTGTCCCATTTCCTGTTTCCAGGGTAACTCTGGCTCCTTATGTGTATTCTGAATTTTTGTAGCTTTGATATTTTCATTGACATAAATGTTCACTCCACCCCCCCCCCCCTTTTCACCTCGGTCTCTTCTGAACAGTGCATAGCCAGGTACTGAAGTCTCCCAAGTGTGGTTACTGGTAAACCATGCCTCACTAATGGTTACTACGTCCAGTTCAGCCTCTGTCATTATTGCCTGCAGGTCTGGGATTTTGTTTCCCAGACTGTGAGCATTTGTGTACATGATTTTCCATTGGCCAGATTTTGGTGTGTTAGTTGTTGGGTGAGGTCTGGCATTTCCCCGTGTGCCGTATGGGGAGCTGGATGTTTTTCTTTACCTGGTGATGCAAATGAACTTCAAATGAACTACAAACATGCTCAACTCCTGTTTGACCACTAGCAGAGGGGAAGGGGGGTGTTCTTCCCATTCGATGTATGGGGAGTTCCAGTGTCTAAATGACTGTAAAGCAATACTATTGGTTGTATTATTTATTTATTTTGATTAGGATTAATACATTTGAGTCAAAGACTCATTTTCAAAGGTTCCAAGTCAAGGACAAAAAACAGGACAATACAAATACAATACTATGCAATACAATACAGATAGCAGGGATCACATGGTAGGCATCATGAAATCATTATTGTGTCACATGAGGTTCAAGTCTTGTTAGTTTCAGGTACATCTTAACAATAGATAAAGTGCATTACATTATGTGTTGCAGGGTAGGGCTAGCCTGGTAGGAATGAACGTGTCAGCAACATGGCAGTGTTATGTCAAGGGGATGATAGGGAAGGGAGTAAGCAACCAGAGTGGCATTGTCAAAAATGGAGGCAGTGTGCATTGGGAGAAATTAAGAGGGGTAAGATGGTGGTGGAGTGTGGTAAGTCGAATTATTGGGGGATTGGGGGAGAGGGGTAGGAGCGAAAGGCGGGTAAAAAACAAAGGATCTGTTGATTATATGCTTGCGCAGTTACAGGTAGTTACACCCTTAAGATGGGGCGGTAGGCCCCTTTTGAACTGGCTCAGCTTTGTGCCTCCTGTCAGCGTGTCGGGTAGCTCATTAAACCATTAGGAGCCCCTAAAAGTAATGAATTTCTGGGCCAAAGATGTGCACTTGAAAGGGACTTGAAGTCCTCCTTTTGTTGCATTTCTGATTTGCTTAGTGTGCACTGCCTTCTTGAACAGACTACTTATGAATTCCGGCATGAGGCCTAGTTGCACTTCTTTTACAGTCAGGCATGTTTGATATTGGGCTCTTAAGTAGAGAGGGAGCCAGCCAGTCTCAGAGTAGAGTACACAGGTGTGAGTCCATCGATCTGCCCCAGGTGCCAGACGACAAGCCCTGTTTATGAGTGTTTGTATCCCTCTTAGGGCAGTGTCTGATCCTGCTACTGTATGTATATTGGTAACCCATAATCAATGGATGACAATACAGTGCTGCCTGTGGCTAATTTGAGGGCTGCAGGAGTCATTGAGTGCTTGTTTCTATGGAGGATGCCCAGTTTCATGTTGGCAGTTTTTACAACTTGATCAATGTGGTGGGAGAAATTGAGAGTGTCATCAAGGTAAACACCCAGATATTTAAACGAGGATACTTGTTCAAGTGTTTATTATAAAACTGAATTACCTTTCATTTTGGCATGCTTTACCATATTTTCTTTGTATCTGACTGAGAACATCTTTGAAGTGGTGAACATTTAACTTGATTAAGTGGTGCTTTTTTATTTTCCTTTCCCCTTCTTCATTGTCTCAGCTTTGGTGGTGAGCTCATGAGATGTGGTCCAAAGAATGTAATGGAATTCATGGTTGCACTTTTTGGAAACAATTTACTCTGATGCAGAACTTCCACTTTGCAAACAAGGAACACAGGCTTTCACCTTAACAGTACTGAGGTATTTAATAGTTTAGTCCTCACTCCACCCTCAATTGATGCAAAGTTCTTTTTCATTATTATGTGTAGAGGTGGAGCTTATTACCCCTCCTAGAAGTCCTAATGGTAGGTTGGAAATAGTTTGCCCCACCAAGATTGGTTGATAATTGCATGTCTAATCTTTTGAACAGCTCCACAGTAGGTGCCTGCAGTTATATGTTGCAGCAGGTAATGCACGGAATATTAATAATGACCTAGTTTTTTAAGTGTGTTTGTTTACAGGGACCCATAAGGGTCAAACCCAAATGCAACAATACATGCAAACTTGTCCACACTCCATGACCCCTCCATATAGTCTGTGCACTGCTCCATTGATCATTCAAAGAGCAGCTTTGTATTTTGATGCCCCCCCCAAACACAGAAGGAGGCTTACCAGGGCAGAATTGCAGTGTAATATACATTTTTATTTAATGTTGCCTGTATTCATGGAGGAAAGAGATTGCAATTTCCTGTGTGTAGCCCGTAGCTAAAATGCTAATACTTCCCTACTGTGAGACATGCCCCCGAGTGCTCACATTTTATGATTTTAGTAAATGGAGAGCACGTGGTGCATTCCATAGGGTAGTAGTTGAGCGGTGGCCTTGATTTGTCTTAATCAGAACTCTACATTGTAATAAGAAGCACTTAAAATGACCCTGTTGCACTCTGTGAAGCTCTGTGTGGTGAGCAGAATTAAGGGGGTGGGCTTTTCACATATTGCTCTAATGTGGGTACATGAGGGAATACGATAAAACTGATGGGAGGGAGATTCAGGGAGGGAGGTGAGGAAGCATTATTTCTCTAAGAGGGTGGGGGACGTGTGGAACAGATTGCTATTGGAGGTTGTGGGGTTATGACAGTGCCAAGTTTCTAGCCTGTTTGGGATAGGCACATGAGAACCATTAAAAAGACGGTATGTGCCAAGGTCCGCAACACTAACACAGTGTCCTACATTGCTGTCAACAAAATCGACAGTTTGTTTATAGGTTGCTGTGTTGTTGCACCTGGAACAGGGGCACACTGTCTCCCGATCCTACACTCCCCCCCTGAATCAACTCCAACTTGGGACTAACTTCAAGTCCTGACTCGGACTGAGCCCAACCCAAACACACTCCCAAAGTGCAGAAACACTACCGCAGCCTGTCCTCCACAAAAAAGGCCAGGCACCACAATGAGGTGGCCTGAGCTGCAAAGACCTCCCATGGACTGCAGGGGTACAATTCCCACCAGTGTAACTATCAACCCCAAACACACAGAGGGCAGCCACTGAGTAAGCGGCTCCTTACTGTAAGCTCAGTTGGGGGGGCTTACATACAGTACCATCATATTTCTGATGCCCTTGTGGGTAGTGAGCCATGAATTCCAAGCTCTACAAGGATTATGTCTAGTATGGAAGTGTGCTTCTACTGTACTATTGATGTCAAGTTTTTAAGGTCAAACTTTTTGGGACTCAAACAGCCGAACCAATTGCCAGTACTGTGGCTCCTATGCATATAAGGGTGGAGTGGCTAAGCTCCTCGCATCTGGGGTGCATAGCCACTCCATAGATATTGTGCCCCCCCCATGCAGGATGCACACAGGAGGGTGACAGACAGTATGTGCCCAATCCCACAGGTCCGTGGACTGCACTACGTCAGGGGCATGCCAGCACTATCGTCATGCACAAAGGCACATATTGCTGGCCACGACAGTGCATAGGGGTACGGGGTACAGCAGGGTATCCAGCTGCAACAGGGTGTGTTCCATAGTGAGATAGTGAAAACCAGGGAGTTTAAAGCCTCCCATTTGGGGGGGGGGCTAATGAGCTTTTTCCAGCTTATGTGGCATGGGCCGGCGCCTCAGAAAAAGGCTTTAACTTTAGACTGAGTTCACTGAAGAAGTTTGGCATCGATGTTTAGGGGTAAGTTGCCCAGTATATCAGTAGCGGATCTAGGATTTTAGAATGGGGGATGCAGTGGGTGGGTCTTGGGGTGGAGTTTATATGCAAATTCAGATCACTCTGAACTCGGCATCAGTAGCAGTTCTAACCATTAAATTTTTCTTCACACAGAGGATGGTGGACACATGGAATATTCTGCCACAGGAAAAGGTGGTAGGAACTTGTACTTCACTGTAAACCAACATATATACTAAATGTGTCATAATGTCTAATCACCAGTCCAATATCTTATGTTCTGATCATTTTTCAGGGACCCACCCATAGGTCTTAGATGCTGTCAATTGAAGAAATTAGTGAAGAGCTCAAGACTGCACCATAGAAACATAGAAACATAGACTTTGATGGCAGATAAGGACCGCTAGGCCCATCTAGTCTGCCCATTTCCCTACCTACAGGATAGGCCGCAGATCCTAGTTAACCAACAGCCTATTTCTTCCTACCCCCCATAAGAATTGCCTTATGTCTGTCCCATGCATTCTTGAATTCTCCCACAGTTTTAGACCCACAACCTCCTCAGGAAGGCTGTTCCATGCATCCACTACCCTCTCTGTGAAATAATACTTCCTCACATTGCCCCTGAACCGCCCTCCTTCTATCTTTAAATTGTGTCCCTTGTTCTTGCAAGTCTCTTTTTCTGAAAAATGCTACCCTCTTGGACTTTGTTGATTCCACTGAGGTACTTAAAAGTTTCTATCATGTCCCCTCTCCCTTCTTTCCTCAAGGGTATACATATTAAGCTCCTTTAGTCTCTCCTCATACGGCTTCTCTTGCAGACCCTGCACCATTTTAGTTGCCCTCCTCTGGACTGCCTCTATCCTGTCTATGTCCTTGCGGAGATGGGGTCTCCAGAACTGGACACAGTACTCCAAATGGGGTCTCACCAACTGTCTGTACAGAGGGATAACAACTTCCTGTTTTCTGCTGCTGATGCCTCTCCCTATACATCCCAGTATACCCCCAGCCCTCCCTACTGCCTTCTCACATTTCTTGCTAACCTTAAGGTCATCTGATATGATTACCCCCAGGTCCCTTTCCTTTTTTGTTGTTGTTACTACCTCCTCACCCACTGTGTATTCTTCCCCTGGGTTCTTGTTTCCCAGGTGCATTATTTTGCACTTCTTTGCATTGAATCCTAGCTGCCATACTTCTGACTTCTGGCCATAACCACTAAGCCACAAGAAACCTGCAGACCCTCTCTAACTCATTAAAGAGCAGGAACACACTGTCATGTACCCAGCACCCCCCAAACATACATGATAGGAGACATGCCCCAGTGTTGAGAGGCATTAATAATACCATGCGGTCATGACAAGGAGAAAAAGTTTTAACACCTGAATGTGAACCCCTGCAGAAAAAAAAATGTCATTTTATGATGTAATTTTCTGTCGTTGTTGGTATTTGTTGAATCACGATGGGAAAGGATAGTGCACACTTCTTTTGAAGGGACCAAAAAGCTACTGGAGGTGTGGTTTGCCTGACAGGACAAGAGCAAGGGATCAGGAGATCTATGCGATGTACCGAGGTTTGAGTGGGATAAACTTTTGGAGAATGTGCATTGTTTGATCATAAGTGTGACAAAGACTGACAAGCAGGAAGCTTATATATTCAGTGAGAGTAGCATGTTTGTTTCTAGGAGACGTTTCATTTTGAAGACATGTGGTACCACCTTCTTACTGAAAGCACTGGTTCCCCTGTTAGAGCTTGCTATAGAATATGCTGGGTTTGATACAATTGAGAATTTCTTTTATTCTCGGAAACATTTTATGAAGCCATCCCAACAAGAGTACCCTCACAGGAATTTTCAGGAGGAGGTGGAATTCTTGAATGAAATATTTCCAACTTACTTAATACCTACCTGTGGTCAGCCAGCACTTGAAGATGGAGCAGCTTACTGCATGGGATGTATGAATTCTGATTGCTGGTACCTGTACACATTGGATATCTCAGAAAACCCCAAAATCAAGCACCCAGATCACTCTGGAAATCCTGATGAGTGAACTTGATCCAGCAGTTATGAACCAGTTCTACATGGAAGACGATGTTACTGCAAAAGATGTCACTCGTATGAGTGGAATTTGTGACCTGATACCAGGTTCAGTCAATGATGCAGCATTGCTCAGTCCATATGGCTATTCAATGAATGGAATGAAATATGATGGGACTTACTGGACAATTCACATCACTCCAGAGCCAGAATTCTCCTATGTTAGTTTTGAAACCAACGTTGCTCAAACAGCCTATGAAGAATTGATCAGGAAAGTTGTGGAAATTTTCAAGCCAGGAAAATGGACTACCCTCTTTGTTAATCAGAGCTCCAAATGTCGTACTGCATTTTCCTCTGCCCAGAAGATTGAAGGATTCAAACATCTTGCTCGCCAGTTTGGTCAGTTCAATGACTACAATTTTGTGTTTACTAGTTTTACAAAGAATTGACAGCAGAGTTGAGTAATAAAAATGAAAAAGAAGAAATGAAAAAAATCATGCAAAGAAGATGGTGGTGGCTACCTTGATAAATGTGTAGAGGGCCAAAACATCCAAAGCTGCCACTTTTTAGATTCAGTAGACCCTAGGTGTTACTATGACATTTGTATGATATCCCGTTTGAATTTTATGCATCATTGTATAATGGAGTTAGATATCTTGCATGAATGCTCCTTTCTCTTTTTAGCTATGCTAGGCCACCCTTGCAGTGAAACTGAAATGCAGGTAGAAAAAATAAATTTTTACTGTTTGAGGTTCTACAACACTTGTAAAAGTAAGATCATACCTAATGTAGCGTTTCTCCAAGTGTTGCCAAAAATTCCCCACAGACAAGGCTTTCGTGCTCACTAGTTGTACACCATAGCATGATTAGCTGGACTTGCTGGTTGGACATACTATGCAACTTACTAGCTTTCCAAACATGTCTGTAATTAAAGCTCCCAAGCTGGACCAAAAATGGGATCTCGGCATACATAATTTCTTGTTGCACACCCCTCCCCCCAACTGAATTTGTCAGGAAAGCAATAGGTCATCAAAGCATCAGTAAATTTATAAGGTCAGTTGGCATTCATTTGTATTCCCCTCCCCCGGGTAGTGCCTGAAAATAGGCAGAATTTGTCTACTGCACTTACCCGGTCAACAAAAACTAAATAAATAAAATGTCAGGAACTGAATGCAGAGTGTGTACTCTATTGACTCAGCATTAATTTTCTGACATCACAAAATTATTTTTTTTTCTGGGGGTACAGATTTGGGGTGTTATAACTTTTTTCCTACATGGAACCACATGGTACTTTTTTTACCACCCCTCAACAATAGGGCAGGTCAGTTATCATATTTCTTTGAGGGGGGCTGGGTACCTGACAATGAGCACCTGCTCTTGAAGAACAAGGTTGTCTTCTTTCTGAATAAGGTCCAGCAATAAAGATCATTCATGTACATAAATAAAACTGTGTCTGTCTCATCCTTGTCATGGCTTAACTTAAGAAATTAACATTTCTGGGGTTATTTCAAAAATCCAAGCAAGAAGAAAACCATTGAAACATTTTATATCAAAACTAAGAAAGTAATTATTCTAGTCCTGCATTCAGGGCAGGCCACTGAAATACCTGTACCACAATTCATACTAACCCTAGAATGGTGGTACAGTGGATTGATTTAAACATGTCTGGGACAGGCATAAGGGAACCTTACAGGTGGAAAGGAGGAATAAGAAGCCAATGGCAAGGGTCAAAGGCCACAAGGTAATGCAGGGCTTATGGGCAGACTGGAAGGGCCTGGTGTTCCTTATCTGCTGACAATTTTCTGTTTCTATCTAAGAAATAGCAAGCGACAAAGGGTCTACAAATTAAAAACACATATTGTTTTTACACTATTCAGGAAAAGAAGTAGTACAGTGATATATGGGTTCGTGATGTACCAGTATTTCTTTTATGCCAACACTGTCATGCCTTTAACTGAGGAGGACATGATGAAACCATATGTTATGGCTTCTTTCTTTCTCAGCATAGTTTAAAAGCAGGCAACTTGTATTAGACCCTGATTTACATATTTGCCCCATCAAAACAGTAACGATAATCATTCTTGCAAGTGCAACATCCACTAGTGTTACAGCAGCAGCCAGCAGTACTTCAATAATACATGACGTGATGGCAGCAGTGTACTATGCAGAGGCAGACAAGATTTCAAATAAAAACACAAAATCACCACCAGCCAGCAAATCTCACAGATAACAAGCCTAGGGTCTGCAAATTAAAAACATGTTGGCTTTTTAACATGACTGAAGAAAGAAGTAGTAATATATGGTTTCAGGGTATTTCTTTCATGCCAAAACTAGACTGAGGGGAACATGATGAAACCTCAGTGTTACCAGCCTTTTCTCTGACCCCCTGGATACTAGGATCCTAAGGCAGGTCCTTGACATAGTACTTAACCCCCTGACTGATTTACTCAACCACTCCCTCTACCTGGGCCAGTTCCCTTTAGCTTGGAAAAAGGCTGTGATCACCCCCATCTTCAAAAGTGGTGACACCTCCTCTCCTGGAAACTATTGGCCGATTTCTGTGCTTCTTCCTCTCTCTAAAGCCCAGGAAAAAATAGTGACAGACCAATTATCTGAATATCTTGCCTCCCACAATCTCCTATGCAGAGAGCAGCATGGCTTCCGTCCAGGTCACAGTACAACCACTGCTCTCATGGAGTTCTCAAACTTCCTTCACAAAACCCTTGACAAAGGCCACCTTGCAGAGGCTGTCTACATTGACCTTTCCAAGGCCTTTGATACGGTCTGTTACCCACTCCTACTGGACACTCTCCTTCAACTAGGCTTTTCTCAAGGCCCTCTGGACTGGTTCTCTAGTTCTCTCTCTTCAAGGTCCCAGTGTGTCAAAATAAACAGCACCCTCTTCAGCACCCACCCCGTCCTCTCCAGTGTCCCACAGGGCTCCATCCTGGGCCCTCTTCTTTTTAGTCTCTATGTAAATGCCCTACCCAACTCCTGCTCCAGCATGGTCCTGCTATATGCAGATGACGCGGTTTTCATCTCCTCCCACCCTGACCCCTCCTCTCTTCAGGCCTCCCTCCAGCACTCTTTCAGTCAAATTGGAAACTGGTTCAATGACTGCAGGCTGGTCATTAACATTAAAAAAACAAAGCTATGTTGTTTGCCCATCATCAAAAATAAGGCAAATAACTCGCCACACTATCCAGCTCACTCCACCCACTAGAACAAGTTAGCAGCTACAAATACCTGGGCTTTACCTTCGACTCTGCCCTCTCCTTTCACTTGCATGTCGACCTGCTCACCTCAGCAATTAACATGCATGTAGGCCTTCTCTGCCATCATAAGGACTGCCTCCCACCTGATGCCCTCTGATTGGCTGTCTCCTCCTCTGTCCTGTCTCTTGTAGACTACGGCCTCCCTGTCTATGCTGCTGCTGATGCCACCACCCTCAGGATAATCCAACTATCCCTAAATAAGGCATGTAGGCTCCTTACTGCTGCAGACAAATGGACTCATGTATGCACTCTATACTCGCTGGCCAACATACTCAATCTAGAAGAGCTGTTACAATATCAGACTTGCCTCCTGGTTAAAAAAATACTTCTAGGTCTCTCCCCCCAGGGGTGTCTGCCTCCTTCCACTCTGCTTCCCCCTCTTCCTCTATCTGTGGCTCCACTAAGGCTGCTGTCAGAGTCCCAAGGGGGCAGACATCACTCGCCCAGAGATCCTTTTGTTACAGGGCACCACACTGGTTCAACGCCCTCCCCACCTCGATCACCTCACTCACTAAAATAGGTCCTTTTAAGGCAGCTCTCAAGAGTCTCATTTTCTCCACCCACAGCTGTGAATGTACTCCACAAGCAGGATCCTAGCCCATAGGTACCCTGCTCCCTCCCCAGCCCCTTTTCTAGACTCTTGATGACAATCACCTTATCTCAGGCTGCAATTCTGAATTTACTGTTTTTGTCCTTGGAGCCTAGCTTTCACACTGTATAGACTTCTCTACTGCTATTGTAAACTGTAGCTCTTATCTGGGCATTGGATGGCTTGGGATTCTATGTTGTTTGTTCTGACACCTGCAAACATATGAATACTGTTTGCTATTCGCTGTTTAGTATGTAACAAAAAACTTCTGTAACCTCCTGTCTATCATATTGCTTTTGTGTTGCTCTCTATTTGTTGAATCCACTGGAATTGACATGGAACCTTTGGAAACAAGTCCTTGACTCAAAGGGTTGTAATTCCGATATGTATAATAAATAAATAAATATGTTACTGCTTCATTCTCAGCTGGCTTAGAAGCCAGAGTGCATTTTTATTTTGTAGCCCCTGCAGTGATTTCAGTGACAGTGTTTGCCCCTCAAAAGTGTAATAACAATCATGCCACTGGTCTTACAGCAGCAGCTCTCTAACAGCCACTGGAGTGACATGCCAGCTTACTATATAGCCAGAGAAAACAGTTTTCAAATACAAGTGAGTTAACAGCACTCTGCCCTTGATCACACCCTGGCCACTAACTGAAAGTTCTAAGACTGGAATGATAATGACTCACATTGAGCCTTTTGTGGGATCCCCCTCTTGAATTACCACTCTTAAGGAGCTGTTACTCACACCAGGCCATCTGGGACACTAAGAGAGATTAGCAAAATGACTAGAGCCTGCTAAAGTAGGGACTTTTTTGACTTCATTAACAGCCATAGAAAACTTGCATTAATCAAGACAGTCAATTAGAGAGCTAGCTGCACTACCTCCCCCTCCCTTAATTTGCACTTGATCATGGTGGGCAAGTAAAACAACCCCTGCATCAGACAGAAATCATTTATCAAGTCTACAAATTAAAAACATATTTTGCTTTTAAGCTCAGCTGAAAACAAAGTAGTAATTTATGGTTTCGTTTACACCACAACTAAACTGAGGGGGACATGATGAAACCACGTACTACAGCTTCTTTCTCAGTGTAGTTTAAAAGCCAAAATCCATTCTTATTTTATAGCCCCTGATTTCAGTGTTTGCCCATTAGAAGCATAACAATCATGCCACTGGTCAAAACAGTTTTCAAATACAACAATACATAAGCAAAAGCAGCCAGCATAACCAGAAATAACAAGCAACAAGCGTAGGGTCTACAAATTACAAACACATTTTGCTTTTAAACTCTGCTGAAAAAGAAGTAGTAATATTTGGTTTCATGGTATTTCTTTCATGCCTTAATGTATCTTTAACTGAGGAGGACATTGTGAACCATATATTGCTGCTTCTTTCTCTCAGTGTAGTTTAAAAGCCTAAATGCATTGAGTTCAATGTTTCAAATAAAGCAAATATAACCACCAGCCAGCCAGCCTACCTGACAAAATATACTGCTCCTGCAGTGGACTGCTGTTCTGGCCTCACTAAGGCTTCTCTGCTCTTGCTTGCACTGGAAAGAAAATAATAATAATTAGAACAGACCAGAGACCTAGCACTTAGACCTTATGTATTTATTTATTTATTGGAGTGCTGTCTGTCTGTACAGATGCTGCCTGTAACAAGCACATGTTTGGACTACAGCACTCCTTAATATAATGTATTATACTACAGCAAACATTGATTACAAAATCTTAGAACCCAACCCTTGTACAATAAATAACCAGACCAGTCCTTGAGTAAATTATGCCTGAAATCTGGCAAAATGTATGCAAATAGCTTAGAAACATATACTTTGATGGCAGATAAGGACTACATGGCCCATCTAGTCTGCCCAAGAGAAAGGAAGGAGCAGTCCAAACACATCTGATTGTTATAGGGCTAGGCAGCAGATGCACAGATAGACAACGCTTCACTAAATAAATAAATGATTACACAGACACATGCACATGACAGCAGCATACTAAACAATAAATATATACAGCAGAAGCATAGATACAAGAAGACAAGAGATCTATCTGTAACCAACAACACCTACCTCTAAGTCTCAAAAGGTATGCTCCTCCTGGCTGTGGTGGTAGATCAGGATTCTGCAATCTATTGCTGAAAATATGCCCGAGGTCCTGGTTCTCACTGCTGGATACTATTGCTGCCTGCTAGTGGGTACCATTAGAGAGATGAGATCCCAAATATTCTTCCTGCTGAGCTCTTTCTCCAGATGTCTCTGATGTGATGAAGAAGTCAGTCAGCTGATCTGTTCACAGAGGGTCACTGTGATATATCCATCTGAACCAAAGCTGGACAGATGCCAGGTTGTTGAAATTGCCCCCTTTTATAGGAAAAGCAGCTCAGAAATTATTTTGTTTAATTCCCACTACTGAGGTTGCGTTAATTTAGGTTTGTGATTGGTTCTTCTTATTGAACCAATCACAAGCCTGATCTGGGCTCCTGCTCTTATTGGCCTCCTTTAGAATTTCAAGCAAGGATTGGCTCCCATCCTAAACCATGTCTCAGACTCTTAGCTACCTGACTGCTGCTGCTGCTCCCCCTCCTCATTCTCTGTCTTCCCAGAGAATACTTGCATCTTATGCAGCAGCAGCAGCACTCATCTCAGCAGCAACACAAGTTCAATGGCAGCTGGGGTTTTTTTGTGTGTGTGGTGAATCCGACTGGACTGGGTCTGGACTGGAGTCACCAAAAACCAGGCAGGCCATCATGTCTGTCCTCCTGGAATACATTTATTTTATTTATTATCCAGTCTCTTGCTCTGTCTCTTTCTCAGAGACAGACAGTAAAATAAACTCATTTTTATTGTTGCGGTCCTTGCAGACCAGCCTGAATCTGAACCGAACTGGTTGGTCATGCTGCTCGCGCATCATTCATTGGCAGCATTGGATTGCTACTGGGCTGGTTGGCATGCCTGGACTCACTGAGGACTCCGGAGTCAGACAGGAAGAATGAACCCGGCAACCGGTCGGTCGAGGAGTCCGGGACTCCCGGAGGTAGAGCTGAAAGTGCAAAAAGCAAGCTGCTGCTAATCTGGAGGGAGAGCAGCACTGGAGTCTGGATGGTGCCCAGGAGATACTGAGCATCGCACAATGACATAGCAAAGCAAAGACTCATTTAACAGTGCACGGAGGCACCACATGCACTGTCACCCTCACCGTCAGGCTCAGGCAGTTAAAGTGGAGGAGTGGACTTGGACTTGGAGGGTCAGGAGTAGAGACCAGACACAGTCCATTCTGAAGACCATCTGTCCATCTGGCCTAGGAGTGAGTGGGACCAGTGACCTGACTGACTGGGAGGATCAGACTGGGTAGGTGGCATTGGCAAAAACAGTGTATTGGCAATTTGTCACCACAATAAATGGTGGTGTGCACTGAGCATTGTGCACTGTGTTGTGTATTGGGGGAGAAGGCTATTAGGGTCCCAGTTCTAGTTCAGCTGTGGTCCGGAGGGGTTACTTTTGTGATGACTGACTGGCTGACACTCAGCAAAGAGTCAGCAGGTCATGGTGAGGCAGCAGTCACTCCTCTCAGCAGTGCCAGTGACTCACTAACTGTACTATACTCCCAACTTTGACTCTAATTAATACTACTGAAGTACAGAAAAAAAGTCCAGAAAGTTAAACATTTTATTTGAGAGACTGCTGGTTCAGGCACTCACTGTTCCTGCCTATTTATTATTTGTGTATGAACTTCATTCATTCATTCACAAACAAAAATAGGGGAATGGCATCCGACGATCTCTATCTGCTCGCTCAGACAGACTGCTTTCCTCTCTCATTTAATTCTACTGTGTGCATGCAGCCGGTGGCACTACAGATGGGCATATTAATGATGGGGAGGGAAAACTAAAAATAGACAACCTTAATGGGAGGGTCGCACCAACCCCCGATCTGCCACTGCAGTATATACTGTATTAGATTCTGGGGTTGGCCATCATTTAAAATGTATGAGCCCTTCCCCAATGGGATAGGTTTAGGAACTCCCAGCATTTAAAATTATTCTGCACTGACTCTAATAGAGGAGTAATATTATCTTTCCCCATGTGTGAGAGGGTCCAGTGAAAGGAAATCCCCAAATAGGTAATACCTTGGCTTGTGTGTTGCAAACCCCATGGGTAATGGGGGGAGTGTTGTTATACTGGCATCTGAGGCCAAAAATTGGGATTTGGGGACTTCGAATTTATATCCTGAGAGCTGGCTATACTGAGAGACCAAGTTTGAGAGACTGGGAATGGATCAAGCCAGGTCAGACAGTGATAAGAGGATGTCATCAACATATGCCATTGTCTTGTGTTCACCACCCATTTCTATCCCTTTTTGTCTGGGTGCAGTCAGATGGCTTGAAGGAGTTGCTTTAGGGCTAGAATGAACAGGGGAGGTGATAGGGTGGGCCTGCTGGGTGTCTCTATGGAGTTAGAAAGCGGTTTGAAGCTCAGACATTAGAGATCACCTCAGTGGATGTTTCAGTGTATAACACCTGCACCCAGGATCTGAAGACCAGAACAATAGTAAATGCAGTGAGGGCAGCAAAGTGATACTTCCATTCCACTCTGTCGAATGCCTTTTCAGCATACAGTGAGAGAAGAGCAACAGTGATCTACTGGAACCAGTAGACCAAAAATTTAGGACCATGAATTAATAGCTGTTGGGATCAATTATACCAGGAGTATGGTAGTTCAAAATGGTAGTAAGCAACACAATGAGTTCTAATAAAGTTGAAACATTTTAGAAATATTATTAAAGAATTCTGTTGCAGAAACACTTGAATTGGTTTGTTCTTGAATATACTGTCAGTGTTCCTGATGGTACATCAAAAAGTTGAAACTCTAATCAAAACAATATGGTTAGAGTAGAGGTTGTGATTTTGTTAAGGGTCATGCTTAGCACAACAATGCAGATATAAAGCACAGCAGTGGCACAATTTGCATGTCACTGAAGTCTGTAGAGCAGTGGTTCTCAAATGGTGAGGCCATCCTCCCAAGGGAGGCCCCAAACTGTTCTGGGGAGGCCCAGTCAAGTCTGAGAATGTATAGAATAAGATTTTGGATGTTTTGTTTGAAGGGAGGAAGCAAATTAAATATGGATAATGACAAGTGACTTTCTTTACTTATGCACAAATTGGTGATCAGGAATGGCCCACTGATCCAAATATTGTTTCTGAGTGTGTATTTACAGTATATGTAAATTGGTGACTGGCAAAACCACACTGGGTCAAAGCTTACTACAGTAGCTGTCCATTTACGTGTAAATTGTTTCTGCCATAGGTGTTTATATATAAACTAGTGACTGGGAAAGGTACACTGAGTCCAGGCTTGTTTCTACCATAAAATTAGTGACTGGAAAAAGCACACTGAGCCAACGCTTGTTTTCAGGTGTGACTTAGGGTAAGGGTACAGAAGTTTCTTAACAACAGGGCAAGAGAGACAGATGAAGGTGGCTAGGATGGTTGTTCAGATAGAGGGAAAACAAAGTATCAGGGGTCCGAGAGTCAGAAAAGTAGAGTGACAAGGATAACCTGTGGTAAGGGGTTGGGGGAGAATAATAAGTTGGATAAAAAGAGAACATACTCAGTCAACTTCATTAGTCTCAATTTATCGCTGGTGTACTGTGCAAAGTACAGTGAAGCACATTAGGATGGAGCGCAGTGTCACAGTTTCCATATGATATTTTTCTGTGGGGAGGCCCAAAATTATTTCCAAATTTAAGAGAGGCTCAAAATCTTTCCCATGTCTTGTGGGAGACTTACTGTAAAAAGTGTGAGAACTAATGGAGAGGGTATTTTGGATCATTCAGACTTTTAACCTTTGCTTCTTCCTGCTGTGATGGAGATGGAACTAATTATTGTCTGGCATGGCATCTGACTGACTGTCCTTGCTTGTTTCCCAAGACATACAGTAATATGGTTAGGAAAACAGATGGTAACTTGAAAAAAAAACATTTTCTGATGGATGGTGTCTGGTGATATGGTCTCGGAATATAGGCTTCCATAAAGCATCCAAGAAAGGCTGGCAGATAGTCTTAAAATGAAAATGCTAATTTAATCTATATATAAATCACAAAATGAGGTGGATGACCTACAGTTTAAATTTGAATTTAACTTTGAAACTTCAGGGAGGTGGATCAGAGGCACATCCTCCAGCCAGTGCACCTAAGGAATTCCTATGCTTTACTTGAGGAATAGGAAGGCCCCACAGGGTCACCTGTGGTTGCATCCAGGGAGGATGGTTGGGGCCTCTGGAATGGAACCCCAAGGGTGGATGGTGGGAGACCACAAAGGAAGAGGAAGACACTCCTGGTGGGGGACTCCATTGTTGGTGGGGTAGAGCTAGGAGCAGCAGGGAAGGGTGGGGGGAAGGGAGGTACAGTGCCTACCAGAAGGCATAGCTCGGAGGGTTGAAAAGGGGATCCAGGGGATCACTAGGGTGGTAGCAAGGAGGGGGAAACTCAATGTCATTGTCCATCTGAGAACTAATGAAATAGCTCAGAATAAGGCAGAGATAGTAAGAGTACAGAAGGCGTTCATAGAACTGGGAGGGGTCTAGGGCAGGTAGTAAACTGTATTACTTTCTTGGAAGTGCTGCCTGTCTATGGCAAGGAGGAAGCTAGGGTTCTACGCACCAAGAACTTCAATGACTAGCTGAAAACATGGTGCAGAAAGCAAGGTTTTGAATTAGGGAGTGGGGGTCCACCATGGGAGATATAGACCTGTACAGGTGTGATGGCTTGCATCTTTCCCACAAGGGCACTGGAGTCCTCAGTGAATGGTTTGAATGCTTCATTGGCAAGAATTGAAACTTACCAAGGGGGCGGTGCAGAGAATAGAGAAGGGGCAATCATACTGCCCACCCTCACAGGCTAATGCAGCCTGCAAGTTGCCATAAATATTTTATTTAGTTTTTGATGACCGAGTGGGTGCACTAGCCATAACAATGACTATTTTCAGGCACAACCCAGGAGGGTACATAACAGAAACATTCAGATAACAGTTTACAATATGAGTTGACAATATACAAATGTAGGAATACAATACAGGCTGGAGGTTACATAACAGGCATGGTAAAATATATAACAAAGTCAAAAATTAAAAATAAAAGTAAAGAGAGTAAAAATGTACTATAAGTGTCCAGAAATGAAGGAAACAAATATTGGAAGCAGAAAGGAACACTAGTATGGGACACAAAAGGTAAGGCAGGGCAGAAAGGCAGCAAAAATAAGGGAAAAGTGAGTCGGGGTAAGAAACAGGAGGATAAACACAGGATTAGAGGGAGGGGAGGGGAGGCAGCAAACCATGGAAGGCCATGGTTACAAATGCCAACAGTCAGGGAAATAAAATTCCAGTCCTGGAGGTCTTGATGATAGAGGCAGACCTAGACATAGTGGCAATAACAGAGACCTGGTTTACCGCAAATTGTGACTGGGACACAAATGTCCCAGGGTATGCCCTATTCAGGAGAGACAGGGGGAGTTTTTATTTATTTATTGAAATCTTGGATACACCTTTGAGCAGATGCTCGTTGAGAGGTTCCATGTCATGTACATAGGCAACAATGCAAGGAATTCAGGACAATATACAGATAAAAGATCACATACAATAAACAGACGATGACAATATTAACATAAGGGTACATACATCCAAGCCAAACCAGTAACTGCGGCGATGTGCAAAGTAAGCCTGCATCAGAAGGAGAAGTAAGGGAAAAGGGGAAGAAGGTGTGGGGTAGACAGGACAGTGTGGGTAGAAGAGGGATAGGCTGGAATAAAGAGGTTGGAGATGGTGCTAAGTGCCGTGGTTTGTCTATCCCAGGGATAGGGGCTGGGAAGTGCTGGGATCAGTCCGTGGGTGCGTAGGATGTCTGAGTGGTGGCACCTGCAGGTACTCATATGAATAAGGCATTGGCGCAATTTAAGTTTGAAGGGTCAAAGCGTAGGAAGGGGGGTGGAGTGGCCCTGTACATAAGGTAGGGTAAAAAACCAACAGAGGTGCAGGGTTAACAATGGGAGACAGAGGCACTCTGGGTCACCTTTGAGCCAGGCAATGGCACAGCAATTAGAACAGGGGTGATCTACAGACCTCCAGCATGGTGGGGGGGGCATAGACAGGGATCTAGTGGATCAAATTCAGGAGAGGGCAACCAAGTGTGAGGTATAGCTGCAGGGTGGTTACAATATCACAGATGTTGAGTATACCATCCCAGGAACTGTGGCATCCGGGATTCCCTAAAGGGAGGGGGATCAGACAGCTGGTGTGCAATTCCACGAGAGAATGGATGATTCTGGATCTGGTACTGACCAATGGGAACAGAATCTCAGACATCCAAGTGGAGGATCAGTTGTAAACCAGCAACAACCACATAATGTGGCTTAACATGGGGACAGGGACACCATCTAGTCACACTAAGGCAAGAGTCTTTGATTTTAGGGGGGTGAATGTGCTAGTATGGGAAGGTTATACCAAAGAGGTCCTGTCAGGGAGTGAGACAGAAGGGGGAGTTGAGGAGCAGTGGGAACACCAGAAGGGAGCCATACAGGAGGTGATAAACCAATGTATAAAGGTATCAAGCAAAGGCAAGAAAAAGAGGAAACCACTGTGGTTCTCAATGGAGGTGGCAGGCAAGGAAAGGACCAAAAGGATAAGTTTCAGAACATATAAGAAGACACTCAGGGAGGAAGACAGGGAGATGTATCTAAAAAATCTAAAAGAAGTTGGAAAGGCTGTAAGGAGAGCAAATCAGGAGAGCCACAGTCAATTTCTGCCCCCTGAAGCTCACCTAGCCATTGCACAAGGAAATCTGCTGCCCATTCTCAATTACTGCTCCCCTGTGTAATCAACTGTGCCCCCTTCACTATGCTCACATATGAACTCCACATATAACTCCATTTGTTGCTTTGCCCTTCTAGCCTCTTTCTTCACCTACACTGCTTGCTGTATCAGTCTCTAGGCTGACTCATACTTCAGAGGTGTTTTGACTTCGCAATGGGCTGTCTAGTTGACAGCGCAATTAGAAACTTCCAGCTGTCCCCTTACTTTGCTCTACTTACTGAGATGGTGTCCTCTCGGTGCCTATGGGCTTCCTCAACTCCCTCTCTGGAAGTCCCTCACATCACTACTTCTATGGGTAGCAGAGCCTTCTCAGTCTCCACCCCTTCACTCTGCAATAGACTCCCATTGTGCACCAGATCGTCCACCTCCCAACAATTTTCAAATCAAACCTAAGAGTGTCGCTGCTGGCAAGGTCCACTTGTACCTGTAACAGTCCCTTAAACAGATCCAGGGCCCATACCTGCCCTAGTACCCACTACCTACCAAAGCAATCCTCCCCCAACATCTGTTCCTACTGTGCAGTCAGGATGTACTGGAATTTTGACTTAGACATTCTCTGTTAACACTTGATCCATTGTTTTACCTACTAGTTACCATGCTTCCCTGATTGTTTGTTCATACGTTGGTATGCGCCATTGTATATTTCTTATATTCCACACCACCTCTTGCTTGAGGTGTGTATTACCATACCTGTATGTTCTGCTGTGATCTTGTTGTTTGCTGCTTTGTGCCCCGGGTTGTGTGAAAATGGTCCTTTGGATCAGTGTACTTACCCAGTTAACAAAGACATAAATAACTAAATAAATACATATATAAATATATATATATATATACATACATACATACATAAAATAAAAGGCACAGACTAAAGATAGATTAGCACAGACGGTGAAGAAAGGTGACAAGGCATTCTTTAGGTACAGCAGCGAGAGAAGGAAAACCATGTGTGTGATAGTGAGGCTCAGAGGGGATACAGGGAGTGTTATGAGGGAGACCTGGAAAAGGTGGAAATACTGAACAAATACTTCTGTTCAGTATTCACTGAAGAGGAGAGGGTCGCGGACCACAGCTGAGTAGCAGACACTGGGGGTAAACAATAGTCCATTCACAGTGGAGAGAGTCCTAGAGGAGCTCAAAAAACTGAAGGTGAATAAAGCAATGGGGCAGAATGGAATACATCTACAGATATTATGGGAGCAGTGAGGTGAGCTACAGATCATCTTCTGGACCAGTTCACGCCTTGCAGTCAGAGGGATAAGCTGTGGTTCCTATATAATGTGCCTAGCTTGGGGCTTAGTTTTTAAGGATGGCATCAACATGGCCAGAGAATTTGAGGTGCTGATCTAGCCAAACCCCCAGGTATCCAAATGAGGAGGAGTCCTCAAGGGTTGTCCCATCAAGGGTGTGGAGAGAGGGCATAGAAGTTAGCCTCAAGCATCTCTGCCTTGTGACAGAGGTCAGAGAGATGGTCTTCTTAGCATTTAGAAAGAGCTGGTAGGAGCTGAGCCACACCTGGATATTTTTGAAATCCAGCTGGAGTCTGGAAGCTACATCAGTAGGGGAGTGACCTGAGGTGAGCAGAACAGTATCGTCTGCATACATGTGTATGGAGGAGCATGTGCAGACAGATGGATGGTCATTTAGAAAGGTGAAGAAAAGCAGAGGACCAAGCACAGAGCCCTGTGGGACACCAGTGCCGATAGGTAGGGGAGTGGAGATGGAGTCAGCAATGCAAACTGATTGGGTCTTGCCTGTCAGTTAGGAAATGAGCCAATTCAAGGCCAAGGTGGAGAGGCCAGCAGAGGTGTGGTTGCTAAGGAGGAGGAGAGAGTGGAAGATTGTGTCAAAAGCCTTAGCTAAGTTGACAAAGATAGCAGATGCTACTTGGTCACTGTCCATCCCTGAGGAAATAGAATCAGTGAGCCTAAGAAGGGATGTGGTGGTAGAGTGATTTTTCTTGAAATCCAGATTGGAAGGGAGTGAAGAAGGAGGTGTCAGATAGGAAGATGGAGATCTGAGCTAGGACAAGGTGCTCCTGAAGCTTAGCAAGGGTTGGTAGCAGGGAGATAGGGTGATAGTTCCCTGGGGAAGAGGGATCACCTCCCTTATGGAGGGGAAGGATGACAGTATGCTTCCAGGCAGTAAGGACAGAGGCAGTAGCAAAACAGTGATTTAGTAGAGCATCCAGGTGGAGGGAAATAGCTGAAGCCAAGAGGTACGGCAATTTAGGGTCAAGGCCATTGGGTGAGCTGCCATTTTCAAGGGTTTAAGGCCAGATGGGCATGTAGGGTATCCGAGGGAATTACTTATGAGAAGTTAAAAGAAGCAGTAGCCGAAGGAGGATGATTATTTGTAGAAGAGGTGGGAGGGATGGGAGAGATGCTAGGTGGTCAGATGCTCATCTGGTAAAGAGGGAGTTGAAACATTCGGTGACCAACAAGTGGTCAGTTATACGAGAGTTATTATGTTTAATAACAGGGGTAGAGGTTAAGAAGGGGAGAGAAGAAGGCATGAACAACTTTCCAGAATTTAAAGTGATTATTTATGTTAGGTGGAAATTCGAGCAGAAGTGTTCAGCCTTGGCTAAACAGATGGCCTTTGTGCATGAGTTACGAAGTTCACAGTATCTCTGATAATCACTAGGTTGCCAGGAGGATTTATGTATTCTCCCGGCCAGGTCACATGCCCTTTGGCAGGCCAGGAGTTCTGGAGTTACCCAAGGCAATTAATTACCCCTAACTATTGTCTATTTTTTTGGGAGGGGGGCGTGCCTGTTCCAGGTATTAAGGAATTTGTCCTTAAAGATATGTAGGGCATCATTGATGGTGGCTGCGGCAGTTATTTGTGCCCAGTCAGAATGCGACAGGTCATCAATCAATCAATCAATCAATCAAGTCTTTATTTAACCAGGCGTTCATCGTTGAGCAGAAGCTCATTTGCAAGATGGACCTGGGTGGAGCATGAACAATTGTATATACAGGTCAACACAGGTATTTACAAGGCAATACAGATAATACTCTTTACAGAGAGGAAGAAAAAGAAGTTCATATGTACATAGAATTATACAGATATTGTACAGATTACACGGTATTTACATACATAGAAGTGTCTATAGGAAGATAAAGCAGGTTATCTAAGGTTGCAGGAGGAAGTAACGAAGAAAAAATAAAATAAAAATATACACCAGGTAGAGGTGAAGGTAGGGGAAGAGGGAGGGAAGTAGGGAGAAAGGCTAGGAGGGCACGGTGCACAGAAAGGAGTTGGTAAAGCTGGATGTAGAGAAGGTGGATGGAGAAAAGGAGTATGTGTGAGCCCCGGGATTGAATGCTATAAAGTACGGGGCATGGTAGGATGTCACAACCCAGGGTAGTGAGCTCCTATCTGAGGTTGGGAAAGGAAGAATAAAGGGATGGATGGGCCTAGTGTTGATAAGACAGGGGGATAAGAGAGAGAACAATTAGGCTGGTGAGGAGCAAGCTGGGGGGTCAGTACTTAAAATTGGGTCTAGGCGTGGCTATATACCAGTGCAGACACCGGTACTGGGTCTGAGTGGGTGAAGCAGTTACATACTTCTCTGACTGTACAGAAATAAAGCATCTTGAAAGCATTTATACCGATTAGAGTGCTTAATTTGAGGGTTTTTTGTAGATCGTTCCATAAGGTAGGTAGCACGAAGCTTATGGCTGCCCTGCCGAAGCGGGATTTTGCTTTGGGTACTTTAAGTGTAATAGCTGAGTAACTTCTTAATGCGGATTTCCCAATTATACTCAGGGGAAGACAGCAGGAGATATAGTAAGGCAGCTTATTAGAGATGGCTCTATAGGTCCAGAGAGCGGCGTTTCTGTGGCGCCTGAACTTTAGTGATGTCCATCCCACTGCCGCATATAGGGTGCAGTGATGTGTCTCGAAGGGGAGTCCCGTTATAAACCTCAGTGCTCGATGGTAGAGTGTGTCCAGTTTAGCCATGTAAGAGTTGGGGCATTGGCTGTAGAGGAAGTCAGCGTAATCAACCATTGATCGGAAAATGGATTGGACCAGTTGTTTCTTGGCATCTCTGGTGAGAAATTGGCTGATTCTAAAAAACAGTCCAAGCCTTTGCCGAAGTCGTTTTAGCAAGTCCTCGATATGTTCAATGAAGGAGAGTCTTTGGTCTATCAAACTCCCAGATACTTGAATTTTGTAACAAATTCTAGTTTTTCACCTAGAACTGTGGTAATTTGGGGAATTGTCCCACTGGACACAGGGGTTAGCTGTATGGATAAAGGAGAGAGGACCATCGCTTTAGTTTTTTGGCATTAAGGAGTAGCTTTTTTTGGAGGAGTTGGCTTTGGTAAAGGTTGAATTCTTGACTGTAGGTCATTGCAGGCAGCTTCAGGTGTTGGGCGACTCAGTGAGAACTGTATCATCTGCAAACAGATGGATGTTGGCTTTTTATACAGTAGTCGATGTTATTAATGTAGATTGCAAAAGTAAGGGACCTAATATAGAACCTTGAGGTACCCCTCTTTGCAGAGTTTTAAGGGACAGGCCTCCTTCGGCTTTAACTTGTTGAAGGCGCCCTGTAAGACAGCAGTCAGTGAACCAACGCAGAGAGGAGGGTCCACACCTATGGTTTGAAGGGCGGAGAGGAGCAGACTATGGTCGACGGTGTCGAAAGCCTTGCTTAGATCAAGGAAAACAGCACAAATAAAGTTTTTGCCTCAAGATTACGCCAGTCATTAGTAACTTTGGCGAGGGCTGATAGTGCTATGTTTAGCTCTGAATCCAGACTGCATAAGTTTATGAGTTTCCTAGACTCAAGGTGAGTCTTCAGCTGTGCATTGCAATTTTCTCTAGGAGCTTGGACAGGACGGAAGGAGGGAAATTGGCCTGTAGTTGTTGAGATCGCCACGTACCTGATTTGAACAGTGGTATGACATGTGCTGTCTTCCATATAGGTGGTAAGGTGCCCTGAGACAGGGATAAGTTAAAAGGTGGGTGACGGTATTGCTAGTACGTGGTAGGCAATTTTAGAAGTAAGGGTCAAGGAGTCGGCCCCAGCACTTTTCTAGTATTCAACTGAAGCAAGAGGTCTCTACCTCTTTCAGTGTGGCAAATTGAAGTGGAGAAAGGTGGCAAGCTTATCGAGTTTCAGACAGTTGGCTGGCAGTCTGGGAGCGAAGTATGTTTGCAGGGGAGTTATCAAATGCCATGCCTGCAGTAGCAAAGTGGTTATTGAATGTGTCAAGTATATCCATCTTTTCGGTTATAGTCAAGTTGCCAGAGGTAATCTTAGTCGGGAGTGAATTTCCTGGGGAGTGGCCTAGCAGATCACTGATTGTGTTCCAGAGCTTGATTGGGCTCTTTGTGGCAGAGTCGAGTTCGGATTTGAAGAAGGTGGCCTTCGATTCTCTGATTGTTTGGTACATAAATTTACTAGTCTCCTGAACTGGTTTCAATCCTCTGCAGTGTTCAGTCTGCGTTTTTTCCAGAGCTTATCTCTTTCTAGAAGCAACGACTTGATCTGAGGGTGAACCATTTACAGGTTTTGGTCCTAGTTCGAACTTTAATAAGGGGAGCATACTTATTAAGGGCCCTTGATAGAATGTTGTGGAAGATATTGTAAGCTGACGTGATCGTTTTGGCCAGGTAGAAATCTTGCCACTCAGGGGAGTACTTAAGCTCATTTAGGTAGGCATGTTCATTGAAGTTGCGCCTGGATCTCTTCATAGAAAACTTGCTGATGTGTGCTGGGTTGTTGGTGGATCTTACTCCCACAATAAAACAATGGTCACTGGCGTCTGAGAAGAAGACATCAGCGTGGGAGAAGAGATGAGGTTTGCTCACCATTAGCACATCCAAAAGTGTACTTTTACTGGGGTTCTTCACGTTTGGGCGTGTTGGTTCAGTAATAAGTTGTGTCAGCCCATGTTCATCACAGAAGGATGCAAGGGGCAGCTGTGTTGACAGCCAGTCAAAGTTGAAGGTCTCCTAAATAATAGTTTCTGGCAGCCCTGTCCCAACTTGTCACTTAGATATGACACAAGCTGTAGGCCAGCAGACGGTGGTCTGTAGCATCCTATTACGAGAGTGCAGTAGTCTGTGTAATTTCCACTTTGAGAATTAGGCATTCAATTCGCTGGCGACAGATGCCAAGGATAAGCAGGAGGCAGAAAATTTGTCTTTAACGTAGATAGCTACCCTCCTCTTCTGGCATGCCTATCAGCTCTGAACAAGGCATAGTTGGGTACGTTTCTTCTCTATCAGTGGTGCTGGGTCTAAGCCAAGTTTGAAATCACAAGTATGTCAGGAGAGGTATGGTTACAGGTTTGTATTAAGGTTATCTTTTAAAGGAGGCTACATACGTTAATATGCAAAAGCTTATTCCTTTTAAATTTGCTAGTTCTGCTGGCAAAGCAATAGCTTCTGGGGGCCAGGGTTGAGTTCTACGTTGCCTGAACAAAGCAGGAGGATAAGTAGGATTTTTCTAAGAGCGCTAATTATAAGCTTGTAATTCCTGCCTTTCTCCCGTCTAGTAGATCTGATGTTTTTAGGGACTGGAAAGTAGCCACCATAGAAGAGCTGATCTGTTGTAGCAAGAGCTAGTACCCCTACCACAATAGGCGGGGAGGAGATAGAAGTCTGCAGGGTGGGAGGTGGGCCTTGTGGTGGGGGAGTGTTATAAGTACTACTGGTATGTGTGGTCCAAGAGCAGGGTTCGAGGTATTGGTACTTGGAATCATGGAGGCAATTAAAGGATAAGTTGCCATGTGGTATACAGCACAAGGTGCCATTGTAGACCAAACATGATGGTAGTTCAGGTGTCCAATGCTGGGCAGCTGGTATCAGCAGAAGAAGGGGCAGTAAAAGGAGTCATATAGGGCCCGACATGATGGTACCTCAAAGGTCATGAAATAAGGGGGTTAGATCAAGAGACTTGTAGGACCTATTTAGCAATATTTTAGGTGGGGCTCCGGGCCTGTGTATTTATCTTATTAGGTAGATGAAATGATGGTTTCTTAGGGTGTCTGGTAGCATGCATGACTGCACAATCCTACGAGGATGAGAGATAAGGGCCAGGTCAAAGAGTGAGTGATTTTTAGTCTTGTGATTCAATTGGATGGGCTCCTGGATCAGGTGGGTAAGGTTAAGGGCAGATATGTCAGAGCGGGCTTTGCTTTGAGAAGTAGACATCCAATTGAGATTGAAGTCACCCATAATGTATAGTTCACTGGAGTGGGAGTAGGAGATGAGTTTAGTGATAAGGTCAGTTGCAGTCTTGGGCAGGAGACCAGGGTGACAGTAAGCACCCAATATGAAATTGTAACTGAAAAAGGCAGAGAGAGACTCTTATTATGATCACTTCATGGGCACCGGGGAGAGATATACTGTTGCTAAGGAAGTTGTAAATCAGAGATAGGAGGAGGAGAATAATAATTGCCACTCCACCGCCTTTGCCATCTCTATCCTGTTGAGTTAAGTTATAGCCTGGGATTGCTAAGGCATGGTCAGAGTCTTTATTTCTCAGTCAGGTTTTAGTAATTACAAAATAAACACCACCACAGCATGTGGAAGAACAGTAGAAATGGGTTTCTGTTATTCATTTGATGCCTAACCTTACATTGCCCAATGCTGGAATTTTGCTTATAGGGACTGGGAGGGTCATGGCAGGGCTAGCTGGCAGTATGTATGAATGCTATGCTTACTACTGGTATGGTATTCAACAGCAATGACTTTCCATTTTTGCTTCTGGGCAGTATGGAGGGAATGTGGGCAGCAACTTTATGTGCCTTAGCTACTGATGGCATCATGGTACCAAACTCAGTGTCAACGTCTGCTTTTGTTTCTGGTTGGGGTGAAGGCGGAGGGATGCTGTATGTGTGCTTATTTGTTAGTTGCTACCTTACTTGCCTTGTCTAGTGCTGAAATGTTGCTAATTATGGACTGGATGCTATTCACTGACTACTGGCAAGGTATCTAACAATGTCTCTTCTATTGCCTATTGCTGCTACCTGCTGTTTGCTTATTTTTTGGGACTGTTGCTGCTGCTTTTTTTGGGGGTGAACTTGCTGTTGAATACTTATTGTCTTGCTACTGTATATCCCTCCTTACTTCTGGGGGGAGGTGGATGTATGCTCACTAGAGCCAGTCAGCAATATGTGCATCTGCTGGGCGGCAGCTGCAAGTTGCAAGGAATGAAAGAAAACAAATCAAAACTCCCCACTGCAACTCGAGCGGATGACCTCCGAACTGTACTGGCACCTGTAAAGAAGCTGTGGAACAAAATGCTCTAGCATGCCACTCCACTCTGTGCAAAATTGAGTGCACCACATTTTTGTAATTTGTCATGCATTGCGTAGCTCTCTGTTACATTTTGGCAAGCTGAGATGTTGAGAGGTATGGGTGAGGGCAGTGGGAAGAGGGTAGGGTTGGACTGGAGTACAGGGGACCCACCTGGAAAGAGGATATAAGGGCCCACCTGGAAAATTATTACAAAAGGGCGCAGGGTGACAGTCATATCAAAATTCCACTTCAGTCCAATACACTTGCTCTGTGTTTGCATCTTTCATTTACTTTATCTACAGTACCCCAGATACACCATTTAATTAGAAAAAAAGATGATAAATATAAACATTTCAGAGTTTACAAGGTGACCAGGTACCCAACTGAGGGGGTCCACCTGAACATTTTCCAGGTATCCAGATGGGCCAGTCTGACTCAGGAGGGGGGATGGCGCATATATTTCAATAGTGCTGATTTGTCAAGAAGAAATCAGTCAATCTGAAATGGCCAGTTGGAAAAGCTTTAATTGAATGACTTTTCTTGCCTACCAGTATCGCTTGAATGGCAATGGATGTCCAAGCTTTTGAAGATCACATTACAGGAAACTCCAGTGTGCATATAACACAGCACAGCTTAAACAAACCCTGCTTACTGCTTGAGAACAACAGTGCCATACTTTCCTTGCACATATCAAACACAACAATGACAAAAATTAATCAACATTCCAGTGATCTCCTCTTTGAACTGAGATCTCAGGGAAAACTCTTAAAGAGATCTCTGCTTTTCTGCAAACAGTTGGAGTCACAGTTACAGTGGAATTAGCAGGCATCTCAGTGAACCAAGAATAATCCCACCATACAAGCGGACAGCTCCGCTGTGCACTAGGTAATATATAGCAGCTTTGTGATTTATACAAAATGTTACTGCATTTACCACACTTCCTGTTGCATACTCAAGACATGTTTGTATATGTATGTATGTATATATGTATGTATGTATTTAGGTATTTAGTTGAAATTTGGTAACCTGGATTGACATGATGGGTCAAAGCTAATTTTAAATAAAGCGGACACCCAGGAGGGAGTGGAGGTCAAGAGGAGGGACCAGGAAAGTACTGGTCTACAATTTGGCAGCTGTGCTTTAATGCCAAACAATGCATAGTTACGCACATCAGACTCAAGAACCACAAATCTAGCCAACTGAGGGTGAAGCAGTAGTGCTACCACTTCCCACACTAGTGTCTCATGTTCAGGAATGGACACAGGTCATTTGGGGGCTGTCAGGAAGAGAACAGAGTGAACAATGTAGTGGGGACCACCTGGCATTACAGGGGGGCCTGTACGAATCAGGAGGAATGGCTGCTATATGCCATGCATGAGTGGGCACTAGGGCACATGTGCATGGGCACCATGGCAAGATGGGAAAACTCAGGGGTGAAAAGGAGGAAACATTACTTTTTGGGTGAGCAGCACGATGACCCACCATTCACAGGCCGGTACCAGAAACCTCATATCAAGACCCTGGAGGAGCTGGCCACTGCTGTAAGTCTCTGCTGAGCATGGAGCATGTCACTTCAAGGAAGCAGGGTTAACGCCTGTAGAAGGCAAGTGACTGGACTGAATGGATAGGTCAGATAGGGAGCCAGTTGGCAGGGAATGAGAAAGAATAAATATAAAATAAAGCTGACTACAGGATGGGAGGACAGGGAAGGTCATGTCATATGTCCCAGGATAGAGGAACCTTGGTTTAAGCATAACAGATAAACTGAAGCCAGCGGCCTGCTATATGAGGGGGTTGATAGAACAATTGGGATGCTTGGATGTAGTGGGAAGGAATTACTAGCAGAATGATGTAACACTGCTTTTAGCTAACCATTAGTTGTTGAGTACCTAGAGGCCAGAGGGGCATAGGACCCAAGGCAGCATGGATTAACAGCGGGAAGGTCATGTCAGACAAATCTAATAGATTTCTTTGACTGGGTGACCAAAAAAGTAGATCAGGGAGGGGCTGTGGACATGGCCTATCTAGACTTTATCAAGGCATTTGACACAGTCCCACACAAAAGATTAATATACAAGTTAGCCAGCCTGGAAGTGGGTCCCAAGATGTCAGCCTGGGCAAAAAAATGGCTGGAGAACAGGGCACAGAGGGTAATAGTAAACGGAATCCATTCTGAAGAAAGGGGGGGTTACTAGTGGGGTACCGCAAGGTTCAGTTCTAGGACCAGTCCTCTTCATTGTCTTTATCAGTGACGTTGCAGAGGAACTGAAAGGAAAAGTATGTCTCTTTGCAGATGACACAAAGATCTGCAACAGGATTGATACAGAAGGTGAGGTGGAAAGGATGAGAAGGGACTTGGCAAGGTTGGAGGAATGGTCAAATGTATGGCAGCTTAGATTCAATGCTAAGAAGTGCAAAGCAATGCACCTGGGAAACAAAAACCCAGGGGAAGAGTACACTATAGGGGGTGAGATACTAACAACAACAAAAATGGAAAGGGACCCGGGGATAATCATATCAAATGACCTAAAGGTGGGCAAACAATGTGAGAGGGCAGTAAGGAGGGTTGGGGGGATACTGGGATGTATAGGAAGAGGCATCACCAGTAGAAAATGGGAAGCTGTTATCCCTCTGTACAGACAGCTGGTGAGACCCCATCTAGAGCACTGCGTGCAATTCTGAAGACCCAGTCTCCGCAAGGACATAGACAGGATGGAGGCTGTCCAGAGGAGGGCAGCTAAAATGGTGCAGGGTCTGCACCAGAAGACATATGAAGAGAGACTCAAGGAACTTATTATGTATACCCTTGAGGAAAGGAGGGACAGGGGGACATGATCTTTTTTATAGGATTAACAATGACCTCACCAACAATGCCAAACGATGGCTGGTTCAAACCATTTTTCTCTCCCTGGTTGACTATGCTGACTTCCTTTATAGCAACTTCCCAGCATCACACCTTGCTAAACTGGATACATTGTACCACAGGGCATAGAGATTCTGTATATCACTGGCCTTCCTCATACCACCCATAATTGTGATCTCTATACAGCTGTGGGGTGGCCCTCCCTCCACTTCAGGAGAAATAGAAATGCCTTAATCTGGACATTCAAAGCCATCATCAAGAAACTTCCCCCTTACATCTCTGATTGTCTCCCACTCTGCGAACCCAGAACCTATGCACTAAGAAGCTCATCCTTTATTTACATGAAGGTACCCGGGTTGAAAACACATCTGGGGAGAATGGCCACAAGTTTTGCGCAACCATCCCTATGAAATTCAATATAAAAAACTCTGAAGCTTAGCTCCGCAGTCTGCTTATCCTCCTTCAAGACCCTTTATGGCTCTTTAGTTAAAGAATTCTGCAAATGTTTTCACCTCCACTAAATAACCTACATGTTGGCTGGCCGTGGTATTCGCCATCATCTATGCTATACTCTATGTTAACTATATTCCCAGCCTTAAGCATCCCCCCCCACACTTGTCCTTTTTGTTGAAATCTCTACCACCCACCTTGTGGCCTTGCCACCTCTTCTCCCCTGTACCTTCTGCCCGCCAGCCCTCCAGTGGGCAGGCTTGACAGTCATGTGTCTCCTCTCAGTCCTCGGTATCTGGGGTGGTCCCTTAGCCAATCCAGCCTGAATACACTTATTTACTTATGTCCTAGTCATTTAATCGTTGTTTTGTGCCTGTGTGTCACTTGTATCGTCTTTAGCTGTATTTATTTTCTACATTGTTAGAGTGTACTGTTTTTAATTGTACGACTGTATCAGGTCCATCTTGCAAATGAGCTTGCTCAGTGGTGTTCACCTGAATAAATAAAGATTTTGATTGATTGATTGATTGATTGATGACAGAAATGTTCAAGTGCCTCAAGAGAATCAACAAAGTCCAAGAGGATAGCATCTTTCAGAAAAAGAGATGTGGAAGAACAAGGGGGCACAATTTGAAGATAGAAGGGGGACGGCTCAGAGGAAATGTGAGGAAGTATTTTTTCACTGAGAGGGTTGTTGATGTATGGAATGGCCTTTCTGTGGAGGTTGTGGAGTCAAAAACAGTGGAGGAATTCAAGAATGTATGGGATAGACATAAGGCAATTCTAGGGGTTGGGGTAGGCTGTTGGTTAACTAGGATCTGCAGCTTATCCATTAGGTAGGGAAATGGGCAGACTGGGTGGGCCAAGCAGTCCTTATCTGCCATCAAATTCTATGTTTCTATGTTTCTACTAGTTCACCTCACCTTGAATAGTGTGTGCAGTTTTGGACTTCTCACCTAAGAAGTGACATACTCTAAACAGAGTAGGGGCAGCAGAGAGGTGGGAAACCATGTTGATATGGGGCAATGAGGGTGGTCCTTAGAAGAAAGGCTTAGGGACCTCAACATGAACTCCCCAGAGAACAAGAGGGCCAGAGGGGGCATGGCTGAGACCTTTAAATACCCCTGTGGTATGAACACAGCAGAATGGGGGAGCCTTTTAGGTTAAGCACCAGCCTGGACATATGAAAAGAGTTTAGTGAAATTGCCAGGAAAATATTCAGGAGCAAGACAAGGAAGCATTTTATCCAGGTGACCGTGCTGGTCTGCAGCAACACATTGCCTAGTGAGGTGGTGAGTATGGAAACGGTGACAGGATTTAAAGTTGTGTGTAACAAGCAGATGGGAATCTACCAAAGAAAGTATGATCCTGGGAGGAGTAAGCTGGGGCCAAGTAGAACACCTTAGTCACTAGAGTAGGGGCAGACAGGATACACCTTTTTGTTCTATACTGGCAAAGGCCATATGCTTGTTTACACTGCAGCAACACCTGGGCAGCACTCAGCCAATGCTGATTAACAAAGTACTCAGATGCTACAAAGCCAAGTGTGTTTATACATGCAGAGTTCTACAGCAGCAGCATGGCTGGTTTGAACAATGCTGATAGTGTGCTGCTGACATATTAAGAATGCCCCCTGTCTGTGGATGAGCAGCATTACCTCAATATAATTTCCCTAGCACTTCTTCCATGTGACTTACAATGCTCCACACCCAGTTTACATTGGAAAGACCTGGAAAGCATACCAGGTCTGCATTTATTGCTAAAATGTAACTGAATACTGGCCTAATGATTTCCACCAAGGAGATGAAAGCAGCATTTTCTAGATGAATCCAGTGGATGCAGAAAATAGACTACAGCAAATATAGTACCAAAAGGCAGACAGGCACAACAGTGGCACACCTAGAAATTCTAAATAGAAAGTATACTACCATGGCAGTAAGGGTATAAGGAGCAGTGCAACAGGAAATGTGCTCCACACAGACCTTTTTCTACACTGTTTACTGTGCTGTACTCTATGTGACTGAACAGTTTTTCTTTTCTTCCCTTTTACCACAGTTTCGTTTTGTGTTCCACAGTCCTCTGATGGAGAAATTGGACCAGATGATGTATCAAGATGATGAGATGTCTGCAAGAGAAGTCAAAGTAAAGATTCAGGAAACTGAGGGTGTTACTGCCTCAGAGCCATCTATCAGGCAAATGAGGCGTAAAATGGGATGGTGATTTGGGCGAACAAGGTTGGCTTAGTTTATTTTAACATTTTTGTCCCTGCAGACCAGACACATGCCTCATCGTTTTGTTCTTAAAGTACAGTAGAAATGTATTGTTCTGATTCACATCTTACATTTTGTAGAAATGATATACATGAGTATGATTATCTCAAAAATATAGTACAGTGCAAATAATTTATGTCTGGTGATTTACATAGAAACATAGACTTTGACAACAGATAAGAACAGCTTGGCCCACCTAGTCTGCCAATTTCCCTATCTATGGGATAAGCTGCAGATCCTAGTTAACCAACAACCTACTTCTTCCTCCCACCACCAAAATTGTGTTATGTCTGTCCCATGCATTCTTAAATTACCCCACTGTTTATGACCCCACAACCTCCTCAGAAAGGCTATTCCTTGTGACCACCACCCTGTCTGTGAAAACATACTTTCTCACATTGCCCCTGAGCCATCCTCCCTCCATCTTCAAATTGTGCCCCCTTGTTCTTGAACATCTCTTTTTCTGAAAGATGCTGCTCTCTTGGACTTTGTTGATTCCCTTGAGGTGTTTGAAAGTTTCTATCATGTCCTCCCTCCCTCTCTCTCCTTTCCTCAAGGGTGATTGATGTGTTGAATTACAGTGGAGCCAACTTATTAGAACTCCTGATAAAGGAACATCCCATTTACAGTATAAGAATGCTATTCATGCCCTAATTAATTTCTATGAATAACGGTTTTGTCTTGCCCTGATTTAAGAACATTTTTAGATATAAGAAAATTCTGTGTATAGGAACAATTATGCAACCAAAATTTTAATAAATATTCTTATGTCAGCTGGCACTCAATTAATTTAACAACAGTATTCTAATTATTGAAGTATAAAGTCTCACATACTGTAGGCTATGTTACACTGTTGGAATGGCTGCCCATTTTGATTTGGTGTGATTATGTCATTCACTTATTTTGCAGGGCTTGTTATTGTTTTCAAAGAATCCTTTTAAAAGAACATTCAAGTTACTTTTTGTGCAGTTAATCCTTTTTATAAAAAGCTTTTCCAGTAATAATCTCAACTAACAAAACCATAAGCATATAAATAAAACTATAATATGAGCAATAAAACATGTGAATGCAAACATGTGAATATAAGCAGATTATTAGAAACAGGAAATAGAGAAGAGTGGAAGCAAGTCAAGCAACATCAACCAATAGGAGTCTGCTAGAGCTGGGTTAATGCAGAATCTTGGATTGCATATGGGGAACACAGAAACTTGCATCTCTTGACAGGAAACAATAGTTTTCTTAACAAAGTTAGAATTCCGTGAAGAGTAAACACATTTCTTACTGCATCTGGCCAATGGAATGACAGCACCTCCTTGGACTGCCAGTTTTTGTTTTTTAATTAGCAGTTAGTAGGTTTTTATACCCAGGTCCCCCCCCCCCATCTTGGGTGCACATGCACACATGTGGAGGTATGTGCATGCGATGTTTTGAGATGCCCTTCCTACACACACACCCTCCCACCTGCACCACCACCAGGCCTCTACCTGGTGGTGATGAAACTACAGGGGTTGACAACATCCCCAGGAAATAAGAGCTACTGTTTGGCTATTCAATCCTGCTCCCCCCGTGCCTGCTCCCCAAGGTCATTCCTGAACCCAGGTTGCCGGTGTGACATGAGGTGAGGCAGAATGCCTCAGCCCTCTGTGCTCTGGGCTAGCTCAGGTATTGCTTGTTCAAATTCAAGATCAAGTTTATCGGCAGGAAAAAAACCTCCATTGAGCGGACTAATTTACAAGGAGGTCCTGATTAATAGCAGGGACATTACACAAGCATATACAAAGTAATATGCATTAAACACATGAATAATCCATGAGAAGAAAATAGGACAATAATATTTACATCATGTATACCTAGGCACACTAAGGCTAGGAGTTAAGTGCCACATGAGGGAAGTAGAATTACAAGGCCAGCAAGGAAAGTAAAGATAGTGGCACAGGCGGGGTGGTATAAGGTCAGAGGGAAGGAGGGGACAGAGGATGGTAGGACGGAGGTAGGAGGGGGCAGACAACAAGGTGGAGGGGGTGGGAAAAGTGAATATAACAGGGTGGCTATGTTGGCTGGGGCAAGGGCACTATGGAGGTGGCGGGGAGAGCAGGTAGAGATAGAAGGTAAAGAAAGGATAACTGTAGATAAGGATAGGGACTCTTAAGTGACAATAGTTTGGGATACAGACTAGGGGTAGATTGTGTGGTGATGGTAGTGTAACATGGAGAGGGAAGGGGAAGAGGAAGAGGGGGGAATGGAAGTATAATGGCAAGTCACTTAGGGGTGAGGGAGGAGGGTAGACAAGAGGATAGAGTGGTCACTGCAATATACCAGGCAGGGAGAAGGTGCTTTATCAACCACAGTCACTAAAGTCCCATAGGTTGTCATAAACAAGTCTTTTGAAATTATTCAGGGGGATCAGGCTTTGCAGTTTGAGCCTGGATTGGGCTTTATTCCAGGCAACCAGGAGGGCATGGCTTATAGCCATGTTTCCAAACAGGGAACAGGAGGTTGGAAAATTTAGCACAATGAAGGAGTTACTGCATAGGGGTAGGGGCAGATAATTCATTGGAAGAGGTTGGAAATATATGGGGGTAGTTTTGCCAGCAGGGCTTTGTAGAGCCAGGAGACAGAGTCAAAGAGACGCTTGGTTGCTAAGGAGGTCCACCCAAAGGAGGCATAGAGGTCACAATGATGAATCTGACAGTGATTGTTGGAAACTAAGCATATCGCTCTGTGATAGAGAGTGTCCAGTTGACGTAACAGGGCATCAGAGCATCTGCCATATAGAATATCGACATAGTCAATAAGTGGTAGAAAGCTTGTTTGGACCAAGTGCAGTCTGGAGTCAGAATCGAATAGAGATTTATTCCTATAACAGAAGCCAATTCTTTGACATTATTTCTTAACAAGGGCATTGATGTGAGCTGAAAAGGTTAGGTGTCGATCTAGTTCACAGCCTAGGTATTTAAAATTGTGGACTAACTCGAGATCATCGCCATGGAGAGTCTTGATGAGGGGCAAGGAAGCAAGCGAGATTGGGACGGAGGGCAAGTGGTTGGAATAGAAGAACAACAATTTTGTCTTTTTAGCATTTAACAGCAGTTTGGAAAGTATGAGATTGTGCTGGAAGAGATTGAATTCTGCTTGTAATTCTGCACGGGCTTCATCTACCGAGGGACTGGATATGTATATTACTGTATCGTCTGCAAAAAGGTGTAGTTTTGCTTTGCTGATGCCATTTCCGATGAGGTTGATGTATATCATAAACTGAAGTGGTCCAAGGATTGAACATTGGGGTACCCCTCTCCTGAGCAGAAGGAGCGGGGATAGGGAGCCATCAGCCTTCACCTGTTGAGGTCTAGCTGACAAGTAACTGTCAAACCATGACAGTGCAGTGCCGGAGATTCCATGCCAGTTCAATGAATCAAGGAGTAGAGCATGATCGACTGTGTCGAATGCTTTACTGAGGTCCAGGAAAACTGCCCCTGTGACTTGTTTCCTGTACATTGCAAGGAGCCCGTCATTTGTAACTGAGGCTAGAGCTGAAGTGGTGCCATGGGAAGGACAAAATCCTGATTGGGCTGGGTCTATAAGGTTTGCTTTCTCAAGGTAAATTCTAATTTGTGCATTTACCAACTTCTCAAGGAGCTTAGAGAGCAGAGGCAGAATAGAAATAGGTTGGTAGTTATTTGAGTCAGTAGGGTCACCTGACTTAAATAGCAGAAGCAGCTGAGATATTTTTCAAGCCCCAGGGACAGTGCTGGAGTTAATGGATAGGTTAAATAAGTGTAAGGTGGGGGCCATGAGATACTGGACGCAGAGTTTGATGAAGTATGGTTCTAAAGCGTCAGAACCAGCACCTTTGTTAACCTTTAGGTGGAGAAGAAGGGTCTTCCACCTCTTTGTACTGCAATGGGGAGAAGGCAAAGACTGAGCTGGGAGGCATTAGGGAATGCGTGGGAGCACTGGGGACAAGGGTGGCAGCTTCAGTGGAGTCGAATGTGAGACCCACAATGGAGAAGTGCTCATTAAAGTGGAGTAGAACATTGAATTTATCAGAAAGAGTAGTGTTCTTGTATGAGATCATCCCAGGTAATGAGAATGACTGTTTATTGCCTTCAACAGACTTAATGATACGGCAGAACATACTGGAGTTACCCTTAGCAGTACCAAAGGCTGACAGGTAAAAATTTGCCTTTGTGTCCCTTATTCTTTTGGTGCAATAGTTACGACAGGTTCTAAAATCTGCCCAGTCAGAAGGGAGGTTGGTCCACCTGGCTGTAACCCAGAGGTTATCCCTCCCATTTAGCAAGGCCCTTAGCTCGCTGTGAACCAGGGGCAGGAGAACTTCTGTACTCTGTGTTTTACCATACTGTAGGGGCATGTCTGTCAATGATGGTGTTTAGGATGGTTTTGAAGAATGAAACTGCATCATTGATGTTGGAAGACAGGTAGAAATCAGTCCAATTAATGAACCTGAGGTCCGACAGGTAGTTAGAGAGACTGAACTTATGAAGACTCCTTCTCCAAGAAAACCTATTGGCTGACTTGAGTGTGGGTCGTCCTCTAACCCAGACCATGGCATGATGATCGCTAGTGTCATTGTGAAAAACAGCAGTGTGAGTGATTTTATGGGGTCTGTTAGTTAGGCTTAGGTCAATCAATGACCCATTAGAGGAGAATTTATGAAGTGGTAGAGTGATATCAGTTGCCAGTTGAGTGAAGCCGGCATCGTCACTGAATTCTTTAAGTTGAGAGCTTTTGTTGCAAGTTTTTGCCAGTCGAGATTTGAATCACCAAATATGATAATTTCATTCTGCCTTTTGTTGACAACATCTTGTAAATAACTTAGGAGCTGAAGGACTGCAGAGGGTGGCCTGTAGCAACCTATTATTGTCAGGGTTTCAATGAGTGATAGAGAAAGGTTTAATGTCAGAGTTTCGAGCTCCTTTGGTGTACTGTCAGGAGCATAGTCAGAGACTGTAAACGTATTCTTAACGTAAATTGCCACACCCCCTCCCTGGTTTCTCTGTCACTATGGAAGAGGTTATAGGGTGCAAAAGATATAGTGGCATCTGGAATGGTTTTTTTTTCAGCCAAGTTTCTGTTCGTACCAAAATATCCGGGTCTGTGTGGGAGATCCATGCCTGGATAAGGTCTAATTTCTTCAGCAGACTGCATACATTAAGGTTTTTTTTCCCCAAAAAAATACAGTACCTTATACTTTTTAGCATTAAACCCCAGCTGCCAGGTGTCTGACCAGTTCTCCAGCTTTTTCAGATCTACCTGAAAACCCTGCCACCCCTGTATGTCATCCACCACCACCCCATCTTGGTTTTGTTGGCAAACAGGCTGATCCTGCTCTTGATGCCCAGGGAAATGTCTGCAATAAATATCCCAAATAACACTGGTCCCAAGACCAAGATCTGTGGAACCCCGCTCATTACTGCCCTTGGGAATGAGAGTTCCCCTTCTACCAACACCCTCTGCTGCCTTCCCTGCAACCAGTTTGTTACCCATCCTGCAATTTTTGCCCCCACCCCACGTCTTCAAGTTTTATTCCAAGTCTCCCATGTGGCACCAAATTGAATTTCTTGCTGAAGTCCAGGTACAGGACATCCACTACATGGCCCATGTCCATCTGCCTAGTTACCCAGGCATAGTAATCTACCAGGTTGGTTTGGCAGGATCTGCCCACAACAAAGCCATTCTGTCTACTGTCCTGCAACCAGCTGCTGCACATCTATGAGTGTCCAATCAATCAGTGATAGTACTGCTTTGAGAGACCAAAGCTGTCCTTTCCTCAGGACTCTGCTTTCAACTATCATTGGGAGAGCTTTTTTTTATATTCATTAGACCACCTGCATGTTATCGGAGAGTGGTTGCTCAGAGCGTCGGGTTTCACAGTGTCCTCAGAAATCCTAGAGGGGAACTATAGAGGAGCCAGTCAATGAGTGTGTTGTTACCCATTCTATAGTTAATCTTGGTGGGTTCTGTTACTAACTGTGTGATATACAAACTGACCATGATGTCCTTCTGAGGGGTCGACATCCTACTGAGCCAGTTTATATTGAAGTACCCAGTGGCAATGAGTTCACAGTCCTTTTTAAGATTAGCCATGACATCCATGACTTTAGTAAGACACTTAATGGCCTCTCTGGGTGGGAGGTAGACTGATGCAACAACAAGGGATTTGTCATGTTGGCCAAACAGGAGTTTGACTACAAGTAGTTTGACTACAAGTAGTTCATGGTCATCAGCCCCATCTGTTATAGGAAGTACGATCCCTTGGATTGTGTCACTGATATAAATAAGACAGCCACCACCCTTTTTGCCTTTCCTGTTGTTCCTGAAGGCTTTATAGCCTGTCAGTGCAATTTCATTTACCTTTGTCTTAGTAGTTAACCATGTTTCCATAAGGCAAATTATGTCTGGGCAGTGCAAGGCCATCCAGGCCTGTAATCACGCAGGTTTGGTAAGCAGACTACCTATATTCATTGCCACAATGTTTAGGCCCCTGCTCTTAATCCCACTTGACTCATTGGTATTTGGTGGTCCAGGATAGGGGTGCATGTTGCCAGACAAGAGAGCAACAATAGTATAGCTTTTCTTGTTGTTATAATGATGATTATTAAGGACTTACCCTTGCGGGACTTAAGTTTGCAAACGTTGGGTAACATTCTTTTGAGAAAGGTAGGTGGTGGCATGTAAGGTGCATTATAACCATAAATAGAGGTGTGATTTAAGATCTCCATTTGTGCCAGTGGCACTAGTGTCTCAAGACAGAACCCTGTAATGGAAGTTACCACTAGCGTCTGTAGCAATACACTTGCAGCAAGGCTAGGGTCAAGGAGGAGAATGGTGGGGGGGCACCTTGATGCTTGTCTGGGCTTGTGACCAATAGTACAGACAACAGCACTTAAAGTTCTAGTCATTTTCAACACACAGCGTATGAAGTAGATGCCCAAGAATAAAGTTGGTAGTGGGTCGTCAGTGGGAGCAGTGGGTAGTGTGTGTGTTAGTAACCCAGGGGTGAGAGAAAGTGGAAACAGTGGAGAGCTGTAAGAATTACCAAAAGATGGCATGCAGTACAAGTGGACAGAGTTAGCAAGAGAATCAGGGTTGAAAGAAGACACTGGGAGATATAGGTATAGTGGTCACAAGTGGTTGTTCATGATAAGATGTAAATGACAAAGTGGGGTGTTAAAAGAAAATTACTGCACAAAAGGATTTTTAAAATATGGTGCTGGACACCAAGATTGGCTCAAAAGCCTACCTTGCTTGCTGCTGCGAAGTTGCCAGTGGGTCTGAGGGCTTGGGCCAGCTTGGAGGAGTACCAAGATGCCTGAAATGGCAGGAGCTTTGCTTGTGGCTGTGATGTTGCCGGTGGGTCTGAGGCCTGGGGACAGCTTGGAGGAGCCTTGAGGTGCCTGAAATGGCAGGACCCATGCTTGATGCTGTCAAGTTGCCAGTCGGTCTGGGGCCAGCTTGGAGGAGTACTGAGGTGCCTGAAATGGCAGGAACTTTGCTTGTGGATGTGAAGTTGCTGGTGGGTGTGAGGCCTGGGGACAGCTTGGAGGAGCCTTGAGGTGCCTGACATGGCAGGACCCTTGCTTGCTGCTGCAAAGTTGCCAGTGGGCCCAAGGGCTGGAGGCAGCTTGTAGGAGCCTCAAGGTGCCTGAAATTGCAAGAGGCTGAACATCACACTTCCTCTGGGCCATCGCCACATCTCTTTTATTTCTAAGTATTAACCATGAAAGTCATTTTGAACCATGAAATCATTTTCCTGTTGTAGCCTACAATGTAGCTTGCATGCACTGAGGGTGGGATGGGGTGGGGATGCACTTCTTATTTGTCTTCAGTGCTACTGACATGTTATCTTCATGTTTTTCAGATCCCCTGATTTGAACCCCATTGAAAAGGTGTGGCATCAAATGAAACACCATATACGGCATGTCGCAAAGCCAAGGAACATGTTTTTTTGGATCTGGCCATTAGGCAATTTTGGAGAGGAGTATTGAAAAAAAGAACGCAGTAACGAATACATTGGTCATCTCCAAAAAGTAATGCCGGCAATAATTTCAAATAATGGTGGGCGCTCCGGCATGTGAGCATAAATGAACTTATGTACAGTATCCTGCTTTTGCTGATACAGTACTGTCCATGGATTGTGAGTGCTGGGGGGGTGCTTCTGCTATACTGCTGACATCACAGCACATATTGGACTGCAGTGCTGTTACCATATATGCCCGTCAGCACCATTATTTTTCACATGGTCTGCTTTTCCTAGAAATAAAGTGCTGTTTTTGTTTGTTATACCTTGATGTCCTACACATATCATTCATAGTGTAAGTAATAAAGAGATGATCACTTAAGTACTTTGCAGTGTTTTCCCATCTGCTTGTATTGCAATTTCTGTTTCTTTTTGTGTTTGCAACTTAAAATATTAATACCATCTTGAGGCACATCATTTGGGAATGACTACTGCATGGACAGCTTCAAAATTGTATTTACTGGAAACCGGTTGTAGGTGATGACCCTAATTAGACTAACAAAAGGCTTGTTTACATGCTCATCTTTGCAGCACCTTGTCCCTTGAGGATTGGTTGACACCTGCAAAGATGATCATGTGAACACTTTCTGTCGCCTCCTATGTGCACTGCAGGTTTTTTATCATACTCAGAAGTGGGAGTTGCAATCTGCTGTGAGCATATTTTGTGGCCATATGGACACATTTCAAACATTCACAGTGGTGGATTCACCCTATTTCCCATCATGCAGTCTTCTCCCATCATTACCCAGGGCCGGAACTAGGAAGTACTGTAGAGCACAGCAGCTAGTGGGACCGTTCAATGTCTACTTACAATTGATTTGCTCTCTGCTGTGGGTGGCGTACTGTCCATTTTGTTGGGTGCATTACTCACTGACTGGAATCGGGCTCCTCCAGTAAATTATCAAATTATGAAAAGAAAACATTTAAATTGCCCACAATCTAGACAGGGTCCACTAGTACCAGCACTTCCTATATGCAGGGAGCCATGGCAACTAGTTGAAGTTATTGGAGACAGAGGCACATCACTGGGGATGTCACAAGGGACAAACCGGCCCCCAGAATCCTGAACACAGCATGGCATGACTGGTAACAGTGTAAACTGGGTGCCATGTAAACATGCCCTTAGCATTATAAATGGATCACTGCAAGCATGGAGCACATGAGCAGAAACAGTGATGTGGTAATGTAAACATGTCTTATATTTGCACTGGGCTGCCATCTGCATGGGTGTTAGTAAACTCACAATTGGGGAGAGTTTTTATGTCATTTTATATTTTTATTAGTTAGCTAGTGCTAGGGACCTTTGAGTATTAGGCAGGGCATTAAAGTGAGTTAGTGTAGGAGATTACGTTTTGTTTTTAATGAGGGTCTCTGAAGAGTGTGAATTACCGCAGATTAATTTGATAGGGAATCCTGTTCATTGAAGCTGCTGGCACTCACCTAAGGCAGGAAGATATGGCGTTGCTGGAGGTTGGATTTGCAGGGTGACCAAGGTGTGGAAGACCTTTTCTGGTGAAGGATTTGGTACTTGTGGGACTGTTGGTGCTTGCAGGAGGATACAGATGTGGCATTGCAGGAGGTCAGATTCACCGGCCAGCCGAGGTGCAGAGGACTGTTTTTGGAGAGGGACTTGGTGTTACTGGACTTCTGCTCATTGGGATCTCAGTGCCCGCTGTTGGGTTCTGGTAGCTGCCCGAAGGTGGTTGGGGACTTTGACGACTCAAACAGCTGTTGAGTGGTGGGGGTGACTGGGTGGCCAGAGGTGGGAGCTCTGCTGTCCCCCAAGAAAACACCACCTTTATCTCATGATTGGGAGCCTAGTGTCAGCAGTCCTGTGGCCTGACAGGGGTGGCTTGTCTGTTTTCAGCGGTGGGGAAGAGGTTTAATATCCCCTAAGACTTCTTCCTGTGTTATCTGATCGACATGGACTGCCCTCAGCAAAAAGGCTGTTTTTCTGATACTCCTGCTGTGACTTGTAATGGATTATCATGATCTGCTGTCGAGGGTGAGTGCTGGCATTTAAGTTTAAATCTATCTCAAGTCAGCTGCTCTGGTAAGAGAGGAGCCGCTCATTGAACTAGTTTCCTGGATGATATTTCAATACTCCAAGATCAGTATTAGACTAGACTGAAGAAACCTGGGTTCTGTGTGCTTTGTGCTTTTAAATCTTGTGTTGCACTTTATAGCTATTAACCCTAAGGGCTTAGAATGTTCCTGATCTGTACAGTTTTGTGTACTACTTTATGCTGGTATATTGTTTGTCTCTATTAATTGTATGCTCTCTGTATATACACTCCCCTGGTGCTGTTTAACATTTTTATTTTTGGGAGGGGGGTGGTCGGCAGTGTGTGTGGTGTGAGTGATGTGTATGGTTGAGGGCTTCATTAGTATTAGTAGATAAGTGGTTGTGTGTGATTTATTGTTTAATTGACTGATTGATATGTATCTGGGGGTGTCCAGTGACTGGGGGTGGGCTAGGATTGTGTAAGGGATGTCTCAGTTACTTGACTTGTGGCCCTTCACTGCCCTACCAGTATCTAACACCACAGCACATCGCTGTCGAGAGGTCAGAATTGGGAGGTGCTGTATTGGTCGGTGCTGGTGGGGTGCCCCTTGCACATTTGAAGGGGGGGCAGAACAGAGGTAGTCAGGTGCAGAAGGCTCTCTAGGATTTGACAGGTCCAAGAGAGATGCCAGAGGTATTTGGTTCCCGTCCCTAGGGTTTCTACTAGTGGGAAGACTGCCAAAATGACTGCACTGTCCACCAATCCCCTGAGGTCAGTGCTTTGCAATGCCAGGTCGATCAGGAATAAGACCACAGTTATTGTGAATCTGGTTTCTTCAGATGATCTGGCATGCATTATGGAGACCTGGTTGGGGGACGATGCTGGCCCGATTTTAGAGGCCACTGTCCCTCCTGGGTATTCTGTTGTGCACTGCCCCAGAGCAGAACACAGGGCCGGGGGTGTGGCCATCTGTTTTAGAGCTGAGTTAGGTTTCACCATGCACCCAGTCAGAATAACGAGCTCCTTTGAATGTGCAGTCATCTGGGGTGGTCTAGACGCAGGTTGCAGGATTCTCCTGATTTACCACCCACCTGGGATGGCAGGAGAGTTACTGCAGGAAGTAGCTGATTTCGTTGTTGGTGAAACATTGGAGGCTCCCAGGTGTTTGGTCCTGGGGGACTTCAATGTTTGAGCTGACGATGAGTCATCTAGGTTGGGTCATTACTACCTCCAGACAATGACATCTCTGGACCTGTCACAAGTGGTTACTGTGACCATTGGGCAGCTGGTTCTGATTAATCTATGCTTTTTGGAATATTTAAAAAAGTAGTGTGATTGTCTATCATGAGAACTGTTGTGCCTGGATAACCAACACCCCCCCAGGTTTCATTTCTAACAGGACAGGATATATGTTAAACAGCAGATCTCTGTGATGAGATTAACTCCTAAGAACTCACATTTTATAGCCTTATTTAGGTTAACTGTGGTTCAGAGCTCAGTGCTTATGTTACAAACTGTAGCTGGATGCTGTAGGTTGTGCTTGGATACAGAGGCCAGACCAGAATGTAGAATAGGCTTGCAGGGTACTAGTAATATGAAATGATTTGTGCTTAGGTACTTTAGCATAGACATGAGCAAGTCAGTGATTATAGTACATGTGACCTGGATAGTACATGCAAGGTGCTTAGATGCTTGAACTGATGAGTCACTTGTGATATGATGGTTTGGGCCTTTCTCTGTATCCCACCTGTAGGGAGGAAGCTTAGTCCAGAATTATGAGCTCCCCCGAGTGGGATAAGAGGGCCGCAGAAGGAGAAGGTGTCAGGAGAGGATGGTGGGTGAGTGCGACTCGCTCTAAGCAGGGTGGTGCACCGCCTGATGATTTAAGTAGGTTATGGGGGAGGAGCTCTTCCCCCACTTAACTACGGGCATAGACCAACATTTAACTGTGGTTCAGAGCTTAGTGCTAATGTTACATACTGTAGCTGAGTGCTGTAGGTTGTGCTTGGATACAGAGGCCAGACCAGAAAGTAGAATAGGCTTGCAGGGTACTAGTAATATGAAATGATTTGTACTTAGGTACTTTAGCATAGACATGAGCAAGTCAGTAATTATAGTACATGTGAACTGGATAGTATATGCAAGATGCTTAGGCGCTTGAACTGATGAGTCACTTGTTGTGATATGATGGCTTTGGCCTTTCTCTGTATCCCACCTGTAGGGAGGAAGCTTAGTCCAGAATTATGAGACCCCCAAAAAAGAATTATGCTATTGATGATTAATATTCTGTATCCGACTGATGGAGTCGAGCAGGAAGACACCCCCAAGAACGTGCGTAAAGATGATCACCTCCTCCAACTCTGGACAGTGTGACCAGTAGCACGCAAGAGAGGAAAAAAACCCTTGGGGGGGAACCTCTGAGGGCCCATGGCTACTGGCCTACCCATCCTTCTGGGCATACTAAAGGAGAGTAATCCTAGCTTTTAAGCGGCTAAGCCGAATCCCCCCAATAGTAGGATTCAATTCAAAGAAACTGAGAACTGAAGATGAAGGGAATCGTGACATGTCAGGTAAATAGAGCAAGCATCCAAGAGTAGACTCCAATTCTGAGAATCCATGAGCAGGCCATAAGGAAGTATAGTGAAATCCATGGCGATATGAGATAAAATGATGAGTTGCAAGCGATGAAGCACTCTAGCAGGGAAGGAAGACTTTGGAGAGGAGATCCAAGAAGCAAATTTCTAGCATCCACGTCTAGAAGGGGCAGGGTACATGCATAGGTGATGATGTAGAAGGCAATGGTCAAAGAGCCAAGCTAGAATCTGGGCAGGCTGTAATGGTAGTAGCAAGAAAATGCATCAAGTCAGTCAAATGAGGTAAGAGAACGTGGCAGCTAATCCCTCGGCGAGATGCCCAGCTTGTCCATTAGCTGGAGAGGTAAGTAGGCAGGGGGCCAGCTCCAATAACATGAAATGCAGCCAGACCTATGGAGGTCTGCTGGAAGGAATAGGATGTGGCAGTTAGTTCCTCTGCGAGATGCCCAGCTTATCTGACAGCTGGTGAGGTAAGAGAAAGAGGTGGCTAACTCCAGGTAACAGGAAGCACAGCCAGACCTACGAAGGTCTGCTGGTAGAAGTAGGATGTGGCAGCTAGGCCCTCGGTGAGATGCGCAGCTTATCCATCAGCTGGTGAGGTAAGAGAGAGAGGCGGCTAGCTCTAAGTAACAGGAAGTGCAGCCAGACCTATGAAGGCCTGCTGGTAGGAAGAGGACATGGCAGCTAGTCCCTCAGTGAGACATGCAGAGAATCCGTCAGCTGGTGAGGTAAGTAGAGAGGTGGCTAGCTCCAGGTAACAGGAAAATGCAGCCAGACCTACGGAAGTCTGCTGGTGAAAATAGAACGTGGTGGCTAGTTCCTAGGTGATATGCACAGCTGAGCTGTCAACCGGAGGGGTAAGGTTATGAGAATGATACTAGCAAGGGAATCGGAGCTCTGTGCAGATCTGGATGATTGCAAAAAAAAAAAAAATGTGGACATATACGATTCAAACCAGAATGAAATCCCAGCTAGAAGAGCTTGGTGAAGAATATCTGAGTCCTGAGTAGTCGAGCTTAGGAGTCCTAGATGGTAATAACTGCAGAGGCCAAGACATGGGAAGTAGCGTTGCCACAGGGTCCGAGAAGCTTTAGAGTATAAATCAGGATAATGAAGGCCTTCAGGATAAGCTCAATAAAGTGTCCTGGTAAGAGTGTAGCAATAGTAAGGTCATAGAACTGAAACGGCTGGACAAGCATCCAAATAGATGATAAATGTCTAAATATCCAGATGGGAGTCCATAGTGAAGAAGCTTCTGGAGCTGGCCGATACGGCAGCAGGAGAGTTAAGCCGGGATCAATGAGCATCTCGATAGGAAGTATCCAGGGGGTACAGTGATCCCTCAATTATCCGCCCAACTTGAGACCACAGTTTTTGGGTGGATAAGAGAGGGTGGTGGATAATGAAGGGTGCCTGAAAATAAAAACCTAAATATTGTGATGTTAAATACAGAACACTGTATCCGGTAGCAGGGTGTTATGGTGTTGCCAGTGACAAAATGGACACATTTTTTGATTTTCTGCATATACATTATATACAGTTATCTTTATTTTGTATGCAAAAATTTTAAAAACACAGCATAGCAGCTTATTATAGCCAAGCTGTATGAGGTTCACAATTACAGCATCATAGTATAGCAGAGCAGTATGAGGTTCAAAATCACAGCTGTATAATTGTAGTTACAAACTGGAGTTATGTAAGCTTGAAGTAGTCTGTAATAGACATTTGCTTAGCTCTCACAGAAGCAAGCTGTCTTATCTTGCAATGTAGGAAAAGGCACTTCTGAATATCTGTCTCATCTGCAAGCTCATAAGACTCAAAAAATCTAAGCACAGTGTTTATTGCATCCCTTGCCTCCACTACAGAAGGTGGTTTTATCTCCTGTTCTAGGGTGTCATCATTTTCATCTTGTGATTCTGTGGGTTCTAAGAAATCATCTGGGACCTTTAAATTTGCCACCATTGTTACAATATCATCATCAGTGACACTTTCATAAACATCACAATCATTTTCAAAAGACACATATTCAGCAGCTGAAATTCTCATTTCTGTTTTAATATCCATTGCACCAGATACAGTTCTTATCAGATCAATCAATTCAGTGCATTCTTGTTCTGTCACTTCTGGCATCACTCTTGGCACTGACAAGGGCCTAGGAATTATGCCAGTGTGAAACCAGCAGTTTTGAACTGTCTCTGCTGTAACAGAATCCCAAGCCATTTTAATAAACCTAATGGCAGCACTAAGTAGAAGTGCCTGTGGTTTCCCAGAGTCAATGCATTCAATTAAATGCTGCAGGTGCTGCCTTCTGTAATGACCTTTAAAAGACTGAATAATGCCTGCATCTAGAGGCTGAAGGTGGCTTGTGGTGGTTGGTGGGAGAAATGAATTTTACATTGCCAAAACATTTGGGGATGATATGTGTGGGCATTGTCCAGAAGCAACAAAATCTTCCTTTTTTTCTCATTGAAATGTTGAGCTCATTCAACCACTGTGCAAAAATGGAAGAGTCCATCCAAGCCTTTCTGTTTGATCTGTATTCTACATAAAGGCCAGCATTAAATGATTTGAAGCACCTAGGGTTTGCAGATTTTGCTATAACTAAAGGTTTCAGCTTTTCAGTGCCATCTGCATTGCAAGTTAGAGCAACTGTAATTCTGTCCTTGCATCTCTTGACACCTTTCTTGAAATCATTGGTGGTCAGGGAATGGTCAGGCAACATTTTAAAAAAAAGTCCAGTTTCATCCATGTTATAACAGTCCCGAGCTTCATACTGCTCTGCTACACGTCTGGCAGTAAGCATGCCCTCACTGATAACCTCTTTACTAACGCCTGCACTCTCCCCAGATATAATGTGGCAAGCAATATTATTTCGGCTCTTAAATTTCTGTAGCCATCCATTTGAGTAAGAAAAATCAGACACATTTAATTGGCTCCCGAAATACTTAGCTTTGTGCTTTAGGATTTCATCTGTGACCGGAATATTGTGTGCTCTGGCGTTGCTGAACCACAGAAATAACGCCTCCTCCAGATCACCGTGTTTTGGTGTTCTCTTCGACTTCGGTCAGCGGCAGCAACTACAGCCTCGCCACTGGGTTGCGGGAAAGGACATCTCCAATGGTCCAGTTCGGCCATGGGCCGCACCACAGTGTAGAAAAATGACGAGCAACCTCCTGGTGGGTTAATTTCGAGTTAGCAACAGAAAACTTAACAATCAGACTCTTCTGAGCCACAGTAAGAGCAAGACGAGATCGCTTTCCACTTGCCGACTCTGCCATCATTTCCCCAGACTGACCGACACTTTCATTCACCAGATAGCGAAACTGAAGATCATCAAATGCTTACAGACTTTATAACAGACAGATTTCAATAAAACTAAATTGCAGCACTAATTACTACTCAGGTGAAAGGGTTTTAAATAAGGGCAGACAGGGGTTGACAGGGTGGACTTACGTGCATTCACCAGATAGCGAAACTCATCAAATGCTTTCAAATGCTTACAGACTTTATAACAGACAGATTTCAATAAAACTAAATTGCAGCACTAATGGCTACTCAGGTGAAAGGGTTTTAAATAAGGGCAGACAGGGGCTGACAGGGTGGACTTACGTGCTCGGCTAACAAAGCGGGCTAATTGATGCACAAATGATTTCACACTACAACACGCTGTGAATTTTTGATGTGATGGCGATGGCAATGGCGGAATACAGAGGGCAATTTCAATTACAATGTGTGCAAGTGGGAAGATTAAAGAACGACGGATGGCAGACAGTGAGGGAGGCAGATTACGGAGTGCAATAACATGGACATTAAATCGGGACAGGAGGTAAGAATGGTGATAACGGAGGGTGGCAGATAATCGAGGGGCGAATAAGTGAGGAAGCACTGTATATGGAGGTGAGTCCAAATGAGGTGAGGATGTGCAGCTGAACCACGAAAGTTAGCCAATGAGAGGTAGAAGGTAGGAGTGAGGATGACATGGAAGACAGTCGTTAAGTGAATAGAAAACAGTAGCTAAGCCCCACAAGGCTAGCGTGCAGCTGGACTCCACATAAGTCAGCTGGTAAGGTAACAGAGTAGCAGCTAGCCCCACATAAGCTAGCATGCACAGCTGGACCCCTCGTCGGTCAGCCAGTAGGTAAGAAGGAGAGGGTAGCTAACCCCACATAGGCTAGCACATGCAGCTGGACCCCACGTAAGTCAGATGGTAAGATAGTAGAGAGCGGCAGCTTGCTCCAGGTAAGTTAGTAAGCGCAGCTGGACCACACAAAGGTCAACTGGTAAGGTAAGTAAATAGTGGCAGCTAAGCCCCACAAAGGGTAGCTGAGTATGGCTGGCCGACTCATAGATCGGCCGATAAGTGAGTAGTAATAAACAAATGCAGAGCAGTAACATGGTAAGCATCCAGGGACATGAAGTAAATCCTGAGACATAATGCAAAGTAAGTCAACAGTGAGCACCAGTGGAGGTGAGAGCTGCAGTATCCTGGTCTCGATTAGCATGACTGAAGACAAGGCATCCTGAAGTGTCCAATTCTGATGGAGAAGCATGGATGATGGTCAGCAGGAAGGATCTGGAACAGGGCACAGAAGGAATGATGAGGCACACGGCTAAAGTGCATGGCATAAGTCCAGAGGTCGAGGCAATGAGGCAACCAGGCCAGTACAGGAGCAATGTCATGGAAGCATGTTTTAATTGCAGAGACAGGAAGCTACAAGCGTTGGCAACTGTGCAGCTCACCAGAAGAAGCCCCAAAGCCTGCAGGATAACCTGACCCTGCAGTAGACCAGATGGAAAAATGAATAAGGTAGAAACGGAGTAGGTTACTGTGGGCTTAATAGGAAGTATAGACGAGGAGGAAGGCCTTGCCTGTAAGTTCCCATTGAGCTGTAAATAGGGGAATAATATAATTCAAGTACTTCGTTGTACAGGTCCAAGAAATCCTGGTAGCCTGCCATATGGTATCTGAATGGTAAATGACATGTAGCTGATCACGAAGTAGAAATCTTGTTGAAGTGAGGAACAGCAATGTAGATGCATAGGCAAAATTTAGCTCCAAATTTGCCCCATCCATTGTGCAATAAATTGCATAATAGAGATGTGAGCTTCACTAAATAACTGCTGTGTGGCTGAGGTATACAAATGAAGTTCATAGAAACCCTTTATGCACTATAGTAGCGTACCCAAAGGCTAGGCAGAGCAAGGTAATTACTAGCTGCTAAAGTACGAGGGGAGCTGCATTCAAACCACCCCATGAAGCTCAGGAAGGCCAGTCTCCATTGATGTATAGGAAAACATTCACAGTGTGAGTAGCTGGTGTCTGCTTCAAAATCGCCATAGGGTCAGAGTCCAAACGTAGACTGGCCAGGAATGCCTGGAACAATGAGTTGTAGTAAGGAAAGGATACAATGGTAGAATGCTGAACTGCACTAGGGAGAAGGACCTCCAGGTGTGAATAGGGCCGTGGATGGTAGCGGGCAAGTCCCAAGTTAAGTGAGTGAGGTCATGCAGCATATCAAAAAGGGAGGAATTCATTCCATAGCCAGTGAAGCAGTACGCAGAAGGGAGCATACAGCTAGAGCTGATGTGGCGAATAGCAGCTGCATGAGTCCATGATAGGAAGGCCAAGCGGGAGAACAGAAGTGTAAGGTAGGCAGGTCGTGAGGGTCCAGAAGTGTAGGATGGGAGGCAGAGAAGATCCAAAGGAGGTGCAGAAATGGCAAATGAAACAACAGACAATGGTGCTGCAGTAGGAGGCGAGTCGGAAACCCCAGCCCCAAAAAAAGAGAAAAACAAATGGGAGGGAAGGTAGGGAGCAAACAAATGAGGGGAAAGACAGCAGGAGAAATGTGGGGGGGGGGGCAGGAGCCAGCCCCATCAGGCAGCACGGAGCGAGCGCAGTGAGTGTAGCTCACTCTAAGTAGGGCAGTGCACCACCTGATGATTTAAGTAGGTTGTGGGGGAGAAGCTCTTCCCCCACTTAACTATGGGCATAGCCCAACATATATGGGTTGTTTGTGGCTAAGCCCTGAAATATCCATTTTATGGAGTCCTCAGGAAGGTCAGTTAATTGCAGCTGGTGTCAAAAGAATATTACACCTCAGTGAAAACTGGCTGAGAGAGAGAGAGAGTCATAAAAAGTTCTTTCATATCTTTGTAAAGAGCAGGATGTTGCTCATGGATGAAAGAAAGAAACTGGAAAATTACAGAATTGATTGGGAAGTCACATGGGGAAACAAAGTTTTACTGATGTCACCTATTAAATTTACCTTCTGAATGATGAGACATCTTGGGTGTATCATTTTTAATAACAGAGGAGGAGCTGGGTGATATCATGGAGGAGGAAGGGTCAGAGACAGTTTCTTAACTATGCTGACCTTGACACACACACACGTTTGGACTCTGAAAAAGCAACATCAGCAGTGGAAAGAGATAAGAATACATTAGATTAGACAAGTCTAAGGGTACTGTGGTAGGAGATTTTGCTTGTATTTAAAACCTTGTTATTTTAAGTGATTGTATGTTTTTTGTGATATATGGCTCTGTATTTACATTTTACATTTTTATCTATTTTTAACTAAACATCTCATTTTTAGAGACTACTTGGTGTGCCTTTGAAATTCTTTATTTGACAAGTGAAACATATATGGTTAAAATTGGCACTGTGCAAAGCGAAGGGCCACAGCAGCAGGGAAATGTCACCAGTACCCTGGATCCAGAAGTAATTGAGTTACGCAGAATGGAGCTGGAGTTCCAGAGAGAAGAGAAGCGAGAAGAGCGAGCTGCAGAGCAGAAGAAGGAGCAAGAACAGCAAGAGGTGGACCATGAACAGCGAGAGGCAGACCATGAGGAGCATGAGCACCAGAGGCAACATGAAATGGAGAAGCTACGACTCCAACCAGCGACACCAGAACAGGTAAGTGGCTTGGGTTTAACTGAGACTACAGGGCTGGGTTACATATTGAATTCCAAATTGATAGCCGAATTTAAAGAAGGGGAGGATAGTGATGCCTTTTTAAATTCTTTTCAAAAAGTTTGTATTCAGGCTAAAATTCCTAGGGAGTCCTGAAGCTTCCAGCTATCCTCGCTACTTACTGGGAAAGCTCGGGATGCATTGGGTCAAATGGACAATGAGGACAGTGATGATTACAGCAAACTTAAAGCTGCACTGTTAAAAAAATTTGAATTAACTGCTGAATCATACAGAGCAAAATTTCGTAACCTGAGGAGAAGCCCTGACATGAGCTACGAGGAGCTAGCCATGAAACAATCAGTTTTTAAAACATTGGTGGGAAGGAATTGAAGCAAACTCTGTTGAAAAAATTGAAAATGTGATTCTGTTAGAACACTTTTATTGGGCATGCCCAGCCGAGCTAAAAGCCTGGCTAGAGGACCGAGATCCCAAAACAGTGCAAGAGGCTGCTGAACCCTGACATCAAGGAAACTTACCGACCTGTCTTCAACCTGCCTTTTTTGGGAAAGGTTGTCGAGAAGATTGCGGTGCAGCAGCTGAGAGAACACCTCATGGTATTTGATATCTATGAGCCACTCCAGTCTGGATTTCATGCCAAACACTGTATGGAAACCGCATTAGTTCGGGTGCATAATGATCTCCTCAGGGCAAGAGATCAAGGAGAGGGGACAGTTCTCGGTCTCCTTAATCTCTCTTCAGCCTTTCGCATGGTGGACCATTGTGTGTTGCTCGACTGCCTGAGGGAATTTTGTGGATTCACTGGCATTGTCATCTGCTGGTTTGAGTCCTGTCTGACAAACAGGAGGCAAAGCGTGGTGATGGGGAATTTCTCCTCCTCCCCTAGCCTTCTGTCTTGTGGAGTACCTCAGGGTTTGGTCTTGTCACCAATGTTGTTTGCTGTTTATATGCTACCCCTGGGTGTGATCATTAGGAAGTACAGTTTGAAGTGTTATTGTTATGCTGATGATACTCAACTGTACTTATCCTTTTCCACTGGGACATCCAATGCAGCAGAAGTAATTAACAACTGTCTGGCCAAGATTAATGACTGTATGGCCTCTAGCTGGTTGCGACTGAACCCCAATAAGACAGAGGTACTGGTGGTGGAGTCGAACAGGAGGAGTGATAGGATGGCCTTTGGGGCTGATACTGGATTACATAGAAACATAGAAACATAGAAGTTGACGGCAGATAAGGACCGCAAGGCCCATCCAGTCTGCCCATTTCTTTTTCTACCTTATAAATGTACCATCGGCCTTTGCTCTGTCAGTGACCTATCTATTCATAGTCATTTGTATTGCTCCTTATGCCTATCCCATGCCTGTTTGAAGCCCTGCACTGTATTCATAGCTACCACTTCTTGTGGTAAGCCATTCCATGCATCTACCACCTTTTCTGTGAAAAAGAATTTCCTCACATTCCCCTTAATCGGCCTCCCTCTAATCTCATGCTGTGTCCTCTTGTCCTGCTATTTTCTTATATTTAAACATGTTAGACTCTTTCACCTTGTTTATGCCCTTAAGGTGTTTAAATGTCTCGATCATATCACCTCTCCCTCCTTTGCTCAAGGGTATACATATTGAGCTCCGTTAATCTGTCCTTATATGTCTTCTGATGCAGTCCTGCACCATTTGGTGCCCTTCTCTGGACTGCCTCAATTTGGTTAATGTCCTTGTGAAGGTGTGGCCTCAATACACATGAGTACTCCAGATGGGGCTAACCAATGTCTTGTACAGAGGGATTATTACCTCCCTCTACGACTTTGTGATACCCTACTAATACACCCTAACACCCCTAGCCTTACCTACTGCTTTAGAGGTCTGCTTGGATGATTTTAGGTCATCAGTGATGATGATGCCCAAGTCTCTTCTTCCTTTGTGACTGCTAGCAACTCCCTCCCAGCCTATAAGTGGCTTCAGGGTTTCTCTTCCTATGTGCATGATTTTGCACTTCTGCATTAAACCCAGTTGCCACTCTTCTGACCATTCTGCTAGTTTATCCAGATCTCTTCTCATTCTGCCCACCCCATCTGATCATCTACTCTGTTGCAGATCTTGGTGTCATCTGCAAACAGACAAGCCTTACCCTATAGTCCATCTGCGAGGTCACTAATGAAGATGTTGAATAGGACTGGCCCCAGGACTGATCCCTGAGGTACCCCACTTGTGACTTGCATCTCTTCTGGACTGTATACCATTTACCACCACTCTGTTTTCTGCCAGTCAACCAGTTTGCCACCCAGTTGACCAACTTCTGACCCACCCTGAGCCTACCTAGCTTATTTATCAATCTTCTATGTGAACAGTGTCAAAAGCTTTGCTGAAGTCAAGGTAGGCGACATCAACTGCTCCCCTTGGTCCACCACTCTGGTTACCCAGTCAAAGAAATCTATGAGATTAGTTTGACAGGACCTTCCTTTGTAAACCCATGCTGTCTTGGATCCTGTGCCCTTATGGATTCCAGGTGTTGCACTATCCTTTCCTTAAGGAGTGCCTCTAATCTTGCCCACTACTGAGGTAAGACTGACCGGTCTGTAGTTCCCCGCCTCCTCCCTGCTACCACTCTTGTGAGTGGGATCACATGAGCCTTTCTCCAGTCTTCTGGGACCTCTCCTGTGCTCAGAGACTCACTAAACAATTCTGCTAATGGCTCTGCTAGTTCCTCCTTTAGCTCCTTAAGTACCCTGGGATGTATGCCATCAGGTCCCATTGCCTTATCCACCCTGAGCTTAGCAAGCTCTTGTAGGACCCTTTCTTTTGTGAAGGGGTAGTGCTCACCTCCCTCCCCCTGTGTCCATGATGCTGAGCTGTGGGCCTGCCCTACCTTCTCTTCAGTAAATACTGAGCAAAAGTATCTATTTAGGATAGATGCCTTTACAGGGTCCTCCTCCTCACATGCTCCTTTTCTCCATTAAGCTTAGTACACCCTCTGGACTTTCTCCTTTCACTAATGTATCTATAGAAAGTCTTGTCACCTTCTTTTACTGTTAGTGCAGTGTTTCCTCAGTTTGGGACTTTGCCTGCCTTACTGCCTTACCTGCTTCCCTTAGGGCAGTTTGGTATGCCTCCTATCTTCATCCCGCTGTGTTCCCTTATATTTTCTGGAAGGCCAGCCTTTGGCTCTGACCTTTTCTGCTACTATATTTGAGAACCAAAGTGGTTTCCTTCTTCTTTGCACTTCCTTTTCTGTCTAACACAATGGGATGTTGCTTCAGTATTGTATCCTTAATGCTTGCCCACTTTGCCTGTACCTCCTCACCTGTGTTTCTTTTTGCCAGGGCTAGCTTAACTCTGTTGGCCATCTTATCAAAGTCAGCTCCTCTGAAGTCCCATATTTTGCCTTGGAATGGGATGATTTAGATGTAGTAGCCAAATTGAACCATACCATGTGATGGTCACTGGCCCCAGGTGACCTTCTACCTGGAGATCTGTGATCCCTTCTTTGTTAGTCAGTACTAGATCTAGGATAGCCCTGTCTCTTGTGGGTTGCTGTACCAGTTGTTTGAGGCCCTCCCCTGCAGGAATCCACTATGAGTCTAGTTCTGGCAGATGTTCCTGCTGGTATTGACCAATCTGTATCTGGCAGTGAAGTCTCCCATTATCAGAACCTCCTTTAGCTGTCATGTTTTGTATATCTTCTAACAGTAATGTGTCTATGTCCTCCTCTGGTCTGGGGCCTGTAGACAACCCCAGTTCTTATGGCTGTCCCATTACCTGTTTCAGGGTGACCCACAGTTCTTCTGGCTCCTTATGTGTATTCTGAATTTCTGTAGCTTTGATATTTTCATTAATACACAGGCACCCTCCCCTTTTGCACCTTGGTCTCTTCTGAACAATACATCCAGGTACTGAAGTCTCCAAGTGTGGTTACTGGTAAACCACGTCTCACTAATTGCTACTATGTCCAGTTTAGCCTCTGACATTATTGCCTGCAGGTCTGGGATCTTATTTCCCAGGCTGTGAGCATTTGTGTACATGATTTTCCATTGGCCAGATTTTGGTGTGTTAGTTGTTGGGTGAAGTTTGGCATTACCCCTGTGCATCGTATGGGGAGTGCTGGGGTAAGTCTCATTGAAGGCCTCCTCCAGAGTGAGCGATCTTGGTGTCATTCTAGACAGTGGATTGACATTCGAACATCAGGTGTCATCCATTGTCAGGGCTAGTTTCTTCCATCTTAGGAACATTGCTAGGATCAAACACCTGGTTCCACCCCGGACCTCCCCACCTTGGTACATGCTTTTGTGACATCTAGGCTTGACTACTGTAAAGTGCTCTACTTCAGGGTTACTGGAGGTATCCTCCATCGACTGCAGCTAGTGCAGAATGCAGTTGCCAGGTTGTTGACAGGACAGCCTAAATACTGTCACGTCACCCCGGTGCTGCATGAACTGCATTGGCTGCCTGTTCACTGGAGGGTGCTCTTCAAGGTGGCTTGCTCACCTTTAAGACCCTGCATGGACTGGGCCCAGGCTACCTGCTAGACCTTTCTAACACCCACCATCTCAGTCTGCTCCCTTCAATCTTCCTCAAGGGGCCTCTTTGCGATTCCCAGGACGAGGTTGAAAACTGCTGGTGACAGAGCTTTGAGTGTCACCGGCCCTGTCTTGTGGAATTCATTTCCTCCATCAGTAAGGGAGGCCCCTTCAGTAGAGGCATTTAAAGCCCGCTTAAAAGCCTATTTATTTAGCCCAGCATTCCCGGACACAGAATGGTAGTCTGGAAGAATCAGCCATTTTTAGATTTATTGGGGTCTTCTGTTTAAGTGTCAATATTAAACCCTCTTTTTATTGTGTCTAAGTATTTATCAATGTTAGTTCATCATGTTTAATTATTTTATATGTGATTGTACGGCACTCAGAGCCTTTGGGATTGGGTGCCAGAAAAATAAAATTTGCCTTGCCTTGCCTATTCCTTTACAAATTAACTTTTGGGAGTTATACATTCTTCACTGGGTAAAGTTACTCTTTAAAACAATTAGTCAATTAAAGGGTAAAGTATTTCTTTTATTTCTCGCTTGCTGACTGGATTGACATGGCTACCACATTGCTTTGTGTTATCTGAAGAAATGAACACTTAAAAAATTCTCTCCTGCCAGCCCGGTGGCACTGAAGGTTGAGACACTAGATGCCACACCTCGTCCTATGCCGGTGACACAGGTTCAGGAACAAGCCTGGGTTGCCAGAGCTCAGCTGGGAGGGAGAGATGATTGAGTATCTGGAGGACTGCTCTCCTCTCAGTGGAAGGGGATTAGTCATCCTATCTGCTGACTGCCCTCTGGCAGTAGCTGGGAGGCAGTGCAGTTCTGGAGGTTTGAAGCCGGTGTTCTCATGTTGAAAGGGAAGGGTGGGAGAAAACAAAAAAATGCCACAGTCCCCACAGGACCCCTTTTGGTCCAATCGCACCAGTGAGTCTGCCCCCCACCACCAGATTTGACATACCTGGGCGGTGGGTGAATGCCAGCACCCCCCAGATGGCCCTGCCACAGAGGTGGTAATCCATGGAGGAACCATGGGGTAGATGAACCTGGCAGTCATACCAGAGGATGAACCTCTTCGAGGGAGGGGTCATAGCCCCGCGAAGAGGCTGCAGTGGACAGGAGAAAAGATAAAAAAAAATCTTCTATCTAATGCTTTCTTCAGTAAGAAAACAGATTGTTGTAGCCTTAAGCACACATTGTGAGGTTCCTGAGGCACTAGCTGCTTATAGAAACAAAAGATCAAAGAACTCTAATCTGCTACCTCCTTGGGCTAATGGCCTTTTGCAGCCTCTGCCTACTGTAGGTGTGAATGTCCTTTGTTTCAGTACCATTATGTGCTTTCTGGTTTTCCAAAGATTTACTGAGAGACTAGGGTGTGCCTATTTCAAGACATTTATTTTTTAATTATTTTAATTTGTAATTACAGGTTAAGTTCGCTGGTATATAAGTCTCAGTTATAGACTGTCCTGAATAAAAAATAAGTGCATATAGCATTCAAAAAGACAATAATAAAAAACACAGACATTTGCACCGTGATCACAAAAGATAATTGTGCAGTAACCTTAAATGGAGGTAACCTGGCTACAGTCCTTCTGAAGTGGAGCAAGAAAATACTAGGACTGAGTTGCAGCAAGCGAAAAGGTTGCTGACCCAAATGTGGAGTGAAAGATAGAAAATGATGCTGGACAGCTCTAAGATTAAGTGTGACGGAAAAATAATCTTTTTTCTGATAAATAGGTAGCAATCAGGCTATGAACTCATTTAAAAAAACAGGGATCACAAATGAAACAGTCTGGGGGACCACCTGTGGAGATTCAGACCTGCACAGGGCACCGGTGTTCTCAGTGAACAGTATGAATGCTTCATTGGCAAGCATTTCAGCTAGCTAAGGGGGGTGGATAAAAGAAGGGTAAATCATACCGCCAACCCCCCCATAGGTTAATGCAGCCTGCAATAACAAATATGTATGTAGTCAGAAATGAGGGAAATTAATAGAAAGTTGGAAGCAAAAGAAACACCACTATGGACACAAAGGGTAAGGCAGGGGCAATAAGCCAGCAAAAAAAGGGGAAAGTGATTGGACCTGAAAACAGGAGGGTGAACACAGGATTAGAGAGAGGGCAGGCAGCAAACCATAGAAGACCACAGTTACAAAGGCTCACAGCCTGGGAAACAAAATCTCAGAGCTGTAGGCCTTGATGATAGAGGCAGACCTGGACATAGCAGCAATAAAAGAGACTTGGTTTACCATAAACCATGACTGGGACACAAATGTCCCAGGTTATGCCCTATTCAGGAGAGATAGGGGGAATAGAAAGGGGGTAGTGGCCCTGTGTATGAGGGAGGGTATAAAAGCAAAGGAGGTTCAGGGTGAACAGATGGAGACAGAGGCATTGTGGGCCACTCTTGAGCCAGGCAATGGCATAGTAATTAGAGCAGGGGTGATTTACAGACCTCCAGCACAGGGGCAGAACATGGACAGAAATCTAGTAGTTTAAATTCAGGAGATGGCAACAAAGTGTGAGGTACTGCTGCTGGGTAATTACAATATCTCAGACACTGATTGGACCATATTAGGAGCAGGGACATCCTAGATTCCCTATAAGGGGTGGACCTCAGACAGTTGCTCTGAGTTTGCCGAGAATTCTTTTAGTTGAAAATGAATATATATTAGCACCATAATGAATTAATGAAACCAGAAAACTGCATGCAAGTATTTTTCTAGTGTCAGAAGTGAGACTTTCGTTAATACGATATAATGAACCTAGTCTCTTATGTAATCTACGTATTAAATCAGTTCCTTTTAATGCACTCCAGGGGCTGTATTTTAAAAGACTTGGCATCAGGTGCTACACCTGTGGCACCCACCTTGCTCAGCCATAATCAGTAGTATTTTCAAAGCTTGTGACAATATAAAAACATAGGATCATAGAAGATCTTGGCACAGAGGACCTCTTGTCCTGTCTAGTCTTCCCTATTTTTTCCTACCTACAGCTACACTGCATATCCTACTCAGTTTTCAGTCTTCACCTCCCACCTTATTTTCAGGATCCCCATGTATCTATCCCATGCATTCTTGAATCATGTAATGGTATTAGCCTCCACCACCTCTCCAAGGAGGCTGTTTCTTGTGTCCACCACTCTCTCTGTGAGGAAGTATTTCCATACATTTCCTCTGAGCCTCCCCTTTCTACCTTCATGGTGTGACCCCTTGTCCCTGAGCATCTTTATCTTGGAAAAATGCTACCTTCCTGTACCCTGTTTTTAACTGTAAGGTATTTGTATGTTTGTATCATGTTCCCCCTTTTCCCTCCCTTCCACTAGAGAGTACAAACTCAGCTCCTTAAGCCTTTCATCATAGGAGTTTTGATATAGGCCCTGCACCATTTCAGTTGCCCTTCCTTGTACCATCTCCACCCTGTCTATGTCCTTTCAGTTCTCCAAGTGTGGTCTCACCAGTGACCTATACAGTGGTATCACTACATCCTTCCTTCTGCTGGTGATTCCTCTGCTTATGCATCCCAGCATTCTATTAGCCTTCACCACTACCTTGTCAGACTGCTTAGCTAACTTTAGGTCATCCAAAATGATTACCCCCAGGTCCCTTTCCTGCTTTGTGACTGTTAATTCCACTTCTCCTAGTAAGCATGTCACCCCTGAGTTTCTGGGCCCCATGTGCATGATTTCACACTTTTTGGCATTAAAACCCAGTTGCCAGACCCATAACCATTCTTCCAGCTTTCTTACATCATTCCTCATATACCCCCCATCCAGTGGAGTAACCAGCCTTAAAAAAAAATGTATGCACCAATAATCTAAACTATAGGCTGGGGGTGTGGGGGCCGCCCAGACCCCCCAGAAAATGTTTGTTTTTTGGTGCATTCTGGTGCATTTTGGGGGTAATCTGAAACATAATTAGTTGCCCTGATCCCCTTCTCCCCATGTCTAGTAAGTTGCACAGCTATAGTCCTTTCTGCAGTCCCCACAGTTCAGTGAGTTGCATAAACCACCCGCCTGTCAACTCCTTTCCTCCTGAGTCCCTCCCATCCCAACTATAACAACAAGTAGAGGCGTAGGCAGGAATTTTTTTGGAGGGTGCTTGGATATGATATTTATGAATAAAGATAAATAAAAGTAGGGGTTTGGGGCCACCAGGCCCCTGAAGCTCTGAGGGTTTTACGTGCTCTGTGGTGAGTTTTAGGGTTTTTCCTTGAAGAAAAAACACAGTTTTGTTACATCTTCCCTACCCCTAATTTCAGGGGAAAATTTTCTCATGGAATCGGGGGTGTGACAGACTCTGCACCAAGGACTTTCGGCCTCTCTCCACCATCTTGGTCCTGAACTGCCGAATTGGACCAATCAGTACCTTGGGACTCTAAAATGGAGCCTGCTTGCAGGGGCTGTGTGAAGTGAAAACTGTGGGGATTGTAGTTTTGGGCTGTTGGCACTTTGTGCACCTAGAGGGGAAGCCTTGTTGTGACTGACAGCTGAGTCAGCCAACCGAACCTCTTGATCACGGGGACATCCCCAAGCTGCCTGTTGTCTGATGAGAGATCGAAGTTGGAAGTTGAGGGCGCAACAGCTCAAGTGCATCGAGTGACCTTTGGTGTAGTTTGCATGGGAGAAGGGTTCCTAAATTTGGCCTGCTAGTATGCCTGCTGCCCTGAGAGGGAATGGAGCATTTTTTTTAAGACTAAAATCCGATTTGTGAGCCACTGACCTCTACCAGGTTTAGTACCTGAGAAAGACCAAAGATTTTGCTGAATGTGATCGGCCTGTCAGGAGTTCCAGCACACTTGGAGAGGGATTACCTGGTACTGTAGAATCCCTTACATATAAATGTGCTGTGTATTGGTGGAGGGTCATGATTTGGTTCCCCACTGTGTGAACTGTATTCTGCCGGCTGGAAGCTGTATCCAGCCCAATCAGACTAAATCTGGGTTATCTCCATGTGGCCTGGCCTTGCCACGTGGACCCTGCCAGACTACCCCACTGCACAGCAAAAGCCATCGACAAGGGACCTGCCTGGAGATCAGCCCCCTGCCCATGTCTGAACAGAAACAACACCTCAGTGAATCGTGTGGGCCCTGCTTATCCTGGCACTCCAGATTCACCACCTGCTGTCTCTAATTTCGTCCAGCCTGTGTCCAGTCTTGGGTATCGTGAGTAATTACCAGGGTAGCTCCCTGTCACAACAAATTAATCTAAGTGTCATCTGATTGTGTTAATGTTTCTCTTTCTTCATGAACTTCCGGATTACAAATAGTGTGTATTGTGCATGTTGTTTTTCCATCACAGGGCCCCAACAGCTGCGACAACAGCCTACCTCGGGCAACGGTCCTGGCTAGCCCATTTCTTCCCCACCTAGGTACCCAGAGGTTGTGACTGTTAGGGGCTCTGAAGTGCATGCATAAATGTTTATTTGATAGAGCATTTAAGCAAATCAACCTGATTACGCCCTTCCCTTGTTCAAGCCCCTCTGAATAAATCAAATCTAATTTTTCTGCATTTAATCTGACTGAGGTTCCAGTTTGTACCAAGAGTACCATGCTGTGACTATTTGCTGTGTTTAACCTTGTTTTACAGGGGGTCACCAGGGTCAAACCAGAGAAACCAGCCCTGGTGGTAAGTGCAAACTGTGGGGGTACTTGTGAAGTGTATCAGGGGTATTGTGAAAGTGACTATTGGGTGTTGTTCCAGCCACTAGCAGGGAAACCTGGTTAGCTTGACCACTACCAACCCTGTCCTCTGGGTGGAGGCACCCATTTCAGAACTTAGGCCCCTTAACCTGCTATGAGCCAAGCAGGCAGGGGTAGTATCCCTTGGGATAGCACCACCTAGGGGTTACATTAACACATAAACAGGTTAAAAAAAATTGAAGCTTTAGCTTGGCTGAAACACTGCACCACAGACACAGAGAAATGACACTCAAGACTCAGTCTCCTGCCTACAGCCAGGGCAGGGAAAAATACAAATATGCTGCACTGGTCTCTCAGCCTGCTTGTCTGCCTTACTGAACTGAATTTTTTTTTTTTACTTGACAATAGTGGTCGATTACTGTCAGGGCTAGGGCAGGCAGGCAGGCCACAACAACTCCAGACACACTTCCACTAGCTCATCCTAGTGCTTCTCCAGCTCGCCTTTCAGTGTTCCTTCTTGGCTTGCTCTCAGCAGTCCCTCCGGAGTCCTGACTGCAGCATGATGTCTGGCTCATTCTCCCTTCCATTATTTTAATCAAAAATATTTTGTTCTCCATCACCAGTTGCAACATGCAGCACTCTTCTTGGCTCCCATGTCCCACCAACAGCACAAAACACAGTCCTCGGAATCCTCCTCCCAGTCCATCCACAACCTCTTCAGAGTCTTCATTCCTGATTGAGCTGTAAGTCTGTGCCTCATGCAGGCAATGCGGCAGCATGTGCTGCATGCCCTGTGCGCATGAAAGCGCCAAGGCACCAAATTCCAGCTACAAACTTGACTGGGTCTTGTCGAGCGAGGAGGAGGAGGAGCAGAGGCAGAGGACTGACAGTTGACAATGCTGCTGCCTCATCCTCATCTCTGCAAGACTGCGAACACCCCCCCCGCAACCTCCATACACGAACGCCTGACCCGACCAAGACTAAGGTCCAGCCAGCCTCCAATTAACTCAGGATTTTTAAAGGCTAGCTTAAATTTTTTTTTTTGTGTGTGTGTGTGTGTGTCAGGCTGATAAAACTGCACACTCGTGCGTATAGTAAGTATGCATAGTTACGCACTGCCCCCATCCCTGGTGTGTCTACTCTATTGCAGAGCTATGCGTCATCTGTGAATAGGCATACTTTCCCTTTCAGTCCCTCTGTGATGTCACTAATAAATATGGTAAAGAAACCAGGGCCTACTACTCACCCTTGTGGCACCCCAGTGGTCACCCTACTCCAGAGTGGATGCCATCTATCACCACCCTCTGACTGCTATTTCCTAGCCAACTCGCTACCCATTTGACTATACACTTTAGTCCCTACTCCTTGGCTCTCCAGCTTGTTTACCAGTCTCCAATCAGAACAGTGTTGAAGGCCTTACCAAAATCCAGGTAAGCCATGTCCACAGCTCCTCCCTGGTCCACATCCTTGGTTATCCAGTCAAATATCTCAATCAGATTAGTCTGGCAAGACCTTCACCCTGTGAAATCATGCTGGCTTGGATCCTGTAGACCACTGGCAACAAGGTATTGCCCAATCCTTTCCTTCAGTAGTGATTACATTACCTTGGCCACAACTGATGTCCGGCTGACAGGCCCGTAGTTTCCTGCCTCCTCCTTATTCCCACTTTTGTGGAGTGGGACTACATCTGCCCTCCTCCAGTACCCCAGTACCTCCCCTATTTCCAGTGACTGGTTGAACATGGCTGTCAGAGGTACAGCCAGCTCCTCCCTGAGTTCTCTCAGTATCCTGGGGTGTATCCAGTCAGGTCCCACTGTCTTGTTCACTTTTAACTGCATTAGCTCCTTAAGGACTCTACCCTCTGTAAAGGAACTAGTGTCCACCTCCCATCTCTCAGTGCATTTTTCCTTTATCAGTTGCCCATTTCCCACTCCCTCGTTTGTAAATACTGAACAGAAGTATTTGTTCAGTATGTCTGCTTTTTGGTGATTATCTGCCATGCACATCCATCCTTCTCCTATCAGCCTTACTATCCCTTCCTAGGTCTTTGTCTTTTTGCTTTCGTAGCTAAAAACTGTTTTATCCCTTTTAACTGATTTTGCAATATATTTCCCTGTTTGTGCTTTTGTGCCCCTAACTGCCTTTTCTGCCTCCCTCTCTTTCTCCTGGTAACTCCCAATCCTCTTCCATCTGTGCTCTTTTGTACCATCTAAATGCCATTTTTTAGCTCTGACTTTTTCCGCGACTTCTTTCGAGAACCACAGGGCTCTGTTTCTCCTTTTGCTCTTGCTAATCTGCTTGACACATAAATCTGAAGTCTTTTCAAAGCCATCTTTAATTTTTGACCAGTGTTCTTCGACTCCCCACAGTTTCCCTATCCATCCTTGGCTGCCCCCAGGCATTCCCTCATTCTCTTAAAATCAGCCCTCCTGAAGTCCAGGACCCTCATTTTAGTGTGGATTTATTCTGGCCCAGATCTTATGCTGAACCACACCATATGAGGATCAGTGGCCCAAGTGGCTTCACACTGTGATGTCAGCAACACTGTCCATTTGACAGTACCAGGTCCAGTATCACTCTCCCCTCCAACACAGTTTCAGTAACTATTTGCCTGAGAAACACCCCTCTGCATGGAGTCTAAGATGAATAGTTCACCGGGGCAGTAGTGAAACAGGTTGAAAGTAGGTCTGTGATGGAGGGGAGGGAGGATGAGGGGAGGTTTGGGTAACAGTTTATTCTGCCCACAAAGATGGGAAGGGAAGGGATAACTTTATAAGTAGCATTTTGAAGTCAGAGTGAGAAGCCACAGAAAGGCAAATGGAATATTTTACAATATATGTTAGTATTGCAGCCTTCTAAGTCATGAAAAAATTTACTAGGGCTGTGCAGGCTCTGAATATTATTTCCCGAATACCTCGAATAATGCACTGTTCATTATTCAGATCCCAAATAATGAACAGTGCATTATTCATCCCTTATTCGAGAAACAGTAAGCAAAAGTTTAAAAAGTCAAAAGCCTCCACCCTCCTTCCTAGCCAGATCCTGAGTTATATTGAGAAGCCCCTTCCCCTTCACACAGTTAGCACCCAAACTCACTCCTCAACCACCACACTTTGACATTTCATTTTTAATTTATAAAAAAATAAAACAAACTACAATGATGGGCAACTGGCACAATCCATCAGCCTCACAGCTGGCCTCCAAGTTTTAAGACTTTTGCCTCTCCTGATAGCTAGCAGCAGTCCCCATCCCACTCTTGTGTCCCACCTAAATGGAGTAAATACATGGCATGCCCACCTCCTCATGGCTGGTTGTTTTCGTGAATGAAGCCAGTCTCAGACAAGCCTTACTTGCATAGTAAAACCAGCAGATCACGTGATCAGCTTGTTCTACTATGCAAGCAAGCATGCGAGACTGGCTTCATTCACAAGAAGGCAGCCGGACATGGAGGAGGGTGGGCTGTGCCGGTTGCCTTTTCTACTATAATTTTACTACAGTTAAGTGCAGGGTGGGGGGTGGAGGATGCTGCTAGCTACCAGTGGGAAGGAATGAAAGTCTTCAAACTAGACAGCCGGCCATGGAGGTGGGTGGGTTGTGCTGATGGCCCATCATTGTAGGTTTTTTCTATTGATTAAATTGAGAATGATGTGAAAATGAGGTGGGGGAGAGAGGATTTGGGTGCTAACTGTGGGTGGGGGGAGCGGGCTTCTTAATATAACTGCTGGATCTGGGATAGAAAGGAGGGTGGGTCATTCTTGGCTTTTTTTTAGTTTCATACCAGAGCACGGATATCGAATATTCAGCTGACTATTCAGACACATGGGTACTGAATGCTGAATATTCGGACGAATATTCAGAAAAAGCCATTCGCACAACCCTATAATTTACCTACCATGCATTTTAGCTCAGCAGGACCTATAGACATCAGAACATAGTGATGAAATGAGCTAGGAGACACTGTTTTCAAAAGCAGCAATGATTTTATTTTAAATTAAGTAAACTACCTTACTGTTTCCTACAATTCTGGGGGAGAGTTAGGTTAGACAGCAACAATTTTGGAGGGGCAAACAGAGAACATTGAGGTTGAAGGGGGTCAAAGAGAGAGAGCCACAACTGCAACCAAGAGAGCCACAACCACAACAGGCAGTCATCATTGAACCACAGCAACAGGGATACCATCAACACACATCTGTTATTCATGTTATTCAAAACACAGGCACACACACACACCACTGCATAACTTAAACCCAAGCTTGTAATTTTTTCTTCTTTAGTTCTGCCTCACTGAACACCACCTGGTTCTCCATTTCACACTCTCTCTCTCTCTGCTAACTGTGTGTTTACTTCCTTTCTCTTCTCTGTCCAATATTTAATACACCAAGATCACCAACATCAGAGTCCAAATCAAAAAGAGAGCGAACGTGTGCTTCTCTAAATCAAAACTGCGGGCATGCAAGTGGATAATAGCATGAGTAACTGAGGATACAGCAAGGTACAGCATTAAAAGGATAACAAAACCACTATTAAATCAAAGTCAGTGCTGTACTGTTTAGCAGTAGAATTGGAGGTTCTGCACTGTGTTGAAATTAAGCAACTTCTCTTAAAGGGGATGGCTGCTTAAATGGGACAACAAGGTGTCCATGGAGGCATCCCATTTAAGCAGCTTCTACTGTAATAGTCTGTCAACTCCAAGCTGGGAATTGCCTATCATTCTAGCTATGTGCTAACCCCCTCCACTAGGCTTGTCATAGCTTGTGGTATACTTCTACCTTCGCTTACCTATAGTACTGCCACGTATGCCACTGCTTCCAAATCAAGTCTTCACAAATGGGATGTAACCTACAACAATATATGCTGCTATGCATCCTCCTCACACCGACTGAAACACCACTGCCTCCTCTACTCAGACCTCAAATGGCTTCCACCAACTGCAGCTAGGCTTTACTCACTTGGCTCCATCACTGACAGTATTACTAGGTCTCAAACACCTAAGCCACTAGCAGATCTTTTTCACCACTTGCCCTCCTGCTACAGCTTATACTCAGTGGGCAAGTCCCTTGTCCTTATCCCCAGGCACAGTTCCTCCAAGGGCACCAGTGCCTTCACCTGTCAAGATCCCCAAATACTGGAACTCCCTCCCCCTAGATGTGTGACAGGCTCCCTCGTACAACACCTTCAAGAAGGAACTACGCAACTACTCATCTCATCAAACAAGTACTCCTGTTTCAAGCCACCTTAGTCACCCCTACCCACCTACCTTCCCACCCCGTACCACCAGTTGGTTCCTCTAAGCACTAACTGTGAGGCACTTTACTGGCACATTGACTTTCCTATCTAGCACTTCCTGTTGTTACTTACAGTACCTTAATTGTTTTCTACTCCCTCCACCAACTATTACCACTGTTTCCCTCATCTTTATGCCTATCCTGTTTCTGTTTAATTCCTACATGACTGTTGTTCATCATATCATATTTAAACTTCACTTTGTAATCAACTTATCTGTACCATTTTTCTGTACCTTGTTTTGTTTCTTGGCCTACCATTGGATCTGTAACAATTTGCTCTACCCTAATGTATTTTTTCCATTGTATTGTACACCTGCTGTAATCTTACTCTGTAATATCCTGTTGTCACTGTTTCTGTAATGTGCTCCTCCCTGGTCCTGCCTGAAAATAGTAATTGTCATGGCTAGTGCACCTACCCGGTAAACAAATGCTAAATAGAATAATACTACTGTGGACTCTGGCACACAGGGTCTTGAATGACTGGAGGAAAGAATCATCGGTGGCATAAGGAGAATAAGAGGGATCAAACAAGCTTTTCAAGTAGCGTGAGATGTTCCCATGTAAAATTTCCCAAGTATTCAAGGCAATGGCACGGCTGCAGTTATCTTGGATATATAACCAGCTCATAGCCCTGTACAGGGTCCAGTGAAGTGTAACTCTATTGTGTTGCAGCACAGCTATGCAGATGCTATGGTAGAGTACTCCAATCCTGTTGACTCTAGTGCATTTTGCTTTACAGTATATTTGAATGCTATAGTCACTCAGTGGCATTATTAAGCCAGTAACAATTAGCTTGTGCAAATGAAAGCACCCCTTTAGTCAATAAAGGAGGCCAAGCTTCTCATTTCCTGTTCTGATTGCTGCTTCAATCTGAGCATCATAAGTCAGTTTGGAGTCAAGCTAGAAACCTATTTACTTGAATCCCTCCACATATTCAATTTCTAGGTTGCTATTAGTTTTGACAAGTGACCCTTTTTGTGGTTTGAGCTTGTAGATAGAGGTAAATAACATGCATTTAGTTTTCTCTGCATTTAAGACCAGGGCATGATCATTTAGCCTGGATTGTATATTGTCAAAGTATGTCTGTAAGTTTGACCCAATTTCCCTGATGTGAGGCACCTAGATAACAGCACATCATCATCAGCATAAAAGGTGACATCAGATGATACAGATATGGCCATCGACATGTCCTTCATGAAGAGGGGAGAGTAATGGGCCCAGGATGCTCCCCTGTGGACCACTCCCATTGAGTGATGGTAGTAAGGGGGAAACAACATTGTATAGAACTTCACATTGCTGCCTATTGCCAGCATAGTCTGTGAACCTTTCCACTGCATTTCTGGAGAGACTCAAGAGAAGGAGCTTGCTAGCAGGACATGGTGGTGCAAAAGATCAAAGGCTATGGACGTGTCATGGCCAGAGAGGTACACAGAGCTACAGATGACACACTTTGAGTATGAAGCCCTGTGGGTTACCCTCGGAGCTGGGGAACAGCCCCCAATCCAAGTTGGGGTGATCTACAGACCTGATAGATAGATACAGGAAGATGCTGGAAACCATTCTAATGATGACCAATAAAGCTGACTTGTTGCCCAATGGAGACTTCAATCTGTCTGACATAGATTTGTCCTCCTTAACGGCATTTTCAGACAGGAGCAGTGAATTCCTCAAGGCTCTGAAACAGGCAGAACTAAAGCATCTGGTGCAGTCACCCACCAGAGAAAATGTAATCCTGGACCTTGTACTATCAAACACTACTAGGATCACGAACTTCAAGGTAGGAATCAGTGTAAGGTCAAACAACCATAGATCAGTCTGGCTCATAGTCAAAGGATCCAAGGAGCTGGAGGTGGCATGATACAGGATTTTCCACAGGGATAGGGCAGAGGGAAATAGGGGGCTATATGTGAGAGAAGGACTGAAGTGTGTAAGAGAAGAGAAGGAGGAGGGCAGTACTGTGTCACTCCGGGTGCAAATCCAGGACTCAAAGAATAAGACTCTCAGGATGGGTATGGTGTACAGGTCACCCACCCAAACTGAAGAATTAGGTAACTAGTGGGACAGATTAGGTAGGACTGCAGAAGGAGATATGTGGTGATCATGAGGGACTTCAACCTGCCAGGGGTGGATTGGAGTACCCCTGCCACAAACAATGGAAGGAAGCAGGTAGTGCTAGATGTCTTCCAGGACAAGTTTCTGATGCAGATGGTCAGTGAACCAACCAGGTTAGGAAACACCCTAGACCTAGTTCTGGCAAATGGGGAGTTTGTGAGGCAATTAAGGATAGAAGAACCTCTGGCAGGGAGTGACCACCACTCTCTATGGTTCAAAATGGATATGGGGAAAGAGGGTGTAGTATCTGACACGAGGGTATTAGACTTCAGGAGAGCTGACTTTGGGAGGATGGGGAAATAGTAAGGGAGTACGTGGGAAAAAATTCACCCTAGTATGGACACAAACCAGAGGTTGGAGCTCATAAAGATGGGGTAGTGGAGGGAACTAAAACCCGTGGCAGGGCCAAGAGAAAGAGGACTAGGGCAAAGAAACCTAGCTGGGTGAACACTGGAGTCATTGAAAAGATAAGGAGGAAAAGAACCACCTTTAGGAGATACAAGAAAACAGGAATGGGGGACAGGGAGCAGTACCTGAAAGAAGTGAAGGAGGTAACAAGGGCAGTAAGGGAAGCCAAGACATCGAAGGAGCTCAGGCTGGCCCAAGGCATTAAGGAAGGGGAGAAGGAATTCTTCAGGTACATCAGGAAGTGAAGGAGCTGTAAGGACAATATAGTAAGGATTAAGAGTGAGGGAGCATGGGTGGAATTGGGGGATGAAAATGCAAAAGCACTAAACATCTACTTCTGCTCAATGTTTACTAAAGAAAAGGGGGAGAGGTACCCAAAGGGGGCTTGAGGTCAGGAATGTAAGGGGGGGAGACAGACAGGGTAATTGAAGAGGACAGGGTACTAGAGGGCTTGAGGGCACTGAGGGTGAACAAGGTGCCAGGGTCAGATGGCGTTCATCCTAGGGTATTGAAAGAACTAGCAGAGGTACTAGCAGGTCCTTTAGCAGTCCTGTTCCATGCCTCACTGGATTCAGGGTGTTTACCTCAGGATTGAAGAATGACTTACGTGGTACCTCTTCATAAGATTGACCCTATGGGCGAGCCAGAGAACTATAGACCAGTAAGCCTCACATCCATTATGGGTAAACTGATGGAGACAATCCTAAATGAGAGACTTGTGTCCTTTCTGGAAGTCAGTGGGATACAGGACAGTAGGCGGCATGGCTTTGTCACTGGCAGGTCTTGCCAGACCAACCTGGTGGAGTACTATGATTGGGTAACTATAGACAAATGGACAAGGGCCATGCAGTGGATGGCCTGTGCCTGGACATCAGCAAGACATTAGACTTGGTGCCACATGGAAGACTAGGTAGTAAGCTACAAGCTACAGGGATGGGTGTGAAGTTGATGAGCTGGGTAATGGACTGGCTGTGGGGGAGGCACCAGAGAGCAGTGGGGGGGGGAGCTATCATCCCCAAGGGCAGTGACAAGCAGAGTTCCATGGGGCTCTGTGTTGGGATCAGTGTGGTTTAGGGTATTCACTGCTGACATTTCAGTGGGCATCAAGAGCAAAATCAGTTTGTTTGCTGATGACACCAAGATGGGAACAGTGGTGAATTACCTGGAGTGCTGGCAAAGGTTACAGGAGGATCTGTCAAGGTTGGAATCCTTGTTAGACACCTGGCAACTGGGGTTCAATGCCAAAAAATGTAAGATGCTGCATTTTGGTACTAAAAACCCAAAGTGGAGCTACAACCTGGGAGTGAGCAATTATCAGTGACTGAGGAGGAGAAGGATCTGGGGTGCTCATTACGGGAGCAATGAACAACTTAGCAAAATGCAGAAAGTTGGCTGCAAAGGCCGACAGGATGCTGGGCTGCATTGCTAATGGTATATCTTCAAGGAGTGGGATGTCATTCTGTCATTATATAGATCACTAGTTAGGTCACACCTAGAGTTCAACGTGCAGTACTGGCACACGTACCTGAAGAGGGACATTAAGTTACTGGAGAAAACATTTAAATAGCCAACTGTCTAGACAGGGTCCACTAGTGCCGGCACTGTCTGTATGCAGGGAGCCATGGCAACCAGTGGAAGTTATTGGAAACAGAGGCGCTTCATGGGGGACGTCACCGGGTACAAACCAAGCTCCCAGAATACTGAACACAGCATGGCACAACTGGTAGCAGTATAAACGGTGCCGTGTAAACATGCCCTATGCATTATAAATGGATCGCTGAAAGCGTGGAGCACATGGGGAGATACAGTGATGCAGCAGTATAAACACACCTTATACTGCTTTATGGCCTAACATTTAGGAATTATACACTCTTCACTGGGTAAAGTTACTATTTAAAACAATTAGTCCAGCTGGCCTGGTGGCATGTAGGGTTGAGGCACTGGATGCTACATCTTGTGCCATGCCAGCGACCCGTGATTGGGATCAAGCCTGGGTCACCGGGGGTTGCTGGGCATGAGGAAGGATTGAGCATCCCATGGACTGCTTTCCTTCCTCAGGGAGGGAGGTTTGGCTCATGCCAGTGCAGTAGCAGCCCCTGGTGGTGACTGAGGGATTGCATTGCCTGGCCAGCGGATGCAGGGGATTGGGGCTGCAGCTGATCCCTTTTGAGTGTGCATGGAAGTGTGCGCATGTCAAGCAGGGTGTCACTGCATGTCCGAGCCTGGGGAGCAACACTCAAGCTAACAAAACCCCCAGCTGTGGATAGGGGAAGGCGTCTACCATGTCGCTCCACACTCCCGCCATCGGACCTGCCTGCTGAACCTCCTCCCTCTGACTCCAATACATTGGATTTACAGATAGAGCACCAGGGTGGGTGGCCCTACCCCAGGGTGCTCAGAGTCAGGGGATTCATCGGGTTGGAGTGCTTGCAAGTAAGATTTCAGACAGGGAGGCAGAGACCAGCACAGGGGTAGCTGGAGAGAGTTCCACAGACAGGAGCATAAAGAAAGCCTACAAAAAAAAAATAACAATTAGTTCAATAAAGGGTAAAGCATTTCTTTTATTTCTGTCTCGCTGACTGGACTGACATGGCTACCACATTGCTTTGTATTATCTGAAGAAATTAATACTTAAAAAGTCCTCTCCTGCCAGCCCGGTAGCACTGAGGGTTGAGACACTGGATGCCACACCTCATCCCATGCTGGTGACTCAGGTTTGGGAATGAGCCTGGGTTGCCAGGGGTCGACAGGGGGAAGAGAGGATTGAATATCTGGAGGATTGCTCTCCTCTCCTCTCTCAGGGGAAGGGGACTAGTCATTCCACCCATTGACTGCCCTCTGGCAGTAGCTGGATGGCAGTGCTGGACGGGATGCTTGAAGCCGACATTCTCACATTGGAAGGGCAGGCTGGGAGAAAATTGAAAATGCTGCAGTCCCCACAGGACCTATGATGTTCCAATGGCACCAGCGAGTCTGCCCCCACCACCAGATTTGTTGTACCAGGGTGGTGGGGGTATGCCGGCACCCCCACCTGGCCCTGCCATGGAGGGGGGTAATCCATGGGGGAACCACTGGGGTGGATGAGCTGGGGGTGGGACCATAGGATGAACCCTTTCCGAGGGAGGGGTCATAGCCCATGAGTGTGGTGGACAGGAGAAAGGATAATTAAAAAAACAATCCTCTCCTAGCTAATGCTTTATACAGTAAGAAAACAGATTGTTGTAGCCTTAAACACACACATTTTGAGGTTCCTGACTGAGGCACTAGCTGTTTAATCGAAACAAAAGATCAAAGAACTCAAATCTGCTACCTCCTGGGGGCTAATGGATTTTTGCAGTGTCCGCCTACTGTAGGTGTGAGTGTTGTTTCAGTACCATTATGTGCTTCCTGGTTTTCCAAATATTTACTGAGAGACTAGGGTGTGCCTGTTTCAAGGAATTTATTATTTAATTATTTTAATTTGTAATTGCAGGTTAAGTTCATTGAGACACAAGTCTCAGTTATAGACTGTCCTGAGTCAAAAATAAATGCATGGCATTCAAGAAGATATTTAATAATAAAAAAATAGACATTTGCCCCATGATCACAAAAGACAATTATGCAGTGACTTTAAATGCAGGTAACCTGGCTACGTTCCTTCTGAAGTGGAGAAAGAAAATTCTAGGACTGAGTTGCAGCAAAAGATAAGGTCGCTGACCCAAATGTGGAGGGAACTTTAGGAAAGATAGAGAATGATGTTGGACAGCTCTAAGATTAACGTGTGTTGAAAAAATAATCTTTTTCTAATAAACAGGGAGCAATCAGGCTATGAATTCATTAAAAAAAAAATCAGGCAACACCATTGAAACAGTCTTCTAAGACACAATGACAACCAGTTCAAATCATGTAATAATGAGCAGTGATGAATATCCCATATGAACAAAGATCCCGACTGCACATGTGCGGAATCTTTGTTCATGCTTCTCGCACTCATGCGCGGGATCTGGATGCCGATTTCAAAATGTAACTTGTACTCCTTCCATTGCTCGGTTTTTAGTCAGAGATGCCAGGAGCATTTTATTTATACCAGAAGTGCCAGGATTTACTTGGTTTTAATGCTGCCTTGTTAAAAAATAGCACTTCAGGAACGTGCCCGTGGCAGACCCGCATCCCCAACTTGGAAGTGCTTCTGAGTCGCAGGTCAATTACTGTCGACCTGAGCGAAACAATATTTCTCAAAAAACTACAAAAAAGGTACTAATGCTTATGTATTTTAAATAGTGGGTCATTTTGCTTTAGATGTGCGATAGGCATGTGCCAAGAGGCACACTTTTTAGATTTTGGGAAAAAACGATGGGGCGAAACTGACAGCGCACCTTTAAATACAGAAGATAAATGGTTTATAAATAAAGAAAAAATGAAAATGGCATTACAGTAACAGGTAAGGGTATCAGAACATCATAAATAATGTGGGGGGGGTGACATTTTGAAGGGCACCTGGCACTTATAATCAAATGCTAATTTAGAAATGGCAGGTAATGTCTAAAAGGTAAAGATGTGGTTTCATGTGGACATGGCCAGTAGGATGGGTAGGACTAAAACAAGGGTCCTGGACTTTTGAGGGATGACTTTGACAGGACCACAGAAGGTCCTCAAGGACACTGTGTTTGGATTTCAACATGCATGAGACAGGCATAAGAAAAACATAGAGGTAAAGCAAAGGAAGGGTCAGAAGCTGTAGTCAAGTATAGGGCTTACGGGCAGACTGGATGGATCTAGCAGTCCTTATCTGCCAACAAGTTCTATGTTTCTATGACACCTTTCTGGGATCAGAGTAGGGATTGATGTGGAACAAAAATGGGCCATAATAGAGAGGACAATACTCCCAGCCTCAGACTGCTGCAGTTTACCAGACCATCTGCTGCTCACTGCTCATAAGAAAAACGTCAGGTGAAAAATACAGGTTTTCAGTCTTTGAATCCCACCACTACCACATAAATGATTTGTTTTTGAACACCAACCCCTATGCACAAAGGTGCGGAGTGGCTACACACCACATATCTTGGGTGCATAGTCACCCCACACCAAGTGTGCCCTCCACACAGGATATACAAACAGGGGTCGCATGGACCCAATGCACCTGATCCCCCATGTCCATGGACTGCAACACACCGGGGATGTTCCAGGGCATGCCAGCACTGCACGGTATTCACTAACCCATGTAGTGCTGGCTGCAGGGGTGCAGAGGTTTACACCTGGTATGTCAGCCAGGACCAGGTGTAACCTGGTATGCACTCCCACAGATGCCACTCTCCAGTCTTGAGAGGTCTGGAAAATGCTCCGCAGTGTGGCCCTGGCCCACGAGGCTGCACGGAAGGGCTGGGGCAGCTAAACCATGCACTGGAAGCATGTCCAGAGCCAAGGGGTTTTGTTGCCATGGATGTGGGGGACCGCTGATTGACTCCTGGGCCATGGCTGCAGCATGCAGGGGGGTCAATTTCCTGGGCCAGACTGTCCGCAGTGTGTGGTTGCATGGCTCCAGGTGCCCACAGAGCTATGCAAGACCTGGACCTGCACCTACAGGCACAATGGATCTACTCCTGGATGGGTATCCAATTGCATGCCTTCCTGGGTCTGTGACTCTGCCTCCAGCTGCCCTGCAGAGACCTGTGTGCCAGGGGGAGCAGGGGACAGGTGGCCAGTGTTGGTGAATGCCAGCATGGACACACTTGTCTGCAGGTGCACCACTATGCAGGCTGGGTACATGCTTGTTTTGTGTACCTGCACCCGCTTTGTGCATAGGGCCCATACTGTACATGCCAGAATGCACCATTTGTACTACCTGACAATGTCAGATGGCTGGGACATACACTGCTAATGTTACTGGCTAGCAGGCTGCTCTTCCTGCAGGCTCAACTGTTGGGGGGAGGGTAAGTCTCCTCCCTCTCTGCCAGATTATTCATGGATGTTAGTATTCTGAAACACAGGAGATTGCAGCATTTACAGTGATGTATAACAAATTTGGGGAGGTGGCAGCAGATAACCCTAGCTTTGTCAGGATTTGTGGCACCCCCTCTTTCACTGCACCTTTGCATGAGTCTGGTATAGGACCATGTACATTATGGCTGCATTTATCATCTCCTCACCATCCCTGGCATATTTAACAGATTAACTCCATGACTGGCTGACAGTGTTGCACCAGGAAGTTGTGGGTTTTAATCATTCTGGCTCCTACCGCCAAGTTTCTCAGTGGAAGAATGTATAAATCGTGACTGAACTTCTCAACATACAGTACGTAACTGTGCCTAGGTTTACCGCTTACATTAACACTTGTCCTTTACTTTAGTTATTTGAGCAACTAGTAATTCCCAGTTTGCATTCCAAGTACAGTTCCATGGCCGTCTCCTCTGCTGATCCTGAATGTAATATTTCTTTGAATCATTATCTCTATGCTGTTCTCATGTTACCATGTGTTGTTAAATTGTACTACTGTGTATTGTTTTTGTAGTTCAAATGTTACTGTTTCTTGTTCACTGTATCCTTTGTGATGTGCTGTACTTCTCCCAGATCATACCTAAAATAGGCAAATATCTGCCTAGTTAACCATTCCCTATTAACAAAAGCTAAATACATTTCATTTTTGGGTTATACTGGAAAGGCATGAGAGCATTGCTGCCCAAAGAAACAATGATTGAGACATACAATTGTCAAGGATAGCAATGACTGATACATAACTATGCTATTCTGCAGTTCACATAACCATTACAAGCAACACCCCCTTGCCATTTCCACCAAGCAGGGGACTGTCCTCGAACAAGTTTACTCTTTCAAATACCTAGGGATTCTGCTTGACCCAAATCTCTCCTGTATGGCTCACATTGAGTGTGGCTAAAGCTGCCAGCACACACCTTGGATTACTCTACAAGCACAGGCAGCACCTCACCCCAGAGGCCCTGAAGATTGCTGTCCAGAGCTCTGTGGTGTCAATTATTGATTATGGCGATTATCTATGGCTCCGCCATGATGTCCGCTCTCCAACGTATAACAACTGCTCTTAAAAAAGCATGCCAACTCACGACTGGTGCCCACCGCATCACCCACACCTGTGCCCTTTACGAACAATCTGGATGGCTCCAACTCTCCAACTGTATAAAGTTTCTCACATGTGCTATGGTGGAAAACATTAACCTTGGCCTCACACCCCCTGGTGTTACTGCCTTGTTACATCAAAACACCAACTGACAAAACACCAGGAGCTTGACAACCCAGACTCTACAAGTTCCTCACTGTCGAACTATGTAGGGCCAATGCTCCTTCACCTATAGGGCTCCTCTATGGATGAATGGTCTCAGCCACACCATCTCCTCTGCCTCAACACTAGGTCTGTTCAAAACCAGGCTCCGGGGCCATCTCATTGCATCTAGCTCCTGTGACTGCCTCTCCTAGAGGATGATCTACACAGCTTTAATCCTAACGTATATACCGCTTAACCCCAGGTCGCCCAGTCCCCTTCCCCCCAGCTCCTGAGGCACCACTTCAAATCTCAGGTCTTCATACCACCTCATTAGTCTCTTCTTGCCCCATTACAGCACTTATCCCCCCCACTCTGCCCCCTTTATCTCTTCTATCACTCCTTCCCATTTATTTTTTGACAAATGCCTCTGGCTGCATTTTCATCCTCCCCCTCTCCTCTCATCCCTGTTTCTCTGCCACCCACGGCACCTGACCCTACCCATTCCTTGTGGGCATATGTGTCCTAGCTGTGTTCACCATCTTACTATAGCTGCCTCCGTTAACTACCTACATTTCTCCTCCTCCTCTACACCCTACTTTTCCTATAATTGACCCCTTTCAATAGCACTGTTGTACATGAATTGTTTACTGTTATTTCACTGTTGCTTCCTTGTTGTTTGTTATTTCTGATGTGGAACCTTTGTAAAAGAGCCTTGGCTCAAAGGTACTTGTAATCCTAGAATAAATAAATAAATATAAATAAATAACATTTTCAAGGATAGAGGGGATGGAGTGAAGATCTTGTGCATGCTCAAGAGAGTACCACTCCTGCACAGGAGCTTGGTTTTGGCTCCAAGTTGTAAAAGTATTTTGCAGAAGTAGTGCTCATTTTTTATTTGCAGACACCAGGGGTGTCTGAGGATAAGATCCTCTACAGCATTAACTTGATTTTACAATGTGCTTGTGAAAAGTTGCAATTCAGGACAATGCTTGGTGGCAGATGCACATCCTTGAGGTGGACATGTGCCCGGTGGCAGCAGAGTTTACTGCAGACCAACTAAAAAGAAAGATATGCTAATATTGCTTGGAAACAGTATAAGAATTAGTTTTATGCTACAAAGGGGCATTTTAGAGAAACTCCTTCACAAATATGTGCCTAGAGGCACACTCCTGACATATGTTAAAAAAACAGAGGGGCCATGCTGACAGTGCCTCCTTAACCAGAACAATTTGGAAAATATCAGTCTTATAAATTATAGAAAATGAATTTATGTTATTCTTGGAAAAGGAAAAAAAAAATCAGCTGGATTTGAACCCCTGACCACAAAAATATAAGACACAGATTTATCATGATGCACCATAGTAGAAGTGTGTAAGATACCCTCTAAAAAGATTAATGAAACTATCTTACGTACAGTTTCAAATAAAAATGATATTTATCCAGAATACATTTTTGGAAAACAGTTATAAATTATATAAAAATTTATTCATGTTATTCTTGGGAGGAAAAAGAAACATCAGCTGGATTTGAACCCCCTGACAACAAAGATGTAAAACACAGGCTGATCATGATGCACCACAGTGGAAGTCTGCAACCTGGTTTCTACAAAAGATGAATGAAACTACCATATGCCAAGTTTCAAACAAACAAAATAGATATTTACCCAGAAATAATTTGGGGGAAATTTCACTGTTGTAAATCATACAAATATTAATTTTTATTAATATTGGAAATAACTGTCAGCTGAATTCAAACCACTGACCAAAATAATTTAAGCATACACACTTATCATGATGGCATTCATCTGTATCCTCCTCCCCGGGTCATGCCTGAATATAGGCAGAATCTACCTAGTGCACTTACCAGGTCAGCAAAAATGAAATAAATAAATAAAATGATGCACCACTATAGAACGCTGTAAGTTGGCCTCTAAAAAGATTCATGAAACTATCTTATGCACAGTTTCAAACAAAACAGATACTGAACCAGAATTCATTTTGGAAAAACACTGTTATAAGCTATAGAAATAATGGGGGGAAAATACTTTTGATAGTTTATTTCATTACCACCAGATTTTTAGAGTGCCACCTGATGGGCATTTTTAAACTACCTCTGGTCTGACAAAAATCATGCCACTTATAGCAAGAGTAAAGCATGTACGCCATCTTGTGTCCATTCTAGGTATAACAAATGAGATTTCATGAGATTTGTTTCCCTAAATTTCCTGAAGGCTAAATGGGGAATCTCACAAAATCCCTCAGCTAATTCACTGCCACTACTGTGCTTCAAATAATACAGCCAAAACCCCCGAAACCACAGCCTTCTTATTAATAAATCATGTGTTTAGTCGAGAGGGATTACCATTAAGAGTAGAATCTGAAAGAGGTCTTCAGTTTGTAGGAGAGGTGATAGAGAACATGTGGAAAATATGAGGGGTACAGAGAAAATTACTGTACATGTGTCCCACCATCCGCAATCATCTGGACAGGTGGAACGTACTAATCAAACAGTCATGTCTACACTGAAGGAATATATCAGTTCTTCTGGAAAGGACTGGGATGTAAAGCTACCACTAGTATTAATGGCCATACGGGCTACTCCTACAAAATCCACAGGTGTATCTCCTTCAGAGATTATGACAGGAAGACAAATGGTGTTACCTTTACATCTTCTGTATACCACAGGAAATGTAAATTCAGCATGTGCTACTATAGCACATGAATATGTGATCCATTTAAAACAGCATTTGCATGAAACCTTTGCATTTGCTCAAAAGTACTTAGAGAAAAGTGCAGAGGCTTCTAAGTTATATATGACAGGAAAACTAATCCAAGAGAGTGTCAGATTGGAGATAAAGTGTTTTACTTTAACTACAGTAGGGATAAAACCAAGGTCAGACAGTTTCTTATAAGTTGGCAAGGACCTTTTGTGATCACTGACAAAATCTCACCTGTAGTGTACCAAATTGAACTAAAAAAGAAAAACACTGGATAGGTAGTACCTAAGTGGGTTCATATTAATCAGTTGAGGCAATATTGTGAATGTAGCAAAACACCCAAAAGTATTCTGAATGACTCCAGTTAAGATGTTAATTGTAATACTGATCTTTGAAACTGATGAGTAAAGAAAATTTGTTGTATTTGTATAATGTTTAAAACGACATGAAAAATTGCTACAGCAGTTAAAACTGTATATAGTTGTAATCATGTCTAATCATGTTTATCCATGTAGTACGGTACATATTTCTTGGCCAAAAAGGTACATCTCCAATGATGTCATCCAGTGATGTCACATCTGATTATGTTACATCTGATGATGTCAGATGTGATGATGTCATGCGCTGGTGTCATACGTTATCACATGATGATGCAACTTTGTGTTCTATGATTCATTTTCCCTGCAATGCTTAAACTATATACCCATATAATAGGATTATAGTTTTGAATTACAAAATGCATTTTTGGGGTGCATTTTTAATTCAAAAGGGGAAAATGCTGGAACAAAACTAAGTTAGTTTAAATATTTTATTTTTTTCTTATAATTTTTATCATACTATTATTATTAATTAATAATTACTATTTTATATTCTTTATAATGGCTTAATTATAAGGCATACTATAAAAAAAGTATGGTTAAAAAGAGTGCCTACATGAAAAACATTGTTTAAGCCTTGAAAAAGAAAAAGGGTTCTGCTTTTAATCTTGAGGGCACTTTGTCTGACTAAAAGGGGATGATGCTGCCATCAGAGTTAAAAAAAAATAGTTCTGTGGTTTAATTCCCAAGTGCCCTCCATCTGGCTGAGAAGGGGATAGAGCATTCCATCTAAGGAATAAGTTTCACTTCTTAATGAGCACTGGAAAATGGATGGTGCATTGAACTTAGGTTTCATTTTAGAACTGTGATATTATGAGACACTTTTCAATTTGTTAATCCAAAGCAAGGGGCCTGCATACCTGAAAGGTCAAAGGTCCCGGGATCTCCTTAGCTACAACCAGATAAGAAGGATGAGTTGCTATGAACTTGACAGGTGATGTATAACATCTGGACTCTGTGATAAGCTGAGTCTGGCATTTATAAATACCTCTTTTAATAGGTACCATTCACTACAATGGGAATAAGGAACTTTTAGCAATTGCAAAGTTGTATGAACTCCCATTAAGACCAGATTCATACACTTAATAAGGACTGTAGAGACCTGTAAGGTGACTGTATCTTAGGTCTGCAAGAGCTTTGTAATGCTTACTATTTACAAAACTTTGTCAGACCAGAACTGTCATAACATAGAAACATAGAATTTGACAGCAGTTAAGGACCTCTTGGCCCACCTAGTCTGCCCATTTTCCTACCTAACTGATAAGCTGCAGATCCTAGTTAACCAACAGCTTACTTCCTCCTACCCCCACTAGGACTGCCTTATGTCTGTCCCATGCATTCTTGAATTCCCCCATTGTTCTTGACTCCACAACCTCCTTAGGGAGGCTGTTCCATGCATCCACAACCCTCTCCATGAAAAAATACTTCCTCACATTACCTCTGAGCCATCCCCCCTCTATCTTCAAATTGCGCCCCCTTTTTCTTGCACATCTCTATTTCTGAAAGATGCTACCCTCTTGGACTTTGTTGATTCCCTTGAGGTACTTGAAAGTTTCTGTCATGTCCCCTCTCTCCCTTCTTTCCTCAAGGGTATACATCTTAAGCTCCTTTAGTTTTTCTCCATATGTCTTCCAGTGCAGACCCTGCACCATTTTGGTTGCCCTCCTCTGGACAGCCTCCACTCTGTCTATGTCTTTACGGAGATGGGGTCTCCAGAACTGCACACAGTACTCCAGGTGGGGTCTCACCAACTGTCTGTACAGAGGGATAACAACTTTCTGTTTTCTACTATTGATGCCTCTCCCTATGCATCCCAGTATCCCCCCAGCCTTCCTTACTGCCTTCTCACATTGCTTGCCCACCTTTAGGTCATCTGATATAATTACCCCCAGGTCCCTTTCCATTTTTACTGTTGTCAGTATCTCATCCCCCATTGTGTACTCTTCCCCTGGGTTTTTGTTTCCCAGGTGCATTACCTTGCACTTCTTTGCATTGAATCTGAGCTGCCATACATTTTACCATTCCTCCAACCTTGCCAAGTCCCTTCTCATCCTTTACACTCCATCCTGTGTATTAACCCTGTTGCAGATCTTTGTGTCGTCTGCCAAGAGACATACTTTTCCTTCCAGTTCCTCTGCAGTGTCACTTATAAAGACATTAAAAAGGACCAGTCCCAGTACTGAACCCTGCGGTACCCTGCTAGTAACCCTCCTTTCTTCACTGTGGACTCCATTTACTACTACCCTTTGCATCCTGTTGTCTAGCCAATTTTTTATCCAGGCTGGCTAACTTGTGTATTAATCTTTTGTGTCGGACTGTATCAAATGCCTTGCTAAAATCTAGGTAGGCCATGTCCACAGCCCCTACCTGGTCTGCTAGTTTGGTCACTCAATCAAAGAAATCTATTAGATTCATCTGACATGACCTTCCCATCGTGAATCCATGCTGTCTTGGGTCCTGTACCCCACTGGCCTCTAGGTACTCAACAATTCTTTCCTTCAGAAGTGATTCCATCATTTTCCCTACCACTGAGGTCAAACTAACTGGTCTGTAGTTTCCTGCCTCTGTCCTGCTCCCACTTTTGTGAAGAGGAATCACATCTGCCCTCCTGCAGTCCTCAGGTACCACCCCATCCTCCCATGATTTGTTAAAGAGAGTAGTCAGCAGTGTCACTAGTTCTACCCTTAGTTCTTTTAGAATTCTTGGGTGAATCCCATCAGCCCCATTGCTTTGTCCACCTTCAATTTTATTAGTTCTTTCAGAACCCTTTCTTCTGTAAATGGACTGGTATCAACCCCCATCTTCAGAGTGTTTCTCTTGTTTGGTTTAGGTACCTCTCCCTCCTCTTCCTTTGTGAATACTGAGCAGAAATATTCATTCAGTATCCCTGCTTTTTCACTGTCACCCTCTATCCACATTCCCACCCCTTTATTAAGCCTCAGTATCCCTCCTTTGGTCTTTTTTCACTCCCTAATGTACCTATAAAATGTTTTATCCCCTTTCTTAACAGAGTTGGCTATCCTTTCCTCGGTTTGAGCCTTTGCTATTCTGACTGCCTTCCCAGCCTCTTTCTGCTTTAACTGATAAAGTTCTCTGTCCTGCTCCTTCTGTGTTTCCTTATATTTCCTGAATGCTGTCCTTTTCTCCTTAAGCTTCTCTGTCACCTCTTTTGAGAACCATAGTGGTTTTTAACTTCGTTGTGTTTTGTTAATTTGCTCTACACAAAGGCCTGTTGCCTCTGTGATAGCTGTTTTGATTACTCTCCATTGTTCCTCCATCTCTCCTTCTTGCCTGTTTGCTAGTGCTTTTCTGAGGCACTCTCTCATTTTCCCAAAGTCAGCCCTCCTAAAGTCCAATACTCTTGCTTTTGTATGGCTTGATTACATGTCTGTGTTTATCGTGAACCACACTGTTTGGTGGTCACTTGTTCCCAGATGGCTGCCCACTTTTAAATCTGAGATTCTTTCTCTGTCCCCATTTGACAGTACCAGATCTAAGAATGCTCCCTCCGAGTGGGTTCCAATACTAGCTGTCTGAGGTATGCCCCTGATAGGGCATCAATAATGACCCTGCTCTTGGATGTACCTGCAGCAAAGTTGCTCCAGTTAACATCTGGCATATTCAGATCCCCCATCAAAAATATCGCCCATTTTTCTGCCATCCTAAGGATGCCTTCTATCATTTCCTTGTCCATTCCATCCCCCTGAGATGGGGGTCTGTATACAACTCCCATGCAGCTTGTGGTGGAATTTCCTGTCTCCAGGGTGACCCAGAGTACCTCATCTGCTCCCTGTTTACTCATTAGTTCTGTTGCTTTGATCCCTTCCTTTAAATAGAGAGTTCCTCCTCCTCCTCCTCCTCCTCCTCCTCCTCTTTTACCCTCCCTGTCCCTCCTGTAGATTGTGTATCCTGGTATGCTGACATCTCCGTCATGGTTCTCTATGTACCATGTTTCTGTGACTGCCACAACATCCAGGCATCCCTCTTCCATCAAGGTCACTAGTTCAGGGAGCTTGTTCCACAGACTATGGGCATTGGTACTCATCACCCTCCACTTTTTGATGGCCTTACCCCTTTAGCCCCATTCCTGTCCTTACTGCCTTTGCCTTTTTTACATTTACCTCTGTCCTGCTCCCTAATGACTTTTCTACCTTTGTATTTACCTCACTAATTACAATGTTTTGTTGGAGGAGGCTGGGATTTCTCTGCTCCTTTTCAGTGCCTCCCCCCTTGGCTAGTTTAAAAGCTTGCCAATGAAGCATTTAAACCTGTCACCTAGGATCCTGGTTCCCCCCGGACAGATGCAGACCATTGTGTCAGTATAGATCTGCATCCCTCTAGGTGGCTCCCCAGTCCCCAGTGAGGCAAAAACCCTGAGCTCTACACCAGTTTTTAACCATTCATTGAATTCCCTGGTGAGGAGTACCCTAGCATCACCCTTGTCATAGACAGGCGGCACCTCCACGAAGGTTACCATATGTGCTACTTGTCTAAGGCCCCTCCCCAACTCTACAAACTCCTTTTGCACTGCTCTGATCCCATTCCTAGCCAGGTCCCTAGGTGGAAAATGACATCCTTCTCCCTCCCTCATGCAGCTGCTCCCACTATCCTGAGGATTCACTTCCTGTCCCTCCAAGCCATGGTGTCAGGCAGGCACCTAACCTCCCTATTCCCTTCCTCCCCCCCACTTCTACCCCCTAATGATTGAGTTCCCCCCAAGAAGTTGTTTCCTTCCTCTGTGGGGTCCCATGCCACCCTCCTGTGGGTCTCCTTTGTGAAGGTTCCCAGCATCCTCCTTGGTCTCCACTGCAGGTGCCTCCATAGAGGAACCACTATCCACCAGAAGAGAGTATGAATTGAGGAGAGGTACAGCTGGAGGGATGCAACTTTGTTCCACCACCCTCTCTCTCCCTGAGCCCACCCTGGTCCAGTCTCTCCTCTTTCTTGGCAACCTCCTCCCTCAGACCAGAGAGGTGCCTGCAAACAGGGCAGCATTGCAGCCTCCAGAATGTCTCCCGGAACACTGCCGCCTCACAGCCATTGCACTGCATCACTAATATCAAGTCTTATTTCGTATCCCCACTCCTGTTTCTCTGTATGCTTACCCTCTCCTCTCCTTACAACTCTCACCCTTCCTGTTCTGGGACAATAATTTCCTATATTCTTCAGTAGCCTCCTTCTTCCTTGCTCAGTGTCAGACCACCAGCAGCTGGGGGGGAGAGTGAGCTACTTTTTTCCTTTAGGGTTGACAAAACCAATGTTTCTCTATGATCCTTCCCTTCCTACTGCCAAACAGAAAGTTCCTGTTCTCAGTCAAATCCAGGAGCTATAAAAGTAAAACTGGCTTAGGGTGGGACAGAGGGCAATTAGTAAGAAAAAAAGGCTAGCAACAGGAAGTTGTAATTTGAGTCACCTGCTTTTATATTGTATAAGCCACACCCCCAATTAAGCTCTCTCCTCCTACTGATTTAGCAAAGTAAGTTGATACAGTACCCTTCCCAGCACAGAACACATACTGACTTTCTTTCTTTTCTTTTTTTAACTCTAAATAAGACCCCTTCTACTTCTAATAAAGTATCTGTCTGCTTAATCTCAACAGACACTGACTCCTGTTGAGATAGAAGTGTCAAATTAGTAAGAAAATTGTAGCTTCTTTTAGTTAGCTGCTTTCTGCTCTACAAGCAATGCTAGCAACAGGAAGTTGTAATTTGAGTCACCTGCTTTTTATATTGTCTAAACCACACCCCAATGAAGCTTTCTCTCCTCCTACTGATTTTAGATAAACAGACTTGTTTAGTCTTAAAAGGAAGTTAATCTTATGACCTTTCTAAAGATATAACTGTTAATTAAGTACCTGGAAGCAGAATCTAGTCGCTTTATGTTAAAAAGTTTCTCAATGATCCCCAAGCTGCATGAGGTCACACTTCATTAAGCACAAAGAAAATCATGTGCTAGACTTTCCAAAAGGAGCTTATTGACAAATCTTGTATTATTCAGAAGCCTAGAACATTTTGAACAAGACTATTACTTTGTTTTGAGAAATCTTGCTAAAGATATAAAGTTATAGCTCTTACTAACCTAATTCAGGAAATACTGATCCTAGAAACATGGGAAATATGTTAAAAGATTCCATTCAATGAGACAAATTAGAAAAATGTTGGTTTAAAAGTTATATAATTTGGCATAAAGAAGTTATAAAAGAAAAATAATTTCATTTATAAAAGTGAACCTAAAGCAAGTGGGATGGCTTTAGGGTGGTGATAAATGTCACCATATATCATCTGCAAGGACCAATTAGAGTTTGGTTATGATGTCACTCAACATGGAAACATACAGGCAAATTTGGCCAAACCCACTTCAGAACTGCCTGATTCTTGGTGCTGGATGAACCCCATGTCGGCTGGACTGAAAAACCTTGTTATTTTAGACTGCTACTAAGCCAAAAACCTGAAGCCATGCCTGCTTGGGATCAGCATTTGGGTTAAGCCATTGTGTCCACCAGGGGGTGCTAAGGACAAGCTTACAACATTGCAACAAGGTCCAACTACAAAAAAAATGTGTTACCAGAAAGGACTTTTTTCAGTATTGGATGAAGCAAGGCCCATGTTTTACCTACTACATTTCTGGACTGAAGTAATGTTTTGGAATTTCTGCTAAAAGCCAGGACAAGAGACTGACTTTGAAATCCCTCAGTCAAGGCAAGTCTGCAGTGCTGTTGGATAACAGTGAGTCCAGAGTTATGGGCTCAGGAGCAGAAAGGAACAGAAACAGGAAACAATCACAGAATCCAGTTACCAAGACAACTTTGCTATCCACAGGGAAATCCTTTCCTACAAATGGTTGTGCTGCTGAACTGTTCAAATTTTGCAGTCTGATTTTTCCCTCCAAAATCCTAATAAGTGACTTTTGATGCTTCATAACATCTCATGCAAGTAGGATCCAGCCTGCCCTGCTTTGTCACTGCCAAAAAGAGTCTACAGGTTCCATTTTTGAGGGGGAAAAGACAGAAGACTACAGCCAAGCCAAGTCACTAAAGGACTTTTATCATCCAAAATCAGACATTCTCACCAAGATTTTGAAAGCTAAAAGGAAAGAAGATCAAGCCTATAGGTAACCAGAAATTTAAGTGTTATTTTAATCATTTCAATTTTAATACTTTAATTTGGCATCTGGGGAGGTAACATAGTGAATGTTTAACTACAAAACATTGGGTATACAGGTTAAACTTAAATTTAAACAAAAATAATTACATTTTGCATGCTATAAAGTTTTGAAATAAGTCTTATACAGAAATATAATCTGAAACACTAATGCAATGAGTTTGCATGTTCTTATTTCTGAAAGTCATGCTAAATACTAAGTATCAGTATGCTGAAAGCCTAGTATATAGCCAATGGCAGTTATTGTGTTGAATATTGCTTATTCATTTGATTTGTTTATTTGCTGAAATTTGTTTTGTTTTTTGTTTTATTTCTTTGTGGTTTGTTTGACTTTCTGAAATGTTTGTTGTTTATTTTTGCAGTGTTTTTAGATTACTTTTATTATGCTTGATATTTGTGCAAATTAGGGGTGTTTAGAACTGTATACAGATGTGTGTGTGTGTATATATATATATATATATATATATATATATACAATGTATGTTTTGGGATAAATAGCAAGATAAAAAGTAATATCTCTGCCAGGTCATGGAGATATCAATGATATCTTCACATGTGAAGATATCACTGATATCTTCACGTTCTATCGTCATTGTAATGAAAGTGAAAGTGTTTCCTTTCCATCATCCAACTATCTTTGCTGTGTCCTTACATGAGCTTGCCCCCCCAACACAAACATCTCTGTGATCTGGGTGATCCTGTTAGCATCTTCAAACAAATTAATTATTGAAAAACATACTTTATCTGGTTGATCCTGCAACTTTCTTTTATCCACCTGCAACTGTAATGTAGTGTGACCAAGCGCTATGCCCTGAAATGTAGCGTGACCGAGCGCTAGGCAGATTCAAATGTGATACACTGTAAGATATTTTCAAATAGGGACCCTGTGCTGTAAATTTGAAAAAATGCATTCTTTTCTGAATGCTGCCTGTATTTTGTGAAAGAAGCTCGGCATTGAGGGAAGAGCTAGTGAGATGGCAGATTCACACACCAGACAGAAGCGCGCATGTCTGTTGCATAGCAACACATGCTCGCACTTCTGTCTGGTGTTGTGAAGCTGCTGTCTCACTCGCTCTTTCCTCAGTACTGTCGGCAGCTTCTTTTCACAAAATACAGGCGGCATTCAGAAAAGGATGCATTTTCTAAGTCCATAATGAAAAATATCTTACAGTGCTTCACATTTGAATCTGCCTAGCCCGCGGTCACGCTACATTTAAGGGCACAGCACTTGGTCACCCTACATTACAATTGCAGGTGGATAAAAGAAAGTTGCAGGACCAACCAGATAAAGTATGTTTTTCAATAATTAATTTGTTTAAAGATGCAGGCAGGATCAACCAGATATGTATTATGAAAATAATTTTAAAGTGGCAATAGCAGATTTTTTTTCATAATATATGTAATCTGCTGTTTTGGAGCAGGGGGGTATGAAGAGTTGTGTTGGGGGTAGCCACAACTACATAAACTTAATACCAAACAATTTTGTAATAATAATGTTAAAGTAGCAGGATCAACCACATATATATTTTTTCAACAACATATGACATCTGTTGTGTTGGTAGAGATACTGCAGTTTTGTGTTGAAATAGCCATCACCTCTATGTAGGGGATTGTATTAAGTGGACATCTGGAGCTTTTGTTGAGTGCAGCCCAAAACATACATTATATAAACAGAACATGACATGGCCTGACTGAAGATATCATATTTATCTTCACTCGAGGCCAATGACATCATGATATCTCGTGAAGATAAATATGATATCTTCAGTCAGGCCATGTCATATCCTAAATATATATATATATATATATATATATATATATATATATATATACTGTATATATATATACTGTATATATATATAAATATATATATTCATATTCCTAAGTGTGGCAGAAATGTTATTACAGTTATCCAGAACCTGGAGAATAGGGGTACTATCATATTTGAATTTTATAATGATGTTTGGTAATTTTTGAAATATTTTGGGTAAAGCCTGGGGTAAATCCAGGTGCTGTTTTATAAAAAGTGATATTATAACCTAATGTTCCAACAGGGTCCCAAAAGGCCATTTTGGGCCAGCCTGATGGTGCTGAGGGTTGAGGCATCAAATGTTGCACCTTGTACCAGGTTTGGGAGCAGACTCGGGTTGGCAGGGGAGGAAAGGGATTGAGTGTCTGCAGGACTGCTGTCCCTTCCCAGGAAGGGATCTGGGATTAGCGCTGCTCTTGTGTGGCTCCTGGTGGTTGCCAGGAGCAGTGCCAGAAACACAGCACTTAAGGACATGGGGGCGGAGCAGCAGCTGGCATCGGCATGTCAGCACCATAGACACCATTGCATATCCATGCTCTAAGGGGGTGAACTTCATGAAAAAAAAACAGAGAACTGGGGAGGTGATGGGGGACTCAGGGATCTGGCCCCACATCCCCAACACTGGACCTCTCCTCTGATGGTCCCAGACTAAGGAGGATGGTCTTGGTGGGGAGTAGAGGGTAGATCAAGAGGGCACCTCTGAGAGATGTCCCAGCTTGAAGGTGATAAAATAGAGTTTGAGAATAAAACAGGCCATTTTGAAAATTTGGGGCCAAAATATGCAAAAATGACAAAGTTATCCATCAAAGTTCAAAACCCCATTGAAATACATTGAACCACACTTATCTTAGTTTTTCATATTACAGTTGCCAGTTCATGCAGCAAGACATATCTTTGATCAGAGACTGGATCTTTGCCCTGAAATATATTCAGGTGAGTGAGCGTGTGTTGGGTGGTGGGGTGCTGGGTGCTCAGTGGGAGATCAGGATGGGGTCAGTGGGTGGCAGATTGGTGAGGGACCATTTTCTGTTTTACAGGATTAGGGGAACAACATTGGGGGGATCATTTTCATTATTTTAGGGCTATTCTGACAGTGGGGATTGGGTACCCCAGTGTTGGGCTCAGCAACAGTAGGGTGGGCATCCTGGTGCCACCACCTACATAAGGGGAAGGCGTGAGTGACCTGGGGGGTCAAGAGAAGCAGTACAAGGGGTGGACACTCAAGTCCACTTACATATTAAAAATTAAAATATATGTGAAGATTGGAAAGAGCAGGTGAGCAGTCAGGAAGGAAGGGGAGAAAGAAACAGTACCAAGAATGGGCACCCCAGTTCTTCTGACTGATAGATAGATAGATAGATAGATAGATAGATAGATAGATAGATAGATAGACAGACAGACAGACAAACAGATAGATAGAGTGCTTCTGCATGTGTGACATTAGGAACATTTAGGATTGTGTGTGACTAATCGAATGAGGGTCACCTAGAGGTTTTTTCTTTGTACACCAAACTGTTCCCTTTTGCACCACAAGAGAATTCTAAAAGGGCAGCTCCTTCCTTATTGCAATGGGCCAGACAGACTGGGTTGCAACTCTTGTACGTGTCTGCCAAAATTGAGGTGTGTCAGCCATTTGTGGGGAGAGTAGTTTTCCAAAAGGATCATACACCACTCACTGTCAGCATAGTTCTTGCTACACAGCCACAATAAATTCTGATACTTGGTGCTGTTCCCTCTCTCATGTTAATCTGTTACCCCTGTTTGTACTTAGAAATGAGCTGTGTGCTCAGTGTGCAGCCAAGATTTGCAATAGGTAAATAAATACAATTGTTTTATGAAAGTTTGCATACAGTTACTCTGCATTGAAGAAATACAGTACAGCTGTCTGAATGGTTAGGATAAAGGTTTTACAGATCCTGCAGGAACCCAAATAACAAATACATCATTAAGAAATTTCTATACATGGTCTTAAGACATTGTCCGAACATATGATTATTTAAATAACAAATAAGTAAACACATTACATTGTGAATTCTTGTCAACAAATACGTATATTTGGGTATTAGATATATTATATATGCATTTCTTTATACAGACCCCCTCTTGCAGGTTTATTCCCAGGCTTTCTACAGACAGTTGCACCATAACAACAACTAGATACCGAGCACATACATATTAGTAAAGAACTAGCCTGCCATAATGCTGTGGGACCTTTAGGTCCTCATTAAGAAAAACACTTTGTAATCTAATCTTTTATCTGTTCGATCATGTGACCTTCTGTCCATCAGTCATGTCATCAGAGGGCTGGCTATAGGGGATACTGGGACTTGTAGTGTTTAAACATGGCCAGTGGAGGATTGAAGGATTAACCAGTTAAAACATTGAATTACTGTACAAAGTTGTTAATACATTGACAATTTTACTTTAAATGTGGACCTAAAAGTTCTGCAGCATTACAGCAGGCTAGGTGAGGATTCCCCTTTTATTGAATGGATAGCATGTAGGGAGATATTACACTCCAGTGAAAGGACATAGCTGTCCACAACTGTGCTGTCTTCACAGCCACATGCTACCAAATCCTCTTTTTCAACTGGTGCACTCTGAAACATTCCAGAGCCCCCTGTAATAACACTATGTCTGCATTTTTCTGCTATGCAGCCATAAAAAGGAATATGACCTGGGGCAATCATAACAGATGACCGTAAGGTGGCAAGGCAATGCAACAAAGCAATAGGGAACTCAGCTATGCAGCCATAAAAAGGAAAGGGACCTAGGTGAAATCATAACAGATGACTATAAGGTGGAAAGGCAATGCAACAAAGCAGTAGGGAGAGCTAGCAGAATGCTGGGGGTGCACAGAAAAGGGTATCACCTAGAGAAGAAGGGAAGTGGTGTTGCCACTATATCAGTCATTGGTGAGACCACACCTCAGAAAGGACGTAGACAGGGTAGAGGCCATCCAAAGAAGGATAACAAAAATGGTGCAGAGGCATCACCAAATGTCCTATGAAGAGACACTGAGGGGGCTAAGCATGTAGACCCTGGAAGAGAGGAGGGAGAGAGTGGATATGACAGAGTCCTTTAAATAACTCACAGAGGTGAATAAGGTACAGGAAGGAAGCATTTTTCAGGAAAGGTGTAGAAGTACTAGGGAGAATGCAATGAAGCTGGAGGTGGGAAGTTTAGGAGGGATGTGAGGAAATATTTTATTTTTTTACTGAAAGGGTAGTTGGCGCCTGAAATAATCCTCCAGTAGGGATTGTGGGGACAAAAACAGTAGTGGGCTTCAAATATGCATTTGATAGGTATAAAGGAAAACTGGTACCAAAGCAGTGGGGAGAGGGGGTAGCAGGGGTTAGAGACCAGCTGGGGTCTGCAGTGGTAGGACTGGCAGGGAAAACAGGGGCAGACTAGGTAGACCAAGCGATCCTTCTCTGCCAATAAATTCCATGTTTTTATATCTATGAACAGCTCTCCTTCCCCCTTTCCAGTTTCAGCTCAGCCTGTCCAGTTTCTCTTGCTACTTTGGTTGAAAGGAAGGAACAAGTGAAGCCCTTTTAACAATAGCCTGCTAGAACTGAGTTGTGTCTGTCAAAATCTATCCCTCATCTGTCCAAAATGATGCGTCCTTCCTTTGACCTCTTTTAACACACTGGTCCAACACAAAATATATTAAAATAAGGCTCTGTGAAGCAAAATTAAAAGCCAGTTGAAAGCTATTCTTCCCTCTTGCCTCGATTTAAACTTAGTCAGAACTGTTCTCTCTGCTCTGGCTCTTTATAAAAAATATTGCATAAGAGGCACAAACAAGCATTAACATTTAAGTGCCTATTGTAATCATGCATGTTGTTTTCTGCATTCAGTCTAGTTCAAGGCTAATGCCAATCTAAGGGATTCAGCTGCATGATGCCATTGATGATGTCAGCGATAGATCTTTAAAGTCTTGCAAAGGGTTTCAGACCTACAAAAGCCTGGGTTCAATTATCAGCATGGAAAATTATTTTATTCTTACCACAATTTATGTAGTTTGATAGAAATTGTTAGATGTCAGTTCTGATGTCAATGACAAGAGTTTCAGCAAGGTCTGACGTGGATTTTCAGAATACTAAACTCTTACTTTGTTGCAGTCAGCTTTACTATTTCCTGTTGATACTTTGAGACTTGTCTAGGTTTGAATGCAACTTATTTGGAATCATTACTTTAAGTCTGCAAAATGTTCATTACTAAACTTCACTGCAACCATCTATGGCAGGGGGTCTGCACTCAGTACCAGATGTGCATTCTCATTGCATGGTTTTCTTGTCAAGAAACCTTCTGTTTTACCATGTGAAACATTAGTGCACAGTGCTAGAGCACCAAGTCAATAGTTTAAGGGGGTTTGGGTTTAATCCCCAGTGAAGAACATTTTTTTCTTTCTCACTACAATTTATATAATATGACAGAAATTGCAAGGTGTTGTTGCTGACACCATTGATAACAGTTTCAACAAGGCTTGAAGCAGACTTTCCGAATGTTAAACTATCACTTTGTTGCAATCAGCTTAATTAGCTCTGGCTGTTAGTTTGAGGCTTGTCTAGGTTTGAAAGCAACTTAGTGGAAGCACTACTTCAAACTGGCAAAATGTTCATTACTAAACTCCACTGTAGCTGTTTATGAGGGTCTGCAATCAATGCAGGATGTGTGTACACATTGCATGGGTTTCTTGTCATGAACCCTTATGTTCTACCATATGGAACATTAGTAGAGTGTGTTAGAGTACAAAGACTGTAGTTCAAGAGGGCCTGGGTTCAATTCCCAGTGAAGAACATGTTTTTCTTCTCATAACAATTTATGTAGTATGACAGAAGTTGTTAGATGTCATTACTGATGTCAGATATAAGAGTTTGGGCAAGGTTTGAAGTAGACTTTTACAACATTTTTTTTATTTGTTTCACTCCGGTCATGGCTCATGGGGTCATCTCTCAAGTATCCGGTCCTTATCCTGCCTGCCTGTGGATCTCTCAGACTGAGCCTCCTCTCCCCCCTGCAGCCGGCACCCCTGGTTTCACCTGCCCGGGGAAGGTAACCTGTCACCTCTTCAGGCTCTCTTACAAGGCAGACTCTGACTGTAGGTGGGGCCCTAAGGGAGGAACTGGAAGGCCAGCCAAGGAGAACCTGGCAGAGGGCATGGGGGACTGGTGCCATTGCCTACCTCATGAGCCAGTTGTTTCCTTTGTTCTGTGCTGCTTCCCCACCCATCATGTGCACACCCTGATGTGATGGTGCATGGCAACCCTACCAGTGTTGGCCATGCTATACATGCAGCCCAGTGCTCTGCAGCACCCCCAGTCTCCACCAAGGGTCACTGGAGAGCCAGACTCCCCAGTACCCTCCTCCCAGGATAGGAGAGCAGACCAGCAGGTGCTCAATCCAATCCCTCCCCTGCCAACCCCTGGCACCTGAGCTCACTCCCAAATTCAGATTGCCAGCATGGTGCGAGGTGTGGCATCCAGTGCCTCAACCCTCAGCACCAGCAGGCTGGCCACTTTTACAACATTAAGCTGTTACTTTGTTGCAGTGAACATAACTAGTTCTGGCTGATACTTTGAGGCATGTCTAGGTTTGAATGCATTTTAGTGTGTGAAGCATTTGTTCATGTTGTCAAAATGTTCATTACTAAACACCACTGCAGCTGGGTATGGGTAGGGTCTGCACTCCATGCAGGATGTGTGTTTTCTGCATGGGGTTCTGTCACAAAACCTCCTGTTTTATGATGTGGAACATTAGCACACAGTGGTAAGGCACCAATACAGGGGGTTTGATTTCAGTCCCCAGAGAAGAACATTTTGTCTCACTACAATTTATATAGTATTAGGGAAGTTGTTAGATGTAATTACTGATGCCAGTGCTAAGAGTTTCAGCAAGGTGGTTTGAAATAGATTTTCAGACTATTAAACTGTTACGTTGTTGCAGTCAACTTAATTAGTTATGGCTGATAGTTTGAGGCTTAAGTTTGAAAGCAACTTAATGGGAAGCATTAGTTCAAATTGGTAAAATGCTCAATACTAAACTCCACTGCTACTGTATAATGAGGTATGCAAACAATGCAGAGTGTGCAATCTCACTGCATGGGTTTCTTGTCAGGAAACCTTCTATTTTGCCATGTGGAATATTAGCACATAGTGCTAGAAGACCAAGATAGTAGTTGAAAATTACTTGGGTTTCATCCCCCTTGAAGAAATTTTTTTCTTTCTCACTGCAATTTATGTAGTATGTAAGAAATTGTTAGATGTCATTGCTGATGTCTGTGATAAGAGTTTCAGCCAGATTTGAAGCAGATTTTCAGAATATTAAACTGTTACTTTATTGCAGTGAACATAAGTAGTTCTGGCTGATATTTTGAGGCTTGTCTAGGTTTATGCCCAACTTAGTGGAAAGCATTACTTCAAGCTGGCAAAAAGTTCATTACTAAACTCTGCTGCAGCTATATGTGTGTTTGGGTGGGGGGTTACAGCCCAGCATGGGGTCAACTGATTCACTTATTAACCTGTTACATATTCATAGGATAACAACTGGTATCATCAGCAACATACAAGAACATCACATAGGTAGTGGCTGAGAATCTCTAAACAGACACTTAAATATTTTTGTTTTGTTATTCTATTTCTGCTCACTCACCAATGGCCCATGTTCAGGCAGGCACCCCAGCCCCATCCCCCGACGCCCACTGGCACTAGCTTAAATGCAGAACACTGAGCTAAATCTGAACAGAACCATCTTTAAACTAAGAGGTTATGCTCTTCCCAAGGACTTTCTTAAGCCCCTCTATAACTCTTACTTTGAACAGCCCTTAATTTGCATAGGTGAATAACTAGGGGATAGGAATGTCTGGCAGGAATCTAAAAGAACACCAATGGACCTGCGCAGAACCCAGGTGTCCCATGAGGCTGAGGTCTGATTATTTAGTACTTACCATTTCAGACATACACTTATGTAACATTGAACACACACTGTGCTTGGTATTGAACTGTGCTAGTCTCCCTTTCAGGGTTTTATAAATGTAACATTGAACAATAGCTCTGCAGAGCACCCTGTAATTCATTAACTACATTCTATACTGAAATAAAAATACAGGCACCACAGTTTAACTTATCAGTACAACCCTGCTCTGAGCACTGAACTTCGGGGTTGGGGGGAGAGTACAGAAAATCCATAGTAGCAGAGTAAAGGAATGTAGAGTGATGCACAACAAGAATAATGGTTAAGCACTTATTATTTTATTTTACAGTGCGCCTAGGTATTTTAATTCTCAGGACAGCCTTTTTAGGCACCAAACAAAGTTTGGAGCTTATTGTCATTGGTATGACTATTTTATGTTAGATTTTCTGAAGTGGAATGTGTAGGGAACTAATCCCCATTGACATCCCAGTAGTGATTTGGACATGTGATTTGCCCAGATCTGTTCCATTGACTTTGCATGGAGTTGACTTGATATAAAGATATGTCAGGAGATTTCTCAGTGTTTGGAGCTTGCTGGGTCTTTTTTGTTTGTTTTATTCATGCTGTGGTGCCTGTATAGTTGCAGTTTTCAGATGATGGTGAGGATGATGAGGATTTTACTTTCATCTGCTATCTGGTGAAGCTCAATGAGTCTTGGCAGTGGCACCCTTGAAGATGTTTTCCACCTTTCTGAGTGGTTGAGGGAGAGGGATTTTGAGTATTGGAATTTTTGGAAAACATGTTTTGTCACCTTTGCACACTTACATATAACAAGATTTTCAATTTGAACTTGAGTTTTTAGCTATCTTATTATGCAGTTTGAATATTACTTGACATGTAAACAGTGTGATTGAACATCAGACTTGTTTATCCTGTTTTCTGCAGGCTAGGTTTATATGTTAACAATAGGCAACCTTATAGAACCCTCATCATACTTCATCATTCATGGCTTTTTTAATAACCGTGACTGACTGAGTATATTTTTTTAAATCTTTAGCTGGCTATGCCCATTATTCCATCTAATTCTGAGTGAGTAAATTTCTACCAAGTGTACAAGTAACTTGTCTGTCTGTACCCTGCATTTGATCAGCGCCAAGGATAGGGTGGACATCTGTTGCAAGAGTGACCGCGGATGGTCCAGTTTTGTGAAATACCTGATATGACTGCTTAAGTGTGCCTACAGGAATGTAAGGGAGGTATCCTGAGGTTGGAGCTTTTCCCGATGTTGCCTGTGAGGACTGTAAATGTCCAATTGGAGCTGCATCTGCCAGCATGGCCAATAAGGACTTTTGATATTATGATTGAGCTTGTGAGAAGCTACAGTGTACAAGATGTGTTGACATGTAAAGTGCTTAAAGTGGTTGGGAGCCATGCCTTAAGCTCCGCTTGCTAACTTGTTGAGGAGTCATGCCTTAAGCTCCATTTCTGCTTTAGAGAGAGAGAGAGAGAGAGAGTTTTGCCTAAAAGACTGTGCCTTTTGGAAAGCCACAGCAGTTGTGTTAATTGTCTGGATAGAACAGCCAAGTTAAGTGAATGTGATATAATGTGTGAAAGGGAAAGAGACTGTGCAGACTTTGGGTCTTCCCTTACCTGGGGGGATACACCCACATTTGAGCTGCATCCTGAATATAAAAGGACTATGGCTGCTATGCCAGCAGTTGTGGTTGAAGTGCAAGAGTGTCTAAAAGTACTTCAATTGCCTGAAACTGTACAAGACTATATTTGAGACTGGTCTGGGAGTTAGCCTGGTAGTGCGTCAGCTGTGCACTGCCATATGCACTTTCTCCTGAGGGGCATAGCCTAGATGTGGGATCTGAGTCATGATGGCTCCAGTCCCAGTCTGGTCTACTCCAGAAGGTGACTTCAAGCCCAGAGAGAAGGGGCAACCAACAAAGATGCTGAGAAAGTTCCAGCCTGCAAGCTGCCAGAGTCTGGTAAAGAGGGGTCAGTCAAAACTCCTGCCTGGACCTCAGCTAAAGTTTCTGTACACCTAATGATGGCATCTAAACTGTGAGTAGCCAGATCCATCTCTGCCAGTCAAAAAGAAACTTTAAATAATTATTCCTAGTTTTGCCACGTTCATAAAGCTAAAGCCCAGGTTTCTTAAGCATGGGGAATACCTATCTGTTACAGAGTTTATTTTAAGGGTAATCTAAAGAATTGATGCTAATCAGTTTTTCCTTTAAGGGCCCCAATGCAGTCCAACTCAGCTACAACTGCATCAGGCCTACAGCTTTAATGACTTAGTGCTGGGTAAATAGATAAGGTTTAGGATTGTGGGGTCCTTTTCTGGACTGGGGACTGGTACCAGTATGGGCACTGGCATTTGTGTGTTACCATCTAGTGCAGCGAGTTAGATAGCTCAGTTAATCCTAAATACATCAGAGGTTGGTGGGTGTCCAATACTGATTATAGTTTGGATTTGAAATGCTAAATGATTATGTTATTGCAATGCCAAGAATTTCAATCTAAAATGACAATCTACTGTTTGCTTAATCTCTTCTTCCAGTTCATCCCTTCCTAGCCCTCACCCCTTGTAAATAAATGTTGGTTAACCCTTTTTTATAAATCTTGTGTCAGGAGCATATTATTGGAGTGAGCATTTAATTCCTAAAATGTTGAAAAGTGGGATTTTTGTAACCGATTCACATGTGGGGTGACTATATGATATGGGGGGGGGGGTACAGCATCCCAAAGGATTGTACCAGGTATTATCTAGCCCATGCAAAAGTGTACTCTGGGTGGAGGCACTGCACAGTAATGTAATCCATGGGAAAGAACCAGTTTTAATATCAGGAATAGGAACCCAGGCCCCTCAACCTTGATTAGGCCTACAAGGCAGGAGTAAGTAGTCCATTGAGATGCAGCATCTGGGTTACATAATGTAAACTGTCAGTTGAGAAAAAAATCTGAAAATGTGCCAATCACCTGTGACTACTGCAGTCATTTTGCCACTGCACAGTTTGTTCTTTTTGAAGCAAGAACAGCATTCCAATATACATTGAGCAGGTAGTTTTATTGTTTTAATCCTTAAGATATTGCTTGCATATTATTCTCTTGGAACAGGTATACGCACTAATTTTCCTCAAAGTAAATAATCACCTCAGTCACAATTATTTATCATGATTTAAAGTTGCTCCACTCCTTCTATGTTGCTTAAGGTGATGGACCAACCTATCTTCCCTCAAATGTCAATTTTTTTAATAACTTTTGTTAATCCACCAGTGTTATCTTTAATATAGGAAAGTACATTTTCTGCAATATAAGGATATCTTCCTTTGACTTGTTTGCCCTCCATGCCACTAATTAGGCATTTGACATTACGTGTTGTTTTCCCACCATTTAAAACATCTAGTAGTCTGGTATTTAATTATTTCTCTCTATTTTGCACAGTCTCCTGGGTTCCATCAAATACAGCCACTGAAAAAAATGTTTACCTATTTGGTATCTGCAAAGTTAAGATGTTGAGAGCTTTTCCAACAATCCTCTGGACTTTTGTGTAGGACCTCTTGGTACCTATAGGATCGCTGAGTATCTTCCTTTGGGTAGCTGTTCAGCAAGTAGCCCACCATTTGATATGCAGTGTGGGGATACTGCAGCATGTGTTTGGGTGTAATTTGAATAAACAGGCTAAGGTTATTGGCATATCAGTAATCTGAAGAGATGGATGCCATTACATTCTGTTTCAATGACATTAGCAAACTGAACAGCTATCATTTCTTCAGTATGGCTATAATTTCAACCTCTTCATTCAAACTACCCCCAAACACATGGTACAGTATCCCTGCACTGCATGCCAGGTGGCAGGTTGTTTGTTCATATAGTTTGTGTAATCTGCGGTAAATAGCAAGCGTACACAGATTGGCACCTCTTTGATTTTCTTTGACTGGAGTTGCAATTGCAGATACAGTTTACAGAACAGATTAATAAGACACTGAGTTATGAGTAACTGTCTTTTTTTATAAATTGGATTTTTTAACTAGTTATTTAACTTTGCTGAGAATATTTAAGTCAAAAATCAGAACACTGCCATGGTCCTTGGTAAATGTGTACTGAAATATTCACAACAAAGTTAATAATATAATAAAAAAGATCTAGTTTATAAAGAAACCACAGTAGTTAACCTTAATTCATTATCATCCATCAGTTTTGTAAAAATGTGTCTGCTGTCGCATTCAATTAATATGTGGTGATGCTGATACAGTCAAGGAAATTAATGGGAAACTTCCCTATACATTTCAATTAGAATTTAGTTCACCTGCTACTCAATATAGGAAGCTCCATGAGGCTGCACTAACTTAACAGGAAGTAATGTCTCTGTTTATGATGTTCAGTAGTTAAGCTATCCACGAAGTTCAGCTATATGCCAGAAAGGTCACATGATCCTCATCTATTTAACACAGTCATTTAAAGCTCAGTGCAGTATGGAGGAGGTGAACAGGCTAGGGGTATGCAGAAGATCTGGATATTTAATACCGTACAAATTCAAAATGGCTAAAGCATGTAACTAAGAAGTCTAGACATGAAAACATGTCCTATGCAGTGTGATACCAAGTTAGTGCAAACAATTCTTGATACCTTTACTTTTAATGGCAATGATCTTTCAGGGTTTTTTTTGTTTAGTCTTTTGCTCCATCCCAGTGCCTTCTGTAGCCCACTCCATCAGGCTCGCATGCCAAACTCCTGTACCCACAGGGCAACTTGGTGTTGTGTACTGCCCTTCAAGGACTTGCTGAGCCACTGACTCATCAGGCACACCCCTGAACTACCAATGGCCCAGGTTCATTGGGTGGGAGATGGGCACGAACTGTGCACTGGCAGCTGGGCAGCATAAGGAATTGTACCCAAGGCCATCTTCTGGTGCTGTGTGCAGCCATTTTCTACTGTTCTGGGGCTTCCCCCACCTCCCTTCTCCCTCTTCCATGTAGCCATGGCAGCATCCAGGGGTTGGGGCATTCGGTAGCATGTGGTCACCCACGCAGTCAAGAATGACTGCTAAGCTGCCACCAGGAGCCACTAGTGCAACAGCACACAGAAACCCACCCCCTGGAAGGGAAGTGTCCAAGGGATGCTCTGAGCTCCCTCCATGCCAACCACCACTCCTGACATCTGGGATTGGGGCACAGTCCCAGATTGCAAGCGTGCCAGAATGATGCCCCATCACTCACACTCCAGATCTTTGGTTCTCTACTGTGTAGTTATCTGCTAAATAAATTCTGAAGATAGGATGATTCTTATCTATTTATGCCTTTCAAACTGGAGGATGTGACAATGCAATTCAAGAGCTCAACTTCAACCATGCAGTTTTCAAAAGGTAACACTCATAGTGCAGCACATAAAAACATCAGTCATGCTTCATGTGATATTCAGTTCTTTTTAAAGGGATTTATTCTGATGCAAACTCAAACGTTAAGCTTTGTTGTCCACATCACAGGTTAACAGCCTGCCTGGGCACAGCCTTCAGTGTGCTCAGTCTCTCAACTACGCAAACTGCAGCCATGGCAGCGGGATGATAAATATGGGACTATTGCTTGTTTGGTCAGCTAATTATAGACCTGTTGCTTGTAGTTATTTTTCCTACTACAGCACATCTAATATCCTGATAAGTGAATGTATTGGCGCTACCTACAAACTGCACTCTGTAGCCAATCTGTTCATTTGATGGATTGAGAATACTGAATACTGTGTCCAGGCAGGCTGTTAACCTACACCGCTGACAACAGGATTTAAGGTTTGACTTTTTATCAAAATACATCCATTTAAAAAGATTGAAACTCACATAATGCATGACTAAAGTGTTTGTAACTGCTGCACATTGAGTACTGCCTTTTGAAAATTGTATGCTTGAAGTTTTGAATTAAAATGGGACACCTTCTGGGTCAAGAATTGTTAAAGTCGCATGCTGTAGCCATTCTGACCTTGTGCAATACTACAGTATATATCAAGAGCACAACAGCACTATATACCTGTTAGACTGTGGTAAAAAGTTGCATTATGGTATGGGCTCACATTTAATACAAGGGACCTTGTTCAATATATCCAAACACCCTCGCTCCAAAAGAAAGCTCAGTAAATATCATTCAGAACTGAGTGATACTACTACTTCTACCAACAAAAATCAGTCACCAACTTAGCTCAAAAAATTGGAGCACATAAAGCATAAATAGAGTTTACATTTTATTTAATTACTTTCAAATAAAGATATTCTGAATCCAGATGAGCAGAACCAGAAATTAACAGGAGTATCAGACTTGTTGCTTTTTGCTAAATAACATTCACAGCAGTCACAGGTAAGCAAAAGATTTAAAAGGCACTTACAACTTCACATGAAGCATACAGTATTTGCCGACACATTACTGTTCGTGTTCTGGTCATGGTTATAGCTGTAGCTGTTGTTGTTGCATTGTAAAAAACTTGGCCAAACAGCAAAGTCAGTTAAGAACTGCCAAAATGAAGCTAATGCTGCTAGAAATTCTAAGTGCAGAGCTGGTGGAAAAATCAGCTGGCACTTTGTGATATAAGAATCCCTTTATCAGGGTGATACAATGAAGTATAAACTCTACCTACCTTGTTCAGTATACCCTGCTCAGTCCGCAGTGACTTGTTTAATATTGTGAACCATATTTAATCCTTAAACTGCCAATAGAATTAGAACATATAGGGATTCTGAATTGATATATCAGTCCATGGCGCAGCAAGGGTTAATAACTAGAGGTAATCTGGTACTATTTATGAATTAGGTTAATAAAGGGGCCATGCAATAATTAGGAATTGGAACAGAGGTGCAATCAGGAATTTTGAATTTCTTAAGCAGGAATGTGCAATTTGAAAATGTGCAATCTTTTCACTAGCAGCAGATACTAAGTACAAGAGAAACACTGAAACACAGACTCTGTTGACAGAAAAAAGGCTCACTGGCTCCTTGTGTCTGTCCACATATCCCTTTTGATTGGATGTCTGAGTTCTAATAGAGCTGTACAAGATACATTGACCTTTTTATGCTTATTCAGGGTAATTGATAAAATAATTCAAGTCTGATGAGACATAACTTCCGTATGTATGACAGAAAGTTTACTCAGATGGCTATGAATTGACTGAGTGGCCATTTCTTCAAAGTGAGACATTTCAGTTGAAATATAGCTATCATATATGAATAAACAGACCAGCACTGCTTGTTTTTCAATAAAAAATATTTTAACAATAATGTTTATTTCAGTGTTATGTGCACTCCTGCATTTGATATTTGACCTCCTCCCCATAATACTGCCACTTGGGAGTGACCACTCCAGGAGTAGCCAGTTAATTTGTGCACTGTGAACCAGCATACACTGTTTCTGAGAAACCCTTCCAGCTAAATGTACCTGTATAATCTTCTTCATCCTGCATAGAGATTGCACATAAGAGAGGGCTATCAAGCACTTCACTTATATTTGTTTTGCTGAGATTTATGGTTGTAGAAGTAATCAGACTTGCCTACATAAATCATGTATTTGTTTTTTTTTCTATATTTAAAGAAACTTGTCTACACAAACCATATATTTGTTTTTTTTTAATATTTAAAGAGTCACTGTAGAGTGTAGAGTAAACGATCTGTACATCTAAGGATTGGAATGATTTTTTTTTTTGTATTATATATTTATTGAATTTTGCAAGTAATACTTACAAAACAATCCATACACAGGAGGATAACAATGATGAAATATATCAAGACATTCATTTACCAGGAAAGCATGCAGGACATCTGCCCTCGAGTTACAATTAAAATGATTTAAATCAAGATTTGACACATTGCAGTAGAACTATAGAACTGGGTCTGCCACATCTGGGAATGAATTGTTAAGCCTTCATTCAATCACCTTTCGAGAATCAGGTTTTCCCATATGAGAAATGGTGGGAGTGGGGAGTAGGATGCAAACTGATGGTGATTTGGTGTGTACTGGGAGGGAGTCGCTTCTGTCTGAAGCAGTGATGAGGTGTGCGTGGTGGAGACAGGCTAACTTTGTGTGGCAGGTGATCTCTATGGGTTGCTGGGAGACAACACAGAGAGAAGAGCATATCCAAGTAGAGAATGTTGGGTCAGACTGGATGGACTGTTCAGGTCCGTTCTTGTCCATCACTTTTCTATGTTTACTTTATTTTAAAATGTTAGTAACTGGAAAATAACCCTAGTGTGTATGTAAAGAGAGACAATTTCAAACTGCTGGTGATCTGTTGGGGGGGGGTGGCATGATGCAATCTGCTAGCAATATGATGCTTTTTAATGGGGTGGCAAGCTTACTGCAACCCCTAGGTGCCATTATCATATGGGCTACTACCTCTGCCTGTGTGGCTATGCACAGGTTTAGGGGCATGAGTTCTAGCAACAGGTGCCTCCACCCGGAGGAATGGTATTGAAGTAGTTTAACTGCTTTGGTATAGCCTTCAGGGTTACTATAAACACCCACCAACCATTCTAGTGAAATAAACAGTAATATCATAGAGCATTTACATCCACTGAGTAACAGTAATAATATGCTTATGTCCCTTGCACTTACCAACAGGGTTGGATCAGCTGCAACTGCTCTGGAGACCTCCTGGAAAATAAGGTCAGTGAAGCAACAATACAATATTACCATTGCAACCCAACTAATAATATGCACACTAGCCAGGTTAAACATGAAACAAGGTACTCTGATTTATTCAGGGAGAGTGAACAAGGGAGGGGTATGACTCTGACAGAATGATTGACCCTTTGATTTAGTCTAGGTTGGTTCAGCATGCACTCTAAGTCCTTTTGGAACAGCCCCACAAACCTGGGTACCCAGTGTGTCATGCAGGCTAGCCTGAAGCATTGCCCCAGGTGGCTGGCATTGCAGCTGCTGTTGTTGGGGCCCTTGGGAAGGAAAACAGTTAACATGAGCACAACACAAATAATTGTAATCTTGAGACAGATGGCTCAGTCAGTTTACAATAACTCAGAACAAAACAATCAGATGGCACACAATGATTTGCAGTTGTTGTTTCAGGGAGCTACCCTGATTTGTACTCACGCTACCCAAACCAGGGTGTAGAACAGGTGAGATGAAGACCTCATGGTGTTGATCTGGTGGTCCAGAGGAAGCAGGGCCTACACGACTCACTTCCTGGTGGTTGCTACCTGTTCAATGGTGTTGAACAGGGGGACGAATCCCCAAATGGGTCTTCTGCCAAGATGATCTCTGAACTGGGAGCAGTGGCTTAGGCCAAGATGGCAAGGCCCAAGCAGGATGGACAGTTCTGAAAGACTTTGTGATCTTTTGCTAGAAAAGCCTCCAGCGGGCATAACAGAATTCACCGTGGGGAACCAAATCACAACCCACGAAACACATTCAGCACACTTAAGTCAGTTATTTCTTCTAAGCCACAGTTTGGATACAGTCCAGTTGCTAATTACAGCTTTATTGCACAAATCTTTTTTTCCAAGGCTATTTTCTCTCATCAGACAGGCCAATCACTTCTGTAGCAAGTCTTCAGTCCAAAACCTCAGTCACCACAACAATTCTATTCTTTCTTCCACTGCCAAAGTACGCCGGCAAACAGGAAGATCCGATTACTGCACTTGCAGCTCAAAGGCAGGAGAACATGGCAAGCAGGCCAGCAGAGCTTTCCCACTGATTTCTCCAATGCTCCTACTAGGAGCAGCTGCTCGACAGCTCGAGCTGTACACTCATCAACCTCCAACTCTTAACTGACTACTGCTTCAGGCAGTTCTGGGGATTTCCTGGTAATCCACAAGGTTTGGCTGACTGAGAAAACTGTCAGTCACAGGAAGAGCTCTCCCTTCAGGTCCATTTAGGTGTCAAACACTTAAAACTACAAAAACTACAGAATTTTCATCCCACAAGACCTCTGGGGACAGTCTCCATTTTAAATCCCCAGAGGTTTGATTGGTCCAACACTGGAAGTCCAGAACCAAAATGGTGGCTCCTATTCAAAAGGCTCAAGCTGCAATTGAAAGCAGGTTAGACAAACTCCTCTATCATGATTATTATAACAGATAAACAGTAAATAGTCACATTTCCTGACAGGGCTCCCTCTACACATATAGCGACTGTAGAATGATGCCATATAACAGATGGTCTGGCTGGTCACAAGCCTTAATAACTCACACCCAGCCTAAGCTAATTTCCAAACACAGACTAGGCACTCTCTTAAAGAGACAGGCGCGGAGACTTGCTAATGCACTCTCATGCAGACACATAGAACTACTGTGGACAGGACACCAGCCTGACAGTCAGCATTTAGGAGCCCAGGAAGACATTATAGTAAATCCCAATTTGTAGGGGGGTTACATTGCCATAGCTATCAAGTGTGTGGGAGGAGACATGCTAACTCTGTGCTACTGGTGATCTGCAATGTGTGTAAAGGGGGTCAGAGACAAATTGTTGGTAAAAGCATGAATTTAATTCTGCAATAATGGAAATATCAGGGATGGCAGATTTCTTGAATACTCCCTGAGTACTCGTACTGCAAGCAGGACTCAGGTACTTGGTGAGTACTTGGTACTGGGTATAATAATATTTAAACAAAAACAAATCTTCTAGCCTTCTTCAGGTGGTCATGACTTGATCCAGGGCCAGCCCCTACCCATATTAATTATTTACCACCCACCAGCACCTTTCCTAACCTCCACACAAGTTTTTTTAAATAAAATTAATTCCTGGCAGGCATTGTGCCAGGAGCCAATGGTGTCACTTTAACAGAATCCCCCCCTGTCTAACACAACCCCACTACCCCCCCCCCCAAACATTGGTGCTTAGATAAATAAGCATCTCTTCTGACTCACAATCCTTGATTTCAGGGAGGGGAACACTACTCAGACAATCTAGATTAGTTAGCCAACCCCCCATTAAAACATCGAATCCCTTTAAGTACCTTTAGTCATCGACTGTAACTAAAAGACACGGCATGCAACCAGGAAGGTGGAGCAGAATGATGAGCATTATAAATGATACAAAGCAGACTATGAAAGCATGTAGAAATAATTGATTTCATTAAATATATTAATACACACTAGCAAACATGCCTGGTCATTCGTGTCAGTCTATTCTGCCAACTTGTGCTTCAGCAGAACAAACTAAACTGCTAGTCATACAGAACAATTTGTTAATAGTCACATGAAGCCAGCAATATCATTTGCTTAATATACAGCATCTACTGTATGTTGCTTAACTGAGAGAACTGTTTTTATTCTTTGGTTACCAGATAAGGCCCACTAGGCGTTAGTGCCTGTTTTCATGGGCAACCCCAAGCACTTGGGAGGCTATGTGACTTGCTCAGAGACACACAGTGTGCAAGAGGAGGGTGTGGGAATTGAACCCAGGTGTGCTGGATGTACCAATCCCATTCACATCTCATTACTCCAACCTCTAGGCTATACTGCCTAATACTATGCTATGCAAACTATACTAAATATGCATAATAATACTACTATACTAAATTAGGGATGGTCCTTCCATGTGATACATTGAACTAAGCTTTCATTTTTGATGTTTCCTAGTGTATTGCAATGCACATTAATACAGATTTTACAATGAGTAATCAGTAATAGACAACAAGGTTATGAAGAATGCAGTGCTTGCCACCTGTCAGCCAATTTATACTAATTACTGTTCTTCACTATATTTCATTGACTATAAGCTGCCTTCAAAGAGCTCCGCCTCAGATAGAAGCCACATGTCATAATGAATACTTAAAATAAAGACCACCCTCATATATGAGCTGCAACTTCTAATGAAGGTTAAATGCATGTCCCATAGTGCACTGTAGGTGAACATTTCTGTGATTTTTTCCCTTGCAAAGATGACTATTATTGTATTTAATTTTTACATTTATGATCTTCATTCATTTTGTTATGAAGTAAACCAGTTATAATATACTTGATCAAATTCAGGATGTGTGATATTTTACTAATCCCACTTAAAAATGCAAATTTTCAGTACAAGCCGCCCTCAAATACAAACTGTCCCCAAATACAAAACCACCAGTCAAAATACAAAACTTTAATTGAAGCGGCTTCCATTCAATGAAATAGGTATGTCGAATTCACACTTGCTGATGTGCTGCATTTTTTTATCACAGCCGTCTCTCACTGGAAAATATAGGTGATATGTCGATGAACTATAATATTCAGTACTGATGTCATTTTTAATGTTTTTATTAAATACGTTTTGAACTGTTCATTCAAAGCACATTTTAAAACAGATTAAAATCTAGTTAATTTTTCTGCACACTGTTTACACACTGTTTAGTGTGTTTAGGGAAAACACACTGTGATCTATAAACGACACATAGATTGTGTTAAATGTAAGACAACACAGTGGAGTGTTTGCTGAGTAATGCAATGAAGCGCTGTTTCTACCATATCTGTTATTATTGAGTTTTAAAATTTTAATGCAGTCTGGTGTTAAATATAGCACCCTTATGTGACAGATTTACACTCAAAATGTGCTGATTTAACACATTTGTGTGTTGATGATTGCACACTCATATGGCATGTTTTAACACTTTAGTGTGCTAAGTTCATTGCACACTTCTGCAATATGTTTACTGTTCCTCATCACACTGTGCATTGAAATTTTAACACAATAAAGTGTTTTCTTAGTACAGCAGTAACACATAAAGGGCCAGATGTTCAAAGCTTTGCTCCAGACAAAAGAACGTTTGGGTGGGTTTAGCGTGGGATTAGCGCGGGTTTGCTATATTAAAAAGGCCAAATAACGCACGCAAACCGCATTAGTACCGGGCAAACCATAATGATATGCTAGGGGCAAAGTGAACATGAATACAGGCGCAATGAGATATTCAGTGACTAGCACCTCAATAAGGTGTTTAGCATGACTTAGCATGACTCACAGCATGGTACAAATTACCGCCCAGGAAAAGCTGGTCTTTACCCTGGGCAAACAGCTTTTCATGTCAGTGGTGCATTGCGTGGGATTTGCACGGCTTGCATGACCCTAACATAGGAGTATGACACTTAGAAAATGCCAGACATGGAGGACACATGCTGCTCACTGATGGCACCACCATGATACCAGCAGCTGCCACCAGTCCCAGCCAGCACAGACAGTAAGGGGTGATCCGGCTCACAGGGGACAGCATGGTAGTGTGGCCACATAGCACACACCTGCAGACCAAGTCTGTGGTGCCTAACAGATGCCAGCACACACATATAGCACTGTGGGCATGGTAGCCAGTGGGGGAGGGTGTACAGGTGGCCAGACCTCACCTCAGGACAGGTGTGGCCACAAGGCTGGGACACATCACTCAGTGCACATGGGCCAGTAGTGGGAATATGCCACCACCTGTGTGCCTGTTGGATCTTACATGCCCCCCCAGCCACCTACCACACTACTGTACAGATGCCACAGCATACACAGCCGGCAATGTACATGACACTGTGTGCATCTCATGCCACAGGTGCAGTATCTGTGGATCACACAACAGTGTAATAGTACTGTCCACTGTCAGTAATTACCTGTAAGCTGGGCCTGTCACTGTGTACAGTGCAGTGGTCATCACCGCCTTACATACAATAGACATTGCTGTGTCCCTCACACTACCAGCCCCCTTGCTACTGTAGTGTCTGCTGTGCATTGTCACATGACCTACAGTGTGACAGTTGCATGCAGCACCACCACCACCTGTGCCTATGCTGTGTTGTCCCCTGGGGTATGATATGCTATGCTCTGCTGTACTGTTTACATGAAGCCTGCAGCTATCATCATGCACTGCCTGACTGACCTACAGGTGGAGCTGTGGTCAGACCTGGCCAGCCCCTGTACCTCCAGACTGACCTACAGGTGGAGCTGTGGGACCCTGCAGTAACACTGTGCAATCTGCATGCAAATCAGAGCATAATGAGATGCTAATGTGGCTGTTTTCCCAGAGGCTATCTAAGTAGGCTCATTTGCATGTCACTTTGAATATGGCAAAGTTTAGCCCCGAGCTAACGTGTTTGCACTGGGCAAACCATTTAGCTCTGCACTAAATCCACGCTAATGTGTTAGCGTGGCGCTAACGGTTCGGGGATTATTTTACAGTTTTGATCACTGTTCTTTTCTATCTGCTGCTGCCTGCAGCTGTTCTGGATCCACGCATTTGCTGGCACACACACATTGACCACATAGTTCCTCTCTACCTCCCTCACATCGCTGTGCAGTGTGTTGTTATTGTGGTTTGCACTTCCTGGTTGCTATATTCAGTGCTGTCAAATTCCAGGGCTACGGTTGCTCTGTACTCCCAGCCTAGTTTGCGTGGCTTCTTTCCCATGCTATATTCAGAGGCTGTTTGCCCCGGGCTATTCCTCTTGAATATAGCTTGCTTTGTGCTCTGGGCTATGTTGCCCACCAGGCAGTGTTATCTTAGCCCAGGGGCAAAGTTTTGAATATCTGGCCCATAATGTATTGATTTAACACCAGTGTGTGTTGTGTGCCATTAACCTGTGTGCTAGTCAACAACACAGTAGTGTGTCATTTTATTCTACACTTCATAACAAATACATTAGACAGTGTGTTAATTCTATGTACACCAATGTGTCATAAATTACATATAAACTGGATGTATTATACAGAAAACGTGTACTAAGGACATTGTGGTGTTTTTACTTATTGTCTGACAATGAACTGTGCAATTCATTTTCTGACAGTAAAATAATACAAGTAAAAGAATACAAGTTTCTAGGGCCTCCTAGTTGTGTATCTTATGGTGCAAGAAACATCAATCATGAGGTTTGGGTGAAAGGACCATGAAACTGAGTGGTTCTTTATGCTCCAGTCTCACAAAAGGTGTCTCTCAAACCTAAAAGACACCCCTCAGAGGCCAAATTTAACTTATAAATCACTCAAGAGTAGCTTGAGTGATTTATAATAGGTGTTGTCATTTTTTTTAATCGGGTCATGCTGTTCTCCCATGGCACTTAAGTGGAGTGCTCAACTCTAACGTTCCTGCATGACAGCAAACTGTACATGGGATAAGATGTACAATGACCATACACACTGATTGTCTGAAATCACATTAGTGATTTATAATAAGAGGTAGGAACTCATCAGTAACACAGAGGATAATGTATGGTCCTCTATCGGTAACCGGTCTGTTAACTATCGAGAGGTTGCCAGGGCAACCGTGTAAACCTCGAGAGCGAAGCTTGAGGTTCGTCGCCTGGCAACCTCGGGATGATTAACAGATGACGACTTACCGATAGAGGGACCAATGCATGATATTTTATAGTGTATGGTCCCATATAAAAGTAAAACGGCTGTTAACTTTTGAAAATAGTCACCGCTGCGGCCGTTCAGTTCTTCCCTAACCGCTGCATTCATCCATGGAAACGCTGTTTAAAAACAAAATGGCGCGCAAAGCGCTGAACCGATCGCTGGTATTAACTTCGATGTGACAGAGCATCCATAGGTTAACAACATTGCTACATCACATCGATAGGTTAACAACCTTAGGAAATGATGATTTCCTAAGGTTAACAGCATTCTACCATACATTATAAGCCTTTAATTTCATCTACAGAGTCTGGTGACATTATAGTCCCCGAGATCAATGCTCAAGTGGTTTATGCTGCCCCCAGAATCCATAGATGGAATCATGAGCCTATTGCTGGTTTCCTGACTGTTGGTTTTTTTTTATTATATGTAAGACTGTTGTGGTGATGTCCGCATTTAATAAACCTTTATACAAATGTTGAGGAATATGAAAAATATTAGCATATGACAACAGAGGTGTTTCAAGCATTGTTTTTTTACACATTTTTGTTTGTTGCAGTCAGCTCAGATACGTCATGTATAAAACATGCATCATAAAAAGGTTATGTATAGTAATTAAAACCCATCTATATGCACTTGTGCACAACTCAAGAGCCATACTTTATGAATTGCAAATTAATACATTGATATAGTTTGACGTTATCAACATCATGCTATAGATGTGCTATTTGAATAAATGGCTTGTTGCCAACTACACATTTGATCTTACTGCTCTCAGTCTGACACCTGCCTGCAATTTTACTGCCCCTGTTCCAATGACTTTAAAGATGAACAACCTTGCTCATTTTTTAAAAATTCCCCAGACCATACTTGAAACTTATCTGTCTGATGGAAACTATCTAGTTGTCCTCCTTACAGAATTTTTAGGTTGTAATGTTTTGGAATGGAAAAGATCACAAGTAGTAACTGCAGCCTGGGTGTTTTAAGTTGGTTGTTCTGAAGATCAGCTATAGTTAAAGGAATGTTGCAAGATAATTTAACAAAAACTAGGGGTTTTGAAAGCCATTTATGCTTACTTTAACCTACTGTGCATCATTGTAGGTACTGAATTAATATTTATTTTGAGCCCCCTTTGAGAGGGAAGGGATCATAAAGTGGCCCAAGCAAGCAGGCAGCTAATCCCTTCCACTTCCTTGTTTGACGGTGATTGGACATTTTGTAACATCTAATCAGGGAGAGTGCATGGGTGTGTACAATGTAAGTCTATGGGGCTATTTTAAATGGCTTAATTATATGTTACCACAACTTCACATACATACTAACATACTAAAATGCCAGCAGAGTAGGCCTAATGGTCTTTCATGTCTGCTTGCTAGTCAGCCCCCATACTAGGTACCAACTTTGCTGTCTCCCCCCCACCACCACCACCTTGGAATTCTCTATACCCAGTCCAAGATATTCCCCTTGTATTGGACTTCATCAGCTCAACCCTCCCCTTATACCTGTCCCAGCCCCTCTTGAACACCTTCACAGTCTCTGCCTCCACCAGTCCCCTGGGCAGCACATTCCATGGTTCCACCACCCTCTCAGTGAAGTAGCACCTCCTCATTTCCCCCTGAGTCTCCCCCCTCTAGCTTCCACCAGTGCCATTTAGTTGCCCCCCTCTTTCCTTTGGAACACCTCAACTGAGCTTCCCCTATTTATCCCCTTCATGTACTTAAAGACCTCTATCCTGTCCCCCCGTCCCTCCTCCTCTCCTCCAGCTTGTACATGTGAGCTCCTCTAGCCTCTCCCTGTAGGTTCTTTCCCCCAAGCCCCAGATTATTTTGGTTGCCCTCCTCTGGACCCTCTCCAGGAGTGCAATGTCTCTTTTTAAGTGTGGCCTCCAAAACTGCACACAGTACTCGAGGTGCAGCCTAACCAAGCAGTTATACAGATGGAGGATCACTTCCCTCCTTCTGGAGGTAATCCCCCTAGCAATGCATCCCAGCATCTTATTGGCTTTGGCCACTGCCCTCCTACAAGTCTCAGAGTTGTTCATTTTGACATACACCCCATCCCCAGGTCTCTCTTGCCCATCGAGACTTCTAGCGTTTCTCCCCCGAGGTATACACTTGGTCCGGGTTTCTGGAGCCCAGGTGTAGAACCCTGCATTTTTCTGCATTGAACTTCAGCCTCCACTTCCTCAACCACCTCTCCAAAGCCTCCAGGTCCTCCTGGAGGGCCACCCTGTCCTCCTCCCCATCCACCATCACTTCCAGCTTCAAATCATCCACAAAGAGACTCATTTCACTCCTGTTACCCTTCCTCATGTCAGAGACATACAGTGGCGTGAAAAAGTATTTGCCCCCTTCCTGATTTTCTCTATTATTGCATATTTGTCACACTGGATGTTTTCAGGTCTTTAGACAAAATATAATATTAGATAAAGGGAACCTGAGTGAACAAATAACACTTTTTTTTTTTACTTATTTCATTTTATTTAATGAAAAAAGTTAACCAACACCAACTGGCACTTGTGAAAAAGTAATTGCCTAGTTAAATCAACCCAATTAAAAGGATAATTAGGGTCAGCTGATTGAACACAGCCAGGCTTGATTACAGCCAGTCCTGCTCAATATAAACCTCACTTATTTTGGCCCTTACCATCAGAGTCACGTTGCCAGCACAAGATTCAACCAGCACATTATGCCATGATCAAAGGAAGTTCCTGAAAAGATCAGAAAAAATGTGTTGCCCTCTTCAGTCTGGAAAGGGTTACAGCTTATTTCTAAGGCTCTGGGACTCCATCAGACCACAGTGAGAGCCATAATCTCAAATGGAGAACTTGGAACAGTAGTGAATCTTCCCAGGGTAGGCGGCTGCAAAAATACTCTAAGGGCACAGCGTAAAATCATCCAGGAAGTCTCAAAGGATCCTAAAACAACATCCAAAGAACTGCAGGCTTCTCTTGCCTCAGCTAAGGTCAGTGTTCATGACTCCACAATCAGAAAGAGACTGGGCAAAATGGGCTTCTATGTGAGAGTAGCAAGGCAGAAACCACTGCTACAAGAAGAACATAATGTTCGTCTCTCATTTGCCAAGAAGCACCTGGATGATCCACAAGCCTTTGGGAAAATGTTCTATGGACAGATGAGTCCAAAGTGGAACTTTTGGACGACATGGATCCCATAATGTCTCGCCGTAAAGCAAACACAGCATTCCACAGTAAGAACACCATACCAACAGTCAAACATGGTGGTGGTAGTGTGATGGTGGGGATGCTTGCTCCTAAGGACCTGGATGACTTGCCAAAATTAAAGGAACCATGAATTCTGCTCTGTACCAGAAAATTCTTAAGGAGAATGTCCGGTCATCCTTCCGTCAGCTGAAGCTGAAGCGAGTTGGGTCATGCAGCAAGACAATGATACAAAACACAAAAGCAAGTCCACATCAGAATGGCTAAAAAGAAGTAAAATTAAAGTTTTGAGTGGCCTAGTCAAAGTTCAGATTTAAACCAATAGAGATGCTGTGGTAGGACTCGAAACGCAGCAGTTCATGTCGAAACCTACCAAATGTTACTGAATTAAAGCAGTTCTGCAAGGAAGAGTGAGTTAAAATTCCTCCACAGCGATGTGAAAGACTGATATTGAATTATAGGAAGTGTTTGGTTGCAGTCATTGCAGCTAAATGTAGCGTAATCCAGTTATTAAGTGTAAGGGGGCAATTATTTTTCACACAGTGCCAGTTGGTGTTGGTTAACTTTTTTCATTAAATAGGTGAAATAAAAAAATAAAAAACAAGTGTTATTTGTTCACTCAGGTTCCCTTTATCTAATATTACATTTTCTCTAAAGATCTGAAAACATCCAGTGTGACAAATATGCAATAATAGAGAAAATCAGGAAGGGGCCAAATACTTTTTCACGCCACTGTAGGCGTTAAACAGAAGGGGCCCTAGGATTGATCCCTGAGGGACCACACTAATGACCCTCCTTGGAGATGAGACTAGCCCACCAACCACTACCCTCTGAGTATGCTCCGAGAGCCATTTTCCTATTCATCTGATCATCCACTTCACCACCCCCATTTCCCCAATTTACCCAGCAGGCCACCATGAGGTACAGAGTCAAATGTCTTGCTGAAGTCAAGAAAGAGGACATCCACCAGCCTGTACTGGTCCAGGGCACTCATCACCCAATCATAGAACTCCACAAAGTTTGTCTGATACTATTTTCCCAGGATGAAGCCATGCTGTCTATCCTCCAGGTACCCTAATTTCTCCAGTACCCCCCCAGCCTTTCCTTGATAATACCCTCCATCACCTTGCCCACCACTGACATCGGACTGACAGGCCGGTAGTTCCCTGCCTCTTCTCTTGATCCTCCCTTGTGGATAGGCATGATATGGGTCACCCTCCAGTCCTGAGGTACCCACCCCGTCTTCAGAGAGATGTTGAAAAGCTCTGCTGAGGGGGGTCATCAGGACATTCACCAGTTCCTTCAGCACCCTGGGATGTATTTCATCCGGCCCTGGTGCTTTCTCCATCCTAAGGGATCTGAGAGCTTCCCTCACTCTCTCTACTGGGATTTCCACCTCCACATACTCCCCCTTGGCCCCCTGATCTGCTTTCTCCCCTCCTGATGGTGCTGTCCCCCCTCCTTAGACCCGTCAGGGCTTCTGATCTGTAAGGGTCCCACCCCCTCTGCAGTTACACCATCTCCTCCCCTGAATGACACAGCCCCTTCCCCCCATCCTCCCTGGTAAAATCTGAGGCAAAGTACTCATTCAGTACCTCGGCCTGCTCCCCTGCGTCCTGTGCCCATCCCTCCCCTGTCCTAATCCTGCTAATCTGCTCACTCACTTTCCTTTCTACCCCAATGTTCCTGAAGAACTCCTTGTTTCCCCTCCTGATTTCCCTGGCCAAGTTTTGCTCCTTCCTCGCCTTAGCCGATCTCACCACCCTAGTGACCCTCCTGACTATCAACTCATAATTTCCCTGATCCCTTTCGCTCCTTGAGCGTCTGAAGTGCCTATGGGCTGCCTTCTTTTTCCTCACCACCTCCTGAACCTCCTGAGTCCACCAATAGGGTTTTCTGGCCTTACTGAATTTGTGACTCACTCTTGCACAGGACTAGGTAGCCTCCTGCACCCTCCCCCAATGATCTCCCACCTACTGTCAGCATCCATGTCTGGTCTTATCTCGTCCAAATGACCCTTGAGGATCCTTCCCTTCCCCTGAAATCTGCACCCCTAAAGTCAATTACCACCGTCTTTGTGTGGCCTTCCTCCTCCTCAGATCCAGGAAAAACCAGACTGTGACATTATCACTTCCCACCAAAGGGTCCCTCACCTCCAGGCCCCTAACCTGGTCACTGTCCTCCAGGACTACGTCCAGTATCCAGGCCTCCCTAGTCGGCTCCCCCACCTGTTGTGTTAGGAATGTGTCGTGGAAGACATCCAGCAATCTCTGCTCCTTGGCCACTGAGGAAGTTATAGTCCTCCAGTCTGTCCCTAGCATGTTTAAGTCACCCATCGCCACTACCCTTTCCTTGCCCAGTCTGCAGTGTCCCATAACATTTGCCACCAAACTCTCCTCCAGGTTCTCCGCCAGTGCCGGGGGCCTGTATACCACTCCTATTTTTACTCTCTGACCTCCTGCATTTGCAGGGTGACACAAATCACCTCCATGCTCCCCTCCACCTCCTCAACCCCTCCTGTACCAATGCCATTTTTGACTATCAGTTCTACCCCCCCTTCCCTCACCCCTGTCCTTCCTGAACATAGTGTAGCCTTCCAGATTTAGGTCCCAGTCATACCCTTAGGTGACCCAGGTCTCAGTGACAGCTGCCACATCCACTGCCCCCTCAGCTAGCATCACCTGGAGCTCAGACATCTTATTTTCCAAACTCCTGGCATTGATCAGGACCACCCTCCACCCCTTTCCTCCCCTCCCATTCTGCCCCTTTGTGCTTCTGTGTGGCCACATGCTCCCCCCCCGCACCCTTCCTATTGGCCTTTTTCCATATCCCTCCAGCCCTTTAGGGGATGGATACTGAGACCTCTTTATCAGACCTCCTGCAACAGCCTCTTCTTCCGTCCCTCCCCTTCATAAGTTTTAACCTCTATTTTCAGCTAAGGATTTCTCCAAACTGAGGTGAAGCCTGTCCCTAGCGTACAGCCCCTTATCCTCCCAGACTGCACTCCAGTCCCACACCAGCCCATACCCCCTAGACTCACACTACTCCCTAAGCCACTGATTCACCACCCTAGTTTTCTGCTTGTTCTCCCCACTAGCCCTCGGCACTGGCAGGATTTCTGAGAAGGAGATCAAGCATTCTGTGGAATGGCAAACCCTGGCTAGCTCCCAAAACCTTGCCTGTATCTCTAGTTCATTATTCCCCTCCATGTAATTTTACCCAGGTGCTCCAGTATGTCCGGGGAACCTCCACATTCCATTGCTAGTGAATATACTTTGTGCTTGGCCTTGTGCACTGTCAAGCCAGGGAAACATTTGGTTCTAACCGAACAGGCTTTACCACCCCCCTGCCCCTTCCATTTGATACCCCTGCATGGAATCCCCCAACAGGAGCACTCTAGCCTCCCCCTTGCCTCCATGCTCACCCTCCAGGTTTCCCCTTCTTCCATGCCCCTCCTCGTCCTTTTTCCAACCCGTCCCCCCAGCCAGCTCCTCGTACCTCTCACCACTCAGGTGTCATATGTTGCCTTCTCCCTACTGACACTGGCCGTCCCCTCTCCTCTGATCCTTAGCATCCCCCATCCCAAGAATCCTTTTTTGCATCACTAGCCCCCCATCCCTGCTCATGACTGGTCCTCTTACCCTATCTGTTGGCCTAGCCTGGCTCTTACTCCCTTCTGCCCCATCTACATTCAACACCTCCCTGCCTGCCATGCCCCCCTGGCCAAACTCTCAGCCTCATTTGCTGCATCCTCCCCTTGTTCACCTGATCCTCCTCCTTGCCCTTCCCCAACCCCCTTCCCCTCAGCCTGTTCTGATTCCCCCATCCCCTGTTTTCTCACACTCCATGCCCACCCTCCCTTTTTGATTTCCGGGCCCTGCCTCATGTCCCTTCCACCCTTCCCCTCCCTATCTGCCCTCATTGTAGCTGCATCCTCCACCCAGCACTCCCCTCCTCTACTACCAGATGTAGAGAGTCGAAATGGTTGCTGAGTCTAATGCCAGTCCCAAAGACTCCCCTACCCGATGCCCTCCATCTCGGTTCCCTCTGTACAACTCCAGATGCCTGCCTGCTTTTTTGGGAATTTCCTCCTTTTGGACCCCCTCTGTCAGGATCCCCATGCGCCCCCCTGCACTTCTCTCCCTATGCCAGTGTCTTTAGTACCTAGTGCAGCTACACAGGTGACCCCTTTCCCATTTCCCACACCCTCTCCATACTTCCACCTCAAATCCCCCAGCTGCCTCCTAATCCCCTCAACCTCCTTTCTGAGTTGTGCCAGCTGGTAGCATACTGGGCAACCACTGAATCTCCAAGCCCAGTAAAGTACCATGGCCGCCCCACACCCTGTGCACCCAACCACCCTCCCAAAGATGCCCACTCTAGTGACATGTGATCTCATCCCCCTCATACCAGAGTTTTCTTTAGGACAATAAGCCCTCCAGTAAATGCAAAAATAAATCCCACCGGGTTCCCCAATGATCAGCACTACAGTGTCTACACAATGATCAGCTACAGTAGCTAAATGTTTACTACTAGTCCAGGCCACTCCTATCCCCTGACTCCTCCACCACCTGCTATTTAATAGAGGTCAGGGATGGGGTGGGGAGGTGGGAAACAAGCTAAAAGCAGTCCCTAGTCTCTCTCCCTGCCACTGATGCGGCCCAAAGACTCCCCAGCACCGCTGCTCCCACCGCTAAATGTGGCCCCTGGACTCTCTCCATGCCGCCGATGCGGCCAGAAGACTCCCCAGCTCCACTGCTCCCACCACCGAACATGGCCCCCAGTCACAATTGCAGCTCCTCTACTAAAAGTCAGTGCCGCTAGGCCTGTCCTTATATAGTCCAGTCGTGAGTTCAAAAGTGGTGCTCTGCTCCCAGATTGGTCCGCACTCTGCTCAGTCTGTCCTGGCTGCTCCCACTGCCAAAAGCAGTCCCTGGTCTCTCTCCATACCGCCAATGTGGCCAAAAGACTCCCCAGCTCCACTGCTCCCACCGCCAAATGCAGCCCCTGGTCACAATTATAGCTCCTCTAGCACCACTCAACTAAGGTGATCATTGGTAACAGGGCGGTGGTGTTACTATATACATAAAGTTGCAGTAACATATAGAAATAAGCCTTTTAAAATAACCACCTGGACTTATATGGGGGTGCACCTCAGCACTCTCCAAAATTAGATGTCACAAAACATCTGAGTGCAGGGGTGGAGCTAGCAGACAAGGAAGTAGAAGGGATTGACTGCCTGCTTGCTCAAGTCAATCTACAATCCCTTCCCTCTTGATGGCGGCTAGAAATAAATTTCAGTTTGGTACTATACCTAAAATAATGCACGCTAGGTTAAGGTAAGGAGTCATGGGTTTCAAACCCCCTAGCTTTTTTAAACAAATTATCATACAACATTCCTTTAAGACAATCAAAACCAAAAATTCAAAGGTTAATTTTTGAAGATCACCTCACATTAAGTGACAGTATGTGGGGACCTAGCATGGCATATTAATTTCTACATGATTTACATGTCTTACATTTTCAAGTTTAAAAAAATTGCCAATCATTCACAATAAAAAACGTGGGTAATAGACAATTTAAAAAAAATTGTGCACAGACTCTTTCAGTTGCAAGATGTAATAAATTCTGAAACGTAGCATAAAGGGCTGATGACACAGAGGGCCTGATTTTTAAAAGAGTGGGACTAGCGCAAGGGCCTTGCATCAAGAAGAAATTGTGAAAATGGCTCATTGCAATGCACCTGGTGCCAGTCCCAATTTTGGATGGCACCCTGTGCCACTGGAGGGACTTTCTGCTCCAACTGGGCTTACACCATTCTTGTGAAGGCCCCACCAGTGGCCATGGCAGAAGGGGCCCAGGCCAGGGCAGTGCTACAGTATCCCCTACATTAGAATTTTGAAAGCATCCTCAATGGGTGCATAGACCCTGCAGTTAGACCAGCCCAGAGCTGATCTAATTTGCCATGTACCACTTCTGGAGCCATTGTTGGGAGGGTTGACCCTGTGCCCCCCACAGGGGAGGTGCCTGCACTGCCTCCAATACCTGCCAGGCCAATACTGGAGCAGCCAGTGGTCCATGACAGGTACAAGTCTGCAACCCCCCTCCATGGTGGTGCTGGTGTGTCTGGTCCCTCCATAAGACATGCACTACATGATGGCAGCTGTGCACTTGCCCTGTTGGAGCCATTGCCACCCCCTACTGCACTCTGATCCACCCCCCATGAGTCAGGGCATGCCAATATGACCTGCCAGCCACCGGGGTGACAAGCTGGTGGGTTGCCATTGCTGGCCGCTGCTGCCACAAGCCTGTCCCATGGCTTGCAGCATTTCCTCCATACTGTTTCTGCAGTTCAGCTGTTGGCTTGTGGTAAACTCAGGGACTTTGGTGCCAGGACCCTTTTTTTTCCAGATTCTGGTGCACTGTCCATGGTGCACCCACGTTGGCTAAGGTGACAGTTTAGCTCACAATGCACCGATCTAAGGCACCCTTTTAAAATCGAAACCAATGTCTCATGCATGCAACTAACAGAATGGAGTGCCTGTTTGAGGAGCTAATTTCTGACACTGTGTTAAATTTCTATAAAGTATTGAAAGTAGGATTTACATTTGTATGCTCTGCTCATTATTGCCTAATACAAGCTAAGTGGCTGCTGACTGCTGTACAACTGCCGTAACATAGAAACATAGAATTTGACAGCAGATAAGGACCGCTTGGCCCACCCAGTCTGCCCATTTCCCTACCTACTGGATAAGCTGCAGATCCTAGTTAACCAGCAGCCTACTTCTTCTTACCCCAACCCCCCAGAATTGCCTTATGACTGTCCCATGCATGCTTGAATTCCACCACTGATTTTGACTCCACAACCTCCTCCGGAAGGCCATTCCATGCATCCACAACCATCTTTGTGAAAAAATACTTCCTTAAATTACCTCTGAGCCGCCGCCCCCCCCCATCTTCAAATTTTGCCCTCTTGCCTCGGTGTTTGCGCTCAGAGGTTCTTTGTCTTTTAAATAGTTTTTTATTTTAATGGGTTCACCACAACATATCCAAGACACACTGTCTTAGGGTAGCTGGTCCATTCCACTGGGGTGTCAAACAGACGAGGCATACTGATGAGTCCTGGTAGGACGAAACACGTGTCTATGTCATCTGTTAGCACCCTTTGCAAACAGTGTGAGAGGCCTTTCGGCACCATGCAATTCTGCTTAAAGTTGAACCAGCATAACATTCTGTGGTGATTTACATATGCAGCCCATGATGCTTTGCATTGTGTGGACATGTGTGATTTTGTATTTTCTTGAAACTTGGCTTCCCAGCCAAATGCCCTTTGGGGTAACTCTTGCCTCGGTGTTTGCGCACAGAGGTTCTTTGTCTTTTACATAGTTTTTTTTTATTTTAATGGGTTCACCACAACATATCCAAGACACACTGTCTTAGGGTAGCTGGTCCATTCCACTGGGGTGTCAAACAGATGAGGCATACTAATGAGTCCTGGTAGGATGAAACACGTGTCTATGTCATCTGTTAGCACCCTTTGCAAACTGTGTGAGAGGCCTTTCGGCACCATGCAATTCTGCTTAAAGTTGAACCAGCATAACATTCTGTGGTGATTTGCATATGCAGCCCATGATGCTTTGCATTGTGTGGGCATGTGTAATTTTGTATATATATATTAGGTGTGGGTGCATGAACAGTTAAATAAATTCATTTATTCCCACTTGTGCTAAATAAACGGTGGTTCTAACATTTATTTAATACCTTAATGTCAATCAACCACCATTTATTTAACACCTTGCCATCAATCATTGCCCCCCTCCTGCCACAACTAACTGACTAACTACTACCCCCCAAAAGCATTCTTGTCCATTTCCGGTATCACACTACTTGTACTGACTTCTCAAGACCTCCACACACTCCCCCTACTCCTCAAATAAAGTATACAAAAATATCTTTTTTTTTTTTAAATGTTTCCTCATTTCTCTTCTCCTCCTCATGTAATAAACAATTTATCTCCACTTGAGCAGTTTGACCTCGGACACCTCACTCGTGGTTTATGCCATTCATGAGGTTATCTGAGGTCAAACTGCTCTTGTGCAGATAAATCCTTTATTATACTCATTTCCATTGCATATCCCATATATATATGCACCACAGTCTGACAAGTGTGTTGAATAGTAACATAATAGGTGGGTAATATATCATGAAGTGATACCTTGGGAATAAATTATCATTAGGGCATAGGTTCTGGAATAGCTCATGATGATCCATAATGAGTTGTTTTAATTACATTGCTAAACCTGGTGTCACAACTGGTACAAAGATAATAACATTTCAAACAATCAATCAATCAATCAATCAGTCAATCAATATCTTTATTTTGTCAGGTGGAACACCATTGACACAAGCTCATTTACAAGATGGACCTGGGAACAATACAGTAGCCAGATGGGTCATGACTCATAACCTAAACATATAGTAAGCCTATATAATGACAACATAATCATACAAGGCATACACAGGGCAAGAAAGTACGTGTAATATGTAACAGGCTAAGAGTCACTAGCAAACTATTTACTTAAGCACATAGGAAGGTCAGTGATTCAATACATATAGACACAATTTTAAGCACATTAAGTAAAGATTACATGGAAATTTGCGTAACTTTAAGCAGAAATGCATGGTGCCGAAAGGCCTCTCACACAGTTTGCACAGGGTGCCAACAGAAGACATAGACATGTGTTTTGTCCTACCAGGACTCATCAGTATGCCTCATCTGTTTGACACCCCAGTAGAATGAACCAGCTACCATAAGATGGTCTATCTGGGTTATGCTGTGGTGAACTCAATTAAAACAAAAAACAATTTAAAAGACAAAGAACCTCTGTGCGCAAGCTCTGAGGCAATGGTTAACCCCAAAGGGCATTTGGCCAGGAAGCCAAGTTTGAAAGAAATACAAAATCACACATGCCCCCACAATGCAAAGCATCATGGGCTGCATATGCAAATCACCACATAATATTATGCTGGTTCAGCTTTAAGCAGAAATGAATGGTGCCGAAAGGCCTCTCACACAGTTTACAAAGGGTGTCAACATCAGACATAGATATGTGTTTCGTCCTACCAGGACTCATCAGTGTGCCTCATCTGTTTGACACCCCAGTGGAATGAACCAGCTAGCCTAAGATGGTCTAGCTGGGTTATGTTGTGGTGAACCCAATTAAAACAAAAAACAATTTAAAAGACAAAGAACCTCTGTGCGCAAACACTGAGGCAATGGTTACCTCAAAGGGCATTTGGCCGGGAAGCCAAGTTTCAAAGAAATATATAAATAAATATATATATATATATATATATATATATATATATACATATACAGTATATTACATATCATAGTGGTACGGTAGTGCCACTATAGTTAGGGTTGAGTACCCACTTTAAGGTTAAATCTCAAATTTTGCACCTTAATAACTTTGCCACCATATGACGGACTTGCCTAAAATTTTGCATGCACAGTCTGGTACCACAGATCTCTGGATCTGCCAAGTTGCATTATAGTCAGATGTAGGGTTGCGGAGCTGCAGAGCACAAAAAAATAGAAAAAAAAGTACTTGTTGTGCATTTCTTTGCTCATGCCTACAGGCCGCATGGTTTGCATGTACAGTCCAAAAACTTTAGGGAACATGCAGCTGGGGTCCCCGATGTGCCTTTCAAAAATTTTGTCAAAAAATATTAATTGGTTCAAAAATTACTGAAACAAAACTGAATCCCATTATTGTCTACGGGAAAAGTTGACAACAATTGTGACACTTTTGCAAATGGACATTTTTACTGTCACAAATTACTCTTTTACTTTTGTGAGTCGGCCATTTTGTTTTCAGTTACAGCTCAGAAAAATGCCTGGCATTTAAAATTGGGACCCTCTAGAGTCACAGTTCTTGTTGTGTTCACCTGGTTGAGCCCCAAGGATGCTAGCCATATCTTTTTTGGGGGGTTTAGCCCCCAAGAAATGTTTTCCAATTTTTTTTAAAAAGTACTTTTGCAAAATAGTGTCGCAAATGTGAAAGTTTCATGATTATTTTGTGAAAGTGACATGATGTGAGAAAGTAATTTGCAAAAGTATGGCCAAAACAACAGGAAATCTTTGCCACCCTCCTGCAAAACAACGGTTTGGTTTTGTGGGCTAACATTTGCAGGAAAGAAAGCCAAAACTTCACAGATGTGCCTTTTGGTGATTTGGTGCCAAAATATGACAGGGTTCGAAAGTTACGGCACTCCAAACTTGACAGTTTTTCCCATAGGATAACATTATGGCATTCGCCATGCTTTTCGGCTCCCGTATCTCAAAAACAGTTTGAGATACAGACTTTTTGTTGCAAAATTCTTAGCTCCCAGCAGGGCTAAGTACAAAACTAGCCTGGAAAGTCGCAAATAATATGAAATTACATTTTATTTCTACGTTGTATGGTTCCTGAGATATAAGCAATTTAGTATTCCAAGTGTTCATGTTCTTGTCTTAGGGCCACTATTATGCTCACATTCTTTGTATTCACTGTGGTTCTTGATGCACCTGTTTTGGACATAAAGAGTGTGTGTTAGCATTACTGTTAGTCTTTGCTTTTATGTTTGTGCTTGCGTTTCCATTACTGTTTGCGTTAGCATTTCCATTTGCATCACCGTTAGCATTACCATTTGCATTTGTGTTTGCGTTTGCATTTGCATTACTGTTACCATTTGTGTTACCATTTGCATTACTATTTCCATTTACATTTGCGTTAATGTAACGTTAGCGTTTGCGCCTGAGTTTCCGTGACCGTTTGTGTTACTGTTTCCTTTTGCATCACTGTTAGCGTCACCATTACCGTTTGTATTTCTGTTACCATTTCTGTTACCATTTGCATTTACGCTTCCATTTCCATCACCGTAACCTTTACCATTTGCGTTTCTGTTCATGTTTGCGTTGTCGTTACCGTTATCATTTGCGTTACTGTTACCATTACCATTACTGTTTGCTTTTACGTTTGTGCTTGCATTTCTGTTACCATTTGCATTAACATTTCAATTTGTGTCACCGTTACTGTTACCATTTGCATTTGCACTTGTGTTTGTGTTACCATTACTGTTTGTGTTACCATTTGTGTTTGCATTTCTGTTATCGTAACCATTAATGTTTGCATTTGTGATTGCATTTCCATTAACATTTGTGTTATCATTTCCATTTGTATCACTGTTGGTGTTACCGTTTGCATTTGCATTTGCACTTCTGTTTGCATACCGTTACAGTTTGCTTTTCCATTACCATTTGTGTTGCCATTTGCATTTGCAGTTATGTTTCCACTTCCATTTACATTACCATTTGTGTTACCATTTCCTTTTGTGTCACCGTTGGTGTTACCATTATCATTTGTGTTTGTGCTTCTGTTTGCATTGCCGTTACCATTTGCGTTACTATTTGTGTTTGCATTTGCATTACTGTAATTGTTAGCATTTGAGTTTCTGTCTATGTTTGCATTGGCATTACGTTACTGTTTGTGTTTGCATCGCCATTACTGTTAGTGTTGCCATTTGTGTTACTGTTTCCGTTAACATTTGTGTTTGCATTACCATAACTATTACCGATTATGTTTCCATTCACATTTGCATTGCCATTCTGTTACCATTACCATTTGTGTATGTGTCACTGTGACCATTACTGTTACCGTTTGTGTCTCTGCTACCATTACCACTACTGTTTGCATTTCTCTTGGCATTTCCATGACAGTTACCATTACTGTTAGCATTACCATTTGTGTTTGCATGTGATCTTGCATCAATGTTATCATTACCATTAACGTTAGCATTTGTGTTATCGTTTGCGTTACTGTTACCATTAGTGTTAGTGTATTCATTTCCCCTAGCATTACTGTTACCATTACTGTTAGCATTACTGTTACTGTTGGTGTTACTATTTGCATTACCATTTCCATTTACGTTTGTGTTACTGTAACCATTAGCGTTTGTGTTTGCACTTGAGTTTCCATCACCGTTTGTGTTACTGTTTCCGTTTGCATCACTGTTAGCGTTACCATTACCATTTGCATTTCTGTTACCATTTGCATTTACTTTTCCATTTGCATCACTGTAACCTTTACCGTTTGCATTTCTGTTCACGTTTGCATTGTCATTACTGTTACCGTTTGCGTTATTGTTACCGTTACCATTACTGTTTGCTTTTACGTTTGCACTTGCATTTCTGTTACCATTTGCATTAGCATTTCCATTTGTGTGACCGTTACTGTTACCATTTGCATTAGTACTTGTGTTTGCGTTACCATTACCATTTGTGTTACCATTTGCGTTTGCATTTCTGTTATCGTAACCATTAGCATTTGCATTTGTGCTTGCATTTCCATTACCATTTGTGTTATCATTTCCATTTGTATCACCGTTGGTGTTACCGTTTGCATTTGCGTTTACGCTTCCATTTGCATTACCGTTACCTTTTGCTTTTCCATTACAGTTTGTGTTATCATTTGCGTTTATGTTTCCACTTCCATTAACCTTACCATTTTGTTACCATTTCCTTTTGTGTCACTGTTGGTGTTACACACTTCATTCGTGATTTATGCTTCTATTTGCATTGCCGCTTACCATTTCATGTGCTACATTTGTGTTTGCATTTGTATTACCATAATTGTTAGCATTTCAGTTTCTGTCTACGTTTGCATTGGTGTTACCGTTACTGTTTGCATTTGCATCACCGTTACTGTTAGTGTTGGCATTTGTGTGACTGTTTCCGTTAACATTTGTGTTTGCATTTCCGTAACTGTTACCTATTAGGTTTCCATTCACATTTGCATTGCCATTCTGTTACCATTACCATTTGCATATGTGTCACTGTGACCATTACCATTACCGTTTGCATCTCTGCTACCATTACCATTACTGTTTGCATTTCTCTTTGCATCTCCATGACGGTTACCATTACTGTTAACATTACCATTTACGTTTGCATGTGCTCTTGCATCACTGTTATCATTACCATTAGCATTAGCATTTGTGTTATAGCTTGCGTTACCGTTACCATTAGTGTTAGCGTATTAATTTCCCCTAGCGTTACTGTTACCATTACCATTACTGTTAGCATTACTGTTACCGTTGGTGTTACTGTTGGCATCAACATTACCATTATCATTAGCAACAGCATTACTGTTACCATTAGCATCACTGTTACTGCTCACATTAGTGTTATTGTTATGGTTATTATGCCGAAATAGGCAGAATGGTTGGGCCCCGCGCTCCCACCACCACATAACATTCAATATTTATATTGCAAATTCTCAAAAAGAAGGGAAATTCATGGCAATAAACTCTGTTAATGCATCATAAGTCTTGTTCCACAGTGACAAAAGCAGGGAAATTCAGTGTTAGGGTTCAAAATCCTAACTGAGCATTCCCCCCCACCACCACCACACACACACACACACACACACACACACACACACATAAATGCAAGTAGGAAAAGGACCGAGGCAACACAAGCAATCACACACAACCAGCAGCAGGAAACAAAAATAACATACAACTGTCTAAATCATGAAACCACACTCCCATGCTTCCATCTTCCACACACCAACAGATGTCGGGGTGTGGCATGGCGTCATCAATGCTAACTCTGATCCTGGACATTCCACACTCTGCAAACACATATCACTATGGACAACTGTGCATCTTGGGCCCCACGCTGCCACCAACACATAGCACAGACTACACGTATGCTATTTTGGGGTTTACAGGCCCCAAAACAGGATTTTGGACATTCCCTGAAAATACTTTTACAATTTACTTTTGCAAATGCAAAACTATTGTGCTATGCATTTGCAACACTTTTGTGTTTGTCACAGTATTTTGTGAAAGTATTTTACATGCTTTCACAAATGCTAAAGTGTTGTGTCTTCCATTTGCGACAGTTTCATGTTTGCGAAAGTATTCTGTAAAACTATGCTCCTGATAACTGCACATCTTTGCCATCCTCCTGCACACAAATGGTGGGTCCTTTGGGCTGAAATTTGCAGGGTGGCCAGCCCTGGTCCCACAGATGTGCCTTTTGCTGCTTTGGTGCTAAAATAGTTAAGGATGACAAAGTTACAGTGTTCCAAAACTGAGCAATTTCCCATAGACTAATACTGTGGTGCCCATGACACCTTTCACCACCCATATGTTGAAAATGAAGCAAGGTACCCAGTTTTCACTACTGGCAGCTTGGTTCACCTTTAGGTGAACTAACCTCATGGAACAAGTTTGGAAATACTGGATGATACCTGAAATTGGATTTCTACACTTCCTGCGGTAACACAGGTATATACCTCCTGCTGGTTGTATGTGATTGGTTGTGTTGCATTGGTCCTTCCCCCTACTTGCATACATGTGTGTGCGTAGTGGTGGTGGGGGTGGGGGGGATGTGCAGTTAGGGTTTTGAACCATAACACTGAATTTCCCTGCTTTTGTCGCTGTGGAACAACCCTAACTGATGCACTAATGGAGTTTTTTTGCCATGAATATATAAATATCTATATTATACAGGCATGATAGGGTTGAATAAGCACTTTTATGTTAAACTCAGATTTTTGCACCTTAATAATGTTTCCCCCTTTTAACCTATTTACATGAAATTTGGAAAGCACAGCCTCTGTACAAGGAACTTTTGCTCCTGTAAATTTCATGTAGATGGGTTCCAGGAAGGCAAAGTTACAAAGGTGCAAAAAATTCAAAAGTCTCCATTTTTGAAATTTTTTAAGACTTTTTTTCCCACCTGATAACTAAAAAAAAAATAGGAAGTTTTGAAACCTAAGACTTTCAGGTTTGATAGAGGTTGATCCAAGGTGTTTGCTTTTGTGTTTTTTAGGTCCAGCCATTAAACAGTTTTTTTTAATATTTAATAAAAATGCTCCATTTCTGAGCATGTGCAGTTCAAAAAATCAGTATTCTAGTCATAACTGAATTTTTGTGAAAGCAGCAATTTGCACTATACAACACAGATGTCTTTAGTAAAAGACATCTGTATTGTATAGTGCAACCCCAACTGCTGTTGTCACTCTTAGGTTAGGGACAGGGCTGCTGTCATTGTAGCCCCATCATCTCGACTATGCTGTGCCTTCTCCTGTATCTGCACACTGGGGGCCTCAAGCTCTGATGGCAGTGTATTTATTTATTTATTTAATGATTGATTAATTTTCTGACTCTGAGATACCCACCCCCAGTGTCAGATGCCCCCTGCCCCCCACTGCCTGTTGTTTAATCTAATTCACTTCCCAGCAGAGTGGGACACTGGGGCACCCACCCCAGTGTCCTGGTTTCTAAGGTTTCTAAGGTGGTATGGTGCAAAGGGGGCTCTGAGGCCCATAACTGCACCTTTTCAATTATAATATCCCAAATTTGGTTTTTCAAATAAGAATTTATCAAGAGGTTTTAAAAAAAAAATTGTTGTCCTTACTGGTGACAATTACTAATAGTAAATTATTCCAGGGATTAATGATTCTTTGAGTAAAGTAGTTTGTCCTAGAGACATGAACAAACAGCCCTGTTAATCTGCAATGGGTGACCTCTAGTGCTAAATATATATTTTTTAAACTCAAAACCACTTGAAAAAATAAGTATAGATCATTAATTACATCATACATGTAAATCAAATCACCACGAAGACATCCGAAAGATAAGGGCATCAAATTTAATTTTTCCAAATGATTTGTATGGACATTTGGAGAGTTTTTATTAGGTCCAACATGCATTACCTTACATTTAGATTAATTTAAATGCATACCCCATGTACTGACCTAATTTGAAATGTTATTTAAGTCTTGTTGTAGTACAGATATATTTTTGTCACTATCACATGGTCCACTAAGTTTTACGTCATCTGCACATTTTATTGAGATAGATTTACAATTTTTTTGTCAAATCTGCTATAAATACTAAAAATAGACAGGGGCCTAAAACAGACCCCTGGGGAACACCACTATAAACATTTTGGGATGCAGACAGATGTCCATTAATCAAGACCCTCTGTGTCCTTTGATACAACCAAGTTTTTACCCAAGCGATGATATACTTATTAATATTAGTAACTAATGATTTGAGTATAAGAGAGCCATGAGCCATCACATCAAAAGCTTTACTGAAATTAAAATAGATAATATCCCAAGTGGAGCCCTGATCAATATTTTTACTAACAGATTCATAGAAACATATGAGGTTACTGAGGCACCCTCTGCACTTTTTAAAACCACGTTGCTCAGGGTCAGCATTATTTATTACATAATCTATGAGATCTTTGATTAGACTCTCTAATACTTTACAAACTGATGAAGTTAAACTGATTGGCCAGTAATTTTACCAGTTTGAACGAGAACCTTTTTATATATTGAGATAACATTAGCAGACTTCCATTCTTTTGGCACAAATTGGTAAATCAAGCAATATTCAAAAAATATGCACAGTGGATGAGCTAAAGAAGTGGCCAATAAATATAATAGGTGTCCACAAATGTTGTCAGGTCCTGATGAATATTTGTTTTTTAGTAATATAAGCTAAGCTTCTCACACATCATATCATCTGTTAATTTAACTGGAGATTCATTTGTGACATCCACTATAACATAATTTTGTATTGTTTTATGATTATATACTTCACTAAATTTTTGTTTGAAGATATTAACCATTTCTAATGGGTTATGACAAAGTACTGAATTGTCCAATAAGGGGCCGACCTGGCATGTAGGTTTCTTAAGAGAGTTTACATAAGAATAGAACATCTTACTATTATCTTTACTGGCACTCATTGCAAGATTAATTTTCCAATTCTTTTTCACCCTTCTTATCATAGATTTACACTCCTTTTGGATGGTTAGATAAGAAGACCAGTGCTCGGTTGTTTTAGATTTTAAATAGATAGTGAATTTCTTATCTTTCTGTTTTAATAAATGTTTAATATTTTTTGTAAATCATTTTGGTCTTAATTTTTTTAGCTTACATTTAATGGAAGATGGAATGTATTTATCTCTTAAATCCAGCAATGCGTTTTTGAAAAAATCCCAACTTTCTTCTAATTGTGATGAAGTCATAATATAATCCCAATTAATACCATTTAACACAGATGAAATGCTTACTAAGTCAGCTTTGTTATAATGATAAATAATAGATTTATTACTATTGAAAGTGACTGTTTTAAGAAAAACAGTATTGAACTATGATCACTATTATTAATGGGAGGTAGTATAGAAATATCCTGTATATTTAAATGACTACTATGAAACACTAAATCTAGAGTGTTGTTCCCCATAGTAGGAACTAAAATACATTGTTGGATGTTTAATTGTTTAGAAAACGCTATCATTTTTTTACCTGCACTAGAAAGGGCAAAACCTTTATTCCAGAAAATATCCCCCAAATTAAAGTCCCCCATACACAAAATAGAACCATATTCACAAGCATTTTCAAGCTCAGTAATGATACCTTCTGTGTATGTAATATCCACATTTGGGGGTCTATAACAGACACTCAAAATAATATTTTCTAAGCCAGTTAAGAGTTTAACCCAAACTGATTTGATTTTATGATCAACATCCTTAATTACACTTGATATTTCAACACAGTTATAAACATCTTTAATAAGTAGGGCCACACCTCCACCTATTCTATCAGTTTGATTATGTTTATAAATTTTAAAACCAGGTATTATACAGTCCCAGTCTATGTTATCAGATCCCCTTGTTTCAGTAATTGCAATGATATCAATATTATTTTCTTGAACATGTAAATTAAGCTCATTGCTTTTACTATTTAAACCTCTAGCGTTAAAGTAAAAAAATGAAATGTGTTGTGAGGTGCCGGGTTCAGACTGTATATTATCAGAAATTTTGTTAGGAGAGGGTAGATTAACAAACCTCCCCCCTGTGAAACTAGTTTAAATGCAAATTAATGGCGTGCAAAAATTGCTTCCCCAGGAGGGATGACCCACGTCTGCTAAGATGCAGTCTGTCCCCACTATATAGTGCAACATGATCATTAAATTCTTCCCAATGAGTTATGCACAATATATTTTGAGACATACACCACTTCCTAAGCCAGTCATTATACTGATGTATTTTCAAATTTACATACTGAGAGGCTCTAGGAATAGGGAGAATTTCTGACATAATGATGTCACAGTTTAACTCAGTTAAAATGTTGGTTAGGGCTACAGTATGTTGTTTAACTGTAAACATATCTTCTCCACCAATATTATTTTCTCCAACATGAATAACAACTACGGGATTAACCCCTCTGTCAGAAAGAATGTTTAGGAACATACATGTAATATTTTGTATCCTGGCACCAGAAAAAGAGCAGCACGTCCGATGTTGTTTATCAAGATTACAAATATTTCTATCCAGGTGTTTTACGATAGAATCACCTAAAACAAATACTAGCCTTTTATCATTATATTCTGAAGAGTGGGGAACAGGGTTATTGTTGTTATTAACTGAGGCCATGTCCATAAAATCAATAAGATCACCAAAATTAATTGAAGTGCCATCTATTGATGTAATGGGGTGTGATCGATCAATACATCAGGGGAAGTAGTAAGTGCATTTGGATTTTCGTCCATTAAGTGAAGCAGAGGATCAAATCTATTTTCGATGTTTAATATAAATTTATCTGCTTTTCTGCCTCTTTTGAACGGCTGTGTATTTTGAATTTCATACCAGTTTTCATTTGTAATAATAAGTGGATCATCCTCTCTCATTCTCTTCCTATTACAAGAGTCATATACTAATGGTTAAACAACTGTTGTATTAAAGGGGTACAGCGGTCTGGGGAAAGTCCGTAGGACTAACTGATGTTTCAAATGTTTCAATCATTTTACCACCACTACTTTGTTGCAGTAGCACTTTATTTTGGTGTGCTAAATTCAATTGTGAGGACATTTCATTCTGACTTTTCTCTAATTCACCCTTACGTTCATTAAATAGGGATATGTTCTGAAATAGATTAATCTTTTATGTATACCTGCAAAACAGAAAACCATCTCCAATGTCTTTTTTTATTTTGATTTAAACCTGAAATAAAGAAAGCTGTCCCCCATCATCACTGCCATTCTCCTCCCTCATCCCAACCCTCCCACTGAGTGCCCACCACCCCACCCCATCCTTACCAGATACTTACTTCCAGAGGTCATATGTTGTCATCTTATTTGGACCTTGACATGTCTGCACTCTTCAAAGTGGAACTGTGAACTGAGGAATAAAACTTACTGCCATATAATGTATTTGGCCATTAGGAGCTGGTTGACTATATGGCTCAGCTGTTGTTTAACAAAGGACAGCTGTATCACATAGTGCAACCCATACTGCCATATAATGCATTTGGCAGTTAACAGCTGATTGCACTGTATGACACAGCTGTTATTTAAAAAATGACAGCTTTGTTTTATAGTGCAACTACTGCTGTGTCATGATTTCTTGTCAGGGACAGGGCTACTGTCATTGTAGCCCCACCATCCTGACTGTGCCTAGAAATGCTGGGCCTTGCCGATGACATCATGTTGATGCTTGCAGCCAGGCTCTACTATCCTCACCCCGATTTAGGAGAATGAGCATCTGTTGGAATTTAAGGTTAATATCTCAGTATTATTAATACCGCCCTCTAACTCAACAGTAAGCAACCTTACCCAATACCCATGGGGGCTCACTACCTCTCATAGTCTCCTCAAATACCTGGGTGTCAATTTTTCCTAGGACTTAATAGCTGAAGAACATTAATGACACTCCCCTGCTCACAGACTTAGACAAGGAGTTAGCAAGGTGGCCTCATCTCCACCTATCTCCCTAGGGCAGGGCTGATGCTTTGAACTGTATCTGCACACCAAGGGGCCCCAATACCCAGTGGCAGTGTATTTACTCATTCATATATATCAGTGGGGAACTTTAAGAGGGGATGGGACAGGTACAAGGGCAAGGTACTGGCAAGGGTGTGGGACTCAGAGGGGGAACTTAGGGAGGTGATGTCAGGAGTGAGGAAGGGTGGCATAGGGGGCAACAGTGGTATCTCATCTGTGAAGTGAGCTTGAGCAGACATGATATATCTTCTGGCCTAATTCTGCTGGCATAATCATATGCTCATATGTTCGTATGTATTTATTTGTTATTCTTTATTATTTTTTATCTTTCCCTTTTTTATATGATCTGACACTCCCAACCCCTGGTGTCAGATACCCCCTCCCCCCAGTCCATTGTTTTACTAAAAGTGCCGACAATGGGGTGCCCAGTCCTCGTGTTGGCATGTACACGCTCCAGCAGTGTATACACTGGACACCCACCCCAGTGTTTCTAAATAGGTTTTTGTGTTCAACCCTTCCCTAGAAAAAAAATCCCACAATGTCTTTTTTACCTGAAAAAAGTTAAACAGTCCCTTGTTGTCACTACGCCCACATCCATTCCCTCCCACTGAGCACCCACCACCCCAAACCACTCCTTACCCTATACTTACCACCGGAGGTCATATGATGTAGTCTTCTGTGGACTGAGATATGTCTGCACTCATCAAAGCCAAATCACAAACAGGAATACTGGCAAGTGCTGTATAATGTATTTCAATGGCATTTTGAACTGATGTTGATATCTTCACCATTTTTTGGAATTTTTTCACCAAATCTTCAACATGGCCTTTTTGCGACCCCACCTCATGAATGCTGTCACTGTCATTTTGTTACTCAAACCTGGAAGGTGTCTTCGTGGTCGCTGCATGAAATCAGCTTCCGGGACCAAATAACAAAATTTCTCCACCAGTGTTCATGAGCTGGGTTACCAAAAAGGACATGTTGAAAATGTTATGAAAAAATACCTAAAATTGGTTGAGTTACATGTGTTTGTTGAAAGTTTTCTATGCACGCACATACCTTTGGTAATTTACAGTGTTTTGACTCCAAATTTTCAATATAATCATTTCTCAGATCCTGTCCAAAATATGATTTTGCACCTGTGACATGGAATGGCATTTAGGTATGGGTTTGAAAATGTTCACCTACGAGGTTTATGAGGTGGGGTCATAAGAACACTATGTTGAAAGTTTGGGGTCAAAATATTTAAAAACAAAAACTGTATTAAGGAACTTTGTTTGCAGGGATATCCATTGCACCACTGGGGAATGCACTGCCTTACCATACCAGTGAACTCAGTGAGCCAGTTTACTGGGACAAGGCTGAAGGGAAAGGTGCTGCAGAATGCAACACCAGCCCCAACCATTGGGGTTGTAAAATGTAAAGCACACAAAGATGGGAAATGAAAAACATTAGGGATTTGGGGGCTCTACCATGCCGGTTTGACATTATGTCAACCAGCATTTCACCAATAGGAATCATGCCGACTATAAGTTGTGATCTACATGATTCCCGTGTGTCTTCTGGTCCTGTATTTTTCATCGGGGGGCTTCACCCCTGAGCCCCCATGAGGAGGGCTCTGCTCCGCCTCCCCATCTTTTAGATTCTCAACTCCAGCCAGAGTTGATTTGGGACAGGGGTGCAAGACCATGAGACAGCATGCCCTTGTCTCAGGCACACCAAAACAGCGACCTGTCAGCAAAGTGTCGATTTTGCCAACAAGTGTGTATTTCAATGTGTTGATATCACCATAAGGGGGGCATACCAGGATATGGGTCTCTGGAGTATTGGTGAATCAGTGGTGGGATCTTACTTGGGGTTGTTAATTCTAATGCCCAACCCTTCCCTAATCAGATGAGGTCAAATCTGATGTTTTTCATGCAGGGCCCTAAGGAAGTTCTGAAAGATTATGTTGGCCATACTGTACCACTATGAGACAATAGTTTGGAACTGTATCTTGTGCTTCAGACAGCAGGTTACGGGCTGGGTGGGGGTGGGCATTAGTGTTGACAACTCCAAATAAGACCCCACCACTGATTTGTCAATACTCCAGAGACCCAAATCCCTAATGTTTTTCATTTTACATTTTACAACCCTAATGTCTGCATTAACATAGTTTTTTGCAAGTATATATATATATATATATATATATATATACACACACACACACACACACAAACACACAGCCAAGGGCACTGTACACAATTAATCAACCACTACAGACTAAAACCCAACAAAAACCTGAAGGTCCCTTTCTAACAAGGCCCTAGTAGCAACAGTTGCAACATGGTTAAGTAACTATTAACACTGAAATGCATGCAGGTATTATAATTTCTTTCATTATTTTCACACTTTTATGTGTTAACCGTACATGCCCTGTGTTAACCCTTGTTTACTCACTGACTGTATCAGTATTTTAAAACATCTTTTTTTAGAGTGTTCTTTTTTCATTTGTCAGAGCTAGATGCACATACCATTAACTCAAAAAAAGCATATATACTGTTTAATAGTTTGATACCTTTTAGTACCATTTTTACTTTATTTCTTTAATTGACGCTAAGTAAGGGTACTTTGTAATGGCAGTATTGCTTACCACGAATCCAGTGACAAACTCGTGACAGGCCTTAACCCTGTCACAATCCCCAGTGATTTTTTTTTTCTTTTGCACTAAAATTTATGTTATATAAGAGAAACTTTTAGTAGGTGAGGATGGTAACCCAGTGATCAGAAGATCATGGGTTCTAGTTCCAAACCAGGAAATTGGGCTATTGCCCAGTGCTGACAATAAACAAGCATTTGTAAAAGCTCAATGTTCACTGCTTTCATAGTTGTTGTCTTGCTTGTTCTTATTTTTTTTATATGTATTTATCCAGGCTAGACCAGATGAGATGCAATATCTCATTTTTGTTGGTGACCTACATTTATCCATTTTCAGATTGTATTCTCCCAGGTTAGGCTAGTTGAGGGGGCAATATCTAATTTTCAGTAGGCTCCCACATTTTGACCACAAAATTACAACAGTCTTTTAATGACCTGATGCTCTGATCATGACAAGGGGAATTTTTTAAATCCTATCCAAAAAGTAATTTTGCAGTTCGACTGCAATGATAAGTTTCAGAGGGGATATGAAAAATGACACACCTGTCATGTTCAGGAGGTGGGGTAAATACAAGGGATATGTTGAACATTAGGGGCCAAAATCTGCAAAAAATTAAGTTAGCAGTAAACTGGAACAATTCAACATTTCTTCATAACATAGTTGGTTTTTTTCCACATTTTGGCCTCAAATTTTCAACATTGTTTCTGAACATGACAGGTGTCATTTATAAAATAGTGGCCAAAACATCATTGTATGCCACAAGAATGAAAACACATTTTGGCCAGGATTTGGAAAATGACAGCTGTCATGCTCTTGAAGTGGTATGTAAAAAATGGGGTCAAAATATTGAAAATTACCAAAGTTACGCGTGTGCATTGAAAAATGTCAGCATTCACGTATAACTTTGTTATTCTTTAATATTTTAACTCAGAAGAGGTCTGATCTCACCTGAGTGCATGAAATTTTATCTAAAATGTTGGTTAGGGGCATTAGCTAGCCAGTGGCCAACTTTGTTAAAAAAACTGAAAAAGAGAGAAAAAACAGAAACATCAAATGTATGTTAGAAATGACTAAATTTTCACTTATAACCATATTACACAGCTAAAAGTAGTCTCATAATAATAATAGAAAAGGTTTCAGATCCCATTCAGTATTTACCCCTTCAGGAAGAATGGATAAAGGAGAAAAGATCCACAAATGTTGCCTCTATTGAAGGATTCTCACTCTATCCCCTCTATGAGAATTTCATCCTTCCACCTCTAAGGCCATGAACTGTACTCCTATAGGTGAATTATGTTTTTCACAAAATGTCACCCAACTGAGGTATCAGTTGGCCCACACAGAATACTCCTAATGTGTTCCTAAATCCTCTGTTTTAATGACCCAACTGTATGGTCAATATAAAGAAGTGGGCAGGTACACCAGATACTGTACCATAGACTACAAATTCACTAGTGTAGATAAAGCTATGCAATTCTACATTTCTATTATACCCCTCAAGACAGAAAACTCAACCTTGATGGCAGTGGGTGCAGATTTTACAATGCTCACATCTGTGCATCCCTGTTGGAGATGGGGGTAACCAGTAAATGCAGGACTTGTTCATGTTTGCCTACTGGTGTAACAACTGTGAATTAATTTGTTTCTTAAAGTCTCAACCCTAGAATAAGTAATTCTCGGGCTTCTGGAAATTTCAGTTGATAGATCTGGGTCCTGCAATAATACAGGCCAATACTTTTGAATGGTCTGCTCTATTTCATAGGTTTCATAGGTGTAATCAAGCTTATACACCTTAGTCCATTAAAGCTTGTAATTTCCTGGTTTAATTTAAAATTGGAAAATGTTGTCCCCAAAATGCCTATCCAGCCCATTTTTGAAACTATTCATGCTAGAGCTGCTCACTACATCATGTGGAAGATCGTTCCATAATGCCACCACTCTATGACTGAATAAGGATTTACGCAAGTTGAGATTCCATGTTTGAAGAAGGAGCTGCTTATTATGTTTCCTAGTACTGATCCTCCCGAGATTATTCTTAAACCCTATTTCTGCTAAGAGATTATTATCCTCCATCAGTCTATATAGTAAACATAGGTCTCCCCTAGTTCTTCTATAATGTAAGGAATATAAATCGAGGGATGCCAACCTTTCCTTGTATGGTTTATTATTTATTATTTAAACCCTTTACAGATCTAGAGAGCCATCTTTGAACCCCCTCCAACAGATTAATGTCCTCCCTATTCTGCGGAGACCAAACCTGGGCACAGTACTCCAGATGAGGTCTAAACAAAGCACTATAGAGGGGCATAAGTACTTTTGCGTCCCTACTGGCTATATGTCTGAGGATGCAGTTTAAATTATAAATGACTTTCTTAGTCTGAACCCCACAGTGGGATCTAAATTTTAGGTTATTAGTAATTAAAACCCCAAGATCTCTTTCCTCATTGGTAACTACCAGTTATGAGTTAGCCAGATTATAGATCCTCCTTTCAATATTTTTACCTAGGTGCATGACCTTACATTTGGTAGTATTTAATACAAGTTTGCTACCAGAAGTCCAATCAGAGATCTCATACAGAGCCTCCTATAGACCTACCTTCTGTTCCTGTGTATTTACTACTGACCCTAGCCTACAGTCATCGGCAAATTTGTACAGCCATATATTTGGGTTGCTTAATTTTAAAGAAGTAATATATATATTAAAAAGGCATGGGCCCAATACAGAACCCTGGGGGACACCACTGGTGATAGGAACCCAATTGGAAAGGACACCATTTATAGTCACTCTCTACTTTCTACCCTGAAGCCAGTCTGATACCCAGTTACAAATATTCACATGAAAGTTAAGATTTTCCAAAACAACAAATAATTCATTGTTCCTGCCATCCTCATAAATTGTATAACAAAGCACAGTGACCCATCAGTTGCCTTTCAGTTATGTTTGGGACTTTGTACATTTTGTCTGTCTTTATCCCTAGCTTTTGAAAGTGCTTCTTGCAATAACTTGCTATCATGACCTCTGACTAGGAATCTGCCAAATAGTTCCTGGGACTGTGTAATAAAGTCCTCATCCCTAGAACAGTTCCTATGTATATGCAGGAACTGCCCATATAGAATTGAATTAATGAGGGGATGGAGGTGCAGGCTTTCAGCTCTCAAAAGCCTACTGGTGGATATTGGGTTTCTGTAGCCTTTGGTCCATACAATATTTTATCTATAAAAAGGTGCATGTCTCAGAAATCCAGGGATGCAGGATCAGCTACTTCAGTAAATTTCAAACCAAGGTTATTGATGTTAAGACATTCCAAAAAATAGTTTTTCCCTCTTCCTCGGACTTTTCCCAAATGCAAGCAATATAATCAATATAATGGTAGCACTTAATTATGTGGCCCAAACATGGGTTCTTATCTACTGAGTAAGTTTGGATTTCCTCCCACAGCTGGAGAAAGAGGTTTGCAAATGAAGGGGCCATTGTGGCCCCCATGACAGTTCCACACAACTGTAAATAGTAGCTATTGTAAAACTCAAACTAGTTGTGCTGTAATACAAATCTCTAAACTTCAACTGTAAAGTCAATTAGAAATGATTCTTTCTGTGGGTGATGACCTAAGAAATGAGAACTAGCTTGGTTATCTTACACATGATCTATACATGAGCATAGGGATTCAACATCAATTCCAAAGAACAAGTAGTTTTTCTTCCAGCTCAATCCATTACATTTGTCAAGGGCATCCATTATGTCATGGAGATGGGAACTCAAACTGGAGACACAATCCTTCAAGAAAAAAACCAAAAAACATACATAAATTATCTCTGAGGGTCTCCGTTCCAGACACAATTGGACACCTTGGTGATGGCTCCAAACGTTTATGTATTTTGGGCAAATCATAAAATGTGGGTATGACTGGGAAATCTACCCACAAAAACTTAAATTCATCATCTGATATAAAGTCAGATGCTTTGCCCCACTCTAGTAGGTGTATCAATTTCTTTTTAAAACAGTTGGATTCTCTTTCAGTTCTCTATAATTCAGTTGGTTAGTTAGAAAGCCATTTACACATTTAACAAAATCGCTCTTGTTCATGATAACTATGTTACCGCCCTTGTCTGCAGGCTTGACTATGATATTTTTTAATTCACTAAGTTCTTTTACAGCACAATATTCGGCCCTGGTCATGTTTCTGCACAGAAATGGCAGTGAGCTGTTAAATAAGTCATCAACCTCCTGAAAGGACTACATGATCAAAGGCTTTAATTGAGGGATTGTTGGTAAAAAGACAGAAAAGGACACTTTGGTCTAAACAGAGGTTTTCTCTGAATATTAAAATTACTCCCTGACAAATACTGTATGGAAACATTATCTACTGACCCCAATACATCAGTATCCACATTTTCAGAAAGGAGAGCTTCCAGTGATTAAACGTTTACTCTACCTAGTAGTGACAATTCATCCTGGCTAGATTTCACATGTTTCATTAGCTGTATTGGACTGAATGCCATAAATAATATTGGCAGTGGAGGGAACCCAAGGGTCACTTAAGTTTAACAAAATATCCACATGGCTATTTACATATGGCATGGTCCCACCATTATACTGCCAGTTCATTCCACTAACAAATGAACCCTCATTGGTTACCCCCATGTAATCAAGTTGTTTTTCTTAGAAAAATATTCACAAAGACAAATCTTTCTAAAGAATTTAAATAAATCAGCTTGTACTGAAAATTTGTAAGAATCCGTCTGTGGAATAAAATATAGTCCTTTCTTCAAAACAGATTTCTGGGCAGGGGTATGGGTTACCTCCTACACACTGACTACTTCCTTTTCATCTCAGAATCACTGCACACATTTTTCTTTCCTTCTCTTTCTTCCCCTTCTGGTTTCCCTCCATTTCCTGCTGCCTCTGTCAGTTTCTGCTTGCTTTTAATTTTTGTAACTTCCACGGTCTCTTTCACTAAAACAACCTCTGTATTTGATGGACCCTCTTCGGCATCTGATTTTCTGGTTTTCAGAATTACTAATATTTTCACAACTTATTTGGGAACTCTCTTTCATTGTTAGCTCCTGGATCTTGATAGCCCCTTACTGTTAGACCATGGATTTTTTGGCCAACTAAAAATATAATAATAATAGTATCTTTATTTAAATTAAGTGCCTTTCAAAATATCAAGGTGCTGTACAGTAAGATTAAAACAACAATAATAAAATCAGTAAACACAGTGATAAAATAATCTGCCAGGTCCCTTCAATCCATTCCACTAAAGATCTGATGCCATAAAAAAGTTTTCAGCGCCTGTTTGAATCCCCCCACAGTCATGCACTCCCACAGTTGATGGGGTAGAGAATTCCAGAGGGTAAGGGCCATGTGCTTAAATGTATGGGCCCCACAGGAATTTAAAGACACCCTCAGACTCTCCAGCAACCCCTCGTAAGCCAAATGGAACTGTCACTCAGGGCAGTAAGGTACAAGAAGCTCTTTCAAGTAGTCAGGGCCAGGTCCATATAGGGGTAAGTCAGTAATCTGACTTTAAAGGTGATCCACCACCAAATCAGCAGCCAATGCAGATCACGCAGCACAGAGGTGATATGAGAGGATCGAGAAGTCCCCATCAACAATCACACTGCAGCACTCTGCATTAGCTGCAGGTGGCAGATGTCAACCCCAGGTAGCCCTAAGTACAGGGAGTTGCAATAATCAAGCTGTGAGATCACAAAGGCGTGGGCCAATATAGGCAGATCCCCGGACAGAACAAGGTGCTTGATCCTGGTGATGTTCCTAAGATGGTAAAAGGAAGACTTGACAACTGCTGACACTTGAGATCGTAGAGTCAGCCCATCATCAAGCACCATCCCACAGGTCTTGCACCCATTCAGAGGCAAGGATCTGGGAGCCATCCAGACAAATTCCAGAGGGCTGATCAGCCCTCATCCCCTCTATCCGGTAACCCAAATCCACAACCATCACCTCGGTCTTTCCCACGTTCAACTTTAGCCAGCTCAAATTCATCCAATCCTGGATTTCAGCATAGCAGTTGTTAAATATCGAGAGAGCACTATCCTGGTCAGGTGCAAAAGACAGGTAGAGCTGGGTATCATCAGCATAGCAGTGAAATCTCAACCCATACCATCTTATAATGTCTCCGAGGGGCAGCTCATACACTGTAAACAACATGGGGACAGCACTGAGCCCTGAGGAACCCCACATGACAGAGAGAGAGAGAGTGGGTTGGAGGAATAAATCCCAGACACCACTCTCTGAGTTCTGCCAGTGAGGAAGGATGTATACCACCTGAGGACTGTACTTGTCAGGCCACAGATGGACCTCAAGCACCCAAGCAGCACCCTATGGTCTACAGTGTCAAAGGCTGAAAAGAGATCAAAGAGCACCAAGATAAAATGGCTTCTCCAATCTCTCACCATCAGGAGATCATTGTGCACCTGAACCAGCACATCCTAGGTACTGTGTCTCTTTCAAAAACTGGACTGGAGAGATTTTTAGATGTTATGGATGGTCAAGTGGTTCTCCAACTGTACTACCTCTAGTTTCTCAATAACCTTCCCTATAAAGGGGAGGTTCGAGATTGGTCTGTAGTTGGCCAGAGAGCCCGGGTCCAAAGAAGCCTTCTTCAGGAGGGGTGTTACCACTGCCTCCTTCAGGGAGCTTGGAAACTCACCTGAGTCAAGGGAGCTCCAGACAATCTGTACCAGGACCAGGCCAATAATATCACACCAACCCATAATCAGGGAAGTTGGGCCCGAGTCCAAACTACAGCACGTAGGGCACATACTCTGGACAATCCGCATGACATCCACAAGCTCCGGCCAGTCAAAGGTACTCCAGGAAGCATGAGGTGAGATGACTGGATACTGATCAATAGCATCCCCCACAGAGTGAGTCAAGAGGATCTCTGACCTGATGTCAGCCACCTTATTCACAAAGAATCGAGCAAGCTCATTGCACTCCACTTGTAAAAAAGCTCTTCTGAGCTGCAGACAGGCTGGGTTGTACAGCCTGTCCACCATTCAGAAGAGTTGAGCTGGTCAGTTCTGAGTGGCAGCAATCTCCCCAGACAAGAATTCTGCCTTCTTACCAGAGATCGCTGATTGGTAGGCCTGGTAATGCTCTACCAATCTAAGGTGATCATCTTCCAGGGCGGATTTCTGCCAGCACCGCTCTAACCTTCATCCTAGTTGCCACAACTCCCTCAAGGTCCCATCAAACCATGGGGCCCGAGGGCGAAGAGGGAGAGGACGAACATGGACTGGAGCAATCGAGTCCAGAGCCATGGAGATTGCCTTATTATAGGCCACCACCAAAGTCTCTGGACTTGAGCTTGCCACAGGAAACTCTGAGAGGTCAATCACCAACACTGGGCCTTCAGAGATCACATCCCATAAAGGACGGTAACTGACCATCTCCACAGGGGCAGGCCTACAGAGGGGGTCACAAAAGTTGAACCTCACGATGTAGTGATCGGACCAACCAATAGGTTCGACCCCCAAATCAGAAGTTTCAATCCCCAGGAGTAAAATCAAATCAAGAGAGTGGCCATATTTATGGGTAGCAGAGGCAACAATTTGTGTAAGACCCAGCAATGCCATCAGCTGGAGGAAGTGCTGTCCAAATTGTGAGAGTTCATCATCAACCCAGGCATTAAAGTCACTCAGAACCATCATTCTGGGTGACTCACATGCCATGCTGACCATGAAATCCACTACTTCCTGTAGGAATCGCTTCTCGTCCCCGGGTGGATGGTAGATGAGAGCTATCCTACAACCTACACCTGCTACCATGGTACACTCAAAAGATTTTATATCCTCAACTGGTACACTCATGAGGCTCAGCTCGGTCTTGAAACAGACCACCACCACCCCTGTGGTCCAATCTTGAGCGGTGTATCACTGAGTACCCGGCTGGAATTCCAGTCTCCAATGTGGAGCCAGCATTTTCATCCAGCCAGGTCTTGGTGATGCAAGCCGGATCAGTTGTTCTAATAAGATCAGCAATAATTGCAGTCTTATTCTTAACAGATCTGGCGTTACATAACACCACTCGAGTTGAACGGGTTTTGAGGGCCACACTGGCTACTTGCCCACCAAAAGTAGTGGTGTTCTTGGCTATGGAGACTAGAAGTGGCCTTTAAGAAGTTATTATTGTTCCTCTCAAGCTTTTTTGTTTGTAGTAAATCAGGTCTGGTTCATGTTTTTTTCCATTTTTTTTCTTCAGTTGTAGGTCCAGTTCCTTCAAGAGGGTGTGATTCTGATAATCAAATAATTCAGTTTTTATTTTAGAAATCTCATTTCTTACAATAAAGTATTTGTCATTATCTTAAGCAATAACAATTCAATAAAAATACTGGTATGCAGGCCGGCTCCATGGCACCGAGCAATGGGAATTGTTCTGTCATGCTGGTGAACTGGGTTCACTCCCCAAGCCAGGACACCAGGAGTGGAGGCCAGCAGGGAGAGCTCAAGAGCATCTCATGGATGTTCTCCTCCCAGGAGGGAGGGACACTGTTGTGTCACTCTTTTGTGCCTCTTGATGGTGGCTAGTGGTGATGCTGATGACAGTGTGAGTGACCACATGCCATCAGGCACTCCACCTCAAGCCAGCAATGAGCACATGCAGCCAATGGGGAAGGTAGGTGGGCAGGACCAGAAGATGCAGAAAAATGGCTCCCACAGCCCTGGATTATGGCCTTGAGTTGGTTCCCTTATGCCATGCCAGGTTGCACAGCATGAGCCATTCCTGCCCCTCCTGCCAATGTCCCCAGTTAACCACACACACACACACATACATATCAGGGATTGATAAGCAGTGAAAGTTGACACCTGGGCAGATCTGGGGAAGGTGCAGCATGACAGCCTGAAGGAGTGGGAGAATGGCAGTTATGGTGGGAAAAAGTGCTGGTACAGAGGAAAGCTGCCTAGTCCATTACTCTTTTCTAGTAAACTTTTCTAACTCATGGGATGGAGCCCTTGCTGTGACTGCTGGTGTTCTAAATATGTTTCAATGTGCTTACACAACTGGATATGATATGATAATGCTTCTGTAACTTGAGTAACTTGAATTTTATGTGGCTTTCCGCCTCTCTGTCTGTGGGATATACCTCCTGTAGGGGTTCAACGCGAGGATACCTAGTGAGGGTTCCTCCTCTACAGGTGCCAGAAATAAATTAGTCAGCTAAAGGTAGGTTAGGAAGAAGCCCACGGGTAAAAGAGGCTAGCTGCTGGAGGAGGAGGGGTGGATGGTGGGCAATGAAAATGAATCCTGAGGTCATCCAGGAAAGGTGACATATTTAAGCTCAATGGGGGAGTGACATTGTTGCTCCACCCATTGAACCTCGGGCATAAAGCCCTCCCATTCAATGTGCTTACGCAACTGGATATAATATGATAATGCCTGTGTAACTTGAGTAACTTGAATTTTATGTGGCTTTCTGCCTCTCTATCTATGGGATATACCTCCTGTTGGGGGTATATCCAGGAATGAATCAGTTGGCTAAAGGTATGTTATGAAGAAGCACAAAAAGAATACCTGAATTGTCATGAATCGAAGAGAGAAGTGATTAATGAATTCTGTGAGAAGGGCTAACTTCCTGAGGAGAGAGGGGAAAGCCAGGTCACCATCTGCCTCCTCCAACAGTGGAACCTAACTAGCTAAGAAGAAAATTACTAATTCTAACTAGTATTATGACCATTGGCATGGAGGAGAGGAAAAAAAAACTTTGAGGAGGAAACCTCTGGGGATCCAAGGCCTAGGTTGCCTTCCTTCAGGCTGATGACATTTGAATTGAGGATGTATACTTTTAAAAAGAAAGGGTTAGGTGACTACAGGGAGATGAGTGGTGAGGACGATGATAGAATATGGAAGATTATTAAAAGAAAGCACATATCAAGGATGGAACATGAGGCTGTGCATAGATCAAATGCAAACATGAGGCACGATTAATACCGATAGTGATGATTGCTGCAAGAGATCAGCAGGTCGATGAGGCAGTGTAAGATCTATAATGGGTATGAATGATTGAGTGAGGCGAGGAAGTAGAAATTTAGGATGATGGGGCATGAATGATTAGATCCTGTTGTTGTGGTCAATGAGTATCAGAGTCAATGAGGGAATGCTCGAAGGAACAATAAACTAGATACGCCTTGTTGGAACCAAAGAGGGTATGCTTGAGTGGTCAATGTAAGATACTAGATCTAGAAGCAAGGATAGGAAGGAGTAGTCCATTTATGAGTCGCAGCAGCAAGGGGTATCTGGATGTGCTCACAGGGATATTCCAGATGAGTCAATGAGGAGACCAATAATATTGTAGACTAGCTTGATGGAGCAATGTGTTTGATAGAGTTATGCAAGTGAGCAGGCACTGAGGTTGAAGAGGCATCCCTGATTATGCAATGTAGATGATTGGACTCTGATTAATCGAATCCCGAGGTTGTAGTCGATGAAGTAGAATAGTATTGAGTGATAGGAATGTTAGAGTAGATGATGTAAATGGATGAGCTGTGAAGCAATGCTGAGTGGAAGATGACTGGATTCATGAACTCGATATGGCTGGAGTTATGAACTCGATGCGTTTGGCAGGATGGCCACAGCTGATAGGTGGCATAGGAATTATGATAGGTATGCCCAAAAAGAATGTCGAAAGCAGGCCAAGAGTGGAGGGAAGCCTGGACAGCTAGAAGTGAACTGGAAGAGGGGAAGATGAGAAAGAACCAAAATGAAACTGGCACGAAAGAATTATGCCAATGAGGCATATTAAAGAGGTAGATTCTGAGGTCAAGAAGGGAGATCAGAAATCGGAGGCAACTCAGGGGAAGCAATCAATAAACAAAACTCAGACGAGGTAGGAAGAGGCGCGAGCAAATAGAATGAAATATGATGACGAGCAAAAAGAAGGGTGGAGAGAAGCTGATGAGGGCAGAATCCTGGAGAGTAGGCATGGAACCGGAAGAAGAGGACACGGGAATGAACAGAAACAGAACTTGAATGAAGGTATCATGCACCAGGGAGTGAGATGAACAACGATGCTCCTCAAAAGGAGACTGACACCAAGGCTAAGGAGGTGCATCAGGAACCAGATGACCTGCAACTGAGAGGGCAAGCGCAGGATGGCAAGCAATGAGGAGGCAAATCTGATGAAATATGAGGAGAAGGGAAGCCAAGAGTGGAAAGAATCCTTGACAGTCAGGATGAGAAGAAGCTCTAGGCTGAGGAAGGGAACAGGAATGGATGAGGTATGATGAGTGAAGGACGCCATAAAGGCAGAGACTGTAGAGTGAGGTATGAAAGGATGAAGGATGATAGGGAGGGCAATAAGGTAGCAAAGGACCCAGCCAGAATGGGAGGAGGACTGCAAGGGGCAAGTCAGATTAGGCCATACATGATTCAGGATAGGCATAGCCATACAGGGCAAGGGAACAGCGTGGACATGGCAGCAAACGAAGTCAGGCAGGAGGGTGAGCAGGATAAGGTGGCACATATGCCCGGGTCGACCGAAGGTTGGATGGAGTCAGCCAGGGAAGGCTAGAGGATATGAATGGCAAAGGACATGAATAGAGATGTTGTGTCACGAGGAGATAGAAGCCATGACTGGATTGAAACCAGGACGGATGAGGTTGGAGAAAGAGCACGGGAGAAGGAGCAGAATGAGGGATGCCGAAGCAGAAGCAGGTGATGGGGAAAGTGAGGTAGGAATAACTAAGCTCACAGTCAATGGAAATAGATGAGCACAGGATGACCAAGATGATTAGCGGCAGAGGGAACGAGAGCCATACAAAATACCGGAATTGTACAGTAATCAAATCTAGTAAAGAGACGGGTGAGGAGAAATGTGGTCAAAAAAGGTCAGAAGAGATGGGGAAGCATACATACCTGTTGAAGCTGGTGAGTGCAAGCAGAACTACAGGGCGTATTCTTAGAGCTGGGGGGGTAAGGGGACACAGCAGAAAGCACCAAGATGCACAGAAGGCAATAAACAGCACATGAAGTGGTCTACAAGGGGAGAGACTGGAAACTAAGAAGGGTGAGGCCTGTGGTGCAGAATTAGACAGACTCCCAAGGGAGACAAGTACCGAGGATAATACAGAAGGATGCAGCTGGTAGCTGTCAGTTTCTAGCATTGCAGGAAGATGAGGTAGCCAAAGGTGGAGGAAATAGGGGCAGCATCCAAAAGCTGGTAAGCTGCGTGGTCGGAAAGGTCTGAGAGGCTGACTTGGTGGAAAACCCCAAGGATGTGGAACTGTTCAGTCCAGGAGGAGGCATGCCAGTGCACTGAGAGGTTGCAGAGCTGCGCAGAGGTCAGAGGAGCTGGGACCGCAGCCACCACCAGTTGGGGCAGCGTGAAACCTGAAGCAGGGAGCAGAAGATCAATTGAAAGGTTGAGCAAGATAAGAAAGTAGACACTGGGGCCGATAAGGCAGGAATGGGCGATATGAATGAGTAGATCCAGATGTGGGGGTGAGGAGAGAACAGAGGATTCAATAGAGTGATGCAAGTAATGAGGCTCCTCAAAAGGAGGTATACTTCAAAGCCAAGAAGGCATGTAAGGGACAAGAGGGTAATCGAACTAGAGGGGAGATACACTTGCTAGAGCGATGTGACCACGTGGACTTCTTGAAATGAGGTAGAGCCAGAAATGAATAGAGTGATGTGATGAAGTGGTCACCTGGAAATGAGGTAGATTTGGAAACAAATGTGAAGGAACTGGAATGGTGGTGCATAGCCTCCAGCCAGCCCGTAGCAAGGGCCGAGTGACAGGAAGGCATGGCCAGGAATAGAGACAGAGTTGAATTAAGATGACTGACACTGCAGGCTAGAGTGAGGCAGCCAAGGCATATTAACGGAGTGATTGAAAGAGATGAGCAGGTTGAGGCGAGATAGGGTGGAATGTGAGCAAATTGGATGAGAAGCAGTGAAACCAAGACTGAAAGAATTCCCAACGGCAGATGACTAAATGTATCTGGGAAGGGAGGCTTGATGAGATAAGAAATGGGTAATAAGGATTGGAGCCACAAACCTAATACAGGGTCAGGAGGGCCTCGGATCAATAAGGTGGCATATGAGATGTGATCGGTATGCTCAAAAGAAATATTGAATGCAGCTGAAGAAGATAACGTAGGAACAGATAAATTACGATGAAGGTTTGAAGCCACGGAGGCTGGTACTGGAAATCAACACAGGAAAGGATGAAGGACAGTATGGAGGTCAAAGGAGAATCAGAGGTAAATCGGAGAAATGAATGACGGCCATAGACTAATACGAGTGAAGAGGGCGGGCGTCCACAAATAGGCCAAGCAGCAGGAGTGAGTTCAGCAAACCACAGAACAAACTGATGTTAGGTGTTAGCATAGTGGCAGGGCAGAACAAGGGCACACTGAAGCATGGGTAGTGGATGTGGTGGAATAGACCTATAGGAAGGTAGGAGGAGTAGGTTGAGTCAATGTAGCAGGGGCCAGGAAAGTATGCTTGAGCAATAGAAGTGAACACTGGAATTATTAAATAGGAGATATGACAGTGCGAATGAATCAAGGCCAAGAGGGCAGATAGAGATAGGTAGGAATCCCAGAAGGCTATGAGAGGAAGGAGTATTTGCAGGGTAGAAAACCCCCGAAAATAAACACTGACAGTGAGCTGGCCAAGGGCAGCAACCCAGGGGTAGTGCACTCTGCAAGAGAAGAGGCAGCACCAAGCTGAGATACTGCACAATGAAGGGAAGAAGGGCAAGCTACCTATATTGAGGATGAAGAACATCCATAGGCAAGGGGGCACAGACCAGAAAAGAGCCAAACGAGCAAGAAACATTAGCACAGAGAATCATATAACACAAGGGAACAACTTTGACAATTCTATATAATGTGTCCACAGAAACACTGAAATGCTGTCCATGAGGAAAGCAGCAAATACGAGTCAAATGGAGAAAACAATACCCCAGAGAACAAAAATCACTGCTGAACATAGATGAAGTTAGGGATTGGGAACAACAGTATTAGCTGCCATACAGCATAGAGCAGAAAGGAGACACACCATGATGGCAATACAGAAATGCACAACTGGTAAAGGGCGTCGGGAACTGGCAGTGCTACATACCCAAAGGAGGTAAAATTTAAGACCTTGTGAAAGGGTCTGGCACCAACCTGTAGCAGAGAGCTGTGGGGTACAAGCCAGAGAAAGCTCACTTGAGAAGTGCACCAATGATGGCTGGTAGCAGGCAGCACGTGTGTGAGACATGCAAAGATAGAAGATGCTGAGGGAGGTGTTTCATCCTTTCTCCCAGCTGAGGCGAGGTGATGGCTAGCGAGTGACCTAAAGAACAAAACAATTTGTGCAGGGTCCATGGTCTGGTGATGTAAAACCAGGCACACAGTGATGTCCTGCTAGGCAAGATTGAAAGTCCCAACAGCACGCCGACATCGGCTGGAGGGCCCGGGAAGTGAAATTTGAGTAGGCTCCTATGTGACTGTGCCCAGAGTGAAGATGTAGTTTCATAGCACAGGTGCCAGACAGAGCTCTGACAGTCAAGAGGGAGAGAGCAGAGTGAACAAGGAAAGGAGCACCCGAGGCATGGAACAGAGGCAGGCTTGATGGCTGCAAGGCGAATGAGAACAGATGTGGAGCTGGAGGATGAGGGAGGCAGAAAGGGGCAGAGGAGAAATGGCAGCGATATCAACAATGAGAAAAAACATGCCGAAGGGAAGAGGGAACAGAAGCAGGGTGGCGGGGGGGCAGCGAAAGAGAGATCAGAATGGGCGGGTGAGGTTGACGGCTAAGAGGGCTGGGAAAGAATGAGGAAGGGTATCGAGTAAGGCAGAAAGAGATGCGAGGAAGGGGAGCACCACGAACATGAACTAGGGCAGACAGGACAAATGAGGGAACTGGAAGGGAGAACAGCCGACAGAGCCTCCAGCTGCAATGAAGACGAATCCTGAGGGCATCCAGGAAAGGTGACGTATTTAAGCTCAATGGGGGAGTGACATTTTGCTCCGCTCTTTGAACCTCGGGCTTAAAACCCTCCCATTTTAAAGTAATAATATTCAGCACTTGGAAGATGAAAGTCTCTAAAGTAAGAAACTTCTGTTTTAAATCATTAGTGTCAGTATCAATAGAAATTGAGGTATCACAATTAATAAGTTTACCTCGGTCTCAGACTTTGCATGCTGTTATTTCTTCAATCGCCTCCAAACATGATGGTGTTTCACTAGATGGAGCCACTGATGCTTCAATTGCTGTGTTCTGAGTGCTCATCCTAAATGCACTTATAATCCTTACATTTTTGCTCTGGGCCACATATTTCACCAGTTAGTGGAAATGCCCATTCATGAAAAAGTCTCAAATCTACACTTCTCAAATTAAATTGTAGAAAGTATGCCTCTTCTTTGACAAAGCTTTATTCACTGGCACTCAGTAGGTGTCCATGGCCACACTCAACTAGCAGTATAGCAATGGGAGACAGTATAGCACAGTGGTTTAAGGCTCTGAGCTGCACATGTGGAGACCTGGGTTTCAATATCACAGCCCCCAACTGCATACTGTGTGACCTTGAGCAAGTCACTTAACTTCCCTGTGCTCCCAGGTTGCACCTGCAAACAAGCTTTCAGCTTTGTGTATCTCACCTGGTTAAACAACTGGGGAAAAAAAAGTTACTGGATCAGAAGGAAGGGTCAGGTGTGCTCAGTAGCAGTAAAGCTGGTGTCGGGCAGGGAGCTGCTAACTCCCACAATGTTCAAAACATAAAACCAACAAGCCTGGCACTCACATAAGAGATAAGGTATATTACAAATTTAGCTTGCAAAACTCACAAAGTGCAATACTAGGAAAGTCTTCATTGTGGTACACACATAAGAGAGGAGTGGGTTGGTACCACTAGATGCCCCGGCACTTTGACTTCAGTCTTCATCAGGGGATGAAGTCTAGATTGTAGTGACCCCCATTAACTACCACATTAACAAGCAGCTCAGCTAGTCCATAAGTGGTTGCTGCTTATAATTTAATTGTTGCATGTGTGATACTCAGTGTGGGGGGTGACCAGAAATCTTTATAATACAAACAAAATCTCACAGAAATTTTTTTTCAATAAACAGAAGACAATATTCTGCATGATCACAATGCATAAGGATTTGCTACAATAATTCTTTAATTTTAAGCAGACTTTATGCAGTGAAGCATTCTTGCCCATGGTAGAAGAAATAATAGTGGAAATACTTGTTTAAAACCAGTCATCAATTATTCACAATTATAAAGGAAAATTCTAATAAAGATTTTGTTAATAAACTGAGAAAAGAAATTGAAAACTGCATCTTTCTGTTTCATAACAAGATAATGCTTTATATCTTATAAACCAAGACCAACATCAAGAAAGAAAGAGAGAGAGAGAGAGAGAGAGAAAAGAAAGAAAGAAACAAAGAAAGAAAGAAAGGGCAGGAGATATGAAGGTACAGGCAGAAACAGCTTTCAGAGGAACTGCAATCTAATCTCCCTTAAATGCATGGAATTTCATCTAAAATGCTGGTTAGGAGGATTAGCTACCCAGTGGCCAACTGGTGTTGAACTAGCTGAAAAAGAGAGAAAAGACAGAAAAATTAAATGTCAGAAATAACTGCAGTTTCACTTATAACCACATTGCACAGCTAAAAGGAGTTTCATAACAATAATAGAAATGGTTTCAAATCCCATTCAGTATTTAACCTTTTAGGTTGAATGTATCCAAGGGTAAAGATCCAAAAGGTTTCCCTCTGTAGGAGGGTTCTCACTCAGTCCCCTCCACATGGATTTTGTCCCAACACCTCTAAGGCCATGAACCATGCTCCTGTATGTGAATGATTATGCTGTTACAAAAGTATCACCCAACTGGGGTATCCATTGGCCAAGATCAAATACCACTAATATGTTACTGGATCCTCTATTTTAATGGCCTAACTGTATGGCCAATATAAAGGAGTAGGCAGGGACTCCAGATAGTGTACAATACAAAGTCACTGTGATATTTCTGGAGAAATTTCCTGCCTACATACAGTACCATTATGGGCCACAAGAGAGAATCTCTTTAGATATATCATGACATATCTGGAAATATCTGAACATATCTATGGCTGCAACTGTAAATATTTGCAGGAACTGCCCATGGGGAACTGAAATAATGAGGGGGTGGGGATAAGAGCTTTCAACTCTTAAAAGGCTATTGGTGGATGTTGGCTTTCTGTTGTCTTTGGTCTGTAAAATATTTTTTTCATCTAAAAAAGATGCATGTCTCAGAAATCCAGGGATGCAGGATCAGTTAATCCTGCAAAATTCAAATTAAAGTTATTGACATTAAGCCATTCCAAAAATTGTTTGCGTCTTCCTTGGACCCTTCCCAAATGCTAATGATGCATAACGGTTGCACTTAATTATGTGGCCCAAAAATGGGTTCTCAGTCATTGAGTAAATTTTTGTTTCCTCCCAGAGCCCCAGGAAGAGGTTCGCAAATGAAGGGGCCATTGCAGTCCCTATGGCAGTTCCGCACAACTGTAAACAGTAGCTACTGTCAAACTCGAAATAGTTGTGATGTAAGACAAATCTCAAAACTTTAACTATAAAGTCAGTTGGTATTGGTTCTTTTTGTGAGTGACAACCTATGAAATGAGAACTAGCCTGAATCCTTTTTCTGTGATCTATACATATGTATGGGGATTCAATGTCAGTTCCAAAGAACAAGTAGTTTTGCTTCAGATGAATCCATCAAACTGGTCCAGGACATCCAATATGTCATGGAGTTGGGACCTCAAACTGGAGACACAATCCTTCAAGAAATAATCCAAAAATTTACATAAAAACTGCATGAAGGATTGTGGACACAAGTGGACACTGTTGTGGTGACTCCAAACTTTTATATACTTTGGGCAAAGCATAAAACATGGGTTTGACTGAGGAATCTTCCCCCAAAAACTAGAATTTATCATCTGATATGAAGTCAGATTCTTTGCCCCCACTCCAATAGGTGTAACAATCTCTTTTTAAAAGCATCAGTTGGATTCTGTTCCAGCTTTCTATAATTTTGTTGGTTAGTCAAAAGGTCATTTACACATTCTAACATAATCACTTTCATTCATGATAACTATGTTACCTCCTTTGTCTGCAGGGTTGACTATAATATTTTTTAAGTCATTAAGTTCTTTTAAAGCACTATTTTCAGCCCTAGTCAAGGTTCTGCAGAAAAATGGCAGTGAGCTGTTCAGTCATCAACCTCCCATAGGACCACATGTTCAAACGCTTTAATCGAGGAATTGTTGGTTAAAGGACAAAAAAAGAGACTTTGGTTTAAACAGGGTTTTTATCTGAATATTAATAAAGATCACTCCCTGATGAATCCTGCATGGAAACGCTACCTACTGAGCCTAATACATCAGTATCCACATTTTCAGAAAGGAGAACAAAACATTTTTTTGAATGTGGGTCATGGACCTGCCACTTGTCTAAAAATATTTAGGGATTGAAAAGGGGGAATTGGAACTGAGCAGTAGTGACCTCACTCATATGCTCCTTTGGAGGGAATGCTTATTGATTTCTACTCTGGGAAATCTCAGCCTTTGTGGATTAAATAATGAACTTCCAACGCATGCTCACTTATGAAGTATTGTTCATGCATATTTCAATCCCCTTTGCTCTGAATTTTTTGGATTTTCAATTTGAATTTTGTATATTATATTGTTATAACTTTTAATTGTCTACTGGTGTTTGCATGTATTTGTTGTCTGTATATTGTATGTGACTTTATTCTAATCTGGCACTTGAAAATATGTATGTCTTTTTTGTGGCACTTTGGTACGTTGGAACACTTTATTTTAAGCACTTTGGCACTTTCTAGCATGTGTGGTTTGTGATTGGTGGTTGGTATCTCCTTTCTCCTTTTTTTTTTCTGGTCTGTCCCTTTAAGTCAGATTAGGCAGTGCCTCATTGCGTTGAGTTAAACACTGCTTGTTCATCACTGACATCATAAGGTTCTAAGAATGGCTCTAATGTAGTATTTATACTGCACAGACTCAGTCTTCCATATCTCTGGACTGCTTCTAGCTACAGGAATGCCCCATACCTCAATTAAAAGAACATTTCATGGGCTTTCAAACTATGTCTGCCACTGTACATGAATGTGTTTCTTTAAATTATAGCTAACAAATTGCTGTACAGTACTTTGAGGATGCACGAAGTGTAAAACATCAGTTGGGAATGAACAGCTGGATGCTGAGCTGGTGTCTTAAACACATATGTGAGAATTCTACATGGATATTTTTCTAGCTGCTCTTTATCATCTTGTATTGAGACACCTATATTTTCAACAAAGAGCTGTCTTAGCACTAGTGTCACAAGACATACCAATGGTAATCACTGAACCCACATAAATGGAAAATTAAGGAGGTCTTCTTACTCCATTGAAAGGACGTGTGTGCTGTTCCATTGTGTGTTATAGCAACACTTCTAATTTTGAACTTGGCACCAGCACAACAGGAAGTTCTCTATGTCTTCAACAACAAAAATAAAACTTTGCAAGATATATGTATAAAGTGTAACAATGTTTACATTTTCCTTTAACAAGATTTGTTACTGTCCCAGCTTCTGAAGTAAGATTTACACAAAGCACAGTTTGAAAGAATAGAAGCTCTCTGTCACAGTGGTGACAAGTTCTGAAGAGAAACTTTTCTGTGACATACAATAGTCACACTAACCTACAGTATTGCTGATTCAATTTTCCAAATCCTAATAGGTACAACACTTGGGGGGGAGGAGGGGAACAGCACTTGTTACTGACTGCAGCTTGAGGTCTGGAAATGGAATCAATTTTAAGATAATTTTCCCTCATGTTCCTGCATAAAAAGAAAATGTTTTACATGTCTGTTTTATGTTTGTATAATGAACTGCTTTGCCATTTAGGAGCCATAGAATGCATGCGTAACAGGTAACATTATGGTTACCTAGCAATGGTACACCAAAGCAATGTAGGGATGTCATCATGAATTGGATTACTGGAAGGGACTTGCCAGGTTGCTATACACATTTGCAGAACTTAAATTTTATAGCTAACCAATTGCTGAGCAGTACTGTGAGGATGGGCAAAGCATAACAGGTCAGTTGGGACTGAACAGCTGAATGCTGAGCTATTGTCTTGAACAAATACCTAGGACTTCTATATGGATTTTTTCCTAGCAACTCTTTATCCTTTTGTGTTGAGACAGCAATATTTTGAATAATGAGCGTCTTTCCACTAGTATCACATTACACATGGCAGTGGTCATCCTCGAACCCACATGAAGGGAACATAAATGAAGTCTGCTTACTCCTAATAAGGTTTACATAAAACACAGTTTGAAAGAATAGGGAGCTCTCTGTCATGATGGCAGTGCCAAGTTCAGAATGAGAAACTTTTCTATGACATACAAAAGAACAGCACACACCTCCCTTCCATGGAGTATGCAGACCGCCTTTATCTTCACTGTATATGGGTTCTAGGACAACAACTGGTAGAACTTGTAATACTGCTGCAAAGACAGGTCTGTATTGAAAACTTCGGTGTCTGAACGCAAGAAAATAAGTCGCAGGTAAAAAGTAAAATCCATGTAGAAGTTTGACACGTTTGCTCAAGATGCCAACTCGCAATTCAGTTGTTCAGTCCCAGCTGACATTTTGGACTTTCTGAATCCTTAGAGTAGTGCTCAACAAATGATTCGCTATAATAAAATTTCTGCCAGTGTGTATAGTAGTCTTGTAATAATCTTACACTGATCCACTTCCTAATTACTGTACACGGATTCTGTGCTTTGGTGTACAGTTGATAGGTAACCAAAATATCATCAGTTCTGTTATCATTCTCTGGTTCTCAAACAGAAAAGCAGTTATACACACATAAAGCAAGCAAGTAAACATGCTCTGTTTTTGCTAGAACAGAAGGCAAAATCTGCTTGAAATGTATTCCATTTCTAAAAAATGAAGCTGCAATCTGTAACAGCTCCTGTCTGCAAAAGATAAAAATAAAGACATTAGAATCAATAATGTTGAAAAGATCATCTATGAGAGTCACACTAACCTACAGTATTGCTGACTCAATTTTCCAAATCTAGAGATACAACACTTGGGGGGCAGCAGTTGTTACTGATTTTAGTTAAGTTTTGGAAATTAAAATTAATTTTAAGATGAATTTGTCTCCTACAGCATAAAAATAAAATTTTCACCTGTCAGCTTTATGTCATCAGTGGCGTCCCACAAGGCTCAGTGCTGGGCCAGTGTTATTCGATATCTTTGTATCAGATATGGCAGAGGGGATACAGAGTAGGACGAGCCTGTTTGCCAATGATGCTAAATTGGGAGTGGTGGTGGATGAAGTGGAAGTTGGAAGGGTACTTCTGAATGATCTAGACACCTAGCAGAATTGGTCTGACACATGAGAACTTGGGTTCAATGGCAGGAAGTGCAGGGTTATGTATTTTGGAACCAAGAGTCCAGGGCACAGATACCAGTTAGGAGGGCAAACAGCTATTGATCTTCACTAAGAAAAAAGATCTGGGTGTGATGGACACTGGTCAGATAAATCACTCAGCACAGTGTAGAAAAGTAGCAGTATAGGTCAACAGAATGCTAGGGTGCATAACAAGGGGCATCACCTCAAGGAGTGAGGAGGCAATCCTGTCATTGTACAGGTCACTGCTTAGGCCGCACCTGGAGTACTGTGTGCAGTTGTAGCACCCCTTCCTAAAAAGGGATATCAGGCTACTGGAGGGGGTGCAGAGGAGGGTGACCAAAATGATAAGTGGGATGAGGGAAAAGCCCTATGAGGATAGGTTGGTATAGCTCAAAATTTACTCATTGGAAGATTGAAGGGACAGAGGGGACATGACTGAGACTTTTAAGTACTTAAAGGGCATAAATAGGGCCATCCCTTAAGATCTGTTCAAATACTGGAAAAAAAGGATCACCAGAGGGCATGGTCAGAAGCTGGAGGGCGAGGTTCAGAAGGCAGATGAGGAGACATTTGTTCATGAAGAGGGTGGTGGAGTGGAATTCATTCCCTGTGGAACTGATGCCACTGACAGTAGAAGAGGGATTTAGGAGAGAGTGGGACAGGATTAAGGGTAGAATTATAGTAATAAAGGAAAAAGAGGAGGAGGAGGAGGAGGGCAGCATCAGTGATAATCACTGAGAGCTGCACATTTGAGCAGATGTGAGAGACCGTATGGCCTGTATCTGCTGGCTTTTTGATATGCTTGTATGTTTGTATTTGTGTATAATGAACTGCTTTACCATTTAGGAGCCAGAGAATGAATGCATAACAGGTGACATTATGGTTACCTAGCAACTGTAGGCATGTAGTTATGAGTTTGATCAATAGAAGGCCACTGCCAGGTTACTGTACACACTGACACATCTTAAATTATAGCTAACTAATTGTTCAGCAGTAGTTTGAGAATGTACAAAGTGTAAAATGTCAGTTGGGAACAGCTGTATACCAAGCTGGTGTCTTGAACAAATACGTGGGAAATCTAAATGGATGTTATTTTTTTCTAGTTGCTCATTGTCCTCTTGTGTTGAGACACCTGTATTTTAAACACAGAGTTGTCTTAGCACCAGTATCACAAGACATGCCAGCAGTAATCATCGAAACCACATAAATGGAAAATAAAGGTCTGCTTACTTCATTGATGGGAGGCAAAGTATATGCTGTTTTCTTATACGTAATAGAAAAACTTCTCATTTTGAACTTGGCACCACTATGACAGGCAGCTGTCTATTCTTTCAAACTAACAATACAAAGAAAAAATAGTGAGACATCTGTGTAAAGTGTAACAATGTGCATGTTCTCATTTAAAAAACTGTGTTACTGCCTGACCTACAAAAGTAAGAGTTACACAAAGTGTTGTTTGAAAGAATTGAGAGCTCCCTGTCACAGTAGAATGAGAAACTTTTCTATGATCTGCAAAAGAAAAGCACACACCTCCCTTCAACGGAGTAAGCAGACCTCCTTTATTTTCACTTTATGTGGGCTCAAGGATGACCACTGGCATGTGTTGTAATACTGCTGCATAATTATTGTCGGAAAAGGCTGCTATATATAGGCTTGCTGAGTAAGCAGGCTTCAACTCTTTTATAGACAGTGATCTCCAACAGCACAATATTATACAGGATCTCAAATAATTACTTCTCAGTCATGATCACTTTCTAATATATTCAGAACTGCAAGATATCTATACTACATATAAATATCTGGGGATAGTTGATCAGAATGCAATGAAGTAGCCTAATAAATCATGGGAGGTCATCAAGGTCACAGTGGGTGATATGCTCATAGTTTTTATCACACACATTGAGCAAAATGTGTATTTTCACAGCACCATACATTAAAATAGGGCAGTGTTCCAAAAATGTCAAATTACCAAACAGCATTATAATTTACAGTTTAGGACATCCGAGGCAGCACAATTCAACATATGGACTACAACAGTAAACTAACTTGCTCATCGGAGCTCCATAGTTAAAAATGAGTAAGTGACCTGAACGTTGTCAAGCACAAATCATGCCAGCCCCAACAATCCTTATATATTAAATGCATTTGGGGGGTCATCAATAGGCAGTACATTTTCACATTTTAGTACTCAAAGTACATCAGTGTAACCAAGCAAGAAAATTTACTAACAGCATTACGGTCTAAAATAGCAAATAATATTTCAGAACACAAATCTCCTCATTTTTAAAACCAGGAGAGACACATTAAGCTGAAGCTTGTTTACAGGTGTAACCTGAGAGCACAAGGAAGTTAAGTGACTTGTTCAGGATCACACAGTATGCAAGTAGGGGCTGTGGGATTCAAACCCAGGTCTACAGCTCAGAGCTTTAAACCACTGCACTATACTGCATATGTCTAAATAGCTATCATAACTGTATGACACCTGTTAGCAAATTAGTCACCATGACCTCGTTGACCTCCCATGAGTTATCAAGCTACTTCATTTTATTCTGATCTACTGAGCTGAGATATTTATGTATACTGTCAATGTATGAAGTTTTTCTGCAACATCTCCCCAATGCTGCAAATATTACAATGTGATACCAAGCTGACATTTTGAGACAGCCAGTTTCATTAAACACAAAAATTTGTTTCAGAGGGAATCCTAAAACATAAATTCCAAGGTAATTGTCAGCTGAGCTGACTAACAGAATATTTAGATATCTTTGAAATCAAGCTACAGTGACTTAACAAGGAAGTGTGAAATAAAGATTACACTGGGAGTCAATATGAGATGACATGGCAATGTAATGTTACTTGATACAACATTTTATCTTATGTTTCAGTTAAAGACTGTATGTCTCACAAATCATTACTATGACTACATTACTTTGCAAAGCAGACAACATGAAAATGCTCACAATTTAAAGGCAACATCAATGCACAGCTCAGCTGGTTTATCATGGCACTGCTTTTCAAAATCATTTGGTTACAGCTTCAGCTTCATGTGTTTTCTATATCTTTATCAAACAGTATGTTTTAAGGACAATTGAGAACACAGTGTTAATCACATTTCCCAAAAACAAGTATGCCTTAACACAACTTCAGCAGACAAATAGTAGAGGTGAAGTTAAAATATTTTAAAGGTACAACTCCTAGACTGTCAGTCTCCAAGATAAATTAATTGAAAGTATTTCACAAGATGTATGTATCTCATTATTTTAACAGAACAATAGATCTAAAGAGAGTACTGTCCTGTCCATGTCATGTCACCAAACAGCATCCTATTATTTCCAGCTTAGCGCATCCCAGTCATCACAATTCCAGTTACTGAGTACAACATTAATCTAAGTTGCTGATTGCAGCTGCATATCTTAAAATAACTATGTGCCCCAAATGTGGACATTTACCTAACAGCATAATGCTGACAAGTACACTCCTCACATATCATATGCATTTTTCTATGCATGACTAGGCAACACATTTTCACAATTTAGTACAGTACTTCACAGTACATCACTGTAACAAGGTAATTGCCTAGGAGCATTGCACTCTGAAACAATTAAGAATTACTAAAGGCACAGTCTCCTCATATGTCAGTGTATAGTGTATGTGAAAACTGTAAGCATATTAGCCACCCTGACCTTGGTGACCTCCCATGATTCATCACACTGCTTAATTTTATTCTGCTATATGGAGCCAATATGTTTATGTATAGTATGGATATCCTTTGGTTCTACACATATTTGAGAGTTTCCATGATTGAGAAATAATTATTTGATACTTATTGTGACTTTCTAGCTATACAGAAGCTCAAATAATTATTTCTAAATCATGATCACTTTCAAATATGTTCATAACAGAACGGTATTCCTACAATATGTAAACTTTGAATGCTCAGACACCAGGTAGGCACCTCCCTTACCCCATGCACACCATCACACAAAAATACATACACTGACTATAGAATAGTACACCCCCTCCCCCCACTACCAGCCAACAAATGCTTGGATGTCAATAAAATGATGCAGACTTCAACACCGTATACATATACACACACCTAGCCACATGTTGACAGTACGATCTGTACCACTATTTGCACCCCCCATCCACCCACAAACTCTCAGCTGTTAATAAAATGCAGAGGACTCTTAAGACACATATACACACACACACACACACACACACACACACACACACACAATAACAAGTGTGGGAAAATTGTTACAATAAACCCAGAAAGTATAGGTATTACGTAGAGAGTCTCTTACCTGGATATTAGGAAGATAGAAGTAGGACTTAAAGGGACAATGTCCCTCATACCTGTAAAATAAAATATAGGAAAAGGGTCACAAAGGATCTGAAGTTCTTAGGGAGTAACAGGAAGAACAGAACTGGTTAGGCATGGAGTGATACTTATCTGATGGGCAAGAAATCAGAATCCTGTCAGACCTATTAAAGTAAATATAAACAAAATTTTTAACATGGTGAAACTACAGTAGCAAGGGCTGAGAAAAGCAGAGCAAAGAGATATGAAAGGAGTATATAACAGCATATGATTAAAGAAAAAGAGCTCTAAATAAAAAGGTACAGATAAGACAAAGCAGGAAAACAAAATTGCAGAGAAAGTAAAGTCAGAAACAAAAAACTGTCAGCCCACCGGCATAATGGTAGCACTACTGCTTACAATATCGATGACCCAGATGCAGGAATGAGCCAGGACTGCCAGAGAACAGGCTGAGGAGATGAGGATGGGATGCTTTCTTCCTCTATAAATGGAGGGCTCACATCCCAGTGCTCTACTACCACCCTGGTAGCCACAGGTTGTGATGCAGGGGATTCACGAATGACAGACACTCAGGGCCATTGGAGCATACCCACAGGTTGGCTGCACCAGGCCTTACTGGCAGCCAGTCCTGATGTGCACTCCTGGGTGAGGGTGGGGGTGGGGGTGGAACATAGAAAAAGCATGCAAGGGCCAGGCAGATGAAACCCTTGCATTGGACCCTAGCTGCAGTACTCCTAGATCTGATCCACACCTTCACCCCCTCCCAAGTGGCCAGCTGACTGTGAGGAAGAAATGCCAATGATGATGTACCCACCACCAGGGGTAAGTGGGGGGGCAGCACAGGGCTGTGTTGCAGATGGGTGTGAGTAGCTGCTGCAGCATGATCTCGGTAGGGTGGGTAGTTCACTTAGGAGGAAGCAGAAGGTCAAGCCTATGGCCAGAGGAGCACAAAGCATATTTTTTTAAGGGGGTGCAAAAAAGAGAGAGAAAAATATTGTTGGTATTGAGGGGTCTCAGCGAAAGTCACGTAACCCTAGATGGCCCAGTGGCTAGTCTTTAACAGTAGTAACTCAGGAGGACTAGTGGTCACTCAGTAGGGCTTGTTGCCCAGCATACATAATTTATCACTGGTGGTCCAGGGTGCTCTAGTGGTCCCATGTGGGGCAGTAATTTAAGTAATATCCCTTCCCTGGTGACCACAGTATTAAAATAATGATTTCCCTGGATCTAGAGGGGGTCCCTGGTCCCTGATATTGCTTTGGCAGGCAATTTTGTTATTGGGGGAACAAAAAAAGGAGAAAAAATTTGTTGGTAGTGGTGGGGGGCTCCACAAAAGTCACTTAACCCTAGATGGCCCAGTGGCTAGTCTTTAACATTAGTAGCCTAGGAGGGCTAGTGGCCAGGGGATTCATGAATGACAGGCACTCAGGGCTATTGGGGTATACCCACAGGTTGGCTGCACCAGGCCTTACTGGCAGTCAATCCTGATGTGCACTCCTGGGTGATGGTGGGGGTGGGGAGGTGGAACATAGAAAAAGCATGCAAGGGCCAGGAAGATGAAACCCTTGCACTGGACCCTAGCTGCAGCACTCCTAGATCTGATCCACACCTTCACCCCTCCAAGTGGCCAGATGACTGTGGAGAAGAAATGTCAATGATGGTGTACCCACCACCAGGAGTAAGCGGGGGGGAGCAGCACAGGGCTATGTTGAAGATGGGTGTGAGTAGCTGCTGCAGCATGGTCTCGGTAGGGTGGGTAGCTCACTTAGGAGGAAGCAGAAGGTCAAGCCTATGGCCAGAGGAGCACAAAACATATTTTTTTGGAGGGGTGAAAAAAAAAAGAGAAAAATATAGTTGGTAGTGGGGGGGGAGGCTCAGCAAAAGTCATTCAACCCTAGATGGTCCAGTGGCTAGTCTTTAACAGTAGTAACTCAGGAGGACTAGTGGTCACTCAGTAAGGCTTGTTGCCTAGCATACATAATTTATCACTGGTGGTCAGGGTGCTACAATTGTCCCATGTGAGAACAGTAATTTAAGTAATATCCCTTCCCTGGTGGCCATAGTATTAAAATAATTATTTCCCTGGATCTAGTGGGGGTCCCTGGTCCCTGATATTGCTTTGACAGGCATGGAGTTCAGGTATGAGAAAGACCCTCAGGGGCTGCAGCTGCAGTTAGAGCAACTGATAGCTTAAAATTAAAATGTTATGCTGCTTTTCAACTTCCAGCCATACAGAGGTCAGACTGAGGCCTGCTCCATGCAGATGGGAGAGAATGGGGCAGGAACTCATCAGGAGGCTGTGGATGCAAGTGCAGAATAGAAGCATACCTTCCCATGTACCTGAGCCTCTGTAGCGGTGGTACAACTTATCACTAAATATAGAAGGTGGGAGAAGGCAATGCTTCTGGACTGGAGGGTCACCTTCTCCCATACCACTTTGCTCTTCTGCACATCTTACAAGTAACCTTGATCCCTGCTGCTGAGCTAGTCCTGCCCAAAGCATCTGCTCCCCGCCCCTGAAACCAGTGCCACCGGCACAGTGCCATTATCTGTAGCTATTGGTGACTGCTCTTCTCAACCGCAGCAGCACTCACCTTGGCTCAGTATTCCATCAGCTTGGGTCAGGAAGAACTTCGTCTTCCTTCCAAATGTAACACTCACTCCAACCACAGGAAAAAGTACCAGAACTCCATTATGCCCACTTTCATAAAAAGAAGAATCACACATGTACAATACTGGGAGGGTGGGGAGTCACTATAAAGAAGAAAATAAAAGGCTGAATCTTCATTGAGACACTGAGGGATTGGACACCCCCAGTGTCACTGTACTGTTTCTGAGGGTGGAGTCGGGTGGGGTGGTAAGTTCAGAGAAACATTACATGCCACTGGATCAGGACGTGAAAGTGAGGATCCAGTGGGCAGGAGATACTCAGAGACTTGCAGGACTCAGGAGGATTTTATTGAGGGTGCTCATTTATTTAAACTTTGTTGGTGTTCAAGCAGTCGAGTACAAGTGCTGTCGGCATCCCCTGTCATGTTCACTGTCTGGCAACTTCTCATGGCTGGGGAATGGGACCAGAGACACTGTTGTGGGTGGGGGCACAGAGGAGACAGAAACAACAAGGATCCCAAATCTGTTTGTTATGCAAGGGGAGGAGGATGCAGAAATGTCTTTAAAAAAAATGCCCACTTTAAAAAAAAAAACGCCCACTGTGAAGTAGTGCAGTGCTGCAGTCCATAGGGACAACATGGGTGGATTGCTTCTCGGAAGAGGGTCAGGCAGAGGAGACTATTTACACCTTCAGCCAGTTCCACGGATGGAAAACATGACATGAGCCCTTCTGTACATGCAAAACATCTGCAGGGCTCCACCTACTGCAGCCGTAAAAAGAGGTCTGTGTTCATTTGCATGCAGTTTCTCTCTCACAGTACTGGAGAGAGAAATTAATTCCATGTGGATTGAGGGTTCAGACTGTTCCCTTGTTTGAAACAGATGATGCTGATTTCATGAGGAATTGGGAAAAAGTTTTAAATAAATGAACTTATGATTTAATGCTACTGGTAATCAGAAAAGCCAGGAAAGAAAATGAATATACAGATTGCTGAATTGGAAGCAAAACTTATCACTACTTATACAGCTGAACAACTGAGAGTTATGAAAGAAAAAACGGAAGCTCAAATAACAAAGTTCAGTAATGAACTTAAGAAATATAAACAAAGCAAATATGAAAGGTATACAATTGATTATAATGAGAGAACAACACATGCATGGCATGTACCTAAGAAAAAGTTTCACTATAGATTCAATGCTGAGCTACAAATTGATGGGGGTGATATTTCCTCGAGGCCAGAGGGTGAGCTGAGTGAAGTAAGTGATTTATCAGATAATGATAGCACAAACAGAAGGAGGACACAACTTTTTTTAGAACAAAGTATGGAGGGCAAACAACAAAACCTATCCAGACCAAGGAAACAGAGAAGGGGCAAGAGGAGCAAAAGAAGGAGGAGGGGACAAAGGAGGTAGAGGGAGAGGGAGAGGTAATTATGGCCACAGACTCTGTGGGGTCAGATTAAGAGATCACCCAGACAGAATAACCTGAATTGGAGAACATAAACCTCTCTGATATATATTTGACCTGTGATCAAGTCAGTGTTTTAGGAAAAGGCCTCAACTTTGTCCCTACAAATACCCAAAACGCCTTCAATATGTAGATGGATTTATTGACATTTTTATGTTTGCTTGCACTCATGTGCAAGAAACATAGTGCCATCATCCAAGTTTTTGTAGGTGTGGCACTCTGTCTTCCAATTCAGTCAGTGTGTTTGCAGGCACAGCCACAGTTCACCAATGAATGCTGCAGCTGTCTATGACAGCAGTTGAAAATGCAGTGGTGTACAGTTGAAAAGGAAAGACCGCTTCAGTGAGCAGCGATAAGATAGTGTTGATTGGCATACTGCCGGCAATCCTGCTTGTTTAAATCTCTGCTTTCTCTTCTTGGAATATAAATTCAGTTTGAAGAGAACTTTTCCTAGGACTATCTTTCCGGGAGGAGGCAAGTGACTACAATGACATCCTTGGAATGTTTCCCAAAAAAGATCTAATTGCCATCCTTGGAATGTTGAGTCAGAGTTCAGGGTAGGAGCGGCATTGACAAAAGCAGGAAAACAGAACCCCAAAGAGACTAAAAAAGTAGACACAGTTGTCGTCTGTTGGCACACCTGATCAGTATTCTAATAATATTCCTCAACCCTCTGAGTGTCTCTGAATAGCGCTCCCCTCCACCCGCCGCACACAGTATGGCCCGCCTCACACAGTATGGCTGACATGGGTGCCCAATCCCCCATCAGCTCTGCCCACCCAGACTTCTAGATGCCATGCTGGGAGCCCACCCCAGCGACGCATAAGTGAAAATGGAGACGAGGTGCCCAATCCCTGTTGGCTCGATTAAACCCCCCCCAAAAGAACAGACTTCCAGTTGCCATGCTGGGAGCCCACCCCAGCATGGCACATGTCTATATAATATGAGGGGTGCCCAATCCCCTCAGCTCCACTGAGCCAATCCCCAAAAAATGTTCCAGCTGCCACACTGGAAGCCCACCCCAGCATGGCACAAGTCCCACATCATCTTCCTAAAAAGAAAACAAACAACTGAAAAGAAAAAAACAGTCCCTCATTGATTGTCTTGCCCCCCAACCCACGCCCACCCTCTGCACATCCACCCCCCACACCCCTACCTCACCCCATGCTTACTTCCGGAGGCTGACAAGATGATCTTCGCTGGACCAGGAACACGTCTGCACTCTTCAAAGCCGACCACGAACTGAAGAAATGCCGGTAAGCTGTATAATGGAATAAATAGGGTTTTTTCAACTTTGATGCATGTCTCAGGCATTTTGTTGAATTTTGGCATCAAATTTTCAACATGGGTTTTTTGGGACCCCTCCTCATGTCATGGCATTAATCGACCCTGAAAGGTGATTTTGCGGTCACTGCATGGAACCACCTTTTGGGACTGATTTATGAAACAACAGTGTCACAGTTCATGAGGTGGGTCCCCAAAAATCCTATGTTGAAAATTTGTTGAAAAAATTCCCCAAAAATGACTGATTTATGAGCATGCATTGCACAGTTCCTACACATGCTCGTGAGTTCGCAAATGTTTAATATTTTCACTCCAGATTTTCAACATTGCCATTTTACCACACCTCCTTATGGGCAGTACAGCTGTCGTCTTTCACATCTCATCCAAAATGAGTTTCCGTGCATGTAGCACACAATGGTGCAGTTGGTGTGCGAAATCAATGTTTGGGACAGATTAAGAAAATCACAGTGACACTGTTCATGAGCAGAGTTCTTAAAATGGCTATGTTAAAAATTTGGTGACAAAAGTCCATAAAATTGTTACGAGTGAGCATTGTGCAGTTTCCATGTACCCCATAAGTTCATGAATTTGTAGTATTTTCAGTCCAGATTTTCACCACTGGCATTTTTCCACACTTCCTTATGAACAGTACAGCTGTCATTTTTCACACCATGGCCGAAATGTGTTTTTGCACTTCCAGTGCAGAAATGCATGGTTGCTGTGAGAAATCACTGTTTGGGACAGATTAAGAAAATCACAGTGTCACTGTTCATGAGCAGAGGTCCCAACATGCCTGTGTTGACAATCTGCTGTAAAAAATCCCCAAAGTAATTACATTACGTGTGTGCATTGCACAGTTTCTATGCACGCTCGTGACTTCACCAGTTTTTTTAATATTTTCACTGCAGATTTTCAACATTGGCATTTTTTTACACCTCCCCATGAACAGTACAGCTGTCATTTTTCACATCCTGTTTGAAATGTGTTTTCACACCTGTGGTGCCAAATGGCGTAGTCGCTGTGCAAAATCAGCTTTCGGCTAACTGACTGATATTGCCACTGTTCATGAGGTGGCAGTCACAAAAAAAACATGTTGAAAATTTGGAGTGAAAATACCAACAAATGCCTGAGGAGTTAGGGTTTCTGACCATAACGCCCCACCCTGTAGAGACTGACAGCCATCAGGGGTGTGACTTGGGATTGTCGCCTGTAATGCTCATACCATTCTACCCCCACCCACACCCTGCAGCCAGTTAGAGGCATCGAGGTGTGCCTTGGACTCTTTGGCCCCAAAGTTCACCCCATTCTCCTATACCGCATCCATCTCACTATATTTCCTGATGGAATGGGGTGAACATAAGGGCCAAAGACCCCAAAGGCACACCGTGACACTTGTCGGTATCTGCAAAGTAGGGTGTGGTGAAATGGCATGGCCATTATGCCTGATGACCCAAAGGCACACTTTAATGCCTGTCAGTATCTGCAGGATGCTGGTGGGGTTGGCTTCACTTCAATACTTCACTGCCATTCCTATTATGCAGCTCTGTAACTCCTATACTACCAGTGCTAATGCCACCAAGCAAACATTCAGCCTTAACAAATGCTTGTTCTATCAGTTACAGCTAAAAGAATTCTACCTAAGTAATAAGAAACCAATTACAGTTGCATCTAGAGGCAATGTTGAACTGACGAATGATATGCAAATTAATGATGCAAACCTGGATGTTGTCAGGGAATTTTCCAACCTTTCCCTTAAGTCTACATTCACACCCATGTCCACAAATCCAACCCTCCTGAGTTATTTTAATTTGGTAGAGCAGGATGTGGACAAACTTTGAAAGAGTATAAGGGCAATTCATCATTTAATATTTCTTATGGGAAATGCATGGCCCTAAAGGAGTTATCAGAAATGCAGAATGTTCTTATTCACCCAGCCGATAAAGATTGTACAGTGGTAATATTTTATTCTTTGGGAAAAAACAGGTAAGACCCATTAGGCACAAGTGTCTGTTTTCAGGGGTGACCTAAGAGCCCTAGGGTGGCTAAGTGATTTGTTTAGAATCACGCAATATGCAAGCGGAGATTGTGAGAATCAGACCAGGTCTGTTGGATGCACCAAGCTCATTCACAGCTCATTACTCTAACCTCTAGGCTATACTGCCAGCCCCTATGGGGTCATACAGAATATGTGGCTGAGGCCATGAGGCAGTTAAATGATGATACCTTTTACATCAGATTAAATGCTGACCCCATACATGAAATTTCTGAAAAAGCCAAACGTATGTTGAATACAGCCTCATGAATGGATGGATTACAGAAAAAGACTATGACTATTTGTTGGTGCACTGTCCTAGAAAACCAGCATTATGTTTTCTCCCTAAGTTATACAAAAATAGAAAGCCAGTGCCAGGCAGACCTTATGCATCTTCTATTGGAGCTATTACCAAAGCCATGTCTAAACTGATGAGAACATTAAAAAGTGTGTCCCTGGCATAAAAGCATATGTGAGAGATACAAAAACATATGATAAAAATCTTGGATGACATCACAGTATCTGAAAATGATGTGCTTGTGTGTATGGATATAGAAAGTTTGTACACAACTATTCCTCATGAGGAGGGCCTTAGATCTTGGGGAAAACATGTTAAGAAACAGGCAGGAAAATGTGGGCCCCCCCCCCCCAATAAATTGATTTTGGTTCTGACAAGGTTTGTTTTAGAATCCAAATTTTTTTAATTTGAGAACAAATATTATGTACAGATAAAGGGAACCTCTCTGGGGAATACTTTTGCACCCATCATGGTGAATTTCTGTTTCTGACTGGAAAAATGAATACCTCTACAATGGGAGACAAAATGTATTTTTGAACACCTATTTTAGTATTGTCTAGAGGTTAGAGTAACGTGCTGTGAATGCACTTGTGAATGGTACATCCAGCAGACCTGGGTTTCATTCCCACAACCTCCACTTGTGTACTGTGCGACTCTGAGCAAGTCACTTACCCCCTGCCTGCCAGTGCTCCCAGGTCACCCCTGAAAACAAGCACTTGTGCCTAGTGGGCTTTATTCAGTTACCAAAGACTAAAAAAAAAAAAACATTTTAACTTGGAGATGCTATTTGGATGACATTTTTATGGTCTGGACTGGTACAACACAAGAGCCGCAGAGTTTTAAGGAGTATATCAATTTCACAAGTCCCCATTTAAAATTTACAGTAGACAGCCGTTTGAAAGAGAATAATTTTCTGGATTTGAGAATATTCAAAGAAGAGATTACATTGAACATGGTAATACGGGCTGGTAGTATAGCCTAGAAGTTAGAGTAACTAACTGGGAATGAGCTTGATACAGTGAGAAGACCCATCCTGGGTTTGATTCTCACAACCTCCACTTGCATACTGTGTGATTTTGAGCAAGTCATTTAACTGCCCAGTGCTCCCAGGTCACCTCCTGAAAACAGGCACTTGTGCCTAGTGTGCCTTACCCAGTTACCAAAGACTAAAGTAAACATATATATATATATATATATATATATATATATATATATATAGAAAACCCAGTTCCAGACATTACACTTTTGAGGGGAGATAGCTGCCATCTGAGTTATTTGATTAAAATTATACCAAAGTGGCAATGGTTATGCCTCAAAAGAACATGTAAAAATGATAGTGACTTTCAAAGAAATAGTTAAGACATGGATCAAAGATTTGCTGCATGTCACTATAATAGGGAAAATATCTTGAACACTTTTGAACCAGCTAATAATATACAAAGAGAAGTAATATTAATGGAAGATTAGAAGAACTGAGACAGAATCAAGAATAGAAGCTTACTTTTGTTACACAATGGAATCCAACAGCAAACAAAATAGGAGCAGCAGTCAAAAAGCGCTGGCAAACTTTGGAGGTGGACCCTAAATTAAAGGCTCTGGCATTAAATACCCCAAGAGTTACATTTCACAGGAGAAGGAACATTAAGGACTCAATGATTTATATAGCACTTCCCAAACAGAATCCTGAAATGGAGTGCCACCACCCTCCCGCCCCCACCACAGGAAATTATAGATGTGAACAATGCAGTCAGTTTCAAATGCATACAATACCAACTCCTTCAAACATCCAAGAAATGGAACTCGTCATCAAATAAAACATTTTATTAACTGTAGCACATTTGGAGGGGTTTACATTTTGCTGCATCCATGCAGACTGATGCATGTGGGACAGACAAAAGGGGAGTTAAAAACACACATAGGGGAACATAAGACTGCAGTAAGAAGCCACAATATTCACTATGCGAAGGCAAAGCATTTTGTGGAAGTGGGTCATGGCTCTGCTGCTTGTCTAACATTTGTAGGGCTTGAAAAGGTGGAATAGGGACCAAGAGGTGGTGACCTAACTTGCAGGCTCCTTCAGAGGGAAAGTTATTGGATTTCTATTCTGAGAACTCTCAGCCCTCATGGATTAAACAATGAACTTCCAATGTATGCTCACTCATGAAGTATTGTTCATGCATATTTCAGCTCCTTTTGCTCAGAATTTCTTTGGGTTTTCAATTTGAATTTTGCATATTATTATATTATTATAGTTTTTAATTGTGTAATGGTATTTGTATGTATTTGTTGTCTATATGTTGTATGTGACTTTATTCTAAGCTGACACTTTAAAATATGTATGTCTTTTTTTGTGGCACTTAGGTACATTGGTGCACTTTATTTTAAGTGCTTTGGCACTGTCTAGCATCTGTGGCTTGTGATTAATGGTTGGTATCTCCTTTCTTTTTGTTTTGTTTTTTTTTCTGGTCTGTCCCTTTAAGTCAGACCTTTATATGCCCATGTCTTAGAGTTACCAGCCACTCTGATGAGGATGTCATTTATGACACTGAAACATTAGGGCATAGCTACACTAGTCTGACTTTGGGCGTTTCAGCATTTATTTTAAACTTGTGGATGAGGTGCTCACTGGATTTACTACAGTTAGTCGGTGGTCCACAAACATTCACTGCTGCTTCAGCAAGTAAACTTTATCTCTGAGTCAAGTGGAAACACTGATGGCTTTGCTGTGGGGAACATTCTTCAGTGGTGGTGAGCTGCCTCATAATTGTTGGAATTATTTTATTCAACTGTTACTGTAAGAACTTTGTAAGCTTTTTTCTGCTCTAACTGAACATTAATATTTCAAATAAATTGATGAAAGATAAAGGCTATACTGCAGGAGATTTGGGATGGTGACTACTAAATTGTAAGGTAAATTGTAAGAGAATGTATGTTAAAAAGGCGCTGTCACAACAAGTACAGCTTAATTAAAAGATGTAGTGTTGTGCAAGTAAATCAATGGTTTAAAATAGTATTTTAGTCCAGGCTGCTGTATATATTCAAAGGTGGCATGTCATATATCTATATATATATATATATATATACATATACATATACTATATATATATATATATATATATATATATATGTAAATGTAAAAATAAAATGATTGGAGTGATTGCTATCGGATTGCAATAAATAGCAGTATACACATTTTCAGAAAGGAGAGCTTCCAAAGATTCAAAGCTCATTCTATCTAGTAGTGACAAATTATCCTGTCTATATTCAGAAATTCCACTACTTCTCAGTGCAGTTTAACCCCTGCAAGGTATATAGTTTTTTAAACCAAGGATGGAAATGAGAAAGGAAAATGTGGGCGCACCAGGATTTGAACTCCGGATCTCTGGTATGCCGTTCCAGCACTCTAACCATTAAGCTACAGGCCCACTGGTTACAGCGTCCGAAGAACTTCCTATTTCACAGTCACACATTCCTTTCTCTCTAGTGTTGCATAATCTGCAACCAGAAACCAATTTAGAAATTCCACTACTTCTCAGTGCAGTTTAACCCCTGCAAGGTATATAGTTTTTTAAACCAAGGATGGAAATGAGAAAGGAAAATGTGGGCGCACCGGGATTTGAACTCCGGATCCTATTCTACATGTTTCATTAGCTCTGTTGGACTGAATGATACAACTAATATTGTCAGTAGAGAGAGCCAAAGGGTCACTTAAGTTTAAAGGAAAACTACACCCAAAACTTGAAAAAATATATGCTGTGCAGAGTGTTTTAATTTGTATGTGAAGTTCTAATGTTTCCTTCCCTCTGACTGGTATTAGGAGTTTTTCTTAAATTAGCCTGCTAGCTTTAGGGTAGTTTTACGGCCCCTGGAGATCTCCATATCAAATAACTTTATTGCATTTCTTTGTCCTACAATGCACCTTGTTTCATGTAGCAGAGCCCATAAATCCAGCAGAAAGCATTGCATTGCAATCAGTTCACAACAATAGAGATGGCTATATTTTAAAATTTGTAGAATTCAGCTTGGTGACCACCCTCATCCTAAAGGTTGTACTGTCCTGAAAAACTTTGCTGCTGGTAATTTTTGTGCAGCTTCTAAAGCTTCCAAGATATTTAGTTTGTTTGGCATGTGTGTGCTGAATGTTGGGTCTCTCTTACATCACAGTCACATGAGACAAGATGCACTGTGGGAACAAGAAATACAATTACGCTATCAGGTATGAAGATCCCCACGGGTCATAAAACTAGTATAAAGCTAGCAGGCTAATTTGGGGGAAACTAATACCATTCAGGGGGAAGGAAACACTAGAACTTCACATACAAACTAAAACACTCTGCACAACATATATTTTTCAAGTTTTGGGTATAGTTTTCCTTTAACAAAATATCAACTTGGTTATTATCATATGACATGGGTCCTCCATTATGCTACCAGTTAATTCCACTAACAAATGAACCCTCATTGGTTACCCCAATGCTATCAAGTTGTTGTTTTTTTAGAAAAATACTCACAAAGACAGATCTTCCTAAAGAATTTAAATAAATCAACTTGTACTGAAAATGTGTCATAATCTTTCTGTGGAAATAGATGTAGTCCTTTCTTAAACAGAAGTCTTGGCAGCGGTAAGGTTACCTCTGATAAACTGACTACTTCTTTTCCATTTTGAAAGTTCTGCAGAAATTTTCTTTTTCTTTCCCTTTTTTCCCTTCCTGGTCTTCTTAATCCTCCCTGAAAGTTGATTTCTTGTAATGACTGTGAAATCACCTTTCAGGATAATTTTGTATAATTTCACTACCCTTGTTCATGAGGTGGTGTCCCACAAAAGCCATGTTGAAAATTTGGGGACAATATTTAAAAATTATCAACTTACATTATGAGGACAGGTTCAAAACTCATTGAACTACATTGAACCACATACTTGATTTCCTCAGTTACCGGTCTGGTATTGAAGAGTGAAGATGTGTCTCTGGTCCATAGAAGATTACCATGTTGCAACCCAGGTAGGTATGTAAGGGGCAGAGGGGTTGAGAGTGATGGATGCTGAGTGGGGGGGTAATGGTGGTGGAGGGCTGGCAGCGGAAACAGGCATCAATGGATGGTTTTCTTTTTTTATAGGGTGTCGAAAACTTAAAAAAAAGACTATGAGATATGGTTTTCTTTATTTCAGGTACTCACACTGGGGATTGGGCACCCCAGTGTTGGTATTATATGTGGCATATTATATATATATTATATGTCACATAGTGAAAACAGTTGGGGTGGGACGTATTAGCTGTACTAGGGATTGGGAACTCTGGTGTGAGAAAATTCAGAAGAAAGGGGTGGGAAGAACTGAGGGATGTTTTTCTTTATTTCAGGCACCAACACTGGGGATTGGGCACCCCAGTGTCAGTGTCATGTTTGACGGCACCGGGGGTGGACTACCCAGTGAAGCACAGTGAAAAGACATGGGGTGGGGGTACTAGCTGGCATCAGGGATCGGGCAGTGTCAGAAAATTAAGAAGGAAGGGGTGGGAGGGATTGTTTTTATGTTGGGGGGAGGACCACAGCAGGCTGACTGTGACACTGATCAGCTCCTCTTGTTGAGCAGCATTATGTATATCAAAGGAAAAAGCTGCCCTTTGATTCAGATGGCTCTTTTTTCTCTGAACTACATGAAGCATACACCCAGCACGGCCAGAACAGTGTCATGATCAGTCTGTCTGATGATGGGACTGACGCTGTTGAGCCCCTTGCAGACTACCCTGCATTGGACCAACAGTGACACGCCTGTCAAAATTCACCATCATTCCAATATGATCCCTTTGTGCAAGCATAAGGTTGAACATGAAAACGTCCTTGTAAACTCCCCATAGACTTAGAAAGCAGCGGTCACACCTCATTGATCAAAAATTACCAACTACTCAAATTAACATAACCTCCCTGTATTTTTATCCCAGAAGCTGTAAATAAGAGTACTATGAACTTATGTTTTCTGTTTTTTTAATTTCTGCTGTTATTGGTCTAATTAATGTCACAGGTAATGTTTAACTATAGAATTGCACTGTAACTGCCATGGAGGTTAGGTTCCCAGCCTAGGGCATACTGTATGTGACAACTGTAGGTAGAGAGGCCCTGAAAAAGTTTTGTTGTGTAAATTGTGTAAGAAAATACAAAAGAAATTCAGGCCTGTGAACTCCATGGAACTACCAGCTGAAAATAGGATAAGGTGTGTAGTGCCCCAGGGAAATTGGGGGGCAACACAGAAAAATAGGGGATCCCTAGGGATATTGGGGGTCAGGTAGTCGTGGGGACCCTGGCAGTTTAGTGGAGAACCCCGGAAAGCTTAGATGGCCCTAGGTAGCAAAGGATAGGCCCCCTCCCCAGCAGACAGACCCAGCAGTCCTAAACCACAATTTTAAAACTTGGCCAACATTTTTTATCTTCCTTTGTTCTCCCTTCCCTCTGCCCAAGGCTGACACCTAGTCAGGACAGGCCAAAAAACTGTTTTGCCACAATCCTGTCCCAAAAAGGGAACAGGAGGCAAGGCTGAGCTCAATTGTTTGAATTCAAACTTGGAGCCTTTTTATCCACAGTAGGTCACAGGCCAAGGGCCATCCCAGAGGACAACTCCCAGGCCAAAGCTTGTTCCACTGGGCAAGTCTAAGGCCACAGACCCAGCCTCAGGAAGGCTGACTCCTGGATAAAATGGCCAATCTCCTGGCAAGTAGCCAGGACCACCCTCAGCCTAGAAAATGTGCTGCACAGGCAGCCAGAGGAGATGGTGTAGCCTATGAGGGTGGAGAACACAGGGCAAGAGGGATGTCGACTTCCCTAGTAGAACATTGAAGCAAGTCCCATGGACCTGCTAGTGTAACACCCTGCTAGAAGATCTCTAGCAACAGCCACAGTTGGTCTCCAGCAGTAATCTGCCACCCAGTCATGTCCTCCAGTGTGGTGAGTAAGTCCCTGCAGCCACATAATAGCCTTATTGAACCATCAGTGCAGTGGTCTCTTGAAGAAGAGGTCTTGTCTCTCCTTGGTGGTTTGGCAGTCCCCAGTGTACAGGAAGTCCCAGGTGGACTCCAGCAGTGGCTCAGGGGTGAGCAGCCTTGGTGCCCAACATTCCTTTTATAGTCAGCCAGTCCTGCTCCGGCCAGGAGGAGAAGTGTTTGCTTAGCTAGTCCTGTTGGCCGGGGGGGGGTGGAACTTACTTGCTCTGTCCAGTTGCATTGAGAGAGATAGGGAATTGATGAGATAAAAGCTAAAAGGAGTGAAGTCAAATCATTCTGAAAGAAAAATAAAGGTGCTTGTCAACTCAACTCATGGAGAAATCCCTGTAAGTTCAATCAAGCAAAAGGGAGATATTGTAGAAGGGGAGGCAGTGTTACTGATTCATTATAGGCAGTCTGTACTCCAACAGACAGACTTGTGAGCAGCAGGGAGTCAGGGGACTATTTAGCTGCAGACAGGGCTGATTCCTGCAGCACAGAGGCAGAACCTAACTGCATTCTTCTCCTGGAATCCCTTTGTAATCTGATTCATGGTATTTCTGTACATCCTTTGCTGAAGGGGAGGTGGGAACTTGGCCCCTTATCAGTATTTAGCAGACAGGCTGAGCAGTCTATTGCTGGACCAGAGATATGGGTCATCGGCCTTCTTTATTATTCAGTGAAAATGGGCCTAAGGGGATCAGAGGCACTACATCTGATCAATATTAATAAGGGTGGGTCTTCTCCTGGCTAGAGTAAAGACATCCAAGCCTAAAGAGATGCTTAAAGGCCCCAAGCATTGCTTCATCTGTCTAGCCTCGAATCCATTTTAGTGTGCTTGTCTTTACCTTATATTGCGTTAATCCACTGCTTGTTGTGACTGAACTGCTATATTCAGTCGGACTACTTTAAGTGACTGAACTGCCTTATCTACTCCACTGGTTTATGTGACTGAACTGCCTTAAGTGCATTAATTGCTTATAATAACTGGGTCACATTTTTTCCCATAAGAAGAGGCATGTGTAATTTGCTGTTATTATAGTATTTCACTTTAATTGCTTCTTTGGGGATTGCTGGTTTCTGGAATGACTGGACACAAAAAGTAACTTCTAACAGCTCTGAGGCCTACGAACATACAAACATATGAACTGCCAGCAGATACAGGCCATTCGATCTATCTAGTCTGCTCAAGTGTGCAGCACTTCAGTTCATTAGACTGCAGCTGCCCCTCCCCATATGCCCTCCCCCCATCTTGTACCCCCTCCTGGTTTGCACCTTCCCCTTGAATCTGTCCCACCCCTTCTTGAAGGCTCCCAACACTCTGCAGTGATACAACTTCCTCTGGCAAAGCATTCCACCCTGCTACCACCCTTTCTGTGAAATAGTACCTCCTCCGTTCACTCTTGAACCTGCCCCCTTCCAACTTCATAGAGTGTCCCCTGGTTTCCTTTACACCTTTCAGACCGAACACACACCTGGTGTCTACTCTGTTCAAACCCTTCAGGTACTTGAAGGTCTCAATCATATCCCTTCTCTCCCTTCTTTTCCCAAGGGTACACTTATTGAGCTCTCTCATTCTCTCCTCATATGATCTGGCCCCTAACCCCAGGATCATTTTTGTTGCCCTGCGCTGTACCCCCTCCAGTAGTTTGATGTCCCTTTTCAAGTAGGGGCACGAGAATTGCATGCAGTACTCTAGGTGCGGTCTCACCAGGGACCTGTACAGGGGCAAGATGACCTCCCCACTCTTGGAAGTAATCCCCCTTGCTGTGCAACCTAGCATCTTGTTTGCCTTCGATGCTGCTTTCCTGCACTGAGCAGAATCGTTCATCTCCCCGGTTACCAGCACTCCCAGATCCTTCTCCTCCAGCGATTTTGTTAACGGGACACCCTCCAGCCAGTAATTGTGTCCTGGGTTCTTGCCTCCTAAATGCACCACTTTGCACTTCTTGGCATTGAAACCAAGCTGCCAAGTGTGAGACCATTCCTCCAGTTTTGCCAAATCCTTCTGAAGTACTTTTGCTCCCCCCCCCCCCATCTACCTCGGCACAAATCTTTGTGTCATCTGCGAAGAGACTGATCTTGCTATTAATCCCTACTGCAGTGTCAGCTATGAAAATGTTAAACAGAACCGGTCCCAGCACCAAACCCTGTGGTACATCACTAGTTACTGCCCTGGGTTCAGATGCCTCCCCCCTCACTGCTACCTTCTGCTGTCTACCCTGCAGCCAGTTCTTGACCCATCTGACTAGTTTCTTCCCTGCTCCTAGACTCTTCAACTTGCAGGTCAGCCTACCATGTGGCACTGAGTCAAAGGCCTTGCCAAAATCCAGGTAGAGGACGTCTACCGCATGTCCCCTGTCCAGTGCCCTCATAACCCAGTCATAAAAATCAACCAACATACAGCAGATTAATCAGCAGGCCTCAGCAGAACTATTAACACACTTTGCTCATGCACTTTCTAAAACCCAGTCTCCACCTAAGACATACCATTAACCCAAAAACTGCAGGGGGGATGTGGACTAAACCATTCAACATTGTTGCTGAGGTAAGTTACCATATACTACATCACTCCTTCTAGTAAAATAAAGCAATTACCTTGATTTTGGTTTGCATATCAATTAAAAAACATTACCAAGCTCTAATATCATAATGGTTGAGTCTTACTTTGTGATAAGTTAGGGTCTAAAGTCACTTGTACTCAGCTCTGATGAAATAAGTCTTTACCACTGACTCAAGTCATAACAAAATCTCTGAGCCTTTCAAGAACCTTAAGCAGACACCCTCTACTGGTCATTCGAGTAGGCTGCACAATGGGCACAACATCAGTATTTTTTGGCAAAGGGTCATTGAAAACAATAGGTTCCATTTCAGGTTGCTCATACTCTTGACAAGTGTCCTATTCATGGCTCTTGACCCTGGATTCCACTGTTTGTGACAATACAGATTCAGTTGTTTGTTGCTGTTCAACCTCCAAAGTGACTGTTCGATCTCTCCTCAGGTGTCTCCTGTTCCTGCGGTATTGGTGTCCTGCAGGTGTAATCACGCTATAGATTCTTGACTCATCATGGATTCTTTCCACTGTAGTAGGTTTCCACCCACTAGAAGTCTCCATGCATACCCTTTCCCCTCCTCTAAATGGAGTAAGTGGAGTTGCATTCCTGTCATAATACTGCTTCTGTCTTTTTTGTAGCCTTTTAAGATGTTTATGTGCATCCTTAGGTATTTCAGGTCGCAATGCCCTTGCATTTGCAGGTAATGTGGCACTCAACATTCTGCCCATTAACAGATGAGAAGGTGTACAGTTCAGTCCTGTAACTGGCGTATTCCTAAAACTGAGCAATGCGAGATGTGGATCTGTCTGATCTTGCATAGACTTCAGGAAGATTCTTTTTACTGTCTGTATCATTCTTTCATCTAAACCATCAGATTGTGGGTATCCTGGGCTGGAATGAGTTATTTTGAACTCCCACAACTTTGCAAATTGCCTCATTTCATTATTTGCAAGTTGTACATGATCCACTACCAGTTCTTTTGGAGTTCCATGTCTTGCAAATACAGGTTTCAATTTTGCAATAACTGTAGCTGCTGTCTTGTCAGACATTCTGAGAACATGGGGTATTTTGAAAAATAGTTCACTACGATTAAGTAGGAGTGTCCCCTAAAGTCAAAAATGCCTGCACCAAGCTTTAACCATGGCATGTCAGGTATTTCATGTGGACACATTGGCTCTTTATGGTTGCTGGGTAAAAGCTCCTAGCAAGGCCCACATGCTTCAACCATCATTTAAATTTCTTGATTCATGCCTGGCCAATACAACATAACTCTGGCTTAGGCCTTCAACCTTTGTATTCTTTGATGTGCTGTGTGAAGTCTTCATAGCATATCTGTTCTCAGTGCTTTAGGTATGATGATTATTTTGCCCACCATTATGAGTTCATTTTCTATGTATAGATTGTGTTTTATGAGCCAATAGTGCTGAATTTTGATGCTGACTTGCTTTTTCCTGTCAGGCCAACCACTGAGGTGCATTTCTTTAAGCAGTTGTAAATCATTGTCCTTCTCCGTGGCCTGTTTCAGCCTCTCTAACATGCTGTCAGGCAGTGTCTCTGTTGTTTGGACTGAATATATGACTTTTTCATTACTTAGATCAATGTCTTCCTCTGCTGGTTTTCTTGGCACAGCCCTGGACAAGGTATCTACAAACAGAATCTATTTTCCTGGAATATACTGTATATTACCTGTATTTCATATTTCAGTATCTGTAACAGCACCGGGTAGAAACAGTGCAAAGAAGGGCGACAAAAAAGATTCAGGGGCTGCAGAACATGTCTCACAGTGAAAGACTGAAGGAACTGAATATGTACTCCCTGGAACAGAGAAGAGAGAGAGAGAGAGAGAGAGAGGGGGGACATGACTGAGACCTTCAGATACATAAAAAAGACATAAACAATGTACAGACACAGGAACTATTTCACCTCAAAATGGGCAGCAGGCCGGCCCGGTGGTGCTGAGGGTTGAGGCGCTGGACGCCACACCTCACTCCATGCCGGCGACCCGGGTTTGGGAGCGGACTCGGGTCGCTGGTGGGCCGGCCGGGGGGGAGTTAGGTTTGAGCATCCCACAACAGCTCGCCTACTCCGGGGAGGGTTAAGGCTATAGCCCGAACACTTGCCTGACTCCGCGCGGAGGCTCGGAGTACTGAAAGCCCCCAATGTTAAGGGGAAGGGCTGCTGACATACAGCGTGACATCAGCGCTCTGCGCCTTGACGTCTGGGGTCCTACGGTGTAGGTGGTGGGAGAAAAAGTGGAAAAACGCCTGCCATCGCCGGGAAGATGGAGCCTGGAGATGTGCCTCGACAGTTTCGCCGCCTGATGGCCCCTTCGACCGACGAAAAGGATTGTTGGGTACGCCTCTGCCCCATCCCCGCCGGTGGGGTAAAACCAAAGCTCTATGAGGTTCCTGTGGGGTCATATGGGCAGGGTGGAAGGCAGAGGGATGTCTACCTTGAGGATCCTGAAGGGTCGGGGATGGCAGGCAGGAAGGAGGTTCTCTACCAGCAGGACCAGGGGACACAATATCAGGCTGCAAGGAGGGAGGTTCTCTACCAACTCCAGGAAGTTTTTCTTCATAGAAAGAGTGGTGGATGCCTGGAACAGCCTGCCTCCTGAGGTTGTGGGGGCTGACACCATGGTGGGATTCAAGAATGCATGGCATAGACACAAGGGAGACTTGCTTCAAAGGGCAACTAGGGTATCAAAATAAGAGTACTAGAATAGGTCACAGAATGGGCAGACTAGATGAACCTGGCGGTATCCTTCTGTTGTCAACTTCTATGTTTCTATGGTTCACTGCAGTCTTACTGGAGCCTTTCCAATTGGTTTGTTTGGTATGGATTGCAGTGGCTTGTGATCTGACTGGACTTTCACTGACCATCCATTAAGAGGTGTAAGACTAGGTTTGCTGGCAAAGGCACCTAGCTTACATAGAAACACAGAATTTGATGGCAGATAAGGACCGCTTGGCCCACCCAGTCTGCCCATTTCCCTACCTAATGGATAAGCTGCAGATCCCAGTTAACCAGCAGCCTACTTCTTCCTACCCCAACCCCCTAGAATTGCCTTATGACTGTCCCATGCATGCTTGAATTCCACCACTGTTTTTGACTCCACAACCTCCTCCAGAAGGCCTTTCCATGCATCCACAACCCTCTCTGTGAAAAAATACTTCCTTAAATTACCTCTGAGCCACCCCCATCTTCAAATTGTGCCTGTTCTTGCACACCTCTTTTTTGAAAGATGCTACCTCTTGGACTTTGTTGATTCCTTTGAGGTACTTGAAAGTTTCTATCATGTCCCCTCCCTCCTTTCCTCGAGGCTATACTATTAAGCTCCTTAAGTCTCTCTTCATATGTCTTCCGTGTAGACCCTGCACCATTTTAGTTGCCCTCCTCTGACAGCTTCCATCCTGTCTATGTCTTTGCAGAATTGGGTCTCCAGAACTGCACGCAGTACTCCAGATGGGGTATCACCAACTGTCTGTACAGAGGATAATAACTTCCTGTTTTCTACTGGTGATGCCTCTCCCTCACATCCCAGTATCCCCCAGCCCTCCTTGCTGCCCTCTCACATTGCTTGCCCACCTTTAGGTCACCTGATATGACTACCCCAGGTCCCTTTCCATTTTTGTCGTTGTTAGTATCTCACCCACCATTGTGTACTCTTCCCCTGGGTTTTTGTTTCCCAGGTGCATTACCTTGCACTTCTTAGCATTGAATTTAAGCTGCCATACATTTGACCATTCCTCTAACCTTGCCAAGTCCCTTCTCATCCTTTCCACCCCACCTTGTGCATCAACTCTGTTGCAGATCTTTGTGTCATCTGCAAAGAGACATATTTTTCCTTCCAGTCCCTCTGCAATGTCGCTTATAAAGACATTGAAGAGGACCGGTCCTAATACTGAACCCTTGGTACCCCACTAGTAACCCCCCTTTCTTCAGAGTGGACTCCATTTACTATTACTCTCTGTGTCCTGTTCTCCAGCCAGTTCTTTACCCAGGCTGTCATCTTGGGACCCACTCCCAGGCTGGCTAACTTGTATATTAATCTTTTGTGTGGGACTGTGTCAAATGCCTTGCTAAAGTCTAGGTAGGCCACGTCCACAGACCCTCCCTGATCTACTACTTTGGTCACCCAGTCAAAGAAATCTATCAGATTTGTCTGGCATGACCTTCCCACTGTGAATCCATGCTGCCTTGGGTCCTGTGCCCCTCTGGCCTCTAGGTACTCGACAATTCTTTCCTTCAGAAGTGATTCTATCATTTTCCCCACCACTGAGGTTAAACTAACAGTTCTGTAGTTTCCTGGTTCTGCCTTGCTCCCACTTTTGTGAAGGGGAATCACATCTGCCCTCCTCCAGTCCTCGGTTACAACCCCATCCTCCCATGATTTGTTAAAGAGGGTAGTCAGTGGTGTCACTAGTTCTACCCTTAGTTCTTTTAGAATTCTGGGATGAATCCCATCAGGCCCCATTGCTTTGTCCACCTTCAGTTTTAAGAGTTCTTTCAGAACCCTTTCTTCTGTAAATGGGCTGGTATCAACTTCTGTATCCAGAGTGTTTCTACTGTTTGTTTGGTACCTCCTCTTCCTTTGTAAATACTGAGCAAAAATATTTGTTTAGCATCTCTGCTTTTCACAGTCATCCTCTGCCACCCTCCTCCCCTTTGTTAAGCCTCACTATCCCTCCCTTGATCTTCCTTCGCTCCCTGGTGTACCTATAAAAGGTTTTATCCCCCTTCTTAACTGAGTTGGTTATCTTTTCCTCGGCTTGGGCCTTTGCTGTTCTGACTGTCTTCCCAGCTTCCTTTTGCTTTAACTGATACAGTTCTCTGTCCTGCTCCTTCTGTGATTCCTTGTACTTCCTGAATGCTTTATTTTTCTCTTGAACCTTCACTGCCACTTCCTTTGAGAACCACAGTGGTTTCTTACATCGTTTCATTTTGTTTATTTGCTTCACACAAAGGCTTGTTACCTCTGTGATGGCAGTTTTTATTATTCCCCATTGTTCTTCCACCCCCCTTTCCTGCCCATTTGCTAGTGCATTCCTTAGGCACTCACCCATCTTGGCAAAGTCAGCCCTCCTAAAGTCCAGTACCTTTGTATGGCTTGACTCTATTGCTGTGTTTATTGTGAACCATACTGTTCGATGGTCGCTAGTTCCCAGATGGCTACCCACTTCTACATCTGTGATCCTCTCTTCATCTCCATTTGAGAGAACCAGGTCTAAGATTGCTCCCTCTCGAGTGGGCTCCAATACTAGTTGTCTAAGGCATGCCCCTTATAGGGCATCTAGAATAACCCCACTCTTCAAAGTGGCTGCTGCAACTGCACTCCAGTTAACATCTGGCATATTCAGATCACCCATCAGCAATATATCCCCTTTCTCTGCCATTCTAAGTATACTTTCTATCATTTCCTTGTCCATTTCCTCCCCTGAGAAGGGGGTCTGTATACAACCCCTGTGCGGATTATGGTGCTATTGCCGGTCTCCAAATTTACCTACAGTGCTTCTTCTCCTCCCTGTTTTCCCTTTTGTTCTGTTGCTTTGATTCCTTCCCTTATGTAAAGAGCTACTCCTCCTCTTCTTTTACCCTTCCTGTCCCTCCTGTAGATAGTGTATCCTGGTATGTTTATGTCCCAGTCATGGTTTTGTGTGTACCATGTTTCTGTGACTGCCACGCAATCCAGATGTTCCTCCTCCATCAAGGCCACTATTTCAGGAAGCTTGTTACTCAGACTACGGGCATTGTTACTCATTGCTCTCCATTTTTTGATGGCTTTACCTTCTTTTGCAACATCCCCCACTGACCTTTCTATCTCTGTCTTTTTCTCATTTAGTACCCTGTTTTGTAGGGAGAGGCTGGGATTTTCCTGCTGCTTATCAGAGCTTATCAGCTTCACCTGAGCTCTTTTCTTCTAGGTTTGCTTGTAAGGACAGAGCAAGGAACAGCATTATCAGAGCAAGGAACAAGATGAAGGCTTCTTTTTGCTAGGCAGAGTAACTGTTTGTTACTATTTACTTTTGTTCTCACAAGGTTTAATACTGTTTTTTGTTTACATTTTACTGCTGTAATCTTCTTTGATTCAAACTGATTTTGCAGGATATACTTTCTGCTGCATTACTACATGGTATGCCTACAGGTTTGTTAATGTTTTGTGCTTATGGATTACTGTTGTAATCTCTGATTCAAATTGTTTCTGCAAGGTATATCTTGTGAAATTGTTACAGGTGGTGCGTACAGGATTTACAGTTTTATCTATCATTAGGCTAAGCTTTCAGTGCTACTGAATTTGTTGTTGGTTGATTGTTTCTGCTCATACCTCCTTGTTTCTTTTGTCTGTGGTTCTTCCTTTTCAGCAGGGGAAAGGCCCAGCAACCCACCCACACAGCAACCCACCAACCCCATTCTCTACCACCCCATGCTACACTCCTTTAATAGAGTAGCACAGCCATGACATTTTCTGTAGCAAGGCATGAAGGGGAGGATCTTAGGGGTATCCACACAGTGACGTCACTTACAGGGGCACAAGTAATTTAACTTGTTACAGTGAGTTATACAAAAACAAACAAAAAACAAAATTAAAAAAAATCTTACTTTTGCTTTCATTTTCCTCCTTCTAATTACTCATACCAGGTTATAAATGTGACAGCTCAACTGGAATGGATATTATTAACTGTAGGCACTGTGGGACACTTTTCAAAAGGTCAGTTATACAGGATTTAGGATGCTGTCCTACATGCTGGACCATTGGAGATCTAAGGGCTCATCTCCAGGCAGTGTGGGCAGAGATTGCACTCCTCAAATTGCATATTCAGAAGGAAATATATTATAAGAACCACCTGCCATGTCTCCAACATCCAACTGAAGCACCTCGACTGCAGAGAACAGTTGGTCCAGGAGGTTGGCAGGTGGTTAGGAGGAGCAAATTGAGTACCACATCACTCAATGCTTTCCAAAATATCACCTCCATAAACCATATAAAAACTACAAACAGGTATCTGCCTCTATCTCCAAAATCAAGCAAAGGGGTAAAGGACACTACAGAGCAGGACACTGCTGTACAAGAGCTAGTGGTACAAAACTCACCCAAAACAGGGACCAAAACAAATGCAAAAAGCAAAAAGGAAATCCCAAACACTTCTGATCATAGGAGACTCCATGATTTGGAGAGCTGATACCTACCTCCAGCTGAGGGTAATGGTCAGATGTCTCCCAGGTATGTCAGCATGGAGAGACACTGACCACATTGCTAAAAGCATGAAGGAAGCAGGAGAAAACATCAATGTCCTGGTTCACATAGGGACTAATGATCTCACCAGCCGGTCAGTTGTAGAGACCAAGGAACACACTTGAGAGACTTCAGTACCAGGCTATGTACTGTTCAGAAGAGACCAAGGTGCAAAAGGGGGAGGAGTAGCCCTTTATGTCAATAAAAATATCAAAGCTACAGAAATTCAGAATACACATAAGGAGCCAGAAGAACTGTGGGTCATCCTGGAAACAGGAAATGGGACAGCCATATGAATTGGGGTTGTCTACAGGCCTCCAGACCAGGGGGAGGACATAGACACATTACTGTCAGAAGATGTACAGAACATGACAGCTAAAAGGGAGGTTCTGATAACATGCCAGATACAAACTGGTCAATACCAGCAGGAACATCTACCACAACTAGACACATGGTGGATTCCCTGCAGGGGAGGGCCTCAGACAATTGATACAACAACCCACAAGAGACAGGGCTATCATAGATCTAGTACAGACTAATGGGGAAAAGATCACAGATCTCCAAGTATAAGGTCACCTGGGGACCAGTGACCATCACATGGTATGGTTTAATATAGCCACTAGAACTAAATCTTCCCATTCCAGGGCAAAAATATGGTACTTCAGAGGAGCTCACTTTGATAAGATGGCCAACAGAGTTAAGCTAGCCCTGGCAAGAAGAAATACAGCTGAAGGGGTACAGGCAAAGTGAGCAAGCATTAAGGATGCAATACTTGAAGCAACATCCCATTATGTTAGGGAGAAAAGCAAGAGCAAAAGAATGAGGAAACCACTTTGGTTCACAGAAACAGTAGCAGAAAAGGTCAGATCCAAAAGATTGGCCTTCAAAAAATATAAGAGAACTCAGCATGACAAAGATAGGGAGGCATACCAAACTTCCTTAAGGGAAACAGGGAAGGCAGTAAGGCAGGCAAAGGCCCAAGACAAGGAAACACTAGCACAAACAGTAAAAGAAGGGGACAAGACTTTCTATAGCTACATTAGTGAAAGTAGAAAGTCCAGAGGGGGTATTGCTAACATCAAAGGGGATAAGGGGGAGTGTGTGGAGTAGGACCAAGGAAAAGCATCTATCCTAAATAGATACTTTTGCTCAGTATTTACTGAGGAGAAGGTAGGGCAGGGCCCACAGCTCAGCAGCATGGACACAGGAGGGAGGGAGGGAGGTGTTCACAAGTCCCTTCACAAAAGAAAGGGCCCTACAAGAGCTCACCAAGTTCAGGGTGGACAAGGCAATGAGACCAGATGGCATACATCCCAGGGTACTAAAGGAGCTAAGGGTGGAACTAGCAGGGTCATTATCAGAACTGTTTAGTGAGTCTCTGAGCACAGGAGCAGTCCCAGAAGACTGGAGAAGGGTTCATGTGATTCTGCTCCACAAGAGTGGTAGCAGAGAGGAGGCACGGTACTACAGACCAGTCAGTCTTACTTCAGTAATGGGCAAGACTATGGAGGCACTCCTTAAGGAAAGGATAGTTCAACACCTGGAATCCATAGGAGCACAGGATCCAAGACAGCATGGGTTTACAACAGGAAGGTCCTGCCAAACTAATCTCATAGATTTCTTTGACTGGGTAACCAGAGTGGTGGACCAAGGGGCTGCAGTTGATGTCACCTACCTTGGCTTCAGTAAAGCTTTCGATACTGTTCCACATAGAACATCGATTAATAAGCTGGGTAGGCTCGGGGGGGTGGTCAGAAGTTGGTCAACTGGGTGGCAAACTGATTGGTGAGCAAAACACAAAGAGTGGTGGTAAATGGTATACAGTCAGAGAAGATGCAAATCATATGTGGGGTACCTCATGGATCAGTCCTGGGGCCAGTCCTCTTCAATGTCTTCATCAGTGACATTGCAGATGGACTGGAGTATAAGGTTTGTCTGTTTGCAGATGACATCAAGATCCGCAACCAAGTAGATGATCTAGATGGGGTGTGCAGAATGAAGAAGAGATCTGGATAAACTGGCAAAATTGTTAGAAGAGTGGCAACTGGGGTTTAATGCAAAGAAGTGCAAGATCATGCACATGGGGAAGAGAAACCCTGAAGCCAATTATAGATTGAGAGGGGAGTTGCTGGTAATCACAAGGGAAGAAACAGACTTGGGCATCATCATCACTGATGACCTGAAATCATCCAAGCAGACCACTAAAGCAGTAGGTAAGGCTAGGGGGATGTTGGGGTGTATTAGCAGGGGTATTACAAGTCATAAGAGGGAGGTAATAATCCCTCTTTACAAGACACCGGTTAGGCCTCATCTGGAGTACTGCCTGCAATACTGGAGGCCGCACCTACACAAGGACATTAACAAAATGGAGGAAGTCCAGAGAAGGGAAACTAAAATGGTGCAGGGACTGCATCAGAAAACATATGAGGACAGATTAATGGAGCTCAATATGTATACCCTAGAGCAAAGGAGGGAGAGAGGTGATATGATCGAAACATTCAAACATCTTAAGGACACTAACAAGGTGAAAGAGTCTAACATGTTTCACTATAAGAAAAATAGCAGGACAAGAGGACACAGCATGAGATTAGAGGGAGGCTGATTAAGGGGTAATGTGAGGAAGTTCTTTTTCACAGAAAGGGTGGTGGATGCATGGAACGGCCTATCCCCAGAAGTGGTGGAAATGAATACAGTGCAGGGCTTCAAACAGGCATGGGATAGGCATAAGGGAGAAATACAGATGAGTATGAATAGATAGGCCATTGACAGAGTAAAAGCCTATGGCACATTCATAAGGTAGAAAAAATGGGCAGATTGGATGGGCCTTGCGATTCTTATCTGCCATTAATGTCTATGTTTCTATGTATGTTTCTATACTGATGAAATTTCGGTAAAGAGAACACAATTGCTAACAACTATGCTTTCTATCTATTCATAGTTTATTTCAGCACAGGATAATGACCTACAGTAGATGCATAAGCTATCAGCCTGTTCTTTTGTAGGAGACAAATACTGTACCTAGTCCATCCTTAGATGCATCTGCTTGGATTTCAATGTCCTCTTTTGGATCAAAGACTTTTAATACTGGTGCAGTAGAAATAGTTTCTCTAAGCTTTTTTAAGGCTTCTTCCTGTGCTGTCTGCAACTGCCACATGACATCTTTTTTAGGTAGCTGCCTTAGTGGTGCAGTGAGGCTTGCTTGTTTTGGAATGTACTGTGTCAAGTATTAAGTCATTCCTAACAGTCTCTGTAGTGCTTTTTTATCTCTGGAAGGGGACATCTTGGCTATTACTTCTACTTTGGCTTCATCAGGTCATAGCCCGTTTTTGGTTATGATATGCCCCTTGTATTTCACCTCACTCACCAAACACTGTATTTTGTCTCTATTGAACGTAACATTGAGTTCCACTGCTCTGTCCATCACTTTCCCCAAAATATTGCCATGTTCTTCCTTGGTAGCTGCGGCTATAAGCATGTCATCAGCTATCACAAAAACACCTGGTATGCCCCAAATTGTTCAGCATTTCTCTGCTAAAATACTTCACTCAAAGATCTTATTCCAAAAGAAAGTCTGTGAAATTTGTACCTCCCCCATGAAGTGTTGAATGTACATAGGGCTGCAGATTTGTCATCTAATTTGATCTGCCAGTACCCATCTTTTTCATCTAGAATTGTGAAAAACTTTTTACTGGCAAGCTTACTCTGAATATCCTCCAATGTGGGGATACAGAAGTGATGTCCTTTGATAGCTTTATTTAAGTCTCTAAGGTCCAAACACACCCTGATCTCACCATTTTTCTTTTCAGTAATTATAAGGTTATTTACTCATGTTGTAAGTTTTCTTACCTTGCTAATCACCCTAATTTGCTCCAGCTGTTCCAGTGTCTGTTTTAGTCTGTCCATGATTGCAAATTGGACTTTCCTGCACCCATGTATCACAGGAGTAATGTTTGGGTCAGTATGTATGTGGTAAACTCCTGAGAATTCTCCTAGGCCTTCAAACACTGTTTTATATTGTGTGAGAAGTTCCTCTTTTGTGCTTGGTGGCTTGGTTTTAAGCACTTTTACTTTACGAATCAGATCCAAGATAACACATGCCTGTTGACCCAATAGGGAAGCTCCCGATGTGTTAGTGACATAAAACTGCAGATTGGCCTCTCTGTCTTGTGTCTTACATTTTAGTGTCACTTCCCCTTCAGTAGGAATGACTGGTCATAAGTCTCTGAGGAAGAACTTGGTTGGTCCAAAAGCTTAGACACTGTTTTCTTTTTGCAACATCTATGTTGGTCCATTAAAAGGTATCAACCATTTGCTTCTTGATTTGTTTCCCCTTCAGGATTAATTTGTGCTCCAACATATGCTATTAGGACAGTACTGGACAGCTTTATTTGTATCTTGCATGGAAACTGAGCAATCACTTTTTTAGTCAGTATATTGACTTCAGCCCCAGTGTCCAACTTAAACTTATCTGGCTCTCCCATTATCTTTAAGGTAGTATACCACCCTTCGTCTGGTACTTGCGACTGCACCATTTCTTGTTTTCTGGTAATAGAACCTACAAATAGTGCTTCTACTTCTTTGGTTATTTTCTCATGAGTTATGTTGTATTTTTTAGACCTGCACATTTTTGCATAATGGTTGAGGCCACCACATTTAGGACATTCTTGTCCGTATGCCAGACAAGCCTTTGTAGATGCCCCTTACCACATCTCCCACATGTGTTTGATTTTGTGCATGTGTCTCATGTGTTGGTGGCTGGTGGTCTGGTTTTCGGCCTGTTTTACCATCCTGCCTCGATGTATGTTCTACAGCATGGATGAACTTATCAGCAGTCCCTTGTGACAAAGCTCATGCCTGTGCCCTTGTTACCTCTTTGGTTCTGCATATGTTCACTGCTTTGGCCATCGTGAGGTCTGGGGATTCCAGTAGCTTCTTTTGGAGCCTGTCATTGGTGATGCTGAAAACAATTTTATCTCGGATCATTAAGTCCTCAGTCTCTTTAAACTCACAATTCTGAGCTTTTTGCCTGTGCTCTGTGACAAACTTGTCTATACTTGAGAGCTCATTGAACTGGTTGACCCAGAACTGATGCCTCTCAAACACCAAGTTTTTTCTTGGTTCACAGTAATTCTTAAATGCTTCCATAACCTCAGCTGCTTTTTTAGCTTCTGGGTCAGCATATGTTATATTGAGGGTGTTGTACACCTCTAGGGCCTCATCTCCGATTATGTGCAGCAGAACTGCAATTTTCATTTCCTCTGGCTTATCATCTAACCCCGTGGTTGTGAAGTACAGACTTAATCTCTATGCCCATTATCTCCAGTTTTCTGCAAGATTTCTGGTCAACAATAGTGGTGGAGGTGGCTTAAATTGCTCCATACTGCTAAAAATATTTTGTTATACAGTCTTTTAGTAAGCTTTGGGTACTCACAGATACTGTGTTTTGTTTCTTTTCTTGGCAGCACAAACCTTTTTTCTGTCTTGCAACTGCAGCACTGCAAGTTCACTTCTGACACCATTTAGTATTTCACTTTAATTGATTCTTACCAGATTGCTGGTTTCAGAAATGACTGGACACAATAATTAACTTCTAACAGCTCTGAGGTTTATTCAGCAAACATACAGCAGATTAAGCAGCAGGCTTCAGCAGAACAAACACACTTTGCTCCTGCACTTTCCAAAATCCAGTCTCCACCCAAGACATACCATTAGCGCAAAAACTGCAGGGGGATGTGAATTAAACCATTCTACATTGTTACTGGGGTAGGTTACCATATACTACAGTTATAAAGGAGTGTTTATAACAGTAAACAAGTGCCATTTTCCAATGAGGAAAAAGCATGAGCCACACACTGGCTCATGGCACTGCAGTTTCTGAGACCCTGTGACAGTCAGAATACCACATAATGTCTCGCCTGTTTGAGCAAGTCACGGAGAATGCTTCTTTCAACATTTTGTATTAATACTTATAAAAAAAAAGAATAAATGACATTGTGATTTAACATACCGAGCAGTACCGACAGAGAATTATTTGTACAGGAGCAAGAAAACCGTTATACTTTCAGAAAAAGAGAGCGACCCTCAGGCTTTTTAGAACATTTCTTTCAGAGGTAGGAAGTGATACAACTTTAAAGCAGTTTCAGTTACAGGACCTTGACAATAAAATAGTAGATTACATTTATACATTAAAATGACAAGATAGCACTGATTATGAACCTGGTACTATCCGTGGCATAGTCGCTAGCATTGATAGGTACTTGTGCCTTAAAAAATACCCACATTCAATATTCAAAGGCTTAGACACTGATTTTATGGAAATTAAGTGAACCCTGGTCACAAAACAAAAACATCTAAAAAACTAGGAGAAGATAACCAGCCACAGAAAGCACAGCCACTACCTGACCAGGATGTCAACATCTTGTATCAATCTGGGACTTTAAATATGACAGCTCCTAGTGGACTGTTAAACTTCTTATTTTTCAGCTTTGCTGTGCAGTTTGCGTTAAGAACTAAGGTGCACTATGAACTTCAGTGGGGGGGCATAGTAGAGAGTGTGGATTCAAATGGCAACATCTATCTGAAATATAACAAGCATTTGTCAATGCCGAACATTTGCTTGCAGGTATTTGCAGTGGTGTTTGGCATGTATGGTGCTTTACCCTAATGCCCTGTGTGATTGCTGGTATTTGCACAATAAATTGTCAGCATGACCTTGTTGCTACCCCCATTGTGCGCTACATAGGCGGAAACACGTTTTGGGCAGGATGTGAAAAATGACAGCTGTACTGCTCATAAGGAAGTGTGATAAAATGGCAATGTTGAAAATCTGGAGTGGAGATATTGAAAATTCACAAACCTACGAGCGCACGTGGGAACTGTGCAACGCACGCTTGTAAAACAGTCATTTGTAGGATTTTTTCACCAAATTTTCAACATTGCCATTTTAAAACCTCTGCTAATGAACAGTGTCACTGTGATTTTCTTACTGTGTCCCATACATTGATTTCACACACCGACTGCGCCATTGTGCGCTACATGGGCGGAAAGATGTTTTGGGCAGGATGTGAAAAATGACAGCTGTACTGCTCATAAGGAGGCGTGATAAAATGGCAATGTTGAAAATCTGGAGTGAAAATATTGAAAATTTGCAAACTTATGAGCATTTGTAGGAACTGCGCAACACAGAGTCATAAAACAGTCATTTTTAGGAATTTTTTCACCAAATTTTCAGCACAGCCATTTTAAGACCTCTGCTCATGATCAGTGTCACTGTGATTTTCTTAATGTGTCCCATACATTGAGTTCGCACATCGACTGCGCCATTGTGCACTACATGGGCAGAAACACATTTTGGGCAGGATGTGAAAAATGACAGCTGTACTGCTCATGAGGAGGTGTGGTAAAATGGCAATGTTGAAAATCTGGAGTGCAAATATTGAAATTTCGCAAACATACGAGTGTGCGTAGGAACTGCGCAATGCACGCTCGTAAAACAGTCATTTTTAGGAATTGTTTCACCAAATTTTCAACATAGCCATTTTAAGACCTCTGCTCATGAACGGTGTCACTATGATTTTCTTAATAAGTTCCATACATTGATTTCGCACACCGACTGCGCCACTGTGTGCTACATGGGCGGAAACAGGTTTTGGGTGAGATGTGAAAAATGTCAGCTGTACAGCTCATAAGAAGGTGTGATAAAATGGCAATGTTGAAATCTGGAGTGAAAATATTGCAAGATACGAACTTACAAGCCTGCGTGAAGACTGCATAGCCACTCGTAAAACAGTCATTTTTTGGAATTTTTGCACCAAATTTTCAACATGGGGTTTTTGGGACCCCTTCTCATGAATGATGTCACTGTCATGGTGTTATTCGAGGCTGAAGGGTGATTTTGTGCAGTGACTGTGCAGTGTCTGAGAAATCACCCTTCGGGCCCAAATATCGCCATGACAGTGACATCATTCATGAGAAAGGGTCCCAAAAACCCCATGTTGAAAATTTGGTGCAAAAATTCCAAAAAATGACTGAGATATGCAATAAAGTTGAAACCCTCCTATGTAGCCTATTATACAGCTTACCGGCATTTCCTCAGTTCACGGTCGGCTTTGAAGAGTGCAGACATGTTCCCGGTCCACCGAAGATCGTCGTGCCAGAGTCCGGAGGTAAGTATGGGGTGAGGGTGTGGGAGGCTTAGTGCGCAGTGGGTGGGTGAGGGTTGTGGGAGGGGCTGGGAGTGCAGCTGCGGGACCGCTTTTGTTTTACAGGTTAAAAATAAAAAAGACTACATGGGACGTTTGCCACACTGGGGTGGGCTCCCAGCATGGCAGAAGATGGCTGGGAGCCAGGAGCCGACAGGGATTGGGCACCCGTTGGCAAACGCTGGCGGGCGAGGAGCCGACGGGAGATGCAGGCACCCTCGTTGGCAAAGTAAACGACCGTTTGCCACACTGTGGTGGGCTCCCAGCATGGCAGCAGGATGGCTTGGGGCCATGGAGCCGACGGGGATTGGGCACCCCAATCGGCAAACAACATTTGCCACGCTGGGGTGGGCTCCCAGCATGGCACCAAAGCTTTGGGGGGGCAGCGCGACATGCACGGGGGGGAGGTAGCACGTGACATAAGTGGGGGCTGGTGCTCAGTATGGCAGCGGTGCTTTCCTTTGAAGCAGAGGAACACCTCTGTCATACTGAGCTCCTGCACCCATTGGTGCAGGACCACCACGCCTGCTCAAGGGAGCAGTGCATTGGGTGGGAGAGGCACACCTCCAAGTGTGCTACTCTCCCAAAACGTTCCTTGCGCATGCGCACAAGCGAACATAATAAATGACAGACAAGAACCAGAACAGTAGAAAAGTCCCGGGACATGAGGCCAATAAAACCGAGCATTTATCAGAACAAATTAGACACACAAAGAGACACCATTACAGCATACCATATCTACAAATCCCAAAAGCCACCAGAAATGCTGCACCCTGATACATCCATTTACATAAACCCTAACAGAAATCGGAAAGAAGAGTAGTACTGGTTCTGAAATATGAACATTGGCATAAACTAGTTACACAGAATGATGCACCAAATGAAATTAGAATCTGGCCTCCCCGAAACAAAACGTATCATGAACCACTCGTCCAGGAAGACCAGTATTCAGCACTTCATAGACTATAGTATTCCCCCACAGAAGTCCAACAGATATTAGGGCATAAAAACACACAGTCGGCCAGCCTGCCAGCACACCACTTGTGGCGCCAGCATCTCGGGTTCAGAGACGGACTCGGGAGTCAGAGGGCCAGCCAGGGAGAGAAGGACTGAGTGTCCCAGAGACTGCTCTCCTTCTCCTGGGGTAGAGGTAACAGTTCCTGGCACATTGTGGACCTCTGATGGAGGCTGGGTGTATCATCACTGCCAGTGTCTTATGCAAGGGGGCGGGACAACTGCTGGCATCATTGCACATCCCAACCCCCAGAGATCTCCAAAATTAGCATACAGAAAAAACCCAGTCCCGTTCATAATGTCCCCACCTCCGCTCCTGTTGTGACTTATGTCCACTGGGGGGGCCCGCTCCTGTGGCCCCACCCTGGGGGGTAAGCCAGAGCAAGAGATTGTTTAGCTTGGCTAGGGTGCGCTTGCCTGGCAGCCCCACCCACGGGGTAAGCCTGGGCATGGGGGGCAGTGAGCGGGAGGGCTGAAACCTCCAGTGGGGGGCCAGGAAAAAATAAAATACAGAATCTATAAATAACTATTCTGTCTTGTCTGAGAGAAAGCAGCAAGAAATAAGTGAAATACTAACTTATTCAGCCTGAAATTAAATGCCAAGCGTGTCCAGAACCCATACTCTTCACAGCACAGCAAAGAACAGGGAGCAGAGAAGACAGGCACCAGGTTCAAGTATCAACAGTATCCTCCTTTTTATTTTCCAAATATAGCAAATGAATTACATACACAGACCTTGGCTTTCAAAGGCGCAGATCATCCCGACCAGGTTTCACCTAAATGGCTTTATGAAGGGAAAATAAAAGGAGGATACTCTTGATATTGGAACCAGGTGCCGGTCTTCTCTGCTTGCTGTTCTGAATATTTAACTGGACACAGGTGTGAGGAGAGGAGTGGTAGTGAACTGCAGCATGTTACCACAGCAAAGAACAACCCAATGGCAGGAACCGGATCGGTACTGGGTCAATATGTTGCAGATGAAACTGCACAAGCATAACCGCACAATCTAAAGTGCATAATACAATACAGCGACAGGGGTAGAATAGTAGTAGGACACTACTGCTACCGTTGTCGCTCACTATGAACTGGAGGAAGAGTTCAAGATGCCACAGGTGCTGTGCTTGTTCTAGCTGCTCCTGTGGTGAAGTGGCTAAGGTACAAGCACCTAGTGAAGTGGAGATCTGGGGATTGTGGTTTGATTCCCCATCTCACAACATGTTTTGTTTCTTTTCAAAAATAACTAAGTTCCCCTGCTCTGAGTTTCCCCTTTTCCACTCAGTTCACACCCCACTTGGAGTTAGTTAATTAAGTTGGTGGGGGTGTGGGGGGTGAAGCCCCCCATGTCAGGGGTGTGGTTGGTGTAGCCCCCCACAAAAAACAAAGATTTTGTAATGTGTGCCACTGGTGTGGGCTTTTGTGTTGCATTTGGCATTTAGTGCCAACATTATTTTGTCACATGCCATAATTTCTGCAGCATTGTTGTCTTGCGCAGTTTTGTCTGTGACATGATGACCTGGTGCCAACAGGATCCAGTTATACCCTGCAGTCAATCTTTGTGTCCAGATGTATATGGAATTAAAGTGAACATTTACAACTGCCCGCTTCCAGAAAAAAGAAGAACGTAAATCTTGTATGACTCGGACAGCTGACTCGGACACCTCTAAATGGAGTAAGTCTATCCTCTTATGTAAGCACGTTCTTTATTGGAGAGTTGTTTGTATTTATTTGTGTGCCCTGACTGCCTGGAGCTTCGTGGTGGGCATACCACAGATCCTGGTTCCCAACCTGGGGTTTCATCATTGGTCTCAGTGTTTTTTATTATTGGCCCCCAGCCCCGAGTGTGGCCGCAGTAACGTTCAATGACACCAGTGACTGAGCAGTGTGCTCTTCTGCATACTGCACACTGGGTGTCTGCTCTGCCTCCACCCCACAATGTGTGGGTCCAGTGTGACAACACCCAGCCACTGCTACGTGTCAGGCAAATGCCAGTTACCAATCCCACTCCTCCCAAGGGGAAGAGAGCTGTCCTCCAGACACTTGATCCTCTCCTTCCCCGGCCAACCCTCAGTGACCAACTCACACCATGGCAGGAGGTAAGGCATTGATGCTTCAGCTCTCCATGCCACCGGGCCGGGCAAGCACATTCTATAGCTATAAAATAATGTGAAAATAAAGTAATGCATCATAAAAGCCTTGCAGTTTCTCAACACGCCCTAACTGGTCATCTCTTTCTCTCTCCCCTCCCCCTCCCTCTACAGGTCACAAAAAAAAGTTGAATTTCCAGCTGAAGTTTTCAGAGTTCACATTTAAGTTTTCACAGTTATACCTGAATAAAAGATTCAAGCTGCAAGTTATAAGGTACTTTTTTCATCTGTATGAAATTTCTCATTTCTGTGACTAAGTATGGCTCGGATTTTATATAATCACTGAGGTGAAAAAACACAACCCCAGCAATTATGTAAAATAAAATATGGAGTGGGGTGTAAATCTCAAATTTTACACACATCTTTGGTGTTGGATGCTCATACAAACCTCACAAGCATCACTGTTGGGGTTTATGTAGCATCCAACACCTCAAGTGTGTGGAAAATTCTCATTACACACAACACTCCATATATTACTCTGTATTAAGTGCCTAACCGCAAGCTGTTTAACTCTGCCCCATGACCCACTTAGTGTACTTTTCTCAGGTCTGAAAGAAGGACATCAGAACCAAAAACAACCATTATCACTGCATCATCTCCACCTGTGGAACCCCACAAGAGCAAAACCCTTGCCTCCACTCCAATGTTTGAGCTCCAGAAGGTGTCTCTACCACTGACTGATCCAGCAGACTTCTCCTGGCTGCTTATTCCCTCTAAGATACTGGGGAAAGTCATAGCCTGAGTCAATTGGTAGAGAGGGCCTCCCAAAGTGAGTCAGCATAGGGGCCACCCCAGCCCAAGTGATTGAGCTCTTGGTCATAAAAGGGGGGAATTGCCTTATATATTTTTTATTTTTGTGCATTTCTAGCAGTTTCTGCCCACACCACCAAGAGCTTCTCCAGTGCCTCTGCTTCAACCCCAGTAGGGTCCCCGGAGAACTCAGCATTGCCTACACCCACCTCCTACGACCTCCACTAACTCTAAGTCTTCACCATGAAGCCCCAGGTTTGAGTTACTCGTCATAAGTAGTAGTTAGCTGTTAGCTAGGGCCCACCAAAGTGAGTCAGGTCAGGAGTTGCCCTATCTCTAGCCTGAGAGATTTCAGTTGCCCAGTAAACCCAGAGTCGTGCTGCGCAATCTCCCTTTTAGAAGCCATCCTTGGGTGGCATACGTACTGGCAGCTCATGCCAGAGGCCACACTGAGGGTCGCCATGTTCATGATCATCCTGTCTAGAGGTGGCTCATGTTCCACTGGCCTAACCAGAAGTCACACTGAGGATTGCCAGGCTCTGTGCCCCATTCCCTGAAGTGGTATTAGTACTGGTAGCCCATGCCAGAGGCTGCACCAAGGATTGCCACACTCGTGACCAACCTGTCCAGAGGTGGCTCATGTTCCAGTGGCTTAGTCAGAGGTCACAACGAAGATTGCCAGGCTCTGTGTGCCATTCCCCAAGGTGTCATAAGTACCCATAGCCCATGCCAGAGGCTGCACTGAGGATTGCCATAGTTTTGATTGTCCTTTCCAGAGGTGACTTGTGTTCCAGTGGCCCAGGCAGAGGTCAAGCCAAAGATTGCCAGGCTCTGAAGCTATAGTGGTGATGTGGTCAGGGTTCTGGAAACCTTCCCAGAGGTTGGCCAATGGATTTTCCACACCAAGAATCCTTCCCTCAGCTGGCTCTTCACCTGCCCTCCAGCCCAACATCATTGTAGTTGACAGCTCTCCCTAGGGATGCTCCTCATCCACGACTGTGCTTTAACACCTGTCCTTGACCAGGCACTTCCCCTTCAACATCACATCAGTGACACCAGGAGCCATCTTCTTTCTGGGGCCAGGAGGTTTACCACACTTCCCCCTGTTTCTGGTTTCTTGGGGGACACCCCCATTTTATGGCCTGTACAGGAACCACTTCCCTGGGCACATACCTAGTGGTCGGCCGACCAACATACTAAAAAAAACAAAAACAAAAAACAAGCTTGGTGAATCAGATTCACACAATGCTTTCAAGCTATCATGGTTGCTTTCCTCCTACTCCTTGCCTCCTATCAACAGAAACAGCCTGTTTTCAGGTAATCAGCTTTAAAACTGTACTTTTTTGATTTACCACAGCTTTTCAAACTGCGCTCAAGTAGACAGAGCAGTTGTTTTTTGAAAAGTGAGCTTTAACTATGGATTTGGTGGTGGTGCATCACACCCTGCCACCTGCCTCGGAGCAAGACTGCAGCCCTAAGTGCTCTAAGTAGACCACTGCTACTACCACAAAACCTGCTTCTCTAGCTGACACTTTCACAGCAGAGCGCTGTATCCAGATTGTGTCCCATTGAAAGATATGATTGCTTTATTTTCTGTGGATATTAAGGCTATCAGAATGGCCATGGAAGATCTCACCATGGAGACATGGATTCTAGGGTGAGCTCCATAGAAGACTGGTGCAACCGGACAGACCCAGAACTAACTTCACTCATGCAGAAAATCACCAAGTTGGAAAACTGGCTAAAAGACTTAGAGAGACATAGTTGAAGGAATAGTTTGGTCATCACAGGTCTCCCAGAGCAGGCAGAAGGACAGAATGCTATCTTGTTTGCTCAGAAATTATGTGAAAAACTGGTGGGACCATCTCCGAATGGCCAAACTTATATAATTGAAAAAGCCCACAGGGCATTAAGGCCAATGCCATTTGAAGGGGATAAGCCTCATTCATAGATCTTTAAATTACTAAAGGTTTTGAACAAGCAAAATATCTTTAGCAACATTCAGGACCTACAAGAAATTAACTGGGAAGGATGATGGCTCGGGATTTTCCAAGACCTTTCTCAAGCTGTATGGGAAAAATGAGCTACATTTCAACCTATAATCTCCAAACTAGTAACAGCTCAGATCAGATTTAATCAGCTGTATCCAGCCCAACTATGGATCTGACATCAGGGTACCCCTAAGATCTTCACTACCATTGAGCAAACTAATGCCAAACTATCTCATCGATTCCCAGATCTTTTTAAATAAGGCTGATACCAGCTATGAACTTTATCTGGTTAACATTGCACAAATTTGGTTGACTGCTTTTAGTTCTGCACTGAGATTGATTTATGTTATTTAGCTCCAATGGTTCTAACTATTGCCTTTCTTTACAGTTTATTATGTATATAAGAGAGGTGGGGTGGTTACGAGCTCCTAAATGTTTCAGTATCCTATGTACCAGGCTTTGCTGACCCTACTTATTTTTGGGATTATGTTTCCTAATACACGTTGGAGCTTCCTTTTAATACCTAGTTTTTGTGTTATTAATATTGACAGCTACTTCAGAGTTTGGAATACTTCTTGTTGGGGATTAAAGCTTTATGGCTGAGCAGCCAACTAGTCACCATTTATTTTAAGTAGTCGATATATGGCAAGAATGGGTCGGGCACTAGCCCACCTTGTTACTTTCATTCACCTGCACTTTTAACCCAGTGTAAGGCTTTCCTTAGTTGACACTGCATGACCTGGACTGTAGGTTTTAATTTTTTAGGTTGTGACTGATTTATGTATCGGGTCCTGTTGATAATACATGCAGCTTTTTTTATGTAGTTTACAGTGTCTGTAGGATAACTGGGGCGGTTGCGAGCTCCTTGTTGTTGCCGTATATTATTTACTGCATATTATTGACTCTAATTTTGGGCTTACATTTCTGAATCGAAGTCCGAGATTTTTTTAAATATCTGACTCTTTCGTCATTACCATTACTAGCTGCTTCTAGAACCTGATTTTGTTGTCATTCTTGTGTTTTATGGTTGGGCAGCTAATTATTGTTTATTTTGAGTTACTGCTGAATACCCAAACCATGCTCAGTGGAAACAGGGGGGTAGGCTCAGGGACAGATAACATACACATAAAACAGGTGAAACATGACTGCAGGTGATTGGTTCACCAAGAGCTTAACTCTTTGCACTGTAGCAGCTGAGTTTGAAGCTCCTGTGTTGTTCCTCCTGATATTAACCATTGGAATGTGGGCTTGTTTTGCCTCTTTGTATCGTTTATTTTAGGCAGCCCATATATGGTAAGACTGGGCTCTTTTACCTTATAACTCAGCATATTACAACCTGTCTTGTTATTTATTTTCATTTGTATGTTTCAATCAGGTGTTGCATAGATAAAGAAAGGTTTTTTCTTTCTCTCCTCTCTTTTATTTTTTCGTTTTGTAACCTGTTTTCATTCACCCAAAGCGGGGAAAAGGTGACATTATTAAGTGTTATTGTCCTATTAGTCTACTGTAGAATTGCTATGTTTGCTGTAGAAAGAGACCTGCTAAATTAATTTAGTAGCTAAGTTTGATGCTACGTCAGACTCATTACACAGAGGTGCAGGACAGTGAAATTTAACTGCAGCTAACAAGTCGCATAGGCTCAGACCACTAAATTAACTGAGGACACCCTTGAACAAGGCAACCACAATTGGGTGCCTACGAAAACGGTGACTCAGTGATGGTGTCTGTGTTCAGGGCTACCTGGCAGGGGGGCAACCAGATACGGGGGTGGATGACATGCGGCAACATTGTGTAGGCACATATACGAGTGCACATGTGCAGGGGGAGAGGCAGGGGAGGGATGGTATGTGGGTGGAGGTGTAGCAGGCAGCTGCAGAGCTGGTCCAGTAGCATGGTGGCGAGGGTGGTGAAGTGGAGGGTGCAGGGTTCAGGTCCGGCGCGGTGCGGTGTTTTTTTTCCCAGTAGGTGGCATTCACTTTTTTAAAGTTGTTCACACACACCCCTGACATGTATTCCCCTGGAGTTGAAAATCCATAAGTAGGGGGGTGTGACGAGGGTGCGGGAGGCACAGTACCTTCATTAAAAAAACAACCCATAGGTCTCGGGCACTCTATTTCTCCTCGCCGCAAGTGTGCATCACCAAAATTCATTTTCGGTGATGTACACTCGCCATAACGGCGATCTCTGTTCTGCAGTCACCATTATGACTTGAAACCATTAAACAAATGCATGACTTTTCAAGTCTACAGTACACTGATAAGCTTTTAAAATTAGTTATTCAGTCAGATGTGGTCAGATTTTCCCTGATATGATCTAGATAGCATTTTTGACTAGAAGCTCGCAAGTAGAGAGACATAGAAAATGTGTCTACTTTCCTGAATGAGCCTCCCTAGTAATGATAGGCCTTCAATGTGGCAGACTGTAGGAATATCATTGAGGAGTTGATACTTATGAGCCACTTTAGTAATTCTTTCTTTTATTCATCTTTGCAGAGTATTTGTCAGGTCACAGTTATTATTGGGATAGTCTTTGAGCTGGGGCAGTTAGGTAGGACATGGTTAAGTTTGGGACCACCATGGACCTAGCAGTAATAGATGTGTAGTCTCTGGGACGGGTGGTCATTTGGGGTTCTGTTCTGACTTATGGGGGGCTAGCTTGGAGGATTTGTTCATCTGTTGGGTGGATCTGCTGGCTTGTGTGTATTAGTTTTGTTGAGATGGGTGTTGGGGTTTTGGGGTGCTGGAAGGGGAAGGGGATTTCTGAAGTGGTTCTTATGCTGGTTAATCAGAAAACTGGTTGGTTTAAGGAACTCTACCTATATATTGACGATTTTGATGGCTTAAATGACTAGCAATGCAATATATGCCTCCTGAAATGTAAAAGGTGATCGCCCCTAAGTTAAAAGACATCAAATTACAGTCAGACCTGGTTAATCCGTACAAATTTTTTTCCCATTTTGTTACATAATAAAAATACATGTAGTAACCAGACAACGTCCAGAGGATTTTTATTTTGTTTACTTTATCAAAAAACTAGAAATTTGGTACTACAGTGCTGAGCAGTTAAAATATTTGAGTTTCTATGTTTTGACCTTTTCCGCTAAATTAATAATTTATTTTTTGCCTTTGTAACTACAGTGAATTCCTTTTTCCTCAGCAGTTGCTGTGCTCTTTTTTCAACTAGCACACTCATTAACACCTGCAATGGATTATCCAGGTTAAAATGAATGGGGATAATGGTCTCTGTACTCTGAACACAGGATTTGGATTCAGAAACAGAGGTTTCCACATCAAAGAGGCAATTAACATGGCAAACAATCTGTTTCAGAGGTTCCTTGTTCAGATAATCAGGTATATGTAATAACAAGGCATGGATTAACCAGATCTTACTGTATTAAGCATCTGAGGTATTTAAAGTGCCAGATTACATTATTGCAGGAAACTCAAATGTTAACATCTGAAGGTAGCTTGTGACATTGGCGACCGCGATTGAGCGTTTTCAAAAAGGGGACTCAATCATGGCACATGTCGTCAGGGCTACCAACCAGGGAGGGTGACCAGATGGGGGGGTTGTGCATATAGCGACAGGATGTTGCTACATGTACACATGCACGGGGGGAGCAGGCATGTTGAGCGAGGGGTGGAAGGGAAGGGAGGATTTGTGAGGTGTGGTGCTGGGGTGGGCTGCCAAGCTGGCCCCATGGCATGGTGGGTAGGTGGTAGGCTGGGGTTCTGAGGAGGCTGGGTTTGGGTCTGGGTGCACGTACATTTTGTTGCACCTGGCCTGATTTTTTTTAGGGTTTTGCACCCCTCCAACATGCACCCCCCCTGGAGTTGAGAATCCTTTAGTAGGGGGTGTGGGGGTGAAGCCCTAAGTCCCTGGTGCCCTTTTGCTGTGTGCTGGGGATGTACATTGCTGAAACTGATTTTCAGTGATGTCCACTCGCCCTAACAGCAATCACCTTTCCACAGTCGCTGTTATGACATGAAACCCCTCTGAAGGTAATTTTTTTCATAGATAATGTATTGGACAGGTATTTGCTGCTGGTGATAATGCCCACAAATGAGGGGTAGCCACTCTGATTCATAAACACAAGAATTTTAAATGTGGTCAGAATCTTGAAGATCCAGAGGCAGATATATTTTTTGTAAAAGGGCAATCAGATGATACTGAAGTTCAAAATACAAAAAGAGGGGATTTGTTCTCCCACTCAACTTTATTCTAGCTTTTAGCTGCTATGACTTAGGGGTGCATATTTTCAGGAATATACCGGTAACTAATTCACTCTACTTGTAGCTCCTGCTGCAGTAGAACAACACATATCTGCACTACCCAGAATCAACAGGGGACCCAGTTTCTGTCCTTCTGGATACTTTTTATTTTACAAAATTGAAAGCACACATAAATGTAAAAAAACAGATAAGATTGTTACCAGACAGTTCGTACTCTGTAGTTCTTCTCCGTGCTTCGTGGCTCAGTTGCCTAAATCCATTGTTTTCAAAAACATACTGCTTTCAGAGTGTAGTCATTCAGCCCCAGGGGTACTTAGTTGCTGCTCAAGCATAGTCTGCAGGGTAAAACTCTGTGCACATCCAGCAACATGCACACATGATCGCTGACATTTCAGAGTGATAGTCCACTCCTTCTTCAGAGCCCTAGCTGACACTGTATGGAGATACAGGTGAAGTGAATTAGTGACCAGATCATACTGAAATCATACTGGGCAGTGTTAATGGACCTAATTTGGAGACACCTTCATTTTTTTATTACTATAGCCAATATTTTAGCTCCCTTCCTCTCCCTTACTATAATCATAGGGGGAGATTGGAATATTTCCTTTATTCAAGATCTAAATAGAACAATTAAGACCCAGGCTGGATTATCCCTGGGGCAGCATGCATTATGGAACATGATTGACTCATTGTGGCTTTGTGATCCCTGGCATATTCTACACCCTTTGTCGAAAGAATATACTTTTTGCGCGACATCTCACGGTTCCTTTTCTAGAATTGATTATATCATAATTAGTCAAACCGCCTTGCATAGCACACAGTCTAGTGCAATTGCTCCAAGAGTTCTTTCAGATCACTTTCTGGTATGGTTACAGCATGGCTTTGTTTTGGGTACTGATACATACAAAATATGGAAACTTAGTAATTTTTTGAAAGATGGTCATATTGTTCAGAGAATTAAAGATCAAATAGAGGCTTTGCCATATGTAATGTGGGTTCTGTCACATGGGGTGACAAAGAATGGAGCCCATTTAAATGTTATATATGAGGGGAATTCATTTGTTAGCTTCAAAGAGAGAAAAGCAAAGAGACCCGATGACTTCCAATCTTCTGGCTCGTGTTACGGATATAGAGCAACAGCTAACTCTGCAGTCCTCAGTAGTGTTAAGAGCTGAATTGATCTCACTTCAAGATAAATATTCTGAATTATTAAGGAAGAAAACTAAATATTTTATTTTCAAAATACATTCTACCTATGTCAATCAAGGTGAGAAGGCTGAGCACCCTATGGCTTTACCCTTCAAGAAACAAGAGGCCTCTCCTATTATCTCAGTTATTAGGTCAGATGCTGATAATGCTATTAAAACTTCTCCTAGAGATATTATGAGGGAATTTGAACTATTTTATAAGTCTCTTTATGGACCCATGACTAAATCATTATCCCTTGGTGAGATACAAAACTATTTAGCTGGCATCGCTCCCCTGTTTTATCGAATAAACAACAGGCAGACCTAATGAGGCCCTTATCACAACAGGAAATTTTAGAAGCAATCACAGCTCTGTCACTCAATAAAGCTCCAGGGCCTAACATCCTTACACCTAATCTTTGCAAACTATTTGCAAGTGAATTAGCCCCCTTACTGCATAGTATTTTTGTTGATGTCTACACTTATGGATTCTCGGACAGTACCTTACTAGAAGCTATAATTATACTATTGCCTAAACCAGGTAAATCTCCCAATAAAGTTACTAATTATCACCTGAACTCACTAATGAATTATGACATTAAAATACTAGCCAGAATTGTAGCCACATGGATTAACAAGGTATGGGCACTGGGCAGGCTTAATTTGTCCTGAACAAGTTGTCTTTATGCCAACGTGATCCTCAGCTGACCATCCATATAAAATGGTCCATATATTCTCCACATCTAGAGATCCCAAGGTCCCTATGGCCCTGGTCTCTCTGGATGCAGAGAAATCCTTTGACAGAGGTAATTAGACCTTTTTGTTAGAAATAGTATTTCTTGTTCTGAAGTTGAACCTAATATAGAATATCCTAATAGTTTAGATATTATATGGGTAAATATAAACACTAAACAATTCCCTTTAATGATAGGTCTATGTTATAGACCACCATCTATGGATACTGCCAGCAATGCGAAGTTGTGTGATTATCTTGAGAATATTAATTTCAAGAATGATATTGTTTTTATGGGGGATTTTAATTTTCCTGGTATTAATTGGTCAAAAGGAACTGGTCTGAGCGCCCAAGAAAAAAGATTTATTAGTGCTATATCACATCTGGGACTTGACCAATATGTTAGATCACCAACTAGGAATAACCATATTCTTGATTTAATTTTTTCCAACATTAAAAATTTAAATGAGCCTGCTAGTATAATGGCTCCATTGGGTAATAGTGATCACTTTATTATTAAATGGTCATTTAATCTTAATATAAGTAAATCCCTTGGGAAAACTACTTTTAAAAATTTTTATAAAGCTGATTATAAGGCAATTAAGGACTACTTATTAAATTGGAATTGGTCATGAATTTACTGGCCAATCAGTGGAAAATATATGGCTAAGAATCAAAGAGGAATTAACATATTGTATTTCCGAATGGGTACCAACTAGAACAAAGTATATTGGACAGAAGAGAGCCCCACCTTGGTTTACAAATCAAATTAGAAGATTAGTTCTAGCCAAAAAAAAAGCTTATAATAAATATAAGAAACACCAATCAGTAGTGAATTGGACTAATTTGAAAAAGAAATCAAATCAGGTGAAAAATTCTATTAGAAAGGCCAAGCAGCATGTAGAAAGTAGCTTAATTAACTCTCATCATGATAATAGAAAAGGTTTTTCAACTATATTGGTCCTTAAAATACTCCTGTTTCAATTGGACCATTGAGTATTGATAATGTTGATATTAGTGAGGAGTCTAATATGGCTAATGAATTCAATAGATATTTTTCTAGCATATTCAAAAAAAGGACTATATGGTTGTATAATCCATCTAATTCTGAACCCTTAATTACATTTACTGAACCTGAAACCTATTATATCTTAAAATCTTTAAAATCCTCTACATCGATTGGGCTGATGGTATACCAGCCATTTTCATTAAAAATTTATCAAGGGAATTAGCTGGTGTACTAACCTATCTGTATAATGAATCATTGCATAAGGGACAAGTGGCTATGGATTGGTGTGATGCAATGATCATTCCTATACATAAAACTGGATCCAAGAAGGAGGTACATAATTATCGACCTATTAGTCTTACCTCTACTATTTGTAAAGTCATGGAAAGGCTAATTTTAGGTAAAATTAATTCACATATTTTGGAAAACGATTTCACTGATACTACTCAACATGGTTTTCAATCTGGTAGATCGTGTCAGACTAATTTGATTGATTTTTTCGAACCTGTGAGTGAAGCCATGGATTACGGCTTACCTGTCGATGTCATCTATCTGGATTTTGAAAAGGCTTTCGATTCTGTGTCTTATGATATACTATATAATTGCCTATTAAATTTAGACCTTAACAAATACATAATTAAATGGATAATGACTTGGTTATCCAATAGACGTCAACGTGTTGCATTAAAAGGGTTTCCTGTCCCCATGGACCACTGTTACTAGTGGAGTCCACAGGTTCAGTCTTGGGGCTCGTATTGTTTAACATCTTAATAGCCGAATGAACATTAAGTGTGGTAATTGGATAGTAAAATATGCTGATGATGTAAAACTGGCAGGATTGTCAATAACCAGAGTCTATAAATATTCTTCAAGATAATTTGAATTATATATCTAGATGGGTGGAACTGCATAAATTGAAATTTAATATTAATAAATGCAAAGTGATGCATTTTGGTAAAAATAATGTATGTGCCAATTACTTTATTGAGAACTACTGCTTGAAACATATTACAGATGAGAAAGATTTGGGTGTTTTATAAGCAACAGTTAGTGTTCACTAATCACTTAAATCTCACAATTAAAAATGTTCTAGACTTAGTAATTGCATATATAGGAACATTAAAAGCAGAGAACCTACAATAATGATTCCCCTATATACTAGTATCATAAGAACAAACTTTGAATATTGTTCCGCTTTTTGTGCACCAACATTGATGGGGGACATTGCATCTAGGGAAAAGGTCCAAATGAGATTTATTAATAACTTAAATGGTCTAAATAATTTATCATATAGAGATAGACTTATAAGGCTTAATTTGTATAGTATGGAATACAGATCAATTAGTGGGATCTCTGTCTACTTTACAAAGCTACTAGAGATGAATATCTGTTTGAAACATTACACCTTCAATGGAATGTTTTACAGCTCAAACCCGCTCTCATAATCTAAAATTAATTTTACCCATTAATAGAACCACAAAAAGATCTAAATTTTTTACCCAACGTATAGTTCCATTATGGAATTCTTTACCTTATGATATTGTGTATAGCTCAAATTTAAATCAGTTTAAAATACAACTTGATATATATATGGGAGCTTCCAAGTTTGCTACCCACTTAGCATAAGTGGCATGATCATAATGGGCTTGTCCCAAGATCATGAATACTACCTATGAACCTTTTTATTTGCTAACCTGGTGAAATTTGGCTTCCCTGCATGGTTTACACAATGGATTAAGATTTTATATCTTTGCTCCAGTGCAAAACTTCACTGTAATTGTGTACTTTCTTCACCATTCCATTACTTTCTGGAACTAAACAAGTATGCCCCCATCCTAATTATTATTTCATTTATATTTGGAAACTCTTCTACAGAAACTTAAGACACACCCTCTTCTTACTGGTGTTTCCATTGGCTTTCCATATATGCAAATTACATACTTTTGCATATTGCCTATCCTAAAGTTTCTATACCAGCTGCTCTAGATGGTATTAAGGAGTACAGTCAACTGTAATTACTGGCTTAATATAGACAAAACTGTGGTCATGCTGTTAAATATCGGTGTTTCTAAGGCAGACATTATGACCATGGAAATGACCTGGGTCTCAAGACAACTTAAGTACCTAGGGATTGTGTTAACAAGAAGTATGGCTCATCTTAAAAAGACTAACTTAGAGGATTTGGCAAATACAATTAAACAAGATTTAGAAAGGTGGCAGTCCCTCCCATTAACGTTATGCGGCAAGATAACTATTATTAAAATGAATATTCTCTATTGTTTGCTTTATCCTCTTAACATGCTTAATATCTACTTGCCCTTATCTTGGTTTAAGAAAATCCATACAATGGTCTCTGATTTTATTTGGTTAGCAAACAACTGAGAAGAACCTATAGTAGATTAGCAGCTCCTAAGGTATTGGGTGGCCTCTGTTTACTGCATTTCATTCTTTATTACTTAGCCAGTCATGCCAGTAAACATTTTAGATGGCCCATTCATGGGGGGGGAGACCGAGAGAGAGAGAGATGCAATTACATACTACTTTACCTACCACCAGCCAATACCAAGCAGTTAAGATATTTTTTGTTACTGCTGGGTGGCTATATTATTTTGATGGCTGTTCCAGAGGAAACAAGGTCAAAAAATGGCTAATGATCAAATGAGCAACAGTAAGAGCCCACCCACCCTACCCACATGATGCAGCTGCACTGCACCTCCCAGTATACTGTGATGTGGTACACTACTTGGTCCAACAGATGGCAGTGCTTTCTACTACTTCTGATAATTAGCGACATCTTTTAAACAAGTTACAGTCACTGTAACTGAGATGTAGTATGAAATCATACTACAAACAAGGAATGAATTGAATTAGTTACATTTTTCTCTGTAACCACAACCAAGCATGGTTATGGAGAGATGTGAAAACTATACTATCCAAAGAAGAGCATTCAGGCTTCAGCTAAGCTATCTGTTGTCAGAAAATTAAAACAGTAACTATAGCATTAACATCATACTGCAGTACAGTCAGGTGATAAAATAATATTATACAATGGCAAGAAAGAATGCTGCTCCCTGATTGACAGACTGGGACTGGACCCGGGATGTTATCCCAGCATAACATCCTGGCTCTAGTCCCAGCACACCCACGACCACATAAAATCTTACAGAAATAATCACCCCATAAAAGTCAAGCTGTCAGCGCGATCAGCTTCACTATTCCCGGTCAACAGCTGGCTTCACTGACCCCTCCTCAGCAATACATTACGCACTGACCCAGTTCATTACACTCTAGACCACCTCAGTAACAAAATACTGAAAAAAAAAACACACACACACACAAATCAAGCCAGCCGTTACCATGAAGCTGTCACAGCTATCCCATCAGCTTCAACTATCCTCGCCCACCCAGAACACACTGAGCTGAGCGTGCACTTCAGCTATGCATGTCTGCTGTCCAAAACAGAGAAATACAAAATCACACATACCCCAAAAATGTGAAGCATCATAGGCTGTATAGGCAAATCACTATGAAATTTGAGGCTGGTTCAGCTTTAAGCAGGAATGCATGGTGACAAGGGACCTCTCACACAAACTGCAAAGCATGCAAATAGAAGTCACAGACACTTGTTTCCTCCTACCCTGGACTCATCAGTGTGTCTCGTCTGTGTGACACCCTAGGGGAAATGAACCAGCTACTCTAAGTTGGTCTTATGGGTTTGGGTCATGGTGAACCCCCCACACACACACACACCCACACACACACACACACAAAAACAAGCTAAAAGACAAAGAACCTTAGTGCAAAAGCATTGAGGCAAGGATTACCCTAAAGGAAAAAAGCTGGAGTCTCACACTCACCACCTCACACTAAAATCGGCCACAACGTCTGTATTCGTACAAATATCCTTTATTAGGGTGCAATAAAAACCACCACTCCTCACGCTTTGACGAATTTTGGAACAAATCTTTTCCAAAAAGCATAAGGATCTCAGTGAATGATGCATCTTAAATACATCAGTATTATGTCATCAGTGAAGGACAAAAAATATATACAAACAATAAACATATATATACACATCTCATTGACAGATTAAAATACAGCTTATAATACTAGTCAATTACATTTGATATTCCATCATTTTTAACTTACAACACTGAATTGTATTGAAAAAAAATCTCAGAGTTACCTTGATTTTGCATATATTATGAGGTCTCCAGTAGGCACAGAGACTCGCAAACCGGGGGTCCACTCAAAGATTTCTACTCTTTTTTCTCTCATAACTGTTAGCAACAAACATCTGTAAAAAATCAAAAGGAGCATGTAAGTATCAATAAAATTAAAAATAATTAACCTTAAATGTTAATTTCCAATTTAATTCAGAATTATATCTCTGGATCTATTGTTTTTCATATCCTGATATTTATTTCTGTAAATAAGGGGACAGGTCAAATCTATCATTCAAACCTGGGTAAATCCCTTTTTAAAATCAAATTATTATAGTCACCACCGCAGGGCTGGGGGCACACTCTCTCAATACCTGTAAAGGTAAAGCATGTTCATTTTTATTACCAACTTGCTGCATACGTACAGCAGTGGCATAGGTCACATGCCTTCCATGGCATTGGTTCATGATGGCTCTCCTACGTTCCTCTGTTTTTCCAATACAAAAAAGTTCCACATTTACAGTTGGCTTGATAGATTACACCAACAGTATCACTTGCAGTAAGTTGCTGAATACAAAAATATTTTTGTACATTTGGGCTTGTAAACTCCTTGTCTTGTTTAATAATCTGATAGTTAATACATCTGTGGCACTTAAAACATTCTGTATATTTGTTAGTGAGCCATGTCTTTTGTGTGGGTAAAGTCTGTTTACTGTGTACTAACAAGTCTTTCAAGTTTGCAGCTCGTCTGTAAGTAAATCTGGGTGTCTGATCATGAAGTCCCTTTAGGTCCATGTCTACCTTCAAAATATTCCAGTTCTGTGCAATAATCTGTCTCACTCTGTGTGAGTGTACATTATATGTTGTAACGAAGTTCACCTGATTACTATTAGATGTCTGTGTCCCCTGCTGTTGTTTCTGTAGTATTGTATTTCTGTCAGTCCTCCTTACTGCCTGAGCTGTCTCTGCTAGTTGTTCTGTGTTGTAACCCCTCTCCTGAAATCTATAGCTGAGGTCAGTAGCAGCTCTGTCATAGGCCTCATTAGTGCTACAATTTCTCCTTAGTCTAAGGAATTGTTCTTTTGGGATGTTCTGCACTATATGTCAGGGATGGCAGCTAGAAGACATAAGCAATTTATTACATTCACACTCTTTACTAAAGATATCTGTGAAAATATTTCCATCTGTATCTTTCTGTATATGGAGGTCAAGATAGTTGACCTACCACTGACTAGCAGTATAAGTGAAATGTAAGTTAGAATTTGAGGCATGTAAATAATCAACAAATTTGTCAAACATCTCAAGTGAACTGTCCCAGATTATAATAACATCATCTATAAAACACCTATACATGTTAATATGTGAAAAGAAGGGGTTAGTGTCAGGTGGCCAGATTCCAATTTGGGCTACACCAGCATAAGCTGGGATACGTGAATCCCCAAGGCATATCCAGCGACTTACACCATGTGTTATGCCCAGTGCAATTCCAGGAGGCCACCTATGCCATGGCATCTGCAGGCTGTGACAATCACAAGATATGACCACAGTTATGCCATAGCCTGCAAAGCCTGGTACAACTACAGGTTGCAACAGCAACTTAGCCCAATTCCAGGAGAGCTACTGTCGCAACCAGCAGTTGCTATTCCAGGACACGTATTGGCATAGGCATCCTCCAACAGCTCAGAGTTGTCTTAAGTGGCATCCAATGGCTGGAACCATCAGATGCAGCCACACAGCACCATGGCAATGGCACCAAGCTGTCCCAATGGCTCCCACATGCACAACCCCACCCCAAACCCCTGATCATGAGGGACCCCTGGGGGTTCATTTCAGAGGCGTCCCCCAGACACCTGTGCCATCTGTCCATCTGTCCAGGCCCCCATGCCCCCGGTGTGTGCCGCAGTGGTCCGGGTGTGGGGGCATGGGGGCAGTCACCTGTCACTCACCACAAGTTGTGACATGCAGCTGTGATACACCATGCATGGGCTACCACCACACACATGGCATATCTCACATGTTGCAAGTGTCAGGATCCTGCCGCTTCTGGAATGCGGCATAGGGGCCCTAACATCATGGCAACTGGCGTAACTCGCAACTGCATGCAAGTTGCGCGGGCCATCTTGGAATCGGCCCCAGAATTTTTAATAACTTCATTTTCCCATCTCCCAACATATAGATTTGCCACACTCGGTACAAAAGTAGTACCCGTCATAGTCCCATGAACCTGTAAAAATAATTCATCCAAAAAGGTGAAAGCATTGCATTTGAGTACAAATTCTGTTAACTTCAGAAGAAACTCTGTCGGTGGTTCAGTCTCATTTTCTCTAGTATTCAAAAAGAATGCTAGACTGTCTAAGGCCTCCTCATGGGGGATATTGGTATACAAGGACTCACTATCCATTGTAATCTGATATGAGTCCTTGTGTACCTGAATATCCCCAAGGGTCTGTAAAATATCTGTGGTGTCCCTAATGTAAGACCCCAAATTTGAAACAAAAGGTCTAATGTGAAAATCAACATACTGTGATAGAGGTTCCATAAGGGACCCAATGCCACTGACAATAGGTCTACCTGGGGGGTGGGGCTGAATTGAAACTTTTTGTTAATTCTGGGCAATGTATATATCATTGCTCTTATAGGAAAATCAACAGTTAAACATTCTTTAACATCACTGTCTATCCAGCCCTTCTGAAAAGCTTCTCCAATAAATTCATGTGTGCTGAACTTGCAAACAGAAGTTGGATCTGCAGTTAGCTTGTGATAGAACAGCTTGTTATCAGGTTCTCTTTTAACCTCATTAATATAGTCCTCAGTATCAAGGACCACAACAGTCCCCCCCCTTGTCAGCAGATTTTATTACTATGCCCTTATCCTGTCTCAAATTTTCCAGTGCTTCGCTTTCATCTTTGGACATATTATCAAATTTTAATGAAGGGAAAATCATTAAACAGTTTCTCTAGCTCATTTTCACATACTCGTTGAAAAGTACTAATGGCTGCAGTTTCTGCTGGATGAAAATGGGATTTCCCTCTGAACTTCCTAACTGTGTTAGGATCTGTACATTCCAAGTTAACTACATCAGAGCTACCACTTAAAATGCTCTCAGTACCAGCTATCTGTTGTTCAGACTCTTTTCTACCAAAAAACAATTTCAGACATAAATTCCTACAGAACCTCTGAAGATCAACAAATGTCTCAAATTTATTTATCCCAGTGGTACGAACGAAGGATAAACCCTTACTAAGGACAGTTATTTCAGTTACTGTCAATGTTCTATTTAACAAATTAATTACCTTCAAGGTCTGGGAGGGTAATTCCAATGTCCCTAACTCAGTTTCAGCTGTCGTTGTCAGCGGTGTAGCCTCTGTGCATGATGAGGATGGGGGTACTGTGGTGCCTGTTGGTACTGTCATAAGTGATTGCCTGGATTTCCACCACCACCTCCTCTTCTTACCTCCTCTCCGCATCTTCCTCCTCTTGATCTGTTTCTCCCTCTGCCTCTCCCTCTCTGGTAAGCCACCTGAAAATCCTGATAAATATTTTGTTGGGGGTGGTGGTTTTTATTGCACCTTAATAAAGGATATTTGTACAAATATAGACATTGTGGGTGATTTTACTGTGAGGTGGTGAGTGCGAGACTCTAACTTTTTCATTTATGCTGCTTTGTCTTTGCACCACCAGCAAGGTGTGGTTGTTTTTTCTTAACTTTAACAATTGCCCTAAAGGTTACTGGCCATAAAACCAAGTTTCAAAGAAATACAAAATCACACATACCCCCATGATGCAATGCATCATGGGCTGCATATGCAAATCACTATGACATTTTAGGCTGGTTCAGCTTTAAGCAGGAATGCATGGTGCCTTCTCGGGTGTTGGATGCACTCGGCCTGCGGCTTCATGCCCAACCATCTGAGGAGGGATGTTATCCCAACATAACATCCACCCTGTCTTGCATTATTCCTTTATTTGTACACAGTTGTTGACAAGTAGTTGTAGTAGGCAGCAGTACCCTACCTTTCAAATCAGATAAGTAGTACTACCAATAAGTTTTGGACATGAAATGCAGTTACTTCTTGCATTATATGGACTCTGGACCCACTGATGTTATTATTAGTTTTTTTATCTGTGTTCATTGGATTAATTCAAGCAATCCTGGCCTGCCTGGCCTGTCCTGACCCAACATGTTGCCACTATCTCATGCGTGTCTCATGTATTAATAAGTAGACCCTATTTACAAAAGAGTTTTATCATGGGCACAATGTGAGGAGCTGTTTCTTGGAAAGGAACAAGCATTTTCTTCCATAGCGTGTGGTCACTGTGCTTTGTTTCATGGAGAAGTCTGCTTAGAGTCAATATGTTAATATTTCATTCAGGTATCATATTTGAAATTAAAGTGGGGAATGTTGACTTTCAGAAATGTCAAACACTCAGCGTTTTCTGGTGTCAAACAGGATCTTGTGTCAGTAATGAGGAGATTACCAGCTGAATTAAAAAAGTTCTTCTGCCTAATGTGAAGCCCCGATCATTGCAGAGAGTGGGGCTTCACCTCACATATCCCCCCTTCAATCAGCATAATAAATAAATGCTTTGGATACCGCAGTGCTCATAAAAACAGGGTACAGTTCCAGTGCAGCCAGCATGTTTCAATATGGAGCCTGTCACATCCCGTGATCTCATTGCAAATAAAGCTGGATGATGATGCTCTACTGCCCCTTCCTCATTGTTGCCTTTTTGTATGGAGATTTGATAATCTCCATATCTCAGATGCCCACTTCTATTTTTACAGAATATGCCTAAATGCCATGTGTACACATGGCATACTCATGGCATTTAGGCAAATTCTGTAAAAACTAGAAGTGGGCACCTGTGATATGAAGATTATTAAATCTCTGTACATAAGGGCAATAATGAGGAAGGGACAGCGGAGCATTATCATCCTTGTTATTTGCAACGAGATTGCAGGAGGTGACAGGATCCATATTGAAACATGGCAGCTGCACCGGATCTGTACCCCTTTTGTACAAGCACTGAGGTATCTAAAGCATTTATTTATTTATTGCACTGATTACAGTGGGGATATGTGAGGTGAAGCCCTGATCTCTGCAGTGGTCAGGGCTTCACATTTGCCAGTAGTTCTCCTTTAAGCAATTGTTCTGAAGAGACTCTAGTTGTCATGTTGTGCAAGTCATGTACTTCATTGCAATTTGTTCTAAAGCAGGCCCCATATTTTGTTTGGATTTCCAGTATTTCAAAGCATCAGCAGTCAAGTTAATATTGTGCTCTGCCAGGTACATCTCAACGGCGGTCTGTGCTGAGGCTGTGTTAGAAGATGTGGATGAAGAAGTTACAGTGACATCTTGCAAGTGACTCCAGAGCCCTGAAGATGAACTGTGTGACTGTGAGACAGTGCTATATTTGGGTGGGGTGGTAAAGAAGAAAATCCTGCCACAGTGACTAAAGAGGAAGAGGGTAAAAATGCTGGAACAGCAGAGGAGGAGCTGCCTGATGCTGCGCTGTTTTGTGAAGAAGATTCTGCATCTGATGGTGTACTTCATTCCATGATAGCATGCACTTCATCAATTATTTCTTATTTGTTCATCTCGAAAGAAGCATCATCATCACTGAACAGTTGCTCTGATTTGTATTTTGGGTCCACGATTGTTGCTTTAATGTAGTGGTCAGACTGAAGTATTTGATGTAGCTTTTCATCTTCATCAACTTTTTTGATCATATGTCTGGTTATATCTTTTTGTATTCTGGTGGGCAACCCATTTATGTCAGCACCAGTGGCAGCATGTGTGATGAAACTGTTTGGATTCTCTAAATTTTTCCTAATCAGATTCGGTCTGAATTTTAAAATCTTTATTAATGGTATCATGTCCCAGAGTTGCTGTGTTTGCACTCACCTCTAGTGATTTCCTCAAATGGTACAAGGAGTAAAATCACAAACTCCAGCATAGCCCACTGTGGTGGAGTGATATAAATGTCTGCATCACCAATTTTATTCAAGGTGTACTGTATGACAGCTTTCTTTTATTCCAGCAGCATTTGGAACATAAGAAAGGTCAAATTCCACCTAGGAGAAATACTGGATCAGTCTGTGCAAGGGTAGGCTTTGCCTGAGTGATCAAAATGAGTGCAGATTCTTTTAGCAATTCTAACAAGAACCTTAATGCCCATGTCCTCATCAAGAAAACTGTGGACTATTAAATTCAAGCAATGTGCAGAGCAGCAGATATGGACAAAGCCTCCCTCCTCGAAGGCCTTCCTTATGTCTTACCCATTATCTGCAACTATAAACCCAACTTACAGTTACTGTATTGTGAGCCATTGCTGTATTGGTTGTTTGAGCTCCTCACTGATGTGGTATGAGTTATGTTCAGATGGAAAATAAAACAGTCTTAAAACAGCAAACCATGTTTCACTGTCCCCATGAGGTGACAGACATTAAAGGTTCAGACTGACAGCATGTGCAGATATCTGTTGTTAGATGCACCACTCTCCCAATAGCATTGGACAAACTAGCTTCAGTTTTGTTTATTTACAAATGACATAATAGAGATCTGGAATCCTGCTTGTGAAGAAGTTTTTTTCTAAATGGTATAGTCTTTTGAGGTTCGAGGTATTCAAGCAGTCACCCTAATCCTATGTGTTCCACCACATTGTATGGTAGTAAGTCTATGGCTATCATCTCTGAAATTTTCTTTGTTATTGTAACAGCAACAGGGTGGGTCGAGGGATATTTGGTTTTACATTCTAATGTTTCTGAGATGGAAAAATGTTGAAGGAAGGGGGGCGGTTTGAACACATCAGTAACACTAGGACTTAAAGTCATTTAAAGGGAAAGATGTGCTGGAGGTGTTTCTGTATAGATGCAGGAGCTGCAAGCGCTGCCACCACTGTCATCTATCAGAGTTACCCCTGACTGCAGTGAGCCATCATCACTGTTACTTTCTCTTCTATTCTCAGAAATATATTTCTCATTAATGTTATGCCCGGTGTCTAGGTGCCATTTCAGTGCTGAAGTTCCCAATGCTCCTTTCTGATTGCCTGTCTCCAGATAGCACATGCTGCACCAACTCATTAAAAGCACTAATGGAGAAGTATGACCAAGCAAAATATGTCTTTTAGTATTTTTGCTGGGGGTAGACACTGCAGCTCAGTCACCTGTTCAGAGGTTTTTTTCTGGATTTTGGTTGGGCCTGTTCCTTTTGTGCTTTGTTCCCATCCTCCAACCAATTGTCCTCTTACTCCATCATTGAAACATCTGCTTTCATTTCTTCCTCATTTGCAATTTTCATCCACTCCAGTACACCTTGTGCCTGATCATTGCCTTCATCATCATCTTTATCATTACCCTTGTTGGGCTCAGCCTCAGATGAACATGATGTAGTCTACGAGGGACTAGCAGTAGCACAGTATGCAATTGTTCTATACCTGGGAGTGCCTCTGCAGGTGGTTCCCACTTCCCACCAACCCTTTAGTTCTAACTAAAGATCTTTTTTTTTTATTGGGTCTGATCCCAACAGATGCACCTTTATTGGATTCAAGCATTCACTTGGAAGATGAAAGTTTAGAGTTACCAGAATCACTTTTTGGGTGGTTAATTTTGTTTTCCCTGTGCAGGATGATTGCTTAGCCTGTTCTTTGGCCTTCCCTTTTGGTTGCCTGAAGCTGCAGTGCTTACCCAAGACTCAGAATTCACCTGAACACTTTGATCCTTTTTTTTCTACTGTCAAATATCCCTCCCAATTCCCTAGTGTCTGGACTCCCATACTCTACAGACCCAAATTTTGTATTATACACAGTACACAACAGTGGCCACCATCACATCCTTCTAAACTCAGTGCAGAAGAGTGACTCCTAGTATTACTGTTCAGTGACTGTATTCAGCAACTCAAAAATGTTATGCCACCAGAGCCTTGGAATTTATATTGGAAGTGCAGATGCCCAGATCACACTGGTGTGATGGTTGTGATGATGATGATGAAAATAAGGATATACTAACATACTAAAAGCCAGCAGAATAGGCCTAAGGGTCTGCCATGTCTGCTCGGTGGCCAGCCACCTAGTAAGTGCTCACTTTCTCGCCCCCCAACCCCCAAGAGGGTCTTCTTTGTCCTCAGTTTCCCCTTGTACCTGTTCCACCCTTTCTTGAAGCCCTCCACTGATCCCTCCTCCACCAGCCTCCCAGGAAGCACATTCCATGGCTTCTCAGTGAAATAATGTCTCCTCTGTTCCCTCCTGTAATCCCCCCCCCCTCGAGCTTCCACTCATGCCCTTTGATTGTTCCCCCTTCTTTAGCCTGAACAGCTCCTTGGATCCACTCTTGGTTATTCTTTTATGTACCTGAAGACCCCTATCATGTCTCCCTTGTCTCTCCTCTCCTCCAGTGTGTACAGCTCAAGCTCTTCCAGTCTCTCCTCATAGGGACTCCCCCTCATGCCCTGAATCATCCTGGTAGCTCTGCTCTGGACCTTCTCCAGCAGTGCTATGTCCTTCTTCAGATGAGGTCTCCAGAACTATACACAGTACTCGAGTTGAGGCCTGACCAAGGCATTTTATAGAGGGAGGATCACGTCCCTCCTCCTGGATGTAATTCCCCTGGCTATACAGCCCAATATCCTGTTTTTTTCTTTGGCTGCGGTTCTTCTACAATTTTTGGAATTATTCATTTTGACTTCTACCGCCACCTATAGATCCCTCTCTCCCAATGTGGCTTTCAGTGTGACCCCCCACCGAATTTATTTATGGCCCGGGTTTCTGACTCCCAAATGAAGTATCTTACATGTCCCAGCATTAAACTTCAATCCCCACCTCCTTGACCACCCCTCCAGGGTATCCAGGTCCCCCTGGACCATCTCTCTCTCGCTTCTTCCCTATCCACCAGTGCTTCAAGCCTGGAGTCATCTGCAAAGAGACTCAGCCTATTCCTACCCCCCCTCCCTATATCTGAGAAGTAGGCATTGAACAGGAGTGGCCCCAATACTGAACCTTGGGGGACCCCACTAATTACCTTCCTGGTGGAGGAGACTATCCTACTGACCATTACCCTCTGTATTCATCCCAAAAGCAAATTTTCCACCCACTTGAGCACCTGTCTTCCCACCCCCATCTCTCCCAGCTTTGCTATCAGCCCATTATGGGGTACCGAATCAAACGCCTTGCTGAAACACTGTTATAGGACATCCACTGGCCTATGTCTATCAAAGGGCCCCCGTCGTCCAGTCATAAAACTCTACGAGGTTGGACTGACATGATCTCCCCAGGACGAAGCCATACTGTTTACCATCCTGGGGCCCTAACCTTTCCAGCTGCCTCCCAAGCCTCTCCTTGATAATGCCCTCCATTACTTTGCCTACTACAGACGTTAGGCTAACAGGCCTACAATTCCCCATCTCCTCTCTAGATCCCCCTTGTGGATAGGCACTACATGAGCCACCCTCCAGTCTTGGGGCACCCTTCCTGCCTGCAGAGAGGTGTTAAAGAGTGCAGCCAATGGAGCTGCCAGCTCCTCTGCCAGTTCCTTCATAACCCTCGGATGTAGCCTGTCCGGCCCCAGTACCTTATCAGTTTTTAGCTTCCGAAGGGCCTCCCTCACCCTATCCACTGTGATTTCTCCCCCCAGCCCTCCCCCTCATACACCCACCTCACCCCTTCTGGGTCTGGCCTAGCCTGTACCCAAGCCTCTTTCAGTCCTCTGGTCTCAGCCTGACCCCTCGATTTTGTTGGCACCTCTTCCCTCCTATCAGGTTGTAGGGATCCCCTGTCTCCCTCTGTAAAGACTGAGGCAAAGTACTCATTCAGCACCTCTGCCTGTTCCCCTGCTTCCTGAGCCCAACCCCACCCTCCAGTCTTAATCCTGCTGATCAGTGTCTTCGCTTTTCTCTTCTTTCTTATGTATCTATAGAATCCCTTCTCCCCACCTCCGGATATCCCTGGCCAGGTTTTGCTCCATCCCTGCCTTGGTTCCCCTCACCACTCTGGTGACCCTCCTGGCCATCAGTTCATACTTCCCTCATTCCTTGGCCCCCCTTGAGCACTTAAAATGTGTGTAGGCAGCCTTTTTTTCCCTCATCTCCTCCTGTACCTCCCTGGTCCACCAACATGGCTTGCTGGTTCTACCATGCTTTCGCCTTACTTTAGTAAGGGACCTAGTAGCCTCTTGCACCCCTTTTTTAATGGTCTCCCACAAGCTTCCAGCATTCATATCCAGCCTAATCTTGTCCAACCTCTCCTGTAGAGTCCTACCCATTCCCACAAAGTCCACTCCCCTGAAGTCTACCATCACTGTGTTAGTGCAGTTTTCCTCCCCTCCTAGAGCCAGCAGAAACCAGATCATGGCATAGTCACCACCCACCAGTGGACTGCACATCTCCAGGTCCCTTATCTGGTCACTGTCTGCTAGGACAATGTCCAATATCCACCCCTCTCTAGTATGTTTCCCCACCTGTGGACCAGGAAGGCAACATGAAAGACATCCATCAGTCTCTGTTCCCTGACCACAGAGGATGTCATAGTGTCCCAGTCAGCTCCCGGCATGTTAAGGTCACCCATGACCACCATTCTACCCTTTCCAAGGTCACAGTGACCCTTGATATTCTCAACCAGTTTATTCTCCAGAGCCTCCTCTATTGTGGGGGGCCTGTACACCACCCCTGTTTTCAATTTTTTCTCTCCCTTCGTTTGCAGGGTTACCCAAATTTCCTCCACACCCCCTCCAGCCTCCTCCACTCCACTAACCACTATGTCATTTCTGACTATCAGTGCAACACCTCCTCCTCTATCTTTCCTGAATATCTTGTAGCCCTCCAAGTTTAGGTCCCAATCATTTTTCTGGGTGGCCCATGTCTCCGTAATTGCCGCCACATCTGCTGCTCCCTCAGCCAGCATAGCCTTGAGCTCAGGCATTTTATTGCTAATGCTCCTGGTATTGATCAAGACTGTCCTCCACCCTGACCTCTCCCCTCTCTCCAGTACCCCCAGCCCTGTGCAGACCCTTTTCTGCCCAATTTTCCATGGATTTGCAATGCAGTCCACCGCACTCTTATTGTGCTCTAGACCTGGATCCTCAAGCAGCCCCCCTGGGGCCTTTCTTCTATTTGACCTTCCCCCCTTTACAAGTTTAAACCCCACCTCTCGCCTATAAATCCAGCAGGTTTTAGTTTCAAGATCTCCCTCCCTTCCAGATTGAGGTATAACCTTTCCCTGGCATATAGCCCCTTATCCTCCCAAGTATCCCCCAATCCCCTACCAGCCCGTACCACTCTGCCTTGCACCAGTCCCTGAGCCACTGGTTCACAACTTTAAGTTTTTGCTTGTTCTCCCCGGTCGCACTTGGTACCAGCAGAATCTCAGAGAAGGAAATTGTGCTTCCTATAGAGTGACAAACTATGGTCAGTTTCCGGAATCTAGCCTGTATTTCTAGCTCACTATTCCCTTCCAAGTCATTTGTTCCCAGGTGTACTAGAAAGTCCAGGGATCCCCCGCATTCCAGAGCTATCAAATGTAGCTGGAATTTGACCTTGTGTATGGATAGTCCTGGTATACATTTAGCCTTGACTGGGCTGCTTTTACTCTCCCCGGCCCCCTCCTACTGGATACCCCTGGTCATGGAGTCCCCCAGCAGAATCACCTTCATTTTGCCCCCACTTTATTAGCCTATTTTGTTCCTTCCAGGCTCCTCCTTCTGTCGTTGACCCCCTGCTTGCTCCTCCCACCCCCGTCAGCCAGGGGGTCACCCACCTGTGCATGCCCTACCGTACTTCTTCTTCTGCCTGTGACTGCCAGTTTGCTCCTCGACCCCCCCAGTCTCCTGGGTGGCCAGGGTTTGCCCCCCCAGTTCTACCCCTGTCTCCCTTCCTGAGCTGTATTCCTCAGGTCCCCCATCCAAGCATCCTCCCACTGCTTCCCTCCCCCACTCTGGACCTGCACTTCCCACCCCATCTGCTGTATTTCTCCCTACCCTACTCTCTTCCTCTCCTCTATTCTCCACCTCTTCCGGTGTTTCCTGTCTCGAAGCTGGCTTGTCTAGAGAACTCTCTACCTCCCCCCCTCCTTGGTTGACTTCCCCAGTCTGGACACCAGTCTGACCCCAGTCCTGCCTCCTTCCACCCTGGCCTCTCTCAGTGCTCCCTCATCTACTGTACTTCCCTCCAACCTAGGCTCATGTCCCTCCCCCTTCCGTCCTTTCCATTGGTACTGGCTCCCTCCTCTGTCCACCTCCCCTCTCAGCTTACTGAACAAACCCTCTCTGTCCACCTGCTCCCTCTTCCCACCAACCTCCTCTACTTCATCTCCCAGATATAGCAGGGTGAATTGATTTGTAAGTGTGATGCTTGCCCCCAATTTGCTCTCTCCTACCCCCTCTCCTCTGCTCCCTCTGGGCAGCCCCCTCCCTACGGAATGATTCCCATATGTTGCCTGTTTCGTGCCCCACCCTTCCCAAAGGACCATATGGTTCACCTGTCCCCTTGGGTATGCCCTTTTGGTCTTGTCCACTTGTCCCCTAGGGTATGCCATTTTGGCCTCATCTAACCTCATATGGTCCATACCCCACCTTACCTCCCCAACCCTCCCGCTTCTCATCATCCAGCTGCCTTCTGATCCCCCTGATCTCCTCCCTAAGACCAGCCAGCTGAAAACACACTGGGCACCCTACGAACCTCCATGCCCAATTTAATATTATGGCTGCCCCACACCCTGAACACCCAATCACCGTACCGAAGATGGCCACTCTGGCGACCCCCAAGTCCACCCTCATTTTGGGTGTGAGCAATATGGTTCCCTGCCAGCAATAATCCACTGTCAATCTTAGAGCCCTCCACCAGCAATTATTACGCACCCAATACCCAGCAGTAGACCGTTCACATCAACGTACCCTCTTTTTACACAAGCAATGTCCAGCAGTAGTCAGTTCACTGCAATCTGCCCTTGTTCCCAGCAGTAGCTAGCTTTCATGCCTCAGCATATGCCTCAGCAATCTCCAAGTATCAGTCCCAACGCCCCCAAGGTTTTTTAGCAGTCCCCAGCAGTAATCACAATGCCCAAGCCAGCAATAATTCTGAGCATCCTATTGCTCCAGCTCAGCCAATCTCACCTTGCCCTCCCCCAAAGCTCCACCCCCTAAGACCATTTATTAGAGGTCAGGGCCGGGGGATGTGGAACACAATTACAGCTCCTTCTCATGCCAGGTGTAGTGAGGTGGCTGGGCTGGTCTTATATAGCCCAGTTGCAATTCAAACTTGGCGCCCTGTCCTGTGATTGGTCCTCCTCAAAACACAGCTCCTCTCCCTCCAGCTCTGGCCCGCTGCCAACTTCAGCCACTGGGTAGTCTGTTCCAGTACTCGTTCTGCCCCCGGTGTACCCTCCAGCTGCCGATGCAGTTCTGGTTCCTCCCACCATCGATGCGGACCCCAACATGATCTCCACCGCCGATGCAGCCCCAGCTCCTTCCACCGCCTGTACGGCCCCCCCAATAAATTCTTCACCGCTGATGTGGCCAGGACCTCCTCAGCTTCTCCCCAGCACTCCCCGCTGCCTCTCCAAGCAGCAATTATAGCTCCATCTCATGCCAGGTGTAATGAGGCGGCTGGGCCCATCTTATATAGCCCAGCCATGATTCAAACTTGGCACACTGTCTTGTGATTGGTCCCCCTCAAAATGCAGCTCCTCTCCCTCCAGCCCAGGCCTACTGCCAACTGCAGCTGCCGGGAAGTCTGCTCCAGTATTCATCCTGCCCCCAGTGCACTCTCCAGCTGTCAATGCAGCTCTGGTTCCTCCTGCTGCCGATGCAGCCCCCAACGTGCTCTCCGTCACCAATGCAGCCAGCTGCCGATGCAGCCCTGGCTCCTTCTGCCACCTGTGCAGCCCCTGGTCGATTCTCCATTGCCGATGAAGCCAGGACCTCCTCAGCCTCTCCCCAGCACTCCCTGCTGCCTCTCAAAGCAGCAATTACAGCTCCTTCTCATGCCAGGCTGTATAGAGGATTGTATATGAGCAAACATACACAACAAATCTGTGTTCCAATCTAGAGGTTTCCGTGGTAATAAGAGACCGTGGGAGTGCATCTCAAGAGGTCTCATTACCATGGAAACCTCAAGATTGAAACTCTACCTTTTATGCATATGGTTGCTCATACACAATCTTTTATAGTGTATGGGTAACCATTAATACAAGTCTGTGTCTAGAACCTATATAAAGGTACCCCATGGTCCACTAATTCCTTACTTTAGCTGTTCTTTCAGGCACCACTCACTTCCTGGGCCAGCTCTCACCGCTGTGGCCTCTTCTTTAAGTGTGGTGGTTTGAATAACACAGCCTCATGAAGATGTTCTGTGTTGTTGTGCTGCAGTAGTGACATCCTCAGTGCAGCACAACATCATCATGATGTCACTACTGCAGCACAACAAGCCTATTCTAGGGATAGAATTCCATACAGAACAGTGTTCCACCATACACTATATAGAGAATACTGGATGGGCAACTATGCACAACCAGTGTGTTCTGCCACAGAGGGATTCTGATTCCCTCTGACCTCGAGAGCAAAGCTCGAGAGGTCCATAGGAATCAGAACCCTAAGTTGGCAGAATACACTGGTTGTGCATAAAGTTGCTCATCCTATATTTTTTACAGTGTATAGTAGTATGTGAAGTGTGTGCACAGCAGCTCTTTTGCTTTCAGACCAAAACTGACTTGTGCAGTCTCTAGAGGTTTCAGAATGCTGTTATACCACAGAAGGGTACAATCACATTCCATGACCTTTGAACTGTGGTACAACAGCATTTTAAAAGGGATGGAATTCTATACAGAACAATACTCTACTGTACACTATAAAGAATAACGTTAATGACTGATGATTACACTTCTTTTTTACTTTACTTTTATAAAGTACTGTGTTGTCTACAGCTGTAATAGTCTCAATAAATTCATGAGTGTCAAAAACACCCTTTATGGCTTTTCTTTCCTCCTTTTGCTGCCAGATCTGTATTTTTTTTCAGCCTGCTGGTATGCACAGTTAGGCATCACTGTGCTTCTCCATTTTTTTGGATACGAGATACAGGCTTGTTTTATAAATGTTTTCTTGCTTTTCTCCCCCCTTAGGCTTCCCCAAGACAATCTCCTCTGTCTCCCTTTCTCACTCAGACTATGTCAGTCCTCAGAAACTAGAAGCCCATTTAATGTTAAGGGGTATTTTTCTGTAAAATCTATGGTAAGTTTTGTTTTTTATATTAAGTAGTATTGTATTTTTTTTAATAATGAGAACCAGGCACAACCTTACCATCTGATCTCTTTTTCACACTCAGTCTCTCTGCTTCTTTTTTCTTTAATGACTCTCCTTTTTCTTTTTGTACTGCTGTGCTGCCTTCAAATTCAATCTGATCTGCTAGATCAATTAAAAATTAATATGTGCACCAGTCCAGCAGCCAACCAGCAGCCACCACCAATCAATCTCTCTGACTTTGTGTACTGTAGTCTCTCTGTGCTGTCTCTATTGTCTGTGCTCTCTAATTCTGTTTTTCTTCTGATTTTTTTTTTTAAATTTAATAAATCCTTGTTTTTCTGCAGCAGCATTAGAATTGCAGATAGCCTGATGTTTGCTTATTTTGCCCTCCCTGGGCATGGTTCCACATCAACTGAATGAAATTCGCTGTGGTAAGAAACAACGCAGTAAAAACTCCTCAATCAAAACCGCTCATGTCAAAAGCAGCCATTACCAAAACAGCGCACAATTCCCTGAAGTGCAAGTTTACTATTCCAACACCACGCCACCATGGATCACTACTCCAGTGAAATTTGAGGTTGTGCTGTTATGGTACCTCACTATTTTGTACATCATAGGGTTACTGCAGGAGTTTGTCTTGTGGAATTTTGACCACACTCTATCAACTGCTGTCCTTTAGTCTGTGAGGACTTGATGTGCTATCCCTGGGCATGCCCATACAGCCAGCAGCACTGCATTACCTATCAGATACCTCAGTTTGTTTGAAAAAAGCTACAAAGAGCTTAAAAATAATTCAAATAAGATACTGCTAGATTTAAATGGTGTATACTATTATGATTCTACTTACTGGGTCCCAAAATGTCTGGTTTGTAACACAAGGACTCTGCATGTGCCATACTGATGTATCACATACTTGAAGACAAAGAACCTCTGTGCTCAAGCCCTGAGGCAATGGTTACCCCAAGGGGCATTTGGCCGGGAAGTCAAGTTTCAAAGAAATACAAAATCACACATGCCCTCACAATGCAAAGCATCATGGACTGCTTATGCAAATCACCACAGAATATTATGCTGGTTCAACTTTAAGCAGAAATGCATGGTGCCGAAAGGCCTCTGACACAGTGGGCAAAGGGTGCCAACAGAAGACATAGACATGTGTTTCGTCCTACCAGAACTCATCAGTATGCCTCATCTGTTTGACACCCCAGTGGAATGAACCAGCTACCCTAAGATGGTCCATCTGGGTTATGTTGTGGTGAACCCAGATAGACCATCTTAGGGTAGCTGGTTCATTCCACTGGGGTGTCAAACAGACAAGGCATACTGATGAGCCCTGGTAGGACGAAACACGTGTTTATGTCTTCTGTTGGCACCCTTTGCCCACTGTGTGAGAGGCCTTTCGGCACCATGCATATCTGCTTAAGGTTGAACCAGCATAATATTCTGTGTCGATTTGCATAAGCAGCCCATGATGCTTTGCATTGTGGGGCCATGTGTGATTTTGTATTTCTTTGAAACTTGGCTTCCTGGCCAAATGCCCCTTGGTGTAACCATTGCCTCAGGGCTTGAGCACAGAGGTTCTTTGTCTTCTAAATTATTTTTTGTTTTAGGAAAGGAATTCAAGATGGCGACCACACTGGGTCTGCCACTATGTTAGCTGTGTTAAGCTTGTTTTTAGTATATTTTTTAGCTTATTTTATTATCGTAATATTGTTGTATTTTGTTTCATTTGATTACTGCAACTCGTCTGAGACTTTTGCGATAGTTATTCTTGTTAATTTTCATCTGCTACAGTGATATTGGCATCTTGCTGTTATCCGCTGACTATTGGTTTTGCTTCGTGCTGCTTTTTGAACTTGCTATAACAAGTGGCTTTTTGAATACCTGACTGCCCGATGTTGGCTTTTGGAGCAGCTTTATTATTTTGCTGCTCTGAATTTGTTACAACAAGCGGTTCTTTAGATATCTGCCACCTGCCTGACATCCATAATATACTGTCCGACGCTTTGGGATTCTCGTTTTGGATCTGGATTTGGATTTGGCAGTCTGTCCTTGCTTTTCAGTGGTTAGCTGCTTTCCGTGCTCCTGGACGTGAATTCTGGACTGGCTGGTGGTTTTGTGGATATCGACTATGGTTTCCTGGCTGATTACCACTGGAGCTTCATCAGATTTCTATTTTGGGAGGTGTTTGGAGCTGGACTTGGTGAGGAAATCAGGGTTTCCGAATTGGCCTGTGACGAAATTTGGGAGTCCATTTTTTTGGGGATTCCCTGTGGGGGTTGAGGCTACCAGTTGGAGGGCTGGTGGAGAATCTTCCTCCTTGACTCCTCATGGCCCCCTAGTTTGACTGGGTGGCTTTGGTGGGCTAAGTGGGGTGTCTCTTGATCTGGCCCCCCCTTTTTCTTTTGGCCAGCATTATCGGTACTACTCTGTCTGGATTTGACTGACAAGGGTTTGCTGTTTTCATTTTTCATCATCTTCAGGTACTGGAATTATATTTATTTTTCAGAAAGCAGTGAGAGCTTTTCATCAATATCAGAGACTTATGTATAACTCAAATTGCAGTTGGTGGTAGTGAGAGTGTCACAACTTTTTCAATTTTCTTATTCTGGATTTAATATCTTTTGTTGTGGCAGTGAGAGTGCCACTTTTCTTACTTTGGATTTATTATTATTTGTTTCTAGTTTTAAAACGAACTAAACAACTCATGAAGACACTGGACATTGCGTCATTTAGACAGTAACAGATGCTCAGACTGTTGTTGCAGTTATTAAAATTGTATTTCATTGTTATTTGGGGTTATATTTTGGGTTGGATTTTTATTTTATTTTTTCTTTAATATGCAATAGCATTTGTTTTTTGTTTGTTTCCTTCCTCTGTGAGAGAGAGAGTGAGGAGTGAATTTATTTATTTTCTTTTAAGTTATTTGATATTGATAGGTTTATTTTTGTAAATGTATTTTATTTTATTTTTGTTTATTTGTTGTTTATTATGTGTTGGGGAGGTTTAGCGACGGTTGGGTGCTATTTCCCCACCAGACTCAGGGAATTATGTCCCTTTGAATGCCCCACTTTGTCATCCAACACCTATTTTAGGTGTCATGCGTTGGGAATTCTCAGAAAGCGCAGGCAAAGGTGGAGAGCTGGCCCTGTTGGGGGACAGATGGGGGGCGGGCGGATTGGGGTTTTGGGGTTCAGGAGATGCCCTTGGGCAAAATGGTGTCAGCATAGGGGTTGTTCATGTCTTGTCCCCATACCCAAGGGTTCCGATCTTAATGGACAGGTGCTGAGGTCTTCCTCGACAGCTCATCCCACCTTGGCAGTGTTATGTAATGCCAGATATATTAAAAATAAGACAGCTATTATAGCTGATCTTGTTGGATCAACTGATCTGGCTTGCATCACCGAGACCTGGCTGGATGAAAACCAGGTCCTATATTGGCCGCGGCAGTTCCAGCCGGGTTCTCGGTGATACACCGTCCAAGGTTGGATCGTAGGGGCGGGGGTGTGGCCATTATGTTTAAGACTGAGCTGGGCCTTGTGGGTGTGCCACTGGGAAGTACCAGATCCTTTGAATATATCCTGGGAGAGGGTGTAGGCTGTGGGATTCTCCTTGTTTACCGTCCACCAGGTGATGGCGGAGAATTCCTGCAGGAGATAGCAGACTTCATCGTCGACATGGTGTTGAGGTTTCCCAGACTAATAGTTCTGGGGGACTTTAATGCCTGGGTCGATGATGAACTCTCACATTATGGTCAAAATCTCCTCCAGCTGATGATGATGCTGGGTCTAACGCAGGTTGTTACCTCCTCGACCCACGTAAAAGGTCATTCATTGGATCTGATCTGCCTTTTGGGTATGGAGATCGCTGATCTGGGGGTGGAACCAGTCAGCTGGTCTGACCATCACACCATAAGGTTCAGTTTCAGGAACCCCCCAATAGGTCTGCCCCTACGGAGATGGTTCGGTACCGCCCTTTAAGGGTATAAAACCCATTGACCTAACGGCAGTACTGGACCTATCAGGCTTGTCGAGTGAATGCATGAGTCCAGATGATCTTGTACTAGCCTATAATAAAGCTGTGGGAGATGCTCTGGACAAGATTGCTCCTGATCATGTTCAGCCTCTCGCCCTCCGTCCAAGGAGCCCTTGGTTTGACGGCTCCTTGAAGGAGTTAAGGCATATTGGCCGAAGGTTGGAGAGAGTCTGGCAGAAGTCCGGTAATGATGCTGACAGGCTTAGGTTGATGGCACATTATGATGGCTATCAATCAGAAATCACCTGTAAGTAGGCAGAGTTCCTGTCCAGGGAGATTTCTGCTGCACAAAACCGACCGGCTCAGCTTTTCTGGACTGTGGACAGATTGTGCAATCCAATCTGCCTCCAGCCCAGAGAAGCTTTTTCTCAGCTAAGATGCAAGGAGTTCACTCGGTTCTTTGCAGATAAGGTTGCTAGCATCAGGTCTGGTTTTGGTCCGACTTCTCCTATAGGGGATTGCAGTGGTTGATGGGAAATGACATGTACTCGGTCTGTCTGATCAGAGTTTCACCGGCTGGAGTTCAGTGACCTTGTGAAGATCATCCAAACACTGCGACCAACCAGTTGTAGTTTGGATCCGGGCCCTACACCTCTCTTAGTAGGATGTGTGGAAGTAATCTGCTCAATCCTTGCTGACATTTTCTGGAAGTCTTTGGAGAGGGGGGTCTTTCCTGACCCCCTCAAGGAGGCGGCCATTCGACCACTCCTTAAAAAACCCTCCTTAGATCCAGATTGTCTAGCTAACTACTGGCTTATCTCTAACCTGCCATTTGTTGGTAAGGTTATTGAAAAGGCAGTTGCGTTGCAATTGAATGATCATCTTATAACTCACAATGTCTATGATACTCTCCAGTCTGGCTTTAGGTAGAAGCATAGCACAGAGACTGCCCTTGTCCGGGTATTGAGTGATCTCCTAATGGCCAGAGATTGAAAGACATGTACCATTCTGGTCCTTCTCGATCTCTCTGCTGCATTTGACACTGTAGACCATGGTGTGCTATTGGATCACCTGCGGGTTTATTGTGGGCTGTCTGGTACAGTCCTCAAATGGTTTCATTCTTACCTCACAGACAGGTTTCAGAGAGTTGCCACTGGAATTTATTCCTCTGGCGCTCACTCCCTGCCTTGTGGGGTACTGCAGGGCTCCATTTTAGCTCCCATGTTGTTTGCAGTGTATATGCTGCCATTGGGAGAAATCATCAGGCGATACAGTTTGGGTTTTCACTGCTATGCAGATGATACCCAGCTGTATCTGTCTTTCCTGCCTGGCCAGGATGATGTACTCTCCGTGCTGAATAATTGCCTTGCTGGGATCAGACTCTGGATGAGTTTCAGCTGGTTGAGACTGAATCTGGATAAGACTGAAGTATTGGTAGTAGACCCAACTCGTCCAGGGGTGGGTTTGGGAGCTGGACAACCATCAGGCTTGTTACTTAGTGGTATGTCACTCCCTACCTCCGATCAGGTGCGAAATCTGGGCGTTATTTTTGATGGCAGTTTGACCCTAAAATCTCAGGTGTCAGCTGTTGTCAAATCCTCTTTTTACCATCTGAGGAATATCGCCCGGGTGAAACACCTGGTTCCTCCAGGTGATCTTCCAACATTGGTAAATGCCTTTGTCACTACCTGTCTTGATTACTGCAACTCCCTTTACCTAGGGCTACCTGGGGTTGATATCCGCTGCCTGCAGCTGGTGCAGAATGCAGCAGCCAGGCTTTTGACTGGTACTCTTAGAACCAGTCATATTACACCTGTGCTCTACGAACTACACTGGCTGCCTGTTAGGTGGCGGATCACCTTTAAGGTTGATTTACTAACCTTTAAAGCCCTACATGACCAGGAACCCAGTTACCTGAAAGATCTCCTGATTCCCTACTGCCCCCTCTGTCCTCTCCGCTCTGCCAATGAGGGATTGCTAGAGATTCCCAGGGTATGATTAAAGACATCAGGATCTCATGTTTTTGCTTTTTCAGCACCAACCCTGTGGAATTCTCTACCTCGTTGGTTGAGAGAATGCCCAACCGTCGATAGTTTTAAATTGATATGTTGAAAACATATTTATTTAGTTTAGTATTTATTTAATTAGGGTTGTTATAGTTTAATGATGTTTTAAAAACTTCTTATCATTATGTATACATTTTATGAACAGCACCTTGGCTTTGAAAGGCGCTATAAAAATAAAGTTGATTTGATTTGATTTGATTTAATTGGGTTCACCCCTACATAACCCAGATAGACCATCTTAGGGTAGCTGGTTCATTCCACTGGGGTGTCAAACAGATGAGGCATACTGATGAGTCCTGGTAGGATGAAACACATGTCTATGTCTTCTGTTGGCACCCTTTGCAAACTATGTGAGAGGCCTTTCGGTACCATGCATTTCTGCTTAAAGTTGAACCAGCATAATATTCTGTGGTGATTTGCATATGCAGCCCATGATGCTTTGCATTGTGGGGGCATGTGTGATTTTGTATCATATACTTGTTGTACTTTGGTTATAAATCAAACTGCATGGGACCCAGTAACTAACATTACCAAGCATAAACCATTTTAAGCCTGCAGTGGCCTTATTTATTACATATTCAAACACTTTGAAGTCCTTCTAAAATGAACCTACGTACTATATATTTACAGCGTTTTGGACTCTAGCGTCAGATTGAACCAGTAAGGTAGGAACATTTCCTGTTAAAAAGTGGCACAAGTTTTACACTGTGGATAAATTAAGGATTGCTACAGAATTCTCTGATGTGCCTATTTTTTTCAGAACCCTAAACAAAATGAGATGAAAGAAATTATTATTAACACAAAGATACACTTTGTAGGCTATTACACTGCCAGCACAGTGTTGCAAGGTATGATAAGCAGTACTCATTATCAATGAAATTGAAAATGTATGTATTATTTTAAACTAAATACTTGTATTTTATATTAACAACTCTAATGAAAATATAAAGAATAACAGAAACATATACCCCATGAACAAGCCCATTGTATGGGTGAAATGTGGAGGAAGGAATAAAAAGACATTTGTATGTGACTGGAAGTCGTTGTGATTTTACTTAAAGAGCCCCCCACCCTCATTTTGTTTCCACATGTTCACAGAGCCTCAGGGGGACTGAAGATGTTCTAGCAAGAACACAGTTCCATTTCCCACTACATCCTTGTAGTAGTGCTGCTATTAAGTCCCTAATTGCCTGATGAAGCTGTTGCACTTTCCAGTCAAAGCAATCTGTAGGGCTAATTGTCTTTACTCCAAGTGTGTTACTAACCCATCTGGTTTGTGTTTAGATTGATTAGTATACAATCTGTCATTCTGTTCTCATAAAGAGTGGTCATTTGTGTTTCAGTGGTTCACTGAAGTGGTATAAATGACTGTGTTTGAGAAATCACCTGTCTGTATCACAGCACAGTCAGTACTATCACATAAAAACTCTGCATTGTTGTCTGCCAATATAACACAGGATTGTTCAATGAATATAAAATAAATCTAATGTTTGTTAAGTCATAGAAGTAGTGGGTCTTTGATGTAGCCTCCATGAATATGTTAATGTGAGAGCAATATTGTTCATATGTCAGATTGACAAACAGGTGTCTGCCACACTCTACTATTTGAGGAACATGTACTATATCAACTCACAAAATTCAGTTCTCTGAGTGATTCTGTGTGAAAATACATTATGTATGTCTGTAACTAGAAATACTATATGTCATTCTGATGCCCCTGTCTCCTGCCCCTCAGTTGAGGCTGCTGCACCCTGCCCCCCCCACAGGCACGGCCAATGCCCCCTGTTCCAGTCTCCACAAATAGGGCTGCTGTGCTCTGCTAAGCCCTAGAGTCCCAGGGCCTATGCCTCCACAGTTGGGGTTGCTGCACCATGCTGTCCCAGCCACCAAAACATGGGGCTTTTACTGCACTCTGCTACCTACTTCCACTGCCCCAAATGGTCAGGGCTGCTGCAACACATGTACTCTGCCTCACCATCAGGGCTGCGGTACCCTGATGCCCCACTGTGTACCGCCCCACAGTCAAGGCTTCTGCACCATGCTGCCCTCTGCCCCCTGCCACCACTGTGCCTTGCTGCATCATAGAGCCTGTTGCTTCCACAGTTAGGGTTGTTGCACCATGCTCTCCCAGCCTCCAGAGTCTGGTCCTTTGGTACACTTCCCAAGCTGCTTGAAAGACAAAATGATGAAACACTTTCATCTTGTGTTATAGGGAGGGGACACAGGGTAGCAGGGTGCTGCAGTCCTAACTGTAGAGGGATGGGGCTCTAGGGCACAACAGGCCACAGCAGCCGTGACTGTGAGACAGAGTGCACATGATGCAGTGGCCCTGCCCATTTAGGGCAGTAGAAGTGGGTATCAGGGTGCAGCAAAAGCTCCATCTTTGGTGGCCTTGGGCAGCATGGTGCAGCAGCCCCAACTGTGGAGGCAGAGGCCCTGGGACTCTAGGGCTTAGCAGAGCACAGCAGTCCTGTCTGTGGAGACTAGAACAGGTGGCCTTGGCCATGCCTGGGGGGGGCAGAGGGAAGCAGGGTGCAGCAACCTCAGCTGAGGGCAGGAGACAGGGGCATCAGGATGACATATAGTATTTCTAGTTACACATACACATGAGGTATTTTCACATATAATCCCTCAGAGAACTGAATTTTGTGAGTTCATACAGTACATGTTCCCTAAATAAAGTGTGGCAGACACCTGCTTGTCAATCTTACATATCAATAATGTTGTTTTCACATGAACATATTCATGGAGGCTACATTAAAGACACACTACTTCTGCCGGCCCGCGCGCAGTAAGGTGATTTCCGCCAGACGCCGCCGGCGACCCGGGTTCAGGAAACGGACCCGATCGCTGAGGGCTTGGCCAGGGAGAAGGATAGAGCATCCTATGGACTGCTCTCCTTCTCCGGGAGGGATGGAAGTGATCGAGCCTGCATGACCCTGGCGGAGGCCAGGAGTCATCTGACTGCCGACATCAACAGATTAGTACTGGAGGCGGGGCAGGGCGGCTTGGCGTCATTGCGTCCCGCCTCCCAGAAAAGGGAATGGAAAAGCCGCGGAGGCCGCTAATGAAGCCCATCAGAGTTTTCTATTAGCCCCCAGGCCAGCCCTCCGACTCCAGTCCCATGTCTGCGGCATGTGGGCCCAGTGCCGCAGCCCCACCGTGGGGGTAAGCCATGGGGTATCAGTAGGGGCCCAAGGCCAATGTGGGGGTGGAAGCATGAGTGGGCTGATGTCGTGGGCTTCCGACGGCTAGAAGGGGTAAAAAGAAAATGGAAAAAAAAAAAGACACACTACTTCTATGACTTAAACTTTAGATTTATTTTATATCCATTAAACAATCCTGTGTTATATTGCCAGACAATAATGCAGAGTTTTGATGTGATAGTACTGACTGTGCTGTGATACAGACATGTGATTTCTCACAAACAGTCATTTATACCACTTCAGCGCACCACTGAAACACAAATGACCAACTCTTTAAGAGAACAGAATAATAGATTGTAAACTAATCGATCTAAACACAAACCAGATGGGTTAGTAACCCACTTGGAATAAAGATAATTAGCCCTACAGATTGCTTTGACTGGGAGGTGCAACAGCTTCTTCAGGCAATTAGGGACTTAATTGCAGCAGCAACAGGCTGGACAAATATAATGTCATTGCTCACTGACAGGGACAGAAACGTCTTCACTGTATCTTCACTGTTTTCAGTTACTGCAGAGCACATTAACAGATGCTGATTTAAAGAAAACCACAAAACCAAACAGCATGATATTTTCAGGAAACACAAGTCATGGCACAGGGACTTGACCTCACGTTTTTATTGACAATCTGTAAAACATTTTCACTTGATCTTTAAAGCACTATGCTTGTCTGGACAGCCACTTACAATGGACAAAACAACACTACACAAACATGTCCATTGTAAGTGGTTCTGACTGTATAACCTGCATTCTCCCTGTAAGGGATGAGGGAGGAACACCTGTGATCAGAGTTCGGGGTGAAGCGTTAGGCATGGAAAATAGGGCAGACTAGATGGGTCTACTTGTCCTTTTCTGCCAACATATTTTAAGGGCTCGATTTTCAAACAGTTATGCAGGGCTTGCATCAAGCCCTGTGTGTCACACCTGCTTTTTGGCATAGCAGTGCCTAAACCCTTTGCCTCAACTGCACCTGATTTTAGTACATCGGCTGCAGTTGCAACGGTTTCCTCATTTTACAGCAGCTTGTGCAAAAGATTTGGCACAAGCCCCATAAAAAGAGTCCCCCAAATGGTACAAGTTAGACCAGGGAAACTTATCCTAACTTGTGGCATTTAAAAATCCTAGTCGCCAGCCAGGAGAATGACGCAAGGCCAGTGCACCGAGCGATTTGCACACCAGCGGCTTACGACATTCTCCTTATTTTGAAAATCAACCCATATGTTTCTATGTGAGTACCTACTGGAAAGCCTTGTTGACAAAGCCCTTAAAGAGAATGAGTCCTCTCCACTGTCATTCCTCCTCAAACCCAAGCTAGGTCACCGTAGCCTCAGATCTCCTCACATCTTCTTCTAGAGTAACCTCAGACTGACAGCTGCCTGGGTCAATAGGCCCTCTTCACTGCCACCCCTTGGCATTGGAACAGCCTGCCTAGTTCCCTATGCTCTCTAGAGTCAAATTCCCTTTTCAGCCTGCATGGTATGACTGCTCTCCCAGCTTCCTCTGCCTATACATGCCCCCGATACAGAGATTCAAGGAATATCACAGTCTGGATTTGTACAAGTCCGGCTGCTCCCCTTTCTTTTCTTGTATCAGTGCCTTTTCATTGCTGTTGGATATCTTGCAAACTGTGTACATTGTCATTATTTTCTGTTGGCATCATTCTTTTAACCTTAGCATGTAATCTGAACCTTTGTACTGGTACCTCTGTACGTATTGGTTAATGACTTGTACACCCCTTGTCTGAGCTAATTCACTGTATCATTTCATGCTAAAAACTAGTGCCATGTACGTGCTTTTACTCTTCACTATTTTGTGCCATCTTGATGGCCTGGATCATGCCAAAAATGGCCTTGGGGCAAGTGAACCCACCCTGTTAACTAATAAAGAAATAATTCTCAGCTTGTGACACTACAACCATTTACAAAACAATGAAGTATGATGGCAAAAATAGGGGATTATGAGCACACCCTCAGAATAATGATCGAGTACAGATGAGCCCCAAGGAAGAAAGATCTGGCTTTCATACAAATGTGCTTTGCAAATAATAATGAAACAACTCCTAATGGATTTTTTTGTATGGTTACAGTATGTAACTGAGTTCTGCTGCCACCAAATCTGGTGGCCAGACCTCGTTCCCAAGCATAAGTGCTTAAGTTGTTCATAAATTCTTAGCAAGAGATCCACTTTATTCCTGTGGTGTGTTTTGCTGTGCGAGAAATACATTGGTTGGATTTCATGGAAATGACTGACTGCAAATCAGCTCAAAGTAACTGGAATCATTCTCATTAAATTCTTCCATACAGTTTCCAGCACGACAAGACCATTGCAACAAGATGCAAGACTATATTAACATCAGCCATGTTTTGTTATAATTTGTTTACCTGAGACACTGTAGCTTAGCCAAGATAAAATACTCCATTTTCAGTGGGGTCCAAGTGATTGCTGGAATTGATTGACTGATTGATAGATTTTAAACATTTTACCAGAACAGACATACTGAGCTGGTAAAAGCTCATTTCCAGATGCATCCTGGGAGAGAAAGTGTGGGAAAGTAAACAATATTACAATAACATGCATAGTAAAAATATTTAAACATTAGTTGCAATAAAACTGGTACAAACAAAACAAGATGCAGAAGCACAAAGCATAACATACAGTATGTGCAAGCTAATATACTGTATAGGAAGGGTGCGGAACAACAAAGTGCCTAAGGTCAGAGCCTAAAGGTAGATAAGATTGACCTTGAACTGGACATAGAATAACCCCAGCCAGGGCAGACTCCCAGAGCAACAGGACTAGTGCCAACCCTGGGCAGGGTTGGAGGGCAGGTGCTGGTAACAGAGTCATGGGCAGTTACAGTTGCTGTAGTTTGAACCTGGTTTTGTTTTCTACAAAAGCTGTGTTCTATTACTTTTTGGACTCAGTCTATACAACAAACAAGAATATCATAGCTTTAAAAGAATACTGAGTGTGGAGTGTCTAAGTTTGTCTTTTTTGTCAAAGTAGGGACTGGAGACTTAACTACCCAAGCATCATTACACAAAAAAGGCAGAGGCTGTACTGAATTAACTGATATAAACCTGCCAGCTGTATTGCTTTCAGCTGGACAACTGTCCGCACAAGTTCATCTTTCTCTCAGTCAGCCTGCCAAAGAGTAGTACAGCATGGTACAGTACACTGACCATAGATCATAAAATACAATAAAGTGTGGTAGTGAAGGCACTTGAAACCAGGACTATAAGGAGACCAAGAACAATTACAGTACCTAACCAATTGGTACTTGCTATGAGTCTGTTTAATACTTTCACAGAAGTTTCTTGAGAGGGTGTGCACTGCTTCATCAAAACCAAATACTGAGGCTGGAAATTACATTGGTTAAAAAAAGAAAAAAATACAAAGTGCTATATCAAAGTGTGTGCTGCAAATAAAACCAGGTTTGGGATGGCAGTATAGCCTAGAGGTTAGAGGAACAAGGTGTGAACGAGCTTGGTAAATCCGGTAGACCAGACCTGAGTTTGAGTCTCACAACCTCCACTTGCATACTGTGTGACTCTAAGCAAGTCACTTAACCACCCAGTGCTCCCAGGTCACCCCTGAAAACAGGCACTTGTGCCTAGTGGGCCATACCCGGTTACTAAAATAAAAAAACAAGAGGGTAAATTACAATGCATGTTGAAAGTAGAAAATAGAGTTAGAATCGATGATGTTTTGACCATAATTTTTCTTTAGGAGTTACTAAGCAATGAAATATGACCAGGGGTTATGTTAATGTTCTAATTAATCATCCCCTGGGGGGTGTAATGTGGCACGAGGCACAGCCAGCACAGCTGGTCATCAAAGTCACTGAAGCATGAAGCAGCAGGGTCTCCAAGCACAGAGGCAGAGCTATTGTCTTTGTAGGCCTTATTTCCTCCCCTTTCACTCAAAAAACTGAGATGTACACAATGCTTTGGAGACAAATGACCACAATCATGCGTTTACTGAAGCATAGTTGTAACCCCAGTAGCATAGGTAGCTAGCCATGAGGAGCAAGGAAGTCATGGTAAGCTTTTGAATGATCCAACTACTGACCTCGGCCATCTCCTTAACCACAGGAGCTCTGACAAAGGAAACAGCCTTCAGATGGTCTTCAGCCTCTGAGACATATGGGGTGACCAACCAGGGCACCCTTCCCTCACTGTATGCTGCTACACATGGGGGCCATGCCTGAAGAACCTACCCCCCAACTGCCCCCTGCACAGGGGACACCAGTTTTCTGGGATCTCACCTCTTGCATCCTTGGGGAGAACCATTTGTAGGAGATGCAAGAGTTCCCAACTCCCCTTTTTTACACTCCTTGTGAGACTGCCATGCTATCACATGTATGACTGTGACATCCTGCTGCTAATCTCCACTAACAAACTCTTCTTGTCTCACCAAAGAATGCAAAAAACCCAGAAATCTAATGGGGGAAAAAATGGTAAAATTCCTTCTTGACCCCAAGGTGGTCCTCCATATTAGGACAGTGAGTCTCCTACACCCTGCTGTTTCCATGTCATGCTTTTGGAATGTAGAAAGATGGGAATTACAACTGAAGTGAAGGAGGAAGAGGATTCTGCACAACCATGATCCTGGTTAAGTATCGTCTTCTTCTCCTCTCCAGCCCCTTGGAAACCCCCTTACTGCCTGCCCAGCCCCTCCAGTAGTAGGAGTTTACGTGCCTAGCTTTCTTGACCTTCTGGCTCAGGTTTCAGGAAAGGAAGTGGCCGCAGACAAATCCACACCTGCAGCAATCCTTCACTGACTCTCTGTTGTCTTTGTAGTTCACATTTTCCCCCCTTAGACCTAAACAAACTGAAATATACACAGTTCTTTGGAGAAAAATGGCCACAGTTATGTATTTACTGAAACTAAATTGTAATCCATGTTACATAAGTAGCATGATGTGTGCAGCAAGGAAGACATAGCACGCCTTTAAATGGTCCAACTTTTAAAGTCAACCTTACACTTATCCATAGCAGAGCTGACAAAGTGTACAAGCTTCAGAGGGACTTTAACCTCTGTGGCATAAGGGGTAGCCAACCAGGGCAATGTTATTTGCACCCTTCCCCTGTTGGATGATGCTATATGCAGGTCATGACTGAAGAGGTTATCCCCTGACTGCATTTTGCAGGGGGAACACCAACCATCTTGCTGCCTCAGGGAGAACCATCTGTAGGAAATGCGAGATTCTCCATTCCCCTTTGTACGCTCCTTGTGAGACTACAATGCTGCTACAGGAAGAGCACTGTTACAGGTGCTCACCCCCCCGCACCTCACAGTAGACATTTCTCCAAAGTACTTTGTAGGTCAGCTAAAATCCTATTGCAGCCTATGTCTGACAAGTGCACTCCATCCCAGGTATAAAACAGATGTACAATAGCAACTATATCATTGTGCTTGAGGACAGTCCATAAAATTCCTCATTTCCATGTTGGTCAGCCTGTGGGCTTTGTCGATTGCAGTGGGGTCTCATGCATGTTGCCAATGCCCACCCTGGGTCCGGTTTCCCAAAGCATAAACTGGTTCTCCATTTGGCACAACATTGCATGCCTCTGAAGAGAGACAGAAAGACCTCCATATGTACACCCTGGAAGAGAAGAAGGAGTGGGAGGACATGATAGGGACCTATAAATACCTCATAAGTTTGAATAAGGTGCAGGAAATTAGTATGGTTAGGCAAAAAGATGCACAAGAAAAGGGGACATGCAATAAAGCTGGAGGGGGGAATTTAGAAGGGAGCTAAGGAAGTACTTCTTCACTGAAAGAGTGGTGGATGTCAGAAACAGTCTTCCAGGGGAGGTGGTGGGGGAAAAATCTGTGATGGCTTCAGGCATGCATGGGATAGGCAAAAGGTAATCTTAGTAGGAAAGCGTAGGTAAGGAAGCCGGAGAGCAAGTAGGGTGGGCAGTGACAGTATAGACAGGGACAAATGGGTAGACTGGGTGGGCAAAGAAGTCCTTATTGGCTACCATATTCTATGTTTCTAAGTAACAGTTCTAAGGACTTCACCACTTCTAAATTATTTCCTTCCAGATGTACTAACAGAATGCTGGGAGGACCCTACTGCTGAGCTTCAGCCATAACTCACGGGAGAAAGACACCCCATCTCATCCCTTGATGTCCCATCCAGCACATTCGCAGTTGCTGAGGGTCCAAGAAGAGGTCCTCGCCCCGAGAACTCTGCCTTGCCCGAACAGCCACCCAGTGGATGAAGGAGTGCCCTCACAACCAAACTTGCCTCATTTGGGAAATGCCACCAGCCGACAAACAAAACAAGAAAGATAAATCAAATATGGTTGCATATATCCTTCAAAAGTCTGCAACTTCTATTGGCCAAGCATCTGGATGTGACCACCTTTTAACCCCCTTGGCCTTAGCATTTGTGGCAGCCCCAATGTGCTCTAGCTGTGCCAGGCTAATTGGCCATTTTGGAACACCACGAGACCATCCTTCCAACATTTTGAGGAGGTAAAATGCCTGCATGTTGTTCTCCAGCCTGACAGCTTTGGAGAACCATGAAATGCCAGCCAAATGTGGGGCCTCTGCCCCTGATGTCAAACCTTCTCATTTCATCTGCACTTAACAGAGGCATAACTTCTCCACCAGGATGTGCCAAGTGTTCTGCTACCCCTGAGCCATCCCTGAGCCAGCCACACACTCAGGAACTTCTCAACACCCCTCTGATAGAATGCCCATGTGTTGGGTGCTAATGAATTCCTGAGTAATTCCCATGCTTCTGGATTACCAATTCCCAGAGTTAGGCTGCCCTTCCTTGGGATGCGCCTCGACTTCTGGGACTAGCTCCAGAATCTCTGCCACTTCAAATGAGAACGAGCATCAGAAATACTGTTGTCCACACCAGGTACATACACAGCTTTAAACTGGATATTGAGTACCAAACATTTGAACACAAAAACCTGCATGAGGTCACCCAGAGAGCCTTTTGCCCTTAACTGCCCTGTAATGGTGTGGACCACCCCCATATTATCTGACCTATTGGTTACCTTCTTATCTTGAAAGCACTCTCACCACACTACCAATGTAACTACAGGAACAAATTTCAATAACATAATCTGCTTGGTCAAGCCTTCTTCCTCCTCCCAGGATGGAGGCCACTGCCCCATGCACAACTCCCTCTGAAAGTAATCTCCAAAGCCAAAACCCCTGGAAGCATCTGTCAATAGCTCATGCTCCTGGCCGGTACTCACTTCAAGCCAGATCAACACCCCATTGAAACTGTTCAGGAAAGCCAGCCACACCCCTCAAATCCCCTCTAATGCTCTTGGCAACCTGGATCCTGGGGTGAGGCTTTTAACATCCCATACAGTACCTGCTTTTGCCTAATGGTGCAGGAATGTCCTGCTCATATGAATTAACTTGCACGCAAAAATGAGGTGGCTCAACAAATGCTGTAATTCACGCAAAGTGATTTTGCATTCTTTACTGCTCTAGCCAATAATTCTCTCAGAACCACCTCCTTATCATGTAGTGGGCAACACTCCATGGCTATTATGTTGATCTCAATGCCCAGGAATGACAGCATCGTGGATGGCCCCTCTGTCCTGTCCTGCTCTAGCAGCATCTCCAAATGAGTGCACACAGCCTGTGAGGACCCTAGTAAGTGCCTGTAGTCTCTGGATCCAGACTTTCTCACAAACCAGAAGTCATCCAGGTAGTGTATTACCTCTGTATGACCTGTCTTGTGTGTGGCTGCCCACTGCAGGAATGCGTAAACTGTTCAAACGCAGCACATGCCATGGAACACCCCACTGGCAAGCAGTTGTCAAGACAGTACTGACCATCAAATTTCATCCCCAATAAATCCTAGTCCTCTAGATGTACCAGCAAAAGATGGAACACAGAATCTATGTCTGCCTTAGTTAGCAGAGCCCCACGTCCCACTGCTTGGAACACCTCTACTGTCCCATCAAACAGCGCATAACACACTGCCATGTAGTATAGATCAGTGGTCATTGACCGAGTCCCCATCTGGGTAACACAAATGATTAATCATCCTGAACTCACTAGATGCCTTCTTGGGGACTAAGCTGATAGGTGACACACTGAGGTGCGGTTCAGGTGGTGCAGCGAATGGCTCACTAATCCTTCAACTGTATTCTCTTTTGCCAGCTTGGCCTCCAATCATTCACTCACAGACTTCAAGTTCTCAGCCTCATACAACTTTTGGGGGCCGTTACTTTAAGGTTTGGGCACTCATCAGCAATGTTGGCACAGACACCATCCACTTCAGTTGTTTTAACTCATTTTATTTATCACAACATATAAAAGACTGACCACAAGATGTGGGTATACGCTTGATGCATTTTGGATCGCCCCTTTTGGGGGCCCTCATTCGGTATTCTAAAACCTTCCCTAAAGCCATCTGCCGGGGCAGGAATTGCTGATCAATAGGAGTAAATGCTCAGCCAAGCCTCAATGTATCGTGCTGTTATTGATGTTGGGAGGACAGGTCCACCACTTCAAAAAAGGCTTCGGTGTGGTTGTTATCAGTTTGCATAATGTCCACATTGCCACAGAAGGGCAAAAAAAGCTTGTGTTTTTTTGGGATAACATAGGTGGGGTATAGGTGGGGTAAGTTGTGGTGAAACTTGTTTAAATTAGTGTATTTATTATTGAGTGAAGGGTAAGTTTGAGACCAGCCAGAGTAGCCCACATTTAGGGGTCATATTATAAGAACTGTATCTAGCCCTGTAGTTTAGGGGAGGAGTGCTAATTGTCTGGCCTGAGGCCTCAGCTACTTGATAATTGACCTCCCACAGCCAACAACGCACCACCAGGAAGTGAGCAGGTTCTGCATAAAAGCAGTCACTGCCAACGTGCCCCACACATTTGTGTCCAATGAGTATGTGGAACAGCAAAGAAGTGGAACAGGTAACTGGCATCGTAAGCATTGGCAGGCATCAGTGGAAGGAAGCGGAGAAGCAGGGGACTCTGCTGGTCAAGTAAGGCAAGGCATCTGTTCACTACTGTGCAACAGTTACTGCTGGGAAGGGTGGAAGGTCAAAGGTTGTCTAAAACTGGGAATAGGAGCAACACCAATCTAGGGTAGGAATAAAAAAGATTTAAACAAGGCAGAAGGAAAACAAATAGAAATAAACAAAAAAGGGGAAAACTGAAACACCCTATCAGAGGTAAGGGTACAAAAGTATTTCCAAGTAACACAGGGAGAATAGAGACTGCGAATGCTGGGAGTGGTGCAGTGCAGTGGCTGTATGGCAGGAGTTTTCAGAGAAACCTTCTGGAGACTACAGTGCTGCCCCCTCTGGACACACTTCTCTGAGTTGAGGGAGGAGGTCCCTAGACTCCAGGCCAAGTTGACTAGGATTTGGGGAACCTCTCCCCCCACACAGGCACCACCATGTATGCCACTGTTACCGCTAAGGACGCCAGTGAGGAGGAATGGCTGGACTATGCTGGGCTCTGGAAGGGTGTGGGTGGTAGGACAGAGTCATATTCCTCATCCAGTACCACTATATAATTCCTATGCACTTTGGTGGACAGAACTGTGAGGAGAAGGCACCCATGGTAGTGACCAAGGGGGATGTGGGGGCTCTCTGTAGTGGAGATCCCAGGAAGTGTGGTAGAGGACCTTGGAGGAAGAGAAAGCAACTTCTGGTGGGGGACTCAATTGTGAAGGGGATAGATCTGGCAACAGGAAGGGGAGGGAGAGGCAGGTTAGGTGCCTACCTGGTGCCATGGCCCAGAAGGCTGGAAGTGAATCCTGAGGATTACTAGGGCAGCAGGACAAGAGGGAAAGCTGGAAGTCATTGTCTGCCTGGGGACTAATGACCTAGCAAGGGAAGGGGCTGGAATAGTACTTGGGGAGTTTAGGGAGCTGGGAAGGGGTTTTAGATAGGTAGCTCACTCAGTAGCTTTTGCTGAGGTGCTGCCTGTCTATGACAGGAGGAAGGAGAGGGATCTCCACACCAGGAGCTCAACTCACAGCTGAAGAAATGGTGCAAACAGGAAGGGTTCAGCTATATTGGGGACCGGGGTCCCACCTGGGAGGGATCCACGACCGGTCATCGACAACATTTTTGTCGAACCACCATACAGCAAAACCGCCATGATGACTGCAGTTTGCAGTTGGCATAAGATTTCTGACTTAGAAACAAGTTTTTCTTCAGGGGGGCTTCACCCCCAAACCTCCCACATGGGGGCTGTGCCCCCCCGTACCCTTCCCACTAAATATAATCAACTCCAAGTCAGAGCTGATTAGGGGAGGGGCTGCAAGACCCCCAGAATACAGTAAAAGGGTCCAGCACCGACACTATAGTGATCTGGTGCTGTAGTCGCTGTAGTGACGGTCACTGTCGACTTTTCGCTGTCGGCGGTACATACCACCTGGGAGGATAAGGGCCTATAAAGGGGTGATGGCCTGCATCCATCTGGGAGGGGAATCACAGTCCTCAATGGATAGCTTAAATGCTACTTCAGTGAACATTTAAACTAGCCAAGAAGGTGGAAGGAGGAATCATACAGTAAAGGGAAGCGGGCAAGAGGGAGGACAAAAAGGACAGAAGGGGAACAACAAGTAGAGTGGAAATAAAATCTAGAAGGCCATGTGTGTGAATGCTAGATGTCTAGGAAATAAGATTCTGGATCTAGAGGCCATCATGCCAGTGGCTGACCTAGATATTGTAGCCTTTACCGAGTCATGACGCACTGAAAATCATAAATAGGACGTGGCAATACCAGGCTATACTCTGTTCAGGAAGGACTGAGTGGGAAGAAAAGGAGGGGATGTGGTGCTTTATATGAGGGAAAACACAAAAGCAACAGAAATACAGGGAATACAGAGGAGGCAGAAGTACTATGGGTCACCCTGGAGATGGGGAATGAAGCCACTATTTGCACTGGAGTGATCTTTAGACCTCCAGCACAAGGGGAGGAATTAAATAAGGTACTGGTTGAAGCCACTGGCAAGATGGCAGAAAAAGGGGAGGTACTGCTGCAGATTGGAGTGTCCCCGCAGCAACTTCAGCTAGAAGCAGGGACATATCAAACTCTCTGCAAGGAGGTTCCTCAGGCAACTAGTCAGTGAATCCACTCCTGATGGGGCAATACTGGACCTGGCACTCACTAACATGGAGAATGTTGCTGATATCAAGGTGGGAGGCCACTTAGGGACCAGTGATTACCGTACAGTGTGGTTCAATATAAGGATGTCTGTGGAACTGAACCACACAAGGGTAAGGGTCCTGGACTTCCAGAGGGCAGATTTTAAAAAGATGGGTGAATGCCTCAGGGATGACCAAGCACTGGGGGATGACCAAGGTGGGGTGGAGGAACAGTGAGAGAAGAAAGAGGGGAGCATAGTAAAGGAAATGAACCTCTGCATCAAACAAGTGAGCAAGAGGAAAGAGAGACAGCTATGGTTCTCAAAAGAGGTGGTTGAAAAGTTAAAGGTTAAATGGTAGAATTCAGAAGGTATAATGAGATGCAGGGTGAGGAGGGTATGAAGGTGTATTAGGGGAAACACAGTGAAGCAAGGAAAGCATGGCACACAAAGCCTCAAACAGAAGAGAGCATAGCCCAGGAGGTAACAAAAGGGGACAAGACAATCACGTTTTAGGTATGAAAGTGAAAGGAAGACCAGGGGTGTAACTGTATGGTTAAAAAGGGAAGGGGAAGACTGTGCAGAGGGGAACCAGGAACAGGCAGACATCCTGAACAAATACTTTTGTTCAGTGCTCACAGAGGAAGGAGAAGGGGAGGGGCCACAAAAAAGTAACAGAAACTTTGGAGGGAGGGAGGTGGACATTAGACCTTTTTGGAGATGACAGTCCTGAAGGGATTTGCTAATCTGAAGGTGGACAAAGCAATAAGGCCAGATGGGGTGCATCCAAGGGTATTGTGGGACTACAGGGAAATATTACAGGTAGCTGCACCTCTGACAATTCTATTTAGCAGCTCACTGGAAGCAGAAGCAGGTCCCGAGGCGGGAGGGGGTGGATGCAGTCCCACTAGACAAAAGTGGTAGCAGGGAGGAGGTTGCCAATTATAGACCAGTCAGCCTGACATCGGTGGTGGGAAAGTTAATGAAATCACTGCTGAAGGAAAGGATTATGGAGTGTCTTGAATCCAGTGGTTTACAAGACTTAAGGCAGAATGGTTTCACTGGGGGAGGTCATGCCAAACAAATCTGATAGATTTCATTGACTGGGTGACCAAGGAACTAGATCAAGGTGGAGCAGTGGACGTGGCCTACCTAGATTTCAGTAAGGCATTTGACACCCCTCCATATAGGAGACTAGTAAGCTAGCTGGGTAGCTTAGGAGTGGGTCCAAATGTGGTAAACTGGATAAGAAATTGGTTAAGGCACAGGCGAAAGAAAGTGGTGGTAAATGGGGTTCACTCCAAGGAAGGGAGGGTGACCAGTGGGGTAACGCAGGGATCAGTAATGGGAATGGTCCTTTTTAGTGTCTTTATAAGTGATATTGCAGAGGACCTGGAAGCAGTGGCATAGATTATGGTGGGGGGGCAGGTGGGGCAGACTGCCTCCGCCCCCCCCCCCCAGTAATCAGAGCAGGGCTTCTGGGACCTTTGAGACTCTTGAGTTTTTTTTCCCGTAATGGTCACAGGAGCGCCAGCATGGAAGCCCCAAGTTTTTTTCCCAGTCGTAATGGTCACGGGTTGGGAGTGCGGGATGAACACTTTCTCTGCATTGGCGCAACAGCTCATCATCAGCCAATAGTGGCCAGTGGTGGTGGGTTACGTAAACATGCACACATTACGATTAGCACTGTTGGAGCCACAGTTTTGTGGTTCGAGCAAGCCATCAGAAACCAGGCTAGCTCCATTTTGTTTGCTCCAACCTCCATACCCTGTGCCATGAGTCGGGAGGAGTGCACTATATACTGCGCAGTGGGTGAGAAGTGTACTGCACTGTGGGTCGGAAGCTTAAAGTGGGAAAAGCATTTACAGTCTTGTCTCAGACTATCTGTTGTTGTGAAACAGCAGAGTGAATTGAGCTAAGTTGGGACTCGGGAGATTAGACCGGGCACTGATGCTGATCTACTTTATATTGTACTACTACTGACCGACCCAAAGAGAGTAAGTACAGGTCATTTCACTTAATTCACGGTTTGTTTGTTGAAACTGTTGTGTGTACAACTGAACCCATCCTTTACAAAGCTTCTTTACTACTGTTAGAAAGTCGGGCTCGGGTTTTAGTCTCTTGGGGCCATTCACAGCACTGCAGCCAACTGCCAGGCTATTTAGATTGTGTGCAAAACTGGGCAACAGATGCTGTCAGCTTGCTTGCTCCAGCAAGTTTTTGAAAGCACCACAAATCCCCCCCTCCCCATTTCAGCCTGCTTTTCTGCATGAAAGTCCTTCCGAGTTGCGGTTGTGTTACTTAAACCCTAAACCAGCCAGTGCAGCTTTAGTTAATATGCTACTATGATGGTGAAGTGGACCAGAGCTACAGCATTAACATGGGCTATTTAGTCACCAATTTGGAATTAACCATCAGCCCATTACAAGCTGGAAGCTTTGCTTCTAAAAATACTTTTTAGTGTTTGTGTTTGCTTTAATTCTGATTTAATGCAAGCAACCCACCCCAGTACAAAACCGTTTTGGCATATTATAATTTAGGGGAAAAAACAAACATACAAATGTTCTTAAAGTAGATTTGAAAAATGTAGCAAGGAGAAATGTTTTTTTTTTTTAATTTAATTAAACTCTATCTGAAAAAGTGCTTGTATAGAAAAGTAACTATTTTTAACGTTATGATCACACAAACGTCTGATTACATGGCTTTCTCCTGTATCACTGAGTGTAAATTTCATTAACTTTAAGAAAAACAACATGTAACATAGGACTATATTATCCAATAAAGTCTATCACAAATTTCTCTTAGTACATATGTTGAGCTTAGTTTTTAGCTAAGTAATCTATACAGCAAGTATACTTTTTGACATGAAAAACAAATACTGCATTTGCAGACAGTTATCAAGAGCCAGTAGCATTGGCTGCTGGGACATTCTCTGTAAGGATTAAGTCACGAGAAAGGATGGGTCTACTGGGGAATTAATCCATGGTTGGGGGGGTTGGACCACGAGGCCGAAGGCCAAGTGGGTCCAACCAACCAACCATGGATTAATTCCCCAGTAGACCCATCCTTTCGAGTGGCTTAATCCGCTTGTAACATGGCAAACGATGTCCGACCTCCATATGTATTATTATTATTAAATATTACTTATATTAAGAAGAAGCTGTTGTTAAAACATCAGTTTGCTGCCTCTCATTAATCTCTGTATAACGTTCTGTGCAGTTCAAAACGTGGGCGTGCACCTTGACGATTTGATATCTTTCACGATACTGATGTGTTGCTGGTTTTATATATAAGAGGTGGCTAAAATATGTGGAATAGCTATGCATTCTCCTCACTGTGCGTAATTTGTTTTTCATGTTTCTGTAGTTCTCCGTTTCACCTTCATTCCGAGCTGTCTGTGCTGTTTTCTCCTGTTGCACTGTGGGTATCTCTGCAGATCTGCATTCTCAGATACTCACAGTGCTATATCTCTGACTACAGGAACATTTCTCTGGAGGTGACAGCTGTTTTCGTTCACACGCAGGTGAGGGTGACATTTTTCTGATTACTGCGCTGCTTCTGTTCCATTACGGTGGGTGTGCAAATCATACCGGCTCGTCAGCTTTCCGCTCAGGTGTCTCTGCCACTGCCTGGCACAGCTATCCACTTTAGTATTCCCTACACTTAGTCTACAACTCTGCAATGTTCAGCGGCTGCGTGACTGGCTGTGTACTGCACTTTAGGATGCAAGTAAGCAGAGGCTTTGCTATCCTGCACGGTTTTCACCATTTCCTTCCCTCGCTCGTGACCGCTGTTATGTGGCGTACCCCCCCACTCCCTCCTCCTAACCATTGTTGAACTCTTTCAGTCGCGCGCTTCCAATGCTAACCATGATCTACTGTGGTATTAGACCATAGTTTCTACTGTACCAGCTGATGTGTTTGCACCTATCTGAGTGCTTCATTTCATTTTTCTTTTTTGTGCCATGTTACAAGCAAGGATTAACTGGAACTGAACTTGACTGCTGACAAGGATGACCTAAAACTGTAGTGGGTTCAAGTATGCATGACTTTTATAGATGAATTCAAGCATTTATAAATAATTTTCCAGATTGGAGAGGTACTTTATGCAGTTTTTCTGTTCCTTGATTTTAGTCAAGAGATTGGGTATTGCCAGTTTTAAAAAAGAAAAATGAAAAGATAGTCATTTTGTTAGTGATATATGTTGTCTGCAACAAGTCAAAAAAAGGTCTAAAAGCAGCCAGAAAGTTTCAAAATGACCCTCAAAATGCACCAGAATGCATCTAAAACCTGATAGCTTCTGGGGGACTAGGCGGCCCCAGACCCACAGCCTATTGCTTTACTGTTTCTCAGAACAACTAGGACTTTTATCAGTATTTGTCCCCCCGTAAAAAAAAGCTAGCTACGCCCCTGGCTGGAATGGAAGGTCTGCCTCTTTGTGGATGACACTAAAATCTGCAATAGGGTGGATACTCCGGGGGGGGGGGGGGGGGGGGAGAAAACTAGAGGAGTGGTCAAGAGTATGGCAGCTGGGTTTCAATGCAAAACTGTGCAAAATAATGCACTTAGGGCACAGAAACCCAAGGGCAGAGTTCAAAATGTATGGAGTGGTATTGACAACCACCAAGCAAGAAAGAGACCTGGGGATAATCATATTGTATGACCTAGAGGTGGCCAGACAGTGTGACAAGGCAGTACGGAGGGTGAGTTGGATGCTGGGGTGCATAGAGAGGAGTATCACCAGCAGAAAGAGGGAGGTGGTGTTGCCTCTGTATGGATTGCTAGTAAGACCTCACCTAGAGTACTGTGTCCAGTTCTGGAGAACAAATCTCTGGAAGGACATAGACATAGTGGAGGCAGTCCAGAGGAGGGCAACTAAAATGGTACAGGCTCTGCATCAAAAGCCCTATAAGGAGAAACTAAAGGACTTCAGTATGTACAACCTGGAACAGAGGAGGGAGAGAGCAGGTTATGATAGATACCTTTAAATAACTCGCGGGGTAAGTAAGGTGCAGAAGGGGAGTATTTTTCAGAAGAAAAGGTGCTCATGGATAACATGCTACGAAGCTGGAAGGGGGCATATTCAGGAAGTACTTCTTCACAGAAAGAGTGGTAGATGCCTGGAATAGTCTTCCAGTGGAGGTGGTGGTGGCGAAAATAGTGGTGGTTTTCAAGAATGCAGGTGATAAGCACAAGGGAATCACAATGGAAAGGAATGGAGAGAGGGAGAAAGAGCTGTAGCTCGGGGTCAGTCTGCAATAATAGGGTAGGTAGGGAGAAACTGGTAGACTGGATGGGTCAAGTGGTCCTTATCTTGCCATCAAATGCTATGTATGTTTTTATGTTGCACTGGTTGGCTACACACTATGCACTCATGCTTGAACCTACATTGTTCTAACACATTCCATTATTAAAATGATAGCAGCACCCCACCCCACTGTCTCTTTACTAGTGTCACATTCCCTTCTTTTTGATGACAATGGTCTCCTGACTGGAAATTAATTTATTTATTGAAACAATTGGATGAATACCTTTGAGCAAACATACTCATTTGCAAGGGTTCATCATCACAAACTATGTCTCTACAATAATTCTGTGGTACATAAAAAGGTAGTATACAGTTGGTAACAACTGAACTGCTACAATAAGTCTGTGGTACACAAAAGGAAGAATACAGTAGATAACAATCAAATCAGGAGTGAAATCCACTGTCAGTGTGTTGAACCCCCCCCCCCGCTGATGTCAGTGGTCCACAACGGTGGAAGGTCCCACATGTACCAGGTCAGGATTGGGTAATTTTGTTTTATGCAATTAAATTCTTTGTCATACTCAACCCACCTACCGGGTCCCTTTGTTGCATGCTCTACAGCATACAGTATGACCAAACTGCACAACAGTAACAGCGCAGCAGGGATGAGTGAGAGGGTGCAAAACTACGAAAGGCAGTATTCGCAGTAGTGCAACCTCTCACTCTCTCAGGCAGAGGATAACACCTCTCCTGGGACAGGGGTCTGCTGAGCAGCTGCTGTGGCTCAATAGGATGAGTCACTGGCAGCAAAAGAGGCAAGCAGTGCGTTTGTGACTGGGTTTCGATTCCTGGTCCCAAATGCATGAATATTTAAATTTTTCGTACTTTGTGCGATTTTTACTGTTAAACTCCCCCCCCCGGAGTTAGATATTTTAGTTGGGGGGCTTCGGGGGTGCAGTCCCCTGTAAGGGGGGATGTGGGGGTGGAGCCCCCACAATAAGAGACTTATGCCGCTAGCAATGTATTGCATTGTACTGGCAGTGTGGTATATTGCAGCAGCGTAATATCTTGCGACATTATGACCCTGTGCCCTCAAACCAGCCCCTCCACCCCCAGTTTCCTGGTATGCATAGCCAGCATCCTACTGTGGTAATTCCTTAGGCCACAGTCGACCAGTTTTGCCAGATCTGGCATATAGTGAGCCTTTTCTTAGCTTCCACCTGTTCGTCCTTGTCCTTTTCTTTCCTTCTCATCCTCCAGCTCTTTGGGCCTATTAAACAAGACAAACGTACATACATATTTCTCATTGTCTATCTGCTGCCTAACTTTGTCAGAAAGGTGTGAACATATTTGCTCCCACAGGCTTGCAGGATTTGTGGTGACTGATATTGACAAACCTTGCATCATTTCATTTTCATTTTATTTTTTACCAGGAAATGACTGGGCACAGCTCTTTTTCAGTCACGCCAGACAGAGAAAAAACAGTACATCAACAAAGACAATAAACTTACACAAACAATATCAACATTAAATAGCACAAGTATGTAAATTATTTTTATGATAATCAGTCAACACAATTTTAAAATGCTTTACATTTTTGACAGTCTTAGTTATAGATGATAGGCTATTCAGAAGTGTTGGAGCACACCATGTGAAAGATTGTTGGGTTGTAGCTAACTTGGGCAGAGCTGGATAAAAAAGTAAATCTGTTTTTTGCCTGGTTGAATAAGTGCCATTATGTCTAGTAAACTTAATAAAAAGACGGAGAGACAGAGAACTATGATAAACTGTGTAAGCAAACACTGCTGCAGTATAGTCAGTTCATTGTGCAGGGGGCAAAATATTCATTTTCTTGTACAATAAACAATGGTGTGTTGTTATTGAGGTCCTTAGTCTGAACCTGCAAATACTATTCAATATGAGCGGACTGGAGTAGTAGGTGAAACCACTATATCCTGCACCACTGGTGGCATCAACCCTACTGACTGGGGCTCTGGCTGCATGTGCCTTTGCACCTCAAGGAAAGCCAGCACCTTATTGAGCTTTTACTCAGGCAGTGATAGCCCTCGCTTCTGGCTGGGGAAATGTAGAAGCAGCTGGGGTTGATTCTACTGGCTGCAGAGGTTGCAGCAGATATGGAGCCACTAGAGCCAAAGGCATAGGGTGCACCAGAATCAGGGGTGGGACTGCTGACTGGGCTGATCCCACCTGGGCAGCTGAAGGAAGTGGGACCCCTCCTGACATGGGGGACCTGGAAGGTCTACTGGCCCTGTGGGAAGGGAAGCCCCTCTTCTCCCCCATAAGTGGGTGACTGGTCACTGAATCACCCCACAAACCAGGATCCTTGAATGTAGAGGTCTTTGCCCAGGCACTTGCCTCCCACTCTGTTTTGCCCTAGCACTTGCCTCCCACCCACTACCCCTTGGATATTTTCTTTCCCTCAGCCCTTCCTATCCCAGCTCCCACTACCCCTCCTTACCTCACCCTAACAGTCTGCCTCTGCTTCTCTTTCTTCCGCAGGATGCTGGCATACCATGTACTATGCCTTAGCACAATTTGTGTAACTGTTTGTCATTGCAACCCATGTACTGTTGATTTTTTTGTACTCTGTACGTATAATGTACTGTAACTATATTGTGTCTTCTTGTGTTAATGTATCTGACGTGGAACCTCTCAACGTGCATCCGCTCAAAGGTGTCATCCAAGACTTCAATAAATAAATAAAAATTTTAAAAATGTACACCTCAGCAGATCCCTCAATTCTTTAGCACTAATTTTTTAAACCTGACCTAGTTTGCAGTGGATTCACATGTACAGCAGGTGTCTGCTGGGGTTTTCATGTCCTGCTCTTCTTTACTGGGGCCACTCGTGGTTGGTCTACTGGAGCCAGCTCCTGGGATGTCACAGGTTGTGGATGTCAATGGTTGAGCCAGAACTAGTGAAGGAATGGAGAGAGCACCAGGTAGAGCACGGTGGTGCTGTAACCAAAAAAACACAGTGAAGCACATGAGTAAGTACCCACTGTTCCGGACAAAAGACACCAGGACTGAAACAGTCATTTGAAAAAGCTCACTGTGGTACAAAACACAGCTGGCAAAAAGTGACTTCTGCATGATTATGTTTTGAACAACACTGCTTTCATATAAAGGACTGAGCTTTTTCAAACTACTTTTGAGTCCTGGTGGCTTTTGTTTGGAACAGTGGGTGCTTACTCATGTGCTTCATTGAGCCAGAACCCCAGATGGGCTGGGCCTCTCAGTTTCTGGAAGCAAGCATCCAACCATGTGTCTCCTTTTGTCTGGGCAAAGGTCAACTATTGCTCGAATTCTACCTCGATCCTCATACCCTTTCTAGGCATCCTGAATCTACAAGTAGTGAAAACACAAAACACAGAATCACAAAAACTCCATCTGCAGTATTTGCATCCACTTATTACAACAGCACAAGGTCCACTGTGAGAAGCTGTCGCGGTTAGACTTTTTTTACTTGAATCCGAACTCCCTGGGGGAGGGCCTTGCCGTGGCAGTCTGGCTGTTACTAACACCTCTAGATAGATAGATAGATAGATAGATAGATAGATAGATAGATAGATAGATAGATAGATAGATAGATGTACAGTAGATATGATAGTGGCATGATCACCCCACTAAAGTTAGGGTTGAGTTGGCTGTTTCTCCAGTTTTTGCACTTAAATAACTTTGCAGCCTTTAAAGGGATTTGCACGAAATTTTGCATGCACTGTTGAAAACCCCAAAACTCTTGATATGACAAGTTTCATTCCAATTGGATGCATAGAGTCCAAGATCCAGACAGTGCAAAAAGTGTAAAAATTGGGGAGGTTTGCTGGGGGTTTTTTTGTCAGCCCTTAGCAAACAGATGGTTTGGAATTTTGGTCTGATATTTGCTGGGTAGAAAGGACTTGGCCCAGAGTGGTGCCTTTCACTGTTTTAGCGAAAAAAAATAATACTCTGTACCAGAATTATAAGGATTTGAAATTTTGGTTCTGAGCTTGCTCAGTACGCACTCTAAGATAGATGCTTGAAACGAGAAAATAATTTTGCCATCCCAAAAAGGATCCTTTTTCATATGGGACCAATCTTTTTCATGAGGAAAAAATTATTTTCCGTATGGCCACCATCTTGTTTCCATTAAAAAAAAAAAAAGTTTCAGAACTCAGAAAAATGATATCCTACAGAGAGAGAGAGACCAACACATGTATCTTGCTCACTGGGACCCCATTAGGTGGATTCTGCAATTAACAGTTGGAAAAATGACCCCCAGATGTGTTTTTTTTTATATCCTTTTCCGTGACTCACTTCCGACTTTTTCATATGGCCATACGAAAAAGGAATTCAGCTATACAAAAAGTATCCCTTCATACAGAAAAAGATTTTGGACTTGTGAGGTCCCCCCATCTCCCAACCCCCCGATATATGTTTTTTTCATTCATACAAAAAAGAATATCTTCATGCAGAAAAATATTTCAGACTGTTTTTTTTTTTCCAGATTCTTTTTTCATTTGAAGGGATCTTTTTTGTTTGCTTTTTTCATTTATTTGAGAAAGGATCCCTTCATACAGAGAAAGATTTTGGACTTAGCCCCCACTCTTTTTTCATTTGAAGGGATCCTTTTTCATATGCTTTTATTGTTCATACAAAAAGGATCCTTTCATATGGAAAAACATTTTGACTTAGCTTTTTTTCCAATTCTTTTTCCACTGTAAAGGGATCCTTTTTTGTAAGGATGTTTTATCTCATAAGAAAAAAGGATTCCTTCCTATAAAGAAGGATTTTGGACTTCTTTTTTTTTTACGCATTTGAACTTCAGCAAGCCATTAATCCCTAAACTTAAGGGACAATCTAGATATCAAACCAAAGGTCTTAATGAGTACTGCAAGAATAAAACATAATTACCCCAAAAATATCTAGCAGCTGTGTAAAAAGACCACAAACATAAAAAAATGTAAATTCCAACAGGATAACATTGAAAGTTTAAGAAGTCATAATTCCCTCAATATGTGGACTTAAAGGGACACATTCACATACGGTGGCTGACATAGTTTGAAAGTCCATGAAAAGTTCTTTTAATTGAGGTATTGGGCTTACCTGTAACTAGAAGCAGTCCAGAGATATCAATGACTGAGTCTATGCAATATGAATACTACATTGGAGCCATTCTTAGAACCTTGTGATGTCATCGACGATCAAGCAGTGCCTAACTGCATTGAGTTAAACACTGCTTGATCATCACTGACATCATAAGGTTCTAAGAATGGCTTTAATGTAGTATTTATATTGCACAGACTCAGTCATCGATATCTCTAGACTGCTTCTAGCTACAGGTATGCCCACTACCTCCATTCCTCCACCCGTGGCCGTGGCCACAGAAGCTGCTCCCTGACCTCTCAAGGGCCGAAAACAGACTGTCCCAAAGTCCCCTGGGCATTCCTCCACCCATGGCCATAGCCACAGGAGTTGCTCCCTGCCATCTCAAGGGCCTAAAACAGGTACGTCTGCTCAACTGATAGAGTGCCCCCTTCCAACTGTAAATTTTAAATTTGGCACCATTTCTCAGATCTTTGTGTGAGCCTGAGCATTGACTCCATCCTCGAACCTAGGAGCTGTGAGGTCACCTGCAATCCCTAACTTAGCAACTCAATATTTAAGAATTAGTTTTTATTCCCCCTCCTTAAGCAGCTTTCTAAATCAAGCTAGTTGCGCACTGAGGGACCTTTGTGCCAGAGTCTGCTCTCACTCGATTTTTCACCCGCCTACATAATTTTCAATAGGTACTGTTTGTTAATGACTGTAATGCTGCATGATCTTCAGAACAGTTTGATTTTCTAGCAGTCCAGTAGATTTTCTTGTATCTGTAAGATTTTTCTCTAGCAAGTGAGATTTTTGTAGAACTGCTTCTTCTGTACTGTTAGCTACAGTAAGTGTCCGTAACAGCACATGACCTGCAATCCAGTAAGTCTCTAGCAGACCTGTATGTTTTCTTGGACTGTTCCTGCTAGGCAGCTTTATGTAGTTTAAATAATGCAGTGGTTTAAGGCTCTGAGCTGCAAATCTGGTGACCTGGGTTTGAATCCCACAGCCCCCACTTGCATACTGTGTGACCCTGAGCAAGTCACTTAACTTCCCTGTGTTCCCAGGTTGCACCTGTAAACAAACTTTCAGCTTAGTGTGTCTCACCTGGTTAAACAATTGAGAAAATTACACTGTACTTGTAATTTGTGTAGCAAGGCCTCCCTACATAGTTCTATTACAGCAAGAAGGTTTTCCAAAGTCTGCATTTATTCCTCTATGCACTGCATCTCCTTAGCTAGCGAATTAGCGAATTACTGAACAAAATTTCCTCAACTTGTGAGTTAACCAAAGTCTGCATATATTGAAATGGAACAGAAATGCTTAAAATCTTCTGCTTGAGCCCCTGATTTCACCTTTCTTACTGTTAACTCAAAAATCTGCATCTTCCTTGCCTTGAACTTCAGCCTTTTCTTTTCTGCATTTTTATCTAACCTTCTCCTCTTCTTTTCACCCCATCCTCCCTTTCTCTCTCCCTTTTCTCAAGAAATCCTACCTTACCCATCCTATTCCTCCCCATCTCCTCTGCCCTGCCTACTCAGACAGTCCTTCCCCTTCCTCCTGCTAATCTCTTCTCCCTTTATTTACAGACTGTGCTAAAGTCCCCATGGCATTCCTCCACCAGTGGCCGTAGCCACAAGAGCTGCTCCCTGCCCTCTCAAGGGCCAAAAACAGGTACGCCTGCTCAACTGATAGAGTGCCCCCCTCCAGCTGTAAGTTTTAAATTTGGCACCATTTCTCATATCTTTGTGTGAGCCTGAGCATTGACTTCATCCTTGAACCTTGGAACTGTGAGGTCACCTGCAATCCCTAACTTAGCAACTCAATATTTAAGAATTAGTTTTTATTACCCCTCCTTAAGCAGCTTTCTAAATCAAGCTAGTTGTGCACTGAGGGACCTTTGTGCCAGAGCCTGCTCTCACTCGATTTTTGTTCCCCCCTACCCTCCCTGTTCTCTGACAGTTTATTATATAGTCTCTGTCCAGGAACTCCTCCCACTGGAATCCCACAGTCAGCTGGTTTTCTATCCCCTGAAACCACACCCTCCCTTCCTAAAGAGATCAAACCTAAATCGCTATTTCTCCTCTATTTTCCTCTCCAAATCCAGCTCTATCCAACCCCTGGGTAACCTCCGACATCTCCTCCACAAGGCTCTAAGACACCCTCTCCCTGGTGTACTCAAACCTGGGACCTCTTGAACCAAAGTCAGTAACACTATCATTACTCTATAGTGGCAGTCACCCTCACTGAAGTTCAGCTATCACACTTATCCTTCACTATAAGCATAGAACTATGGGCACTCGCACTCCCTTGCTAGGTCTTCTCACCCTTACTCTCCTGGTTCAAACCTCCCACCAACCTGAGCTCCTGCCCACTACATCAGGCACCTTACCCCAAGTTACTCCAGTATGACCCAGCCCCCTCACCTTGAATGTTCCCCTAACTCCCCAGCACCCACCACCTGCCTACAACCCCACTCCCCCTGCCCTCCCAGGCCCACCCTGGACCCACCTGTTCCCTGCCATACCCACCCTTTGTGCTCTACCTATGCCCTGCCCCCTTATCACCAAGTCCTCACCCAGGCACCGAACCATGGGTCCCTGCTGCCACCGTTTCCTAATCAAGATAATCACATTGCTACTCTTACTGTCTGGGAATGTACACCCCAATCCTGGACCTTTATCTGCCAGCCCGCCCAAATCCTGTACCACTATTGGTCTCTGCCTTGCATCCCTTAATATATGTAGCCTCCTAAAGAAAACTGCTGCTCTCCAGTGCTGTGTCACCCAGCATTAACCCGATAGTCTTACTCTGGTAGAGAATTGGCTGCCTAAGTCCACCCCTGACTCCACTATCTCCCTCCCTGGATACACCTTATTCAGGGAAGACCACATAGGCAAACACGGTAGTGGGTGCGCTATATTCATGCAGGACACCCTAATAGGTCATGCACTCCCTGCTCCCAAACTTGACTATGGTGCCCAAGCCCTCACGCTAAAAGTAATCTCTGACCCCGCCATAGGCCCTATGTTTCTCACTGTCTCTTACATACCCCGAAGGAACCAGAACTCAGCAGTCCAGTCCTTCATCGACTACCTCACATCCCTCCTGCACAAAATCGAGCAAGTCATCCTTGGTGATCTTAATTTTAACTGGCTTGCCTCCACCACCTCCCAAACTAGGGACTTCTTCGCTGCCCAGGATATGTCCCAACTAGTCTCTAAGCCCACCAGGTTCAACCAATCCAGTGGAATCAACACCCTCCTAGATATTATCTTATCAAACTGCCCTTTTAAAATCCGGGACAGCACTGTCCTCCCTGACTCACTTAATGATCACTCCCCAGTCATCTGTACCTGGTCAGCCTCCTCTCCAAAACCAGTGTCCCAGGCTACACTGTGCTGGCGGCTATGCCCTGGTGGCCTAAAAAAGTTGAAACAGCACCTAGACCAGCCAGACTGATCCCCTATCTGATATGCCCCAGATATCAACTCAGCTCTTGACTTCTTCACAAGTGCCTTCTGCAAGGCCTGTGACCTCTTCGCCACCCCCACCAGGATCTATACAAAGAAATGCAACACCCCTTGGATCACCCCTTCCCTCATCCAGAACCTTAAGAATAGGGATAATCTCTGGTGAATCGCTGTAGATTCAGGCAATCCATCTGACAGACAAGCCTACAACTCAGAGTGCAATAAGTGCACCTGGGCCATCAGATGGGCCAAGGCAGAGCACAACCAGGCCATCCTGACTTCCACCTGGGGCTCAGCCCAGACCTTCTGGGATAGCAAGAAAGAACTAAATGGGAAGGCCCGCTTCCCTCCATCATCTCAGCTCACCATCGATGGTGCTACCTCCTCTGATCCACTACCTGTAGCTGACTGCCTCAACACCACTTTCTCTGATCTAAGCTCTGTCCTCCCCAGCAACTTTTTTGATCAAATCCCCTCCTCACTCCCCCCTGCCCTGCATCGCCTCCCTTTCTACCTGCGCACCACATCCCCCCACGTAGTCAGGCAACACCTGCTAAAAGCCCTTGGTAGAAATAACCCCAGCAGTGATCCCCTCGACTTCAGGATCCTCTGCCTGGTTCTGGATGTTGTCCTAGTCCCCATGATGGACCTTCTCAACCAGTCCCTATGCCTTAGGCAGTTCCCCAGTGCGTGGAAAACTACTGAAATCACTCCAATACACAGGAGCGGCGATTGATCCTCCCCCAGCAACTATCAGCAAATCCCCATCCTACCCCCACTCTCCAAAGCCCTCGAAAAAGTGGTGTCTATCCAACTATCTGAGTACTTGGCTAAGTATGACATTATGTGCCCAGAGCAGTACGGCTTCCGCCCAGGGCACAGTACAACCACTGCTCTCCTGGAGTTCTCCCAATACCTGCACTCTGCTCTCGACTCCAGCAACCTGGCTGGTGCAGTGTTCATCGACCTTTCCAAGCCTGTCTGTCACACCCTCCTACTCAGCTCTCTCCACCAACTCGGCTTCTCTGCTGGTCCCCTTGCCTGGTTTTCCAGCTACCTCTCTGCTAGATCCCAGCATGTAAAAATCAACGGCTCCCTCTCCAACATTTGACCCATTAGCTCTGGGGCCCCACAGGACTCAATCCTGGATCCCATTCTCTTCAGTCTCTACCTCAACACTCTCCCCAGCTCCTGCAATAGCAAGATGCTCCTCTATGCAGCCGATGCAGTTCTCTTTGTCTCACACCCAGATCCCTCCACTCTCCAGTCATTCCTTCAACTCACCTACAACCAAACAGAAAGGTGGTTTCTTGATCACAGACTAGTCATAAACCTTAAGAAAACCAAATCAATGCTCATCTCTCACCACCAAAATAAAGCTAGTAGTGCCCCTTCCTGATTACCCCCAACTCTCAGTTTCCATTGAAGCAAGTGCCCACATACAAATACCTAGGCATCACTTTCGATACTGCCCTCACCTTCCATATCCACATCAACGCTCTTTCCTCCACCATAAACTCTCAGATTGGCCTACTTTACTGCCATAGGGATTGCCTGCCCCTCCCAGCACTCCGGCTGGACATCACCTCCCTAGTGGACTACGGCTTGCCCATCTGTGCTGCAGCTGATAACACCACCCTCTCTAAAATCCAGCTCTCCATCAATAAGGCCTGTGGGCTTCTGACAGGAGCCTCCAGCTGCACCCACACCTGTCTGCTCTATTCCTCTGCCAACCTGCTCAACTTTAAGAAATGTCTGCAGTATCAGACCTGCCTTCTTGCTAAGAAATCCCCTAAGATTCTTCCCCCAGGAGTCTCTGCCTCCCTATCACAGTCATCCTTATATGTTTCCACCCACAGCTCTGTTAAAGCCACCTTCAAAGTGCCCAGAACCAAGACCTCCCTCGCCCAGAGGTCCTTCTTTTATCAAGCCCCTGCCTGGTTCAACTCCTTCCCTACCTGCATCACCAACATTGCCAAACTTGGTGCCTTCAAAACCGCTCTCCGGAACCATCTCTTTAATGTCCGCTGCTGTTGGTGCAACTAACCCTGCCCCCCCAATCCTACTGCAGGACCTTTCCCTACCTGGCCCCTCTAATCTTGACAAGGTCTCCTGGACTGCCAATCCATCTTTCCCCCTACCCCTTTTTACCTACCCACTTAGGTTTATACAAGGATGTATTCCACTGCAACTGCAGAGACATTGTACATCTTTAATTGTAAATCTGTATTTTATCCCAACATGTAACTAAGTGTATTCTGTGTTCAATGTCTGCACCTGTAATGTTGTCCAATGTTTGTATCTACACAATGTTCTATTGTCTTGCCTTCCCTGCAATGAGGTGTCTTTGTAAATGAGTCCCTGACTCACAGGTTGTAAATCCGACTCGTTCAAATAAATAAATAAATAAATTAAATAACTTTTCATGGCTTTCAAACTATGCCTGCCACCGTACATGAATTGTCCCTTTAAGAAACAATCTACTTATCAAAACAAAGGTCTTAATGACCATTGCAAAAATAGCACATAATCCTCCCCAAAAATGTAGGGGCCATATTACAAAGCAAAAGCAAAAAAATTACAACATGCAATGACATTCCATAGCTCCGCACCTGTGCATCCAACCAGAATGAAACATGAATTATCCAGAGATCTATGGTACCAGACAGCACAGGCAAAACTTTAGGTGAATCAGTCAAATGGTTGCAAAGTTATTAAAGTGCATAATTTTGAGTTTAACATGGAAGTGAAGTCTGAACCCTAAATATAGTGGCAGTACCATGCCACTATTATATTTACATGATGCAAAAAACTCTGTTAATGCATCAGTTAGGGTTGCTTTCACACCAACAAAAGTCTAGAAATTCAATGTTAGGATTACCAACTCTACCATCACACGCACCCCCACCCTCCACAGACCAACAGGCCTAGGGGTGTGCCTACCCTTAAGCCTAGAGACATAGCACAGTAGGGTCCTGTGCTTCCAGGTTTGCCTAATGGTATCCATATGTGGGAGTGTGGACCCTCTGGGCCCTGCGTTTGCACCACCCATAAGTGTAGAGGCATAGCACAGGAGGGCCCTGTGCTCCCAGTTTTGCATAATGGGATCCATAGTTGGGAGCACAGACCCTCTGAGCTCTGTGCTCCCACCCACCTATAGGTGAACGGAGTAGCACAGGAGGGCCCTATGCTCCCAGTTTAGCATAAATGGTATGCATAGGTGGGAGTGCGGGCAGAGAACACCAGGAGGAAGGAGCTGTTGGTATAACTAAACTTCTCTACTGGGACTACATTGCCCTCCTTCCCTCCACCCCCCCAAACCAGTTGTACCTTTATAGGCACAGGATTTGACTGACAACAGGAACTTCCAGATTGGAAGCAGGACGTGAGTGGTAACAGATCCATCAATGACTCACCATCCTAGAAGGATAAGAGTCAGTCTCCATCCCCCCCCCCCAGCTGCTGGATGTCTGACTCTGAGCAAGTAAGGAGATTACTGAGAAATATAGGAACTTCTTGTCTCAGAACAGGAAGATCAGGAGCTTAAAGGGCACACAGGCAGTAAGTAAGTAGGGAGAAAAAAAACGGAGGAAAGAGTAAGAATTCCAAACAACAGTTAGGGGGCCAGAAATAAGACATGATGGGAGTGGTGCAGTGCAGTGGCTGTGGAGCAGCAGTCTTCCGGGAGATGTTCTGGATGATTCAGTGTTGTCCCATCTGTAGGCACCTCTCTGGGCTGAGGGAGGAGGTTGCTCATCTCCAGGCTGAGTTGGCCAGGATTTGTGAGACCTCCTCTCCCACCCAGGGACCACCAGGACCACTGCCGTTGCCTCAGAGGTTGCCAAGAAAGAGGAGCAGTTGGACCACAGTGGGCTCAGGGAGGGTGAGGGTGGTGGAACAGAGGTGCATCCCTCCAGTTGTACCTCTCCACAATTCATATGCTGTTCTGGAAAAGTGTGGTTCCTCTATGGAGACACCCACAGTGGAGACCAAGGAGAATGCTGGGAACCTCCAAAAAGAAGACCCATAGGAGGGTGGCATGGGACTCCACAGAGGAAGAAAACAACTCCTGGTGGGGGACTCCATTGTTAGGAAGGTAGAACCATTGAAGGAAGGGGAGAGGGAGGTAAGGTGCCTGCCTGGCACCATGGCTTGTAGGGACAGGGAGCAAATCCTTAGGATTACTGGAGCAGCTGCACAGGGGAGGCAGCTGGATGTCATTGTCCACCTAGGGACAAATGACCTGGCTAAGAAAGGGATCAGAGCAGTGCAGGAAGCATTTGCAGAGTTCGGGAGGGGCCTTAGACAAGTAGCATGCATGGTAATTTTCTCGGAGGTGCTGCCTGTCTATGGCACAGGTGAGGTTAGGGTGCTCCACACCATGGGATTAAATCAGTGGTTGAAAAACTGGTGCAGAGCTTAGGGGTTTGGCTTCATTGGAGACTGGGAGTCTACCTGGAGGGATGCAGGCCTATACTGGCATGATGGTCTGCATCTGTCCAGGAGGGGAACCAGGATCCTAGGTGATAGGTTTAAATGCTTCACTGGCAAGCATTTACACTAGCCAAGGAGAAAGGCACTGGAGAGGATCAGAGAAATTGTAGCCAGCCCCCCAAAAAATTAGGGTACTAAGTGAGGTAAACACCAAGATAGAGATGTCAATAGGGAGAAGGGCAGGGGTAAATAGAGAAAATGACAAATGCAATAAGAACAGGGATGGGACAAAAAGGGGTAAGGCCCTCAAGAAATGGAGGGTAAAGAGTACCAATGCCCACAGTCTGGGCAACAAGCTCCTTGAATTGGTGGCCTTGATGGAAGAGGGATGCCTGGATATCGTAGCAATCATAGAAACTTATAAAATGGCAAGAAAAAATCTAGAAATCTCATTGGCCAAGACAGATCAGCTGACCATACATTAATTCTCTGTATATGCACAGTCATCCTGGTCCTAAACCATATTACACAATGAGCAGATCAGTCCTCCTACAACCAGAACTATCTTCCATCAGTCTCCCTACAACCAGAAATGATTTTCCACCACAAACATGGCCACTGCCTTTACTCTGTAGAAACTTTCAACTGGGCCCTAAAATTAAAATGATCTTAAATATAAAATAAAATAAATTAATTAAATGCTTTATTTATCAGACTGTCACACTCTCCTTACAGACATAAACAAATTAGAAACATTAAATATTGTTTATAGTTTTCATTACACCTGTTTGTTTGCTAACAGTGAACCCCCCCCCCCATCTTTACCTGCTTATCAGGGAAATCTCTTTTGCTTTCCCTGACAAGTGAAATAATTGAGTCTCTGGCTCTAAAACAGGCCTTTGTTGTCTGTGTGTACAGTATGTTAGTAGAGGAACATTCTGCTAGTAGAACTGAGCAGAATTTTGAATCCCTGTATTCCATTGTAAACATTCCATGATAAACATTCCATTTTTTGAATGTGGGGAAAAACAGAGGGGAAAAAAAACAGAATGCAGAAAGTAAGCAATAATATTATATAAACAAAGAGAAAACGTGGTAAATAACTCACCCTGCTGTTTATCTTTTAGGACAGAATGAACAGTGCTGATGCTGTCAGTGAGTGTGGCAGTTTTGAACCACGCTTATACTTTCAGCACTGGGGAACTGAGAAGCCTCTGTTATGGCTTCCTTTTAGTTTTGTCTACAGAGTGAGGAGAATGAAATAAAATAAGGGGACTGTGTGTCATACTCAGAATGAGAAAAACAGCATTTGTGAATTGTTGTGTCTGGCAGGGGAATATGAAGCTTAAGTGGGCAGGGAGTCACACACTGTGTAACACTACTTTAATCTAGCACCAATAGGACTAGTTTATGTTAAAAGCAAAGGTTCACTTACATTTTTACTTATTTAACAAGTGTTTAAAAATAAAAAAAACTGCTTCTAAAAATGAAGGGACATTTTATAAGCACAATAAGACACTCCGGGGCCTCGTGCCTAACTACGCCCCTAGGAGTGCAGTTATCACACCGTAATGCACACCCCATGATGTCTTATTGCTTACATGGTACACAGAGAACCATGACTGGGATGTTAACATACCAGGGTACACAACCTACAGGAGAGACAGGGAGAGGAGAAGAGGGGGCAGAGTAGCTCTCTATGTAAGGGAAGGGATGAAAGCAACTGAATAAAAGAGTAAACGGGGAGGAGAGGAGACACTGTGGATCACCTTAGAGACTTGAAATGGTACCACAGTCTGCACAGGGGTTGTATACAGACCCCCATGTCAGGGGGAGGGAATGGACAAGGATATGATAGAAACCATCCTTAGAATGGCCGCTAAAGGGGAGATACTGTTAATGGGGGACCTTGCCCGATGTTAACTGTAGCACCTTTGCTGCAACCACATCCAAAAGCAGGGCAATTCTTGATGCCCTTCAGGTGGCACACCTCAGACAGCTAGTTTTGGAACCCACTCATGAGGGAGCAATCTTAGGCCTCTTGCTTTCAAATGGGGACAGTGAGAGGATCTCAGATCTATAAGTGGGTAGTCATCTAGGAACAAGTGACCACCAAACAGTGTGGTTCACGATAAACTCAGCTACAGAATCAAGCCATACAAAAGTGAGGGTTCTGGACTTCAGGTGGGCTGATTTTGGCAAGATGGGAGAGTGCCTTAGAAAAGCACTAGCAAGCAGGCTAGAAGAAGGGATGGAGCAACAATGGGGAAACATCAAAACTGCCATCACAGAGGCAACAAACCTTTGTTTGAAGCAAATAAACAAATCAAAATGAAAGAAAAAGCCATTATGGTTCTCAAAAGAGGTGGCGGTGAAGGTTAGGGAGAAAAATATAGCATTTAGGAAGTATAAGGAAACACAGGAGGAGCAGGACAGAGAACTGCACCAGTTAAGACAGAAGGAAGCAGGGAGGCCAGTCAGAATAGCAAAGGCCCAAACTGAGGGAAAGGATAGCCAACTGGGTTAAGAAGGGGGATACAACCTTTTATAGGTATATCAGGGAGCGTAGAAAGACAAAGGGAGGGATAGTGAGGCTGAATAGAATGGACAGTGGGTGGGCAGAGAAGGACAGTGAGAAAGCAGGGATACTGAACGAATACTTCTACTCAGTATTCACAAAAGAGGAGGGGGGGAGGTGCCTAATCCAATTAACAGAAGCACTCTGGATAGGGGGGTCAATCCCAGTCCTTTCACAGAAGAAAGGGTTCTGAAAGAACTCCTAAAACTGAAAGTGGACAAAGCAATGGGGCCTGATGGAATTCACCATAGAATTCTAAAAGAATTAAGGAGAGAACAAGTGACACCACTGACTACCCTTTTTTAACAAATCATGGGAGGATGGTGTGGTACCTGAGGACTGGAGGAAGGTGGATGTGATTCCCTTTCACAAAAGTGAGTGCAAGACAGAGGCAGGAAACTACAGACCTGTCAGTTTGACCTCTGTGGTAGGGAAAGTGATGGAATCACTTCTGAAGGAGAGAATTGTTAAGTACCTAGAGGCCAGCGGGGCACAGGACCCAAGGCAGCATGAGTTCACAACGGGAAGGTCATGTCAGATGAATCTAATTGATTTCTTTGACTGGGTGACCAAAGTAGTAGACCAGGGAGGGGCTATGGACATGGCCTACCTAGAATTTAGCAAGGCATTGGACACGGTCCAACATAAAAGATTAATAGTCAAATTAACCAGCCTGGGAGTGGGTCTCAGGGTGGTAGCCTGGGTAAAACATTGGCTGGACAACAGAACACAGAAGGTAATTGTAAATGGAGTCCACTCTGAAGAAAGAGAGGTTACTAGTGGGGTACCACAGGGTTCAGTACTGGGTCCAGTCCTTTTTAATGTCTTTATAAGTGACATTGCAGAGGGACTGGGAAGGAAAAGTATGCCTCTTTGCAGATGACACAAAGATCTGCAACAGGGTTGATACACAAGGAGGCGTGGAAAGGATGAGAAGGGACTTGGCAAGGTTGGAGGAATGGTCAGAAGTATGGCAGCCTGGATTCAATGCAAAGAAGTGCAAAATAATGCACCTGGGAAACAAAAACCCAGGGGAAGATTAAACAATGGGGGGGAGGTAGTAACAACAACAAAAATGGAAAGGGACCTGGGGGTAATCATATCAGATGACCTTAAGGTTAGCAAGCAATGTGAGAAGGCAGTAGGGATGGCTGAGGGGATACTGGGATGTATAGGGAGAGGCATCACCAGCAGAAAACAGGAAGTTGCTATCCCACTGTACAGACAGTTGGTGAGACCCCATCTAGAGTACTGCATCCAGTTCTGGTGACCCCATCTCCGCAAGGACATAGACAAGATGAGGTAGTCCAGAGGAGGGCAACTAAAATGGTGCAAGATCTGCAAGAGAAGCCATACGAGGAGAGAGTAAAGGAGCTGAATATGTATTCACTTGCAGAAAGGAGGGAGAGGGGGACATGATAGAAACTTTTAAGTACCTCAGGGCAATCTACAAAGTCCAAGAGGGTAGCATCTTTCAGAAAAAGAGATGCGCAAGAACAAGGGGACACGATTTGAAGATAGAGGGAGGACGGCTCAGGAGCAATGTGAGGAAGTATTTTTTCACAGAGAGGGTGGTGGACACATGGAACAGTCTTTCTGAGGAGGTTGTGGGGTCTAAAACTGTGGGAGAATTCAAGCACGCATAGGACAGACATAAGGCAATTTTTGTGGGGGTTAGGAAGAAATAGGTTGTTGGTTAAATAGGATCTGCAGCTTATCCTGTAGGTAGGGAAATGAGCAGACTGGGTGGGCCAAGCGGTCCTTATCTGCCGTCGAAGTCTATGTTTCTATACCCATAAGTACAGACACAAAGCACAGGCCTACAGACATTCCAAGCAACCTGAGTACTGCAAATGTAGCAATATCGCAATAACCATAGCAACTTTGGAAAAAATTCCTTCACCGTTGTATTCATGACTTGACCACCTCCATGCATTCTTAGTACATGCTACAATGTTATCCTATGGGAAAATGTGCAACTTTGGAGTGCTGTAACTATGGGACCAGTGTCAATTTCTTCACCAAACCAGCAAAAGGTGCATCTGTGGGGCAAGGGCTTGCCACCCTGCAAATTTCAGCCCCAAACTTCTAATCATTTTTTTGCCATGAAGTGGCAAAGAAACTATTTTTGGGGGGCTGTTTACAAGTGGGACTTTTGCGAAGCTTTCATGGACTTTTGCAAAAGTACTACATGTAAACCAATGGTACTTTCACGAATGTCCGTGGTACTTTCACAAAAGCTTTTGTGGCACACATGTATTTTTCCCATAGGCTATAATGGGAAATGAAAAGGTTCAATAACTTTTGAACAGATTAATATTGTTTCACCAAACCTTCAAAAGGTACTTTCCAGACCCAGTCAGTGGCGGCTCTACACCAGGGCCCGACAGGGCACGTGCCCCGCTAAAAAAATGCTGTGCCCCAGTTGGTGCCCCATGTGCTGCAGAGCTTCCCCCATAGTAACAATATATCAGTGCCCTGGCTGCCATCTGTTGTGCCCCAGCTGTGCCCTGGTAACCATTTGTGGCTAGAGCCGCTGCTGGACCCAGTCCCCATATACTCTGAAAATTCCAGACCAGACTGACAAACTGTTTGGGATATAGAGACGAGCAAATAATTTGCCAAGGAATCAAGGAAGTAGTGGACAATCTGAACCAGGATCGGGCCAATGATGTCACAATATCCCATAATCAGGGAGGTTTGACCCGGATCCAAACTACAGCATGTAGGGGGCATACTCTGGACAATCCACATGACATCCACAAACTCCAGCAGGTCAAAGGAACTCCAGAAAACACAAGGTGAAGTGACCGAGCACTGATCAAGAGTATCCCCCGTAGATTGAACTGCAAGGATCTCTGACCTGAAGTCGGACACCTTATTCTCAAAGAATTGAGCAAGCTCATCGCACTCCTCTTACAAAAAAGGTCTTCTGAACTGTAAACAGGTTGGGTTGCACAACCTGTCCACAGTCCGGAAGAGCTGAGCTGGTCAGTTCTGTGTACATCCAAACACACCCTCACTCACCTGAACAAGTGCCAGGGTGAAGATCCACTCCGACTGAAGACACCTCTTGCTGCTGGAACTGCAGACTGCAATATGAGAAACTAAGGTAAGTGCAGTTCAGTGTATTTCAATAGGGTTTTCAACTTTGATGCATAATTTACCCATTTTTATATATTTTGACCCAGAATTTCCAACATGGCCCTTTGGGGACCCCACCTCATGAACAATGTCAGTGTAATTATGCAAATCCATCTGGAAAGGTGATTTAGCAACTCCTGTATTTCCAGGTATTCCTCTAGCCAAAAAGCCTACATAGATCCTATATTTCAAGCAAGCAGTCAGATGGCCATACAATAAAAACACTGACAATTGCAAGCCAAATGGAGATAACTTAATGTAATTCCAACCTTTCCCCTACTAGGAATGGAGTTGTGGGAGTACATAGCAGGACAAAGACAGCTTGAGCTAAGAACAAAGGCAGTTTCATGGCTAGTTAAGTGGGGCAGGGGGGCTTACTCGACAGCCCCAATTAGTCAGAAACACCTGTACCAGACAGGTCATGGCAACCACAAACAGCACTAATTAAATCAACTATTTCTAAGAATGTGCTATGGGAACCCACCAGTCTACTTAAAATATAATTTTACCAGAAATATCTGAAATGAAACTGCTGCTGGATACACAGTTCTGGCTGAAATGGAGGGGAAAAAAAAGCAATTCTGACCGAAGTGAGGGAGCAAGAGCTCTCTGCAGAGCCATGCTCCTGGTTACGTACCTTCATACCTTCTTGTTCTTCCCCTCCTGCTACAAGACTTCCCCTCCTGGGAACCTCCTACTTGCATGCTAGCCCCTCCCCTAGTTGGAGTTTATTAGCTACCTTCCCTGACCTGCAGCTCAGGTGTCAGGAGGGGAAGTGATCACAGACAAATCTGTACCCACAGCAATCCTTTGCAGGCTCTTTAACAAAAATAATAGTTCACTGAAGTTTTTTTTGAAATGTCCCCTACTTTGCCTGGTGAACTAAAGCCCCATGATTTATTGCAGGTTACTTCCTGTGGTGTAAGTGTCGAAACGACAGAGCAAGAGAAGAGAGCAAGTGTCTGACAAGGCAAGCTTTGTTATCAAGACAAAATGAAGCCCAGCCCCCATTTAAAAAAAACGAATTTTTCAGTGATGAAAAAATAAACTGATTACCTTTGAGAACAAGCAACACACTGATGGCAGGTAATTCATTACTGGCTATTATGTGATGGAGGTTTTGTTGGAACTTAGCTCAAAGACTGTGGTTGATGACAGATAAAGATTTTGTTTTGTTTTTTACCCTGGATTCCAGTACCCTGTATTAAGCTGGGGGTAGTGACTGGCATTGGTTGGTGACTGGCAGTATAGCCTAGAGGTTAGAGTAATTCGTTGTGAACAAGCTTGGTACATCAAGAACCCCTGGGTTTGATACTCACAACCTCCACTTGCATACTTTGTGACTGAGCAAGTTGCTTAACATAGAAACATAGAAGTTGTCGGCAGATGGGGACCGTACAATCCATCAAGTCTGCCCTTGGTGTTAACATCTCCCAGTGCGCCCATGTTGCCCCTAAAAACAGACACTTGTGCATACTGGGCCTTACCCCATTACCAAAGAAATAAAAAAAAAGAGACCATGGACTCACAGCATCAAACTTGTAAAAAGCTGTGAGGGATGTTTTTAGCAAATGGTAACATTAATGGCAACTCAGAGTTCTAGAAATATAATTTTTTCATAAAGTGGAAACTTGTTTTCAAATCCAATCGTCTTGTTATGTGTTTGAAGAAGTACATTAAAGATTAATGTAAGGCTAGTGGAATGTCAACAACCAATCACAGTTCTCCATTTCCCAAACTCTTATTATCTATAAAAAAGTAGGCAAAGTTAGTGGAGTGGTAAGGTATGAAGAAAGCAGGAATAAATACAATAAGTGTGGGGAAGAAAAATGGTGGGTTGGATCTTGGAGAAAAAGGGATAATAGGCAAGTTACAGTAAGAATATAAGATGAAAACAAAATGATGTAGATGGGGAGGGAGAGGTATTAAAGAATAGGTGTTAAATAGCTAATGAGTCATCAGGTAGGGTCTAATAAGTAAAATAAAATGAGAAGGCAAGTGTGAGGAGTAGAGATGCAGCGAAGTTAAAGTCCACCCGCGAAGTGGATGCAAAGTAGTGCACTTCGCGTTGCCATTCTGTGATGCAAAGTGCCCATTTAAAGCCCTAACTTCACCATTTTGAGTTGTAATTATGACTTCGTATTGCTCACTCCACCTTACTTCGCTTTAAGGTAGAGTGAGAATTCACAGTCAGCCCACACACATCACGTGGCTTACAAAGTGTAGGTCACATGCTTCAGGCTGTCAGGCAGGAAGTGACTCATGCTTGAAAGAAAGTTTCACTTTCACCTTGTAGTAGGAGAAAGGTTGTGTGTTGCTTAGTCAGAGAGGAAAATCTTGTGTAAAACTACCATAAACCTTTTAATTTTTTTGCTAATTAGGTGATTATTTTTGCATATTTGTTGTCTGGATTTGTGTTTGTGCCCTATTTCAGTTTAGTATTTGTTAATTGTTTTTGTGTGTCTGTGTGTGTGTCTCGAGAGAGAGACCAGAATGGAGGGGGAGAGACTAGGGTTTTTCGGAGACGTAGTGAAGATCAAGTGGGTATACGCAGACGTGGTGGCAGGCTGCATTTGGACTGGAGTACCATCTTGAGTGTTTCCCCCCGTGAAGCAAGAGACAGTAGAGTTGGTGCCATGAAAACACCACCTCCACCTTCCAGTGCCCCCCCCCCATGCCAGCACCTGCTATGGCCCCTGTGCCAGTGGCTCAGCAGCAGCGGGAAGTCAGGGAGGAGATGGAGCCACAGCAGTTGCAGCAGCAGGTTTCTGCACCCTCAGCCCTAATTTTGCAGCAGAAGCCCCTGGCTCCAACAACACCTGGGCAGCCCCGCCTGTGCTAGTCCTCACCGCACCTCATTAGTGTGGGAGTTTTTTACTACACTGCCTGGAGATAGCAGTGTAATAAAGTGTAATTTGTGTGGTGTGGAGATGCGCCATGGCCCCAAAGGAAGTCACCATAGCACAGGGGGTCAGCAAACCCACCTCTATAACCACCACCATGTAGAGTGGCAGACGAAGGTCACAGAACAGGGCAGTAATGCACCTGCTGGCCCTACTGGGGAAGAGGGGGCAGCACGGCATCTACCTGGACATGGTGTGAAGCGGAGGAGGGCCATGTATGAACCGGCTGCTCCACCACCACAACCTGCAGCACTTCCTGGTGACAGTGGCGACTCTCTCCAACTGCCTGCCACACAGGCCGATTTGGGGCTGCTGTGGAGTGAGCTGGAGGCTGCTAACCACCGGCTGGACAATGTTGAGCAGCAGTTGGATCGAATTGAGTGGCACCAACTACAGATCATTGGGATGCGTCAACTGCTGCTGTCCCATCACAACATTGATTATTAGTTTTAGTTTGTCCTTGCACCCACGGCCCTGTGTGAAAAAATAGTTTGCGATGTTGCCCCTGATCCATCCCCTCTCCATCTTCAAATTTTGGTCCCTTCATCCAGCACATCTTTTTTTCTAGATGAGGCTATCCTCTTGTTGATTCTCTTCCGGTACTTGATAGTTTCTATCATGCCCCCCCCTTTCCTTGTGTTTATATGTAATGTCCTTTAGTGTATCTTCGTCTGGCTTCATTCTGGTGCATACCCCTTCAACATTTTAGTTCCCCCGCCTCTGTACAGCCATTTTCTGATTTCAGTTTAATGTGATGGCTCCCAATACATCTCAGTATATCCTGTCTCCCAACCCTCCTTACTTTCTTCTGGCAATTCTCTTGCATACCTTTAGGTGATCTGACACAGATCACTATCCATTTTTGTTGTTGTTAGTCTCCCCCCCCCCATTGTGCACCATTACATGTATAATAATGTTAAGTGTGTGTTCTGTTTTTCTTTTGCATAACCTTGTTTACCTCCCAAAAATGGTAAGAACCATGCCCAAAACAGCTGAGATAAAATAAGGTACAAAAGTGGTGTCCTTGTCCTCGTTATATTCCTGCTTAACAAAACCAGAAAGCCAGTACTCCAGATGAATAAATGCCAATAAAAAATGTCCACTGCTAGTGCAAATGTATTTATGGCAAAACAAGGCACACAAATGACCCTTGCACTTTGGAGGTTAGACTTTTATTAGGGGGCCTCCTAATGAAGGCCTAAGCGCCGAAAGGCAGGGGTAATTTGTATGTGGCCTATTTTGCCATCAATACATTTGTACTAGCAGTGAACTTTTTTTTCTTATCATGTATTTGTCTAGAGTATTGGCTTTCTGGTTTTGTCTTGCACTTTTGGAGCTAGCTACTCTCTACCAGCACCCGTCCACAGTGTTAGTGCAGCATGCTTCTGGTGGCCCTGTTATATTCCTACTTAATAATGTCTGTTTACCATGAAATATTTTTTGTGGCTCAGTAATGTTTCCTTTCTGTTATGGTAGTTTGTTTGTTGAAAAGCAGGGAGTGAGCAGTGCAATAATCTGCTAAACAGTATGTGTGCAGTGCCTGTCAGGTGCACAAACTGCCCAGCCCCCTGAAAACATATATGATAACTAATTTGTTCCACTGTTGATGGTATAAAGAATAAAGAATATATAATGTATATTTTATTCCTACCATAATGAACATCAGACCAACTCATATAATATGTTTTCAGGGGGCTTGGTGGGCAGTGTGCACCTGATAGTGCACACATGCTGTTTAGCAGATCATTGCACTGCTCACCCCTGCTTTTCAACAAACAAACCATGACAGAAATGAAACATTGCTGAGGCACCAAAAATATTTCATGGTAAACAGACATTATTAGGAAGAAATATAGCAAGTCCAGAAGCAGACTGTGCTAAAACTGGGGCCGGGTGCTGGTGGAGAGCAGCTAGCTGCAAAAGTGCAAGACAAAACCAGAAAGCCACCACTCCAGATGAATAAATGTCAGGAAAAAATGTTCACTGCTAGTGCAAATTTATTGATGGCAGAACATGCCACACACAAATGACCCCTGCGCTTCAGCACTTAGGCCTTCATTAGGGGGCCCACAACCAAACAGTGACAACATCATCTTCTCCAACTATCAATGAAGCTACAGATTGCCCAGTAAAAAACATTGTTGGAGAAATCCCTTTACTGACATCAACTATGCACATCTGCATAGTACCACACTCATGGCCAATCTTGCCACTGGCAGCAGTGCCAAGGCCAGAAAAAGCTTTGCTTTCACATCTCTTTGCAGGCATTTTTGGGGATCACCAAGAAAATTCAAAACAAATTTAGATTCCTGAACTTTCAGTCTGGGCCAGTGGATGGGAAGCCAAAAAACAACTGTGGCTTGCAGATGGAAACTGAGCACTAAACAGATGCAAATGCCCAGACAGAATAAGATCCACTACCAACATACCACAAAGCAGTACAAAATAATGCAGATGCGGTGAACAGCAAGTTCACTGTGCTGCAATTACTGAGTGGCACAATAAAATGTGTCTGATTTGATGGTACATATCACACACCCACTCACACACACTACAGGTAATGCGCAGCAAATTGAAAACTTCAGTTCTATAACCAACTCTTTAAAACAAACTAAAATTATGCACTGCTGCACCACAACAATCAGCAAAAAAAAATTTCAAAAATTACTGAAAATATTACTGTGTGTACATTAACACAGCTATACAAGAAAAATATAACCAAAACCGAAAGATTGCCTTTCTCCCAGTTTATCTACCTCCCTCCACCACAGATACACCTCTCCCCCAAGCACACTTCAAGTGTCTGTCACTACAAAGACTGAATGTTCTAAATTAACATTCAAAATGGCTGGCAGTGTAGCCTAGAGGTTAGAGTAATAAGCTGTAAATGAGCTTGGTACATCCAGCAGACCAGACCTGGGTATGATTCTCACAACCTCTACTTGCATACTGTGTGACTCTGAGCAAGTCACTTAACCACCCAATCCTCCCAGGTCGCCCCTGAAAACAGGCACTTGTGCCTAGTTGGCCTTACCCAGTTACCAAAGACTTAAATAAAATAAATAGGGCACTGAGGAGGACAACTAAGATGATATGTGGGCTAGGGGATTTGACATATGAGGACAGACTTGAGGAGCTATGCCTGTTTTCATTGGAGCAGAGGAGAGACAGGGGGGACATGATTGAGGTCTTCAAGTACCTCAAGGGAATAAATAGGGTAAACATGGAGGGGATCTTTAGACTAAAGCAGGGAGGTATCACCAGAGGGCATGATTTGAAGTTGGAAGGTGGAAGGGTGAGGGGGGGAAGAGGAGGAGGTTTTTCACTGAGAGGGTGGTGGACCCTTGGAATGCACTGCCTGGCGAGCTGGTTCAGAGATCCACAGTGGAGGGCTTCAAGAGAGGGTGGGACAGACACAAAAAGTGGATGTATCACATGATGGCCTGTCCCAGCGGGGTGGGGATGGATGATAGGGGTTTCTGGAATGCAAGGGAGGGGAGGACCTCGGCACCCAACTAGGGATCTGAGGTTCGAGCAGACTCGATAGACCGTAAGGCCTAATCTGCTAGAAAATAGTATGTTAGTATGTTAAATAAATAAATCCACACACAAACAATAAACACTCGATGATATGAGCACTGGAGGGTTTCCGACAATCGATGTATTAAATTTTGAGCAAAAAATGGTTCAAAAAGGCTTTTTGAAAGATTTTTAGAGGGTTTGAATCTCAGAGCTCTAAAAACAAACTGTCTCCAGTTACCACTACACACACTACATTGAACTGAGGCTGTGCAGAACAATCTAAAGCCCATGTGACCTGCAATCCCATGAATCACTGCAAAATTCACCTTGGAGCTCACCAACAAGATGAAGTGATGCAAAGTACATTGATTTCAATGTACTTCACATTAAAATTGGTGCAGAAGTGGTTGGGGAAAGGTGAAGTAACGTTAAGTCATTGTTTCCAATGGACTTCAGGTACTTCACTATGACACTAAGTACTCTGCTTCGTGTTGCGGATTACTTTGTGGATTCCACCTTAATTTGCAAATCGGATTTTGGCCACTTCGGCCACATCTAGTGAGGAAAATTAAATAAAGATATTTATAAAGATTATTCATACCCTGAATAGGTATGTTTACAGGTATCTTTTTCAAAATGTAAGTCTCACTCTACCACAATTAAATAAAATAATTTTAATTTTTATTATTTTTTAAATTCAGAGTCATGAAGTTCCTCTCTTTGAAAAATATTTATAATTTCATCCCAAAATGTGACTTGCAGAAACAAACTTGCTTCACTACATAGTCTGTTAATGTCTCAATTTCATATATGCTCCTAAATGATTTTTTGTTCCAAATAGTAACGTTTCAGAACTTAAAAAGTGTTCCTTTGTCAGACTTGGAGCTTAATATTCACTGTGAAAACAAAGAAATGAAAAAAATGTTTTAGAACAATAATATTTTGAATAAATGTGTTTTAACTTCTCACAAAAATATATTCTTTCAAAATTTATAAAGGAATCACATGGAACAGACCTGATGGGACCTATTAAATCACTTGCAAGTTAAATGGTGCTGGGAGGATGTGTTGTGTCTCTTAAAGACTTAAAATTTAGAAGTCTGAAAATAATGAACAAAAAGCTTCATTAAGCTTGAATTTATAATTTTGTATAGGTAAAAAACACCATCAATTATAAAGACACTTACTGAGGAAATTCTCTATTCATGTTACCCTGTCTAAACGACTCAGATAGTAAGGTCAAGCGGTGTTTCTCTAGAACGCTATAGTAAAAAAATTAGAATCATTACCGGGAAGTGACAATGTTTCAAATCTCAAAATAACTATATTTTGTGCTTAAGTTACCTTAACTTTACAATATAGTCTCTTGTTTTCTTGTTTCTTCCATGCTATGTAAATCCAAATGGCAATACAAAAGAATACATAGAAACATAGACTTTGATGGCAGATAAGGACCGCTTGGCCCATCTAGTCTGCCCATTTCCCTACCTACAGGATAGGCCGCAGATCCTAGTTAACCAACAGCCTATTTCTTCCTACCACCCACAAGAATTGCCTTATGTCTATCCCATGCATTCTTGAATTGTCCCACAGTTTTAGACCCCACAACCTCCTCAGGAAGGCTGTTCCATGCATCCACTACCGTCTCTGTGAAATAATATTTCCTCACATTGCCCCTGAGCCACCCCCTCCTCTATCTTTAAATTGTGTCCCCTTGTTCTTGCATGTCTCTTTTTCTGAAAGATGCTACCCTCTTGGACTTTGTGGATTCCACTGAGGTACTTAAAAGTTTCTATCATGTCCCCCCTCTCCCTTCTTTCCTCAAGGGTATACATATTAAGCTCCTTTAGTCTCTCCTCATATGGCTTCTCTTGCAGACCCTGCACCATTTTAGTTGCCCTCCTCTAGAATGCCTCTATCCTGTCTATGTCCTTGCGGAAATGGGGTCTCGAGAACTGGATACAGTACTCCAGATGGGGTCTCACCAACTGTCTGTACAGAGGGATAACAACTTCCTGTTTTCTGCAGCTGATGCCTCTCCCTATGCATCCCAGTATACCCCCAGCCATCCCTACTGCCTTCTCACATTGCTTGCTAACCTTAAGGTCATCTGATATGATTACCTCCAGGTGCCTCTCCTTTTTTGTTGTTGTTACTACCTCCCCCCCCCGATTGTGTATTCTTCCCCTGGGTTCTTGTTTCCCAGGTGCATTATTTTGCACTTCTTTGCATTGAATCCTAGCTGCCATACTCCTGACCATTCCTCCAACCTTGCCAAGTCCCTTCTCATCCTTTCCACGCCTCCTTGTGCATCAACCCTGTTGCAGATCTTTGTGTCATCTGCAAAGAGGCATACTTTCCTTCCAGTCCTCTGCAATGTCACTTATGAAGACATTAAAAGGGCTGGACCCAATACTGAACCCTCCGGTACCCCACTAGTAACCCCCCTTTCTTCAGAGTGGACTCCATTTACAATTACCTTCTGTGTCCTGTTGTCCAGCCAATGTTTTACCCAGGCTACCACCCTGGGACCCACTCCTATGCTGGTTAATTTGACTATTAATCTTTTGTGTGGGACTGTGTCAAATGCCTTGCTAAAGTCTAGGTAGGCCATGTCCACAGCCTCTCCCTGGTCTACTACTTTGGTCACCCAGTCAAAGAAATCTATTAGATTCATCTGACATGACCTTCCCACTGTGAACCCATGCTGCCTTGGGTCCTGTGCTCCACTGGCCTCTAGGTACTCAACTATTCTTTCCTTCAGAAGTGACTCCATCGCTTTCCCTACCACAGAGGTCAGACTGACAGGTCTGTAGTTTCCTGCCTCTGTCTTGGTCCCACTTTTGTGAAGGGGAATCACATTTGCCTTCCTCCAGTCCTTGGGTACCACACCACCCTCCCATGATTTATTAAAAAGAGTTGCCAGTGGTTTCACTAGTTCCCCTTAATTCTTTTAGAATTCTGGGTGAATTCCATCAGGCCCCATTGCTTTGTCCACCTTCAGTTTAGGGTTCTTGCAGAACCCTTTCTTCTGTGAAAGGACTGGGATCGACCCCCATCAAGAGTGCTTCTGTTAATTGGATTAGGCACTTCTCCTCCTCTTTGTGAATACTGAGCAGAAATATTCATTCAGTATTCCTGCTTTTCACTGTCACCCTCTTCCACCCACTGTTCATTCTATTCAGCCTCACTACCCCTCCTTTGTCTTTCTCGCTCACTGATGTACCTATAAAAGGTTTTATCCCCATTCTTAACCGAGTTGGCTATCTTTTCCTCAGTTTGGGCCTTTGCTATTCTGACTTCCCTCCCTGCTTCCTTCTGCCTTAACTGGTACAGTTCTCTTTCCTGCTCCTTCTGTGTTTCTTTATACTTCCGGAATGCTATCTTTTTCTTCCTGACTTTCACAGCCACCTCTTTTGAGAACCATAGTGGCTTTTTCTTTTGTTTTGATTTGTTTATTTGCTTCACACAAAGGCTTGTTGCCTCTGTGATGGCAGTTTTGATGATTCCCCATTGTTGCTCCACACCTCCTTCTAGCCTGTTTGCTAGAGCTTTTCTGAGGCACTCTCCCATCTTGCCAAAGTCAGCCCTCCTGAAGTTCAGTACCCTCACTTTTGTATGGCTTGACTCTGTAGCTGAGTTTAACATGAACCACACTGTTTGATGGTCACTTGTTCCCAGACGGCAATCCACTTCTAGATCTGAGATCCTCTCACTGCCCCTTTTTGAGAGTATGAGGTCTAAGATTGCTCCCTCACGAGTGGGTTCTGAAACTAGCTGTCTGAGGCCTGCCACCTGTAGGGCATCAAGAATGGTCCTGCTCTTGGATGTGACTGCAGCAAATGTGCTCCAGTTAACATCTGGCATGTTCAGGTCTCCCATCAACAGTATCTCCCCTTTCTCTGCCATTTTAAGAATGCCTTCTATCATATCCTTGTCCATTCCCTCCCCTGACATGGGGTCTGTACCTAACCCTGTGTGGATTGTGGTGCCATTTCAGTCTCCAAGGTGACCCACAGTGCCTCCTCTCCTCCCTGTTTACTCTTTTGTTCAGTTGTTTATATCCTTCCTTTACATAGAGTTACTCCTCCCCTCTTCTCCCCTGCCTGTCTCTCCTGTAGGTTATGTGCCCTGGTATGTTAACATCCCAGTCATGGTTCTCTGTGTACCATGTTTCTGTGACTGCTACGATATCCAGGCATCCCTCTTCCATATAGGCCACCAGCTCAGGGAGCTTGTTGCCCAGACTATGGGCATTGGTACTCATTACCTTCCATTTTCTGATGGCCTTACTCCTTTTTGCCCCATCCCTGTCCTTCCTGCCTTTGTCACTTTCTCCATTTACCCCTGCCCTTCTCCCTATCGACACCTCTATGTTGGTGTTTACCACACTTACTACCATGATTTTTTGGGGGGGCTAGGATTTCCCTGCTCCTTTCCAGTGCCTCCCCCCTTAGCTAGTTTAAAAGCTTGCCAATGAAGCATTTAAACCTATCACCTAGGATTCTGGTTACCCTCCTGGACAGATGCAACCCATCATGCCAGTATAGGCTTGCATCACTCCAGGTGGACCCTCAGTCCCCAATGAAGCCAAATCCCTGAGCTCCACACCAGTTTTTCACCCACTGATTGAATTCCATGGTGCTGAACACCCTAGCCTCTCCTACGCCATAGATGGGTAGCACCTCCGAGAAGGTTACCGTGCGTGCTACTTGTCTAAGACCCCTCCCCAATTCCACAAACTCTTCCTGCACTTCTCTAATCCCTTTCTTAGCCAGGACATTTGTCCCTAGGTGGACAATGACATCCAGCTCCCTCCCCTGTGCAGCTGCTCTGGCAATCCTGAGGATTCGCTCCCTGTCCCTCCAAGCCATGGTGCCAGGCAGGCACCTTACCTCCATCTCCCCTTCCTCCCCCAGTTCTACCTTCCTAACAATGGTGTCCCCCACCAGGAGTTGTTTCCTTCCCCTGCGGGGTCCCCTGCCACCCTCCTGTGGGTCTCCTTTGTGGAGGTTCCCAGCATCCTCCTTGGTCTCCACTGCGGGTGCCTCCATAGAGGAACCACACTTTTCCAGAATGTCATAGGAATTGTGGAGAGGTACAGCTGGAGGGAGGTGCCTCTGTTCCACCACCCTCACCCGCCCTGAGCCCACTGTGATCCAACTGCTCCTCTTTCTCGGCAACCTCTGAGGCAACAGCAGTGGCACTGGTGGTCCCTGGATGAAAAAGGAGGTCCCACAAATCCTGGCCAACTCAGCCTGGAGATGAGCAACCTTCTCCCTCAGCCCAGAGAGGTGTCTGCAGATGGGACAACACCGCATCCTCTAGAATGTCTCCTGGAAGACTGCTGCTCCACAGCCACTGCACTGCACCACTCCCATCATGACTTATTTCTGTCTCCTTAACTGTTTGCAATCCTTAATCTTTCCTCTGTTTTTATCTCTTTCTCCTTACTTTCTGCCTGTGTGTCCTTTAAGCTCCTGATTGTCCTGTTCTGAGACAAGAATATCCTATATTTCTCAGTAGACCCCTTACTTGCTCAGAGGCAGACCTCCAGCAGCTAGAGGAGGCTGGAGAGCTACTCTTGCCCTTCTAGGATGGTGGGTCTTTGGAGGCTCTGTGATCACTCACTTCCTGCTCCCAAACAGGAAGTTCCTGTTGTCAGTCAAATTATGTGCCTATAAAGGTAGAACTAGCTTTGGGTGTGAGGGTGGAGGGGAGGGAAGGAGGGCAATATAGTCCAAGTAGAGAAGTCCAGTCATACAGCAGCCCTTTCTCCTGGTGTCTTCTGCCAAGCTATTAGCAAAATCTTTCTAAGGCAATCTTTAAATGTAGCTTCCTTCTAGCTGAGCCACTCCCCCTACTTACTAGATCTTTCTACAAGTAATTTAAACCTCACAGCTATCAAGTCCTTTCAGTCACCTGAGATTTACACCTAGATAACTGTTCAGATAACCATTCAGTTCAGTTAACTCAAACACACACTTTTTTTTGTTTTGTTTGTTAGTTTTTTTACCCTAAATTAAAGTTATAAGTACAAGAGTTCTACTTCTTTAGTCCCAGTAGAGAAGTCCAGTCACACAGTAGTCCTTTCTCCTGGTATCTTCTGCCAAGCTACTAGCAAAATCTTTCTAAGGAAGTCTTTAAATGTAGCTTCCTTCTAGCTAAGCCACTCCCTCTACGTACTAGATCTTTCTACAAATAATTTAAACCTCACAGCTATCAAGTCCTTTCAATCACCTGAGGTTTACACCTAGATAACTGTTCAGATAACCATTCAGTTCAGTTAACTCAGACAAACACACAAACGCTCCCAGCGCCATTATCCACTGTAAGTGCTTTGTGTTACATACACTCACACCTCTAAGGTGAGCAAGAAGGGCCAGGCCATGTTAAAACACACCTGATGGCGTGCTGACGTCAGTAGGGATGTCACCTGTGTGGTCTGGTCAATGAAGAAACTGAGTGGGTGAAAATATCCCACTAAGTCTCCTTCTGCTAGTATATTTATGTGTGCTATAAAGCTACTTTAGCACTAAATGCACTCTTGTCCATAATTATTCAAAAATTGGGATGATGAATTAATAGGTTTACAAAGAAGATACACGAGTAAATGCATCAAATACTGGAACTACATACATAAAAAATACATGTATATAATATAAAACAAATATTCCAAAATCTTTCTGTTACCATGGTGTGAAATAAACAATCCCAAATATAGAAATTTCGTTAATGTTAATTACCAAGTGTTGTTTACACAAGAATCATATACCCAGTACAGCTGAATAAACCTGGTGACATACAATGTCAAAAAAGGACCATACGTGAAAATATATAAATTTAAGCAAAATAAATTAAATACTGCATATACACAAACATGAAAAAAGGGGGCGGGGATGTGGGGTGTATAAGCAAAAGTGAAGACAAAAAAGTACTGAAAAATGTAGTGAAAAAATAAAATAGTGAAATGTGGATAATGAGAATGATGAGAAAAGTGGAGGGAAGTGGGGGTTAAAAAGGAGGGGAAGAAAAGAAAAGAAAGGAGAGGGGGAAGGAGGGGTTTTTGGCAGCAAAAAGGATTAAAAGGGAGGGGGAGAAGGAATGTTTGGGGGGGAAATTTGATACGGCAAGGGTAGTTGGTATAAACATAATCCAGAGAGAAAAAAAAAGTTGACCATGTTAGATTCTCATTCAGTCCATATCTATGTTGGTGTGTTCTTAGAGTGTAGATCCACCAGGCTTCTCTTCCCAATAGGACCACTTCTCTGTTGCCACCTCTAGGATGCATCTTTACGTGTTCCAATCCAAAAAATCTTAAACTCGAAATGGGATGATGAAAGTCCAAAAAATGTCTTGCTAGGGGTGATCTAATATCACCTCTTCTGATATTGCTTTTATGTTCAGATAAACATAGTTTTAAAGGTCTTGTTGTTTCGCCAATGTAGTATAATGAACAGGAACAAATGATGCAATACATAACATAATCTGTTCTGCAAGTGATGAAATCTCGGATGTCATACTCTTTATCATCACATGTACTTTTTGTAGTTTTCATTTTTGTCCATTGTTACAGTGGACACAGTTACCACAGGGAAAGAAACCTTTAATTTCACTTTTAAGCCATGTCTTGGATCTATTTGTTGGAGTCCAATGTTGAGTTTTGTTTACTCTATTTCCAATAGTTGTGTTTTTTTTAGCTGTGACCCAAGGTTTATGTTGAAAAATTCTTTGACCCCATTCATTAGATTATAAAATGTTCCAGTTAGATAAAATGACATTTTTAATTTTCCCAAAGTTCTCTGAATATTGTGTGGACATAGTCATTCTAGATTCTATTTCTGTAGATAATCTGGGTTTATCCAGTAGTAAAGAGCTTCTATCTCTATGATCACATTTTTCTTTTGCTATTGACAAAATGGAATCCATATAGCCTCTTTGTTTGAATCTTTGAGTTAGTTCTGTAATGTTTCTATCACATTTTTCTTGGGTACCTCTATTTCATTTAACTCTCAAGATTTGACTGTAAGGGATACTTTCTTTGAGATTCTTTGGATGAAAGATTTTGGCATGAAGAACAGTATTTGTTGATTTTTCTTTCCTGTATAAATCAGTTATAATTTTCCCATTTTGCTTTATTAATTTAAGGTCCAAAAAAGTAATTTCTTCAGAATGAATTTCCATAGTAAATGCTAAATTATTTTTAACTGATTGTATATATTCATGAAATAATTTAGCTTCTTGTATCGTTTCTTGCCAAATTATCAAAATGTCATCAATAAATCACTTGTAAAGAATTAAATTATTCCTGAATCTATTATTTTCTGATTATATAAATTCTGTCTCAAAATATGCCATATGTAGGTTGGCATATGTTGGTGCTAAAGCAGCTCCCATAGCTGTACCTGTTTTTTGTAAATAAGTGAGTCCCTCAAAAGCAAAATAGTTATTTTCAAGTGCAATCTTGATTAATTTCAAAAGAAAATCTTTGTCTGGTGAATTCTGTATTCTGGTGGATAAGAAAAAGTCCATGGCCTTTAGGCCTTCTTCATGAGGAATACTTGTGTAGAGGCTTTTAACATCCAAAATTATAAATAATTTGTCAGTGAAATCCAATTCTTGTTGATTTAATGTCTCTAGTAGTTGAATACAGTGTTTAGCATCTTTAATATATGACCAAGTATTTATTACCAGATTTTTACAGTAATAATCAACATAATTCGATAAAGATTCTGTAATGGATCCAATTCCTGAAATAATTGGTCTACCCGGAGGATAATTTAAATCTTTATGTATTTTGGGTAGAATATAAAATAATGGTGTTCTTGGTGTTTTATTAATGAGTTCTTCCATGACCCACTGATCTATTATGCCTCTATCATTAGCTTCTGTAACTGTTTCTGTGATCAAAATTTTAAGTGATTCAAAAGGAATATTCTAACTTCTTCATAAGTTTTTACATCTTTTAGTTGTTTGAAACATTCTTCTCTATAGTGTTTCATGTCTAAAATAAGAATCCCACCTCCTTTATCAGCAGGTTTTATTATAATGGTTTTGTCTTCACTAAGACTATTCAAGGCTTCATTTTCTTGTTTTGTAATGTTGAAATGGAGACGTCTACTAGAATTTTCTATCAAGATCTTTTCAATATCTTGGTTCACTTTATCAATATAACAAGTTATATTTGGCAAAGGAAAACCACTGGGATCAAAATTAGACTTAACTCCAAGAACTTGTTTTAATTAAAATTTTTCTTGAGATTTTGCTATTTCAGTGGCACTTTGTTGAAAATATTGTTTCATGCCAAAAAACTGTTTTAATCTAATCTTACTATAACATTTCTCTAGATCTACTTTTAATTCAAAAGGATTCAATTTTTGTGTATGGCTGAATGATAGACCTAAATTGAGAACCTTTTCTTCAATAGGTGTTAATATTCTCTTTGAAAGGTTATAAATGTTTAATTTTGTTGATTCCGAGATCTTAACTCGTGTATTTTGTCTCTTTCTATTTCTCCTCCTCCTGACTCTTTTTCTTTTCTTTTTGTGCCAGAAGATCCTGCCCCTTCTGCCCCAGTCTGAAAATCCTTTTCCATTTCTCTGTCTGTTTGTTGCCAGTAATGTGGTCTGTACATTTGATTCTCATAATAGTTTCCACGTTGGTTATAGTATCTCCCAAAGGACTTATTTCAATATTGGGAGTATCTATTTGTTTGATTGTAAGGTCTAAAATAAGTGGATCCTCAAGAATTCTTAGATTTATATGTTTTTTCTTCTGAATTCTCCAAGCATGTGGAACTCTCATCCAATTTATAATAATTAGTATTGTATTCTGATTTCTTCCAATTATAAACAGTACCATTTTTGTAATCATTAATATCCCTTTTGAATTTACTAATTTTAATGTTTTTTATATGTATATCATATTCAAACACTGATTTTTCTATTCTATCTATTAATTCTTTTAGTTTCTGAATCTCAGTTGTGTACTTTAGCTTTGTTTCTAATAATTGTATTTCATTTAACACATTAGTTTGCTCAGTAGTTAATGTTTCTATTAATAGTAACATGAAATCAAAACAACATTTAGATCTAATTCCATCCCACTTATTTTGAAAACCCTCAGATGTAAAGCCTAATTGTGATTCTACCAAAACTCTGAGTCCTCTAGGGATTCTTTCTTGTTTCAAATATTCCAAAAGTGTGACTGTATGCCAGTCCAGTCTGATTTCTCTCTGTTTTAATGATTCTAACTTGTTAATCAAAGCTTTTGGTAATTCTGTTATGTCAGAGTGATCTGTATGTCATTTACTTTTGACTAGTGCCATAATTCTTGTGGCTTCTTCTGTATTTATACTCAGAGCTGTTGATCTATTATCAGTGATTTTTTCCCATTTCTGAAAATGTGGCCATAATGAAAGTGGTCCTTAAGATATGTGTTAAAAAGACAGTGCTAGTAATGTTCAGAGAGACTTAATAAATCCCAAATCTATATAGGGAACTTAAACAAACATCCACTGTAAAGTCTCTCAAGGTTCCTTTTTTATCTTTTTCTAAAAGCATTTTTTATGAATCAATGAGGGGAGCGAGACTATTGAATGGATATAAGTAAAGTTTTTCAAAATATAAGTCTGACTCTAACACAATTAAGTACTTAATTGCGGTAGAGTGAGACTTATATTTTGAAAAAGTTACTTATATCCATTCAATAGTCTCGCTCCCCTCATTGATTCATAAAAAAATGTTTTTAGAAAAAGATAAAAAAGGAACCTTGAGAGAGTTTACAGTGGATGTATGTTTTACAGGTATACCAACATGTACAGTACAGATACCATGCATGTATAAATGCAAATATATCAAAGGAGTGAAACATAGAAACATAGAAGCTGTTGGCAAACAAGGACCTCTTGGCCCACCAAGTCTGCCCTATTTTCCCTACCTAGTATGCCACCGCAGACCCTACTCGATCTCCGGTCTTTCAACCCTTGCTCTATTTCTAAAGTCCCCTTGTATCTATCCCATGCATGCTTGATTCCTGTTATCATTTTAGCACCCACCACCTCCACCAGGAGGCTGTTCCAGTCATCCACCACCCTTTCCGTGAAGAAGTATTTCCTCACATCTCCTCTGAGTCTCCCCTCTAGCTTCATAGCATGACCCCTTGTCTTCAAGCTTCTTTTTCTATGTAAAATGCTATGTTCATCAACCTTTTTTAAACCTGTGAAGTATCTGAATGTTTCTATTATGTCCCCCTTTCCATCCTGTCCTCTAGAGAGTACATATTGAATTCCTTTAGTCTTTCCTGTTAGGACTTCTGATGAAGGCCCAGCACCATTTTGATTGCCCTCCTCTATACCGCTTCCACTCTACCTATGTCATTCCAGAGATGGAGTCTCCAAAACTAGACGCAGTACTCGAGGTGGGGCCACACCATCGATCTATACAGGGGTAACACTACCTCTCTCTTTCTGATTTTGATACCCCTCCTTATGCACCTGGGCATCCTGCTAGCTTTCCTCACTGCCTTATTATACTGTTTTGCTACCTTCAGGTCATCAGAAATTATTTGCCCACATACCTTCCCTGTTTTGTGGTTACCAATATGTCCACCACCCAGTTGGTACGTTGCCCCTGGGTTTCTGTGCCCAAGTGTATGATTTTGCACTTTTTTGCATTGAAACCCAGTTGCCAAACCCTTGACCAGTCCTCCAGCTTTCTCAGATCATCCCTCATTTTTTCCTCCCCCCAAGTGTGTCCACTCTGTTGCAGATTTTTGTGTCATCCGCAAACAGGCATACTTTTCCTTCCAGCCCTCCTGCAATGTTGGTAATAAACATGACAGCTAAAGGGGAGGTTCTGATAATGGGAGACTTCAACATGCCAGATACAGATTGGTCAATACCAGCAGGAACATCTGCCAGAACTAGACACATGGTGGATTCCCTGCAGGGGAGGGCCTCAAACAACTGATACAACAACCCACAAGAGAGGGCTATCCTATATCTAGTACTGACTAACAGGGAAAGGATCACAGATCTCCAGGTAGAAGGTCACCTGGGGGCCAATGACCATCACATGGTATGGTTCAGTTTGGCCACTAGAACTAAATTATCCCATTCCAAGGCAAAAATATGGGACTTCAGAGGAGCTGACTTTGACAAGATGGCCAACAGAGTTAAGCTAGCCCTAGCAAAAAGAAATACAGGTGAGGAGGTACAGGTAAAGTGGGCAAGCATTAAGGATGCAATACTTGAAGAAACATCCCATTGTGTTACAGTGAAAAGGAAGTGCAAAAGAAGAAGGAAATCACTTTGGTTCTCAAAAACAGTAGCAGAAAAGGACAGAGCTAAAAGGCTGGCCTTCAGGAAATATAAGGGAATACAGCAGGATGAAGATAGGGAGGCACACCAAACTTCCCTAAGGGAAGCAGGGAAGGCCGTAAGGCAGGCAAAGGCCCAAACCAAGGAAACACTAGCGCAAACAGTAAAAGAAGGTGACAAGACTTTCTATAGATACACTAGTGAAAGGAGAAAGTCCAGAGGAGGTATTGCTAAGATCAAAGGGGATAAGGAGGCATGTGAGGAGGAGGAGGACCATGTGAAAGCATCTATCCTAAATAGATATTTCTGCTTAGTATTTACTGAAGAGAAGTTAGGGCAGGGCCCACAGCTCTGCACCATGGACACAGGGGGAGGGAGATGTGCACTAGTCCCTTCACAAAAGAAAGGGTCCTACAAGAGCTCAATAAGCTCAGGGTGGACAAGACAATGGGACCTGATGGCATACATCTCAGGGTACTAAAGGAGCTAAGGGTGGAACTAGCAGTGCCATTATCAGAACTGTTTAGTGAGTCTCTGAGCACAGGAGAGGTCCCAGAAGACTGGAGAAGGGCTCATGTGATCCTGCTCCACAAGAGTGGTAGCAGGGAGGAGGCAGGGAACTACATACCAGTCAGTCTTACCTCAGTAGTGGGCAAGATTATGGAGGCACTCCTTAAGGAAAGGATTGTGCAACAATTGGAATCCATAGGAGCACAGAATCCAAGACAGCATGGGTTTACAACAGGAAGGTCCTGTCAAACTAAGCTGGGTAGGCTCAGGGTGGGTCAGAAGTTGGTCAACTGGGTGGCAAACTGGTTGATGGGCAGAAAACAGAGAGTGGTGGTAAATGGTATACAGTCAGAAAAGATGCAAGTCACAAGGGAGGTACCTCAAGGATCAGTCCGGGGACCAGTCCTCTTCAATATCTTCATCTGTGACATTGCAGATGGACTGGAGGGTAAGGTTTGCCTGTTTGCAGATGACACGAAGATCTGCAACAGAGTAGATGATCCAGATGGGGTGAGCAGAATGAGAAGAGATCTGGATAAACTGGCAAAATGGTTGGAAGAGTGGCAACTGGGGTTTAAATCAAAGAAGTGCAAGATCATATACATAGAGAAAAGAAACCCTGAAGCCACCTATAGGTTGGGAGGGGAGTTGCTGGCAGTCTCAAGGGAAGAAAGAGATTTGGGCATCATCATCACCGATGACCTGAAATCATCCAAGCAGGCCACTAAAGCAGTAGGTAAGGCTAGGGGCATGTTGGGGAGTATTAGTAGGGGTATCACAAGTCAGAAGAGGGAGGTAATAATCCCTCTTTACAACACACTGTTAGGCCCCATCTGGAGTACTGCATGCAGTACTGGAGGCCACACCTTCACAAGGACATTAACCAAATTGAGGCAGTCCAGAGAAAGGCAACCAAAATGGTGCAGGGACTGCATCAAAAAACATATGAGGACAGATTAACGGAGCTCAATATGTATACCCTAAAGCAAAGGTGGGAGAGAGAGGTGATATGATTGAAACATTCAAACACCTAAAGGGTATTTACAAAGTGAAAGAGTCTAACAGGTTTCAATATAAGAAAAATAACAGGACAAGAGGACACAGCATGAGATTAGAGGGAGGCTGATTAAGGGGTAATGTGAGGAAGTTATTTTTCACAGAAAGTGTGGTGGATGCATGGAACAGCCTACCTCAGAAAGTTGCGGATATGAATACAGTGCAGGGCTTCAAACAGGCATGGGATAGGCATAAGGGAGCAATACAGATGAGTATGAATAGATAGGCCATTGACAGAGCAAAGGCCAATGGCACATTCATAAGCTAAAAAAAGAAATGGGCAGACTGGATGGGTCTTACGGTCCTTATCTGCCATCAATTTATATATTTCTATGTTTCTACAAAGACATTGAAGAGGACTGGACCTACTATTGACCCCCACAGCACGCCGCTGGTCACCTTGCCTTCTTCAGAGTGAACACCATTTACCACCACCCTCTGACTCCTGTTGCTTAGCCAACCTTACCCATTTTACTACTTTTGGACTTACTCCTAGGCTACCCAGCTTGTTCACCAGTCCTCTGTGTGGAACTGTGTCAAGGGCCTTACTGAAATCCAGGTAGGCCACATCTGCTGCTCTGCCCTGATCCACTTCTATTGTCACCTAGTCAAAGAACTCAATCAGGTTTGTCTGGCAAGATATGCCACCTATCAAACCATGCTGCCTCAGATCCTGCTATCCACTGGTCATCAGGTATTCCCCAATCCTTTCCTTCAGAAGTGATTCCATTACTTTATCCACCACTGAAGTCAGGCTAACAGGTCTGTAATTTCCTGCATCCTCCCTATTACCACTTTTGTGAAGTGGGGCCTCATCTACCCTCCTCCACTCCCCCAGAACCTTCCACATATCAAGTGATAGGTTGAACAGGGCTGTCAGAGGTGCAGCCAGCACCTCCTTGAGCTCCCTCAGTATACTAGGGTCTACCTCATCAGACCCCATTGCCTTGTCCACTTTTGGTTGTGCTAGTTACATAGAAACATAGAAATATAGAATTTGACAGCAGATAAGGACCGTTTGGCCAACCCAGTCTGCCCATTTCCCTACCTAATGGATAAGCTGCAGATCCTAGTTAAACAGCAGCCTACTTCTTCCTACCCCCACCCCCCAGAATTGCCTTATGACTGTCCCATGCATGCTTGAATTCCACCACTGTTTTTGACTCCACAACCTCCTCTGGAAGGCCGTTCATGCATCCACAACCTCTCTGTGAAAAAATACTTCCTTAAATTACCTCTGAGCCGCCCCCTCTATCTTCAAATTGTGCCCTCTTGTTCTTGCACACCTCTTATTTTGAAAGATGCTACCCTCTGGACTTTGTTGATTCCCTTGAGGTACTTGAAAGTTTCTATCATGTCCCCCTCCCTCCTTTCCTCGAGGCTATACATATTAAGCTCCTTAAGTCTCTTTTCATATGTCTTCCGGTGCAGACCCTGCACCATTTTAGTTGCCCTCCTCTGGACAGCTTCCATCCTGTCTATGTCTTTGCGGAGATTGGGTCTCCAGAACTGCACACAGTACTCCAGATGGGGTCTCACCAGCTGTCTTTACAGAGGGATAATAACTTCCTGTTTTCTACTGGTGATGTCTCTCCCTATGCATCCCAGTATCCCCCCGGCCCTCTTTGCTGCCCTCTCACTTTACTTGCCCACCTTTAGGTCATCTGATATGACTACCCCCAGGTCCCTTTCCATTTTTGTTATTGTTAGTATCTCACCCCCCATTGTGTACTCTTCCCCTGGGTTTTTGTTTCCCAGGTGCATTACCTTGCACTTTTTAGCAATGAATCTAAGCTGCCATACATTTGACCAGTCCTCTAACCTTGCCAAGTCCCTTCTCATCCTTTCCAACCCACCTTGTGTATCAACTCTGTTGCAGATCTTTGTGTCATCTGCAAAGAGACATGCTTTTCCTTCCAGTCCCTCTGCAATGTTGCTTATAAAGACATTGAAGAGGACCGGTCCTAAAACTGAACCCTGCGGTACCCCACTAGTAACCCCCCTTTCTTCAGAGTGGACTCCATTAACTATTATTCTCTGCGTCCTATTCTCCAGACAATTCTTTACACAGGCTGTCATCTTGGGACCAACTCCCAGGCTGGCTAACTTGTATATTAATCTTTTGTGTGGGACTGTGTCAAATGCCTTGCTAAAGTCTAGGTAGGCCATGTCCACAGCCCCTCCCTGATCTATTACTTTGGTCACCCAGTCAAAGAAATCTATCAGATTTGTCTGGCATGACCTTCCCACTGTGAATCCATGCTGCCTTGGGTCCTGTGCCCCTCTGACCTCTAGATACTCGACAGTTCTCTCCTTCAGAAGTGATTCCATCATTTTCCCTACCACTGAGGTTAAACTAACAGGTCTGTAGTTTCCTGTTTCTGCCTTGCTCCCACTTTTGTGTAGGAGAATCACATCTGCCCTCCTCCAGTCCTCGGGTACCACCCCATCCTCCCATGATTTGTTAAAGAGGGTAGTTAGTGGTGTCACTAGTTCTACCCTTAGTTCTTTTAGAATTCTGGGATGAATCCCATCACGCCCCATTGCTTTGTCCACCTTCAGTTTTAAGAGTTCTTTCAGAACCCTTTCTTCTGTAAATGGGCTGGTATCAACTTCTGTATCCAGAGTGTTTCTACTGTTTGTTTTAGATACCTAGTTTCTTGAGGACTTTCTCCTCTGCAAAAGGACTAGCATCCACCTCCCTACCTTTAATGCTGTCTGTGGCCCATCACCTTCCCCTTCCTCCATAAATACTGAACAAAAGTATCTGTTCAATATGTGTGCTTTTTTTTTGGTTCTCTTCCACACAGGCCCCTATTTCCCCTTTTATCCTTACTATCCCTCCTTTGGTCTTCCTTATTTCACTTATATACCTAAAGAATGTTTTATCCCCCTTTTTTACTGATTTGACCATCTTCTCCTCCGTTTGTGCCTTTGTGCTTCTGACTGCTTTCCCTGACTTCCTCTGTTTCTCCTGATCAGTTTTTCAGTTTCAGTTTTATTGTTCGACTACAAGTCTTTACAATGTGAAAAGTTAAACAAGCACAAATACCAAGTCATTACAGTACATTAATATTTGTATATCTACTAAAGTTGTTAGAACCTAATTTTAAGATATCTATTTCCCATTTTGTTAATTCCTGATTCGTTAGTTATAGGAAAGTGCAAATTTGCCAGATGTGTAATACAAGTGTGACTAGTAATTTCCACTAAATCAAAATCCAGGCACAGGTTAATATGTCAGGTCCTCAATTTGTTAGCTTTGTTTGAGGATTCTCTATCAAGATCTCAAATAATCATTTTGTTCGTATTCAGGGGTAGTCAATTATTCAAAAAGTACAATAATAATAATAACACAATATACTCAGGCCACAAAAATAGACCAAAAAGGCTTGACTAAAATGAAAAAAACATTATTCAGTGGGATATTCCTGATCCTCCTGTGTTGTTTAGACAACAGAAAACGTTTCTACATGCCTCAGTAGTCCCCGTTGTAATATTTGTGTATCCAGCTTAAGGGCTCCACCAGACTTAGTAGCTAGCTACAGCATGGCTAGAGCTCCGAATACCTCCCTAAATCCACCTAGTGGTGACAATAAGGGCTAAGCCCTGGTACTTGCCATTCCATGAACTGGATGTGCTTTTCTTTAGCCAAAATGGCCAACAGGGCCCATAATAAGCCCTCATCACCAGTAAATCGCAAGGGGGGAGTTTACATCTGAGACTTACTGCCTTCTAAATGCCAGCGAACATTTGGTTATGTCCTAATTCAGGTTACACTCATCACAAACACTTGGTTTCCACCTTAAAGCACTACACCAAGTTAATCAAAGCCCTATATTTAACAGGTTCAACCAGAACATCCTCTTATTTAAAAGGACTTGACCAAGAAAGTCATTGCCAATTCCCAGGCCCTCCTTGGGACTCTCATCCAGATCAAACCCCAATTCTATAAAACCTTAAAAATGCCTTGCACAGAACCAGCCTACTATTGTTCATTATATAAGGACAATACAAAGTTAATAAATCAATTATCTAATCTAAGTATTGGTAACTGAAACAGATTATCTATCTCCTTAAAACAAAAGACATCAAACAAGTATTCACACAAATATATAAAATAAATGAAAAAATCTTATCTGATAACTCAGAATATAAAAATAAATATTCAAATATTTTTTTAAAACTCAAAACAATTCATGTCACATAATGTGTTGTAACTGTTTCGCTGAGATCAACTCAGTGTGAGGCAAAGCCTTGATTCTACCTTTTTTAGACTACATCCAGGGTTAAGTTTAGAAATAAAACACCAAGGTTATGCAACAAATAAAAGTAGCTCCTCGGGAGTCATTTGTTTGCATTCAAGAGTAGAATATACATTTAGTTCAGAGCAGGAAACTAAATTGAGCTGTGGTCCAAAATAGGTTTAAAAAGCATATCAAGACTGGTCATAGAATTGGTCACAGATTGCACAGTAAATTCTAAAAATGCCTGAGAACACTTAGTCGTTTTCTAACCAGGGGTCCCAAGGCCCCAATCCATTTTAAATGTTTGTGATCCCAATTACTTTCATCTGTTTACTGTAACCACTGCCCAAGGAGAGAATGAAATGCCCTAAGTTCATCTTCCCTTAAAGGAGACTCAAGCAGATCATTTTTAAGTTCCAAAAGACAGATTTGTTCTGGGAGTACAAGCTGTAAAGCAAAAAAGCCTAGCAACAAAAGAAAAGATTTTGAAAAGTTAGCAAAATCATAAGTTAAACCAAGGGAAAACTCCCTTTAGATTATCAAAGGCCAGGAGATCCAAACAGCTTTTATATTTTTTTTATAGTTGTTCTCTACTATTTCAGATCTAATAACAAATAACTGGGTTTATCATACCTTTGCCAAAGCACTCCTGACATCTTGACCCACAACAAGATTGTAAAAGGCTATGCTGTTTCAGAATTAATATCACTCTCGCTACCAACTCACATATCTGGCCTCTGTCACAAGCATTTATTATCACAGTAATTATTTGATGCTCCAACTCCCAGGGCTGTTGCTCAAAAGCTGGGCTCACCATGAGATTTTTACTGTAAAATGTTTTTCTATCAACTCTTCCATATATCTTTAAAGCCATAACACTGAGCTCTCCTTTGGTCTTGCAGGCAAAAATCTAGGGAAAAAAAAACAAAACATCACTTGCCTGAGTGTAGTAACTCTTAGTTCATTTCAAACAAAAGAGATACCACCTTTCCCTAGGCAACAACAACATACCTGCAATAAAAATAAAAGTGCATGTCAGCACATAGTGCTAATGGAGTGAGAACACTTGAAGTTACCCTTCTTCATGCTGGGGTGAGTCAGTTTCCACTCTCTCTTCTCTCTCCAGAATCACTCACCTTACTTCTTATGTTCAGATTATTTCATTGGGATCTCTCCACTTGTCCAGTGCATTTGTCAGCCACAAACAATGCCAAAAAACAGCAGCCAACTAGACAAGAAAACAGTTTAGTTACTTATCCAACTTTTAGCTATGCAGTAAAACTGCAGTAATACTCAAGTCTAGTCTTTACAATCTGACCTCAATAAGACATGGAGTATAATTCAAGTTTGCATAGCTAACAGTGCTTTTTACATTTAAACAGTGGTCATGGTGGGTATCATTAAGAAGCACTCTGAATAAAATAAGGGTATTAGACCCATAAACAATAAAAGACTTGGAATGAGTCTATGGAGCAGAGTAGCAGCTCAGCATGTCTTAACACGTTTGGACTCATAAAACAGTCAGCAGCTAAGTTAATAAATATCAAACCGGCAAGGTAAAGGCATTTAAATCTCCGAATGCCTTTAACCAGTTCAACAGCACTAAATGCCAGTCATACCCAACTCTGCAGCAGAAGCGGGGAGTTTTCCAGCAAACTCAGCACAACTTGACTCAAGGCTTGGAGCAAAAAGTAAACTGCAGGACCGCCCACTGTAAATGACATTTAAAAATAAACAAACTTAAAAAGTTTTAAAATCTGAGGGATACATGAAAACAATTAAAGGTTCAGCGTGGAATGGAGGGGAGCAGCAGCATGGCCATCTTGCTGCTCTGTCCGTCCCCAAAAGGGTGTTTCTCCTGATAGCTCTCCCTATCCTTCTCCTTCTGTGTCAACTTGTACCCTCTAAATGCTAACTTTTTTGCCCTTACTTTCTCCACTACTTCTTTAGAGAACCATTGCAGTCTCCTTTATTTTTGCCCATTGTTCTTTGACTCCCCCCAGTTTTCCTACCCTGCTAGGGTGTCCCTGAGGAATTCTTCCATTTTCTTAAAATCGTCCCTCCTGAAGTCCAGGACCTTAGTTTTAGTGTGGCTCGATACTGGCTCGGTTTCTATATTGAACCACACCGTATGATGATCACTGGTCCTCAGGTGGCTACCCACCATGGCATCAGCCACACTGTCCCTGTTTGTATCAGGTCCGGTATTGCCCCCCCCATGAGTGGGTTTCTTAACTAGTTGCCCAAGGAACGCTCCCTGCAGGGAGTCCAGGATGCTCCTACTTCTAACTGTTGTCACAGATGGGAGGCTCCAATCCACATCTGGCAGATTCAAGTCCCCCACCAGCAATACCTCCCCCTTGCTTGCCATCCTTTGGATTGCTTTTAACATGTTGCTATGGTAGGAGGGGACAACCAGTGGGGCACCCATTGGGGTTGGTAGGAGGGAGACTCAGGGGGGAGATTAGGAGATGCTACTTCACTGACAGGGTGGTGGAGCCCTGGAATGCTCTGTCTGCGGAAATGGTGGTGGTAACAACTGTGGAGGAGTTCAAGAGAGGCTGGGACAGGTATAGGGGGAGGGTGCATCTCAGGACTCCATCAAAGGATGAGGGTAGAGGACTGTGTGCGAGGGTGTGGGGAAACCGTAAAATGGTGCCTGGCAAGGGTGCTGATCCCCAAGCAGACTCAAAAGACCATAAGGCCTACTCTGCTGGCCTCCTAGTATGTTAGTATATATTATCCATTTCTCCCCACTGTGCTGGAGGTCTGTAGATCACTCCTGTGTAAATAGTGGACCCCTTCTGTGTCTCCAGGGTGACCCACAGTGCCTCTGCTCCTCCCTTCTCCCCCTGTATTTCCATAGCTTTTATGTCTTCTCACTCATAAAGAGCCACTCCTCCCCCTTTTTTCCATACCTTGTCCCTTCTGAATAGAGTATAATCTGGTATGGCTACATCCCAGTCCTGGTTTTCACTGCACCAGGACTTGGTAATTGTGACAATGTCCAGGTCCGCTTCCGCTGTAGTGGCCTCTAAGTCTGTAATCTTATTGCCCAGACTTCAAGCATTTGCACACATCAGTCTCCAGATTGTACTGCCATCCCCCCTTCCCCATTTGTCCTCCCTTATTTCCACCACAATTCTTCTTTCTAGCTCCCTTTCCTTCTGCCCCTTGGATGCTTATGTTAAATGGCTCCTTTTGGGATTTTTCTCATTCTGGATTCCCACTACTGACCTTGTAAGCTTGTGAGGGGTTTTGCATACTTTCGACTTCCACTTACAGGGGGGCAGTTTGTTTCTTCCTGCTTTCTCCTCTCCCCCCCCCCAGCTACTTTAAGTGCTTGCCGATGAAGCATTTAAACCATTCACTGAGGACTTTGGTCCCCCTCCCAGATGCATGCAGGCCAACTCCCCTGTATAGGCCTACAGTGAAGGCCAATGAAGCTGAACCTCTCCTCTCTGCACCACTCCTTCAACCATGTGTTGAAGCTCCTGGTGTGGAGAATCCTGTACTCTCCCCTTTCTTAGACTGGCAACACCTTGGAAAAGGCCACTGAGCATGCTACCTGCCTAATACCCCTCCTCCATTCCCTGAACTCCTCTTACACTACCCTAACCTCGTCCCTAGCCCAGTCATTTGTACCCATGTGGACAACAACATCTAGCTCTCCCTCCCATCCTGGTGCCCTAGTGATCCCCAGGATTCACTTTCTATCCCTCCAAGTCTTGGCTCCAGGTAGGTACCTAATCTCTCTCTCTCCCTCCCTTTCTGCCCCCATATCTACCTCCCTAACGAAGGAGTATCCCTCGAGGAGTTGCTCCCTCCTCCTCTGGGGTCCTCTGCCCTCCACCATGGAGTTTCCTCCATGGAGGACCCCCACATCCTCCTTGTTCACTGTTGTGGCTACCTCCATGGGGCAGTCCCACCCCACCACAGCAGCGTAGGAGTTATGTAGTAGTACCGTCTGGGATTCATGCTTCTGACCCACCACCCTCACCCTCCCTGAGCCCACTGTGGTCCAGCCGCACCTCCTCCTTCACAGCTTCTGAGGCAGTGGTGGCAGATCAGATAATCCCTGGATAAGGGAGGGAGTCCCCCAAATCCTAGCCAACTCAGCCTGGAGTCAAGAAACCTCCACCTTCAGCCCAGAGAGATGCATGCAAATAAGGCAGCACTGCAATCTCCAGAAAGTCTCTACTGCACTACAAAACTCCCAGCATACCTACTTTCTGTCCTGTCTGCTTTTGTTTACCTACTAAACCCTTTCTTACCCCTGTGCTAGATAGGATGTTTCATCTATTCCCAGAACTCTGCTTACTTTAAATCCTTTGGTACACCTACCATAGTTAGGGTTCTTGGCATAATCCCAACTTTTTGTCTATTTGTAAACTACTTTTTTTACTCCTACAGTAGGGTGTTTGGCCCACTCCCATTTTTTGCTTATGACTAAAACCCTTTTTACTCCTACTTTAGATAGGGCATTAGGTCTAATCCACACTTTTTCCAACCTTCAGATCCTCTTTTTACCCCTTACCCTAGACAGAGTATTTACACCAGGTCCCAAACTTTTTTAGTGACCTTTACACTCCTCCATCCCTGAGGTTTGCAAGCTACCTCAGTTGTTAGGCATGACTTCCTGGTTCCTTGCTTTTACCCTCTGCTTACCTCAGTCCTTTTTTGTTCCCTTGCCTCCCTTCCGGGATCAGAATCCCCGGCTGCCAGCTGTCTTGTTAGGCAGACTCTGGTGGGCAGACTGAGACATCCTTGTTAAGTTGGTCCTTCATGAACACAAAGGAATACGCTCAATGGTAGAACATAAATCAGCTAAAAGATGAATAAATAGGAATAAGTGTCTTTCAATCTTGAGGACTGCTGGGAACTTACATTGATGATATGCATGCTTTTCATGGATTTCACTATTGGGCATCCCTGAAACCCTGCTGCTGAGCATAAAGAGAAAGTGGGGGTTTCTAATGTTTCTATGTAATCTTACTTCTTTCAGTAACATTGAGTGTCCCCTTGTCCTTGCATCTTTGTACATCTTTAAAAAAAACAAATTACAAATACCTCAATAATGCAAAGCATCATGGGAAGTATATGCAAATGCCCACAAATTAATATGGACTGGCTCAACATTAAGCAAAATTGCATGGTGCCAGAAGGCCTCACAATACAATCAGCAAAGGCTGAGAACAGCAGATACAGACACGTGTTTCATCCTCATTTGGACTCCTCAGTGTGCCACATCTGTATCTCAGCCCAGGGAGAGGGAGCCAGCCTATAGAGGGTCTTATTTGTTTGGGTCATGGGCAGCCCTGTACATCTTTGCTGATTCTTCATTTAGTTGAAGCAGGAGGGAGGGACTCTAGCTGGTGAGTTTTTGACTGTGTTTGTAATTGTATTTGAGGTATTTTCTTAACTGCCATTTCTGTGTGTTTTCCATTTAGTTTGGGCAGGATTGAGGGATTCTAACTGACAAGTTTGTGAGTGGAGTGAGGTGCCACTGCCAGAGGACTCTTTGGCTGATTGTTTTGGACACAGCCTGTGATGGAGGGCAGACTGTAAAACATGGAAGGTTATGCTAACAAATGCCCGTAGCCTAGGAAATAAGGTTCCAGACCTGAAGGCCTTGTTGGCAGATGCAAACCTTGACATAGCAGCAACAACGGAGACATGGTACTCTGCTAATCATAGCTGAGAAGTCAATGTACCAGACTATACACTGTTCAGGAGGGACAGGGAGGGTAGAAAGGGTGGGGGAGTGGTCCTGTACATCAGAGATGGTATAAAGGCTATGGAAGTTCAGGGAAGACAGGGGGAGGCTGAGGTAATGTGGGTCACCCTGAAGCCAGGGAATGGAACAGCAATACTCACAGGGGTGATCTACAGACCTCCGGCACAGGGGGAGGAAGTAGACAGGGAACTAATGGAGAACATACACGACATGGCAGCTAAAGGGGAAATACTGCTACTGGGGGATTTTAATATGCTGACCGTAGATTGGGCCACCCAGATGGCTGTTTCAGCCAGAAGCAAAGCCATCCTTGAATCCCTGCAGGTGGCTACACTCAGGCAGTTGGTACATGAGCCAACCAGGGACAAGTCAGTTCTGGACCTGGTATGGTCCAATGGGAACAGAGTCAAAGAAATAGAGATAGAAGGGCAGCTGGGGTCCAGTGATCACCACATGGTGTGGTTCAGCATGGAGACATGGACTTAATTAAGCCACACAAGGGCAAGAGTATTTGATTTCAGGAGGGTGGATTTCACTGAAATGGGTAGATGTATAGTTGCAGTCCTGGGGAAGGCTGGGGAAGGAAGAGGTAATAGAGGGGGTGGAAGAACAATGGGAGAAACTGAAAGGAGCCATAGTGGATATAACAAACCAATGCATTAGGATACTGGCCAAAGGGAAAAGAAGAAGGAAACCACTATTGTTCTCCAAAGAGGTGAGGGACAAAGTCAGGGCTAAAAGCCTGAGTTTCAGGAAATACAAGAGGAGCCAAAGGGAGGAGGACAGGGAGGTGTACCTTAAATGTCTAGAGGAAGCAGGGAAGGATGTTAGGAGGGTGAAGGTGCAGACAGAAGAGGGTTTAGCACAGTCTGTAAACATAGGGGATAAGGCATTTTATAGGTACATCAGTGCAAGAAGAAAAACTGGGGGGGAGGGGATTGTGAGGCTCAAAGGGAAGAAGGGAGAGTGTAAGGAGGGGGATCTGGACAAGGCAGAAATACTGACCAAATATTTCTGCTCAGTATTTACTAAGGAGGGGGAGGGTCAAGGACCACAGTTAGGTTGCAGAGGCAATGGGGTATATGGAGAGGTGGACACTAGTCCATTCACAGTGGAGACAGTTCAGGAAGAACTCACAAAGCTGAAGGTGGATAAGACCATGGGGCCAGACGGCATCCACCTGAGGATATTAAAGGAGCTGAGAAGGGAACTAGCAGCGCCTCTGGTAGCCCTGTTCACAGAGTCACTTAACACAGCTGCTGTCATTCCAGATGACTGGAGGAGGGCACATGTAGTCCCACTGCACAAAAGCAGCAGTAGGGAGGAGGCAGGAAGCTACAGGCCAGTCGGCCTCATCTCAGTGGTGAGAAAGATCATGGAGACACTGCTGAAAGAAAGAATAGTGGCACATATGGAATCCAGCAGTGCTCAGGATCTGAGGCAACACAGATTCAGAGCAGGAAGGTCATGTCAAATTAATCTAATAGTTTTTTTGATTGGGTGACTAGGGAACTAAATCAGGGAGGGGCAGTATACGTTGCCTACCTAGATTTCAGCAAAGCCTTCGACACCATCCCACATAGAAGGCCTGATTAATTAGATGGGTAGTCTGGGCATGGGAGACAAGGTGGTGAACTGGGTTAGGAACTGGTTAACAGACAGGAGACAGAGGATGGTGGTAAATGGGGTACAATCTGGGGAGAGGGGGTGGTCAGTGGGGTACCACAGGGATCAGTACTAGGACCAGTCCTGTTCAATGTCTTCATTAGTGACATTGCAGATGGTGTGGAAGGAAAGGTCTGGCTGTTTGCAGATGATACCAAGATCTACAACAGGGTGGATACTCCAGAAAGGGTGCAGAAAATGAAGAGGGACCTGGAGAAGCTTGAAAGATGATCAGAGATGTGGCAACTGACGTTCAATTCAAAGAAGTGCAAAATAATGCACCTGGATATAGGGAACCCTGGGGAGAGCTACAGGATGGGAGGGGAGGAGCTGACTGTCACCAAAGAAGAAAAGGGCCTAGGGGTTATCATCTCTGATGACCTTAAGGTATCAAAACAGTGTACAAAGGTGGCAGGGTGGGCCAGTGACATGCTGGGGTGCATAGGCAGGGGTATCACTAGCAGAAGGTGGGAGGTGGTGATGCCATTGTATAAAACATTGGTAAGACCTCACCTGGAGTACTGTGTGCAGTTCTGGGGACCACACCTGCGCAAGGACATAGATAAGGTGAAGACTATCCAGACAAGGGCAACAAAGATGGCGCAGGGCCTGCACCACAAAACATGTGCAGAGAGCAACTAAAGGACCTCAGTATGTACTCACTGGAGGAGAAGAGACAGTGGGGGGACATGACTGAAACTTTAAAGTACCTCAACGGCATAAACAAGGTGCAGGTGGGGGACCTTTTCCAGTGTAGAAAAAGTACTAGAACAAGGGGGCACAATATGAAATTGGAAAGGGGTAGATTAAGAGGTAATGTGAGGAAGTTTTTCTAAACTGAAAGGGTAGTTGACACTTGGAATAGTCTGCCACCGGAGGTAGTGGAGGCAAGCACAGTGGAGGGGTTTACGCATACCTGGGACAGGCACAAGGAAAGCCTGACAGGAGAGGGAGGGAGTGATGAAAAGCCATTGATCACATAGGGTCAGTGGCCACATACAATGTATAGGGCCTACGGACAGATTGGATGGGCCTAGCAGTCCTTATCTGCTGACAATGTATATGTTTCTATGTTTCTATCTTAAAGAGTTGCACTTGGTCTGATGGTGTTATCCTATTTAAATACTTGAAAATTACAATCATGTCTACCCTGTGTATTCTTCATTCCATGAAAAACAGACTCAGTTCTACTAGTCAGTTGTCATAGCCCATGTTCTTCGAGTAATCAACTAAGTCGCCTTCCACTGTATCCTCACTATCATGTTAATATCCTCCCTCAAATTTAAGGACCAGAACTGCAGGCCAGGCCAGGCCAAGGATCTGCATAAGGGCATTGTAACACTCCTTGATCTACTTACTAGGTTTCTCTTTTTCTTTGCCTGAAAGCTGCTGCCTCACACTGCTGCTCTCACTTAAAGTTGCTGCTGAATCAGTACCCCAAGGGGTTTTATTGCTTGATTTCAGTAATCTTTATACCATACAGGTAGCAGTTTGAATTTGTGTGCTTCTTCCCCTAATGCATCACCCAACCATCCATTTCCCAAACCTGTGTCTGTCATTCTGCAGTTTATTTGTTAACCAGTTGTGATGTAACAACTCTTTCTATCTTGGGGTATTCAGCAGCTGTTGAAAATACCAACCTCCAGATCACTTGCAAAAGTACTGAAAAATGTAGGTTGCAGAACTGATTCTTTTGGAACCCCTCTGGTCATCTGATCTGTTTCCATGTTTTTTTTATTTATTTATTTATTTAATTATCTATTTACTTACTTATGTATGTATTTATTTATTTATGTATGTATGCATTTATGTATGTATTTATTTATGTATATATGTATTTATGTATGTATGTATGCATTTATGTATGTATATATGTATTTATATATGTATATATGTATTTATGTATGTATGAATGTATTTATTTATGTATGTATGTATTAATGTATGTATATATGTATTTATGTATGTATTTATTTATGTCTGTATATATGTATTTATGTATTTATGTGTGTATATATGTATTTATGTATGTATGTATTTATGTATGTATGTATTTGTTTATGTATGTATGTATTTATGTATGTATTTATGTATGTATGTATGCATTTATGTATGTATGTTTTTATGTGTGTATGTATTTATTTATGTATGTATATATGTATTTATGTATGTATATATGTATTTATTTATGTATGTATGTGTGTATGTATTTATTTATGTATGTATGTATTTATTTATGTATGGATTTATTTATTTATGTATGTATTTATGTATGTATGTATGGATTTATTTATGTATGGATTTATTTATTATTTATTTAAGTTTTTGATTGCTGGGTAAGTACACTGATCCAACGGACCATTTTCAGGCAAGACCTGGGCTCACAAAGTGGAACAATGAAATATACATACATACATAGATACATACATAGACAGTGTCGGCAGACAAGGACCTATGGCCCACCCAGTCTGCCCATTTGAGCTTGTAAGTTCAGTTTGTTTTCCTAGAAGTCTGTTGCACCTTACCCCTGACCTCCAGAATTCCTTTATGTCTATCCCATGCATTCTTAAATCCCGTGATTGTTAGATAGATTGATTGATAGAGGGAGGTATTCTCTGACACCAGCTTTGTTGCCATGGCCAGGGTTTGTGTTGATCTGTTATCTCCTCCTGGATAAGCTGAATGATGCAGATCTTTCTGGTTCAGTTAGCTAGATCAGATCACACCTTTCTGATTGCCTCCAGTAAGTGCAGGTTGGTGATGCCTTGTCCCCTCTTCCATTACAATCTGGGGTTCCCCAAGGTTCAGTACTGGGTCTCATCCTCTTATCAGTCTTGCTTAATTACCTCACTTCTGTCTGCATCAGCTTGCATATTCATACTTATGCAGATTACACTATACATTTTTACCTGAAATGCCTTGGAAACATCATGGCATGACTTTGAAACATCCTATGTTCTAGTCACACCAACTTTGTGTCAGTGCCAAGGCGACGGCATCCATGACCTTTGGCACAAGCCATAATCTTGCTAGGCTCCCCTCCACCTAGTCTTTTTTACTCTGGATGGCACTCACCTTAAGGTTGTTTCAATTTTAACTATCTAGGAGTGTGCCTGGACAGAAGACTCAACTTCTCCACCCATATCAATGCCATCCACAGAAATCTCTGCCAAAACTCAGTGCCCTCTACTGCAATAAGGATTGCTACCATTCCCAGTCTGCTGAGAAATAGTCACCAAGATGGTGCTTCCGGTGTTTGACTGTGCGGATGTGGTTTGTGGTGCCACCCCTTCCTCCTCTTGTGACCGGCTGGTGCATTTTGTAATGCTTTCTGTCACTGTGCTGTCAGTGCTCTGTCTTGTACTCATCACTGCTCCCTATGCTAATCTTTTGATACAGTACCTCCTATTGCCTCCTGCCACCTCATTCACTGTGCATCATTCATTTCTAAATAGTGGTTCCTGGCAATCCCTCCATACCTCTCCTCTCTCTGAACCCCTCGACCTCTTATGCACATCGCTCCAGGGACTCCTGCACTTTCTTCATCCCATACTCCAAATCTGCTGCTGGGCAGTCTGCTTTCTCCTCCTGCCTTCCCTCCATCTGGAACTTCCTCTCATCTTTGCCTGTGTCCTTCCTGTCTTTCTTTCAAACATCAGGTTAGACTTCTCCTTGGCCTATGTTGCATTGGCCCTGGCTATACAATATACAATAACATATACAGCGAAATATACATACAGGTGGAATCAATGTACAGGCAGAAAATAGTTGAATACATTATAGTTTACAAATGTGTCAGGGTAAAATCAACAGATACATTGTAATTTCAACAGTGTTGAGAGAAAAAGAGTACATTGCAAATTTACCCTGGGGGAAGAGGTAGGGAGAATACGAAACAACAGGGGAAAAAAATGTAAATAGCAAAAACAAATGAACATGGCATGTTGATTCAAAAAACAGTAGGAAAGACTGTTCAAGGAGCAGGGAACCAAGTGCTTTAGTGGTAGTACAGTTACAAAGGGGAAAAAATAAAAAGGAAGCGAGGGCAGGGTTATTGGGAAGAAGGGCATATCAGGTTGAAGAAAGGTTACACAGGCTGGCACAGGCATTTGGCCTCTCTCAGTAACCAGATTTTGAGTCGGAGTTTGAAAGTGCAGTGGATGTCAGCAGATCAGAGCAACACAGGGAGGCTGTTCCATAGGGAGGGAGCTGTAACTAATAGCGCTTTGCCATCCAAAGCAGTGGAAATTTTAGGTATCTCCAAATGGGGGGACCTAGGACACATGTAGGCACCTGGGAGATGTTCTGGTTTTAAGGAGGGACGATGCCATACAGGGATGCGTTGCTGCCTCATAGGGCGTTGTCAGCAATGCAGCCTAGTGCATAATCATGATTTCAGTATTTACAAATGAAGAGGGGGAGGTACATAAAGCAAACAGTAGTAACACTCTGGATACAGAAGTCGATACCAGCCCATTTACAGAAGAAAGGGTTCTGAAAGAACTCTTAAAACTGAAGGTGGACAAAGCAATGGGGCCTGATGGGATTCATCCCAGAATTCTAAAAGAGCTAAGGGTAGAACTAGTGACACCACTGACTACCCTTTTTAACAAATCATGGGAGGATGGGGTGGTACCCGAGGACTGGAGGAGGGCAGATGTGATTCCCCTTCACAAAAGTGGGAGCAAGGCAGAAGTAGGAAACTACAGACCTGTTAGTTTAACCTCAGTGATAGGGAAAATGATGGAATCACTTCTGATGGAAAGAATTGTCAAGTATCTAGAGGCCAGAGGGGCACAGGACCCTAGGCAGCATGGATTCACAGCGGGAAGGTCATGTCAGACAAATCTGAAGATTTCTTTGACTGGGTGACCAAAGTAGTAGATCAGGGAGGGGCTGTGGACATGGCCTACCTAGACTTTAGCAAGGCATTTGACACAGTCCCACACAAAAGATTAATATACAAGTTAGCCAGCCTGGGAGTGGGTCCCAAGATGACAGCCTGGGTAAAGAACTGGCTGGAGAATAGGACACACAGAGAGTAATAGTAAATGGAGTCCACTCAGAAGAAAGGAGGGTTACTAGTGAGGTACTGCAGGGTTCAGTATTAGGACCGGTCCTCTTCAATGTCTTTATAAGCGACATTGCGGAAGGACTGGAAGGAAAAGTATGTCTCTTTGCAGATGACACTAAGATCTGCAACAGAGTTGATGCACAGGGTGAAGTGGAAAGGATGAGAAGGGACTTGGCAAGGTTAGAGGAATGGTCAAATGTATGGCAGCTTAGATTCAATGCTAAGAAGTGCAAGGTAATGCTCCTGGAAACAAAACCCAGGGAAGAGTACACAATGGGGGTGAGATACTAACAATAACAAAATGGAAGGGACCTGGGGTGATCATATCAGATGACCTAAAGGTGGGCAAGTAATGTGAGAGGGCAGCAAGGAGGGCTGGGGGAATACTGGGATGCATAGGGAGGCATCACCAGTGGAAAACAGGAAGTTATTATCCCTCTGTACAGACAGCTGGTGAGACCCCATCTGAGTACTGTGTGCAGTTCTGGAGACCCAATCTCCATAAAGACATAGACAGGATGGAAGCTGTCCAGAGGAGGGCAACTAACATGGTGCAGGGTCTGCACGGAAGACATATGAAGAGAGACTTAAGGAGCTTAATATGTATAGCCTCGAGGAAAGGAGGAGAGGGGACATGATAGAAACTTTCAAGTACCTCAAGGGAATCAACAAAGTCCAAGAGGGTAGCATCTTTCAAAAAGAGTGCGCAAGAACAAGAGGGCACAATTTGAAGATAAGAGGCGGCTCAGAGGTAATTTAAGGAGTATTTTTCTGAGACAGGGTTGTGGATACATGGAGCAGCCTTCCAGAGGAGGTTGTGAAGTCAAAATCAGTGGTGGAATTCAAGCATGCATGGGACAGTCATAAGGCAATTCTGGGGGGTGGGGGTAAGAAGAAGTAGGCTGCTGTTTAACTAGGATCTGCAGCTTATCCAGTAGGTAGGGAAATGGGCAGACTGGGTGGGCCAAGCGGTCCTTATCTGCCATCAAATTCTATGTTTCTATGTTTCTATGATGGCCAGAGAGTGGAAGTCAGCCAAGAGCCTGGTACAGGTTACAGTGGTGGGTGGAATAGGGTGCCAGTAGTGCAAATTGACATATATTGTTATAGACAGAGGTTAGATGCGAGTAAAGGCAGAGAACATATGGGTTTGCATGGGGGAGCAGTAGTTTAGGATAGGAAGCAGGTTACCTTGGGCTATTGCTAGGTGAGCATCTCTGGTCAGGAACTGTTTCAGCCGATATGTGGCCTCAAGCTTTTGGTTAACCTGTCATACAACAGAGTTCACATGCTCCATGAAAGAGAGGGACAGATCAATGATTACGACCAGGTATTTGAATTGTGGGACATTTTCTAGTAAAGGTTCACCTGGCGTGAGCACTGAGAGGAAACAGACTTGGCTATGTTGGCCAGGTATGGTTTGGACCCAAGAAACATCACCTTTGTTTTTTTAACAATACCAGGAGCCTATATGACAGGAACCATTTGTAGGCCGAGCCATAGTTCTGCAACAGGGTAGCAGATATGTTAGTCAGTGACATATCACTGCAAAAGAGAACGAGATCATCAGCATATAGAAGTGCTTCACAGGTAAGGCAGTCAGTGAGGGGGGAATTAATAAACATACTAACACACTAAGAAGCCAACAGAGTAGGCCTAAAGGTCTATCAAGTCTGCTTGAGAATCAGCACCTGGTTAAGACACTGTCACTGCCTCCCCACCTCCCTCGTAAGTCCCGTCAACTCCATCCCTCATCATAATTTCACCCCCAGTGTTAGTCTTCCTCAGCTTCACCCTGCCCTTATACCTGCCCCAGCTCCTCTTGAATCCTTCTACTGTATCAACAGCCACCAGTTCCACAGGCAGTGCATTCCATGGGTCCACCACCCTCTCAGTAAAGTAGCACCTCCTACTCTCCCTCCTGAGCCTGCTGCCAACCAGCCTCATGGAATGCCCCCTTGTGGTCCCATTCTCCCTCAGCTGAAACACCTTATTTGAGCTGACCCTGTTTATTCCCTTTAGATATTTAAAGACCTCAATCATATCCCCCCTTCCCTCTTCTCCTCCAGGGAATACATGTTCAACTCATCGAGCCTCTCCTCATAGGATCTCTCCCCCAGGCCCTGTATCATACTGGTCACCCTCCTCTGGACCCATTCCCACAGTATAATATCCTTTTTTCAAGTACAGATGCAAAAACAAGGTGAGATCGAACCAGGCAGTTATATAGAGGTAGAAGTACCTCCCATCTCCTCAAGGCAATACACTCTAGCATTTTATTTGCTTTAGCTGCAACCCGCCTACACTGCTCAGAGTTATTCATTTTGACGTCCATGACCACCCCAAGATCCTTCCTCCTCAGAAGCCTGCAGTTTCTCCCCGCCAAAAAAGTATTCATGGTCAGGGTTTCCAGGCCCCAAGTGGAGAACACTGCACTTCCTGGCATTAAACCACAGTTTCCAAGTGCGTGCCCACCTCTCCAGAGTCTCCAGGTCCCCATGTAGGGCTCTTCTACTATCCTCCCAGTTAACCAGTGCCCCAGCTTCAAGTCATCAGCAAAGAGGCTCATCTCACTCCTGATACCTTCCCTGATGTCTGAGATGTATGTATTAAACAGGAGTGGGCCAACACGACCCTTGTGAGACCCCGCTAATGACCCTTCTAGGAGTTGATACCTCCTCCCCCGACCACCACCTCCTGAAACCTCCCAGTTAGCCAGTTCCCTATTCATCTACCCACCCCTTCCCCCACTCCATTCCCCCAAGTTTGTCCAGCAAACCTGAGTGCGGCACTGAGTAAAACACCTTGCTGAAGTCCAGAAAGAGAACATCCACCAGCCTTCCCTCGTCCAGCACCTCTGTCACCCAATCATAGAACTCCACAAGGTTAGTCTGACATGATCTGCCCTAAACAAAGCCATGTTGGTGATCATCCAGATGGCCCCACATCTCCAGGAACACCTCCAGCCTCTCTTTCAAGATAGCCTCCATCATCTTGCCCACCACCGACATCAGGCTGACAGGCCTGTAGTTACCTGGCTCATCCCATGACCCAGTCTTGTGGATAGGCATGACATGAGCCATCCTCCAATCTTGAGGCACCCAACACATCTGAAAGGAGGAGTTAAAAAGATCCACCAAAGGTGCAGCAAGATCATCTGCCATCTCCTTCAACACCCTGGGATGGAGGCCATCCAGACCAAGCACCTTATCCACTCTCAGGGACTTAAGGGCCTCTCTCACCCTGCCAACAGGAATTTCAACATAGAGCTCCCCCTTCCTCATTTCCAGCCCCCCCCCCATGTGGTGTTGGCCCTCCCTCATCTCTTGTGAAGGCTGAGGCAAAGTATTCATTCAATACCTCCGCCTGTTCCCTGGCCTCCTTGGCCCACCCACTCCCTGACCTCAGTCTACTAATCTGCCCCTTCACCTTCCTCCTCTCCCTGATATACTTAAAGAATCCTTTTTCTCCATTCCTGATCACCTGTGCCACCCTCTGCTCCATCCTCACCTTGGCCGATCTTACTGCCCTGGTTACCTTTTTGGATAACCTATCGTACTCCCCATCTGTGTCCCCTTGCATGCTTATATTTCTTATAAGCTGCTCTTTTCTCCCTGACTGCCTCCTGAACCTCCAGCTTTGCTTTCTGCCCTTACCAGTTTTACATCTGATCTTCGTGCAGGCCTTGGTGGCTTCCAAGAGCCCACCTGCTCTCTGTGTCCATGTCCTATCTGATCCCCTCTAAATGCTTCTGGAGAATCCCCACCATCCCCTCAAAGTCTGCTCCCCTGAAGTCAAGCAGTACTGTTTTGGTGCGCCCCCCGGTCCAAGGAAAACCAAACCATGGCGTGGTCTCTCCCTACCAGTGGGCCTCCTACAACCAGGTACCTGACGAGGTCACAATCCACCAGAAACACATCCAGGATGCAACCATCCCTCTTGGGGTCAGCAACCAGCTGAGATAGGAATGCATTCAGGAAGATGTCCAGCAAGCTCTGGTCCCTAGTCAATGATGATGCCATAGTTCCCCAGTCGACCCCTGGCATATTAAGGTACCTCAGCACCACAGTTGTACCCCCAACCTGACCACAGTGATCTCTTAGGTTTGCTACCAGGTACTCCTCGAGCTTCAGCCTGTGTGAAAGGCCTATAAACCACTCCCAGGTTGACCTTCCTTCCTCCAGGCACCTGCAAGGTAACCCATAATGCCTCTACATTACCCTCCACCTCCTCCACCCTGCATACATCAATGCCAGTTCTAATGATGAGTGCCACCCCACCTCCCTTCCCCACAGCCCTGTCTTTCTTGAACACAGTGTACCCACTCAGGTTCAGGTCCCAATCATGATGGAGTGTGGCACAAGTTACAGTGACTGCTGCCACATCCACATCCCCTTCAGTTAGCATCACCTGAAGCTCAAGCGTCTTATTTCCCATGCTCCTGGTATTTATAAGGACCACCCTCCAACCCTGCCCCTTGCCTTCACTCAGCCCCCCCAACCTGAAATCCCCCAGTTAACTGTAAGCTCCCGTTCCCTCTCACACTGTTATGTGCCCCAGTTAAGCACCCCTTCCCCCCTGCTGGGAGGAGAAGGCAAAGTCCTCCCTTGCTGTGCCAGCCTGCAGCAGCCTAAAACCCCAGCCTTCCCCCCTTCACAAGTTTAAACCCCACCTAGCCTCAATGAATTAGGCCAATTTTAGTTTCAAGACCTCCCTCCCCCCTAAACTTAAGTGCAGCCTATCCCTAGCATACAGCCCCTTGTCCTCCCAAGTTGCACCCCAGTCCCTCACCCAACCCATAACCCCTAGTCAAACACCACGCTCTGAGCCATTCATTAACCTCCATGATTTTCTGCTTGTTTCCCACACGGGCTCTAGGCATCTGGAGGACCTCTGAGAAGGAGACCATGCATCCCATAGCATGATACACTCTGGCCAGCTCCCGAAACCTTGTCTGTATCTCTTCCACATTATTTCCCTCTATGTCATTCATGCCTAGGTGCACTAAAATGTTTTGGGATCCTCCACAGTCCTACACCAAAACATAGACCAAGTGCTTGGCCTTGTGCACAAACAGGCCAGATATACTCTTGACCTTGACAGCACAGCCCTGCCCTTCACTCCTCCCCTCCCACTTAATGCCCCTGATTATGGAGTCCCCCAGCTGAAGCACTTTAACTTCCTCCTTACCCTTGGGCCTAATTCCCTCCTCTGACACACACATCCTCCTTCCCACTACCTCACCATTTTCTCTGACCGCCCCATTTATTTGATTGCCAATGGGTGCCTTTACCACCCTATTACAACTGTCTCCCCTGTCCAACTGTTCCTCTCCTAGCACCCTCCCCCCTGCCCCACCCCTTAGGTATGTTCCAACAGCACTCCCGTTAGTCTGCTCCCCATCCAAGCACTCACCCCTCACCTCTGAGTCCCACCACTCCCCCTCACTCCCCACATCACCCACCTGGGCTGTCCCAGAAGCACTCCCATCTACCCCTGCCCCAACAAGGCCCTCAATCCTCTTCCCCAGTGGATCCGGTGCCATCCCCAAGCCCCTTGCTCCCCCCACTTCCATCAGTAATAATCTCACCTCCCGCCCTGTTGACCTCCATCAAACCTCCCCACTTCAGTCACGCCAACACTCCCCTATGGTTATTGGACCCCCTTGTGCCTTACTAGTAGCACCTCTTGTCTTCACACTCCCCCAAACCACCCCTCACTCCTCCCCTCCTGCCCCCACCCATGTACTCTGCTTCCTCTTACTTCCACTCACTCTGGAGTCTGACTCCACTTCTTTCACTACCAAGGGATTGCCTCTAGCTCGAGGCCCCATTCCCACGCTCATCTGTCAACAGGGTCCGCCCCCCCCCAGCACCCAACCTGCCACCACAGGGCACCTGTGTATCAGACTTAGCCTGAACTCCTCATATCAACCCTCCAAACTGGGGCTCCCTTCCCGCAGCCCCCCAAAATACCCCTACCCCCTTACCAGTCTAGTCACCACCATTAGGGCTTGAATCGCCAGCCTCTGGATTCTCTCTAACCAGCCACTTCAGACCATGGTCCCACCCTGCCCCACCTCCCCCTTAATCACTTCAGCAGATCCCCATGTCCTGTGACTGTACCTTATAGGCCCCCTCACCCTCAACCCTCCCCATATCTGTGCCAGCTTCCCCTTAAGCCTGTATAATTCTGTCTCCAACTGCTGAAATTTAATACATAACGGGCAACCCCTCATTCTCCATAGTGTTGCCATAAAGACCGCTGCTCCACATCCACTACACCCCACTATCCTACCCATGTTCCCGTTTCCTTCCGATCTTCTTCCCCTCTTTGACCAGAAATCCGTGATAAGCACCACACCCAGAGGCACAGATCCACAGCTTAAAAAGAGATCACGATGCAACAGACCTACAATATAGAAATAGGTTGCAGATGTCCCCTGGTACCAACCCTTCAAGTTTGCAGGCACCTTCAAGCCTTTGGCGCTCCACCCCTTTGAACAGCTACAGCCCTGCCCAGCTGCCAAGCTAATACCAACCCCCAAGTTCACAGCATACCCTTGTAAGCAATCACAAACCAGAGCACATCCAGAAAGCAAGAGACCCCCACAGCCTTATGGAACACTTTCACAAACAGGAGTGGCCCTGCTTGTACCAATCCCTAATCCCACAGATTCCATATGAACCCCCTTTTTAGGGCCCGCTTCATATTACTTAAGTCAAGCAAATCACATTTAGCTGGTACCCCCTTTGAGTTCAGCCCAGATATGCAAGAAAGAAAAGAACAGCCCCTTTAGTCAATAACAGTGTACAGCGCTTCAGTGCAGAGTTTAGAAAAAGCCAGTCCCCTGATTCTTGTCCCTGCCTCCTTCCATGGGCATTTAATAGAGGTTGGGGCTGGGATGGGTGAGTGGGAGAAAAGCTCAGCCAAGAACTCCACTCCTTTCTGCTGCTGATGTGGCTCCTTATCGCTGCTGCTGCTGACTGCAGCACTCCTGGACTCCTCTGCACTGCTCCTCGAGCCACCGACTACGGTTCCCCAGAAAACTTTGGACGCCGATGTGGCAAGAGTAAGGTGGCTCCCCGATACCGCTGACTGTGGCTCCTGCGGCTCTTCTGCCACTCCCCACAACTGCAGTCCTTGTGCTCTGCAGCTGGCTATTTATGGGCCAGTCACAAGTATGCAAATGGTGCCACAAAGAGTCCTGGTTCTCCAATTGGCTGGGAGGGGGAGAGCCAGGACTGTTCCAGAAAGGAAAAATCTCAGCCGAGAACTCCACTCCTTTCTGCCACCGATGCAGCTCCCCGTCACTGCTGCCACCAACTGCGGCATTCCTGGACTCCTCTGCTAAGTGACATAGCTCCTCTGTGCCACTCCTCGAGCCACTGACTGTGGCTCCCAGAACACTTTGTCCACCAATGTGGCAAGAGTAAAGTAGCTCCCTGATGCTGCAACTGCAGCTCCTGTGGCTCTTCTACTGCCCCCCACAACAACAGTCCTTGCACTCTGCAGCTGGCTATTTATGGTCCGGCCACACTTTTGAAAATATCGCAGCAGAGATTGCTGGCTCTCTGATTGGCTGGGAGGGGAAGAGCCAGGACTGTTCCAGAAAGGAAAAACTCAACAGAGAACTCAACTCCTTTCTCTCACCAATGCAGCTCCCAATTGCTGCTGCCACTGACTGCAGCACTCCTGGACCCCTCTGTTAAGTGACTCATTTCCTCTGTGCCATTCCTCAAGCTGCCAACTATGGCTTCCCAGAACATTTAGGACGCCGATGCGACAAGAGTAAGGTGGCACCCTGATTTCACCAACTGCAGTTCCTACAGCTCTTCTGCTGTTCCCCACAACTGCAGTCCTTGTGCTCTGCATCTGGATCTTTATGGGCCAGTCACAAATTTGCAAATGGCATCCCAGAGATTCCTGGCTCTCTGATTGGCTGGGAGGGGGAGAGCCAGGACTGTTTCAGAAAGGAAAAACTCAGCCGAGAACTCCACTTCTTCCTGCTGCCGATGCAGCTCCCCATCACTACTGCCACAGACTGCAGCACTCCTGGCCCTCTCTGCTAATTGACACAGCTCCTCTGTGCCGCTCCTCAAGCCGCCAACTGTGGTTCCCCAGAACACTCCGGCCACTGATGCGGCAAGAGTAAGGTGGCTCCCTGATGCCACTGACTGCAGCTCCTGCTGCTCTTCTGCTACTCTCCACAACAGCAGTCTTGCACTCTGCAGCTGGCTATTTATGGGCCAGCCACAAGTTTGAAAATGGTGCTGCAGAGATTCCTGGCTCTCCAATTGGCTGAGAGGAGGAGAGGAAGGACTGTTCAAGAAGGGAAAACTCAGCCGAGAACTCCACTCCTTCCTGCCACAGATACGGCTCCCAGTCACTGCTGCCACCAACTGTGGCACTCCTGGACCCCTCTGTTAAGTGACACAGCTCCTCTGCACCATTCCTCAAGCCACCGACTGCAACTCCCAGAACACTTTGGCCACTGATGTGCCAAGTGTAAGGTGGCTTCCCGATGCTACCGACTCTGGCTCCTGCGGATCCTGTGCCACTCCCCACAACAGCAGTCCTTGTGCTCTGTGGCTGGCTATTTATGGGCCAGCCACAAGTTTGAAAATGGCACCACAAAGATGCCTGGCTCTCCAATTGGCTGGGAGAGGTAGAGCCAAGGCTGTTCCAGAAAGGAAAAACTCAGCCAAGAACTCCATTCCTTCCTGTCACCGATGTTGCACCCCATCGCTGCCACCACCAAATGAGGCACTCCTGGACTCCTCTGCTAAGTGACATAGCTTCCTGTGCTGCTCCTTGAGCCACCAACTGTGGCTCACCAGAACATTTCAGCCTCTGATGTGGCAAGAGTAAGGTGGCTACCTGATGCCACCATCTCTGGCTCCTGTGGCTCTTCTGCCGCTCTCCTCAAAAATAGAGAATAATAGTGGCTAGAGCCCTGTGGGATGCCCGTGGAGACAGGCATGTCAGGGGAGAAGGCAGCTTTCATATATATGGACTGGGATCAGCCAGATAGGTAGCTCCTAAACCACGGTAAGGTCCCCAAGGAGCAGCCAAGTTGCAGAAGAGTGTTGCGTGGGAGGGGGTGGTTGACCAGGTCAAAGGCCTTGTTCAGGTCCACAAACACAGCTCCTGTAGCTTTGCTCATGTCCATGTTTCTACAAACATAATTCATGAAAAAGTCATCCGGATGGTGAGGGGAGCAAAGTCCAGTAAGGAGCAGTGGCTGGCACAGGGGATACATGGAGGGGAAAAGGGGTTCTTCCGGTACATTGGGGAGCGGAGAAAAACTGAGGGCCATCTCAGCAGATTGAGATCAGAAGGAGGGTGGGTGGAAGAGGCGAGGGACCAGGCAGAGGTATTTAATGAGTACTTTGCCTCTGTGTTCACTAGGGAGGGGGATGGGATATCTACAAAGCAAGGCATTATGGGGATAGAAGCAGCAGTGAGTAGGATCAGGGGAGCAACAGAAATGGAGCAAGAGGGAGGGAGTGGTACCCCAGGGGTGTCACATCTGGATAAGGATAAAAAGGCCAGTAAGGTGGAGGGGACGGATGATGCTATCTCCACCAAAAGGGTGTGGTTAGCCCTCAAGGCCCTAAAGAAAGACAAATCTCCTGGGCCGGATGGGAATTGGTGGACATACTGGCTGCACCCCTGGTGAAGCTCTTCAACAGGTCACTTGAGACAGGGAGGGTACCTAGGAATTGGCCAGAGGCACATGTGGTGCCAATCCATAAAGGGGGGTTGAGGGAAGTACCAGGTAACTATAGACCCATCAGTTTGACCTCGGTGGTGGGAAAATTATTGGAGAGTATACTAAAGGAACGATTGGGGCTGTACTTGGAGGAGGTGGGAGGTCTGGATAGTCGGCAACATGGGTTTGTGTCAGGCAGATCATGTCAAACCAATCTTGTGGAGTTCAACGAATGGGTAACATCAGAACTGGACAGGGGAAGGCCTGTGGATGTATTATTCTTGGATTTCAGCAAGGTGTTTGACTCTGTCCCCGAATGGTCTGGTGGAGAAACTGATGGGGTTAGGTAGGTCCTTTGATGGTCAGATGGATTGAAAACTGGCTAGCTGGATGCACCCAGAGGTATTGGTCTGTGGGGAGCTCTCGAACCCTAGAGAGGTTGGTAGTGGGGTACCGCAGGGCTCGGTCCTGGGTCCAATCCTGTTTAATGCATACATATCGGACATCAGGGAGGGTATATGGTGTGAAATGAGTCTCTTCACTGATGACACCAAGACGGGAGCAGTAGTTGAGGGAGAAGAGGGGAGGTTGGCCCTGCAAGGGGACCTGGACACCCTGGAAAGCTGGGCTCACACATGGAAATTAAATTTCAAAATCACCAAGTGCAAGGTGTTGCATCTTGGATGGGGAAACCCTAAACACAGGTACACCCTGGGAGGGGAGGCGCTGGAGGCCTCAATAGGGGAAAAAGACCTAGGGGTCATGGTGGATGCATGTATGAATAACTCTGAGCAGGGCAAGAGAGTGGCTAACAAGGCAAACAGGATGTTGGGATGCATCGCAAGGGGGATCACCTCTAGGAGCAAGGAAGTGATTCTGCCGCTGTACAATGGACTGGTTAGACCACACGTTGAGTACTGTGTACAGTACTGGAGACCACGCTTGAAGAGAGACATACAGCTCCTGGAGAGGGTACAGAGGAGGGCAACTAAGATGATACGAGGGCTTGGAGACTTGACGTATGCGGACAGACTTGAGGAGCTCTGCCTGTTTTCATTGGAGGAGAGGAGAGACAGGGGGGACATGACTGAGGTCTTCAAGTACCTCAAGGGAATAAATAGGGTAAACATGGAGGGGATCTTTAGACTTAAGCAGGGAGGCATCACCAGAGGGCATGGTTTGAAGTTGGAAGGTGGAAGGGTGAGGGGGGAAAAGAGAAGGAGGTTTTTCACTGAGAGGGTGGTGGACCCTTGGAATGCACTGCCTGGCGAGCTGGTTCAGAGATCCACAGTGGAGGGCTTCAAGAGAGGGTGGGACAGACACAGAAAGTGGATGCATCAGATGATGGCCTGCCCCAGGGGGGTGGGGATGGATGATAGGGGTTTCTGGAACACAAGGGAGGGGAGGGCCTCGGCACCCAACTAGGGATCTGAGGTTCGAGCAGAATCGATAGACTGTAAGGCCTAGTCTGCTGGCAAATAGTATGTTAGTATGTTAGTATAAACTGGGCCAGAGCAAATGAGGTGCTGTGGAACTTCTGGAAGCCATGTTGCTGGCCACACAGCAGATTATGTTTCTCAATGTGATCAGACAGTTGACAATGGACTATCTTCTCAGGGAGCTTGCTCAGGAGGGGGGGAGCAGGGAGATTGGTCTATAATTATTGGATGAGAGGGGGTCTCCAGCTTTAAAAATGGGAACCACCATGGCATGCTTCCAAGAAACTGGCATGGTGGATGTTGTCAGTGCCAGATTAAAAATAAAGATGAGTGGTTTGGAGATGGCAGGGGAGATCAGCTTAAGCATCAAAGGGAAGAGGCCATCGCTGCCAGGGCTGCCACAATTGGGGAGACTTTTAAGGAGCTTAGCAGTGTCCTTGACTGAGATGATGCTAAAGTAGAAGGGAGAGGGGGCGCCAGTGGGGGAGGGGGTCTGATCAGTGTGATCAGAAGCAGGACCAGCAGAAGGCTGTGGGGAAAACTTGCTTAGGCGAGCTTTGAGATCTGTAAACTTTAAGTTGAATGCTTTGGCAACTTTTACAGGTTTAGTTAGGGTGCCAGTGGGTGAACTAAGATGAATTTTAGAGTTATGTGTACATGGGTTGAGTAGGGAACCAATAGCGCTCCAGAAGTGGTGTGGGATCCCAAGGCTATCCCTCTGCTGATTACAGAGAAAATTGAGCTTCTGGACCCTGGAAGTTTGTTTGCACTGGTTTCTTAAGCACCTGAATTTATTCCAGAAGGTAGCGGAGAGGGCATTTTTGCAGGCAGCCGATGATTTGCCCGTCAACTTCATCAAGACTAAGAGTTCCTGGGAGACCCAGTGGGTGCAGCCTCTTGTACTCTCTGGGTGGTGAGAGGGAAATGACAGTCTTGTATCTGAAGGAGGGCACTGGTGAAAAGCACACAGCCTCAGATACAACTGTGAGGGTGTATAGAGCTGCCCAGTCAGTTTACTGCCATTACATTTTCAAGGAGGGAAGAGGTATCAGGACAAGTAAGATTTCGGAAGGAGATTGATTTTGGGAGGGGCATTTGGATTTGGTGGCCCAGGTGATTTACATAGAGGAGTGATCACTGATTGAGTCGGACAGGATTCCTGATTGGATCACCTTGTCCGCTCTGTTTGTGATCACCCAGTCTAGGAGAGAATGGTTTCAGGTCTGAGTGCTGTGCTTGGTGGGGACAAAGATTTATTTTTTATTTATTTATTGAAATGTTTCACCAGGAAGGCACACTGAGTGACAAGTCACTCATCTCCTGGTGCAACCTGGGGGGAAGGGGTACAATAAGAATGAGGCACTGAACATTTAAGTTGTAAGATCAACAGATAGCGCTGAAGCATGATCACAACGTACATCGTCATTTGTAGCCTGGTAAAAGCTAAACCCAAAACAGAGCCTGTATTTTGGATTTTGAACTACCAGCACTTGTTTTTATAAGGCTTGTATTATTAAATCTTTACCAGGAAGGCATTCAGATATTCTTGGAGTCATGTTTGGGTCGGCGTTGGCCCGACTGTTGGTTGATTGTTTGATAATTGCAGTTCTCAGCGTATGAATTTCCTGTATACGAAGCAGCAGCTTCTACTACTTGAGTTCTGTCTCTAAGCTTCTTAAATCTGGGTCCCTACTAAGACAACGCAATGAGGATCTATCCCAAGATTTTAACTAAAGTGTTTGCACATCATCAGGGGGACCCACCGGAAAGCTGTGGACTGATCAGGACTTGGTTTTATTATGAATATTCATCAAGGAAAGGATTCGATGTGGATCATCTCCTGGTAATGTCCAGTATTATAAAAGCAAGTCACGTGATTCAATGACTGCCAAATAAGGAGAACTATTTGACTGAAGTTCTGGTTTACCTTGCCTGCTTGGTTATTTATATTTTCTCAAGACAAGAGCTACAAAGGACATTTTACTGGACATTGCTACTGCTGTTTAGCAGTGCTCCTGGACTCGTTTTGATCTGTTAACATTAAGGAGGGTCACATTATTGACTGGTAAACAAGTGACCTCAAATTTATTTATTTGTGATTGCATTTGTTTAAAAAGTAAATTATAGGATGGTATATACACGTAGTGGTAAGAACATAGTGTCAATGTCTGATTCAAAAATGAAGGATAAAAAGGCCAAAAGGAATAAGAATAATGAAATACAGGAAGAGGGAGATTTAACATTTTCAAAGGACCAAATGGTCAATGTAATGCAGAGAACAGCATCTTTACATAGTTTAGGGGAAAGTGATTTAAATATGACTGGCAGTATAAAGAGAGGAAAGTTTAACCAGATGAAAATAACAGACTTTTTGAAACTACCACAAGTGAGTTCTACCACCATACCAATTTCCCTTTCTTCCCTTCATGTAGAAATTCAACCAAAAATTTTCAGAGAAGATTTGTCTCATTTAAGGTTTTCGTTGTCCTCTAATCTAGCACTTCAAACAACAAAATTAAGTTTTTCTGATCCAGAAGATATTGAGGAGAGGGAAGCAGGTAGTGTTATGTTCACCTCAGAAATATCTGTGGGGTCTTCGGACAACACAAAATATTCTGATATAGCTACTATTTCTATGTTGTCATCAGTAGAAATAGAGGACGACCCTTTGAATAAGGAGTTTCAGTCTCGGTCAACTCCTGGCAGAGACAATTTAAGCCTGGTTATAAAAGATCTAAACCAGACAATAAAAGGCCTACAGGACCTGGTAGCCAAGAAGAATATTGACAAAGAGGTATGCCCAGTAAACTTCTCACTCCAATCTACACCTATTTCTGGAGTACCATGCTTGTTTTTTTCTCCGGAAACCTTGAGTAATATTGCCCCTTTTATAAATGAGCAAGACAACCAGTAAAAGATAAAAAACAAAAATAATTCAGTCTATAGAACCTCAAGAGATAGCAAAAGATTTTGCTTCTTCCTCCTCCTCACTTTCTAGCCAACTTTTAGAAACTATTAAAGACCCATATCATGCCAATATCATACTTTTGGAAAATTTATGGGTTCTAAAAGAGGAATTAGCAAGCCTCAGAAATGAAGTTTTTTATAATAAAACATTGTTGGGGCAAATACAAAATGAATTCCACAAGAATAAATCTGAAGTAAACCAAGCTCCAAATGTTAATCAGAAAGAGGAAGTCCGAAGAGAAAACAAAGCTTTGCAGGTAAACCTCACCCTCCCCATTTACAAGAAATGCAGGCTCTATATGTCAGCATATAGAACCAGATAGCCAGATATTGAACAAACCAGAACCTAAGCAAGTGTCTAAGCAGAGGCATCAGAAAAAGAAAAAATCTCTTGATAAGGATTCTCAAGGACAAAATCAAAGAAAATCTAAAAGAAAAACTCAGACTAGGGCGAATAATAGTGACCCTATTATAAATGAATCTGTCAGAAAAGAAGAAGAAACAAATTTAAGTAATAAAGAAGATTTGATGGAAGATGAGAGTGTATTACTAGGAAGGGATGAAATAACAGAGCAAGAAATGTTGTACAGTTATACTGACAAATTTATAATTCCATATGTAAATCTGACTAATGGTGGGCAGTCTAGGGTCCGTATGAGCCCTATGGAATCTGATCCTGGGAGTAAAGAGGGAGCCCACCCTAACAAAACAACCGAATATTTAATTGAAGCTTATGGTATCAGGGAAATACCCCAAGAAACACCTGATAAGCTACTAGATTGGATAACCAGATTGTTTCATTTGCCTTATCCAGTAGAAGGTTTTACAGTTTCCAGAGTCTCAAGCCCTGATTTTCATCATTGCATTCTGATCTACTGTAATAGTCTAAAACTGGCTGAAACACTCTGGTTAAGAGAGAAAGATCTGAAAGTGAAGGATATACATATCCTTCCTCCCTATGAGGTACCACTGATAGATAAACACTCATCCCAGGTTTCCACTGAAATTGATCTCCCCCCATCTAAAGCTAAACAAACATTAGAGGCAATATCAGAGTATGAAAATTCAAGACAACAAATCTGGGAATCTCGAACACTTACCATATTTGGCTTGAAGTTGATAGTCAAAGGACCAGTGGGTAAAATCAGAAGTGAACTGGCTACCTTTTTCAGCCAAATTTTGGATTTTCTAATGCATAGAAATAATATAGAATGGCTTAAAATATAAAATTCAGATTTTAATACTCCACAAATGGCTATTACCTTTGCTAATCCCAGATTTGTGAAAGCAATCCAAGAAAAATCATCTATATTGGATATGATGGGCCTCTATGTGATCCACCTCAGTATTTTGAATGAAACACATAGAGGGTAATTCCAACAATTTGCGATTGAGACTAGGAACAGCTTTGCCCAGTTGCAGGACCTTTCGCAATACTGACAAATACCATAATTGCTTTCTTGGAATATAGAGGGATTGACATTTAAACTTGCTGATCTGGAGTGCAGGGCATTTTTGGAAACCTATGATATACTATGTCTACAGGAGACATGGTGTGACCAGCATATAACCCCACTTATTCAAGGGTTCGCAGACTATTTTAATCCAGCCAGCCGTCCGACTAACTACGGATGACATAAGGCAGGATTAACAATATATGTTAAAATAGCTCTTAACATTAAAATAACTCAGATACTGTGTAAACTAAATAAAATTCTTCCCATCTAATGGAGGGAATGAATGGTAATATCCTTTTATTTAATGTCTACGTCCCTCCATATTCCAAAAAGAACTCCAAGACCAATAACTGGGGTGACCTAGTGGAGTTCTTGGAAGAACTCACCAATAGGTATATTATTTATCCATCATTGGTTATTGGTGACTTTAATGTAAGAATGGCTCCTAAGCTAACAGACATACGTGAATATCCATTATTGCCTGCCATTCAGGCAGCCTCAAACAGCAATTTGAGATTAAAATGACATTTAAAGGATAGGAAAATGAACAAACGAAGGGAGCTTATACAGGTTATAACTGATATGAATTACTGTCTTATAAATGGGAGAGTGGAGGGAGACCAAGAAGGTGCTTATACCTACTCAGGTCCCTTGGGGTCATACGAACATATGAACATACGAAATTTGCCAGCAGATAAAGGCCCAGAGGTCTATCAAGTCTGCTCGAATGTGCAGCTAGCACCCCTTATTCTGCAGCTGCCCCTCCCTTCCACCCTTCCCCTTCATTAACCCTCCCCTTGTCCTGTCCCATCCTCATTTGAAGCAGTCCACTGTTCTACTGCATACCACTTCAACAGGTAACAGAATTCCACCCAGCCACCACCCTCTCTGTAAAAGTGTCTCCTCATCTCCCTCCTGAACCTTCCTCGCCTCCAGTCTCATATCATGGCCCCTGGTGGCCCTCCCTTCCTTACTTTGAACAGCCCCTCTGTACCCGTCTTGTTTATTCCTTTCATGTATTTAAAGGTTTCAATCATGTCACCCCGTCTCTCCTCTCCTCCAGTGAGTACATGTTCAACTCCTTCAACCTCCTCTCGTATGATAAGTCCCCCAGCCCCTTGATCATCTTTGTAGCTCTGCGCTGCACCCCCTCCAGTAACTTAATGTCCCTCTTCGGATATGGATGCCAGTACTGCATGCAGTACTCCAGGTGTGGTCTAACTAATGACCTATACAGTGGCAGAATCACCTCCTCCCTCCTCGGGGATTTACCCCTTGCAATACAACCCAGCATTTTGTTGGCCTTTGCAGCTGCCTTCCTACATTGTGCCAAGTTCTTCATTGACCCTGTAATGAGCACACCCAGATCCTTCTCCTCTTCTGTCTGGGCTAGCTGCACTCCCCCTAGCTGGTAACTCCTCCTTGGGTTCTTCTTCATCCCAAAATGCAGCACTGTGCACTTTTTGGCATTAAAGCCCAGTTGCCAGGTGTCTGACAAGGTTTCAAGCTTTGCCAGATCATCCTGCAACCCCTGCCATCCCCCTAGGTCATCCACCACCGCGCCTACCTTGGTATCATCAGCAAACAGACTGAGCTTGCTCTTGATGTCCCGTGATATGTCTGCAATGAATATCCCAAACAACACTGGTCCCAACACAGAGCCCTGTGGAACACCACTCATCACTGCCCTTGGGTGTGAGAGCTCCCCACCCACCACCACCCTCTGTTGCCTTCCCTGCAGCCAGTTTCCTACCCATCTCACCAGCTTTGCACCCGCCCCTGTGCCTACTAACTTCCTTCCCAGCCTTCCATGTGGCACTAAGTCGACTGCATTACTGAAGTCCAGATACAGGACATCCACTGCATGGCCCCTGTCCAGTTGCCTAGTTACCCAGTCAAACAACTCAACCAGGTTGGTTTGGCAGGATCTGCCATGTATGAAGCCATGCTGTCTGCTGTCCTGTAGTCCTTTGGCCTCTAGGAGGGCCACCAGCCTCTCCTTCAGGATAGTCTCCATTAGCTTACCCACGATGGATGTGAGGCTCACTGGTCTATAGTTTCGCGGTTCATCCTTGGGGCCACTCTTGTGGAGGGGCACCACATGAGCCATCCTCCAGTCCTGAGGTACACACCCTGAATGTAGTGAGGCATTAAATAGGTCTGTCAAAGGTCCTGCAAGGACCTCTGCCAGCTCCTTCAGTACCCTGGGGTGGATGCCATCTGGGCCTGGCGCCTTGTCCACCCTCAGTGCCTTCAAACCCTCTCGAACTCTGCTCTCCATGATTTCCCCATCTGTCACCACTTCCCACCCCTGCTTCTGCCATTTCTCCCACCTTGGGTGTCACCCCCTCTTCTCTTTAGTAAATACTGAGCAGAAGTACTCATTTAGTGCTTCCGCCTTATCGCACCCTGCTTCCACCCAACCCCCCTCCTTCCTAATCCTTACTATGTGGTCCTTACAGCTCTTTTTCTCCCTGATATACTTAAAGAAGTCCTTCTCCCCCTTCTTAATGCCTTGTGCCAGCCTGAGTTCCGTAGATGCTTTGGCTCCCCTTCATGCCCTTGTCACCTCCTTCGATTCTGTCAAGTACTCCTCCCTGTCCTCCCCCCTCCCTGTTTTCTTGTACTTCCTAAAGGCAGCTCTTTTCCTCCTTACCTTTTCTATGACCATCTTGCTCAACTAGATCAGTTTCTTAGCCCTAGCCTTCTTGCTCTGGGCTTTGCAGCAGGTTTTGGTTGCCTCCACTATCCCCAGCCTTATGAGCTCCCACCTCTGGTTAGTGTCCATATTAGATTGAATTCTGGCCAGGTACCCTTTTACCACTTCCCCCATCCTCCCAAAGTCATCCCTCCTGAAGTCCAGCACTATTGTGCCAGATTCCACTCATTCCTTGCCTATATCCAATGTGAGCCATACTGAGTGGTGGTCACTCCCTGACAGCGGTTCCTCCACTGTAAGTTCTCTCACAAAGTCCCCATTTGCCAGCACAAGGTCAAGGGTATTCCCTAACCTGGTTGGTTCACTGACCATTTGTAGCAGGAAGCTGTCCTGGAAGGCATCCAGCAGTACCTGCTCCCTTCTGTTCCTGGTTGTTGGGGTGCTCCAGTCCACTCTTGGCATGTTGAAGTCCCCCACAATCACCACACTACCTTTCTTGCAGGTCCTCCTGATCTGTCCCGCTAGTTCCCTAACTCCTCTGTCTGAGATGGTGGCCTGTACACCACTCCCATTCTAGGAATCCTATTCTTGGAATCCTGGATTTGCATCCAAAGTGACTCCGTACTACCCTCCTCCCCTTCCTCCCTTACACACTTCAGTCCTTCCTTCACATATAGTGCCAGCTCCCCCTCCTTTCCCAATCACCCTGTCCCTACGAGATAACCTGTACCCTGGTACAGACAGGTCCCAGTCATTGTATTGGGTGGCCCATGTTTCTGTGATGGCTGGAATGTCCACCTCTCCCTCTGCCATGAGAACCTGTAACTCTGCAGTTTTCCTCCCAAGGCTCCTAGCATTAAGGGTAACCACCTTCCACCCCCCCATCCTGCCCTCCTTTCCTAGCATCACCAACAGTACTTGCCACTTGTCCTTTGTCACTGTTATGGGGGTTAAGCTCATATGGTCTCCCAACCTGAGGTCTCTGCATATCTCTTCCCCAACTGCCACCCCCCACTCCTAGTTTAAATTCCCAACTTCCTCTATGTATTCCTCCAGCCTCTGTTTCAACACTTTCTTTCCTTCCTCACTCAAGTGTAGTCTGTCCTTGGCATCTACCATAGATCTTCTTTGGGCAAACTTAATAGCACTAGAGAAAATAACAAAACTCAAAATTATTGGACGTTCAGAGCCCACTCATTTTTCATTATCCATTGATTATGATATGGTAACAAGGCCAAACAATTCTAGAATAGATGCTATATTGGCAGAAGGATATGAAATCAAGAATGTTTGCAGAATCATATGGTCCCCGAGACTAAGTACTACAGTGGCAGCAGTACTAGAATCTGACAGTCTTGTCAATTTGAAATCTAATATAATAACTCTAGATAATCACTTTGACCAAAATGTATTGCTGTCTACAATATTTAGCCATATGAAACCTTCACTATATCAAGCAAAAAGGCTGTCTTGCCAAAAATCCTGGTTTAATGGAGTTTGTAAAAATGCAAAAAGACAATTAAACAAATTTTGTTTCCAAAGCTAGACAGAATCCAAACAATGGCAATGTTAGGCAATTAAATCAAGCCAGGAAGAAGTATAAAGAAATATTACAAAAGGAAAAGAGTAACTTTCAGATAGATAACTGGGAAAATTGAGACAATCATATACAAACAAGATAGCAGAGAATTCTGTTCTTTAGTGGGTCAAGGGTATCAACACACAACATTTGGTCTAGAGGCACATGTAACATCTGACTCTTGGACAGCTTACTTTTAATCCTTGTTTTTCTCATCAAATGAGATGTCAAATATGAAGATTGAGTTGTCCCAGCTCTATCCAAGGTCAATCTATATATCCAAGAGGGAAATACATAATGCAGTGTTACATCTAAAAAATAACAAGGCTCCTGGTCCTGACCATATAGTGGCAGAGATCTATAAAAATTATGTTGATTGGTGGATACCACTACTACATGTTTTTTTCAATAAAGTTTTGCAGGGTTCTGAAGTACCACCCAGTTGGAAGGGCAGTATAATATGCCCAATATACAAATAGAAGGGAAGTTCAACTGACCCCACAATGTACAGACCCATTAGCCTGATTGATACACTGCAAAAGATTTTTTGCCACATCATATTAAACAGATTACAGACTTGGGTTGAGGAATCAGGCTTTATGAGTGAATACCAAAATGGTTTTAGAACCAATAGATCTATGATCCAACACTGCTATGTTTTGTCACACCTTATTTGGAAATACATAAAAATGAAGAAGTCACGGTTGTCTTGTTGTTTTGTAGACCTGAAGTCAGCCTTTAACCTGATTAGCCGCACCTTGCTATGGGAAAAATTACATAAATATAATATAGATCCTATTCTTCTAGTTATACTGACTAGGCTCCGCAATGACACTTGGCAAAAGGTAAAAATTAATCAAAATGGAAACTTTACTTCCGATATTAAAACCAGTCTTGGAGTTAGACAGGGTTGCCTCCTGGCTCCTCTGTTGTTTAACATATACATCAATACTATAATAGAGCAGATGGAGCATCCTGACTTCCACTCTCCAGCAATTAGGAATCAAAAAGTTACTTTGTTAGCTTTTTCAGATGATCTGATACTCCTTTCAACGTCTTTATTGGGCCTACAGCGGAAGATGACATTATTTTGTGCTCTGTGTAAAGAAAATAGACTAGTAATTAATACCACTAAAACTCAGATGATGATTTTTGGAAATACATTAAGGAGAACACCTACACTCTTTATTAATAAAACGAAAATTGAAACAGTTAAAACATAACCATACCTAGGTGTGAATTTTTCTCAATCTACTAGATGGAATATCCACCAAGATATTGTAAAGCACAAGGCAATTACAGTTTTTAATGCCTTTAAAAGATTCTCAGCTAAACTAGGAAATGGACCTGTGTAGGGAATCCTGAGGGTCGTAAAGGTTAAAGTATGCTCAAGTTTGCTATATGCTTCAGAAATATGGGCTCTAGAACCCCCCCAAGCAACTTGAAACTCAATTATACAAGCTACTAAGATATATTCTCAAAGTACCCCAATCGGTTTCTGCACCAATTGCAAGAGCTGAGTTGGGCCAGCTCCCTATTGAAGCATACATAGTGGAAAGGAGGATCATATTCTTACTTAAATTGTTTTTGTGTCCTGAACATAGATTACCGAGAATATGCCTAGAGGAGGAGATTGATTATCTATCCAGAGGCTACAAACCTCAAAACATCGATTGTATATCAACTTGGTTATACCCGTTGGGGTTGGGACACCTGTTGTATCAAATTTATATCTTACCATTTAGTGAAATAAAATTTCAGGTAAAGGAAAGAGTCAGGAACACTTTTGTAAATAAGGATCTGGAACAGATCCAGTGTTATAAGAATTTCAGGTGGTACAAACAAATGAATTTGAATTATAACACAGAGCCTTATTTGTTAATATTGTCTTGTCCCGATCTAAGAAAAATTATAACTAGATTTAGAATGGAGTTATATTATTCACACTACATACACTATGCCCAGAAAAGAAAGGGAGTGGAAAGTGACAAGTTTAAGTACAATCTAAATATGGTAGACGACTTAAAGTACGTCACTTTATTCTGCCCTTTATACCAGAAACATAGACTGTTCTGGTTGGGCTCTATTTTAAGGGACCTTGGACTCCCTACTAACCAAATACTTATGAATTTGTATCTATATAAGGATGTAAAAGTGTTGACAATGCTTGCCCGTTTCTTAAAATCGACAAAACTTTAAAGTGGTGTTAAATTATACTTTGCATGTGGTTTCTTACTACACATTCATTTATTAATTGTAGCAATAATTTGCATGTTCTAGATATCTATTTTAATGTTTTAATGTGATTTTTTGTAATGACTTTAAGTCGAACAAATAAAAGATACTAACTAACTACAAGATCAACATTAACATACAGTTGTAAGGCAGGTGTTACAAACAGTGTTACAACTGTGTTGCGCATAATAGGTAGAATGAATGGACAATAATAAGTGCTGGGTTTATAAAAGCAGTGCTGTGAAGGAAAGGAAAGGGAGGGGGTGAGGTAGGGAGGGGAAGAGTCATGTCCCTGGAGACCCTTCAGGATGTGAGGAACCCTGCAAGGGGATGGGGGGACCAGAGAGAAGAGGATAAGGCAGTGTCCCAGAGGCCCCTTCAGGATGTGGGAAACCCTGCAAGAAGGCTGTGGGGCTAGGTAGAAAGGGTAATAAGGCTGTAGGGATTTAAAGAGGGAGGAGAGAGAGATGGAGGAGGAGGTGTGACTTAATGCTAGAAGGGGGAATAATGACCTAACCCGAGAAGACCCTTCAGAATGTGGGGTACCCTGCAAGAGGGTTGGGGAAGGTTAGTAGATAGGGATCAAGAGAGTGCTAGGAGAGGGAGGGAAGTGAGAATTTAACCCTTGAGGGGAAGAGAATTTGCACCTTTGGAGGGGATGGGGCCTAATCTATAGTCCATCAGGATGTTTTGGACCCTGCTAGTAGTCATGGAAAGCCAAGACAGTGGTTAGATAGAAGAGGGAAGATATGCTTAGGCTCAAGTTGGACACCTTCAGGATGATGAGAACCCCGCAAGGGGGACTGCGAAGATTAGGGAGAAAGGTAGATGGGGGAGGGGAAGGACAGAAGACAAGCCTAGGCCTGGTAGGACCCCTTCAGGATGCTGAGAACCCTGCAAGAGGACTGCGAAGGCTAGGGAGAAAAGGTAGAATGGGGGGGAAGGAGAGGAGACAAGCCTAGACATAGTAGGACCCCTTCAGGATGCTGAGAACCCTGCAAGAGGACTGCAAGTCTAGGGAGAAAGGAGGAATGCTGGGAGAAGGGAGTAGATGAGAGATACAAGCCCCTTGGGGTTTTGGAGAGGGACCCATGGAGAGCATTCAGGGTACCTTACATTCTGTGACAGATCAAGGAAGGCCAGTAAGAGAAAGCAATTTGGGGGAAGGAGAGGAGAGCTATAAATTTCAGGGGTGGGGGTGCACAGGGTAAAATGAAGGTACCGGTAGAGGTGTAGGGTTCATCCAGGGCTTAGAGGAAGGAATTAAGGAGGGACATGGCAGGAACCGTTAGGTGCAAGGTAATTATTGAGGGCAGAGCTGATGGAGTAGGCAGAGGATGGGTGCTGGATTTGAGGAGGGAAGGAATTCCAAATTTTGGGGAGACGGTGAGAGTAACCAGACTGGCCAATTTGGGTAGATCTGCAGGGGACTACCAGGGTGTAGGAGTTGGCTGATCTAAGGGAATGGGAGAATGGGGGTGTGTTATAAAGGAGGAGGTGAGGCAGGAAGGGAGCTCACCCAACCAGTGCTTGGAGGTGAATTTAGCACAGTGGGAGAGTTGCCTATCTGTAAGAAAGGTGAAAGATAGAGCACGATAAAGATCACAGTGGTGTGTTCGAGAAGGGGCAGCCAGAGCAAAGTGGCAGAAGGAATTAAAGAAGGTGTCCAGTCTGTCCAGGGAGGACTTGGGGGCAACACCACAGACTACATCACAGTAGTCAAAAATGGGCAGTATGATCTTCTGAACAAGTTCACGCCTAGCCATAGGAGGGATGCAACTATGGTTCCTGAACAGGGCACCAAGCTTGGGGCGCAGTTTTTTCTGGATGGCATCAATATGTCCAGAGAAGTTTAGGTGTTTGTCCAACCAAACACCAAAGTACCTGAAGGATGATATGTCCTCAATAAAGTCCCATCAAGGGTGTGGAAAGTGGGTAGAGATGGAAGCCTAGAGAGTTTCTGCCTTGTGCCAAAGGTCATGGAGACAATCTTCTGGTCCAGATAACCTGGACAAGATTGTGCTGTTTTAGCAGGTTAGAGTAGTCAGTACCAAGGGAACTCAACCAATGAAGGTTAAAGTCCCCATTGAGGATTGTGTCCCAGGAAGGGGAGAGGTTGCTTAGGCCAGCCAGGTGGTTGACAAGACCATGAATTCCCCCTGTTGGAGGGTTGTAGAAGCAACCCACATAAATGTTTTTCACAAAGCCCAGTGTCAATTCTGCTATGAGCCATCCACCGGGGGATGTAGGGTCAGAGTAGTGAACAGAGAGACAAATAGGGATTCACTGTAATAAAGTTCCACACCCCCACCTTTCTTTTTGCCTGGTTTATTCTGGCGTAGCAATGAGTGCCCCAGGAAGTGGTAGGTACTATTAGAGATATGAGGTTTTAACAATGTTTCTGAAAGACTGAGGAAATGGGGCTTATGGAGTGCTACCCAGGCCTCTAGGTCAGGAAATGTAGATGGGAGGCTACGTAGGTTAATATGGGCAATTTTCAGACTGGTGGGGTTGTCCCATTTATTGTTGGAGGGGGCCATAGGTACAGGTAAGTCAGTGAGGCCCAGGTTGCTTTCTATGTCTCCTTCTAGCAGCAGCAAAGACAAGGCCAGGTTACAGGGGCAAGGTAGTGAAGAGAGGGCAAGTGCAAGGCAGAACAGGAAAAAAATGAGTTGGCAACGCTCAAGGTTTACTAGGCATACATAGAATAGGGAGCCCATTGGAGTAAGTTCCCATCTGTTTATGGTGGGGGGGTACAGGTCTGAGGACAGGAGTGCATGGGCAAGTGCAGAGGCGCTAAAATCAGTAATGAGTAGAGTGCATCGTAGGAAGACTGCTATTAGAGGGAGCGCAGCAAAATTAATGTTGTGTGCCATAAGAATAATGGAGAGAGGGAGTGGGAATGTGGTATAGAGAGGACTGGGAAAGAAAAGAGGGAGTAGGAGGGTCAAAAATGGGCAAGAGGAGGGTTAGCTCAGTAGCAGGGTCATTCAGGCACCCACCAGGTACGGGGGGGGGGTCAGGGAATGAAATGAGGTGTGGCTAAGATGAGGTATAAGGAGCAGAAAAAGTTAGACAAAAGTGTGGTTGATGGGATGGCTTAGAGATTAGTCCCTGACACCTGACTACAGTGTGAAGCGTCAGGAGTTTGAATCCTAGTGGCGGACTCTAGGAGCAGGTAAATAAAGTTCACTAGGGATATGGCTAAAAGGTAGGGTAACAAAGAGAAGGGCTGAGGACTAGCAAGAAAAGAGTTACATTATGCTAAGGATACTAGGTGATTAGTGGCTTGGCAGTGACTCCTAGTGGTCATGCAGTATAACAAACAATACAGAAACTAGGGAAATTGGTTCAGGAGGCCATGAGACCAGGGCATGTGACATGACATGCCATGTGACATAGGTTACCTATAAAGTAGAACCTTCCCAGGGTGGGAGCAGCGACAGGCTAACACAGTTCACAGGTGCTGGCTGTAGTTACCTTGTGCAGTGCTGTAGGGACCTCTGTGGGCCGAAGGGAGGATTACGAGGAGCTAGCATCCTGCAAGGGAAACGAAATAACAGGTTAGATAGTAAGAGGTCAAAGACAAAGGGATTGAGAGACAGACAGGGCAAGGGTGGGGAGTGGGTCCTGCTCCTGTCCCTGACCTTAGTGAAGCTGAGCATGTGCAGTGTGGTTCACCAGCAATGGTGTCTGTAACAGGAACCAAGAGAACAAGCAAGGATACCACTCCACACCCAGCACAATGCGGTAAGTAGAAATAACAACAGTACAAAATGGTAATGTTAAAACTACTAACAATACAGTGAGACTAAGTAGCACAGCAGAGCATGCAGCCTTAAAGTACCAAGCAAAAACAACACTAAACACGGTGAAATCAGCACAGCTCTTAAGGTGCCTCCTTGTAGGGAGTCAATTCAGGTAAAATGCAGTCACAGACAAAACCAGTAGATGTTCGCCTACAAAACAAAAGTCCAGATATCTTCTTTTTAACACAGTTCACAGGTGTTGGCTGTATTTACCTTGTGTATTGCTGTAGGGAGCTCTGTGGGCTGAGGTGAGGATTGTGAGGCGCTAGTAGCCTTGTGTAGTGCTGCAGGGAGTTCTGTGGGCTGAAGGTTGAATGGTTACCACCATTAAATATGACTCTGTGCCTCATTTTAGCATCCCACCAAAAATGTCACAGTCTTTTTTTTGGTGCCTCCCACTGCTGGCACCATCTGCTCAGTCATGGACCATCGGCTGAGACTTCCCATATTAGCCACCTCCTAGTACCCCCTGGCTTACCTCCCAGGGCAGGGTCATGGCACCTGAGCCCCTCTGAAGGGTGCCGCAATTGACAGGATAGGGCAGGAATCAGCCTGGGAGTCAAATGCAGTCGGTGGCAGGCATCATCAAGGTGGTGGGTGGCAGGCTTTTCTCCCCTGTAAGCAGGGTCAGGAACATGCAATGATGCTGTGTCTGTCCTGCCCTTCAGATTCTTGTTGGTGTCAGTCACTGTGGTGCCCCCGGCCTCTGCCAGGAATCCCCCAAGCACTGGTCACACACCACACCCTCCCCCAGGAGAAGGAGAGCAGTCCATGGGAAGCTCGATCCTTCTCCCCCAGCTGGCCCTCCTACATCCCAGGTCCATTCCTGAAAAAACCTGGGTTGCTAGTGTCACAAGTGGAAATCCAACCACTGGGCCAATGGGCCAGTGCCGAGGTTTTTTTTTTAACTAGCCTCCCCTTGTGGGCATTATCCAGTGCTGTGCTGAGCTCCAGATACTGTATACAACATCCACAGGATTTTCCATATTCATTTCCTTGGCAGCAGTTTCAAAAAAGCAACAATCCTTATTTGGCACATTTCCCCCCTTACATAATCCACACTGAGTCATCAAATCCAAGTTGCTCTTTTGCAAGTGTTTGGCAGCTCTTTCATTCTTATGACAGTCTCTGAAAGCTTTCCCAGAACTGATGTCAAGCTCACCAACCTATAGTAGTGGTAACTTTATTTCTTACGCTATTCCCCAGAGGCTGAGGGTGTCATTACAAAAAAAGTGCACAAGTAGAAACAAATAAAGCATAACACACCATAAATACATAAAATAAATAAACTGATTTATAGCCACTAAGTAAAAAGTCTATAAAACTTCAGTAAAACTAAACCTATACATAAATGCTGGGGTGTCAGCATAAAAAAGAGACAGTCACTTCCCAAATACTCGTGCAAACAAGGTCTTAAGGTCTCTTTTAAAGGCTCTACCAAGAGGGCCTTGCTCAGAGCCCTCAGGAGAGAGTTCCACAAGACTGGGTCCGAGACCTCAAAGGCCCTGTCCTCTGAGGTTTTTAACCTAGCCCTGTGGGTGATGAAATCCTCCTCAGTGGAGCGGAGAGGGCATGAGGCCACATAAGCAAACAGATCTCGCAGAAAACCAACCAATGAAGGGCCTTATAAATTAACAAACCAGCTTTAAAGAAGATACACCAAGTATCAATTCACTGATTCTGCCCCAAAGCCCTTTTTTTTAAAACTGGTAGTACATGGGCCACTCTCCAGTCATGAGGCAGATCTTCAATTCAGATGCACATATTGAATATAATTGCCAATGGTTGGAATCATTTAAGAGGTCTCTGATAAGCCACTTATTTGCACTAGCATTTGGATAAGCTTATGGTCGTTTTTACTGTTTTATGTCACTATTTATTATAGTTGATGTTTTATTCCTGATATGTATTAGCACTTTGATATATTGAAAAGCGCTCTACAAATACAATTTTGATTGATTGATTGAATAGGTCGTTAGCTAACTCCTTCAGCATTTTTGGAATCATTCGGTCTGACCCAGTTGCCTTATTTACATTTACCATCTTTTAGCAATTTTTCAACTTCTTCAAGTATTACAGATACATTTTGCAGAATGTCCTTTTATTCCTCTTGGAAAGACATTACACTATCTGATATCACTTCATTGATTTCCTCTGCGAACACTGAGTTGAAGTATGCATTCAGGCATTCTGTCATTTGTCCGCCATTTGTAGTTATGTGACCTGTATCCTGATCTTTAAATTGACCAGCAGAACTTGGTATTTTTCTCTTCTTATTCATAAATTTGAATAATTTGCATTATTGGATTTGACCTCAAGTGCTCTCTGTTCCTCTACCACTTGTTTTGCTGCTCTAATTTACTCTACGTTTGCTCTAAGTTAGTTTTTGTAATCCTGTCTGTTTCCACTGGTTCTCTGAACAAGTCAGCCAGGTGTCTGTCAGTCTCTGCAGTGTAATTAGCTGTGCACCTCATGTAAAGAATGCAATATACTGCATTACTGGAAATGCATGAGAACTCTTTTTTGCTTTTGGGACCAAGTAGTTTGGTTAAACCAGAGATTAATTTGCAGGCATAACAGCAGTTTCTGTTATATGCCTTGGTGCCTGATATGATGGAATTGTTAGGAGTGTCACAACAGCTACTCACCAGGAGATTCTGAAGGTTTGATGGTGTGCAGTATGAGGCAATAGTTGGCTCTGTAAAGGAAGCTTGGTATTGGAGGTGGTTTTCAGAACAGGACCATTCCTTGTAATCGTCCCGTGAAGAGAAAGGCTACTGGAATGGCAGAAAGGTACCTGGGAAATGCACTGATGTCAAGGCAGGGACCCAGGGGTGGGAAGTGGTGAAGAAGCACAGAGGGATAACGATTTCCACTTACTTGCAGGACAAAATGAAGGGTATACTCAGCAAAATGGACAAGCTTAAAGGCTTGATGCAGTTTGAAGACCAGAACTTAGTGGTGTTGACCAAGACCTAGTGGGGGGAAGAAGCTAACTGGGATACAAAGATAGATACAAACTATTCTAAAGGGATAGTATTGCAAGAAAGTGGATGGGGGTCTTTCTTTGCAAGGGAGGAAGTCACTGTGTAGGAAAAGGAGAGTATCATGGAGGCAAGCCATGCCACAAAGTGTCCTTTGGTTGAATTTGGGAAAAAGGGGCCAGAAGAGTCAACCTCAGGGTGTGCTACAGGCCAGTGGAGCATGATGCCCAGTTGGTGAGGGAAATTTATTGAGTAGACAAATCAAATGCCCTGGTAATCCTGGGGACTTCATTGTCTGGGGCATAGACTGGTGATTGGAGAAGGCTAGTAGCATGGCTGAGACAGACTTCCTGTCCACCATCAAGTGCTGCTGGTCTGTTGGAAGCTGAAAATTACATTGCGGTGAAGCCTATGCATGGGGCATTCAGCTAGAAGTGGCCTTTGTGTAAGCAATCCTTTTCATGTCTTGTAAAATGCTTTTGTTTTGGTTAAACCTCAAAGGACTAAATCCCCTTCATAACACAAAGATATGTTTTGAGTATAAACAAGGCCAAGGCAAAGTGAGACGGAACCTCACTGACTGAGTCAGCTGCGAAAACAAAAGGGCCTAGGATTCAATCCACAAAACCAGTTTGGACTCTTTCTCAAAAAGGGTGGCCTCCAGAGCTCAGAAAAATGGCCCAGTATGTGATGCCAGAGGGGCATGTGTGATGATACAGGTGTAGAGGGCCAGCCTGCCAAAGATATCTCTGTGTTTGCTTGCTCTTAGAGTTTCAGTTATGTTTTGGGGCTTTAAACTAGCAGCAGCATCATGGGTTTGAGTCTGCTGTATCTCATCTAGTTCACAGTTGGAGGTAAGCTTATTCTACTCTACTTTGGATTTTGATAGCTATGAGTTAGGGTCTTCTGTATGTCATCTATCTTTTCAAATGCATTTATTTTCATCTCTGTAGAAATACCATATTCCTCATAGTCTTTAGTGAGCATTATCCTGTAACATATGTAAATTTAGTGGATTATTAAATATTATTTTATAACATGTAATACTCCACCATATTTACATATGTTACAGGACAATACACATTTTTATTTTATTTATTTTTATATACTTTGTGATTTCAGTAATGGAGTCATTTCAGGCATAGATAACCAGTGGTAAATTGGCAAGTTTGTGATCCATTTCCAATCAGGCAGGCTACCCTGCAGAGTTCTGTGGGAGAGAAACATACCACTGAGGGGGAGATCAAGGAAATGCTGGTTCTTAGGGTAATCCAGAAGCCCAGTAGTCCATTGACCTCCTGGCAGTACTGATCCTCAAGAAGGATGGGACCATGTAGTTCAGTGTTGACTACCAGAAGCTCAACAGCTGTACAGAGTCAGACACATACCCCATTCCCAGGACAGATGAGGCCCTAGAGTGGTTAGGAGAAACCATGTACCTGACCACCATAGACCTGACAAAGAGTTACTGGTAGGCAATCCTGACCCCTAAAGCCAGAGAGAGGCCTGTTCCAGTTCTGAGTAATGTCACTTGGGATGACAAATGTGCCAGCCACCTTTCAGCTGCTTGAAGACTGCATTCTGTCTAAGGCAGGAAACTTTGTCCTGGCATACATGGAAGAGGACATCATCTACAGCCAGACATGGGAGGATCATGTCAGGCACATGATTGAGGTGCTCTGTTGACTTAAAGCTGTAGGGCTGCCAGTCAAGGCAGACAAATGCCAAACAGGGATGGCAGAGGTGTCATATCTTGGGCACAGGGTGGTTAGTGGGTGCATCTGACCTGAACCAGTAAACATTGAGGCCATACAGGGATGGGCCTTGCCCACAACAAAGATAAAAGTATGGGTCTTGCTAGGGACAGCAGGGTACTGGGAGAGTTTGTTCCAGACTTCAGTAGCATGGTCAAACTCCTGTCCAAGCTCAAAAGGAAGAAAATACTGGAAAAAGTTCAGTGGATGGATCTGGATGGATCACTGTGATACAGCACTCCACCAGTTTAAGAAGGTCCCAAGTCCTGACTATTCTCTGAAGTTTATTGTACACATGGATGCATCTGATCTTGGGCTAGGCACAGTTCTGAGTCAGGTCACACACATATGGGGGAGCAACACTCTGCTGTGTACCTCAGCAGAAAGTTGCTACCTTAAAAGGAGGCCTATGTCTCAATTAAGAAAGAGTGTCTCGGAATCATCTGGACTCTGAAGATGCTGCAAACATATTTGTATAGGATAGCATTAACACTGGTCACCAACTACAACCCGCTCACATGGCTCCATAGGACCAGCAGACAAAACCCAAAATTGTTAAGATGGAACCTGGTCCTACAGTCCTATAACATGGACATCATACACCAGAGTGACTCATAGCATGGCAATGCAGATGGTTTGTCTAGGCAATAACCATTGGTCTAGTAAAGAATGGGAGGTGCATTAAAGAATAAAAAAATGTTATAACAGAAAGAAAACTGGGGGCATAGCAGGTAGAGCAAAGCTGTGAACACAAAAAAACATCATATAGGGTCTCTAAGAGAAGTTTTTCATTTTTTTTAGGAGAGGGACTTGTGACGACATGTGACAACGTGTGTGTGGGTGTGTGTGTGTGTTTATTTCTATTATTATCTATGCCTCTATAAAGTGTTTCAGCTGAAGGAGAGGTCCGATGAAAACTGAAAATTATGTTCCACTGTAGCTCATGTCTGGGGACTTTGAGTAACCTGTCCTTTTTATATCCTGTAAAAGACTTTTCTTTTAGTTAAATTTCAGAAGGCTGAATCCCTTTCATAACAAAAATACATGTTTTGAGTGTAAACAGGGCTTAGATTGAGTCAACTAGGAAAACAAAAGGGCCCAGGCTTTAATCATCAATGCCAGTTTAGATCCATTCTCAAAAAGAGTGGTCTCCAGCAATCAAAGAAGTGTTCCAGTATATGATGTCAGAGTGGCATGGAAGATGATGCAGGTGCAGTGGACCAGCCAGCCGAAGATATCTCTGTGCTTGTTTGCTCTTAGAGTTTCAGTTATGTTTTGGGACTTTGAACTAGCAACATCACAGATTTGAGTCTGCCATAACTCACCAAGTTCCCATTTGGGGGTAAGCCTCTTCTACTCTACTTAGGATTTAGATAGTTTTGTGTTAGATGGCTTCTGTGGTTTCCCTGTCTTTTCATATGTGTTTATTTCTGTTTCCATAGCAATGTATTCCCAGTAGTCTTTAATGTGTACTATCCTGTAACATGTAAATACTGCGGAGTATTAAATGTAATTTTTATATACTTCATGTTTTCTGTGAATAATTAATTTTGAGTATAGATAACCAGGGGTAAACTGTCAAGTCTGTGAGTCACTTCAGTGATAGATAATCAAGGGTAAATTGACAAGTCTGTTATTTGTTTCCAAAGAGGAAGGTTACAGTCATCATATCTAAGGCAAAGTGTTCTCAGTAGTAACAGGAGGGGTGGGTCATTTTCCCTTTGGGTAAGGAACACTGTACTTTGTGGGAAGCATCTCTGGTTGGATTTGGACCAAGATATTCCCCAAGTGAGGTTGCAGTTGAGTGGTGGCAGAATGCCAAGATGACCCTTTCAGGCATCTGAAGGGTTGTGAAAGCTGGTAACTGTACAGACTGAGTTCTGGGAGAGAACCACTTTGTGACACCTACTAAGAAATAGAAGTACTTACTGGGGACAAGTAACAGGTCAGACTCTACTGGCTGATTAGGGTGTAAAATAAGTTGGATAAACTGAATTCAAATTTATTTGATCAGACTTCAGATGTGACTGTGGCTTCTTTTAGTATTCAGCAGACTTAGGTCATAAAAGCATAACCCACAAAAAAATGGGAACACAGCAAAACATATTAGAAAGTTAACACCCATGATGCCAGAAATCACTGAGATTTGCAACATAAGAACATTTTAAGTTTTGCTTTGCAAGCATTGCTCTGTTAATACAGAATGAAATTAGGCCAATCAGGAGGGAGGTGTGTTAACTGTTGCATTACAATATATGTAGCATGGGACAATATGCAAGGTATTATACCAGTGCACTGGCAACAAGAGTGGCAACAGTAATTACAATTATTAGCAAGTAGCACAATGGGGGGGGGTAATAATATAGGTACACACCAGTTTTGTCTAGCAGATCATTAGCATTCATGCAGTGTGGTCAGAACAAGGTTATCATATTTTTAGTCAGAAAGGCAATTTGGGCAGAGACAACTGGCACCTCAACATCTCCTTCATTGGTTCCCCTCAAGGACTCACATCCCAGCTTGGCCATTAATGCTAGGTCCCCTTCATGCTGGGTTGTGAATCTTACATTAAAAAGAAGGAGTAGTCATTGTCGTGCCTCCCCAAGGCCACTCCAGCTCCCAATTAATGCCTTGTTGTGGATGGTGGTTGGAGCAGGTAGTCTGAAGAAAGGTATGCTAACCATAGGGGAGACAAGCACAGCTTGTAACTCCACATTCTGATTGTGACTCAGGATATAGCAAACAAACGGATTGTGTAGTCTAATTCCAAAGTCCCAACAGCTATGTCAGGCTAGAAGCAGGGCTACCATGGCCAGCTACAACATCTCACCTCCCAAACATTGCTCCAGCACCCAATTGGAGCCCTCTCATAGGTGGCGGTTGTGGCAGGTAGCCCAAAGAAAGGGGTGTTGACCAAGAGGAGCCAAGTCTGGCTTGTAGCTTTAAATTCTTGCTATGGTGTAAGCTGCGGAAAACAAATGGGCAATGTGGTCCAACTCCAAATCTCACCATTGAAGTACCTAATGAACATTAACAATATTAATATATGGCAGTTTCATATATTTGGTAAAAGATTTAAAGGGATACTGTCAACCTGTTTTTCATCATATCATTTCTAGATGAAAACTTACATTTTATTATTGTTTACCTTCTCTAAAATTCATTGAGGTTGCTGTTTGTTTTGTCTGTCTCCATGTTTACTAGAACTGAAATGCATGGCAATGTATATTTATAAACAACTTTGTTTTTGTATAAAGTTCTGGATCAGTTCTTACTGCATACTTCCTGAGCATTAGAAACACATCAAAATAGTGCAGTCACTCATGAGGCAGTAGCCTCCTAAACTCCCATTATATCACAAGTGGCTAGACTGTGTTGTGATTGTCAGGGGTGTAGCTACATAGTGTGCAGCTGGTGCAACTGCACTGGGGCCCATGAGTTGGAGGGGTCCAGGCATGGCATGGCTGCACAGGGCTTGATCCTAGCATTTCCATCTGCTATGCTACTCTGGCGCAATTTGATATATAACCGCGCAACAGAGTGGCAGCACAGAGCGCTTGCCTAACTCTCTGGTCAGGGGGCGGGGCACTTACTCTCCAAATTGGGCTTGGTAATTACTTGGAAGCAGACATCAAACTAGGCAGCCTGTCAGCCTGCGCGGGTCCTCCTTACCTTGACTGTTTTCTGAAGTTCTGAAGTTTAAGAGTGCATGACACCCAGGCTCAAACCTGATTGGCCAGGGGTGTCTTTACCATTCATTGCACAGTTTGCTGTTGTTGTGTAGATCAGAGTGTGGATAGCACGTACATTGATCTCCATGGGTGCACTCTGCAAATTTGCTGTGTTCCCGATGGAGAGGTGGACACTATCCTTAAAATGGAGATGTGAGCGGTATGTAATGTTCTACTTAAAAAAAAATTCTGTGGATGCTTGCTGTGTTGGAGTGAGGGGACACTAGTGCTGGGAAAGAAAGCAAGGGTATGTGGAGGAGAGGCAGCATTGGGACTCGAAAATGATCTTCGTGGAGATTTAGCTAAATAAATTCTCTGTAGCTGGAAGGGCTAGGGCTTTAAAAAAACACTAAGTCCTCTAAACACTTGAGGGAAAGAATATTTTGGAGTGTGGTGGGGAGAAACAGTCAACTTACTAAGAGTAGGTGGACCTGTATTTAAAATGCTTCCCTGGCTGCAACTGAAAAAAACTTAAAAGCAAAGGTCCCTTTTCTACACTTTTGGAGATACAGCCTTTGAGGAGTGTGGTTGGAGAGAAATGGTCTTGATTGTGATATGAAATAAATATTTCTTGCAAGTTGGGGATAAAACCTTTGTGGATTCTTGCAGTGAGAAACCATCTTTGGGAAGGGGGATCTGAAATAAAAAATGATTCCCTGTAACTGAAAAGGACTTGTTTGCTTTGGCCCAATTTTGTCTTTTGATTGATAGAAAGCAAAGGCTCAGTGTCAGTCTCGTTTCTCAGTCCCGACCCAGTTTTGCAGTGTATTTGGCATTTGCTGAGTCAGGCTTCTTGAGGGGTTAACTTACTTGTTTGGCTGGGACTTGCACTAATGTTATCATTTGAATTGTGTAACTGCAAATAAAGTCATTGTGCTGGGGAACACTGACTGCTCCTCTACATCTGGCGTCACCCTCGGGGGCATTTCATTCCTTGCACCAGGGCCCATGTCAACCATGCTATGCCACTGGTGGTTGTTACTAAGTCCAGGAAAGATGCATTTGGAGCTGATCAAGGAATGTAAACAAACCTGTGTTTGTGTGGTAAAACCAGTTTGGTGGGCAGTCTGTTTTTCACTTTTTCTAAGAAAAAGTAGAATCAAACTACTACCTACAGCAGCAATCTTTACAGAATGTTGGCAATCATAAAATGTGTTTTTTAAACTTGGGACACTTTGAGACCTAAAAGGGGTTGACAGTGTCCCTTTAAATCATTCTCAAAAATACAAGACGACCGTTATATTAAAAACACTGTAGAATGTCTGTCCATTTCCCTGTTGCAGCAAGGTCAAACTGGTTCCAGTGAGATACGTTATGTAAATTTACAGTAAATGCACGCAGAGGGAATAACAGAACAGAATACTTTAACCCTATTTTTGTGCCTGAAATTCCAATTAAAATGGATCCCAGAGTGAAGCAGAATAGACAGTGTTCAGTTACAGAATGTGCCTCCTTAGCAAAGGACACTTAAACACAACTCATTTAAAAGCTCTATTTTGCCTGGTTTGAGAGTAGATTTTGATAGTTTATAGGTTATTTTTAACCAAAAAACTTACTTTTTTGTTTTAATTCAGCTTCCAAAGTACCAAAAAATGGTCTGTTCATCTGATTATATTCCCTTTGTTATTCATGAAAACAGAGCTCAGCCACACTCCCAGGGATCTCTTGTGATGTCACACTGGCCTGAACCATTGGTTCATGCTGTGCATGGCTGTATAAAAGAGATTGGTTCACAAAGCTTTCAGTGTGCCTGTGATCAATATCTAGAAATGTTCGAAGTTGAATAATTTGAAGATGTGGAGGACATTGATCGGTAGCATGTCAAAATGATGAGGGAATTATGGCATGTGCAATAAAGGCAATGGCAATACAGTGAAAGTGAATACAGCAATGGTAAAGTTCAGTGACCACAATAAGGGTGACACTCACTGTACCCCCCCATCCCCAAGGTGCTGTGACCTCAGAGTTGGTTATGTAAGTAAGGGGGGTGTGGGGGCTTTGCACCCTGGAATGGAGGGGGTGTTGGGCGAATCCCCACATAGAAAAAAAAATGTTGCCCATATTGTGGTTGCTGAAGTTTACCGTTGTCATTTTCACTTTCTCCGTATTGTCATCACCCTTATTGCACTCGCCGTAATTCCCTCACCATTTTAACATGCTACCCATTGATCTAAACTTTGATATTGGTATCTGACCATGACAATTTGAGCCTCTAGTATCCAGTGTTATTCCTAGTGAGGGTGCTCAAGCTGCCTCTGATTCAGACACTGACAATGACAGCTCAGATTCAGAAGACAGACATTGCCAGTGTAACTTGGATTGATGAGTTTTTAATAATTGCCTAATAAATCTATAATCATTCCAGTAAATTTCCTAATAAATCTATAATAATTCCAGTATTTTGCACTGACTGTTTTTCCCACACAACTCCTTACAAATCTAATGCAAATGATTGATTCTGAATTTCATAGTGCGGTCTGGTAAAATGTACAGTTCTTGACATTATGCAGAATCCTGATAGAACAGACCATTCCCAAATAAAATAAAGGATGCACAGAATCCTGTATTATTGTCTGCATGAGACAACAGATAACATGACAGAGCATTTCTGTGTGGGGCTATAGCCGCCCCAAACCAATTGAGAACAGCTCATTCTAGCTCCCGACAGCAACAAGCGTTGCCTTGGCAGCAACACTGACCTACTGGCTCCTGTACCCTAATAAGCCACTGGCACATCATAAATCACTCCCTACTACTGTTTTGCGGTTTTGCGGCATGTAAAAAATGAAAGAAAATGTAGATGGCGTAATTTGCTGAGCAGCAGCATCCAATGCAGATACTGAAAAGCTGCCAGTGACAGGCTGTGTTATTCCCCATTTTTCAGCACCATCTCCCCTGGTTGCGTGCTCCTTTCTTACTTATCAGATGCTGAATTTCTGTATGTTCATTTTGTGGCAAAAACAATAGAAGTTGATAGCAGCGGCGATAGTGTGCCTGCGGGGTCCTAGGTGACCTGAAGGAGTGGCCAGCCAGGGGCATGGGGAGGTGCATAAAAAATGAATGCTGAATTTCATACTGCGGTATGATAGAAGGTACAGTGCTTGACATTATGCAGAATCCTGATAGAATTGAGCATTCCCCCAATTATTTTGCCATTGTGAACAAAAACGTTGCCATTGTGTAATCAATAAGCATAGGTGCTGTGATAAGTGTGTAAGGTGCTATAGCACCCCAATTTTTGCCACTGAAATGCAGTGGCCCCTTTGCTTGTGCAAATTACATTTTTTACCTTGTGCCCTTTCAAACTTTAACACCCACATTTTTCGCCAGTATCCAGCATTCAATTCCAAGGCAACTATTATTTTGCTTGTTTCCATTTCGGATAAATTTTGGTTCAGTAGCATGCATTCTGTTCACAGTCAAGCACTTCTGAAATGGTGTACACACATTTTGAACTGTGTCTCTTACACTACAGAAATGTATTATTGCATGGACACACGCAGAAATGTATTATTGCATTCACACACACACACACACACACAATCACACATGCATCTAAATATATTTCTAGGCTGTGCTGAATACTGTGAAAAAATATGCCATCATAAATGTTGCTTAGTATATGGGTCTTGGGGAGCTAAAGATGCTTTTAGAAATGTTGCTTCTTTTAGAAATGTTGCTTAGTATATAGATGTAGGAGTGGGAGTCCTGCAACTTATTCTGGTACCAAAGGCTCAGTGGGAACTGATGACCTTTTTTAAATAGACAAGATTTGAAAAACAACAAATTGAAACAACATGCAAAAGTGCACGTTTTTCAAAACTGATTGGGCAGTAGCTCCTAAGTCATGTTGTCAGCACACCGCACTTTTTAATGTGACTCTAACACCACCCTCTCTGTAACAAAGTGTCTCCTCAGTTCCCTCCTGAACCTCCCCTTTACAATCTCAGATCTTGCACTCAAGTGCACCACCTTCATTTGAAAAGCCCCTCCCTGCCAGCCTTATTTATTCCTTTCACGTGCTCAAAACACTGTGGACTCAGATTGGTATGGCTGGATACCAATATCACAGTTCAAATGTATGTCATCAACATCTTTATATTCCTCTACCACAAACATATGATGAATAGTGAGCACAGGCACAGAAAACATTATTGAAATCCAAGGTAACCCCCGTAAAACACTAAGCACAGCATGGACATAATGGAAAGCTGTCTGGCAAGTCTGACATCATCTGAATGCAGCGGGGGTGGGGCTAATCCCAGTTTTCAAGAAGAAAGCACATAAACAGCACAGACTAGCAAACTCCTTTTTCGGTACTTTAGCAACAGATTTTCAACAGCATGGTAAGTTTTAAGATGAAAAGTACACATGAACAGTCCATTTCAAACCTCCATTGTAAAAAACTGTAACTTAAATTAACTGCATTTAGGGGTCCTTGCTGTAACAGGCAAATGGACACACATTGATAAAATTGTTCTAGTACTGACATTTGGAGCTGCATGGCATAGCAGAACATTCATTAATCAAACAGGGCTCATAATTTATAAACGGATACTTATTTTGGACCATTTATAGAAAACAAACAAAAAGAAACAAAAAAAACTATTCAAGTCATTATACCCTCTGTATGACTGGTTTTGTAGTTCTAATTTATTTTTGAACTATGTAACTTAGACAAGCGGGAGTGCTGACAGCAGTAGAGAGTGGAAATTCCTAGATGATCACTCCCAGCTTCAGGGCTGGGATTCTGGGAGGAGGGGGGGTTCCAGGTCTACTTCTTACATTGCTCTGTCTCCCACATAACACATGTGCCTAATTAGCCATGTGCTACTTGGTCAGTATTCAGTCAAAGTAAGGAAATAATGAGTTAACCCCTAGGCTGCTGAAAGAACTGGAATGAATCTATTTGACTTGAGCTGGACAGATGCTCATTCTGCAGCCCTACAAGGGTTAAGTGACAGCAGCTTCAAATGCTTTTTTTTTGTTTGTTTGTTTCTATCTATCCTGAGAAGTTGGGAGGCACAGTAGCATCCACTCTGCCTTTAAGGCACAGCAGCCAATAGCAAAAATCAGAGGGGGAGTGCACTATTTTGCAGCTGATTGAAGGATACGCTGAAAACTCCTGAAAGATGTGTTCCACAGAAATACCTTTTTTCAAGGGAAATCAGGATGGCTGTAGGCTCCACCCACAGCCATAAAAATATACTTCAAAGCAAATGGATAGTGAGAGCGGGCAAACAGTTTTACTGTACTTTTTTAACTGTAAAAAATTCCAAAAATCTTTGAGGTCCATTTGTTGGTAAAGTGTTCTAATTTCACCAGAATATAAGTATTATTTTTTTTATTCTTTAAATTATTTTTTTTCTTGAGAAAGAACAAAGATGTGCCCTTTGATTGGCTTATAGTAGTTACCTTGTTGACCTGACAAGGTTTAAGATTGAGAAAAAACTATGCAGTGCACAACATAGCAGAAACCTAGAAAAGTAGATTTAACAGGTATGTTAATATCTTTATTAACCATCCACAGCTGGAAACTAACACTTTGGGAAAATATTTTTTTTATCTCATTGATGCGTTAATGTTTTAAAATGATTAATTGATTTTACAGATATGGCTATTCCACATCATTTCTTTTCCCATCGATGAAGCACACTGCATGAAATACCTACTGAAGCACGTGCTGAACCCTGATTAAAAACACTTCCTAATTCTCATGTACTGTAGAGGAAGAGGATGGGGTGGGTTCTGGCCCTATTCTGATCAGTCAGGAACAGTAGCATCCAACTAGCACCCTCAATGCAGTGCTACAGAAAAATGATTTCACATAATGTATGTGTTGCTCAAAAATGTTTTGTTGAGTTGAACCCTTATGTAGTCCAACATTCTAAGCTAGAGTAACAGATATTGTGCACCTTGTACTTATACTTCTGCTTATGTTTAGAGAGACCTTTATGGTTCTCAGCAAGAGTCAGGGAAGTGGAGAGGTCAAGAAAAAAGCCTTCTGCAAGTATAAAGAAAAGTGTGGGGAGGGAGAATGGGGAGAGTATTTACTGAAAAAAAGGAATGCAGAGAAGGCAGTTAGGGAGGCAAAAGCAGACCCGGAGCTACATATTGCAGTGGAGGTCAAGGGTGGAGGAAAACAGTTCTTTTGATATAGTATGAAGAAAAGGAAGAAAGGAAGGGAAATTGCAAGGCTAGCTGAGGGGTAGGGTGATACAGGAGAAAAGGCAAAAGTTCTCAATGATTACTTTTGCTCAGCTTTCACTAGGGAGGGCAGTGGACCCTTGCCAGAGTGTGGCATCAAGGTCGCCACTGAGGGGGTCTGGATATGAGGCAGCCCACATTTACAAGTAAAAGGATCCAGAAAGGGCTGGCAATCCTAATAATAAGATAATGCCATGATGCCATGAGAGAAGAGGGGTTGCATCCGAGGTTACTCAGGAAACTGGCAGCAGAACTGGCTGAACCCCTGGTAGGTATATTCAACAGCTCACTGGGGACAGGAGTGATTCCAAAAGATTGTAGAGTGGTGGATACGGTTCTGCTCCATAAGTGGGAGGAGGGAGGAACAAACAGGGAACTACAAACCTTTCAGTTTTACCTCTATTTTAGCGAATCTGTTGGAGTCATTGGTCAAAGAGGACCTCGAGGACCACTTGGAGAGCAATGGCTGCTAATAGTAAATAGCATGGATTCATGTGAGGAAAGGTCTTGTCAGACTAATCTGATAGTTTTCTTTGAATGGGTGATGGAATTGTATAGGGCCCACTTTGTGGATTTGCTCTACTTCGACTTCAGCAAGGCTTTTGACTCAGTGCCTCACAGATGCTTGAAGAAGGTGGAGAATCTGGGTATAGCTAAGGTCATAGTAAACTGGATAGGCAACTGACTAAAGGGGAGGCAGCAGAGGGTTGTGGTCAATGGGTCAAATCATAAGAGAGGGAGGTCATGAGCAGGGTACCACAGGGCTCTGTCCTGGGTCCAATACTCTTCAATATGTTGAGCAGCAACATAGGTGAAGGAATCCAGGGTAGGTTGTGTCTCTTTGTGGATGACACTAAGCTCTGTGGGAGGGTGGATAGCAATGAGGGAATCAGGGAAATGCATAGGGACTTACAAAAGCTAGAGGGGTGGTCTAAGGTTTGGCAGCTGAAATTCAATGCCAAGAAGTGCAAGGTAATGCACTAAGGGAGCAAACATCATAGGACAGAGTACTGAATGGATGGGGTGAGACTTAGCACTATGGCTGAGGAACTGGACTTTGGAGTTTCATCAGTGACTCCCTAAAACAATCGAGTCAGTGCAACAAGGCATATAGCAAAGTGAGTAGGATGCTGGGTCAATTCAGGAGAGATATTGTTAGCAGAAAGGAAGACAGACTACTTTCCCTATATAGATCCTTAGTGAGGCCACACCTGGAGTACTGCACCAAGTTATGAAGTCCTCACCTCAGAAAAGATAGGGATAGGGTAGAAATGGTGCAGCACAGGGTGACAAAAATGATTCAGGGCTAACAGGGCAGGTCCTATGAGGAACATCTCAAGGCACTAAACATGTACTCACTGGAGACCAGAAGGAAGAGGCAAGATATGACAGAGACCTTCAAATTCCTAAAAGGAATTAACAGGGTGAACTGTGGAGAACTATTTAATTTGTATACTAGCTCACAGTCACATGGACATGAGTGGAAACTAACAGGAGGGAGAATCAGGAGGAACATGAAGAAGGACAAGGAATAATTATTTTTTAGAAAGGGTGGTGGAGCCATGGAACAGTCTACCTGCTGAAGTGGTAAGTGCAAAAACCATTGGTGGTTTCAAACACAGTTGGGATAGAATGAAGGGTATAGTGTTTGTTTGGGGTGGCAGAAACTGGGAGGAGAATGGGGCCCCTCCATTAGGAGGGCTAGGAACCTGGTGGGACAGCAGGTCCCAGGGCTAAAAAGGAAGCTCAGGCAAACTGGATAGACTAGGGATCTTTTTCTGCCATCTTTTTCTATGTTTCTATTGTTTTTGAAGTTGGTTTGCACATTGTATGAACAGTCACTCAAAAACTGATGTCTTGTAGAGAGCCAGATTAACAGCTGAGTTGTTATTTTTCTTAGAAACATAGAAACATAGAAGTTGTCTGCAGATGAGGACCGTACGATCCATCAAGTCTGCTCTTGGCTTCCTACCCCCCTACTTAGCTGCCTGCTTGTGTATCCCACAGTGTCTGTCCCATGCCTGCTTGAATTCCCCCACTGTCTTGGCTCCCACCACCCCTTTGGCAGGCTATTCCATGGTTCCACAACATGCTCTACGAAGAAGAATTTCTTTGTATTGCTTCTGAACTTTCCTCCCTTAAGTCAAAGGTTGTGCCCTCTAGTCCTGCTGTAGTCCTTTACCTGAAAGAGGTTCTGCATGCGCACCCTATTGTTGCCTTTAAGGTATTTGAATCAGCAACAATCAGGTTTTAGATCAAGGCATAGCACCATTTCGGCCCTAGCCAAAGTAACCAACGATTGGCAGATTGCCATGGATAAGAAGAACAGTACCTGTGCTGTGTTCCTGGATTTGAGTAAAGCATTTGACACAGTGGATCATGAATCATTAATCACCTCCCTTGGCTCACTAGGGCTGGATTCTCCCTCACTCAACTGGTTCAAGTGCTACCTATCAGAAAGGTCACAACTGGTAAAAATGGAAATTACCTATCCACCTTAAAACCACTGCTAAGAGGTGTACACGAGCTCTATTCTTGGCCCCATCCTCTTTGCCATTTATATTAATAATATTGATGCCAACCTCACTCAATCCAACATTCATCTGTTTGCTGATGATACTGTATTATATGTCAGCAATCCTTCATTACCTAAAGCCTGTGAACTGCTACAATCTGAATTCTCCATCCTGCAACACAATCTACTGGATAAAAAGCTACTTCTAAATGCCAAAAAAACAAAAGCTATGTTCTTTGCCACAAAGAGTTGTTCTGCCACTACCCCATCACCCACCACCCTACAACTATCCACCTTACTTGGAGAGAAGCTGGAATTCGTTGATAACTTCAAATACCTTGGAGTCTGGATTGATAACAAGCTTGACTATTCTGTCCATATTGAGGAGCTACTAAAAAAACTGAGACAAAGGCTGGTCTATTTTTAGAATAAAGCACTACCTCAACAGAGACTCCAAAAAGATTAATCCAGGCATCTTTCCTATCCCTCATTGACTATGCTGACTTTCTCTATGGCCATTGTTCACCCCTCTTAAATAAGCTGGACACCTATACCACAGGTCCATCAGATTTATTACTGACCTTCCCTCCAGCACCCATCACTGCTTCCTTTATAAGGCAGTTAACTGGACATCATTACAACACAGAAGAAATAGGAATGCTGCAATTTGGATATTCAAAGCTTTATCAGGCAAACTACCCACCTATATCACAGACTGTTTTACCCAAATTACTTCTAGGCCATACAACTTAAGGATCAGCAAACTTATCATACTAAAGGTCCCCAATGCCTGCACCCAGTTTGGGAGGGCGCTATCAGCTACTCACTTGCAGTTGCATGGAACTCACTCAAAAACCATGAAGCTAAATAGACTCTTACCTCTAACATCCTTCAAAGATTATTCTCCACCCTATTCCCAGAACTCTGCAATTGTTTCACAAGGCCTAATCCCCGACCCTACCTACCTCCACCCCCTTTTCCGTGTTCCATTATGCTAGTTCTACTTCTTTATCCCAGTCACCGGATATACTCTCATAAAAGCCAATTAGGACCTATAATTTATATATTATGCCTGCTATACCCATTGCCTCCTTTTCTTACAGGTTAAAAGATTTTAATGTGACTTGTATATATGTATATTGTTCTATATTAGCACTTTATGTCATTGTACTACTGTTTATGTTATTATTGCCTATGTAATAATACTTGCACTTCTTGACCACTCAGGTCCATCTTGTAAATGAGCTACGCTCAATGATGTTCGCCTGATTAAATAAAGATTTTGATTGATTGATTGATTTGAATGTTTCTAGCATGTCTCCATGATTCCTGCATTGTTCTAGGGAGAATAATTTGAAGTCATCCAGTCTTGCCTCATACAGTTTCTGATGCAAGCCCTGCACCATCTTTGTTGCTCTTCTCTGTACTGTCTCCAGCCTATCAAAGTCCTTCCTGAAGTGTGAGGTTCTCATTTGTTTATTTATTATTTAATTGAGTCATTCATTGACTGAATTATAATTTTTCAACAAGAAAGGCGCACTGAGATGTGACAGCTTATTTCAAGGTACATCCTAGATCTCCTGGTATAACAGGAACCTTTTTTATTGACAGAGGGTATGTTACCCAAGCACTCAGGAAAAATCCCCATCTCTTATGGTCAACACCATGCAGATCCTAACTTCTACCCAGCCTGCCACCAGAAATGGGTAGAAGAGCCCTCAGTTTAACGTCTCATCCGATGACTGGAATTTCCGCAATGCAGCACTCCCTAGTGTTGCATTATGTAAGGGATAATACATGACAGGGTACATGGTTATAAGGAAGTAATGCATGCCTCGAGTGGTTGTTAGGCACAGGGTATAACCAAGTGCTGCTACCACCCAAGAAGTACATTATTCTCTTATGACCACACACCCTGGAAGGTGTTATCCCATTTACTGGGTAATATGGGCCTTCATTTGTTAAAAATCTGTAGTTCAAATAAGGTGTGTAGCAGTCAGAAAAAAAAATCAACAGTCATGTGACATGTTTCAACCAATGAGGTTACAGGATTTTCATGGTCCATTTCATAAAGTGTCAATAATAGGTATTAGCTCAAGTTCATAGTGTGGTCTAAAGCCCATGAATCTCTGATCATCCAGTGCCAAAGGCAAGTATGCAACCTACTGAGTTCACAATGAATTATGGACAGATAGAATATTCTGAGACACATTTTGACCAGAGAGTATGTAAATGTGCATTTCTGATTGTAAAACTCACAGCATTTTTTTTAAAATGTTAGATTTGTCCATTTGTTTTAGAGTATGACCTGTTAATGTAATGTTTTGCATTCTACAGCAGAACTGCGAAAACTCTTACAACTGAACAAACAGAGAGAAACAGATACTGCTAGCAGGTTAAAGGTCACTTTAATGATGTCTTTCCTTGCATTTCACAGTTTTCTGGAAAGCTGTTCTTTTTTCCCCAAAACTATATTTTCCTGTTCCAGGAATTCCTGCCTCAGCCATAATGACTCATGTTCATTTGTGTGTAAGATTTAGCCATTAAGGAGTACAATTACAACCCATCCCATCCTGAAAATGACGTCACGTCCATGAAATATGAGACAGCCTGAGTATTTGTTTGGAACAGAACATAATTTCAGTGAAATGCCCAAGATCCAGAGCATTTGTTCAAAGCAAAACAGCTTAGCACCATAAAGGAGAAAATTTGGGATATAGCGGGGGAAAGAAATGTTTTGGTGAGTATTAACAGGCTCTAACTCAATGCTTTGCTGTAGAACAGAAGTACTGTCCATATTTTTTATTAATCTTCTAAAGGTTTTTAGTAAAGAGGACATTCTAAAACCAATTATTATAAAGATATGAGCATATTTTAGCTGTAAGTATGCTGTTTGAACTTGTTAAGTGTTATGGTCAGCTGTAGGGTATACAGTATGTTTATTGTTTTGTTCTATTTATACAAGAGGTGACACAAAGTTGGCACATCACTGAATTGATCTTTCCTTCCTAACAACTATGGCATTTGGATGAGTGTATCATATAATGATGGTCTTTGTCAGTGTGCTCAGTGCTGCAGTACTGTAAATTATTCAGTTTCACACATCCTTCTGTTCTACTCTGGGGGTATTTAGAAACACAGACAATGCTGGCAGAAAAGGACCATTGGTCCCTCCAGTCTGCCCAGTTTTACAGTATTCAATCCTGACATTAGTTGTCTATTACAGGGAGTTTGCCTCCTCTTTCCCCCTTGCCACCTGCCTTACGACTAGCCCCTGAGTAATTATTCAGCCCATAACTTTGTTCCAACCATGCTTGAGACCATTAATGGTTTATGCACACACCATCTCTGCCTGCAGGCTGTACCACGGCTCAACCACTCTCTGTAAAATAACATTTTCTCACATCGATCCTGAATCTCCCCATCCCCTTCCAGCTTCTACTCATGTCCCCATGATTTTTACTTACTGATCCTGTTGAATAGCTCCTCTCAGTTTACCCTGTTCATTCCTTTCAGGAACCTGAAGGGTCTCTATCATACCACCTCTCTCCCTTCTGGCCTCCAGTGAGCAGCTTTCAGTGCCCTAAGCTGACCCTCGTAGGATCTGCCATCTGCCCAGTTGGCCATGAATCTTTTTTTTTACACTGTGCTGCACTGTCTCCAGCCTGTCTTTGTCTTTTCTAAGTTGAGGACTCCATAACTGGGTACAGTATTCCAAATGGGACATCACCAGTGATCTATAAAGAGGTAGTATTAGCTCCTTCCCCCTGCTATTGAAAACCCTCCCAATACACCCTAACATCCTGGTTGCCTTGCTGTAGGCATTGGTAGATTGGCTAGATTGTTTTGGGGAGTCACATCTTATGACTCCCTGGTCCCTTTCTTCAGAAGTAGTGCCCAGCTTAACCCCTCCAACCAATGTTCAGTCCTGGGATTCTTGTTCCCTGTGTGAATAACCTTGCACTTTTTGATGTTCAGGTTTCAACTGCCAGACCTTGGACCACCTCTCCAACCTATACAGGTCCCTATGCAACTCACATACCCTGTTCTCACTGGCTACCCTGCCACAGTGTCATCTGTGAAGAGACACATCTTGCCCTTTATTCCTTCTCTTATGTCACTGATGAGCATATTGAAAATGACTGGACCCAGGATGGACCCTGCAGCACCACACTTGTGACCTCCTACTTAAACCTCACTCCATTTACCACCATCCTCTGCTATTTCTCCCTCAACCAGCTACCATTCCATCTAACTTGGTCCTTCACTGCACCTAGATGCTCTAACTTCTTCAGCAGCCTTCTGTGTGACATTGTATCAAACGCCTTGCTGATGTCAAAGCAGAGCAAACCCACAGCTTGTCTGTACTCCACTGCCTTAGTTACCCAGTCAAAGAATACCATCAGGTTACTCTAAAAAGACCTCCCTGCTGTGAACCCATGATGTTTACTATATTGAGCCCATTTCTCTACAGGAAGTCCATTAGGTCTTGCTTGACTAGGGTCTCCATCTGTTTGCCCACAATGAAGTAAGACTGATAGCCATGTAGTTACCTTGTTGCTTGTTATCCCTTCCCTCATGGAAGGGAACTGTGTCTGCTACCCTCCAGTATTTTGGAACCACCCCTAACTGTACTGAGCTCTTGAATAGACCTGCCAACCATTGGTTCATTCAGTTCTGATCCCAATTCCCTGAGCACCTCAGAGTATATCCCATCTGGCCCTGAAGCCGTATCTATTTTCAGGGCTGCAAGCACAGTTTTGACCCTTTCTCCTGTAAATACCACCTGCCCCACTTCTGGGATTCCCTTTGTAGAAGCCTTTATGCCTCTATCTGTCAAAAGACCTGCTATACTCAACTGTGAATGATGAGCAAAAATAGTCATTGAGAACGGTTGCCTTCTACTCATCCTCCCTGTTATGTTGCCCCCTCCATTACTCTTACAATACCTCCTCTCAGCTTTCTTTTTCCCTAACATATCTGAAAAACTGTTTTTCCATCCTTTGACCCCCTCTGTAATATGCAGCTGCGTGTCAATGTTTACATGCCTGAGTGCCTTCTTGGCACCCCTCATTTTTACTTGATGTTCGCTCCACCCCCCCTTTCTCTTTGTATCTGAGGAAGGCCCTTCTTTTTACCATCACTGCCTGCCTGACTGCCTGAAAGAACCTGGTGGTCACTTGTGCATGTTTCTCTTGGTAATAGATCTTTAGCATAACTTAGTTGCTATGAGAATAGCCCCTTTAATCACTCATTAAGGGTCTGGCAAACTCAGTTCTGGCTAGTCAGAAGAGGGATGGCCTTCTATTTAGCAAGTTTCCCACTGGCCACCTATGAGCCCCTTATGTGCTAGTGCTCCATTTTAACAAATGAAGCCTGAGAGGGGTTTCCACATAAGACAAATAGAGAAAGCAGTGGTTATCACAGCTTACATTGGAATGTTAAAATTGAAAAGAGAAGGGACCTGACCTTTGAGGAGGGTCTCCTTGCCATCTGTAGCAATGCTAGTCATGATTCAGCTAAATGATGAGATCAAGAACACTGTTTTACAATTATGGGATAAAGAAAGAAAGTAAGAAAATTGAAGCACTTTAAAGGAGAACTGCAATGCATCTATACATCACTTTTACCAGTAGAAGCTGTTTTTTAAATACTGGTTCAAATTCTGTTATTCATTTAGCTATCTGGGCCTCTTAGTTATCCTAATGGATGTTTTTGATTTACATGCTCCTGGTAAGAACCATTGTAGAACTGTGTGATGTAGTTTATGCCCCTGTTGTTGCCTTTAAGGTATTTGAATGTTTCTATCATGTCCCCATGAATCCTGCATTGTTCTAAGGAATATAACATGAAGTCATCAGTCTTGCCTAATATGGTTTCTGATGTAAGCCCTGCACCATCTTTGTTGCTCTTCTCTGTACCATCTCCAGCCAATCAATGTCTTTCCAGAGGTGTGAGGTTCTTATTTGTTTATTATTTAACTGAGTCATTCATTGACTGAAATATAATTTTTAAACAGGAAAGGTGCACTGAGCTGTGACAGCTTATTTCAAGGTACATCCTGGGGGGATGGGTCACAGGAACCTTTGTTATTCACAGAGGGAATGTTACCCAAGCACTTGAAGAAAATCCCCATCTCTTATGATAAACACCATGCGGATCCTAACTTCTACCCAGCCTACCACCAGAAATGGGCAGAAGGGCCTTCAGTTTAAGGTCTCATCGGATTACTGGAATTTCCACAATGCAGCACTCCCTAGTGTTGCATTATGTAAGGGATAATACATGACAGGGTGTGCGATTAAAAGTAAGAAATGCATGCCTCGAGTGGTTGCTAGGCATAGGGTATAACCAAGTGCTGCTACCACCCAAGAAGTGCATTATTCTCTTATGACCACACTCCCCGGAAGGTGTTATCCCATTTACTGGGTAATACGGGCCTTCATTTGTTAAATAATCTGTAGTTCAAATGAGGTGTGTGGTGGTCAGAAAAAAAAAAATCAACAGTCATGTGACATGTTTCAACCAATGAGGTTACAGGATTTTCATGGCCCATTTCATAAAATGTCAGTATTAAGTATTAGCCCAAGTTTGTAGTGTGGTCTAAAGCCCATGAATCTCTGATCATCCAGTGCCAAAGGTAAGTATGTAACCTACTGAGTTCACAATGAATTATGGACAGATAGAATATTCTGAGACACATTTTGGCCAGAGAGTATGTAAATGTGCATTACCTATTTTAAAACTCAGAGCATTTCTTTTTAAAATGTTAGATCTATCCGTTTGTTTTAGAGTATGACCTGTTAATGTAACGTTTTGCAATCTACAGCAGAACTGTGAAAACTCTTCCAACTGAACAGAGAGAAACAGATAATGCCAGCAGGTTAAAGGTTACTTTAATGATGTCTTTCCTTGCATTTCACAGTTTTCTGGAAAGCTGTCTTTTTTCCCCCCCAACTATATTTTCCTGTTCCAGGAATTCCTGCCCAAAGCCATAATGACTCATATTCATTTGTGTGTAAGATTTAGCCTATAAGGAGTATAATTACAGCCCATCCCATCCCACCCTGAAAATAACTTCACGTCCATGAAATACGAGACAGCCTGAGTATTTGTAACAGAACATAATTTCAGTGAAATGCCCGAGATCCAGAGCATTTGCTCAAAGTGAAACAGCTTAGCACCATAAAGGAGAAAATTTGGGATATAGCGGGGGAAAGAAATGTTTTGGTGAGTATTAACAGGGTCTAACTCAATGCTTTGCTGTAGAACAGAAGTACTGTCCATATTTTTTATTAATCTTCTAAAGGTTTTTGGTAAAGAGGACATTCTAAAACCAATTATTATAAAGATATGATCATATTTAGCTGTAAGTATGCTGTTTGAAATTGTTAGGTGTTATGATCAGCTGTAGGGTACACAATATGTTTATTGTTTTGTTCTGTATATACATGAGGTACTGTAACACAAAGTTGGTACATCACTGAATTGATCTTTCCTTCCTAACAACTACGGCATTTGGATGAGTGTATCATATAATGATGGTCTCTGTCAGTGTGCTCAGTGCTGCAGTACTGTAAATTATTCAGTTTCACACATCCTTCTGTTCTACTCTGGGGGTATTTAGAAACACAGACAATGCTGGCAGAAAAGGACCATTGGTCCCTCCAGTCTGCCCAGTTTTACACTATTCAATCCTGACATTAGTTGTCTATTACAGGGAGTTTGCCTCCTCTTTCTCCCTTGCCAACTGTCTTATGATTAGCCCCTGAGTAATTATTCAGCCCATAGCTTTGTTCCAACCATGCCTGAGACCATTATTGGTTTATGCATACACCACCTCTGCCTTCAGGCTGTACCACGGCTCAACCACTCTCTGTAAAATAAAACTTTCTCACAACCCTCCTGAATCTCCCCACCCCCTTCCAGCTTCCACTCATGTCCCCATGATTCTTACTTACTGATCCTGTTGAATAGCTCCTCATAGTTTACCGTTCATTCCTTTCAGGAACCTGAAGGGTCTCTATCATACCACCCCTCTCCTGTTTGGCCTCCAGTGAGCATATGTTCAGTGCCCTAATCTGACCCTCATAGGATCTGCCATCTGCCCAGCTGGCCATGTATTAGGGTTGTCAGAACTAGTTCAGGAAAGATTCAAACCCATCACGAACCATGGTGTTCGAGTTCTAATTCAGAACTCGAACACTAGAGGGTTCGCAAACGGGTTTGAATCAATCTGTTTTTTTGTGTTTTTTTTATGCATTAAGAAGCTGCAACGCAAGCAACATGAAGCAACCTGCCTGATTTAGCAGCCCCAGAGTGAAAAAATCTCACTTGCCTATGCATACTGTCAGCTCTCTCCAGTCCTGCTTCAGCTCCAGTATGATCGATGACGATCCACGATTCCCCTCCCATCATGCCATGCCATTAGTGTTGTGGGGGCTGAATGGTGTGGAGTCGGACTGCGCGCCTGTGTACTTCATCCCAGTCCGTGTTACCACCTGACCATCTACTCTGTGGTCAGGTGGTGGCAGAATACATAAACCACGTGGCATCAGCTCCATTCATTTAGTTCCAGTGCCATAAAGGAGTTGCAGGCTGCAGCAACTTGTGCTACTCGCTCTGTCTGGGCTAGCTCTGCTCTCTGGCTCTGGCAATTGCTAATTGTGAAATCGCGTGTGAGTCAGATTGAGTTGATTTATTGCAAAGAATAGGAAAAAAATAAATAAAAAAGCTATGGGGTGGGTGGGGGTGAAAACTAAAGGTGGGGGGGGGCTCAGGGAGTGGGAACTGAGGAAAAGAAAAGGCCAGAAGGAACAGTTGGTGACAGGCTCAGCCTCAGGATGTGACTGACAGAGGGAAGTTAAAAAGTTGCTGAATATTTGAAACTGAGAATTTATCTTTCATTTAATCTCAATTCAATTATCAAATCAACAGTTCAAACTTCATTTCTGCCTGGCGTTACTTGTTTCACACTGGGAAGGAGCGATGATCATCACCTTGGCTGGGGAAGGGGTGAAGAAATTAAAACAAACAGATTTACTAATTGTGAGGAAAATTAAGTTTAACTTTAATGTGTGAGAAGTTGAAACATTTGAATTTGATGGCATTTTACTTACTACTTTATACCCTACTCCACAAAACAAAGTAAAATAATAGTCAGGAGGACAGGATTCTGTCTAAGGACTGTAGTATTGTGCTGCTGAACATTCTTCTATTCCACCCTATAATATTCCTGATAGAACACCAGGCTGTTTTTAATGTTTTTTTACACAGTACTTCCTACTTGTGTGTTGTATGTGTGACTCCACTACACTGTATCTCTCTATTCTCCTGTGGTGTTATCCCATCACCATGCTGCGGCAGCTGAGTGTGTACCCTACCCATTGTGTGTTACTGTGAGAAGCCCATTGTTGGGCAGTCGTGTGGTGGCATTATATTTAAATACATAACAGAAGCATATAAATAAATTTTAGTGTTGGGAGGAGAGACAGAAAAATCTCTCCTTGGGTTGTATGTGTATGTGACTCCGTCTCCTGTGGTCAGCCCATCTCCTTCTGCTGTGTGCCTTTTGACTGCACTGTACCCTACCCAGTGTGTGTTACCGAGAGAGGCCCAGTGGCCAGTTGTCGTGTGGTGGCATTATCGTTAAATACATGACAGAAGCCTAGAAATATATTTCCCTGTTGGGAGGAAAGACAGAAAAATCTCTTTCCTTGGGCTGTATATGTGTGTGTGTGACTCCTTCTCCTGTAGTCAGCCCATCTCCTTCTGCTGTGTGCCCTTTGACTGCACTGTACCTTACCCAGTGTGTGTTACCAAGTGAAGCCCAGTGGGCAGTTGTGTGGTGGCATTATCCTTAAATACATGACAGAAGCCCAAAAATATATTTTCCTGTTGGGAGGAGAGATAGAAAAATCTCTTTCCTCGGTTTGTGTGTGTAACTCCGTCTCTTGTGGTCAGCCCATCACCCTGCTGCTGTGTGCCTCTTGACTGCACTGTATCTTACCCAGTGTGTGTTACTGTGTGAAGCCCAGTGGCCAGGTGCGTGGTGGCATTATCCTTAAATACATGACAGAAGCCTAAAGATATATTTTCCTGTTGGGAGGAGAGATAGAAAAATCTCTTTCCTCGGTTTGTGTGTGTAACTCCATCTCTTGTGGTCAGCCCATCACCCTGCTGCTGTGCACCCCTTCACTGCACTGTACCTTACCCAGTGTGTGTTACTGTGTGAAGCCCAGTGGGCAGTTGTGTGGTGCCATTATCCTTAAATAAATGATAGAATCCAAAAAATATATTTCTCTGTTGGGAGGAGAGACAGAAAAATCTTTCCTCGGTTTGTGTGTGTAACTCCATCTCTTGTGGTCAGCCCATCACCCTGCTGCTATGCGCCTCTTGACTGCACTGTACCTTACCCAGTGTGTGTTACTGTGTGAAGCCCAGTGGCCAGGTGTGTGGTGGCATTATCCTTAAATACATGACAGAAGCCTAACCTATATTTTCCTGTTGGGAGGAGAGACAGAAAGAAAAAATTACTCACCTTAGTAATGTTGTTTCTTCTAATGGAGTCTTGCTATATTATGACAATTGCAGTTTGTCCCACCATTAGAACTGCTCCAGAGGTGAAAGAGTTAACTCCATTCCATGAATGGAACTTAGAGCACAAGCTCTAAAGAGAAGCTCTGTCTGTGTAGTTTCAAACCTGAACTGTCAGATCTTTACGAGCAAAAACTCACTAAGGTCTGTGTGGAAGCTGTAACCCACACTAGCCAACTGGCTACCTAAATATTAACACCCATTGCTGGTCCCAACACAAAAGACTCAAGTCAGGGGACCAGAACTAATAGTATAATTTAACAATAAAAGGGAAAAATGAAAACACCACACCCCAAACCCCAAGAAGGGTGAAAACAAATAAAGGGCATAAAATAGTGCTCACACTAGCTGCCCACCCCATACCCAAGTAGAAGTTCTGAGAGGGGCAGGTTGGGGAGAATATAAGAAGACTCCATTAGAAGAAACAACATTACTAAGGTGAGTAATTTTTCTTCAAACAACATGAAGTCTTGCATATTATGACAATTGCAGACTACACAGCAGTACCTCCATGGAGGAGGAACAGAACCTACTTAGGAATAGGCTCTGAAGCACAGCTGTGCCAAACCGAGCATCTCTCTAGCCTGGACATCCAGGGAGTAATGCTTGGTGAAAGTGTGTACCGCTTTCCAAGTAGCAGCTTGACATATCTCAATATAGGGATGTCTCTGGCAGCAGCTAGAGACGCGGCTGTACCTCTGGTAGAATGAGCCCTCAAGCCAGAGGGGGGATCTCTGCCCAGTTTCTGATAACAAAATTGGATACAAGAGACAATCCACCTGGCAATTGATCTCTTAGTGGCAGGTTTCCCTTTCCCAACCTCACCATAAGTGAGAAAAAGTTGGAGGGATTCGAACCTGTGAACCTTGGTATGTTCTATATAGTAACTAAGGGCCATCTTAACGTCCAAACTGTGCAATCTCCTCTCACCAGAAGAGGAATGCTCAGTGAAAAACACTGGAAGGGAGATAGATTGGTTAAGATGGAAATCTGAAACCACCTTAGGCAAAAACTTCCTGTTAGTCCTGAGGACTACCTTATCCCTGTGGAAAGAAATAAAGTCAGTTTCTACTGACAAGGCTTGCAACTCACTTATGCATCTAGCAGAAGTGATAGCCACTAGGAAAACAGTTTTCCAAGTTAGATACTTAAGCTCTGCAGAAAACAGAGGTTCAAAAGGGGGTTGCATTAACTGGGCAATGCAAACATTAAGGTCCCAGGCAGGGGCCGGATCCCGAAAAGGTGGATTAATATGAAGTAATCCCTTAAAAAAATGTGGAAAATACAGGGTGAGCGGAAAGAGAGGATGGCTTTCCTGCTGAAACAAAAGCAGAGACAGCTGCCAAATGAACTCTCAGGGTAGCTGGTCTCAGGCCCAAAGAATTAAGATGGACCATGTAAACTAACACAATGGGCAAATCAGCAGATTCTGGGAAATATGTTTCCCAGAACACCAAATGGAGAACCTTTCCACTTAGAATTATAAGTAGCCCTAGTGGAAGGCTTCCTAGAAGCCTTTAGAGTTCAAGAACACCCTAGAGAGGTGTAGGTCAGCAAATTCTAACTCCCTCAAGAGCCAGGCCTTGAGGTTGAGGATTTGAGGTTCGGATACCAAACTCTCCCCTGGGCACAGGTTAATAGGTTGTGATTCCTGGGGAGACACAGGGGGAGATGGACTGTCAGGGACAGAAGGAGTGGGTACCAGGGCTACCTGACCCAATCTGGGGCAATCAGAATCACCCTGCAAGGCTGGGATCTGATTTTTACTAACACCTTGAATAGGAGAGGGAAGGGGGGAAAAGCATAAAGAAACTTCCCTTCCCAATCCAGGAGAAGGGCATCCAGGGAGACTGAGCCCAACACTGGGGCCTGCAACAGAACAGAGGAAGTTGGTGATTGTCTGGGGCTGCAAAAGATCTATCTGAGGGTGCCTCATCTGGCAAAGACTATCCCCAGTACTTGAGGATCCAGAGACCATTCGTGATGGCCCTGAGAAATCCTGCTGAGAGCATCTGCTAGGACATTGTCCTTTCCTGGAAGGTGAACTGCTATGAGTGAAGTGTTCAGGGAATAGGCCAGAGACCACAACTTCATTGCCTCGGTGCACAAGGCCGAAGACCGAGTGCCCCCCTGCTTGTTGATGTACCACATTGTTGTGGTATTGTCTGTTCTGACTTGTACCACTTTGTTCTGGACAGAAGCAGAAAATGCTTGAAGTGCTAAAAAGACAGCTCTGAGTTCCAGCAAATTGATGTGGAGCAGAGATTCCTGGGGGGACCACACTCCCTGAGTGGAGAGATCGCCCATGTGGGCTCCCCACCCCAGGAGGGAAGCATCCGTAGTGAGGGTCAAAGTGTGAGAAAGGGGAATGAAGGGGACCCCCAGTCTTAAATTGCTCTGATCCTGCCACCACTGGAGGGCCTGGATCAAGGTTCGGGTCACTGGGACCAACTTGGAAAGGGGGTCTCTTCTCTGAGACCAATAGGCTCTCAAGTGAAACTGAATGTCTCTCATCTGAAATCTTGCTCCCTGCACTACAGCTGTGGACGTAGCCATGTGCCCCAGGAGCTGCAAAAAGTGTCTTGCTGGTCGAGAGACCTGCAGAGTGAAGGAGGAGTCCAGAGCCACCAATTTCCTTGCCCTTTCTAAGGGAAGAAAAGCTCTGGCCAGATTTGTGTCCAATTCTGCACCTATGAAGGTGAGTACCTGAACTGGTTCCAGAACCAGCTTTGGTATATTTAGCAGGAAGCCCAGGGAGGTGAGAAGCTGCTGGGTGACTTGCAGGTGAGATTTTACCTGTTCTGGGGACTGGCCTACAATGAGCCAGTCATCCAGATAGGGAAAAACAGCAATCCTTTGCCTCCTTAAGTGAGCCACTGCTACTGCCAGACATTTTGTGAATACCCTTGGGGCAGAGGTAAGGCCGAAGGGCATTTCTCTGAACTGGTAGTGACCTGAGGGCAGTTCGAATCTGAGGTACTTTCGGTGGGAGCTTCTGATTAGGATGTCAAAATAGGCATCCTTGAGGTCCAGGGAAGCTATCCAGTCCCCTGGCCTTAGAGAGGGTAAAATCATTGCCAGAGTTACCATTCTGAACTTTGGTTTCAAAAGATGCTTGTTCAGATATCTGAGGTCTAAAATGGGCCGCCATTCTCCTGTCTTTTTTGGGGTAAGGAAGTATCTGGAGTACAGACCCTTGCCCTGGTGTAGGGGAGAAACCCTTTCCACCGCCCTGAGAACTAACAGGGTTGAGACCTCTGCTTCTAGAGTAAAGGTCTCTAAAAAGCTTGCAGGTGGAAAAGACCTGATTCTCATCTTTGGGAACTTTTTGAAGCTGAGAACCAGACCCTGGCTTAATACTTCCAGAACCCACTTGTCTGAAGTTAAAGACACCCAGTTCTGACTGAAGTAAACCCAACCTGCCCCCTACTGGTAAAGGAGAGTCGGCCCTGGGGCACCCCATCAGGGTGCCTGCTTGGCAGGTGCCTTAGGCTGAGGGGTGAGGCAGGCCTGCCCGTCGCATCGCCTCTGCCTCTGAAAGAACCCCTCTGAGCATAAGCAGAGGAGGCCTGGTTTGAGAAAAAGGCCTGTGGAAGGCCTACCCCTACCCCTGTGGGTGTGCCTCTGAGGAGTGGCTTGCGCTCCTTGGCTTAGGCACTTTATAGGTAGTCCTATATTCATCCATCTTCTTCATATAATTCTCTGTCTGCTCCCAAGCAGAGAATTTCCCACCACAGGAAAATCCATAGCCTTAGTCTGGGTATCCTGTGACAAGCTAGTACACCTGAGCCAGGCCAACCTACGAAAAGCTACAGATGTGGCCATGACTCTAGAGGAAACATTATTAAAATACACAGCAGCATGAAACTGCACCTTAGAAGCCTCAATGCCATCAGCAGCCACCTGCTCCAGCTCACTAGCAAGCTGGCCAAGGCTTGTTTGGCTAAATCCATAACAGTATCCATCTAGATTTCTGATACCTTGCTACATAAGCCATATAATTTGCTTGCCTGAGTCCCAAGGGCGCTGCCATGTACTGTTTTTTTGCCATGGCATCAATCTTCCTGGAATCCTTGTCAGGAGGATGGAAGCCAGGGGAATATTAGCTTTATCACAGGCTGCAGCCTGAACTACTAACATGACTGCATTGCTGAGAAAGAATTCTCTATCAGGACCTGACAGTGTACCTCCTGTCCATCTTTTTATCTACAGGAGGCACAGAATTAGGAGTTTTAAGATTTTTATTGTTTGTTTCCTAAATGACTTATGCAAAGGAATAGACAATCTCCTAGACTCTGGTATATCCATCATTTCTACAAAAATCAGGCTCCTCTTGCTCATCACTGCTTCCCAAAGGAAGCTGGAGGTTTCAGCAACTTTTGTAAAACATAAAATGAGAGGGGACTCAGAAAGCATGGGAGATTCTAAAGGTCTGTCTGGGAGATGTCCGGTTCAATGGGCACACCCAGACCCTTTAAGTCACATTCATACTGTTCATAATCATCCTCCCCTCCTGGTTCATAAAACTCCTCAACACCATATTCTGAACTGATGGAAACCGACCGAACCGACCTTTTACCAGATAGTGGCGGTTCGGACGAACCGGAGAAAGTGACTGGACAATCTGAATAGTCTTGCTATCTCTGCAGCAGTTGGGAGTAAATTTTGGGCTCCAAACCTGCTGACTTTCTTGTTCTCTTTACTGGAACTGGTTCATCCGAGCCAGCTTCCGTTTACTTGAGGAAGTCTAAGCCTGGTCAGAGGCACTCCCTCCGGTCCGGTTGGCACCGAACCGGGCTGGCCATCCGGGTCAGCGGACTTTTTGGCCTCTCGTTCCCTGAGCCTGCCCAATCTCTTTTCCAGGGTGGCTGCAGGGAAATTCTTACAAATCTGGCAGTCTGACTGGAGGTGGTCAAACCCCAGACAATAAACACATGTGGTGTGTGGGTCAGCCTTGGCAAAGACTTCCCCACAGACATCACAGTGTTGAAACCCAGTGGGCCCGGTTTTTCTTTTGGGTTTCTCAGACATAATGCCAGCCTAACCAGAAAACTTGCCCTTTAAACGGCAGTGCCAGGCAAGACACCCTTATCGGTTCCTAACCATGTCACGGGTATTGGAAAAAATGTAATGAAATCCGTTTTTTTTAGAACCGATAAGAACCGGGAACCACACTCTAAAATCTCAAATTTAAAACTCTAAGTTTTAACTAAGCTGATCGGTTCAAAACCGAACCGATAAAACTTACAAGTTCCACACAGAATTAAAATATGAATTACTTACGATACCACAGACAGAGTTTGAACCAATCGGTTTTGCGGTTAAAAATAAAACTATTCTCGGTTGAATCGATTGAGAAAACACTATTTAAACGAGAAATGAACCGAGCAGTAGGAGAAATCTCGAGGCGACTGTTCAGTGATAAGGAGTAAAGAATCTGATAGTTCGGTTTGAAACTACACAGACAGAGCTTCTCTTTAGAGCTCGTGCTCTAAGTTCCATTCATGGAATGGAGTTAACTCTTTCACCTCCGGAGCAGTTCTAATGGTGGGACAAACTGCAATTGTCATAATATAGCAAGACTTCATGTTGTTTGAAAATCTCTTTCCTCTGTTTGTGTGTTTAACTCCGTCTCTTGTGGTCAGCCCATCACCCTGCTGCTGTGCGCCCCTTCACTGCTAAGCGTATGCCTATGCCCAGCAGCCCAATCATTCTGTAAGCCTTGAACCTGGGATCCTTTAGTTGCAAACCATCATATTCTTCAATTACTTTCAGTCCACTGCATCACAGCGTCACACAGCCAAAATAAAATTTTGGAGTTGTAGCCAGCGATCATAGATCACATTGCTTTCTTACACAAGAATTGTGTGGGTGTATTCACTGCAGTATACTGGTACCGTTATGGCTGACACCAACATAGATGAAGCATCTAGTGCTGGTGTTGGAGCAGGTGTTGGTGGTAGTGGTAATCCTGGTGCTAGCAGAAATAACCAAAATGTTTCACATGATAAAAATTCAACAAACAGCACAGCAAAAGAGCAACAGCGAAGTGTGGTAAAGGGGGACCTTTTAAGAAAACCTGTGCAGCTGCTGGGATCACACTGAAAGGCACCATAAGTTATGCCATTCATGCTGTTAAAATCCCTGAGACTAGCAGTAATAATGCAAGTGACAGTGAGTCCCTCTCTAACTCAGACAGTAGCTCTTTGTCTCAGTCTGACACTGTTGCGTCTTGTGATGTATCATTACTTCCTCAACAAAGTGAAATGAGCAAGGCTGCTGACAATGAATCAGGTAGTGCGCTTGCAAATACATCCAGCACTGTTGACAATGAAAAGGACATATCCATTGAATCCACCACTTCTGTGTCGGCCAGCAATGAAAATCCATCAAAGTCCTCTGCCCACTCTTCTAGCACCAAGGAGCATGTCCCAGGTTCTGTTAGGACAGGTGAAAAGGCACAAACAGTCTTTAGCTACCTTCCTAGCACTCAAACAAAATCTGTCACATCTGAGGTGTGGAATTATTTCTCTGTCAGTAAAACTGATCCATGCAGAGCAATTTGTTCCCTGTGTAAACGGAGTGTAAGCCATGGTAAAGTTGTGTCATGCCTTGCACTACAGCTCTAAACGCCATCTGAAAAAGCATTCAGTTTGCTTGATCATCCAAAACCCATGTCCTCCATCTTCCAGACCACATGAGAAGGGTCAGGAATCTGAAATGGATACTGAATTGTCTGGACTTGATGCGGACAGAACCACTGCCAGCCCTAGGATCACTGTTACCACCAATGGCAGCACCATTAGTACCAGTTGTACATGCAGTGATGGCACTGAATGTATAAGTCCTAGTCCACCATCTCAGCGTCCATCTGCCCGTCGAAGCATGGTGTATAATAAACCAGCAGGGACATGTTGTAAACAGCTAACACTGTCTCAGGCATTTGAAAAGCAGAATACCTTTACTAAAAATCATCCAAATACCCTTCATCTTAATCACAGAATTGGTGAACTGCTAGCCCTTCTCCCATACTCTTAAGTAGATTTTAGGGAGCTCATGAAATTAGCAGAGCCTCGTTACAATGTTCCTCATCTAAGATACTTTTCCTATGTTGAAATACCAAACATTTATCAGGCTTTAAAAGTGACAGTGATGCTTGCACTTAAAATTGCAGAGGGTGGGGTTATTCATGTCACAACAGATATATGGACCAGCACTCAAAACATAGATTACATGTCCCTTACTGCTCATTGGGTCACGTTTTCTTGTGTTTCTTCAAAAACAAACACACCCCAAAAGATGGCACTGCTGCATATAAAGAAGTTTGGGCAAAGTCATATAGCTGCAAACATCTTGCAGGAACTAAATGACCTCCTTGACGAATGGGTTTATTCTCACGGTCTAAAATGTGGCTTCATAGTAAGTGACAACATCTTGAAAGCAGTACAGGATGGAAGATTTTTGCATGCTTCTTGCTTTGCATATTGCATACATTTAATTGTCATGGGATTTCTCAGCAATGAAACACAAGTGGATGGTATGATTGCTGTTTGCAAAAAAAATTGTGACTCACTTTTCACATTCAACCAAGTCTATACGGACATTGTCCGAACTGGAAAAAAAACACAAGCTGCCCCAGCAAAAACTGATTCAAAATGTTTCCCCTCATTGAAACTCAACGCTTTATATGCTGCAGCACCTCTTGGAGCAAAAGCAAGCTGTACATAAGTATTGCTCCAGTTACATTATTGGAGATGGCATTATGTTGTCTGTGCTGCAGTGGAAATTAATGGAGACAGTGTGCTGCATCCTAGCTCCTTTTGAGACAGCTACAAGGGACATGTATTCTGAAGGCGCATCTGTGAGCCAAGTTATCCCACTCATAATGCTGATTTCACATCATCTTATTGTTCTAAATCTACAAATAGAAAAAGACAGATCTGAAGCTCAGACAACATGTCGCCTGTATCATGGGAATCTCTTAAAGAGAATGAGCGAGGGCTTCAAAACCAATGACAAATTAGTTGCAATGACTAAATCAAAACACTACATCCTTGCAACTCTCTTAGATCCCAGGTTCAAGGCTATACATCTTCCAAAAACAGACGATATAGAGCAGTACAAATGTCTGTTGCTAGATGAGCTGCAGCACTCACAGGAGTCAAACACAGACACACACAGTACCCTCAGGTTGTTATCACCACAACATGCAGGTTCATCTTCACAAAGGGATGCAGAACTGGAAAAGTCGCCAAACATTAACAGTAGTTGTTCCACAACTGCCACTTCTTCAGCTCTTAGTAGCAAGCTAAATCTGTGGCAAAACCTTTCCCAAATTGCTGCCATACGAGCTTATGCTGATTCCTCTTCTGAGCGGTCTCTGTCCATCATGGTAGACAGTTACCAGCAAGAACTGCCTATTCCTATTGATGCATGCCTTTTGGAATACTGGAGATCAAAAAAGTCGATTTGGACAGAGCTGTATGACGAAGCCTGTAAATATCTTGGTTGTCCTGCAACAAGTGTCTCTTCAGAACGCATGTTTAGTACAGCTGGCAATATTGTGACAGACACCAGAAATAGGCTGCTGCCAGAAAATGTACACACGTTAACTTTTAATAAAGTTAATAAGTCATGATTTTCGTATCCCTACAAGAGTATACAAACTGATCCTGAGGTGATTGATGTTGTGGCTATTGATGGTGATGACAACTCAGATGGTGGTGGCTGGTAAATACTGTGTGGGACAGAGTCTCTCTGCACCAAAAAGGAAACTTTTACAGATTATGATGACTTTGGTTTTCTCTCTCCTTTCTCGATCTACTACCTTGGACTATATACCCCCCAAAACTTTCACCATTTCATGGCAAACTGCTTTGTAGCTAGGGTCTAAAGTCAACAAGTTTTATATACAGGGCAATTTTAACATCAGTGGGAACAGGCCCAAATTTGACATAAAAGGGACACTTTTTTGGATTTACCTTCTGTGACTTTGTGGTGCATCAGTATGGGCTGGGACCGGGGGGTGGTCTATTTTTCAATGTTAAAGAGGACAAAACAATGAGTTCTAATTGGTAGCTGTTTATTATTTTTTCAATCACAGAAATGTTAGCCATAAACCAAAATTATCCATATGTAACTTATCTTACTGAATAAAAAAATATGGGAAAAACTGTATTTTGTATTGTTATGTTTCTGTGGGCAGCATCCTGTTACAAGTCTCTTCAGGGAAACAGAGTCATCTGGAGTTTTACCTATGTCATGGTTGAGCACATATTCTGTAAGCACAGGTCTCATACCACAATAACCTGTGTTTAACATTCTGTTGTACACAGACCGTGGCATAATAGCAACAACTCTCAAATTACTGGTTCCATGAAGAGGACTGTACAGAATGTTGTCCATAATAAGAAAGCAATTGAAAAGACAGTGTTACACGTAAGTGTTGTTTATTAAGGAACAGTTAAGTATGGCTCATTGGGAGGCAAGAATTTCATTTTTCTTGAGTAAGCATGTGGTAGTTTTAGCATTTGAGAGGGGGAGGAGGGTAGAATGGGCGCTGGAGGGTGGGAAAGGGCTGGAGGTTGGTTTAACATGGATGCAGGAGGGAGAAGGATGGCATGGATGCTGGAGCATGGCCGAGGGTTGGGGCTTGATTTTAACATGGATGCAGGAGGGAGAAGGATGGCATGGATGCTGGAGCATGGCTGAGGGTTGGGGCTTGGTTTTAACATGGATGCAGGAGGGAGAAGGATGGCATGGATGCTGGAGCATGGCCGAGGGTTGGGGCTTGATTTTAACATGGATGCAGGAGGGAGAAGGATGGCATGGATGCTGGAGCATGGCTGAGGGTTGGGGCTTGGTTTTAACATGGATGCAGGAGGGAGAAGGATGGCATGGATGCTGGAGCATGGCTGAGGGTTGGGGCTTGGTTTTAACATGGATGCAGGAGGGAGAAGGATGGCATGGATGCTGGAGCATGGCTGAGGGTTGGGGCTTGATTTTAACATGGATGCAGGAGGGAGAAACATGGCATAGTTGTTAGTACATGGGTGATGGTTGGGGGAGTGGGTTTTAACATGGGTGAGGGACGGAGAAGGATGACATGAATGGTCATTCATGACTAAGTGTAGGGGTAGTTTAAACATTTGGGTGAGGGAGGAGGGTGGAATACGTGCTTGAGGGGGGGTGAGGGTTGTGGGTTGGTTTTAACATGGGTGTAAGGGTGGTATGGGTGCTACTGCATAGATGAGGGTGGTGGAAGAAAAGTGGAATGGGTGCTGGGGTGTAAGATGGGTGTTGTTTTAGTCCTTTCGTTTACAGATTCATGATCGACTGGGGATGGTGAGGAAAAAGATGATGACAGATAGTATGGGAGGGCTGTACCGATTGCCCACTGTGGAACCTACTATAGATATAATATATATTTTTTTGTTCTTGTTAAATACATTGCAAACTGCTGCCACCTAGCACAAGTGTCCTGTCCCCTTTAAAATAGAATAAAGGAATCAGAAATAAAAGAAAATCTGTATCAGCAGTTTTCACAGAATGTGACCTATCATAAAGTGTTTTTGCTTTACAAGTAGTGATAATTTGATACATAATGGGGTTGACAGACACTGTCCCTTAAACATCACATGCCAACTGCTGCAGCTACATTAAATGTTCCTTAAGTTAGTATGTGGTGAGGAAACCACTTTTTTTATTTATGTGACTGAAATACAGATTTTATTGATGTATCAGCTGGAAAAATGCATCATCTTAGAAAGTTGTATGTATTACTTCAATTTGCCAACAAGAATGTTGGTATATGTATGCATTATCTTAGAAAACTGCATGCATTTTTTGCCAGCAACAATGACTGGCATATTTTTTTTATTCAAATGTCTTGACTGACTACGTTATGACATAATATGTTTTGCAACAGTTCCATGTGCTGCGGCTGCAGTACCTTGGCTTGACTTTGTTATAAAAGCTTTCTTTTAAACATAGCAACTTTTGATTTACCCATTTAAAACACAAAGCAGCAAATAGCTTAAATTAGGTAATATCAGTTATTTTTTCTAATAATTCATGACGATGAGTATATATAAATGAGTACATAAATGGCTAATGTGCCTCTTTATTTCACTAAGGAACTATGATAGAGCTGCAGCAGGAAAACTTTTAACATATGGGTGAGTGGGTGGGTGGGCCTGTTACGTATTAAGTTGCTGGCTTTAGCAAACAAAAGAAACCATAGATAAACCTAGTTGTATTCCTCTCAGTGTCACACATGATCATGTCTCTCCCCCTTATATTAAACAGTTTTTCCTTTACATGTATTTCATGACTATCTTCATTACTGGCAGAACAATTAAAAAATAGGGTTCGAGTTCTAAAAAGTTCTAAAAAAGATTAGAACCCTAGAACTTTTTCAAAAGTTCTAGACTAGAACTAGAACCCAGAAATTCAGAGGGTTCTGACAACCCTGCGATGAATCATTCTTTTTACACTGTGCTGCACTGTCTCCAGCCTGTCTTTGTCTTTTCTAAGTTGAGGACTCTGTAACTGGGTACAGTATTCCAGATGGGGCAATACCAGTGATCTACAAAGAGGTAGTATTACCTCCTTCCTCCTACTATTGAAAACCCTCCCAATACACCCCCAAATCCTGGTTGCCTTGCTGTAGGCATTGGTAGATTGGCTAGATTGTTTTGGGGAGTCACATCTTATGACTCCCTGGTCCCTTTCTTCAGAAGTAGTGCCCAGCTTAACCCCTCCAACCAATATTCAGTCCTGAGATTCTTGTTCCCTGTGTGAATAACCTTGCAGTTTTTAATGTTCAGGTTTCAACTGCCAGAAGTTGGACCACCTCTCCAACCTATACAGGTCCCTATGCAACTCCCATACGCCCTCCTCATTGGCTACCCTGCCACAGTGTCATCTGTGAAGAGACACATCTTGCCCTTTATTCCTTCTCTTATGTCGCTGATGAACATATTGAAAATGACTGGACACAGGATGGACCCTGCAGCACCCCACTGGTGACCTCCTACTTAAACCTCACTCCATTTACCACTGTCCTCTGCTATTTCTCCCCCAACCTGCTACCATTCCATCTAACTTGGTCCTTCACTGCACCAGAACCTCTAACTTTTTCAGCAGCCTTCTGTGTGACATTGTGTCAAATGCCTTGCTGATGTCAAAGTAGAGCAAACTCACAGCTTGTCTGTACTCCACTGCCTTAGTTACCCAATCAAAGAATACCATCAGGCTAATCTAACAAGACCTCCCTGCTATGAACCCATGATGTTTACTATCTTGAGCCCATTTCTCTCCAGGAAGTCCACTAGGTCTTGCTTGACTAGGGCCTCCATCTGTTTGCCCACAATGAAATAAGACTGATAGTCATGTAGTTACCTCATTGCTTGTTATCCCTTCCCTCATGGAGGGGATCTGTGTCTGCTACCCTCCAGTCTTTTGGAACCACCCCTAACTGTACTGAGCTCTTGAAGAGCCCTGCCAACCATGGGTTCATTCAGTTCTGATTTTAATTCCCTGAGCACCTCAGAGAATATGCCATCTGGCCCTGAAGCTGTATCTATTTTCAGGGCTGCAAGCACATTTCTTACCCTTTCTCCTGTAAATACCACCTGCCCCACTTCTGGGTTCCCTTTGGAGAAGCCTTTATGCCTCTATCTGTCAAAAGACCTGCTATACTTAACTGTAAATGATGAGCAGAAGTAGTCATTAAGAACAGCTGCCTTTTACTCATCCTCCCCGTTATGTTGCCCCCCTCCATTACTCTTACAATACCTCCTCTCATCTTTCTTTTTCCTTAATGTATCTGAAAAACACTTCTTCCCTCCTTTGACCCCCTCTGTAATATGCAGCTGTGTGTCTACATTTACATCCCTGAGTTCCTTCTTGACATCTTTGATTTTTACTTGGTGTTTGCTCCATTTCTCCCCCTTCCTGCTTCTCTTTGTATCTGATGAAGGCCCTTCTTTTTTACCATCACTGCCTCCATGAAAGAACTAGATGGTCACTTGTGCATGTTTCTCTTGGTAATAGATCTTTAGCATAACCTAGTTGCTATGAGAATGGTCCCTTTAATCCCTCATTAAGGGGATGGCAAACTCAGCTCTGGCTAATCAGGAGAGGGGTGGCCTTCTATTTAGCAAGTTTCCCACTGCCCACCTGTGAGCCCCTTGTGGGCCAGTGCTCCATGTTAACAAATTAAGCCTGAGAGGGGTTTCCTCATAAGACAAATAGAGAAAGCAGTGGTGCCACAGCTTACAGTGGAATGTTAAAAATGAAAAGAGTAAGGACCTGACTTTTGAGGAGAGTCTCCTTGCCATCTGCAGTAAGGCTAGTCATGATTCAGCTAAATGATGAGACCAAGAACACTGTTTTATAATTATGGAATGAAGAAAGAAAGTAAGAACATTGAAGTACTTTAAAGGAGAACCACAATGAATCTATACATCACTTTTACTGGTAGAAGCTGTTTTCTAAATACTCGTTCAAATTCTGTTACTGATTTAGCTATCTGGGCCTTTTAGTTATCCTAATGGGTGTTTTTGATTTACATGCTGCTGGTAAGAACCATTGTAGAACTGTATATATCCATATTTTATTATAGAACTCTGTGGCTGAGAGGGACATGAACTACATCATACAGTTCTAAAATGAAACTCGCCACTACACTGAAAAGCAGAAACACCCACTGAGGTTAATTAAAGGCCTGTCTAGATATAACAATAACATAATTTTAACCAGTACTTAAAAAAACGACTTCTACTGGGAAAATGATTCACAGGTTCAGCATAGTTGTCTTTTAAAGGTTTTACAGGCTCATTTAAGTAGCATGGGGGGCACTGGATTTTGTTTAACCGTTGAATTACTCCCTTCCTCTCCTCCACCCCCACCCTCTCATCCCCATCCCCAGTTTGTCTACTCCAACCAACCTATCCTTGACTAATTCCCTCATCTGGTCAAACTCTGGTCTTCTGAAATCCAGAACCTCAGCCTTTGATGAGGGTATACTGGTACCCAGAGCCAGTTTGAACCGTATGGCGTTATGGTGACTTGACCCCAGTGGTTCTTCAACATGCACTCCACCTACCACTTTTGATTTGGTGAGCACTTCATCAAGAATGGTAGCCTGTCTTGTGAGTCTCCTGACCAGTTGCACCAGCAGCCACTCCTGCAACACATCTTGCAGGGTCTGACTTCTGATGCTCTTAGATGCTAGAATGTCCCAATCTACTGTAAGTCTGGCAGATTGAGATCTTCCACTGCCACAACCTCCCCCTTTATGGACCCCTTCTTAGTTTCTGTCCCTATTTCCCTATCACCTGAATCCCCCTATCTCAGCTGTCTATAGCTCACCACCATGAGTAACTACTTACCTGATGGTATCATAAGCTGTACCCACAGTGGTTCTGTTTTCCTTTCCCTTCAATGATGGACCCCTCCCTAGAGAAACATAGAAACATAGAATTTGATGGCAGATAAGGACCGCTTGGCCCACCTAGTCTGCCCATTTCTCTACCTGATGTATAAACTCCACATCCTATTTGATCTGCAGCTTACCTTCTCCTTCCTAACGCTAGGGTTGCCTTCTGTCTGTCCCATGCATTCTTGAATTCCCCTATCATTATTGCCCCTATGACCTCCTCAGGAAGGCTGTTCCATGCATCCACCACCTTTTCCATGAAAAAATACTTTCTCACGTTGCTACTGAGTCTTTCCCCCAGCCTCATATTGTGACCCCTAGTTCTTGCACATCTCCTTTTCTAAAAGATGCTGCTGTCTTGAACTTTGTTAATCCCCTTAAGGTACTTAAAAGTCTCTATCATGCCCCCCCCCTTTCCTCCAGTGTATACATATTGTGTTCCCTCAGTCTCTCCTCATATGGTTTCTGGTGTAGTCCCTGCACCATTTTCATTGCTCTCTTCTGGACTGCCTCCACCCTGTCTATGTCCTTATGGAGATGAGGTCTCCAGAACTGCACACAGTATTCAAGATGAGGTCTCACCAACTGTCTGTATAGTGGTATAACCATCTCAGATTTTCTACTGGTGATACCTCTCCCTATGCACCCCAGCATCCCACCAGTTTTCCTCACTGCCTTGTTACATTGTTTGGCTACTTTTAGATCATCTGTTATGACTACCCCAGGTCTCTCTTGAGTTTGGTTGTCGTTAGTACCCCCCTCCCATCGTGTATTCCTCCCCTGGGGTTTTGTTCCCCAAGTGCATGATTTTGCTCTTCTTTGCACTGAATCTGAGTTGCCACACTCTTGACCAGTCCTCCAACTTGCATAAGTCTCTTCTCATTTTTTCCACCACCCCTTCCCTGAAGTAACAATGCCCCCCGGAATGTCAACCCTATTGCAGATCTTTGTGTTATTTGCAAAGAGGCATACTTTTCTGTTACCACGTTTATGCCTTCCTTGACATTGAGGGCTATCAATCCTCCTTTTCCTGTCCTCCTAGCCCATCAATGCATGGAGCAGCTGGTTACTGCTGCATCCCAGTCATTATTCCCAGTGGTCCATGTTTTTGGAATGACAATGATGTCTAACTTCATATCAATCATGAAAAAAATCTTTATTTATCCAAGCGAACAACATTGAGCAGAGATCATTTGCAAGATGGATCTGGTTAATACAAGGGTTTTTACAAATTCAAATGGACGATAAACATTGTATATAGAAGTACATATACATTTACAGAGTCAGGGGGTTAATACAAAGTGTACACTGAATAACAAGGCAATACAACATCATTCATGGTGACACAGCAAAACACATTGGTCGATAAGCCCTAGCTCATTTACAAATTTGCTTGTTCATATATATATATATATATATATATATATATATATACATTATGGTAGCACGGTAGTGCTACCATAGTTAGGGTTGAGGAGCCATTTCTATGTTAAACCCCAAAACTTTTCACATTAATAACTTTGCAACTGTTTGACAGATTTGCCTGAAATTTGGAATACACAATCAAGAACCATAGACCTTGGGATCTACTAAGTTTTGTACTGGTCGGATATACAGCTGCGGAGTTATTAAGCATGATCTGCCTTTTTTCACGGCTCTGGAATTCTACGTGATCGGCCTACTGCGGGTCGTACGGTTTGCTAACCAGCCCAAAATCTTCAGGGAATGTGCTAACTCGGGTCCCGATGCCTTTCAAAGATTTCGTGAAATAATATTAAACAGTTCAAAAGTTATTCAAAAACTATTTCCATTTTAAGTCAATGGGAAAAGTTAACAAAAGTTGGACAGTGTCTAAATGCACTTTTACTGTCGCAAATGGCCCTGTTACTGTCGCAAATCTGCCATCTTGTTTTCAGTTAGTGATCAGAAAAATGCTTGGCATTTAAAATTGAGACCCTCTAGCAACCTAATTCTTTTTGTATTCACCTAGTCAGGCCCTGAGGATGCTAGCCATGTCTTTATTTTGGGTTAAAACACCCCAGAAATATGTTTTTCAAATTTCTGTAAAAAGTACTTTCGCAAAGTAGTGTTGCACTCACAAAATTGTCGCAAATTTTTTTGTGACACTTTCGCAAATTGCGACACTACTTTGCAGACACTATGCCCAAAATAACAGTAATTCTTTGGCACTCCACTGCAAAAGAACGGCTGGGAGTTTTGGGCTGAAATTTGAAGGGAACGTAGATGACATCTCACAGATGTGCCTTTCAGTGTTGTATTGAAAAATTATTACATGGCAGCAAAGTTACGGCACTCCAAAGTTGACAGTTTTTCCCATAGGATAACATTAAGGCGCCCGACGCATTACAGGAATCCTTTGACACCCTGCTGCAAAATAACAGCTTAGTCTTTTTTCCTGAAATTTGGAGGGAACACAGCCAACAGCCCACAGATGTGCCTTTCAGTGGTTTGGTGAAAAAATATTACAGGAAGGCAAAGTTATGGCACTCCGAACTTCTCTTTTTTTCCCATAGGATAACATTACGGCGTTCGCCGTGCCTTTCAGGGCCCGTATCTCGGAAACGGTGCGAGATACGGACTTTTCGTCAGAAAAATACTTAGCCCCCTAAGTACAAAATTAGCCAGGACAGTTGTAAATCATACGACTTTTAAATTTTTTTTCTATGTCGTACGGTTCCTGAGATATAACGTATTTAGTATTCCAAGTTCTCATTTTCTGCTCCGATACTCATTATTATGCATACATTATTTGTACTCACTGTCTTTCTCTATGCAGGTTTTGGGGAAAACCAGCCTGTGCACTTACATTACTGTTACTGTTGCTCTTTCCGCTTGTGGTTCCGTACCCGTTTCACTTACCATTGACGTCTGCGCCACCATGTGTATCCTTTGCGTTTTCATTTGCGCTATGCTTTCTGTTATTTTTGCCATTTGTGTCTACAGTACTGTTTCTCTTTCTGTTTCACTTGCGTCACCATGCCCATTGACATTTCCATTTGCAGGCACCATGTTACTATGTGACAACACATCACGTGGCAGACCGCTCCCATTCACGTCACCATGTGCTAGCATCTTTCTGTTCTCATTCACGCTTGTGTTACCATGTGCGCCACTGTTAGCACTTCTGTTTGCGTTGCTGTTCCTGTTACTATGCCACAAGACATCATGTGGTGGGAGCGGGCCCGCTGCTGCATTACATTCATTATTTCTCGTTATCATTCTCAAAAAGAAGGGAAATTAGAGTCAAAAAACTCCATTTAATGCATTAGTTAGGGTTGTTCCACAGTGACAAAAGTGAGGAAATTCGGTGTTAGGGTTGAAAACCCCCCTTAGACCCCCCGCCCACCCCCCAATCGGCATTGGGGTGCGCATTGGGATCATTGGTCCTAACTCTCACCCCATTCTCCTATACTTCTGCTGCTTTACACATGTCATGGGGTGAGAGTTAGGGTTGACGATCCCAATGCGCATGTAGTGCGAAGGGCGGTAAAAGTGCAGGTGTGCAGTCATGCTCTGATATACGCATGGTCATGTGATATGTTTCATACAATCAGAAGACTGGATTTGGAGCTACTAGATTTATCCATTTTATAAAAAAAATATATATCACACAGTTGTGCATGCATGTGGAAGCATGCACACACACACCGTGGCACCAGCTCAGGCCCTTCTACCCACCCATAACACTGCTGCTACTTCCTGCCTGTGCTACCCACCAGATCACCACCCACTGGGAGCAGAACTATGGGAGGGTGACAAGCCACCCTCACCACCCAGGGAGAGGACAGCTGCCTACCAGCTTGTTCAATCCTGCTCTTCCTACCCCCCACACAAGTACCCATAACCTGAGGTCATTCCCAAATCTGGGTCACCAGCTTAGCATGAGGTATGGTGACCAGTACCTCAAGCCCTCTGCGCCATCGGGCCAGCTCCCCCAGTAGATTTTGACTTAACATGTGGAGAATTATCTGTGAGTAATCCATTGATCTGGTGATCAGGTGAAGTCACTTGATGCAAATGACGCAATTAAATTGGTTAGGTCAGTATATGCACTTAGCACTCAGCAGTCAACATGCTAAATCAATGTTTCTAGGGTTGCAACCACCAAAAAATACATTCAGTCCATCCTTCAATAATTAATCAAAAAGTACACAACCCAAGGAAAATAAATTACTTTTAGTCATTTGTACTTTTTTTTTCACTGTCCAACAACTGGACCTAGTGATTTATTTGACAGAAAGCTATGATTTTGTGGCAGTATTTTGTGATTAACAAATCATAACATACTGTAATTCACCAGTACTCACAAGCTTCATTCACCTATGTGAGTTCTGATACAACAAAGCTCAGTTTTATTCAGCAAAAGTGGAAACAACACTATTAGCCAACAAAACACAATAGTGGTAGTTTCACAGTTGTCCAGCAATACACTAACTACATCTCCCCAAGTGAAAAGAAATATGTTATAATGTTGTGTTAACTTTACATGTAACACTAGCATTTTATTAGTACTTGTGGTTGACAGCTTTGCAGGTAGAGGGGCTCCCTGATCCATTCTCTCTGTTTTTCAAATGCCAAGAAAGGAGAGATGAATATTCTTGCCATTTTGTAGTTGTCATGGCTAATGTTTTAAAGTCCCTGATCCACAAATCTTTTGTGATAGCCTTTAAAATGTGCACATTGCAGAGCTACAGCAAACCTTCTCTCACTCACTCATCATGGTTACTACCTTGGACCCTCCCACTACTTGCCTGCAAGTGAAAAGCTGAGAACTATGGATTACATTTTTGTAAAAAGTGCTGCATCATTATCATACAATAAATAACATTTGTGCACCTGAGTTCAGTTGGGCAGTTGATTAATAAATAAACTAAACCACAAGAGCCCCAAAGTGGAACCTTGGGTGACTCCAATACTAATGGGTCATAAACAAGAACTAAAATTGTTAACCTTAACCCATTGCTCCCACTCCTGCAAATAATTCCTAAATCATCCAATTACTTTTGGGGCTAGACCTAATTGACTAAACTTCCTAAATAGACTTGAGTGATTTATCAAATCAAAATCTTAGGTCAGCTGTATAACAATAGAGGCTGCATAGCCAAGAGAATCCCAAAGCTTGATGAGGATCAGTTAATATAAATAAAGCAGTATAGGTGCTATAATTTTATATTCAAATCCTGCTGCCTAAGGTTCACAATATGGGTCTAGATTTTCAGAGCCCAGTTTTTCCCACAGCTGCGGTATCTTCATAAGTAGATATGGTTTGTGACCGGCTCCATGATTTACAGCAGCTTGTAGCCATTTTTATTCAGTACAGCTGTGTCACCGAGGCACAGGTCAGGAAGCAGAGGAAAACCCAGGAGCAGTTATAGAATTCGCAAAAAAATGTTTATTAATACTAGCAGTAACATAAAAAAAAATTGCTCAGAATAACTATTTACAAAGGCAGAATAAAAAAAGAAGATCCATCTGAGTTTTCCTTCAATATCTGTGTGTCTACCAACACATTGCAGTTCTCTTATAAGTCTTTGCAAGCATCCTGTTTCTTTTCTAAAATGTTCTTGTCAATTTCATGCAGGTGCAGCAAGAACACAATGTCCCAGAACTGATGCCCCTTCTCCACAGCTTCTGAAAAAGGGCTTAAAAACTGCTCTCAAGTTAACCTCTTGAGTTCCCAATAGCTTTTTGCAATCATCTCAAACTATAATTATATACATATCAAAAGTAACACTGTAACATTTCTAAACAAATGGATCCCAATATCAGTTACATTCCACATAATGATCTACATATATTTTTATACCAGCAGATATGCAAGGGAGGAAAAGACAGAAACAGCAAGGGAAGACTGAGAGACAGTGAGAGGCAGATAACTGCAAGACTGTTGGGGTGATCAAGTCCTAGGTCTCATGGTAAAATTTGGTTGTGCAACTAGACATACAAGAGACAGGAAAGGAAAAAACAGAACATATCCTTCCATTCAAACTCTCCATAACAACTGGGATGGGGTCCTATTCAAACCTGTCACAAGCTGCAGAGAAAAGTTATACCTGGTGGGACCAATCATAACATCCCCCGCAGCTGTGCTGGCTGAAACTGCGAAACTCTGCAGGTGTAGATATTTCATCCTGTGGCTGGGCGTGCAGCTTGGGACTTAGTTCCCATGTCATTTGAAAATCTAGCCCATTATACTTAGAGGTGCATATTATTTATCAAATACCACTCTCTTCAGAAGTTTTGTTAAAGAACTAGTAGAAGAAAAAACAGCAAACAGGAAATTGTTACAAATTTTAAGAAACAGTCAGTTGTGACCTTTTCTTTCTTAAGTACATTTCTTTTCCTTTGGCTCATTACAAAGTTTTCCATGTAATAGTATTTTGCTGGATGTTTGGAATAGCACGCTGCTTAACAGTTGACATATCTAGTTCTACTCTTTTGGCTTCATAGAACTGTGACCTCACTGACTGTGACATCACTGGTGACTGGCCTGGCAGCTACTGAGTGACACTTCCTGATGAGCTGTAATGTCACAGTCAGTGAGGTTACAATGCCGATGATGCAATGGGAGGAACAGAGCTAGATATGTCAGTTGCCAGTGTTGTTCCACATACCACACCTTCTAAAGTCAGGTAAAACTCTTTTATTTAACCAAAGGGAAAAGAAAAAAGTACCTCAGAAAAAGAAAAGGTAATAGTTGGCTGCTGTTAAACACATTAGTTTTAGGCACTACACTAGCTCTTTAAAGGGAACAGCAGTGATATGGGCCAACAGTTGTTTAATTATGCCTTATTCACTGCTAAAAACAGAAACAGCTATAGCCCGTTCCCATATTTTTGGTATTGTTTGAGTAGAAAGGGGCATAGTGTAGTTAATAATTTGAGCAAGGGAAATGCAAGTTCCTTCTTGGCAATTCTAATAAGACACATGTCAACCCTATCAAGGCCTCCCCTAATATTATAATTAACCTTGTTAGAACATCATCCATTGATCTTAGGCTTCCATTATTAGGTAGAAAAAAGATAACATTACCATCAAACTGTGGTATTAAGTGTAGTATCCAGAGCAAAATGTTCAGTTTTTTACAGTGATCATTAAAACAGTCAGGCAGAGTGAGAGCAATGTCACAGGTAACAACAATAACATCATTATAGATTGTGGAAGTGCTCACAACAAATCAGAGTGCTCCTGTACTCTGACCGTGATGCTCTCTTTTTCAGTGAAGAGATTCTCACGTGCAAGCTGCCCTGGAAATGGGCACATTCTGGTAAGGTTTTTTTTAAAAAAATGTATATATTATTGATCGAGTTCGATCAACGATATATTAATACCACCAAGACCACTCTTGTGCTTGTAAGAGTAGTCTCACTTACATTCTTAGTGTATCAGAACCACTCATCTTAAGTTTGAAGTTCTCATACTCTAAGAATGCACATGAGACCACTTTTATAATTGTAAGAGTTGTTCCTGCAGTGGTATTAAAATACAAAAGAGAAAGGAGCAGAGTTACAGTTTCTACCAAGCAAGAGTTACAGTTTCAGTTCAACCAAGCATGGAGTTTGATATGTGCTAGAACCTGTGGTGCTGTGACATATTTTTTTTTTTTTTTTGGTTATCTTTAAAATATTTAGATTTGGCCTGTAGCATCATCGATTTACACTTATTGCACATCTCATACTTTTTTAGTAATAAAGTATAATCTTTCGAATTATGATACTGATTCTATAAATTATCCATGTTCGTCATCATTTTCAGTAATTGAGGAACTGTCCACTGTGGTTCCATGTCATAATGGTGATTGCAGAATAGCAATCGCCATTACAGCAAGCGTACATCACTGAAAATTAATTTCACCGATGCACACTCGTGGCGACTGGGAAGAAGACACCTGAGATCCATGGATGTATTTTTTAATGTGGTGGCTGTGCCCGCACCTCCTACTAAAGGATTCTCAACTCCGGGGGGGGGTATGTTGGGGGTGAAATACTTTAAAAAAGAAAAAGTTGGCTGCCAGCGAAAAATTAAAAATGCACTGCCCCGGGTCCAAACCGTGCACCCTGTACCTCCCAACTGAAGACCCTCCCCACCATGCTAGCAGACCAGCTTAGCAGCTGCCCACCACACCCCCTCCCACATACATTCCTTCCCCTTCCTCTCCCCCCACACATGTGTGTGCACGCGTGTCTTCCTCTCACAATACATCTCCCACCCCGGTATGTAGGCACTACCCTGCCAAGTAGCCCTGAATACAAGTGCCATAACTGAGTCACTGTTTTTGTATGATGCTCAATTGTGGAAGCCATGTTCAGTGGATACTGTCCACTGTTGTTTATCCCCCAAGACAAATTCTTCTAATGGGAATGTATTTATTACAAAGTCCCCCAAACACTGGCACAAAAAAATCTGATGCTACAGTAGGTCAATAGAAGAAATGGTATTAATTAAGGACCAATCAGAATAAACAAGTTCATCTCTAAAAGTAACTTCATTAAAGTAAGTTAGACTTCTAAAATAGGTAAATATGTACCTAGGATGTGACTTTCTCATAGACCAGAGCACTGTGCTTGTTAGTCAGAAGGCTTTTGTTTCTGTGGATACCCAAGTTTGCTGTGTTTTTATCCCTGGTCATCCATCACCTCCCAAGTGCTCAAAGAGCAAGTCATAGTACCTGACTTCCATCACAAGAGGAATGAGCAGTTGTTTCCACTGAGACCTTTTCAAGTCCATTCTAAACAGAGCTGCAGGAAATTATTGAGGACAATGCATACTAGCTCTCCCTGTAGCAGTTTCACCAGCTACTGCAGAATGCTGCAGCTGGCTTGCTGACTTCCACTAAAATGCCAGATATCACTGCTCCAATGCTTCACAATATGCACTGGTTACCTGTTGGGAAGAGGGATGATTTCATATGTCTACTTTTGATATGTTAAGCCCTATACGGGTCAGGCCCTCTCTGCTCCATGACCTTCAGTGTCAAAGTGTTCCACCATGGTTATTGACATCATCTGAGGATGAACTATTGATTTGCCTACATCACCAGCCTTATGGAATGTTCTTCCAGTAGATATTTGAATGTCCATACCTTGGTCTGTTTAAAAAATTGTGAGTTGTTTGTTCAAAAAGCTTTTGAACTGCACTAACTGCATTTGAAGGCCCTGAACTTGCTGTAAAGTTGCCTGGATTTTAGAAGGGCACATTATAAAGAAAGTCTTATTTCTTTTCCTCCTTCCTCCCTCCCCAGAGAGACAGAATCACCTATATGATGTGCCTACCCTCAAGCAGCCCGGCACACAAGAGATCTGAGGTTGTCTGTGCCAGGATCTCACAAACGACTCTGCAGCATGTCATGTCTGTCCCTTCTACTTGAGCAGCTGCATCTCCTGCCCTTGATGGGGATAAAACCAAGGATTCTAAGCCTCAAAAGCAGCAGCAGCTCAAACCAGTCAGCTGAAGGAGCTTTCCCTTGACTGGAAAACTTTGGTCCGGTCAGTGGCTGTCACCTTTACTGACTAAAAAGCTTCAACTAGGCCCTAAAAATAAAACTGTTTTACATTTAAAAACATAATAAGCAAATGCTATTTGCCCTCATAATCCTTGTCTTACACACACATACTGTACATAGCTCAAAATAATTAAGTACTACATAGTACTTGCAGTTTTCATTTATGGGGTTTCTTTGCTGACCATGAAAAATCCCCCTCCTATCCTCACCTGCTTACTAAGGAAATCTATGCTGTTTAACCTGCTAAAGATGAAACAAAAGTCCTGGTTCCGTCTGAGGCTTTCTGTTGTGTGATAGTGAGTTGAGAGATTTGAATTCTTGCGTTCCATCCACTGTAAACATTCCATCTCTTGAATGTAGCAACACAAAATATAAACAAGATACAGAAAAGGAAGGGGAATAATATAAAGAAGAAGAAAGAGAGACGGAAATTGGTAAATGAGGGAGGGTTGGGGAAAATAGAGGGTTTAAGAGCTAATTAAAAATGCATGCATTTTGTTTTGCATAATATTTGAACCTGAGATGGCATATCAGTGCTGGGATGCACTGGGACTATATTGCCGAGGTCAATGAACATTTAAAAAAAAGTCATGTAAGCCCCCTAAATCAGGCTTATCTTTGGGGAGTTGTGGCTCCTTGTCCTCTCGGTGCTGGTTGCAGCACGTTTTTGTGTTGGTGCTAGGGGGGGATCTTGCACCTTGTGACTCCGCTTTGTTGTCTGCGGCTAAGAAAGCTGGATCCTGGTTGCTTGGCCTCTAGCAGAGGGGCCTAGCACCGTGGAATGCTGTCCATGCCTTGGGTGCAGACTTCAGGGGCTCAGGGGGGCAAGAAATAAATACAAAATAAATATTGCAAATAGTTTTAGGGCAACCCATGCTCTGCTCATGCATGGCCACTGTGTAGGAAATTTTAAGGGAGCGGCTGCTCTGTCAGTAAGGGGAGTAGTTTTGGCACTGGCTGCTGCATTAGGGCACACTTTTTAAATAGTTATTCAGGGACTATGAATCCTAGAAGGCTTTGGGGGGATAGTTGTTTGGTGCCATAGGTGATAGGTCTGGATTGGACCTCTGAGTTGGTGGGGATTCTTTGGTGCCTGTGTTAGGAAGCGATAAAAGAAGGTGCAGTGCTGCAAAAAATGGGAGTTCAGAGGAGTAGGTGGAGAGAGGTCTGAGCAGGGGTGATTGCCTGCTTGGCCACTGATGCTGTATTTTGTTTGTTTTTTTATTAATGTGGCAGTGAGCATGCGGGCTAGAGGACATGATGATTGCCATTTTATATGAAGCCCCCTTGGAGGGGCTGGTCCCTTGAGCTGCAAACATGAAGAGTAAAGAGGAAGGACAGCTATGATGAAAGGAAGAGGAGAGATGGCTGTTGGATGGGACCTGCAACCTGGGGGTGGGCTGAGTTATACTGGCCCATAGGAACACTGCTGAGTGGGACCCCTTAGGAGCGAGATGAAGGAAAAAGAGAATGGCACCTGAGAGGTGAAGGAATCCAGGGTCGGGCAGGCCCCTGGTCCCCAATACTGTTTCTTTCTGCACCATTAACAAAGGGACTGTAGATATGGGATCCAGTGGGTTCTAGTGGGTTTGGGCTAGCCCCTGGCTTCACATGGCCCATTCTAAATCAATCAATCAATCAATCACTTTATTTAACCAGGCATAAACACCATTGAGCAAGCTCATTTTCAAGGTGGTCCTGGGCATTAATACACTACAGTACACTTCATAAGATTACAATTACGGTGGACAGACTGTTTAGATTTCAGTGTTTAAGAAAGGCTCATTGCTGCTTGTTGTAAATGCCTAAGTCAGCCATGAGCTAAGCTGCCTGTGTTTGGACTGTGGCTGTCTAGCGGTAATGTTAGCTACCTGGAATTTAACTTCTGATGTGATCTTCTCAGTTCTGAGCACCTGTTGAGCTTCTGACATGACTACTCTGTCCAGAGCAATTTGTTGTGTATCTTTCTGCTCCATGGAGTGGCTGTTCTTGTTTCAAAGAGTCTTCATTAAATGAGATCCCCTGTTTCTGCAGTTCAGAGAGTTTCCTCATCATTCTTTGAAATGAACTGATTTGCTGCAAACAAGAGTTTGCTTCCACAGCCCAGCCCCTAGTGTGTGCTCTGGGGTGTGCAACAGAAGGGCAGAAGGACCATTGAGAAAGATGACAAGATTCCTGCCTGGTGAAGACCACTGACAAAGGCCTCTGAAGTGAAGATGGCAAGGCCAGGCAGGTGAAGGGCAGCATTCTCCATCTCCTGTAGTCCAGATTGCCACCTTGAAGAATGGAGCAGCCTGGTTCCATCAGGTCTGGCAAGCCAGGCCAGCCAGGTATGTGGATACTTTCTGCTATATAGTGCTCCCTCCTCAGGAATTTTACCATCCTACCCCTAGATGCAGGGAGGTGGGGCTAGCAACATGGGAGCTCATCCAGGATGTGATTTTGGTGTGTCCCAGCTTTGCAGATTTGGAATTGGGGTGCTGGGTGAAACTGTGAAAGTCCCCCATTAGCTGGACTAAATATTGTGCAGTTAAGATGGCACATTGGACTTGGACAGTTTGCACCTTTTCTGGTCAGCTGCAGTTGCCACTTATTGTCTGTGGCACTGGGACTAGGAGCAAATGTGGACTCAGTAGGAGCAGAGACTGCAGAGTGGGAGGTGTCCCAGTTTACCTAGGGCCCAGGCATGGGGGTAGCCTGCCCTACAGATATTCAGTGCCCCACCATACTTGAACTGGAAAGCAGCCCAAATCAGAGACTCATAAACTGTTTCATATGTAGACAATGGGCATTTGGGGGAGATTGTACCTCATTTTGCATAACTGTCTATGCTATGCTATTATACTTATCAACTGCTAAGACATTGCATTTTCTGTGCCATAGTAGCATGAAGTTGCACCCTGTTTAAAAGTATTTTACTGCTACAAGGGGAATATTTTGTTCTGAGGAATTACAGGTATGTTGCTGTGTGAAAATGGTTCTAATTAACTAAAATGTTTTTACTAGTTGCAGTAATTTCTTATAGGATAGTAGAGAGTGAGAAATGTTTTATTGATGTATTTTACTGTAATGTGGTGACTAATGCTTGAAGTTTTATACCTCTGGTGTTTCAGTTTTATTGAATTTCTAGGCAGTCCAGTGCTGGCAGCTGGCAGTAATAGTGGGGTTCAAGGTACTGTAAGTTGTTTTGGAGTATGGGAACTTGGGATGCCGCCATGTAGCCTGAAAGCAATCCGGCTGGTAGGTCTAGTGGCAGATGGCTGGGTAGGGACTAGGTAATGGACTGGGGATGCCATCGGTCAGGCTGAAATCAGGGAGTTAGTAGGTCTGACAATGAGTGACCCAGGAGAAAGTGATCCCAGTTGGGTTACAGAGCCAGGTTAGTGTTAATCTTGGTAGTGTTAGCCTAAGCATAGTGTAAGAATAGTGTAAATAATTTTTCTGGTGGGTTGTGGCTCACCAGGATGGTGAGCATTTAACAGTGGAAGAGTGTAAGCCCCCCCCAGTCAGGCTTACCTTTGGGAATTGTGGCTCCTTGCCCCCTTAGCGCTGGTTGTGGTGCAGTTTTGCATTGGTGCTGGGGGGAAGCTCACACTGTGCAGTTCCATTTCACTGTTTGTGGCTGGGGCCACTGGATCCTGGTTGCTCAGCTTGTGGCAGAGGGGCTGTGCACCATGGATGATGTCTGCACCTTGGGCACAGTTTTAGGGGGCTCAGAGTGCCATGGAATAAATAAAAAATAAATATTGTAAATCATTTTAGCTTGGCCCATGCTCTGCGCTTACACAGCCACCATGTAGGAAATTTTAAAGGAGCAGCTGCTTCATCTCTATGAGGAGTAGTTTCAGCACTGGCTGGTGCATTAGGGCACACTTTGTAACCAGTTATTCAGGGACTAGGAGGCCCAGAAGGCTTTGGGGGGTAGTTGTCTGGCACCCTGGGAGATAGGTCTGGATTGGACCTCTGAGTTGGTGAGGCTTCTTTGGCGCATGTGGTAGAAGGAGATAAAAGATGATGCAGCACAGGAAAAAGGAGGGGCTCAGAGGAGTAGGTGGAGAAAGGTCTGAGTGGGGGATGATTGCCCACTCAGCCATTGATGGAACGGTTTGTTTGTTTTTATTAATGCAGCAGTGAGCATGCGTGCTAGAGGACATGGTGGTGGCTGTTTTATTTGAAGCCCCCTTGGTGGGGCTGGATCCTCAAGCAGCAAATATAGAGAGTACAGAAGGAGGACAGCTGTGCTAAAAGGAAAAGGAGAGATGGCTGCGGGATGGGACCTGCAGCCTGGGGGCAGGCTGAGTTATGGTGGCCCATAGAATTTCTGCTGAGTGAGACCCCTCAGGAGCGAGATGAAGGAAAAAGAGAATGGCACGTGAGAGGTGAGAGGATCCAGGGGTTCGGGCAAGACCCTGGTCCCCGAGACTGTTTGTTTCTGAGCAATCAATGGAGGGACTGTAAATAGGGGATCCACTGGGTTCTAGTGGGTTTGGGGTAGCCCCTGGTTTCACATGGTCCATTTTAGAGACTGTTTAGATTTCAGTGTTTAAGGAAGACTTATTGCTGTTTGTTGGAAAAGGCCTAAGTCAGCCATGAGCTAAGCTGCCTGTGTTTGGACTGTGGCTGCCTAGCAGTAAGGTAGCTACCTGGAATTTAGCTTCTGATGTAACCTTCACAGTCCTGAGCACCTGTTGAGCTTCTGATGTGACCATTTAGTCCAGAGCAATTTGTTGTGAGTCATTCTGCTCCATGGAGTGGCTGTTACTGTTTTGAAGTGATTGTTCATTAAATGGGATCCCCTGCTTCTGCAGTTTGGAGAGCTGCCTCGTGCTTTGAAATGAACTGATTTGCTTCTAACAAGAGTTTGCCTCTACAGTCCAGCCCCTAGTTTGTGCTCTGGGGTGTGCAACAGAAGAGCAGGAGGATCATCGAGATAAACCTTGAAAGACCTGCCTGGTGAAGATCACTTACAAAGGCCTCTGAGGTGAAGATGGCAAGGCCAGGCAGGTGAAGGGCAACATCCTCCATCTCCTGTAGTCCAGACTGGCACCTTGAAGAATGGAGCACCACAGTTCCATCAGGTCTACAAGTCAGACCAACCAGATATGTGGAATGCTTCTGCTGTATCGTGCCCCCCAAGGATTTTTACCATCATACCCCTAGACAAAGCGGCTTGCAGTCATAAAAATTGTTCTTTTTTGATTTTCTGCATTTCTTCACCCCCCCTCAAAAAAAAAGAAATACTGGACCCATCTTATAATCACAATAAGACACTCCAGGGTGCGCATTGTGGTGGGATACCATCACTTCTCAGGTGGTTGAAAGCACTCATCGATGCCTCGTGCCTCAAAATACACCTGAGGTGTGCCTTTATTCCACCACAACACACACCCTGGAGTGTCTTATTGCTTAATTTGCATTGTCCTTTGTTCTTCTACAATCTTCTGCATGGTTCCTTCCCTCCCTTTCCCTCTGCGTCCCCATCTGGTTTTCCCTTTCCCCCACTGTTGACTTTTCGTCCCTTTATTCTCTTTATCTTTGACTATGGAGACATTGTCTACAATGCAGCTCCTAGGTCACGATCCAGCCATAGCACCTCTATGATGCAAGGAGCCTGATCCACCTACCCCCCAAAGAGATAGATAAGGTACGATGGTTGAAATATTGCCACGATATCTCTGGGCTGTGTGAACGCTGAACCAGATCATCACTTGCAATTTGCTGTTTTCAATTTCAACACCTTCTCAGGGTAGCACTATTGGCTCCACACCTGTGTACAGCTTCCTGATTGGCTGGTCTCACTCACCTGAGACAGGAGCACCCAAGACGTGTGGCTTAATGTAAGCCTGCATCCCTGTACTCAGCTTCTAATTTATATATTTTAATTTAGCCTGTTCTGCTCAACCTGTGTAAAATAACTTACCATTCCCACCCTGCTGCAGTTTCTCTCCAACAGTATGTGCACTGATTCAGTGCTAGCTCTGCAAACTTCCCCTTGATTTTTTGTCCCATCCCCTCTCCCTCTCCCAGGCCTCCTTTAAATGTACACAGTCTCCACCCACTCCTATCTGATGTTTCAATTTATTGGTTACTTACTGTCAACAACTGCAATTCCTCCCATCCCCTTTTTGCAACTAAGCCTTCTAGCAGCTTTATCTCATTCTGTCTTGCTGAGGCATACCATTTTGGTACTTTAGGTCTGCTTATTGCTGACTAGCATATCCTGTCTTGCTGACTAGCATATCCTGTCTTGCTAAGGCACTGTTTTACTTGAAAATTGTACTACAAATTACTGAACTGTGACTGATTTGCCAAAAAACTGTGTTTATTGTCTAAAAATGTTTCCAGCAACCAAGTGTTTCAGCCCGTTTGTGACTTTGTAGCTCTCTCCAGACTGCAAGGTGCCAAGGAAACCGCTAGCTTTTCAGTTGCTAATTGAGCTGTTTTCACTCAGACTGCTAGCCTTTCTGTTGCCCCACTGTTAATTCGAGCTCCTCTCTCCTTTCTCTAGCCAAAAACCTGCTAGGGATCCCAGCTCAGATGCCCTCCGCGTGGACCACGGACACCGGGTGGTCGGCGCTTCCGAAGCTGCCACCCGAGACCTCCTCATTGGACTCCACCACTTGAGAGGTACGGCAAAGCCACAATTTTTCACCCACCCGCTCATCCCCCCTCCTGTGTGCTATTATATAGACCTGTCAGCACTGCCCACTCCCATCCCCCCTCCTGTGTGCTATTATATAGACCCGTTAGCACTGCCCACTCCCATTCCCCTCCTGTGTGCTATTACATAGACCCGTTAGCACCACTCACTCCCATCCTCCCTCCTGTGTACTATTATATAGACCCATTAGCACTGCCCACTCCCATCTCCCCTCCTGTGTGCTATTATATAGACCCGTTAGCACCGCCCACTCCCATCCCCCCTCCTGTGTGCTATTATATAGACCCATTAGCACCGCCCACTCCCGTCCCTGATGAATCTCCTGCCTTCTCTTTCTCACTAAAACAATTTGTTACTGCCAGGGTTCCGCCAGGGGAATCCTGCAATCAGCGACTGATGAGCTTCCCTTGTTATCAAAATTCCCTCATTTACCCAACAATTGCAATTATGGCAGCCTCGTGGCAATTCCTCCTCCTGACTGCACTGTGTATCATACCCCTTACTGGCTTATTATCCGAAAAATTTGAGACAGGGGGTACACCACATCCTCATCCTGAAGACTGCTCGCCCAATCTGACTCTACACATCACATGTTATGCCAAAGCTACTTGCCAACTGATCCAGGTGGACTACCTTCCTTGAAGAGCAACTATTGCAGGTTTGTCTACGCCTCCTTCCTTATCTCTAATTAATTTGAGTTACTCCCACTGATGTTAAACAGCCAGAGTATTAGTCTCAGTGTCCTTAGACTTGCATAAATTAAAAAGCAAAGCTTGGCACCCCGGTTCCTCCTCCATGCCAAGCCGGAAAAAGCCTCAAGCTCATTGCCTTTCACTTGAATCCCTGAAAAAATTGCTACTCCTCCTCTTACTCTGCTCTGGCAATGTCGAGCTTAATCCAGGGCCCATAAATAAACTTACCTCCCCTTCTGATTCACTATCTTTTAAAGGTATTAGTTTTATGCACATTAACATGTGCAGCCTGCTGAAAAAATTCACCTTTATCCAAGCTTGGACTGCCCATATAATGCCAGATGTGCTTGTTATCTCAGAATCCTGGCTACAGCCCTCTATGCCAAATAGCGTGATTAATATACCTAACTACCAGATCTTTAGATGTGATAGGAAATCCAGAGGAGGTGGGGTCACTATCTACGTCAAAGATAGATTTGTGGCATCAACACTTAATTCTAACTCACTGGTAGTGGGATTTGAGTGCCTGGACATAAAAATCGACCTATCCCCATCGTTAGCACTCCGAGTCATAGGATGCTATAGACCACCATCTGCTGGTACTCAGCTCTTGTCCTATCTTACAACTATCTTGGACACTAGCCCCGTGGAAACAATTATCCTCGGGAATCTAAACTACGATTGGATGTCGGAAGCCGGTCACCCACTTAAATCTTTCTGTGACTCCCTTGGTTTCACCCTACTCAACAAAGAGCCCACCCGTATCAACAAAAAGAATACAGCCAAAAGTACCCTTCTGGATGTCCTGCTTGTGAAGAAACCCCATTCCTTCTCCCACATTGGAACCTTTGATGTGGATATTAGTGGCCATTGCCTAATAGCTGGAGTTTGGGCAGCCAACAAAGTGCCAACTACGGCCACATTCTCCACCAAAAGGTCAACCAGGTCATTTGACCCAAAGGCATACCTACTTGACCTAAAAAACTCCCCCTTGTGGCAGAGTTTTTACCTTGTTAAAACAGTGGAAACTGCATATTCTATATTACATGAAATCATTACCTACACCATGAATCTACTTGTGCCTCTGTCAAAAATACACATAAAGGCTAGAAAATGCCATTGGTTCACTCAAGATCTCAAGGCTGCACTACTGTCCAGGGATAAACTCTTGAAAACTGCCTGCAAATCCCAAAAAGAGGAAGATTGGCACCTCTTTAGAACAGCCAGAAATCGCTGCACCAAACTGATTAGGGAAGCTAAATCCTGCTATTACCAAGCAGAACTAGATACTGCAGTCAATTGTCCCTCCAAATTCTGGGCCACAATCAAAGCACTGGCGGGAGCCACTTCACAAATTATGCTCCATACAAAAATTACCTCTGACAGTACAGTAATCAATGACAAAAAAGAGATACTGCAAGCATTCAACACACACTTCACCACAGCAGGCTTAGCCTTTGATAACTCGCCTGCATGTAGCCTGTGCACCCAACTTGGCATGACCCCACCAAATGTTGGCTCCGTTAGTCAACATTTCTCATTCTCATCGGTTTCCCTCAAAGAAGTGGAAGACTTGATTCTCCACCTGGATACTAAGAAAAGTGCCGGTGCAGATGCACTTGAACCATACTTCCTAAAGATAGCATGCCATGTATTGGCAGTGCCTATTACTCATTTATTCAACCTGTCCCTAACACAAGGTACCCTCCCTCAAATATGGAAGATCGCATACATTATCCTGCTATTTAAATCTGGAGACCCTTGTGACCTTAATAACTATAGGCCAATTTCTCTTCTACCCACACTCTCGAAGCTACTGGAAAAAATAGTAAATGGCCAACTAAGATCCATCGACAGAGAAAAATTACTAAACTCCCTTCAATCCGGATTCAGAGCCAACCACAGTACAGTCTCGGCATTAGCTAAAGTAACCAATGACACAACTGGAGTTGGAGCATAAAAAGTCAGTGTGTGCTGTGTTTCTTGACCTCAGCAAAGCATTCGACACAGTCGACCATGACCTGCTCCTCAACTCGCTAAAAACACTAGGACCGGATGCTACTTCTCTAAACTGGTTCTCTGAATATCTGACAGACAGGTACCAGCAGGTGAAAGCGGATGGCGAACTATTTGCCCTAAAACTCTTACAAAGAGATGTCCCTCAGAGATCCAAATTAGGTCCTCTCCTCTTCGCAGTGTGTATCAAAAACATTGATGAGGGAATCAAGGATGCAAGTATTCACTTATTCGCGGATGACACAGTGCTGTACCTGAGTCGTCCCACACCAAAAGAAGCTTGTACTGACCTACGAAAGGATTTCAACCTCCTGCAACTCCACCTATCAATAAAAAACTTCTATTAAATGCTAAGAAAACTAAAGCCATGTCATTTTCCCCCGCAAACTACACAAGCACTACTGACTCCCTCCCCCCAATAACCACAATGCTGGGAGAGTGCTTAGAGTACGTTCTGAAATTCAGATATCTTGGGGTCTGGATTGACTGTAAACTCTCCTTCACTGACCACCTGGAAGACTTGCTGAAAAAATTAAGGCAAAGATTTGGCCTTTTTCACAGGATAAGAAGACTTCTTACAACAGATGCAAAGAAACGACCAGTCCAAGCCATGTTCCTGTCCTTAATTGACTACACAGACTTCATATACAGTAGCTGTGTGGCTTCCTATCTTGGAAAATTGGATACGCTCTACCACAGAGTTATACACTTCATCACGGACCTCACCTTCTCTACTCATCATTGCGCACTATATGCCGCCACGGACTGGACCTCACTTCACTATAGGCGCAACTTTAATGCAGCACTCTGGACACTTAGAGCCCTCAGTAGCAAACTCCCTCAATACATCATCGACTGTCTGTCTCCGATTGTGCCCAGGAATTATTCCCTTAGAAGCTGCTCACAACTCCTGCTAATTATACCCAGGGCACTCACATGAGTCGGGATAGCCACCTTTGGATTCTCACTCCCATCAATATGGAACAAGACCCAAAAAATACTTAAGCTGAAAACCCCAGTAATTACCCTTCTGTTCAAAAGGCTTTCCCATGATGGCATTACGGAAATTTGCAACTGCTTTACTAGACACTAACTAACCTCCTTCCCTCAAATGGTGGCCCACAAACGGTGCCCCCCCCAGCTGAAATGTGTGCCTCTGCATCTAGCATGCCCACCAACAGATCCACAGGATTTATTACTGAACACCCATATCTTATTCTTTGACACTCCAAACAGCTGCAGCTTGATTCTAGCATATGCTACCGCACTTGGGGATAATTATCGTCTTTCGCCCCCAAAAATATTCGGTCTCTCATCCATCCAAAACCTCCCTCTGCCCCAACCTCCAGGACCCTCCCAGTTATGCCCCTGATACTATATTCCTCCTCTTGCACTTAGTACAACAGCAGCTTTTCTCCTCCATATGTCACCGCGTTATGGGGCAAAAATCACTTCATCACCTTTCATACGGTCCTCCGTCCTCCCAGTCCCTCACTCTGCTCTAACAATTGGGTTTTCTTCACTTGCACCCCTATTCCCCACCTCTCCCTACATTAAGCACTTGATATCTTCTATCTGGTATGCCTACCCTTTCCCTAACATTTCCCACTACAAAATGCACAGTTTTTGGGCTTGGATCAATCACAAGTTCATTATCCATGACTCCTTGTAGTTCTATGTTCAATGTATATTATCTGTAGATGTGCATTTTTACTATAATAGCAGCTATTTTTACTGTTTGTACTATTGTAACTTGTCTTTCTGTATTATTACTGTAGGATGGCAGGTCCACCTTGTAAATGACCTTGCTCAATGGGGCCCACCTGGATAAATAAAGTATTAATTGATTGATTGATTGATATTGATTGATTAAAGTCAACCCTGACCAGATGGGATTCCCTCTTCCACTCCTATAGCTTTGCTCTGGACTGCCTGCCCCACACCCCCACACCCACCATTATCCCTTTACACCTCCATCTCCTCCTCCCTCCCTCAAGTCAGACACCTTGCTCAATGTACCTCCTGTGCAGCGAAATACTGGCTAGGCTGTCTCTCCTCCTAACTCATTTCTCTCCTTTTCCCTCCCCTCCTCCTTTCTGAACCCTTCAGAACTCTTGCTTTTGTTCCCGGACACTCCCTTATAGGACATCCTCAGCTGGCCAGGCTGCCTTCTCCTACTACTTTCCCAAACTCTGGAATTCTCTTGCCCTTCCTATCCACTCTGCCTTTTCCCTACACTCACTTTCCTCGCTTCTCCTCAAATTCACTCCTCACTCCTGGAAATGCAATTGGTACTCCCCTCTGTACCTCTCTTCGTATCCTTCCACCCTTTCCTCACCCCCTTCCTTGTCTCCCCTGCAAACTTCCTGCCCTACCCTGATGATATCCCCCACTTCCCCCTTTCCTATTGCACTCTTACTTGTTTTTCCCCTTATAGCTTGACTACCACTACTTTTATTGCACTCTGCACTTAATTAGCTCCCTTTTCTTGCTACCCTCCTGGATGTATTTCTGCCAACACCATGCCATTGTACATAAATGCTTAAATAGCTGATCTGTTTTAGCAGTCTGTGATGTTAACCAAATGTACATATGAGTTCTAATTTAACTTGCAGATGTTTTTGATGCATAGTTTTGTTTCTTCCAGATATTTATATCCTTTCTATTGTTACTCATGACCCACTTAATCTCTGCCCCCCTCCCCCGGACGCATCTGGAGACCAGCTTCTATTTGGCTCAATATGCCTTCCCTGGTGAAACCTTTGAAATAAATGAATAGATTTATTTTCCTGTTTGAAATTGCATTAAGTATGCACTTGAATTCACCAGACTTCCTGTTCTGATTCTTATTAAATTGACTTTTTCCACCCCCTTAATTCACTGTTTGTATTTGGTCATAGAAGCTAGATTACTTTGAATAAATGTACATATCCTTTGTGTCTGTGCCTAATACAAACTTATTTTTTTTTCTTTGGCTGGGGCTAGGCAGAATTTGACTTGCAAGTGATGTAGTACAAATGTAGGATTATTAATTTAATATTGTATGTAGCATGTGATATGCTCACAAATACAATTTGTAAACTACATGATCATATGTCAGTTACATATTGACTAACCAGAAAATGCTAGTACGGATGCTTTTTTACTCATATCCTCAGCTACTGTGTATTGTCCTATTCAAACATTGTTAGGCAATCTTCAACATAATTGCATCTGCTATGTTTTTAGTCATTATTTTAGGCAGAGGTACTTATTATTTCTTGTCCAGAAATACTCATTCCAGCTACCACTACACTCAGACAAAATCACGTGTCTGAACTCTGATGTTGTCATTCTAAATGTTCATTTACAAGCAAGAGGGTCTGTATCAGGTTTGCCTTTATATTTATATATAATGAGGAGCTAAAGAAGAACCACAATGCTCACAACCTTATGTAACCATATGTATGATAGATATATTCTCTGTATAGCAAGGAAAAATGAGTCTATTTTATTCTGCAAATATGGAAGCTCACAACATTACAGAAAAGGGCAGGACTGCGTTTCTGATTGTCTTGGCCAAAACAGTCCTTAAGTATAATGATTTATTTGAAATATAAAATGCAGCATCAAAAACAACAGTTACATTTATCATGAAATACAAGCTTGCTGTTATAACAAGCAGAAAGAAACCACAGCATTGACTTACACACAGCATAACATGTCTATTCATTATATAAAAAAATTACAATTAACTAGACCTTATGACTACATCTGGGAACACATATCAGCTGCGATGGAAAAGGAAAAAAATGGCACAGTGTATGAAGACTAGATATAAATACTGAAAATCGCTTACAGAGATAAAGGTGTCAACTACACTTTGGGTAAGACTGACTGCATTTCTGATGCTCTTCATCTGAACTATCATTATATGAACTAATTTAATTTTAATTTAACTTGTAGAAAGTATTAGCTCAAATAAGACATCTCTCAGTTGTTACTGTCATGATGCTCTCTACCAGCTGATTGTTGCGCAGTGAATATAGTTTTCACCTACTGTATTTATAGCAAAGTGTGTGTACTCATTTCATATGAAATGGAAAGTACAAATAAATAATGCAAGTTAGAACTCTCCCCCGTTCACACACATTTTGTCACTACACACAGAAAAGTAAAACTAATAATAACAAGAGAAACCACAGAAAGGTTTCAATCATCAGAAATAACTAGATACCAAAGTTATTAGCACCGGAGCATATACTGTATATGAGTCAAGATGATCTGCACTTAACCTTATTCAAAATGGCTATCTGGTGCTGAATAAGTTAAAAAAAACTACTGAACCACCAGTGATGTATAGCTTGACAGTGAGTAACACAATTTTGATAAAAAAATCTGTATGAAATGTTATCATGCAAACCTCAGATTTAAATTACTCGGTCATATGAAACAAATCATAACTGCCACTGATTTGGTTAAATCAGTGTGGGTGGTACCTATGTCACACACATAGGTCACAACTCAGTCTGACGCATGCTGAAACAAAGTGCTGAGTCTAGGGCTGTGTTTATAAGTGAGCAAAGGATCATAAAGTCATTACAGTGAACAAGGCTAACAATGGAAAAGACAAAAAAAACCACTGACAATTACTACTGATTTCAAACAAGTTCTATTTATGCTATATTCATTTCCTATTTAACTCAAAATTGAAATTTGACAGACCTCCAGAATGGTATAGTCTGCATTCTTAAGCCCTGTGAGCACCAATGTTTCTTTAAATATTGTTCAAGGGTGGTTATATTGTATGTTACATTTAGTCCACTGAATAACAGTTTTTCCAGTTTGTGAAACTGATGTCTTGAACCGTCTGCTGTCTCTTTCACTCCTCTTGTTCCAGCAGTGCATTCCAAGAGGTTTTTAGCTCTCTGTCTCTTATTTCCTAATATCTGTTTTTTTTTTAGCCAAAAATTCTCTAAGTCCCCTCCCTTTGTACTCTGTACTTCATCATTACTCATCCTTGGGTACAGTCTTTTGACATGCATTTGATCCTTTTTAAGTGCTCAATTAAATTATATGTTATTCTCATCTGATTCAACTGACAAACTTCTATCAGTAAAGATATAGTGATTGAGGCAGAGGGAATGGTTAAGACTTACCTATGGTAGCTCTCCTAACTAATTTACTTATCCTCCCACACCAGTTACTGTCTGTTATAGACATTAATTAATTTAACCATTTCTCTACCAGACTTTCACGCTCATGGATGCCTTTGGGCTGCCTGTTAAGCTCTAGCAACCAAAAAATACATTGCCCTAATGGAGATCATGGCACAGGGAGGGTGCACTGCTAAGGGTAGCTACTGTGTTTAAATAGTGATTTATTTACACAGCTATCATACAAAGAGAACAGCAGGCACACAGAGATAAGTATTTTCTATGAACTCCTTCAAGGAACAAGAAAATGGCACTACGTGCCTGTCATCATTTGAAACAAAGCCCAAAAGCTAGTAATGTTTCAGGAGTAACAATAATTTATTGATAAAAAGTCAGAGGGACTTATCATCAAAATATTTTTATACTCCACTTTAAAGTGCAGTTCCAGATGTTGCTTAATGCCATTCTTTTGTGCAAACAGCAAGGTGACAAATATTTTGTGCAAGTAACAATCAGTCCAGCATTTAAATAACAGGTTGTGAAGGAACTTCTACCCCAATGGGACAGTTACCATAATCCCAGCACTTCACTCTACAACCAGGGCTTCATCACGTGGCATGGTTAGGTGGTCAGTGTAGGGTTTAAAGAGCTAGTGGAGCCAAAACAGGCACACAGGAAAATATTACAAATGTTAAGAAGTAGTCAGTTGCAACTTTTTATTTCTGAAGTATTTTTCTTTTTTCTTTTACTCATTAGAAAGTCTTTTTTTGTGATAGTATTGTGCTGGATGGGTGAAACAGCTCTCAGCCTGACAGTTGAAATATCTGTCTCTATCCCCCACTACATCATCAGCATTGTAGCCTCACTGACTATGACATCACAGGTGACTAACCAGGTAGCCACTATGTGACTGTTCCTAAGCATTAGTAATGTCAGTCAGCGAGGTCACAATGCTGATGATGTAATGGGGGAACCAGGGATAGATATGTCAGCTGCAGAGTGTTGTCCCACACACCACACCTATTAATATCAGGTAAACAATCTTCTAATTAACCAAAGGGAAAAGAAAATGTACCTCAGTTATAAAAGGTGATGGTTGACTGCTTTTAATGTTTAATATTAGTTTTAAGCAGTACACTAGCTCTTTAAATACCAATACAATTAGTGTCATGGTATTTACTCCATTCAAACATAAAAAAATGCACCCATGGATATTGTAACCCCATTAAAGCTGCCATTTAAAAACATTAACATTACCCAACAGCAACATTTTCGATATGGCTCACGCTGGAAAAACGGATTACATTTATTTTACTATTTATATTGTATACAGCTATGATAAATAACTCCATAATAAACCCTCTTTAAGGTATCAACAAGCTGTCAGTAAAAGTTGACCAGCATACAACTAGATAAAATACAGTGTGAAGTTATTAAGATTTCATGTATTTTTTCTTTTTATATTTTTCTCCATCAATTAGTATGGTACAGTGAGTATCTAAGTGAATATCTCTGTAAGAATCATTTTCATGCCCTCTTCCTGGAGATCCTGCATTCTTGTCCCCAAGCGATCATACACTTTTGGTCAGCTCTTCACAGTGTAGATCTTTTTGTTTCATCTTCTCTACTGTAATGTGTCTAAATACGTACGAGGCGTTTGATCTAGCTGTGTGCTTATCACCTTTTATTGACAGCTTGCTGATTCCTTAAAGAGGGTTTATTAAGAAGTTATTTACAATAGCCATATATATATATATATATATATATATATATATATATATATATACACACAACATAAATAGTAAACTAAATGTCATTAGTTTGTCCAGTATGAGTCGTACTGAAAATGATACTGTTGGGTAATGTTTATGTTCTTAAACTGCTGCTTTAATGGGATTAAAATAACCATGTGAGGTTTTTTTAATGTTTGAATGGGGTAAACCTCATGACACTAATTGTAGTGGTATTTAAACCCCACACTGAGCACTAAACCACACCACCAAATGAAGCCCTGCTTGTAGAGTGAAACACTATGGTTAACAGCAGATGTTCCATTGGGGTAAAGAACCTTCTTGGCAATCTGTTATTTAAATGCTGGACTGATTGTTACTTGCACAAAATATTTGTCACTTTGTTGTTTGCACAAAAGAATGGTGTAACATCTGAAACTGCACTTTAAAGTAGTGGAGTAGAAAAATATTTTGACAGTAAGCCCCTATGACTTTTTATCAATAAGTGATGTGCATCGCAATGACTCACAAATCACAGCAAATTCTTTCAACCTGCATTTCTCTGATCTCTCCCAATATACCTCTTCCTTCGATCCCACTGCAATGTCCTCCTACTCCTCATCAGGAACCTGTCTGGATAATATGGAAGTGTTGTCTCCTGTGCCTCCTTATACTCCTCCATTCTATTTTAAGGCTGTATCTAGGAGGGAGGTCTTCAAACTCCTGAGGTCCATCTCTGCTAATACCAGCTCTGGCTCAGACTCTATGGAACCCCGCCTCTTGAAACTTGCTGCTCCCCTTATTGCATTACTGATGGCCAAAATTTATACATTATCAGTTTCAGGTGGAATGGTCCCTGACCTCTGGAAAGCTGCTTGGCTTACGCCTGTGCTTAAAAAAGGGGATCCTAAGGTTATCATGAACTACAGACCAATTGCCATTCTCTTGGTACTGAGCAAAATTCTGGAGAAAATTGTTGCAACTCAGACAACTGACTATCTACTTAAGTTCAACCTGCTCTCTCAGATACCCAACATGGCTTCAGGAAAGGACAAAGCACAATGACTGCCTCCTTAAATTCACTACAGACACTCTTTCAAAAATGGATACTGGCAATCTGACTGGGGCTGTCTTTATTGACCTCACAAAGGCTTTTGACCTTGTTGATCACACTTTGCTTCTCTCCCCATTTTGACACCTGCATTTCTCCTCCTCTGTTGTTGACTGGTATAGAAGCTACCTGACAAATAGACCTCAAGTGGTAAAATTTAATTCCCTCTCTATTGAACAGTACCACCATTAACATTGGTGTACCTCAGGGTTCCATCCTAGGGCCCCTTCTCTTCTCTCTTTATATTAATAACATTGGAGTTGCTCTAAAATCCTGCTCTGCTATTCTATATGCTGAGGATCTTTTCATCTATACAAGTTCTAGTAATATAGACACTATCAATACAACCCTTTCCTCTGACTTTAACAATATCAAAAACTGGCTATACGACCACAAACTGGCTCTCAACACTAGCAAAACTAAAGCCATCCTGCTTGGATCAGCTCTGAAGCTCTAGGCTTGCACGATGGCACTGACTATACAGGGCTTAGAAGGTTCATTTCTGGAATGTGTGACTTCTTTCAAGTACCTGGGCATCCTGCTAGATCAATCTCTTGATCTCAATCTCCATGTGCAGTCAGTTTGTGGAGCTGTCAACTCCAAACTGGGTGTTGAGTATAAGACTAGCTATATGCTCATGCCATTGGCTAAACTGACCATTGCTATGGGATTCTACTCCCCACCCTAACTTACGGGGCTCCTTTATTGGGGACTGCTCATAAAATTGACCTACTAAAATGGGATATTACTTATAACAACATATGCCGCTACAACTCTTCCGCTCATCAGCTTAAACACCACTGTCAACTTTATAATGATCTTGGTTGGCTCTCTCAATCAGCTAGTAGGAAATACTACCTTGGCTCTCTTATTGATTCAATAATTCAAAACCAAACCCCTAGGTCTCTAGCGGCTATGCTTGTTCCTCAGGCCATACTCCATGGTCTATGATCAGCTGCTAAATCTTTTCTGAATTTGCCAAGAAAAGGAACTGTTGCATTTGAGCATGCAGCTCCACAGCTGTGGAATTCCCTTCCCCTCAACATTAGACTTTCTAGCTCACACACATGTGTTAAGAGAAAATTGCGCTCAAATCTGCTGATTGCTGATACCTGTTCCTGCTTTCACCTTACCTAATGGCTGATATCTTTGGCCATACAATAGTAATTCCTCACCTCTATATAACCTTCTTACTGCCACAGCCTGTCCTAGCTCCCTTTCCCTGCCCATATAAAATCTTGCACTGCAGGCATCTCCCTTCCACATGCATACTCTCATATAATCTAATTTCATGGCTTGCTCCCCTCTTCCTCGCTTACCCACCCTTTCCTTTATGACACCCCTGCATTTCTCCTTTTGCATTACTTGTTTTTGTTTTTGTGCACCTTGTTCTGTTCATATGATATGTCACCTGATAATCTTTTGAACAAGGTCTTTTCTACTCATTTCATAGTTAGGCACCTATGAACTTATGAATGGTCTACTCTGTATGTTCTGATATATTGTATCCTCTTAACTTATTGTATGTAAAGCACTTACAAATTGTTATCCTGTAAGTTTCTGCATGTCTGTACTCTCCCGGGTCGTGCCTGAAAATAGTCTATTTTATGGGTAGTGCGCTTACCCAGTTAACAAAAGCTAAATAAATAAATAAAATAAATTGTTACTCTTAAAACATTAATAGCTTTTGGTGTTTGTTTCAAATGGAGACAGGCACACAGTTCTATTTTCTGGTTGCTTGAAGGAGTTAATGAAAGATAATACCTAATCCTGGGTGCCTGCTGTTGCCTTCCCCTTCACCTTCTAAACTTGGTGGAGGCAGTGTCGTGAACCACGGCAGAAATCTTAATGTGATGGGGATAGGACAAACTCCAAACAGACATCATAAATTGCATTTAATATTACTGTAACCCTAGGGTCCTAGAATGGAAAATAAAAGTTTGTTAACTCTAGTACCTAACACTGTGTCCCAATGTGCTTTACAATCCCTTAACAGTTGCTTTAACTATTAGGAAGAGTACATGTGCATAAGGTTCAGTGACATTGAAGGAAAGCTCAGGAAAGTTAAACAAAGAGGGGAAGAGAGACAGAGAGAGGAGAAGAAGAAGAAGAAGAAGCATTTATATGTCACTTTTCATACACAATGTGTCCCAAAGCATGTTTACAAGCAATGCTAGACTGGTAGTGAAGTGACTGAATGTGCAGTGGCAGTCATATCCCCAAACAAGCTAAAATGATATCCCCAGGCAATTCAGAATGACTCCGGTAACACCCTGAAACTCATTCCCCATTTCAAGTGCCTGGTAATCACACTGGACACTGCAATGTCTTACACACAGCACATTGACATCACGCCAAAGCCTTTAACGCCAGGATCAGTATCCTCTACAGGCACAGACATTGCCTGACCTATGAAGCTCGGAACTTGGCAATTAACAGTTCACTCATCACCTTGATTGACTATGGCCTAGCTGTCTATGGCTCCGCTACTGACACAGCACTGCAATACCTCTCAACAGCCTTAAATAAAGCCTGCCGCCTGCTCACTAATGCCCCAAAACTCACCCACACCTGTGAGCTTTATGTGCGATTGGGCTGGCTTCAATTGAAGGACAGAATACTTTATCAAACCTGCCTACTCACAAAAAAAGTCTCACTAAACTTACTTCCTCAAGGAGTTCTGAGCTTTCTATTACCACCTATGCATGCCAGGCACACCAGGAACTCGACTACACAAATATTCCATGTGCCCAGGTGCCACAAAATTATGGCGCAGTGATCCTTTGCTCATCCGGCCCCTCTGTGGACAAATGATCTACCACCTGACATAACCAGAGCCACAACACTTGGTTCCTTTAAGTGCAAACTCCATCAGCACCTCACCGACAATAGAACATGTAGGTGCCCCTGCTAGTCTGCACCCGCAGCTTTAGTCTGCCTCAGCACTTCCAACACCTGACCTGCCAAGTTAAGTCTTTGCCCAAGCACTTGCCTCCCACCCTCTTTTGCCCTAGCACTTGCCTTCCACCCCCTACCCCTTGGTTCTTTTCTTTCCCTCTGCCCTTCCTATACCAGCTCCCACTGCCCCACCCTACCTCACCCTAACATTCTTCCTCTGTCTCTCTCTCTCTCTCTCTCTCTCTCTCTCTCTTCCACAGAGTTGCCACCCCTTGCACCCCATGCCCACCTTGTCCCCACCAACAGGCATCGGGGTGTGTTTTGGGGTTGTTGGTCCTAACTCTCACCCCATTCTCCTACACTGCACCACCTCAGCTTATTTAAACATGGAATGGGGTGAGAGTTAGGGCTGATGACTCAACGCACTCCCGATGCCTATTGGTGGGGTGGTGGGCATGGGGTGCAAGGCTGGCAACCCTAACACTGAATTTCCTCGTTTTTGTTGCTGTGGAACAACCCTAACTGATGCATTAAACAGAGTTTTTTGACATGAATAAAAATATATATATACTGTATATGTGTATATATATATATATATATATATATATATATATATATATATATTATAGTGGCATGGTAGTGCCACTATAGATCGGGTTGAGGAGCCATTTACATGTTAAACCCCAAATTTTACACCTTAACAACTTTGCAACAGTTTGACGGATGTGCCTGAAATTTGGAATACATGATCAAGACTCATACGCCTTGGGATCTGCTAAGTTTCGTACTGGTGGCATATACAGCTGTGAAGTTATTAAGCTTGATCTGCACACGCGTTTACGCTTTTCTGGAATTTTACTGTCGCACCTACAGGTCGCACAGTTTGCGCGACCAGTCCAAAATCTTCAGGGAACATGCGGCCGGGGTCCTTGATGTGCCTTTTGAAGATTTCGTGAAAAAATATTAAACGGTTCAAAAGTTATTCAAAAAACAATTTCCCATTGTAAATCAATGGGAAAAGTTAACAAAAAGTTCGACAGTGTCGCAAATGCACTTTTTAGTGTCGCAAATGGCCCTTTTACTGTCGCAAATCTGCCATTTTGTTTTCAGTTTGTGATCAGAAAAATGCTTGGCATTTAAAATTGGACCCTCTAGCATCCTAATTCTTTTTGTATTCACCTAGTCGGGCCCTGATGATGCTAGCCATGTCTTTATTTTGGGGTAAAACACCACAGAAATATGTTTTTCAAATTTCGGGAAAAAGTACTTTCACAAAGTACTGTCACACTTGCGACACTGTTGAAAGAATTCGCGAAAGCTTTCGCAAACTTCGACGGTACTTTTCTAGGCTGTGGGAAAATGACAGCAATTCTTTGGCACCCTGCTGCAAAAGAACGGTTTGGTGTTTTGGCATGAAATTTGAAGGGAACGCAGCCGACATCTCACAGATGTGCCTTTCCATGTTTTGTTGAAAAAATATTACATGGTCAGCAAAGTTACGGCACTCCAAAGTTGACGCTTTTTCCCATAGGATAACATTACGGCACCTGACGACAAGGAATCCTTTGCGCCCTGCTGCAAAATAACGGTTTGGTCTTTTGGGCTGAAATTTGAAGGGAACACAGCCAACATCCCACAGATGTGCCTTTTTGTGGTTTGGTAAAAAAATATTACAGGGAGCCAAGGTTATGGCACTCCGAACTTCTCTTTTTTCCCCATAGGATAACATTACGGCATTCACTGTGTCTTTCAGGGCCCGTGTCTCGGAAACGGTGCGAGATACGGACTTTTCATCAGAAAAATGCTTAGCCCCTCCTAGCAGGGGCCAAGCATAAAGCTAGCTAGGAAAGTCTTAAATCATATGACTTTTACATTTTTTTTCTACATCGTACGGTTCCTGAGATATAAGCAATTTAGTATTCCAACTCATTTTCTGCTCCGAGAACCATTATCATGCATACATTCTTTGTACTTACTGGCCTGGATATTCAAAAGGGTTGCGCCATGCGCAACAGGGTTGCTCATGCGCAAGTCCAAAATGCGCCATTCTGCGATATTCAGCAGGAGGCAGTTACGCCACTGGCATCAGGTTGCGCAAGAGAGCAATGCAAATGAATGCATGCTCAACAGGAGGGGGAGGATCCATGCATAACCTGCGCAACCCGATATTCAGTCGGGTTGTGCAGAGTTGTGCATGCGCAACCCCCAACCTGCGCCTGCACAACCTTGAGCCCAAAAAGGCTTAAGTTGAGGGACACCCACAGGTGAGCTGCTGCATTGCAGGGCGCAACACAGCAGCTGCCACCCTGGCTGGCCCCCAACTCTTCCCTGTGCCCCCACCAGCCCGATCGCGGCATAGTGTAACACGACTCCCCGCCCACACATCTCCCACAGCCCGATCGTGGGCAGTACAGGTACATGTAACACCCCCATATTCGAAGCCCGATCGCGGGCATAACGATGTAACCCCCAGTGCCAGATCACTGGCAGAATGTAACCCCAACCCAAATATCTCCCTGGTGGTCCAGTGGACGTAAAGCCCGATCGCGGCAGAATCATCACAAACCCCCAAACATCTCCCTGGTGTCTGAGTGTCCCCACCACGAAGCCCCTCCACCCGCTCCCCCGCGGCGGGCGACAGCATCCCACCGCCTGCCGCCCGCCGCTCAGCTGACTGATTGCGGAGGTTGCACTGGTGCAGAGTTACGGGTTTGAGCCCTATCCGCACATGATAATCCAGATTTGTGAATGATCAGTCACAAATCTGACCTGTCATGTACGGTATGGGCTGCAAGCCCATTGGCTGTAGCTCTGCACCAATGGGCGCAGCCCTACCGGACAGTCAGTCGGGCGGGCGGAGGGGGCGCAGGCGGTGGATGCTGTCGCCTCCGCCGCGGGGAGCGGGTGGAGGGGCTGTGGGTGGGGGACACTAGACACCAGGGAGATGTTTGGGGTTTGAGATGATTCTGCCTCGATCGGCTTTACGGTCCACTGGACCACCAGGAGATATTTGGGTTGGGTTACATTCTGCCCGCGATCGGGCACTGGGGGTTCATACACGCTATGCCCGCGATCAGGCTTCGGGTACGTGTGGGGGTGTTACATGTACCTGTAATGCCCGCAATCAGGCTGCATTAGCGTCGGTCCTCGACGCTGCCGCCTGGCAGGGTGGCCAGCGCAGTCCTCGGGATCGCACACCTACATGCAAATGGCATGCAACAAGAGAACAGATGCAAATGGCCCCCTGCACCTTGCATAAATTATGGCCCAATTTGCATGTCACCTTTGAATATCGGAATTTAGATGATGAATGGTACTTGGCGCCACCGCAAGTTTAATGCTCATCTCTGGTCATCTTGCGGTGGCGCAAGTTCCACTGCGCTATGCGCAAGTGTTGTGGCTGGGAGTGATATCAGCGAGCTGCGCAGCAGCGCAACCCTTGAATATCACCCCGCCACACCCCTCATGCAACTATTTTGAGCAGCCGCAAGGCTTGCGCCTGTGAATGGGGCAGTTTGAATATCCAGGCTACTGTCTTTATGCAGCTTTGGGGAAAACCAGCCAGTGCACTTACATTACTGTTACTGTTACTGTTTTGCTTATGTTCCATCCCATTTCACTTACTGCTCACGCCACGCCCATGTGCTGCTACCTTCATGCTTCATTTGCGCTTGCTTTTGCGTTGTTTTTAACATTTCTGTCACACTACTGTTTCTCTTCTGTTTTGCTTGTCACCATGTGCATTACTATTTGCGTTTGCAGCACAATGTTACTATGTGACAAGACATCATTGGCGGGGCCTCAGCCCCGCCGCCGCCACTGCATTACATTCACTATTTCTTGTTATCATTCTCAAAAAGAAGGAATTAGAGGCAAAACTATTAATACACAGTTAGGTTGCCACCGACAGTGAGGATCTGGTGTTAGGCTGAGTCCCTCTCCTCTCGGCCCATTGCCTCCAACCAGCATCAGGGTGCGCATTAGGCCTGCTGGTCCCAACTCTCACCCCATTCTCCTACACCTCTGCTTTTTACACGGTGATGGGGTGAGAGTTATGGTCGACAACCGTAATGCGCACCGATGCCGGTTAGGTGGGCGGGGGCCAAATCGGACTTTTAACCCTAACACCGCATTTCGCTTTTGTCGGTGTAGAACAACCCTAACTAATGCATTAAACAGATTTTTTTGCCTCTAATAGATTATATATATATATATATATATATATATATATATTATGGTAGCACGGTAGTGCTACCATAGTTAGGGTTGAGGAGCCATTTCTATGTTAAACCCCAAAACTTTGCACCTTAATAACTTTGCAACCGTATGATAGATTTGGCTGAAATTTGGCATACATGATCAAGAACCATAGGCCTTGGGATCTGCTAAGTTTCATAGTGGTCGGATATACAGCTGCGGAGTTATTAAGCGTGATCTGTGAGCACGTTTACGCTTTTTCTGGAATTCTACGGTCGCACCTACAGGTCGTTCGGTTTGCACGACCGGTCCAAAATCTTCAGGGAACGTGCGGCTGGGGTCCCTGATGTGTCTTTCAAAGATTTCATGAAAAAATATTAAACGGTTCAAAAGTTATTCAAAAAACAGTTTCCCATTATAAGTCAATGGGAAAAGTTAACAAAAAGTTCAACACTTTCGCAAATGCATTTTTACTTTCACAAATGGGCCTGTTACTTTCGCAAATCGGCCATTTTGTTTTCAGTTGGTGATCAGAAAAATGGTTGGCATTTAAATTTGGGACTCTCTAGCAACCTAATTCTTTTTGTATTCACCTAGTCGGACCCTGAGCATGCTTGCCATGTCTTTATTTTGTGGTAAAACACCCCAGAAATATGTTTTTCAAATTTCTTTATAAAGAACTTTCACAAATTACTTTCATGCTCACGAAAGTGTCGAACTTTTTTGTGAAAGCTTTCACAAATTGCGACAGTAATTTTCCATCTGTGGGACAGTGACAACGATTCTTTGGCACTGTGCTGCAAAAGAACCCTTGGGAGTTTTGGGCTGAAATTTGAAGGGAACGGAGCTGACATCTCACAGATGTGCCTTTCAGTGTTGTATTGAAAAAATATTGCATGACAGCAAAGTTATGGCACTCCAAATTTGACAGTTTTTCCCATAGGATAACATTACGGCACCCGACGCCTTACAGAAGTCCTTTGGCACCCTGCTGCAAAATAACGGTTTGGTCTTTTTTCCTGAAATTTGGAGGGAAGACAGCCAACATCCCACAGATGTGCCTTTCAGTAGTTTGGTGAAAAATAGCACACGGTGGCAAAGTTATGGCACTCCAAAGTTGATGGTTTTTCCCATAGGATAACATTACGGCGCCCAACGCATTACAGAAATCCTTTGAATCCCTGCTGCAAAATAACGGTTTGGTCTTTTTTTCTGAAATTTGGAGAGAAGACAGCCAACAGCCCACAGATGTGCCTTACAGTGGTTTGGTGAAAAAACATTACAGGGAGGCAAAGTTATGGTGCTCCGAACTTTTCTTTTTTTCCCATAGGATAACATTATGGCGTTCGCCGCGCCTTTCAGGGCCCGTATCTCAGAAACGGTGCGAGATACGGACTTTTCGTCGGAAAAACTCTTAGCCCCCTCATGGGGCTAAAATCCAAATTAGCCAGGACAGTTGTAAATAATATGACTTTTACATTTTTTTTCTACATCGTTCGGTTCCTGAGATATAATGTATTTAGTATTCCAAGATCTCATTTTCTGTGCCGATACTCATTATTATGCATACATTATTTGTACTCACTGTCTTTCTCTATGCAGGTTTTGGGGAAACCAGCCTGTGCGCTTACATTACTGTTACTGTTGCCCTTTCGCTTATGGTTCTGTACCGTTTTCACTTCATCAAGGACGCTAGCGCCACCACATGTGCTGCTATCCTTTATGCTTACTTGCGCTTGTGTTTCTGTTATTTTTGCCATTTCTGTCTACAGTACTGTTTATCTTTCTGTTTCACTTTACGTCACCATGCCCATTGACATTTCTGTTTGCAGGCACCATGTTACTATGTGACAACACATCATGTGGCAGACCATTCCCATCTACGCCACCATGTGCTACCATCTTCTGTTCTCATTCACGCTTGTGTTACCATGTGCGCCACTGTTAGCATTTCTGTTTGCATTGCTGTCCCTGTTAGTATGCCACAAGACATCATAGAGATGGGCCCTTGGGCCCCTGCCGCCCGCCCACCACACTACATTCACTATTTCGTTATCATTCTCAAAAGAAGGAAATTAGAGTCAAAAACTCCATTTAATGCATTAGTTAGGGTTGTTCCACAGCGACAAAAGTGAGGAAATGCTGTTAGTTGAAAACCCCTTGCACCCCCACCCACCCCCCAACCGCATTGGGTGTGCATTGGGATCGTGGGTCCTAACTCTCACCCCATTCTCCTATACTTCTGCTGCTTTACATGTCATGGGGTGAGAGTTAGGGCTGATGATCCCAATGCACACCCCAATGCCACCACGCAGGTCATCCTTTATGCTTTTCATTTGCGCTGCATTTCTGTTACTTTTTTGCCATTTTGTGTACCGCATTGTTTCTCTTTCTGTTTCACTTTGTGTCACCATGCCCATTGACACTTCCATTTACAGGCACCATGTTACTATGTGACAAGACATCACATGGCACACCATCTCTGCTTCACCCACTGCGTTACCCTTTCTGTTCTCATTCGTGCTTGTGTTACCATGTGTGCCACTGTTAGCATTTCTGTTTACATTGCTGCTCCTGTTACTATGCCACAAGACATCATGTGGCGGGGGCGCGAGGCCCTTTGGGCCCCATGCTCCCGCCACCGCATTACATTCACTATTTCTCATTATCATTCTCAAAAAGAAAGGAAATTAGAGGCAAAAAACTCCGTTTAATGCATTAGTTGGGGTTGTTCCACAGCGATAAAAGTGAGGAAATTCGCTGTTAGAGTTGAAAACCCTAACTCCGAATTCACCCCCCCAGCACCACACACACACACACAGACACACACACGCATTCAAGTATGGGGGAGGACCAAGTCAACACAACCAATGACAGACATCCAGCAGCAGGTGACAGAAATAACAAAAAATTGTCTAAATCTACTACAAGACATCCCCACCCACCTGACCAGGTACTGCATGCTCAGTGGAGATCAACAGCAAAACTGAGGCCATGTACACCAAACGTACACATCCCTGATTGCAGCTGCAGCTGTGGTGCTATGGAGTGCCAAACAATGTGAAATTTACCATTTAGGTGCAAATTATTTGCTCATCTGTAAGTCCAAAATGATTTGAGTGTCTGGTCTGAAATTGTTAGGGTATAGGGAGTTTGGGTCACTGATGTTCCTTTTGAAGGTTTAGTGAAAAAATATTAATCCGTTCAAAAGATATACCATTTTAAAGCTTCCCATTATAGTTTATGGGAAAAAATATATGTGCCATGTGAAAGCACGTTTTGCTTTCGAGAAAGCACCTTTTACTGCCACAAATGGGTTCAGTAGTGTTGTTGTGTCACCATCTTGTTTTCAGTTAGCGATAGGGAGAAAACATTGTGATTCAAAAAATATTGCTCCTTTGGAAACACCAACAGTTGTGTTTACTTAATCAGGGCCTGAGGAACATGATCCTGGCATTATTTTTTTTAAAATAGTGGGCAAAAATATGTTTTTTTGTGTTCAGCCGTTATTAGTGCCGCAGTTTGCGGCACTTTTGAGAAACTGCTGCAATTTGTGACAATTTTCGCACAACTAACAGCACTGTTACACAAAAACTGCCTCAAATTTGCAGCACAACTTTAATAAAACAAAAAAGACAACAGCCCCCCCTTAAATCCCCCAAACAGTTCAAGCCATTATTTAAAAAAAACAGTTGGATTCCTCTGCGCCCATTCAATAAAAGGATATTTTATCCTTGAATTGCCTCCAAGGGGGCCAATGCATGTTTTAATCAAAATAAAAGTTTCTGCCGACATCAGGGTGCCAAATCCCCATGTCAGTGTAGCAGCTCCCCCCCTCCCGCCAGCTGTGTGGGACACTGGGTAGCACACTCCCAGTGTCCCGAAATATTTATTTGTGAAAAATAATTTTTTTTTACCAACATTGGGGTGCTCAATCCCTGCGTCAGCACTAACCCCCCAAAGGTGAGACACTGGGGAGCCCACTCCTATTGTCCCCAGTTATCCCCGAGTACCATGGGACACTGGGGAGACCACCCCCAGTGTCCCGAAATATTACTTTATATGTCCCTGTAAAAAGGAAAATGGTCCCTTGTTGTTTCCCTGCCCCCCCGTTTAGTTATTTTTCCTAGCATCAGGGGGCCCAATCCCAATGCTGGCAGTGTTAGTGCACCCCCACCCAGCACTTTGGGACACTGGGAAGCCCACTCCCAGTGTCCCCAAATATGTTTTAAATACTGTCCTGTAAAGAGTGTCTGAGTATCTGGTCAACTACGACCTGCTGTGTCCAGAACAACATGGATTCCACCCTGGACACAGAACCACTACAGCCCTCCTGGAGTTCTCTCAGCACCTCCACTCTGCTTTTGACTCTGGCCATATTGCATGTGCAGTGTTCATTGACCTCTCCAAGGCCTTTGACACTGTCTGTCACCCCCTCCTACTTGACTTCCTCCACCAACTTGGCTTCTCCCCTGGCTCACTGGCTTCTGCCAGATCACAGCACATGAAGGTAAATGGCACCCTGTCCGATATCCTGCCTGTTCACTCGGGGGTCCCCCAGGGTTCCATCCTGGGCCCTGTTCTGTTCAGCCTATTTCTTAATACCCTCCCCATCTCCAGCTCAGGCAATATGGTACTCTAGGCCAATGATGCAGTTCTCCTTGCCTCCCACCCTGACCCCTCATCTCTATAGGAATCCCTGCAGCACACATTCAACCAAGCCGAAAAGTGGTTCCTTGACCACTGGCTGGTCATTAACCTAAAAAAACAAACAAATCTGTGCTTTTTTCACATCACCAGAATAAGGCCAAAAATGCCCCCCTCTGTATTCTCCCCAGTAATGCTCACCCTCTTGAGCAAGTGTCATCCTACAAGTACCTGGGCATCACCTTCGACTCGGCTCTTACATTCCACACCCACATCAACACCCTGTCCTCAGCCATGAACTCTCAGATTGGCCTTCTCTATTGCCACAGAGATTGCCTCCCCCAAACAGCTCTCCAACTGGCCATTAACTCCTCTGCCCTGCCCTATCCCTAGTGGACTACGGCCTACCTATCTATGCTGCGGCCAACAATGCCGACCCTCAACAGAATCCAGACCTCGATAAACAAAGCCTGCAGGCTCCTAACCGGTGCATCCCTCCACACCCATACTTGCTTGCTCTATTCCATCACCAACTTGCTCACCTTGGAGGAGCACCTGCGCTACCAAACCTGCTTACTTGCCAAAAAATTCCTGCTAGTACTCTCCCCCAAGGGGTCACCGCATCCCTGTGGTTTGCATCCCCATCCATTGACACCCATAGCTCAGTTAAGGCCACCTTTCTGCTGCCCCATACCAAGACCTCACTAGCCCAAAGGTCCTTCCACTACCGTGCCCCCACATGGTTCAACTCCCTCCCGCTCTCTGTCACTAAGTCAACCAAAATTGGTCCCTTTAAAGTCACTCTCCGTAACCACCTCTTTGGTGCCCAAAGCTGTAGTTGCCCTTAACCAACCTAATGTTGGGGTCCCTCCCCATTTCTTGTCCATAGCCTTGACAATGTCAGTTGGACTGCTTCCCCCTTTTTTTCTCTTTTCCTCACCCTGTCTCCACCCTTCCACTTAGGTGTTTCCCCAGTGACTACCAGGGCTGTGACTTCTACTATTATTATACTTTACATGATTGCTATTTACTGCATGTAACTTTATCCCATAAACCACTATTATATTGTGTTCTTTTTGTTATTTGTATTGCACTTGTATGTTACCATTGTTGTATCTCACACTGTAACCATGTCTACCCTCCCTGCAATGAGGTGCCTTTGTAAATGAGTCCCTGACTCAAAGGTTGTAAATCCGACTTTCAAAAATAAATAAATAAGAAAACTGTCCCCCCACATCTTCTTTTTTTTCCTGAAAAAAAAGAAAACAGTCCTTCATCGTCTCCCTGTCCCCCCTCCCCCATCCCAACCTCCCACTGAGCAACCCACCCTCCACACACACCCCTAGCCCTGTACTTATTACTGAAGATCCTCTTCTGTCATCTTATGTGGACCGGAACACGTCTGCACTCTTCAAAGCCGAACTGCGAACTGAAAAATCAAGGTAAGTGGCGTATAATGGCTGTTTATGGCATTTTGAACTTATGTTGATTTCTCAGCCATTTTTCTGAATTTTTACACCAAATTTTCAACATGGGCTCTTTCGGGCCCCACCTCATGAACACAGTCACTATTACTTCATTAATCTGACCCATAAGGTGATTTTGGGATCACTGTGCAAAATCACTTTTTGGGACGGAGTAATGAAATGACAGTGCCAGTGTTTATGAGGTGGGATCCCAAAAAGCCCATGTTGAAAATTTGGTGTAAAAATACCAAATAACACCCAGTTACTCATGGTCATTGAAATATTTCTATGCATGCTCGTAACTTTGTAAATTTTTAATATTTTCACTCCAGATTTTCAACAGTGGCATTTTTTCACACCATCTCATGAACAGTACAGCTGTCATTTTTCACATACTGCCTGAAATTGTTTTCATACCTGTGGCACAGAATGGCATGGTCGCTGTGCAAAATTACCTTTCAGGACTGATGAACAAAATGACAGTGCCAGTACTCATGAGGTGGGGTTTCAAAAAGGACTTGTTGAAAATCTGGTGAAAAAATTACTAAAACTGACCGAGTTACGTGCGTCCATTGAAACTATTTTACGCACGCTCATAATTTTTGTACTTTTCAATATTTTGCCTCCAAATTTTCAACATAGCTATGACATAGACACGTGTTTCGTCCTACCAGGACTCATCAGTATGCCTCTGTATGTCATCTGTTAGCACCCTTTGCAAACTGTGTGAGAGGCCTTCGGCACCATGCAATTCTGCTTAAAGTTGAACCAGCATAACATTCTGTGGTGATTTGCATATGCAGCCCATGATGCTTTGCATTGTGTGGGCATGTTGATTTGTATTTTATAGTGTGTATATATATATATATATATATATATATATATATATATATATATATATATATATATATATATATATATATATATATATATATGCTAATTAAACATGAGTAACACCATCCTCATGTTGAATTTAAAGGCAGCAAGGATCCAGATAAGAGTAACGTGACTGTATGTCTGCCTATCTGTCTCCCTACCTTCCTGCTTGCTTGTCTGTCTGCCTGTCTGTCTGAACACAAGCCGGATAAAGTGTTATATTTGTTAATGACATACTGAATTTATTTTGCAAGTATGCATGTCATAAAACAAGGCAACGTAAGTTTAATATTTCATAATGCTGTACTTAACCAATGGGAAAGTAGCTGAGACAATGCATAATGACATCACTGTGGAGCTATACGACATTCTAACCAGAACTGTGAAGTCAAATTAACAGTTACAGTTAAAAAAAGAATCTATTTTAGGGGTTTACATTTGAAAATGTGTGTTATAAAACAGTCATATAATGGACTGACTCATAATATGCCACTACATTTCTGATGGGGCAGCTCCTTCATAACTTATGAAGGCAAATGGCATGTTATGGGCCAGGTCTTATGTATCTCCTATATCTAGTCTATCTGACTGTCTATATATCACTTAAAATCATGATTCTTCCAACCCTCTCCCCTGCACCCCACTATGTATCTCTCTAATCTCCTTCCATTTACCCTTCTTTTATTCTTCTGTCAGCTTCATTATACCTCTCTCCCTCTTACCTCCCACCCAACCCTCTCCCCGCCTACCCAGTCTCCTCCTTCCACTTTCTCCACCTCCTGTCTCCCACCTCTTACCCACTCCCTTTGGTGCCCTGGGACCCTCTCTTCTCCCATCTGTCTCCTCCTGGCTACATCATATGCAGTTCATATGCAATTCGGACTCCTTTCAACCTCACTGTCTTATCCCTTACCATTTTCTCCATTATGCACCTGCTTCTCATCCTACTCATTCTGGCTAGGGATGTTGAGCCCAGTCCTGGCCTAGTCCATGCCCTGCCCTCTGATCTTCCCAAAGGACTCTGGGTGGCCCATATAAGCATTCGCAGTCCTACTTCAACCTCTCACCATTTCCTTCCAACCAGATGTCCTCATTGTATCAGAATTTTGGCTCTCCCCCCAGATTCCCAACTTACCCATCTCTATCCATGATTTCACACTCACCTGTCAAGACCTCTCCAAAAAGTGTGGAGATTTTGCCATCTACCTCTCCTCCTCTATTCAGTTCTCCACTGTGCTTTCAGAGTCTACTCCTGCAGCTTATGAACTCCTCACTCTCAAACTCTCCCTCTCCTATTCTCTCCCAATCTATGTAGCAGCCGTCTACTGTTGCCCTGGTCTAGTTCCCACTCAGACTATCGAGCTCCTGACTACTATAACTGCTCTTGCCCCTACGGGTGATTGCCTTATCCTGGGTGACTTCAATGTAAATTAGCTCTCCCCACCTAACACTAAATTCTGCCAAAATATAAAGTCCCTGCATCTTACCCAACTTATCTCCACCCCGACATGATTAAACTTGAACTCTAAAACCACTCTGCCCTAGACTGGGTCCTCATAAACCATCCGCACCACTTCATTGATACTCATATCCTACCTGATGCACTCAGCAACCACCACATGATGTACTGGGTGTGCAAAATTCACCGCCCTAAAGCACCCCCAAAAACTATTCAAATCTGCTCCTTCTGGTCTTTAGACCTATTCTCCCTCCATGTTGATCTACAGTCTACCAACTGGTCCCCAATCTCCAGTGCCTCTGACATTAACACAACCTTAATTGCTTCCATTCCACATTTATTCAGATTTTGGATCAGCATATCCCCCTATGCTAAAAAAAACAGGGTCAAATGTTCCCACCTCCCCTGGATCTCAGCAGAACTCATGGCCTGCCAACATGCTCAGGACCTGGCATAGAAAACCTATAAGGTCTCAGGTTCCCCCATTTCTGTACCTGGGCTACTAGGTTGGCCAAAGCTGAGTTTTTTTTAATTTTTCTAGAGAAACTTAAGTCACCCCTCAAAGCTCTAGAAAGTTATTAAAGCCCTATTCTCCCCCCAACCCAGTCCACCCCACCAACACTAAATTTAGGCACCTCTTCAGCCTTTGACCACCATCTGTTGCCACAGCTTTCAATACATATTTCACCACCTGTGCCTATGCTCTCCTGTCCTTTCTCCCTTCCTCTACCTCCTCCCCATTTCCCTCCCCTCTGTTCTTCTTTTCACCATTTACCCCATCCTCTGAAAGCCCTCTTAGCCCTCAGCCCCTGACATAACAGCAGCCCTGATGGGCTCAACCCTCTCTGCCCTTGCCATTGTCACACCTCTTGCCTCCATACTAAACCTATCCTCTCTGGCCTCTGTTCCTGCAGCTTGGAAGCATGCTACCATCATTCCTCTTCACAAAGGTGGTGACACCTCCTCTCCTGGAAACTACCACCCTATATCCCTCCTCCCTACCCTCTCTAAACTCCAAGAACACAGTGTACTATCCCAACTCTCTTCCTTCCTTCCTTGACTCCTCATCCATTTTCACCCCCTTTCCAGTCTGGCTTTCATAAACTCCACTCCATCACCTCCTCCCTCCTCCGGCTAACTGAGTCCCTTCACAAGCAATGGACCAGGGCCTTCTCACTCCCACCATCTTCGTTGAACTTGCAAAAGCATTTGACACAGTCTTTCATCCACTCCTACTTCACAAACTCAGTTTAGATGGTCTTTCTGCCCCTGCCACTCATTGATTCAGCTCCTACCTTACAGATAGATCTCAATCTGTGAGGCTTGGAGGTTCCTTATCCCCCCCCCATCACCATCGGTATACCCCAAGGCTCTGTACTTGGTCCGCTCTTATTTTCCTTATTTCATAATGACCTCCCCTCTGTCTGCTCATTAGCGTCCATCCACATGTACGCAGATGACACAGCCTTATTTGTCTCTGGTTCTTCGCCAGCCAAGCTGATATTGAAGCTCCAACCTGATTTTGACTCAATCCAACAATGGTTTCAGTCTAATCAGCAATCTCTCAATGCCAAAAAGACGGTCTCTATGTGCTTTGGCACTAGACCAAGGCTTTCAAAATTCAAGGCCCTCCCTTCCTTCCATACCCTAGATGGAGTCCCTATTGACAACGTGCCAACCTTCAAGTACCTAGGCGTCTGGCTTGACCATCACCTCCATTTTTCCCAACACAGAAGCAATTCACAAAAAGCTCCATCCTAAACTTGGTGCCATCTATAGGCATAAAAGTTGCATCCCCTTCCCTGCCATGACATCCTTACCAAGATGATTCTCCCCATCTTTGATTATGGCAACCTAGTCTATGGCGCTGCCCCTAAGACCACGCTAGCTAGACTGCATCCTCTCTTCCACTCCTTCTGTAATAACTCAATAGTGGTTTATTATGCCATTTTTTCCTCATGATCTCACATCATTGAAGTGTGAAAGAAAGCACACTGTATTTATGCAAGTACAGCAGCTGCTGGGGGATGTGCTCTACAGGTTACAGCTTTTCTCTCTGAAACCTTGCACCAGTTATTATTTAAGTAATAAAGCATGACAGGAGTGTGTTATTGTGGGATAATTGGACACCTCATGAAGTGAAGCCTGAGGTGAAGCCAAGGGTTTTACAAACCTGAGAAGTGCAATTATCCCTCAATTACACACACTCTGGAATGCATTATTGTGATTATAAAATGGCTTCCCTTATTTTATTTATTTTAGAATCAAGTAATGAGGTTCAGAAAGTTCAGTATTTCTGACCTCTGCTGTTGTGCTGGGATATTGGCACAGTCATGTGACTGAATTCCACCAATCACAGTACAGTATTTCTCTTACCTATTTTGTCATCTCTATCTACACCTCTAGATGCCCTCCTGTTTTCCTTTAGTGTCTGCTCTATATTCTGATATGTTTTCATCTTTTTGTGTTAAATTCATAATCTCAGCTTTTATGCTCACCCTTGTGCAGAGTGAGTATATTGCTGTGATACTGGATTTCAGGTGTGTCACTGGTGGGTCCATCACAGTTCATGCTGCAATGGGCTCAGCTGTGACAGTCCAATGATCAGTGAGGCTGATCATGATGCTGCTATGCCAGTTGATTGGTGGAAACCGCATGTATTTAAAAAGAGGTAGCCATGCCTAGCAGACAGTGGCTGCCTTCCTTCATCTGCATGATGCTGTCAATCAACCAGCTGAGTGACTTTTCTGTAGATCACGGGACAAGCAAACAATCATAGAGTTTTTCAGCAGATAAAGACTACTTGGCCCACACAGTCTGCCTATTTTTTCCTACCTACAGTATCCTGCACAGCCGACTTGAACTTCCATTCTTTTTCCCTCCCCCACCATTTCTTCTAAGATCTCCTTAGGTGTATCCCATGCATTCTTGAACCCCATTAATTTTTTTCCCCACCACCTCAGGTGGTAAGCTACTGCACAAGTCCACTACCCTTTCTGTGAAGAAGTACTTCCTCACATCTACCCCCCCCTCCAGCTTCACAACATGTCCCCTTGTCCTTGTGCATTTTTGGGGGGGAAACTACTTTCTTTCTGTACCTTATTTACCCACATGAGGTATTTAAAGTTTCTATCATATCCCTCCTCTCCCTCCTCTGTTCCATGGTGTATGTATTGAGGTCCTTCAGTCTCTCCTCATAGAGTTTGTGATGCAGATCCTGTTCCATTTTAGTTGGTCTCTTCAGGACTGCCTCCACTCTGTCTATATTCTTCCAGAGATGTGGCCTCCAGAACTGTACACAGTATTCTAAGTGAGATCTTACCAGTGATATATACGCAGGCTGCACCACCACCACCTCTCTCCATCTGCTGGTGATATCTCTCCCTATGTCCCCAGTATCCCACTAACCCTTCCAACTGCTTTGTTGCATTGCCTAGCCACCATTAGATCATCAGAGATTCTTACCCCCAGGTTTCTCTCCTGCTTGGTGGTCATCAATAATTTTGTACTCTGCCCCTGGGTTTCTATGTCCCAAGTGCATTATTTTGCATGTTTCACATTAAAACCCAGCTGCCATAATCGTGACCTCTCCTCAAGTTTCCTCAGGTCTCTGCTCATCCTTTCCACCCCACCCCCCAGGGTATCCAATCTATTACAGATGTTGGTGTAATTTGCAAATGGGCAGACCTTCCTCTCCATGTTCTATGTTACATCACTTATAAAGACATTAAAGAGGACCAGTCCCATCACTGATTCCTGAGGCACCCCGCTGGTCACCCTCCACTCCTTGGGGAGAACTCAGTTTATTACCACCCTCTGCCACCTATCCCCTAACCAACTTCTTACCCAGTTTACCACTTTTTGATCCACTCATTAATTTACTCAGCTTGCTCAATAGTCTTCTGTGTGGAACCGAGTCAAACACCTTACTGAAGTCTAGGTAGGCCACATCCACTGCTCCACCCTAATCTAATTCCTTGGTCACCCAATCAAAGAAATCTAGACATGGCCTCCCACCAGCAAATCCATGCTTTCTCGGATTTTATAACCCATTTGATTTAAGATATTCCACTATCCTTTCCTTCAACACTGATTTCATTAACTTTCCCACCACTGATATGAGGCTGACTGGTCTATAACTGCCAGCCTCTTCCCTACTATCTTTTTTATGAAGTGGGACCACATCTGCCCTCTTCCTGTTCTCCACAACCATACCTGTTTTGAGTCAGATGTTTAACAGTATTGTCAGAAGTGCAGCCAGTACCTCTCTGAGCTCCCTGAATACCATTGGATATACCCATCTGGTTCCATTACTTTGTCCACTTTCAGTTTAGCAAGTCCTTCTAGAACTCTCTCCTCTGAAAAAGGACTAGTGTCCATTTCTTTTCCTTAAGAAATCCTGCTACTTTTTTGTGACCTATCCACTTCTCCCTCCACTGTGAATACTGAACAAATGTATTTATTCAGTATGTCTGCCTTTTCCTAGTCCCCCTCTGCACTTTTCCCCATCCCTTTTTAACCTTACAATCCCTCCCCTGATCTTCCTCTTTCCACTTACATATCTAAAAAATGCCTTGTCCCCATTCATTACTGCTTGGGCTATTTTCTCTTCAGTTTGAGACTTTTCTTGCCTTACTGCTTTCCCTGCCTCTCTCTCTCTCTGTTTCTCCTGATAAACCTCTTTATCCTCCTCTCTCTATGTTTCCTTACATCTGAATGCCACTGTTTTAGCCTTAACCTTTTCAGTTACCTCTTTCTAAAAGTATAGCAGTCTCTTTTTCCTCTTACTCACTTGTTTGACACATAGTTTTTTTGCATTTACTATGCCCCACTTTAGTTTTGCTCACTGTTCTTCCACCCCATTAGGTCTTCCCTTCCCCCCATGCCGGTTTACCCATGAGGCATTCACCCATCTTTATAAAATCTGTCCTCCTGAAATTCAGGACCATCACCCTTGTGTGGTTCAGTTCTGCAGCCTTCCATATACTGAACCACACCGTACAGTGATCACTGGTCCTTAGGTGGTCTCTTATCTTGACATCTGCAACACTGTCCCCGTTAGTAAATACAAGGTCCAATAATGTCCCATCATGTGTATGCTCACTGACTATCTGACTGAAGAATGTCACTTCCAGTGAGTCCAGGATGTCCCTGCTTCTATTTGAAGCCACAGCTGGGATGCTCCAATCTACATCTGGGAGACTGACATCCCCTACAAGCAGCACCTCCCCCTTTTCTGCCATCTTGCCATTGCCTTCTACCAGTACCTTATCTACCTCCTTCTGTGCTGTAGGTCTGTAGATCACATCAGTGCAAATAGTGGATTTGTTCCTCTTTTCCAGGGTGACCCACAGTACCTCAGCTTCCCTATGTGTACCCTGTATCTGTGCTGCTTTTATGCTTTCCTTCACATATAGCACCACACTCCCTCTTTTCCTTCCCACCCCGCCCTTCCTGAACAGAGTGTAGCTTGGTATGGCCATGTCCCAATCATGGTTTTGAGTGCACTGTGACGCAGTAATGGCCATTATATACAGGACAGCCTTTGCCGTTATGGCCTCTAGGCCTGGAATCATATTTCATAGACTTCAAGAATTCACACACATGGCTTTCCAGATTTTGGTAGCACTCTGCTTGCTACTCCCTTTTTCCCTTTTTCCTTTTTGCCCCCACTCCTTCCTCCCTCTCTTTTTAATGTTACTGTTCCCCTCCCTCTCCGTTACTATCTCCCTGCTTCCTTTATTAATTTGCAGCCTTGGGAGGGGTCTCTCCCCTTGGAATCTCCTCACTTTCCACTTCAGCCAGTGGGGGGTGACAGTTTCTGCCTCTCCTATTCCTTCTGCCACCCCCATTGGCTAGTTTAAATACATATTGAAGTAACATTTAAACCATTCATTAAGGACTGTAGTTCCCCTCTTGTATGGATGCAGGCCATCACCCCTGTATAGGCTCCCATCCTGCCAGATGGGTCCCCAGTCCCTAATGTAGCAGGAGCCTACTAATCTGCCCCATTCCTTCAGCCATGAGTTGAAGGTCCAGGAGTGCAAAACACTCCCTGGAGAGACATAGCAGGGCCATAATTGTGTAGGGGATGGGGGGAACAAGTTCCCCCTGACATTTGGAGCAATCTTAAAGGAGTCCTTTAGCCCCCCCAACATTCAGAATTCCAAGAGTCCCAAGCACTCTACCTCTCTGCTCACACATACTGTCAGTTTAAAGCTCACAGGGACTTTCACTTGTGGCTTTAAAGGGACACTGTCTGACCAGCAACCATTAAAACTGACAGTACCGCTACCCTTTTCTACCTGTGATGGTCCTTGAGGAATTCTCCCATTCATCTGTGCCTCATTCCCAATGGCTGCTGCTGCTACTACCTGTACAACTTGCCCGCAACCACCTCCACGATCTTCTTTATTTGATTGCTCCTGATGGCAGCTGCAGTTTTTTTGTCCTGGTCAAGAATTGACTCATAGCATAAAGAATCCTGGAATAAGTCCTAAAATAAAGATTAGATAAACTATGAGAAAAAACAGAGAGGGGGCCATACATTACCTAATATACAGTTTGTAAATTAGGTACATCAAGGCCCCCTCTCTGCCTTTTTTCATACTTTATCTAACCTTATTCTAGGATCTTCTATGCTATCAGAGTCACCCAGTGGAGGTCTTATAGTACTCTCCATCTGCCTAGAACTGCATTTATCGTGCAAGTCTATTTATTTTTTTAAGCAGGCAGGAATGACGGTGAGGGCAGCTAGAGCACTAACAGATGACAGGATAGCTAAGGAAGTCAAAAGAGGGGACAAGACCTTCTTCAGGTATATGGGGGAAAAGAGGAAGGCAAGGTGAGGGATAGTGAGAATCAGGTGGGTGGGGGACTTCATAGAAGAAGATCAAGAGAAAGTGGAAATACTGAATGATTATTTCTTCTCAGCCTTCACAGTAGAGGGCGGGGGGGAGTGAGTCAGCATGCTGCAGTAAGCAACAGGGAGAGGGTTGTGTGGAAACATGTCCACTCATCCATTCTCAGTGAAGAGAGTCCGAAAGGGATTGGAAGCCTTAAAGGAGAATAAGGCAATGGGGCTGATGGAATTCATCCAAGTGTCCTAAAGGAACTGAGCATGGTGCTGGCCATCCCCCGGTAGTGCTTTTTACCACCTCACTGGAGATAGGAGAAGTTCCAGAAGACTGGAGGAAGGCCACTGTGGTCCCTCTGAACAAAAACATCAGTAGAGAGGATGCTAGCAACTGCTGGCCAATCAGTCTCACATCAATGGTCGGGAAGCTAATGGAGACACTACTGAAGGAGAGGCTCATGGAGTACCTGGAGGCAAAAGAACTGCAGGACCACAGGCAGCATGGTTTCACAGGAGGGAGGTGATGTAAAACTAATCACATGTCTGGGTTACCAGGGAGATAGCTCAAGAGAGAGCAGTGGACATGGTCTATCTAGTATTCAATAAAGTTTTCGACACTGTGCCTCAAAGGAGGCTAGTTAAGAAACTAAGCAGCAAGGGGTTGGGGGAGAAAGTGATAAGTTGGCAGCAAACTGGTTAAGGGATAGGAGGCAAAGGGTGGTAGTAAACAGTATTTTATTTTATTTAAAATTTGATGACCACGAAAGGCACACTAAGCTGAGGCTCGTTTTCGGGTGCAACTCGGGTACAGAATGTACAGTGGAGAAAAAATGAGTAACAAATGGTGAAAAGTACAAATAGTAACATACAGACATTTTTGCAAAAAAAAAAAAATACAACACATTACCTAAACTAAACAAATACTTAGCATGCAGAGTAAATGAATGGGAAAGGGCTAGGTATCAGTCGGTGGGCTAGGGTAAGTGAGTAGAGACTGTAAGGGGCCTCTGCTGTGAGTTGGGACCATCTGTACACTTAGGACAGTGTGGGGTGGGTAGGAGCCTGAGAAGATGTGAAAAGGTGGAATGAGAGGGGGCCAGGTGGAGGTTGGAGGGGATGTTGTTCCAGAGAAGGGGGAGAAGGTATGAAAAGGTAGCTTGGCCGGTGAGAGTATGAGGGTGAGGCAGGTGGAAAGTGCGTGAGTCCCTGTGTCGAAGAGGGTAGTTTAGGGAGGTGGCTGTGGTGAGGGGGAAAGGGAACTGAACCAATATTTTGCTAGGAAGTAGGCACTGCGGATGGTTCTCCTGTAGGAGAGCGGAGCAAGGGAGAGAGCGGTGTAGAGTAGGCAGTGGTGAGTGAGTGGAGGGGGAGGCTTTGGCGAAATGGCAGAAAGAGTTGAGAAAGATGTCTAGTTTGGAGAGAGAGAGAGAGGAGGCTGGGGCTGTTCCATAGGCTATGTTGGCATATTCTATAATGGGCAAGATAGTTTTGCTTACGAACTCGCCATGGGTGAGGATAGACAGACTGGCTTTGCGGTGAAAGAGAATGGTGAGTTTGGGCCAGAGTTTGGTGCAGATGACCTCGACATGAGTGAAGACATTAAGGTGGCTGCCCAGCCAAACACCCAGGTACTTAAAAGTGGGGACTAGCTCCATCCAGTGTGGTGATTGCTGGGGGGCTGGGAGGGTAGCAAGCTTTTGTCTAGAACCAGTGATCCTGGTGACACTGCATTGAGTATAAGCAGGTTCTCAAGGAACCAGGATTGGACTCTGTAGAAGTCAGTTCAGAGGTTGGGGAGGACACAGTCATAGGAGGTGCCCAAGGCAAAAAATGATAGTGTCATCCGCATATAGATGCACGTTGGAGGAGAGACAGGAGGAGGAAAGGTCATTTATGAAGAGAGAGAGAGAAGAGGATAGGACCAAGTATAGAGCCTTGGAGGACACCTGATAAGATAGGGAGAGGGGTGGAGAAAGCGTCACTTATTTGAACAGATTGTTGTCTATTATGGAGATATAAGTGGAATCTGGCGATGCCAGGTTGGGCGATGCCAAAAGAACTAAGTCTGCAAAGTAGCAGCGGGTGGGAGACAGAGTTGAAGACTTTAGCCAGGTCTATGAATATGGTGGCTGTGATTTGGATGCTGTCCATGGCTGTGAGGATGGAATCAGTTACATGTAGAAGAGCGGTGATGGTGGAGTGATGTTTTCTAAAACCTGACTGTACAGGTGATAGAGAGCTGTTGGAAGAGAGAAAGTCTGACAGTTTGGACAGTATGAGGGATTCCTGCGCTTTGGCAAGGGTGGGGAGGATTGAAATAGGCCTATAGTTTCCCGGAAGGGAGGGATCGCCACCTTTGTGCAGGGGGATGATTTTGGCCAACTCCAGGTTTCAGGGACAGTGGCTGAGGACAGAGAGAGAGAGAGAGAGAGAGATTTAGAATGTGAGTCAAAGGGGCCACAGTAGCAGGGGCAGAGATACGGAGTAGTTTGGGGTGCATACCGTCCGGGCTGGATTTGGTCATGCTGAGGGAGGATAGTGCATTGTATACTTCCAGTGTGTGAGGGGAAGAAAGAGTAGCCGGTGAATGGGGAGGATGGTTTGGCTGAGTTGGGAGGGGGGGAGCCTGGGTGGGCATAGGAGACAGAGAACTTATTGAAGAACTCAGTCACAGAGGCAGGATCTGAGATGATATTGCCATCAACATTAAGGGTTGGGCATACCTGTTTAGTAGGGGGGTCAATAAAGGAGTTAATCATTTTCCAGAAGGACACGTGGGGTTATGGTTCTGCATGACTTGAACTTTAAACATAGAAACATAGAATTTGATGGCAGATAAGGACTGCTTGGCCCACCCAGTCTGCCCATTTTCCTACCTAATGGATAAGCTGCAGATCCTAGTTAACCAGCAGCCTACTTCTTTCTACCCCCATCCCCTAGAATTGCCTTATGGCTGTCCCATGCATGCTTGAATTCAACCACTGTTTTTGACTCCACAACCTCCTCCGGAAGGCCGTTCCATGCATCCACAACCCTCTCTGTGAAAAAATACTCCTTACATTACCTCTGAGCCTCCCCATCTTCAAATTGTGCCCCTTGTTCTTGAACACCTATTTTATTGAAAGATGCTACTCTCTTGGACTTTGTTGATTCCCTTGAGGTACTTGAAAGTTTCTATCATGTCCCCCCTCTCTCTCCTTTCCTCGAGGCTATACATATTAAGCTCCTTTAGTATCTCTTCATATGTCTTCTTGTGCAGACCCTGCACCATTTTAGTTGCCCTCCTCTGGACAACTTCCATCTTGTCTATGTCCTTGCGGAGATTGAGTCTCCAGAACTGCACACAGTACTCCAGATGGGGTCTCACCAGCTGTCTGTACAGAGGGATAACAACTTCCTGTTTTCTACTGGTGATGCCTTTCCCTATGCATCCCAGTAACCCCCAGCCCTCCTTACTGCCCTCTCACATTGCTTGCCTATCTTTAAGTCATCTGATATGACTACCCCAGGACCCTTTCCATTTTTGTTGTTGATAGTATCTCACCCCATTGTTGTCTTCCCTGGGTTTTGTTTCTCAGGTGCATTACCTTGCCACTTCTTAGAATTAAATCTAAGCTGCCATACATTTGACCATTCCTCTAACCTTGCCAAGTCCCTTCTATCCTTTCCACCCCACTGTGCATCAACTCTGTTGCAGATCTTGTGTCATCTGCAAAGAGACATATTTTTCCTTCCAGTCCCTCTGCAATGTCGATTATAAAGACATTGAAGAGGACCGTCCTAATACTGAACCCCTGTGGCACCCCAATTAGTAACCCCTTTCTTCAGAGGGACTCCATTTACTATTACCCTCTGTGTCATATTCTCCAGCTAACTCTTTACCCAGGCTATCATCTTGGGACCCACTCCCAGGCTGGCTAACTTGTATATTAATATTTTGTGTGGGACTGTGTCAAATGCCTTGCTAAAGTCTAGGTAGGCCATGTCCACAGCCCCTCCCTGATCTACTACTTTGGTCACCCAGTCAAAGAAATTTATTAGATTAATCTGGCATGACCTTCCTGCTGTGAATCCATGCTGCCTTGGGTCCTGTGCCCCTCTGGCTTCTAGGTACTTGACAATTCTTTCCTTCAGAAGTGATTCCATCTTTTTCCCTATCACTGAGGTTAAACTAACAGGTCTGTAGTTTGCTGCTTCCGCCCTGCTCCCACTTTTGTGAAGGGGAATCACATCTGCCCTCCTCCAGTCCTCAGGTACCACCCCATCCTCCCATGATTTGTTAAAGAAGGTAGTCAGTGGTGTCACTAGTTCTACCCTTAGTTCTTTTAGAATTCTGAGATGAATCCCATCAGGCCCCATTGCTTTGTCCACCTTCAGTTTTAAGAGTTCTTTCAGAACCCTTTCTTCTGTAAATGGCTGGTATCAACTTCGTATCAGAGTATTTATATTGTTTGTTTTAGGTACCTCCCCTCTTCATTTGTAAATACTGAGCAAAAATATTTGTTTAGTATCTCTGCCTTTTCACCATCACCCTCTGCCCACCCTCCCTTTATTAAGCCTCACTATCCTCCCTTAGTCTTCCTTCTCGCCCCTAATGTACCTAAAAAGGTTTTTATCCCCCCTCTTAACTGAGTTGGCTATCTTTTCCTCAGTTCGGGCCTTTGCTGTTCTGACTGCCTTCCCAGCTTCCTTTTGCTTTAACTGATACAATTCTCTGTCCTGCTTCTTCTGTGATTCCTTGTACTTTCTGAATGCTTTCTTTTTCTCTTGAACCTTCACTGCCACCTCCTTTGAGAACCATAGTGGTTTCTTATATCGTTTTGTTTTGTTTATTTGCTTCACACAAAGGCTTGTTGGCATGTTACCTCTGTGATGGCAGTTTTTATTATTCCCCATTGTTCTTCCACCCCTCCTTCCTGCCCATTTGCTAGTGCATTCCTTAGGCATTCACCCATTTTGGCAAAGTCAGCCTCCTGAAGTCCAGTACTTTGCCTTTGTATGGCTTGACTCTATTGCTGTGTTTATTGTGAACCATACTGTTCGATGGTCGCTAGTTCCCGATGGCTACCCACTTCTACATCTGTGATCCTCTCCATCTCCATTTGAGAGGACCAGGTCTAAGATTGCTCCTCTCGAGTGGGTTCCAATACTAGTTGTCAAGGCATGACCCTCCAGGGTATCTAGAATAACCCCACTCTTAGAGTGGCTGCTACAACTGCACTCCAGTTAACATCTGGCATATTCAGATCACCCATCAGCAATACCTCCCTTTATCTGCCATTCTAAGTATACTTTCTATCATTTCCTTGTCCATTTCCTCCCCTGAGAGGAGGTCTGTATCTAACCCTGTGCGGATTGTGGTGCCATTGCCTGCTCCAAATTGACCCACAGTGCTTCTTCTCCTCCCTGTTTCACCCTTTTGTTCTGTTGCTTTGATTCCTTCTCTTATGTGAGAGCTACTCCTCCTCTTTTACCCTCCCTGTCCCTCCTGTAGATAGTGTATCCTGGTATGTTTATGTCCCAGTCATGGTTCTGTGTGTACCATGTTTCTGTGACTGCCATGATATCCAGATGTTCCTCCTCCATCAAGGCCACTAATTTAGGAAGCTTGTTACCCAGACTACGGGCATTGGTACTCATTGCTCTCCACTTTTTGATGGCTTTACCTTCTGTAGCAGCATCCCCCACTGACCTTTCTATCTTAGTCTTTTTAAAGTATGAAGATTTATATTGCCGAATGGCCTTAGTACATTTGTTGCTAAGATGTTTGTAAGATTTGGCTGGCAGGCTATTAGAACGTGATTATAATGAAACTAGAGTTATAACTGCATGGACAGAGGTGAAGAAGCAGGAACGTACAGTAGTTGTCTTTTGGAGGACACAGTAAAAAGAACAGAGGAGAATGAGTGTTTCAATTTTGTGACAGGTTATTCAACACAGGTAGAACAGTTAGAGGCAATTTTGAAAAAGCATTGGCATGTTTTGGAAGTGGAGCCTAGTTTAACGAAACTATGCACAAACCCAATTAGAATGTCCTATAAGAAAGCACATAAGTTGAAAGATAGTTTGGTGCATAGTCATTTTAGCAAGAGAAAAAAATGGGCACATGGTTACAACAACCTAAGGGTTGTTTTAAATGTTAGAACTGTATTCACTGTGATAGATTACACAATGTCAAGAAAATTTCCTGGATTTTGATTGGTCAGTCTGGGGCTGGACCCGTGATGTTATCCCAGCACAACTTCACAGGTCTAGCCTCAGCCTCACTGTGAACCAATGTAGATGGCATTATGGAGCTTGCATCTCTTTTTTTGGATCTCCTCTTAAGAAACAAAAATATTTGTTCACACTAATAAAAACATTCTTTAAAATATTTTTTTTATTTTATATATAACAATAAGCCATTGTATAATAGCAATAATGCCCTCCAGGGTGTGTGTCATTTGGGATAACGTCACGCCTCAGGTATTGGACGCAGTTGGCCTGCGGCCTCGTGCCCAACCACCTGAGGCATGATATTATCCCAGCACGACACACACCCTGTTGGGCATTATTGCTTAAGTAAATCAGACAAAAGTGTTTAGTAGTTGTAATATTGAAAGAGATTTTCAGATTAAACAGTATACAACTTGTCACACAGTGGGAATTATTTACCTAGCAACATGTTGCTATGGTGCTTTTTTATGTGGGGAGAATTATTAGGAGTTTTAAAGCAAGAATGGGAGAACATATACATGCAATTGCTTAAAAAGATGTGCAGTATGCAACAGCAGCTCATGTTCTGCTGAGTGATGAAGGAGAACAACATGGCTTTTCATTTACAGCTATAGATAAGGTAAATCGCAACCCGAGAGGGGGAAATTTTGACAACCTAGTTTTACGTAGGGAGAATTTTCGGATTCTCTCTTTAAAGGTGCATATATCACCAGGTTTAAACAGACATTTGGACTTATGCTCTTACTTACAGAATAGAAAATAATTTTAGATCATAACCTTTTAGTCTCATGAACTAGTATGTTTGACATCTGGCTTCATGAACAATTTTGAATTTCCCATATGGGATTGAAAGCTAAAGGTGATGTTTGGATTCTCTTGTGTTTGCCTCCCCCCCCCCTTCCTTCTTCCAGCTTTTCTTTGCCTTCCCCCCTCTTTCCTTGTTATTTTATTTTATTTTAATTTTTATGTTTTTCTGTGGTATGTTTAGGAATTTTTTATATGTTCTTAACAGAGCTGTCAAGGCCAAAGAAATATATTAAATAAAATGTATGTTTTTAGTTTTCAGTTTATAGGTACATTTATGGAACTAGGTTAATATTGATGGTTTTGCCTAAGGATCTTTTTAAGAGATACACCACAGGTGTCAGCACTGAAAGATATGTCCTTGGTATGGTTAATTAAGTAATGATGTCATATCATCACGTGTTTTTTTAGGATATTTCAGTAGTAGTAGTAGTTGTGTCTGTATCCTTAGCCTTTGATAAAGGACCTGAGTGTCTGAAATGCATCAGGCAGGATGCTGATGGATCACATTTGCAAATAAATGAAGTTTTAACTCCATTCTGAATGGTGGTGTCCCATTTTTGAGGCTGTGAGTGCCAAAACCTTTGGATTGCTATGTTTGTAAGATTGTAGATCCCGTTGGGCATGAGAGACTTTGTACAGTCTCCATGCCTTGTCCCTGGTACGACACAGGGCGATAAGGTTGGGTGTAATCCAGGGGAGATGGTAGCATTTTACCCTGACTTTCCTGAGGGGGGCATGTAGGTCCCAGATACACTGGAAGATAATGCAGAATTGGAACAGGGTAATGTCTGCATCAGACTCGGAAAGGACTGGTGCCAATCTGCATTTGTGAGGTCTTGCTGTATGGCATATTCATTTAGGAGGTGCAGGGGGTGATACCAGATGAATCTGGGATGGGAGAGTGGGGAGTGGATTTGTAGATGCAGTAAGTAACACAATGGTCACTGAGGTCATCAGAGAATATTCCTGCTTGGACATGGGGGTTGAGGTGTATGGTCAAGTCCCTGGTGCTGGTCTGTTCTGATTGGTGACTTCACCATGAAGAAGATGACAGGCTGCCAGAGAAGCTGTAAGATTTCCAGCCTGCTAAAGCTGCAAGAACCTGCTACTGAGAAGGCCCAAATTACAAGAGATGTAGATGAAAGGCCCAAGTTGCAATGTGCCTACTGCTTGTCTCAGTTCATCTCAACAATTCAGGAGTCAAAGTAATTCTAACCAATCACAGTTCTACAGTCTGAAATCCATCAGCTGTTCAAGCCAAGATACAGTCCTGTAAACCGTGAGTAAATCTGGGCTTTCCCTGCATCTGGGAAACTGTAAATAGTGGTCAGCAATTGTTTGCTGAGTTTCCATGGTTAAATAGTATTGCTGCCAAAGTTCTGAGTTCAGCTGCTGAGCTGAAGTATTAAGTTTCATTAAGCAGTTATTGCAACAGCGAAAAAGGTTTGAAGCTAGTTTGTTTGAAGTGCACCAAAGCCGGCAAACCAGCTGCACCATACAGGCCTGCAACGCTTCAACAGCTGGGTACCCAGGAATAATGTCAGGGCTCCTATCTAATTGACTGGGGAACCAGTACCAATTGGGATGTGGCCAGAGGGCTTAGGCAGCTAGTTAGAAAAAAAGTATTGATGTGTATCCATCTAAATGCTGGTGGGAGGTGGGTATTGTGAATGATCTGGTTTAACAGCAAAGTGCATATTGATGTTTACCAAATGTGAAAGTCCAAAGTGATGTTTAACCTCTGCATTCATTTTCCCTTTTCCTAGCCCTACCCAATGTAAATAAATTGTTGGTTAACCTTTTCACAACTTTCTCATGACCATATTATTACTGAACATATTGTTACCTTAAGTCAATAATTGCAAGTATATTGAAATATGGTTTAGGGTTATGATAATCTATGTGTGGGGTGACTGTAAGGGTAGGTGGGTAGGCACAGCATTCAAGATGGTTGCACTGCTAGACATCTGGCCCACTATATATTTTAACTTTGGGTGGAGGCACCATGCTATTTAATGTTATCTTTGGGAAAGAACCCCTTTTCCATCTGAACTAGGACCCAGGTCCTTCAACCTGGTTTGTGGCCACCCAGGCAGCAGTAGTAGCCCACTGGTGCACGGCACCCACGTTACGTAAGTGCTTATGTTATTTTGCACATTTTTGCTGCTTATACCTTGGCCAACTTTCTTGCAATAGATTAGAAAGCTGATGCACACAGAACCTACTGTTAGGGTCCATGAATCTTATAAACTTGGTAACATTTTGTTCCCTAGTTTTAAAGCTACGGGGCTTAAATTTTGCAGTTTAAGCACTTGTAGAATTTCAGTAAAAAAGACTTACAAATGTTTGGCTACTTCTAAACGAGTTCCATTTAAAGCTAGAGATCTGAAACATAGTACACATATCCATGCTATAGTGGAATGCCAATGTGCAAGATCTGGTGAAATGTGACTAAGTACTTTTAAAGGGAAAGTCCCTTCAACCTATTTTCATAGGATTCATAGGATCTATACAAGTCAGAAGCTGTTTGCCACATAGACTTGTCAACTTATCCCCCAAAAATGTACCCTTCCTTTAGCTGTCATGTGTAAATCCAGTAGCTTTTTAAATTGATCCATACTTTTACTCTGTACTACCTCCTCGGGAAGATTGTTCCATTCCGAAACTATCCATTGGTTAAACTGAGTCTCTCAATTTTCTATATACCTGTGTAGTTTGCAAGTATGAATAATGATTCCCTCTCTTGCATCCACATTTAAATGTAAATGAGGTTGCTTCACTTTGTTTTGCCCTATTGTGAAAACCTGTTTGTTTCCATTGCAAAGGTCATGATCCCACTTATGCAATATATATATGGGTATCATGGGAGTTGATGATGCATAACTGCACAAGCCAGCAGAGGTTATACTATCATCCAGTTCTGTTACATGCTGTGTGAAGTCCCTGTATTATCTCTAAAAATATTTTTCTCTAACTCAGACGCACTTTAAATTACAGAAAACATCAGGGCATACACTATGCCTGAAACATTTCATGGCCAGCATACTACAGCATAATGCAAGAACATAGGAACTGCAGAGGAGAGCAACAGCACTAACACATTATAACAACTGTAGGCCTTAGCAGAAAAATATCATACAGTTCCAGGATGCCTTACATGAGTCAGGTCATGGCCCCTGCAATGGAGTCAAGCAAGTTTTCACACCAGATTTAAGTACCTTTATTTATATTTAAATCCTGATGAAACCAGAAGGGTGCAATGGAGGCAAACATTGTTCATGCCTACAAAATACATATTTATTTAGTTTTTGTTGACCGGGTAAATGCACTAGACAAATTTTGCCTATTTTCAGGCACAACCCGAGGGGGGGGATACAGATGAATGCCAACTGACCTTGAACCAGATTAAGCTGTTGGTGGTATTTTTAGTGAATGGGGGAAATTTAGCCAGAACACTGGGGAAATTCCCCTACTCTGCTTCCTGTGAGCAAGGGGGACCCATTTTCCTGTGGGACCAAGATGGTGGCTTCCATCGATCCTGGTGGAGGTGAGATGGTCCTTGGAGCTGAGGAGTTAGCCTCTTCCTCAGTTCCTTCTATGTATGAGGCTTCTTCCACCTCTGTGAAGATGGATGTGGATATTGCTACTAAGAAACTTGAATCTGACCTGTCTATGCTGGAAACTGTCAACGTTTTTGCTCCTTCTGAGGGTCGCTTGTTTACTTGTCCAGCTTGGGTGGCTTCCTCTGAGGCTCCTGTTCTTTTAGCAGACCCGCTGCTGAGAGCGGTCTTTCTGAGCTGTCATCAGTTTCAGTCCCGAAGTGCGTAGTTGTGGGCACTTCTCGCTGAAGAAGAGCGTCGCGAGCATCACAGCCAATTTCTACATCTCAAGACAGGAGTGTTGTCTATTGGAGCACCACTTTCTCCAAAAGCTATCAGTTTGTCTGGCGTTTGAATGATGAAGTTTGGTGCTGGGTCTGCTGCATCCCCGGACCTGGTAATCGGTGAGATACCAGCCTCCTTGGACTCGGAAGGTTCCGGTATGACATCCCGGGAACCTACTAGTAAGACTTGTTGTTTCTTCTGCACAAGACTTGTTTTCACCTGTACAAAATGGAGAGGGTTCAGGGGTAGACACTGTTTCTAGAACAGACACTCCTCAGAAGCTGTCTGATCCTGTGACAGGTGCTGCATTACTCGCTCCTGTTCCTCTGAGTACCGACTTGTCTGGGGAAGGCTCTGATTTTGATCAAAATATGTTGGCTACAGGGCATACTGTCGCTGAAGCCTTGCAGGCTGCTGGGTGGGTTAGAGCTGGGCCAAAGGAGCCTTGAGTGTCACCTCAATGACCGGGATCTGCTCTTTCTGACCCTATGGAACTTCCCTCTTCTCTAGAACTGTCTAACTCCCCATTCTTTTTTCTCAGCAACAAAATTCTATGGATGTTTCTCCTTTGCTCACTGCTTCTGAGAAGTTGCATGCCCCTAGAGAACCTATTGCCCTGAACCTGGTGTCTGATGTCCCTGGGCCTACCTGGGACCATCCTGCCCTTCCCCATGTCCTTCTAAGAGTACTGCTGGAACTGATCCTGACCTTGGTTGGAACTCGTCCCATAGAACATATGCTGGACTATTTCATGCTCCTCCTGAGCCTGCTAAACAGTGAAAAGCAGTAAGACTGAAATATAAAGAAGGCTTGGAGTTACCTCCTGACAAAGTATATGTGGGCCATAAGCTTTTGAAGGACAGCATGGGTTTTCTGCCCAGGACATTTATGCTTTAATTTATGCCTCAGGCGATCCAAATTTTGATGTCAGCTTTAAAACTGCTGTGGGTTTGGAGTTCCTTTGGGAATGTTATCAAGGTGTTCACATTAACCCTGAATGGAAGGTCTTTGCTGCTATTCCTTTAACTAAGCCTGCCTACAGAACGGTGACTGTGTTATTTAAAAATGAAGGAGTGGCAATATTGGAAATTTCTTTCTGGTTAAGGGCTAAATGTTCTGTTTTAGGTCTTCCAGACCCTATTATTGACTCTGAGGATATTTGAACTGGGGGGTGGATGATTCAGGTCAAACTGCCTTAGATTCAAGGTATTATACAACACCTACCTAGTTGCTTCTACCTAGGGAGGGACCGAGGCTTTATCTTTTATGCTGGAGAGCCTTGATCCTGTTTCAGGTGTGGGGCTCATATTCATCTGAGCAATGCCTGTGATAAGATGAAATGTTCCCTTTGTGGAGGGACTGGCCATGTGGCATTCACCTGCCAAACCCCTGTTATATGTAATCTTTTTGAAGTCACTACCCACACTTTCAGGGACTGTCCCTGGGCTTCACATAATTTGGGAGGGGATGACTCTACTGAAAATACGGAAGGGGAACCACAAGGGCTTGCAGGAGATGATTACCCTATAGATGTGTCCCTCTCCCGACCCTCCTCACCCTCTGTAACAGTTACTGCTGTTGATCCTTCCCCTACAAGGCATGTGCCCTCTCCTTCCACTATCCCAGTCAAGCTAACACTGCAGCAGGTAATTTCCCCAGGTACCACAGCCCCAGAGGTGATTGCAGATCCAGTATTACCCATTACTCCTGAGAATTATGAGTCTCATCCTAGCTCTGTTGAAGTACCGGGGCCTTCTTGGCAAGATCCTACCATGCCGCCTCCCCACCCCACAGATTGGGAATTTCAAAAAAATAGGCAGATGACACGCAGTGTATCCCAAAAACTGGGCAAAGATCCTTTGGATGGAGATGAGGCTGGTCTCCACTCTCCCCATGTCCAATAGATTCCTTCCTCTTGCTAAAAGGAAACGGTGGGATGAGGAGGATGACGATTCAGATTCCTCTTCACTAATTTCCTCACAAACGGAACACATGACTGATTCTGAATTTCCCTCCGTAAATGCCAAAGGGGGGGGTAAGAAGAAAAAGAAGTCCAAAAGACTGGGGACTAAAAATGCTAAATCTCTGGTTTCCAATATGGCGGATGTTTCTACCTCCTGAACATGGAATGGCACCTTTCCTTGAGATCTTTAAACATCAGTGGTATAAAGAACCAAAAAAAGAGACTCACCACTTTCTCTATCATTTCTGGTCATCAACTTGATATTTGTTTACTTCAAGACATCCAGTTACATACCACTAGAGAGACCTACCAGGCATCAAATGACTGGTTATGGGGGTACTTCTTTTTTGTCCTTGGGGAGGAATCATGCTCGGGGCTGGGTTTTTTAATCCTGAACCCTGACCTCCATGTTTCCCGTATTGTTGATTTGGTTCCTGGACGAGTGTGCATTCTTGATGCCCAGCTGGGGGCACATGAATTGCGTATTACAGATGTCCATAATTTTCAGATGAAATTCCAACGGTTACATTGTTGCAGAAAGTTCTACCTTTTTTGTATACCACAAGATCTGTCTTTTTAGGAGGTGATTTCAGTTGTATATTGTCTTTACCTGACAAAACAGGTAGAACACAAAAATTATATTCAGATTCTAATTTTTTTTGCACAAAATTTATACACAGGCCAAGCTTAAGGATTGTGCTGCTGGTTTTTCTAGCTTACCAGAGCATACTTACTCTAGGAGTCACTTATCTAATAGAATTGACTTCTGGTTTGCCTCCTATTGGGTCCCTGTGCACTCTTTTTCAGTTTCTCCAGTTGAGACCTCTGACCACAGACTGATTACTGTTTTTGTTGGACCCCTGTAAATAAACCTGGCCCGAATCCGGTCTGGAGGTTGAATTTGGCTCTTTTATCAGACACAGACACCTGGGCTCTCATTAATATAGTTGGAGGGCAGGTTTTCTGTTTTTGATTTATATGACAATTCTCTTTTATGGTGGCAGGACTCGAAACGAGATTTAAAAACTTTATGTAGCTCATTGGCGAAACGGGCAGCTAATACTAAATATCTAACCTACCTCCAGTTCAGAGATAGGTTACAGAGGCTACTTTCTTGAGCTGTGGAGACTGGAGAAGATCTCACAGATGATATTATTATGATTACATCTGAGATGTGTAAGTATCAGTATGATAGGGCCCATCCTCTGTTTTTAGAACAGAAGTTTGACACTCAGGGAAAAGCACAAGGTGTTAATCCTTATGAATGTTGTGCTCAAAGAGTGGACTCTAAATATATGGAAGCCTTGATGTCTGATACAGGTCAGATTGTAAACTCTGGTGATGATATTGAGGAAGTGGTTCATCAGTTTGTGGAAACTTCCTTTCATAACAACTCTCCCCCTACAGTTGGGATGGATGAGTTTCTAAGTACATTACAAGTACCTGATCTTTTGGAAGCAGATAAATCCCTATTGACCTGTCCTATTTCCCAGAAAGAAGTTGAGGAGGTTATTAATGGATTACCATCTGGTTCTTCTCCTGGTCCGGATGGCTTACCAGGGGAACTCTATAGGAAAGCAGTAGGCCTCTTAAGCCCCTATTTGGTGAAAGTTTATGATGCTATATTATCTGGTTGGTTCCTTTTCCTGTGGCTTTGGCAGACAGTATTTTGATTTTTCTCTATAAAAAGGGGGATAGATTGGATCTTAGAAACTGGAGGCCCATTAGTTTATTAAATGTTGACTGGAAAATTCTATGTAAAATACTGTGCAAACATTTATCCTGGGTAGCTCAGGAAGTGATTTCACCTGGTCAAACTTGTGCCATTCCCCACCAGGGTATGGGAGACATTGCCAAATTACTGAGGGAAGCTTTTGATGGGTTGAGTGGTTCTGGGTATTTACTCTCCCTTGATCAAGCTAAGGCCTTTGACGAGGTTCCCCATGTCTACTTGTTTCGGGTTTTAAAACATTTTGTCATTCCAGTTGAATTTATAGAATGGCTCCAAGTTATTTGCAGACATGCCTCAGCACGGCCCTTGGTAAATGGCAGACTAGGGAGGTCTGTACTGATTCAGTGGGGAGTCAGACAAGGCTGTCCTCTGAGTCTGCTTCTTTATGTTTTTTCTTTAGATCCTTTATTAAGAACTTTGCATACGACACCAGGGATTGCACCATTTCGGGATTCTGGGGATGGTGTATTTCTGATTACCTTTGCTTATGCAGATGACACTACTATACTAGTGGCTGATCAAGTCTCTGGGGAATGGGATATGGAGGTTGTAGACTCCATTTCTGTTGCCTCTGGTTCAAGGATTAACAGACAAAAGAGTATGTCTGTGGGGATTCATACTTTAGAAGTAGCTCCACAAGCTATAGGGGGTGTTGGTTTATCTGCATTACCGATTAAAATGTTGGGGTACTGGTTCAGAGCTCCTGACCCGGCCTATTACAGTTGAGAAACAGCCTTGGCCAAAGCAGAGGAGAAAGTTGCAAGATGGAAAGGCTTTCCTATGACAAAAAAGAAAAGAGTTTTTATGTTTAAAACTTTTCTATTGCCTATTTTTCTGAATGTTAGTTATTTGTATCCTTTGCCTGTCAAATTAGAGGTTAGGATGCATAGCATGGCTTTTCAGTTATTATGGGGGAGTCGGCTTAATCCCATAAAGCGAACTAGTACCTATTGGCCTGTGTGTGATGGTGATTTGAACATGATCAATCCTGTGATATTTCTTTTTACTATATTTCTTTATGTGAATTTTGTTCCCATTTTACTGTTTAGTCAACTGCCTTGGGTTCTCTTGTTTAAAGATAGATGCTGCTGTTTTTGGCAGAAGTGGGAAACCCAGCAATGGGTGGTATTTCAGAACATCAAACAAGGTTTTTCTTCCTGTAAAAAATTAAAACTTTGGCATATCTCGACCTTTGACCTTTTGCACACTACTAGAAAATGGAGTACCATAAACTGTTACAGGAAATATGTTTTAAAGAACCCTGTCTGGTTTTACCGGACACTATAGTCCAATCTGATGTCCGTTACCAAGTGACGGAAACCAAATTCCCTCCTAAAGTATGGGATTCTGTATGGTTTAGCTGTCATTCTAGACTAAATGTCAGAGGAAATCATTTTCATAAAAATGTTCAGGACAGATCTTGTCTAAGGGAGGGTTGTGGATCGGAGGTTGAAACGATGTTACATCTTTTTTTACAATACCCATATATTTCTGGTTTATGGCCTGTGCTGGCCTGTTCATGGAATATCCCTCACCTAAGGTCTATGAATTATGATATCTTAGTGTATGGCCAGTATGATGGCATTCTTTGGAGCAGACTTCATTTAGGGACAACTCGAGTGATTTTGGCTATTATTAAATGGGTGATTTGGCAAACTAGATGTCAGTTTGTGCTGCAACAAAAACAGCTATCCTTGCTGGGTTTACAAAGTAAAATTGAGTGTGAAATCACACTATTTAAAAAAGAAAGACATATCTTTTCTAGCTCCCTGATACAGGATTTGTGGAAAGGTTTGGGTTCTCTCCTCTTTTTACAGGTTTTGATTGACCAGTAGAGTCTTGCTGGATGCTTTATGAAATGTTTTCCCCATTATATATTGGGATGAGGGGGGCTGTTGGGATAGCTGTTTTTTTTTGTTTGTTTTTTTTTTTGCTTTTAGTTATTATAAGATTTCTGAGTGGGTTTTTTTTGTTTTTGGAATTTTGGGGCTGTTTCTAGTGTTTAGGAATTTTGCAGGGAATGAGTGTTTTTTTTGTTTGTTTTCTGGACCCTGATGTTTTGTATTAATTTTTGTATTTTGTGATTCTCCTGTTGTATTTTCCCTTGTTTCGTTTATGAAGCTTTGTACTGAAAAGCATGTTACAAAATTAAACCTTGCTTCTTGTTCATTTTCTTTGTCTCTAATTTCTCTGTCCTTTAATAAATTAGCTGGATCTATTGTTTTTGTCTCTTCCCATGTTCTCTGAATCTCACTCCTTTTATGGCCTCTTTCATCTAACCTTTCTTATAACTTTTGGGCTCCTCTATCAAAAGCTTCTTCTATCGAGCAGTTTCTTCTGTATCTCAAAAACTGTCCCTTTGGAATGTTAAGGGCAACGTGTGGAGGGTGACAACTATTTGCCATCAGCAAGGTATTTCCATCTGTCTTTTTTCTATAGATTTCACTGTCTACTTGTTTTTGTTTATTATTTATAATGCTGATGCCTAAAACATTAATTTGTTCCTTACTTGCTTGATATGTAAATTTCAAAAATGGATTTGAGTTATGTAAATACATTATAAAGGTTTGAAATCTTTCTAGGCTCCCTTCCCATACAATTATTATATTATATATTATTATGTCTCCATAACTTTAAAATTAACCAGGAACTCATTTACAGTATTGTACCAAATCATCTCATCCTCCCACTTGCGCATGTGATGAATTCCACATTGCTACTAGACCCTGATATATACCAGAAACTAACACAACTTATACAGGACAGAATCAGCACTATTTGTCTTTGTGACAGTATGAGCCGGTGGTGGAAAGAGTTGAAGTTATGCTTAATGAGTTTTTTTCCAGCAGAAGGCTTCTGAACATGCTAAATCAGCACAAAAGAGGTTTTGGGAGTTGAGGGATGACCTACAATGCTTGATCTCTAGGCAAAATGTACATCAGATGTGCTTAACTGAGGAAATAAACTTAGTACAAAAGGAAATGACTAAATACAGTGGCAGAGCTGGGGGGTACTTGGGGGGCGGTCGCCCCTCCTAGCTGCCCCAGTGTGAGTAGTGGCTCCCCACTGCCATCTTTATTCACTGTTAAGTGCCCATTGCGGAGCCCGTGATTGACTGAATGGCACCCCCGGCTCCCAAATGCTCCCAAACCTGGCTCTGCCACTGATTAAATATCAGTGTAACAGGCTAAAAACTTTAGAAAAGGAATAAGCATTTGGGACAAATGGAAAAAAAGGACAAACAAATCCCTTTTTAGATTGTAAATCCAGAAGGGATAAGAAAGTGGTGGTGCAGTTGGTATCTCAACAGGGAATTTTAGCAAAAGATAAAGAAGACATTATTTCTCAGGTCTTTGGGGCACCAGCCCCACACTCTCCATTTGTGAGACAAGTGTTACAGGCAGCTGAGTTGCCACAATTAGAACAAGACAAAAGTGATAGTTTTACGACCCCCTTTAAGACAGAGGAATTGAAGGTGGTAATACAGGCATTACAAAAAGATGCCGCACCAGGATCCGATAGCCTGCCCAGGGAATTATATACATTTTTGTGGGAATTAATGCTGAAAGAAGTGCTAGCTGTATATAATTAATTTCTTACAGATGACTGTATACCCACTCAGATGTATGAGGAACTTATGATCTTTTTGTTTAATTCTGGGGAGCAAGCAGATATTTCTAACTGGAGACCCACTATGTTACTAAATAATGATTTTAAAATCTTTGCTAAACTTTTGGCAAATAGATTAGGGGTGGTTATGGGGGATCTGATTCATCCCAACCAGTTTAGCTCGATCCCTAGAAGGTGGAGCTCAGAAGCGCTAATGCTGTTAAGAGAATGACCAATCTGGAGGGGAAAGACCCTGAGGCTCATCACGAACAAGGCTTCATGGTGAGTTTGGATCAGGCTAAGGCATTTGACAGGGTCTCCCATGATTTCTTATGGTAGTGCCTGGGAGCATATGGGATCCCGAGACAATTCATACAGTGGCTGCAGATGTGCTATGCTCTGGCATTTGTGAGACCATATGAAAATGGGAGGATGGGGGAAAGGGGATGGGTCAGAAGGGGAGTCAGACAGGGTTGCCCATTGAGACCATTATTATATATTTTTACCTTGGACCCAGTGGTCAGAATTCTCTATAGATCCCAGTTGATCATTGGACTTGGGACAGAGGTTTTACCAGTTGTGAAAGTGATCGCTTACCCTGATGACTTATGTCTGGTGGTGAAGGATGTGGAGTCAATTCAGAAAGCATGTGGTTGAATACAGGCCCTGGGTAGCATGACAGAAGCTGCACTAAATTTACAGAAAACTAAGGGTGAGATATTCAAAAGGGTTGTGCCATGCGCAATAGGGTTGCGCCTGCGCAAGTCCGAACTTGCGCCATTCTGCCATATTCAGCAGGAGGCAGTTGTGCCACAGAAAACATGCTGAGCAACAGTGCAATGCAAATGAATGCATGCTGAACTGGAGGGGGAGGAACCATGCATAAACTGCACAGCCCGATATTCAGCAGGGCTGTGCAGAGTTGTGCAGGTGCAACCCCCAACCTGCGCCTGCACAACTTTGAGCCGAAAAAAAAAGGCTTAAGTTGAGGGCCACCCACAGGTGAGCTGCTGCATTGCAGGGCACAACACAGCAGCTGCCACCTGTGGCTGGCCCCCAACCCAGCCCCGGTGCCCCCCCTGCAGCCCGCTCGTGGGCAGCCAACTGTAAATCCCCACCACCAACCCCCACCAGCCCGATCGCGGGCAGCAATGTGGCTCCCCGAGCGTATCCCTGGTGGTCCAGTGGACCAAAAGCCCGATCGCGGGCAGTAGTTGTTTAAGAACTCCCCACCCACCTCCGTGATTTAGCTTGAGGTCCAGTGACCGGAAGCTTGTCTGCTGGCAGTGCTTGCGGCCTCGACCATCCGTGGTAGAACTCATTTCACGAGCCCCACCACCCCGCCTCCCCCGCAGCCAGCGGGCGGCAGAGTCCGATTCCACACCGCCCACCGGACCGACTCTCCCAGTACAGCACGCTATTGGTGCAGAGCAAGAGCCACCGGCATGTAGTTTATGTCAGCATGACAGTCCAGATTCAGAATGAATGAATGTGTCTATTCACAAATTGACTGTCATAGACGATAGGGCTGCATGCCCATTGGCTTTTGCTCTGCAATTAATGGGCAGGCGTAGTTCACCGGCAGTCAGTCGGCGTGTTGGCGGGTCGGGCAGGCGGGTGCGGGGGGAGGTAGTGGGGCTTGCGGGTAGGGTGGGGGACACCAGCCACCAGGGATGATTCAGCAGGAGGGGGGTTGCTTAAATAAGTACCGCCCGCGATCGGCTTTTTGGTCCACTGGACCACCAGGGATACGCTCGGGTGGGGAGCTACATTGCTGCCCGCAATCGGGCTGTTGGGATTAAACCTGCCTGCGATCAGGCCAGTGGGGGGTGGTGAGGTGGATCCTACACTGTTTTGCCTGTGATCGGGCTGCAGGGGGTCTTGGTCCCCGACGGCTGCTGCCTGGCAGGGCGCCAGATGCAAGTCCTCGGGGATCGGAGCACCTGCATGCTAATGGCATGCAAATGGGGCCATAATAAGATGCAAATGGCCCCCCCCCTGCGTCTTGCATGAATTATAGCCCCATTTGCATGACACCTTTTGAATATCGGGATTTTGCGCATGGCGCAATGGTACTTGCGCCACCGCAAGTTGAATGCTCCACTCTGTCAACTTGCAGTGGTGCAAGTTCCACTGCGCCATGCACAGTGGCTGTGGCTGGGGGGTGATATTCAAAGGAGTTGCTCAATAGCTCAACTCCTTTGAATATTGCCCCGGACACACCCCAGCGCAACTATTTTGTGCAGCGCAAGGGCTTGTGCCTATGAATGGTGCAGTTTGAATATCCAGCCCTAAATGTCTTAGTGTACTTGGGTTTCCTATGGTGCAGGAGGAGGTAGCAGGCATATGGGTGTCCACGGCTCCATGTAACATTTTGGGGATATATTATGGGGAAGGGATATTGCCCAGTTTAATTGGGAGCAATGCTTGATAATGGGGAAGGAAAAAGTGACCCAGTGGAATGCTTGGAAAACATAAAAAAAGAGGGTTTATATGATTAAAACCTTTTTGGTACCAGTATTTTTATACTTAAGTTATGTTTTTTCCCTACTGAAGAAAATGGGAACTAGTATATTGGGTTGTTTCTTTTCTTGTCTTTGGGGGAGTAGGCTTAACCCAATTAAGCAGAATATCTTGTATAAAGAGGTCAAGGACGGAGGAGTAGGTATGCCTAATCTAATTTTATTTTTTTTCATGACGTTCTTATATGCTAATATAGTCCCACTGATAAAAGGATGGGACCAGCTTTGGATCACGAGAAGTCTTATGACAGTAAAGGGGGTTATAGCAGAATGAAGAGCAGCAGAATTTTTACATAAAAACAAAAGAAAATCGAGGTTGACATGTATGTGGGAGGGTTTTTTTGATAGCATTAAGAAATGAAAAATTGATTATGTGACAGTTTTGAATCTACCTAGGAGAATGTTATATACAGATGTTTTATTACAGTGTTTTATGGAACATCCTTTTTTGGGGTTTTCAAAGGTTCACCAAAACTGTATTTCAGCATATATTTTGGATCTCAGAATCCCAGAAAGAATGTGGGATACGGCATGGCTGGACATTCATGGGAGGGTAAATGTTTGAGGTAATCAGAAACATAAACAGTTACAGAAGAGGTATTGTCCTAGGGAGAGCTGCACGGCACAAATCAGAACTATGGATCATATGTATTTACACTGTCCCTATATTTTTCAGTTTTGGGACATGATAAAAACTAAATGGAAATGGGATATGACAGTCCCCCCAACCCGGAATTATTATATTTTGGGATTGTTCCCCAGTTAGCATCATCTTATGTTACAAGCACAGTTCGTATTATAATGGTACATTGCCCGTATTAGATATGGATTAGTAGGTGTAGGATGGTTCTTCAGCAACAAATAATTCCAGTAGGTGATCTTTTTAATATAATTGTACAGGATATACATGTGTTACGTAGTTCAGAAAGATGTACGTACAGCTCACAAATATGGGCTCATTATTGGCAACATTTTCACTGGTTGTGAAAAATTTGAGTAGTGAGAACATAGAGTAAGGAATATTGATTTAAGCACTTTATGGTGGGGGAATTTAGTATATTTCCTCACCTAGTGGAGGAGAATGGGGGTTAGTGTTACAATTAATTTATTGTTAGTAAGGGAGGAGGGGGTTGGTTCGCAATATTTTATTTTTGTTTTGAAGACACTGAATGATGTTATACACTTTATGTTTGTAAGGTTACAGTATTAAATTGCATATAATTTGTTTTCAAAATTAAAATTGTAAATTCCCTTACACGTTTACAAGGATGGGGGGGTACATTACTAATTATTTATATGTGAGGTTAGTATAGGATGGAATGAATATTGAAGGGTTTGTATTTTTTTGACAGTACTATTTGGAATATGATTGGTCTTTAAGTTTTCTGGTGTTAAAAGTATGATGGAATACCTATTTATGTTGTCATTTTCTTTTTCCTTTTGATTCTGTATGGTATAGTATTATCTTGTATGAATTATGTGGTTTTCTTTTCCGTGACATGAATGACAAAAATCCTCTACTCTTTAGTGGGGTGGGGGAGGGGTGTTTGGTATAGTATGATTTATATGCAGACTTATGGTATGATGTAATACTTAATTATGTATTTGATATTTCTTTATTATGTTTTGTATGAAATCAGATTATTTTCATTTTGATTTTCTTTTCCTATGATTTTGTATGAAGTAATACTAGTTTGTATATTTTGTTTTCAATTTTAAGTTTTAAATAAAAAAATTCCCCTACTCTTTTCGAGAAGCGACATGGGATCTTTAACATCCACCTGAACTACCACCAGAATAGGCAGCTAGGACCTTGGTTTAACATCTCATCCAAAAGACAGTGCCACAGGAGTGCAGCACCCCCCCTCATGCTGCACTGCAGTGTTAATATTAGGATTTAACCTAAGTGTCTGGTGTGGGGATAGAACCCATAGCCTTCAGATCTCCCAGCCTCAGAGGCAAGTGTACTACCTGCTGAGCCACTGACACATAAGTAAACAGAATAAAAGGTTGATGGGTCCTTCCCTTTAAAATTGGATGGAAATAGTTGAAAATTGAAATTCAGCAAAATTGCAGGAACAGAATTATAATTCCACCAGACTTCTGCTGACAGAAATTAAAATCCCCCCCAGCACCGTTACTGTACTCTCAATGGCTGGCTTGACAGCTTTCTCAGGACTCCTCTGGATATCAGCAATTCCAAACACTCTTGCACAGCAAGTTCACAACTGACTCTTGACTCTGTTTAATACAAGTTTCACTTCTCTCATTTACAGTGTAATTTTGACAAAAGGAGTTTAGCAGCGATCCTAGGAAACTAAAATATTTTTTTCTCTGGAGAGACTGGTTTCTTGAAGAACAAGCAGCCTAAATTATAACACGAAATCATGGAGTTATTTTTGATCATTCAGACAGTATTCCTCTCATCATTGGTGGGTCTTGGAAAATGCAAAAGTACTGGTAAGTGTGTTTTTTTAGTACAGCACGTTGAAAAATATAATGCAGTGTTGGCGGATATGCTAATTATGTTCATACGAGAAATGGAAGCATTCTCAGCAGAGTTATTAATTCAAGAGCCATTTTAGAAGTTTTGTTTTGTTTATTTTATAATTTGGTTACTCATCGTAGCCCTGCTATGATGCAACATCTTATTCTCAGTGGGTCTACATCTGCACAATTTTACAATGCAGAGAAGCAATGCAAAGGGAAGTAAAATAACCTGCTCACGGTCACAGAGATGGCTAGTGGCTGGTTGGGACTCCAGCATGTTTCACAGTGCTCTTACAGTACTACTAGACTGGACTGCCTCTCCTTTATTCTTTGGCCAGATAGATTGAAGTAGTATCAAACAATTCAGTTCAGTGCACATCAACAGCAATTAAGAACGCTCATAAGATGTTTTTCTCATCAAAATTCTCAGCCTAAACAACTGGATCTAAGGTCACTGCTTTTTTAGTCTGATCCCAGACCGCTCCTGCAGAAGAAGTGTCTCAATGTTTAAAAGAAGTATACGGTATCCAAAAGGAAGCTTTATATAGTAAAATAGTAAGTTGAGATTAGAAGGGACTCAAGGTCCATCATGTCTTCTCCCTCCCCTCTTGAAAAACAGGGAGAAAATGAGCATGTTGTGCAAAACCTTACCAATTTATAGGGATTCCCTACCCACTCTACTACACAGGGCACCCTGTTATTCCTATGTTAAGTACACATTTGTCCAGGCTTACCTTAAAGGCCTGTGCTGTCTTCATGTCATCTGTCTCTGTTAGTAGACTGTGCCATAGGTTCACACCCTCTGGGAGAAAAAGTATCTTCTAATATTTGATTTGATATTGATTTTGATAACATTTTATTTTTATCCAGGAACAAACTTTAGGGACAAGTTCCTGTTTTCAATACGAATGCCCTGTACAAAGCATGAAACTTCAAGAATATACGGTATACAAACAACAATACAATTCATAGGTGCACACACAAGTATATCCAATACATGCACAAGATACATTAAAAATTCAAAATTGGCTAAGATCAAGCACAATTACAACAGGATTTATAATATTATCCCCTGAGCTTCAGGGTTCATCACCACATCCTGCTGCAGGACACCAGCTCAGACATCTCTGACTGTTCAGTCTTGTTGATATCTGGAATATGCAAAAGTATGATTATGTCTTCTGTTCTGCCTACTTTTATCCAGGGAAAACATAATAAAGACCTGCACTCTCTCCTCACAGCTTTGCTCCCTGCCGCTGATTATTTTGGTGGCCCTATGTTGCACCCAATCAACTGCCTCAATCTCCTTTATGTATTGAGGAGATCAGATTTGCATGCAGTATTCCAGGTGGGGCATGACCAGGGCCTCGCAAAATGTCAGGATTACCTCTCCTGCTCTACCCTCTTTTTCATGCACCCCAGTTCTCTGCCGGCTCTCTTTGTAGAAATGGTGCATTTCTTGTCCTGTTCCAGACCCTTACCTGACACCCAAGTCCTTGTCCTCTTTACCTGCAGCAAGAGAAGCCCCACCCAGTGTGTAGGTTCTACCTCATTTTTGTTCCCCACCCATGTGTAGTATCTTGCAATTGGCTACATTGAATTTGTGGCTCTAGAGTCAGACCAATCACCCCAGTTATCTAAGTCTTCAGGACATTTGTCCTCATCTTCAAGGGAGTCCACCAAGCTAACCAGCTTAGTATCAGCCACACATTTAAGCAGCCTGCTGGAGACCCAGGCTTCTAGGTCATGGATGAAGATGTTAAAGAGCACTGGCTCCAGTACCAGCCCTTGAGGGATACAGCTGGGTGCTCCTCTCTACTCAGAGTAGTGCCCATCCACCTCAACCCTCTGCCTTTGTATTCCTAGTTATAACCCATTGATTTTTAATATAACCCATTGGAGAACTAGATAGCCACATGGTTAATGCACTAGATCAAGCTCTCAGAAGGCATTAGGATACATTTGAAAGTCACCTTAGGTAGTGGGACACTATTTGGCAAAGTTGGCTATCTTGGCACTATGCAGTATTTAATGATGAGCATTAATACTGAATAAAACGCTCCCCCAAAACAGAAGTCCTTGGAGTGCATTGATTATTAAACAATTATTCCTAAAAATATTATAACTTAGGGGATGCAGCAAGCAACCATGCATACTAGATAACATTATGTAATTTTTATTTATATCAGTTTTCTTTTTGATGTGTGACTACTGCTTATGCTGTAACAATGCATCACAATACAATTTTAATTTAAACTGAATCTTTCAACATGTTTTACAAAAAAGTCTAAGGCTGCAAATTACAAGAATTAGGGGATACAAGAAACTTAGAAGCACTAGGTATGAAGACAATACTTCTAGGTAAGCCTCAACAAATTACTGCTTACCTAGGGAATCACAAGCTACCTTCAGCAGTAGAGTGATTAGGGAATCTCTATAAATTAGTACATCTTTGCACACCATACTTGTTAATCTCTGTTTATGAAGGAGGAGGGAGTGGACCTGAAAGACCTAGAGACCCTGCCGACCCAAAATAACTATGTCATAAAGTTACATGAAGACAGTACAGGTCTTCAAGATAATCTTATACAAATCTTTGCTTACCAAGTGACTCACAGGGTACCTTGGGTAGTAATGTATGTAGGGAGTCCCTTTAAATTAGTATATGTTTGCATAGCTAACTTATTTATCCTTGCTTATGAAGTGGGGGGGGTTAAACCTGATGGACCCAGAGTCTCTAATGACTTGACATTACCAGCAAGGCATCCAAAATATTCTGCTTTGGGTCCACTCCAGCCAACTCCAGATCAACACCAAAAAACTGTCTATGACCTTTGGCACCAGCCAAAAACTGGCCAGGCTTGCCCCTCTTCCCGTCTGCTCCATCTTGGATGGCACCTGTCTCAAGGTGGTTTCTTCCTTCAAATATTTTTGTGTGTGGCTTGATAGTAGGCTTGACTTCTCAGCCTACATTGATGCCATCCACTCCAAGTTCTGCCCAAAACATGGTGCTCTGTACCACAACAAAGGCTGCCTGTTTCACTAGGTCCACTGGGAGCTGGTTATCAAAATGGTGCTCCTGATCTTCGACTATGCGGATGTGGTCTATGGCACCATCCCCTTCTCCCTTGCCAGACTGGACATGCACTGTAACACCTCTGGTTACTTTGCTACCAATTCTCTCCCTCTTATACTCACCACTGTACCCTCTACTCCTCCCTATCTATCCTCCCCCTACCCTTATGTCACCAGTTCCATTTCACTTCCTTCATCTCCAAATACTGGTTTGGGTCCCTGCTGTCTTACCTAGCCTCACTCCTGTCACCCACTCCCTCTGCCTCATACACCCTCTGCTCTGGGGATCCTTGTACTTTCTCCTTTCCCCACCCTCACTCCTCTGCTGAGCAGTCAGCCTTCTCCTATCACCTTCACTCCTTCTAGAACCTGCTCCCCTCTTCTCTTTGTCTCTCCCCATCTCCTTTACACAACAGCTAAAACTCCTCCCTGCTCTCACCTGCTCCTGGCGGCCCCCTATTTAACCTGTTTTTGTCACTTTAATTGTGCATCAGCGTTGCTCATAGCACCAACTTTTGGCACCTTTTATTGTTATTGCACTTATGCCATGTTGAATTGTACACTGTTTGCACTTTATATTGACCTACTGTGTATGCTTTATGATTGAATTCCCTTTCCCCCAGCTCACACCTGGAAGCAAGCCTTGGATCAGTGTGCCTTCCCCAGTTACAAATTTTCAACGAAATAAATAAATGTTAGGGGAACATAACATTTATAAAAAAAAAACAAATAATCTTCGGGTGGAGGATATATAGCTAGACCTAATGTTAAGTGATATTGCATATTAAAAGAATCAATTGGCAACTGAATTATTAGACAACTATATTATAAGAATGAGTGGGACTAAACAGTTCATTTTGCAGAAAATTAGGAAAATTCCATTTGGAAAATAAAGGCTAGTGCAGTGGGACTGGAAAGAACTGAGGTTGGAATTAAGGCTAACAATGAAAAGATTTGCTTGTTTGTTTGTTTTGTTTGTTTTTGTTTTGATTTTTTTTGTTTGTTGGTTTGGTTTGGTTTTGTAAACTCATTGATTGGAAATGCATGAACCAGGTAATTAGCCAAATATTTTTTAGGAGTCTGGAGGATCAGAACAAGTTAGCAAAACTCTCCACCCCATTTGGTTCCTAAATAAATTTAAGGGACTGAAAGTAAGGTGGAATCAGAGGAGCAAAAATGTTAAAAGAGAGAGCATGAAGTATGAGGATCAAAGAAATAGGGTAGTGTGATGCAAAAAACTTGATGGAGTTTATGGATGAGGAGATATACATTGCCAATTTTTTTTTTTTTTTTTGTGTGACTCAGGAGTCAATGTCAATTACCAATGACCATAATTGTGTTTGTCTTTTTGTGTATGGAGTCAAGCAGTAGTTTTACATGTGTGGATGCCTGGCTGGGAGGTAGTGTACAACATCAGTCTTTAAGGTCCTGTACACACTAGAATTTTTAAACCATTTTAAGCAAGTTAAAATGGTGTAAGAAGCACTAGCATGGCTTGTGGCCACATTACATCATGATTTAAACCATTTTTAAAAACCATGCTAAACCCTGCTAGGTACCTAGTCTTTAGCCTGGTTTTAAAAATGGTTTAAGTTAAACATGGTTTGACTTACTAGTGTGGATGCATTGCTTGGTGCTGAGCTTCTAGTTGTAATATGCACAATGATGGAATTGCTTGGCTGGCTAGGATACACAGCTGGCTATGGCATGCCACAGTTGTAGGCATAGTAAGGTTAACAACCCCAAAAAGTACCCAGTGTTGACAGAAACGGGGTTGAAGAATCATGGTTAAATATAGTTTCATAACAATGTGGATGCTCTAACACAGTAAGACTTGAACCAGTTTATAAAACGGTTTTCAACCTGCTTTCACAAGTGTGTACAGAGCCTAAGAGGTTACATAGTCTAGATGAGACGTGTTGGCAAAAGTAGAGATTAATGTTTGGGTGCATGAGCAGTCTAGGCAGGACCTGATATAAGTAATTCTGAACAGATGAAAGCAAAATATTTTGCCATATAGTTAACACTGGAACTGTTAATTCTGGGTGAAGTAAGAACCTAGGATTTCAATGCCATTTCAGAGGCTGATGGTGGGACCAAATAAACTGATTGAGCAGATAGAATGTGTATGTTCATATTTGCATTTTGTATGACCTATGGATCACATCCATTAGTTGAAAAGAAATGAATAATGGCATTAATTAGACACAGTCTAACTGATTCATATCTAAAAAAGTATGAAGGGAAAAAGAACCCCAGGACAGAGCAGTGGATAAGAGGCGTAAGACTTGGCACAATGGCTGAGAAAAGGGACCTAGGAGTTATCATCAGCGATACGTTCAAACAATCAAGCCAGTGCAACAAAGCCTATAGTAAAGCAAATAGGATGCTGGGGTAGATTTTGACATCAGAAGGAGACAGGTAATACTTTCTCTTTAGAACTCTTTGACAAGGCCACACTTGGAGTATTGTGCCTAGTTCTGGAGTTCTCACCTCAAGACAGATAAGGACAGGCTAGAGATGGTGCAATGAAGGGTAACAAAAATTATTCAGGGTCAATAGGGCAGGCCTTATGAAGAGCACCTCAAAGCACTGAACATGTACTCACTGGAGACCAGAAGGGAGAGGGACTATATGATAGAGACCTTCAAGATTCTGAAAGGAATAAACAAGGTGAACTGTGAGGAATTCTTCAGCATGAGTACCAGTTCTAGGTCACAAGGGTGTGAGTGGAAACTGACAGAAGGGATGTTCAGGAGGGACATGAGGAAGTATTATGTTACAGAAAGGGTGGTGGAATCATAGAACAGTCTACTGGCCAAGGTAGAGGGCACTAAAACCATTAATGGTTTCAAGCATGGCTGGGACAGAGTGACGGATATACTGGTTACCTGGGGTGACAGATACTGGGAGGGGAATGGAGGTGGGTAGGGAAGGCTAGGGTCCTGGATGGATATTAGATCTAAGAGATAACTAGGAAACTATGGGCAGACTGGAAGGACCACTGGCCTTTTTTTTGCCTTCATTGTCTATGTTTCTACATTTCTATATGTAACATGTTTTTCAAAGACAAGCTTAGGTGTTATCTCCAGTGTCCTGGCCAGATTCATACAAGAGGTTTACTTCTTCATCCCCAACAGAAGGACATGGTATTACATAATTAAGGGTGATCACAAGTATCAAGGCAGTCAAGGGAACCATGGGAGGGATAGACATACGCCAGGGACTGGTGGGGCCACACGCTTTGCATGTGCACATGCCTTGGTATCCCTAATGTGCCAGCATCTAGGAGACTTGGGAGAAACAGACAAAACAGGGAGTCCTACTCTTTGAGGATGACAGACCCCTGTGGACTGAATGTGATGACCTGACCTGTACAGCATGACTCCTGAGAAAGACAATGCAGTTTGGGGAGGGTATGCCTCTCCACACCATCCATACCTGGGAGAAAACCAAGGCAGCATGGAGGTAGGTAACTTTAGTCTAGTGAAGCCGGCACTTTGGAGTTTCTAAAGGGAGTTCAGACAGTAGTGAGCAGGCTGAATAAGCAGAGAATGAAAAAAAAATATTAAATTGTATGGCAGCATGCATTTTATGTATCTTCCAGTTTACATCAGTACAGTATCAAAAGGGTAATGATGTACAATAAATTGGCATACTGTATATCAACAAATCTGAGTAACATCTAGATTATGTCTGCCTCTCTAGAAGGATAAATAAATTACTTATTAAGCTAATACTGTTGTTTTTAGTGATAAGTACTTGGAAAGTTTGTCATGGACATATGCCATGAAGCTACTGCATCGCCAGTTAAAGGTTTTTATTTCATGTGTATTCTTTTGGCTGTAATATACAAAGTGGTGCAAGGCAAAAAGATGTAATGGCTCAGCTACTGGGTGTTATGGTGGTGCTGCCTAGATACAGACCTGGCAACAAAAAAAGAACTGGTGACCCCCCAACTAATCCAAACGCACTTTGCACTGCACTGTATACAAGACGCTCACTCACTTGTAAAGGTTAGTATTGTATTTATTGCACACATTCCATCTCATATTGCAACATCCCAACAGAACAATCTATTCTGGCAAATATAGCAGGCTGAGTCAGTAAATTAAGCACTTAATTTGCTTTATAATGTATTGGAGAGAGTTGTTAAGGATGGAATTCAATGGATTTCTATCCTTATTATGCTGTTATCGTGACATCAAGAGGTTGTTATAGCCTCTTGAGTATGTCACAATGATAGAATAACAACGTGAACAGCTTTGCATATGTGCGTCTCTGTAACTACCAGCTTACGATGAATGTCTGCGGTGGTGACAGCTGGCCCTGAAGGAGAGCGTCACTAAGCAAAAAAAGGTAAGGTAAGGACAAATTTAATTTAACTGGTGCCCATACACTATAAAAGACAATTGATGGGCACCAGTTAACAACAATGCAGAGCTCCCATCTTGAAGTCATCATGCCAAATGTAAACCTCTTGAGCTTTGCTCTCGATGTTTACTGGGTTGCCATGACAACCTCTCGATGGAAACACAGCATTATTAACAGGTGCCCATCCATTTTCCTCTATGTGATCATGATACTCCTAGACAACTACCTGCAAGTGGTAGACCAGAACTGGCATTTCACCCTTGGGCACAAAGGCTTCCTCTCAGTAACCTTTACAAGCTAGCGGGCCTCTTGTATTCAGGGCTGCCTTTGGATTAGTGGGTAGTGGGTGTACCAGTTCATTTTAATATACAAAGTGAAATTTTGCTGTAAAATGATAAACTGTAGTGAGATGGAAATAATGTGACCAGCTAAGAACTGAACCCAGGCCCCTGGAATACTGTCCCGGTGCTCTAACTCATCATAATCTAATTTACATTCACTGTGAACTGATGAATGACTAGACAAGTATTAAATTATTCCTGTTTTAGTAATCTTAAAAAGAACTAATAGATACATTAAAAAACTGTGCCATATATCAGTATATAATCACACATGGAAACTGCATCAATGTAGCCTATTCACATCAAATTAACTACAAGCTTACATTTAAAAAATACAATAAAGGTTCTAGCCATAACTGTTCAAAAGTTAGCCTATTCTAAAAGAAATATTTCTCTAAAATGGGCTAACCAGATTCATTAGGGCTAGGAACTAAATAAAAAAAATTGAAATTCTGGAATCTCAGAAAGACCTGGAAGGGGACAGGATCAGTTGTGTTCCAGGACAGTAGCTGCTGCTTGTTGTTTTCATATGGTTCTTGTGGATTTTACTTGGTAGAAGGTTAGTTCTTTTCTTTCTTACTTCTAAGGGGCTAGCAGGGTATTGTTTTGGGGGATGCTGGAAGTTTGAAGACTGATTTGGTGGCTGTAAGTGGGCTCATTTTGTGGATGTTTCACTGTGTAACAGGCTGCGCTGGTAGAGGCCTATTTCTTCTGATTTAAAACCTATTTGGTGGGATTTGCTTGGGCCTGGTTCTTTGGCTGCTGGGCTTGGAGGGAGACACAGGGCTGATACACTCTCTCTGAGTCAGGTGACTGCCCAATACCCGCCTCCCCACCCCTCCCTCCCCAGAAGTCTGCTAATTTATGGGGAACATCTGCCCTGCAATTGGAGGAAAAGGCTGCAGGTGCAGCTCATGTAGTTCTAGCCACTGGGGTTGGATTTAAAGGCTGGGAGAGAGGAGCTTAGGGAGTTTTCATTTCCCTTGTAAGTTTAATGTGTTGTACTGCACCTAGTAACAGGGTTACTGGTGTACAGTGGGACTGTCTCTAAGATTAGTGGGTGACCTGATTAGGCAGTAGGGTGTATCTTGGACTAGGGGGGAACCTGGTGGCTCACCCAAGGAAACCTATTTGGAAGGGGATGGAACCACATGTCATTAGGGCCGGCATCTTTGGGAGGGTGGTGGGGTGCACAGGGTGTGGAGCAGCCATGATACTGGACTTGGCTTGGAAGTTCGGTGGTTGCCCAGTGTGCTACCAGCTGGCACAGCATAGGGAGGAGGTTGCGGGGATTAGGAGAAAGCTGGGGAAAGGGGGGTGGTATGGTTGGGGAAGGGGGCTGGGAATCTCCACGGGTTGCACCAAGCACTGGGGGTGGGGTCATAGGGAAAGGAGTGCAGGAGAATACTCAGGGGTCACATAGGGACCCTGGCAGAGGGGGTCCAAAAGGACACTACCAAGGAAGCAGGCAGGTAACTGGGGACCCTCACAAAGGAGGGACGGAGGGACAACATTCTCAGGGAAGTAGGCAGATGGCCAGGGCTGGACAGAAGGAAGTAAGGCGGGGAGGTGGATCAGACCTTACACTCAATAACTGCTTCAATCCTCTTCTTCTGCTCGGAGGATGAGGGGGTGATGTAGCCACGACAGGGGTGGTTAGAGACGGAAAGGAGTGGGGGGCAAGAGGCAGGGACCAGATAGCAGGAAGAACAGGGGACCTCAGAATGCAGGAAAATGGGGGAGCAGTGAATCAGAGCAGGAGGGGCAGGGGAAGAGGGAGGAAAGCGCAAGGAGAAGGACCAGTTGGGAGGAAAGGTAAAGAGAAGGACCAGAAGTACAAGGAGGATTCAGTAAAGGGAGCTGAGGTTTAGGCCAGCGGGCACGACAAGCAAGGAGGAACTAAATGGAGACAAGAAGGAAGGGAGGATGAGTCAGGCTAGTTTAACAAATGGGGAGAAGGACCAGTCGCGAGCAGTGAGGGGGAATTAGCAAGGTACAGAAAGGATACTCAGGAGGAGAGGCATAGGATTGGAGGGAGGGGTGGCCATGGTAAATAAGGAGGGTGGCATGGCACCCAGATAGAGGAGGAACAAGGAGCCGGCTGGGTGGAGGGCCGGAGAAAGGATGAAGGACATGGGAGGGAGGAATGGAGGAAAAGGTGGTCAGAGTACTCCTGTTGGGGATTCTGTGATCAGGGTATCAAATGGGATAGGGAGGAGAAGCCTGGCCAGTTAGAACAAGATGCTTCCCTGGACTAACGGTGCACAGGGCTAAGCATGAGGTATATCAGCTGGCAAAGGATTGTGGGGTTCCCAGACATACTGGTCCACCTGAGTACAAATGACATTGAGGAAATAGCGAGCTAGAGATACAGGCAAGATTCAGGAGCTTGCCAGGGTCTGTCATGACATAGGATGCACAGTTTCCTTCTCAGAAATCCTGCCAGTGCCAAGGGCTAGTGGGGAGCACAAAGGAAGATTAGGAGATAAACCAGTGGCTCAGGGGTGGTGTGAGGCCAGAGGGTATGGGTTGATGGGGATTGGGGGAGACCTGGGAGGATAAGGAGCTGTATGCTAGAGATAGACTCCATCTCAATTTGGAGGAGGGAATCCTTAAGTTGAAAATAGAGGGGTTCATTGGTGAAAAGTGGGGTTTAAACTTGTGAAGGGGCGGGATGGGAGAAAAGGCTGTCAAGGTGGTGCCGATAAAGGAAGGCTCTGTCTCCACCCCCTGGGGACCAGGAGGATTGCAGGAAAAGGCCGACTGGCAAAAGTGCAGACCAGGGAAAACAGAATCCCCATGGGAACATGAGCAGGGAAATGGAACTATAGGAAAGGGTGGAAGGTAGTCCTGCTAAATGCCAGGAGCTTGGGCAATAAAATGCCTGAGCTCCAGGCGATGCTAACTGAGGAGCAGTGGATGTGGCAGCGGTCACTGAGACTTGGGCCACTGCAGCACATGACTGGGGCCTGAACCTGGAGGTTACACTATGTTCAGGAAGGACAGGGGAGGGAGGGAGGAGGGTAGCAATGATAGTCAAAAACTGCATTGGCATAGGGAGAGTAGAGGAGGCGGAGGAACCGTGGAGGCGATTTGGGTCACCTTGATAACAAGGGGGCAAGAGAGTAAAAATAGAGTGGTGTATACCCCCTGCCCTGGCGGAGGAGCTGGAGGACAGTCTGGTGGCAGATGTTGGGAGACACTGCAGACTGGGCAGAGGAACAGTGGTGGTGTTGGGGACTTAAACATGCCAGGAACAGACTGGGAGACTATGACATCCTCTGTGACCAGGAGGCGGAGGTTGTTGGATGTCTTTCAAGGCGCGTTCCTAACTCAGCAGGTGAGGAACCGACCAGGAGGCGTGGGTACTGCATGTGGTCCTGGCAGACAGTGACCAGATTGGGGCCTGGAGGTAAGGGACCCATTGGCGGGGAGTGACCATGCCACGGTCTGGTTCTGCCTGGACCTAGGAGGGGTAGAAGGCTGCACAAAGACAGAAGTAACCAACTTAAGGGGGTGGATTTTAAGGAAATGGGAAGGATCCTTAAGGAGCATTTGGATGGGATTGGGTCAGACATAGACGCTGATAGTAGGTGGGAAATCATCAGGAGAGGGGTGCAGGATGCTACCAGCACCTGTGCAAGAGTAAAATGAAAATGCGGTAGGGCCCAAAAATCCTGCTGGTGGACCAGGGAGGTCCAGGAGGTGGTGCAGGGAAAGAAGGCAGCCTATAGGCAATTGAAGTGCTCAAGGAGTGAAAGGGATCGAGGGGAGTACGAGCTGATGGCTAGAAGGGCCACTAGGGTGGTGAGGGCGGCTAAGGCAAGGAAGGAGCAGAACCTGGCCAGGCAAATTAGGAGAGGAACAAGGGTTCTTTAGATACATTGGGGAAAAACGAAGGGTGAAGGGCAGATTAGCAGGATTAAATCAGGGGAGATGGGCACAAGACCCGGGGGGCGAGCTGAGGTACCAAATGAGTACTTCACCTCAGTTTTCACCAAGGAAAATGGGGTGCTGCATCATACATGGGAGGAGACAGAGATACTGAGGAGGGGACCCTTACCGATCGGCTGGTCTGGGAGAGGGAGGCATCACTGGCAGGTGGGGAGGCTAAGCAGGGAGAAGAGGTACGGAGGTGGAAATCACAGCAGAGAGAGTGAGGGAAGCCCTCAGCTCCCTTAAGACTGAGAAAGCACCGGGGCCAGATAAATTACATCCCAGAGTGCTGAAGGAACTTGCGGATGTCCTGGCGAAACCCCTGGTGGAGCTTTTCACCATCTCTCTGAGGACAGGGTGGGTGCCCCAAGGCTGGAAAGTGGCGCATATAGTGCCTATCCACAAGGGGGGATCAAGGGAGGTGGCAGGGAACTACAGGCCTGTCAGCCTGACATCGGTGGTGGGCAAGGTGATGGAGGGCATTGTCAAGGAGAGGCTGGGGGGACCTGGATAAGTCAGGGTGCCTGGACGATAGACAGCATGGATTCATCCCGGGGAAATCGTGTCAGACAAACCTGGTGGAGTTCTATGACTGGGTGACTAGTGCCTTGGACCTGGGTAGACCAGTGGGCATCCTCTTTCTAGACTTCAGCAAGGCATTTGACTCTGTTCCTCACGTGGGTCTGTTGGATAAGCTGGGAGAAATGGGGATGGGGAACCAGATGATCAGATGGATAGGCAATTGGCTCCAGGACTGGAAGTTGGTGGGATAGTCTCATCCCCAAGGAGGGTCATTAGTGGAGTCCCACAGGGATCAGTCCTTGGGCCCCTTCTGTTCAACACCTACGTCTCTGACATAAGGACAGGAATCAGGACTGAGATGAGTCTCTTTGCGGATGACTCGAAACTAGGGGCGGTGGTGCATGGGGAGGAGGGGAGGGTGGCACTACAGGGGGACCTGGAGGCTCAGAAAAGATGGTCTAGAAAGTGGAAGCTGAGGTTCAATGCAGGGAAATGCAAGGTACTCCACCTGGGGGCCAGAAACCCAGGCCAAGTGTACACCCGGGGGGGAAATGCTACAAGTCTCGATGACTGAGAGGGACCTGGGGGTGGTGGTGGATGTCAAGATGAACAACTCTGAGACTTGTAGGAGGGCAGCAGCCAAGACCAACAGGATGCTGGGATGCATCGCAAGGGGGATCACCTCCAGAAGGAGGCGATACTCCCTCTGTATAACTGCTTGGTGAGGCCGCACCTTGAGTACTCGTGCAGTTTTGGAGGCCACACTTAAAGAGGGACATTAACCTCCTGGAGAGGGTCCAGAGGAGGGCAACCAAAATTATTTGGGGCTTGGGGACAGGACCTATGAGGAGAGGCTCAAAGAGCTAAATATGTACACATTGGAAGAGAGAAGGACCGGGGGACATGATAGGGTCTTCAGGTACATGAAGAGGGTAAATAGAGGAGGAACAGTCAGGGTGCTTGATGGAAGAAGGAGGGCCACTAGAGGCATGGGTGGAAGCTGGAGGGGAAGATTCAGGGAGAAAGGAGGAGGTGCTACTTCACTGAGGAGGGTGGTGGAGCCATGGAATGCACTGCCTAGTGGGCTGGTGGAGGCAGAGACAGTGGGAGAGGTTCAAGAGGGGGTGGGACAGGTGCAGGGGACGGGTTCTAGAAGCAAAATCCAATGCAGCAAGAATATCCGGAACTGGGAAGGGAGAAGCCGGAGAAGGCGAGGGGGACAGCAAGGTCAGCACCCAGGGTGGGGGCTGACCAAACGAGCAGACACGAAAGACCGTTAGGCCTATTCTGCTGGCATTTTAGTATGTTAGTAATCAGCTATGGTGATATAGTAATATGTCATGTTTTCCTAACTTTCATACCGCGTACCAATACATACAAACATACAGTACAAATATACCAGCAGATAGAGGCTTTATGATCTATCTAGTCTGCTCAAGTGTGCAGGCCCCCTGTGTCTACAGAGTGATCTACCCCCTTCCTCAAATCCCCCCTGACACCCCTTGAGTCCCCCTCACCCCCTACTCCCTCCACCAACAGCAACTGTTCCTTTTACTGTGTCCCATCCTCTCTCGAAGCTATCCACCATTTTCAGGAAGACTACCTCCTCTGGCAACTCATTCCACTTTGCTACCACCCTCTCAGTGAAAAGGTGCCTTCTCACCTCTCTCTCCCCCCTGAATCCTCCCCTACCAGCTTTAGGCTATGCTTGCTAGTGGACTTGTTCCCATTAAGGCAGAAGAAGCCTTCAGTATTTACCCGGTTAGTACCTTTCAGGTACTTGAAGGTCTCGATCATATCCCCTGTCTCTCTTCTGTCCTCCAGAGAGTACTTTTTTTTTTGTTTGTTTGTTTTTTTGCAACTTTCTTTTATGCCCCCAGCCTCTGGCTTACCCAAACTCTCTACAGCGTGGTCTTATGGTGACACCTTTTCCTGCCCACCAGAAACCTCCATTCTTCGCTCTCCGAGATGGGCCCATCTTTCTCCGCATCTCCCCATTGCCCGACCCCCTGGCTCTGAGCCCCCTGGGGTGGGACCACTGACTCCACCAGGTGCTCTGTCTGGAATCTAGTGGAGTGACCAGGGAGTTGGACAAAGTGCTGGAGGCAGAGATGGAAGGCCTGGCATTGGGCATGGGGGCTGACCACTAGATCCACCATCGCCTGTCAGGTGCCAGGGTTTTCCTTGTTCTGTCCCCCCATTGGCATGGCAGTGCAATGCGCACCAGCATGGTACATGCACACACCCACACATACCCACAGGAGTGCCACCAAGACCAGGCCCCCTTGCAAGGATCCCAACTGATGCACACTCCCCAGTCTCCTCTGGGATTCACCAGACAGCTTGATCAATGTCCTCCCTCCCTCCCAGGAAAGGAGAGCAGTCTTCTGGATGCTCAATCTTTTCCTCCCCTGCCAACCCCCAAAGATCAGGTCTGCTCCAGAACCCGGGTCGCTGGCATGGCACGAGGTGTGGCGTCCAGGACTTCAACCCTCAGCATCATCTTGCAGGCAAGAGAATACGTGTTGAGCCCTTTGAGCCTCTCCTCATAGATGTTGCCCTGCTGACCATTGATCATCTTGGTCACCCTTCTCTGGACTGTGTCCAGCAAGCTAACATCCTTCGTAAGGTAAGGGCACCAAAATTGCTCACTGTACCTCAGGTGCAGTGTTAAAAATGAGTTGTACATCAGTAGTATTACCTCAGCCTTTCTGACAGTAATCCCCCTGGCTATGCTGTCCAGCATACAGTTTGCTTTTGCTGCTGCTCTCCTGTAGTGTACAGAGTACTTGAGGTCACTCATGGTGATTATCCTGGTACCCGGTCAAAACATCATGGGAATGGCACTGGTGAAAAAAACATGCTGAGAAAATAGTGTGAGTGAAAAGAGCTAGTGGGGAATTATAGCATGACATTACAATGCTATACATGTAGTTCTTTTCAGTCAGGCTGAGCAGTCTAAGACTTCCATTCTGCACTGGGTGAACCATGCTGGCTGCATGGCTCAGTGGTTAGTGTGGCAGGCTATGAATGGCTGGTACATCCAGCTGACCCAGGGTTGAGTCTTGCTCTGTTGTTTTCCTTTTCTTTTTTTTTTTTGCCATTGTGCCCTCCCCCTGGGAAAATGTGCATTGGTGCAGTGTTTTCTGGGTTGTCAGGGATATATATAAATATATAATAAAGGCGGTGTGTGGGGCAAAGATCCCCATGTGAGGGTGTCGGGGATGAATACCCCATGTAAAACCATCGAAGATACAGAGACTTCATTTGCCCCCCCCCCACCCCAACTTTCAGCCACCTCAACTCGCGTTTGCTGTTGGGTGATCTGTCTGGATCTGTGGGGTGGGTTTAGCGGTGCCTTTAGGGCTTGATCTTTTTCCTTGGTGCTATATTCGATCCCACTGTTTTACCCATGGTATATTAACCTGGTGCCATTACCCCAGGTCCTTATCTTCCTCTGACTTGGTTACCTGCACCCCACCCAACCAGTATTTGGTCTCTGAGTTCCTTAACCTCAAGTGCATAATTTTACCCTTTTTAGCATTGAACGCCACTTGCTAAATTCCAGATTACTTCTCTAACCTAGCCAGGACTTCCTGTAGTTCCTACCTCCCCTTCTCTGTATCCACACTCCCACTAAGCTTTGTGTCATCTGTGAACAGGGATATTTTACTTTTGATCCTGTCCACTATGTCACTGACAAAGATATTATTAAACACTGGACCAAATACTGAGCCCTGTGGGACCCCACCTGTCACTGGCCTAGTTTCTGAGAACTCTCTTCCTGCCAACACCTTTTGGCTTCTATCTTTTGGCCAGTTTTTGATCCAGCTAGTAAGCTTGATTCCCACCTCCAGGTCTTCCAGTTTCCTGACCAGTCTGCCATGGGGCAGAGTCAAAGGCCTTGCTGAAGTCCAGATAAAGGGCATGAACCATTTGGCACTTGTCCACTGTCCTAGTCACCTACCAAAAAGTGAGATTAGTCTAGCAGGACATCTGTGTCACAAAACCATGCTACCTCTTATCCTGCAGCCCATTTTCCTCAAGAAAGCTCACTAGTCTTTCCTTCATGATGGTCTCCATCAGCCCTGTAAATTCCTGGTTCATTCTTTGAACCACTTTCATGGAGGGGCCCCACATGTGCGTTTTACTAGTTCTGCGGCACACTCCTAGACTCCAGAGAGGTGTTGAATAGGTCTGCCAGGGGGTCTGCCAGCACCTCCACCAGTTTTCTTAGGATCCTTGGGTGCACACCATCTGGCATTGGGGATTTGTCTGCCTTCAGGGTTCTTAGGCCTTTGAGCACCCTGTTCACCTGTATTGTGCCATTTGTGACTCCCACCTTCCCCACCCCCACTCCTCTGCTCCCTTGAGGCACTGGTTCATCCTTCTGTCTAGTGAAGATGGAGCAGAAGTGTCACAAAGGCACTCCACAAGTCAGGCCCTCTGCTCCCACACTGCCAACCTCACAGTGCAATAGTGTGAACAGGTAACAGACAGGGTAACCCTCCTGTCTGCTTTGGGTCTGAATCACCTTTAGCGTCAAGTTCTGGAGGGATTCAAACTGTGAACCTTATGCTAGCATACCCAAATGTACAGGCTTAGATAATATTCTGTTCAGGGAGATGCAATATATCTTTCACCTAAGGGCACCTAACCAGGTATCCAAAATTAAGTCTTTTTAACTCTATAAGAGACCTAGGTATGTCTTACCTTATTAAGCAAGCTTAGTAACACAATCAAGCTTTTCAACAGCTGTCAGAATTCAACACAGGTACCTCACATGCAAAAAGAAACTGAGAAGACACCCAGGCAGTCTTTCAAAGAAAAGGTTGTTTACTAAAATATGATAAAAGCAGGTAAAATTAAACACAGAACAATATACCATACATCTTACAATCATGTAAAACAAGAAGGAAGTTACTGAATAAAACACTCCTACCACAAATACTTAATTTCTTCCATCTAAGTATTACCTTGTAAGTGCTGTTTAAGTTAGAGAACTTCTGTCTCAGAGTCCAAAAATCATGTGTCATATTTCCCAGATACAATGTTTCATTTTTAACTCTATCTGCCCCACCCCCTTTTGATGAGGTCAGCTAGATTCTCCCTTAGATTTTAATTTCTAACATAGTTATCCCTGAGGATGTGAGACATTACTTTGAGAAATATGTAGCTAGCCATTTCCCAAATATGACAGTCTTCAATCAAACATTTCTCTTTGAAGTCCCTTCTCCTTATTTTCTACTGCTAGTGTGATTTGAGGGTTTTATGACTCTTCTCACGCTTCTGGCTATGTGCTAAAATCAGAGGAACCAGCCCAATCACCTTTCTTCCTGTAATGTCATAAAACTCACATTTAGTTTCAACTTCAAATGCCTGGGCAGGTCTTAAAAGGTATTAGAAAATGGGCTTTTTATTTCCTAGCATCTGATTGGCTAGCACCCTTGCCGGGCGGGGGTACATTAACTTTCAATAGATGCCCAGGAAATAAAAAGTACCAGTCCCAGTGACCTCTCACCCACTCAGGTATCCCTCTGCCCTCAGCCCATCCTGCTTACTTATTGGCTGAAAACATCAAAATGAATTTTAAATAAGCCCCATTTTTTTCTCTCGCTTAGTGAGAGATTCTGGCTCCCACTGTTCTGTGCTTCACTGCAAGCTACCTCCAAATACCCCCACACGACTGAACTTATCTTTTTTTTTTTGCCGTTTTTTCAACTCTTCAATCTCACTGCGTTCTCCTCATCCTCCACCCACCTGCTCACTCACTCCCACAAACAAAACTGGCATCATTTTAATAGTGCATGGGATGAAATACTGATGTTGCTGCATATTTGTTAGAGCAGACGAGCACACAGAAGTTGCAGTATGAGCACAGCTGTTTGAAATTACAGCCCAGTGATGGTTTGTGTAAGGGACATTGAAGAGAGCACTTCTTGGGGGGCGGGGGTTGCCATCACTGTGCTCACTCCAAGACAGACATCTTCACAATCCCAAATCCTTTGTATTTATAAGTGAAAAAAAAATGGAGAACTGCTGATGATTGACTGTGCCTCGCTCCCTTCTCCATACCTCTGCCCTCCTGCTCTAGTATTTCCTCCTGAGAAGCCTCACTCTACTTTTGTGCGATTCAGAAGATGGAGAGAAAATCATTTCTCCTAACTGCAGTCTTTTTTCACGTTTGCGTCTGGAGATTGCCTTCTCATCACGGAGTCTCGTACGCACTTCTTCCAGCCTCTGTCTATCCGCTACCCACATAACACACTCAATTCAAACTAAAGAAACAAAACAGGATCAGACACATTTTTAAAACATATCTTGACAGTCTTTAGGGGTAACTTGCTCAAACTCTCTGTAGTCCTGTGTACGGGGGGGGGGTTATGTTAACATGACAACAGCCTCCAAAGCCACAACTACAGGACTGCCACTAGGACACAAGTGGAGGAACTATTTTATTACAAAAGAAATAAAATAAAAACAGTTTTAACATTCAAACATATATTTTTTCTTAAATAAAAATAATACCATGGCCCATTTTCTAAACACAATAATACCCTCCAGGGTGGGCAGTATGGACAATACCGGACCTTCCAGAGGCTATAAGGCCCTCCGCCTGTGGTGTCAGGTTGCATTACGCCCCTGAGTGTTCCGGTATTGCCCAATACCACCCACCCTTTTGGGTATTATTGCTTGCATAATATGCCCTTCTGTAAGGAAGTCTTAATTAAATGGTTCCCCTGCTCCGTTTCATGACATCCTGTGGTTTCAGCTACTGACCTTTAAATTTAAAGGCCAAATTTCTCACATACTGACATTTCATACACAGACCATTTATTTATAATATAACTATCATACAATAACCATAAGCAGAGGGCAGAGCGTCACAAGAAGTACTTCTTAAGTACCTCCGCTGTCTCTTTACTTCCTTCTGTCCAAACCCACTCCTTTTTTAATCTGACAATCTCATCTTTCACGTCCTTCTTTTCCCTTATATATTTGGAAGAGGGCTTTTCACCTAGTATTACTCCCTGAGCTAGCTGTACTTCCCTTGTAGCCTTTGCCTCTCTAAGTGCTCTGCTCATCACCCTAGATTTTGCACAAAAGGCCCCCCTCTCCACCTCATTCTGAATATGTTTGCACTTCCAGAATGCTGCCTTCTTCTCCCCATCACAGTTTCCACTTCCCTTCCAAACAAGCTGGGCCTTTTGGCCTTAGAAGTTCTTGCTTTTGATTTTGACACACTCATTGGTGGCCTCTATCAAATCCTCTTTAATTACAGCCCATTTCTGTTGCATCACCATCTCCTTTCTGAGCCCAGCAAGGTGTCCTACCAGAGTTTCTCCCATCCTATTAATGTCAGACTTCCTGAAGCCCAAAACCCTCATTATTGTCCTGATCATCCCTCTGCCCATGACCAAGTGGAACCACATCACATGGTGGTCACTTCCTGCAAGTGTTGCATCCACCTTTACATCCTGAACATGTGCACAGTTGGACAGGCCCAGATCCGGTACAGCCCTCTGTCTACTGGTCTTCATGCCTAGCCACCCTATATAAACTGTCACCTACTTGTCTATCCCTTCATTATGGAAACAGGCTAGAATTGTCCCAGTATTCAAACAGAGTGACAATATGCTCCTGGAAAATTACCAGCCAGTGTCTGTCTTCTCCCACTTAAGTAGAATTCTCAAGAAAACTATCTTCCAGCAAATCTTTGACCATGTATAAAAGTACAATTTTCTCTCCCCCCACCAGCAAGAGCCACGGTACTACCACTACACTGGCCTGTTTCACTGACTGTGTCTTCAGCAGCCTGGATGAAGGCAAACTATCTATCTATTTATTTATTGAAAAGTTTCACCAAGAAAGGAACACTGAGCAAAAATTGCTCATTTTCAGGTGCATCCTGAGGGAAGAGAAATAGGGATACAACCGTATACAGCGATAACACAATACAATAATATAAAGAAAATTTACTGAAAAAACACAAAAAGATAATACAGTATATATACAATATGGTCATATAACTGGAGAATTCAAATGGAAGTGCAACACATAAGAGGTGTCAAAAGAGTAAGAGGAAAAAGGAGTTAAAGGCAGTTATAAGTAGTGGAGAGAAAATTGTGAAGGAAGGATGAGAGGGCAGAAGGGGACCCAGCGTAGCTAATTACCTGAGGAAGGGAGTTCCACATTTTAGGAAGACAGTGAGAGAATGCAGTCTGGCCAGCAGTAGATGATCTAGGAAGAAACCCTCTCTAAATATGGCCCTTTTCTGTTGGCACACCATCTCCTTTCTGATCCCAGCTATCTGATGGCTATCTGGTGCCATCTTTAAGGACCTGTCTAAAACCTTTGACTTAGTTAATCATGGCATTCTGTTTGGGAAGTTACACTCCAAAGGCTTCTCAACAGCAATCACAGCCTAGTTTAGAAGCCATCTTACTGGGAGATCTCAAGTTATCTGTACCAGGTGGGTGGGCTACCTATAACAACTGGGGTGTATAGTGGAGTTCCCTAAGGGTCCATACTGGGCCTCTCCTTTTTGTGCTTCTTTGTTAACCATCTCCTGGGGATGGTATGGGCTGCCACATGTTAATGTATGTAGACAATCTTATTCTTTAAGTGAGAAGAGCTCAAAGGAACTATCATTCTCCCTCACCAAAGAGTTTGGCGCTACCCAAAAGTGGTTCGCCAATAACAGACTATTTGTTAATGCTGAAAAAAAGACTATGCTTTTTATGTCTGTTAATGCTAAAAAACAAACCAAAGGCAATGCTTTTTAGGTCTGTTACTGCTAAAAAAACAAGGCAATGCTTTTTAGATCTAAACCAAGGCTCACCAATGTCCAGTATGGCAAAATATCCCCTCCCTTTTCAGCATCTGCTTTCAAATATCTAGGGGTCACCGTGATCCCTCTCTAACCTTCACAGATTGCACTGGACAAGTTTTCAAGCAGGTGAGCCAGAAAATGAGAGACTGCTTTTGGCTAATAAATCTTATGACCCCAAAAGTGCAGCTGCCCATTGCTCAAGGCTTCCACCCCTCTTGGATTACTGCGCCCCTATTTTTACCCAGACTTCCAATCGCAACCTCGCTAGACTAAACGTTACGTATAACAACATGTGCAGGTTTGTCTCACTGTTCCTTTACAACCCCCACCATTGCTCCTACACGCGATGCTTGATAGACTGCCCCTGCAGGTCCACCATGACTACTTTATAGGTACCTTTATTGACAAGTCCCTTTGAGATAGAAAAAACTCCCTCCATCAAGCCTTCTTAGTATTAAGTCTGGCATATGGGAACTTCAGTCCTCCTCTCCACATCTCCTTGAACATCCCCTGACATCAACCGAGATGGGTCAGAGAGCCTTCCCCCTTACTGAACCCCAGGTTTTGGAATGGTTTACCAGCCACACTTCATGCACTGGACACTTCCTACCTCTTCAAAACATATTTAAAAAATGCCCTTTTAATCACCACAGTTTGTAGGTGACCCTTTTGACATGGGATGGGGGTAACTTTCTGTACCTGAATCAGACTGCTAGTCATGTCTTAAAGAAATTATCCATTAGTGGATTAATTTTGTATTTTTTTTTATTTGAGCTACACTGCTGTTATTAGCCAGAGTCAGCTTCCCTACCTGTTTATTTATTCAGACCATTGGCCTGTGTTTTAATCTGGGGGCCCAACTGTTATGTTATCACTTATTGCATTCACTGTATGGCTGGTTGTTTCTACCTGTGTATATTGTTATATTTTATGCTTGAACTGTATTGTATGTGCCACATAGAGTTGTATGTTGCTTCCATTGTACTGTATGTGCCATCTAGATGGACATGATCGTACCTGAAAATGGTCCCTCTGACCAGTGTACCAAATTGGTTATCATATAAATAAATAAATGACACCTTGTGTCAGGATTCCACTTTGAAATGTGTCCAGCAGTACTTGCTCCTTGTTGCTGGAGGTAGCTGGGATTTTCCAATCCACCCTAGGCATATTGAAGTCCCCCATTATTACTGCTTCCCCCTTGACTGACATTTCTATTATTTTGGACCCCAGAACCTTGTCCAGCTCCTCATCCTTTGACAGTGGTCTGTGTTCCACCCCCATGCTTAGTTTCCTCCCATTAGTGGATTATAACTGTACCCAAAATACTTCAGCCTTTCCATCTGCTCCTTCCTCTCTGGTATGGGTTATCCACCCCTTCACCTACAAAGCCACTCCCCCACCTCTTCCTATTTCCTTATCCCTCCTATGCATTTTATACCCGGGGACTGCGAGGTCCCAGACATGGTTTGGGGAAGCCCATGTACTCTGATTACCGTAATGTCCACCCCTCTGTTGGCCATCAGCACCTGCAACTCAGTCATTTTCTTTCCCGGGTTTTGGCATTCAGAGACACCACCCTCCACCGTGACTCAGGCCCCCCTTTACCCCTGTCCCACCCACCCACTTCTTTCCCTTCCCCAGTCCCTCTTTCCTATTTATACCCCCTCCCACCCACTAGTTGCCCTCTATTCTGTACTGACTGGGGGGAAGGCCTATTGGCTTCCTCTGCCCAGTGACTGAGGGTACTTTGCACCCAGTTCCTCCCCCCCCATCAGTTTAAATTGAGTTTTTCTCCCATGAATCTCTTCAGCTTGCCTTCAGGATCCTTGTTCCGTTATTGCATAGATGTAACCTGTCTGGTGCATACAGGTCTTTTTTATCCCAGGTCTCTCCCCAGTCACCAACTATCCCATACTCTTCTACCTCACACTACCCTGAGCCAGGCATTGAATTCCCCATTTCTAACCTTCCTTGCCATGCTAATCTTGCTGCAGTTTCTCCCTGAACCTCTCTTGCATCACTCCCCACCTCACATCCTGCAAGGTCATTCGTACCCAGGTGCACTGTTATATGAGGTTTCCTTCCCTCCTGACCCATGTGCTGGGCTATCAGAGATACCATTCTCCCCACAATCATCCTTAGCATACATTCTACCTTCTTATTATTTACTGTGGACTAATTTCCACCCATCTCAACCCCTTCACTATTGAATACTCCAAGATCACCACCTTCCCCCATCTTCTTGGGCCCCTCCCTCCCACTGCCTATACCACTTCCTACTCTGGTCTGCCCCTTCTTTCCCCTCCTTCCCATCCTGTTCTCCCCTTTGACCCTCTGCACCAGCTACCACCCTCCCAACCCCCTCTATCTGATCCTCAGTTCCCCCTTGCTCTCCCCCTACTTTTTCCTTCTGCTCCCTCCCCCAGCCTGACCCCTCACTCACCCTTCCCCACCATCTCTCCACTCCACTAGAAATGGTGGTAAGTTATTATAGGTCCATGACCTCTTAATTCGTAACTCTTCTATGAATCTATGAATCTTCTTCCCTGCTACACCTGGCCACTCCCTCTTACCTGAACATTTTCCCTCCTGCCCCTCTCCTTACCATCCCTGAAGTCCTTCCTCCTACTGCCTCCTCCCCTCTCCATCTCACTGTCCTTACCCTCCCTTCCAAGTTCTCCCATTTCTCATCTGTCCAGCAGGAGCAACCTGTTCTGCATTAGCACCTCCAGAGGTGTTCCCACTGGACACCCTCCCTACCCTACCTTACCGGTTCCCCTTATCAATATCCACCGCCCTGACCTGGGTCTTCTTTCTCAATGGGAGGAGGCAGACTCTGAGGATCTTCCTACTCCCCTCTCACTTTCTTTCACCCCTGAGTGATCCCTCCCTGACTTGGTTCCCTCACTCTCTCCCCCTTGCCTGCCTTCAGGCCATGTGGCTTCTCTGCCCCTCCTATCATTATCCTATGAATCCGCCCCACCAGGGCATCTATCTCCTGCCTCAGCTGGCACACCTCCACCCTCAGCAGTCCAGTATGGCTGCAAACCAGACATCCCTCCATCTTCCAGAGGGTTCCCAGAAACACCCCTGCTCCAGACGCCCTGCACCCTATAACCCTACCTGCCTCCCTCTGACTGGTATCCAGTGAACACGGCAACTGCGACTAAGTGCTTACAAAAAGGGTGACTCAATCACAGTGCCTGTGTTCTGGGCTACCTGGCAGACTAGCAACCAGAGGTAGGGGTAGGAGAATACAGTGACAGGATGTCACTATATATACACATGCATGGGGGGGGATCCTGCTATGTGATGCGCAGAAGGGGGAGGGGGTATGTGAGGTGTAGTGCAGTGGTTGGCTGCCGAGCTGGCCAATTGATGTGGTGGGTAGGTAATAGGCTGGGGTTGGGAGGGTGCTGGGTTTGGTTCTGGGGCACGATCGCTTTTAGTGTTGAGTCGGGTTTTCTTTTATTTTAAGTTTACACCCCCCCCCTCGACATTCACCTCCCTGGAGTTGAGAATCCTTAAGTAGGGGGTGCGGAGAGCACAGCACCACATAACATAGAAAACCAGTCGATGGATTCACAGTCGCTGTGAGTGTACATTGCCATAATTCATTTTTGGCGTTGTACACTCACCCAAATGGTGATCGCCCTTCTGCGATCACCATTTTCTCATAGAACCCCTATAACTCCACTGAATGCCTCCTCTCCAAGTATTAATGCTCTAGGTGCTCCTTAATAATGCGCTTAGGTATCCCCTTAACCCTTATGAAGCTTTTAACTTGGACCTGGATAAGGGTGGTTTAAAAGCACAACCTCTTCCCCCCATTTTAATCAGTTAGGACCTGGATGAGGTGGCTGAAGAGCTGCACCCCTTTCCTTTCCACTTACCACTTATCACTGTACCAGCTTTGCTCCCTAGCTGCCTAGCCAGCTTAAAAGCAACAATCCCTTCTTACTGAGGTTTTACCTGTCACTTGTAGGCTGTCCCTAGATAATAAGTAATGGAGACTCATCGCTGACTTTGACATCCTGTAAGCTGACCCTAGATGGGGAGTAACTGAGACCCACCACTAACCTAAGTATGAAATGTATTTTTTCCCACTGGACTTTCTACCGGGTGACTCTCCTGTAGGCTGAGCCTAGCTAGGGAGTACCTGTGGCCCACTAACATACTGCTCCCCACTCCTGAGATATAGCTGCTCCCCAATAGGATACCCTTACTGTTAGTCTAGTTATAGGCCTACCCTAGATAGGGACTAGCTGCATCCCCTGCCTGTGTCTTCTCTGGAGACAGATCCCAGACAGGTATAGCTGCAATTACTATTGAGCACCTCCTTACTTCTTCCTATCTCAACCCGTCTTACCTGCCCTCCTTTGAGCTACATGGCTTGTGGCCTAAGGTCCTACCTGTGGAGACCTGCTGATGTCCACAGAATTCACTTAGGTAGATGCCACACTCCTGCTTTGTGGCATTCAATTTGCAGGTTTGCTCACTCGAGGAGTCGCTTTGAAGTCTGGGCTTTATGTAAGAGTTATTGCTGTCTTGGCTGGCTTGTAGCATATGGGTTATAGAATCAGCTGAGTCCCTCCCTCCCTCACCCTTCCTACAGTTGCTTCCTCCCTCCTCCCCTTCCTACACACAGTCCCCACAGAAAACAGTCACAGCAACATTTACAAATTCCCTCCAGAAGGAAGAAAAGGCACTTCCATTTGGCTGGTCTGCTTTTCCTGCTCCACTTGGTGGCAGCTTCAGTGCAATGAGACTGGTCTACAGGTTGGAAACTTTTTATCCCAATGAACTACAGCTGCCCTATTGGCTGGCTTGTAGCACATTGGTTATAGCATCTACCGAGTCCCCTCTTCACCCTCCCTCTAGTGGCTTCCTTCCTCCTCCCTTCACATACACAGTCCCCACAGAAAACAGTCACGGCAATGCCGTGAGCATTACTGTCGACAATCCCAAGTCACACCGTTGACGCCTGTCCATACTGAGTCATAATGTCATATGTTTAATAGCGTATGACATTATAGCTAACCCGACACAGCGCTGTCCATGATGGCGAATGGTGCAATACCGTGTATACTGCTGTACACTGTATTGCACCATTCACACAATCCCAGGCAGAGGATAAGACCTCTGCTAGGACTGGGTTCAACCAAGCAGCTGCTGTGGCTCGCTGGACTGAGCCCCAGCAGCAGGAACCCAGGTGCTGCATCTGGGACTGGGTTTGATTCCCAGTCCCAAACATTTTATTTTTTCCCACATTGTGCATTCCCTAAGGTAGGCCTCCATCCCGCAGTTGAGAATCCTTAGTGAGGGGGTTTGGGGGTGCAGACTTATACTGCATGGCAGAAATTGCGCTGTATTGGCGGCGCGAATTTGCCGCATACGTTCATGACATTATGATCCCGTACACGCCAAGCCAGTCCCTATAGGGTAGGACATTATAGTTGGAAACCCTGATGCCCTGGGCATTTCTTGGTACTTTCACTCCAACTTTTTAGCATGGGCTTTTTGTGACACCACTGCATGAACAGTGACACTATCAGTTCGATAGCGGAAAGGTGATTTTGCACAGCAACTGCACCATTTGGTGCCACAGGTGCGAAAACACATTTCAGGCAGGATGGGAAAAATGACAGCTGTATTGTTCATGAGGAGGTGTAAAAAAATGGTAATGTTGAAAATGTGGAGTGAAAATATAAAAAAATTGGTGAAGTCACAAGTGTGCGTAGAACCTGCACAACACACACATGTAATGCAATTATTTGGGGGATTTTTTTAAACCACATTTTCAACATAGGCATTTTGGGACCTCCACTCATGAACAGTGGCACTGTGATTTTCTTAATCTGTCCCGAACATTGATTTCGCACAGCAACTGCGCCCATTGCGTGCCACAGGTGCGAAAACATGTTTCGGGCAGGATGTGAAAAATGACAGTTGTACTGTTCCTAAGACAGCGTGCAAAAATGACAATGTTGAAAATCTGGAGTAAAAATATAAAAAATTGGGCGAGTTATGAGCGTGCATAGAATCTGCGCAATGTACGCTGGTAACTCAGTCATTTTTTGGAATTTGTTCACCAGATTTGCCACATGGGCTTTTTAGGACCTCTCCATGTGAACACTGTCACTGTGATTTTCTTAATCAGTCCTGAACATTGATTTCACACAGTGACCGTGCCATTGTGCGCCACATGTGTGAAAACACATTTCAAGCAAGATGTGAAAAATGACAGCTATAATGTTCATAAGGAAGTGTGGAAAAATGGCAATATTGAAAATCTGGAGTGAAAATATAAAAAATCCTCGAAGTTACAAGTGTGCGTGGGAACTGCGCAATGTACACTCGTAACACAGTCATTTTTTGGAATATTTTCACCAAATTTGCAACATAGGCTTTTTGGGAGCCCACCTCATGAACAATGACACTGTTGTTTCATTAATCAGTCCCAGAAGGTGATTCCATGCAGTGACCCCGAAATCACCTTTCCGGACCGAATAATGACATGACAGTGACTGAGTTCATGAGGTGGGGTCAGGAACCCCATGTTGAGAATTTGGGGCCAAAAGTCACAAAAATGGCTAAGATATCCACTTAAGTTGAACCACCCCATTTATCCCATTATACAGCTTACCAGCATTTCTTCAGTTTGCGGTTGGCTTTGAAGAGTGCAGACATGTTCCCTCTCCACCGAAGATCGTTGCACCGGACTCCAAAGGTAAGTATGGGGTGAAGAGGCTGCGGGGAGCTGGGGTGCACAGAGGGTGGGTGTGTTTTGGGGGAGAGGACCAGACGACGAGGAACTGTTTTCTGTGTTTCAGGTTATAAAAATTAAAAAAACACTCCGGACCATTTTCTTTTTTTACAAGTGTAAGAGTTTGGGGTATCATGTTAGCCACACTGGGGTGGGTTCCCAGTGTGGCACCAATGGGGATGGGGCAGGGGCAGGAAAATGCTGACACAATGGGGGGTTAAACATGCTGACAGGGGGATTATGCACCCCTGTCAGCAAGCGTGTATGTGTTTGGGGGGGATGATGCCGAGGTGGATTGGGCACCCCCCACGGCAGATTGAGGACAGGGCTCTGCAGCCGATGGGGATTGTGTCCCCCCATCAGCAAGTATGTCTGTGTTTGGGGGGGATGATGCCGAGGGGGATTGGGCACCCCCCTCAGCAGACAAAACACAGCAAAGAGGCACATATGCGGATGAGGATTTGGCTCCCCCATCAGCAAACAGATAAGGGAGGGGGGCATGCTGACAGGGGGATTGGGGACCCCAAAAATCATCTTGCTGGGGACTGTGAGAGGCGGACAGTGACAGCTGCCACCATGTTTACTGAAATGTTGCACCAGGCAAGGTACGCCCTCATTGCAGCGGTGAAATTGTTTCAAGTTGGTGGCACCTTTGCAGGCTACTGTCATAGCCAGCATGCTCCTTCATTGGTGACACACAGAAGGAGCCCCAAAAAAGCAGTGGCTGCATTGGCCACAACACTGCCACACCTCCAAAACCTGCTTCTCCAGCAAGCTGCCACAACGTGTTTATTGTGCATGTGCACAAGCAAACATAAAAATTAGCTTTTATATATATATATATATATATATATATGTATGTTTTAGATTTTTCTTATATATAATCTTAGTGGTATCTAACTTTTGTTTTGTACTATTATTAATTGTACTACAGCACTCAGTGAGATGGAACACTCATGTGGAGCAGATATTGACTGTTATAATGCTTTCTGTATTTATTGTGACGATGCATATTGATTTTAAACAGTTTGAAATTATGTTTTATTTACTGCACAACATTTTTTTGGAAAAAGGAGTGCTACTACTAACAGTAAAGTAAACTAAAACAAAAGTTTATATCTCAGCTGATTCTATCTTGAGTTAACTGGTGACAAGTAAACTGATAATGTTGACAATATGTGAAGGTGTAGTGCTCCATTAAGAAGTAAAAACCAGGTCTTATTGGAATACATTCACAAGTGTGGATTATAGAGTTTCTGAGGGTCTGCCAGTGATGGTTTATTAACCCTAACCAGTAACTATAAAGAGAATAATGGATAGCCAAGTATGTATTACCGGTGAGTAATAGCTTCGAGAGGTTCTGGACACTCAGTTACCTCTCGCGTGTCTCTGAGTGTCCAGCACCTCGAGATGCTGAAGCTCACCGGTAATACATGCTTGGCTATCCATTGTTTTTTTTAATATATGGATCCGAGTTGGATCGTTTGTTTGAGGGTTTTTTTTGTCATTTTGTGGATGTTGTGGGTGGTCGATCGCTGTACTGAAGGAGTCTCTTGTGCTGGCTGACCGCCGCAGTGTGTCAGAACCAGTGCGCTCCCGGCCCCCTCACTACCGCTCCCCCGTCAGTTCTGTTAGCTGTCAAAAACATTTGTTTGTGTTTTATGCTTGAATCCTACCTTTCTTCTATTCTCCCGATGTAGGATCAACCAGGCACTTTCATTTTTGAACTGAAGTGCTGTGGAGTAGAAACTCTCTTGGTTAGCGAGAGACTGGCCACCACGTTTTTAAAACTGTTTTTGACCACATAAAAAGGAAAACTGGCCAATTGAAAGGCACACTTGGAAGACGTAGGCAGAGAGATTTGCGCTTGCACTATTGAGCTTCTGTGATAATACCATCGTTCAGACCCCAAACGATATTATTACTGGGTCTGAACAATGATATTATCACTCTTGAAGTGTGGTAGTATCACTTCAGGACTGTTACTATTACCGAAAATTTTTTGTATACTTTACAATAGTATTACATTGAGAATCCATATATTAAAGTACAATAATCCCCAGGCTCCAATTGTGATCCATGCCCTGAAGACACGTGAACTTGCCATCTCCACTCCCAACACCACAAATATATTTATATCCTACAACTTCCTCCTGACTGAAATGGCTATACAAGAAGGGAAAATCCCTGCTCTGGGAGATAATCTGAGGGAGCTTGAGAGTGCAAATGATGGTGACTGTATCAGAGAGGCCCTGGTCAAGAACTGGAGAGCCAGGGTGGGAATTTCATTGATGGGAGCATGGGACCAGAGATCAGCACAGTTAGTGGCTGCATAAGCAATGCATTGTATTTATGTATTCTACAGAATATCAATATATGGAATATCTACTTGTATTGGCACATGAAAATTGTATCGATGGAGCTTATCCATGTCAACATGACACTAAGCTTTAATTAAAAAAAAGTTTTGAGCCCTAGTATTATACTTCCAGAGTTTGCCTTTTCTAAAGATTTATTTGAAAATGACCACATTCCAAATAGTGCTGTGTGAAAATAAAATTCCACTGGTAGAATTACTGCAAAAGTTGAAATTTCTATTGTGTGAAATTTTGGAAAGCGCTTTGGCAACTTTCACAAAATTCCAATCTAGAATGGCGGAATGAATATATATGTTGCAGGCTGATGCATTAAACTGTGGAACAGAATTTTGTCATTCCCCAGTTCATGTGAATCATCTGGAATTCAGCCAGAAAAGTTTGTAGAACAGGACAAAGAATTGTGGAACACATTTGGAGGATTCAGATTTCTCCAGTGTCCAAATTTCAGAAAATGTCACAGAATTTTCTCAAAATCAGAATTTGCAGTTTCCACTTATCACTACTTTGGAACCATTAGGGCTAGAAACTTAATTTTAATTATCATCCACTGCTTTTGTAGATGATACCAACACAAGTAAGACAGATTAATGGTTACTTAAGTTGAGTGAAATGTTTGCTCTGCAATTAAAGGTACGAAGGGATGATACAGAATGTTAAAATAGTACTCATTTTTGGCAAATATTGATAAAAATGTATGTTGCTAGTGTGAAAAATAGAAAAATGGTATACCAATATTATGTAAGACTATTGATACCACCAGTGTTTGGAAGATACTAGTGATTGGTCCATTAAGGAACAAACATGCTTTTTTTTCATACTTGGGGGCATACTTTGTATCTGAAATGAATTTATTACTGATATGGCTAAATAAAGTCCCTCACTTAATTGTCTTTGGATGACTACAGCAATTAATGATGATTCAGAGTTTAAAAAAAAAAAAAACATATGTTTGACTTAGTGTAAAATAATTCCTTCCTCAAGATGTGTAATCCATTCCTAAATACACAAGAATATACCCTTAAGGTTCTATTTTGTGGCTAAATAATACATATAATCCAGCAAAAGCTTCATATGTAATATGTAGGGAATAAGGGTTAAGCTACGTCAAACTCAAGAGACACTTTTCTTAAACGAATATTGCCTTTTAGGCAGCACTGCCTCAGAGGCAGATGACTTAATCCCACCCTCCGCTGTGTCTCATTGATTAATACCTTCTGAAAAACTGTAGCTGAGGTTGCTCGCCTCTTGCTGCTGATTGGTTACACATGCTGCTGCTGCCTCGGAGGCAGACTACTTAATCCCACACACTGCTGCGTCTCATTTGTTAATACCTGATGAAGGACAGTAACGCAGGTTGCTGCCTGCTGCTACTGATTGGTTATACATGCCGTTGCCTCAGAGACAGACTACTTAATATCGCACTCCACTGTGTCTCATTGGTTAATACCTTCTGAAGGCAGTAAATGACATTGCTGCCTGTTGCTGCTAATTGGTTATTCATCTGCTCTCTAAATGGCCATCCCACGTGTTTTTTCGTGCTCTGATTGGGTGGTTCTAGCCTGCCTCTTCAGAAGGTATTAACCAATGAGACACAATGAAGAGCGGGATTAAGTGGTCTGCTTCTGAAGCAGTGGCATGTATAACCAATCAGTAGCAACAGGCGGCAACCTGAGTTACTGTTCTTTATAAAATATTAACCAAGGAGACACAGCAGAGGGTGGGATTAAGTAGTCTGCCTCCTAGGCAGTGTTGCCTCAAAGGCAATATTCATTTAAGAAAAGTGTCTCTTGCAAAACACAAGACATTTCTCTTGTACTCCGAACACATACCCTGATGCAGCTATGCCTTGGCCCCATCCCACAATGGGATATATTTAATATAGCTTAATCCACAAACTCTGGAGTCTTTTTTTCACTAGTACTAAGTCTGAGTGATTATTTTGATATTACACATACATTACCATATTTAATCACTCGGGAACAGGACTACTTCATTCCTATTTTATTAGTATTTTTATAACTATAATACGAGTAGTGGTTTGGCACTAGAGATATGATTAAATTATTGCAATTTTTGTTTCAGAACTTACTACATATCCCCCACAGTTCGTAAAGGTTTCTAATGATTCATCATTGCAACTGATGTTTGTGGAGTGGAATGTTAGTCATTTGGCCTATGAGTCAGAATTAAACATGATGTTTCAGATTCAAGTCAGCCGAACAGAACATATGGAACTAATCTTGACAGTAAGTATCCTTTTCTGTCCTTGTTTTTACCATCAAGTACTGTATATACCTAACAGGTACGGGACTAGGTGATTCAATTCCTTCTTGATTATCAAATGATAGAGTTAATTTTAACACAATTAATTCCAGACTAATAAGTATACAATAACCTAAACGGAGCTATTCAGTGCCATTATGAGTAGACTTTGTCACTAGGTTTGTTGGAAAAAGTATGTCTATTTTTCCTTTTTCAGTTTAGTTTTGTATCCCCACCGCTGGAGCGGGAAGTTCTCAGGACTAGCGCTATAGCTGTTTGGATCCCTTCAACTCCAAGGCCATCTCCCAGCCGCATCGCTAATCTAATGTCCCCAGTTTTTTTTCTGTGCTCCCTAACCAACCCTCCAGCCCACCTCTGCACATGGCCACTTGCAGGCTCACAGGCACACACTGGCCCCTATGCACTAATGGGTGGAAAGTACGCATCGGAGGCACATATTCTGCCTGCATAGGTCAGCACCCACAAGCAGGTGCACACATGCCGGTATGCACAACTGGTGGCCACCTTTCCTTGGTTCCACCCCCACTGTGTGCAGAACCATACAGGGTGGCCATGGGTGGAGTAACGGACACATATGGGCATCCAATAGGACACTCATAGCTTTCCAGGAGTGGATCCCTTACACGTAAAGGTGCAGGTCCAAGTGCATGAATGGCACCCGGTGCACCCTGACCCGCGTGTCTGTTCCCCTGGGCCAGCAGTCTTGTGGAATGACCCCCACTGCACATTGACTCCCCATCAGGCTGCATTAACCCCTCCCCACACTCCCACACACACACATGCCCTCCATGCTCCATCCCCAAAAGTGCAGCACCCCACTCCCAACCCGGCTCATCCACTGCCCCAGGTACTGCTGGCACCCACTCCCTGAATGCAGGCATGCCCCCAAACTGTGCACCCCCACCCAGTACTGCATGCCAGGACCACCACCCCAGCCTCTGCTCCATGCACCACCAGCCCCCAACATGGTGGTCAGTATCACCCTCTCCCTCGTGGCACCAACCCCACTGTACCCATTCCTGTTGGTTGGTGCCATGGCCTGGATGGCCAGCAGCACAGCCCTCCTCACACCTCCTCAGCCACTGGCTATCCAAGTGATGTTGGGATCATGCTGCCTATATATAGGCAGCGCTTTCAGCATTACTTGGATGGCTGGTGGCTGAGGAGGTGTATGTAGGGCTCTGCTGCTGAGTCGCGGCACCATCAATGCAGGTACAGGGGTAGGGGGTTGTGGGTACTGCGGGGAGGTGGAGGGGGTCCTGTACAGAGGGTGGTGGCCTGGTAGTCCTGTATGGGACAGAGGTAGGGGGGTGCCTGCAACCAGGGGCCGGTGCCACATTTGTAGTGTGTGTTTTGGGGGGCAGCCTACAAGGAGCCAGGGCACAGCTGTGTGATGGGGCAGGTGGTACTGAGCAGCCATCAGGGACAGCCACAGTGGTCTTGCTGTTGGGGAATCCACATGTGTTTTACATCTGTCTGCATCTGCCTGCTTTTCTTGCTTACCCTATATTCAAAAAATCATACGAACATACGAAATTTGCCAGCAGACAAAGGCCTAGAGGTCTATCAAGTCTGCTCGAATGTGCAGCTAGCACCCCTTATTCTGCAGCTGCCCCTCCCTTCCACCCTTCCCCTTCATTAACCCTCCCCCTTGTCCTGTCCCATCCTCATTTGAAGCAGTCCACTGTTCTACTGCATACCACTTCAGGAGGTAACGCATTCCACCCAACCACCACCCTCTCTGTAAAAAAGTGTCTCCTCATCTCCCTCCTGAACCTTCCTCACTCCAGTCTCATATCATGGCCCCTGGTGTCCCTCCCCTCCCTTACTTTGAACAGCCCCTCTGTACCTGTCTTGTTTATTCCTTTCATGTATTTAAAGGTTTCAATCATGTCACCCCGTCTCTCCTCTCTTCCAATGAGTACATGTTCAACTCCTTCAACCTCCTCTCGTATGATAAGTCCCCCAGCCCCTTGATCATCTTTGTTGCCCTGCGCTGCACCCCCTCCAGTAACTTAATGTCCCTCTTCAGATACGGACGCCAGTACTGCATGCAGTACTCCAGGTGTGGTCTAACTAATGACCTATACAGTGGCAGAATCACCTCCTCCCTCCTTGAGGATATAACCCTTCCAATACAACCCAGCATTTTGTTGTCCTTTGCAGCTGCCTTCCTACATTGTGCCGAGTTGTTCATTGACCCTGTAATGAGCACACCCAGGTCCTTCTCCTCCTCCTCTGTCTGGGCTAGCTGCACTCCCCCTAGCTGGTAACTCCTCCTTGGGTTCTTCATCCCAAAATGCAGCACCTTGCACTTTTTGGCATTAAAGCCCAGTTGCCAGGTGTCTGACCAGGTTTCAAGCTTTGCCAGATCATCTTGCAACCCCTGCCATCCCCCTAGGTCATCCACCACCGTGTCTACCTTGGTATCATCAGCAAACAGACTGATCTTGCTCTTGATGTCCCATGATATGTCTGCAATGAATATCCCAAACAACACTGGTCCCAACACCGAGCCCTGTGGAACACCACTCGTCACTGCCCTTGGGTGTGAGAGCTCCCCACCCACCACCACCCTCTGTTGCCTTCCCTGCAGCCAGTTTCCTACCCATCTCACCAGCTTTGCACCCGCCCCTGTGCCTACTAACCTCCTTCCCAGCTTTCTATGTGGCACTGAGTCGAATGCCTTACTGAAGTCCAGATACAGGACATCCACTGCATGGCCCCTGTCCAGTTGCCTAGTTACCTAGTCATAGAACTCGACCAGGTTGGTTTGGCAGGATTTGCCACGTATGAAGCCATGCTGTCTGCTGTCTGCTGTCCTGTAGTCCTTGGCCTCTAGGAGGCCACCAGCCCTCCTTTAGGATGGTCTCCATTAGCTTACCCACGATGGATGTGAGGCTCACTGGTCTGTAGTTTCCCGTTCATCCTTGGGGCCACTCTTGTGGAGGGGCACCACATGAGCCATCCTCCAGTCCTGAGGTACACACCCCAAATGTAGTGAGGCATTAATAGGTCTGCCAAGGTCCTGCAAGGACCTCTGTTAGCTCCTTCAGTACCCTGGGGTGGATGCCATCTGGGCCTGGTGCCTTGTCTACCCTCAGTGCCTTCAAACCCTCTCAAACTCTGCTCTCCATGATTTCCTCATCTGTCACCACTTCCCACCCTGCTTCTGCCATTTCTCCCACCTTGGGTGTCACCCCCCTCTTCTCTTTAGTAAATACTGAGCAGAAGTACTCATTTAGTGCTTCCGCTTTATCGCACCCTGCTTCCACCCAACCCCCTCCTTCCTAATCCTTACTATATGATCCTTACAGCTCCTTTTCTCCCTGATGTACTTAAAGAAGTCCTTCTCCCCCTTCTTAATGCCTTGTGCCAGCCTGAGTTCCGTAGATGCTTTGGCTCCCCTTACTGCCCTTGTCACCTCCTTCGATTCTTTCAAGTACTCCTCCCTGTCCTCCCCTCTCCCTGTTTTCTTGTACTTCCTAAAGGCAGCTCTTTTTCCTCCTTACCTTTTCCATGACCTCCTTACTCAACCAGATCGGTTTCTTAGCCTAACCTTCATGCTCTGGGCTTTCAGCAAGTTTGGTTGCCTCACTATCCGTTTTATGAGCTCCCACCTCTGGTTAGTGTCCATACTAGATTGAATTCTGGCCAGGTACCCTTTACCACTTCCCCATCCTCCCAAAGTCGGCCCTCCTGAAGTCCAGCACTATTGTGCCAGATTCCACTCCTTCCTTGCCCATATCCAATGTGAGCCATACTGAGTGGTGGTCACTCCCTGACAGCGGTTCCTCCACTGTAAGTTCTCTCACAAAGTCCCCTTTGCCAGCACAAGGTCAGGGTATTCCTAACCTGGTTGGTTTACTGACCATTTGCAGCAGGAAGCTGTCCTGGAAGGCATCCAGCAGTACCTGCTCCCTTCTGTTCCTGGTTGTTGGGGTGCTCCAGTCCACTCCCGGCATGTTGAAGTCCCCCACAATCACCACACTACCCTTTTCGCAGGTCCTCCTGATCTGTCCCGCTAGTTCCCTGTCTAACTCCTCCGTCTGAGATGGTGGCCTGTACACCACTCCCATTCTAAGAATCCTATTCTTGGAATCCTGGATTTGCATCCAAAGTGACTCCGTACTACCCTCCTCCCCGTCATCCCTTACACACTTCAGTCCTTCCTTCACATCTAGTGCCACCCCCCTCCTTTCCCAATCATCCTGTCCCTACGAAATAACCTGTACCCTGGTACAGAGAGGTCCCAGTCATTGTATTGGGTGGCCCATGTTTCCGTGATGGCTGCAATGTCCACCTCTCCCTCTGCCATGAGAACCTGTAACTCTGCAGTTTTCCTCCCAAGGCTCCTAGCATTTAGGGTAACCACCTTCCACCCTTTTCCCCCCCTCCCATCCTGCCCTCCTTTCCTAGCATCACCAACAGTACTTGCCATTTGTCCTTTGTCACTGTTATGGGGGTAAGCTCATAAGATTTCCCAACCTGTGGTCTCTGCATATCTCTTCCCCAACTGCCACCCCCCACTCCTAGTTTAAATTCCCAACTTCCTCTATGAACTCCTCCATCCTCTGTTTCAACACTTTCTTTCCCTCCTCACTCAAGTGTAGTCTGTCCTTGGCATAGAGACTACTATCCTCCCAGGTCCTCCCACCCCCAACAGCCCATACCCTTTAGCACAACACCAGGTTCTTAGCCATCTGTTAAATTCCTCTATTCTCAGCTTCCTTGTTGTTGTGGCATTTTTATGTTTGCTTGCATACACGTGCAAGAAACATAGTGCCATCAATATGAGTTTTGGTAGACGTGCCTCCCCCACTTCCAAGGCCCTGCTCCCTTTTGCAGGTGCGGCTGCACCACGCCAATGAATGTCCAAGCTGTCTATGACAGCTGTTCAGATGCAGTGGTGTACAGTTCTAAGGAAAACACTACCACAATTAGTGGTGGTAACATGTAGGCAGTTTGCATACTGCTGTCGGCAGTATGCAAATTGCCACATCAGCACTGCATCTGAACTGTCATAGACAGTTTGTCCTCCCCCAACAAACACCTACATAGAATGATAGAAGCCCACTCCAGTGAGCTCATGTGCTCCCCTCCACCCCTGCACTCTGTATGACCGATGAGAGTGCCCAATCCCCTGTCAGCTCCACCGGCCCCTCTCCAGACTTCCAGGTGCCACGCTGGGAGCCCACCCCAGTGTGGCAAAAGTCTGTATGGCCAACAGGGGTGTCTAATCACCAGTTGGCTGCACTGTACCCCTCCCAAGAAAACAGATTTCTAGGTGCCACACTGGGAGCCCACCCCAGCGTGGCACAGGTCGGTATGGCCAATGGCGGTCCCCAATCCCCCATTGCCTCCACTGCCCCACCAAAAAACTCCCAGCCCCCATGCTGGAAACCCACCCCAGCATGCTCATGTGCTCTCCTCCACCCTTGCACACTGTATGACTGATGAGGGTGCCCAATCCCCTGTCAGCTCCACCGGCCCGTCTCCAGACTTCCAGGTGCCACACTGGGAGCCCACTCCAGTGTGGCAAAAGTCTGTATGGCTAACAGGGGTGCCTAATACTCAGTTGGCTGCACTGTACCCCCCCAAGAAAAAAGACTTGTAGGTGCCACAGTGGGAGCCCACCCCAGCGTGGCAGAGGTCGGTATGGCCAATGGTGGTCCCCAATCCCCCATTGGCTCCACTGCCCCACCAAAAAAAATTACAGCTCCCACACTGGGAGTCTACCCCAATGTGGCAAAAATCCTGTGTAGTCTAAAAAAACACCTGTAAAAAAAAAGGTCCCTCGTTGACTATCTCTTCCCTCCCCAACCCACACCCACCCTCTATGCACCCACCTCCCCACACCCCCCAACCCCATACTTACCTCTGGATGCCGGCTCAATGATCTTCGGTGGACCAGGAACATGTCTGCATTCTTCAAAGCTGATCGCAAACTGAAGAAATGCCAGTAAGCTGTATAATGGCATAAATGTTTTTTTTTTTCAACTTTGGTGCATATCTCGGCCATTTTGGGGAATTTTTTCACTAAATTTTCAGCATGGGATTTTTGGGGCCCAACCGCATGAACTCAGTCACTGTCATTTTGTTATTCCATCCCAAGAGGTGATTTCACGATCACTGTGCGGAACCACCTTTCGGGACCGAGTAATGAAATTACAGTGTCACAGTTCATGAGGTAGGGCCCCAAAACCCTATGTTGAAAATTTGGTTAAAAAATTCCCCAGAATTACTGTTTTATGAGCATGCATTGCAAAGTTCCTATGCACGCTTGTAACTTTGTAAATTTTTACTATTTTCACTCCAGATTTTCAACATTGCCATTTTACCACACCTCCTTATGAGCAGTACAACTGTCATTTTTCACATCTCGCCCAAAATGTGTTTTCGCGAATGTAACGCACAATGGCACAATGTTCAGGACAGATTAAGAAAATCACAGGGACACTGTTCATGAGCAGAGGTCTTAAAATGGCTATGTTGAAAATTTGGTGACAAAGGTCCATAAAATGACTGTGTTATGAGCGTTCATTGCTCAGTTTCCACGCACCCTGGTAAGTTCACGAATTTGTAATATTTTCAAACCAGATTTTCAACACTAGCATATTCCACACCTCCTAATGAACAGTACAGCTGTCATTTTTCACACCCTGGCTGAAACGTGTATTCGCACTTTCGGCACAGAAATAAGTGATCACTGTGGGAAATCAGTGTTCGGGACTGATTAAGAAAATCACTGTGACACTGTTCATGAGCGGAGGTCCCAAAATGCCTGTGTTGAAAATCTGCTGTAGAAAACCACCAAACTAATTATATTACAGGTGTGTGTTGCACTGTTTCTACGCACGCTTTTGACTTCACCAGTTTTTCTTATATTTTCACTCCAGATTTTCAGCAATGCTATTTTTTACATCTCCCCATGAACAGTACAGCTGTCATTTTTCACATCTTGTTCGAAATGTGTTTTTACAGCTGTGGTGCCAAATGGTGTAGTCACTGTGCAAATTCAGCTTTCTACTAATGAACTGACATTGCCACTGTTCAACCGCACCTCCTGTAGCTGCCCTCAAGAAATCCCTTTAAATCTGAGCCCTGGACCAGGCAGGCTTCTCCACAGTGACTACGGCACTTCTGCCAATGCCTGCACCCCTGCCAGCTGCTCTTAAAATCCCTTCAGATCTGTGCCCCGATCAGTTAAACTTCTCTATGGCAATCCGCAGCATTTCTCCATCATCGCGACCTCCCTGCCAGCTGCCCCCAGAAGGAATTTCTGTGGGCAGCTGGCAGGAGGTGCAGGCAGCAACATAGAGAAGTGCTGCAGCTGCAGAGGAGAAGCTTGCCTGATCAGGGGCTCAGATCTAAAGGGGATTTCTTGAGGCAGCTGGCAGGAAGGTGTGGGTGGCAGCAGAGAGAAGTGCTGCAGCCACCATGGAGAAGCTCACTTGATCAGGGGCTCAGATCAGAAGGGGATTTCTTGAGGACAGCTGGCTGGGAGGTGTGGGCTGCAGCTGAGAGAAGTGCCGCAGCCACAGTGAAGAAGCTTGCCCAATCAAGGGCTCAGATCTGGCAGTTTTCTGGCCAGGAGGAGGTAATGTTTCTTTCAGTGCCAAAAATGACACTACTATTTTGCAAGGGGGAATAAATAATTTTAATACAAATGAGGCAGAAGGAGTCAACAGTCGTTGGAGGTGTGATGGTTTATGGAATGTGGGAACAGAGGTGATCAGCATACAATAATAAAAAAGGCACTTGATAGGTGATCATGGGGGGAGCAGTAATGGGAGTTGTAAAATATTTTTTTGCCTCCGATGTGGGTATTCCAGTATTTTGAGAGTTTTTGCATTTCAGCGGGACTTTGTCAGAGAGTGCTTTACCATTTTGGGTTGAAGGGCTGCCCTCAGGGTTGGGGTTTCCAGGGTTAGGGGGCTTTCTGGTCAGAAGGTAAAGGGTGGCACTCACACTCATTATTTTTTTAGGGGGGGCACATTGTAGAGCAGAGCTGCGGAGAGTGTAGGGATGAAGGGAGCCAATACTACAGATAAACAGGAGCTACAAGACAAAAAAAAAGAGGCAGTGATTTTGAGCAGCAGTTCTGTGAGACCGACGTTTAGAGGGAATTGTTGTCTTTGCCAGTCTTGACTTTGTTGTGGTCAGAGTGATTTTGGGGGAGTTCTTGATGCAGCTCACTGGTGGCTGGCATCTTTTCCCATTAGTATATCGTAGGATTTACAATGGGAAAAAGGTGAGAGTCAGCCAGTTGGAAAGCAGGATTTCTTGTGCTCATTACATAAGATCTGTTATTCTGTTTGACCTTGGGATACCCAGATTGAGATTTACTTACTGTATGTGCTCGTCTTTAGAAGAACTACAGCAAAACTCTTAAGAAAACAGACACCATTCTGAAATGGGCCTGGGAATCTGATTTACCTTTGGAATGCACATCTCACTCAGTAAGAATCCGAAGTATTGTGGATGATGAAAAACATTTAGTCACCAAAACCTGGAGTGACTGGAGTGAGTGGGAAACAAGCTGGGGTGAGTAATTATTTTTAGAGACAACTTTCATATCCCAGTCCTCCTTTTCTGTCACTGTCACTCTCTCCCCTTTAACATTAAGGGCGTTCAAACCATTCCTTAAGTCGTGAAGGTGAGCAAGAGGCTGCATTTTGTGTTGTAGTTGTTTCTTTTTGAACAAATGTGGAACCTTGGGGACACATTCTGAATGGGAGTATAACATACGTGAGCTTATTCATATTAAAAGCTTTACATTTGCAGATGTGAACTTAATGGGGACAGGAAATTTGTGCTAACTGGCAGCTGGTTTTAATATTGCATGTGGAATGAATTCAAAGAATTTTGTAAAGTTCCCCCTAACTCCACAGTAGCAGAATTATAAAATTACAAAAGTTAAATACTTTTCGTGGATTATTGATCTGCAGTTCACATAAACCGTTGCTTTCTTTTCTACAATCCATATTACGTAACCTGTGGAAAGTTATTCCATGGGTTACATAGAAATGCTTTCCAGGATTCTAAAGAATTTAAAAAGAAATTTTGGAAAGCAGTTCAGAAGCAGAATTGCCACTCTGCATGAATTCTGCTGGCAGAATTCTGCATTATGTACAGCTTTATTCCCAAGTAACAGAGAAAACAATTGTACTTTCAAATGACCTTTGCTTAACTGTGCTGTACTTGAATAAACACAGGCAGTCCAGGGGCTGATAGTATACCCTAGAGGTTAAATTAACAATCTGTGAATCTGCTGCTCTACACGCAAACATACAAAGAAGACAGCAGAAGGATGTCATTTTGTCAATCTACTCTGCTCCTACTGAAGGGTCTTCAGCTTAAAGATCAACTGCAGATATACTATAAACATTAAGAAAATGGGTACGCTGCAAAGATCGTAAATGCAGCATTCTGATTGGCTGAGAGACACTGGCATTGGGGTTGTTATTTCTTAACAACGGCCCGGTGTAAAACAAATTCCTTTTTTTTTTCACCAAAAGTGCCTACCTTATATCCTTTTGCCCAGACCTTAGGCATACGCTGCCAAGCATGTGAAAACGCCAGTCCCTCACACAACCCGACTCCGTACCGAACTCGGCTTCCCCAAAAGACATGCAGACGTCAGAAGTCAACTTTGAACTTATCTCGCCAAAACAATTAAAAAAAATGTTCAGAAGTGAGAAAGTAAGTGATACCAAACAACCAGCCAAAACAAAAATAAAAAAAGACTTAAGTGACCGTTTTAAAGATTTAAGCGCCTCTGAGGTAAACAAATTAGAAACAGACCTTGAAGAGCAAGCCACAAAACGGCAGACAATGTGGGCAGTCCAAGTTTTTCAACAGTGGGCGGTGTCTAAACACATAAGTTACAATTTAAAGGCAGACTCCCTTGACAGGATAAATTCTCTGCTCAGGCAATTTTATGCAGAAGCACGAATGGAGTCAGGAGAACAATATTCAGTCAGTGGCTATTGCTCTCTCCGTGCTGGTCTATCATGATACCTAAATTCATCAGAAATAGGGCGCAATGTATCACTAGTAACAGACCAACAATTCAAAACATCCAACAATGTCCTGTCCTCCATCCTCAAACAACTTCGCAAGAAACATCAAGACACAGCTTCCCACCATCCACCTATCAATGAGCAAGACCTGCAGAAACTCCGTTTGTCAAGCACCCTCTCACCCAACACTGCACCAGGGTTAGTCAGAAAAGTATGGTTTGACGTACAAATTCATATGGCATGCTGAGGACGAGAGGGCTTAAGAGACCTTACACCACAGTCATTTACAATAAAAAACTAATGAAAATGGGCACAAATATATAACTTTAAGCCATAACCCTGAAACAAAAAACCACAAAAACCCCCTGGAGCCCAACAAAGAATCTCAAAGAGGCTTCATTTATGAGAGACCAGAAGACCCACTATGCCCAGTAAAGTCCTTCCTTAAGTACCTCAGCAAAATCCCAACAGACTCAAAATGCTTCTACCTTCATCCTAGAAAGCTCCCACAAGACTACTTAGACAAGGAACCTGCATGGTACACCCATGAACCTATGGGGAAAAACTTCCTTGGAAACTTCATGGCAAAACTAAGCAGTGAAGCAGAATTGAGCCAAAGATACACTAATCACAGTATCCGGGCAACTGCAGTTCAACTCCTGTCCAACGCCAGGACTAGCACCAAGACAGATTGTCAGTGTCACAGGACACCGCTCAGAGTCAAGTCTTGCCAATTACTGGATGGCTTCCTCCACCGACAGGGAAAACTGGAGCAATATCCTTGGTGGACACCAGAAAACACCAACTGACCCAGAAATCACAGAACAGCCTTCATCATCAAACGAACCGACAACAGCGCCACCTGCACCATCCAGCACACACACACCACTACTTCCAGAAATAAAACGTATGATCTATATTCTATTTTTTTTCTCTTCTCTATATATAATTTCTACATTGTTTGTACATTATTTCCCCATACTAACATATTTTTCTGTTTTTTCTTTAGCATTCCCTGACAATCCATTCAACTTGGTACAGTGCAGCTTCACAGGACCAGTTAATTTCATAAATTATCAGAAGTAGAAGAAACACTACATCTTACTTTTTGTTCTCACAAAGTAAAAATTACAACCCGGGATTAATACCATTTCAGTTTATTTCTCCTCCCCAGTCCCCAAAAGAGGGACTATTTTTTTTCAACCCTACTTCAAAACAAGTTTAAAGTTCAATAAATTTACTCATTCAATTGTAAAAATGCACTTCCTTGTCTCACTGTGGTTATTCCATTTTCTAAGTGTAATAATACCCTCGAGGTTGGGCGTTATGGGATATAACAGACCTTCCAGGGGCTATAAGACCCTCCGCCTGTGGCGTCGGGCCTCATTACGCCCCTGGGTGGTCCGTTATATCCCAATAATGCCCACCCTCTCGGGTATTATTACCTACATTACAAATGTTACCCCATTTCTCCTAACATAAGGACAACCAGAACATATTTATTACATATAAAATGAAGAAATTGCCATTTGTCATGTACAGATAGTATTTTAATGTTCTCTTTTTTGATCATTTGACAAAAAAATCCTTTAAACATTTTTATGCCATCTGGTGTAATCTCAGGTGAGTGCTTATTCCATTGAAGCAACAATAACATAATTTTATTTAAGGTCCCAGCAGGCAGCTCAGTATACACACAAAAACACAGACACACACACACGCATATATCTATATATCTATATATATATATATATATATATATATATATATATAAATAGGGTTGCAGTCATGCTCCTATAGTTAGGGTTGAGTAGGCAGTTTAATGTCCAACCCCAAATGTTGCATGTTAATAACTTTGCAGCCATTCAACAGATTTGTATCAGATTTGGAATGCATGGTCTCGGATGGCAGGTCACTTAATATGCCATGTTGTGTTTTGGTCAGATTTGCGTTTTTCATGCAGCAAAGCACAAAAAAAGGGGTTTCACTTTTTTTTTTTTTTGCACATTTTTGCCCATCACACTGTGGTCACACTGTGTGGAATTTTGGTCTTAAATTTTCAGCATGGAAAGCGATTTCCCCAAAGAACAGCCCAGTATTGTTTTGGTGAAAAAATATTAAACTGTTCCAAAAGTATGTAAATTTTGAATTTTCGAGTTCTGAGCATGCTCAGGTCAGTCTTTGGAATACATGTATGTTTTGCAAAAGAGGATTTGCCTCATGATCAAGGATTTTGTCACCTCATGAACAGGGATTTATAAAATCTCCATTTGTGAGGAAAAAAATCCCCTTTCGTGAGCCGCCATCTTGTTTTGCTTTTGCTCTACAAATAAAAGAACATAACTTGTCCCATGGATGTGTTGTGACTTCATTGAAGTATGGATTCTGTTCAGGGTGACACACTGTACAAGCCCATGCTTTCGCTTTGCTTTGTTTTTGTTGAAAAATGGCCATTTTTACTGTTTATAATCCTTGGTCATCACTCGCTAACGATCCTTGTTTGCAAGGTGACAAAATCCTTGTTTGCGAGCCAATCCTTGTTCTTGAGCTGTCAAAATCCATGATCACAATTTCTGGACCAGATGGGCCTATCTCGTGAACAAGAATGGACTCGTGAAAGGGGATTTTGACACCTCGCAAAAGGGGATTGGTTGTTTGGATCCACTTTCATGATCTGATCCTTGTTCATGAGCTGTCAAAATCTTTGATTGCAATTTCCAGACCGGATGACCTGATCTTGTGAAAAAGGATTGGCTCACGAACAAGGACTTTGTCAGCTCATGAAAGGAGATCGGCTCGCGAAAGGGGATTTTGACAATTCACAAAAGGGGATCTTTTTTTTAATCCCCTTTCATGAGCTGTCAAAATCGTCTCTACAATGTCGAGTCAACAACTAACTCATTGACTGGCATCGCAGCACCAGGCTCCCTGTCAGCTGTGAGCAGGGACTGTTGTTTTGGGGGGGACTTTGATCCCTGAACCACCCACGTGGGGGCTCTGCCCTTGCACCCTCCATTCTTTGAGATACCAACTCTGAGTCAGAGTTGGTTCAGGGAGGGGGTGCAGGATGGGAGAAAGTGTTGTCCGGTCCCAGGCGCAACCTCTACAGTGACCTGGCACTGTTGTCAGCAGCAACATATGTCACTGTAGAGGTTTTGCTGTGGGAGATACATACTATCCAAATCCACTTTCGCAAGCTGTCAAAATCCCTTTTCGCAAGTCAATCCTTGTTCACGAGCTGTCAAAATCCTAGATCACGATTTCAGGACCAGATGGCCCTATATCATTAACAAGGATTGGCTCATGAACAGGGATTTTGTCACCTCATGAAGTGGGATCACCTGGTGAAAGGGGATTCTGACAGCTCACAAAAAGGGGATTTTTTTTTTTATTCGCTTTTGCCAGCTGTCAAAATCTCTGTTCATGAGGTGTCAAAAGCCCCATTCATGAAAAGAAGACTAGATGGTCAAATAGGGCCATCTGATCCTCATCCCACCTCACAAATGGGGATGACCTCAGGTGTGCGAATCCACAACAGTGGATCACTTATTTTTTAAATGCTGACATCAGGGTGCCCAGTCTCCGTGTTGACATGCATCTTCCCCCCAACACTAATGTGGCACACTGGGAGCCCACCTAGTGTACCAAATCTATATTTGCTTTTTCATTATTATTAAATGCTTCCAACACTGGGATGCTCACTCCCAGTGTCAGATGATGCCCCTCCAAAGCCGGTACTGTTGAATTGCAAACACGGGTGCCCAATCCCCATGTCGGCATGTATCCCCCCCATACTAATATGGCACACTGGGAGCCCACAAATATGTAATATTTTTAAATAGCTGAAAACAAAGAAAATCATTCACCAAAGTCTTTTACGTTTTTTTAAACCTGAAAAAAAGAAAATAGTCCCTCATCATCTCCTCATTTGCCCTCTCCCATCCCCACCCTCCTACAGAGCACCCACCTCCCCTCATCCCCCTTACCACATACTTACCTCTGGAGGTCAGGAACAGCTATTTTCTCTGGACTGGGACACATCTGCACTCTTCAAAGACAAACCACAAACTGAAAAATCAAAGGTAAGTGGTGTATAATGGCAGTCAATGGGGGGGTCAACTTAGGTTGATATCTCAGCCATTTTTAGGTATTTTAGCCCCAAATTTTCAACATGGGGTTCTTCGGACCTCACCTAGTGAACACTGGCATTGTCATGTTGTTATTCCATTCCCAAAGGTGATTTTGTGGTTGTTGTGTGAATCACCTTTCAGGACCTATTAACGAAACAACAGTGCCACTATTCATGAGGTGGGTTCCTTAGAAGCCCATGTTGCAAAGTTGATGAAAAAATTCGAAAAAAAGACTGCATTACAAGTGTGTGCTGTGCTGTTTCTACGCACATTTGTAACTTTGCCAGTTTTTAATATTTTCACTCCAGATTTTCAACATTGCCACTTTTTCACATCGCCGTATGAACAGTACAGCAGTCATTTTTCACATCCTGCCTGAAATTTTTTCTCACCTGTGGTGCCAAATGGCACAGTCACTGTGCAAAATCAACTTTTGGGATGGACTAACAAAATCACAGTGCCACTATTCATGAGGAGAGGTCCCAAAAAGCCCATGTTGAAAATTAGGTGAAAAGTTTTAAACGAATGACCGCGTTATGAGCATGCATTGCGCAGTTTCTATGCACGCTTATAATTTCCCGTTTTTCATGTTTTCACTTCAGACTGTCAACATTACCATTGTTTCACACCACCTCATGAATAGTACAGCTGTAATATTTTAAATCCTGCCAAAAATGTTTTTCCACACCTGTGGGGCAAAATAACATTACAGTTGTGTGGATTTACATTTCAATAGGGATTTGAAAGTTTTCTGTACTAGGTACATGCAGTGAGGTGATAAGAAGGTTATGCTGAACATCTGAGAAGAAAATTATTTAAGATTGCACAGTTATGACTGTTTGTTGCAGTTTTGCTATGCCTGCTCATAACAATGTGTGGAAGCGCAGCAGCAAGAGGCCCCTGTGTTTCCACAGCTACATACATATGTGCATCTGTGAAGGGATAGGCACTCCAACTGTGACATTAGGATACTGTTGTCAGATCCTGTGCTACTACCATGACATATGGATACTGTTGTACTATCTAGATGGAGGGACGGGAGGGCAGGATCTGAAGGACCCTGCGCTCCCACAGAAAAATAAAGTTACTATTATATTATCTCAAAAAGTGAGGAAATAAATTGCAAAAAACTTAATTAATGCATCAGTTAGGGTTGAAGTGACAAACATAAGGAAATGAGGCTGAGCCCCTAACCCCTCCACCCTACCACCCCACACTCCCCATCCTCCACACACCAACAGGCATCAGGGTGTGCCATGGGGTCATGAGGCCTAACTCTCACCCCATTTTTCTATACTGTACCATGTCAGCCTGTTTATACATAGAATGGGGTGAGAGTTGGGCCTAATGACCCCATGGCACAGCCTGATGCCTGTTGGTGTGTAGAGGATGGGGGTGTGGAGTGGTATAGTGGGGGGTTAGGGGCTCAACCCTAATGCTTCATTTCCATACTTTTGTTGCTTCAACCCTAACTGATGCATTAACAAAGTTGTATGTATGTATGTATGTCACAGCTGTCATTTTCCGAATCCTCCACAAAATGTGTTTTTGTGCCTGTGGCACAGAGTGGTATTGCAGTTCCACAGAATTACATTTTGGCAGGGATTCAAAAATGTTCTGTACTGAGTATATGAGATGGGGTAATAAGACAGCTATGCTGACAATTTGGTTTTGAAATATGTGAACATTCCAAAGTTACGACAATTCATTGCAATTTTGTTACGCATGCTCGTAATTTTGGAAATTTTCAACATTTTCACCCCAGATTTTCAACATAGTCATCTTATTACTCCACCTCATGTATGTAACAGCTGTCAGTTTTCAAATCCTGGCCAAAATGCATTTTTGCACCTTTAGCATGGGATGGCATTGCAGTTGTGCAGAATTACGTTTTGGCAGGGATTTGAGCATTTTCTGTACTGGGTACATGAGGTGGGGTAATAAGATGGCTATGCTAACTATTTGGCCACTGTTGCCTTATAAATGGAAGTGCTGGGCCAGGATGGCCCTGTACTTCCCCAGCTACATACATATATGCATCTATGTAGCGATGGGAGCACAGGGCCCAGAGGGCCCTGCCCTCCCACAAGCAAATAAGGATATGATTATACTATCTCAAAAAGTAAGGAAAAAATGCAAAAAACTGCATTAATGCTCAAGTTAGGAATAAAGCCAAAAAAGTAGTGAAATGTGGCATTAGGGTTTTCAAAGCTAACACCCCACACCCGCCTTGGGGTCATCGTCCCGGATGCTCACCACATTCTCCAATACAGTACCCATCTCGGCTTATTTACTTACGGAATCAGGTGAACGTTAGGGCCAATGGTCCCAAGGCACCCCCGATGCCTGTTGTTGTGTGTAGGGTGGGTGTGGGGTGTTAACTCTGAAAACCCTAATGCCACATTTCCCTACATTTGAGGTGTTACCTCAACTAGAGCATTAATGCAGTTTTGCATATATATATATATATATATATATATATATATATATATATATACACACACATATACATATATGGGATACATGATGGGCAGGTGTGATATGGAAAATATTCTCACTCCTGCAGATTGAGCTCTGGATACTCACGAGTGCCAAAGGCATGAGTGAGAACATCCAGAGCTCATGATGCAGGAGTGAGAATAATTTTCCATATCCCATAATCTGCACATCATGTGTGTGATTTATACAACAGGGCCTCGGTATGTTTGTGTGCTGTTTTTGAGTGATGTTTACTCATTATATGTTTTGCTACTTCAGTGTGTTTTATATTTGTACTGGTTGTGCTTTCTTTTTTCTTTCAGTTTTGTGCATGATTAGCTTCTTTACTGTTTGATTGGCTACATCCATGAATGGCTTGTGATTCTGTGTTGTGACTGGTTGCTGGATTTTTTAGTTTGTAATGTGATTGGTAGTGTTCTGGTTGTGGGTGGGAGTTTCTTATGGAATCCATGTCACGTTCATGATGACTTGGATTTATTTTATTTTTAGAGTGCTGTTGAGTACTTTATTGGATATTTCCTGCACTTATTTAGACTTCCCACATTTACTTTCAATTATATGTACTCCTTCTTTATGTGTGCCAATGATTTTATTTCGAAGAGTCACTACGGTTTACTTTAGCTCAGCAGTGTTTCACTTACTTTCATTTTTCCATGTAGCCAGCTTTTATATTTACTGTGGCTTGCTGTATGTACTTTAGGTAGCACAATTATTTTGAATTAACTGCTATTTTTTTGTGCTCAAGAGTAATTGAGGTTTGCGAGAGGTGTACCGCTGCAGTCAATTCATTTGGGTATCATTTCTTATTTAATTAATTTTCAAGCTGTGCACAGCATTTCTTCTTGGTAACTGCGGTTTACATTGTGATACTCAGTACGAGTGCTCTTTAGCTTATGTTTATGTGCCTTCTGAATTAGATGATTTGTAGATGGTGTGTTACAGCTTTAAAAAAAAAAGATCAGTCAGGCAGGTGTATTGTAGTGAGACTGTTGCTACATAAGCACTGTGATAATTTCTCCTGCAGACATATGCACTGTGTGTATAAATGTCAGATATTATCACAGTGCATACGGCACTGAAGATTTATTCAATGGGGGTGAGTGATATGTATTTTTATTTTATGTTATCAGCTCACCCCATTATGTATATGTGTGTGTGTATATATATATATATATATATATATATATATATATATATATATATATATTATACTGGCATGGTAGTGCCATTATAGTTAGGGTTGAGTACCCCATTTAAGGTTAAACTGTAAAATTTGGCAGCTTAATAACTTTGCCACCGTATGACAGATTTACCTGAAATTTAGCACGCATGGAGCGGTACCACAGGTCCATGGATCTGCCAAGTTTCTTAATGGTTGGATATACAGTTGTGGAGCTACATTGTGCCAGAGAATGCTTTAATTATGCATTTTTGTGCATTCTTTGCTCATGCCCACAGGTTGCACAGTCTGCATGACTGGTCCAAAACCTTCAGGGAGCATGCAGCCAGGGTCCCCAATGTGCCTTTCGAAGATTTCATGAAAAATATTAAATGGTTCAAAAGTTATTCTAAAACAAGTTTCCCATTATAGTCAATGGGAAAAGTTAACAAAAAGTTTGACAGTGTCGCAAATGCAGTTTTTAGTGTTGCAAATGTAGTGTTGCAAATCTGCCATCTTGTTTTCAGTTGGTGGTCACAGAAATGCTTGGCATTTAAATTTGGGACACTCTAGGGACACAATTCTTGCTGTGTTCACCTAGTTGAGTCCTGAGGATGCTAGCCATGTCTTTTTTTTTTGGGGGGGGAGGGGTTAAACACCCCAGAAATGTGTTTTTGAAATTTTTGTAAATAGTAGTGTCACAAAGTAGTATCGCACATTCAACACTTTCATGATTTATTTTGTGAAAGTGTTGCAAATCACAACACTACTTTGTGACACTATGCCCAAAAGAATAGGAAATCTTTGCCACCCTGCTGCAAAAGAATGGTTTGGTCTTTTGGGCTGACATTTAAAGGGAAGAAAGCCAAGATCCCACAGATGTGTCTTTTGGTGATCTGGTGGCAATATATTAGAGGGCTGCAACGTTACATTACTCTGAAGTTGACCATTTTTCCTATAGGCTAACATTATGGCATCTGCCATGCCTTTCAGGGCTTGTATCTCAAAAACGCTTTGAGATACGGACTTTTCATCAGAAAAATACTTAGTCCCCTGCTGCAAACTAGCCAAGAAAGTCATAAATAATATGACATTTAATTTTTTTTTCTGCATCGTATGGTTCCTGAGATATAAGCAATTTAGTATTCTAAGTGTTCATTTTCTGCTCCGAGGCCCATTATTATGCATACATTCTTTGTATTCACTGTGCTTCTGAATACACATTTTGGGGAAAAACAGGGTGTGCATTTCACTTACTGTTACAATCAGTGTTTCTGCTTGCATTTCCATTACCATTTGCATTAGTGTTTCCATTTACGTCACCACGTGCATTACCCTTTGTGTCTGCATTTGCCCTTGCCTTTGCGTTTACTGTTACCATTTGCATTTCCATTACTGTTTTTATTTGCGTTTCATTTTGCTTCACCATGTGCATTACCATTTGCATTTGCATACTTGCTTCCATTTGCATTTCCGTTTCCTTTGACATCATCTTTGGTGTTGCCGTAAGTGTTAGTGTTTCCAATTGCATGACTGTGCACGTAATAATTTGCGTTTACGTGCACACTTGCATTTGCACTTCCGTGTCTGTTACTGTTCCCTTTGGCATCATCGCTGGTGTTACCATAACCATTTCCATATCCAATTGCATTACCATTACTGTTTGCATGTTCGTTACCGAATTGCCGTTCTGCTAGCCTTAGCATTTGCATTTTCGGTAGCGTTTTCATTGTCGATTGCATTACTGTTTCCTTCTATGCCACCGTTGCCATTTGCATTTCTGTTTGTGTACCCAATTTTCATTTCACTCGGTCATAAAGTTTTTGTGCAGCGAAGTGACAAAAAATTACATGGTGGTCCCCGCGCTCCCACCACCACATTCCATTCACTATTTATAGTGCACATTCTCAAAAAGAAAGGAAATTCATGGCAAAAAAACTCTGTTTAATGCATCAGTTAAGGTTGTTCCGCAGTGACAAAAGCAAGGAAATTTGGTGTTAGGGTTGAAAACCCTAACTGCGTATCCCCCCCCCAACCACCACACACACACATACATGCAAGTAGGGGAAGGACCAAGGCGACACAACCAATCACACACAACCACCAGCAGGTAACAGGAATAACATACAATTATGTAAACCAGGAAACCACACACCCATGGTCCCATTGGGCTGTCGCATGGGGTCGTCACTGCTAACTGTCATCCAGGACATTCCACACACCGACAAACACATATCACTACAGAGAACTGGACACCTTGGACAACAAGCTGCCACCAACACATAACACACACTACACATATGGTATTTTGGGGTTCACTAGATCCAAAACAGGATTTTGTACAATCCCTGAAATACTATTGAAAATGTGAAAGTGTCGTGCTTTGACACTTTTGCATTTGTGAAAGTATTTTGTTAAAGAATGCTCCTAATGACTGCACATCTTTGCCATCATCCTGCAAGCAAATGGTTTGGTCCTTTGGCCTCAGATTTGCAGGATGGCAAGACTTGGTCCCACAGACGTGCTTTTTCCTGCTATTGTGCTAAAATACTTAAGTATTACAAAGTTACACTGTTCCAAAATTGAGCAATTTGCAATAGACTAACACTGCAGCACCCATGATGCCTCTTGCCAGCCATAGGTTGAAAACAAAGCAAGGTACACCATTTTCGCTACTGCCAGCTTGGTTCACCTTTATGTGAACCCCCAGTGTCCGCACATGCTTTGGGAGAGCAACCATAAGCTATTTGCTTCCAACCCTCTGGAACGAGACACAGAAACTTTTGAAACTAAGACCTCCAGTAAGCATTGCAGTGTTCAAGTCTATATATGCAAAATCAATCAGAGAAATATGTCACTGCTTCCATTGACTTTGAACGACTGCCTCTATGCATAACATCTTCTTCTGCCCTGCACATTTCAAAAACCTTACACTACTTTACCATTGCCTCACCTTCCCTTCCATCTCCCTACCCTTTGTCCCAATTGTGATTCCCAAGTGTCCACAACCCCTTAGAACTTCCAGCGCAGCTGCCACAGGACCCAGGTACACCAGCGGCAGAGCCTCTGAAGCCACCATCTGAGAACCCTCGATCGGCTTATGCTCCTCTAGCTCTAAGAACTTCCAGGGTTCAAGTTTGGATGCCGCTTGCACCCGCAGTCTCTGGATTGCCAGCGTTTTTGAAGCCATAGCTGGTATCCATTAAACATACTCCGCTTACTGAAAACTGTGAACCCCTCTCAGTCAATGCAGGAATCTAAGGTGACTCTAAAGTACTCAACCCTCATTATTTTTAGCCTTAATATATAAGAGAATATCCAGCACTGTACCATGTGTAGGACATTTGTCTCTGCCCCCCATCAATTCATCAATGCAACTTTTACCTACTCGAGGTACCATTCAAAGGTACCACTCAAAACCCCTTTCTCCTACCCTTTTCCTTGACCATACTTTGTTCATAGTTTAGCTATACTCAATGCTTGCGTAACTTGGACTTCATATATTACTGTTATGTAACTTGTTGTTTTTTTAAGTGTGTTATAATGCCTGTATCTATGACTGATATGTATACTGTTTATGACCTTGTGTGATGCAGGTCCACCTTGTAAATTAGCTTGCTCAACGGTGTCTGAATGGATAAATAAAGACTTGATTTGATTGATTGGTTGAACTAATCTCAAAGAACAACTTTGTAAATAATCTATGATATCTCAAGTTGGATTTCTCCACTTCCTACAGTAACAAAGTTATACACCTCCTGCTGGATGTGTGTGATTGGTTGTGTTGCCTTGGTCCTTCCCCTACATGCATGTATATGTGTGTATGTGGTGGTGGCGGTGAGGGGGATGCACGGTTGGGGTTTTTGACCCTAACACCAAATTTCCTCACTTTTTTCCACTGTGGAACAACCCTAACTGATGCATTAAATGGATTTTTTTGCCATGAATATATATATATATATATATATATATATATATATATATATATATTTAACCTTACAAACCCCAGTGCCTTCTGTGACCGTGACCTTTATTTTAAACTGAATCAGTGAAACTTGTAGTGCCAGAGAAAATATTTTTCCCGATTACCCAAGTTGCTAAACTTCTATTGCCTTTGCACCTTTTAACCTTACAAACCCCGGTGCCTGCAAAAACTGCTTTGTCTCCACATGAGCCCTCTTTGTTTAGAAAGTCCTATAATGAGCTTAACAAGGGCTGGGCTAAAATAACCTTAACTGCATTGAATATGTGATCCCCATCCCCAATGCTCCTTTATTCTGTTGCTTTGTGTAGGATCTGTATAAAAGCCTCACCTTTTTCCTCCTTCTCTGCAGAGACAAACCTGCTCCACGGGAGCCTTCTGGGTCGAGAGGGCAACCGAGCAGCCCTCCCCCACAGCCGACGGACTCTTCCCAAGCCCCACGCTGATCACCCCCTGCAAAAGGTGTGGAATTCAAACTGAAAAATCTGCACAGGTAAAGGAGACCAGGACGAGCGAGGAGTGCAAACGGCAGAGCAAGGACCCCGCCGATGCTACACATCCGCTGCCCCGCAGCCCCCACCACCACCCTTGGTCATCACTCCTTTTTATAGGATAAAGCACCTGACTGAAATTAACCTATCAGGTGACTTTTCCATTTGCAGGTTATCACAGCTGTCCACTAGTGGCCACTATAACAAAAGGACCTCCTGCATACAGTGCCCAATACAAAACTCCAATACCCCCTCTAGTGGCATTTAGCCATCACTGCACCTGCTTTCTCCAATCCCAACCTTTTTGCACCACCTGCAAATTACTGTGCAACTCGGGGAAGTATCTCTGTCTCTCCCTACCAAATTGCCTGCTACCCACAAAACTGACAGTTGTATCATAAACTAGGTAGTCAGAAATTAAAGCTGCTGCTGTACCTGCAGTATCTGAGTGATTATTAAGTGCTATAGTAATCCAGTTATGTCTTGTAAATTGCATGTTATTCTATTTTTCCCATGAGTCATATAAATGTGATTTCAACTCTACCTCAGGGGTATGGTTTTCAGTACATATATAGGTGCACCCTTAACTGCCTGATTACCTAATTAACACTATATCTCCAGCTAGATTGGCACCCCCTATTGCTTAGCATGAGCGTGCCCGGCCTCAGTCCATAGACAGCTCCTGCGTCCAACCCGCCTGCTGACCTAAAGGGCAGCGTCATTCAAACTTATCCCCAGGAGGATCCTATAGTAACAAGTGCTACCAAGACCATCTCCCTCCAATACACTGGCATCTATTCCTGGGGTAAGACATCTGATACCCTATAAGTTTGGGTACTGCTGACCAGCGGCTAACTGTAGTAATTCCTGGCCACACCACTGACCTGATCTGTCAGAGACTCGGTGCCTGAGGAGGCTAGTTATTACTCTTAAGTTGAGCATGGTGGGCTCAGGGGAACTTATTCCCAGGGGCTCAACCATCCCTACTGCCCATCTATCCCTCCTCCTCACCCTCCTCTCCACCCAGCCTCCTCACCAGCATGATGCCCTCCATGCTTGGACCACCCTCTCTTGGCTGCACTGGCAGATAGGACTATAAACACAGGAGAACAGGACCTGAGAAGTCCCCCCATGACATTCTTGGGACCACTGCACCCTCCCTTTTAATGACATGGAGGCACTTCTGACTGCCCATGTATTCTGCAGGAGAGGCATCCTCTACTCAACTCTACTCACTGCTAAATGGAGACTCTGGACTAAGTCCTTATCCCTCAGTTGTCTTCCTTCTCTTTGCCTCCTTGCTACCCTCCTGCTCATGGCAGGGGACATCCAACCAAATCCTGGTCCTCCTCCTTATGATCTTCTGGTCTCCTCCCCAGTGGACCTGCACTGGGCGGCCAATAAGGGCCTGAGGATTGCGCACATGAATATATGTAACCTGAGACCCAAGATGCAGGAACTTCAAGCCTGGCTGGATCAGTACAACCTGGACATCCTGGCCATATCGGAAACCTGGCTCAAGCCTCACATACTCTCCCATGAGGTTGCAGCCCTAGGATACCTCTCCCATAGACAAGACAGACTGAGGAAAAGTGGTGGAGGGGTTCTAATCTTCACAAAAGACACCCTTAACTCAGCGCAGGTCAACCTGCTACAGGCCACTAGCATGGAAGGTGAATTGATCTTCGTTCGCATCACCCTTGGCCCATGTAAGCATCTCAACATTGGATGCATATACAACCCCCCCAACCAATGCGCGCTTATCTCTGGAGGCGGTCCTAAGGGACATCTTTGATGAGGTCACCTCTGAGCTAATCATCCTGGGGGACTTCAATCTGAATTGGACCCTGAAAGACAATCCTTCCCTACTAGGGCTGGTTCAGGAAGCTAACCTTATGCAGGTTATCACAGGGCCCACCCGAATGAACTACAAAACGGGTAATCATTCCACACTTGATTGGATGCTTACTAGCAAACCCACCAATATAAAGGCGGCTGGCACCCTAGCTGATGCCCTGAGTAATCACTCCCCAATCTTCTGCTCCTGGAAAAACAGGGCCCCCAGAGTCCCCCCCACAAATACTCGCGACACGGGACTACTCAAACTATCAACCTGAACACTTGATTGGCTGCATAAATGAGATTGATTGGAGCCCAATCAAACTACTTCCCACACTGAAAGAGGCTTTGGCCTTCTTCCAGGGAGCCATCATCATGGTTGCTGACTGCTTGGCCCCTTTGAAGAAATTCCGCACCAAGGGGAGCTGCTACAAATGGATCACCCCTCAAGTGAAAACACTGATGAAAACTAGGGACACTGCTTGGAAAAAATACAAGCTCTCCTCCCTATTGGCTGACTTAAACCACTACAAAACGCTGAGAAATAAGTGCAAACTGCCCATCAAAGTGGCCAAATGAGACTACCTCACAGATCTACAGAAAAAGAACCTAGGCAACCCTAGACTATTTTGGGCTCACATAAATGGGCTTATAAAGGGGAGCAGGAAGACTGCTCACTGCCCCATAGAGGTCAATGGCCAATTAACTAACGATAACCCTAGCATCGCCATGGCTCTCAACCGCCAATTCACAAACCTGGACCTGGTCAAAGCGGACTTGTCACCTCTCCTCCCAGTCTCGAATTATTCCATCCCCCAAAGCCTGGACCACCCAACCTTCCACATCCGGCTTGTAAGACCAGACAAAGTCCTCCCATTACTAAAGTCCCTCAAAATGTCGGGAGCTACGGGACCCGATGGCACCCCCCCCGCATACTAAGGGAAGGGGCCCCCTGCACTTTCCAGGCCCCATCACCTGTCTCCTCAATCGATCCCTTATCACAGGTGCCATCCCGGAACAGTGAAAACTGGCCTATGTAGTCCCCGTCTACAAGGGTGGTTCAAGGGAGACTACCAACAATTACAGGCCCGTCTCCCTGTTATCTAGCCTTGGTAAGATTCAAGACAGACTAATTTATGGACAACTCCGGGACTACCTAGAGCTCCACTATTTACTTGCCCCATCCCAGCACGGTTTCAGAACCAATCATGGGACTGACACCGTGCTTATCAAGTTTTCCACTGATGTTCTCAGAGAACTGGACAAGGGATCACTCACTGGGGCAGTCTTCTTTGACCTTTCCAAGGCTTTTGACCTTGTAAACCACAACTTGCTCCTTACAAAACTGAGCCAGGTCGGGTTAGACAGCCACTCCCTATCATGGTTCAACAGCTACCTCACAGGGAGGACACAGAGGGCAAAATGGAAAGACTCCCTGTCAGAGCCTCTCCCCCTAATGGATGGGGAGCCCCAAGGATCTATCCTTGGCCCCCTTCTCTTCTCTCTTTTCACAAATGATCTCAGTAAACACTATAGGGGTAGCTCAGTGGCACAGTATGCAGATGATGCGGTCATATACTGCCCCTCCTCTAATCTGGGAGATCTCTGATCCGGGCTACAGGAAGACCTGGGTTCCCTTGAGCAATGGCTTGTCACCAACAGAATGATCATTAACCCTAACAAGACCAAGGCCATGCTATCTGGCCCAAGAACCCTCGGCTGGGACAGAAGCCCACATCTCAGGCTGATGACCAAATCAGGAAAAAGACTTCAAGTGGTTGAATCGGTAAAATACCTTGGCCTCACCCTGGATCAGTGCTTCTCCCTCAAGGATCATGTCAACCAGGCAACCAAAAATATTCACTCCAAACTTGGGACCTTGTATAGACTGAAAGACCAGTTGATACCCGCGGCCAGGGCCTCCATCGCCACAAGCGTCCTCCTCCCTACCCTCTCCTATGCGGCCCCAGTGATACAGTGAGCTGCCAAACAAAAGATGAACAGATTACAAGTTCTCTATCACAAGGTGGCTCACTTCACCACCCTATCTGGCTCCCGGGCTCACCACTGTGACACTCTGTCCCAACTAAACTGGCCCTCCTGGGAGGCCCGGCTCCAATACCCCCTACTCTGCCACACTCATAAACTACTCAGCCCATCCCCTCCTCCCAGCCTCACTGGATTCATTGCCCAAAAGAGAAACCCTAGGCTCCTCAGAACAATGTACAGAACCCTCCTTGCAGTGCCAAGGGTTAGAACTAAGGCGAGGGGTAAGTCGTTCGCCATCACAGCGCCCACCCAATGGAACTCCCTGCCCCGTGGTGTTCAGGATGCTACCTCTACCCACACCTTCCACACAAGGCTGAAGGCTCATATGATGGTCACCTCCATATGCAACTGCTAAAGTGAGAGGCTCCTCAGTGGAAGCCCACCCCTCTCCCTCATATGGAAATAGCGACTATCACTGCACCCTCATCTATATAGCACTGCACCCCATCTGTAGAGCTTACCCAGGAAATGTTAACTGCTAAAAGCTACTATGTCTTACCTCTTAAATGTAGCTGCTGAAAACTACTATGTATTATGTTCCTCGCTGTCTAGTGTAATGTACATGCTGATGCTACCCCATGTATTATTCCTATCGTAATTCTTACCCTGAAAAGGGGACTGTACCAGCGGCTTACCCAGTTATCAAAATTTAATAAATAAAATAAATATATATATATCTATGACATGACATGGCCTGACTGAAGATATCATGTTTGTCTTCATGAGAGGCCAATGATATCATGATATCCCACAAGCCGTAAAGCCACAAATGAGATATCTTGATTTCATTGGTCTCGAGTGAAGATAAATACGATATCTTCAGTCAGGCAATGTCATGTTCTGCTAATACATACATATGTGTCTGGGTATCCAACAAGATGTCCTTTAAAAAACTTATCTGGTTGATCCTGCCATTTAAAAAAATGTATCTGGTTGATCCTGCCATTTAAAAAGACTTATCTGGTTGATCCTGCCATGTTCCGACTGGGTATGCTGCAAGTAGTTTCACTTTTGCTCCCCTAAAGTAACGTGACCGAGCGGTGTGTATTGTGAAAAATTTCATCCTGGCAGAGATTCATGATAATGAATAAAAGTTTACTTTTATACAGGTAGTAAATTGTTAGGGTAAACCCTATTTGCAACAATATCTTGTACAGAATATTTAAAACAGGAAAAAAATACAAACATAAAACATAAAATTAGTTACAACAATAAATACTTAGCTATCAAAAACAGGTACAAGTGTGGTGCAGATACTGTTTCATAGCTTTCTGAAAAGCACTGTGGGTTGAGATACTCTTTAATTAATTCTGTAATTTATTCCAATTTCTAGAAATAGAGAACTGTAACATAGCATCTCCAAACCTGTTGTATGTTCTGATGGTTTGGATATTTAGGTTACGAACTCTTAAATTAAAGCCTTTATCCTTATTATGCATAAGATTTATAGTGGTACTGAAATACATATTCCCCTTTGTATAAATTGTTTTGTGACACCAGTTTAACCAGATATAATTCCTTTTTCCGCAGGGTGGAGCCAATTTAAGTTATCATATAAATTGCAATGGTGTATCCCATGTTTACTCCGGGTTATGAATTTAGCTAATTTATAATTGGAGGCAGTATAGCACAGTGGTTTAAGTCTCTCAGCTGGAGACCTGGGTTTGAATCCCATAGCCCCCACTTGCATACTGTGTGACCCTAAGCAAGTCACTTAACTTCCTTGTGCTCCCAGGTCACACCTGTAAACAAGTTTCAGCGTAGTGGGTCTCTTCTGGTTAAAAAAAAATAAATAAATAATAGAGTTGATCAAGTTTATTTAAATCTGTTTTGTTAGCATTTCTGTACAAAAGACAGAAGCAAGCACAAGCATCTGTTGACATAGCAACAGATGCTCGCACTTGCTTCTACTTCTTGGAAGCTGCTGACTCACTGGATCTCCTGTCTGTTCTGTTGGCAGCTTCGTTTTAATAAAAACTAAGGGGAGTGAAGATTACAAACACTGTTGCCTAACTTTTTAGACAGAGAATGACTTATTATGAATCTCTGCCAGGATTAAATTTTTCTCTATGCACACTCATCCCCATCACCCAGACATCCACAGGGACTTACCTCGATAGTACAGATGTGCCCAGCTAGCTAGGTGCAGAGCCTGTAGGGGACCAGCATCATCCTGTCAGTCAGCACCATTTTCCACCTGCTTTTGCCCACCCATGCCACAGTTGCATGTACTCGTATAGAGGCATGCGCATGCTGCAGTTCTGCAGTGCTCTCCCTATCTGTGCCACCCACCCACCTGCAATACCTTCAGGTCTCCACCTGGGGGCCCCTGTACTGCAGGAGTGACAAGATCTATCCCCGGGAGAGAAGACCTGCCTTTTTGCTGCTCAATACTGCTTCCTCACCACCCCCCGGCTGACCCCTGATGTCCCAGTCTTGTTCCTGAACCCAGGTAACCAGTGTACCATGAGGTGTGGTGTCCAGCACCTCAACCCCCAGCATCACCGGGCCGGCTTGGCACATGGTGTTTTAGTGGAATTTGTTGATTAATGCAGGCCACAACCAGAAAACTGGAAGAAAAGACTGATTTTTGAATGTCATAATATGATGTACTGAGCTGCTAGAACCTTAAAGAAAACAATGTCATTGATGCTTGAATGGAATCAACACTCACCCAAGATTCTGCCAGCTGGTCTGAAAATGTTTGAGGCATTTTCTGTGAAACCTTCAAAAAAACACAGACAGTAAAATAAACATGAGAAATGACCGTTCCTGCCCATTACTTGCAATATATGTGAAGATGCTGTTCTTACGATGAGCAAATATAATAGGTTAAAAACATTTTTAAAACACTGCAATTGATTTTAAGATACTGACCCTGGCCCCACACACACAATCTGCCTTTTCCCTCTGTCTGTCCCTCCCTTGACCCTTATTTTCCCCTTAGCTCTATCCCAGTCTCTTTTGAAGCTGTCCACCATCTTCAATGAAATCACCTCTTCTGTAAGCACATTACAACCTGGCACCATTCTCTCTGTGAAGAATTGCTTCCTAGCATGTCTCCTAAACTTCCCCATGCAGCTTGAGGCTACGTCCCCTCATGTTTCTATTTCCACTACGCTTGAAGAGACCCTCTGTGTGCACACTATTTATTCCTTTCAAATTATATGTTTCTTTGTTTCTGTACTTCAAGATCTTAATCATGTCCCCTGTCTCTCTCCCCTCTCCCCTCTCCTCTAGGGAGTACATTTTCAGAGCCTCCAACTTCTCCTCAAATGCCCTGCCTTGCTTGCCTCTGATAATCTTCATTGCCTACATTTGGACCATCTCCAGCTGGTTAATGTCCTTTTTAAGGAATAGGCACCAGTACTGTACACTGATCTCCAGATGTGGCCTCACTAATGATCTGTACAGGGCAGTATTACCTCCTCATGCCAGCTGCTGATCCCTCAGCAATGCAGCCCAACATTTTATTTGCATTTGCTGCTGCTTTCCTACACTACATGGGGTGCTTTAGGTCACTAGTGATAATTATTCTCTGATCCCGCTCCTCCTCCTCTGCTGCAGATACAAACATCCATCCAAGCTATACTCATTCCTGGGGTTCTTAGCTACAATGTGGATAACTTTGCATTTCTTTGCATTGAAGCCTAACTGCCAAATCCTGGACCACCTCTCCAGTTTCTCCACATGCTCCTTTAGGTCTAGTATGCCTTCTTCTGTATCTTCTCTCCCACAGAGCATGGTGTCATCTGTAAATAGGCAAATTTTGCTTTTAATGCCATCCCAATATGATTGATTAAGACACTGAACAGCAGCATGGTACACAGAGAACCATGATTGGGATGTCAACATACCAGAGTACACAATCTACAGGAGGGACAGGGAGGGTAGAAGAGGAGGAGGAGGAGTAGTTCTCTAGTTAAGGGAGGGGATCAAAGCAATGGAACTAAATGGTGAACAGGGAGGAGAGGAGGCACTGTGAGGCACCCTGGAGAGAGGAAATGGCACCACAGTCTGCACAGGAGTTGTATATAGACTCCCATCTCAGGTGGAGGAAATGGATAAGGAACTGACAGAAGGCATCCATAAGATGGTGGAAAAAGGGAAGATATTGCTGATGGGGGACCTGAATATGCCAAAAGTGAACTGAAACACCTTTACTGTAGTCACCTCCAAGAGCAGGGTCATTCTTGTTGCCCTACAGGGGGCATGCCTCAGACAGCTAGTGTTGGAACCCACTCGGGAGGGAGCAATCTTTGACCTGGTACTCTCAAACATAGATGAAGAGAGGATCTCAGATTCAGAAGTGGGTAGCCAGCTAGGAACAAGTGACCACCTAACAGTGTGATTCATGATAAACACAGCCATAGAGTCAAGCCATACAAAAGTGAGGGTAATGGACTTTAGGAGGGCTAACTTTGGCAAAATGGGGGAGTGCCTCAGAAAAGCACTCACAAACAGGAAAGAAGGAAGGGTGAAGGAACAATGGCCAAACATCAAAACTGCCATCACAGTGGCAACAAGATATTGTGTGAAGCAAATAAACAAATCAAAATGAAGGAAAAAATGCTATTTTTCTCAAAAGACTTGGCGGGGAAGGTTAGGGAGAAAAAGACAGCATACAGGAAGTATAAGGAAACACAGAATGAGTAGGACAGAGAACTGTACCAGTTAAAGCAGAAGGAAGCTGGGAAGGCAGTCAGAATAGCAAAGGCCCAAACCGAGGAAAAGATAGCAAACTCACTTAAGAAGGGGGATAAAACCTTTTATAGATATATTAGGGAGTGAAGAAAGACCAAAGGAGGAATAGTGAGGCTTAATAAAGGGGAAGGCGGTTGGGCAGAGGGTGACAGTGAAAAAGCAGGGATACTGAATGAATATTTATGTTCAGTATTCACAAAAGAAGAGGAGGGGGAGGTACCTAATCAAATTAATAGAAACACTCTGGATAGGGGGTCGATACCAGTCCAATCACAGAAGAAAAGATACTAAAAGAGCTCCTAAAACTGAAGGAGGACAAAAGAATGGGACCTGATGGGATTCACCCCAGAATTCTAAAAGAACTAAGGTGAAAACTAGTGACACCTCTGACTACTCTTTTTAACAAATCATGGGAGGATGGTGTGGTACCTGAGGACTGGAGAAGGATGGATGTGATACCCCTTCACAAAAGTGGGAGCAAAGCAGAGGCAGAAAACTACAGACCCATTAGTTTGACCTCAGTGGTAGGGAAAATGATAGAATTACTTCTGAAAGAAAGAATAGTCGAGCACCTAGAGGCCAGTGGGGCGCAGGACCCAAGGCAGCATGGATTTACAGCAGGAAGGTCATGTCAGACAAATCTAATAGATTTCTTTGACTGAGTGACCAAAGTAGTAGACTGGGGGGGGGCTATAGACATGGCCTATCTAGACTTTAGCAAGGCATTTGACACATTCATACACAAAAGATTAATAAACAAGTTAGCCAGCCTGGGAGTAGGTCCCAGGGTGATAACCTGGGTAAAAAACTGGCTAGACAACAGGACACAGAGGGTAATAGTAAATGGAGTCCACTCTGAGGAAAAGGAGGTTAGTAGCAGGTTACCGCAGGGTTCGGTACTGGGACTGGTCCTTTTTAAGTCTTTATAAGTGACATTGAGAGGAACTAGATACATAGATACATAGACAGTGTCGGCAGATAAGGGCCTATGGCCCACCCAGTCTGCCCATTTGAGCTTGTAAGTTCAGTTTGTTTTCCTAGAAGTCTGTTGCCCCTTACCCCTGACCTCTAGAATTCCTTTATGTCTATCCCATGCATTCTTAAATCCCATGATTGTTTCAGCCCCCACCACTTCCTCTGGCAGGGTGTTCCACTTGTCCACTTGACTGGAAGGAATGTATGCCTCTTTGCAGGTGACACAAAGATCTGCAGCAGAGTTAATACACAAGTGGGGGTTGAAAAGATGAGAAGGGATTTGGCAAGGTTGGAGGAATGGTCAGAAGTATGGTAGCTTAGATTTAATGCAAAGAAGTGCAAAGTGATGCACCTGGGAAACAAAAACCCAGGGGAAGAGTACACAATGGGGGTACTAACAACAAAAATGGAAAGGGTCCTGGTATTAGTCATATCAGATGGCCTAAAGGTAAGCAAGCAATGTGAGAAGTCAGTAAGGAGGGCAGGGGGGATACTGGGATGTACAGGGAGATGCATCACCAGTAGAAAACATGATGTTGTTAGTCCTCTATACAGACAGTTGTTGAGACCCCATCTGGAGTACTGTGTGCAGTTCTGGAGAACCCCTCTCTGCAAGGACAAAGGCAGAATGGAGGCAGTCCAGAGGAGGGCAACTAAAATGGTACAGGGTCTGCTCAAGAAGACATACAAAGAGAGACTGAAGGAGCTTAATATGTTTACCCTCAAGGAAAGGAGGGAGAGGAGGGACATGATAGAAACTTTCAAGTACCTCAAGGGAATAAACAAAATCCAGGGACATGATAGACACTTTCAAGTACCTCAAGGGAATCAACAAAGTCCAAGAGGGTAGCATCTTTCAGAAAAAGAGATGTGCAAGAACAAGGGGGCACAATTTGAAGATAGAATGGAGATGGCTCGGGGCAATGTGAGGAATTTTTTTTTCATGGAGAGGGTTGTGGACTCATGAAACAGCCTTCCAGAGGAGGCCACAGGGTCAAAAACAGTGGGGGAATTCGAGAATGCATGGAACAGACATAAGGCAATTCTGGTTAGGGTTAGGAAGAAGTAGGCTGTTGGTTAACTAGGATTTGCAGCTTATCCAGTAGGTAGGGATATGGGCAGACTGGTTGGGCCAAGTGGTCCTTATCTGCCATCAAAGTCCATGTTTCTATGTAAGTCCAACCACCAAGCCCTGCAGGACCCCACTGATGATCTCCAGTGCTAGACAGCTCACCCCTCACCACCATTCTCTGGGTCCTGCCCCTCATCCAGTTTTCCACCCATCTGGTCAACTTCTCTACAACCCTGAGATCTGCTGACTTTCTGATCAACCTCTTGTAGGGCACAGACTTAGAAGCCCTGCTGAAGTCCAGGTAAAGGATGTCCAGTGCTTAGCCCCTGTCCACTGTTTTAGTGACCCAGTTAAAGAAGTCAATCAGATGTGTTTGACCTGACCTCCCTCCCATAAACCCATGCTGCCTCACATCCTGGAGACCATGCTTATCCAGATACTCTATCGACCATTCCTTAGGTATGGTCTTCACGAGCTTGCATGCAACTGAGATCAGAGTGACCAGTCTGTAATTCCCTGGGTCATCCCTTGGGACCACTCATATGGAGAGGCACTACATGTGCCATTCTCCAGTCCTGAGGTACCACGCCTGACTCCAGAGAACTATTGAACAGGCCAGCCAACAGATGTGAAAGCTAATCCACCAGTTCACTTGACACCTTAGAGTATATCTCACCTGATCCTGAGGTTCTGAAAAACCCTCAATGCTATCTGCCCTGTCCTCACTTTATCCACCTCTATCACCACATGTGTGCTCCATGCCCTCATCCCGTTCCTCTCCTTCCACTTTGTGGCACAGGTATGTTTTTCTCCCTAGTGAAGATAGAACAGAAATACTCATTCAGTACCTCAGCCTTTCCCCCATTTTCCTTCACCCATCTGTCCCTTTTCCTGAGCCTAACTATCCCATCTTTTTTGTCCCTTTTCTCACTAATATAGTGAGAAAAGGCTTTCGTCCCTTGGTAATTCCTTCAGCTAGCTGCAGTTCCTTCTGAGCTTTAACCCACCAGACTATCTTAACCTGCTATGCAAGCCATCTTCAGGTAATCCTCCCCTGTCTTTATCTCTGTTGGTCCTCCTGAATTTCTTGTAGGCTGACCTCCTGTCCCTTACTACCTGGATGATCTCACTACTAAACCAGCTGGGTGCTTTGGCCCTTGAGTTTTTCCCCTCGAGTCTAATGCACTCCTGTGTGACAGCCTTTATTCCCTCCTTGATGATAGACCACTTTTGGTCTACCCCATATCTCCTCAGATGCTTTCCAGGTGACCAATAAGCAACTCATCCATCTTTTTGAAGTCCACTTTTCTAAAATCCAGGATTTTAATCTTAGTGTGAGCCTTTTCCCTGCCCATGTCTAACCAGGACTATACTGTGCAATGGTCACTTCCACTCAGGGGCTCCTTGACCATTATATTCTGGATGTGTTCCCCATTTGTCAGCACCAGATCAAGGACTGCCCCTTCTCTGGTGGGTCCTGTGATACCTTGAATCAGGTACCCACTTTGTAGTGCATCTAGGATCATCTGACTCCTGGCACAGGTCATGGCCAGTACCCTCCAGTCCACCTTGGGCAGGTTGAAGTCTCCTACTATTACCACCACTCCCTTCCTCACAGCAGTCAATATTTGCAAGTTCAATTCCCTGTCTCTTTTCTCCTCCTCCTGTTTGGATGATCTGTAAATCACCCCTACCTCACTATCCTTCCTCTATTAGGCAATAACTGAATCCACATTGCTTCCTCCCTCCTCTCCTCCAACTCCTCCTTTGTACACATTATACCCTCCCTTATGAAAGCTGCCACTCCTCCCCCTTTTCCTACCACCCTGTCCCTCCTGCATAATTTATACCCAGAGATTGAGAGGTTCCAGTCATGGTTTGGTGAGGCCTACATCTCAGTGATCACCACAATGTCCACTCCCCTTTTTGCCAACAATGCCTCCAGGTCATCCATTTTGTTTCAAAGGCATCATGCATTCAGGTAACCCACCCTCTACCTAGAATCTAAGCCTCCTTTCCTTCCCTCCCATCTGTCTTTCTCATTTCTGCCTGTTGCTTGTGCCCCCCCCCAAGTTGCTAACCCTTTTCTGTCTCCTTCCACCTCCATCTTTCAGTCCCCCTTTACTGATATGCTGGGAGGTCTGCTGACATCCTCCTCCTTGAGTCTCAGGGCCTGCCAGCCCACTTGCACTGCCCCTTAGTCGTTTAAATTAATCTTATGGTTTATGTACCCCAGCTTGTCCATGAAGACCATCAAACTCCTACTACTGAGGGGCAGTCTATCTGGTTCAAAAAATGTTTCATTTGATCAAGTCTTCCTGCAGTCCCCAATACAGTTGTACCCTTGCTGCTTGCACCACTCCCTCAGCCAGTCACTGAATACCTCTTTCCTTTTCTTCCTGACCATACTGTCAACCCACGTAGCACCCAACTCCCCCTCCCGTCTCAGTAATAATAAAAAAAAGCCTTCTACAACCCACTTAACACCTTAACACTCCAGCCCCCTAGGGTTCATTGACTTAGGAAAAAAGGTAGTAATTTTCATAGACATGAAGTAGGGCCCTATGTATTAATGCCTATGTACCACATATGTGCAGTGCTGAGGCATGCCTATGTCTTCATGCTGCGCAGCTGGTTCCAGCATACCCCCAGCGACATTCACCACAGGTGTGTTAGTGCCTTGCACACTGGATCCCCCTACCAGCCACAGGGTGACATGGCAGGGCAGTCTGGGGGCATGTTCATGCTCCACAACATGCACAAGAGTGCTGTGTGCCTGGGGCAGAAAAGCGGGCACATGAGGGGACTCTGCTGTAAATATTTCACCATGGTTTATCGGCTAGGCTAGGCATGGCAGTAATGGGATTTCCTGCAAACAAACAGTTCAAAGAGTCAAGGTTCACCAAAATTTACATTCAAATTCTAGTTCTTGGATGAGATAAAATATTTATTAATAACACAAATTGCAACAGTCCCCATTGTTGCCACCACTGTTGAAAAAGCGATACTGTTGAGCATGAAATGATCGCTGGTGGCAACAGTGATGCATCTGTTGCAATTTATGTTATTAATAAATATTTTATCTCTTCCAAGAATTGGAGTTTGGATGTCCTTTTTGGAGAACCTCAGCTCTTTGAACTATTTGTGGATCTTTTTCTCACTGAGGCTCCTGAAAATAGTTTCATTGATACTTCCTTGGTGGTTGTGAAGTCCCCCAGAAAACATCATCCCAAGCCCTCCTGGCTGCCTGGGAGGGTTGGGGGCAGCCAGTCAGCCAGAAAATCAATGGTTTTCACATCCTCAGATCCGTGCCATCCCAGAATCCCCTGCATGTGTGCTGCAGGAGATCCAGTCAGGAACCCAGGAGTGGCATCCAACTGGATGCCCGCCTGCGTAGCCATGATCTACTCCCATGCAGCTTCACGCCAGAGTGGTGGGGGCATGGACAGGCAGCCGGCAATGGTGAATACTGACTGGTGCATGCCTGTCTGCAGGTGCAGGGCTGAATGCCTTTTGCATGTACCCACACCTGGGTCATGCATAGGGCCCACAGAGACTACAAACAGAATAATAGATGCCTGGGCATGCACAACAAGCTCTGGATTTTATCGAGGGCTCCTCATGGAATTAATGACCATGACAGTGCAGCTTGAGTGTTCTCCAGTTTCATAAGGAGCCCGAGATGGAATCTGGAGCTTGTTGTGCATGCCCAGCCATCTACTGTTTTTCATAGTGTTGTTCCCCCACACATTCTAAAAATAAACAAGAACAAGTTACTTAAAATTAGCGGAGAGTCGGGACAACATCCAGAGTCAGGCTGTAAGATTGGGCACAAAATGAAAAAACTAAACAAGGAAACAATGATAACATTCAAAAGTCCATTTGGTTTCCTGTTCAGCTGCAAATTTCATGTGATTACTATTGGTATTGCCACTACTGAAAGATACCATGTCATTCATTTTGTCAGTTGCACTTGGTACAATTTAAACAGTGATGGACAAACCAACTGTGCCATACTATAGGAGTCAGGGGGTATATGCCTCAAGTTCAGCAATGTATGGTAATCACTGTATTACTGTACCTCACACTGGGCCATGAAGGCCTTTGTAGCTTTTGCAGATTCCCATCTCTACGTCACAAACAATAACCCATTGCAGATGCATGACAACACCCACACCGCAATTAAGCTGCAAAACGAAATGAATTGAAAAACGAATTGAAAAACGCAGGGATTTCTAACCAAGATTGAGGACAGTTCAGTAACCTCAGCCGATAACAGAGTGTCAACAGCGCACTTTATTGACTGTCGTCTAATCTCGAGCTCGAAACGTGACGAATATAAAACTTCACTTTAGAACCTGTTTTTAGTCTTTTCGGTTGGTGCTTCACATCCCTGCACACAGAAACATTTCAAACTGCCAGAAGAATTCGGGTAGAAACGGATCAGCAAAACATACTCGCTCGGCCGTCTGCACGCTCCCTGTCCCGATTGTAGGCTGACTTGCCAACTGCTGACAACTTCCCTCACAAAGTCTCCTACTGTTTTCATTATTTTAAAAAAACTCTGGTTCATGTTCTCTCTGCTGTGCCATTCCTCACTTGACATTCTCTCCCGTTTTCATTTACTCGCTCGCCCGACTGCTCCCTCGCTTCATCCTCATCATAGGCTCAGTATTGCTACCTGTTACCATAAGGTAGAAAAATTCTAAAAAAAGATAGGGTAATCTCCACTTCAAACTAAATGAAGTAAGACTACTTCTGGGGGAGGGGTGCCATAACAACTACACATATACAAGTAAGGATGCCTTAGCAGCTCAAAAGTCCTGAAATTTTAAAAAAAAAAGGCGGAGGAACTATTTTATTAAAAATTAAGACAAACATGTAAGTGTTTCACTATTAAATATAATGTATTTAAGTTATGACATACATCTATATTTTAGATAGCAATTTCATAAGCGCAATAAGCCACTCCAGGGTGTGCATTAGACACTTTAACACACGGCTAGGAGGCTGGACGCACTTGGCCTGTGGCCTCGTGCCTCACTACACCTCCTAGCTGTGTGTTAAAGTGTCTAACGACACCCTGTTGTGGCCTATTGCTTACATAAAATGGGTCCAAGATTTTTTTTGGGGGGGGCAATGGTAAAAAATAAAGGAAGGAAGGAAGGGAGGAAGGAAGGAAGGAAGGAAGGAAGGAAGGAAGGAAATGAAACATTTTTAGAACTTTTTAAACATTCATCAACCCCAGCAAAATAGTCCCAGCACATCTCAAGGCAAAATACATTTATCTTTAATTAGCCCGTGAACCCTCTATTTTCTCCATCCCACCTCCAGTTACCCATTTCCTCATCTTTCTTTCGTTCTTTCTTCTTCTTTTCATCATTCTTTCTCTTTTACTCACCTTGTTTCTTTTCTGTGTTTCCCACATTCAAGAGATGGAATGTTTACTATGGATGGAATGGAAGAATTCAAATCTCTAACTCAGTTCTACTGGCAGAATGTTTACCCCCACAGTCACACAACAAAAAGCCTCAGATGGAGCCAGGGCTTTTGTTTTATCTTTAGCAGGTTAAACTGCAAAGATTTCGCTGGTAAGCAGGAGAGGATAGATGGGGACTTTTTTATGGTTAGTAAAGAAACACCAGAATTAAAATTGTAAGGACTGTAGTACTTCATTTGTTTAATTTATGCATGTGTGGCCAACCTGGTGGTGCTGAGAGTAGAGGCACTGAACACCACATCTAGTGCCACGCCGGTGACCTGGGGTCGACAGCGATCTCGGGTTGCCAGGGGTCAGCAGGGGAGGGAGAGGATTGAACATCCAATGGACTGCTCTCCTCTCCCAAGAAAGGGCGGAGATGAGTGTCATCCCACTCCTTGGCTGTCTCCTAGTGGAGGCCGGAGGGCAGCACTGGAGGTCAGCAGACACAGAGGCGCAGAGACTTGAAGTGTGTGTGCCTCCACACATGCACGTTCACACTGCGAGGGGGAGGGGTGTATGGGGAGAAAACAGAAAAACAGAAAAAAGCAATATGGAAAAAAATATGTATGTGTAAGAAGAAAATTATGAAGGCAAATAACAATTATTATTTTTCAAATTTAAAGCAGTTTTATTTATTAGGGCCTAGCTGAATGTTTTTTTATTGAGTAAAGGTGACAACCATGTCTGTGAAGGCAATCAGAGATGTGTGGTTAGTATTGATTTTAAAGTGAAGAGGCTGCTGGATCTTTATCCAGTGCAACTGTGCTGAGATACTAGCACTGGTAAAGATGGCCTTCAGCCAGTCAGGTTTCATGATTTTTAAAATCCATTTTATAACTCAGCAATAATACACAATGGGTTTGCTTTATCATAGGATATTGGCACACTATGGGTGCATTGTGTGTTATGAGGCAAGCTGATTGCCTTAAGCAACCAAGAAGTGCCAATATCCTATGGTAAAGCATGCCCTGGAATGTATCATTGTGATTATGCACTGGACACCCACGGTAAAATAACAAGCATTTGTCGATGCTGAAAGTGTAGCAGTTGATATTTCTGTTGTACATGCTGTGTTTTGCTGTTGTACATGATGTTTTTTATGTTCTCCCATTACTGGTTACTGTCATCAGGATTGTAAATCACACAACCACGTTTGGATTCCCAAGCAAGGCCCGCTCCACTACATCACTGCTCAGCCTAACCACATCCCTGCTCCACAACACTGCTCAGTCCTCAGCACACATAATAATACCAACACAACTGACAGCCAACCCAACTGACAGATTGAGCTAGAGAAACAGTAGACAGGGGTTAATTTTAAAAACGGGTAGATGAGACAGCATTTCTCTCCTGATGTTGTGCTGCGCTGTCTCACACACACAGGTACACACACACACACACACACACACACACACACAACCATGAAAATATAATGGAACAACTAATTGTTAGTTAAAAAAAACTCAGTCATGGGGGGCAAACACAATTCACAGCACCATTGGAGCAAGCAAACAAACAGAATGCACAGTGCTACAAGGACAAGGAATAAAAGCCATTGAAAACAAAGAGTTTGAAAAAGAAATTAATTAAAACAGTCAATACATATCAATCAGATGGTTGTCTCTCATACACAGTAAACTATAGATATGACAGTAAAGGCAACAAAAGGCATTATAGGGGTGAGGCACCGGTGTGAGCATAGAATTGGGCAAGTCAGAGCAGGCTCGAGCCTGGCTCATGCTTAGCACCTGACTTGGCGCAGTTCAGCTGTAATGGGTGTGGTTGCTCTGTTACAGTCAACCCACCAAAATAATGTAAAATAGAAAGACTTACCTGCCCTAGGGAGCCAAAGGTAGGAGTCCAAATGAGTGACGTACATTGTACCTGTAAAAGAAAAGAATAAGAAAAGGGGTCACAAATGATCCACAGCTCTAAGGGAGGGTCCATTAGAGCAGAAGGGACAGGACAGATATAAAAGTATACTAATCTAATAGGGTAGGAGCCCTCATCCTGTCATACCTATAGAAATTAAAGGAAAATAGGTTAGCTAGAAGAAAGCAGAAAAGAGCAAAAATAAAGGAAAGGGAGTGAAGTTTGTAGAAGGGGGGTCAGCTAAAACCCCTTTGCCCATTGATGGGGGCTGAGTGGCCAGTAATTTATTTGGTAGGCCAGATGACTGTGGCTCTGGGAGGGCTAGTGGGCCCTGTGGGTAAATATAGGTGCTATTGGTGGTTTGCAGGCTAGGAAATGCCCTATGGGGGTAGAACAATGTAATAGCACTGGTGGGCTAGCTTCACGTTTCCCTGAGGCCAACATTTTGTTCATAATAAAATTAAACTGTTCCCTGGGGTCTAATAGGAGCTCCCTGAGCCCTTGTATTATGTGGGCAGTGTTGGATGGCTTGTTTGCAGCAGTGGAAGGAAGAGGAGAGCCAGTTCAGGCTGCAGTGGCAGCCAGATGCCAGTGCAATTGTACTACAAGGAGAGTGACTGTGGGGGCTCAAAACTCCCAGCCCCACAGAGCTCAGGCTTAAGCCTACTCCACAGAGGTGGGGGAGAGAGAGAACAGAAGAAATCAGCGGGAGGAGGCATGTGAAGAAAGTGCCTCCCCCCACCTTCCCAAATCACCACTCCAGTGGTGTAGTTTATACCCTACGGGGCTCTTGTTTTAAAAGGATGAAACCAGGGGTGAAAGGTGCCAGAGCAAAAGCAGCAAGGAAGCTGCTGTTTAAGTAAAGCCGCTCTGGTGGCAGTGAAAGGAGAAAGGAGGCAACAGAGTGGCAGGTGCTGCACCGTGTAAGCTTCATGGTGGCTTCTGAGGACTGGTGGGCTAAATTTAAAATAGAAAATGAAGCCTGCAGGCATGCAGGCAGAGGCAGAGCACTCCTCAGTAGGCGAAATGATTGCGGAGCCACACCACAGCTACAGATGAGGCCCGAGGGGCTGTATAATGGTGGGGGGGGGGACACAAACACAAGCAAGGAGAGCATTTTGGATTTACAACAGCCACTGAGACTCAGTGTAGTAGGATGGGCTCCCAGAAGATTGTTTTGTATCTAGCTGATCAGGACACCGATCAGCTATTTGCTGGGCGATGTTCTTCCCGCATATCAAAGAAAAAGCCGCCATATGATTGGTGCAGCTTTTTCTTCACATGTAGACAAAATTTCTACCCATGAAAAAAAGACTGCTTCTCAATTAGCCTGCCTGATGATTGGTGTTGCAATGTCGCGCCCTTTGCAGATCACTCTGCATTGGACAGACAGTGTCACTCCCTTTAAAAGGTACTCTTAGCAAGACGTTCTTTGCACACGCGCATGGTGAACTTAAAAAAAGACACAAACACATGTCAAGCAATTCATTATTTTACTGTTTTTAAACTGTGGAAGTACATTAGTACATAAAATAGTCCAATGCTGGAGTCATTAATCAGGGTAACTGTGGTAACTTTACTGGTTACAATAAATATTTCAAAAATAGTGCATTACAAGCAGTCAGTTTAGTGTATCATCTATCACTGCTGAAGGCCAAAACTCATTAGCCTGACACCTGGAAGCCCAAGACAAAGATCCTGACACCGAAAATCCAGACAGTGGGATTTTGCCCGCAGTGGAGTTAGTTATAACAATTAAAGGGGGGGGGGCTGAAACCCCTGAAACATGAAAAAAAAACCTCTGCCACAGGCAAAATCCCACTTATTTATTTATGTATTCAGTTATTTATTTATTTAGTTAGTTATGGCATTTTGATAACTGGGTGAGCCCACTGAGACCAGAGGTCCCTTTTTCAGGAGCCACCCAGATTTAGTTACACTGAGTGCAAACAGGCAGTTTATGTCATGGAAAATAAGTGACAGACATCAGTTACAAAACAGCAGCAGGTCATAGGCAATGGAAGACAAAGACAACTAGTCTTAGGTACATATTTAGCATAAAACAACAAACTACCCTCCAGGTACAGGGGATAGATAAGGGTTCAGCGGTAGCAGCTGCACTGAGAGCGTTCCAAAATATAAACCTTTAACCCTGCCTTAAAGCTTTCAATAGATGTGGACTTAGTTAAGTTTTCAGGAAGGGAGTTCCAATGATAAGGGACAGAGTATGGGAAGGACCTTTTTCCCTGGTTAGTCTGTACTCTAGGGATCTCCAGCAAGCTGGTGTCAGATGAGCAGAGGGTGCACCTCATTGGTTTTGGGGAAAGGAGACCCTACAGGTGAAGGAGGTGTATACATTGGCAAGCTTGAAAGTGAGGCAGAAGAGGGGTTGAATGAGCCTGTGTTCTAGAAAAGGCCAATTTAGATTGGAGAGTACATCATAGTGATGCCTCCTTGGCAGTGAACCCGAAGCAAATTGACTAATCTTGTTATAAAGGCCATTTAATTTGTGTGCTTCTGTTTCCCAGAGGAATTGTAGAACTGGAGCACCATAGAACAGGGTGCAGAACAAAGTAATCAAGGCGATGGTCTTCTCTGAGTCAGCCATCACTGATTCTCCTAATCTGTAGAAGAGACCCAGTTTCTGGTGCACGGTCCTGGTGACATGGTCAATATGTGGCTTGAACATCAAGTCTTGATCAAGGTAGACACCCAGGTACTTTACCTTGTCCACTAAGACAGCTATGTCTTTCTTATCATTTAGAACTAGCATGTTGGAGGTAAACCACTCTTCAAGAGCATTCAGACTTCAGACTGTTAGAGAGTTCAGTTGTGACTGAGTTGGAGTCATTGTCACTCCAATATACCACAGTGTCATCAGCATATGAGAGCAGTTTGCCATCTCCGCAGTGCTTGCCTACATCATTAATAAACAAAGAGAATAGTTGAGGGCCTAAAATGGAGTCTTGGGGCACTCCAACTGTGACCTCAAGGCAACTGGACTGGTCCTCTTTCCTTTTAACTTTTTGTGACCTTCCAGCTAGGTAGCTTGAAAACCAAGTTTATCCAGTCCTAACATTTCAAGTTTTCCGAGGAGTAAGCCATGGTTGACCAAGTCGAATGCCTTGGTTAACTCATTCACACCACAGTAGCTTTTTGAGAGTTCCACCACTTATGTCCTGTATACTTTTACCACTGCATCCTGGGCCTTTCTAAGCAAAATCAAGCCATTATCAGCATGCCACAAACAAATGTGAATGCCTCATGAACCATAAGTGCTACACACAAAGCACAAGTGGCAAAGTTGTTCGGCACAAAATTATCTTTCCAACAGTGCTATGCAATTGATTATAAGCAATTTCCTTTTTTTTTCTATACTAGTCGAAATAGCAAAAAAAGTGGGTTTTTTTGCAACAAAAAGGCAACGTAAACCATTTTTGGTAGGAAAATAAGTAACATAACACCAAATTAAACATCCATGCACTAGATGTAGGTACAAAAGTCATTGTGGACTAAAACATGTATTTCTTTCCATTTTATTCAAGGTGCTTCGGTGAGGCTTGAGGGACAAATGTCAGCCCTACTCACCATATCATAAACAAATGTGAATAACTCCTTAAGTATACATGATACACACAAAGTATCAGAGGCAAAGTTGTTCAGCACAACATTACCTTTCTAACAGTGCAATGCAATCAATTCTAATCAATTCAGTTCACAAGTAATACAGAGAAATAGTGCTGACGACCTGAGAAGTGTCCAGGGCAAACAAGAAGTCTTTAGCTGCCGACTGAAGTCGTTGCGTGAGACAGAGGGGATGATTTGGCTACCAACTACAAGCATTTCCTGGAGGTAATGAGTTAAGTCTATGAATATGTCTCCTGTCAGCATCCCTTTATCCATCGCACCCACAGCATGTCGGGATTTTCGTGGTTGGAATCTTCCTCTCGGGCTTCCGGGTGTCGGGCCAACGAGTGGCGGTCATCATAATATATCCGTAACATCAATAAGTGTTAGAAACTAGGCTTTTTTATTTCATTAGTGTTAAGTGAGCATTTTGTAATGCAGCAAGTCAGTAGTTGTATGTGAGGCTTTGTAAATGTTGAATTGAATAGTCTTCAAAAGATTTTCCCTCAAGAAAGTCAAAAGTCACCCCAGGAAGCTGATCCACCAGAAGGTGAGTGGTTTCTGTGATGAAGGGTTTTATAAGAGCATAGGGATATTGTTGTAGGTAAACAGACTCTGCCCAGGGGTATTGTGACAGGGTGACCCCTTTCAAGGATGGGTGCCCTGGTGGAAAGATGAAGGCCCCCCCCTAAAATGAAGCACCAGGTATGTAGGTTCAGCATGCCAGCTGGCCGAGGTAATTAAGGTGCTGGTTGCTTAAATAGAGTCTATAAAATGCCTATAAAGTATAATAAGTGCCTGTAAGAAAAATAAGGTGCTTATGGTTTAAATAAAGTACTTTTAAAGTTTAAATACAGAGCACGAGAGGCATTTACAGATGTTCACTGGATTTAAACTGAAGTGTGGTTGTACCTTTAAATAATAAAGTGCCTTTGTCTTGAAAGAAAGTAAAATGCTGCAATGCTCATAAGTAGTAAATGCAGAGGAGCTGCATTAATATTCACATTTCCAATAACCACAGTTTTGATTATATAATTTAATATGAGGGCCTAAACAAAAAGTTTTATAAGTTGATGATGCTGTGGTCACATGACTTCGGTAGGCGGTTATAAAAAGCCTACATTAGCAAACTGTAGTCAGATAGGGGAGTCAGTTGCAGCTGGTGGTGGACCTCTGGAGTTCACACGTCCATGTGAAAAAGACAAGGATATAGCCTGGTGGAACTGCTGGTCGGAGCAGTGGCCCTTCCTGAGCATATTGCATCTGTTTAATTTTTTTGTTTGATTTTGATGCTTTTGAAAGGAATGAACTACCCTTATTTTCCTGAATTCTGTGAAAACTGATTTCAACTTTTTCTGAGAAAAATAAAATGATAAGTGCCTTGCTGGTGCTTTTTATGCATTGAATTATTTGCTCTGCTTGGTTTGTTATCCTATCCAATCAGCTTTCACAATTTTTCATGTCTAGTACATAAAATTCATTGCAGACCTTTATTGACCATTTGTTTTAGTTTACCTGATGCCGATTACTGCAATGTGAACTGATGTGGTTTGCCAGAATTCTTCAAGCGGAACTGAATTTATAAGTTCCCAACTCAAAGCTGAAACAAAACAGGGATAATTTTATTTTATTTATTTAGTTGACCGGGTAAGTGCACTAGACAAATCCTGCCTATTTTCAGGCACGATCCGAGGAAGGGGGATACAGATGACTGCCAACTGACCTTGAACCAGATTAAGCTGTTGGCGGTATTTTTAGTGAATGAGAGAAATTTGGCCAGGACACCGGGGAAATTCCCCTACTCTTTTCAATAAGTGCCATGGGATGTTTAACATCCACCTGAACTACCACCAATCCAGGCAGATGGGACCTCGGTTTAACGTCTCATCTGAAAAACGACACCTCAGATGTGCAGCACCCCTCTCATGCTGCACTACAGTGTCAGTACTGAGATATTGACCCAAGTGTCAGATGTGGGAACTGAACCCACAGCCCTCTGATCTCCCGGACTCAGAGGCGAGTGTGCTACCTACTGAGCCACTAACATGCAGGCTCCTTTTTGCTCAATAAATTCCACCTGGCAGCAATATATAACAGAAAACCTGCTTTGTATTTCAGATTATGTGTATTTCAAAGTTTGCTTATGAAGTTCATTACAGTGGGTGTTTAATAGTCTCTTCTTTATTGTCGTCTTCATTTTTTATTTTATTTTATTCTTTTGGTAACCAGGTAAGGCCCACTAGGCACAAGTGCTTCTTTTCAGGGTGACCTGGGAGCATTGGGCTGGTTAAGTGACTTGCACAGAGTAACACAGCATGCAAGTGGAGGTTGTGGCAATCAAACCCAAGTCTGTTAGATGTACCAAGCTCATTCACAACTCGTTACTCTAACCGCTATGCTACACTGCCAGCCCTTTGAAAGTCTAAGTGCCCATAAAAGAACTGCAAATGTTGACATTACTGAGCTCCAAATAAGTGAGCTCCACACTACCAATGGAAATGTTACTTGTTTAGTTACTTTTTTATTTAAACATTGGTAACCGGGAGAGGCACACTGAGCTAAGGCTCATTTCCAGATGCAGCTGGGGTGAAAAAGATATGCTGTGAAGTCTTTTGGTAGCACGCCAGCAGGTGGTGCTGCTTCATCATTGATGACCAACACATGCTCTTTGGCCAGTATACTGTCCCTTATGCAAAGTGATGCACGGTGTCCTTTCTTGGCTCTGTGGACCAGTGTATCACATCAAGAATGTTGATACAGGTGGCAGTCTTACTGAAGTTCTGAGGTGAGCTATCAATGTCAGCAAGGATTTTTCCAAAGTTTGCAAATAATGTTGATTTAGGTTGATTATGACACTTTGGCCCACAACCTAAATAACTCTTGTGTAGCTGGACATCGTAATGTCTACTCAATAGTAAGTCCCAGTGATACTGGTAGACTTTGGCTTGCTCCAACAAAACCTGATCATGTAAGGGAAATCGATAATCTCTCACTGCAGCAATCCAGTGGAGAAGAGCATCTAGCATGCCAGCCCTTCCACGTAGACATTTTTGCCATCTTGCTTATGTTTTCTCCTCCTTGAGGCACCCACCAGTCCAGTCTGTTAAAACTGAGCCTTTAGTTGTTGTTTTTTAAATTCTCCCAACACAGGAATCATTAATATCAAACTCTGCTGCATGTTTTTTTTTTTCTATTGTAATATCTGCCAAATCTGCATGAGTGTTTGCTCTATCAAGAGAAAAACTGTAGTTTTGTAAGAAAGGTGATATTTAAACCTGAACCTGGTGGGAGGGGATGTAAATTGGCATTAATAAACAGTTTAATGATTTTGATTAGCAAATAACTGCATTCCTGAAAGGTTCAACACAAGAGAATAAATGAGTGCATACATCCAAATAGCATACAATTGATATGGACCATATCACACTATATATTATAGGGGCATGGTAGCACCCCTATACTTTGGGTTGAGTAGGCTATTTAGTGTTAAACCCCAAGTTTTTGTATCTTAATAACTTTGGCGTCATTTAATGAACTAGCCCAAAATTTGGCATGCGTGGTCAGGCTGTCAGAGTCTCAAGAAAACATCTTATTCAGTTTTTAAGACACGGAGTGCCAGAATATGGGAAAATGTTTGTTTTGCCTATTCTTAACATTGCGTAGTTTTTGCTCTCACCTACAGCCTAGATGGTGTGAAATTGTTTTCACGTAATTTTCTGGGTAGAAGAGGCCTATGTCAAGGGTGTGCCTTTTGAAGGTTTTGTGAAAAAATATTATATGGTTCCAGAGTTATATGGATTTTTTGGATAACCAAGAAAAGCGAACAGCACAAAAAAAACTGTTGTAAGTGTTTATTTTTACAATTTACCTGTTGTATGGAAAAATATTGAGCATGATGGCCACCATTGTTTTAACTCACAAACACTGAAAATACATAAAAATGATATACTTTAAAAAAAAAACACCTGAGTCTAGCTAAACAGGACTTGTTTAGTTAGATTCTGCTGTTTTTTTTTGTTTTGTTTTATAAAAACAGCCACAAATATAATTTCTGAGTACCCCAAAATCCTGGATGCCCAGCTTAACAAGAGGAGCCTTCACCCACATTCTCTGTATGAGAACAGTGGGACTCTTTTGAATGCTGAATTCATGCTACTGGTGTCAGTTCAAGCAGAGAGACAGTGATTCCCGGTTCTCTCTGTCTATCTAGCTGTCCGTCTGTCTATCTATCTATCTATCTATTTATTTTTCTTAGGCATATCGGAGTATCCATCCATGGTGCTTCTTCTTTCTCCCCCTCCTCTCCAGGTTGCCCACCCCCTTCCCAATGTTTATATATACTGTTAGATGTAATATAAGCAGATCAGGGGGCCCACCCCAGTACTGTTTCTCTTGAACCCCCTCCCCTCCAGGTCACCCACGTGCTGTTCCCACTATGTGAAAGGTGGCAGCAGGATGCCCACCCCCAGTGCTGCAGAACAATTACCTGACACTGGAGTGCCCAATTCCCAGTGTTGGACTATCCCCTGAAATAAAGGAAACCATTTCTTTATTTTTTTTGACCCTGTAAAAAAGAAAATGGGGCCTCACCAATCTGACCCCAATATTCACCCCCACCCCAGCCTCGCACTCAGCACCCACCCATACCGTACACACAATCTCACTCATCTGAACATGTGCCATGGTGTAGATCTAGTCTCCGATCAAATACATGTCTTTCTGCTAGAATCTGTGACTGCAATATGAAAAAATCAGGTAAAGTGTGGTATCATGTATTTCAATGCAATTTTTACATATTTTGACTCCAAATTTTCCACATGTCCTTTTTTGGGACCCTACATCATGACTAATGGTGGTGGAATTATGCAGGTGTGGCCCAAAAGACAATTTCATGGTCACTTCGCAAAATCAACTTTCAGGCAGGATTTGAAAACATTTACTGCCATTGTTCATGAGATGGGGTCATAAGAAAGCTATATTGAAAATTTGGGGTAAAAATGTGTAAAAATTACAAAGTTATGAGTGTAGGTTGACATTTTTCTATGCTTAATCATAACTTTGGTAACTTTATTTTGACCCCAAATTTTCAATAGCCACTTTTTTTCATCACACCACCTAATGAACATCACAACTGTCATTTTTCAGATCCTGGTCAAAATGTGTTTTCACACCTGTGATGTGGAATAATGTTTCGGCAGGAATTTGAAAATGTTCACCTACCAGGCTCATGAGGTTGGGTAAAAAAAAGACTATGCTGAAACCTGGGTGTACCAATATTGTAAAATACCCAGGTTACAACTTAACATTGCAGTATTTCAATGTTTACTCATAACTTTACTAATTTTCAATATTTTGCTCCAGATTTTTTTAACACAGTCATTTTCCACATCACCTTATAAACATGACAGGTGCCATTTTTTAAATCCTGGATGAGACGTGTTTTCGCACTTCTGGTATGGAATGATGTTTTGGCCAATATACTATAAATGCTACATGTGATATTTATCAGGGAGTCATAAAATTACTATCTTGAACATTTCAGGTCAAAATGAAAAGAAAATATATGATTGTTAAGAAACTTTTTGTGTTGTACCAGTCTTGACCCTAGCAGGTATAATTTGTGATCTCTTGCCATGAGCTGAATTAGTGGGCAAGCTTAGTGACCCAGCTGGATGAGGTAAGGGTGGGAGGATGGTGCTGTTATGCAACACACACACCCTAGCCAGGGAATGCAAGCTGCTTGGGTTTTCTGCACAGGCCTGGGTACCATATTGTGAAGACAACTGTCTCTTGGCATAGGGCCATGCACATTTACACCCATGGGTGGAAGAGGGACCTTTGCTTTGACTGACAGATGGACTCTTTGCTCAGTGCATCCGTATCTGCAGCCATATGGAAGCACAGGGACCAGAGGGCCTCAAGCTTCCACAGCTACAAGGCAGTCCCATGAATTCACATTGGAAACGCAGGGCCCTGGTGTCTTCCTTTGGTGCATCTGCATCTGTTCATGCAGGTCCCAAAGGGACCTGTGTGAATAAGGATAGAATTTAACTATCTCAAAAGAAAATAATTCTTTGCAAAAAAAACTTCATTAATGCCAGTTAAGGTTCAACCTTTTACAAAAGCAGGGAAGCCGCATTAGGGTTTCAACCTAACCTCTCCCAGGCAGCAAAGGAAAAATTATTAAGGGTTTTGGGTCTTGGTCTTGGTGAATCAGTGATGAGGTGTTCCTTGGGGTTGTGAGTGATGGGGTGTTCCTTGGGGTTGTCAACCCAAATTCTCACCTTCCTCCAGCACATTGCCTCCTGTCCAAAGCACAAGGCACAGCTCCGAGTCAGTGCCTCACAGTAATACACTCTTCAAAGGTAGTGAGGTATGTCTCGCCACATGCTGCCAACACAATCTGTTGTAACTTTCTTCAAGCCCTGTGTGAAGAAAGGAGATCATGTCTGACATTGTTTGCTGAGGGAATGGGGTGGGCATTAGGGTTGACAACCCCAAGGAAGACCCCACCAATGATTCACCAAGACTACAGAGACCCAAAACCCTAATAATGTTATCTTTTTCTGCTTAAGGGTGGAGGTGGGGAGTTAGGGTTGCAAGACCTCTAGCCTTATTGCCTTATATTTGTGGCATTAAGTTGAAACCTAACTGGTACATTAACAAAGTCTTTTTTAAAGAATACATATATTTATACAACAGGCATGATTTAAATTTGATCATAATATCACTACTCTCTCACTGGCTACTGTGAAGATAGTAATGCTAGCTTGCAAACAAATATGTCACAGTGGAATACCAAACCAATCAGAAAATAGCCTTAGCAATGCTGATGACATCACAATAGCCATGTGCAGTACTGAAGTCAGCAGATGTAAGATGCTTTGAGGGGCCCTTGTTTAATTGTACACTTTTTTTCCTATTGTATTTTTTTTTTTTATCATTTCTACTACAAGACCATCTAAATGCCCGGGACCCAATATGGGAAAAGGGGCAAAAGTAGAGTGCAAAGGTTTGTGCTGAGCTTGGCCTTGACTACGACCCCAAGGATGCCATATTCAGTCAGATTGCATACCAGCAGTATCTTTTTTTTATTTACATTTTTTGTGTTTTTTTCCATTTTTCTTCCTGTCCCCTGCCCATGCGCTTCTGGGTTGCTGATGTATGAATGTGGAGGCACACACACACCAGGCACTGTGGAGCACCCCACCCTACTAGTCGCTCCCTTCCCCACCTGCACCACCATCGGACTCCCACCCAGTGGTGGTGGGACTACAGGAAGAACAGTGTCCACACCAGGAGAGGAGAGTTACCGATAGGCGGCTCAGTCCTGTTCCGACCCTTCCCGAGCCAACCCCACTGGCGACCCAAGGTTGTTCCAAAACCCGGTCACCAGCGTGATGCAAGGTAAGGCTTGATGCCTCAATCCTCTGTGCCATGGGGCTGGCTCACACACCAGCACTATCTGACTGAAAATAGGGGCATGTTGGTGCATGCTAAGTTGAGTAGCGCTGTCCTGACATGGATCTGGGAAGTGCATGGAACAGAACCCCCTAACCTGAGAGTGCCAGGAGTCCCCAGTGCAAAATTCAGCTGGCACCATGCAAATGAGTCCACTGAGCATGCCAGGCACTATGGTGTCATATGTATGCCCATTATGGGCTCATTTGCATAAGAAACAATGGCAGGTTTGCACCCCTGCAACCAGCACCTTTACTCCAATTGCCCATACATGTACATGAGTACCCATCCCCTGGTGGCCAGTGTCACCCTCCCCCACCCTCTGATCCCCAGATCCATAAAAAATAAATTAGTCCTTGGTGTCCAGTGACACCCTCTCCTCCAGTCCCCAGCCCCATTAAAAATAAATCAGCCCCTGGTGTGCAGTGTGCCCCCACATCCTCTGATTCTAGGCCCTGTTAAAAACATAACATTCTCTGGTGTCCAGTGGCACCCCCATTCTCTGATCTCTTGCCCCATTAAAAATAAATCAGTCCCTGGTGTCCAGTGGTTCCTTCACTCTGATCCCCAACCCCATGAAAAACACAACATTCCCTGGTGTCCACTGGTACCCCTGCCCCCCAATTGCTGGCCCCATAGGTTGAAAGATAATCCCTGATGTCTATTAGCACCTCCAACCTCCAGTCGCTTGCTGCTGTTTATTAAAAGAAGTCCTTGACATCTAGCAGCCCCCACACCACCGTTACCAGATACACCACCCAACATCCCCCTTTAGCATAATTGCTGGAGCTGCAGATAGCCCATATGGTGACCAGTACAGCTCTCCTCTCACCACCTCAGCCAGCCACCATATGTTGTGACAGGGAGCACATGACCTGTGTACTGTAAAAGGAGTGCACATATGGGGCCGGGCATCAGAGGATGGGGACACCACTGGACACCAGGGAATGTTGTGTTTTTAACAGGACCAGGAATCAGAGGATAGGGTGACCACTGAACACCAAGGAATGTTGTTTTTTTAATAGGGCCAGGGATTGGAGGACAGGGGGACCACTGGACCCCAGGGACTGATTTATTTTTAATGGGACCAGGGATCAGAGGAGGGGGTGCCACTGGACCCCAGGGACTGTTTTATTTGCTACAGGGATGACAACTGGAGGATGGGGGGTGCCATCTGACACCAGGGACTGTTTGTACTTTTATGGGGATGGTGTGGGGGGTGTCACTAGACACAAAGGAGCAGGTGTGCTCCCCCACCAGCCAACTTGGTTGTTGGGTGTAGTGGTTCCAGTGGCTGCTAGGGTTGCTCGGAGTACAGTGGCTGCTATAGAAAAGTTGTACGGTACCCCACTGGTTAGCAGCAGGGTCAGTAGCGGTGCTTGGTGTGTGGCACCCAGAATGCAGTATACAGTCGTCACTAAGCAGTAGTGAGCATGCATCATGCATCAAGTGGTGATCTGATTTAATTGTTATTTTTCTCCCGAATGGCCAAATGCACCAGGTGGCACTGTTTCTGAGTGAATTCACCTGCTAAGCTTAGTTTCTCCTGCAGGTGTCCCCATAGTCTGATTCACTGTCTCACTGTCCTAGATTACATGTTAAAACATACATTGCGGCATTTGAATATTACATAAAAAAATACTGAGCAGCGACTGTCCAGTTTTATAATTGCTAGTCAACACAGTTTTTTGCAGTGGTGGTATATTTTAAATTTATTGTTTTAATTTACAAGTACATCACCCTTCATTTGCTTTTACAGTAAGTCAAGCCTAGTTACAAGGTCTAAAAATAAGTACAGTACAAGTTGTATAGCCCCCAAACTTCCTATCAGCACTCAGGATCACCAGACAGAGACAGAATGCATTGCCTCTCTGTAGTACAATAATTATCCAATGCACTGTCCATCGATAATTATCTAATGCCCTGTCCATTAACAGCCGATAACTGGCAAAAAATGACAGAAACCAGAAGAACCCCCCCCCCCAGTAACTTGTTTTATACTGGAAATTAAGATTTTGCTATAGCTGGTTAAAAAGCAAAAGCCAGGTTCCTTAGAGATAGTCTCATGTTATCTAATGTGGATGTCAGAACATTAACTGTATAAAGACACTGTATGTTCCATTTCACATAAAGGACTCAGTGTGAATTATTGCGAACTGTAACTCAAAACGTACTAATAAACATATGGGAAGGAGACAGGACTTATGAAAATGAAAAACTAATCCTTAAGCATCCCTTTCAGTCTGTAAATAAGTAAAGAGCTACAGTAGCTCATGCTATTAAAACTGGCACTGACTGGCATAAAAAAAATACAGTAATGCATCGGCAAGCATGAAGGATGAAATGCAGGTCTGCTGTGTGGCAGTGCTCCCGAAAGCAGTGGCAAATTTCTGCCATCACTAGCCTGATTAGTAGCTCACGTTGGCAAGGGGAGTACAGATACCCAAATGCCATGCTCCCTCTATTAAAACTGGCACTGACAGGCATGAAGGATGGTTGGCAGCAGGGGCGGTAGCGGTGCTCAGTATGTTAATTTTAGTTAAGGGTTATGCAGTATGGAGCATGCGTCAAGCATCAAGCGAGGAGCTGGTTTAATAGTTATTTTTCTCCCGAATAGCCACATGCACCAGGTCGCAATGCTCCTGAGAGCAGCGGCAAGTTTCTGCCATCACTAGCCCGTGGAGTAGCATACATTGACAAGGGGAGTACTGATACCCAAATGCCTATGCTGCTCCATGCACATTTTGCATTAAAAAAAGCAGACAAAAAAAAAAAAGAAAACCCCTTTTACCTGCATCGACTCCCCAGCTTTCTGCTAGGGAAGAAAGTACCAGTTCCCAAATGCCCTATGCCCAATGCCATTTTCAGATCCTGAAAGCCAGGGGAGCACTGACACCATTCTTCCTTGGGCTGTTGGCATACATGACGGAAAAGGCAACTATTATGGTTACAACTGGCAGTTGATGTACAGTAAAATGACAGATCCTGGAGAAAAAACGTGCCCCCCCCCATTGAATTCTTTGTATTGTAAATTAAACTTTGGTTATAGCTGCTTTAAGAGCACATGCCAGGTTCTTTAAAGATATGAGTTTCCTCTTGTCTAATGTGGATGTTGGAGTGCTAACTGTATAAAGATCTGTTCCACATAATATGAAGAAAATCTTGGATCTTATAGATTCCAGCACTGAAGTTTGGGATTTATCAGCAGCTTTATGATTACTTTTGCTCATAGCCCCACTCACTTCATTGCTAGCCAACACTGCAGCTTTCAAAATGAGCCAAGCATCCAGCTGCAAGCTTCATCAGGCATCTTACTGTTGGAAACATGGCTCATTTTGAAAAGTTTATGTGGGACTGTGTGCAAAGTACAGTACTGTAGGTATACAGCTGTTGACAAAATATGTTATAGCTAGCTGAAGCAAGATTCTCCCTACCCATTGTATATCTGAACTTACTGCTAGAATCTGTAAGATTCAGTACTGTGTGGCAGGTTGCTGATTAGACTACATACTTCTCATTCATCTCACTGCTTGCAAGACATTGCTTATGCTATCCCCCAACCACAAACCAAAAAAAGAAAGAAAAAAAAAAAAGCTGAAAGGGTTGTGTCTACCCCCACTCAAAAACAGTGGGTGACAGCAATTATTTTGTCCCCTTTGTTTTGTGAACATGTGTATTCTATGAAATGTGCTATAACCAGAGCCGCCACCTATTTGTGCATCTGTGATGTGTTGGTGAGGAACTACTAATGGTGCTGCACCTTCTGTAGTGCAAATGGCACAATACTCCATGGATCACAACTTTGTTTCATCGGTTCCTGAAGTATGTGTTCCTTGAGTGATGGATAGTTGTGTGGTTTTACTGCAGTAGGACACTGTGTTTTTTTTCTCTATTTTTCATTTTTGTTTTACAACCCCTTCCATTCACCCTGTTTATTTAGAAGGCATGACACCTCTCTATTTATCCCAATGTATCACGCATGATTCCACTATCGCTCTGTCCCCACCTATCTAGCATGCCATCTCTCTCTCAATCCCCATCCAGAATCCAAGATCTTAATAAAACAAAAAATTAAAAAATGTTAAGAACATGACCTTTGTCTATGTCCACAACCATTCTATGTAGCACACCACCTCTCTCTCTCTCTCTCTATCTCTCTCTCTCTCTCTTTCTGTCTCCCCTTCAGTGTAGCGTGACACCTCACTCCCCCATCTATCTAGCACACCAACACTCTCAGCCCCCACTGACATCTACCTAGCAAACTACCCCTCTCTGGTCACCATCTAGCACACTACCCCATTCTCTGGTCCCACATTTATAGTGTGTAGTGCACTGTACCCCTCTAGCACACTGCCCCTCTCTGTTCTCCAACTAGCACACAACACCTCTGTCTGTCCCACAACTATCTGCCCCTTCTGTCCCCCATTTTTCTAGCCCACTATCCTGCTTCTGATCTAGCCCACTACCCCTCTTTCTCCCTCCCCTCTATCTACAGTAGCTCAATAACCCTCTCTCCCCATCTCTATCCCCTATCTATCAAATCTGTCATAAAGGCTGAGTCAGAATGGGGTCATCAAATATTGTGGTGCAAAAATTCTTTCTGTTGTCTTGTGGCAATAGCTTTCATTATCAATGGCCATCTATGCTGGTTATGTTCCCCTCAGAAGTGATGCACAGAATGTGTGTACAGCAGCAACTTTGAGGAGTAATGAAAATGAAGACCGATGTGCCAATGTATGACGGATGTTAAGCAATACTGTGAATTTTATGTACAGTATACTGTATGTGTGCTTTCCTGCTATGAAATGCAAAAAGCACCAATGTTAAGACATGCCCCCTGCAACAAGTGTACTGTGATGCCCAACATGGGTGTAGCCAGAAATTTCTGTTTTGTACACAGTCTCCAACAGTTGCACACCCCAATTAAAAAAATGTACACATCCTCTCCAAATGGTACCCCCTTCCAAACAAGTCAGATTGTTGTCAGATGATTCCTCTAATCTCTAAAGAGAAGTTATACATGTATCTGTCTCCTAAACAACAGAAGTTTGAACAGAGACACTCTTCAGTGACCAAAAGTAACCCAAATACTACAGATTAGAATGAAAATATTAACAGAAAAGTATATGGTTTGTGACAGGCACTCAACAAAACTGTACTCAAATGTGTACAGTGAGTATGCCTGCCTACACCCTTGATGCCCAAAGGCTCTTACACTGAATACATTTAGTGAATTGATTATTGAGCAGCATTAAAAGTCATTAATTACACTTACTGAATTGATTAAAAGCCAACATAGTCTACATGCCTTGCACAGTCACAGAATTCACATACTCCAGCCACACTGTTCATGAATGCAAAGCAAGGCAAGGGGTAGAATTCATTCACAACTTTCAGACAGATCACTGGTGCAGCAGCAATGCCTTCTACCACCAGTCACACTTTAAAGACCACCAGAGCAAAACTTGCAGACACCAATTCTGTAAAGAGAACATACTTTAACAGTCACACTACAATTACCGTTCAATATTTAGTGGCACTGCAGGTCTCAGTCATACAGTCTCTGTCATTGAGAAAGGCGTACAGACTTGTTACTGCAGATTTTTATCAGCCAGTAGCAGCGATCAGTTCAAAATGTTATCTAGATGTCAGACAGTACAAAGGAGTTTTGATTTTGTAGGCAAATCGCCTTCACAGTGTTCATTGCTGATGACAGCAATAAACAGAAGTACTACCATTCACATCCTGTAATTTTATGTTGCGTGGCACTGTGAAGGTGATTTATCTACAAAATCAAAACTCTTTTGTATTTTCTGATAGCAAGATACCATTTGAATTATGCTTTCTTTCTTTATTTATATTTATTTTATTTATTTCTCCGTTTTTCTTCTGTAAAGTTCCCATCTGTGCTCGGAGAATGTTTGTTGTCAGTATGTAAATTATAAAAGACTTCAACTAACTTTATCAAATAAATTATTTATTAATTCACTTTTTTGTGTTGTGTACAAGATTTCCTAAATGCAGTCCTTTTCCCTGACTTTTAAAAAAAAAATTGAACTTAGTAGACAGGTAATGTAGCATTGTACTATACCGAGTGTCTTAATGACTCTGTTTTACTTTCACTTTTTTTTCCTTGGGTCTTAGGCAATCGTGCCAAGAAAAAAAGTAAAAGTGAAACACGTCAAAATGAAATGAAATCGAAGGAGATTAAGAACTTATTGTATTTCCTACAGATTACTTTCAGCACTGTTTTAGCACTCAATAGCACTGTTGTTATAAGCACATTCAAGGGACGTCAGTGAAAACTTATGAATACTGAAAATAAGCTGTCTGGTTTCTTATTATTATTATTACATAGAGTGCTGCTCTACTCTGTTACCACTCCTGTGGGCAACTACACATTCATTTTGACCACTTAGGGGACAGAAGTGGTCATAGCTGTTGCAAACATGCCATATTTTTTGTATGACTGCATACTGCAGAAGCATTGCAGTACTTTAAAAATACCGCCATTCTAATTCTATGCTGTGTGCCACTTTGAAGGCAGGTTGTTTACAAAATCAAAACTCTTGACTGTCTGATAGCAAGATAACATTTTCAATTATTTCAATTTTTAATTATACTTTATTTAGTATAAAAGAAGCTCCTATTGTAACTTATGGCAGTTGAATGTGGGGAGTTGAAAGTGACAGGCTGTTCCTTTCATAAAGTGATATCTTTACAATAGATATCAACTAGTGAAGATATAATGGTAACAGTCCACCATTTATTTTTTGTGATTTTTTTACCCTATTCAAAGAACAATGTGTCTGAAGTTGCCAGATCAGATGTTCAAATTTTAGTAAGCCTTTTAGTAAACATCATGTGCTGTTGTACATTTTACACTAAGCCCCTTATTCTAAAAGCTTCCTAGTAGAGGCAGTATAGCGCAGTGGTTTAAGGCTTTGAGCTGCAAATCTGGAGAACTGGGTTTAAATCCCTCCCACAGCCCCCACTTGCATACTGTGTGACCCTAAGCAAGTTACTTAACTTCCCAGTGCTCCAAGGTTGCCCCTGTAAATAAGCTTTCAGCTTACTGCCTCACTTCTGGTTAAACAACTGAAACAAAAAATAAGAATGAATGTACATTGCTGCAAATGGTTCTATGATTATTGAAACAGTAACACATTTTTTTATACTGTATACGCAGTGTCAGTGGCTCAGTAGGTAGCACACTTGCCTCTGATGCCGGGAGATCAGAGGGCTGTGGGTTCAGTTCCCACATATGGCACTTGGGTTAATAATATCCCAATACTGACACTGTAGTGCAGCATGAGAGGGGTGCTGCACTTCTGAGGTGCCGTCTTTTGGATGAGACGTTAAACCGAGATCCCATCTGCCTGGATTGGTGGTAGTTCAGGTGGATGTTAAAGATCCCATGGCACTTATCGAAAAGAGATGGGCAATTTCCCCGGTGCCCTGGCCAAATTTCCCTCATTCACTAGAAATACCATCAACAGCTTCATCTGGTTTAAGGTCTGTTGGCATTCATCTGTATCCCCCTCCCCCGGGTCATGCCTGAAAATAGGCAAGATTTGTCTAGTGCACTTACCCGGTCAACAAAAACTAAATAAAATAAATATACAAACTTACAAATCTTAGATACATTGCTGCATAGTGTTTTCTTCTCAAACAGGCATGTACACTATTACCTTTTTGTGCCTGACCACATGTATGTTTTGGGGGGTTCTTTTTAGCAACACTCAGGATGCAGCTTGTTAAAGCCTTTTCAGACTCACTAAGGGAGTTGAGGGAGAGATGGTCTAATCCCACACACCTATTTTTCTCTCCTTATTAGCAGTCACTGTGTTTGAGAAAGGGCTATCAGTCACCATGATAGCAGGAGCTGCTGGTATTTGTGAAGTGGGGGATGGGTTACTTTGTGGCTGGAAGTTAGCATCTATTTCCCTACAACCCCCTTCCTCACAGTTCCCACAGAAATGAAAGCTATCCCATTTTGGACTGAGGTCCTGTGGTGGAGCAGCTGCTCTTCTTTGGTCACAAAGGGTAGGAATGAACAATGATGTGATCCTATGGTGACACTAGGCTGTCTAACTAACAGACAAGCAGGTTTCACTATAGGAGTACTTCATAATTTCATTCATACCTCTTGTGACCGAGGAGTGTGAGTGAATTTACATTTTGGTAACTAGGAGCAGGATTCACAAATGTTGAGGAAGGTCCCATAGCTGTGGGAAAACCTCGGCGCTAGTGGGTTTCCACTTGTGAAGCCACAGGTCACCAGCAGCTGCAGGTATTCACTAAGGTGGAGCCGGAGTATGACCGGCTCCATGGATTACAGCAACTTGTGGGTGTTGTTGCCAGGGACAGCACCACAGCTGCAGGAGGCTGCTACGGGTAGTGGGATCCCACCATACACCTCCTGCAACTGCCAAGTGCTTCAATTGGCTGGCCCCAGCTGCAGCGATTTTGAATGCAACCTGGGTCGCGGAGTGGGCCTTAGTCCCAAATCGCTTGGTCCACCTGGGAACAGAAATAGGAGGCTGTTTAGGAAAGAGGTTTAGTTTATATTCTGTTTAAACTGAAATATTTGAATAGTTTTGTACTTGAAATTAGTTCTGTGTGTTAAAAATTATTACTTTGAGTTAGAACTGTTACTTGGGCTGTGCTATTGTAACTATTGAGGCTTCTGGGAACACTTGTTTGGCAGTGATAATTAGAGTGAAATTTAATGTGATGTTTGCCACTGGGGGTTGGGATTGAAGGGTTGTGCATTTCTGTTTGTGACTGAAATTTGAAGCAACAGGAACTGGTGGGCCTGTGACATCATACGGTACCTGATGTCTGCATACACACACTGTTAGCAGGACTGGACACACACTGGACTGTATGTGTTTGTGAGACTTGGGGACATTATTGGTGGGGTTGAAATAAAGTTTGTAAACAACTGCAGTCAGTATAGAGACAGAGATGGTATTCCAGGGGGAGGGGGACTGAGAAAAGGGGTGTGTGCCATTATGAACAGAGAGGGACAAACAGGGTGGCCACATTCCACCATGGCAGGCATCTTCGGAAGGGTTGTAGGCTGCACGGGCTGTGGGGTGGAAATAATTCTCAATTGGGCCTGGAGAGAGGGAGGCTGCCCACTCTGTAGACAGCTATCTTGTATCAGGAGTGAAGTATATTGGTTAAGGAGTAAGCTGGGGGAGTTGGGGGGGGTGTCCAAGGATAAGGGGTGTAGATATGGGTGGCAGAAGTGTGGGGCTGAGGGGAGGCTGGGGCAATGCTCAGAAATTACAGGACGTTATGTTTCACCAAGCAGGAGGGGGGGTATTAGGGACAGAGGACCCTTAGATAGGGATGTTGATGCCAAAATGTACGGGGTAAACATTCTGAATATAAAGAGAGTGGAGGGGGAAGAGTCAGGAGGGGCTGTTGTGGGGAAGCCTAAAAGAGCAGACTGTGGGAAGGGAGCTTCTAAGGAGAACAGGGCAAGAGGGGAGGAAGAGGAGCAGTTTACAGGGGCAGTCGGGGGAAACTCAGGTTACTTGATGGAGGCTGGCATATAGAGTCACAATAAATTTGAGCTACTAAACAACCTAGAGAGGGAGGAAGGGGTTGGTGGAAATGAAGAAACTGATACAGAGGCCGGGGGGGGAGGGAGTCTGATACCCATAGGGCATCACAGACTGGCAACAGAAAGGATAGTCCCAGAGGGAGAAGGGGAACTGTAAATATTAAGTAGATGGGAAAGATGCAACATATTGCAGCCATGAGGGAGAAGAGCATGACTGGAGAGAAACTGGGAGACAAGGAGGTGGGGGAGGGGTTCCCCTTCAGGAGGGGGGTCTGTACCAAGGATGGGGCCCTAGCTAAAGGGGACCCACAGAGGGCCTCTGGAGGCAGGGGTACTATCACAAGGGAGGAGGATGGTGGTGTGGGGGAAGGGGAAACCATCAGGGCCAGGATAAATGGTTCTGATAAGAGAGGGTTAAAGGGGACACCTATGCAGGGGGGGGTCTGAGTTAAGTGGGCAAAATAACAAGGGAGACAGAAAGGGGAGGATGACAAGGGGGTCTCTAATAAGGCAGGAAAACTCCCATGAAATTGAGATCATGAATAAAGGGGAGGATGGGGGGTTGACAGCGCATAGTGGAGGTAACCATAAGGATGAAGGCGGTGTTAAGGTTCTGTTATTGGGAGACTCGATGATTAGAGGTATCCATTGGGAGGGACAGGGGGGGTGGATGCCATAGCCAGGTGAAGGTAGTGAGTATCTCTGGGCTGACAGTGCACAGAGCAAAGTTCATGGTGTATGAACTGGTTAGGGATTGTGGAGGGAAACTGGATTTCCTGGTGCATTTGGGAACTAACGAACTGGAGGGAAATAGCGTTTTGGAAATCCAAGCAAGGTTCCGAGAACTTGCCAGAGTCTGTCGGGGATAATGGATGCAGTATTTCCTTTTCAGAGATATTGCCAGTACCAAAGGCCTCAGTGGAGAAAAAAATGAAGATCACAAACGTTAATGACTGGCTCAGGAAGTGGAGTGAAGAAAGTGGGTCGGGGTTGTTAGGGAACTGGAAAGGAGTTTGGGAGGATAAAGGACTGTATGCCAAGGACAAGCTTCATCTTGCCCGTTAGGGAAGGAAGTCCTTAAACAGGGGTGGTTGATTACATTCAAGAAAAGTGGGGTTTAAACTTGTGAGGGGGGGATATGGGAGGGGCTGATCAGAAGCCCTCTCCTCCAGATGAGTGGAGTAGCCTTCAAACCCAAGGGGTGGAGGTAGGAAACAGACTGGGGAGGAGGTTTCAGGAGGGGCAGAGGGTGGATGGAAGTATAAGGAACCTGGGTGGGGTTCGACAAAGGGGATCAGGGATAAGGGGTGGGGGTGGTGTTAGTAAATGCCAGGAGCTTGGGAAACAAGTTGCCTGAGTTCCAGACCATGCTGTTTGGGGGTGGATGTGGCGGTGGTCACGGAAATGTGGGGCAACAAAACCATGACTGGGACCTAAACATGCGGGGGTACACTATGCTTAGGAAGGATAGAAAGGAGGGCAGAGGGGGTGGAGTGTCTATGTTCATTAGAGATGACATAGAAATTGCTAGAGTAGAAGAGGCAGAGGAAACGTGGAGGCCTTATGGGTCACCTTGAACCCCAGCAGGAGGTAAGGTCAAGCTGGGTGTAGTATATAGGCCCCCCGGGATGGGTGATGTTCTGGAGGATGGTTTGCTGGACAACATCATTGCCCAGTGTGGACCAAAATGGGAGGGAGTGGTGTTGATAGGGGACCTTAATATACCAGGTACAAACTGCGGAACCATGTCCTCTAAGGTGGCCAAGAAGCAGAGGCTGCTGGATGGCTTCCAGGATGTGTTCTTAACACAGCACGTGATGGAGCCCACAAGGGAGGGGCATGTCCTGGATGTGGTTCTGGCAGATGGGGATCTGGTAAGGGACCTGGTTGTAGAGGATCCCCTGACTGGGAGCACTACAGTACTGTCTGGTTTCAATTAAGCATGGGGGGGGGGGAGAGCTCTAGGACACTGGCAGTGGACTTCAGGGGTGCAGACTTTGGGCATGGGAAATATTCTCAAGGATCACTCGAAGGGGATTACAACAATGACAAATGTGGAAAAGAGATGGGAGGTCATAAAACAGGGACTTCATGAGGCAGTCAGGACCTGCGCTAAGGTGAAGCGTAAGAGAGCAAGGTCACATAAACCATGCTGGTGGTCCAGTGAGGTTCAGGTAGCGGTCAGAGAAAAGAAGGCTGCCTACAAAAAATATAAAACAATGAGAGGGGATAGGGAAAAGGAAACGTACCTTCTTGCATCTAGAAAAGTCACCCAGATGGTGCAGGGGGCAAAGTCCAGTAAAGAGCAGCGGCTGGCACAGGGGATATGGGAAGGGGAAAAGGGGTTCTTCCAGTACATTGGGGAGTGGAGAAAAACTAAGGGCCATCTCGGCAGGTTGAGATCAGAAGGAGGGTGGGTGGAAGAGGCGAGAGACCATGCAGAGGTATTAAACAAGTACTTCGCCTCTGTGTTCACTAGGGAGGGGGATGGGATATCTACAAAGCAAGGCATGATGGGAATAGAAGCGTAGTGAGTGGGATCAGGGTCGCAGCAGAAATGGAGCAAGAGGGAGGGAGATGTACTCCAGGGGTGTCACATCAGGATAAGGATAAAAAGGCCGGTAAGGTGGAGAGGATGGATGATGCTATCTCCACCGAAAGGGTGTGGTTAGCCCTTAAGGGCCTAAAGAAAGATAAATCTCCTGGGCTGGATGGCATTCATCTGAGAGTACTATGGGAACTGGCGGACATACTGGCTGTCCGGGCGGAGCTCTTCCACACAGGTCACTTGAGACAGGGGAGGGTTGGCTGAGAGGGCACATGTGGTGCCAATCCATACATGGGGGTCAGGGAAATACCAGGTAACTATAGACCCATCAGTTTGACCTCGGTGGTGGGAAAATTGGGTGTACTTGGAGGAGGTGGAGGTCTGGATAGTTGGCAACATGGGTTTTGTGCCAGGTAGATCATGTCAAACCAATCTTGTGGAGTTCTACTAATGGGTAACATCAGAACTGGACAGGGAAAGCCAGTGGATGTATTATTCTTGGACTTCAGCAAGGCATCTGACTCTGTCCCCACAATGGTCTGATGGAGAAACTGACGGGTTGGAGTAGGCCCTTTGATGGTCAAATGGATTGAAAACTGGCTAGCTGGACGCACTCAGAGAGTAGTGGTTGGTGGAGAGCTCTCGAACCCTAGAGAGGTCGGTAGTGGGGTACCGCAGGGCTCGGTCCTGGGTCCAATCCTGTTTAATGCATACATTTCGGACATCAGGGAGGGTATAGGGTGTGAAATGAGTCTCTTTGCTGATGACTCCAAGATGGGAGCAGTAGTTGAGGGGGAAGAGGGGAGGTTAGCCCTGCAATGAGACCTGGACACCATGGAAAGGTGGGCACACATATGGAAATTAAATTTCAATATCACCAAGTGCAAGGTGTTACATTTTGGGCAGGGAAACCCTAAACACAGGTACACAATGGGAGGGGAGGTGCTGGAGGCCTCAACAGGGGAAAAAAACCTAGGGCTCATGGTGGATGCATGTATGAATAACTCCAAGCAGTGCAGGAACGCGGTTAGCAAAACAAACAGGATGTTGGGATGCATCATAAGGGGATCACCTCTAGGACCAGGGAAGTGATTTTGCTGCTGTACAATGGATTGGTTAGGCCACACCTTGAGTACTGTGTACAGTACTGGAGACCACACTTGAAGAGAGACATACAGCTCCTGGAGAGGGTACAGAGGAGGGCAACTAAGATGATACGAGGACTAGGGGATTTGACTTATGAGGACAGACTTGAGGAGCTCTGCCTGTTTTCATTGGAGGAGAGGAGAGACAGGGGGGACATGACTAAGGTCTTCAAGTACCTCAAGGGAATAAATAGGGTAAACACGGAGGGGATCTTTAGACTAAAGCAGGGAGGTATCACCAGAGGGCATGGTTTGAAGTTGGAAGGTGAAAGGGTGATGGGGGAAGAGGAGGAGGTTTTTCACTGAGAGGGAGGTGGATCCTTGGAACATGCTGCCTGGCGGGCTGATTCAGAGATCCACAGTGGAGGGCTTCAAGAGAGGGTGGGACAGATACAGAAAGCGGATGTATCAGATGATGGCCTGGCCCAGGGGGTTGGGGATGGATGATAGGGGTTTCTGGAGCACAAGGGCGGGGGGGCCTTGGCACCCAACTAGGGATCTGAGGTTCGAGCAGACTCGATAGACCATAAAGCCTTATCTGCTGGCAATTAGTATGTTAGTATGTAATCCTGCCCTAGGTAACAGAAACTGAACTGGAACATCAGAACACTTTCTTGCTTTGTAATTTCAATTCCCACTGCAACCACTGCACTCAATGTAAACTACACATAGTTTTTTAATGTATCATCATTCAACAGCCACCCAGTCCATCTCACACTTCGACTTCAAACGATACAGTGGGTACAAAAAAATGCCCTCCTATACTATCCCATACTGTAAAACTATTCCAGCTGTGCAATTTTGTCAGACTTGCTATAGACTCTGACCCCAGTGATATAACATTGTTGAGCAGCTTGTTTGTTTGTTCCAGCATCAAGGGTTCTGTTTGTATTTGTCTATGTTATTATGGCAATATTAAGATTAAGAAGATAAATAAACCATAATAAAATAATAATACAAATGCAAACAGAACACTTGAGTTGTCGTGACACTTCAATCAGACCAGCATGACATGGCAGGTATTTAAAATGACGTTCTAATATGTGTCTTTCCCTTCTACAGTATGGCAATGTCTAAGTTATTATTTACTAACAAGGAGAGATAACCAGTCTGCAAATATTTTGTATTTCAAAGTATTCAAACCTTTTAAATGCCAGACATCTTATAGCATCTGTATTACTTATAATCCTATTCTCCTGGAAGGAATTAACTTGCAACCTCATTGTCACCCTCACAAAGACCACAGGTGTGCTCAAAAGTTTCAATATACACCACTGTATGCTGTCCCACAGATTTAACTACTGTATGTTAAAATATGTTGGAGGCAGTATAGGGCAATGGTTCATAGCACTGAGCTGCAAACCTGGAAACCTGGATTTGAATATCCTAGCCACCATTTGCATACTGTGTGACCCTGAGCAAGTCTCTTAACTTCCATTTGCACCCAATCTGTACCCAGAAACAAGCTTGGCTGACTGCGTCTGTCATGGTTAAATAATTTCCCCTCTCCCCAAACCTGAGGCAAAAAGAACAACAGGGGGACTTTAACCATGATTGCTCTTCATTTTTGACAGAATGTTCACACTTTTAAAACTCAGACCATTTTAGCAGGAATTTCCTTTATGAATTCTGTATTAAAGGTTAAAGGTTTCTGCTGAAAATGAATGGCAATCACGTGTTGAAGTCCCTGTGTAACATTGGTTTTGACCAACTACATTACTTAGACACAAATTTTTTTTTTTGTGGTTTATCAACATGCAGATGACTGAGACATGTATGCAGAAAAATAATGAATGCAGGCAAAATAACACCACAGCACAGCTACTTTTTTGTCCCCCCCTTCACATTTTTAATACTTTCATTCTCTGTTCTTTTCTGACACCCTCCCCTGCCTTCCCACTTTATTTGCTTTCATGCTTTCAGCTGTTTTGCACATGAATTAAAAGTATTAGCACATTATTGTTATCATGCAATTTTCCTCTACTATTTTTATTTTTCAACTATATCTTTTTCTTAAGCAGTACATTTCACAGCATAGAATCAATCAAATTGTAAGCATGGTATCATAATGTACAGTCTGCTGGCAGCAATAACCTCGGCTTGTCTCAGCTGATGCTTTCCTTGCCATCCCATTTACTATTGTACAGATAATTGAGTGTTGTTAAATATAACTAATATTGTTGTTTTTTTTAGCTCTACTTTATAAATAATTGTAAGCATTAATCAAAGATAGAACACTAATTGCAGTAGCTTATGTGGTCCCCTTATTTCTCAGACTCAGCTATTTAATGACTAGCGCTTCTAAAGCAGCAGATACACTTTGCTTTTTCAGTTTTCTTTTCTAAATGGGTGCTAGTTCCTTTTGTTTGTTCTTGGGGACGGAGATTGAAGGGGGGCTACTGGACACCAGGGAAAAATACAGCATATCAATGGTGGGGTCTGCAATTGGGGGTGAGAGGTGCCACTAGACACCAGGGGCATGTATATAATATGAATGACTGGAAGGCAATCACAAATAAAAAGAATAAACAAAGGGAACTCACAAATACTTAGTAAAGAAAGTTGAGAAAGCAAAATGTATCTGCTGTTTTAGAAGTGTACATCATTAAGGAGATACAGTAGATCAAAGAAATAGGGGAATGGCATAAGCCACTACAATCAAAATGTTAAATCTTGTTTTTTTCCTTTTTTGGGGAGGGTGTTGAAGTAACAATGGGTGGGTGGTTGACTCTATAGGCAGGGACAAATGGGCAAACTACTGCAGGTGGGTACATACAAATTGAAACTCTGGCTCCACTCACCATGCATGCCTTCAATAATTACTGAGGACGCAGTGATGTTCGAAACCAATCAAGGTGTCTCCCGGTTTGCAGGGCAACTGCTTTTGCATGGATCACTTGTTTAAATAAAGAATACTCTTTTTTCACAATATGCCATGGTGCCTGAGTTTTCATATTTGTTTAGGTAAGTACAGCAGTCCTTATCTGCCAGCAAATTCTATGTTTCAAAAGGAAACTACTGCACAGTACCTGTTCACAGGACAGATGCTACATAGAAACATCGACTTTGTCAGCTGAAAAGGACTGATTCTGCATTCATTCCTAAATCTGTAAAATCAAGGTAAAAGAGAAATGCAGACAGATTGCTGAAAGTAACTTTATTAAAAGGCTGCTCAATGCTAGCAAACTAAAATAGAGAAAGTAAACCATTGGCTACCAACACCGATGGAAGTTCTTGTGTCACTTTGTGGTTTTGACTTACTACTGTACAGTACCTAGATACAAATATTTTTTTAAGGAAAATTAATTACCCAGGACAACTCACATAAGATGAAACTACTCATTTACATATGGTTAGAAAATGGTGTGACTTGAAATACAAATTCTTTCTCCAATCATCAGCTGTCTTCTCTTAATTCATCAAAAAGTCTGTGCTGTCTATTGAGGTAGGAAACAGCTATGGTGGCACACATAATTATTTCGACACTGACTCTTGTGATTTTAAAAACAGTGCCCTTGAAGAGCCCCCTGCCATACAGTGTTTGCTAACCATTAGTTATAAAATGTGCACAAGACTGCAATGCGTTGTACCAGACTCACATTCACAATTGAAGATGAATAACAGAGCATAATACAATACGTTTCACTGGCACACCACACATAATTAATATTTTAGGGTAGGTGAATTACCACAGATGAGTCCATGCCAGCTATTTTTCAATTGTTGATACATTCAATAAAGAGAGATTTTAACTGAAGAAATGGTTAAAAGCGCACAGACCGTAGTGAGCCCCAATTATACAACCTACCAGTGTTCTTCCTCTCCCTCTCACACAGTCACATTGACATTTTTTTACTGAACCCAGGGAAGAGTCTTTTTATTAAGGGAACACTGGAGATAAGGGGGACTGTGGCATTACTAACTATGCAAAGTGGAGGAATACTGTACCTGGGGAAGTCTTTTTTTAATATATATTAAGTGAACATCAGGAATTGGGTGGGGGTCTGCTGGACTACTCGGGACATTTTTTTGGGGGGATAAGTCTTAGAGAGCATAACACAGTACGTTTTGCTGGCACGCCACACATAAATAATATTTTAGGGTAGATGGATTACCACAGATGAGTCCATGCCAGCTATTTTTTAATTGTTTATACGAGTCCATGCCAGCTATTTTTTTAATTGTTTATACATTCAATAAATACAGACTTTAACAGAAGAAATAATTAAAAGTGCACAGACTGCAGAGATCCCCAGTTATGCAATCTAAGTGTGCTGTCACTCTCACACAGTCACATTGACATATTTTTTGCTGCACATCATGGATTTGGGGGTCCACTGGACTACCAGGGAAAGTATTTTTTAATAATATCATAGTTGAGGTGGCATTGGGGATTGCTTAAGAAATGGAAAAAGCTGCAACGTTACTAACTGAGCAAAGTGGAGGAATACTGCACCCAGGGAAAGTCTTTTCTTATATTAAGTGAACATCAGGGATTGGGAGGGGTCTACTGGACTACTGGGAAAGTTCTTTGTTTATAATAACACATCAGGTACTGCTTAAAGAGCCACTGACACCAAAAGTGCTACACTGCAGAATCCAAATAAGCATACTCCCAGTAAATCTCATACCAAAAACTAGATTTTTACGTTACTTGGTTTTAAAGTTATTAGCCGTTTTGTAACTTTGATTATGAACTGGTGATCATAAATACACAAATCTGATTGGCTGAGAGCTCTTTGAAGCTGTGATGATATCGAGCTACATCATCATGGCTTCAAACAAGCTCCGGTGCCACCAGCCTCCTTCCTGACCCATACTAACAAATTCCTCCGACCTAAACCCCGGCCACATTGCCCGCCTTGGATTTTTCAAATGAGTTAGCAATGGTAAACTTCCGGTTTACGCAGGAGCAGGTAAGTAATTGTTCGAAAGCCTCACAAAATGTCCAGCTATTTTAAAAGTAAGCCTCATCTGAACTTCGGGTTCAGTTCTTTACACAGTATAGCGAACATGTTTCTCACCCGCTGAAGCACGCGCTCGTTTCAAAACGGCAGCGCTTGCTACGCTTACTGAACTTGTCCTCAGTCCTGATGCTTCCAAATCCTCTTTTATCGATCAACTGATTAATTTTTTTCTTTTACTAAACTTCACCTTTTCTGAGTCCATCGCTCAGTAGCGCATTTATGGGGAGACCGGGACCACAGACGACACACAGAGAATGCACATACCATGGCAGAGTGGCAGCTTTACAGACAAACAGAGCTGTCACCATGTAGCAGTAGCACCATCAGCTGGAGAAAGCAGAAACTGCATACTTTTTAATTGAAAGGTATACTTCTAAAAGAGTTCTGAAAGAACTCTTAAAACTGAAGGTGGACAAAGCAATGGGGCCTGATGGGATTCATCCCAGAATTCTAAAAGAACTAAGGGTAGAACTAGTGACAACACTGACTACCCTCTTTAACAAATCATGGGAGGATGGGGTGGTACTCAAGGACTGGAGAAGGGCACATGTGATTCCCCTTCATAAAAGTGGGAGCAAGGCAGAAACAGAAAACTACAGACCTGTTAGTTTAACCTCAGTGGTAAGGAAAATGATGGAATCACTTCTGAAGGAAAGAATTGTTGAGTATCTAGAGGCCAGAGGGCTCAGAAACCCAAGGCAGCATGGATTCACAGCGGAAGGTCATGCCAGACAAATCTGATAGATTTCTTTGACTGGGTGACCAAAGTAGTAGATCGGGGAGGGCTGTGGACATGGCCTACCTAGACTTTAGCAAGGCATTTGACACAGTCCCATAAAAGATTAATATAGAAGTTAGCCAGCCTGGGAGTGGGTCCCAAGATGACAGCCTGGGTAAAGAATTGGCTGGAGAATAGGACACAGAAAGTAATAGTAAATGGAGTCCACTCTGAAGAAAGAGGAGTTACTAGTGGGAGTACGCAGGGTTCAGTATTAGACAGTCCTCTTCAATGTCTTTATAGTTACATTGCAGAGGGACTGGAAGGAAAAGTATGTCTCTTTGCAGATGACACAAAGATCTGTAACAGAGTTGATGCACAAGGTGGGGTGGAAAGGATGAGAAGGGACTTGACAAGGTTAGAGGAATGGTCAAATGTATGGCAGCTTAGATTCAATGCTAAGAAGTGCAAGGTAATGCACCTGGGAAACAAAAACCAAGGGGAAGAGTACACAATGGGAGGTGAGATACTAACAACAACAAAAATGGAAAGGGACCTGGTGGTAGTCATATCAGATGACCTAAAGGTGGACAAGCAATGTGAGAGGGCAGCAAGGAGGGCTGGGGGGATACTGGGATGCATAGGGAGAGGCATCACCAGTAGAAAACAGGAAGTTATTATCCCTCTGTACAGACAGTTGGTGAGACCCCATCTGGAGTACTGCGTGCAGTTCTGGACACCCAATCTCCACAAAGACATAGACAGGATGGAGGCTGTTCAGAGGAGGGCAACTAAAATGGTTCAGGGTCTGCACCGGAAGACATATGAAGAGAGACTTAAGGATCTGAATATGTATAGCCTCGAGGAAAGGAGGGAGAGGAGGGACATGATAGAAATGTTCAAGTATCTCAAGGGAATCAACAAAGTCCAAGAGGGTAGCATCTTTCAAAAAAAGAGGTGTGCAAGAACAAGGGGGCACAATTTGAAGATAGAAGGGGGGCGGCTCAGAGGTAATTTAAGGAAGTATTTTTCACAGAGAGGGTTGTGGATGCATGGAACGGCCTTCCGGAGGAAGTTGTGGAGTCAAAAACAGTGGTGGAATTCAAGCATGCATGGGACAGTCATAAGGCAATTCTAGTGGGGGTAGGAAGAAGTAGGCTGCTGGTTAACTAGGATCTGCAGCTTATCCATTAGGTAGGGAAATGGGCAGACTGGGTGGGCCAAGCAGTCCTTATCTGCCATCAAAATCTATGTTTCTATGTTTACTTCCACTTCACAAATACAATTAAAAAAAAAGTATTTTAACACAGCTTTTTTTTTTTTTTTTAAATAAATGAACTGAAACTTTAAGCCAGTTCATAATAGCAATAAGGCACTCCAGGTGTGGTATATCATGGGATATCGTCACTTCTCGGACGGTTGGACGCACTCGGCCTGCGGCCTCGTGCCCAACCACCTGAGGCGTGACGATATCCCATGATATACCACACCCTGTTGTGCCTTATTGCTTAATTGTGCTACCTGTGCAGTAAAAGCAGGTGTCAGTAAAGAGCTGCTGATGATGTCATGTAGGGAGCTCAAAGTCTAGTAATGACTGTCAGCAAGCTTATAAACCCCATTTCTCCAAAGTTGTAAAGATCATGTGCAATGGTTTTCACAAGTAAAACAGACAACACCAGTCAGTAAACATTGCTATAAATACTATATATGTTCTAGGTTTTGTAACAAACTTGATAACATGGTATTATTTAATGCTGTTTTTGTGTGGCCCATTTCACCAGGGTTGCTGAATACTAAGTCAGCATGCCTCCAGACCGTTGAAGCCAGTTAGAGTGCTACTAATTTTGCTGCTGCTTGTCACTGTCTGCTTTACAATATGTTTTAATAGGAGCCTTATATGTGTTAACTCCTACTAGGGGTGGAAGTTGTTAGCTCTGGTAAAATGAGCATTGTAATTTAGAGTAGAACATAAATGAGTCTGCCCCACCCCCATTAACAAGAAGATGGGATAATTGTTTTAAATTGCCATTCTTAGGAGTTGCCTCAATTGACTGATAGGTGTGAATGAGCCCAACCTTTCATTAGAAAAGTATTCTGTTTGCAAACCTCACCGTGTGCTATGATGATCCAGCATTCAGCAAAAGGACCTCAATAAAAAGGCATCCAGTCAAAATATTGTCAGTTTTGTTACAAAGCCTGAAACACAATGTTTTTAAAGCAATGTTTCCTAACTCATGCTGCTTGTTTTATTTATGAAAACTGTTGCACGTGATCTTTACAGCTTTAGAGAAACAGGTCCTATAAGCTTGCTGACATGGAAGAATAAACTGCAAGGTCCCTAAATGACATCAGCAGCAGTTCTTCACTGGAACATTCTTTCTTTGAACAGGTAGTGAAATTGGGGTTACAAAATGGCTAATAACTTTAAAATGAAGTAACATAGAAATCTACCTTTTGGTATGAGATTTACTGTGGATATGCTTATTCTAATTCTGCAGTGTAGCACTTTTGGCCAGATGATATCAGAAGCTCTTTAAGAACTGGGAACATTTTTTTTTTAATATTAATTTTCATCAGGATCAGGATCGGGCTTCAGAACTGGTGAAAGTGGTTGTTTATTTTAACTACTGTACAATGCCATCTGCTGGCGAATTACAGTCTTCAACAGTAAAATGACACTCTAGGACAGCAATCGCTCTGAATGCCTGGTGATTGCCATCTTGTGGGGAACTAAGGAAGTGCATTAAGCACCTCCTAGAATGCGGCATACAATGCCATATTCACTTCCCTCCACTGTCTCAGTAATGAGTAGTATTACCAGGGTACCGTATCACTGCTGAGTGGCATACTGGGGTAACAATCAACTTTTCTATGGTGACCACTGTAAGTCCAGCTTTTTCTCAGCAGTATTTGCACTATGCAAAGTGGCCTGCACTAAACCTATTGCACTGTGCAAATGCACTGAATATAGCACTGCACCTTCATTCATGCCCCAACCCCACCCTTTGCCCATTGAATACATTATCTTTTTGCGTGTGCGCTATCCATTTTAGTGCACTCATCTTCCCGCTTTTAATACTGTGCTCATGCACAAACTCCACACAAACAGTGCACAGTCAGTTTACCCACTGGGCAAACTTTTGAATATTTGGCCCCTGTTGTGCAAATCAAAAAGACATGGGTGAAAGTGAAATGATTTGAGTGGCATAGTTTACATTGTGCGGGAAGGTGCGTTCACAAAAGAAAGAGTCCTACAAGAGCTTGCTAAGCTCAGGGTGGATAAGGCAATGGGACCTGATGGCATACATCCCAGGGTACTTAAGGAGCTAAAGGTGGAACTAGCAGAGCCCTTAGCAGAACTGTTTAGTGAGTCTCTGAGCACAGGAGAGGTCCCAGAAGACTGGAGAAGGGCTCATGTGATCCCGCCCACAAGAGTGGTAGCAGGAGGAGGCGGGAAACTACAGACCAGTCAGTCTTACCTCAGTAGTGGGCAAGATTATGGAGGCACTCTTAAGGAAAGGATAGTGCAACACCTGGAATCCATAGGGGCACAGGATCCAAGACAGCATGGGTTTACAAAGGAAGGTCCTGTCAAACTAATCTCATAGATTTCTTTGACTGGATAACCAGAGTGGTGGACCAAGGGGAGCAGTTGATGTCACCTACCTTGACTTCAGCAAAGCTTTTGACACTGTTCCACATGAAGATTGATAAATAAACTGGGTAGGCTTGGGTGGGTCAAGTTAAGGTCAACTGGGTGGCAAACTGGTTGGCGGAGCAGAAAACAGAGAGTGGTGGTAAATGGTATACAGTCAGAAGAGATGCAAGTCACAAGTGAGGTTACCTCAGGGATCAGTTCTGGGGCCAGTCCTCTTCAACATCTTCATTAGTGACCTTGCAGATGGAGTAGAGGGTAAGGCTTGTCTGTTTGCTGATGACACCAAGATCTGCAACAGAGTAGATGATCCAGGTGGGGTAGGCAGAATGAGAGAGATCTGGATAAACTAGCAAAATGGTCAGAAGAGTGGCAACTGGGATTTAATGCAAGAAGTGCAAAATCATGCACATAGGGAAGAAAACCCTGAAGCCACCTATAGGCTGGGAGGATTTTAGTCACAAAGGAAGAAAGAGACTTGGGCATCATCATCACTGATGACCTGAAATCATCCAAGCAGACCTCTAAAGCAGGGTAAGGCTAGGGGGGTGTTAGGGTGTATTAGTAGGGGTATCACAATTCGTAAGAGGGAGGTAATAATCCCTCTTTACAAGACACTGGTTAGGCCCCATCTGAAGTACTGCGTGCAGTATTGGAGGCCACACCTTCACAAGGACATTAACCAAATTGAGGCAGTCCAGAGAAGGGCAACCAAAATGGTGCAGAGACTGCATCAGAAGACATATGAGGACAGATTAACGAAACTCAATATGTATACCCTTGAGCAAAGGAGGGAGAGAGGTGATATGATCGAGGCATTCAAACACCTTAAGGGCATTAACAAGGTGATAGAGTCTAACATGTTTAAATATAAGAAAAATAGCAGGACAAGAGGACACAGCATGAGATTAGAGGGGGCATTAAGGGGAATGTGAGGAAATTCTTTTCACAGAAAGGGTGGTGGATGCATGGAATGGCTTACCACAAAAGTGGTGGCTATGAATACAGTGCAGGGCTTCAAACAGGCATGGGATAGGCATAAGGGAGCAATACAAATGACTATGAATAGATAGGCCACTGACAGAGCAAAGGCCAATGGCACACTTATAAGGTAGAAAAAGAAATGGGCAGACTGGATGGGCCTTGCGGTCCTTATCTGCCATCAACTTCTATGTACGTTTTATGTTTAATGTACTTGCGCACTAAACATTTTGCTACAATGAAAGGAGATTTCAGGGGTGTGTCACTGTGAGCCTACAGCAGTGCAAAACAGTAGCGGCTCAGCAGTCTAGACCAATAACCATGCACTTTAACTGTGACACCACTCTTCTTCAACTGCTTGGACTTCAGAAGAACCAAGCTGCTGAAATCAGAGAGGGCTTCAGCCCTTTGATTTGTATGAAGCCAAGTAGCAAACAGCTAATTGGCTGTCAACACCAGCAGCCTGTCTGTAAAATCCAGTAAAATTAAAGGAAAAACATCTTGAACAGCAGTGACAACCTGGCCAGACTATATGGGAACATCTGGAGAAGATCTATAGAAAGTTTGAACTGTGTTGTGCCAATGTTTTTTATTCTCATTCCGCTAGCAGTTTGAAACTACAGCAATGATGTCTCAAATTACACCCTTTCTTTCAGCTAAACTACTGTAGCAACTCTCTAAAGAAAATATAACCATTTCCTGCCTCTCTGGTTGCTAGTGGTATGGAACTTTTTTTTTTTTTTTTTTAATTTTATTTATACAGAAAATATGCCATTAGGGTTTCGAAAATCCCTGTTTACAAGGCATCCCTGTGTAAAAAATCATACTAGTTATATAACACTGATCATTTCATAAAAAATATATTAACATACAATTAACTCACAAACATTTCATTTATAAGTACATCCATTCTTCATGAAACATTAACACTCATGAAATACATACAAACATTACATTTAGGAATTCATTCGTCAGTAATTGATTCAAATATCACCTATTACACAAACATTTAAAAAGTAACTCTCTTTTCACTGCCAATTTAAATCCTGATAATGACAAGCCAGGGTCCCTGAGGGAGGGGGGTAACCTATTCCATGTTTTCGATACTTTATACTGGAGGGTCATTGTACCATATTTATTTTTAATTTTAGGGATAAGATACACTCTTTCTCCACAATTTCTTAAATTTAATCCATGTTCTGTTTTTTTTAGGTTACACAATAAATAATTTAGTGATTCATTCTTATGTAAACCCTTTAGTTGAATTAACCAGGAGATCTCAGCCCTCTGTTCCAAAGAATTCCACCCTAATCTTGAGTACATGTCACAATGGTGAATACCAAAGTCACACCTCAGAACAAATCTAGCTAATCTGTTATATAGAACATCTAAATTATGTTCTTGTTTTTTCAAGGTATGTCTATAAATATGGGAGCCATAGTCGATCACTGGAAGAAGTAGTTGATTTACTATATTCTATCGATCTCCTTGTTAAGCACTGATATTCGCCCCATAACCCCTAATTTAGAATTAACTTTTTTTATAAGTTCAGTCACATGCTGATTAAAGTTCAATTCTTGATCAATTATGACCCCCAAATATTTATAGTACCTGGTTTGTTCTAGTATTTTCCCCTCCTGTGTCCTAATTAACAAATTTGTTCCCACACTATCCTTCTTAACTGTACCAAAGTACATGTTTTTTTTTATTAATCAATAAACCAAGTTCAGTGAAATGTTTTTGCATATTTAAAAATCTCTCTGTAATTTTGTTCTAATTCACCCACATTTTGCCAGATGTGACTAGAACAGTATCATCCGCATACAATCTAATATGTGAGCTTTAATTACACCAGGTAGATTGTTCAGGTATACCAAAATAAAAGGGGACCCAGGATCGATCCTGGTACACCCTAGTAACCAAACCCGTTCAGAATTTTTGCCGCTTACTGTTACAACTGAGTTCTTTCTCTACATAGGATGAAACCAACCACCGGATACATCGTCCACTCCCAAACATCTTAATTTATCAATCAGGATGTGGTGATTTACTAAGTCAAATGCCTTAGATAGGTCCACGTATACCGCGCCCACCGATCTCCCCTCCTCCAGGGGGGTGGCGACTAAATCCAAAAGATCGGTGAGTGCAGTAGCCGTGGACCTACCTTGCCTAAAGCCCGACTGAAAATGGGTGATTTTTTGATACTTCTCCAAGTATGTGATTAGTTGCCCATGGAACTTAGTCTCCTTACTGTGGCAACTTTTACATACAGGAAAACAAATCATAATATACCCCTGTTTCTCTCCACCAGCAAGTGTATATAGCAAACAATGTTAACCTAGACAAAGACACATATTCATTCTAAACTTTTTTGTGTCTATATTTTATTAATCAGATTTGAAAGGCGAACCCACACTTATAGAACTGTGAGTATATGGATGTCACCAACTTTTGCAATCCTCTCCTGCCCCCACACCCACCCCACCTATATTTTCTTTCTCACCATCCCTCTTCCCATAACACTTATGTTCCCCTCCTCATGGCCTAGCCCTCCATACCCCTCCCCTGTATGCTACCGTTACCCCTCCCTTTTTAGCCTATGCATGTATACCAAGACCGCCATGATCTCAGCAATGCATAGATCTTACCATGGTTAATCCTTGTTGTTATGATGTTACATATGTTGAAATTCAATAAAAAGAATTACTGGCAGATCCTAAGAACATCAGAACATAAGAAAATGGCCAGCAGAAGAAGACCTTTCAGCCTATCAGGCCTGCTCATAATAATAAGGGTTGTTTCTGACTTTCAGTCTATATTGGTGCACCCATCCCCCCCCCCTGGATTTTTGGTCTTTCCCCTTACAAGGCCTCCTGACATTCCTTTATGCCCATCCCAGTCTCTTTTGAAGTCTCCCACTGACTTTGAATCCACCACCTCCTGTGGCAACTTATTCCATGCCATCACCACTCTCTCTCTCTGTAAAAAGTGTTTCCTTATATCTCTCTTGAATCTACCCCCCACCAGTTTAAGGCTGTGCCCTTTGATGGTGGTGGTGGTGGCCGTCCTACTGAATAGGCTTCCACAGCCCACTCTGTTAATTCCCCTCAAGTACTTGAACATCTCAGTCATATCCCCCCCCTCTGCCTCCTCTCCTCCAGAGTGTACATCCCCAGGTTCTCCAGCCTCTCTACATATGATCTATCCTGCTGTCAATTTATCACTTTAGTCACTCTCCTGTGTACCCTTTCCATCATGCTTCTGTCTTTCTTCAGGTGTGAGTGCCAGTATCTCACTCTGTACTCCAAGTGAGGTCTGACCAATGACCTATACAGTAGCAGAATGACCTCCCTCCTCCAACTGCTACTTTCACTAGCGATACACCCCAACATCCTCTTAGCCTTAGTTACAGCCTTTTTGCATTGAATTGAGTGTTTCAGATGGCTAGAAATGATCACTCCCAGATCGTTTTCCTCCTCCGATGGTGTAACCTGGACTTTTCTAATGTAGTACTCTGTTCTCGGGTTCTTCATCCCTATGTGCATCACTTTGCATTTTTTGGCATTGAACCCAAGCTGCCATATCCCTGCCTATCTCTTCAATTTGGCTAGGTCCTCCCTCATCTCCTTTATCCCTTCCTGCATGTCCACCTTTCTGCAGAGTTTGGTGTCATCAGTGAACATGCACATTTTTCCCTAGATGCCATCCCCTATGTCCCTAATAAAGATGTTGAACAACACTGACCCCAACAGTGACCCCTGTGGAACCCCACTGTTGACCTCCCTTGTACTGGAGAACTCTCCCCCTACTACCACACTCTGTGTCCTGCTGCTCAGTCAGTTTTCAACCCACCTAACTAACCTTTCCCCAACCCCCAATTCCTTTGGTTTTGTGATCAGCCTTTTGTGTAGCACAGAGTCAAAGGCCTTGCTAAAATCCAAATATATAATATCCACTGCCTGGCCCTTGTCCACTGTCTGGGTGATCCAGTCAAGGAACTCAATCAAGTTCGCTTGACATGACCTGCCCGCCATGAACCCATGCTGTTTGCTATCCTGCAGGTCACTTTCCTCTAAGATCTTGACCATACTAATACTAAGGTTTATACTAAGGTTAGGTGCAAGAACAAGAAGTCAGAAGCCCATGAAGCTCTTATACTAATCCAGTACATAATAGGAGAAGTCATACCCATTATATATAAGACTATCCAATCTATTTTTAAAAATACTTTTAGTTTCACTGATAACAACATTTAGTGGTAGCCTGTTCCAAGGGCCAACAACTCTGACAGTAAAAAAATATTTATGACTAGACTTAACAAAAGGTTTTCTTGCCAATTGTAAGGGATGGCCCCTGATGTTATGACCACGGTTTTTAAATTCTAGACCCAGTTCACACAATAAATAAGGGTCTTGAATAATATCATACAGTAACATAAGATCACCACGAAGTCGACATGTAGATAAGGGCATAAGTTTTAAAATGTCTAATCTGTTCTCATAAGGAACTGCAAATAGACCAGAAACTTTTTTTGTATATTTTCTTTGAACTCTTTCCAGTAACAGGCATTCAGATTTTTTATAAGGATTCCAAAGCTGTGAGGCATATTCTAAATGTGGTCTAACGTATGCACGAAACAAGGGCAACAATACTTCCTGTTTTCTAAATCTAATATTACGTAATATAGACCATATCACTTTATTAGATTTGTTAATAATATTGTGTACATGATTATTGTAATTAAAGTTATCTGAAATATTGACACCCAAATCCCTTTCATCATATGTGGTCTCAAGTAGTATGCCATCCAAATAATAGGGACTTTGTAAATTACTAGAACCCAAATGCATTACTTTGCATTTGGAGATATTCAAATTCATATCCCATTTCTTAACCCATGTTGTGATATGGTCTAGGTCCTTTTTGAATGGCAACAACCTGATGACCAGAGGACCAAGCCTTCTTTCAGTATAATCTGCATTAGTTTACATACAATCAAGGTCAGGCTGACTGGCCTGTAGTTACCCGGGTCCTCTTAGCGCCACTCTTATGGAATGACACATGTGCTAATCTCCATTCCCCTGGCACCACCCCGTGTCAAGAGATCTATTGAAAAGTATAGTCAGTGGACCAGCTAGCTCTCTTGCGATCTTCTTTAGCATCCTGGAGTGAATTCCATCAGGTCCCAGAGATTTTTCTACCTTCAAATTCATGAGCCCCTCCTTCACCCACTCTATGCTTATGGTCCCCAGTGGATCCTCGCCGGCTATCAATACATGTATCCCTTTTTCCTGTGCTCAACTGTTTTCCTTGCCATCCATCTTGCAGTAGTCCCAGTATTTGCCTTCTGTCCATGGTGATCCTCTGCATCAGCCCTCTCCTAGCCTCAAGACAGTTGTTATTCTCCTAAATGCCCCATCTATTCAGTACCCTCAATATCTGTCTAGGTGTAAAAAAACAAAATGCATTTATTTCCAAAGTAAATCCCCATACTCAGTGTTGTCCATAGCAACCTGTAAGAGAGCTGTTGGCTGTCGCCAGCATTCCTTGCATTTGCAGCCCATGTGCCCATGTAACATCTGAGGATGTATTGGTACAAAGCATCAAATGTTCAGCATTGACAAATACCTGTTTCCTTTTGTAACTGTTTTATCATTTCTGTCACAAAACCACCTAAACTCCAGTTGTACAAATCAACATGACATGGGTGAGAGTGAGATAGTAGAAATACCTTCATTCACTATACTTGACTTCTTCTGACCTCACTCATGGCCTGGCCACTCAGGCATTCAGGAGGTCAGGTATAGCCTATGAAAACATTTCTACTATCTTACTCTCACCGAAGTCATACCCTATTTATACTGTATGTATATAACATTACACATACACATGTGATGCAAAGCGTCGTGGGAAGAATATGCAAATCACCATGAAAGAACATAGAACAAAACCAAAATATGACTGGTTAAACCTTCCACTGGGCTGTTACAGATGACGCACAGTGAAGAGTCCTGATAATGATGAAACATGTGTCTTGGTCTTCTCTTTTCAGCCTTTGCAAACTGTGTGAGAGGCCATTTGTTACCATGTTCTTCTGCTTAAAGTAGAACCAGTCTATGCTCTTTCATGATGATTTGCATATTCTTCCAATGATACTTTGCACTATGGGAGTATGTGTAATTTAACATTTTTTTTAAACTTGGCTTTGTTGCCAATGCCCTTTCCAGCTAACCCTAGCCTCAGTGCTTTTGTGCTAGGTTTTTCTTTGTCTTGTATACTGTATACATATATGCCATGACAGGGTATGCACTATAGAATTTTAATGCATGCCCCAGGGGTTTACTGTGCAAAAATAATGAAAAAGCACAAAGCAGTGATGTGAAATGTTGATGACTATAGGGGATTGCTACTTTTATTATTTTTGCAAAATAAATTGCTTTCTTAACTATTCTAATGAGTTGGAGATTTTTAATCTTTAGAATATTGACAGCCCGGCTTCTTCTTTAGTCTGTGTGCCTTACTTCACCTGTGGCTCCATTTGTGGAGTTTTTAGCCACCTCCTTGCTTTGCTCACTGAATGCTTCAGGGGTGTAGTAAGGCACAAGACCAAAGGCCAAGGACACTTATACCCCTGGGAAGTGCATTACAGTCCTATTATGCACCCCCTGCATGGGCTTGCTATACTTGTAAAATGGCTCTAAGTAGATTTTTCTTTCCATTTTATTAATACTGTACATATATTCATTGAAAAAAAGTGTTAATGCACTAGTTAGGGTTCCAGTTAATACCACAAAAGTAGGGAAATTTGGCTTTAGGGTTTTCAACACTAACTCCCCAGCCCCCCCCCCACCCCAAGTAGCAAAAGGACAAGACCACACAGGCAACCACAAACAGCCATCATCAGATAAGATAAATAACACAGAATTATTTTCAGATGACACAGACACAGTAGGACTGATATGCTACCTTTGGGATTTATATCTGCAGCATACACACTGCAAAACATACACACTCATTTGTGGATGATGATAGAAATCTATAGTGCTTAAATCAAAACACTATTTCTGTCTGCGGAAACACAGACCCCTGCAGCCACAGATATAACTCCATGATAGCCAGATTACAAGAGTTCTTTTGTCTGCACAAGCACAGGCCCTTTGGAGCCAGCCCTTATGTAGCCACAGGTACTTGTGTGCCCTGTAAGACATACATACACTTCTAGCTGCAGAAACTGCAGGTGTTACACATACACACTGAGCTATGGCTGCAGAAGTGTACTTTGCTCCTCCTTCTCCTCTGCTTGTGTCACTACCTGATGCACTCCTTTTTTATTCAACATGAAACATAAGAGGAGAGACTCTGGGACCTCAGTATGTACTCATTGGACCTGAGGAGGGATTGAGGGGACATAAGAGACACATTCAAGTACCTTAAGGGTATAAACAAGGTGCAGGGGGGGGAGACATCTTCCAATACAAGAGCTGTAAATAGACAAGGGGGCATGACATGAAACTTGAAGGAGGCAGATTAAGGGGAAATGTGAGGATGTTTTTCTTCACAGAGAGGGTGGTGGACCCATGGAACAGACTGACACAGAAGGTTGTGAGAGTGAGCACAGTAGAGGGTTTTAAACATGCCTGGGACAGGCATAGGGAACATTAGAGGTGGGAAGAAGGGGGGGGGGAATAGCCATTGACCAGTTAGAGTCAAAGGTGACAAACTACTGTAGGGTTAGAGCAGACTAGATGGGCCTGGCAGTCCTTATCTGCCGACAATTTCTGTTCCTTTTTTTCTACAATGATTACTTGTGCTGCAGTCTTTGTAGTGCCACTGCAAGTTGTTCCTGCAATATGAGATACTCTGTGGACTATTCAACCACTACTGTCATCTTCCTCTACACTTGTAGTTTCCATTGAGGCAGAGGATCTATTACCAACCCACTACACTTTTGTTTTTCTTTGTGACTGGACGATCCCATGCCACTATCTTCTTGGCCTCCCTGTTGCTCCATTTCCCAGTGTTTGCAACATCACTCAGCCATTTGGGTGATGAATGACGAAGAGTAAGACTTTACATTTTATATGTTCTCTTTTTGCTAGAATTTTTTTATTTTAGTTTTTTAGCTTTTATTTGTAATTTATTTGTATTTTTATTACAATTTTTCAATTTTTCCTTTTACTTTTTCATTTCTATTATTTTTTTTATGTTTTGTTTAGCGATGGGATGCCACCAAGGATTACCATGGGCTGGGCACTAACTCGCTGCCAGGTGACACACACTAGTGGCCCACTGCCCAGATCACACTTCAGCAGAACAGCTCAGGATGACACACACACAGGCTGCTTCAGGACTCCGAGACAGAAGAAGGAGGAGGAAGGAACTTCAGCAACTTCAGGGAATCTGGAGAATTTTTTTTTTTTTTTTTTTTACTTTTTTAATGGGATGCCGCCAAAGTGTCAACTACCAAGGGCCAGACACCAGTACACTGCTAGCTGGCACACACTTTCTGCCTGCCCACAGACCACATCACACTGCAACAGCACTGTCCAGGACAATATACATGCAGGTTGCTTCAAAACTAAGGAGTAAGGAGCCACTGCCACTAGGGAGAAAGTGAAGACGGAGAGTTACAATTTGTAAACTGTGACAAAAAGAAATCCTTTTTATGGGATGCCACCAAGGTGCCAACTAGCAGGACCTGGGCACCAGCACACATCAGCTGGCACATACTTGCTGTCTTGCCCATTGCTCAGGTCACTCTGTAACAGCACAGCTCAGAACAACATACATACAGGCTGTTTCAGGACTCAGGAGGAGGAGGAGGAGGAATTTCAGGAAACTTGAAGGAATGTGAAGAATTTTTTTTTATTTCTATTTTTATTTTTTTTTACTTTTTTTAATTGAATACCACCAAAATTCCAACTACCAGGGACTAGGCATTGGCACATTGCCAGCTGACACACACTTGCTTCTCTGCCCAGATCATACTGCAACAGCTCAGGATGACACACACACACACATATGCTGCTTCAGGATCCAGGAGGTGGAGGAGGAGGAGGAGGAAGGAACTTCAACAACTTGAGGGAATGTGGAGAATTTTGTTTTAATTTTTTTACTTTTTTCAATAGGATGCTACCAAGGTGCCAAAAACCAAGGGCCAGGCACAGGCACAAGTACAGGAGGAAGGAACTGCTGCAACTTGGCAAAATGTGAAGACTAAGAGTTATGATTTAAAAACTGCCACAAAAAGCCATAACATTTTTATGGGATGCTACCAAGGTGCCAGCTACCAGGAGCCGGGCACCAGCAAGCAGCCAGCTGGCACACGCTTGTTGCCCACTGCCCAGATCACACTACAACAGTACAGCTCAGGATAACATACACACAGGCTGATTCAGGACTCAGAAGAAAGGAACCACAGCAACTTGGGGGAACATGACGACTAAAGAGTTACAATTTAAAAATTGCCACCACAAAAAGAAAAAAAAATATTTTTTTATGGGATGCCACCAAGGTGGCAACTACCAGGAGATGGGCACTGGTGCACTGCCAACTGGCACGCACTTGCTGCCCTGCCCACTGCCCAGATCACACTGCAACAGTACAGCTCAGGATAACATACACAAAGGCTGCTTTAGGACTCAGAAGGAAGGAATTGCTACAACTTGGGGGGACGTGAAGATTAAGAGTTTCCATTTGAAAACTGCCTAAAAAAAAATGTTTTTATGGGATGACACCAAGATGCCAACTACCAGTGGCTAGGTGCTGTCCTGATGCTAGCTGGCACACACCTGACTCGAGTAAAATAAAATTATTACCCCTTCCCCCTCAACAACAGTCACATCAGGCTTCTGCCAGGGGCTTCAAAAAATGCTTTTTTTTTTGTAATGCCCTGCTTAAAGGCCAGTTCTGAAACAAAAAAAAATGAGTTCTGCACTTCTGAGATTAAATTAATTTGGCAAGTTACTGGTAAGTTAAGTGGGCACTGGCACACTGCCACCTCATGCCCCATCTGCCCACTGACCAGACCCAAGCACACTCCATCCTCCTCCAGTCCCCCAGAGTATAACCTTTCTCCCTCACCCCTCTCAGACAAGCCCCCAGTCCCAGAGGCCTGCAGCAAGCATGCAACACTGCTACTGCTCAACCTGCCTTTTCCTTTTTTTTAATTCCTTTTCCTCTCCCCTTCAGCAGCTGTGCTACTAGGGCGAAGTTTTTTAAAGAAATACAGAGTTTTTTTGAACAAGTTCCTCATTAATCTAACTAATCAATCACACAACCCTGCCTGAGCTACCAAACAGCTCGATGACCAGCGTGCAAGTGAACTTCCCCTCAGAGTCATGTGATGCATGCAGAGTCAAGCAGCTCTTAAACGGTGTTGGAGCCTGTGATAACATTGGCTGAGCCCTGTACTACTGTGACTGAATAATTATTTCAGTGCTAAACTGTGGTTTGCTGTTTGACTGGTTCAACTAACCTCTGCCATTTGGACCTGGTCAGACTAGTTGAACCTAGTCCACCAATTCTGGCAAACAGTTCACCACTATTTACAAAAATTGAACACCCAAAGTTTGAGGTGTTTGATTCTTGGGTAGACCTGAACTAGCAGCCCTACTCATAAGGAAAGCAACAGATAAACTTAAAATGGCTTGGGTGGCATAGGTGTACAATAGTTTGTATAACACCAAGAGTAGGGGAGTGGCCATACTAATACACAAAGATGTAGGTTTCCAACTGGGAGAGATTATCAGGGGCACAGATGGCAGGTTTCTCATATTGTAGTAAAGCAGTATTACAAGGAAAACAGGTCACAAGTAATGATTATGCCCAATACATACCACAAGTAAACTTCCTACTCTCCTTGACCCAGCATCTGGTGGAAACCACAGTTGCCCCCCTCCTGGTAGGAGGGGACATGAACACTGCAGAGGATGAGTTCCTGGACAAGAGCAAGCCTCTGAGAGGACTCCATGTCCAGTCTACAATAGCCTTACACAGCATGATAAAGGAACTGAGAAGAGTGCACATATGTCACCTGACCCATGCACAAGAGAAAGACTACTCTTTCTTCTCTCACCCCTACCACCTATATACTCGAATAGATGCATTGGTTATCTCAGCGGTACTGATCTCTGGTACAGTGGCAGCCAACATAGGTCTGGTCTTGATTTCAGATCATGCCCCAGTCATGTTCTTCTAAACTTGAAGGGGAATCATGGAGATCCTGGAACAGAATAAGCCAGAGGACACCTCTGCAGAGATGCAATGAGATGCCCTGAAATCGGTGGATGTCAAATTTGTATCCTGGAACATCAGAGGTATACATTCCTCTGTTAAAGAACTACTGATGCCTCAAAAAAAACTTTGAAAAACATAATAATTAGGTAACAACTCTGTTTTTATTCCATATATATTCTAGATTTCTTCTCCCCATTATTTATTACTGAGAACATTTTTTTTTTTACCTTTGTTTAACCGAGAGAGACACACTAAGCCAAAAGCTTGTTTACAGGTGCCACCTGGGAGCACAGGGAAGTTAATTGACTTGTTCAGGGTCACACAGTATTCAAGTAGAGACTGTGGGATTCAAATTCAGGTCTCCAGGTTTGCAGCTCAGAGACTTAAACCAGTGCGCTATACTGCCTCCGTATCAAAATGTGCATGAATACATATTTTTGTCCCTTGCAGTTACATTAAAGTTAATCCGCCTCTATAGTTGACTCCCTACTTCAAGTTGTAATGCTCTGTTGTGACATCACCTCTGTTGCTATGAGAGTAACTGTGACGTCACAAGCAGTGCATTATTACCTCAGGTGGTGAAACAGCAACAAAAATAGATGTACTCTTCAGGAGCAAAAAGCCTGTTTTCATGCAAATGACCTCAACAATAAATAATGGGGAGGAGAAATAAATAACTAATGTGAAATACAAATTAAACTATCTAAATATTATGTTTTGTTAAAGTTCTCTTGAAGGTGTCAGCTGTTCTTTAAAAGATGCAGACTATTGGACTACCTCAAAAGATTGGATGTGGAAGTAGTCTTTCTCCAGAAGACTCATCTCATGATGAAAAAAGCTGACAAACTTAAAATGGCTTGGGTGACATAGATGTACAGTAGCTCTCATAACACCAGTAGTAGAAGAGCAGCCATACTAATATGCAAATGAGGTAGATTTCCAACTGGGATAGATTATCAGGGACCCAGAAGGCAGGTTTCTTATAGTAAAAGTGTACCTTTACCCCCAAGCCATTTTAAGTAGTCAAAGTCAACATAAATCTTGTTCTGACTTCACATCATGCACCAGTCATGTTCTCCTGGCTCCACCACTCCACCCTGAGTGCATAGAAGCAGGGCGATAAAAGACACTAACTTTCAAGCTAAAGTGGCAGGGGAATCAGAGAGTTCCTGCAACTGAATAAACCAGAGGACACCTCTGTCAATATGCACTGGGATGTCCTTAAAGCATTTATAAGAGACAGATGCATCAGCCATGCATCTCACTACAAGAAAACCAGGACCAAAGACCTGGAGACTCAACACTATGGCTGGAACAGCTGGAGGAAAAATACAGAGCAAAAACCAGAAGCCACAGTGCTCTTCTGGATGAGATCATGGGTACCAGATACAAGATAAATAGTATCTCCACCAGAAGGCTGAGATCTATTTTTAGACAGAGACAGACATTCCAGGAGGCTGGAGAGAAACCCAGATGACTTCTGGCATATCAGTTTAAGGTGAGGCAAGAAGGATCCAAAATGATAGCCTTTAGGACTGAGAACGGCCTGCTTCACAAGGCCCCAGGGGGCATAAATGATGCTTTCCTGTCCTTTACAAGAAGCTGTACATTTGAGGACATGGTCACAGAGGAAGAGATAACTACTTTCTTTATGAAGCTCCAGCTGACCTCACTCTCCAAAGTCCAGAGAGACAATGTGTATCACACCTTCTCACAATCTGACACTGATTTAGCAATACAAGGAATGCCTAATTGGAAAACCCCAGGAATGGATGACATTCCCACAAAATTCTACTTCCCATTCTAGGCAGAGCTCTCAGGTACATTGGCTACAGTACTTTCAAAGGTCAGGGCCAAAGGTAGACTGCCACATTCCATGTGCACGTCACTTGTATCCCTCATACCCAAGCCAAATTAGGAACTTATTAGCTGTGATGGCTATCACCACATCTTCCTAATCATGGCAGCTTGCAAGATTTATGCCAAAATCTTCACACAACATGTAAGAGAGGTGATACATGAACTGCTTGACGCAGATCAAGTGGGATTTGTCCTGAATGGAAGGGGTACAGATAATGCCAGAAAACTGGTATATCTGAAGTGGCATGTCTCCAAAACCCATCGTACTGTGACCTTGGTCTCACTAGACACCAAAAAGGCATTTGACTGGGTAGAGTGAATCTACCTCTTCCATGCCCTTAGACAATTTGGTTTTGGGGAAAGCTTCATTTAATGGATTCAAACACTGTATAATGGAGCCTCAGTGACAGTTTCTAGCAGTGTCAACCAATGGTAAGGCTTTGGGCACCTGCCCCCTAGGCAGAGGGACAGGACAGAGCAGCCCCCCCTCTCCCTGCTCCTCTTCATACTGGCACTGGAATGTCTACTACAGGCAATCATTTTGCAACCCCATATCCATAGAATGAACATGGGAGAGAAGCACAAGGCATTGGTATATGTAGATGATGTTATGCTCACTCTGAGGAATCCAGATGAGCTGATCCCAGTCCTCCTAGTATTAACCCAACAATACAGTAAAATATTAAGGATACATGCTTAATGTATTTAAATCATTTGTTCTGCCCTCCAGGATAGCAGTTTGGAAACTTCCACAATATGCTTTGGGACTCATATTTCAGATACATAGGCATTGACATCTCCTTGAACCTGAGTAAACTGTATGCAATAAACATCAGCCCCATGTTATCTTTGCTAGAGCGAGACATAGCAAGATGGAGCCACTTACACCTGTCCCACTGGGGCAGAGCACAGGTCTACAAAATAATGACAGCTCCCAAGATCCAATACATCCTAGACAACCTATCCATACCCCCCCAAAAAAAAAATATTCACACAACTGCAGAAACAGCAACTTTACTTTCTTCTGGGTATCACACTTGAAGAGGCTAGGCTTCAAGAACCTGTCATAAGATATCGAATGAGGGGGCCTAAAGCCCCCAGACTTTGTCCAAAAATGCAACACGCATGCCTTATTGCAGCTGAGAGAAGGCTGAGAGATTATGTCTAGCACTACTGTGGCCACAGTAGGTGATACGCAAGAAAGAGCTGCTGGTGACTTCCCCCACATGAAGATGCTATTTGGTTCACTCCCTAAGTAAATGACAACCCACACATACTGCAGCACTCCATGAAAATCTAAGACTGGTCTTCTACCTTCGCAAAATGGTCCCCTGGTGATTCCCCTATTTCCCACTACGGGGTAACAACCACCTCTACATAGGACAGACCACTATCCACTGGCATATCTTTTGGATCAGGACTCAGTGGTTCTGAAATATTTCTCCCAGATGCAGGAGGGTTTCAGAATCCCCACTTATCACTGCTGGAGGTGCCTCCAGTTAGGGAATGCTTTGGCATCTGGCCTAGAGCACCTTACAAATCTGAAGGGACTAACCATCTAGACACCCTGCTGGATAGAGGGAAAATGGCCTCCCAAAAAGTAGCTCCATTTATAAGTCTCTCCTGTCCTACATACCAGACTCCTCCATTCCCACAGTCAAGCAATGGAGTTCATAACTTGGGGCATGAACTGTCTCCCAGGCAATAGGTAAAAAGCTGGTACATCCTTATTGGGGGTATCAAGGATACCAGGAACCACTTTACACAATTCAAGATCCTGCACAGATCGCACAGGTCCATACAGAAGCTACTGCACATGTGTGGGACCTCTCTCTAACAGATCAGCATTGGAGATGTGAACACAGTCTGAGGATATCACCTACCTGATATGGGCTTGCCCTAAGATCTCCTCATACTGGACTGCAGTACAAAAATCTGTGCAGATCTGTTGTACCACAGTCTAAAACTAAACCCAACCCTAGTTATGCTGGAAATTATCCCCACTGAATCAACAAACTCCCATCACTCCCATCACTTTCCAAGATGGCTTACTGGGACCATAGTTACTGGCAAGCATATTCTGCTAAGACACTGGAAACAACAACCCTTCCACCCACTATTGAGGAATGGTTGTTGGAACTGGGGAACATAGCCAGCTTTGAAAGGGTAAAATGTGCCGCAAGGGTTAAATTGACAGACTATTAGGATATTTCAAGAAGATATCTTAACACCAAGTACTGCATAATTCCATAGGGTTTTTATCTTTCCACACTCCCATTTTCATTACTTCATAACACAGTAGGTAACCCCAGAGCCCCCAGAAACAGAGTTAGTGAGAATGGCCCTATATTCTACATTTAGGCATAGACAGGAAGCAGAATCATAAACTGTACAGTAAACCCCCAGTTATCCAAACCTCAGTTATCCACAACTCTCAGTTCTGGAACACTGTGATGTGTCTCCCAGCTTAATAGACATAATTGTGAAGTTCCCTCACTTATCCGAAAACCCTTTTATCCAAAAAACTGCATTGTCCATGAAGAACATTCAGATAAATTAGGTTATACTGTATTCACATACACCCCTGGTCACACCCATTTGGGTGTTCCAGCAATATCCCTCCCATATTGCACTTAGTAGCACCAGACTCAGACAAAAAACTGCTTGCAATAAATTTGTATGTAACTAACTACTGATGGCTAGTAAATGTGGTAAGACTAATCCAGTATGGTAAAATGCATTATAGAGAAAAGCAAAGAAGGCAATGATAGGACATGGACAATGAGGCCATTCGATATGATCTAAATATTTCTCAAGGCAGACCCTGCAGTGTTTCAACCAGTGAGCAACTCTGTCACCAAATTCTGACCAAGATCTAGTAATGTATGAAACTGGACATGACCAATAAGGGCTCCTCTGCTTCTCTTAGATGTCACAAGTTGAATCAATGTATATTTTTCTTCATAGTGGTGTTGACTGTTTGAATGTTCATTTGATTCGAGTAAAACTTACTTAGAGCTTTAACTCCAAGGGGGCCTTACCTCAGCCAGGAATCTCAATGTCAGCCTGCAATTGACTCTTTCCTCATTTGAAAATTCAATAACATTTCGGTTATTAAAAAAGGGACCCAATTGCTTTGATATGGGATTGGTAAAGATGACAAGGAAAGAACAAGCATTGCCATTATGTAGAATAATAAATGTATCCTTTTGTACACTAACCATTCCAAACATTTGGAAATTAGCTACCATTGTAGCAGTCTTTAAGGGCAGCTGTAAGACATCCATGAATAACTACAGACTGATTCCTGAGCTCTCTTCCCTTGTCGATTTTTAGAATGCATAGTTTATGACCAAGGCCACTGATTTACAATGATTAAATACTTGAAATTCTGGGAACTGGGCCAGTGATTGTTAGCCTAATTTCAAGATTTTACCAGGATTCTACTGTCATTTGTTTTAATATGTGCATAAATAATTAGAATAAGAGAAGGTTTAATATACAGGGCATTGAATGGCGCAAATAGAAAATGATATAGGAATCAATTATAAGAAAAATGCAAGTTCTGTGGATATACTGAGCTAGTATAAAATGCCAAATTCTGTGAAATTCTTTGTTTTTGTTGGTGTGCAGGCAATCCAAGTTTTAGAATTTTACTGGGTTTTCCAGTAAAAAACAAAAATCAGTGGCCTTGTTACATGACCCACTGCTTCTTATCTGGATAAATAGGAGTCTTCTGTGCAATATGGCTTTAAACTATTCACAATACTCAAACTGCTTTACTAGGTCTTTCTGTTTTAACACACTAGTTTGGATTCTGGACAACATGCTGTTGTCATTTTAATTTATCTAACAAAAGCTTGTGATTTCGTTCATCACCATTATTTTTTCACCAAAGTTACATAGTCTTGGTTTATCTGACATATCTCTCAGGTGGTTAAAAAATTGTCTTTGGGGCAAGAACAGAGAACTAAGCTTGATGATATTCCGTGTATTCACTGTAAAGCAAAACTCTATTGGGGCCACCAAAGACCTATCCTTGGCCTATTACAGTTTAGCCTGTTTATTATTGGTGTGTTTTGTTTGTGTCTTTCTTTTGTTTTAAATGGTATACCTACCTCTAAATTACAGTTTCCCCTTTATTTGCAACATACAGTACTAATGTTTGGATTTGTTTGATCAAGACAGCAAGTTCTTTTGCATTTCTCTGGGTTTACGTTTTCAGCCGAGATGCTGACTGCAACCAGTGTACATCATTCTGTTGTGTTTTGAACCTGTTTACTATTGACATGCCTCATGTCTGTAACTGGGAAACTAAAGAGGAGTATCTTTGTCAGCTGCACAGGGCTGTTGACTCATGCTGCTGCTGCTGCGCTGGTAGATATTCCTGCAAGTTAAGGGTTAGAACTGGGGCATAACTCGGCTTGTGGCTAGTAGGTGCAGTGATTTACTGTCACTGGCAGGATATAGTCATCAAGTGAATCATGAAGACATCGTACCAGTGACTTTGAAATATTGTGCCTCCTAGCAAATCAAGTAATGCCATGGTTCTAATCATTTAGTTGCAGGTGAATCTACTCAAAGCAACAGCACGAGTCCATGGAACTAAGCAGCAGATGGTGGACTCCTCTTTGGTCTGTCTGATGATCAGCAGGTGAAGTGTCGAGTTCATTTTGTAGAAATTTGGTAGCCCTTTTGTGAGCACTTGTCTTGCCTTGGTAGAGTTCTGCTTTTTCCTTACTTCAACAGGATTTTCTTAGCTTACAGTATTGGCTGAGTGATAGTGGCCTCATTTTAAATTCTGGGAAAACTAAGCCAATGCTTTTTTTTAAAATGTAACTTTAAGAGCACTGCTGACTCTTCCTTGTCAATTCTACCACTAGACAGTATTTCAGTAGAGTCAGTGGCAAGTTTTAAGTACTGTACTTAGAGACACTGAACAGTGCAGTGATGTATTGCAAGCACATTACTATGTTTAAACAAAACTCTATAAACATCTGAGCATGTTTTTTTATAGTAAGATCTTATTTTACTCTTCAAAACTAATAAATTAGTTGCCCAGATTATTTTCCTTTCTCATATTGATTATGGAATTTGAATTTATTCTGCTAAGTCTTTTAGTGTGCTGATGTGGGTCCAGGTACTATTTTATAGACTCTGTAGAATTGTGAGCTTGATCATAGTATAGTGGCCACAACATGTTCTGTCCAAAATGTTGCTTGAATGACTACTAGTTAACTAAATAGAGAATAATGGATGGGTAGCTAGTTATAATGAGGATTTTACACCCCCTGATGAATGGGATGCCACATAAACCCTGAGAACGAAGCTCAAGGGGTTTATTAAGGCATCCCACCCCGAGGAGGTATGTAAAATCTGAGCTTTAACTGGATACCCATGTTTTATTTTGTATAATTTCTGGTTTCTATTTTTTTGCCTGTGCAACTTACAGTTTTACTTAGAAAAGAGAATGTCGTTATAACCAGCTGGTTATAACAACAGAAGTATAACCAGCTTTTCCTATGTTAAAAATTAAAAACCAGTTATTAGATATACTTTCCATCTGGCAAAGGAATCTGTATCAAACAAAATTATTTATAGTCTGAAAAATTATAGTAAATGAAAAATAAAATTACATTCTCTAATAATACACATGTATGGTGTAATTTAATAAAATGCAGATGACCTGGAAATGCAATCATGTTGTCGCAACATAACACAGCATAAAACACAAATGATTTTAATAAATTACAAATAAACTGTTTGTTTAATGAACCAGCAGCTTTTGTCACTGGTTTGCTACAATTTTTCTGAACTCATATTAGTTTACTTAATCAAAATTTTCATTATTACTGTGGCATAAATAAATTGCTTGGTAGTGCTTTGCACTTTATTTTGGAAAAAACAATTGCCAGACATTTGGGGTCACTATACTGTGATCAAGCCATCGTACTTGATTGTGAATGGTCCTCAAACTCCCCATCATGAGCTGCTCTCCTGGCTGATGTGGCTGTCTTTGTTTTTTATCACATTTTTTTCTCACACTCCCAACCAGGGGCTCAGTGGCAGCTATGCCAACCATCTGGGGTGCCATTCACCTCCCCCCATGGGGGATTATGCTGCACAAGAGTGGGGGCTTGATCTTTTCATTACTTTGTGCTGCCTACCTGGTCCCCAGAAATCCAGCCCCCTGAAGACACCAACACATGTGCACAGCCCAGCCAAGTGTCTAATGGTGTCCTCCCCTCCCCACTCCAGGAGTCTCATGCCTCCCAGTGCATTGACCCCCCATCCTGTGGAGGAGGAGAGTGTCCAGGAATGCTAAGACCTCCTCCCCCCCAGCCAACCCCTGATGACCAGGCTTATTCCCAAACTCCAGTTGCCAGCATCAGAGGCAGTAGCTCTACTGCCACGCCAACAGGCCAGCAATGTGGCTTTCTTTTCTGTAGCATATTATACTGGGTGTTTATACTGGGTTTAGAACGGAAGAAGGCCTTGCAGCCCATAGATACTTTTCCCCACATCAGTGAGTCCATTTAGACTTGTTACCTGTCTACCACCTATTTATTCCTTTTTTGAACATCGATAATGAAGTACTGTCAACTATGTCATTAGGCAGTTTGTTCCATATTCTGCTTGCTCTATTTAAGAATGAAAAATGTCTACTGTTGTTGTTGTTGTTGTTGTTTCTAGCTTTATTTGTTTTTTATGTCCTCTTATGCCTTTGGTTTATCTAGTAAAAGGATTCCCATCTCATTTCTTAAACTTATATCATTTATTATTTTAAATATAGACATTAGGTCCCTCTAATTCTTCTCTGTCATTATAACTTAAAACTGTCATAGAGCCCACCATCTAAGTGTACCCCCATTGTAACCTTTCAATCCTGTCTATTTCTCCCTTGTATATGGGCTCCAAAGTTGGGACCCATAGTCAACTTGATGCCTTACCAACATCTTGTATAGTGGTATTAGACAACCCATAGTCTTGTTTATTAAAATGTTGCATAAGCACTATGGCATCAAAAATTGTGGATGGTGGGCTCTCCTGTATTGTCTCAAGTGTTTCTTTTTAAAACAAAAACACTGTATTGTATTGTTCATGAGGCTCCACAAAAATTAAGGTTTGCTGTGATCTAAACATGCTCAAAACATTTATTCCTTTCAAACTGTTAATCTGTGGAACTCATTGCCTGTCTCCTTTGTAACTTGTAAAACAAGATTGAATTTTAAATAACATGTGAACCCACATTTAAACATCTTTGATTAACAGTCAACACTTTAGTTTTTGTACTTAAATGTATCAACTTACAGTATTTGCAAACTACAAAACTCTTTGTTTTTGTGTAGTAACACCTAAGTCGTGCTTGAAAATGGGCATTTCATGCCCAAGCATAAACCAGGTTAACAAATAAATAAACATTTGAGGGGGTTTGTCTTAGAAAACAGAAGACTCTTGGGGACATGATACAGGTATACAAAACATGAAAGAGCAAGAAATGATTGACCATAACAAGGTACTCACAGTGATACAAGTTTTCCTTAGAGCTCTGCAAATTCAATTCAGTTTGATTAGGTTAGTCAGGAGCACTCTGGGCAAGTAATGCCCCTTTTCAGTCATGGCTGGCAAGTGTAACAAATGCATATAAACATTAAGTCACATATTGAGTCCAATAATAAGAAAACGATCACAGTAATTTAGACAGATGAATATAAAGATTTAGACACAAGGTAGATATAATGGGTAGGATTTCCAAAAGGATCTGTCCAAGGCACATCCATCATTATTTACAACACAGAAATGTGTCCAACCCATCTGACCATCTATTTGATGGTTCGCTTGAGTTCAAAAGACTGTATCCAAAAAAAGACACAAGATCACCCAAACTGTATGCAAATTGCAATCACATCCATTTTTTTATCACAAATTGTGACTTTTTATCATAAACGAAAGCAACTTTTGAAAAAAAAAACATAGGTTTACCTGTATGCAATAGAGTGGATGCAGATGCAAGTCCAGCATGCATTACGTATTTGCATCCAGAATTTTGTAAAATCCCAAGCATATGTACTAAAAGAATACAATCATGGCATTTTACAACAGGTAAATAATGAAATAGCTATCAACTGTTTTACAAAACATTCTTAAAGCACTGTGTGGATATTCCAACACTAGTATTAATAGGATGATTATTTATGAGTGTTGGTCCAAAATTCACATTCACCAAAAATACCACCAACAGCTTAACTTGGTTCTAAGTCAGTTGGCATTCATCTGTATCCCCTTCCCCCAGCTCATGCCTCAAAATAGGCAGAATTTGTCTAGTACACTTACCTAGTCAACAAAAACTAAAATAAATAAATAAATAAATGTAAACAACTTTTCGCCAGCATTGATTTTTAAATAATTTTTCTGCAAAGTGTAAATTACACCAAGTAGAATGGCTTTTGGCCAATTTTGCTAATTTATTTTCAGAGAAACATAGAGACATAGACATTGCCAGCAGATAAAGACCAAGGGTCCATCCAATCTGGCCATAAAGAGTTTCTTACCTCTCCCCTTGTCCTAATGTCTTGAAGGGGGTTCTACCAACCCTCCTGCTCCCCCATTCCACCCCACTCTGCCTTAACTCACGCTCCCAGAATTATCATTCCTTTAAACCTGTACTAGCCATGTTTGAACCCATTTATACACCCTACTCCCACCTCCTGCTGGTAATCTGTTCCACAGCTCCACCACCCTCTCAGTAAAGCAGAACCTCCTCACATCCTTCCTGAAGTGCCCACCAGCTAACCTCCATTCATACCCTCTCTTCACTGCACTACAGTTCCTACTGAATAGGTATTTGCCATTCATGCTATTAATACCCCTCAGGAACTTATATGTCCTATCATGTCACCCTTCTCCCTTTGGCCTTCAGTGAGTACACATTAAGGGCCTCTAGCCTTTTCTCATAGAATCTGTCTTGTTGGCCCTGGATCATCTTGATGACCTTTACTGCACAGATTCTAACCTAGCCCTCCTTTCTCAGGTGCAGATTCTAGAACTGGGCACAGTACTCCAGTTGTTTTCCAGTAATACTAGTGCATTTTCATAATGCAATTGGTAACAGTAGTTTAGCACACTACTTAATATTCACTGTTTTGGAGACAGAATAAAGGGCACAGTAATGCTGGTATTGTATAACAAGTAGAGGAAAATAGCATATTGCTTTTGTAAGATTCTGGTTATTGTGTATAAGTGCAGCACAAGAATTGTAGAACATAATGTTACTGTAATCAAGTATTGGAAGTAAGACCTGTCTTGGACTTGTGGTGACATCACCAGTGATGAAGGAGGAATCTGAGGGAGCCCTGGGAATGCTGAGCAGAAATCACCCCAGAAGTCTGGCCAAACAAGGACAGAAAAAAGCTGCAGCAACTTGAGGTAACAGTTTTCCAAGTGGGCAGTAAGAAATCTAAAAATAAAGGTGTTCAACAGCTTACCACTAAAAATGTCTGCATTTCTGACACCAACCGGTCCTCACTAGCTTTCAGCATGAAATCATCACCGCAGGCCCACCATGTGCCATGGCTCCATCGTCACTAACAAATATTTACTGGCTGAGCTACAAGTTGTCCGCTGCCTGGAAGAAGAAAGTGATACAGTGGGGTGACTATATGCGCTTCTTTGATCAGTACTATGCTGCAGTGATTCGGGTGCAAAGGATGGCATACAGTCCCTGTAAGAAAGCTCTGTGTGCTGCAGGCATCAAATATCAGACACCTTTTTCAATCCATCTCAGGGTTCACTATTTGAGCGGTATTATTTTATATCATATTGTGCAGGAGGTGATGGAAGATCTAAACTGCAGGGATTTGACATACCCCAACTGCAAAGGAAACCAGCCTGTCAGACAGGACAAACTATTCCAAACCACTCTGATGTGTCCATCCAACTTTCCAGGCTGGAGGGGTGCCTTACCAGCCCAGAGGCGGCTCATCAACATGCCCATGCACCCTATAATCTGTTAAGGACATCCTTTGCCATATCCATAGAGTAATGCAGTAATGGAATTCTGTTCAGACTAATACTTGATCCCGCCATAGGAACAATGTCAGACATTTGGATCTTGGTTCTTAAGCAAACTCTATCTACGCAACTCTGTTCTATGACTAACATGTGCTTGGATCCAGTCCTGATTGTGATGACATTGAACATGCCATTTTTCCTGCTTTATGTGAGAGCCTGGATTGCATTTTGCACTCAAGCACTGCCCTTCTCATGTTCCAGGGCACTGAAAGTCCTGGAGGAGCTCCACTGAGCGGGCTCAAAGCTTTCCATATTCTGCAAGAATGACTGCATAGAATGACCCATACTGGCATCAGCACATGGTGCAGGTTCTCTTGGGGGATCCAGGGGAGGGTTCTGGCCTTCTTTTTTTTTTTACACCATGTTCTGATTGTATGCCCCTGAGCTGGGCACAGGAGGGACTGGGTTTGACTCTACCTGGGCTTCTATATGATGCCCTGCAAATTTATTTTTTATTTTTTGCTTCTTGCAGGTCCTCATACAACCTCCCATCTTAGCATATTTATTTTGTTTTGGCTGGTCTGCAGCAGATCAGTATATTCAAATGCTCAGTGAATGTGCTGTAGAGGAAGGGGTGGCCCCAAGGTGGAAGCCCTCCCCTTTCGTTTTGGGGGGGGCTGGCCATACCGTCCCGCTTGTGTGCTCCCTTGGAGGCATGCACAGTCTACACACTATAGAGCAGCCCATTCTATGTGAGCCAGGGAATTTGGCCGGTAGAGGTGGTCCAAGGCCTCTGAGGCCAGGAGATCAGAAGGCTGTGGGTTCTAGACCCACACCAGGCACTTGGGTTAATATCCCAATACTGACACTGCAGTGCAGAATGAGGGGGTGCTGCACTCCTGAGGGGCCGTCTTTTGGATGAGACGTTAACCTGAGGTTCCATCTGCTTGTTCTGGTGGTAGTTCAGGTGTATGTTAAAGATGCCATGGCACTTCTCGAAAAGAGTAGGGGAATTTTTATTGAAAAAATACATGATATAGAAACATCAAATTAATCATCAACAATATTATAAGAAGAAACCCTCAGTGAATATTAATACAATGTGACTTCTAAAACAATATCATTATTATAATGTCAGCCCTAAAAATGAAAAAAACAAACCCAATGTTTTATTATTGAACTGGCCAAACAAACAAAAAAAAAAAAAGGAACAAAAATTATGAAGAAGGGAAACACAAAATTAACAATAGAGGAGGGATAACAGATCTAGTTACACCTCCCCCACCCCGATATGATGCCATCATCTTACCAAGTTTTGATCTCTTATTTAAATTTAATAAATATATTAAACCCTTTCCACCACCTATTCAATTGCAATGTAGAGTGTATTGAAACATCCTGGTAATACACTTTACCCATATATTGTTCTATCAGTGTACTAAATACATAGCATGGCATACTTTTTTGCTGAAGTACTTACTGGCATCTTGCTTGCCATAAGTAAAATGTAAGACAACATTTAAACAGGTTAAGCACATCCATATCATAAGATAATCCTCCTATAGGGGTCTTACCCAACACTAAGATTTCATATGACATTTTGGATAACCATTTCATTTGCCATTTAAGTGCCAAAAATTCCTATAAGGGTTTTGCATAGGAACATTCTTTTTCGTTAAAAGTTTTTTATTGTTTCGTTAACAGAAAAACAAGCAAAGTATACAGACAACATTAATCACTGTTTTAGGCATCATAAACAGCATATTGTTTCATCTGTGGAATAATTAAATTACAACGTAATTCTATGGGAAGAGTATAATGACCTGTTATGTCTAAGGCCACCTACCTTAGTTCTTGTCAGTGGATCCAGAGCCACGAGGAGATACTACTGCAGAATAAGCCCAGGCTTCATGTATTACGGTAGCTATACCTTCTTATGGCCAAATCAAGGGGGTCATCTGAAAATAAGAAGGTATGGTGCCACAAAGTAACTAAGGATAATTAAAACAATTCCTGCCGCAGCATGATACAACATACTCCTCCCAGCCATATCACCTATATATTAAACATACAATATAAGGAGAATGTACAAATAGCCTAACTATAGCAGTATGTAATAACAATAACAACTATTTACAGAGTCCTTCTACATTAAGCAAGTAATACAAATCGTATTCTGACAGTAGTGGAGAGTAAAAAAAGGTTGCATTGTATGGTCTCAATTCACTATATGTCTTATTAAAAAATAGAGATGTGTATACCATACTGCACCAAGTCAACCGACACCTGCTCTGGAGGCCAGATATGCCATGTATGGAGCCCAGCAACGCTGGTAAAGAAGCATTCACCCTTTCATCAGGTGAGAGCATCTATCTAATTCGGAAATATATGTAAGGGCGGATAGAATATCCGTTATGTTAGGTATAATAGAGGATTTCCAGTTTTTAAGAATAGAATGCTTCACCTGCATGTTGAGGAGCATCAGCCATCTAAATGCATGGGAGTTGAGAGTGGGGGCTTCAGCTTTAAGACCCAACAGCATAAGGGAGGGACTGAAAGGGATGTTGCACTGCAGGACTAGGTTCGCAGCATTAAGAGCAGCTTTCCAAACACCTGTGATCAGGGGGAAGATCCAGAGAATATGATAAAGGTCCCCTTTGTGTGCTTGACATCTCCAACATTTATCATGAGGGAGCACGTTCATTTTTTTAGCATTACAGGAGTTCTATACCAAGAGTGCATTATTTTATTATGAATCAGTCTGCTTCTAGCATCCGAAAACACTTTCTGCCCAACCCTCCAACACTGATTCCACTGGGATTTAGTGAGTGGCTTTTTTAAGGCCTTCTCCCACTTATATCTTGAAGATTGATTGGAGTTGGGCAAAGTATCTCTAAATAGGGCATATATTGCACCTGCTGTCCCCTTTTTTAGGGCAAGCCAGGAAAGCATTGGTGGTAAGAGGTCTTTAGAAGTATCTGACTGTTGTAATTTTTGTTTCGGGGCATCTCTGATCTGTAAATACCTCCAAAATTCAGAGCTTTGTAATTTCCATTTGTTTTGAAGTTGTTGAAATGAGTCTACCACCAAAGATCCTTCAACTAATAAATTCTTTACAAATAAAATTCCTTTCCCCTGCCAAGTAGGCCATACCACAGAATTGTTCTCTATGAAAACATTAGGGTTACACCACAGGGGAGTATGTAGTATGGGAAGGGCTGACACCTTTAGTCTTTTATGAAGGGTTCGCCAATATTGAATAGAAGGACCTATGGTGGGTTGCAACAACAGTTCCTTAGGGGATCCAGGCCACAGTAATGTAGCTGCAACTGGGGAGCCACTAAGGTCTTGTTCAATTGTTAGCCATTGGGGCGACTCTCCAGACTGTGGATTAAACCATTTCAATGTCTGTGTAGTTTGATATGCTACTTTATAGCCCTCTATCCATGGGAGGCCCCAACCGCCGTATTTCCAATGCGCACATAATAAATGTTTGCCAAAACGAGGTTTAGAATTACCCCATAGGAAATAACCAATGGTTTTTTCGAGTTTTTTAATCCAAACCTTGGGAAGAAATAAGGGAATGTGGGACAATACGTAAAGGATCTTAGGTGCAATTGACATTTTAAAAGCCGATATTTTCCCAGCTAGCATAAGATTAAGACAAGACCAGTGATCCAGATCCAATCTGCAACTAGATAATAAGGGACCTAGATTGTAATCCCACCACTTCCCAATGTCAGTACCCACCTTAATACCCAAGTAATTGATGGTGTGTTGTGCCCATTTAAGACCATAGTGGGACATGGAATGGGGGAGACATTTAGAGTTAAGTGGCAAAATCTCCATTTTTGCCTGATTAATCTTAAGTCCAGAGATATGTGAAAAAGTTTCTAGAAGGCTAAGAAGTGGTCGAATGGCCTTAAGGGCATCCCCCAATATAACCAGCAGGTCATCAGCATACATAAGAGTGGTGGGTTGCACCTGGCCCGTTGCAATTCCAGCAAGGAGAGGGTGCTGTCAGATAGCAGCTGCCATAGGTTCCACCACAAGAAGAAACAACAGCGGGGACAGGGGGCAGCCCTGTCTCGTGCCTCTATGAAGTTGAAGTGGGTTAGATAATACAGAGTTGGTGAGTACCTTAGCAAGGGGGGCAGTGTAAAGAGCTGTTATAGCAGCACGAAAATGAGGGCCAAATCCTATGTGCTGAAGGACAGTGTGAAGGTAGTCCCATTCCACAGAGTCAAACGCCTTCTCAAAATCAATGGCCAATGCAGCTGTGGGGGTCGAAGCAGACTTGGCTTTGTGGATGAGATTGAGAAGAGTCCGCAAGTGGTCTGAACTGTGTCTACCTTTCACAAATCCTACTTGAGATGAGTGTATCAGAGAAGGAAGTATGGGATTAAGCTTGTTTGCCCACACCCTGGCATATACCTTGCTGCCAGCATTGATCAAAGAAATAGGACGGTAGCTAGCGGGGTCTTCAGGAGCTTTCCCCTTTTTAGGGAGGACAATTATAGTGGCCTCTCTCAGTGTTTGAGGTAGGATGCCCTTATCTTCCACCTCCTTATAGACCTGACACAACAAAGGGGAGATCATTGGGGACATTAGCTGAAGGAACTCTACAGGATACCCATCGCCACCTAGTGCTTTCCCTGGTTTGAGATCCATCAGTGCCGTATTAACTTCTTGTGTTGTGAGGGGGGCTTCAAGAGAATCTGTATGGGAGGAGGAGGATAATTTTGGTAGTTTAATAGATTGAAGAAATGCTTGAGTTGCAGAGACGTTTTCAGATCTGGTGGAGGTATAAAGTTGTGAATAAAATTATGCCATTTTTTCATTTACCCTTTGGGGACTAGTTTGAACCTTGCCAGTATTAGGGTTTCTCAAACCTGCTATATAGCAATGGGCTTGTTGCTTTCTAAGTTGATATGCTAACACTTTCCCACTTTTGCCCCCCCTTCCCAGTATGTATGACATATCCTAAGGAGTGCTAGGTCCGCCTTCCTAGATAATAGTTCATTCAGCTTAATACGGAGTTGCAAAACTTTCTGACCGGATGCTAAATGGGATGTTGGGTGGGATAGGGCCTTGTGCTTCTGTTCAGCTTTGACTAGTTCATTTTCAAGGAGAGTAAATTCTTTTTCTTTACATCTCCTTCTATGGGAAGCATATCCTATAATTTTACCCCTCATGGTGGCTTTATATGCTTCCCACGTGGTGGAGGCAGAAGTCTCTGACACAGGGTTTTCTTGCAGGAAAAGTTGAGTTTGTGTTTGAGCCCAGTCCCTAAATTTTGGGTCATGCATAAGGAGAGGGTCCAGTCTCCATGCTGTTGTCCGTGGTGCAAATGTACCCCATTTTAATGTCAGCCGAATCGGTGCATGATCTGAAATAACTGTGGGTAGAATGCTGATAGCTAAGACTAATTTCGTCAGAGACTGGGAGATTAACCAAAAGTCAAGTCTACTGGAGGAGCCATGCACCTCAGAATAGAAAGTGTAGTCCCTATCTGAGGGGTTAACTAAATGCCAAATGTCCACCAGCTGAAATTCGGAACTAAGATTAAGTACGGCCTGTGCCCCTCGAGTATGATACTCTCTCCAATGACAGCTTCTATCTAATGCAGGGCAAAGCGTTAGTTGAAATCTCTCACTAAAATTGGTGTATCTGGTTTCAGCATCGTCCCTAGTTTAGAGCTGAGTTCTAGGAAAAAGGCAGGGTTATCTTCATTTGGTGCATAAATATTAGCAATTAATAGCTGCCCATGTGGGGTATCCACTAAGGCAATCACCCATCTTCCCTGAGGGTGGCACAAAGTGCCTAAACTATATACAAAAAAATACGCAACTTTGCGTGGTAACATGAGTGAGCTTTCAGGGCCCAAGGTAAAAAACTTATCGGCCCACCCACCTACTAGACTATGGGGGAGTAGACTATAGATCCATTCACACAGCTGACCCGGGGCAGGGGGGGAAATAAACCCAACAGAACGCCTTCCTCCAGGAATGGTATAAGGATGGAGTCATTTACTTGATAAGCATCCTGACCTTATTCCATAAAACCTAATTATTACGCTAGAGCCAGAATTAACTATGAGGTTTCCAAATAAATCTAATAAGGTTTAGGAAAGCTAAAGCCCTGAAGGATGCTGAGCCTGAACTGGGTAATTAGCTTATCCTAATAAGTACTGAATAGCCCTACAACCTCAAAGGATATAGTAACGGAGATATGCAAGACCTAGGGCAACTGTAAAATTGCAAATCATGCAACCGGGATCTGAGACAATGTAACAATACCCCCTAGTTTGAGTCTGAGTACAGTTCCTGTACCCACAAACTTGTCTCCTGCTCTTTGACCCACTTTATTACACATTGATATCCTGCCTAGGCAGGGACTGGGATCCGTGGTCTGCAATACTGTAAGAGAGACAGAAAAAAAAAAAGTCCAGTATCGAGTCCGAGTATTACTTTCAGTCGCAGACCACCATTCCAAAAGTCACTGCCCAGTTAAATGATGATGAACAATCAGGAGAGAGAGAGAGAAAGAAAAAAATACAACAGGAGCACTTATCTAGGTCCATGTTTGGTATTCATCCATCTGTAGGAGTTCCGCATCTGATGGGGCATGCAGAGACCAGTTTTCGGCAGGGGTTGCAGCAGCTGAAGCCGGAAGATGCGATGCCACCTCCGACACAGCTGGAGATTGTTCAGATGCCAAAACCATAGCCTGGGATTGAATTGAGAGTTCAGATTTGGCTTTTTCCTGAATCATTTCCTCCTCTAACTGGATACAAGAATCAACTGCATCTTCTTCCAACTCCTCAGGGGCTAAGACTGCAAAGCAATTTGGCATGGCAAAACTTGTTACCGGATCTTCTGGGTTATTTGCCGGGGAGTGGGGTGCGCCTTCATTTCTATCCTGAGGGTGTTCACATCTTGGATGACTTCCAGATTGCTGCCGCTTGCGAGTTTGAACTGGAAGGGCTGGTTGGTAACCTTGAAATTGGCAGTTGGGGGGGGTCGCGGTGATTTTGCCCATATTCACCGTCCTGTACTGCCAGCTTTGCTCTGTTACCATCTGATAATTATTGTTTTGCTCTGGTAGAGATTGGGGATGCCAATTGGACTGAAGGTACTGCATTAGGCTATCTGGTGTGTCAAAGGTTATGTGGGAGCTATTCACCTCTAGCCTCATAGTTGCAGGATAGCGCAGTGAAAGTTTGATTTTTAGTGAATGCATCAGTTTCCTAGCCTCTGAGTATTCTTTCCATCTGGCAGCCAGCTCCCTAGAATAGTCCTGAAAAGATTAGGATTTTATGGCCTTGCCAAGATAGACCTCCAAGCTCTTGTGCCCTTGCAGTGATCCACTCCTTATCAGCAAAATTCAGGATGCGTGCCATAATAACCCTCGGTCTTTCCCCAGCCTTCGGAGTCGGGCTGAGTGTTCTATGGGCTCTCTCTATTGTAAGCCCTGTTGGAATCTCACACTTTAACAGATCCGGCAGAACCTAATATAAACAATCAAGAGGGTTGCCACGTTCCTCGCCCTCAGGAAAGCCAAGGAAACAGAGATTGTTCCGGCGTCTTCTATTCTCCATGTCGTCCATTTTACTTTGTAATTGCTGTATCACTCTGCTTTGATCCCTGATTATGGAGGTGAGTTTCTCTATTTCCACAGAGTTTTGGACAGATTTTTGCTCCGTATGATTTATACGTGCCTCAAGCTGTTGGATCGCTAATGTGGTCTTGTTAGAGGCGATAGTAACATCTGCTATATGTTTAAGTAGTGCTGCAAACATTTCAGTAGTCTGCAGAGCTTCTGGTTCTGTCAAGGCCTCTTTATTTTTTTGCTGCGCCATGGTATTTTTTCGATTTTACAGTCCGTAGTGAAGTTGTCAGTGATTGGGAAATCCCTTTCAATTCCCAGTGTGGTTAGCCTTATTTACCTGGTTATCTCAAGCCATTTGGCTGGTTTTATGGTGATGTAAAATTCGGAAGTAGCCCAGGGTTATAGCGCTCGTTCTATTTTAGGCAGCCATTGTGTCCGGAGCCAAGCCATGCCCCCGGCATAGGAACATTCTAAAAAGAAATGTTCTATTGTTTCAGTTGTATTAATACAGTCTAAATAGGGACAATTCCTTTCTTCTATAACCTTACATCTGGCATTTCCCCTCACATTTAGCCTATCATACATTGCTAGCCAGATTGTTTCCCACATAAAGCCCGGGAGTCTGTAGTTATTCAATTGTAAGAGCACTCTAAAGGTATTATCATCTGGACAGTTTTTAAAACAAGGTATTTGTGGGTAAATTAAAGTATTGATAAATTTAAATAGGGTAGGCACAGTATTCTATGTTATTTGCTGTTTTGTTAGTTTCCATTTATATAATTTTTGAGTGGTGGACATAAAATAAACCAGAACTGGCAAATGGTTACCTAATTTAGGTGGAACCACTGTCCAGACTCAGAAATATTTATACAGGACTTTCTGTATCCATTTTTGGTGTAGATCTTTAATGTCTAGTAAACCACACTTGATGGTCTGGTTTAAGAATAAAACGTGAAAAAATATAATTGGATCTAGCATCCCTAGACCTCCCTTCTCCTTTGACAAGTAGGTATAACAGCGTTTAATGGGATTTAATTTATTACCCCACAATAACAGAAAACACAATCCATATAGTTTAGTTTCCAATATAGTAGGAAGAGGAAAATCATAGCAATATACTGTAGTTTTGGGATAATGATTTTTTTAAGAATCTAAATTCATTTGTATTTGGTCAATTTCCAGTGTTTCCATCTGTTAATATTATATTCAATCCAAGCTATTCCCATTTCCCAATTTTGTACTGGGACATTCTGAGACCCAAACAAAATGTCCAATATTTTAATGGGTTGTGATGATATTTGAATGCCTTCTATACATACCAGTAAATTATTGCTAACTCCAATATATAGTCCTTTACAGTTCCCTATATTAAGTTTAGCATTAGAGACTGTAGAAAATTTCTCCATAATTCTAAAAAAAACTCAGGTATTTCCCATTGGTTAGAGAAAAATAGGCAAATATCATCTGCATATGCTTGAATTTTAAGGCTTTCCTCCGCATCTACCCACTGCAATCCTTCCCATACATGTGACTGGGTTTTTGTTCGAATTAAAGGGTCTAATGAATATAGATAAAGCAAGGGACTCAATGGGCAGCCCTAGCGTACTCCTTTGGAGATGTGAAACCCTTCCATAACCTGTCTGTGTATTACTGGGAATACCAGTGCATTTTAATACATTAGTTCAATGTACTGACTGATCATAGTTGGGATACCATAATATTGTAATGTAGCGAATAAATGGCAGTGGGATACTTTATCAAATGCTTTGGCCTAATCTAGTGAAATGAGGGAGCCAGCTAATCCATGTAAAGATAAATATTCAGTTAAATCCCTAATTATCATTAAGGCATTTTGTATTTTTCTCCCCATAATGCCACAATATTGGTGGGGTGAAAGAATGAAACTAGAATACTCTTTAACCCTATTATTTAAAATACAGTCCAAAATGTTATAGTCTGTATTTAAAATTGTGATTGGTCTCCAATTAATGATGTTAGATTTATCTCCTGCTTTAAATAAAAAAAACTAAAAGACCTTCTGAAAAAATGGTCTAATGTCATTATGGTGTAAGAAATACCAAAACACTTGTGCCAGATTGTCTGCTAATACTTCAGAAAAAAACTTAGAAATTCACTAGGTAAGCCATCTAAACCTGGAGATGTCCCGGGTTTCAAAGATTGAATGGCCATTAAGACCTTGGTAACTTGGTATGTATAGACAAAGTAGGCCCAAGCCCATTTAATTGTCTTCCACTCCTAGTGGGCTTATCTGTTGATGTTTCTTGTACTATTTTAAAGACAGAAATTTATCTAACACATTTTTGAATGAGTCAAATGATGTTACTTCCACTACTTTTTTTGGCAAATTATTCCATATTGAGGGTGTACGTATATTATAGAAGTTCATATGCCTATTAGTTCTTGCCCTGCTTATATTGGCACCACTATAGCTTTTTTCCAATCCAATGGTATCACACCAGTTAAAAATGATTTGTTGAATATTTTAATCAGTGGATCTACTATTACTTTTGAAAGGTTTTTCCATACAATCATGTCAATATTATCGGGGCCTGAAGAAGAAGATGCCCTTAATTTTAATAGTTCCTGTTTCACCATATCACAACTTATACTAAAGGGTTCTTTATTAATTACCCCTGTAACACTTGTCTTGGAGTTGTGTTCCTGATATGTGGTGACAAAATAATTATTAAAACTATCAGCTATTTATTTATTGTTCACTATTGTTTCACCATTTACAGATACTGAATTAATCTTTCCTTTTTGTTTATTATTATTTATGTATGCATAAAATGCCTTATGATTTTTACTTGTTGTTAATTTATTTTCAAATTTAACTTTTCCTTTTTTGATAGTAGTTTTAAGCAATCTCTGTTGCTTTTTGTATTTATTTTGATTGAGTTCAGTTGGACTATTTTTGTATTGATTGATTTCAGTTGGACTATTTTTGTATAAAGTTGTACTACTTTCTGTTTCTAAGATAGAGCTGTCTAGAGGACTTGTTGGGATATCAATGGTCTGCAGAAATATTTGTAATTCCTCTGCAGTCGAGGTTATCCCTGGATTATGAGATTTTATATGTTGTTTTATTATTGCATGATTTTTTTCTAGTATATCTGCTATGGGTCACATAGAGTCTACCAACAGGTTGATGGACATTGAATTTTTTAACTCTATGCAAGCCAAATATGGATCTCCTACAGGGGTTCTTTGTGTACCAGATTGTAGCATTATATTAATCGTTTTGGCTCTACCATATTGGAATACTAACATTTCATCTTTAAGCAGTTTTATTTGGGATGGGTAGTCTGCCCTAGAGGTGGTTACCAGAGAATACAGCCTTTGTAATTGAGCTCATAGCGATAAGTATTTTAGAAATTTCTCATTCTCTTTATGTTTTCCATATTTTATAAACCAAGTTTTAAAATCTATTTTAGAGCTTCCACCATTCTCCTTTATCATCATACAAACTCATAACAGAGTCACAGGCTTTAATTAAAGATTGTACTTCTAACTGCACTCCATGTACTTTTAAAGCAGAAATATTTAATCTCCACCTAGCCATATTCTTGGTACTTCATTTTACCTCAGAAAATTGTAATATAAGGACTGAATGATCACAAAATTCTACCGGTTCAATTAAAAGCTGAAAAAAGGAAATATTATGTGAAATGAAAAAAATATCTATAATAGTCATATATGTCCCTCTTTTATAAGTAGATTTAGAACCTTTAGTCAAATAGGAGCCACAAGTTATGAATCTGCACTATCTACAATGTTTGCTAACATGGATGAGTCGCAATATTTTTTTTCTGTGACCCAGAATCTTTACCCTTTTTAATTAAATTACAATTGAAATCCCCTCCAAGAATTATCTTATATGAAGATACCAGGTATGGTTGTATTAGTGTTAGTAGTTTAACTCTTTCTGCTTTGGTTTGAGGACCATATACATTACTAAATCTAAAAATGGAATTGTCCCATATCCCATCTTATATCAAAACCCTGTTAGGTATCAGGTCAATTAATTTTATCAATGTAAATTAATAAGCTGAAAATAGTATCCCAATACCATCTGCACAATCTGTCCTGAAGGACCAGTAAGAAGGCCCCCACCACCAATCTGATTTAAAGGAACAAATCTATTTTATAGTGTGTATCCACGATTCCTGAATAAAACAGATGTCAAAACCCCAAGAATGCAGGAAATTGAATACCATCTGAAGCCTCACTGCATTCAATATGCTGTGAACGTTTAAGGAGCATATTGTTAAAAAAGTCAAAGTTGTAATTTTATTTTATTCACAAAGTTTTTTTCCTTTTTTTTTCTTTTTCCCCTAATAACCCACCATCTCTTGATCAGGTGTTGCATAATCAGAGATGGTTGTTTGAGAAGTTAATTCCCCTTGTTCCATGTCAATCATTTCCGTCAGGGAAAAAAGGGCAGCTTGTAAATTCTCACAATTAACCTCACTGGTTGGTGGAGGGGGAGGGGGAGTAATTTTTCTCATGGATCTTCTAACAGAAGGAAGGGGTTCAGTTTGTTTACTGTCAGGATCAGTGTAACACACTGGTCCTAGGGATACAGCCACTGATTCTGAATCATTTCCTGTAGTTATGGTTGAGGTTACTGTGGCAATTCCCATTGTTTTTACAAGCTGGGTTTCTTCATCTATAACTATTATAGGGTCAGGATCAGGAACAGGCTGAATCAGGGGAGGTTTGAGTGTGGATTCAGGCTTTTCTGGTTCAGAAACCTGATCCTGGGCATGCTGAATGAGGAGCTTGGGACTACTGCAAGTAGTTTTATTTTTAGCTGCCCAGGAGCATTCTACAAAAATGTGGCCATACTCTTCAGAGTTCACATCTAGTGTGATTGGCACACTTAAGAGTAATGTGTCCTATTTCCCCACAATTGTCACAGTGTGGTTTATCACAAGTGCTAGAAAGATGTGTTCTAGCTCCATAATGATAATATGTCCTAGGTTGTCCTGAATAAAAAACATACCCCTCTGTACAGACAGTTGGTGAGACCCCATCTGGAGTACTGTGTGCAGTTCTGGAGACCCCATCTCCACAAAGACATAGACAGAGTGGAGGCTGTCCAGAGGAGGGCAACCAAAATGGTGCAGGGTCTGCACCAGAAGACATACGAAGAAAGACTAAAGGAGCTTAATATGTATACCCTTGAGGACAGAAGGGAGAGAGGGGACATGATAGAAACTTTCAAGTACCTCAAGGGAATTAACAAAGTCCAAGAGGGTAGCATCTTCCAGAAAAAGAGATGTGCAAGAACAAGGGGGCACAATTTGAAGATAGAAGGGGGGACGGCTCAGAGGTAATGTGAGGAAGCATTTTTTCACTGAGAGGGTTGTGGATGCATGGAACAGCCTCCCTGAAGAGGTCATGGGGTCAAGAACAGTGGGGGACTTCAAGAAAGCATGGGACAGACATAAGGCAGTCTTAGTGGGGGGTAGGAGGAAGTAAGCTGTTGGTTAACTAGGATCTGCAGCTTATCTGTTAGGTAGGAAAATGGGCAGACTAGGTGGGCCAAGCTGTCCTTATCTGCCGTCAAATTCTATGTTTCTATGTTTCTATGTTTATCTCTATCCAGCAAAAAGGAATTAGGTATGTGACTAATTCTAGCATCAGTTTGTCTGAGTTTAGCTTTATACTTCCACCCTCCAGTCCAAAACATTTCTGAATCTAATACTGCATCAGGTTCACTCAGTACATCACATTTTTGAGACAACCAGTACATAATATCATCCACATGGACCCCTTCATTCCAAAACATTATGGTGACATATTTAATTAAAGGTGTCATGTGAGGAATGACAAGAAAGGGGGTCCATGTGGGTGAAAACTTTATTTGACCATATATTTCCCAGAATAAGTCCAGTGCATAAAAGGAGCAAAAACTAACATCTTAATTGTCTTCCCCTGAAATATTAATAAATGTATACACCTTCCTTGGGGAAAACTTCAGTGATTCCTTTAACAGATGCTTGCCCACATATAGTCTGACAGCATTCCTACATGGGACTGCCTCCTTCCTTGTTTTAGTAAATAATTCAGATAAAAGGGGTTTGGGTGGAGGATCAGTAGTTTTATCCTTAGCAATGTCAGTGTCCACATCTGAGGCATGTCCACAATTATTTTGTACTGACACCTTGTTCTGAGGAGGATCTGGACTAGTCAAAGGAGTGACAGGCTCAGGTTGAGCCTTAGAAGAAAGCACAGAGTCTGATTTCCCCATTTCATGTTGTGATGGTATTATTGTATTGTCCTTAGCAGATACTACAGGCTTCCATTCGGGTGATGTTTGTAAGAAGCTTAAAGTCGGGTACCAGTCAGGATCTGGCATCCATGCCATGGTTGGGGTTTATTTCCACTCTGCTTCTAGTAAAGCCTTTTGTGGCTTCCAGGTTTCATCGAACAGGCCGCTAGGAGCCGTAGGCAGGAAAGTGAAAGGACCTGACTTTAATCTTGAAGCCCTTCCCCCTTGTGGACTATCGTGTGGGCTTCCTTGGATATTTCTATTAGCAAAAGTCCAAGCCATCCTTTTCTCCTTCCCATCTCCTTTAATGCCTCCACTCATTTGCTGCCCTTTAGAGAAAGAAAAAAATGGATACATTATCTTGACCACCAACGCTTTTCTGGAAAAATATAGTTTGCGTGGTTAGTGAAAAGGTCTTGTCTTGCCCATCCTTGAAGTTCACTGAAAACACAAATCCTGATTTCTGGGATAAATTTGGGGGCTGATTCAACTGTGGGAGCATTTTATTCATGCCATTACATGTCACATCCTTACAGTTTGTTACATTGTCATTTAAGCACTCATTTTCCCATTGTCCACTAACATTCCCCTTGAGTGTTTCAGCATTCGCATTTTTCTGATAGTTTAGTGCTGCGTTAGACACAAACAGTGTCTCTACATTTTGTCTTTCAGCCAGTAAAGCCGAGCTGACATTGGGGATTACTGTCAAAATGTCAGAGTCAGTAAAAAACTCACCCAGCTGGTCTCAGCTCTTTGATGCTGCTACGTCAGAGAATCCACTGACAGATAGGCCCGTTAGTGGGATAGTCACTATTCCAGCATGAAGCTTAGCAATTTCTTCCCATAGCTTATGTTGACTCTCCAGGTGGTGCTTATCCTCTTCTTTTAATTTTTCCTGTAAAAATTGCTCTCGTTGCAACATTATTTCATCAGGATTGTTCAACAGTTTATCAGATTTCACTTCAATCTGGCTCAGGTCCTCTGTAGATATGAAAATCTCCTGCATGTCAGGATCCATATCAATACCAATGGAGTTAGTATTTCCAATAGTTGTGGCCTCTGGCATATTCATGGTAGGAGAAGATGCATCTCCCCCACCTCTACCTCCATCCACACCGAAGGACTCACTGAACTGGCCATGCTCACAGCCAGCATGGCCCCCTACAGCTCAGTAGGGGAGTTTTCATTAAAAAAATACATGGTATGATAATAACATGCAAATCATAATGGAGAAATTGGATCTTACAACAAAGAAAATCTGGAAACAATATCCTGTTTACAAATTTTTTTCAAAGAAAAAGACCTTCCTAATCTCTTATTTATACTTTATAAATATGTTAAAGCCTTTCCACCACCTCTGTACTTGAAGTGTAGAGTGTATTAAAACATCCTGGAGATATGCTTTCTTCATATGTTGTTCTATCAATGTACAAATTACATAATATGGCATCCTTTTTAGTTGAAGTACCCATTGGCATCTTGCTTGCCATAAGTAAAACATAAGGCAACATTTAAACAAGTTTAGAATATTAATATCATAAGACCATCTTCCTAAAGGATTGCTACCTAGTACCAAAATGTCATACATCATGTTAGATAACCATTTCATATTCCACTTACTTGCCAAAAATTCTCATAAAGGTTTAGCATAGGAACAATCTAAAAAAAATGTTCTATCATTTCAGTTATATTAATACACTCTAGATATGGACAATTCCTTTCTTCAATAACCTTGTGCTTGGCATTACCCCTCACATTAAGCCTACCCTACACTGCTAACCAAATTGTTTCCCACATAAACCCTGGAATCTATAGCTGTTTAATTGAGCTAGATCTCTGGAAATATTATTGACTGGACAGTTTTTAAAACAAGGGTTTGTGGGTAAGTTAAAGACATAATGAGTTTATATAATGATGGTACAGGACTCTGTTTAATTTGTTGTTTTGTTAATCCCCATTTGTATAATGTTTGTGCTGTGGATTTAAAATAAACTGGAACTGACAAATGGTTACCCAATTTAGGTAGCACCACCGTCCATACTCTAAAGTATGGAGCTAGTATTTTTTCTATCCATTTGTGATGTAAATCATTAATATCTAATAATCCACACTTTATGGTCTGTATTATAAATAAAACCTGTAAAAATACAATCGGGTCCAACATCCCCAGACCTCCTTTCTCCTTTGATAGGTAAGTATAACATTGTTTAATGGGGTTTAATTTGTTACCCCATAATAACTGAAAACATAATCCATATAATTTAGTTTCCAATATAGTTGGAGGAGGAAAAATCATAGCAATATATTGCAGTTTTAGTATAATGATTTTTTTTAGAATCTGTATCCATTTGTATTTAGTCAATTTCCAGTGCTTCCATCTGATAATATTAGTTTCGAGCCATGCTAGTCCCACTTCCCAGTTTTGCCTTGGGATATTCTGTGACCCAAACAAGATCCCCAATATTTTGATGAATTGGAATGAAATCTGAATACCTTCTCTACTTACTGGTAATTCATTACTGGCCCCAATAAATAGACCCTTACATTTCTGTAGATTGCATTTTGCATTTGAAAGTATAGCAAATTTCTCCAGTATTCAAAAAAAACTGGGTAATTCCCACTTGTTGGGAAAAAAAAAGGCAAATATCATCTGCATATGCTTGTATTTTAAGGCTTTCCTCTGCCCCTACCCATTTCAAACCAGTCCACACATGTGACTGGGTTATTGTTCTTAATAGAGGATCTAGTGAATATAGGTAAAGCAAGGGACTTAATGGGCATCCATGGTGTACACCCATAGAAATGTAAAACCCTTTCATAACCTGTCTGCATATTATTGGGGAGACCACAGCATTTTTGTACATTAGTTCAATATACTGTCTAAGCATATGTGGAATCCCATAATACTGCAATATGGCAAACAAATAACCGTGGGATACCCTGTCAAAAGCCTTAGCCTGGTCTAATGAAATGATGGTAACATCTAATCCATTTAGAGATAAATATTCAATTAAATCCCTGATTATCATTAAGGCATTTTGAATCTGTCTCCCCATAATGCCACAATACTGGTGGGGTGATAAGATAAAACTAGAATACTCTTTAATCCTATTATTAATCATACTGGCTAAGATGTTATAGTCAGTATTTAAAAGTATAATTGGTCTCCAATTTGTAATGTTAGTTTAATCTCCTGTTTTATATAAAAAGACAATAATACCTTCAGAGAAGGATGGCCTAATCTCACTATAGGTTAAGAAATACTGAAATACTTGTGTTAAATTATCCACTAAGATATCAGCAAAGATTTTGTAAAAGTCACTGCATAACCCATCTAGCCCAGGTGATGTACCAGATTTTAAAGACTTGATGGCCATTAAGACTTCAGCTTTAGTAATTTCTGTTTCTATTATAGAACCTCGTATAGGAATTGTTGGGAGTTGCATGGTCTGTAGAAATGTTTGTACTGCTTCTGGTGTCATGTGTATCTCTGGATTAAGTGATTCCATATGGTTTTTAATAATTTCATAAATTTTGTCCGGTGTATCTGCTATTGATCCCATACAGTTGATTAATGAATTAATAGCATAGAATTTTTTATCTTTTTGCATGCGACATATGGATCTCCTATTGGGGTTCTTTGTGTACCTGACTGCAATATAATGTTAATTGTTTTAGCCCTGTCACATTGGTAAATTAACATTTCCTCTTTCAACAGTTTTATCTGAGATGAATAATCTGCCTTGGAGGCAGTAGCCATGAAATACAGTCTTTGTAATTGAGTATGTAATGACAAGTACTTTAAAAAATTTTCATTTTCTGTATGTTTCCCCAATTTTATAAACCATTTTTTAACATCTATTTTAGAGTCCTCCTACCATTCTCCTTTACTATTATATAAACACATGACAGAAGCATGAGCTTTAATTAAATATTTTACTCCCAACTATACATTAGGATTATTTAAAGCAGAAACATTTAATTTCCACCTATCCATACTTTTGAGACTATGTTGTATATCAGAAAATTGCAATACTAGGACAGAATGATCAGAAAATTCAACTGGTTCAATAAAAACTGAAATTTGGAATTGTTATGTGAAATAAAATGATCAATAGTAGTTGCATATTTCCCTCTGTTATAGGTAGCTTTAGAACCTTTAGAGAGATATGATCCTCAGTTTATAAGTTCTGCAGTATCTACAATAATTGCAAGCATGACTGAGTCACTATAAATTGTTTTTCATGATTCGGACTCTTTACCCTTTTTAATTATGCCACAATTGAAATCATGTCCTAGGATTCTTTTATATGAAGATACCAAATATGGTTGAATAAATGCAAATGTTTTAACTCTTTCTGCTTTGGTTTGTGGGCCATAAATATTAATAAATCGATATATATCATTGCCCCATTTTCCATCTAAAATTATGACCCTGCCACGTATTAAGTCAATTAGTTTCATCAAAGTAAATTGATATGCAGAGAAAAGAATCCCAGTACTGTCTGCACAATCCATCCTGAAGGACCAGCAAGAAAGCCCCCATCACAAATCTGATTTAAAGGAACAAACCTGTTCACAGGTGTGCATCCAAGATTCTTGAACAAAACATATATCAAAACCACGAGAATACAGGTAATTGAAAATTATATGCTGTCTCACTGCATTCAATATGCTGTGAACATTTAAAGAGCATACAGTTAAAGAAGTCAGCATAAGTTTTTTCCTTTTCCTTTATAACCCACCATTTCCCGATCTGGTATTACATGATCAGAGATGGTGGTCTGAGAAGCTACATCATCTTGTTCCATGTCTGAATCATTTTCTTGTGTAAACAGAGCAGCATATGAATTCTCATATGCAATTTCACTGGTTGCGGGAGGGTGTTTATATTCCTTGTAGATCTACAGACAGAAGAAGGGGGGGTCAGCGTGTTTACTGTCGTGATCAGTACAACAAACTGGTCTTATGGTCACTGCCACAAATTCTGACTCCATTTTTTCATAGATGGGAGCAGGTTCTGTGGCAGTGACCTCTTTCTGTCCTGACTGGGTTTCTTCATCCAATACTACAATAGGGTCAGAAACAGGAGCAGGTTTAGCAAGGGGGAGACAAGGGTATGACTTCAGGTGTGTTTGGTTCAGATACCTGATCTTGGGCATGTTGGATAAGTGGCTCGGGACTACTGCAAGTATCTTTATTCTTTGCAGCCCAGGGGCATTCTGGAAAACATGACTGTACTCTTCACAAAGGTCACATCTAGTGTGGTTTGCACACTGCAATGTAATGTGTCCTATTTCCCCACAATTGTTACATCATGATTTGTCACATGTACTAGAGAGATATGGTCTAGCTCCACAATGGTAACAGGCCCTAGGTTGTTCTGAATTAAAACATACCCCTTTATCTCTATCCAGCATGAAGGAATTAGGTATGTGGCTGATTCTAGCACCAGTTTGTCTAAGTTTAACTTTAAACTTCCACCCTCCGGTCCACAACAATTCGGAATCTAAAACTGCTTCAGGTTCACTCAGTATGTCACATTTTTGAGACAACCAATATGTAATATCATCCACATGGACCCCTTCATTCTGAAACATAATGGTAACATGTTTAATTAAGGGTTTCATAAGGGAAATGACAAGGAAGGGGGTCCATGTGGGTGAAAATTTTACTTGACTATATCTGTCCCAGAATAAGTCCAGTGCATAAGAGGATCTAAAATTGACATCGTAGTTATCTTCCCCTGAAATGTTAATAAAGGCTCACACCTCTCTCGGGGAAAATTTTAACGATTCCTTCAACAGGTGCTTTCCTACATACAGACGATCTGGTCTCTCTTCTAGGCCTCCTTTATAGCGAATTCGAACTGCATTCCTATGTGGGGCTGCCTCTTTCCTTGTTTTTGTAAATAATTCAGATAACTGCAGTTTGGGAGGCGGAGCAGTGGCATCATCTTTGGAAATATCAATATCAATGTCCAGAGTAGATGTGCCTCCACCAATATTTTGTCGTGACTCAGTATGCAGAGCAGGATCTGGATGTGTTAAAGTAGTGATGGGCACACATTGAGTTTTAGTAGTAGGAACAGTATTAGATGTCTGATATATTTTGTGGTGGTAGTATTACATTGTTCTTGTTCAACACTACAGGCTTCCATTTGGGTGATGTTTGAGAAAAGTTTAATTGGATCCCAGTCGGGATCTGGCATCCACTTCCCAGTCTGGGTTTGTTTCCATCCAGCATCTTTTAGTGCAGTCTGAGGCTTCCAGGTTTCATCAAACAAACCACTCTGCAGTAAAGCAGAAGAACTTGGCTGCAAACCTAAAGCTCCCCCTTGTGGAATAATATTAGAACTGTCTTGAAGTTTCTTAGTTGCAAAAGTCCAGGCTGTCTGCTTGTCTTTCCCATTTTCTTTGTTCCCCATACTTGAGTGCTGCTTTCTAGCAAAGGAAAAAACAGAAATGACTCCTGTTGCCCGTCATCTTTCTGAAAGAGTACTTCCTGTGAGGATCGTGAAAAAATCTCATCAGGCCTGTCCGTAAGTTTTGCTACAAATCCTGAATGTTTAGACAAGTTATGAGGCTGACTCACTTGTGTAAACTGAGTAGCCAAGCTGTGGCTTTTTAAATATGTTTGTTTGTTGTTTGTTTGTTTGTTTATTCGCTTAACGGGTAAGCACACTGGAAACAAGTTCCTTTTACAGGTGCGACCCACATATATTGCATACAGACAATACATAATCAAACATACATATACAATGCAGCAAACTGCAGACAAAAATGTCTTTGTTACGTATAAAATTCATAAAAAAAATTCATAAAAAACAGTTACAATTAAATTGAGATTCGAAATACATCCTTAATGCATCGGCAAACTTTTTGACAGAACACAACCACCTAATATCTTGAGGAATTTCATTCCAAATGAATGGAGCAATATAAGCAAAGGATCTTTGTCCACTTTTAGATTTCATAAAAGGAATCTCGAGAAACCTACTGTCTGACCTATGTCTAGAATAATGACCATCAATATATGGTCTCAAAAACTTTGAAATACTATGTGGAATTCCAGAGTCCATAACTTTATATATGAACTTGGCACACAGTATTGGAAATTTAATGAAACCGTAACCAGCCCATTTCTTTCAAAATCACACAATGATGAGATGACTTAGAACAATTTAAAGCAAACTTAGCTATCAAGTGAAGTAAAGTGGATTTCTTGAAATCACTGTCGCAGAAGCAGTGTCAGTAATCATAGCTGCATAGTTCACAATAGGAAGTAAGCAGCAATTAGAAATAACCAGCCTAGACTCAGGAATAAGAAATGAACGGATTCTGTACAAAGAACCCAATCTACAATGTATTCTTGAGGTAACCTCAAAAATGAGATTCATAACTTAGATGAGAATCTAGTAATACCCCAAGATATTGAAATGTATCAACATAGTCAAACAGTAATCCATCAAGAGATTTAACTTCCAAAGTACCAACCTCAGATCTCAGTCTAGGTGGGGTACCAAAACCATCACCTTTGTCTTAGATTTGTTTAAGAGTAATTTACAGGCCATAAGTGAAGACTGAAAATTGCACATTTCCTCTGTTAAAGAAACACCTAGATCTCCAAATGACAAACCCTGCGTATAAATTACTGCATCGTCAGCGTAAAGTGTTAGAGAAGCATTATTAATCACACTTACTAGTTGATCAAAAAACAAAGAAAACAAAAGTGGCCCCAAAATAGAACCTTGTGGAACCCCACACTTAACCATTACAGAGTCTGACACAGCACCCCTATATTTAACCCTTTGAAACCTATTTGTTAAATAATCCCTCATCCAGTCCAAGAAAGACTCACCAACTCCCAATGACCCAAGTCTAGAAATCAACAATTGGTGATCAACTGAGTCAAATGCCTTGGTCAAGTCCACGAACACGCACCGCCAGACACCCTTTATCCATGCCATTACACCGCCGTTCGTGAACTCACCAAGGCAGTCTCAGTACTCTTCCTTTCTAAAACCATGTTGGTTCTGAGACAATAATCCAAAGCGATCCACATACCCAATCAACTGATTGTAAACTATTCTTTCCTGAACTTTAGCTAAAGCAGACAAGATAGAAATAGGTCTGTAGTTACAAAACTCATGTTGTGAACCAGATTTAAATATAGGAGTGACCAAAGTATGTTTCCATATATTAGGTATAGTACCTGTAACAAAAGACAAGTTGAAAATAATACTAACTGGAAGTGCTATAACCGAGGCAGCATCCGCCAATAAACTAGGACATAAGCCATCAGAACCAGCTGAGCTGTCCTCTTAATACAACGCAACAATCTCTACTCCTTCGGAGTAGTAGTCCTTAGTACAGTTTAGGATTAACTGTAAAATCTTCAGTCAATCCCAAGTAGTTCACCTTGGACTGGTCACTAAAGGAATCAGACAATGTAGTAAATTTCAAATTAAACTCGTTAGCTATCTTCAGTGGACAAGACAACAAGTCACCATTCAACCTCATTGAACCTGGTTGACAAACATTAGGCCTTATGAAATTATTAATTGTTTTCAAAAGTAGTAGCGTTAGATAACCCTTCACATTGTTTATGACTAATATAGTCTGTTTTAGCCTTCCTTATCTTAGCCTTACATTGGTTCCTTAAAGTCCTATACGCATGATAACCAGAAGCAGAATGGTTCATTTTATACGTTTTCGGCCTTGTCTCATTGTCTCATAAGTTTAATCAAAGGAGGTGTTAACCACCCATAAGTTTTCCTCGACCCTTCTTTTAACAAGGGGAGCTAACTGGTCCAAAACATGTGTAAACTCAGTAATGAAAAAATGCAATGCAGAATCCACATCAGGGATAGAATATAAAAAAGACCAATCTATTTTACCCAACTCTGTACAAAAAGAATGTACATCAAATTTAGAAAAAGATCTCGAAATCCTTATAATTGGCTTAGACTTCTTCAGTCCCCCATGCTTCCAAATACAGAAGACTGGATGATGATCACTTAACGAATCAGAGGTCAAACCACATTTTATCATATTAATAGGTCTATTTGTTAATATCCAGTCCAGCAATGTGTGATTTCTGATCTATTATTGTGTCGAGGGCAAAGTAATAATCTGTTGTAAACCAGACTGAGACAAGACCGTATTTAACTTTGTTATATCTGAACCCATCCAATTTAAATTAAAATCCCCAGTAGTATTAACTCTGTAGAAACCCCAGTATTCAAAGCATTTACAAGTTCTTGTAAGCCTGATTTGCTACCATTAGGTGGAAGATACACAACAAATAGTTAATTTTTTGACAGATCCCAACAATAACTGAATAGTAATATGTTCACAATATTCCAAATTACTGTTAAATATAGTGGTCTCATTTACCATTAAATATTCCTTAACATAAAACAAAACCCCACCCCCTCTACCAGTGACACGATCCTTTCTAAAAAGTTTATAAGCGGGTATACAAAGTTCAGTGTCAAGAACAGGTAAGGTTAACCAGGTTTCAGTCAGTGCCAGAACATCCGGATTATATAAACTAATCCATGACTCCACCTCATGAAATTTAGATGTTAGCTTAATACATTAAAATGCATAATTTTGAGGCCATATGAATGCTGCAAAAATCAATATCTGCTATATCGCTTGCTAAGGACCAGGTTGCTTTCAACATTGCCAGATCGAATTAGCAAGAGAAAGCAATGTAACCAGGTTCTTATGCAAACAGGCAGAACATACTTCGTGTCTTATATTTCCTAACACTGTAACCCAAGTTATAACACATGTATTTAACCTTTACACCAAATAAATGACTATAATTAGGAATAAACAGTTGAGTCTGGAACTCCAGAATCTGATTATTTTCATACATTCTAAAGTCATTATTAACACACATAGAACAAAATAACCCATCAGTACACAAAACACAAAGTGTATAGGCTACACACAACAATGTATGGGTAATGACTTTTGCTTTTAAGCACTCACTTGTTTTCTTATTTTTAACTGTCTCTATACAGCTCATAGCAGTCTCATTTTCCTTACAGTTCATTGCAGATTCAGAATTAGTTTGCATTTCAGTGTGTAGCTTTTCAGTTAGCAAGGCCTCACTGACTTTGGAATGTACTGTCAAAGTATCAGATTCATGAGACAACTCACCCAGCTGGTCTCAGCACTTTTATGCTGCTACATCAGAGGGAGTGCTGACAGGCCGTCCTGTGTTGGGGGTAGTTGCTGAACGAACATGAAGCTTTGCTATTTCCTCCCATAGTTTGTGTTGTATATCACAAAATTGCCTCTCTTCTTCTTGTAATTTCTCCTGTAGAACTTGCATACATTGCAATGTAGTTTCTTCAGGGTTAACCACAGCAGAAGGAGCTGTTACTTCATTTTGACTTAAGTCCTTGGTCGATATGAAAATTTCCTTCACATCAGGATCCATATCAAAACCCATATCATTTGAATTTTCCAAGGCTGCGGCATCTGGCATATTCAAGGCAGGCAAGGAGGCCCTCTCTCCCACCTCTACCTCCATCCACAATGCAGGGCTCACTGAACTGGCCATGTTCACAGCCAGCAAGGCCCCCTACAGCACAGTAGGGGAATTTCCCCAGTGCCCTGGCCAAAATTTCCCCCTATTCACTCAAATACCACTAACAGCTTAATCTGGTTCAAAGTCAGTTGGCATTCATCTGTATCCCCCTCCCCCGGGTCATGCCTGAAAATAGGCAGAATTTGTCTAGTGCACATACCCGGTCAACATAAACTAAATAAATAAATAAAATAAATAAATGAAAATAAATAAATAAAAGTCTTGGCAGCCTCTTGGTCCTCCATAATTCCTCTAATAAATTTTGCCTGGTAGGAAGATTTATGCAAGAGTCTTTGTGACGTCTTACAAATGGCAGGGTAGAGGCCTTGGCCTGGTCTCACCCAGGACAGTCTGGCACCATGTATGATCCAAAGGCATGGAACAGAGCTCCTCCATATGCCAGGATTCTTTTGCCTACTGCCTCTCGGACCCTTCACTGTCATGAGGGTGACACTAGTTAGTAACGTTCTAGCACAACTGTTTGTGAAGAGGCCTGAGGGCAAGCCCTCTTCATTTTCTTAAACAGCCACCTCATGTCTGGTGGTTCCTTACATAGCTCGGGACAGAGAAGTGAGAGTTATGCCCTTAAGACTAGACTAGTGCAATTCTGCATATGGCAATGCAGGATACCTTTTGCCTCCTTGATTTTGAGCAATTTCATCACTGGTCTCTCATTCCCCATTGCTCCCGTATGATATCTTATACTGGTGTTGTTGTTAGTTCACAGGGAACCCAACGTCTGGTTGGATTTCATCCTCCCAAAACCTATTACATCAGGGTTGTTGTATAGGAGATCATGTTCATACAGCATTTCCTTGAATTGCAGTCTCAACAGACTCATACTTAATGGATATTCCTACTGCTCTGTTTTTTCCCTGTTTCTGGACCTGATGGCCAGTTTTTATCCTGTATTTTTTTTCTCTGTTTTGACAAAGGCTGGTTGGAATTCTGAGACTTAGGAGTCTTTTGGGGACCAGGGTGGTGTCTAACCAGGAACTATTTATTTATAACTGTCAATGGAGGTCCCCACTAAGATTCTATCATATACTGTGAATTGTATACATGATCCCATTAAGAGTAATAGGCTGCTGAAAATGTTTAAACTTGAACACCCAGAGGATCTGTTGTTCAGGAAACTCATCTGTCTTATGATAAACATGCAAAATTTTTAAAATTTGGGTTTGAAGTAGTAGAGGTCTCCTCCCATAGTAGTGGTAGGCAACAGGGTCATTATTCTTCTCTCCTGGGACACACCTTTTGTGTAGCAAGATAAATATATAGACAAGGAGGGCAGATTTCTTATGCTGATGGGCCTTTTATTCAAGGAATTAGCTACCTTGGTAAGTGTATATCTGGCCCCAAGCTCTGACAAATCTGAATAAAACACTTTTTGGGTAAATTACTGGATATCCCTTAAGGAATGTTAATTATGGTTGGGGATTTGAATTTGGTATTGAACCTGGCCTTGGATGTCACAACCCTGAGGGTTTACTGAGTTGCCACAGTCCAAAAATATTTGAAATCCGTGATGAATCAATTAGGTTACCTGGATGTCTAGAGTCAGTTTTTTCTGTAAAGACAAAAAATGTTGGCCACTCACCACCTCTAGTAAAACTAATACCAAGTTCCAGGCTTGTAAGCTAAGTTGTCCTTTATTAAAAAGTGACAATCACATATTTATTATACAGACAAGCAGCGTGCCTACCTAACGCTTTTCAGACAGTTTTTCCTACAAACCAGGGGCCCGATTCTAAAAGGGTTACACCTGGCGTAACTGCAGTTGCACCAAGTAGAATGGCACATGTAGCAACTTATGCCAGCAGTTGTAACATGCGCGATTCTACATAGTGGCCTGTGACATGGCACAGGTCGCTTGTGCCAAACAGCAGTTACGCTGCATAAACCCCCTGCAACATGGCACTAGGGGGCTTACGGCAACAGTTGTGCCCCATTCTAGAAGGGCAGCCATAAAGTGCCCACATTGGGATTCTACAAGAACCCCTGGAGGAGATCTGGCAACTTAAGTTATACCAGCATTTAGCTGGTATAACTTACGGACGCCCACAGGGGTCCTGTAGACCCATAGGCTGTACAGCGGACAGTGCACAGTTTCCCTCCACCCAATGCCCAGCACACCTCAGTGTGGTCCCACAGGGCTACCCATACCCCCAGCCCCCAAAACAGCTATTGGCAGATGCCCAGCAGGGCGGTGCTGCCATCCCCCCACCCATTCCCTGAACAGCGAGTTACCCACCGCATATGCGGCAGAAGGCCTGCCCTGGTGGTCCAGTGGCCCCCGAACTGTGTAAACATTTATTAGAACCCCATATCCCTGGTGGTCCAGTGGCTCCCCCAACTGTATAGAAACACTCCCGATCCCTATCCCTGGTAGTCTAGTGCCCCCGAGAACTGTATAAAATTAATCCTGATCCCTATCCCTGGTAGTCTAATGGCCCCCCACCCAGCAGTGCCAACCCACCCAGCACCCACTGCATCCGTCCCCAGCCCACCTCTCACCACCACAGCCAGCCACCGACTGTGTTTAGTATCAGGGTGTACTGTAGTGCGCGCTCAGATATTATTATTAATCATCTGAGCGTCTCTTTCAGCACACCCTGATACTGGACTCAGCCGCGACTGGCCATGGTGGTGAGAGGTGGCTGTGCCAGTCGCCGGCTGGGGACGGATGGGGTGGGTGCTGCGGCTGGCATGGCTTGGTGGGGGACCACTAGACTACCAGGGATAGGGATCGGGATTAATTTTATGCAGTTCGGGGGCACTAGACAACCAGAGATACCGGATTGGGAGTATGCTTATACGGTTTGGGGGGGTGCTAGACTACCGGGGTATATGCCTCATATGTGGCTGGCGACTCTGGGTCAGGCACAGTTGGGGGGTTGACCACGCCACCCCGCTGTTGTGGCTTGCGACATGCTGGCCAAGTAAACCCTCTGTGCAGTGCACCTTGCTGCATATCGCAAGTCGCAGGACATTGCTGCAGAGACCCTGCCCCTTCTAGAATAGGGCACAGGTTCAATGTCGCAGTTGTGGGTGGCATAGGTTGCATTTGGCAGCAACTTGTGCCACCTTTCTAGAATTGAGCCCCAGTTATATATCCACTATTCCCACAGACACCACTCAGAGGCTAGATTGGATAATTTTTTTGCAGTGGCAGAACATTTGGAGAAGGTGCTAGATTTTAGTGTAGGGCCGAGGTTTCTCTGAGATCATTCTCCCTTTTTTCTCAAGGTGCAGCTGGGAAAGCAACAAAAAGTCCTCTGTGGAGGCTTAACCTATCTTTGCCTAAAGATTGTGCCCTAATTGATCTAGTCAAGGAACACCTGCCCTTGATTTTAGTGGAGAATGATGGGGCGAATGTCTCCGCAACAGTAGTGTAGGATATCCTAAAGTCAGTCCTTCGGGAGCTCTTACTGAATACTACTCTAGATAGAGAAGGCAAAGGGAGCAAAAATATCTTGGACTGTAAGAAACACTTATCAGCTTTTATATACCCCATAGGTCAAGGCAGTATCTTACAATATAGCCCAGACTAAAAGGGAGTTACAGCTACACATGGATCAAAAAATAGAATGGGCACATTTTTATCTGAAGTACCATTATTATGTAGGGGGAATGCAGGGGGCCAGCAGATTGGCTTGACAACTTCGAGAGCAGAAAAGAATTGGCCTGTATTTTGCAACCAATGGACCCAGCCACTGGGCAGCTCACAAGGAGCCATGCCAGCGTACAACAAATGTTAGCTGATTGCTATAGTATGCTGTATTCTCAGGACACTCTCACCGATGAGTTGACTATGAAAAATGTTTTAGATAAACTGAATCTCCCCATGCTGTCCCCTGAGGTATAGCCACATCTCCTAGTTCTTCTCTCTTTGGATAATGTTATGGAGGGGGATTAAAACCCTAAAAACTGGGACATGTCCAAGCTCAGATGGACTACCAGCTGAATTTTATAAAACAATCCATAAATTACTTCTACCTGTATTACACCACCTGTTTTCCTGTGTTAAGGAGGAAAGTCCCACCCACCCCACCACATCCTGGAGGTACACCACCATTTTGGCTCTATTGAAGCTAGGGAAAGACCCTGCAAGCCCTTATTCCTATAGGCCCATATCAATATTAAACATTGATTATAAGTTATTTACAGGGCTTTGGTCCAGGAAGCTTGAAACAATTCTACCCAGCTTACTAGATAAGGACCAAGCAGGAATTGTGCGTACGTGAGTGACCAGCCCATGACAATGTGCACCATGTGCTTCTCTTGACAGACTATGCACTGCAGCATTTCATTCCCATGGTGGTGGTAAGTTTGGAGGCTGAAAAGGCATTTGACAGGGTGTCTTGGGTGTTTCTCTTTGGTACTCTGTCAACAATGACCTTCCTCAAGGAATTAATCCAGTTGTTGCAAACCCTTTATACCGACTCACAGGCATACATTAGAGTTAATGAGGCTTTGTCCACTCCTATATCATTATCGAGGGGCACGAGGCAGAGGTGCCCCTCTCCCCACTGTTGTTTGCTTCTTATATTGAATTGTTAGTGGCTGCAATTGGACAGGTAGATGGGATAGAGGGGATCCCCCTGGGAGGCTGCTCTTTTAGAGCTGCTCACTTTGCAGATGATGACCTCACCTGAGACTTCATTACCACAAATATAGTCTATTATACAGAAATTTGGCATTTTATCAGGTTTTGAATTAAATATGCTGAAACCACGCTGAAAAGTGAACTTTTTTTAATTTCACCCCCTCCTCGGCCCTGAAAAGTAAATTCTCTATACGCAGAATAGAGGGCACAAAATATTTAGGGGTTATCATCACCAGAAACCTTTCCTAGTTGGAGCTTTTGAAATATGAGTCCATTGCACAACAGATCAAGGCAGATTTACAACAATGGACACTGCATCTGCTTCCTGTTCTTCCAAGAACAGAAACAGTACGACATAACATTTTGGCTAGATTACTTTATTTTTCCAAAAAGCTGCTGATAGTCCCAGACAGGAGTTTTTAATATTGGAATACTATTTTCTCTAGATTCCTTTGGGAAGGGATGCCTTCATATTAGATATTCAGTGCTCCAGATCTCTAAGGAGCGTGGTGGCCTTAATCTACTCCATTCGTATAATTTAGCATTAGCAACCCAACTGCTATTTGCTACTGGATCAATCCATTTTATCAAGCGCATTGGAAGACTACTGACTTAGTCCTGAATGATCTTGAGAATACAGATAAACATCCATGTTCAAACCTTCTAGCAGCAATTCATTTGCTTAACTTTTCTAAGTATGCTTCCATTCCACTAAAATATTGGAAGTTATGCTGCACACAATACCCGCCCACTGAGGAAGTGGTATGGCTTAGGGCACTAGCCCATGATGCAACATTTCTTCCAATGCCTTAGGGGAGTGCAACAATAGGGAGTGAATTGCTTGAAATTTCTGTATCAGTTGTTTACTATTCAAAGAATACACAACTTCCTCAAGCTGCGGCAGGAGTTCTCCCTCCCAAGGTCAGCTCATTTCAGTTACCTGCAACTTAAGTCATATTTTCAGGGGAGCGCCCCAAATTCAAATGCTATATGAAAAAATATTCCACATTATATACTATAGTCAGGGATTCCCAAAAGGGGATAAACTGGTCCCATATGGCAGGTTCCTTATACAAAGAATTTGTAGAATTGAACATTCAACTACAATTTTAGACATATGTAATGCAGAGTTGCAGTCATCCCACGAGTTATGCTCATGGCTGAAAAACTCAGCCCTTATCTGTATAGTTATAGTCTCGGCCTAATGATGGGATTTCACTTGAAAATTCAGGACTTGCTACTTCTGTACTTATGCCAAAGACGCATCCTATATGGGCTGACAGGCAGGAACCTGCTGGAGACTGTGTGGGGTGGGAACTTCAGACTATACAAATTTTTTCTGGTCTTGTCCACTAATCAAGGATTATTGGAGCAATATAAATCAGGATTTAAGCTACATTTTTGCCAGCAGAACATGATTTCCCCTTCCTTGGCACTTCTGGATATCCCACGGGGAGGGATCCAGGGTAGCACTCTCAAATTACTGTTAATATAATAATTTTGGCAGCCAAAAAGGTGTTACCCATCAGTGGATAAGATAGGATACCAAGAAAGGAAACATCATATAGAACAGTTAACACCATATATCAAATGGAATGCTTTACCTTCACCCTGCATGGGCATCAGAAGAAGGAGGAGGATTTCTGGCATAGATAGGTCTTCTTCCAGTCAGAAATCAATACAGATTATATTCCCTGATCACATTCTATTTCAGTGTAATAATGATGATGTGTCATATTACTGCAGCCTGTATATCTCTGTTATACTGGGTATGGCTCTGTACTACAATTGTTTGCAATACTAACTTGCATAGAAATGAAGGCTAACTTAACTATTTTATTTTGAAATCTTGGATAGCACCAATGAGTGGATGCTCGTTAATTGGTTCCACATCAATTAACAAGTACAGAGTGATACATAAACATTCAAATAGAGAGTGGTTCAGTAGCAAATATACAAACACATGTTATGGTGCAATTATACAGATAAAGTTCATGGTTACACTGTACTGAGGCATTGTACAATGTATGCCCGCATCAAGGAGAGACAAAAATCAGTAGAGTAGACAGAGGGAGGAGAAAGGCAGAGAAGATGGAGAGTTAATGGTAAGAGGAAGGGGTAGGAGGTTGAGGGGTAGGGCTAGGGGTAGGGAAGAGAGGCGGGGGTGTGTGGCAGCACCATGGGAGAGGAGGGTGGGTCAGTGAAGTTCAAGGTCGGGGCAACCCAGTGGAACAGTGACAGGGTTAAGAAGTGCAAGAGGGCAAGTACAGACTATGGCAATGGGATTAGTGACTTGAGGTGGGATTTAGTGGGGGTAGACACAGGAACCTGTGGTGAGAAGGTGCTGGTGCAGTTTGTGTTTAAAAGAGCCAATCATTGCTGCATCACAGATATCCTGAGGTAGCACATTTGTCCAGAGGGAGGGTCCAGTATAAGAAACCACACTGAGCCAAGATAGTGTGGCACTTTGGCACATGGAATACCTGAGAGGCAGCACTTCTGGCTTGCTTTGTGCTCTGGGAAGGGGTCAGTAGGTTCCATACCCCTGGTGGTAGAGGGTTTAAGGAGGCTTTTTTTGGCAAGGAGGCAGGTTTGGTACCTGATTCATCCATTGAGCTTCAGTCAGCTAGTGATGGTATAGAGATCACAGGTGTGTGTGTCTAGCAGCACCTGTGAGGAGACAGCAGGCTTTATTCATTGCAGTTGAGATGCAGTGGAGGACTGTGTCTGTTGCAGATCTGTAGATCACCAGCCTATAATCAATGAGTGAGATGACTGATCTATTGATGGCAGTGCTCAGGGCTCCATGTGTGAGACAGTGCCTATGCTGATACAGGATCCAGATTCTGGTATTGATGGCCCTTGCAGTAATGTCGATGTGCTCGGCATATGATAGGGTGGAATCAATAATGATGCCTAGGTATTTGAAGTGCCGAACAAGTTCAAGAGCGGCACCCCAACATTCATAATTGCTAGTGGGAAGGCTCTGTGTTTGCTTTGTGGGGTGGAGAACATCATGGTCTTGGTCTTTTTATAATTCAAGACCAGTCTATGGTCCTTACACCACTGCTCTACAGATGCAAAGCCACTTTGTAGCTCCACCTCCAGATGTTCAGGATGTTGGCTGCTGGGGAATAAAAACTGCATCATCTGTGTAAAGGAGCATTTGACATGAGCTAGAGGTCAGGAGGTTATTTAAGTATAAGCTGAACAGCAGTGGTCCTAATATGGATCCTTGTGGTACACCAGATCTGACAGGTCTGCTGTCAGAGATCACATCCCCGATCCTAACCTGCTGACAGCGGTTCAATCAATCAAAATCTTTATTTATCCAGGTGAACATCATTGAGCAGAGCTGTTTTACAAGATGGACCTGGTTAGAATAGGGTCGGGTAACATCCATCATAAAAACATATAAATACATGTAAATAAGTATATAAACACAAACACAATGGTACAGTAATAGGGGAGTCAAATGATAAAAGGAATACAAGGCAAGCCATAACAGAGGAGGATTCAAATACAAGGGTGCAGGTCCACCATTGAACCATGCAGCTGTATATAAACCATGTTCTCTGTATAGAAGTACCAGTTAGTTCATTTACCAGGGGCAGTCACTAGTACTAGCCATGAAAATGGCTTGGAGAACCACCAACTAATGGCAGATGGGGTACCAGGAGGGGTATGTAATATGTAAGCAAAGGATAAACATTGTGAGAAGTGAAGTCCCAAGGACAGGTCAGTAGAACTGATGCAGCAGTGGGGGCCTATGAGGAGAGGGAAAGGGGAGTTAGGACTTTTATAGTATGATTGCATGTAGATTGTGGATGAGTGCAGTATAGAGTTGTGAAAAGAAGGCTGGAGAAAGTGGGACGATAGACCAGTATCAAAGGGAGGACAGAGGCATCAAGGTGTTACATGAAAGCATGATGACAGACCGGGGCCAAGGAGGAGACAAGCACTAGAAGTAATTCATTCATGGTTAAATGGCACAGGTTAGCATGATGACAATTCTTGGTCATGGGAAACAATTGCACTGATCATTTCTGAGACATGAATATAAGAGCTTGAAAGATGAGATGCCGATGGGTGACCTCAGTTTCAGGTTTTTTACAATTTATTCCACAAGGAGGATAGTGTAGAGCTTATAGCAGCCCTGCCAAAGTGAGAGTTAACTTTGGTAACCATCAGTAGGAGAGATCTGCAACTTCTCAGGGCATAATTGCCTATTGGTTTTATAGGAAGACAGTCTGTAATGTATTGGGGCAGTTTTTTGGAGATGACTCTCAGGGTCCATAAGGCTGCATTTTTATCATGCCTAAATTGAAGAGAACTCCACCCCACTGATTGTTATAGGGAGCAGTGGTGTGTGGAATAAGGCAGGCCTGTGATGAAGCTCAAAGCTCTATAATATAATGTGTCAAGTTTGGTGAGGTAGGAAATGGGACAGTGACTGTAGAGGATGTCGGCATAATCTATCAAGGATAGAAAGGTTGATTGTACCAGCTGTAGTTTGGCATCTCTAGTTAAGAAGCTGGCTATCCTAAAGAACAGGCCAAGTCTCTGTCGTAATTTTTTGAGTAATTCTTCAATGTGCTCTACAATGGAGAGCTTATGGTCCAGCCATACTCCCAGGTATTTGAATTTAGGGACAAATTCCAACTTCTCGCCAAGAATTGTAGTAATCTGCAGCACAGGATCTGATAGGGTTGAATTTACCCTTTGGGCAGAGGGAGAAAAGAGCATTGCTTTTGTTTTCTTGACGTTAAGTAAGTTTTTTGTTTAGGAGTTGGTGTTGCAGCAGGTTGAACTCAGATTGAAGGTCATTACATGCAGATTGTAATGACGGGTAGCTTACATAAAGAACTGTGTCATCTGCAAACAGATGAATGTTGGCCTTAGTTATGCTTTCATCAGTATTGTTGATGTATATTGCAAATAAGATCGGTCCTAAGATAGAACCCTGAGGAACACCTCTTAGGAGAGGCTTGAGAGTTGAGAGATCTCCTTCCGCTTTCACCTGCTGGAAATGATTAGAGAGGTAGTTGTTGAACCACTGTAAGGATAATGGGTTAGCACCTAGTGAGGTCAGGGAAGAGAGTAGCATGGTCAAAGGCCTTGCTCAGGTCCAAGAATACAGCACAGGTGTAATTCCTGTTGTCTAGCTCTCTTTGCCAGTCATTAGTCATTTTGGCAAGTGCTGTGATGGTGCTATGTTTAGTTCTAGCCCTGATTGGACTGGATTAAGCAGGTTATTAGCTTCTAGATACTGCCTCAGCTGGTTACTTATGACTTTTTCCAGTAATTTTGACAAGGCCGGGAGAATCAAAATTGGTCTGTAATTATTTAGATCACAGGAATTTCCGGACTTGAACAGGGGTATGATGTGCGCTGTTTTCCATATTGAAGGAATAGATCCTTGAGTTAATGATAGGTTAAATAAATGGGTTATGGGCACAGCTAACACATGGTTGGCCACTTTCAAGAAATATGGGTCGAGGGTATCCTCACCAGCACTTTTTTTTTTACATCCAGTTTTAGCAATAGGTCTTCAACTTCTTTTAGAGTGGTAGGACGCAAGGAGAAGACTGAATTGGTGACTCTAGGGTCTGCACCTTGATTATCCACCTGAGAGGGTATCAAATTCACAGTGAAATTGTCGAAATCTATGCCTGCAGTCACAAAGTGATTATTGAAGGCATCCAGAACTTCCAGTCTGTCACTGATGGTGTTATTGTTTAAGGAGATTTCATCAGGTAGTGAGCCACCGGACTAATGACCAGACAAGTTCTTGACAGTTTTCCAAAATTTTGTAGGATTTTTGGAGGCAGAGAGAAATTCAGAATGATAGTATGCAGCTTTTGTATCTCTAACCATTCTAGTACATGAGTTTCGTGCCCTTTTGAACTTGCACCAGTCTGCAGCAGACTGGGTTTTGCATGCTTTTTTCCATAGGTTATCTCTTTCAGTCAATGCAGATTTTAATAATGATGTGAACCATCTACATGCATTTTTTGCTATTCGCACCCTAACTATAGGGGCATATTTATTTAGGGCGTCTAGAATAATGTTGCTGAATATGTCGAATGCTGATTGCTTGTTTTTTGCCAAATAGAACTCTTGCCAATACAAGGAGTGTTTCAGTTTGTTTATTTAGGCAGTGAGATCAAAGTTCCATCTAGATCTCTTGGCAGCAAACTTCGGCAAAGTAGTAGGTTTGTTGCTTGATCTTATGCAAGCAATAAATGAGTGATCCCTGATATCACTGAAGAAGGTGCCGGCAAAGGAGAAGAGATGTGGTTTATTCACTAGGATAACATCTACCAGGGAGCTGTTATCCATGTTTTTTATTTACTCATGTTGGTTGCGATAATCCATGGGTGTCACAGAAAGCTACGAGAGAAGTGGCAGTTTTAGATAGCCAATCTAAATTAAGATCCCCAAGAATAATTATTTCTGAGGATTGTTGTTTGATGATATTACTCAGATGAGGTAACAATTGTAGATTGGCAGAAGGAGGTCTATAGCACCCTATGATACATAATGTTGAAGTGTGTGAGATGGTGACTTGAAGAGACAGACATTCATAAGCATTTGCAACAGATAAAGCACTCAGACAGGATGCCATATACCTATCCTTGACATAGATGGCAACCCCTCCACCCCGGAGTGTCTGTCTGCTCTAAAAAGTAAATAGTTAGGGATATTGACTTCCCTGTCGGAGGTGGCCGGTCAAAGCCAGATAGCTAGTGAACCAGCCCAACGTTTTAGAGGAGAGCTCAATGTCAGCCAGTTGTTTGAGGAGGAGCCCATGATGCACCATATCAAATGTCTTTGATAGGTCAATAAATGTGGCTCCTACCAGGAGTACCAGGAGGCCTTGGTCTAATGCATGGTGGATGTATCCCGTAAATTCTTGCAAGGCCGTGATGGTGCTGTGGCCACTTCTGAACATATACTGTTCAGGACACAGTATTTGATGGCGGTTGAGGTACTCCACAAGTTGATTGGCCACTATCCACTCTAGGGCCTTCAAGAGCAGGGGGAGTATTGAGATTGATTTATAGTTATTGTGCAGAGTCTGATCACCACTGTTGTGCAACAGGGTAACTGTCACAAATTTCCAGCATTGAGGGAATTGTGAGTGACAGAGCGAGAGGTTTATAATTTTCATCAGTGGGGTAAGAATTTCATCAAGTGCCAGGCTAACAAATTTTAGGTCTAGGGAGTCCCCACTGTGTCTTGACTTCCCTAGTACCTTTTCCATGTATTTTCTGGCATCGGCTTCAGAGACTACTTTGAAGTGAAATGGTGGTTGGTCATGGGGAGGCAATTGCTTCCCTTGTGGGTCATTTGTGGTGAAGGGACTGAAGAAGTTAGCAGGGAGCACACTGCTTAGGTCCATGAAGGAATAATTCAGGGAGTTGGCAATGAGAAGAGGGTCTAAGGATGGCACCCCCATTGATTTTGAGCATAGCTGGAAAATTTTGGGGGTCTTTCTCGGTGATGTCTTGAGGTTGTCCCAAAAGCATTTGCTGTTATTCCATGAACTGGTGAGGGCTTCTTTGTAGTAGGTGCTTTTTGCATGATAGATGGCCTTCAAGCAGTCATTTCATGCTTGTTTGTACCGCTGGATGTTTGCTGCTGAGCCATGTGCTCATGCCACTTGCCAGAGACAATCTCTTGAGGAGAGTTGTTCTAGCAGTTCCGGAGTGATCCAGGGGTTGTAGTGTCCTTTGACAGATCTTGTTTTTATTGGGGTATGCTTGTCACAGACAAAATTGAATTTCGTTAGGAAGTGGTCAAGGGCTACATCCATGTCCTTGGCTTCATACAGGTCAGACCAGTCTTGGTACCTGAGGTCTGTTTTGAGTTGTTGTAGATGATGTTTTATGAGAACACGCCTTGATATATTTCTGGCAGGAGGTTTGCTGTAGTTGTTACTCCAGGTGCATGTGACAGGGGAATGGTCACTCAGAGAGTCTGGGAGTACAGTAATATTGTTGATATGTGCAGGATGGTTAGTGAGTATCCAATCCAGCAGGGTGCTAGTGCCGGTTGTGTAATTGACTCTTGTTGGAGATTCTATCATTTGGGAGAAGTGGATGGCGACAAGGTGTCCTTGATACTGGCAGTTGATGGGGAGAGCCAGTTGATCTTGAAGACACATAGAAGTATAATTTCAGTGTTTAGGCTGAGGGTACTGATATAGTCCATAAGGTTGCTGGTGCCAGCTGTGGTCTGTTTAGGTGTGATGTATACTGAGAGCAGGGTGAGCACTGTATTGTGTGCACCTAGGATCAGTTTGATGGCCAGTGCTTGTAGGTTGTCCCACATGCTGGAGGGGGGCAGACCATGCCCCTGAAGATAGTCTTTGGTGTATATGACACAGCCACCACCTCTTTTTGAGAGGCAGTCCTGCCTAAACAGGGTATAGCCAGGTAGTGCGACAGCTGTATCTGGTATCTTAGGGGAAAGCCAGGATTCCACTACAGACAGCACATCCCGGTTATGTCGAGATACCTACACCTTCAGGTCATCCATCTTGGGAAGAATGCTACAGGTGTTTATTGAGGCCAACTTATGCCCAGCTGATTTTTGTGACTGTGCCCTTGAGCCATGGGGAGGACCCGGGTTTGGATGCATATTGCTCGATAGTAGCAGTAGGAGAAGAAGCAGCTGAGAGAGATGGTCCAGAAGAAGTTTGTTAGTTCAGGACCATGATCTCTTGCTTGGTGGTCTTGATAATGTGGATCCAAAGTGAGTAACATATCCATGCAGGAAAGGAACTATAGGAGGGTCAGTGACTTGGTGTGATGGCTCCCAGAGCATGAAGGGTTTTTTCTGACTATAGCTGATCTTCATGTGATAGGGTGAGGTCATGTATCCATAGGCATTTAGCACTACCCTTGGGTGGTAGAAATGACCATCTTTGTTGGATGCAGTACACGGGTGTCCAAGGAGGCAAATATAATAGAGTAGGATTACACCCTGTACAATCCTAATGGCTCAAGGAGGCATTGTCGGGTACTTTGCTTGGTGAGGTAATGCAATTGGTAGGGGTAAGGCAGCAGTTACTCCTCAGATTAATAGGGTTATTTTCAAAGATTTTGGGTCTAGGCTGCCGATACAAGTAGGGGTAAGATTTTTTTGAATGGATCCAGTCATCAGAACAGTAGTTGAGGTAGTTATGTGCCCCTTGTGGCTGGTAGTAAAGTATAATCAGCAAGTGGAAAAAACATTTAGTCGCATGATCCCCATAAAGTACAAGAGACAGACAAGCCAAGGGTTGAAAATATAAACCTCTAGTGGCTAGGAGTTATAAGCTGCAAATGGAAAAAAAAACAGTTTCAAATTCCAATACAAGAGCAATTAAAATGTTATACAGTAAGGGGTGAGAAGAAAGAACGGTCAGCAGAGCAATTCAAATTCAAGTCCAGAAAAAGTGTCCAAAAGGCAGGGAGAAATAGTCTAAAGTGGACTAAAAGGAGCCAGCCAATAAGAGGCAGCAAAGATGGGAAGCCATCCAGTCAGTGGCTGCGTAGGCCTGGAGGAGGAGCAGAGCTGAAACAGCTCAGGGAGCCATACCTTATGGATTCTGCACTGCCCAGGAGTAGAGGGGACAGCAGCTGATGCTATGCCATGTCCTGGACTGGAGATCTGCTCCAGCCTGGTCCGAGGCATGCCACCTCGGAAAGAGGGAAAGGAAAGGCAAGGAGGGTTAGAATAAAGGCCAAATTGGAGGGAGAGGAAAGAGTCAGAGAGGGGGAGACAGGGAAACACCAGGGGGTTTGGGCAGGGGAATTTAGTGCTAAAGATGGGAGGGCCCCAGGAAGCAGACCGGGAGGGGGGGAGCAAACTGAAAAAAACAGAAGAGAAACTGAGATGAAAAATTAACCGGAAAAAAGAAAACAGTCCCAGAGAAGCTGTACTCACAAACAGTCACAATAGGGTATTACAAATTATTTAGGCACTTTTGTAAGTACAATTGTTTAGGCACATTTTAAAAACAGTTTCAAATTCCAATACAAGAACAATTAAATGTTATAAAGTAAGGGATGAGAAGAAAGAACAGGCAGCCAAACAATTCAAATTCAAGCCCAGAAAAAGTGTCCAAAAGGCAAGGAGCAATAGTCCAAAGTGGACTAAAGAGCCAGTCAATGAGAGATAACGAAGATGGGAAGCCTTCCAGTCGGTGGCTGCAGCAGGCCTGGAGGAGGAGCAGAGCTGAAACAGCTCAGGGAGCCTTACCTTATGGATTCTGTGCTGACCAGGAATAGAGAGGACAGTGGCTGATGCTATGCCTTGTCCCAGACTGGAGATCAGCTTCGATGCTCCAGCCTGGTCTGTGGCACACCACCTTATGGATTCTGCGCTGGCCAGGAATAGAGGGGACAGCAGCTGATGCTATGCCGTGTCCCAGACTGGAGATCAGCTTTGGTGCTCCAGCCTGGTCTGAGGCATGCCACCTTATGGATTCTGCACTGGCCAGGAGTAGAGGGGACAGCAGCTGATGCTATGCCATGTCCCAGACTGGAGATCAGCTTTGGTGCTCCAGCCTGGTCCAAGGCACTCCACCTTATTGATTCTGTGCCGACCAGAAGTAGAGGGGACAGCAGCTGATGCCATGCCATGTCCCAGACTGGAGATCAGCTCCGGTGCTCCAGCCTGGTCCGAGGCATGCCACCTTATGGATTCTGCACTGGCCAGGAGTAGAGGGGACAGCAGCTGATGCTATGCCATGTCCCAGACTGGAGATCAGCTTTGGTGCTCCAGCCTGGTCTGAGGCACGCCTCCTAGGAAAGAGGAAACTGTACAGTGACATCTCCATTTCTTGTATTTGAAAATCCTCTTAATAAAAATTTATTTAAAAAAAGGAAGAAAGTCCTGTCTTTAGGTTGTCAACTAGCCACAGATGTCATCACATTCTTGTGCATTTAAAGAAATGATAATTTTTGGATCACTTTTTGACACTGTATCCAAATAGCATTGGAAGTTTAGGTTTGGGTCTAAGTAAACTTTTAGATACTTAAATTGTTCAACTCGATCAATTTTTTTTTTCACATGCTCCAGAAATATACAAGCCATCCCCAGCATAGGCAAACATCTGTGGATTATGCAAAATCATCAATTTGTCTTTGTGAGTTAAAAAAGTCGTGTAGTTTATTGAAACTATATTGCATAGTCAATGTTATATCCTGCACAGAGTCACCAGAGCTGAGGATGTCAGTGCCGTCTATGCACATTATAGTCTTCATACTTTTAATAATCTTTGATAGCTCATTTGCTAATAATGAAAAAAGCAATGAGTCTAATATCAAACCTTGTGGGACCCCAGTCTGTATTGTTATTAGCTCAGATAGAGTATTCCAGATTTCTACTCTTTGCTGATGTGTTTCTAATTAATTATGAAACCATTCTAATTTATAAATAGCTAGCCCAATCCCAGAATGCTTTTGGATCAGTATACTATGATCTGCTGTATCAAAGGCCTTGGTTGGGTACCTAGAATCAATCCCACCACATTTTATTTTCAGTGTCTTCATAGACTTTGCTAGTCAACCTGACCAAGGCTGTGGCCGTACAATTATTTTCTCTATAGTATGCTAGTGCTGTGATAGCAGCTCATTTTTATCCAAACATAATTAAAGTCGATATAGGACACTCAGTAAAACATTCTTGTCTGCACGCAAAGTATAGATATAGGTCTATATTTAGACATGTTAGAAGCATCACCTCCTTTTTAAATGAGGGACACTGTAGCTGTTTTCCATATTAATGAAATGAAGGTTGTCATAAAAGGTAAAATGAATGTATATGCAATTGGTCTTGCAATGAGAATAGATGTAATTTAAAAAATGTTGGGATATATACCATCTTGTCTAGACTCTTTGTGTCTGCATTGTTTAGCATCTGTAATGCTTCTTATTCTGTATAGATAAAAAAATTTAATTTAGGGATTTGATGCACCTTTGACTCCATCCTTTTAGTTTCTTCTATAACTGTTTTGTGTTAAAACTGGTAAATTATCCCAACTCCTTTATAGCCTATATAGCTCTTTGTCTCAGTGTAAAACATTTTGTCTCCAGTTCTTAAATAATTTCATAAGAGACTCTGGTTTGCAGTGCACTTTAAAAGAGATCCTGGTTGCTTTGCAAAAACTTGAAATATTTTGTTCCACAAATGCATTGCCCTGAAATATAAACACAGAAACATTTCACAAAAGCTGGAGAAAATTGATAAATATCTGCCTTCAAATGGAGAATATTCACCAAAAACTGACACATTTTGCCATAATATTGATATCACAAAATGAAGGCAAACACGTTTTTTTTTTTATTCCTGGCTGCAAACAGAAATAAAGGCAAATGCCTTTGTTTCATTGGTGATAACAAATCTGCACATCTGTACCTACAGATTCTTTAAGTTAAAACTGTTTTGACTTTCTTACCAATATAGCACTATTAATGGAAGTATCTTTTGTCACATATATAATCCTTCTAACATGGTTGCTTCATCTCACAGGACTGGATACAACAAATATCACAGAAGCACTTATCTTCCCAGAAGAGAAGACAGTGAGAGAAGGAACCAACATTTCATTTTGCTGCATAGCTCCAAAAGGAGCAAGAATTGAACACATGACATATGGTCAAAGAAGGTTTCCTACTGTCTTTGAAAACAACAGAAGTATGGGGATTAAAGTGCACAAAGTCACTATACCAAAAAATGGAAATAATAACCTTATTTGCTACTGGTCGAAAAATAAAGTCCTTGATCATAGCGGGACAGTTCTGTTTGTTGGAAGTAAGTTCTACTTAAACATCATGCTTTCTTTTTTAGTACAGAAAAAAACATTGTGTTTTTATAGTTCTAACACAGTACGTGGAGTTTTATTTTTTTTAAATCACTAGTTTTGTCATAATATAGTATTTCAAACATTATTGACAGGGAGCCAAAGGAAAACATCTATAAACAAAATAATCGATAGGAAATCATTGGTAACAAACCTGGGATTCCATTGAGGGTTTCTAGTGACATCATAAACCACGAGAGCAGAGCTAGATCAGATTACGGTACACACATTGAAATACAGAATTTGTCAGCAGAAAAGGACTATTTGGCCCACCCAGTCTGCCCAGATGGTCCCTGCCTAGTCTGTCTCTGCAGACCCTAATTGCTCTGTGGCAGCCCTCCCTCCTCCATGCCTATTTATTAATATTACCCTATGTCTAGCCCACTAAAAATACCACCAACAGCTTAATCTGGTTCAATGTCAGTTGGCATCCATTTGTATCCCCCCTCCACTGGAATGAGGCTGAAAATAGGCAGAACTGTCTAGTCTTCCTTTCCCAGCCAACAAAAACAAAATCAAAATAAATAAATGTTTGAGGACCCCTAATCTTTTCACTTCCTCCATTTCTGCTGGCAGTCTGTGCCAGGAGTCCACCAGTCTTTCAGTGAAGTCGGACTTCCTCACATCCCTCTTAAACTCCCCCCTCCCCAGCTTCATCACATCCACTCTGCTCCTTGTGCTCTTTCTCATTTAAAAAAAGAGACTCCCCTGCTGCGCCCTGTTCACCTCTGTGAAGTACTTGGAGGTCTCTATCATGTCCCCTCTTGCTTTCCTCTGTTCCATGGTGTACATGTTGAGATCCATCAGTCTCTCTTTCTAGGGCTTTTGATGCAACCCTTGCACTATTTTAGTTGACCTCCTCTGGACTGCCTCTACCCTGTCTATATCCTCTCTAAAGTGTGGCCTCCAGAACAAGACACAATACTTCAGGTGGGGTCTCACAAGTGACCAATACAGTGGCAACACCGTCTCCCTTCTCCTGCTGGTGATACCACTCCCTCGGCATCCCGGCATCCCACTGGCACTATTCATTGCTTTGTTACACTGCCCTGCCACTTTAAGGCCATCAGATATGCCCCATCATATACTAGGATGGTGTGTTTCGATGCCCTAGGTGCTTGGTTTTTAACTTTTTGTAACTGAACCCCCCAACTGCCATGCTTTTGACTGCTCCTTGTGTTTCCCAAGGTCCCTACACATTCACCCCACCCCTCTTGGGTGTCCACCCTATTACAGATTTTGTTGTCATCTGCAAAAAGGCATGCTTCCTTCCAGTTCTCCTGCAGTGTCACTTATAAACACAATTAAAGAGAACTGGTCTTAGTACTGAATCCTGCAGCAAACCGCTGATCACTTCCCATCTTTAGAGTAAGTGCCACTTTGTATCCCACCCCTAGGCTGCACAGTTTGTTTATCAATCTCCTGTGTGGCTTAGTGTAAAAAAGGCCTTGATAAAGTCCAGATAGACCATGTCCACTGTCCTTCCCTGACCCACTTCCTATGTCACCCAGTCAAAGAAATCAATCAGATTTGTCTTGCATGACCCCCCCCCCCATAAACCCATGTTGTATACTCTTTCCAGCTTTTCCATTAACAGGGTTTCCATTAATTTCCCCACCACTGATGTGAGACTGACTAGCCTATAGTTGTTAGCCTCCTCCCTGCTGCTGCTTTTATGGAGAGAGACCACATCTGTTGTCCTCCAGTCCTATGGAACTGTCACTGGAATCTAGAAATGGAGTGACAAGCCTAATTACAAATGATTACCTATCGATTTGTTGTCATCTAGAGAACACTCTGAACATTCTGCCTTATTCCATTGATCTGATGTCAGAACAATGGTATAGTGTATGGTCGAACGCTGTGCCACATGGAAATTTATGCCTGGAACAGCCTTGTTGTACTGCAGTAGCAATGTCATGATGTTGTTGTGCTGCACTGAGGACATCACTGCTACAGCACAACATCGAATGTCATCAGGCAGCTACCTCATTCAAACCGCAGCTCTGATCACTGATGCAAAACAGCATTGGTGATCATGAAAACCTCAGTATTTTGGTGGTCATGTGACCAATGGCTGTGGTGGGAAGAGTGACACATCCAGGTGGGTGCCCATACACTATAAAAGACTGTATAGTCACCCACACAAAGACAAGCTTGTGTCCGACTCTTGAGGTTGCCTTGGCAACCAGTGGACCTCATGAGCTGCTCTGTCAAGGTCTCTGGTTGCCACGGCAACCTCTCAAGTCATACACAGGCTTGTTGTGTATGGATGACCGTACATAGTCCTCTATATTATGACTTTCTGATGTCAGAATGATGGTACAGTAGTATGCCTTTTTGATATCACTGATTTCCTATGGGAAACAAATCATCACTGATATATTATAAATACATACAATTAATATTTAGAGGTTCATTTCTGTCACTCTAGTATATTATAAATCCTCAATGTATGGGTGGGCAAAAAAAACTACAATTAAATGCCAGATTCATCCTGTTTAATTCTAGCAATGGTTTCCAATTCTCTTGGAAAAGCCACATATGCGCATTTCTCTTTCTTTCTGGTTCACTTTCTATAGTGTTAAGGTAAAAGTATTATGTTTCATGTTAGAGGAGAAAAAATTGCTTACCAAGCAGGCAAGTTATGCATTGACCAAATATCAGGTGACTTAACTGTCATCTCCTGAAGAATGGTCTTGCAGACCTGAAAGCATGTGTGCTGACGCCTACATCTTTGTACAAGAAATATCACACCACTTACTTTGTCAATTAAGCAACAGATAAGACTCTTTAATTTTACTAGAAAATGTTTTAAAACACACATCTAGTTTTAAAGGGCACTTCTGAGACAGTGGTAATCAAATGCATGAAGTTACATTTTGCATACATCAGTCAACCTGTTCAAAATATATCCATATTGAAAGCAGAGCCATGCAAATACAGTTCTGTGTTGGTCCAGATAACTTCCTTTCTAGATGGTTTTTGCTTACTTTAGTAATGTAAAAAAACTGCATCCGGCACTTTTCAAAGTTTAGCCATGTAACGGAGGTAATGCATCATACTAGGGGCTGCAAGTTCAGTTCGCCAAACTTTTAAAACGTCACCCCGTGGTAGTCCACCTGCTGGAGAACCTTCTTAAAACTGGTGAACTCTGTAAACTTTGGTTTGCCCTAGGAATTAAATAAAACACACATACCAGTCCTCTATGCCATACTGCCACGCAAGCTCTGTTAACTCTCTGTCTGTCTCTGATGCAGCACACATGGTGCTGCTGCACTGCTCAATGCTGACACAACCTCACCAGCCAGAAGAAGTGGAGGACTCAGCGTCTGTCAGCATCGGAATGGGTGATTGGCTGGTCGAGGGAGGATCCCTTATCTCTCCTGTCCTGATCTTCTAGCAAGATTAGCAACTACTGGAGAGGATTGGAGAGACCAACATAACAAGCAGCACTACTCAGGTCATTGCACACATTTCATTACTGTTTGGTAAGAGGCACAGCAGAAGGAGAAAGACCAGTTCTGTCGATCTGCTTCACTCTTCTCAGTTGAAAACAGTGGTGGCTTAAATCTAGAGCCATAAAAAGAAAAAAAAATGTGTGATCACTCTTGGGACACAAATTAGGAAGCTTATGCAGCATAACATCCTTTATTAACCCTCTGAGAACTGCATATGTGTAAACGTATAAAGATTCTGGACATATACTGTATATACGCCCACAATCTTCTAATGATAGGGATGAAGGGGAAAATGAGCACAGCAGTGCTGTGAGACAGGGTGGTGTGGTTTGCTCAGGTTGCTCCTTCTTTGTCATGGTTGCAGACTAAAGTATTGGTGCTGCTGCCTGGGTACAGCATAAACCCTACTCTTTCCTTGTACAGGCTTGCACAGTAGAAGAGATGACATAATCATTATTTAAAGAGTCTTAGACTAAGTGAAAAATAATTAAAAAAAATTCAAGCTTTATAAAGATTTAATTAGTCTGTGCTCTGCTGCAGTGACTGCTGCTACTGTCTCAAATAATTAAGCATTTCAGAGAAAGAAAGAGAGAGAGAGAGAATGAATTTGAAAATATTTTTCAAGACAAACTGGTCTTTCACTCTGTGAGCAGCTTGGCAAATGGTTAATTAATGTTAGACACCAGAGTTAGTCAGCCACTAGACTGAGCACAGTGACTGAGGAATTGAGTTATAAGATGCAAATAATTAATATACCAGGATAATTTATATGAACATACAAAAAATTGCCAGCAGCAAAAGGCCATCATGGTCTATCTAGGCTGCTCAATATTACAGCTAGCTCCCTATTCAGCAGCTACCCCACCCCCTCCCCTTATCTTCCTTTAGCCTTCCCTTTGCCCTGTCCCAGCCCTTCTTGAAGCATTTCACTGAGTTACATGTCACCACCTCAGCTGGTAGTGTGTTCCACTTTGCCACCACCTTCACAGTAAATAAATGCCTCTTCTCCTCCCACCTGAATCTACCCCCCTCCAATCTCATGTCATGGACCCTAGTGTCTCTCCCCCACCCTCCTCCTGAATAGACCCTCTGTGTCTGTTTTGATTATCCCTTTCATGTATTTGAAGGTCTCAATCATGTCCCTCCATCCCTCCTCTCTTCCAGCGTGTACTTGTTTAATTCTCTTAGTCTGACCTCATATGGCAATTCTCCCAGGCCCTGAATCATCTTCGTTGCCCTACGCTGCACCCCTCCAGCAGCCTAATGTTCTTTTGTAGGTACGGGTGCCAGTACCGCATGCAGTATTCCAGGTGGGGTCTAATCAACGATCTGTATAACGGTACAATAACCTTCCTTCTTCTCGAGGTAATGCCCCCTGCAATGCACCCCAGCATTTTGTTAGCTATTGTTGTTGCCTTTCTGCATTGTGCAGAATTGTTCATTGCTGGCTGGATCACGTGATGAGCTGATCGGGGAAGGCAGCATTGAGCAGAGCTCCTGTGCCCTATCGATTTAATTGCTCTACAAAACTACCCTAGACCCTGTGGTGATAGTTGAAATAGAAGGGTTAACCCCCTAGGATCTTTTATTACCTTTGTCGAATTTTTCTTTTCAAATCCCAGCTGCCCACTTGCGCCACTGTAGCGACTCACGGAACCAGGCGCGACGTCCAAGATAGAGTACGAAGCTCCGGAGGGCCTGGAGGCTAGAGCACCGGCAACGAAGCACCCGAAGCCCCCATCACCTGTTCCAGAAGACCCAGGGCCTAGCTCCGAATATGCAGGAGGAGGTCAGACATCGCCAGAAGATATTGCAGAGATCAAAACCTTGCTTTAGGGACTAGTTGCGGATTTTTCGTCAGTTAAACCTACCTTACAAGCTCTGGCCCAAAGAATGGGGGACGTGGAAGCGTGTATGGCCTCTCAGGAGCATAAAGTTCTTTCTCAAGAGCAGGATCTGGTGGCTCTTTGTAAGCAAGTTAAAAAATTGGAGGATCGAGTCGAGGACCAGGAATCTCGAAGCCGAAGGAACAATCTAATCCTGGTGGGTTTACCAGAGCGATCGGAAGGAGCAGATTGTATCACTTCTATCCAGGAGATGTTGTTGAAGCTCGTAGGTCCAACACCATATGGCGATTCTTGTAATTTGGAAAGTGCCCACCGCTCTCTCAGAGAGATACCTCCACCAGGGGCCAGATCGAGGGGCATCATCATGCGTTTTCTAAACTTTAAAGAAAAGGCACATGTCTTAAGCAGAGCCAGAGCACTTAAAAATTTGCAGTGGAATGGTACACCCTTGTTAGTGTTTCAAGACCAAACCCCAGCGATTCAGGAGAAACAAAAGGAATATGGGGACATTAAGAAAAAGCTTTATATGGCTGGAGTGAAGTTTAGAGTCCAGTATCCTGCCACTTTGGTTGTGAAACTACAATCTGGTGATCAGAGGTACCTAACGGCGAAGGAGGCGGCTGAGGGACTGAGACTGGAATTTCCGGACTCATTCAATTCAAAAACCTGAATAAGTTCCGCAAGGAAGGCACTATCTAGCGGTGGTTCTTAATAAGGTTTCGGACATGTTAAGGACTGGTGGGCAATAATGAAATATTGGTTTAAATAATCAGTTGGGAGGGGGAAAACGGGACATGAAGGACAGAAGAAGAGAAGAAGACTAAAAGGAAGAGAAGAAGGGTGACAAGGAAGAAAAAGAGTGGAAGAATGAGTGCGCTCCCCCTTTCCCCCTCCCTTCTCTACCCATTCTTATTATCCCTTCCATACTCTCTTTTCTCCTCCCCCTTCCCCTCCTTCCCCCCTTTTTTTTTTCGGTATTTCCTTCCGAAGATTAAGGAGGAGTGTTACACCTACTTTGCTGAGTACTCCTTCTGTATTAACTTTAGCTGAGCCAGTGGTCTAGGAGGAGACTGATTGTTTTTACTCAGATCTGAGAAATCGTGGCTCAGTTGTATTGTATTTCAAGGGAACCGTAGGTTTATAATAGGTTCTTGATGTTAATTTGAGATCTAAAGAGCTTAGATCTTAAGTTTATGACCCCACTGAGACAGGAATATATGACTTTAAAAAGGGTTGCTATATTGTCTTTTAGCTGTGTAGGGTGGATAGTATTTACTGTAGATTAAGACATTATTGTTGCCCTCCTTAGCTTTATACAATATGGTAGAGGATACTTAAAACTATGAGAGCAAGCCGTAGGGGGTGAATGAAAAGTTGGGCCTGTTCTCAAGGGAATGTAAGCAGTTATAAGGTGATATTAGGGCTTTAGAGGGTCCGAGGCTTGCTCACCGGATAGCTCATTACGTATCAATTGAGTTAGGAGGAGCGATCCAAGGATCGGGGCTGAACAGGGGTGGGCTTGTGGGAAATGGGAAAAGAGAGAGCCCAATGTTCTTTATGTTTATTCAGACAGATTATTTTGGTGTGGAAGTTAGGGGTGTAAATAAAATTGCATGCTCAACATTAAAATTATTACTTGGAATGTTAAAGGCCTCAGAGGGCGGAGGAAAAGGATGGTGATATTAAAGTACATCCACCAATAGGGAGCTCAGATTGTCGCCTTGCAAGAGACACATCTTCTTAAGGAGGAATTGGGTCTTCTTAAAAAATTATGGGTAGGGCAGGTTCTAGGAGATGGAAATGCTAAGGCCTCGGGGGGAGTGGCTGTTTTGATTGGGCGTGATTGCCCGTTTATAGTCTTGCAAACTAAAACTAGAGAAGACTGCAGAGGGATTTATGTTATGGGTGCTATTATGGGTAAAGTGTTAACGATTGCTTCCATTTATGCTCCTACACCACCTAACCCTGACTTTTTTGCTTCGATAGAAGTTGATTTAGCTCTGCTTCCACCCCATCCTCTAATCCTTGCAGGAGACTGGAATCTTTGTCTCAATAATAGGGTGGACAAAAAAAACCCATCTAATTGTCCGCCTTCTATGGCACAGGCAGCTTTGACTAAACTCCTGGAAGTTGTGGCATTGGTTGATCCCATTGTGGTCTGTAGTAAGGTGGGGCACACTATGACCTTCTACTCTGGGGCGCACAAAACCCATTCAAGAATTGATTTCTTTTTGGTTAACAAGGAAGTAATTCAGGGGTAAGGGAGCTGATTACTCACACTAGAATTCTATCAGACCACTCTCCAGTTCAGTTAACATGGGAGATAGAATCTCTCCCAACGAAACCATATCGATGGAGGTTTGATGATTCCTTATTATTGGACGAATATATGTTAGCTAAATCAGAGCAGGTACTGGTGGAAATTATCCAGACCCAACTTCCTACGCTCTCAGATAGCAGACTAAGGTGGCCTACATGTAAAGTTTTATATTTGGGTATGGTCCAGAGATTTATAGCTAGGAGAGCTCTTATGAGAAGGGCGAGGGAAGAGTTTATTCTGGGTGCTATTAACTCACTGGCTCCCCTAGAGGGCACTGCAGAAGGGCTAGACTTAGAGCTTAAGGAGCTTAGAGAGGAGATGGCAAACATCCTTTAAGGTAAGTGGTCGGAAAAGGTACAAGCAAATTATCTAATGCAGGGGGATGCTCCAGGAAGGCTTCTTGCTAATAGAATTAAAGAGTGGGAGGCGGCTCGGGTAATATCATTTATAAAATAACAGGGAGAAATAATAACAGAGCCCCAGAGAATGGCTGATACCTTTGCAGCCTATTTTGAGGGGATTTATCAAGGGGGGTCTTGGCTAGTGAAGGGGACATTAAAGGGTTCTTGGAAAATATACCTCTTCCGAGGTTGGACCAAGAACAAGCCCAGTGGCTAGCGGCCCCTATCTCGGAATCCGAAATATTAGAGGTGATCAATTTACTTCCGAATGGTAAGACACCGGGACCTGATGGTCTAACGGCTCAATTCTATAAATCTCATGCTGCAGTTATATTGCCTTTATTGAAGGACTTATTTATAAACATTATGCAGGATGGGGTCCCACACCCGCAGCTGTATCAGACCTATATAACACTCATTCCAAAGCCAGAGAAACCCAAAGAACTCCCTGAGAGTTATAGACCTATTGCCCTGATGAACCAGGACTTGAAATTGTTGACAAAGATACTAGCCAATAGAATTTTGAGAGTCGCCCCTGGTTTAATTAGCCAAGAACAGCTGGGGTTTATGCCAGGTAGAGGAGCTCATGACGCACTCCGGAAACTTCACCATATATTACATAAGGCCTCTACTTCTAAGCTGCCTATGGTGGTAATTGTGCTTGATGCCGAGAAGGCCTTTGATAGGGCCTCTCATGATTTTCTATTTGCAACAGCGGGATGTATGAGTTTCCCGGAGGGTTTTCTTAAGGGTATAAAAAATTTATACGCTGCTCCTACGGCTAGAATTCTATGTAATGGCTATCTATCAAAGGAAATTGGTTTAGATAATGGGACCAGGCAGGGATGCCCCCTTTCGCCAATATTATTTAATATTTACTTGGAACCTTTATTAAGGGCGATTCAAAAGGATCCAGCGGTACAGGGGATTGTTATTGGGGGGACAGAAATGAAATTATCTGTTTTTGCTGATGATATTTTGCTGCACCTCCAAGACCCGGCAGAGAGTTTTAAGCGGATCCTAGATATAGTTGAAAGATTTTCCAGGGTGTCAAACTACAAGTTGAACCTGAGTAAGATGCAGGTTCTCCCTCTTACCTCTGTTTACTTATGACGATTTTTGAACCATTCCAAGTGAAGTGGTCCCAAGAAAGCTTAAGTATCTTGGTATTTGGGTCACACCTAATGAAGAACGAAGGCCTTGAAGCAAATCGGGAGAGATTCTATCAACAATTAGAACGGATATAACTAGGTGGAATAAACTCCCTCTAAATTGGGCAGCAAAGTTGAGTCTGGTTAAAATGAATCTATTGCCTAGACTCCTGTATCCAATACATTTATCCCCATATATCATCCCTAAGTGTTGGTTTATTAAAATACAAAAACTTATTTCTAACTTTTTGTGGAATGCTAAACCTCCTAGAAGAAAATATAATATTTTACGACTACCTTATAACATGGGAGGCCTCAAAGTTCCGGACTTACAAGTATATTATGTAGCTGGGCAACTTGGGTTAATGACTCGGTGGTGTAGGCCGGCTTCATCATCACATCCGAACCAAAGGAATTTGAATGTTTATCAATCAAAATATCCCTTCCAAACTTGTCTCCATTTAAATTGATTGGCTGCTATAGGCCCCCCTCAGCAGGCCTCAAATTACTATCTCACCTGGGGTCAATAACCAATCTAGGCCCTGAAGATACCATCATCCTTGGTGATTTGAATTTAAACTGGCTATCTAATGCATCTGCTCCATTGGTAACCTTCTGTGACACCTATGGCTTTACACAGCTAATAAAAGACCCAACCAGGGTTAACCTAAAAATTCTAGCAACAGCTCACTCCTGGATATTATGTTGGTAAATAAGCCTCACTTATATACTCATGCAGGAGTACTACCGAATGATGTAAGGTGACCATTGTCCCATAGCTGGCATAAGATCTTCACCCAAACCATCCAACCCTGCTGAATTTGTCCCCAAAGGTCAAAAGAAGTTCAACATACCAGGTTACCTCCATGACCTGAGTAACACAATATATTGGCAAGATTTCTACCTTACAACCTCAGTGGAAATAGCTCTCCAGATCTTAAAGGACATTATCACTAATGCTCTAAATATTCGTGCACCATTCACCAATATCAGAACTCAAAGCAAGGTCCTGCCCTGGTTCACCACTGATCTTAAAACAGCCTTGCTAGCCAGAGACAAACTATGGAAAAGGCAAGAAAACTAAGGACTCCATAGACTGGCTAAATTTCAGAAAAGCAAGAAACTCATGTACAACACAAATAAGATCTGCCAAAGAGGCCTATTATAGAGCTGAATTGGATGCCTCCTATAATAACCCAACCAGGCTCTGGGGAACTATAAAGGGTATTGGGCCAAAACTCTACTCCTGCCTTAACCTGCAAACTGCTACTAAATAACACAGAAATTATGGATAAACAAGAAATTCTAAATACCTTCAATGACCACTTCACCACAGCTGGACTAGCATTTGACTCTTCACCTGCAAATCTCCTGAGATCTTCCTTGAATCTTCAATCCACCGTGGGCCAAAGGCTACATCAACCTTCTCCTTCAACCCAATATCATTGAAAGAAGTGGAAGATCTCTCTCCAATTTGGATACTTCAAAAGTGCAGGTACAGACTCCTGGACCCCTACTTCCTCAAGATTGCATCTCAAGTCTTATCTGCCCCCCACTCATCTCTTCAATCTTTCCTCACCACTGGATCCATTCCTCCATTTGGAAAACAGCTCAAGTAGTTCCTTTACTCAAATCTGGTGATCCCATGGATCTCAATAATTCAGGCCCATTTCCATCCTATCAGTCCTGTCCAAGATGCTCAAAAGTTAGTAAACTCACAATTAAGGGTCTACCTGGATAACAATAACCTCCTAAACACAGCACAATCAGGATTTAGATCAAGGCACAGCACCATTTCAGCCCTAGCCAAGTAACCAATGACTGGCAGACTGCTATGGATAAGAAGAATAGTACCTGTGCTGTGTTCCTGATTTGAGCAAAGCATTTGACACAGTGGATCATGAATCACTGATCACCTCCTTGTTCAATAGGGTTGATTCCCTTCACCAGTTGGTTCAAGTGCTTCTATCAGACAGATCACAACTGGTAAAAATGGAAACTACCTATCCACTTTAAAACCACTGCTAAGAGGTGTACCGCAAGGCTCTATTCTTGGCCCCATCCTCTTTGCCATCTATATTAATAATATTGATGCTAACCTCACTCAATCAAACATCCATCTGTTTGCTGATGATACTGTGCTATATGTTAGCAATCCTTCATTGTCTAAAGCCTGTGAACTGCTACAATCTGAATTCTCCATCCTACAACACAACTTACTGGATAAAAACTACTTCTAAATGCCAAAAACAAAAGCTATGCTCTTTTCCCTCACAAAGTTGCTCTGCCACTACCCCATAATCTACTACCCTACAACTAACCACCTTACTTGAGAGAAGCTGAATACGTTGAAAACTCAAATATCTTGGTGTCTGATTGATAACAAACTTGACTTTTCTGTCCATATTGAGGAGCTACTAAAGAAACTGAGACAAAGGCTTGGTTTATTTTTAGAATAAAGCACTACCTCAACAGAGACTCCAAAAAGATTAATCCAGGCTTCATTCCTATCCCTCATTGACTATGCTGACTTTCTGTATGGACACTGTTCACCCCCCTCTTAAATAAACTGACACCCTATACCACAGGTCCATCAGATTCATTACTGACCTTCCTTCAGCACCCACCATTGTTCCCTTTATAAGGCAGTTAACTGGTCATCATTACAACACAGAAGAAATAGGAATGCTGCAATTTGATATTCAAAGCCTTATCAGGCAAGCTACCTACCTACACCTCGGACTGTTTTACTCAAATCACTTCTAGGCCATACAACCTAAGGATCAGCAAAATTATCATTCTTAAGGTCCCCAATGCCTGCACCCAGCTTGGGAGGGCTGCTATCAGCTGCTCACTAGCAATTGTTTGGAACTCACTCCAAAAAACCATGAAGCTAAATAACCTCCCACCCTTAATATCCTTCAAAAGATTATTCACCACCCTATTCCCAGAACTCTGCAACTGCTTCCACAAGGCCTAATTCACGGCCCTCCACCCCTTTTTCGCTCGTGTTTCTATATGCTGAAAACTCCTGCTCCCAGTCCCAAGATTCACCCTCAAAATGCCTACTAGGTCCTATAATCTACATATTAACTCTGATGTGCCAACTGCCTACTGTCTCCCTAGATTAAAAGTGTTAATGCCTTGTACATATGTATATTGTTATATACTAGCACTTATGTCATTGTATTACTGTTTTTTGTTACCCCTGTCATTGTATTACTGTTTATGATACCCTTGTCAATGTAATAACACTTGCACTTCTTGACCACTCAGGTCCATCTTGTAAATGAGCTATGCTCAATGATGTTCGCCTGATTAAATAAAGATTTTGATTGATTGATTGATTGAATGAGGGGGACTATATCCCAACCTGGCTTCAGGTTGAGAAGCAAACCCTTTCGGATATGGGCCTTTCCCCAGAAGCGGTATTGTTTTTTAACCCAGGAGAGCTACCGGATGGGGGAAGACAAACCCCAATTTATAAAGCAATGCTGGCTTGGTGGACTATTTTGTCCCCCAACCAAAGGAAATCCCAAAAAGCTTCTAGGGATCAACCCCTTTTGGGCAATCCAAACATGCTCATTGGAAGGTAAATAATTAAAAGACAATGGGCTACCCACTTGCTTAATTTAAGGTGGGCAGACTTTATAAGAGGCAATAATGTGGTTCTCCCAGATCAGTGCAAGAACCTGAAGTTCTTTAAGAAAATGCAACTTACAAATTTGATGCAAAAAATGGAAAAGGGGAGGGATAGACTTTATGATAATTCATTTACATGGAACGCCCTTAAGGAGGTAAACTGTGCTAGAAACCCCCTGTCTAAGATCTATAGGTTGCTACTAGATTTTCTAAGTGGGAGCTCCTCTGTTAAGATCTCATACTGGGATAAGCAAGAAGATATTGGCCCCCAGAGACCTGACTGGGAAGAAATATGGAGGAGTAGTAGACATATTCCCATTCCTAAATATAGGATCATGCAATTTTTTGTAGCTTCTAATATATATTATACCCCTACTAAGTTATGTGCTAGGGACCTCAGACAGACAGTCCTATGCTTTAGGTGCGGTGTAAACCCAGGGGACTTACTCCATGTACTATGGCATTGTTCCAAAATTTCTCCCATTTGGGACCAAATTAAACTCAATATGGACCCAGTGATGAAGAATTCATCGTGCCTAAGATTTGTGTGTTGGGGGATATGGCAGACATCCCTAATATGATTATTAAAAGACATATTGCTTTAATGTCCTCCTTGGTAAAAACATTTGTCTTGAGACATTGGAAAAGTGACTTGATTTATGCATATGACCAATGGGTGGGAGATTTGTTGTTAATGTTGACTAGACTTAAAAGGCAAATGCTTTGGGGTGGACGGAAGGCAACTTATGATAAAAGATGGAGGGCTTTAGAGGCAGTATACACCCTACAGTATAAAATACCTCAGACAAGGGTCTGTCTGTCGGAAAGTACGTAATTAATAATATCCAGATAGGGGATTGATGTCTTAGTAATAGTGGGCTTACTTAATTACTGTATGTTTATTGAAGTATATATGCCCAAATTAAAAGTCCTTTTGTTAGAATTGATAGTAGGTGCTACAGAATCTGTCAGATTGTGGTGGGGGTCTCTTTTCCTTGGGACACAGCTGTAGGGTACTACCCGAGGATCTTATAAGTGATGTAGGGCCTTATAGGCATAAAAAGGACATTTTGGGATGCAGAGTTTGATGTATGAAAATATTTTTTTGATAGGGGCTGTCCGAGTTATTATAATATAAATGCAGATTTGAATAAGCTGTTAGAGGGTGTGCAATGCAGCTATGTATGTATATAGTTATGGAGTGTACATAGTGGCCACGCTCAGTTTTGGGGTGTGGACCCAGGGCTATCCTGGGTATGCGTATGTTTGTCTAATGAATACTGGAAGAAAAACACAATAAAGAAGATTATAAAAAAAAAGAATTGTTCATTGCTCTTCCATGATGAGTGCCCCCAGATCCTTCTCCTCTTCTGTTACCTATAGCTGCACCCTCCAAGATGGTAGCATCTCCTCAGATTTTGTGTTCTGAAGTGCAGCACCTTGCATTTTTTTGCTTTGAACCCAGCTGCCATCTGTCAGACCATGCCTCCAGCCTTGTCAGATCCTCCTGTAGCCCCCGCCACCCCCCCTCGATCGTCCACCACCGCTCCCATCTTGGTGTCATCCACAAATAGACTGATTTTGCTGCTGATGCCATCTTAGACGTCTGCAATAAATATGCCAAACAGCACTGGGCCCAACACTGACCCCTGTGGAACACCACTTGTCACAGGCTTAGGGGCTGAATATTCCCCACCTACCACCACCCTCTGCTGCCTATCTTTTAGCCAGTTCTCCACCCACCCCACCAGTTTTTCTCCCACCCCTGTACCCTGTAGCTAGCTTCCAAGTCTCCAATGCAGTACTGAATCGAAGGCCTTACTAAAGTCTAGGTACAGGACATCCACTGCATAGCCCCCATCAATTTGCCTAGTCACCCAGTCATAGTAGTCCACCAGGTTGGTCTGGCATGATCTGCCCTTGATAAAGCTGTTCTGCCTCCCATCCTGCACCCCTTCACCTCTAGTAGTGCCTCTAGTCTCTCCTTTAGGATTGTTGCCATTAGCTTCCCCACTATGGACATTAGACTTACTGGCCTATAGTTCCCCGGTTCGTCCTTGGGTCCACTCTTGTGGAGAGGAACCACATGAGCCAGTCTCCAGTCCTTCGGTATGCATCCTGTATCTAGAGATGGCTTAAATAAGTCTGCCAAGGGTCCTGCCAGGACCTTTGCCAGCTCCTTCAGCACTCTCGGATGTACTCCATCCAGTCCCGGTGCCTTGTCTACCCTCCCTACCCTTAACCCCTCCAGCACCCTGCCCACTGTGATTTCTCCATCTGTCACCTCTTCCCCATCTGTTTCTATCCTCCCTCCTACGATGGGTAGCACCCCTCCTTTTCTTTCATAAAGACTGGACAGAAGTAGTCGTTAAGCACTTCCGCCTTTTCACCCCCCTCTTCTACCCACCCCCTTCTCAATTCTTACAATTTGGTCCTTACAGTTTCTTTTCTCCCTGATGTACCTAAATAAGTCTTTCTCCCTTTTCCTTATGCCCTGTGCCAGCCTAAGTTCCCTTGCTGCCTTGGCTGCCCTTACCCCCCTGGTCACTTCCTTTGCTTCTTTCAGTTATTCCTGCCTATCCTCCTCCCTCTCCAATTTTCTGTTTCTCCTGTAAGCTGCCCTTTTCTTCCTCACCCTGTCTAGAACCCTTTTACTTATCCAGCTGGGTTTCTTTCCCCTAGCCTTCTTAGTCTGTGCCCTACAGCATGTTTCTGTTTCCTCCACTATCCCCCATCTTATCAGTTCTCACCTTTGTTGTGTGTCCATATCCAGCTGAATTTTGCTCATGAACCCCTGTACCACTTCCCTCATCTTAAAGTTGGCATTCCTGAAATCCAGCACCCTTGTGCTAGATGCCTTCCCCCCGCTCTTTAGCTATCTGTAACTGGAACCATACTGTCCAGTGGTCACTCCCCCGAAGTGGTTCCTCCACCCTCACATCCCTCACCCACTCCCCATTCATCAGTATGAGGTCAAAGGTGTTCCTTTCCCTAGTTGGTTCCTTGACCAACTGTACTAGAAAGCTTTCCTGGAAGGCATCCAGCATTACCTGCTCCCTTCTGTCTTTGTGGTAGGTGTGTCCCACTCCACCCCTGGCAGATTGAAGTCCCCTGCAGTTTCTCCTGATCTGATCTGCCAGTACCCTGTCCATCCCTTCAGATTGAAGGGTGACCTGTACACCACCCCCAGTCTTAGTGATCTATTTTTTGGGATCCTGTAGTTGCCCCCGCAGTGCTTCTGTATCTCTCTCATCTCCCTCCTCCCTTACACGTTTTAATCCCTCCTTTACGTATAGTGCCACCCCCCTCCCCTTTTCCTGATCCTTCCAGTGTAATCTGTTCCCCAGAACCATCATGTACCAGTCATGGATTTGGGTGGCCCATGTCTCGGTTATAGCCGCCAAGTGCACACCCACCTTCTCCAGGACAGCCTGCAGTTCCACACCCTTATCCTCTAGACTCTTAGCACTTATTGTTACCACCCTCCAACCCTTGTCTCTACCCTCCCACTGGCCTCTCTCTCCCCTTAGGTCTGCTCCCTTAGTAATTGCCTTTCTCCTTACCTTACTATCATGGGGGGGTAATCCCATTTTGGTTTCACATCACTAGGCTTCTAAACACCTCTATCCATCCTGCTACCCCCCTCGCCTAGTTTAAATGCTCCTCAATGTGCTTTCCTATCCTTGCCTTCAGTGCATTTTATCCTTCTTCATTTAGGTGCAGTCTATCTTTTGCGTACAGTCTGCTGTTTTCCCAGGTCCCCCCCCACCCTGCTACCAGCCTGTACTCCTTTTCCTGACACCAGGCCCCCAGCCATTCATTAAACTCTTGAATTCTCCTTTTTTTGCCAAACTTGCCCTACTAATGGGAAGTACCTCTGAGAAGGTGACAGATCTTCCCGATCCCTCACACAGAGGTCCCAGTTCCTCAGACCTCCTCTCAACCTCCCCTACTATCCCATCAGCCAGGTCATTCATCCCCAGGTGTATTATTAGGTGAGACCTTTCCCTTCCCCTGCTTTCATACCTTAGTATGGATTGCCCCACCCTTTCTGCCTTCATTCCTGGCATGGCTTCCACCCAAATTCTACTGTGCCTCTCCTCTTTGCTGCTCCACCTGACTCCTCTTAGTATCAAGTCCCCCAACACCAAGAAAACTTCTTTCTTCCCCTCCCCATCTTCCCCCTTCTCCTCTCCTCTCCTCTCCTTCTTCCTCCTGCACACTGTTCCCTCCTATTGCCACTGTTTCTCCCCCTCTGTTCTCCACTGTTCTCAACCCTTCTTGCCCCAATTCACCTATTTCTCCATCACCCTCCCCAGCTATTTTGTTCTTTGTACCCATGGACTATGCTTCCCCTTCCTCCTTCCCATCCTTTGACTCTTCTGTTAGAGGTCTGCCCCCATCTGAGTTTACTGTGTTACCAACTTCCTGTACTCCTTCTCCTAGTCTCCTTGAGCATTTGTCTCCTGTACCTGTGTCACCCCCACTGCCCCTTGTCCTGACCACCCCCCGCCCTCTTGTCTGACCCATCTTTTTTCTTTTCCTGGATGTCTTTTGTGCTTTCCACATTCCCTTCTCCACCTGACCAAATATGCCCCTTCATCATTTTTGACACTTCCTCCATTAGCCTTAGTACTTCCTTCTTTAGCCTCCCCAGCCTTATACAGACTGGGCACCTTCCCCCCCGTCCTCCATAGGGTGTCCATCAATACTGCCCCTCCACAGTTACTGCCCCCCACGGTATACCCCCCAGACAGTGACACCAATACAGAGGCCTACATTGCTGCCGACAAATTCGACAGTTCATCGACAGGTGGCTGTATTGGTGTGCCAGAGATAGGGGCACACTGTCTCCCAGTCTGCACCTCCTCCCAGAATTAACTCCAACTCAGACTTAGAAAAATGGACTGGGAGTCCATCGGGATTTATGCCGACTGCAACTTGCGGTCGATATAAATTCTGCTGCCGGGATGCCGGTCGACTAAATTGATGTTGAACCGGCATCGTAGAGCCACACCCCACAATCCTTCCTCCCCTGTGACATCTGTTCCCATCCTGTCCCTGATTCCTTTGCCCCCCCTCCCCTCCACTGACCCTCATTCCTGCCTGTCCCACTACCTTGTCCCCTTCTCAGACTGCCCCAAGCTGTTGCCCTGGCCCCATTACCCTTTCCTATTCTTTGCTCCCTCTACTCCATTCTCCCTCTCATGGTTCCTCTTCTTTCTATCTTGACCCTGTCTGTTGGCAGCACTATTTTTCCAGCTCCCCAAGTTCCTCCCTCACAGCCTTCAAGTCCAACCCCCAGTGGCTTTTCAGTATTTAAGAAAGACTGGTGGAGGGGGTGGGTAGGGGGTCTTTTTCCAAACCAACCACAGTGTTCAGCCAGCAAATGTTAACTACAGATTTAAGCTACAAATTCAAAAACATCAGCAAAACTTACAAAGTCAAACCAGCCACAGTGCTCAACCAGCAACTGTTAACTACAGATTTAAGCTACAAATTCAAAAACACCAGCAAAACTTATAAAATATTTCAGGGATAAATAAGCTCTCAGAGACAAACTCCCCTCTTATTCCAAACTCCCCTCAGACAAATTTTTTTTTATTAGGGGTTAATATTGTACTGCATAGCTGCTGCAGTGCCAGCCTGCCTGCTAACCAATAAGTTCTGCCACCGTGACCCACCCCCATTGGATCTGTGTACCTCTGTCCCAGATGTGGTCTGTTTTTGCCATGCTTGTTATTCTCTTGTGTACACACCCAACATTTCCAAGTGTTTGTACTCGCAGCAGTTACATAGTGCTTTATTCTAGTTCATTGCCCCACTTGGGATTATGCTTCTGTGTTCACACTCAGTACACATACTAAGTGCTATATTGCCCTGCTTGGAAATACATTTCCCTTTGTTTGCACTTACAGCAACCATATAAGGGTTTAATCTATTTTATTGCCCCATTTGGGATTATTGACTTGAGTTCACCCTTGATGCTCCCACTAAGTGATTTATTGCCCTGCTTGGTGCATTCATAGAAATCACGTAGTGCTTTACTGGAGGCAGTATAGCACTGTGGTTTAGGGCATTGAGCTGCAAACCTGACAACCTGGGTTTGAATCCCACAGCCCCCATTTAGGTAATGTGTGACCCTGAGCAAGTCACATAACTTCCTTGTGCCCCAGGTCACACCTGGAAACAAGATTTGGCTTAGTGTGCCTTTCCTGGTTAAACAATTTCCCCTTTCCCTTATTGACCTGTTTGGGTATAAATTTCTCCATGTTCTGTGATCACACTACTGAACACACCCATGAGTGCTTTATTGATCTGTTTGAAAATCAGTTTCCTTGTGTTTTCACTACCTAACTCGACATACCCACTAGTGCTTTATTGACCTGCTTGGGAATAAATTTCCTTGTGTTTTCTCTGCTTTACTTGATGCACTCAAGAGTGCCTTATGGACCTGTTTGGGAATCAGTTTCCCTGTGTTTGTGCCTCAAGGTATCCACAAGTGCTATGTTGACCTGTTACGGAATAAATTTCCCTATATGTTCACTACTTAACTCGACGTACCCACAAGGGTTTTACTGACCTGTTTGGGAATACATTTTTCTGTGTTTGCACCTCAAGGTATCCATGAGCACCTTATTAACCTGTTTGAAACTAAATTTCCCTGAGTTTTTGCTACTTAACTCGGCGCACGCACTAGTGCTTTACTGACATGTTTGGGAATAAATTTCCTGGTATTTGCACCTTGATGCACCGACAAGTGCTTTATTGATCTGTTTGGGAATAAATTTCAGGAAAGATATGCCACACTATTTTACAGCATGTCTATGCACCAGAACATTGCAAAACATAACCTTCTTAGTACTACATGTACTTTTCCGACATGCAGAATCCTTGTGTGGCGTTTAATCAAGTAGAACCAGGAAGAACTTGGGTATATGTTGTAGGACTTGGTTATTTCAGTAGAACCTGGTTCTACCTGGTAGAACCTGGTTACATCTGGTAGAACCAGATAAAATCTGGTACTACTTGGTAGAACAGGTAGAACCTGGTAGCACTTTTTTGGATTATGCTCAGAAAGTTCATGAGGTAGAACTTTTAGAGATTTGCACAGCCCTACACCATATTTACACAGACAGTAAATGTTTGCCTGCTAGTGTATTATTCAGATCTTATGGGCTATGGTTAGAAACAAATTCTAAGAGTAAGATTTGAATCTGTTTTAGAAACCTGGAAACATTACAGGCAGAAAAAGACTATACGTCCATCAAGTCTGTTCTGGTTCTACCTTAAAACTGTTTCAGCTATCTGATCTGTGGCCTTTGATAGAGCCCCCTACTTTGAACTTGGCCTGTACTATAGCTTCATCCCTGCCCCCACCCCTGCCCATTTACCAGAACTATTGGCAATTGTATCTGTCCCATTCCACCTTTAAACCATGGACTGCCATTGTCCTTACCAATTCACTTGATAGGCGATTCCAGTTGTTCACCACTTTGTTTATAAAGAAATGCCATAAATTTACTCATGACCTGTTTGTACTCATGTCCCATGGTGCACGACCGTTTCTTGTATCAGAACAGTACATTCAAATCTACTTTGTTGATCCCTTTGAGATATTGAAAAGCTTACTGTATATCATATCTCCTCTCTCTCTTCTCGCCTCCAATGAGGACATGTTTAGGCTGCCCAGCCACTTGTCATATGACATTTCTAGTAGTCCCTGTACCATTATGGTAGCTCTTATCTGTGCAGTTCAAATGGTCATGGTCTTTTCTGAGATGAAACTCCAAAACTGTGTGCAATACTGTACCCCATGTGAGGCCTCACCAGGGATCTATATAGGGGGCAGGACCATCTCCTGCTTCCTGGTGGTGATGCCCCTACAGATATAGTACTGCATCTTGTTTTCCTTTAAATATGTTCTGTTGTATTGGACTGATGGCTTGAGGCTGTTACCAGTGGTTGCTCCAAGGTTCCTTTCCTCCGCAGTCTGGTTTGCACTGACACCTTCTATTCTATATGGCAGGGGTTCTCAAATGGTGAGGCGCGCCTCCCTGGGGAGGCGCGAGCTCGTTCCAGGGGAGGCGCGACGCTGATGCCATCTTCATGCTGGTATACCGTGCTTGTACCTTCTGCATCTCGGATCCCAACCAAGTTCAATACTGCAGCTAGAGAGTAGTAGGCAGGGGATTCTGAGCCAGCCAATGCCTGTGCAAAACAAGGTCTTCGCAGACCAATAGAAAGCCCAGAATATGTGCCCAATCAGAGAGAGTGGCTGTAAGCCAATCGGTATTGTGCATTTGCAGCCAATCATCACCGCCCCTCAACCAATGAGCAGCTTCAGAACGCGACGACGTCATCAACCCGGAAATAAAATGCCATGCCATGCGTGCGGTTGAATGGAGACTCCGACCGAATTTATATTGCGGTGGGTTTTGATCCCCCGTAAGTCGCTTAACGGCTGTCTTCCCACTCCTAGAAGCCGCTACCTGCGGCCACCGCCTGTCAACTACCGCCACCTTCCAGCTGCTATAATCCACCGTGGAATGCTGATTGCCGCAGACAGAGCTCCTGAGACTACTGGTGACATCCTTGCAGATGGGATCCTTCCTCAGACTTCAGGTAAAAATTCTACTGTACTTTGGAAGCTCCAATGGGGTTTGGTCTGGCTGGCCTCACCGGGGGCACACTGCCTGACGGCCTGACTTGGATGGGGGGTGCTGCTTGTTGGCCTGTCTGGGAGGTTTGGGGGTTGCTGCCTGATGGCCTGTCTGGGAGATTTGGGGGTGCTGCCTGATGGTCTGTCTGGGAGGTTTGGGGGTGCTGCCTGATTGATGGCCTGACTGGGAGGTGGGGGGTGCTGCCTGATGGCCTGATGGGAGGTGGGGGGTTCTGATGGCCTGACTTGGAGGTGGGGGTGCTGCTTGATGGCCTGTCTGGGGGGGGTGCTGCCTGATGGCCTGTCTGGGAGGTTTGGGGGTGCTGCCTGATTGATGGCCTGACTGGGAGGTGGGGGGTGCTGCCTGATGGCCTGACTGGGAGGTGGGGGTGCTGCCTGATGGCCTGACTGGGAGGTGGGGGTTCTGATGGCCTGACTTGGAGGTGGGGGGTGCTGCTTGGATGGCCTGTCTGGGGATGCTGCCTGATGGCCTGTCTGGAGGTTTGGGGCGCTGCCTGATTGATGGCCTGACTGGGAGATTGGGAGGGGTGTTGCCTGATGGCCTGACTGGGAGGTGGGGGTGCTGCCTGATGGCCTGACTGGGAGGTGGGGGTGCTGCCTGATTGATGGCCTGACTGGGAGATTGGGAGGGTGTTGCCTGATGGCCTGACTAGGAGGTGGGGGTTCTGATGGCCTGACTGGGAGGTGGGGGTGCTGCCTGACGCCTGGCCTGATGTGCCTCATGCCCTCATGTGGGGAGGAACTGTATTGCCTCACAGCTGATCTGGCCTGAGTGGGAGTTTGGGGGCTGATGCCTCTTATGGGGGATGATGCCCTTGTGGTGGGGTGTGGTAGCTTGAGCAGGTGTTCGATGCATACCTCTCAACCTCTTCCTCATATATCAGGGACAAGGCTTTAAAAAAAAAAAAATCGGGGACACATCTTCAAAATTGAGAGATCCACCCATAAAGCTGGTAGAATATGGGGCTTAGTGTAAATGCATTTTCTAAAGAAGAAGAAGTCAGTAACTTAAGGCTTGACCTTGTTCTGTGCTTATGGTTCCCACTGAGCCACAAAAACACAAATTTTAGGAGGAACACAGTAAAATTTTGAGGCAAAATCAGGGACGTCCGTGAAAATCAGGGACACTTGAGAGGTATGGTTCGATGTGGTGATTGGGGGGGGACTGATGCCTCTCAGCTGGTCTGTTCTCAAGCAAGGATTTGCAGTGTTGGGGATGTGGGGAGGTGCCTGTACTGCCTCGCTGGTCCAGTCTGGTGGGGGGGCAGTTATACGAAATGTCTCTTGGCTGCTTTGCCCAGGGGTAATGCTGCTGCTAACAGAGCCTGGGGAAGGGGAATGCATTTCATGGTCGTGGTGATGCTGCCTCAGTGATAGTTAAAGCAGGTATTTGATGTGGTGATTGGGGACTCTGATGCCTCTTAGCAGGGATTTGTCGTGGTAGTGGCAGGTGGGGAGGGGTTGCTGTAATATCCCGCAGCTGGTCTGGCCTGAGTGGATGGTGGTGGTGTCACGCATGAGCCTGAGCAGGGGAATGGGTGAAACCGCAGCTTGGGGTCATGCCCTTAGCTGGTTTGCCCAGGATGGTAATGCTAAGCTGCATGATGTCTCTGGTGGGTGTGCCATTTTATTCTTGGTTCGGCTGTTTCAGCAGTGGCCCAAAGCCGGGGGGTCACAAGATGCCTTTCTATGCTGTGCAAGCCTGAAATGGCCCCTATCCTATTTATATGGTTGTTGAATGAGAACCTCTTTAGGGTGGGACACTTTGGAGTGAAGGGCCTGCTTGTCTTGCTTGGTGTGGGGGACCTTCCTAGGTCTGTTCATGGAGTGCCCATATCCTCCACTCATTCCTATGGCATGCAACTGCAAAGCAGCTGCATTCTGACTGAACCACCAGTTTATGTGGTGGTGTGTTGAAATGGTGGCATGTGGTTTATATGTGATGCTTCTGTGTGGGGTTCAAATGTTAGCTTTTGTAACTGATGTTGGGATGGGGTAGCCTGTGTCTGGGCAGGGGTTTTGGAATGAATAACCCGATGCTGTTGCTACTACCCACGTAAGTCCAATTTACAACGTTGGAGCTAACGGAAAAGGAAATTGTAGGTAGTATATTGTTCCTGTTCTCCGCTGATACCCACTTCTGTCTGAGGAAAAGAAACCTACATCTGGCCTGTATGGTGGGAGTGGGCGGAGTGAAGGACCGCTGTATGAGTTTTGGAGTGATTTGCTGAGTGTGTTTTGACCGAAGGACCTGCTGGCGTGGCACCAGTGCCACTGGGTAACTACTGAAGCACCGTCCCCACCTTAGGAAGGAAGTGCTTTTATTTGTTTTGTTTGGCATCCTTGTAGTCATTTATAATTGTTGCTGCTGCTGCTCAATATGATTTGGGCCATTACTACAGTAGTGTTGTCCTGTGCTGAGAGATTTAAGTGTCAGTATCAGTGTGGCTCAGTTTGTAGCACATCCATCTCTGGACCAGAGGGTTGTGGGTTTTGATACCACATTGGGATTGGAATCAGAATCGAAGCGCTTGGCACCATTGCAGTATTCAAGGGTGGTATGCTGCACTAGTGCTGTCCTTTGATGAGACGTTAAAACAGCGGTCCCCTGGCTTCTGCCTGTCCTGGTGGGTGTCCAGGTGGAAGAAAAGTCATAGAACCCCTGGCATTCTTTGCAAAGAGTAGGCAGAGGATATTCCCGGTGGTAAATAACAGCCCCTTCACATAACGGATCCATGCAATTGTCAATGATTGTGAATGGGCCTGCATCTGGGGGAGCATATAAGATGTATTTTGGGGGTGTGGGGTTGAAATGGCTCATGTTTTTTTGCTTATTTATTATATTGATTTGGGCTGGGTGGTGGAATTAGACTTGTTTCCTGCAGATTTAAAATGGTGCTGTTGTGCATATGTGATGTCTCTGACTTGTAATGCATGGTTTTAAAAGTACACACTTTCTTTTTGCCTTTCTGATGTGGGCTGGGTGTGAATGAGGAGCCAGCATTTTTGGGTGGGGGGCTTTGAAGCGAGGGGTCATGAGCTTTGCTTAGGTTTCATCACATATATCTCCCCATTGACAGTGGACAATGTTGGAGCTAACAGAAAAGGAATTATGGTAAGTGACAGAATTTCTCTTATCCTCCTCGCGACTCAATGCCTTTTGCTAGTTTAAAAGACCTGGCATATGGATCTGGCCTTGGGATGGTGGCTTGGACTCTGAGCAAGGGTTTGCTGGGCTCTGAGGACACAAAGGACCTGCACTAAAGTCTGAATGCACAGTACATTTATCTGCATGGGTAGCACCTTTGACATGAAGGACAGATGAGATGTAGCAGAGCAGTTTTGAGAAGTAAATGAAGGGCATCCCTCCTGGCTGGTCATGTGTCTGCGTGCTAAGGATGGAGTGCTGTTTTGGGACTACGACTGCGGACTACAGCTTGTGATGCTGGGCCTCTGTGTGTATGAATGCCTGTGTTTTGCAAGTCAAGGCAGTCTGGGGTTTCAAAGTGTGGCAAGGTGGTCACTCTGCAGTGGTCCTGCCTGAACTTTGTCGGGGGGGGGTGGATGATTACAAAATGCTCATTCTGATCTGGTCCTGCCAGAGCTGTGTTGGGGTGGCTGATTACGTCTTGCAAAGTACTGCTGCTGCGTAGCTGCAGTCCTTCACTAATGATCCTGTCCTACTGGAGATCTGTTGGGAGGTACATTTACAAGGTGACGCAAAGCAACAATCTTGATCCTGCCAGAGCTGCTGCTGGCAGTTGCCTGATTAAAAAGGGATGCACCTGCCCAGTCTTGATATTTCAGATATTGCTTTTTTATGGCTTCTTCGTTCTTCAAATTGTGCTTCAATTAATAAGTGGTGTTCTTCTTGTCAGTGTGCCTCAGTTGGTGGTACATCTGCCTGTGGACCAGAGGGTTGTGTGTTCTCGTCCCACACCAGGATTGGACGCATGCCAAGAACACTGGCATCCGAGTGCTGTATTTTGGGGGGGGGCAGTACTACTAGGAGTTCCGCCTTTTGGATGCGCTGTCAAACTGAGCTCTTCTTCTAACCTCCTGGTGGGTGTCCAGGTGAAGTAAATCAATGCACTTTTGCAAAAGTAGGGTTCAGCTCCGTATTCCCTTGTTTAACCATAAAATAGGTTCATGCAATTGTCCAGGCTGTGTCTGGTTGCTGATGTGCGATATGGTCGCCACTTCAAATTCAGTCACTTCACTACCAGTCTACCATTGCTTGTTCAGTGCTTTGGGATACACTGTATGAAAAGTGCTATATTCTTCTTCTTCTTCTTTTGCGGTATTGTGTCTGTAGCAGTTGTACTGTAGCAGTTCTGGAGGAACATTTGGGCATGCCCAGGATGGTCTGGCCGAGACTGGCTTAACTGATGTCAACTTCTCATCAATATGAATTTTTCGTGCATTGTAGACAAAGAATGGATCGCTTTCTGATTGGAAAGAAACGTGCATGAGGAGATGGAACCTGTTGGGCAGAGAACTCAAGCAAAACGCAAGGCCAGAAGATATGATGAGGACTATCTGAAACTAGGATTCACCTGGATCGGGACCAGTGATGCACCACGACCCCAGTGTGTGGTGTGTGCTGAGGTTCTGGCACAAGACAGTATGCGGCCCTGCAAGCTAAGGCTCATCTGAAACAAAGCACCCCAGCTTACTTTCAAAACCAGTGGAGTTCTTCAAAGAAAACTGAGCTTAACTGCAGGCCAAAAAAAGTTGTGGAGCACCATGGGACTGTTCCTGTAAAAGCGGTCGAAGCATCATATCTTCTATCTCTGAGAATTGCCAAAGCTGGTAAGCCACACAACATTGGAGAAGAGCTGCTAATTCCTGCTGCAAAGGAAATGTGTTCAGTGATGCTTGAGAGAAAGCAGCTGCACAGCTGGAAGCAATCCTCTTCAAACGACACAGTTTGCCGTCGATTGAGGACATGTCTGCAGATGTGAAGCATCAGATCGTAGATTCCATTCATCAAAGCCCATTCTTCTCTCTGCAGATAGATGAGTCCACTGATATAGCAGATGCTGCACAGCTTCTGGTGTATGTTCGGTATGCCACGGACACAGATCTTCGGAGGAGTTTCTATTCTGCCATGCACTTCCCACGAGAGCAACTGGGGAAGAGCTGTTTGGTCTGCTGAATACTTTCATTGAGAATGAAGGCCTTGATTGGAGTCGTTTAGTTGGTATCTGCAGTGATGGAGCTCGTGCAATGACTGGAAGACACAGCGGAATGGTGACCAGGGTACAAGCAGTGGCTCCAATGCTCTCTGGAACCACTGCATGATTCATAGGGAAGCTCTGGCAGCCGAGAGGATGCCAGATGAACTCAACAAAGTTTTGACTGATGCAGTGAAAGCCGTGAACTTCATCAAGGCACGTCCAGTGAATTCAGACTGTTTTCAGTACTGTGTGAAGAGATGGAGCGAAACATACACAGCTGCTTTGCACACTGAGGTCCGCTGGTTGTCCTGGGGAAAGTGCTGACCGCCTCTATGAACTGCGTGATGAAGTCCGCATATTTCTTGCAGACTGTAACTCTCCACTTGTGGAACATTTCCACAATCAACAGTGGCTTGCTTTGTTTGCGATTTGGCAGATATCTTTGATAGACTGAACTCTCTTAATCTGTCACTTCAAGGACGGGATGCCAGTGTTTTCACAGTCAGGGACAAAATCAAGGCATTTGGTTCCAAGCTTGAACTTTGGTCCACACGAGTGCAGCAAGGATCAGTTGCCACATTTCCAACCTTGGAGGATTTTCTTCAGGAACATGAAATTTCAGTCGACTGTGTCAAAGCAGTAATTACAGAACATTTATGTGGGTTGCAAGGCAAGCTACGAGACTACTTCCCTGAACATAGCAGAGAGGACAGTGACCAGTGGGTCAGGAATCCCTTCATTTTCAAGCCAAGCTCTGCAGACTCCTTATCGCCAGAAGAACAGGAGAGCCTCATTGACCTGGCTACAGACCCAACTCTGAAGGTCACTTTTGCCCAACAGCCCCTTGCAAAGTTTTGGCTGTCAGTTGGACTTGAATTTCCAGCACTGAAAAATCGAGCTCTTGCTGTACTTATGCCTTTTGCCTCAACATATCTTTTAATCTGGATTTTCAGCACTGACTGCAATAAAAACAAAGTATCGGGCCCGTTTTAAAGTTGAAGATGACTTGCGCCTACCTTTCAAATGTAAAACTAAGAATATTACAGCTGACTGCACAAAACAGGCTCACAGGTTGCCCTCTTAACAGACTGGCATTATTTGATTAACAGGCAGCAGAATTTACAATACATTTTACTACACAACAATAAACATACTTCTTATTTAACAGTGGGTGTGTGTGCTTTTGTGAGTTATTCATCATTACTGGTATCTGGCAAGGTACAGTGGTAATGATGCAAAAGGTGACTGGAAGCGCAATTTAGTCAATGTGCAGTGCGCTAATACCTCGATTACCACCATATGCAAATGAGGTCATGACTCATGGGGAGGCCTGGAAGTCTTCCAAGTCCAGTAGGGGAGGCTCGCCATGGCAAGGTCTGAGAACCCTTGCTATATGGAGTTTGTATTTCCAGTATATATAACTTTTCATTTCTTCACATTGAATTTGAGCTGCCAGACCGCAGACCATTTCTCTTGTTTTGCTAGGTTATACCTCAATTCCTTGATTTCCTTCTCTATGTCTACCATAATGCATATTTTTTATCATCTATGAACAACCTAATCTTACCCTCTATGCTCACTGCTATGTCACAGATGAATACATTGAAGAGTGCTAGTTGAAGCACCAAGCCCTGAGCATCCCTCTGGTCACCTTCCTGACCCTCAAGTGACTCCTGTTTACCACTACCCTCTGTGTCCTGTCACTGAGCCAGTTTCTTATCCAGATAGCTAAACTATCCCCCATTCCTAGGTCTCTCGGCTTTCTTACCAGTCTCATGTGTGGCGTGTAGTCAAAGGCCTTGCTGATGTCCAAGTACAGGAAATTCACATCCTGATCCTTATCTACTGTCTGCATCACTGTGTTGAAAAAGTTGATCAGGTTAGTTTGGCATGATTTCCCTTTTACAAAGACATGTGCGTCATATCCTGTAGTTCTTTTTTCTTGAGGAACTCCACCATCCATGTTTTGATAATTTTGTCACTAGCAGCTGCCATACACTTATCTATTTATTTACTTATTCATTTATTTAGTTAGTTATTTAGTTATTTAAACTTAGTGACTGGGATAGGTATGTAGAGCCAGGACTCATTTCCAGGTGGAGTTGGTGGGAGGCACTAAAACAGGATGGGAAACAGCAACAACAAAGTGACAACAATAGGTACATGAATATGTACAATAAAATCACAATACAAGTAATGCATTTCAGAGAAAGACAAAAACAATGTAGAAAATGTACAATGAACGGTGGCTGTGGGGTAGCCAGATTGAGAGCTAAGGAAGCATGCTGCCAATGGGAGGCAAAACAGTTGTACAGAACCAATGAGGCATAAAATTCAGTTTACAGAGTGCACCGAATTGTAGGCTATACAGCTGAGAAACAAAAAGTGGGTAAATCAGGTAAAATAGCAAAGGATGGATAGGACATGTGTGGTTATAGTGTGGAGAGAAAAGTAAGAAGTTTAGCTGCAGATGTATTCTTTAGTAAAGTGTGTCAGTAAGAGTTGTCTGAGAGAGTGAAGACAGAAAGAGGGATGGATGGGGAGAAGGAGGCTGTTCCACAGTGTAGGAAGAAGGATAGAAAAAGCAGACTAACCTGCTACAGATTTACTGTGAGGGATATGAAAGGAGTGTGCAGCAGATGAACAGAGGGAATAGGAGGAATGGCAGGGTTAAGGAGAGAAGAGAGAGATAAGGGGAACAGGCAAGACTCACCAGTCCATAGGCTTCTGGATCACCTTTTCCCCTCCCTTGTGAAGAGGAATTACAGCTACATCCCTCCAGTCTCTTAGGACCACTCCTGTTACCAAGGAGCTGTTAAACAGGTTTGCTAGAGGATCCTCTCTAAGAACCCTAGGGTAGAGCCTATCCAGGCCCAGTGATTTGTTTATTTTTAGTCCCCTGGACCCCTTGAGTGCACTGTCCTTACTGATTGGGTCAAAGCCCAGCTCACGCCCCGCCACATCTTCCTCTTCTGCCATTTTGACCAAGCACTGGGGGAGACTTCTCCCATTTTCTATCATGAATACTGCAGCAAAACATTCTTGAAATGCTTAAACCTGTGGTTCAAAGGGATGAACCAACAACCATGCCCCCCAGCCTGATCTATTTAAACCCTGCCTTCCTGCTTCATTCAGAAGCAATTTTTCTTTACAGCTTGGGGATCTGTTGGATTCTGCCTTTCCCAGCTGGAAGCACTGCTCCTTCCAGCATTGGTCTCCCTCCTCTACTGATTTTGGATTTTCTACATGGTTTGTGCTGGTCTTTCTGCTGATTTATGTTTCTCTTCCTACCTTCTAGATCTGTATTTTGTTTTTGCCTTTAGCTGCTATGTGCTTCTCTGTTGTCTGTGACTGCTTCCCTTCTCCTGTGCTGTTTCTTCTATTTGCTTGTGGAGGGGGGAGCTTCAGGTTTTACCTGTATCTGTCTTCTCAGTTCCATTGATCCCTCAATTTACCTGCTATTGTTCTATGTATGTTTCAGCTACACTTGTTCTCCATGCCTGTTCAGTGTGCACGTCCACCTTAATTGTTTGCACCTGAACTGGCTCACTCAGTGCTGGTTCCACCTAAGCAGCTGCATCTCCCAACCTTATAATTCTCATATGCTTCTTCCACTCCTTTGGGGTTTTCTGCTTCAGCTTATCTGAACAAGCTCTTTTAATTCATACCTTACTGCAATACAACTGTAAGCAGTCAAACTGAGTGGGAAAATGAGAGTGTTTCTACAATTTTTTTTGGAGGGGGGTCCTGCCCTACCATCCGAATTACACTCCATCATAAAATGAATGTTGTCTTAGTCCTACATGCAGGACTCATATGCATTTGTAATCATAAATCAGACTCTCATTACTTTTGCCTATGTATTTAATCCAAGGTATGTCAGTCCAGCTTACATCTGCTGGCATTAAACAGCATGTTTCTAATTTCTATCTATACTGCAACTATCAGTCATTAAATTAACTGTTTGGCCTCATGGTGCTCAGCTTGTGGCTTCCCTGTTATTCCCATGGTGGGGGACTGTGATGTCATGGTGGGGCATCATGGCTCCAGATAGCAGGAGCATGCTTTTATTTAAGTTAAATGAATTATGCCCTGCTCTTTTGTCTACATGGCTTTTTAGTTATCCATGCATAGAAACATTAACCTTGCAGCTTACATGGCTTTCAAGATATTCTTTGTATTCCATTACTGCATTGCAAATGCTCCTCACTTGAATAACCTAACTCCACCTTAATGGCATATAAGGTAGTCATGCTAATCATATCAATTCACTATTCATGCTAAAACCATAGCAATCAACTGTTAAACCTCATTGATTCAATTACACTAAACTTCATAGATTCAAATACTGGCATCACAGCCTCTCACTACCTAAACACCTACTTTCTATGTCACCATTAATTTGACTTTGCTCATATCAGCATTCCTTTTCTTTTTAACCCCCGATGTTCTGCTGGTTTTCTCCCACCCCTCCTTGGACACGCACGCCACATTCTGAAGCACCCTTCTGGTACTTGCCACCCCCTCCCACCTACACAGTCACCAGACCTCCACCCAGTGGCAGCAGAACTACGGGGGTGCAACATCCTCCCCAGGAGAGGAGAGCAGCCACTCAATCCTGCTCCTACCCTCTCCCCATGCTGGTTTCCCAATGACCCAAGGTCATTCCCAGACCTGGGTTGCCGGTGTGATGTGAGGTAAGACATAATGCCTCAGCCCTCTGCACCACTGGGCTGGCTGCTTATATCAGCATTCCTATCAGTCAATCTCATTAGTCAGTCATATTGGTTCATCATATCAGTCAATCATCTCAGATAATCATATCGCCTGGCATACCAATATCTAACATTCAGACACTGGCTTTGCCCAGCCTCCTCATATCTAGTGCTTTATAGTTGACATTGACTGTATGTTCTCATTCATAAATTGGAGGCATGTCAATTATGACCATTACTTTCTATGACTTAGCACCTACCCTGCAGCTGATGGTCTTGCTCTGCACCCACTAAGTCCACATCTTAAGCATGTGAGACTTGGGGTGGGATCCTTCTCATCTGGCCCATAGTGGGAATGCCCTCACTCCAAGCTGAGCTTTAGCCATGCAGCTGTATCAATCAGCTACAAGGGATGGTGCCCTTGTGCCCAAGAATGCTCCTTTAGCTAGCCAAATCAGGTTCGGCAGTGCCTTCTGTGCTGTTCTCCCAATGGCCACCTCTGGTTCACCTGGTCTTTTAGTCAGTGGGCCAGCTGAGTGCCTCAGTGGTCATTGCTATCCTCCTCCCTCTTTGGGGTCCCCCTGTAGCTTTAGAGTAGCTGATGTTGTAGAGGCCTCTCACAACACTCCACAGCATTCCCATTAGAGGGATTGTGAGAGCTTTCTACCAAACTGGAATATTTTCCTCCCCTTGATTTGGGTTTCTAAATTGCAGCAGCAGAGCTGTCACTAAACAAATCATCCCTAGCCTGGAGGGAAGGTGACCTAGGTCTTGGATCCCCAGAGGTTTCCTCCTCAAAGGGTTTTTTTTCCTGTCCTCAGTGCCAAAGGTCATAATATCTAGTCACTTTAGTTGTAATTCCCTAAGCTACTTAGGTAGATTTCCACAGTTATTTAGGAAGGTTTCCACTGTTGGATGGAGATGGATGGTGGCCCTCCTTTACTGTTCCTTCTCTCCTTGGGACGTCATGCCCTATTGTTATAATTCATTCAAACTAAATTAAAGTCATTACTCATTTCAGTTACCTGCTGACCATTACCTCTCCTGACCTATGTGAAGGTCCGTATACTCAATACCAACTTATTACCTCTGCTATGCTTCAGATCTACACTCTTTTTGGGCTTCTTCCTAAGCTACCTTTAGCCTAAGGGAATTCTTCCTCAGCACCTCTAGGGGTGGAACCCTTCTCCAGGGTTCCTTGCCTTCAGTTTCCCTTACAGGGTCGTATTCCTGAGGCACAGAGAGACAGATGGCCACAACAAAATGTATTCATTAAGTTGCAAAAACACACCACACCAAGTTGCATAAGCACATTGTATTGAAAGGATTAAGTCTGTGGTTCAAGAGGCTGAAGCAACAGCCACACTTCCCCAGTCTGACCTATTTAAACCCTGCTTTCTTGTTTCATTCAGAAGCAATTTTTCTTAGCCCCACCATTCTGCCCTCCTCCCCTCCTCCCCTCCTCCTCCTCCAGTGGCTAGCTTCTCTCCTTGGGGCTTCTTCCTAAGCTACCTTTAGCCTAAGATAATCCTCCCTCAGCACCTCTAGGGGTGGAACCCTTCTCTAGGGTTTCTTGCCTTTGGCTTCCCTACAGGGTGGTATTCTTGAGGCACAGAGAGGCAAATGGCCACAACAAAGTTTATTCATCAAGTTGCATAAGCACGTTGAAATTTAGAATATCTGCCATTCCAGCATTATTTTTCACCAATGCCCCTTCCTTTCTTAGATGTTAAATGTCTTGCTGAGTCTTCCTGCTTTCCCTAAATATACCTAAAGAAGGCTTCATCATTTTCTTTGACTCCCTGCACTGTTTTGAGCTCTGCCTCAGCTTTGGCTCTCTTCAATGTTGCCCCCCCATTCCCTTCAAGTTTATCCTGGTACACTGGTTATGTAGAACAAAAAAGAGGCCCACACTCAAAAATTGCCACCATTGATAATTTATTTAAAGTCTATGCAAATAACAAATAACAAAAGTATGACTGTGCCTCAAAGCAAGCAGAGGCGAAAAATGTCCTTACTTATTAGGACTCACTGTCCCTTCAACAGGGAGCTAGATAGCAACTAGAACTCAGGGCCGCTTATATTTCTGAACATCATACTAAATGTAATTAACAAACACATCCCACTAGCAATAGAAAAAAACAGGAAAAGGACCTGCCGCTGGTTCACTAGAATGTTAAAGACTGCATTACATTCCAGCGATACACTGTGGAAAAGGGCCCAAAATAGCAAGTTAGAATTGGATTGGTTAGCATTTAGAGCAGCTAGGAATCAATGCACAAAACTTGTAAGGACCGCTAAAGTTGAGTAGTTCCAAAAGGCATTGGATTCCTCAGAATATAACACTGATAAATTTTGGCAAATCCTAAGGAAAATTGAAGGGTACAGTTCATCTTCATCCCTGCCTACCAAGATTGTCTCATGTGGTGATACTTTTACAAACAAACATCATATACTTGAGCAGCTAAATAATAGTCACTTCACTATCACAGAGCTTGCCTTTGATACATCTGCAGCAAGCAATTTTCCCATTCAGCCCATCCCAACTGATGCCCCAGCAGCCACCCTTCCGGGCAACCAACACTCTCCAAAATTTAGCTTCAATCCTATAACATTCAAACAGGTTGAGGACATTTTAATCTACCTCAACACCAAGAAAAGTGCTGCTGCTGATCAGTCTGAACCCCTATTCCTTAAATTAGGACACCACTACCTAACAGCACCTATCTATCACCCATCTATTCAACCTGTCTGTTACACAGGGGGTCCTTCCATCTTCCTGGAAAATAGTATACATAATTCCCCTCTTTAAATCTGGTGATTCCTGTGACCTCAATAACCATCAGCCCATATCACTGTTACCCATTTTATCTAAACTGCGAGAAAAGTTAGTTAACATGCAGCTAAGGCAATATTTGGACACCTCTAACATTTTTAATCCCCTACAGTCTGGTTTTAGGTCAAATCACAGCACTGTATCAACTCTGGCCAAGGTGACCAATGACTGCCAAACCACGCTTCATGCTAAAAACCATATCAGCGCAGTCTTCTTGGACCTGAGTAAGGCTTCTGATACTGTGGATCACACAACACTACTTCATAAATTAAAAGACATTGGCCTAGATGCCATCACTATGCAATGGTTCTCATGCTACCAAACAGACAGACAGCAACAAGTGAAAGTGCAAGGTGACTTCTCCCTTCTTAAAAACCTGCCAAAAGGTGTACCTAAGGGATCCATATTGAGGCCCTTATTATTTGTAATTTATATTAATAACATTGATTCTAATTTCAGGATGGCAAATATTCTTCTCTTTGCCAATGATACAGTGCTATATGTCGCAAGGCCTTCCTTTGAGCTTGCCTGCAGAGGCCTCCAACAGGACTTCAACCTGCTTCAGCACAACCTCTCTCATCTGGAATTGTTGCTAAATGCAAAAAAACAAGTCACGCTTCTTTTCCCTCATGTGCCCATTGTATCCGCAACTACTTCCAGTCCAACACTTCACATAATGACCCTCCTCAGTGAGACACTTGAGGCAGTGGACACATTTAAATATCTGGGATTTCGGCTTGATTGCTGATTATCTGCCATAACCCATATCGAAGAACTGTCCAAAAAACTAAAACAAAGGCTTGGCCTAATCTTTAGAATTAAGAAACTACTCAAAGCACGAGGCAAAAATAAGACTGGTCCAGATCACTTTCCTTCCCCTCATTTACTATGCTGACTTTCTTTATAGCCACTGTTCCAAAGCAGCTCTTGTTAAACTGGACACACTGTATCACAGAGCACTAAAGTTTATCACTAACACCCCCTTTCAGAACTCACCGTTGTTCTCTCTGTGCCCAACTTGGCTGGTCCTCGCTTCATACCAGAAGGATAAAAAATGCCACACTATGGTCATATAGAGCTATTACAAATAAACTCCCACCCTATATCTCCAAACTCTTTAAGCATACACCAGGTTCTTTTCATTGAGAAGTTATTCCTACTTACTGTTAGACATACCTAGAGTTAGATCCTGCTATGGCAAAGCAATGGTAAGCCATGCCCTTCCAACCATTTGGAATACCCTACAGAAATCTCTGAAACTTACTAAAATTATCTGCCTGCAGACCTTTAAATCCCTGTTGAACTGCTCCTTGCAGGAGGATTGCAACTGTTAACTTAAACAACATTCAAACCTTACTGTAGGCTGCACTGTGTTGCATCACCCTTAGAGCACTTGGTAATATATAAGTTTTGTTGCAGAGTGTTATGTATCCTTTTATTCCTTCTCTTTCCCCCCCAGTTATGTCTACAATCATTCATTGTACATAGCTTAGCTTAAGGTTGTTTTATTGTTGTGTAACATAGGCTTTATTCTGTTCCTCTGTACTGATACGACACTTGAAATGCCCTGCCTTCTTTTGTCACATAAACCAGACCTTCTGCTAGAACTGTTAGCTGTTATTGTCTGTCAAATATTATATGTATTGTAATGCCTTCTATCCTGTCATGTCCTTCCAAAACCATCTTGTAAATGAGCCTGCTCAATGGTGTTATTCCTGGTAAAATAAAAATTGATTGAGTGATATGCTAAAACGAAGAGGTGAGCACCCTGATGGTCAGCTCTGGATAATGTTATATAAAGGTCCACTGAGATACTTCCAAAGGGACTGTGGCATCCCAAAAAACAAGCATTTACCTATGCCAAATGTTTGCTTGCTGATATTAGCATTGGACGTGCAGGCATTAGACAGATGCAGAATAGGAATGGCAGTGAAGTATTTAATTCACACAACCCCACCTCCACCCTGCAGAGATGGACAGGTAATGGGGTGTGCCTTTGGGACATCACCCATAACGCTCACAGCATTTCACCTCACCCTATCCTGCAGACACCAACAAGTGTTGAGGTGTGCCTTGGGGTATTTGGCTTTACAGTCGCCCCATTTCACAAGGACATATGCTGAAACGGGTGCAGTATGTGAGAATGTGGTGAACTCTGGGGCCAAAGAGTCCAAGGCATACCTCAATGCCTGTCACTGGCTTCAGGGTGGGGGTTGGGGTGGAATAGCATGAGCATTACAGCCTGCAATCCAAAGGCACAACCCTAATGCCTGTCAATCTGTACAGGGTGGGACATTATGGTTAGAAACCCTAACGCCCCAGGCGTTTGTTGGTATTTGCACTACAAATTTTCAACATGGCCTTTTTGTGTCCCCTACCTCATGAATACATCTGGGACCTCTGCTGATGAACAGTGGCACTGTGATTTTGTTAATCTGTCCTGAACGTTGATTTCCCACAGCGACCATGCCATTCTGTGCCAGATGGGCGAAAACACAGATAGGGCAGGATGTGAAAAATGACAGCTGTACTGTTCATAAGGTTTGCAAAATTGACAATGTTGTAATTTTGAGTGAAAATATTACAAATTCTCAAAATTATGAGTGTGCATGGAAACTTCACAATGCACACTCATAACATAGTCATTTTATGGACGTTTGTCACCAAATTTTCAACATAGGCATTATAGGACCTCCACTCATGAACAGTGTAACTGTGATTTTCTTAATCTGTCCAGAACACTGATTTCCCTCAGCGACTGTGCTATTCTGCACTGGAAGTGAAAACACATTTTGGCCAGGATGTGAAAATGATGGCTGTACTGTTCATAAGAAGGAGTGAAAAATTTCAATGTTGAAAATCTGGAGTGAAAATATTATAAATTCATGAAGTTACAAGTGTGTGTGGAAACTACATAATGCACACTCATAACACAGTCATTTTTATGTTTGCTTGCAGCATGTCAAGAAACATAGTGCCTTCATCGAGATTTCGGAGGTGTGTCACCTCCTCCCAATTCAGTCAGTGGGCTGGCAGGCGCCCCTGTAAGCCAATGCATTTTGGAGCTGTCTATGACACGCTCCAAAATGCAGTAACGCCAGTTGAAAGGGGAGCTACGCTTGAGTGAGCACCGATAAGATATCGGTTGCTCACGCAAGAGCCTCCACCATTACAGACGTGCGCCTACCGCACTGTATAGCCGACGGAGTGCCCAATCCCCATCGGCTGGCTGCTGCGCCCCCACCCCCCCAGTTGTAGGTGCCACGCTGGGAGCCCACCCCAGCATGGCAAGCACTGTAGTGCTTTGGCCGGTGGGGGTGCCCAATCCCCCGTCAGTTGAATGCCCCCCCAAGTCCTTGTGCCATGCTGGGAGCCCACCCCAGCGTGGCAAACGGTGCCGCAATTTTTTTTTTTATTTTGCCGACGGGGTTGCCCAAGCCCCCGTTGGCTGAACGCCCCTCAAGTCCTTCTGCCATGCTGGGAGCCCACCCCAGCGTGGCAAACGCTCCCACGCGCTTTTTTGTTTTAGACCTGTAAAATAAAAACTGTCCGCGGCGCATCTCCCAACCCTCCCACAACCCACATCCACCCACTGCATGCCAGCTTCCTCCCACACCCCGACCTTATACTTAGTACTCTCCGACTCGGCACACGATCTTCGTGGACTGGGAACACGTCTGCACTTTTCAAAGCCGACCGCAGAACTGAGAAATGCCGGTAAGCTGTATAATGGGTTACATAGGGGGTTTCAACTTCATGCATATCTCGGGCATTTTGGGAATTTTGCACCAAATTTTCAACATAGGTTTGGGACCCCTTCTCATGAATTATGTCATTGTTCATGGGGAAGTTCAGGCCCGGTTGGGTGATTTTGCACAGTGACTGTGCAGTGACTGTGAAATCACCCTTTGGGCCTGAATACCACCATGACAGTGACATCATTCATGAGAAGGGTCCCATAACTCCATGTTGAAAATTTGCGCCAAATTCAAAAATGACTGTTTTATTTAGGTGCGTTGCACAGTTCCCACGCAGGGTCAGTACCGCTTAAATTTCATTATTTTCACTCCAGATTTTCAACATTGCCATTTTACCACACCTTCTTATGAGTAGTACAGCTGTCATTTTCACATCTCACCCAAAATGTGTTTCAACCCATATAGCGCAGAATGGAGCAGTCGTTGCTAAATCAATGTACTGGACAAATTAAGAAAATTACAGTGACACTGTTCATGAGCAGAGGTCTTAAAATGGCTATGTCAAAATTTGGTGAAAAAATTCCAAAATGACTGTTTTATTTAGTATGCATGATGCGTAGCTCTTGTTATTAATTCGTAAGGTCGCTAATTTTCAATATTTTCACTCCAGATTTCCAACATTGCCATTTTATCACACCTTCTTATGAGCAGTACAGCTGTCATTTTTCACATGTCACCCAAAACGTGTTTCTGCCCATGTAATACACAAATGGCGCAGTCGGGTGCGTAGATCAATGTACGGGACAAATTAAGAAAATCACAGTGACACTGTTCATGAGCTCAGGTGTTAAAATGGCTATGTTGAAAATTTGGTGAAAATTCTAAAATGACTGTTTCTGATGCGTTGCACAGCTCCTATACTGCCTTCGTAAGTTCCGCGATTTTCAATAATTTTCACTCCAGATTTCCAACATTGCCATTTTACCATACCTTCTTATGAGTAGTATAGCTGTCATTTTACATCTCACCAAAACGTGTTTCCGCATGTAGTGACAATGGCACAGTCGAAAAGTAAATCAATGTATCGGACAAATTAAGAAAGTCACAGTGACACTGTTCATGAGCAAAGGTCTTAAAATGGCTATGTTGAAAATTTGTGGAAAAAAATTCTAAAATGACTGTTTTATGAGGGTGCATTACGCAGTTCCTACGCACACTCGTAGTTCGCTAAATTTTCAATATTTTCACTCAGATTTTCAACATTGCCATTTTACCACACCTCCTTATGAGCAGTATAGCTGTCATTTTCACATCTTGCCCAAAATGTGTTCCCACCCTATGATTGCAATTCAGTATGTGCAAAATCAATGTAGGGACACATTAAGAAAATCACAGTGACACTGTTCATGAGCAGAGGTCTTAAAATGGTTATGTTGAAAATTTGGTGAAAAAATTCTAAAATGACTGTTTTACGGAGCGCTGCTAGCAGTTCCTATGCATGTCATAAGTTTGAAATTTAATATTTTCACCAGATTTTCAACATTGCCATTTTATTACACTTCCTTATGAACAGTACAGCTGCCATTTTTCATATGTCGCCTAAAATGTGTTTTCGCATACGTAGCACACAATGGTGCTGTTGGTGCGAAGCAATGTTTAGGACAGATTAAGAAAATCACAGTTACACTGTTCATGAGCAGAGGTCTTAAAATGGCTATGTTGAAAATTTGGTGACAAAAGTCCATAAAATGACTGTGTTACAGTGAGCAATGCGCAGTTTCCACGCACCCTCGTAAGTTCATGACTTTCTAATATTTTCAGTCCAGATTTTCACCAGTGGCATTTTTTCACACTTCCTTATGAACAGTACAGCTGTCATTTTTCACAACATGGCTGAAATGTGTTTTCACACTTTCATCGCTGAGATGCATGGTCGCTGTGGGAAATCATTGTTCGGCACAGATAAAGAAAATCACAGTGACACTGTTCATGATCGGAGGCACCAAAGTGCCTGAGTTGACAATCTGCTGTAAAATATCCCCAACCTAATTATATTACGGGTGTGCGTTGCACAGTTTCTATGTACGCTCGTGTCTTCACCATTTTTTTAAATATTTTTACTGCAGATTTGCAACATTGCCATTTTTTACACCTCCCCATGAACAGTACAGCTGTCATTTTTTACATCCTGTTCGGAATGTTTTTGCACCTGTGGTGCTAAATGCCATAGTCGCTGTGCATAAGCAGCTTTCGGCTAACAAACTGATATTCCCCCTGTTCATGAGGTGGGGTCACAAAAAACATGTTGAAAATTTGGAGTGAAAATACCAACGAATGCCTGAGGTATTAGGGTTTCCAACCATAACGCCCAACCCCTGTAGAAATGACAGGCATCAGGGGTGTGACTTGGGATTCTTGCCTGTAATGCTCATACCATTCCACACCCTGCAGCCAGTGAGAGGCATCGAGGTATGCCTTGGACTCTTCAGCCCCAAAGTTCACCCCATTCTCCTATATCACACCCATCTCACCGCATTTCCTAATGAAACAAGTGACATGGGCCAAAGACCCTAAGGAACACCGTGACACTTGTCAGTGTCTGCAGGGTGGGGTGTGGTGAAATGGCGAGGCCGTTATGCCTGATGACCCAAATGCACACCCCAATGCCTGTCACTCTCTGCAGGGTGGTGGTGGGGTTGGCTTCAGTTCAGTACTTCACTGCCATTCCTATTACGCAGCTCTGTAACTTCTACATTACCACTGCCAATGCCAGCAAGCAAACATTCGGCATTGACAAATGCTTGTTTGGAATTGTTTCACCAGATCTGCAGCATAGGCTTTTTGGGAGCCCACCTCATGAACAGCGACACTGTCATTTCGGTAATCAGTCCCGAAAGGTGATTCCATGCAGTGACCGCGAAATCACCTTTCAGGACTGAATAACCAGATGAGAGTCACTGAATTCATGAGATGGGGTCCCAAGAATCCCATGTTGAAAAGCTGGTGCCAAAATTCATGAAAATGACCGAGATATACACATAAGTTGAAAAAAATCCATTTATGTCATTATACAGCTTACCGGCATTTCTTCAGTTTGCGGTCGGCTTTGAAGAGTGCAGATGTGTTCTCAGTCCACTGAACATTGTCACACCAGGCTCTGGAGGTAAGTATGGGGTGATGGGGGTGTGAGAGGTGGGGTGCATGAGAGGGTGGGTGAGGTTGGGGAGGCACCGGACTCACGAGGGGTTTGTATTTCAGGTAAAAAAAAAAAAACAATGCAGCAAGGTTTTCTTTATTTACATGTGGTTTGGTATGCTGCGGTAGGCTCCCAGCATGCCACCTGAGTGTTTCTTGGGAAGGTTTGTGGCTGATGGGGATTGGCACCCCCATCGGCACATACAGAGTGTTGGGGGGGCACATGAGCTGAGGGGGATTGGGCACTCCCTCAGCACACAACAAATGGTGGGGCATTATGCTGACGTGGATTGGGCTCCCCCATCAGCAAATGAATTTAGGAGGGGCATGCTGACAGGGGGGATTGGGCACCTCCGTTAGCTTTTATGGGGACTGTGAGAGGCAGATAACAATAGCCATTGCCAAGTGAAATTAAAAACAAATGCAGGAACATTATTGCAATGGGGATTGGGCTACCCCATTGGCAAATGAACTGGGGAGAGGGCATGCTGACAGGGGGACTGGGCACCCCCGTCGGCTTTCATGGGGACTGTAAGAGGTGGCGGCTGTCCATCGGCTTCTGTGGGGACTGTGAGAGGTGGATGGCAAAGCTCCCTGATTGCAGCAGCAAGTTTCTTCCAAGTTGGTGGTATGCTACACTACTGCTGTCAAGGACAGCCTGCTCTTCTATTGGCACCACAGAGACCAGCCCCACAATGGACTGCTGGCATTGGCAACAACACTGCCGCACCTCTACAACTCACTACTACAAGCAAGCTGACGCAATATGTTTCTTGCGCATGTGCACAAGCAAACATAACAAGGATCCACCAGTGAATACCATACTTTTACTTCTAGGTTTTCATTTAATGTTCATTCAGTTGCTTGGCCACTATTAATTCCTCACGTTTCACTGATATGCCATCACCTTTTTCAAGAGACAGTGGTTCTATATTCATCAATGTATACAGAAATGCATATATTAATATACATGAACATCAGCATTCACACCCAATTTTATAATGTACAATTCTTAATTTCTCTAGTTTAGCAATTTTCATTAAATTAATGAACTCCTGAATGTTCAGGCTTTTTTTAACTTACCAATTGGTAAGTCAACATTTTCCATGTTAACAACATACTCTGTGTGCTAAAACACTGAAGCTGCAATGCTGTGGGTGCAAATCTGGCAGCCATTCAGCTACTGGTTCTTTTCTTGTCTGCTATTGACATGTGTCCCAACATGAAATGCATGGGCCTGCATATCACATCATACCCAGACACAAACTGCACTCATCCGAGTGCTTTGTCAATAGGTGACGTATCTGTATGGATAAGTCACAACCTCTTATTACCATTACACTTTGTGCGGTGCGATTCTTTTATTCCTCAGAAATTTGTATTTGGACTATATATATTCTAGCCAACTCACCTATTTGGGGCCTGTGCATCAATGCACGGAAATAGTGAACATAAGTGCTGTATCGGTAGTACTCAGCTACACCATGCATAAGCATGGAGAGCTTCACACAGTGCATGAATATGCACACAGGGTAGGCAGATGCAGGGGCTTGGGTAACAGAAACATGCAGGGCCATGTGGAGCAGGCAGCGGGTGGGCCTATGTAACTCAGCCACATCCCTATATATGGGAATCCACTCCTTCCTGCACAGAAACGTGCAAGTGAATAGTGCTATGGAGGACACGGAACAAGCACCGATGGAGGGGAGTACAGATGCACACATGGTACCTAGGCCACCACCAGCTGCCCAATGGGACTGACTATGACTATTGTTTGACATCTGTGTAACCCCCAGGGGGTGCTACCCTTAAGGCTACTACCCCTGTCTGCCCCCACAGAGGCAGGTTGAGGGGCCCAGATCCGTTGACAGGTGCCTCCACCCAGAGGTCGGGGTTAGCACAGTTAAGACTACCAGGGTTACAGCCCTCTGAGCTACTGCAACCTCCCTTTCATCCCACTAGTGACTCACACTGGGTACCAACAACTCTGTTCACCAGTACACTTACCCCACGGAAAATATAATCCAGTCCCCGTTGGGAACCCCCTGCAAAGTAAGGCACAGTTATGTTGCAATCACCAAGCAGTAGTTCACCATTAATGTACACAATAGCCAGAATGTAGCTGTACAAAAACAATCTGATTTATTCAGGGGGGAAACAACAAGGACAGGGGGTATCAAGTTAATTAGCTTATCACTAGACTTATCTATCTGGGGCTCTGTGCACAGGCCTATCCCTACAAGTTACTGTCCCTGGGTACCCAAGCCCTAGTGGCTAGTCCAAACCGTGGCAGCTGGTAGGGGCCCTTTCACACAGAGAAAAGAAAAAGCTAGTTAAACAGTCAGCAATACAGTAATTCCATTTGGATCCAATGTGGCCATTCAACAGGGAGCTAACCCGAATTAGTACTCACGACCTCCAGACAAGATAGAGTCCTTCAACGTCAGCAGGGCTACTCCTGAGCTCCACGAGCCTCCTCACACATTTATATGGTAAACAGCAACAGACAAAGTCCTTTAATGGTGGCAGGATCTAACTTGAGCTCCTCGAGCCTCCTCACACATTTATATGGTAAACTGCAGCAGGCAAAGTCCTTTAATGGCGGCAGGATTTAACTTGAGCTCCTCGAGCCTCCTCACACATTTATATGGTAAACAGTGACAGACAAAGTCCTTTAATGGCGGTAGGATTTAACTTGAGCTCCTCGAGCCTCCTCACACATTTATATGGTAAACTGCAGCAGGCAAAGTCCTTTAATGGCGGCAGGATTTAACTTGAGCTCCTCTAGCCTCCTCACACATTTATATGGTAAACAGCGACAGACAAAGTCCTTTAATGGCGGCAGGATTTAACTTGAGCTCCTCGAGCGTCCTCACACATTTATATGGTAAACTGCAGCAGGCAAAGTCCTTTAATGGCAGCAGGATTTAACTTGAGCTCCTCGAGCCTCCTCACACATTTATATGGTAAACTGCAGCAGAGGGGTACCACACCAGGCAGCTGCCCCCAAGGCTCCCACAAGTCACAGCCACTGAGATATGGCAATGGCAGCTTCCACTTTTCCTTTGGACCGAGCACAATTCAGCAATTCTCTCCAGTCCTCCTGCAGGTCGAGCCTGGTGGGTAGCTGTACAGAGCACAGCCTCCTCTGACCGCCCCATGGCAGATTTCGAAATGAACTCACTTGCAGAGAAAACGGCCGCCTTAGGCCTTCATGCGCTTCCCGTGCGAACACTTCCCAGCACAGAAGCACAGAAGCTCCTCACCCTTCACCAACCACAATGCATCTGACCCTCCACAGCTTGGGGCACTCCTCTCCACTCGGGCGCGACCCGATCCAATTGGCTGGTTGAGCCTGCCAGTCACTTTCTCTGCCTCTCACTGGAGCGAAAAAAGCGCCATGGCCCATAATACCCTTCCCAAAAACAAACAGCTCTTTTATTGGTCAGTCAACTCTGTGGGGTTCTAAGGTACTGATTGGTCCAATTCCACAGTTCGGGACCAAAATGGAGGAAGCAGTCGAAACTCTCTGTGCTGCAAAGCAAGGCAGGTTAGAACAACTATATTATCATCACTTCTACATGTTATTTCAGGCAACCATTCACATCCCCTATTAGGGCTCCCCCCGCACTACTAGCGGTGGCAGAAGGGAGCACTTACTCTGCAGCCCGGGCGGGAGTCGAGCATAACCACACTCAAACCCCTTCCCATTTTAACTAATCCTGACTGCAACAGGCAGCCCTTAAAGAGACAGTATACGGAGGCCTTAAAAAGCACTCCACGGACCCCCATTCCGGCTTCTTTATGCCGATTACCAACCAGGCATAGGGCACATTAAGAACCCCCATTTGCAAGGGGGTTACATCCTCCCTGGCCTGGAAAAGCTTGGCATCCGCACCAAGTAATCACCCTTGAGGCAAAGTAGGTGAACGTCCCAAGTACACCATATTACATTCTACCTTACATACATAAATATTAGATCTACAGTGCACTATAGTGTATATACATTATACGTATAAAATCTTACACTTCTTAACTCAGGTCATAGGGTCCTACCCGTGACCCCGGAACTGAGGGGCTCCCTCTTCGGTTAGCTACTAACTGGTCCCCCGAGGCAGGGGCGCCATACTCAAAAGGCTTTACTAATAGTCTGGAGTTATCCCCCAAGGCTAACTTAGGCAAAGAACTTGGGGACACATATACCCCTTTGTGAACCACATTTAAAGGCAGGTCCACTGGCTGACCCAGGGATTCATAACTCAACTTGATTACTGGCCGTATCTGTCTGCCAGATCATCTAGGGGTCTCAGGGGACTCTGATCCTGGCCCTGACTCCACTCCCATGTCAGGGACATTAGCACCAGGAATCCCTTCATGGGGATCAGGCGCGATACTCATAACACTATCAGGGGCTTGACCTTCTATCCCTGAACCCACCCCACTGGGCTCATCCAGGGGCTGTCTAGTTACTAAAGGGGAACCATCAGGGCATTCAAAATATTCTTCCGGTTCTGGCATATCACTGGCTTGTTCCCCCACCTCACTCTCTTCTTCTGAAAAGTCAGATAACTCAGCCAGGCCAGACAGTTCAACCAAGCCTAAGGACTCAACCCCTTGAGTTTGTCTGCTACCCCATTCATCTTCGGAGGTTACTCTGGTACAAAGTAGAGGGCTCAACCAACACAGATGGGCCAGCTTCAGTTCCTGAGTTAATGAGGGGATTGCCCTGAAACAATTGGCTTAGTTCATAAGAGGGATAGTATTCAACATCATCTTCACTGTCTTCTGACACTGAGTGTTGACCATCTCCTTCTGCAGGGGGGGTTGGACAAGACTCCCTTGGTGGACTTGTTGAAGGCTCCACGGGCTTGGTTCTTCTCTTAGTAACAGATCTAGTCACGGGCCAGGAAGGAGGGGTAGAGGAAGGTTCAACTTCAATCAAGATCTGCCCAATTGGCAGCAGATGATTTCTGTGTATGGTTTTCACATCTTTCGAATTGTTTTCAGGCTGCACTTTATACACAGGTAGGTCTGCCAGCTGTCCCACAATAATATGGAGGAGGTGATGCCATCAGTCGGCAATTTTATGTTTGCCATGCAGTCCCAGATTTTTCAACAACACTCCATCCCCTTTTCTCAACTCTACTGTTTTCACTTTTTTGTCATATCTCTCCTTGTTAGCCAGATTTCGTTTAGCAGCCATGGTCTGGGCCAGTTGGTAGGCATGATTTAATTGGGCCTTTAATTTCTGTATGTACTGTAGATGGTTTTCTGCTTGCACCCCATCAGGGGGAACCCCAAAACACACATCCACTGGCAATCTAGCCTCTCTTCCAAACATCAGTCAATAGGGGGAGAATCCTGTGGCATCACTTTTTGTACAATTGTAGGCGTGAACCAGAGTGCCAATCTGTTGGCTCCATCTCGATTTATCTTTGGATTGTAAGGTGCCCAGCATGTCAAGCAATGTACGATTAAACCTTTCAGGCTGAGGGTCTCCCTGCAGATGGTAGGGGGTGGTTCGTGATTTGCGAACCCCCCACAAAGATAGCATCTCTTTAATCAAGCGACTCTCAAAGTCCCTTCTCTGATCGAATGAATCCATCATGGAGCCCGTAGTGGACGAAAAATTCTCAACAAGTATCTTAGCCACTGTAGTTGCTTTCTGATCCTTGGTCGGGAAAGCCTGTGCATACCGGGTAAAATGATCAGTGACCACCAATATGTTGCTAACACTTTTCAGATCAGGCTCTAAACTCAGGAAATCAATACAGACCAGTTCCATAGGAGCACTAGTAGTAATGTTGACCTAGGGAGCAGCTCTCTGGGGTAACGCCTTCCTTTGCAAACAATGACCACAGGCCTTGACATACTGTTTCACGTCCGCACTCATCTTCGGCCAATAGAATTGAGCCCATACCAAATCAAGTGTTCGATCTATGCCCAGGTGCCCTATCTGGTTATGCAATGACCTTAGAACTAGTTCTCTGAAAACCGAGGGCAGCACCAGTTGTTGTCGTTGCACCCAGCCCTCCTTACTCACAGTCTCTCTATATAGTAGTTGGTTGATCAGCTTTAATTTGGGCCCTTCTTTGTACAACAAGGTAGTCCGCAAGTCAGTGGAACACAGTTTGGATACATCCCTTCCAGCCCACAAAACCTCTACGGCCATTCTTATCATAGGGTCACAGGATTGAGCCTGTGGAGATCATCATTGTTGAGTTAGTGCAGAGAGCTGGTGTCTAAGGCAGAGAAATGGCAGTAGGCGCAGGTATACAGTCTTCCGGCAGCCCCAAACAATCTACACATAGTCCACTGTGTCAGGAGACACCTGTTCTTCCCTTATCAAATTCTGGCACAGGGCTCTTATGTCAGCCTCAGACAACCAGACCCATTCAGTCTGGGACACAGGCCTCCGAGAGAGAGCATCCTCATCTATATGGTTTAAGCCCGCCCGGTATTCTACAGCATAATCGTAGGTGGCCAAGGCAGAGAGCCACCTATGCCCAGTGGCATCCAATTTGGCTGAGGTTTGTACATAGGTCAGAGGATTGTTATCAGTCTTTACTAATATCTTGGCACCATACAGATAGTCATGGAACTGATCAACAATGGCCCACTTCAAAGCCAAAAACTCTAATTTGTGCACAGGGTAATTCTTCTCTGATGGCATCAGACTTCTACTGGCAAACGCTACAGGTCTCAACCCATTCGAGTGCTCCTGGTACAATACAGCCCCCAATCCTTGCAGACTGGCATCAGTATGAAGTGTGTAAGGCTTGGCTGGGTCAGCATAGGCCAACACGGGTGCGTGGGTGAGTTGATATATGATGTCATGGAAAGCTTCCTCACACGCAGCAGTCCATCGATCCCCAAACATATCGTTTAGCCAAAAATACTTCTTTTCTATGTCAGTGTGCGCACCCTTCTTATACTTTTTGTGAGTAGGCGGATACCCCTGGGTGAGATTAAGGAGGGGGCAAATCACTCATGAATAGTCTCTGACAAACCGCCTATAGTAGCCACAAAACCCCAGGAATTGTTGCAGCTCTTTTAAATTCCTGGGTTGAGGCCAAGTGGTCAATGCCTCCACCTTGCTAGGGTCAGTCTCTATGCCTTCAGTGGACACTATGTGGCCCATATATTTCACGGAAGTCTGGAAGAATTGACACTTGTCGATAGACAACTTAAGGCCGAAATCCTCCAACCGATCCAGGACTTTGAATAACCGTTGCTCATGTTCTTCCAATGATCAGCCGAACACTATAACGACATCTAAATAGACCAAACACTCGAGTAGGTTCATGTCCCCCACAGCTCGTTCCATCAAGCGCTGAAAAGTGGCTGGGGCACCCGAAATTCCTTGAGGCATCCGAACAAACTCATAAAAACCCAAAGGGCAAATGAAAGCAGTCTTCTCCCGGTCATCTGGGGCCATCAGGATCTGATAGTATCCGCTCCGAAGATCCAACGCAGAGAACCACTTACTACCATTCAAACAATCCAAGGCATCTTGTATGTGGGGCATGGTATATTTATCCGGAATAGTCCGCCTATTCAAAGTGCGATAGACTACCCCCATTCTTTTTCCTTACTACTACAATGGGGGAGACATAGGGGCTCCTAGACTCTTGAATTACACCAGCAGCCAACATTTCTTGCAGATGCCAGACATCATCTATGCACATGGGAGCCAGACGCCGGGATCTCTTTGGAAAGGTCTCGTCAGGCAATCAAATGTGATGCTCAGCCCGTTGTACACATCCTACATCCCACCTTCAGGAAAAAACTCTGGTTCCTTCTTGGCAAGCTCTCACTGACCCTTCGCTCCACTCAGTCGGCAGCGGAGAGTCACCAAAGTCAAACAGATCAGGAGCAACTCTATCACCCGTCGAGAACTCTTTCTATTTGGTAGTACAGCAGTATCCGCACAATGAACGCTTAGTCAGGGTGCACCGTCTTCTTATCGAATCTCTTTATCAGACACATTGTGCACTTGAACCATCACCCTCTTAACGTAAGCATGGGCTCTAGCCAGCAGAATGCTGGGTCTGAGCAACAACCCCTCAGGTAATCCTCCCTCCGCAGGCACATCCAACATCAACAACTTGTTCTTGACATCTGTTTTTAATCGTATCTCTCCATGCAGAACACATTGTGCATTTGGGGCAAGTACCACGGGGTCTGGATCCTTTTTCCATACCACTCCTACAGGGCCCTCAGGTTCCTCCAGACTACCCTTCTCCTGAGTGGCCCTGACCTTTTGAATCACAGCCGGTATGCTCAAAGCTCACCCAGTTTGAAATGCTCGCTTCTCTGAGCACAACTGGGCCAATCGTCCCAAACATGTGGGCATTTGTTCCAATCAACATAGGCACCCCATCGATGTCCAGTGGGTGGGCAAACTAACACTAAGGTTTCCACTTGCTCATCTATTCCATTTACAGTTGCAGGGAACGATAACCAGACACGGATGTACCCCAAATACGGATAAGCCTTGTCGCTCAACCCCCATACATGTAGCCCAGTTAGAGGCTGCAGGGGCACTTCAGATAAGTGTGCTTGGTACCAGTCCTGAAACATGATGGTCACCTGGGAGCCACTGTCCAATACAGCTCTAGTGGGAATTCATTCACCTGCACCGGGTCTCCATAGATGCCCCGACCACATCAGACCAGTTGGGGTAGTAACATTGCAGTCTGGCGGCATGGGCCTGAGTCACACAACTTTTCTTGGGTGCCCGAGACTGGGTCTGGCGGTATCGAGTGATCAGTCTGCTGTTAACTTTCCTTAAATTCTCTGGCCTCTGTCAGTCAGGCTGGAAATGCCCATCTTCCCCACAGTGATAACAAAACTTAGGGTCCCGGGGATCACTATTCTGAGGGGGGCCCTGAGAGAAGGGAGGAAGCTCTCTAGGGCTAGGTTTTGGGGCTCCACATGACTCAGGGGCCCTGGGCCGGGTAGGGTACACAGTAGACTGCTTTAAGTCCCGCACCAATTCCGTGAATTCCTGATCTCAGCCTCAACTCACCCTCACGTAGGGGTCAGAGGAAACAACCCACATCCCCACAGTACCTGGAAAATCTGGGACCCCTCCGGGACCCTCCAGGCAGACCAGTCTCCTCAGGGGGTATTAGTCTGGAGTCCACTGGGACTACGGCCCCACAGGGTTTCCACCCCTCTTCATCAGTCTCCACTTCGAATTTCCTCATCAATTGACAATATTCATGCGGGGTGGCCGCCGATCATGCAACTGAGTTTCCAGCAGTTACACTAGAGAATCTGAAGAGACTTTAAAACACGTTCTAACCGAACCTGATTTTGGGCTGTAGCAGTGATTCCCCCTTTTATATAAGCCTTCTGAAAGGCCCTCTCCACTCTAGTAACAAAAGCGGACAGTTTTTCATTTTTCCACTGCTTAGCAGACCTGAATTTCCATAATAAATCTTCACCAGTCTCTGTACTCCCAAAAACCCCTTCCAAAGCAGAGAGATACTCTGCAGCGGTGGCTTCCGGACGGGTGGCCCAGAAAAATCTAATGGCTTCTAAGGCAGGACCCCGCAGACTCTCCATCAGCCTCTTCCATTTCTCCCCTCGAGCTTTGCCACTCCTGGACCAAAGGGGTGGCATAGTCCATCCAGGCCTCAGGTCATCTTCCCGGAGGCACTGGTACTGTGCCAGAGAAAAGTTTTAATTCTGGTAGGAATCTAGCTGTATGGAGGGACTGCCAAGGGCAAAGAAGTCAACACTGAACTCTTGGGTGGGCAAGGGATGTGCCCAGGAACCCCGGAGGGTAGTATCACTGGACAGATCCAATGCTTGCTAACTCCTGGTAGTCCTCCCTCCACAGCTAACAATTTAAGCAGTTTATCCTTAAAACTGTTCATTTGAGAGACCCCCCAGGAGTGACTGACCCACTTCAGATATGGATTAACCTCCACCCCTGAGACGCACCCGCCGGGTAAAGTACAGGAGGTACCTTCTCAGGGTCGATGGCCACACTGCACAGGAGTAGCACCTGCAATGTCTGGTCAAGCAAATCAGCCATCCTCCCTTTCACCTCAACCTTACCCAAACACTCTACCCGTTCTGCAACAGAGACAATATTAGCAGCTGAGGTACCCAAGGGCACATCTAACAATAATACAATCTTCTGGGAATCTAGCTCTTTGGCTTCACCCCAGCCCATCAGTTTGTGGACCATGGTTTTAATGGGTCCCAGCTTAATTTTTTCCAACATATCCCCTTCCATTTTTTCCATCTTTGGGGTATCTCCTCACTGAGCCACTAGGGGACGCTAGAACCCAGCAGTGCCTCCAATTTGTAACCCCCAGGGGTCGCTACCCTTAAGGCTACTACCCCTGTCTTCCCCCACAGAGGCAGGTTGAGGGGCCCAGATCTGTTGACGGGTGCCTCCACCCAGAGGTTGGGGTTAGCACAGTTAAGACTACCACGGTTACAGCCCTCTGAGCTACTGCAACCCCCCTTTCATCCCACTAGCGACTCACACTGGGTACCAACAACTCTGTTCACCAGTACACTTACCCCACGGAAAATATAATCCAGTCCCCCGTTGGGGACCCCCTGCAAAGTAAGGCACAGTTATGTTGCAATCACCAAGCAGTAGTTCACCATTAATGTACACAATAGCCAGAACGTAGCTGTACAAAAACAATCTAATTTATTCAGGGGGGAAACAACAAGGACAGGAGGAATCAAGTTAATTAGCTTATCACTAGACTTATCTACCTGGGGCTCTGTGCACAGGCCTATCCCTACAAGTTACTGTCCCTGGGTACCCAAGCCCTAGTGGCTAGTCCAAACCGTGGCAGCTGGTGGGGGCCCTTTCACACAGAGAAAAGAAAAAGTTAGTTAAACAGTCAGCAATACAGTAATTCCATTTGGATCCAATGTGGCCATTCAACAGGAAGCTACCCCGAATTAGTACTCACGACCTCCAGACAAGATAGAGTCCTTCAACATCAGCAGGGCTACTCCTGAGCTCCACGAGCCTCCTCACACATTTATATGGTAAACAGCAACAGACAAAGTCCTTTAATGGCGGCAGGATCTAACTTGAGCTCCTCGAGCTTCCTCACACATTTATATGGTAAACTGCAGCAGAGGGGCACCACACCAGGCAGCTGCTCCCAAGGCTTCCACAACTCACAGTCACTGAGATATGGCAACGGCAGCTTCCACTTTTCCTTCGGACCAAGCACGATTCAGCAATTCTCTCCAATCCTCCTGCAGGTCGAGCCTGGTGGGTAGCTGTACAGGGCACAGCCTCCTCTGACTGCCCCAGCTAGTTGAAGCAAACTGCTTGCAGAGAAGACGGCCACCTTAGGCCTTCACGCGCTTCCCGCGCGAACACTTCCCAGCACAGAAGCACAGAAGCTCCTCACCCTTCACCAACCACAATGCATCTGGCCCTCCACAGCTTGGGGCACTCCTCTCCACTCGGGCGCGACCCGATCCTATTGGCTGGTTGAGCCTGCCAGTCACTTTCTCTGCCTCTCACTGGGGTGAAAAAAGCGCCATGGCCCATAATACCTTTCCCAAAAACAAACAGCTCTTCTATTGGTCAGTCAACTCTGTGGGGTTCTAAGGTACTGATTGGTCCAATTCCACAGTTCAGGACCAAAATGGAGGAAGCAATCGAAACTCTCTGTGCTGCAAAGCAAGGCAGGTTAGAACAACTATATTATCATCACTTCTACATGTTATTTCAAGCAACCATTCACATCCCCTATTAGGGCTCCCCCCGCACTACTAGCGGTGGCAGAAGGGAGCGCTTACTCTGCAGCCCGGGCGGGAGTCGAGCATAACCATACTCAAACCCCCTCCCATTTTAACTAATCCCGACTGCAACAGGCAGCCCTTAAAGAGACAGTATACGGAGGCCTTAAAAAGCACTCCACGGACCCTCATTCTGGCAGCTTTATGCCAATTACCAACCAGGCATAGGGCACATTAAGAACCCCCATTTGCAAGGGGGTTACATGTGGACCAGGCCAGACACATGGCTGAGGCCATTCCTGGTCCACAAATTCCACTAGTGCACAAGTGTCTCCTATGGGAACACTATACCATCCTGTATGGGGCAGAGTGACTAAACGCACCAGCTGAGACCAAAGCAAAGCTGTGACTCAACATACAGGCACCCGTCAACATGGCTGGGCCTGAGGCACACACTAGCAGTGTAAGTAGCATCATCCTCCCTCGCCCTATCAGCCCACCAAGTGACCCTTGTCAATTCCTGAACCTGAATCGCTGACATGGAGGGGGGGAGTGCAGCTGCTCCTCCACTGGGCTGGCTACCCTACCTTTTTCTAATATATCCCTATGTCCCATGCATGCTTGAAGCCACCCCCCCCCCATGTTTTAGCCTCCACCACTTCCACTGGCAGTCTATTCCAGGTGCCTAGCACCTTTTCTTTGGAGAAATATTTCCTCAAATCTCTCTTAACCCCCCCCTCCGGCCCATGTTTAATCGCATGCCCTCTGGTCCTGGTGCTCTTTCTCATTTGAAAGAGACTATCCCATGCACCCTGTTCATGCCATGAGGTACTTGTAGGTTTCTATCATGTCAGCAGATGTTGTTCAAAATCCTCTGTACAGTGGCAATGAAAGGTATGACCTTCTTGTGGCAATCTGCTACTCAGGCCTCTGTACCAGACTGCAGGAACTAAATAGGATGGAAAGAATTACAGTCAATTTCAGACTGACACTGGAGAATCACAGGAGTATGTGGCAGAGATGGGAGTTGTACAGATGAGGACTAGCTGAGGGGGGCCAGCAAGGAGGTCCAGGACTGCAAGCACCTGAGTGACTGCATTGTAGTTCATATGCATCCAGAGTCCTTCCAGCCCAGTGAGTCGCCCCTTACTGCCTAGCCAGGGCTGACCTTTCTCCTGATAAGTAATGAACCCAGTTCCTTACATGTGGGCACTGAATGGTGCTGGGCTCCTCAGAGCCTCTCTTGAAACATCCTCCTACAGTATATCAAAAAAGAGACACACAGCTGAGTTCATGTTGCACAGAGTTATGTTTATTGATTTAGACCACTTCTTTGTTGTGTTAAGTAGTACTGACAGATCTCACAACAGTCTATGTAGAGGTAATACCAATGAAGCTCTGAAGGCATACGTAACTATGACATAAATGTGTAACCCCCCCTCCCTACAAATGGGGGTTCCTAAAATATCTTTCTGGGCTTCCCTATTGCCCACTGCCAGGCTGGTGCTCTGTGTTTAAACAGTTTAAATGCGCTTGCATGCAAGGGCCCTGTTAGCCTCCGTGCCTGTCTCTTTTTTGATATACTGTAGGAGGATGTTTCAAGAGAGGCTCTGAGGAGCCCAGCACCATTCAGTGCCCACATGTAAGGAACTGGGTTCATTACTTATCAGGAGAAAGGTCAGCCCTGGCTAGGCAGTGTCAGTGGCTCAGCAGGTAGCACACTCGCCTCTGAGGCCAGGAGATCAGAGGGCTGTGGGTTCAGTTCCCACATCTGGCACTTGGGTTAATATCCCAGTACTGACACTGTAGTGCAGCATGAGAGGGGTGCTGCACTTCTGAGGTGCCGTCTTTCGGATGAGATGTTAAACCGAGGTCCCATCTGCCTGGATTGGTGGTAGTTCAGGTGGATGTTAAAGATCCCATGGCAGTTATCGAAAAGAGTAAGGGAATTTCCCCGGTGTCCTGGCCAAAATTTCCCTCATTCACTAAAAATACCACCAACAGCTCCAACAGCTTAATCTGGTTCAAGGTCAGTTGGCATTCATCTGTATCCCCTTCCCCCGGGTTGTGCCTGAAAATAGGCAGGATTTGTCTAGTGCACTTACCCGGTCAACAAAAACTAACTAAACTAACTTTAGGAGGTATCTATCTCATAGTTTATAATTAATCTGGGTGGGAACTGAGTGGTTTCAGGCTCAAGTCCCACCCAGGCTGTATTACAGCCACTTCATTCAGCCATCGCTAATTGCGCAGAGGAAGCCCTACTAGGAACTGTAATTGTTTGCTGATTATCTGCTTTAATAATAATAATAATAATGTAGTTTGTCTAATCTGCCTTCCTGTGCAGCATGGACTGTTTTGTTAAGAGCCACCATTTTAGTTCTGGACTACCAGTTTGGACCAATTGGTACCTTGGGGGACCTTAAAATGGAGACTGTCCCCAGAAGTCTTGTGAGAGTGAATTTCTGTAAGAACTGTAATTTTTACTGTTTGGTGCCTAAATGGACCTGGAAGGGGAGCCCTTTCTGTGACAGACAGATGGTTCAACCAACTAAACCTTTTGGATCACTGGGAAATCCCAGAGCTGCCTGCAGCAGTGAGTCAGTGTAGAGTTGGAGCTGAGAGAGTGAACAGCTCGAATTCGAGCAGCAGCTGCTTCTGCATGGTAGCACGGGGATTCGGCGTGAAGGCTGTGTCTGGCCTGCCTGCTACCATCTTCCTGAGTGAAGAAATCTGCAATCTAATTTTGGACTATATCCGAATTGTTGTTATTTGAGACCGGAATCCTGAATTGTGAAAGAATGAATTTCACCTGGTATGGACCAAAGACTTGCTTCTAGAGCGATCGGTTTTGTCAGGACTTTGAGATAACCTCAGAGAGTACTGTTTGCGCAGAGACACTGTTTAATTGCAACCAGATTGTCATCTGAACTGTGGTACCTAGCTATTATTACTATAATTGTGCTGAATGTGTAGTGTGGGTCGTGATTTGGTTCCCCACATTGCTTATATGTGTCACACTAGTTCGAAGCTGCATACAGCATCCAACCGGACTGAAATCCAAGCTGTTCACCTGGTCTGGGCCTCACCATGTCAGCCTAGATTGCCACTCACGCCACAGAGATTCATCCAACGAAAAGACCCGCTCGAGGATTTAGCTCCCTGCTCAACACCATCAAACAGAATCAACCACCACAGTGCATCGTGTGGGCCCTGCTTCCCCTGGCAAACCAGCATACCATCCTGAGGTCTTCATCTCGTCAATCCTGCCTCTTGGTCTGGGTAGCATGAGTAAACATCAGGGTAGCTCTCTGCAACAATGTGTTTCATCTGATTTAATTGTTTTGGTTGATCATTATGAACTGAGCCATCCAGCTCCAGAATACAAATTGTGGGTTAACGTGCATGTTATTTTTTCTTTCCTAAGTGCCCCAACAACAGCTGCAATGCCAGCCTACACTGGGCAATGCTTCAGGCTAGTCTGCATAACAATTGGATATCCAGAGTATGTGTGACTGTTTTAGAGGGACTATTAGTGCATGCATGTTTAACCTGACTAAAGCAGATCTGAAATCAAATACTAGATTGCTGCCCACCCCTTGTTCACGTCCCCTGAATAAATCAGATCCTATTCTTTTTGCATTTAACCTGGCTATTGTGTACCTTTGTGGATAGGATAATATATTGCCATTGCACTATCTTATTGCAAGTCTTGTTTTACAAGGGGTTTCCAGGGCCAGTGCAGCTGATCCAGCCCTGGTGGTAAGTGTGGCAAGAGTGGTTTCAATATTGTATTCTGATGTTAACTGTGATTGTTTATCTGCTGACCAGTATAGGCCACTAGAGGGGTTAGAGGGGGGTATCAGTGTCCCAGAGGGCTGTACCCAGAGCAGCTACCCTACCCCTAAACCAACCCTCCGGGTGGAGGTACCTGTTCACCAAGTTCAGGCCCCTCAACCTGTGCCTAGTCATGCAGGCAGGGGTAGTATCCCTTGGGATAGTGCCACCTAGGGTTTACAAATGTGTACATGTATGAGTAACTATCAAAACACCATCTGCGTGGAAGAAACATGATATATTCCTTTATAACTGTACTGATGCGTTCAAGAATCTACCAATAAAACTGAGTTTTAAAAAGAAACCCAGAACTCAAGTCTATTAAAAAATGATTGTAGTGACAATCTTTGCAACACTGTCCAACAGGTCTTGAGGCAGGAGGAGCAAGATGGCTACATGCCAAGCATCTGCTTACAGAGGTTCTGATCAGAGCCTAGCGTTTTCCTCCTAAACCTGCTCTTTGCTTGAATATTTTGCTACAGGAGAGTGATTTGTCTTCTTGCCATCTCTGGAGCTTTTACTTTGCCCAGAGCTCGGTGGAAATTTTAAGTTTATACTATTTGTCTGTTTAATTAAGTAAGGTGATAGGTGTAGGGACTCTTAGTTATAGTTAGGGATTCTAAGTAAGTGTGAGGAGATAGTTTTATTATTTTATAGAGGAAGTCAGAGTGCTGCAAACTGTGTTTTCTGGGCTGGGAGGCACAGTATTGCCTGCCCAAATATGCCTTGCCGCTGAAGTCAACGAGGAATCGTTCATGCATACTCTGACTTGGATCTGAACTGCTGCAGGCCTCTCAGTTTTTGCCTTCTGCTGTTCCTGCTATTGTTGCAGCTGTATGAATAGAGTAGCTCTTCCTGGTTCATCTTGGACGGTTGTGGTCCCGAGGAGTTCCCCAGACACCCCTGCCAGTAGAATTAAGGTGTGAGTGAGAACTTTCTACAAGGGGGGACCTCGCTCTGTGGCTGGTTTCTGGGACTGAATGTTTAATGTGTTGGACATTCTGTGGCTGGTCTGGACAATGGACTGCAGGATCCATGGCCCTCAGCTGGTGTGGGGCTTTCTGGATGCCTGTGAGAGGGGCACCCGTCTTCCTCTGTTTGGCCTAGTGAATTGTTCCACCCTACTCTGATCTTCAGCATTAAAACTGTACAGGTTTCTGGCATGAGTGAGAGATTTACTAGACCTGTCGCTTGGATTGTGACTTTTTCTGGTCAGTCTCTGCCATCTCAGTGAATTTAATTTGAAATTTTCAGCCAGTGAGTTTACCTCCCGGGAAGTGAAGGAAGTGGTTACTCCGCGAATAAAGCTGATTTTGCTTGGTGAGAGAAGGCATGTCAGACTGATATACGAGGTCTATTCATTGAAAAAGAAAACAACATTGACTGTTTTTTCATTATTGCTATCAATGCTGGACATTGCCCTTTGGGAGCTGTTTTTACTTTATAGCACTCCTGTTTCTCTCCTGTAAAAGGGAAGTAATAAGAAATCTTGCTTTCCTACTGCATAAATTGTTTCTGGGAGGTTGGGAGTCTTGTAGGGGATGGACTGGTGTAAAGTAATTGTGGGGTGGGTTTGATTTTTACGGGGAGGTTGTGTGTGTGAGGGGTGAGAATGTTAGCTGTTTAGCAGTGTGTATGGTGTGTGATGTGTCGGTATGAGTGTTTAGGATTTTCTGTGTTATTAGTTGTGTGTTTTGAGTGTGAGTGATAAATATTTCTAGCTTGGTTTGTCCATGCACTTATTAAAATCTTGTGCAAAATAGGGTTCTCCTGTTGGGCTGGACTTGCCAGGCAGAGAGGTGTTGGAGCCACGGCCCGATTCTAATCACCTATGCTGCTTTTTGGCTTCGTGACCACCACCCCTTTACCAACCTCCCCATTCCTGCCACCGCAGCCAGGCACTGCAGGAAGGTAGGGTAATGAGGAGGCGAGTGGTTCGTCAATGCCCGAGGGCGGCTGAGGAGTGGGGGTGGTGGGCAGCATTGAGGTGGTCCTGTGCAGGAAATGCCCTAGTTTTAAACAGAGCCTAGGGAGAGGTCAGACATGGTTGGTCTCTGTAACCAGGGTCCCCACCACATCGAGTGGGCAGGTAGTTAAATGGCCGGCCACATCCTCTAATCCTCTTCAGGTGGTGCTATGTAATGCCAGGTCGATTAGGAACAAGACCGCCATTTTTGTGGACTTGATTTCCTCTGTCAACCTGGCTTGCATTATGGAGACCTGGCTGGGTGACAATGTGGGCCTGGTATTAGAGGCTGCCATCCTCGCCAGTTACTCCATAGTGCACCCAGTTGGTAATACCTGATCCTTTGAGTGTGTTGCTGTACAGGTGCAGGTTGCAGAATTCTCCTTGTTTACTGCCTTCCTGGGGTGGGGGAAGAATTCCTGCAGGAGGCGGCAGACTTCATCATTGATCAGGTGTTGGAGTCCCCCAGGTATTTAATCTTGGAGGACTTCAGCGCTTGGATTGATGATGAATCCTCACATTTTGGTTACGACCTCCTCCATTTGATGTCATCACTGGGCCTGTCACAAGCAGTTGCTTCTGCTACCCACCAGCATGGCCACACACTCGATCTGGTGTTCCAGCTGGGTCTTGAGACTGATAACCTCAAGACTGATCAGATGTCTTGGCACTGGAAAGGCAGTGGCACCTATAATAGGGTGGTTTTCGAAGCTCTGGATGCCTTCGCACCAGTACGTATATGACCCAGATCCTCTCACTTGAGATCCATTTGGTTTGATGGGGATCTCAAGGTGATGAAGATCAAGGGTCTGAAGTTGAAGTGTTGCTGGCAGAGGACCTGGCTGGAGGCTGATAGGCTGGCCCTGTGTGCTCACTGTGTTGAGTACCAGGGGCCAATTTCCCGTAAGAAAGCAGAGTTCCTGTCCAGGGAAATTGTTGTGGGGAGAAACAGACCATTTCAGCTGTTTCAAATTGTGGACAGGCTTCTTCATCCAGCTAGTCTATAGCTGAAGAAGGTTTTTTCATCCACTTTATGTGAAGAGTTTGCTCTGTTCTTCTCCAACAGAGTGGCGGCTATCCAGTTGGGGATTCTGCCAGGGAGGCTAATGCCTTGCAGTGGCCAGACTGAGAGGTCCAGAGACACTCTGTCTGTCTGGGAGGAGTTTAGGCAAGTGGAGGTGTCTGAATTGACTAAGATGTTCTCAGAGCTGAAGCACGCTTATTGAGAACTTGACCCAGACACAACGCATTTCTTAATGGGATGTATCGAGGCTGTTGGCCCAGTGTTCACCCGGGATTTCCAGGTGCTCGATGGCAGAAGGGGTATTCCCAGTGGCTTTGAAAGAAGCACTGGTGAGATCCCTCCTTAAGAAACCTTCCCTCCACCCTGACATTCTGGCGAATTACCGTCCCATCTCCAACCTGCCCTTTCTGAGCAAGGTTGTTGAGAAATTAGTGGCACAGCAGCACGAGGATCACCTTGTATCCTTTGACATCTATGAGCCATTTCAGCCTGGTTTTTCTGGCCAGACGTAGCACAGAAACAGCTCTAGTGAGGATGCATAATGATCTGCTCAGGGCTAGAGATAGGAGAGAGAGGTCAGTTCTTGTGCTCCTCAGTCTCACCTCATCTTTTGGCACTGTGGACCATGTCATGCTTCTTGATTGACTCTGTGAGTTTTGTGGACTCATCAGTCCTGTCATCAGATGGTTTGAGTCCTATCTCTCGAACAGGATGCAGTGGGTGATCATAGGGAATTTCTCCTCCTCCCCAATATCTCTGTCATGTGGAGTACTACAGGGTTCAATCTTGCCGCTGATGCTGTTTGCAGTGTACATGCTGCCCCTGGCCGAGAGCATTCAACAATACAGCATGGAGTTTCATTGCTATGCAGATGACACCTATCTGTATTTGTCTTCTGCTTCCAAAACATCAGGAGCTGTCAACGTGCTTAATAACTGTTTGGCTAAAATCAATGATTGGATGGCTTCCAGCTGGCTGAGACTTAACCCAGCCAAGATGGAGGTACTAGTGATCGAGCCTGGCCATGGGCATGATGGGTTGCAGCGGGAGCTGACTCAGGTCTTGTCCTGGGCTCTACTCCATTGGTGGCTTCCTCAAGGGTGCAAAATCTGGGCACGATCCTGGACAGCAGATTGACCTTTGAAGATCAGGTGTCATCTGTAGTCAAAAGTGTTTTTTACCACTTGTGGAACATCACCAGGATTAAGTCCCTCATTTTGCCCAAGGGTCTGCTGATGCTGGTGCATGCCTTTGTTACCTCAAGGCTTGACTACTGTAACTCTCTTTACTTCAGGGTCACGGGGTCACAGGAGGGACCCTTCACAGATGCAGCAGCCACGTTGCTGATGGGCCTTTCAAGGTCCAGTCATGTGACCCCAGTCCTGCGTGTACTGCACTGAGTGCCTGTCAGGTGGAGGGTCCTTTTTAAGGTGGGTCTTCTCACCTATAAGGCCCTATACAGACTTGGTCCTGGTTACCTGTCAGAGCTCCTGACATCGGCAACCTCTGCTTGCTCCCTCCGCTCCTCTTCGAAGGGCCTCCTAGACATTCTCAGGGTTCAGCTCAGGACATCAGGAGACTGTACTTTTAGTGTCTCTGGGCTGACCCTATGGAACTCGCTTCCACCTGCAGTCCAGGAGGTCATAGAAACATAGAAACATAGACTTTAACGGCAGATAAGGAGCACTTGGCCCACCCAGTCTGCCCATTTCCCTACCTACTGGATAAGCTGCAGATTCTAGTTAACCAACAGCCTATTTCCTGCAACCCCCCACTATAATTGCCTTATGTCTGTCCCATGCATGTTTGAATTCCTCCACTGTTTTAGACCCCACAACCTCCCCAGGAAGGCGGTTCCATGTGTCCACCACTCTCTCCGTGAAAAAGAATTTCCTTACATTACCCCTGATCCGTCCCCCCTCTAACTTTAAATTATGCCCCTTGTTCTTACACATCTCTTTTTCTGAAAGATGCTACCCTCCTGGACTTTGTTGATTCCCTTGAGGTACTTAAAAGTTTCTATCATGTCCCCGTCCCTCCTTTCATCAAGGGTATACATATTAAGCTCTCTCAGTCTCTCTTCATATGGTTTCTGATGTAGACCCTGCACCATTTTAGTTGCCATCCTCTGGACTGCTTCCATCCTGTCTATGTCCTTGCATAGATGAGGTCTCAAAAAATTGCACGGAGTACTCCAGATGGGGTCTCACCAACTGTCTGTATAGAGGGATAACCACTTCCCTTTTTCTACTTGTGATGCCCCTCCCTGTGCATCTCAGTATCCCCTTGGCTTTCCCTACTGACTTCTCACATTGCATACCCACCTTTAGGTCATCTGATATGACTACACCCAGATCCCTTTCCATTATTGTTGTTGTTAGTACCTCCCCTGCTATTGTGTACTCTTCTCCTGGATTTTTATTTCCCAGGTGCATTACTTTGCACTTCTTTGCATTGAATCTAAGTTGCCATATGTCTGACCGTTCCTCCAACCTTGCCAAGTCCCTTCTCATCCTTTCTACCCCCCCTTGTGTATCAACTCTGTTACAGATCTTTGTGTCATCTGCAAAGAGGCATACCTTTCCTTCCAGACCCTCTGCAATGTCACCTATAAAGATGTTAAAGAGGACTGGACCCAGTACTGAGCCCTGAGGTACTCCACTAGTAACCCCCCTTTCTTCAGAATGTGGTCCCCTCGATTGAGGTGTTTAGGCTGAGGCTGAAGGCCCACATCTTTAGTCTGGCTTTTACAGACTGCTGAATTCATCTTTTACATCCAGTCCATACTGTTGGCAAACCTGAAGTTTTTTCTTTTAAGATGCTGAGTTTTAAATTGTATTTTACTAATTTTGTAAGGTGTTTTTTAGTGCATTTTAATCATTTGTCCTATTTTCTGATGTTTTGTTAGGCACCCGGATCCTCCAGAAATGGGCACCTTATAAATAAAATTGCCTTGCCTTACCAACAAACATATAGGTCAATATATGAATAGGTCTACAAGAGAACCCCTCATGTTGACCGGGATAGCATTGACTGCAGAGGAGATGGAGAATGGGGAATCACTGAGAAAGGACAACAGGTGGAGAACCTAGCTAGGGCTCCCCCTGAATAGGGGACTAGTAGCAGCAAGGTGGGTAACAGTAAGGTTGAAGTTCATATTAGGTTAGGAGAAGAGGCCAATGAGAGAAGGCTGACAAATCCTACATTCAGCATGAAAAATAAAAAGTAATGGGGCAAGGGAAGAATAAGGAAGAAGGAATAGGAAACAGCAAGAGGGGATCAGGAATAAAATGGAGGGTCTGCCATAATGCCAGGAGTCTGGGAAATAAAATAAGTGAGTACCAGGCATTGGTGGCAGACACTGAGTTGGCTCTAGTAGCCATCACCGAAACTTGGATCACAGAGAACAACGATTAGGACCTGACAGTCCCAGGCTACACAATATTTAGATGGGACAGAAGAAAAGGTGAAGGAGGAGGAGTAGCGCTAGTCAGAGATAGTACAGAGGCAGTGGAGGATGAAAACATCAGGGGAAGTAAAGGGGAAACAGAATCACTGTGGGTTCAGCTCACAGCATCCTCAGGCAAGAAACTATGAATGGGGGTGAACTGTAGACCTCTAGGATGGGGGAGAAGGGATAAGGAAGCTAGGAGTAGAACTAGAAAGGGGGGGTGGCAAAGGGAGAGGGTGGTGGTGGTAGGAGGTCTAAACCTGACAGATATTGATTGGCTCATTCCAGCAGCCAGGAGCTACAGATGTCAGGCCCTACTAGATACATTGCAGGACTGTCTGCTGGTACAACTAGTTAAGGAACTCACTAGGCAGGCTGCCATTCTCAATGTGGTGCTCACCAACTTGCAAGTGGTAGGAGTAGTTAGGTCAGGCAGCCGCTTGGGTCCAGCGACCATAACCCTATATGGTTCAACCTAGCACTTGGGACAAGTAAGTCCTCAACAAAAGCTGAAGTCCCAGATTTCAAAAGGGCAAACTTCAAACAGATGAGGGAGCTGTTCTGGGACAAGTTAGTCAGAGTGGACAGCATCTAGGATGTGGATGAACGATGGGGAACATGCAAGGGGGCCATTCTCAAAACAACAAAGTCTTGCATGAGAATGGTGATCACATGAAAAAGGTACAAGAGACCAATATGGTTCTGTGGAATGGGCAGGGAAGCTATGAGAGCTAACATTAAGGCCTTCACCATGCATAAGGAAAAATAAGGGAAGGAAGAATAGGGAGAGTACCAAATGAGAACGAGGGAAACCGGAAAGGACTGTCAGAGAAACAAAGGCAGATGCAGAGCTGCATATTGCGAAGGGGGATCAAGGGCGGGGAAAAATAGCTCTTTAGATATATTAGGCCAAAAAGAAAGAAGAGGAGTTGGAATTGTTAGACTAACAGAGGGAGTTAGGGTAATTGAGGGGAACGGGCAGAAAGCAGCTTCTTTCGTCTTTCTTAATGACTGCTTTTGCTTTGTATTCATAAGGGAAGACTGAGGGTCTCTGACAGAGAATGGATCCACAGGATTGCAAAGGCTGTGGCTAGGAGGGGGGAGCTGGATATCGTTTTCCATCTGGGAACAAATGACCTAGCCAAAGAAAGTGCAAGTATGAAGAAGGTTCAGAAGAATTTTAGGGATTTGGGTAGGCGTCTGGGGGGGTAGTATACTCTGTTACATTCTCAGAGGTGCTACCAGTCAGGGGAAAGAGGGGGAAAGAAACCAATGCATCAAAACCTTCAACAAATGGTTGAAAGACTGGTGCAGGGAAAACAACTTTGGCTGCATTAGGGACTGGGACACAACCTGGGATGATGCACGCCTTTATAGACAGCCTGAATCCTTCTGAGGAGGGTACATCTGTCCTCAATGAGAGGTTTACATGCTTCATAAGCAAGCATTTAAACTAGCCATTGGGGGGTGCTGTCAGAAACGGGGAGATTCAGGCAACCCACCTCCACAAGTTAGAGCACACATCAAGTAAGACCAGGATGTCAGCCTGGGGGCAGATATACAGATACCACAGAGCAGGATAGGCTGCACTCAGGACATAATGTTATCACCACTAATAAAAGGACCTGGACCACAAGCAACCAGTAAGGTAATAAAAAGGAAGCACCTCGTAGAACATTCCAGGAAAAGTCAGATGAAGCGAGGGATAAAACACAAGGAGTGAACAAAAAGATGCCACATTTCATGGAAGGTCATGTATACAAAGGCCTGCAGTATGGGGGCAAGATCCCAGACCTGGTAGCTGCAATGACAGAGGCTGATCTGAACATAGTGGCGATAACTGAAACATGGTACACCAGCAACCACAGCTGGGACATAAGTGTACTGGGTTATGCCCTGTTCAGAAAAGATAGGGAGGGTAAAAGGGGGAGGGGTTGCCCTCTACATCAAAGAGAGCATAAAGGTGACTATAATTTAAAACAGGCTTGAGCAAATGGAGGAAGTTTGGGTCACTCTTAAGCCAGGCAATGGAACAGCCATTTGCACAGGGGTCATTTACAGCCCCGGCTCAGACTGAGGAAATTGACAAGCAGCTGCTAGAAAACATGCATGAAATGGCAGCAAAGGGGGAGGTAATGCTAATGGGAGACTTTAACATGCCAGAGGTAGACTTGTCTAGCAGGGGTCTCAGCTATGACACAGGACTTTGTGGACTCCTTTGAGGGGGATGGACTTAGGCAACTGGTTCAGGAACCTACCAGAGACTGGAAAATCCTGGATCTGGTGCTGACCAATGGGGTCAGGGTAGCAGATCTTAGTGTGGAAGGTCAGTCAGGGTCCAGCGACCATAATATGGTGTGGTTCAAAGTGGACACAGGGATCCAGTCAACCCATATGAAGGCAATAGTCTTACACTTAAGAAGGGCAGACTTTACCAATATGGGACTAGAGCTAAAAGAAGCCCTGGAAAAGAGGGGGAAAGGTGGGGACACTGAGGAGAAATGGGCACACATCAAGGAGGCTATAGCAGAGGTAACAAAACAATGCATTAGGTCAATAGACAAGAGTAAAAGGAGAAGAAAACCACTTTGGTTCTCGGTGGGGGTGGCAGAAAAGGTGAGGGCCAAGAGGTTAGCATAAGGAGACACAAAGGGATGAGGACAAGGAAATGTACCAGAAGTGTCTGAGAGAGGTGGGAAAGGCAGCAAGGAGTGCTAAAGCATAAACAGAGGAGAGAATAGCTCAATCAGTTAAAAAAGGAGACAAGACACTCTTCAGGTACATTAATGAGAGAAGGAAGGCAAAGGTGGGAGTAGCAAAGCTTGGAGGGCCCGGGGGAGAGATAGTGGAGAGAGAAAAAGCAGTGATTCTGAATTAATATTTCTGTTCAGTCTTCACTGTGGAAGGGGATGGGCAGGACCCACAGCTGGACTTCAAAGGAACTAAGGATAAGGAGGTAAGCACCAGTCCATTCACAGAAAAGAGGGTCCTAGATGAACTGGCGAAGCTAAAGGTGGAAAAAGTCATGGGTCCAGATGGCATACATCACAGGGTCCTAAAGGAACTGAAGACTGAGCTGGTAGTCCTTCTGGCAGCCCTGTTCAGTGAGTCCTTAGACACTGTAGTGGTCCCAGAGGACTGGAGAAGGGCAAACATTGTCTCTCTTCACAGGAGAAGTAGTAAAGAAGAAGTGGCAAACTACAGACGAGTTAGTCTAACCTCTGTAGTCAGAAAGATAATGGAGGCACTCCTTAAGGAAAGAATAGTGGAAAACCTTGAAACAAATGGACTGGTAGATCCCAGGCAACATGGGTTCTCTGCAAGATGATCCTGTCAAACTAATCTGATAGATTTCTTTGACTGGGTGACAAAGGCAGTAGACTGGGAGGTGGTAGATATTGCCTACCTCGATTTCAGCAAAGCCTTCAATACAGTCCCACATAGGAGACTGGGGTTAGGATGCAAGGTGGTGAACTGGATTGGAAACTGGTTATGGGACAGAAAACAGAGGGTAGTGCTGAATGGAACCCAATCAGACAAAAGGGAGTTGATTAGTGGGGTACCTCATGGGTCAGTTCTAGGGCCAGTCCTCTTCAATGTCTTCATCAGTGACATTGCAGATGGGCTGGAGGGAAAAGTTTACCTGTTTGCAGATGACACCAAGATCTGTAACAGGTTGGATACTCCGGAGGGGGTGGAAAGGATGAGACAAGACCTGAAACTGATGGAGAGATGGTCAGGCGCACAGCAGCTAAGGTTTAATGCAAAGAAGTACAAAATCATGCATGTGGGGAACAGGAACCTTGGGGCAAGCTACAGGTTGTGGGGGAGCTGCTGACAGTAATTAAGGAGGAGAGGGCCTTGGGAATCATAATCACAGATGACTTAAAGGCCGCTAGGCAGACTGCAGAGGCAGTGGGAAATGCCAGTGGGATGTTGGGATGTATTGGAAGGGGAATCACAGTCGAAGAAGGAAGGTAATAGTTCCACTGTAAAAGACCCTGGTGAGACCTCACCTTGAACGCTGTGTACAGTTCTGGAGACCACACCTTCAAAAGAACATTGACAACATAGAGATGGTGCAGAGGAGGGTGACCAAAACAGTGAAGGGATTGGATCACAAGCCTTACAAGGAGAGAGTGAGGGACCTCAATTTTTACATGCTGGAACAAAGGATGGAGAGAGGTGACATGATAGAAACATTCAAGTACCTCAAGGGCATTAATAAGGTGGAAAGAGACAACATATTCCAGATTAATAGTAGTGCCAGGATAGAAGGACACAACATGAGACTGAGTGGTGGCCGCATAAGGGGAAATGTCAGGAAGTTCTCTTTCATGGAAAGGGAGGTGGATGCATGGAATAGCCTGCCCCAGGAAGTGGTGGCAGCCTGTACAGTGGCGGGCTTCAAACATGCATGGGATCTGGCCAGGTGTCGCTGAGAGTTGAGGCACTGGACGCCACATCTTATGCCACACTTGAGACTCAGGTTCAGGAGTGGACTTGGACCGTTGGGGGTCAGCAGGGGAGAGGGAGGATCGAGCATCCAGTGACTGCTCTCCTTCCTCTGGGGTGGGCAGGGGGAGCTGCATCACTCTGCAGTGGCAACTGGTGAAGGCCAGAGGCACTGCAGGTAGCATGCATAGTTGAGGGCTGGAGTGCAGCGGGCATCGGCACATAAGTGCACCGATGCCATTGCACAACCGGCTCTGAGGGTGGAAAAAATGGCAGAAAATTGTGGGGTGATCGTGGCGGCTGATGGCCTTGTCTTGCACCCTTGGACATGAGAGGTGTGCTCCCTAGGTATCAGGATCCAGGTCTCCCGAGGTGGGGGGACTCTGCATGCTGGCCTACATGTAGGAGAGCATGTCACTGGCCAGACCAGGTCCGGAGGTGCAGGTACCAGCAGCCAGATGACTCACCTCCCACTCCACAGTAGGAGTGTAAAAAATGTTGTGATAAAATAAAATGTATGGGACAGAAATAAAGGAAAAAAGAGATTGGAAGAAAAAGCTAAAGCCAATGACCAGATAGGGTCACTGAATGCTTCATTAGGCAGCTTAAACAGGCAGGCTGGATGGGCCTAGCAGTCCTTATCTGCCAAAAGCATCTGTATATCTATGTATCTGTGTAATTAAGACAGCTGTAATGGGGATCCCCAAGATGAGGTAGCAATACTTACCAGTGAAATGACTTAGAAAGGGCTAGCGGCCCTTAAGATAGATAAGGCCCTGGGGCCAGATGGGATGCATCCAAGAGTTCTCAAGGAATTGGCAGTGGAACTAACTGAACCCCTGGTGGAGCTATTCAATAGCTCAATTCAGACATGGGTAGTTGCAAAAAACTGGAGGTCAGCAGAAATAGTCCTGCTCCATAAGGGGGGAACAAGGAGCAACCTGGTAACTACAGACCTCTATATTTTGGGTAGACACTAGCCAAAAAAGACCTTGTAAACTACTTGGAGAGCAATGAACTTTAGGATAGTAAGCAGTATGGGTTTGTGGCAGGAAGTTTTTTTCAGACCAACCTGATAGAATTATTTGACTGGGTAATGAGGGTAGTGGATATGGGTCATGCTGTGGATTTACTCTACTTCAGTTTTGGCAAAGTTTTCGACTCAGTGCCTCACAGAAGGTTGCTGAAAAAGCTACAGAATCTGGGTACAGCAAGAGACACAGATGGGTGAGAAACTGGTTGTGAGGAAGACAGCAGAGTGTTGTGTTAACTGAGTCAAATCATAACAGAGGGAGGTCAACAGTAGGGTGCCACAAGGATCCAACCTGAGTCCGGTCATTTTCAGTATGTTCATTAGTGACATGGAAGGAGGACCTCTGGGCCAAATGTATCTCTTTGTAGACAACACTATGCTCTGTGGCAGGGTAGACAGCAAGGGGAGAGTTAGGGAGATGCAGAGAGAATTGCCAAAGCTATAGAGGTGGTCAAAGGTTTTGCAGTTGAAATTCAATGTCAAAAAGTGCAAGGTGATGCAAATGGGGAACAAGAATGTGAGGACAGAGTACTGGATGGGAGATAATGCTGTGCATGACCTCTGAGGAAAGACACCTAGGGGTCACAGTCAGTGACTCCCAAAACTAATCAAACCAGTGTAACTAGGCCTTCAGTAAGGGAAACAGGATGCTGGGGTGTATAGGAAGTGCTACTGACAGCAGACAGAAGAAGGTATTACTACCTCTCTACAGATCACTGGTGAGTCCTCACCTGAAGTACTGTGCCCAGTTCTTGAGTCCTCACCCAAGGAAAGACAGGGATGGGCTGGAGATAGTGAAATGTAGGGTGACCAAAATGATTCAGGGCATACAGGGCAGGTCTTACAAGGATCGACACAAAGCACTGAACATGTACTCCCTGGAGGCCAGATGAGAGAGGGGAGATATGAAGAGATCTTAAAGTTCCTGAAAGAAATGAACAGAGTAAACTGTGAAAAACTATTTAGCATAAGTAGTGGGCATGAGTGGAAACTGATGGGGGGCAGAGGTTCAGGAGGGAAGTGAGAAAGTTTTATTTTACAGAAAGGGTGGTGGTGCTGTGGAACAATCTGACAGCTGGTGTGGTGGGTGCCAGAACTATCAATGGTTTCAAACATGGCTGGGACAGAGTGAAGGGCTTAGAGGTTGCTTTGGGTAATAGTAGTAAGGAGAGGAGCATAGGGGTGGATAGTTAAGCAATAATGTATGTACAGGGGTTAGATTAACAGTCTATTAATCACCCCCTTGGGGCGTAATGTGGCATGAGGTGCAGCCGAGTGCCATATTGCCCCAAGGGGGTGATTAACAGACTATAGTGTATGTTAGAACGTTGTATTCTTTAAAAATCTAGCTTTCCCTAGAGCTGTTGTACCATTGATGTGATGTCACGATGTTGTTGTACCATCGTAAGTACATCACATTGATGGTACAACAGCACTGACCGTTTTTGCGCATATGTGAGCAGCAGTTCATGTAGATGACAACATGGGTACTGCAGTTCACTGGAGGCACCGGAGGACATCTAAAAATGTCAGTAAGTGCTGTTTTTTTAAAGAGTGGCCGGCACACAGCAGGACAGCCATACTTGTATTTAAATATTTACGATCGCCCGGGAAGGAGTGCAGTGTATTTACCAACACTGGCGGGGAGGGGCGGGGGGTCACCAACATCACGGCGCGACCGCAGAGGCAGCCAACAGCTGTTTAGTGCTGTCCATACACTATAAAATACAGTGGATGGAAAACAGTAAACAACAATGCTGTGTTACACTTCTCAAAGTTTTCATGCCAACCAAAAACTCTCGAGCTTCACTCTCAAGATTTTCTTGGTTGTCATGACAACCTCTTGAAGTGGACAAAAGTGTTGTTCACTGTTGCCCATCCACTGTCCTCTATGTTAATCTAACCCTTGTTCATACATTATTGCTATTATTATAATGTTGAGAATTTGTTTTTTTACTTTTGTGGCACAATTCATTCAAAAATGCCCATTCTGATGTTAAATAGTCCCTCCGCTTGTAGAAGCATTCATTTTAATAAAGTTCACAAAACTCCATATAAGAATAAGTGTCCCAAAAACCCCATGATGGTGAAACCACAGTTCTGTCTGTGATTATGGGCATCTGTGAAAGCAACGTGTCTTGGAGAGTTGTGGATTAAAATGAACTGAAAGACAGAGTAGCAAAAAGATGACTGTGAGTCAGTCAGTGAAGAAATGAGTAATTTCAGCCAAGCCAAAGTGTTTTTTGCCCATGCGCTTTACTGTCAGCTAACCTGCTTGTCTGACTGTCATGCACATTATCATCCCAAAGTCCAATTTCAAAAGGGTTCCTATGTCATTTCCAATGCTCATTTTATTACAATATGCCATACCATTGTGTGAACAAATCATATGCTTCAGAAACTCATTCTTAGTTCATAAGTCTTGGAAAACAATCAGGTCTGTTCAAAGTTAACAGACAGCAGAAAGCAGCGTTCAAATATCTTTCTTTGCCTCCCCCACGTCATGAGACAGTTTGCTTGGAATGTTTGGGTTTATGATTCATTAACTGTTCCCACACTCTCCCATACTCACAACAACCTGAAATAATCACCATTCATTTAGTGCAAAAGAGAAACCGCACAGAAAAATCGAATCTCGCCAAAGTGCGAGTCAAATAACTGTCAGGTGAACTGCACCTAGCGCTCACTTCATTCAGCATACAACTTACAAGCGGCTTTCACTTTAACAAAAAAAACTAAACATTTCATACAGTCAAGGGCAATAAGTGTATGTATGGATAAAAACATTTCACTCAGGCTGTATAAGATACACAGTAGGTGCCAGGAGCAATCATGTTTTGGAAAAAAAACTTTGGCTTCATAGAAAATAACAGGAACTTGTTACACTACTATTTTTAAAGAGGACAGGAAATCATTTCTAACTGGCAGCTGTTTATAAAGTTCTCATTCTCAGAAATGATATGCATTCACCTAAATTATCCATATTTAACTGTACCTGAATAAAAAGTGATATAAAAAGCTGTATTTTGCATATCTTGTTTTCATGGGTAGCATTCTGTTATAGTTCTCTTCATGGAACCAATAATTTGGAGTTTTAACTATCTCATGGTTTGTGCACAGAACTCTGAACAGGATTCTGATAGGTCAGCAGCTCATAATTAACATTCTGTACACAAATCGTGACATAGTAAAAACTCCACATCAGTGATTCCATGACGTGAACTGTAACAGAATGCTGCCCATAAAAACAAAGCAATGCAAAATACAGTTGTACCTGTCACTTTTTATTCAGGTACAGTTAAATATGAATACCTAAGGATAATGCATATTGTTTTTGAGAATAGGAACTTTATAAACAGCTGCCAATTTGCAGAAATTTCTTGTCCCCTTTAAAAACATTGTAGATTAACGTGGGTTAATATAACCATGTTAGAACCATAGCAGCTAATCAGATTACTTTAAATTTCCCTGCCTTGTAATAATGTGGGTTACAACTAACCCTGTATGGACCATAGGTCCCAGGTTTGTTAGGGGTTATGGGTAGACTAGATGGACTAGTGGTCTTTTTCTGCCACCATTGTGAATGTTTCTGTACAACTCTCAGGAATATAATTAGTACTTAAACATGCATTAAATAAATCTACTAGGATTGGAGTTAAAAATGAAGCCTCTCATTTATATACTATACGTCAATTGAAACTTGGTCATCACTCGGAGTTGTGCTACATTTAAAAAGATACTGTTGCCTTTTGAACCTCCTCCTCTGTAGTTACCAGTGGGCGGGAGGATTTATTACATTCTTCTTAGTTTATCTTACATGTTAAAAATGATGGCTTTTTATTTCACACAAACAGATGTGAACCAAGTTGAGGGGGGTGAACTTTTAGAGTTATGTATAAGTTAGGAATGATTATTTGAATTGTTTGTTGAAACCATAAATCTTTATGGGATTATTAAGTGAACTTGAAAAAAATGCTTATTTAGCACCAGCCCAGTAGCACAGAGGGCTGAGGCATGGGATGCCTTACCTCACGCTGTGCCGGCGACCTGGGTTAGGGAACTACCTCAGGTCGTTGGGGTGCCGGCATGGGGGTGGGAGGAGGAGCAGGATCAAGCAGCCTTACAGCAGCTCTCCTCTCCTGAGGAAGGTGGTCACCCTCCTGTAGTCCCGCCACCACCAGGTGGAGGTCCGGTGTCAGTGCAGGTGGAGGAGGCGACACATAGGGAGGGTGTCTCGACACATGGCATGGGTGTGCCTCCACATGCGCATGCATGCCAGAGACAGGGGTGGGAGAAAAATGGGGTAAACCTACAAAATATATATAGAAAAAAATGCTAATTCTTGAACTCTGGAGTTCAGAATATGAAACAAATTTTCCTCTAACTGAAGGTTTCACTTTATCTTCTATTTTTTTGGTGAGACTCTGAATGCTATCCTGTACCATATTTATAAAAGTGATTCAACTAATCAAAATCTATTATTCTTTCAAAGATAAGAGGAATATGGCCACTCTTACAATATGTCCTAGTTCTTGTATTTTTTCAGTTTGAGATACTGGAATAATAGCATAATGAATCATTGAAGCACACTGAAGGTCTAAAACGTGTGACCAAATTGAATCTTTTTTAAATCTCCCATTTAAAACAATTAACACATGCATGTCTAACCCATATGTTTAATTAGTTTATTACCATGATCATTGGCCATTGGGTTTCGTGAAGCCCAAAGATACATATAATGTAGAAGGTAATTGCAAATGGAGTCCACTCTGTAGAAAGAGGAGTTACTAGTGGAGTACCGCAGGGTTCAGTACTTGGTCCAGTCCTTTTTAATGTCTTTATAAGTGACATTGCAGAGGGACTGGAAGAAAAAGTATGCCTCTTTGCAGATGATACAAAGATCTGCAACAGGGTTGATACACAATGAGGTGTGGAAAGGATGAGAAGGGACTTGGCAAAGTTGGAGGAATGGTCAGAAGTATGGCAGCTGTGATTCAATGCAAAGAAGTGCAATAAATGCACCTGGGAAGCAAAACCCAGGAGAAGATTACACAGTGGGGGAGGTAGTAACAACAACAAAATGGAAAGGGACCTGAGGGTAATCATATCAGATGACCTTAAGGTTAGCAAGCAATGTGAGAAGGCAGAAGGGAGGGCTGGGGGATACTGGGATGTATAGGGAGAGGCATCACCAGCAGAAAACAGGAAGCTGTTATCACTCTGTACAGACAGTTGGTGAGACCCCATCTGGAGTACTGCATCCAGTTCTGGAGACCCCATCTCTGCAAGGACATAGACTGGATGGAGGCTGTCCAGAGGAGGGCAGCTAAAATGGTGCAGGATCCGCAAGAGAAGCCATATGAGGAGAGACTAAAGGAGCTTAATATGTATACCCTTGAGGAAAGGAGGGAGAGGGGGGACATGATAGAAACTTTTAAGCACCTCAATGGAATCAACAAAGTCCAAGATGGTAGCATCTTTCAGAAAAGAGATGTGCAAGAACAAGGGGACACAATTTGAAGATAGAGGTGGATGGCTCCAGGGGCAATGTGAGGAAGTTTTTTTTTACAGAGAGGGTGGTGGACACATGGAACCACCTTCCTGAGGAGATTGCGGGGTCTAAAACTGTGGGAGAATTCAAGAATGCATGGGACAGACGTAAGGCAATTCTTGTGGGGGATAGGAAGAAATAGGCTGTTGGTTAACTAGGATCTGCAGCTTATCCTCTAAGTAGGGAAATGGATAGACTAGGTGGGCCAAGAGGTCCTTATCTGCCATCAAAGTCTATGTTTCTATGTTTCAAAGTCTATGTAATGTGGTATTTAGTCATTCATTACCTTTCGGTTAAGTCTAGCAATGGACTGGAAAGATTGACCAGATTTCTGTGCCTACCTCTGGACCTGGTCATCTGTCAAATGTAACCCCTGTAAAGCAATGATGTATATTTGATGTGCTGTTTATGATGAAATCAATACAAAGATATCACAAAAAATGAAACAACAAAATGGTACAGCAAAGATAAATAAGCATGCACATGCCATTGCTGGAACAATATAACCTGCAACCTGCTATAGAGCAATGAAGCTTGTCAGGAAAGGGGCAGAGAGTGTCTTTGAAATCAGTCTTTTAAAGAAAATAAGGACATCATTTTCAGTCTCTGTTGAAGTGGTACAAAACAGTTGCTTTGTGCTCACTCCGTTGCAGCTCCATTCAAAACTGATATACTATAAGTAGTGGTGACACCTCAGATATCAGTCCCTCTGTGAATGGAATAAAGTGAATATTACTGATCAAAATGTTAGTAGGTACTATTAGAGGATTGCTCCACTGACATGTCTGCAAGCAGGCACAGATGTAGTGCTGTCCATACCATGTGCACCCACTGCTGGTTGCAATGCCAAATACAATACCAAGAAAAACAAGCATTTGTCAATGGCGAATGTGGATTGCGTTGGTGTGTTGAGCTCGCTCACTGCCCCCTCTGTCACTCACTCAGTCTGTTTCTCTTGGTGCTGCATGCTGTTTGTTTATACTGGGCTCCTGCCTGCATTGGCTCCTTGTTCTACCCAGTAAGAAATCCGCAGCTGTCCCGACAGAGCTCCGTTGAGGTGGCTCACTCCCCCTTTCTCACTCGCTCATTCTGTTTCTCCTGGCGCTGCAGGCTGCCCTTTTGTACTGGGCTCCTGCCTCTGTTGGTGGCTTTTTCTGGCCACAAAGAAATCTGCAGCAGTCCTGACACAGGTCTGTTGAGCCTGCTGACTCCCCCTCTCTCACTCACTCATTCCGTTTCTGCCAGCGCTGCAGGCTGGCCTTTTGTACTGGGCTCCTGCCTGTGTTGCCCCCTTTTTCTGCCAACAAAGAAATCTGCAGCAGTCATGATAGAGCTCCACTGAGCTCGCTCACTCCCCCTCTCTCACTCACTCATTGTGTTTCTCCCGGTGCTGCAGGCTTCCCTTTTGTACTGGGCTCCTGCCTGTGTTGGCACCTTTTTCTGGCCACAAAGCAATCCACAGCTGTCCCAACAGAGCTCCTTTGAGGTCGCTCACTCCCCCATGTCACTTACTCATTCTGTTTCTCCTGACGCTGCAGGCTGCCCTTTTGTACTGGGCTCCTGCCTCTGTTGGCACCTTTTTCTGCCCACAAAGAAATCTGCAGCAGTCCCAACAAAGCTCCGTTGAGCTCGCTCACTCCCCTTCTCTCACTTACTCATTCCGTTTCTGCCAGCGCTGCAGGCTGCCCTTTTCTATTGGGCTCCTGCCTACGCTGGTGCCTTCTTCTGCCCAAAAAGCAATTTGCAGCAGTTGAAATACAGCTCATTGTGCTCGCTCACTCCTCCTCTCTCACTTGCTCATTCTAGTTTTCCCGCCACTGCAGGCTGCCCTTTTGTACTGGGCCCCCGCCTGCATTGCTGCCTTTTTCTGCCCACAAACAAATCTGCACCAGTCCCAACAGAGCTCCGTTGAGCTCACTCACTCCTCCTCCCTCACTCGCTCATTCTGTGTCTCCTGCCGCTGCAGGTTGCCCTTTTGTACTGGGCTCCTACCTGCATTGGTGGCTTGTTCTGGCCAGAAAGAAATCTGAAGCAGTCCCGACACAGCTCCATTGAGATCGCTCACCCCCCCCCACTCACTCATTCTGTTTCTGCCGGCGCTGCAAGCTGGCCTTTTGTACTGGGCTCCTGCCTGCGTTGCCGCATTTTCTGTCCACAAAGAAATCTGCAGCAGCCACAATGGAGCTCTGTTGAGCTCGCTCACTACCGCTCTGTCACTCACTTGTTCTGTGTCTCTTGGCGCTGCAGGCTGCACTTGTGTACGGGGCTCCTGGCTGCATTGGCACCTTTGTCTGTCCACAAAGAAATCCGCAGTTATCCTGACAGAGCTCCGTTGAGGTCGCTCAGTCTCCCTCTGTCACGCGCTCATTCTGTTTGTCCTGGCACTGCAAGTGGCCCTTTTGTACAGGGCTCCTGCCTGCATTGGTGCCTTTTTCTGCCCACAAAGAAATCCACAGCAGTCCTGATAGAGCTCTGTTGAGCTCTCTCAGTCCCCCTGTCTCACTCACACATACTGTTTCTCCCACTGCTGCAGGCTGGCCTTTTCTACTGGGTCCCTGCCTGCACTGATGCCTTTTTCTGCCCACAAAGAAATCTGCAGCAGTCCTGACAGCGCTCCGGTGAGTTCTCTCACTCCCCCTCCCTCACTCGGTCTCTCATTCTGTATCTCCCAGTGCTGCAGGCTGCCCTTTTGTACTGGACTCTTGCATTGGGGCCTTTTTCTGCCCACAAACAAATCCGGAGCAGTCCCGACAGCTCAGTTGAGCTCAGTCACTCCCCCCCATCTCACACATTCGATCTTAATCTGTCCCAAACACTGATTTCCCACAGTGACTGTGCTATCCACTGGCAGGAGTGCAAAAACATATTTTAGCCAGGATGTGAAAAATGACAGCTGTACTGTTCATAAGGAGATGTGAAAAAATGCCACTGTTGAAAATGTGGTGTGAAAATATTACAAATTTGCGAAGTTACAAGGGTGCGTGGAAACAGTTCAACACACGCTTGTAACACAGTCATGTTATGGAGTTTCGTCAGCAAATTTTCAACATAGGGATTTTTGGACCTCTGCTCATTAACTGTGCCACTGCCATTTTCTTAATCTGTCCCAAACACTGCTTTCCCATAGCGACCGCATTATTTTGTGCCGCAACTGTGAAACCAAATTTATTTATTTATTTAAGTGTTTTTACCAGGAAGGCATGCTGAGCAGGCTACTGCTTGATTCCTGATGTGTCCTGGGGGGGGAGGGACATAGGTAGATGGTTGAAGACCGTATAAACAAGCGAATACATAGTGGGAGAACACTAACATTTGGTCCTGATTACTAGACAGTAGTGGGTCAAGAGAATCAGTAAGTAGCCACAGTTATTACAGCATGAGTACAATGGATACATAGTGCAGGTCAGTAACAAAATTGGCCTTGTGAGAAACAACATAGAGTGAGAGAACAATAGTTAGGCTCTGATTAATTGCAGTTCCTAAGTGCGGACATACACTGATATCCTACTTAGAGACTGGGAAACGCCTAGACACAAGCACAGGTAGGGGCAAATGAGTTTGGAGCATGGAGTTAAGGTGTGAGAGGGAGGAGAAGTGATGAACGTTTGCTGGGAGGGAGTTCCACAATGTGGGAATGCGGTAGCTGAATGCTGACTGACTGTTGGTAGTACAGCGGTATGGGACAGCTAGGGACTGAGAGTCTAAGTTTCTGAGAGAGTATGCATGGGTGCTGGGGTTGGTTAGGGCATCAGTGAGGTAGGAGGGGAGATGCTGTGACCAAAACTTGGCTGGGATCTTGTCGCAGTGGGTCAGTCTGCGATTGTCAAGAGAGGTGAGGTTAATTGATTGATATAGGGCACAGTGGTGTGTGAAGTAGGGATAGTTCAGGGCGAAATGACAGAAAGAGTGGAAAAGAGGGTCCAGCCTGGCTAATGTGGTCTTGGGGCTGGCGCCATAGACTACTTCCCCATAGTCGAGGATGAGGAGGATCATTTTCTTCACAATGGCCATCCTGGCTGGAAGGGGGATGCTGTCATGATTCCGGTAAAGTGCACCAAGCCTGGGATGCAGCTTCCTGAGTAAGGAGTCAATATGTGAGGAAAAGTTGAGGTGCTGGTCAAGCCATACACCAAGGTATCTGAAGGAGGTGCAGGACTCAAGGGGATACCCTTCTAGGGTGTGGAATAAGATCGGGGAGGGGAGCCCAGAAATTTTCTGCCTCATGCCAAAGGTTAGTGAGACTGTTTTATTGGCATTGAAGAGGAGGTGATTTGAGTGGAGCCAGTGCTGGACCGAGATAAAGTCTTGCTGCAGTCTGCCCTTAACCTCAGAGGTCGAGGGGCTGGATGCATACAGCACAGTGTCATCTGCATACATGTGGATGGAGGTGTGTGGGCAGGCAGAGGGCAGGTTATTCAGGAAGACCGAGAACAGGAGGGGGCCTAGGACAGAGCCTTGCGGTACTCCTGAGGTGATTGGGAGGGGAACCGAGGTAGAAGAACTGATGCGGATGGCTTGGGATCTGAGGTATGAGTGGAACCAAGAAGTAACCCAATTGGATAGTCCAGCATTGATGAGTTTGGGCAGGAGGAGAGAGTGTGACACTGTATCGAATGCCTTAGCCAAGTCGATAAAGATGGAAGCTGTGATGTGGCCAGCATCCATCCCTGTGAGGATGGAATTGGTAATCCTGAGAAGGGAGGTAGTGGTGGAGTGGGATTTTCTAAAACCAGACTGGTCGGGGAGAAAAAAGGAGGAGGAATCCAGAAAGGTGGATAGGCGAGAGAGAACCAGGCGCTCCTGTAGTTTGGATAGGTTTAGTAGGAGTGAGATGGGCCGATAGTTATTTGGGTTTGAGGCATCACCACTCTTGGGAAGTGGGATTACAATGGCATGTTTCCACTCAGAGGGGACTTCAGCTAGAAAGAAGGATAAGTTACAAAGGGAGACCAGGGGTTGTGCTATGGCAGGAGACGATAGGTGGAGCATTTTGGAGTCCAACCCGGTGGGACATTTGCCCTTATCTGGGTTAAGGGCAACCGGTGCATTGCATACCTCATCAGGGGCGACTTGCAGGAAGGAGAAGGAGTGAGCTGCGGGGTGTGTCACAAGATGGGGTGGTGGGGGAGGTGTACTGAGCAGGGTGAGGGGTGGACAGGGGAGTAGCATGGCTGGTTGCGAAGAGAGTGTTAAACAAAGTGGCCACTGCTGAGGGGTCAGTGATGGAGAGTCCGCCAACCTGCAGGGAAGGGGTGGGAGGCTGCGATGGAGGGCAGAGAAGTGATTTGACCACCTTCCAGAATCTTGATGGGAGATGGGAGGAGGAATTGAATGCGCCTATGAAATAGTTGGCTTTTGCTTGCCAGATTCTTTTGGTACGAGTATTGTGAAGCTCACGGTAAGTCTGGAGGTCAACCTGAGAATTGGAGATCTTAAAGGTTTTCCAGGCCTTGACTCAGATTCGGAGGTAGGCTAGGATTTCAGGAGAGATCCATGGGAGGTGAGCACCTCGGACTCTGGTACGCCTGATGGGGGCGTATCGGTCCCAGATGGCAAGGAACTTGGACTTAAAGAACAGCAGTGCCTCATCTATGGAGGTGAATTGACTAATGCATGACCAGTCAGTATTGCCCAAATCATTTAATAATGAGGTGAGGTCCAGAAATTTGTAGGATCTGGTCATTATGATTCTGGGTGGGGGAGCGTTAGGTCTGTGAATTTTGCGTATGAAGTAGATTCTGTGGTGGTCTCTAAGGGCATCTGGAAGGAGACCTGAGGCTAAGATCTTGTGTGGGTGTGATGTGAGGGACCAGTCTAGAAGTGTGTGGTTCTGTGTTTTGTGGTTTAACTGAGTGGGTTCGGAGATTAATTGAGTTAGGATTAGGGCTGTCACCTTGTCTCGAAATTTAGAATGAGACTCAGCGAGCCAGTTCAGGTTAAAATCCCCTAGTATGTGGATCTCACCACCTGCTGCCAGGGAGTTTAGGGAACCCAGGTAGTCCGATATAGCAGGTGTGTTGGTATCGTGAGCGCAGTATGTACCTGCTATGTAAATTGGAATTGAGTGGGGGATGGTGAGTTTTACCATTAAGGTGTTAATGGACTCTGTAGGTAGGGATAGGGCAACCGTGGAAAACTGGATGGTAGAGGCGACATACATAGCTAAGCCACCTCCTTTTTTGCCCATTCGGTCGTGCCGGAGAAGTGTATATCCGGGTATAGCAAATTCCATATTAGTGTTATGTGGTTTTAGCCAGGTTTCAGAGATAATCAGTATATCTGGGCTAAGGGACAAGGAGAGGGCTTGAGGCAAGGTTATTTTACACAAGCGGCTACAAATATTTATATGAATCAGTTTAAGGCCTGTGAGGAGTTGGAGTGGAACGGAATGATTTGGGGTGTGGTGGGGGGTAGGTCCGGGGTTAAGCTCGATATCACCAGAAAGGAGAAGTAGCAAGGTGACCAGAAGTTTGGTGTGATATGCCAACCACTGAAGCTTTCTAGAGGTGGTATAAGGTATGGCTATGGAAGCTTTTGGTCTCCGAGTATGAGGCAGAAGGACTAGGAGACTGGTACGGAAGGTAGATGGGATTAGCCCCGGGCCGGTAGATAGTGTAAGGTAGAGGTGGCCGTGGTGTGAATCAGCTATGATAGTAGAGGTAGGAATGTCTGTTTGCAGCCTGACACATGGTATGAGGCAGGCTGGCAGAGTAGGGTAATTAGACGGTGGGAGGGACACCCAGGGGATGAGGGTAAAGAAGGTTATTAGGTACAGTACAGACATAATGGAGAGGCTGCAGTGCAAGAGTTAGGATGGTCTTTTATTGCTAAGACCTCAGTGTAGTGGCCACTAGTGGATATCTGGTATAGACTGCAAATGGGAAAGTGAGCTGATTGGTTAATAATAGCATGTGATTCTGGAGCTGACGCGAAGCATCAGCGGGGCTCTGCTTTGTTGAGCTGCTGTGCTGTGCTGATGAGTCATAACTGTTTGCTGCATGTGTCGGTGGGGGAGGTCCTCACTCCGGTTCTGGAGAGGGCTCCCACACTGCCCTCACCACCTCCAAAGATCTACCCTAAGCTGTTGTAGTGAGAACAGATTAAATAGGTAAGAGTGAGGAAGGGGCTAGCTTACCATTGGCAGTACAGGATCTAAACTTTAAGCACCTTGCAGCAGCTGGTAAATAAGATTTACTTCTTAAACAGCTTAATATACATCGAGACTTTAAGCGCCCTGCAGCAGCTGGTAGATAATATTTACTTCTTAAACAGCTTAACATACATCAAGACTTTAAGATGCACTGCAGCTGCTGGTAACAGGTATTTAGTTCATAAGCAGCTTACTAAACATTGAGACTTTAAGGCGTACTGCAGAAGCAGGAAAATCTGCCTACTATAGTTTAAGGCACATATTATAGCTCCCTGATGCAGGACAATTTTAACAGTACTTTAGGCCAGGAGCAGACATAAAAAACTATCTCCATTCGTCTGCTGACTGGAATTTGAAATTGGCGCCTTTTCTCCGCACTTTTTTGAGTTGCTATGCTGTGCTGATGAGTCGTACCCGTTTGCTGCATGTGTCGCTGGGGGGGATCCACACTCCGGTTCTGGGAAGGGCTTCCACACTGCCCTCATGACCTCCAAAGATCTGCCTGAAGCTGTTGCAGGGAGAACAGATTAAATAGGTAAGAGCGAGGGAGGAGCTAGCTTACCATTGGCAGTACAGTCAGTCAGGATGTGAAAAATTACAGCTGTACTGCTCATAAGTAGGTGTGAAAAAATGCCACTGTTGAAAATCTGGCATGACAATATTATAAATCTGAGAAGTTACAAGGGTGTGTGGAAAGTGTGCAACACACACTTGTAACACAGTCATTTGATGGGCTATCATCACCAAATTTTCAACACAGGCACTTTAGGACCTCTGCTCATGAACAGTATCACTGTCATTTTCTTAATCTGTCCTGGACAGTGATTTCCCACAGCGACCGCTCTATTCTGCGCCAGAAGTGCGAAAACACATTTTGGCCAGGATGGGAAAAATGACAGCTGCACTATTCATACGTAGGTGTGGGAAAATGGCAATGTTGAAAATCTGGAATGAAAATATTATTAATTCACAAAGTTACAAGTGTCCGTGCAAACTGCGCAATGCACGCATGTAACACAATCATTTTATGGAGTATCATTACCAAATTCTTAACATAGGCATTTTAGGACCTCTACTGATGAACAGTGTCACTGTCATTTTCTTAATCTGTCCCAAACACTGATTCCTCACAGTGACCATGCTATTCTGCGCTGGAAGTGCAAAAACACATTTTGGCCAGAATGTGAACAATGATAGCTGTATTGTTCACAAGGAGGTGTGACAAAATGCCAATATTGAAAATCTGGCGTGAAAATAGTGCAAATTCATGAAGTTACGAACTTGCGTAGCAACTACGCATTGCACGCTCGTAAAACAGTCATTTTTTGGATTTTTTCCACCAAATTTGCAACATAGGCTTTTTGAGAGCCCACCTCATGAACACTGGCACTGTCACTTTGTTAATCGGCACCAAAAGGTGATTCCGCACAGTGACCGCAAAATCACCATTCAGGGCCGATTAACGCCATGACAGTTTGAGAATTCATGAGGAGGTGTCCCCAAAACCCCATGTTGAAAATTTGGTGCCAAAATTCCAAAACATGACTGAGATATGTATTAAAGTTGGAAAAAACCCTATTTATACCATTTTACAGCTTACCCGCATTTCCTCAGTTCGCGGTCGGCTTTGAAGAGTGCAGACGTGTTCCCTGTCCACCGAAGATCATCGGCCAGACTCCGGAGGTAAGTATGGGGTGGGGGGTGTAGGGAGGCATGGTGCACAGTGGGTGGGGCGCAGGTTGTGGGTGGGGGGCAAGGACACGCCGAGGACAGTTTCTTTTACAGGTAAAAAAAAACATATGGGACTGTTTGTTACTTTCAGGGGCATGTGGCACACTGGGTGGGTTCCCAGCATGCCATCATAGTCTTACTTCTGGGGGCAGCTGTAGATGACAGGGAGATTGGCACTCCCATCAGCAAACAACAACAGGGGGAATGCCATTCTGCTGACGGGGATTGGGCACATCGTCAGTAAAGAACAAAAGGGGGGGGAATGGCATTCTGCCAACTGGGATTGGGCACCCTGTCGGCAGACAATAAAAGGGGGAGGTCACATTATGCCGACGGGGAGTGGGATCCCCTGTCGGCAGATAAACATGGTGGGGGGCGGGTAATATTGTTTGCGAACACGGCAGCAAGCCACCACCATGTTCACAAACAATACCAGTGTTGTGAGATCCCACTCTGCAATGATGGGTCACTCCCTCATTGCAGCGCATGGCTTACACTGCAATGACATGGCGGCCCCTGATTGCAGCGGCTGATTTCTCGCAAGTTGATGCCAAGGTTCCAAACTTGTGTCATTAGCAGCATGCAATGGCATTGGGGGAAGTGGGACAAGCCTTTGCAGGCTGTGGGGGCATTGGCTACAACAGTGCCCCCGCCTCCGCAACCTGCTTCTGAGATAGCTGTTGCAATATGTTTCTTGTGCTGCATGCAATCAACATAAAAATCATAAAGTGGGCTGCTTCCAGGGAAAATGTAGTGCTGCTTTTAGGAAGATGTTCAGGAGAGAGGGGCAGGACAAAGGAAGAGGAACTCACAAGAGGGGGAATGATACAGGCACAAGCTGGAAGGCAGTCTGCCTAAATGCCAGGAATATAGAAAATAAAACTAGAGACCTCCAGGCGATGGTGGTGAATGCAGGATTAGGCACTGTAGCCATTACAGAAATATGGGCCACTAGTAATAATGACTGGGACTGGGGTATACCATGTATAGGATAGACATGGATAAAGGAAAAGGAGGTGTGGTAGCCCTCTGTGTCAAGGAAGGCATAAAGACAGTAGAGGATGGGTCCATCAGGGGAGAAACTGGGGAGACAGAGTTGCTATGGGTACAGCTCACAACAATGTTAGCAAAGATGTTGAACATGGGGTGATCAATAGGTTATTGGGACAAGGAGACAAGGGGGATGATGAACTGGGAGGCAGAAATTTAGGAAGGGCTGCAAAGGGGGAGGTAGTGGTTGTGGGGCTCTTAATCTACCAGACATAGATTGAAACATTCTAACAGCTAATAGCACCAGAGTCAGGCCCTGCTAGATACGCTGCAAGACTGCCAGCTGGTGCAGCTGGTTAGGGAACCTACAAAGGCAGGCTGACATTCTCGATGTGGTACTCATCGACTTGGAAATGGTAGGTGGAGTGCGGATTGGGAATGACTAGTGTCCAGTGACCGTAACACTGTATGGTTTGACCTGGCAATGGGCATCATTATACCCTCATCAGAAGCTGTGATTCAGGATTTCAGACAAGCAGACTTTGATAAGATGAGGTAATTAGTCAAGGGTGAGTTAGCTAGAGTGGACAAAATCAGGGGAGTGGAGGAGAGCTGGGGAGAAATTAAAGGGACATTCTCAAAACAATCAAACAATGCTTGATAACAGCTACCTGGGGTAAGAGGCACAACAGACTAATCTGGCTTTCTAAGAAGATCAGGGAGGCAGTGAAGGCCAGAGAAAGCCTTCATGGCTGCAAGGAGAAATGGGGCTACAGAATGGAGTAAATACCAGGTAAAGACAAAGGAGGCCAAAAGGCTGTCAGAGGTACAAAACCAGTCACAGAGCTTTAATATAGCAGAGGGGGTCGAAGGAAGTGAAAACAGTTCTTCAGAAGATAAAGAAGATAAGGAGGGGACTTGTTATGCTGATGGACAAGACAATAGAAGAGTATGAGCAGAAGGCAACCATTCTAAATGATAACGTCTGCTCAGTATTGCTCAGTATTCACAATGAAGGATAGTGGGCTTCTGCTGGAAAGTGGCATAAAGGCTGCTCCCAGAAATGGGAGAGGTGATAGTTACAGGAGAAAGGATTAGAAAAGGGCTTGCAGCCTTGTAAATAGACAAGGCTTCAGGGCCAGATGGGATGCACCTGAGGGTACTCAAGGAATTGACATCAGAATTGACTGAACCTCTGTCAGGGCTATTCAGCTGCTCACTACAGTCAGTGGTGATTCCAAGAGACTGAAAGATAATAGACATAAAGCCACTCCACAAAGGAGAGGACAGGAAGGAACCTAGAAATTACAGTCCCAGATGTCTTAAATCCTTTGTAGGTAAACTGATGAAGACACTAGTCAAAGAGGACCTAGTGGACTACCTGACATAAATGGGCTCCAGAGTAGTAAACAGCATGGGTTCATGGCAGGGAGGTCTTGTCTGACAATCTGATGTTATTCACTGACTGGGTAATAAAGGCAGTGGATAAAAGATGAGAAGTAAATTTGCTCTATTTTAACTTCAGCAAGTAATTTGACTTTGTGCCACACAGATGGTTAGAAATTAGAGGATCTGGGAGCAGCAAAGGACTTAGTTAAATGGGTGGGAAGCTAATTGGGGGTGACAGCAGAGGGTGGTAGTAAGCAGAGTCAGTTTTGAAGGGAGGTCACAAGTGGGGTATCACAGGGGCTCAGTCCTGGGACCAGTTCTTATATGTTCATCAGCAACACAGGCAAAGAAATACAGGGCAAGATGTGTCTCTTCATAGACGACACTAAGCTCTGTGGCAGAGTAGACAGTGAGAATGGGTAAGGGACTTGCAGAGGGACCTGAAAAGGTTAGATAGGTGGTCCTAGGTCTGGCTGTTGAAATCCAATGCCAAAAATTGCAAGGTGATGCACATATGAACCCCAAGAAGGAATACTTGATGGAAGGGGTTAATCTGGCACAACTTCAGAAGAAAGGGACCTGGCACCATCATAAATGACTCCCTGAAACAAATTAGACAAAATAACAGAGCCTACAGCAAGACAACACGAATGCTGCGGTGTATTGGAAGGGGCTTTGATAGCAGGAGAAAAGAGGTAATACTATCTCTCTATAGATCACTGGTGAGACCCCATCTGGAGTATTGTGCCATCAGCAGACTCCAGGGAGATGCGTTTTTTAGAAGGGCTCTGAGGACCTCACTGAGAACAGAGAACCTCATAGCACACCAAGGAGAGTGGAGGGCCACCACTAAAGGGTGGTCTCCAGGCTCCTTGCAGATCCACTCCCACCAGAAGTAACTAGCAGAGCTCAAGTGTGAATGGAGCACCAGTTCATGATAGGCAACTGTAAGTAAACCTTGCAATAGAAATGCTCATGGAAAGAGTAAAAAGCTAGGTAACCTATTATGTTCCCCCCTGTCAGAAAGCAGAATGAAGGGCATCAGGAAAAGGGGGCCTGACAAGAGTTGGGGTCAGTAAGTCCTTGTGTGAGGGGTCAGGCATGGGAACTTGTATCTCTGGGCCACTAGAGCTATCAGTGCACTGCTGAAGTGAAGCAGGTACAGCCAAACCAATTATCAGTGTAGTAGTACTGTCATAGTGCTGACATGCTGTTCATTTATAAATTCTCCTTCAAGGGCAAGATAAGACAAATGCAGCCATGGATTTGCCCCAGAGATAGCGCTCGTCCTACCTTGAAGCATGCTATGTACAAATGGTCTTGGGAGTGCCAGGGTTCCAGGGACCCAATAGGGAGGTTAGGGATATGTATAATGTACTGTATTTGAACTAGATCCATTGATAAATGCATATATGTATGCCTCTTAAGTGCAGATGTAAACCAGGAAATATTAACGTGGGACGTATTTCAAGGGAAGACATGCCTTGCGCTGGTGGGGATGGAAATCAGAGCCCCAGGTGAGTAAGAGGGCACAGTGGATGCAGTTAATACTGTACATTGAAAGGATGGTATGGAGGAGTAACTGGAAAGAAAATGCCCTTGGATTGTGTAACATCGGCAGCAACAAAGTAAATGCACCCAGTTTGATCCCAGCTCCATGTTTGGTCTCAGTTGGTGTGTAGTCTCTTGCTTTATTGATGCCTCAGTAGATTGGTTCATGCTGCCCCTACTCCAGTGCCCCAGGTCTGAGGTGGCAGCAGTGCTTGTGCAGGTACAGGTTCTATGAAGTAAGGTGGGTGTTCCTCTGATACCCCTCTGCAGTGTAACTACAAGTATAACTTATATCTAAAGCAAGCATTTGCCTTGTCCTATAGTACATTTTGGCATTACTTAAGTGCAGTACAGTACTGCCCAGTTTACTGTTATGAGCAGGTACATTGTTTTCCCTTGGTTCTGGGTTCTCACTCTCTGTGCTTTACAGCTGATGCAGTGCCAGCAGAAGACAGTTGTCCTTCTCTCATTCAAGGTAGAGTGTCTCCAACTGTGTGATTAGTGCTGTGATGTAGTGTATTTTATAAAACTTCACTTCAATACAATTGAGTTGGACCAAACATAATTTTTGAAAGCTACTTTTTTTGTGTACTTTCAATACATTTTATTTTTCATTCTAGTTAGATGAGCAACAAATTACCTGTTTTCACTTGCGACCAGATACATCGGTACAAAGACACAAATTTGAAAAGAAACAGTATATACAGGAAAGGATGAAATAAATCACAAATATTATTTACAGCAGGCACAAGAAAATAACCCCCGTTTCAATCTGAACATAAAAGTGGACATCAATAGGCAGAGCATTATAAAAACTAACAGATGTACAAGCAAATGCCTTATGGCCAAAGGTATTGCTAGGTACATTCATGTGGCACTTATAGTTGTACTCTTGAAAACAAACACTGGGGAAATATGACCAGCTGATTTTGTCTGTACAGTGTTTTATAAGAAAATGTAACACATATTTGCCACTTGTTACTCAGTGCAAATAATTGATTAACAGTGTTTCTTCTTCTGCAGATCCACCTGATGTACCACAAAATCTGACCTGTGAAACTCAGAATCTGCAGACTCTTACTTGTTCATGGAATCCGGGGAAAACGACTAATCTTGAGAACACCGAATACAGCCTTTTTGAACTGTATGTTCTTTTTTTTTGTGTAATAATTTATTTGCACAGTATTGGACCAAGTATCCAGAGATTTGAAACACATGAGCACCAGTCCAAAAGAAAGAAATGTTACTCCTTATTGGAAGACAGTGTATCCTACTAGGTAGATTGCAGATCTGTGGACCTGAAGATCCAGGTTTAATTTCCCCCCCTTCCCCTTCCCCCCTCCCCCAGCATCACTTTTTGAGTCATCTTTTGCAAGTCATTTGACGACTTGAGCCAAACCGTTTTCTCACTCTTACAGTCTCTCATTTACACTCACTCTTTCCTTTTCTGCACCAAATCCTCAGAGCTTTCTGCAATATCCCTCCCTGAATTTCTTGTTTCTGTGTACTAGGCAGTGGTCACTGCAAGCTGTTCATGGATTGATAATTGAAAGGCACATGCCTGTAGTTATGTGGAGGAAGAGCTCCCCCCATCCTACTTAAACAAGCAGGCTACCGCCGCTCTGCTTAGAGTGAGTCCTACTTGCTGCGGTGTCACCGCTGGTCTGTGGCTGCTCTGTTCTTGCTTTCTGTGCCCCCCGTTCTTCTTTCCACCTTGCTGGTTGTTTGTTCTGCCCCCGCCTTCTGTTCTGCTGCTGTTTTCTTCTCCGTATTTTCTTTGGGGGGGGTTCTATCACTCCTTCCCTGCTGCGCCTTCTGCTATGCCCTTTCCGATGCTTTCCTGCCTGCCCCTTTGCTTGCTACTTACTTGCCTTCTTCTCTGTTCCTCCTTCAGCAGCCCAGCTCCATTCCCAGTTCATCGCCGCTTTGCTACCTAGCCTGCACAGAAGTTCCTCCTATGTCGATGCCCTCAACTCAGTCAGAGCCATGCATTCCTGCAAAGCATTCCTCGCCCCAAGCGGTTCCACTGGTGCTGCAACCGAATGCGTCACAGCCAATTCAGCTCCTTCCTGTTGCTTCTCCGACAATCACCTCTCTGACCTCATGTCTGTGACACCAGCCTGCTCTTCTCTCTCCACCAGGCATCCCTACGACTGCTGCTAGCTCCTGCTTCAATCGGAGCTTGCTTCCCTTCATTTATTCACAACAATATGGCTCAGTCCTCATTTACTATGATTTCAGTTATGCCAAGACTACATGTACTCGGCTGCTGGCTCCAGACAAGATGACCGCTTTAAAGGTATGGCTATTCCGTACTGTCTATTCTCACTCAATCCTGCTTCTTTATTGAAGCAGCATGTAAAACATGAATCAAACCCTTGTACTAAGCTATGAGATCAGGACAACTGATATTTTGCAATGCTTGTTCCACAATACTAATATGCCAGTATCGATCCTCCCTAAGTATAATTACTTGCAAACATTCTTGATTCTATCAATTGGCAGAAACCAATGAACAAGCTACAGGAGCTCCTAGGCTCTATAGTGGACTGCAGCAAGAATTTGCACCTGAATTTCTCACTTTGTAAGCATTTTTTGAATGTGGCAAGACACAGCTGGGTGAAGACATCTGAGCACAATGCTGGTACTACTGTCATCCTAACTGTAGCTGTACTGCTCTCACCAGTCTAGATCAAGTAGGACCTGTACATGACTAATCTACATTTACCAGGGGCAGTCCATTCATTCCACAATTCCTGCTGATGAGACTTCCAGGATATGGCCTCAGCACTACTCTGCTACCTTCCCTGGCCTTCTGGGTCTACTTCCTGCCTTCCTTCTGGATACGCTGCTCCGTCACCCTTCAGCTAGGCTACCCCATTTCTGGTGGCTTTATTTGCTTCTGTCAACTTTGACCATACATGAGAAGAACTATTCAGTGCCTAGTAAGCCTACTTACCCAGCTGTTCATTGGTGCTGAGTCTTCCTGCTCCCTCTGCAGGCTTTCTTCTGGCAGACTCTAGATGTCCATGTTTAGCTTCACATCGCAGGCCGATGGCTGTTGAGTTCCTAGCTTCTGCACTGCTTGGCCACATGTGGACTTGCCTAGTGAAATATCTTGCTTCTTTGCCACCCTGTGTTGGGGTTTTAGCAGTTTGATAGCCTTCGTGGGGCTCGCTACCGTTCTACTCCTTCCTCCAACTGACTTACGTGTGGTTCAGCCGCTCATCCTACCTCACTCACGGGGCCTAATTGGTTGTTTTGCCTTTCCTCTTCAGACTCCAGCCTACGCACTCCAGTCCTGCACTCTGTCATGGGACTTCCTACTCTAAGCCTTCCTGCCACGTCATTTACTCGTATCGACTTTCATTAGGATTGGATACATTGCCACAGATTCTCACCTTCAGTCACATTACTAGAGTTTGGATATTGCAGCTCAACTTGCTTACTCACACTTTCTTTACTTGTCATGACATCCTCTTATTCATTTGGACTTCCATTCGGATTACAACTCAGGATGGTGGCAATTGATTCCCTTGAAATCTTTCTGCTACGCTGCTTCAGTTCATGTGGATTTTCTATAAACTCCCCTATGTCAGCACTCTCAGCCAAACTCAATCCATTAGAGTTATTCACTCATACGTACGCTTAAGACATGAGCCACATCTTTCTGCCATAATTCGACCATCATGAGTTTGTTTGCTCAGACTTTAGAACGATATCATGAGTGTACCTTGTCAGCTAGCCACCCCGTCATGGTTCCCTCCTAAACGTCTTACATACTGCCCATACAGGGATATTTGCTCAGCTAACAGGAGACTTCTAATTACACACTTAATCTCATGCCCTCAGTGGTCTTCTATACTATGTACAATCTACTCAGTTACTCATTTGCTACTTCTGCATTCCGTGCAGGTTTGTCATTTTACTACTGCTAATACTGACCTACGTACAGGTCTCTACTTGCTTAAGCAATAATTGCTTTTACCTACCAGCATCTGCAGCTTTAGCCTCTGAAATCATTACTGTACTCTACCATTGCTCAACCATCTGCCTTGCTCCAAGGCTAAAGGTATCACTGCATCACTTCGAATTACCTGCACCCCTGCGGGGCCCGGAGGTCCCTTGAACTTCTACTACTTACGCATCTTATCACCGGCTTACATGACCTGCTTCGCCCATCTGGGCCTAGAGGTTTGATAACTTCTACTCCATACCTGCCTCGCCCAGCATCGGGGCCTGACGGTTCACATATTCTACCCTACGCCTGCCTGCCTGCTATGACTGCTAGCCTTTGAGGAGCCCCTTATTCCACTACGGACTTACATCTGGATATGTTTGGATATTCGCCATCAATTCCTTTGGATGCTTCTGCCTTATAGCTTCAGTTCATATGGATTACTACTACTCCACTCCTGCCAGGACACTTAGCTGAGCCCTATCCAGAAAACCTTTTATCTCATGTTTTAGACCTCAAATTTACTCTACTTCAGTGCTATAAGGCTTATTAGATCTGTTACATCACTATTGTATCTGATTCAGTCATCAACTGTACATATACATCCTAGTGAGCTTACTCAGAAAGGAGAAGCTCTTTGATTTACATGCTTAATTACATTCCCTCAATGTACCTTACATAATCTATGCAATACTACTCCTCTGCTACTATGCCTGCACCATGCAGGTCGAATTTACTATTACTACAGCTGACCTACGCGTAGGTCCACTCATTTACTTTATCTGTTCATATACCTGCTTTGCCCTCACAGGGCCTGGAGGTTCATCATCAGGCTGTCGCCTATTTCTTCGACCTGCTTCGCCCCTCGGGGCCTAGAGGTCCATCAAGCCTTATGTTTACCTTTTTATACAAATCAATTGTCAAGTCACTTTTACTTGCTCACCACTCCAGACCGGAGGTTCCTATTACGCTGCCTCCAGCTCGTAGCCTTCAGCTAGATCCCGTGCTTCATCATCAAGGCTTTCATTTGCAAATGTGCCAATCAGTACATCAACCACCAGTCTTCATATTTTGGTTTAGAAACATAGTCTTTTTGGTCTCAGGTGCTCTTGGAGAATGCAACTGTTGACACTTTGAATCGTTTCACCCTGCCATCATGTCCAATCTACCATCAGATTCTGCCCTGGGCATCGATTCCTTGGATTGGGAATTCTCTAGATGTATATGCTGCCATATTCACCTGATGCTTAACATCAGTACTTCAATGTCAGCTTCCTTGCTTTCTCTGGATCAGGATCTACGATTCTGGAATTCGGATTAGTCAACAACTTAATCTTAATTAGTATTATTCTCCTTTAGTATGCCCAGAAGGACAGGCAGGACAGTAGCCATGGGTCCTCAGAGGTATCCCCCAAGGGTTTTTTTTTTCTCTCCTGTGTGCTACTGGCCACACTTTCGGGAGTTGGAGGAGATAATTGTTTGATATCATTATTTCTTTTGTGGGGGTCTCTTCCTACTCGACTAAGCATCCTTCTTACAGTGGGATACAGAGTAAAGCCAAAACATCAAGTTACAACAATTACTCATCAGTTCGAGCATCTAAGCACCATGCATATACTATGCAGTTCATATGTACTATAATCACTGACTTGCTCATGTCTATGCTAAAGTATCTAAGCACTTCATACAATTAATACCTTGTACACATCATCCTGCTAACTGGTCTGTCCTCTGTGTCCAAGCACAACCTACATTACTCAGTTACAGTACGAAGCACAAACCTGAGCTATGAACCACACAAAATTGAAAGGCGCATGCCTGTAGTTATGTGGGGGAAAAGCTCCTCCCCCACATTCTACTTAAACGAGCAGGCTACCGCCACTCTGCTTAGAGTGAGTTGTACTCACCCTCCATCCTCCCCTCACACCTCTTCCTTCTCCGGCACTCTTATCCCACTGGGGGGGGGGGGTCTCTTTCTACTCGACTAAGCATCCTTCCTATGGTGGCATACGGAGTAAAGCCAAAACATCAAGTTACAACAATTACTCATCCGTTCAAGCATCTAAGCACCATGCATATACTATGCAGTTCATACATACTATAATCACTAACTTTATGCTGAAGTATCTAAGCACTAAGCACTTCATACAACTAATACCTCATACACATCATTCTGCTTACTGGTCTGGCCTCTGTATCCAAGCACAACCTACATTATTCAGTTACAGTACAAAGCACAAGCCTGAGCTATGAACCACACATAAGTACTGTAGAATAAACTATGCATGAAATGCCTTTATATAATAGCAAAAAAAAAATCTAGAAATCTCATTGGCCAAGAGACATCAGCTGACTGTACATTAAATCTCTTTATGTGCACAGTCATCCTGGTCCTAAACCACATCACACAATGAGCAAATCAGTCCTCATACAACCAGAACTATCTTCCATCAGTCCCCTTTCAACCAGAACTGATCTTCCATTATAAACATGGCTGCTGCCTTTACACTGTAAAAAAAACCTTCAACTGGGTCCTAAAAATAAAACTAACTTAAATAAAAAATAAAATAAATTAATTAAATGTTGTTTCCCTGATCATCACACTCTCCTTACACACATAAACAAATTAGAAACATTAAGTATTGTTTATAGTTTTCATTACAACTGCTTGTTTACTAACAGTGAACAATCCCCTTCTGTCTTTATCTGCTCATCAGGGAAATCTCTTATGCCTGCCCTGACAGTGATATAATTGAGTCTCTGGCTCTAAAACAGGCCTTTGTTGTCTGTGTGTACATAATGTCAGGAGAGTAGCATCCTACAAGTGGAATAGAGCAGAATTTTGAATCCCTGTATTCCATGGTAAACATTCCATGATAAACATTCTATGTCTTGAATGTGGGGAAAAACAGAAAACAAAAAACAGGATGAAGAAAGTAGGGAATACAGTAATACTTTATAAACAAAAAGAAAAGGTGGGAAAAACACAGTTAAATAGGCAGAGGCAGACCCAAAGTGCACAAATACATTGCTAATGTTAATAAAAGCACATCCATTTGAATCTTACATGGGAGTTTTCAGGTGAAATCTACCCTCCTTGCCCACCAAAAAAGGGAACCTGGCAGGTTTAAAGTTTTTTTTTCTTACCAACCTTTCACCTCAATTCCATAGCAGTTTTCCTTTTATGTACTAGACTACAGCACATAAGTAAAACACAAAAATAAAGAGGAGGTTGCCTTCAATGAGAGTATATAACTACAGTGTAATGAAAATTAAGTTTTAAACACTGCTGATGTCTTACAAATGTTACAGTGCACTTATATGATAACATTTATATGTGACAGAGAAAGTATTTATTTTCAACCAACTCTACTAATAAAAATGTCTACTGCAAAGTACTGTACTAGTTAACCTACTGCTGACATATCCTACTTTATGCATTAATAGGGACTTTTTTCAGTTTTTAGATGTTTTAGAGGTAATGTATTATAATCTCTTTTGAAAATCGTAAATAAGTTTTAATCCCTATCAGAATATATCAAACTAATTCTTTTATGATGGTGGACCATTTTATAAGTGTGATAAGCCACTCCAGGGTATGCATTAAAGGATTTTAATGCACTTCCCAGGGACGTAAGTACACTCGGCTTTCAGCCTTGTGCCTTAGCACACACCTGGGGCTTGCATTAAAATCCTTTAATGCACACCTTGTCATGGCTTATTACTTACATATAAAACCAAATTCCTTCCCTTTCTTTTTATTAATGCAAGCACATTTTTTTATTCTTCCCTAGATGCCCCTTTCTCTTTCAAGCACTACAAATCCTTGTTTTCTGATGGTGATACCACATCTCAGAATGTCTCTGCTCTGGGTCTACAGTGAGCAGCCAAAAGGTTTCCATGAAACCCAATGCTCATTGTTCAGTCACTGAGGGAGAGAGCAGAAGAAAGATGTATCACTGAATAGAGAACAAAATCAGTCTTATTGGATTGGAATCATTGCAGTTAGTGCAGAACTCTCTGCTCAGTTTGCTGAGACTTTGCACTATAGCAGGGATTTGAAACACTTTTAGGAAATATTTTAATAGATATTTTGAGGGTTTTAACTGTGCTTATTCTCAGAGTGCAATTTGGTTCATCTTACCTAAATCTGTTGGGTGATGGTGAGTCAGCTTCCAGTTTCTTTTTTTTTTTATTTCTTTTCCTGCCCCTGAACTCCCTACAGTCCACCAAGCCAACCACTGGTCCTGATCCTACCTGATCTCCTGTCGTGCCTTCCTCCATAGAGTTGCGGCTCGCACCACATCCCCCAGAGAAGGGACAGGCAAAGTGAATATGCCCCCAAACGTTTCTTAGTCTCATCAGGTGCCAATCTCTCTCTAACCTGGGAGGGGGATTCAGTGCCATTGGAAGCCCTTCGTCATCGAGTGCAGGGTACTGATTTTGTAATGTTTCTGTCATTATAGAAGCTGCATGTGCAAGGGCTTCAGGGATGTATGCACACAAGTGTGATGTCATCTGCAGCCAATGCAACTCTCCCCACTCCTAGTCATGTGGCTCCCTCCTCTCCCCTGTATCCAGGTGGCAGTATTTTTTATTTATTTATTGAAATGTTTCACCAGGAAGACACGCTGAGTGACAAGTCGCTCATCTCCCGGTGCAACCTGGGGAAGGGGTACAATAGGAATGAGACATTAAACATTCAAGTTACAAGATCAACATTAACATACAGTTGTAAGGCAGGTGTTACAGTGTTACAACAGTGTTGCACATAATAACCCAAAGCTAGTTCTACTTTTATAGGCACAGAATTTGACTGACAACAGGAACTTCCTGTTTGGGAGCAGGAAGTGAGTGATCACACAACCACCAAAGACCCACCATCCTAGAAGGGCAAGAGTAGCTCTCTGGCCCCCTCTAGCTTCTGGAGGTCTGCCTCTGGGCAAGTAAGGGTTCTACTGAGAAATATAGCATATTCTTGTCTCAGAACAGGACAATCAGGAGCTTAAAGGGCACACAGGCAGAAAGTAAGGAGAGAGAGAGGAAAAAAAAACGAGGAAATAGTAAGAATTGCAAACAGTTAAGGGGCCAGAAATAAGACATGATGGGAGTGGTGCAGTGCAGTGGCTGTGGAGCAGCAGTCTTCCGGGAGATGTTCTGGAGGATGCGGTGTTGTCCCATCAGCAGGCACCTCTCTGGGCTGAGGGAGGAGGTTGCTCATCTCCAGGCTGAGTTGGCCAGGATTTGTGGGACCTCCTCTTCCATCCAGGGACAACCAGTGCCACTGCCGTTGCCTCAGAGGTTGCCAAGAAAGAGGTGCGGTTGGACCATAGTGGGCTCAGGAAGGGTGAGGGTGGTGGAACAGAGGTGCATCCCTCCAGCTGTACATCTCCACAATTCCTATGCCATTCTGGCAAAGTGTGGTTCCTCTATGGAGGCACCTGCAGTGGAGACCAAGGAGAATGCTGGGAACCTCACAAAGGAGACCCACAGGAGGGTGGCAGGGGACCCCATGGGGAAGAGCAAAACTCGGTGGGGAACTCCATTATTGGGAAGGTAGAACTGGGGACAAGGGGAGAGGGAGGTAAGGTGCCTGCCTGGCACCATGGCTTGGAGGGACAGGGAGCGAATCCTCAGGATTGCCAGAGCAGCTGCACAGGGGAGGGAGCTGGATGTCATTGTACACCTAGGGACAAATGACCTGGCTAAGAAAGGGATTAGAGAAGTGCAGGAAGAGTTTGTGGAATTGAGGAGGGGCCTTAGATAAGTAGCACACACGGTAATCTTCTCAGAGGTGATGCCCGTCTATGGGGTAGGAGAGGCTAGGGTGTTCCACACCATGGGATTCAATCAGTGGTTGAAAAACTGGTGTAGAGCTCAGGGATTGGGCACTGGGGGTCCGCCTGGAGTGATGCAAGCCTATACTGGCATGATGGGTTGCATCTGTCCAGGAGGGGAACCAGGATCCTAGGTGATAATGCACTCTATCTCAGGGTCACTGGGGGACTTCTCCGCAGACTGCAGCTGGTGCAAAATGCAGCTGCCTGGTTATTGACTGGACAGCCTAAATTTTGTCATATCACACCGGTACTGTGCGAATTGCACTGGCTGCCGGTCAGGTGGAGAATCCTCTTTAAGGTGGGGTTTCTCACCTTTAATGGCCCTACATGGACAGGGCCCTGGTTACCTGTCAGTCCTCCTGACAGCTACTTCCTCTATCCGCCCTCTTCGATCCTCCAGTGGTAGCCTCCTGACTGTTCCTAGAATGAGGCTTAAATCAGCCGGTGATAGAGCTTTCAGTGTTACAGCTCACATTCTACGGAACTCGTTACCAGCTCTGGTCAGGGAAGCCCCCACAATAGATATCCCTAAGGTTCACCTGAAGACACTACTATTCTCACAAGCATTCGATGCTTAGAGTATGATTTAACTTATAGGTTATGATTTATTATTTTATTTTTGTATGAATGATTATGTTAAATGCTCTTAAAATTTGTACGGCACCCAGAGCCTCTGGGATTGGGTGTCTTTTAAATAAACTTGCCTTGCCTTGCCTTGATAGGTTTAAATGCTTCACTGGCAAGCATTTAAACTAGCCAAGGGGGGAGGCACTGGAAAGGAGCAGGGAAATCCTAGCCCCCCCAAAAAAAATCATGGTAGTATCTGCGGTAAACACCAACATAGAGGCGTCGATAGGGAGAAGGGCAGGGGTAAATAGAGAAAGTGACAAAGGCAAGAAGGACAGCGATGGGACAAAAAGGAGTAAGGCCATCAGGAAATGGAGGGTAATGAGTACCAATGCCCATAGTCTGGCCAACAAGCTCCCCGAGCTGGTGGCCTTGCTGGAAGAGGGATGCCTGGATATCGTAGCAGTCACAGAAACATGGTACACAGAGAACCATGACTGGGATGTTAACATACCAGGGTACATAACCTACAGGAGAGACAGGCAGGGAAGAAGAGGGGGAGGAGTAACTCTCTTATGTAAGGAAGGATAAAAGCAACTGAACAAAAGAGTGAACAGGGAGGAGAGGAGGCACTGTGGGTCACCTTGGAGACTGGAAAGGGCACCACAATCTGCACAGGGGTTGTGTACAGACCCTCATGTCAGGGGAAGGGAATGGACAAGGATATGATAGAAGGCGTTCTTAGAATGGCAGAGAAAGGGGAGATACTGTTGATGGGAAACCTGAATATGCCAGATGTTAACTGGAACACATTTGCTGCAGCCACATCCAAGAGCAGGGCCATTTTTGATGCCCTACAGGTGGCAGGCCTCAGACAGCTAGTTTCAGAACCCACTCATGAGGGAGCAATCTTAGACCTCATACTCTCAAACGGGGGCAGTGAGAGGATCTCAGATCTAGAAGTGAGTTGCCATCTGGGAACAAGTGACCATCAAACAGTGTAGTTCACATTAAACTCAGCTACAGAATCAAGCCATACAAAAGTGAGGGTACTGGACTTCAGGAGGGCTGACTTTGGCAAGATGAGAGAGTGCCTCAGAAAAGCACTAGCAAACAGGCTAGAAGGAGGTGTGGAGCAGCAATGGGCATCATCCAAACTGTCATCACAGAGGCAACAAGCCTTTGTGTGAAGCAAATAAACAAATCAAACCAAAAGAAAAAGCCACTATGGTTCTCAAAAGAGGTGGCTGTGAAAGTCAGTAAGAAAAAGAGAGCATTCCGGAAGTATAAGGAAATGCAAAAAGAGCAGGACAGAGAGCTGTACCAGTTAAGGCAGAAGGAAGCAGGGAGGGAAGTCAGAATAGCAAAGGCTCAAACTGAGGAAAAGATAGCCAACTCAGTTAAGAAGGGGGATAAAACCTTTTATAGGTACATCAGCGAGCGTAGAAAGACAAAGGAGGGATAATGAGGCTGAATAGAATGAATGGTGGGTGGGCAGAGGGGGACAGTGAAAAAGCAGGGATACTGAATGAATATTTCTGCTCAGTATTCACAAAAGAGGAGGGGGAAGTGCCTAATCCAATTAACAGAAGCATTCTTGATAGGGGGCTCGATCCCAGTCCTTTCACAGAAGAAAGGGTTCTGCAAGAACTCCTAAAACTGAAGATGGACAAAGCAATGGGGCCTGATGGAATTAATCCCAGAATTCTAAAAGAATTAAGGGGGGAACTAGTGAAACCACTGGCAGCTCTTTTTAATAAATCATGGGAGGATTGGTGTGGTACCCAAGGACTGGAGGAAGGCGGATGTGATTCCCCTTCACAAAAGTGGGACCAAGACAGAGGCAGAAAACTACAGACCTGTCAGTCTGACCTCTGTGGTAGGGAAAGTGATGGAGTCACTTCTGAAGGAAAGAATTGTTGAGTACCTAGAGGCCAGTGGGGCACAGGACCCAAGGCAGCATGGGTTCACAGCGGGAAGGTCATGTCAGGCGAATCTAATAGATTTCTTTGACTGGGTGACCAAGTAGTAGACCAGGAGGGGCTGTGGACATGGCCTACCTAGACTTTTGCAAGGCATTTGACACAGTCCCACAAAAGATTAATAGTCAAATTAACCAACCTGGGATGGGTCCCAGGGTGGTAGCCTAGGTAAAACATTGGCTGGACAACAGGACTGAAAGGTAATTGTAAATGGAGTTCACTCTGAAGAAAGAGGGGTTACTAGTGGGGTACCGCCGGGTTCAGTATTGGGTCCAGTCCTTTTTAATGTCTTCATAAGTGACATTGCAGAGGGACTGGAAGGAAAAGTATGCCTTTTGCAGATGACACAAAGATCTGCAACAGGGTTGATACACAAGGAGACATGGAAAGGATGAGAAGGGACTTGGCAAGGTTGGAGGAATGGTCAGAAGTATGGCAGCTAGGATTCAATGCAAAGAAGTGCAAAATAATGCACCTGGGAAACAAGTACCCAGGGGAAGAATACACAATCGGGGGAGAGTAAGCAACAACAACAAAAAAGGAAAGGGACCTGGGGGTATTCATATCAGATGACCTTAAGGTTAGTAAGCAATGTGAGAAGGCAGTAGGGAGGGCTGGGGGTATACTGGGTTGCACAGGGAGAGGCATCAGCAGCAGAAAACAGGAAGTTGTTATCCCTCTGTACAGACAGTTGGTGAGACCCCATCTGGAGTACTGTGTCCAGTTCTGGAGACCCCATCTCCACAAGGACATAGACAGGATAGAGGCAGTCCAGAGGAGGGCAACTAAAATGGTGCAGGGTCTGCAAAGAAGCCATATGAGGAGAGACTAAAGGAGCTTAATATGTATACCCTTGAGGAAAGAAGGGAGAGGGGGGACATGATAGAAACTTTTAAGTACCTCAGTGAAATCAACAAAGTCCAAGTGGGTAGCATCTTTCAGAAAAAGAGACGTGCAAGAACAAGGGATACAATTTAAAGATAGAGGGGGGGCGGTTCAGGGGCAATGTGAGGAAGTATTATTTCACAGAGAGGGTAGTAGATGCATGGAACAGCCTTCCTGAGGAGGTTAAGGGATCTAAAACTGTGGGAGAATTCAAGAATGCATGGGACAGACATAAAGCAATTCTTGTGTGGGGTAGGAAGAAATAGGCTGTTGGTTAACTAGGATCTGTGGCCTATCCTGTAGGTAGGGAAATGGGCAGACTAGATGGGCCAAGCGGTCCTTATCTGCTGTCAAAGTCTATGTTTCTATGTAGAAAGAGTGGACAATAATAAGTGCCGGATTGATTAAGTAAGCAAGTGCTTACATGAAAGAAAAGGGGAAAGGAGAGGGAGGGGTGCGGTGGGGGAGGGGAAGAGTTGTGTCCCTGAAGACCCCTTCAGGATGCCAGGAACCCTGCAAGGGGACTGGGGGCACTGGAGAGAAGGGGATAAGGCAGTGTCCCAGAGAGACCCCTTCAGGATGTGGGGAACCCTGCAAGGGGACTGTGGTGCTAGCTAGAAGGGGATAAGGCTGTAGGAGTTTAAAGAGAGAGGACAGAGAAGAAAGAGGCGTGACAATGCTAGGAGGGGGAAAAGGACCTAAGCCAAGAGAGGACCCTTCAGGATGCTGGCTACCCTGCAAAGGGGTTGGAGAAGGTCAGTAGATTGGGATTAAGAAAGTGATAGGAGAGGGAGGGAGTATGGTGGCGGAAAGCAGGACCCTCCCTCCCAGAGAAAGACAGCATCCTCTGTGTTGCTCAGTCCTTCCCCATGGGCCAGCCCCAATTACTCAGGCTCATCCCTAAACCCAGGTCACCAATATTATGAGCAGTAACACTACCTCTGCACCAACGGGCCATCTCATCTTCCAGATGCAGTGATGCATTACTAAAGGTTTTAAACTTTAAATGTTCTTTTTTTTTTTTTAACCAGTACAGCTTTTTGTTTTTATGGTCAGTCATGAAAACGAGACTGTGAACTGCCATGGGCCACCATATCTGCAATTTTGGAAAGGAGCTAATTTAAATTTTCAAATAGGAATACAGTGCATACAACAATAAATGGACTGCTTCAGAAAGGCAGTGGTGCGTAAGTTCACAACAGTCGGAACAGAAAAAGTAAAGTGAGTTGCAGCCAACCTCGGACTAAAGAAACACTCTCAACACAGGGGCTATAGCTGTACAAGTGCTTACTTCAGATAGATACATAGACAAAGATTCATAGTTGTTGATGGCAGGAAAAGACTTTTGGCACCTCCGGTCTGCCTACCCTACCTAACTGTTCTGCCTCGTCCTAGTGGCAGTCCTCCCCTCTGTTACTGACCCACTTTTTTCTAACTAAACCCACATGCTTGTCCCAAAACTGCTGATTAATTTGGCCTGTATTACTTCCTCTGATAGCTTATTCCACTTGCCCGCCACCCTTTCCCTGAAAAATTCATTACAGGCATCCTTTTTGAATCACCCCCTGCCAGTTTTAGTGAATTCCCTTGTTTTTTTCACAGAAGTGCAGCGATGCAAATTCTTTTTTTTTTAACTTACTATTTATTCTCCTCCTCTCCCCCACCCCCAGCTCTGGTTTCCTTGGGATCACCTAGGAGTCATCCTTCTGCAGTTCACCTCACCTGATCAACCCTTCTTCGCTCATGTAGCTGCGGCTTCCCCCCCCCGGTGGGGATGGAGTGGGTCCCAACATCCGGAACCTCTCTCTGTCAGGAAGGTGCCAGGAGGGCAGCCGCAAATTGAAGGCAAGCTCCGGGTATCCATCTCTGGCAGAGCTGGAAGGGCTTTTTCCTCCTGTACTAGGGAATGGTTAACGTCCTGACATCAAGGCATTGCCACCAACGTCTTCCACTCCTGACCCCTTTTTTCTATGCTATGGCATGCTTGCTATGCCTCTGGCTTCTGTCAGAGGCCAGCCACATGCTGAGTGGGAACTCTCCTCCCTCCTGGGAGAGGAGAGCTGTCCTCCGGACGCTTGGTCCTCTCCCTCCCCTGCCGACCCCTGACAACCCAGGCTCGTTCCTGAACCCAGGTCACCATCGTAGCATGAGGTGTGGTGTCCAGCACCTCAACCCTCAGTGCCACTGGTCCAGCCACAGAGATGCAAATTCAATCCTCTCAAGATGTAAGCCATCAGCTCAGCAGAGCCACACAGTACCCATGCTGACTGTTACAGAGTAATGTTTCATGTCATTTAACCTGACACTTTATCACTGCCTGATTCCCTGCTGTTGGCCACTAATTGTACCATTATCTTTCCAATTCATGTTATTTAGCAAGAAGCAGGGGCATGACATGCCTCTGACAATCTAAATTGCACAGTCCAAGTACAAAAGGCACATGTAGACAGTAATATGCTCAAACTCAAATACAAATGTGAAAATTGACAAATTCAGTTTGGTTTTAGTTCAGAACTTCTGTGTTCAGTTCAGCTTTGACACGTCAGCCAAAGACATCTCAGGTCCTTTGTATGGGGTCTAGCAGGCTAAATGTAGGGGTAAGAGATACCCTTTTACCACCTTTTATCAGCTCCAGTCAGTCCCAACCCCTTACACCCTACCCCTTTCCTCCAGTCAGGTTCTTTTTTTAACCCAGTCAACCTGGAATGGGGAAGAGGGTAGAATGGGACTGAGGTGGGGAAAGGAGTGGCCAAATGGGAAGGGCTTGAGTGTTAGTTTTTTAATTATTTGATCAAAGGCAGTACTGATTAGAAGAGGTCCAAAACTTCAGTTGGGTCAAATTGAAGGGAAAAGTACAACATTCTAGTACATTTACTAAACACAAATTTGGCATTGACTCACCCTTATCCTGGAGTATCAATCAACATCAGCCTAAACAGATTGTTGCAAGAAATAAAACAGAGCCAAGAACGACGTTCCGCTACTCAGCAGTTCTATTAGAGTGGTACTCCAAAAAAAATCCTTCGACCAACGCCAAGCAGGAGAGCAGGTGTGGAGTGTGCCTTGGGCTTCTCAAGCCTAATGCTTACCCCATTCTCATAAAGTCTACACATCTGACCATATTTACAGATGGAATGGAGTGAGTGTTAGACTTCAGAAACCTAAGGCACACCCCACACCTGCTCTCCTGCCTGGTTTGGGAAGGTGGGGTGTTAGGAAAACCCTAACGCCTCATTTCCCAACGTTTGTTGCTTTGACCCTAACTGGAGTATTAACAACATTTTTTGCAACTTATATGGTATATATAGTTAGCCCGTATTGTGCATGGATTTCTATACAGATCATTTTCTTACTGTGGTACAGTTCAAAAGCCATGAAAAGCTGTTATGGTGTTGTCCCAACCATACCACAGCAACTTCTCTGCTTTGCACTACGTGGCTGCCCTGTCTCCTCATGCCACTGCTGCTTAAAACTGCCTCTTTCTTGCTCACTCACTATTTCTCTAACAGACTTCTTGCTTTAATACAGTGCTCAAAAACCATGGCAGCCACAGTTTTCAACAACAGATGCTAGTTAATTCACACAGTTTGCTAACCAGCTGAGGCGCTTGGGTTCCTGGCCGTGAACACTTTGGCAATAAACTGAGCTAATTAGCTGAAGAATTGTGGTGTGCTTTCACTTTTTGGACTTCTGAATTCCCCCAGTGTCCTGGCCAAATTTCCCTCATTCACTAAAAATACCACCAACCGCTTAATCTGGTTCGACAGTTGGCATTCATCTTTATCCCCCTCCCCGGGTCATGCCTGAAAATAGGCAGGATTTGTCTAGTGCACTTACCCGGTCAACAAAAAATAAATGCAATAAAATAAATAAGGCTGTGTTTCCATCTCAAGGTTGACATGACAACATAGAGACCTTAACAGTGAAGCTCAAGAGGTCTCTGTGATGTCATCTCATCCCCTGGATGGAATCCCAGCCTTGTTGTATATGGTCACCCATACACTGTTTTATATGCACCATCTTTGTAGTTCTTTGTGAGTAATGGTGTTTAACTGACAAAAAAATTCTACTTATCATTTCCAAGGTTCTCTGGAAAACATTCATCCTGCGATGAAGCTATTAAGGGTGTTCCTAACTACTGGTGTCACTGGACAATCAACAGTAATCAGCAGATCTACAATATCACACTGAAGGCTAAAAATTACTTGGGAGAATCAGCATCTAGTATAATTTTGGATGTGACTCACAAAGGTAAGGACAAATTTATAGCTAATTTTAAGGATCTTCCCTAGTGTTTCAGCAACCCCATGTCAAAGTCATAATTTTTTGCCCAGAACATGATGGTAATCTAAATATTTAAATCCACAACAAAAACATGGGTTGCCATGCTTGCTTCTAAGTTACATTGACGAAACGCAGTGCCTCTTCATGGAAAAAGATCTGGAAGGGGTCAGATTGTTTTATGTGGTTATAACATCGATATTTTAAAAGTTAACATGAGCGTGAAAGAAAAAGTGAAATACCACATCATTTGTCATGACACTTACTTCATTATTTTTTACAAATGCGAAACTAAAGAGTACATTATCAATACTATGACACCCTCTTGAACGGTATTCCCAAAAAATGGGGAAATATTTGTATGTTTTTATATGTAAAACCATATCAGACCCATGTCATTTTCATGTAACTTTTTTGATAGATGCAGAATGTGGTCATGAATAAAGAAAACAAAGGATTGCCTTGCTTCTTTTGGCTATATCTGCTTTCAAAGTTGCAGTTTTAGATGTGGTTGGCTCAGAACAAAAATAAGTGAAAGATCCCAATACAAAATAACATTTGCTAGAAAACTATTCAAACAATTCAAAAGTATATGCAGAGTGGCACAGACTTTAAAGGAAAGCTATGCTTTGCAGGGGCTCCAACCCCTGCAAACCTTACCCTCCGGTTTAGCTTTACTAAAAAAAAGCAGCTTTTTCCTCACTCTACAAAGTTGTTTATTTGAATTCTGAAAAGTCTGCTACCCGGAAGTACCTTGAATATACCAACTGCTGCAGTTCTAGGAGCTAATTTTCTTACTGCAATCCTGTATCCTATTCTCAGATGGACATGACATAATAGGATAAATCATTATTCTAATAATGCTTCCATATATTTAAGATTATACTTGTGCCAGAAAAAAACTCTGAAAACTTTTTCAAGTGCATCAGAAAAATTGGAATTTGAAACACCAGGGAACATCTTTAACAGGATATGCAGTCAATACCGCTACATAATATGAGTGAGGTAAAAAACATGAAACAAAAATAGCATAAGGGAATACAATGACGGGGAAAGAATATCGCTAACCGTTATGGAGCTTACCTTTTGCTGTATTCACTAACTCTGAACACATGAAGGCAGAAATTGTGAGGGGAGTAAGCGTGCTGCTGTCATGGCTCAGAGGAAAGAGCCACAGCCTGGGTAGATAGTGTAGAGCAGAACATCAGCAGTTCAAATCCTACCCCTGTACTCTTTGTGGATTTCTTGCTCCCTCTTACTGCTCTTTACTTTTTGTTTCCTTTCACACCCAACTCTTGTGGGTCTGATTTTGTCCTCCTCCCCGTGTGTGACCCCACTCAGAGTTGGTTATATATATATTAGGGGTGTGTGGGGAGCCCAGCCCCTCACGTGGGTGTGTGGGTGGCATAGCCCCCCTCATTGAAACATAACTTCATGTTGTGTGCTGCTGTGTGTTTGGTGCTTTCAGGAAACACTGTATTTGTGAGGTTCTTTGCCTCGCTATTCTTCCGATATGCTACCTTTTACCACTCGGTTTTGTTTGCACTATGTTTGACCGCACAGTAAAAGTTTAGTGATTATTGTCCATCTCCTTCAAAACAAGGAGGTCTCCTCAAATTCACCACAAGTAGCAACAGATTTTTCTCACAGAAAGACACATTTCTTCAACATGAAAAATTTAAAATTATGATGGCTGCCATTTCAAGAAGTATGAGATCTAACAATGAAGTTACCACACCTCTTCTTAATACAGCTAAATCAGAAACAAAACACACAGCAACCTAACAGATAACAATCAATAAAAAAGCACAGTTTACATAATGATGCTAAACTATTTGCAAAAAGATTAGCGTCCAGAATACAAGCACAAATAAAGCTTATTGATCCTCATTAATCGGGATTCATTCTCAGAAGGCACTTAAAGGATTACATATGTATGCATGGTATGTACTCTATGCAGACTGTTAAATATCATCTCTGGTTGGGAGAGAGCCTGCTGTGACCCGAAGCTAGCTGTAGCGTGCAGAAAAGGCCTTTATGTCCTTAAATATTTGTTTAGAAGCAACACTAAGCACATTTAGGTTGAGGAACAAATTTAGATCCTGGATACAGGCCCTGTATATTAAACCTATGGCAAGAATATGGGCTAACATTACCTTGCCACACTCATTTAATAAAGAGAGGGGGCACTAGGCAAGGGTGCCCTCACTCACTGCTGCTATTTGCTATTAGTATGAGCCCTTGGCAGAGGCCACCACAGGCAATCAGAAACAAAGGTAGTGCTGGAAGGCAAGTAGGTAAAATTGCTTTATTATGTAGATGACACATTACTGTGCCTGGGGATCCAGTAGACAGTATGCTTATAGTTCTTGCAATCTTAAGAACATATGGAAAAGAAGCAGGTTTTAAAACAAATGTTGAGAAAATTGAAGATAGGTTGTTAAGTGGGGTATACACCTCTGGCAGTGGTAGCCAGAGATATGTCCCAGTAAATCTTTAGATGTAACTTTGAGATATCACAGGCAATCCCAATGAAGTGAATTGACCTTTCCTGTGAAATATCCAGATACTGTATATCTTACTATACCAGGACACATCTCTGGCAACCACTATGAGTTACAAAGACAAGTCCAAATGAGATGAGCACATAAGGTATTCTGGTACTTAAGCAATAAACCATAACAGGGTGTGGGTTATGCAGGGATTTACCAATGCCTGGTGTGGTTTGGTCATGAGGCCACCGACTGAGTGAACAAATGCACACCAGAAATGGGTAAATCCCAACATAGCCCACACCCCAGAGTGGTTTATTGTGATTATACAATGCCCGCTTCATGTTTTGTGTAAAAAAAAACTTAAAAAAAATGAGTTTTTGCCGTTTAAATGATTTTTGTGGAATTTACAGTATTGTTGCACCAAAAAAAAGTTCCCTTTGCTAGGTAGAATATTGAAGAGATGCCCCCGCAACTGATGCTGTCTTTTAGTGTTCTTGCTCTTTTTGTTTTGTTTTAATTTTGCCGTAGAGCTGAGTGGCTGGGAGAGTGAGAGGCATCGTGTCAGCAGCGTTCAGTATGTATAGTAAGAGAGCTGGCACTGACTGTTAGTGGCTGGAAGGGCAGGAGGTATCATGTCAGCAGCATTCAGTAAGTAAGAGAGCTGGCACTGACTGTTAGTGGCTGGGAGAGTGAGAGGAATCATGTCAGTAGCTTTCAGTAAGTAAGAGAGCTGGCACTGACTGTTAGTGGCTGGGAGAGCAGGAGGCATTGTGTCAGCAGCATTCAGTAAGTAAGAAAGCTGGTACTGACTGTTAGTGACTGGGAGGGCAGGAGGTATCATGTAAGCAGCATTCAGATAGTAAGAGAGCTGGCACTGACTGTTAGTGGCTGGGAGAGTGAGAGGAATCATGTCAGCAGCTTTCAGTAAGTACGAGCACTGGCATTGACTGTTAGTGGCTGGGAAGGCAGGAGGTATCGTGTCAGCAGCTTTCAGTAAGTAAGAGAGCTGGCACTGGCTGTTAGTGGCTGGGAGGGCAGGTGGTATCGTGTCAGCTGCATTCAGTAAGAGAGCTGGCACTGACTGTTAGTGGCTGGGAGAGTGAAAGGCATTGTGTCAGCAGCGTTCAGTAAGTATGAGAGCGGCACTGACTGTTAGTGGCTGGGAGAGTGAGAGGAATCGTGTCAGTAGCGTTTAGTAAGAGAACTGGCGACCATTAGGATAGCTGCTGCTGTTACTTCTGAGAGGGGGGATTGCAGCTCCAAGACTGTGGTGAGTGGATCCTGGATCCCTTGATGACTGCTGTGCTGTGGGAGTAAATGTAATGGATATGGGGCCACAGAAACTGGAGGGTTGGTCCAGGAACTGTCCATAGCCCGGAGGGGAAAAAAGGAAAGTCACAGTCTGATGTTGGCCTGCATTTGTGCATAGTCAAAGCCGTACTCAATACTTATGACAAAGCTTACTACTAAGCTGCTAAGGACAACATAACTCTGGTATTGTTTGCATCAATCCTACATGTACCAGCTTGTTTGTATCTATGTCTTAAGTTACTGTTATACTGTGTTGTACTGTTATACTGTGTATTTTCGTTTGTCTTACTGTGACAAGGTACCTTTGTAAATGAGCCTATGGCTCAAAGGTTTTCCAAACTGCTGTTTAAATAAATAAATAAATTACACTGAGCTGCTTTGGTGTGTGGTGAGTGTACTAAATAGCGCTTGTAGACTTTTGGCACTATGTAGCTGGAAGCTGTGTTTGAATCTGAGATTGTTTTTTGGTTTTTATTATTTTTAAGGGGAGTGCATCCGTCACATAAGTGGTTGCTGCTCTCTCATAGTTATCAGGAATCGGGGGGTGCAGATTTAAATATGGTGGGATTTTGTTTTCCTCATCAGGGAGAGTGGATTGACTGGAGTTGTAATTTACTGATAAGGCTAACTGAATCTTTATCCCTGAATATTATACTGGGATTTATTCATGGATGAAAGACACAGTCGGCCAATCAGGTTAATAGATTTAAAAGTGCCATTGTATAATTGGGGATTCATATGTTCCTAGATCTGTTCATATTATTACCTGTGAATTATGGCAAGCTAATTAATGACATGCAAGAAGACTGCAATACTGTATATGCAATGTGCTTCTTCTCCCCAATTTTGGAAGAGCTGAAATCATAATGACAATTGTCCTTTTGAGGTTTCTTTTCTTGTTGTCTAGCCTTCCCATTATTTCCAAAAAGTACCTGGAAAAAATGCTTATCAAATGGCTACAGAAAATGATGCAATCTGATTGGCTACCCACATTACAAGATCCATGTTTTATTTTGCACAGCCAAACTACTGTGAACTACTACATAATCTCCTTGTAGGAATCCATTGCTTTTTTAACATAAAAAAGTTACACCATTTTATAAGTGGGATAACACACTCAGAGGTGTAAAATTGTGATAGAATACATGCCCTTCTCAAGTGGTTTAATGGCACTCAGTTTCACCTAATGCAACCCAGCCCCTCAATGCATTTATTTTATATGCGCATTCCATATGACCACACACCCTGATGTGTGTTATAACTTACAAACTTTAGATACCAAATTCATTTGGGCAGGCAAGAGACCAAGGTTAAAATGAGGTATAATAACAGAAAATAGGGACAAATGAGTATTGGGAATGCCTGATTTAAAGGAGTATTATAGGACCTGTCAACTTCACCTCTTATCAACACACATTAGATGTGGGCAAGAGCCCAAATAGCAGTTGTTGGTAAAAGGAGGACTCCCCAGTGTCAACACTGGTCATCTCATACTAGCAGAGTTAGATCCCAGAGCTGGGTCAATTACCACAGATCCATGAGCCAAGACATCCATGGCAACTGAGTGGGCAGCCATTAAAACATTTAAATGATTGCATGGCATCTGCATATTAACTTTGGTCAAGATCTGCAGGGAGTTGTAAAATACTGAGCAAACCTTAAGGAGGTGGGAAAGCATGAGTCTCTAAAAACTGAGGCAAATGTTAGAGGATAGGGAGGTAAAATCATTTGCACAATTAAAGTAAAAATATAGCTTCCCTGATAAAGACTTTTTTTTAGCTACAGCTGTGACATCACTGTAAATCAGACCCACATAAGCCCAATTAACTAAGCCACTAAATAAGTTTTTTATCTATTCTGAGGGACAGTTTGAAGATGAAGAGAACTGTAAAAGCAACTGCAAGAGTATATAACTGCACACTAAACTTATACCCAGACTTCCACAGGAACATCAGGCAGTAGTAGGAGGACAAAGCTTATTTCACATTTTATAGTAATGAGAGGAGTAACATGTGGTAAATGGCTCACAGAACAACTGCCTCCAACACATGGTGGGGCACTGGTGAATGACCACAGTTAGATTCCTTAGGACCCCAATACATATATAACATTTTGGGGCAACATTTTCAGACACCTGCAGGTCTATGTGTTCCCGGGTGGTGTGAGCATTATGACCAAGTTTAAGTTACTCATTCCAAACATGGAAGCCAAATATGAGTAATGCAACCTGGTTTATTTAACATTATACAATGGGTTCTAAAATGTAAGCTTTCTGATTGGTCAGGTGACACTTTATGCCATGGGGTAATTTTTGAATAACCACCACATAATGTGCCAGCCAACCGCATATTAGTAAAATCATTTCATACAGAACTCTAAACATTCCAATACAACTCACAAAGCCACCATTTTTTCTCCCCCTGACTGGCCCCATTTCGCAAAATCAAAAGCCATTGGTAAAAACAATATGAAATATCTAATCTAACCTGTAGTTTTAACTGGGAGATAACTGAGAGTCAACAGCGATATTTTCTGTTTATATGATGTTCAACTCACTCATCTTGCTGCCAGCTGGCTTCAGGGACACAAAAAGGCTTCTGCCCAGTATCAACAAACTATTTTGCGTAGGGGGAAGGACATACTATTAAAATTGTCATATAAACAATGAAGAAAAAAGATTTTCCTTCACTTTTTGTGTTGCTCTACTATTTACAAATTGTATAATTGAAATAATCACCAAGGTTTACCCACAGCTGGCAGAACTACTCTAGACGTGGGTAAATCCCGGTCCAACCCACACCCAATCGATGATTATTCCTTTACTAACCCAAGAGCAAATTTCAAACCAGCAGTGCAACGAAATTGGACAAATATTTTACCCTACCTTTTTTTACTTTAAAAGATTCCGGTCATCTTCCAGTTTTATTTGGTGGTATAATTTTCTTTTTTTTTTTTTTTCCTTTTTTTTGCAGTTAAACTTTTTTATTAATTTTTCATAAGATATACAGACAAACCTCTTACAGTACAGTACAATGTGAGAATTTTTTTTTTTAAAGAAATTGAGGCAGCATATAATAAGAACATTGCTACAATAATACAAGGAGCTTTTGGTTTAAAATATAGTAAACAATACAGGTCATGTAATTAGCATACACTTGACATTTGTAGTGAACTTAAAGCGGATAGTATGATTAGATATGGTTTATATTAAAATGTTACATAATTATATATGATGCTGCAAAAGGGAAAAAAGTACATTCGTAAAAGGATTGTGGAGTAATAAAGAATGATTGAGAACAGAGTATAGGAAAGAAAAGATATGTAAGAAAGTTAAGAAGAGAGAGAGGGAAACTATAAAAAAGGGAAAAAGCGAGACTACAATGATGTAACAGTAAAAGGGGAAAATCCATATATATTAAGTCCATACATTGGTGTTGGAAGATTTAGTTGATTCCAAAAAATTAAAAAAGCCCTGCCAACAATTGTTATATAACATGAGTCGGTCAGACAAGATATATGTCATACGGTCCAGAGAGGCATATTGCAATAGTTGGTTAATGATACTGGGAAGGGTAGGGATTATGTTGGATCTCCAATGCATGAGGATTGTGCATTTAACTTGAAGGAAGAGTATATTTAACCATCTGCTCTGCGAATATGAAATTTTATAAGAACGGTGATTAAAAATACCAAGAATGCAATGTTTAGGGTCTAGTGTAAAAGGTTGACCTACCACTTTCATTGCAAATCTGTGAGTACAGTGCCAAATCTTTTGTATGAGGGGACAGTGCCATAAGATATGCAATAAATCCCCATTGGGGAACTGCAGCGCCAGCAATTGTTATTGTTCAATAAACCCATTTTTGTAATACAACAGGAGTTCTGTACCACAAATGAAGGATCTTGGTTTGAATGAGGAACTGCGTTTATCATTAAAGATTTGTGACAGGAGAGCCAACATCTGGACCATTGTGCATTGGTGATATTATATTGTAGCAAAGTACTCCATCTGTTTTAGCATTGACAGAGTAGTCAGGAAGGATATCACAAATATCTTTGTAAACAGTGCTATTTAAATTGGATGTTGTTTTATCCATTTAGAGATGTGCTTATCATACAGAGAATTGATAGAGAAGGGTGTGAGGTAAGAGTTGCATGTGAGTACTAAGCTGTAGATATTTCCAAAAATCCTGATGGGAAGATTCCATATGCCTCGTAGGTCGGTGTAAGATTTTAACTTTAATGACTTGGGTTCAAGTATATCCTGCAAAAGAGAATATCCTATTTTTCAGGTAACGACAAAAAATGGGGTGATTATCAAGAGATATATGGTGGTTACCCCAGATGGGGGTGTAAGCTAAGGGTTTGGGGTTAGATTTAATATGCTTGTGAATGATTTTCCAATAGAATATAGAAGTAGCTATGGTAGGGTGAGACTTTAAAGAAGAGGTAAGGGTGTTATAAAGGAAAGAAGTCACCACATTACCAGGACATAAGGATGTTTCCATATTGACCCATAAAGGAGACTGGATGTTGGGTTTGTTAAACCATTTAATTGTTTGAGATGTACGGAAAGCCCATAAGTAGGCTTGGAACCAAGGAAGGCCAAAGCCACCTTTGACCAATGGGATCTAAGTTTATTACGACTAAATCTAGGTATTTTGCCTTCCCAAATGAAGCTGCTGATAATTTTGTCTATTTTGGTAAGAAACCAGAGGAAGTATCAAAGGATATTGGAAAATAGGTATAATATTTTAGGAGTTATTGACATTTTAATGGCTGAAATTTTACCATTAAAAGAAAGTTTAAGTAGCTTCCATCTATCAAGTGTTGTTTGGATACTGGTTAACAGAGGGAAAGATTAGCATCCCATAATTTATTCAATGTCGGGTGATCCGAATGCCAAGATAAGATATACCTTTGGGGCCCAACGAAAGCCTAATGAGTTGTTCATGAGGGACTACAAAGGTTATTCAGTGGTAGCGCTTCGGATTTGTTAAGGTTTAGAGCTAGTCCGAGTGGAGGTGAAGTCATTCAGTAGTTTAACTAAAGGTTGCCCAGAACTTTCGAGGTTTTGAGTAAAATAAGGAGATCATCTGCATATGAGAGTGAAGTATAGTGAGAGTTACCAATAGTAATGCCTTTAATTGTATCGGATTGACGGGGACGCAGAAAGAGGTTCCATGGCAAGTATAAACAATGAAAGCGATAAGAGCATCCTTGTCCGTGCTCTTGCTAAGTAAAGGAGGGACAAAATAGAGTTCGTGAGAATTTGAGCTGAAGGGAGGTATCAATAATTGAATCCAAGCACAAAATTATTTGTGAAGTAAAATGAGATAGCACCTGATATAGATATTCCCAATTGAGAGAGTCAAATGCTTTCTCAAAGTCAATGGCTATTGCAGCTGCAGGGTTTTAAGAGTTTTGCTTTGTGAATTAAATTGAGTAATGAACCTAAGATGATCGGAACTGTTTCTATTTTTGATAAATCTTGATTGAGAAGTATGGATGAGTTTAGTCATTAAAGATTCTAAGCGGAGAGTTAATAATTTGGCAAAGATTTTTCCATCAGTATTAAAAGTGAGATTGGTCTATAGTTTGAAGGAAGTAAAGGGTCTTTGTCTTTTTTTGGTAAGACTGTTATGATGGCTTCGGTCATTGTGCATGGGAGTTTCTTTATTAAGGTTACTTCTTGGAATACATTGACTAATACAGGACAAAGAGTGTCAGATAGGGTTTTATAAAAATCAATAGGGAACCCATCACTGCCAGGTGCTTTACCGTTTTTTAATGATGATAAAGCAGTTTGGATTTCCTGTAAAGTGATTGGTTTATCAAGCACAGCTTTGTCCTGAGGGGATAGGTGGGGTAGATTCAATTTTTCCAGAAAATGTTGTATTAGGTTGGGATTTGTAGTATTAGGTTGCGAGTATAGTTGATGGTAAAAGGATTGCATAATACGATTGACTGAAAGGTTGTCTGTGTGTGTCTGACCTGATGGATCTTTTAGACCTGCTATATGTCTCTGCATCTGTTGAGTTTTTAGCTGGTAAGAGAGCAACTTTCCGCATTTATCCCTTGTTCCCACAATAACCGTGTTTAATCCTAAAAGGGCAAGTTCAGCTTTCCTGGATATCAACTCTGTTAATTTTAATCTTAATTGTAGAATTTCAGATGAAGCTGTAAATTATGATTGGGTTTATTTAATTTATAGTATTGGGTTTTTTTCTTTAAGGGATTTTTTAAATTAGCTAATTGTTGTTCTCTTTAATTCTTTCTATGCGCTGCATAACTAATAATTTTACCTCTAATAGCTGCTTTTAATGCTTCCCAGATAGTACCTTGAGACATATCTGGAGTATTGTTAATAGAAAGAAAATCTTGAATCTGGGTTTTAATCCAAGGAGTGAATTCAGGGTCTCTGAGTAAAGTGGGTCTAAATGCCAAGATGGGGATTTAGAAGAAGGTGGACCCCAGAGTAAATGCAAACTGATAGGGAATGATCAGATATAATAATAGGAGAATTGTATCAATAATTTTTCAGTAATGAGGGGAGAAGAGAACCAATAATCAATCCTACTATATGATTTATGTAAAGAGGAATAAAAGTGTAATCTCGTTGTCTGGGATGATGTAGTCTCCAAATGTCAGAGAGACCTAAATCCTTCATAAGCATTGATAGAGCATTAATACTACGGGGGTGGGCATCATGTGATGAGTTACTTCTGTCTAAATATGCTTGTAGTGCTAAGTTAAAGTCACCACCAATAAGAATAGGTGAATTATTTTTATTATTAATCATAATTTGTTGGGATAGATTATGGAAGAAAATGGGTGAATCAAAGTTGGGTGCATATACATTCACAAACATAAGCGGACCTGCTGTGGTGTTTAATAGGGTTATAATCCACCTACCATCCGGGTCTCTAATGATTTTTATGGGGGGCCAATTAAGAGATTTATGTATTAAGATAGCAACCCCATGTTTTTTGGATGGAGAAGATGACGCATATACTTGACCGACCAGTCCCTTTTAAGTCTGTCGACATCCTCTGATAAAAGTTTAGTTTCTTGTAAGAAAGCAATATGTGTTTTATGCTTTTAAGATAGGTAAGTACTTGTTGCATTTACAAGGCGAGTTGAGTCCTTAACATTCCATGAATGTAAGATTAGATCACTCATGGTACTAGGATATAAGGTAATTAGTTACAAATAGGAATGAGGGACTCAATACCATTAATTTGGAGGATGTCACAGATTCAAAAGGTAAATATATATATAAACAAATGTATGCAGGGCCCTTAACTTGTATGGGTTCGAGATGATTGAGTATTTGTATTCATTTTGTCTCACAGAGGAGAGTATAGAGATAAGAATATCAAGTAATTAAACATTAGAACCAACAAACATTAGTATAAACTCAGTAACAAGAATATTAATTTGAAACTTTTATGAAATGCAGAGCAATAAGAGTCGGTAATATACTGGGATTCTCACTCTACACTACTAGGTGTGTAGAGTAATTAGTGAATCTCAAGATACGGTTTACCCTATAATCTTAAGATACTAAACTTTATATAACAGTACATTAATGAAGTGTAATTGAGATTTGTGCTGAGGTAATTAAAGCATTACCCTGGAAAAAACAAAACATCATTCTACCAAATAAAAAGGATAATTATGTAATAGTGTTAAATTCAAACATAATGAATTAGCTTGGACCTAGCAATAAGTCCAATATTAAATAAAGTATACCAACATGATGGCAGATAATGCTGAAACAGTGTGAGCCAGATAAAAGGATGCCCGATGTGTATTAATCCACATAAACTAGGTTAGGGAATGCAGTATATACTATAGGTTCATATGCATCAGTGTATTGTGGAATCATTTTTATAAGTTCCAATGATTTGGAAGAAAATGGGATGAAGAATAATGTGAAAAGTGGGAAAACTCAATGTATAGAAATACAATTGGAAGCATACTTTGTGCAAAATCTGTGAGATATAATGGAATGCACCTGATGCACTACATACCAGAAGTGATGCAAATAAATATTAAATAAGTAAATGATTTTAGAGTATTTGTCTAATCATCCTCCACATTCCAAATGATAGGATTTATGTGGAAAAATGCTATAATAGTAGGGGTTAAGTGCACACAGATATGAAATACAGAACTCTGTATATGTATGTATGCTTCTGACCACATGGTGGCGCCAAAGCTTATGAAAAATTAGAGTGTGAATAGCAATTATATATACTAATGTCTGGCACCACACAAGGATTAATTAGAAGAGATCTTACAAACATTTTAATATTTATTCTTTCTCTCATTTATTTTTTTTTTTCCATTGAATACATTGAGAGTAACTCCCACATGGATTAAATATCTCCAGTGTCAACTGGCTCACCTCCACAGACAGATACAGGCTTCTCAGCAGCGATAGTGATTTACTGCATTTAAGTGCTCCAAACCTGTTGTGTGCGATAGAGACTGCACTTTCTGTAAAATGTACTGAAGGAATCGAGTGAGGTGGTGTGAAGAGGAGGGATTCTGGTGAGAAACTGCTATATCACATCTAATTATGGGCCATAGTATTTATTACAAATTTTTTTTTTTTTTAGTGTGAAAAGCCTCAGGTAGCCTTGCTCTTCGATTTTCTTCTCCTTTCCTTTTTGGGTGGTTCAGGTGATTTAAAGGGAGAGCTGGACACAAGATCAGCCCAGGAAGAATCGGGAGAGTCATTACCCATTGAGAGCTTCTTCTGGTCTTGAGTAAAGGGTTGGATACAGTCTGTCTCAGATCCTCCAGTAGATGAGTGCAGATCTTCTTGGAGCAGATCTTCTTGGAGTGGGAGAATTTGTTAGACAAGGTAAGAGGAGTAGAAAACTGATGTGACGCTCCACATGGGAAGCTGGAGAGGTGGAAATATTATTTAAACAGCAAGTATTATTATTTAGAGAAGAACCAGATGCTTTTTTTCTTGTATGCGCAGAGCTTCTGGCAGGAGCTACAGTGGCAGATATGATGGCTGCAGATTTCTCAGGGACCTGAAGGACAGTTTCAGCAGGAAGGGCAAGACATTGTAATTGCGAAGTCTTGTGCTGGAGCAAGGAGCGATCTGCATTAGCATCGTAAGGCAATGTAAGTGCGGGCTGTGTCCAATTCAGAAATTCAGAGAGAGATTCTGGGGTACTGAAATCTCTGGTAGAATCATTCAAAAAAGGCGCATTGTTGCAGGGTAACGCAGTGCAAACTTAATTCCACACTGATGAAGGATTGTTTTAATGGGGTTGTAAGCTTTTTGTTTGTTAGATAATTCTTTAGAATAGTCTCTGAAAATTAGGATTCTGTTTTCTTGCCAAGTAAGTGCACCTAATTGCCTCGCTTTTTTGAAGAATCAGTTCAGTATGTGCGTGGTTTAGAAATCTGGCAATGATGGGCCTGGGTTTCTGGTCGGGTCCAGGCCTCGGATTTTAAGGTGCGGTGAGACCTCTCGATGATTAGGTCTTGGCCAGCTGGTAATTTAAGCAAAGAAGGAAGTACATGAGTTAGAAGAGCACTGGTGTCTCCTAGTTCAACACCTTCAGGAAATCCGAGAAATCTAAGGTTGTTACGTCTGTTTCTATTTTCAATATCATCTATTTTGTCCTGAAGGTTCCTAATAACTCTGTCCTGCTCCCTGATGGTAGCCTGTAATGTGTTAATGGAATCTTCATTTTGAGATGCTTTAACATTAGTAGCGCTGATTTTTTGATCAAGTGCCTGCATATTATTAATATTTTGTTGAGATGCAATTTTTAATACATTGATTTCACTTATTAGTTGCTGAAACATTGCCTCCACTCTAGTAAGAGAACTGTTATGTGGAGATTGGTCTGCCATTATTGTAGGCCTTAACAGAGAAATTGAAAAGCTGTACATAACTCGTTCAGTAATTATGAGGCAATAAAAATACTGTACCAGAGCTGTTCTGCGATGTACATATAGTAAGATCTCAGATGTTGGTGAAGGTAGGAAGTCTGGAATCTGTAGGATGGATGATGATATTTGGTGAATCCAGGGAGATGAAGAATCAAGCAGCCATCTTCAGCACAGCGCCCTCTGGCTGTGTGGTATAATTTTCTAATCCTGCCATAATTTGAGGATTTTTGAATGCTTTAATATAGTTTTTTTTTTCTCAAGAAAAAAAGATGGCCAAACATTTTGCATAGACAAAACATTGTAGACCTGGCAAAGGCTAGGACTGAAAAAAAAAAGACTCATAGTAGGCAGCATAGGAGGTACTTAGACAAGTACATTTGACAGGTTTGCTAATATTCTCTCTAACTGTAGCTGAAGCTAGATTTTTGGGAAAAATATTTTTGGCTGCACTGCGGCTTTAATTACGGTTTACAGGACTTACATAAATCCCACAGTGTTGTGCGCTTCACAGGACAAGAACAGATAACAAGAACTCCTTTGTAAGGCCCAGTCTCCCCTATGCCTAGGGGTATCAGTTTTATTTCTTGTCCAGGAGAGGCTGGTCACACCCAGAAGCCTGTATCACACCTGACTACCACCATGGGACAGGAAAATAGGGATCAGCAATAGCAGAATAACGGGGCACCATTAACTAAGACCACTCACAAACTTAATGTCCACACTTGGAGCTGAACTCAAGCAAGTACTACAGATGCTTTGTCCATCCTTCCATTGATGCCACACTGAGCCCCTAGGGGGTTACTTCAACTTTAGACTATCATATCTCACTGTTTTCAAACCTCTTAACATCATTTGGATTGTCACTCTTGGTTATTCCGTATAGTTGTGAAAAACGTCTGGCTGTACAGTTACATTGTGACTATCACACCCATATAGGATTGCCTCTGTATTAGTTTCTTAATTACTAGCTGCTCAGAACTACTGATATTTACAAGTAGTACATTCATATTTACAGCGAACTGTGGGAGGAAGTAGTAAGCAGTAACCCCCATAGATCTGCACATAAATGGCATTGGGTTCCAGTCAGGGTGAGATGCTGCACTGGAAAGTTGTGAGGCCTGTTCATGAAGAATGAATGCCAGAATATGACACATACAAAGTGACTATGGATCAGCCTATGGCCTCTAAAAGTTAACAGACTAGTCAGTCCAGCCCTTGCATGACACATGACCTTGGTCCTTGACTGTCCTTCCAAACTGACTTTTGTGTTGCCTGGCGCAACTGCTGTGAGACTTTGGCTGTTCCTGACTCTTACCATGCACACTGCTGCCATGACAATCAGTAAGTTACCTGCTGTTGAGTTACCTGACTGCATGGAAAGTTTCTCCTGGTCCTTCTGTACTTGGGATTCATTACCAAACTGAAGTTTTACAGTAGGTAGACTCCAACGCTGCACTGTTACTGCTAGGGCACGAGAGGGCCTAGAAGAACTTCTGGTGATCTCCTTTGAGAGGAGGACCACCACTTCTTCTAATGTCTTCCGAGTCACTTCTCAGGTGGGGAATTTGCTGGAACTGCCCCCCAGCAATGACAAGGATTCCAGGGTCTTCCCCAAGCTGGTGGCAGATGGGTGAGAAGAGGTGTCACTCCATTCTCACTGCTGGTCTAACTGGACAAGGGCTCCAAACTTACCCAGGGAACATCTCCCCTCCCCTATGCTCAGCTGGCCCTCTTCCTATATAGACATGGCAGAGGGGGAAACCATATATATTTATGTCCATGCCTCACTAAAAGCCAGAAAGCACAGAGCACCAACATCCAGACCCTCTTGGCAAACTATTCTAAGGGCCTGTAGATCAACACACTGTGCACTGATCCATGGCTGTGGCAACTTCTGGGTGAGTCACGGACTATTCTAGAAAAAGGGAGGTCCTTGTGCCAAAGTTGTGGGAGTTTTCACAGTCTCAGTCTTGTGTCAAACTTTTTGCATGCCAGAAGGGTTTGTTAGAGGGTCCTGTCAAGAACCACCCCCCCAGCCTGGCGTAACCATGCCCCAGAGCCGCAATGTTGGGGGGGGCAAGCTGCATGGTACACAGCAGCCAGACTGATGGGGGTGCCAGTGGTGAGCGGTAGAGGCACAACGGGCTATGGGAAAGTACTCTGGTGACACTGGGACACTTGGGCAGGCATGCTGTGGCTGGGAAACACAGTTATGGCATGCAATGGGCAGTATGCTGCTATGGACCATGTTCTGGACCCATGACACCAGCCCTTGCCTGCTGCCTGGATTGTGCCATCACCCTGACAGGGAGAGACTATTCATGGCGGCATGGGAAGAGAGGGTGCAAATGGCGAGGAACTTACCTCAGGCAGAGCCATCTATCCTGATGCACAGCTACAGGTGCTGAAAGAGTGACGCAGGAGGGATGCACACCACAAGCAGCAGATAACATCCTGAGATCTGGCAGTCAGCATATTGAGATGTCTGCACACTGTGGGTCCACTGGCAGGGGTGACCGCTTCAGGGGTTCAGGACATGATCAGTGGCAGCATACTGCCCATGGCCACTCCACGGCTGTGTGTCACTGTTCAGGGCATGCCTGCACCAGTGTTCCCTCTCACACCCCGCCGTGCTATTCCAACCAGCGCTGGCACCTCCATGGTCCTGCTGCTCTGTGCCATGCAGCCTGTCCCCTCCAACATGGCTTACACAAGCTAGCCAGCACAAGGGCTATTAGATCAGCTCATGGCTGGTCTAATCTCCTTGCTCAATTGTATCCATGGCAGCACTTCCAATATCCCAAATAAGGGGATGCTACAGCCCTGCCATGGTGCAAGTTCCTTTATGACCTGCCGCACCAGCATTTCTGGTGCAGGGGTGATGCATGGCAGCTTCAGTGCAAGGCATTCCAATTTTGATGCAGCCTGTATTTGAAAATTGGGATTGCCACAGACTTTGGCACAAGGTGCCACTTGCATTAAATCCTTTTAGCGAAGGCACCTTGCACCAGATTTTGTTTTTTTAAATCAGGCCTTGTATCTCCTCAGCTCTAATGGACCAAGTTAACCTTTCAGATGGCTTCTATTACAACTGGCCTTGAACCCCTGAGTATGGCTGGTTACACTCTTTATACCATTTAATGGAAAAGAAAGTTCAGTTATTCAGTTGCCATTTATTGAAGCAGTCAGAAAAAAGTGACATATAAGTAACTGGATTGGGGATGTGACTGCAGCAGACCTCAGAAGAGAGGGACCTGGGGGTTATAATTAGTAACAGCCTCAAATCCTCTGCCAAGCATAACAAGGCATATGGGAAAGCTAGCAGGATGCTATGGTACATAGGTAGGGCCTTCTCAAGCAGACAGAAGGAGGTGATCCTGCCTTGTACAGGTCCTTGGTGAGGCAGCAACTGGTGTGCTGTGCAGAGCTCTGGCATGCTTATCTAGAAAAGGACAGGGACTGTCTGAAGTCAATCCAAAGGAGGGGAACTAAAAAGATTCATGGTCAGCAAAAAAGAACTTAAGAGACTGGTTAACCTCAATATGTGTTCACTGGAGCCAGTAGAGAGAGCGGAGACATGACTGAAATCTTTAAAGAGCAACTCTGCACTTACATAGAAACATAGAAACTGTCAGAAGATAAGGACCGCTTGGCCCACCTAGTTTGTCCATTTTCCCTACCTACTGTAATACCGCAGACCCTACTTAATCTCTGGCTTTACCTTCCCTTTCCTAACCACCAAGGTTCCTTTATGCCTGTCCCATACATTTTTGAATTCTGTTACTGTTTTTGCTCCCACCACCTCAGCTGGGAGGCTGTTCCATGCATACGCCACCATTTCTGTGAAGAAATGCTTTCTCATGTTTCCCCTGAGTTAACTCCTCTCCAGCTTCATATCATGTCCCCTTGTTCTTGACCATCTTTTTTTCTGAAAAATGCTTCCCTCATCTACCTTATTTATACCCTTGAGGTATTTGAATGTCCATCATATTCCCCCTCTCCCTACTGTCCTCCAGGGTGTACATATTGAGGTCCTTAAGTCTTCTTTATAGGGTTTTTGTTGCAGTCACTGCACCATTTTAGTTGCCCTCCTCTGAACTGCTTCTACTCTGTCTATGTTCCTCAAGAGACGTGGCCTCCAGAACTGGACACAGTACTCAAAATGAGGTCTCACCAATGATTTGTACAGCGGTAGCACCACCTCCTCATTTCTGCTGGTGATACCCCTTCCCATGCACCCCAGCATCCCACTGGCTCTCCCCACTGCCTTGTCACACTGCTTGACCCCTTTTAGATCAGCAAATACAGTGTGATGACCCCCAGGTCCCTTTCCTGTTTGGTGATCATCAGTACCTCTCCTCCCATCATGTACTCTGCTCCTGGGTTTCTGTGCCTCAAGTACATGATTTCATAAATAAGATGTTTCAGCGGTTACAGTTTACTAGAGAATATATTATTTACATTTTCAATGTTCCCTTTCAAAATTTACAGCGAATCTTGGTAGTCCATCCAGAAAATCTGTATAGAAAACATTTGCCTCTCCCCTGTTAATCTCACAAAGTCTTTGTTTATGACATCATAGTGCTCACCATGACAATAGAGTATGATGTCATAAACTGCAATAGTGTGGTTAGCAAGGGGAAAGTCAGATACATTTTAAAAGATTCTGTGAAGTAACTGCTGCATTGTCTACAATATGTAGTGGACCAACAGCAGAGGAAAGTAAAAAATATATCAAAAAACTAATACAATTCTAAAGTTAAAACATAATTGATGTAAATCTAATGTTTTTTAAGCTTTTTAATATAATAGTGTTGCTCTTTTAGTGTCAATAGGGTGGGCAGTCACCAATGGTTCAGTCTTAACCAGGGATCCATCACAAGGGCAGCAACTGTAAGCCAACAAGGGGAAATTTGGGAGGGATATGAGAACATGCTTCTTCTTGGAGAAGGTGGTGGGAGGTGGACTCATCGGTCAGTGGGGCTGGTAGGTTTCAACACTGTGGCAGGTTTCAAGAGGGGGTGAGGTAGACACATGGGACTGCTGAGGTTGATGGGGAAGCACAATAGAGGTGGGGGTTAGTTCAAGAGAAACTACAAGATGATTGATCTAATAGAGGCCCAGCCAGTGCTAGACTGGTGAGGGCTTTGGTAGGAGCCAGACAGACTGGATGGGCCATGACTCTTCCTCTGTCCATAATCATCTATGTATCTAGTAAATGAATAGTCAAAAGGGGTATACCATTAGAATGGTGACTTAAAATTGCCGCGCTATTAGGGTGCTGCAACAAGGGTGACAGTGAAAGGGGCAATCTTGATTTTAGATTGCCCCTCACTGATGTCGCCCTGCATGCCCACACTGTTACTACCCCCTCCAGGGCATGTCCATCCCAGAGAAGGTTATATATAGTTGTTGGGGGTGTGTGTGGTGAAGCCCCGGCAAAAGACAGCTGTTTCCTGGGATGGCGCTGCGGCACTGTAACTCCCAGAAAACATAATGCCTGATGCTCTAATACAATGTGGCATGTTGCCTGCTCCATAATTGGCATCAGCAACATGTTTTTCACTCCAACATGGATGAGCCATCAAAAGGTAACCTCCACAGAACAGATTTTAAAAAATTGTAAGTGGCAGCCATATTTTACAGCACTGGTTATAAAATTTGCATTAAAACTATCTGATGGAGTTAAAATAACTGATGATGAATCCGAGTATGCCAAAAATAAAATTCTGCTAAAAAAATGTAAGATACCATTGTAAAGCAGGACTGGATGGAATTAAAGTACCGCTCAAACAATTTGCAAAGGCTAAAAACAGCAGCCATGGGCCCGTTTCATCTTTGAATTTGTCAGCGTATCACATCTGTATATCAGCCTAGGTGATAAAGTAACAAGCCACATTTGAGCTCATGGGTTTGGGTTGTGGTGAGCCAAAAATAGGGAAGCAATTTAAAAAACAAAGAATCTGAGTGCAAATGAACTGAAGCAAATTATTCTCTGGGAGGACACTGGCAACAAAACCAAGTTTCACAGAAATACAGTGTACACATACCCCACTACTGCAAGCATGATGAGAGGAAAATGTAAATCCCCATGAAGGAAATAAAGTTTGCCCACCTAAAGCAGGACTAAATGGCACAGAGCTTTCAAACAGTCTTCAAAGGCTGAGAACAGCAGGCACAGACACGGGTGCCATGTTTGTATCTCAGTTCAAGGGGAGAGGGTGGCAGATCATAGTTGTTTCAATGGTTTAGGGCATGGTGTGCTCAAAATACAAAAGCATTTTAAAATACATAAATGGGAAATGTCTAATTTTGCATTCCTTTATTTCTGTCATATGTGGCTTTATTGTCATTGCCTTTCCTGCATAACCATCGTACGTGCTTGGGGGCAGACAGCATAGCACCACACCAAGACGTATGTCTTCATGGTGAGCATGGCAGAGGAGCAGAGATTGTTAGACACTTCAAAATCCCATGTCTTGTTATAGGAAAGAAAAGGAAAAAAGTATCCTGATGAATTGCCAGAACGACATTCCTGTTGTAAAAACTATGCGGTGGCTAACAACTACATCTGATGCAAGGGATGTAGGAGTTATCATAAAGAACTCCCTAAAACAATCCAGCCAACATAACAAGGCCTACAGCAAGGCAACCAGGAAGTTGGGGTGTATTTTAATTTAAATTTATTAGTAAATTTTGACCAGGAAAGGCACACTAAGTTATGATAGCTTGTTTCTAGGTGCATTGGGGGTGGGGGTGTACATGGACCTGTTTTTTTTATTGATGGGGGAGTGTTGGTCATAATACCAGGGAAACCCACTACTCTTCTTTGCTACATGCCATGAGATCTTTTGCTTCCACCTGGGCAGTGACCATAGATGAGCAGAAGGGACTTCAGTTTAACATCTCATCCAAAGGATAGCACCTCACCAGTGCAGTAACACCCCCCCCCACACACACACACACCATACTGCACTACAGCATCATTTATGGTTATTACCCTAAGTAGCTGGTGTGAGGCTAGAACCCACAATCTTCTGATCTACCAGCCCCTGAGGCAAGCATGATACTTACTGAGTCACTAACACTGAGATTGGGAGGGGTTTCAATAGTATGAGGATGCTGACACTCCCAACTGTATCTATAGATCACTGGTGAGACCCATTTGGAATATTGTACCCAGTTCTGGAGTCCCACCTAAGGAAAGACAACAACAGCCTGGAGACAATTCAGTGTAGTAGAGTACCCAAATGATTGAAGGCCAACAGGGGCCTTAGGGGACTGAACGTGGATTCTCTGAAGGCCAGAAGAGAGAGGGGCGATATGACAGATACCTTCACGTTTCAGAAAGGAATCAAGATCGTAAACTGTGAGGAGCTGTTCAGCAGGATCAGCAAATAAAACTCTTGGGGACAAGAATGGAAGCTGGCTGGGGGGAGAAAGAGATTCAGGAGGGATGTGAGAAAGTTTTATTTTACAGAGAGGGGAATTGAGAGATGGAACAGCCTGCCAGCAGAGGTGGAGTTTACAAGTACCATTAATGGTTTCAAGCATGGCTGGGACAGAGTAAAGGGCTTAATAGTTACTCTGAGAGGGGGGAGTGGTAAGGCAGGGGGCAAGGAGGGAGGAGGAAGGGGCAAAATCCAGTGTAGACAACAGATCTTAGGATAGGATACGGAATAACAATCAGACTATATGGACCAAGGGTCTTTATCTGCAGAAATTGTCTATGTTTCTGATCTGTAACATGAAAACAAACCTTTGCAATGTGTAGGGGAGTACCACTTATAGAAACTGAACTATCAAAGGAGTTTCTAGGGACTTCCAGGGACACTATTGGTGAACTCACAGTAGACAAAGACATGGGCTGCGCCCATGTTCAGACTCATAAGCGTGCCATATTTGTTACCTTAGTTCCATTACAGGAAGGAATATACATTGTGATCTCATTTCATTGGACCATGGTGATCCTAAATTGAAAAGCAGTTTAAAAGACAATAACCAGTGTAAAAACAATGAAGCAAGGGTTATATTGGAAGGCACTGGCAGCAAAGCCATGTTCCAAAATTACATATCCAGCTTGGTAAAATGTATTGGCATGAAAACTTAAAGAAAACTGACAGTGACTGAATAGTTTGTAAAAGGCTTTCTATTTCAGTCTGACCTTTCTTCTAACAGTAAATGTATAGAGACGGGAGGCTAGGAGAATAAGGGAAAGGGAACATTGTTTAACCAGGAGTATCACACTAAGGTGAAGCTTGTTTTCAGATGTGATCTGGGAGCATAAGGAAGTTAAGTGATTTGCTTAGAATCACACAGTATGCACCTAGGTTGCTGTGGGATTCAAACCCATGTCTCCAGATCTGCAGCTCAGAGGTTTAACCCACTGTGCTATACTGCCGGTATAATGTGCTATAACTACCTCCTGTATAATAACAGAATATCCACTTTGCTGTATATCACAGTATTATAATAGAAAGTTGATGTGGTGACAGATTTTCCAAACTGAAAAGCAGTTCATGCCAGAATGAACTTCAAATCCTTCTTGTCTACCCCTTTTGCTGAAACATAGCATCATGTCAATTCTGTATCCATCTGCAATGTTTTGGCCAGAGAGCTGCTTTCCTGTTTAAATAATAACTATCCAAGAAATTATCCCCATCGTATCAATTCACCTTTGTGTTTGTTTAGTTACAATTTGTTCAACCAGATGAGTCAGGCATTGATGCTGTGGTCAAGTCAGCACTTTGTTGGGCAAATGAAACAAAAGATAAGGACACCAGACTAGTTACATTGTGGGAGTATTCTTATCCAAATATTGTAGAAAGGCATTCCCTGTAGCAAATAATGCAGTGCACCTTGGATACTGTAAACCCATAGATAGATTTCACCTAGGCAGTGCTTCCTGAAATGCACATTTCAAAATCTGCAGCTTTACTCCATACCAGGGATAAAACCTAAGAACAAGTAAGCATTAAACCATGACAGAGCATGGTTCTGCTGTGGCATTAATCCATGGTTGGGCAGGTTGTGGCATGAGGCCAAAAGCCAAGTAGATAACACTTTTCCTGACATATTATTTTGCTTCCTAGAGTATATGAGTAGAGTGTTGTTTATTTATATTGTAATGACCTAAATACGTTAATACTTTTTTTGTGTACAAAACACAGGAGAGCAAAGTAACACAGCTCCTTTCCTAAAGTAATCAATAAAATATGTTGCAACATCTGTTTTACTTGTTTTTTTACCATATATGAAAGAGAATACATTACTTCTAAGAGTTGCAAGCACTGCATTATGTGTATGTAAATAATATGGGTAATGCAGTACCTCTGTCATACTCTGAAAAATAAACTTCTGAAGAATAGCTCATGTGAAGAACCTAGCACCAATCCTGACATTAAGTTAGAAGATTGCACTATATTAGCAAACGTAAAGATAATATGTATAGAATTGTTTGCTAAAAATTGTTCCATTTCTACGCATAATATTGATTATTGGCCAGATTGTTCTGTGTCATCACTATGCTGCATCTGTAGGTAGGGTTATTAATCAATGGCAGAATAACTTCGTATAACACATTATATAATTGTCTTCCTGGAGTATATGAGTAGAGTGGTGTTTATTTATATTGTAATGACCTAAATACTTTATACTTTTTTGTGTTCAAAACACAGAAAAGCAGAGTATCACATCCCCTTTCCTAAAGTAATCAATAAAATAGGTGACATCTGTTTTACTTGCTTTTTACCATGTATGAAAATATATTGCTTCCATGACTTGCAAGCACCCCATTATGGGTATGTAAATAATATGGGTAATACAGTAGCTCTGTCATTCTCTGAGAAATGAACTCCCGAACAGTAGCTCATATGAAGGACCTAGCACCAATCCTAACTTGTAAATTAGGAGAAAAAGTACTATATAAATAATTGTGGCAGATGGAGACAATGACTTCTTAAGTTGGTCTCACATTTATGGCCAGTTAAGCTCAAAGATCGACATTTAGCCAGTGAATAATGTTCACCTGGGTAGGTGAGTGGGTGGGAAACAATTAAAACTGTACCATGGAACTTACTGTGGATAACTATGGTACTACACAAGCAACCATGGCCAACAGTGTCAGTGGCTCAGTAGGTAGCACACTCGCCTCTGAGGCCGGGAGATCAGAGGGCTGTGGGTTCATCTGGCACTTCGGTTAATATCCCAATACTGACACTGTAGTGCAGCATGAGAGGGGTGCTGCACTTCTGAGGTGCCGTCTTTCGGATGAGACGTTAAACCGAGGTCCCATCTGCCTGAATTGGTGGTAGTTCAGGAGGATGTTAAAGATCCCATGGCACTTATCGAAAAGAGTAGGGGAATTTCCCCGGTGTCCTGACCAAATTTCCCTCATTCACTAAAAAAATACCACCAACAGCTTAATCTGGTTCAAATTCAGTTGCTTACCATCTGCATTCCACCCCCCCCCCCGGTCACCCCTGAAAAAGGGACTTCTAGGCCCAGTGGGCTTACCGGGTCAACAAAATTCAACAAACAAACAAACCATGGATCTACTGTGGCATTAATCCATGGTTGCTTTGTGGTCACCTGATGCTGTTTGTCTAACGCAAGATAATTATTCTGTGATTATGTTTATGCCATGTTACAATAACAGTTTCTATATAAATGTTTTCAAAAGTAAATTGTTTTTGCTCATGCTTGTTGCAAAATTAAGATGAAAGTTTGAAATTTGGATAAACCTATCCTATTACCCTCCATATTAGCCTAGATAAAGAACATTTTTAGTACATGAAGCATGCCCTTTGACTGTGCCATTGTGTTTTTTTACATGACACTAAAAGAAAACTCAGTTTACAACACTTTTCTTTTCTAGTCCAGACATTACCACCTAGTGAATTCAAAGTAGATGCCATCAATGCTACAGCTGTTACTCTGTCCTGGTATTTGACGGCCAACTACAGCACAATTGAGCTTCTCTGTCAGACTGAAATCCATAAGAAGGGAGATGTTAAGCTGGTAAGACATTTTACAGGAGTTAGAAAGGAGAACTAGAGGTAATCAGTGAATAAACTAAAGACTTGTGGGGGTGGGGATTCAAAGTCCATGAGATTGCACATTTCCCGATTTTGGACACAACTTGTGTCATGCCAAATATGTCACAACCTTTGAATGCTATTTTCTAATGTTTTGATGGCCTTGCAACAGTTTCACTGGCTTATGACAGCCTGCATCAAGGAAGTGACACGTCTCTTTTTGGCTACAAGTAGGGCCAAAAGTGCTGCTGCATCTGACCCCAGCAACCAAAACATAAGCCCACCTTTTCGGTGGTCTAACTATCCAGCTCAAATCATGAGAATGCTCTGAAATCATGGCACTATGGACAGTAGTCTCAGCCTGGTCTATGATCTCTGACAGACCAGGCTGGGGCTGTAGTTCACTTTCAAACTGACCCATTATTCACAACAAATGCAGAGTCATTCATGTCAATTAAAGAGCTACTGACACTTCAAAGAAAACTTTAAAAAACATAATAATTAGGTACAATTCTGCCTGCATTCCATTTATATTTGTATATTCCTCCTCCCCATTATTTATTACTAAGGAAATTTTCATGACTGTATGATCTTTATCCCTTAGAGTTCCTTTAGAGTCCATCTGCCTCTATAGCTTACTCCCTACTTCAAGTCATAATCCTCTGTTGTGACATCATAATCTGTTGCTATGAGAGTAACTGCGATACCACAATAGTGCTCTATGACTTCAGGTACAGAGAAAGTAACAGAAATAAATGAACTCTTCAGGAGCAAAGATCCTGTTTTTATACAAATGACCTCAGTAATAATAAATTAATGGGGAAGAGGAATACAGCACTAATGGAAAATACAAGCTGGACTGTGTATAAGTATTAGGTTTTGTTAAAGTTCTCCTGAACATGTCACCAGCTCTTTAATTCCTGAAAAATAAAACTGTAGAAATGTAAACTTAGCAAAATGGAGCTACTGCCAGTAAGGCGTGTGCTGAAAACTTACACTAATCCAGGATTGCAACTGGTAGGGGAATTCTTTACTACTGTATAATGCAATGATGAGGAGGCACATTTAGAATGAGATGCAAAACTGAGTGACCCTGCCATTATGGGTCCAAACTGGGTCCAGACATTAAGGCCAAATTGGTTTATAGTGCAGCACATTATGTTGTAACCCCCCATTTCTGAATGGTCACAGAAAATTTGCACCACTTAACTGACTTAGTCCATCAAGTGGTGGTCATACAATACTGAGAGAAATAATTCAAGTAAAGCAGGTGAAGCCAAGAGTAAACTTAAATAAAAGTTAAGTAAGCAATAATACCTGACAGAGTGGGTGGTATTGGGCAATACCAAACTGCCCTGGAGAGTAATGAGGCCCGACGCCGCAGGTGGAGAGCCTTTTAGCCCCTGGAAGGTCCAGCATTGCCCAATACCGCCCACCCCGGAGGGTATTACTAAGCTTAGAACATGGGCATATGTGCACATGTTAATTAAATAATAGAATAATAGAGGAAATCATCTTTAATCTTAAAAAAAAAAAACACAACAAAAAAACTTTTTGATAAAATATTCCCTAGGTTCGTGTGCTGTTCCATGTCCTGCCTCCCCCACCCCCAAAGAGGTCATAGTCATTTTCTTTTACTGACTCAACCCCACTACTATTCCCTCAACTTGCAAACTGTTCTGTGTTGTATTGTGTTCTCTCAGCACTGTCTTGTCATCCTTCTTTGCGGGGAATAAAACAGTTAAGTTCTCTGCCCTTCTTGAAATATGTAAGCAATAACCCACGATATGTGGCAATTGGAAGATGCTGCCGACAGGAACGTGAGCTATGTGATCCACCGGGTTAATCCAGGAAGTGGAAACACTTATGATTTCAGGCAGCGTGGTGTAAATTAATTGTTTTTATTGTTTAGCTGAGCAGTGTTTTTTTTATTTGTCTGTATGATTAACAATGTGAGGAGACAGCTATGTTTGTCAGCTCCTTGTTTACAGTTTTGGTGTGTTTGCCAGTTGATCACTGTTGCAGATGTGTCTGACTGAGCAGGAAGAAATTTTATGGTAGGTTAAGTTTTCCAGTGGGTGGGAGTAATCGTGCTCTTTGGAGTCAGCATTTTTACTATTAATGAAACTGAGAGAGAACAGTTTGCGGGGAATCATGCCATACGGTAACTGTTTACAAACATAATCTGAGGAAATAGGGGACGGGGGGCAGGAAAGTCTCTCTCTTTATCTTGCTAAGTGGTCATTTGTGGTGCAGGCAGAGGATCTTTAGGAGTGCTACTGTTTCAAGTTACAGGTATTAGAAAAATAATAAGAAAAAAGTGGCAATAGCTTACAGCAGTAGGCTAAACAGACAGGCACTTGGAGGATGAGGGTGAGTGTCAGCTCTCGCTAAGCGAGAGAAAAAAACATGGTGGCTGTTTAAAATTGAACATTACACTGGCACAATGCTAATTTTAAGCAGGTCAGGTTGGGACTGGCTCTTTTAATACCCAGGCTCTGTTGCCAGATAGATTTCCACCTTGCCAGGTCTATTAGCAAATCAGAGCCTGGGATTTTTCAAGCCTATTTTCTAATTTACTTTAAAGGCACTTAAAAATGGTTGAGGTACAGTACACTTTTAACTAGTCATGACATTTCACTTCTGTTCTTTGAGCAGGGACACTGCTTGCATTTAACCTGATTTAAACCCTTTAAATAGTTTTTTTAAACTACTGGTATTTGCTTTTCCAGTGGATACTATCCCTTACACTGCACTCATTTTACCTCTGTGAAGTGCAATATCACATGTTCACAGAGCGCTGATATAGAACATCCATAACTGCTTCCATAGTGCTTGATTCATAACATATTTTGATTTAGGTGCCCCCTCATTGCCCCAATAGTCCAGTAAGAAGACTTTTGTTCTGCAGTCCATAAATATAGTTGCTATAGCCTTCAAGTAGGAGATGAAGTTTAGCTCCTTCTGAGTTTTTGTTGACACTGGTTAGGGGTGGGGGGGTTGAGATGGGAAACCCTTTGGTAGCAAAGCTTTCTGGATGGCTGCCAGGTGCTTGACTTGTGCTGCCCCTTGAGATTCTCTTCATCAGGTTGACAAGCTTTTGTGTAACAGTATCTTTCTTAAGCTGGCCCAGTGGCACTAAGGGTTGAAGAGCTGGATGCCACACCTCACTTCACACTGGTGACCTGAGGTCAAGAATGAGCTCGAGGTGCTGGGGGCTGCCAGGGAGGAGAGGATCAAGCATCCAGAGGACAGCTCTCCTCTCCTGGGGAGGGTGGGCCAGTGAACCCACCACAGCAGTGACTTCTAGTGGAAACTGGGGGTGCCAAAGCTGATATTGCACATGCTAGGTGAGGAGGCGATGGTAGATGCCCGTGGTAAGGGTGTGGAAGCATGCCTGGCTTGCGCTGAGCATCATTGCATGGCTGCACCTCTGTAGGGGTCATGTTCATGCACAAGAATATGGATACACCACTGCTACTGAAGGAGACAATGGCACACCAGCCCCACGCCCACTTTTGGACCCCGCCTTCCAGGGTCCTGATATCCTCTGGCCCACACCAGACCACCAAAGGGGATTGAAGAAGTGCCAAGGTAAGAGGAAGGTGGCCCGCCCTGGGGGCACAAGCCAGGGGCTACGGTGGTACAGGATGTTGGGTTGGGGTTTGTGGGGACCTAGGGTAAGAGGAGTCTCAGGCTGGGTGGGATGGGCTGGGTATGCTTGAGGGATGCCTCAGGACTTGTGACAGGAGGGGAAAAGAAGTAAAAAAAAAACAGTATCTTTCTTTTCTCCCTGTCTTATTATAAACTGTCACAGCTAGTCCTGTCTATCATTACTATTACTTTGTTACTTAGGTGGTTTCCTTTTCCTCCTCTCTACTACAGACTATCCCTTAATATGTTAATACTGCCATGGAGGCCACTCTTACAGTTTTAAGAGTGGTTTCACATGCATTGTTAGGGTAAGAGAACCTCAAACCAAAGGTAAGGGGTTCTTCTGATAACCTAAGAATGTAAGTGAGACCACCTAATACCTGGCTTAAAAAGATTGGTATCAAGATAAGGGGCATGGCTACATGAGGAACTGGTAGAACATCTGGGAAAGGGAGTTCTTTAAGTTTGATGGCTCGCAACTTACAAAGGAGGGGATATGTGCTCTAATCAAAAATTCAATGTCTTTGTCAGTCCTTTAAACTAGTTGAAGGGGAAGGGGCACCAGCAACCTTTGTGTCTTATGGACCAACTGATGCCCCTCCCATCATCAAACACATTTATAGCTCCAGGATGGTACATCACAACCACCACATGTGACAAAGGTTGGTGAATTCCACAAAGATGTTCCAAACATGCCAGAAATGGAAAGTGCACTGAGGACACGAAATGTAAACAGAGAAATCATGCAGCAAACAGGACTAACCAGGGATGGAAGGCAATGGGCATTAATGTTTGTAGCCTTCCAAACCAAATCCCAGACCTTACTGCCATGATGGCCGAGGCCTACCTTGATTGCATCACTTATCACGGAAATTTGGTTCACAGAGAATCACATCTGGGATGTTGCTATCCCTGGATACAATCTCTTCAGGAGAGACCGCAAGAGAAAGAAAGGTGGTGGGGTGGCTATGTATATCAGAGGTGGATCAATGCAACTGAAATCCAGGGACTGCACAGCAATGCATAGACCCGCTGTATCACTCTTGGAGCTGGTAACAGGGACCCTATCCAGGTAGGAGTTATCTACAGACCCCCTACCCAGGAGACTGAGAAGGATAAAGATCTCCTGGAAAACATACTGAGGATGGCTGACAAAGGCGAGTTACTACTGGTTGGGGACTTCAGTCTACCAGATGTAGACTGGTCTACCTTCACTGCCTCCTCAGAGAGGAGTAGAGAGAATTCCTCATCACACTGCAGGGGACGGGACTTAATCAATTGATAGAGTCCTAGAGGTCAGTGGAGCATAGGACCCAAGGCAGCATGGGTTCACAGTGGGAAGGTCATGTCAGATAAATCTAATAGATTTCTTTGACTGGGTGACCAAAGTAGTAGACCAGGGAGGGGCTGTGGACATGGCCTACCTAGACTTTAGCAAGGCATTTGACACAGTCCCACACAAAAGATTAATAGTCAAATTAACCAGCCTGGGAGTGGGTCCCAGGGTGGTAGCCTAGGTAAAACATTGGCTGGACAACAGGACACAGAAGGTAATTGTAAATGGAGTCCACTCTGAAGAAAGGGGGGTTACTAGTGGGGTACCACAGGGTTCAGTAGTGGGTCCAGTCCTTTTTAATGTCTTCATCAGTGACATTGCAGAGGGACTGGAAGGAAAAGTATGCCTTTTTGCAGATGACACAAAGATCTGCAACGGTGTTGATACACAAGGAGGCATGGAAAGGATGAAAAGGGACTTGGCAAGGTTGGAGGAATGGTCAGAAGTATGGCAGCTAGGATTCAATGCAAAGAAGTGCAAAATAATGCACCTGGGAAACAAGAACCCAGGGGAAGAATACACAATGGGTGGGGAGGTAGTAACAACAACAAAACCGGAAAGGGACCTGGGGGTAATCATATCAGATGACCTTAAGGTTAGCAAGCAATGTGAGAAGGCAGTAGGGAGTGCTGGGGGTATACTGGGATGTATAGGAAGAGGCATCATCAGCAGAAAACAGGAAGTTGTTATCCCTCTGTAAAGACAGTTGGTGAGGCCCCATCTGGAGTACCGTGTCCAGTTCTAGAGACCCCATCTCCGCGAGGACATAGACAGGATAGAAGTAGTCCAGAGGAGGGCAACTAAAGTGGTGCAGGGTCTGCAAGAGAAGCCATATGAGGAGAGACTAAAGGAGCTTAATATGTATACCCTTGAGGAAAGAAGGGGAGAGGGGGGACATGATAGAAACTTTTAAGTACCTCAGTGGAATCAACAAAGTCCAAGAGGGTAGCATCTTTCAGAAAAAGAGACTTGCAAGAACAAGGGGACACAATTTAAAGATAGAAGGAGGGCGGTTCAGGGGCAATGTGAGGAAGTATTATTTCACAGAGAGGGTAGTGGATACATGGAGCAGCCTTCCTGAGGAGGTTGTGGGGTCTAAAACTGTGGGAGAATTCAAGAATGCATGTGACAGACATAAGGCAATTCTTGTGGGGGGTAGGAAGAAATAGGCTGTTGATTAACTAGGATCTGCGGCCTATCCTGTAGGTAGGTAGGGAAATGGGCAGACTAGATGGGCCTAGCGGTCCTTATCTGCCGTCAGAGTCTATGTTTCTATGTTTCTATGAGTCACCCACTGGGGAATCTGCTATTCTGGACCTGGTACTCACAAACAATGCCAGGGTGTCAGACGTGCAGGTGGGGATCAACCTGGGCACCAGTGACCACAGGTCAGTCTGGCTGTCGACTAACAACACAGAGAACCCTTGTCACACCAAACTCAGGGTACTCAATTTCAGAAAAGCAAATTTCACAAGAATGAGGGAAAGTATTAAAGAATTGCTGGTAACAGATGCCACAGGGATTGTGGAAGACACCTGGATAAAACTGAAAAATTCTATAACTACAGGCATGGCACGATGTGCAAAACAAACAAATCCAGAAAATCAAAGAATCCACTCTGGTTTTCCAAAGAGGTGTCGACTATAATTAGAGATAAGAAAAAAGCTTATAGGAAGTACAAGAAGACCAAATCCTAGAAGGACAGAGAAGAATACAGGATTAAACTCAAGTAAGCAGGAAAAGCAATTAGGGTAACCAAGGCCCAGACAGATGAAAGAATAGTGCAGGGAGTGAAGAGGGGGGCAAAACATTCTTTCATTATATACAGGAAAAAGGAAAGAGTAAGGGAGGAATAACCAGCTGGTGGAGAACAAATCCACACTAGCCAAGGCATATCTTCACAACAGGGTAGTACATGAAAGCCCCTTTACAAATGAAAGGGTCCTTGAAGAGCTGTCTAAATTAAAAGTAGATAAGGCAATGGGCTGAATGGAATACACCCAAGAGTTCAGAGGGAACTGCGGGAAGAACTTGCAGCCCCACCAGGTGAACTATTTAACAATTCACTGGAAGATGGCATAGTGCCACAGGACTGGAGAATGGCCACAGTTGCATCATTGCACAAGAGTGGTAGCAGGGAAGTAGCAGGAAATTACCGCCCAGTCAGCCTGATCTCAGTGGTGGGTAAAGTAATGGAGACATTGCTTAAAGAAAGGGTAGTGGAGTACCTGAAAGAAAGTGGGAAACTTGACCTGCAGCAGTATGGCTTCACAGCAGGATGCTCATGCCAAACAAAGAGAATTCTTCGACTGGGTTACAAGAGTAGTGGACCAAGGTGATGTGGCTGTGGACATAGTATATCTGGATTTTAGCAAAGCTTTTTCTATGGTTCCACACAGAAGGCTAGCAAATAAATTGGAGCAAACAGGCATAGGTCAGAAAGTGGTCAACTGGATAAAAAGCTGGATACAGGGCAGGACTCAGAGAGTTATGGTAAATGGCACCTTGTCGCAGGATGAAAGAGTAACCAGTGGGGTTCCACAGGGATCAGTACTTGGCCCAGTCCTGTTCAACATATTCATCAGTGACACTGCTGAGGGACTGAAAGGGAAAGTCTGCCTGTTTGCAGATGATACAAAGCTCTGCAACAGAGTGGACACACAGGAAGGGGTCCAAGGAATGCAGGCAGATCTAAGAAAGCTGGAGGAATGGCCCAGGAACTAGCAGTTAAGATTCAACCCCAAAAAGTGTAAAGTAATGCACTTGAGTAAGAGGAACCCAGGAAATAACTATGTCCTGGAAGGGCAGCAACTGGAAAAGACAAAGATGGAATGGCATCGAGGAGTTATGATATCAGACTATTTAAAGGTAGGAAAGCAATGCAAAAGAGCAGCACTAAGGGCATCATTGGATGCATAGTTAGGGGTATTACTAGCAGAAAGCATGAGGAAATCATCCCACTCTATATGTCCTTGGTGAGGTCTCACTTGGAGTACTGTGTGAAGTTCAGGAGGCCACACCTAAAAAAGGGCATAGACCATCTGGAATCCGTGCAGAGGAGAGCCACCAAGATGGTGCAGGGACTACACAACAAACCTTATGAAAATAGAATCAGACAGTTAAATCTATTCTCCTTAGAGCAGAGAAGGAACAGAGAAGACATGATTGAAACATTTAAATTTGATAAAGGGACAAACACAATACATACCGGTAACCTCTTTCAGGAAAATAGGACTACACATACAAGAAGGCACAACTTGTGCCTGGTTGGCAATAAATTCAGAACCTTAGGAAGTACTTTTTCACAGAGAGGGTTGTGGACCCTTGGAACAGCCTGCCACTAGAAGTGGTGGTGGCTAAGACTGTCAAAGAATTCAAACAGTCATTGGACAGTCAGTGTAGTCACTTCAACAAGAACAGTATTATAAGGAGGTAGACATCTACGGCAGACTAAATGGACCGCACAGTCTCCTTCTGCTGGCAAATTCTTACGTTCTTACTCCTAATACCAAAGAGTGATTTCCACCGTAGTATTAATATATTAAACTTATTGATCAAGGCTGATAAATAATATATTACTAATTTTAAAAACTCCCCCAAATAAGCCTGTTTCCAGTGCACATGTGCCTACATAATGCTTTCCTTTTACAATGTTCTGAAGAGACACTGCTCTGACTTTTCTAAAGGGGATGCAGCACAAGGTAGGGCCCTACAAATTATATTAAATGCTGTACAAATCTCCCCACATTTGTACACATGAATATTACAGATTAATACAAAATATCAGAAATTGGCATCTGCACCCATTATATTGCCCCTGATAAAGTAGAAATGCCATGCTCAAAGTATAATTTTGTTGTCAAAAACAGACAAGGGGTTCATGAACGGCACTGAAGGTAAACTGGACATACTGCATATGAAAAAAGCAGAGCCAACATGATTAAGGGCTTGTACTTTGCTCTATGCATTGTGGAAAGCAGTGAATTATCAACTGAAAAAAAAATCTGGAACAGAAAAGCATGATTTTCCCAGTAGCTTACAGTGACTAGGCAGCAACCATGTGTGCAATTTTTTTATAACTCAAAGATATCAATAGTATTTGTTGTTTGCAGTTCACATCTTACTGCTGTCACCATTATGTTAACCTTATTTTTGTTTAGCAGCTATATTTTTTTATTCTTTTATTTATTGTTATTGAAAACTTCAGAGATTACCATGGAGCACAAATACTCATTTACAAAGGTTCCATATCAAATACATAGTCACAAAAAAACACTCCAAGTACAATAGGCAGTTCCTGTTAAGATGTAGTCGAGGCTCAAACATTTAAGACAAATAAATTACATTCAGTTTAAAAAAAATCCATATAGATCGTTGTGTAAAAAGTGACAGGATATGTACAAAGAGAAACCGAATAAAACAGTTTAATGGCTAGAATTGCATTGGACTGCAAGGGCAGACAAAGATCTCTTAAATCGATTAATCTTGGGGGGGGGGTGCAGCAGTGTATCAGGCAGTTCATTTAACCAATGAGTGGCACTGACAGCAAATGACCACTTGTACAGCTGAGTATGCCAGAAAGGAGGCGGTATTACTGACCAAGTTCCTGGTGTTGTACTAGTTGGAGATAATGTGTAAGCAATTTTTTAAAGCGGGCTGTTAGGCCCAGGAGCACCTTTTTGGCTAACAAGAACACAAAAACCCCAAGCTTATGGCACAAGTGGGTGCTTAGGCCTACACTACTCAGACAGAATCAGACTATGCCCCCCTGAAGAAGCTTCACGCTTTGGAGGCAAAATGCCAGGGTCCTTTTTGCCATCTCTAATTTTTTGAATAAATGTTGGCATACCTGCAATTTTGTGAGTATTTTGTGATTTTTTTTTTCATTCCTGAGTGTTGCCATAGTCTGATCCTGCTTGGCTAGCAAACAGGTCTGGTGCTTTATTATGTTGGGTAAAGACAACCAGTGAGTGTGTTAAGTGCACAACTATGAGTGTGGCTATCTGCACCAAGTACAAAGTGGCATGCCTTATTACAGATCGCTTTACTCTATTTAGCACCATCTCACAGGAAGCTGCATGGACAGAGATGCTAATCTATAAGTGACAGACTGGAGCTGGTCACACTACGACGTCTAGCATTCCATGTGAGATTGTTATGGTTACAATACAGGGTATCCAGTCTTCTGTTAACTATGGCCACCAGATTATCAGCATTGGGGCAAAAGATAAGGTGTCATCCAGAGTTACTCCAAGATATTTGAAGTTCTCACATGTTCAAGGTTTTGTCACTGGCCATTTTAGATGACAAAGGGTGCAACTTTCCTCCTCTGTGGGAGGCTAAAGAAAAGCATGGTCTTTGTTTGGTTTTGTTTTTTCAACTGGAGGACCAGTTTGTTGCTGGAGAACTAGCTTTCTACTGTCCTGCAGTTACTTTGGAGAGTGGTGGTGAGGCTGACATGGTCAGGGTTTTTGGAACTGATGACTGCAGCACTGGTATAGAGGAGCACGTTGACTATCTGACAGGCATCAGGCAGTTGATTAAAGAAGAGACCAAGTAGGAGTGTGCCCAAGATGGAGCCCTGGTGGACACCAATAGTTGCTCCCCTAATGCTGGACAAAGGTTTATTGATCTTCACACACTGGGAGGGGTTGCTGAGATAGCTGTGGAGCCTGTTAACTGTGTTCTTTGAAAAATACAGGTCAAGGAGTTTGTTAAGTAAGAGCTTATTGGTCAGTGATAATGACAATGAAATATAATGGCACTCACTCTTCTGCAACTTGAAAATAAGAGAGTCCAGAAGACTGCTAAACTTCCATTTTATTGTTCCCAGATGTGTACATTCAGTGTGCACATCTGACAACAATAACATGAGGGACATTTAACACAGTCTTGTGAACTCTTATTTACAAGTTGTAGAAGGGTGAATGCTGTGACTTTTCATTAAGATTGACTTTTGTATGTCACTTTGCACCTGGTCCCCTGACTGTCTCTTTTGTTCACGCAGGATCTACTATGAAATCCTGACAGTCAGTCTCCTGAACTCCATAAGCCTGAGTTTGGGAGACCGACTGTTAGAAGACTGACAAGGTCTTAGTGCAATGCAGAGGGCAAGCCCCTCGCACCCCTCATAACTAAAATAACCAACTCCAAGGGGGAGTGGACCTCAGAGTAGGTTACAACAAGTTATGGGGGACAAAAGAGCACCACACAAAAAAGTTGCCTTCAGGGAATAGAACCCACGCCTGAGCATACTGGTGGCTGAGCTGCTAGTGGCTTATCTCTCCACGCCATGGGAGCAGCTCGGCCAACCACTAGATTTTCCCTCCTCTTATGGTGCACAGCTAGAGGTAGGGTAGCGGTTCGTCACATCTGCTACCTTACCCCTGCTGGCACCAGCTTCCATCTGTCGGGCAGGTGTGTGTTGGGCAGCCAAACTCGGCATCCTGAATGTCAGAATAATGAGTTTCAGCATTCAGTCATACTCCTGTTCAAGCACAAGTTGATAAGAGACTATTCTCTCAAAGGCCTTGGATGGGGGGAGAGAACAGAAATGGATCTGTAAATGGTAAGGTTAGTGCAGTCTCTGCTTTTGAAAAATTGTGTAACCAGTGCAGATTTCCACTTCTTGGGGAACTATGAGTAGCACGGGGAAAAGTTATCAATTTTAGAGATGGAGTAGAAAAGTTCTACTGCCAGAGCAAGAAGTTTCATATGAACTGAATCAACTCCCACACCTAGTTTTGACCAGTACCCTACTGATGTATTTTGAGGTGTCTTTGCTAAAACAGCCTTAAAGTAGAATTTAGGGTACCCTGGTTCAGAGCCCTCTGTCACAAACACACTCCGCAGGTCAGGCCCTCTGTTCCCACAGTGCCAACCTCAGAAAGCAATAGTGTGAACAGGTAACAGACAGGATAACCCTCCCGTCTGCTTTGGGTCCGAATCGCCTTTAGCCTCGAGTTCTGGGGGGGATTCAAACTGTGAACCTTATGCTAGCATACCCACTGTACAGGCTCAGATATGTACCCTCTTTGGGACTGCAGTACAATCTTTCACCAGGGGCACCCAGCCAGGCTTCCAAAATGAACCCTTTTAAAGCCCTATATGAGACCCAGGTATTCTTACCTTTTTCCAGCTTAGTAACACCATGCAAGCCCTTACAGCTGTCAGCCTTAATATCAGTTCAGCAATGACATGCAAAAATGACTGAGGAGACACAGGCAGTATCGTAAAGAAAATGTTGTTTACTAAAACTTGTAAAATAAGTAAAATAAAATACAGAACAAATAGCATGAGCTCACAGTCACAAAAGAAAATGGGAAAATTACAGAACACATATTTCTACCACAATACGTAAGACTTTTGTTATCTAAGTATTACCTTTTTAAGTGTGTTTAAGTTAAAGAGAACTTTCTGTTTCAGAGCCCAAGATGATATGACACATTCCCCAGATACAATGTTTCATTTCAGTGGGCATCTCCCTTCCCCTTCTGTGACATCAGTTAGACCCTCCCTTGGAGTTAATTCATAACAAAATTATCTACAAGGATGTATTTTAAATAATGTAAACATCAGCAAAAACAATTTCCCACATGACATCCTTTGATCAAGCATCTCTCTTTGATGTCCCTCTGCTGATTTCCTGGTTGCTGATGTGATCTCAGGTTTTATGACTTATGACAAAGTTCTGTGACCAAATTGGCCTTTTCCTGCAGGAATAATAAAAGTTTATGAGGCTTATATCCTGGCAGCTGGTCCAGATGTATATAAGACAAAAACAGGAAACATTTAATCAGATTTCGCTGGTCTGTGTAATGACATCCTCACTGACACTTTGAAAGTTAAAGGCCAAGTCTCACACACTGCTGACTTAGGGGGAGGTCATTTCATACACAGACCATATATTTATTTTACAGATATCATACGGTAATCATAAGCAAAGGGGCAGAGCATCACACCCACCATTTGGGAGGATTTGGGGCTGGGTACCCTGCAGAGGGTCTGTGCAGGCTCAGTGGGGATGACATAACTGAGGTCAGTAAAGGCTATGTTGAAGTAACTGACAATTTTAGTGTGATCAAGGACCACTCACCCTCCACCATTAGCATTTGAGGAGTGGTTTTAACTCCCTTGCCAAAGAGCTCTGTGACATTGTCCCAAAATATTTTGCCATTATGACAGTTCTGGGTCTGCTGGTCCTAACAAAAGTCAAATCTGGCATTTCTTATCATACTGGTGTACTTATTGTAGGCTTCCTTGTACCTTTGCAGGTGGAGAGGGGACCCTGTTCCCTGGCCAGTGCCCACAGATTGTCCTTCTCCCTCATGCAGGCAAGGCGTTTGGGGGTGATCCATCCAGACAGCGTTCCTCTTGCCTTGCACTTTTGAAATGGTGCAAATGTATCACTGGCATGTGTGAACCCAAGAGACAAAGAATTCTATATCTAAGTCAATATCAGAAATAACATCTGAAAGGCTACTATCAATTTGAGCCAAGTAAGATTTAAGTTCAGGTACCTCCATTTTGTTTTGGACTCAGCTGACTCTAATCTCAGAAGGGTGGGGAGTTCCTTGTCTAACTGGCCAAAGATATTGCCCCGGATAGTGGTCACTTAGGGTATCTGGCAGAACTTTGACCACTTTAACCCTATCAGGATGTGTAACCAATACCCAATCGAGTATTGGCATGGTGTGCTCATTGACCATTTGTGTGAGAAATAGGCTGGGCATATTATCTCTGTGACCTGTGCTGAACTTAGCATTCAAACTGATGTTAAAGTTACCAGTAGCAATGTTTTCCCAATTTTGGTTGAGTTGAATGAAGCACTGAGTGGTGAGTAGGGGCGTCAATGCCCAGGTTCTGTTTTCACAGTATGTCTCTTCAAAGTTATTAAAGTATTACAGTTTGCTTTGGTACCAAAAGGGTCTTTTCTGTAAACAATTTAACTGCATGAGCTCAGAATTTAGTTCTCAAAAGGACTGGTCAGCATTTTTCTCAAGGATATAGCTTGCTGTATCTCTTCCCCAAAGAAGGTCATGTCTTAGCAAAACATCAAGTATAACTATATACAGTATGTAGTACTCAGAAGTATTGTGTTCCTCCTATTGGCTGTAAGCAGTCACAGGAGGGTGCCAGAATTAGTGGTGTTCATTCAGAGTGACACCAGAGGTCCATGACTACTCAGTAATTGACCTCTGACCTCAATTTTGAGTGTTTGGAGTTCTTTGCTATTCCTGACCATGAGGCAATTTATATGTTTATAATAAAAAAAACACTGTTTATGTCCCAAAGGGACTGATCAGTATCTTTCTCAAGCAATCAGACTGTTATCTTTTCTTCAAAGAATTTTCTTTGAAGAACATAATGTTATTGGCAATTAAGAGAGCAGGACTTAATACACAGTACATACAGATGCTTCTCCTCCTTTGTGCTATTAGTCCTATAAGTGTTGTACTTTTAGATAGAAATCACTAGACTTATAGATCCTACAAAGCTGCTTACTTCTTATCTGACCAACAGTACAGTTACATTGTGTGCATAATTATGCTCTGTGACTGTAAGATGGTTGCTAGCCAAGGAGTTGAGTGGAGGGCTGTGCCAGCTGTTGATTTGTGCTGTACTTACCAGAGAATGGGCACAGGGTTGATGGGGGGTTCGGTTTGGGGTACTCAGTAGGTGGACAGGTGGGAGTGACAAATGCATGAGGCGGGCTTTGGCACTCAGTAGGGGAGCACTAGCCCACCAGAGATCCACATTATACAGGGGACATGGTAGAAATTGGGGAGGGGAAACAGAAGACTACCAGAGATCTTTCACATCATGTACTGAGAAGAGATTAGAGGAAGGGGGGAACCACAAGACTACCCAAGAATCTTTCATGTTATGTAATATGGGAGTGAGGGGGGACCACTAGGCTACCAGGGATCTTTCAAGTTATTTACTGCATGGGCAATTGGGGGAAGGGGATCCACGAGACACAGGGGTGGGTGGCTGCAGTATAGCCACCCTGCCTTCGGTGGGTGGTGGCGTGGACTAAGCACTGCGATAAGACCATGTTTTCAGCAGAGGTAAACAGCACTGCTCTGGGGCTCATTAATTCTGCTGCAAACCTTTGAATATACTGCTGCATCTTTATGCATGAGTAACTCTCATTTGCATTGGCACAATGGTATGGTTAGCATGATCAGACTGCTGGGTTCAGGCAGCCCTCCGGGGCCTCTGAATATGGCCCTGCCTGGAGTGCTGGTGCAAACATTAGTGTCCACGCTAATCTTTGAATATGAGGCCCATTGTTTTTCACTTTCCTTATTATGCAGTACAGTATGTAGCTGCACTTTTGTTGTTTCGCTTTTGTGTATTTAGTTAGCGTTGCCTGTATTTTGTATGACTTTTGTCCTTTCTGCTCTGCAATCCCTGCCCTTGGGCTGCACCTGGAAATTATCTTTAACCTAATGTGTTTTTCCATTCACCAATTTTCAAATAAATAAAATAAAAATAATTAGTAGAACTGATAAAGCACTGCAAATGGGGATTACATAGTGCTATTTTCACTGCTTTTTATTACATTTAGTGTTGTAGAGGAGATCACTTGCTGTATGTTGTAACTCTCATGTTGGACTGTGGAGAGGTTCAATGCTGCTGCTGCACCAATGCACCTGTAAGCATGGGGATGGCACTTAGTGGAAGTGGGCCCCCATGTGAGTGCCATGGTGTTGCTCATGTTTCTTGGACCTGTAAGGGATTTGTCTAATTATAGAGGAGCTCTCCATGTCCCTAGAAACATAGAAACATGGAATTTGATGGGAGATAAGGACCGCTTGGCCCACCCAGTCTACCCATTTCCTTATCTAGTGGATAAGCTGCAGATCCTAGTTAACCAGCAGCCTACTTCTTCCTACCCCCATCCCCTAGAATTGCCTTATGACTGTTCCATGCATGCTTGAATTCCACCACTGTTTTTGACTCCACAACCTCCTCCGGAAGGCCGTTCCATGCATCCACAACCCTCTCTGTGAAAAATACTTCTTAAATTACCTCTGAGCCACACCCCTCTATCTTCAAATTGTGCCTCATGTTCTTGCACACCTCTTTTTTGAAAGATGCTACCTCTTGGACTTTGTTGATTCCCTTGAGGAACTTGGAAAGTTTCTATCATGTCCCCACTCTCCTCCTTTCCTTGAGGCTATACATATTAAGCTCCTTAAGTCTCTCTTCATATGTCTTCTGGTGCAGACTCTGCACCATTTTAGTTGCCCTCCTCTGGACAGCTTCCATCCTGTCTATGTCTTTGGAGATTGGGTCTCCAGAACTGCACGCAGTACTCAGATGGGGTCTCACCAGCTGTCTGTACAGAGGGATAATAACTTCTTGTTTTCTACTGGTGATGCCTCCCTATGCATCCCAGTATCCCGCAGCCCTCCTTGCTGCCCTCTCACATTGCTTGCCCACCTTTAGGTCATCTGATATGACTACCCCAGGTCTCTTTCCATTTTGTTGTTGTTAGTATCTCACCCCATTATGTACTCTTCCCTGGGTTTTGTTTCCCAGGTGCATTACCTTGCACTTCTTAGCATTGAATCTAAGCTGCCATACATTTGACCATTCCTCTAACCTTGCCAAGTCCCTTCTCATCCTTTCCACCCCACCTTGTGCATCAACTCTCTTGCAGATCTTTGTGTCATGTGCAAAGAGACATACTTTTCTTCCAGTCCTCTGCAATGTCGCCATAAAGACATTGAAGAGGACCGGGTCCTATCACTGAACCTCATGGGTACCCCACTAGTAACCCCTTTCTTCAGAGTGGACTGACTATTACCTCTGTGTCCTATTCTCCAGCCAATTCTTTACCCAGGCTGTCATCTTGGGACCCACTCCCAGGCTGGCTAACTTGTATATTAATCTTTTGTGTGGGACTGTGTCAAATGCCTTGCTAAAGTTTAGGTAGGCCATGTCCACAGCCCCCCTCCCTGATCTACTACTTTGGTCACCCAGTCAAAGAAATCTATCAGATTTGTCTGGCATGACCTTCCAGCTGTGAATCCATGCTGCCTTGGATCCTGTGCCCCTCTGGCCTCTAGATACTCGACAATTCCTTCCTTCAAAAGTGATTCCATCATTTTCCCTACCACTGAGGTTAAACTAACAGGTCTGTAGTTTCCTGCTTCTGCCCTGCTCCCACTTTTGTGAAGGGGAATCACATCTGCCCTCCTCCAGTCCTCGGGTACCACCCCATCCTTCCATGATTTGTTAAAAAGGGTAGTCAGTGGTGTCACTAGTTCTACCCTTAGTTCTTTTAGAATTCTGGGATGAATCCCATCAGGCCCCATTGCTTTGTCCACCTTCAGTTTTAAGAGTTCTTTCAGAACCCTTTCTTCTGTAAATGGACAGGTATCTACTTCTGTATCTAGAGTGTTTCTACTGTTTGTTTTAGGTAGGGAATAGAATAGGCTGCCCCATGAGGTAGTGGATCTTAACAATGTGAACTGCCTTAAAAATGCACTAGCTAGACTGTATTATGCAAAACACAAAATGGTATAAATTGATCCACACATGTTGGGGGCAATCTCGATAGACAGAAATGCCTCCTATTGTCCCCAAACTAGTAAACCTAATAATTGCAGAGGTGCCATGTGTGTCTCTCAGATCCAGTGGGGCCCTGTCTAATTATATTGTTACCACTTGTACCCTCCCAGACCATCAGGGGTGCACTAAAGCAGAGCTCATTGGCTCTTGTCACCTCTTGCTTTAAAGAGCCACTGACGCCTTAAGAAGAACTTTGAGAAACATAATATTTGGACACAAAGCAGCTTATATTTGTCATTAGCTCTGTATTTCTAATTTATATTATTTATTACTGTGGTCACATGCATGAAAACAGGATAGCTGTTGCTTGAGGGTTCATCAGCTCCCTATTTCTTCTTCCCAACCTAATGTCACAATACTTTGCTCAGAGCATTATAATTGCAAGTAGGGCATAAGCTACAGATGCAGATGAACTCTAGGAGATAAACATCTTGCTCTTTTGGTAATTTCTTCAGTAATAAATAATAGAGAAAAGAAATATACAGAAGATATATGAAGTACAAGTCAGATTGTATCTAAATATTATGTTGTTAAAAGTTTTACCAAAGGCATCAGCTGCTCTTTAATTGTAGCATTTATTAACTAAAGTGACAATCCCCTTGCCTAGTGTCACCAGTCATTACAGAAAACTTGTATTCATGTTTCTTTTTATTTAAAAACTGAGGGTAGGATTCTCAAAGCACTTGTGCTCAGCACATCTCAGATGCCTCAGAGTAAATGAGATGCACCGAGCACCAACAGTGGTATTCACAGAAGATGCACTGGGGGCTGCCCCCAGCGCATCCCCTCTGTGAATACCACAGTTGCACCCAGCCCAAGATGCATTGGTGCAATTCCCTGGTCAGGCTAGGAATCCAATGGGGCAGTGCATCACACGATGCACTGCACCCAAAGTTGCCATTCTGAGCCATCAACATGCAAATGGGGCCATTAGGCATGCAAGGCACAGTGGGGCCATTTGCATGTCATTATGACCCCATTTGCATGCCCTGTGCAAGGCTGCACCTAGCTGAATGTGTAGGATGTCCTGCAAGGACTGTAGCAAACATGCATAGCCCCACATAGATATGGAGAACCGCCCCCCACCCTTCCCCGGCCCGACCACATCCCGTAGACTGACCAGAACATATCCCTGGTTGTCCAGTTTCCCCTGGCCTGCATCCCTGGTTACATACCACTTGCTGTGGCAGAAGTCCCATAGTTAATGCAGATCCCTCCCAGCCTGAATCCCTGTTTGAATGCCGCTCCCTGTGGCAGTACAGTAGTACAATCAGAACTCCCCTCCTGACCCAACTCCCTGTGTATATTCTGCTCTCTGCGGTGGTGGGAATGTAAGAACAGAACCCCCCACCCTGACCCAATCATAACATTGACGGTACTCCTCAAGACTCCCCAGTAGCCCAACAGATTACCCACCCACCCACCCACTCAGGCACCACAACCCACCCCTCGCCCCCATGTCCCAACACGATTCCTACTGTCAGCGGGCAGCTCAATCCACCCACATACCACCACAGCTTATCACAGACAGAGCCGTCTGAGAATGACAGCTACTGTACACACTGAAGCTCATTGGTTGACCCTGTTGACCAATGGGCTTGCAGCATGTACTGTACTCTTTGCAGTCAGCCTTTGTTTTAATTGATGTTCTCTCTATTCATAACTTGTTTCAGTTTCAGTTTATTTACTATACTAGAAGGTATGTGAGCAAAATTTGCTAATTTTTACAGACATCCAGTTCTGAACAAAAAGACAGAGGTAAAAATACAGAAAACAGTCTTTAAAAAGCAATAGCATAAAAGACAAGTACAGATATCAATCCAAATACTCAAACAAAACCATAGCCTAAATAAAGCAACAGTACTAAGATTAGAGGCAAGTGCTAAGGTTGAGTAAGGTGCAATAGCATGAAAAGTAAGAAGGGGAAAGATGAAGAAGACCTATAGGGGAGACAATCAGAGCTGGAGACACTTGCATGTGGACGTGAGAGACAGTTGCTTTCTTAGGTTATACTTAAAGGAAGCGGTAGATGAACATTGGATAAGAGCAGGGGGCAGTTCTAAACTGCCTGTGTTTATCTGCAGTGTACCAGGTATCTTGTGTTAATCAGCGGGCAGGGGTCTCGAGGGAGCTGGCTGCTGCCATCACTATTCAAGGCAGGGTCTCAGGGTTTAAATCCCCTCACCACTCGCTAGCGTGAGCGGTAGTGAGTGGCGCAAGCACCACTCCTCTGAGAAAAAGCTGTTTACAGCTTTTCTGCTTAATCCACCTGAGGCTATGTGTTGCTATTTTGTAGCTTAGGTATTCTGATTGCATTTGTATTTGCTGCTCATTTAGATTGATCACACGGCAGTATTTGGGTTAAGTGTATTCATTTTATTACTATAGCCTGTTTGGAGAGTACTGTGGCCCTGACTTTCCTCCACACAGGAACAATAGCTAGAAGTGTATAGCTGTTTTGTTTTAGCTTATGTTAGTAAGTGCTTAGGTTAATTGTTGGTTTTTGTTGTGTGTGTATATATATATATATATATATATATATAGAGAGAGAGAGAGAGAACTTACCTAATTATTTTTATCACGTTTTAGTTAATAGTTTTTAGTTTTGTGTCTCTGGTGAATAATAATGGTTCCAATTCATTCTATTGGGCTGCTGGGGGGTCAGTTGTTAAACTGGAATTTTCTAACTTTGGCTATTCCTTTCTTTTTTGGGGGATGCCTTTTGTGGGTCATTGTTTAGATGGCTCTGAGATTGAAATAGGATACTCTATAAAGTTTCCCCCCTTTCATTATTTGACTGTCTATCTTGCTCAAAGTTCTCCTAAAATTGTTAGGCATTCCACAAAGAGGGAGAGATATTTTGAGAATAAAAATAGGTTACATAGGATATTAATTTTATTATTGTTACTATCCGATTCTGTTCATCCCCACCCTGGCCCAACTATTTCTGGAATGATGGACACTTTGAAGAAGGACACTCCTTTACTTGCATCTTCCCTGAAAATAGTCCATCTAAATGTTCAGAGTCTCCCAGCAAAGTGGACCTTGTTTGTTGCCTGGGTTGAACAACATAGTTTCGATGTTGTTGTCCTGTCAGAAACATGGCTTAATGATAACATCAAAGATGCAACCATTTTTCTGGAGGGCTATGAACACTGTAGAAAGGATAGGGTGGGTAAACGTAGGGTTGGGTCCATGATATATGTTAAAAATAAATATAAGTTCACTGTTGTCCCCCTTTCTTCAAGTCATTCTGATTGTGACATGATTTCTGTTGATTTGTTACTAGGGCATGACAAGCATCTTACCATTAGTTTTATTTATGTTCCTCCAGGAAAGATTGTGTCTGGACTGAACCTCATTTCAGAAGTTAAACATGAACTTCTAGTTCACAGAGAATGGATACTTCTGGGTGACTTTAATTGCAATTGGGCAGCAGAGTCTTGCAGCTCTGCCAAAGATTTATTGGTTGATATGGGCCTATCCCAATTGATTAACAAGGTTACCAGATTTAACTATAAATCTGGTCAGGGAACATTGCTAGATTGGGTTGCAGTCTCCCATCTGGATTGGATTACCAACTCGGGTGTAATGCCCGATGTTCTGAGTGACCACTGCCCTGTGTTTTGTCAATGGTCGGCCAAGATCATTAAACAACCTCCTAAATACATAAAATTTAGGAAAATAGGGCCTCTCACATCTGAGTTGGTAGATACTGTTTGTTCTGAGATTGATTGGACTGGATTTGAGTCTATCATGGATCTAGATGTGATGCTGGATGTCTTTGTCTCTCATTACCTTAGGGTAATTCATAAGCTTGCACCCTTTAGGAGACTGAGAGTCAAGGCCACCAAACATAAATGGATTTTCCCTGATTTGTTACATCTTATGAGATTATGGGATAAAAGTTGGAAAGAATATAAGCATAGTTTACACCTTTCTCTTCTATTGAAGTATAAATCTTTAAGGAATTTATGTAAATCTGAAATTTGTAGGGCTAAAATAGTGTTCTTTTCTCTCTGAGCAGAACAAAGCATTTGGAAATCCCCCCAAAAAACTGGGATTTATTGAATAGTCTGATGGGGAGGGTGAAAAAAATAGCTTCAGACATCTATATCCAATCTGGGCCCATTAAATTAGTAATACCTTACTTGTTTCTGAAGCTTTTAATAAGTTCTTTGCACATTTAGACAGTTATAGAATCCCCCCAATGGAAATTATCTTTTGAATGATCATATTGGCCCTATAAAGTTGGAAAATGGTCTTGTTCCCCTAAATTCTTTTTTGAACATATATCCTCTGACTTGGTCAGGGACTATGTCTTAAAAATGAATCCTTGGCCCTATACTTTTCATGATGGGTTGAATTTTCATATTATAAAACTGGGAATCAATTCCTTTTCCTATCCCCTTTCTGTTTTGTTTAATTTTTCTATGTCCACTGGGGTGCTTCCCAGTCTGTGGAAAATGGCCATAGTTATTCCTATTTTAAAATCTGGTGATCCTACTATGCTGTCTAATTATTGCCCAATGTCTTTATTGTCTCCCCTATCTAAAATTCTAGAACTAATTATTATGGATCAAACTTTAGATTATTTACAAAAACATAATCTTTTTTCTGATTGTCAGCATGGGTTCAGACCAAGACATAATACCGAGATGGCCTTGGTGGAGTTCACAGGTACCATTCAGGGTGTCCTTGATGAAGGGCAAACTGTTGCAGTGCTTGTGGTGGACCTCACCAAGGCCTTTGACCTTGTTGAATATGATTTATCAAATAGTATCTTATCAAGTTTTCATTTTTCTGAAGATGTTATTACATGGTATCATAATTACCTCACTAATAGGTCACACTGCACTTGAATAGGAGATAGTATATCTTTACCCAGTACTACAAAATATGGGGTCCCTCAAGGATCCATTCTTGGCCCCTTGATTTTCTCACTTTATATGAATTCTGTCTCATTGGTGTGTTCTCATTCATCATTAATATTTTATGCTGATGATGCAGTTATTTACAGTGCTGGTACATCTCCTAATGTAGCACTGGCTGAGTTTCAGTCTGATTTTGATTCTTTCCAGAAATGGCTGTACTCAAATTACATGATGCTTAATCCTAATAAAACAAAAGTTATGCAGTTTTTGAATAAGACCATTGAGCATATTAGTCTTCAACATATAGTTACACAGGATGGAAAGTTGATTGAGCTGGTGGATAACTTTAAGTATTTGGGGATAACTTTCGATAAGAAACTTACTTTTGAACTTCATTTGAATAAAATGAGGAAAAGCTTACATCAGAGATTAGGATCCCTTTTCAGAGTTAAACAGTTCCTGACAAAAGATTCCAGATTTTTGCTTGCTCATAGTTTTCTCCTAAGTGTTCTGGATTATGATATTATTATCTACTCTTCCTTTTCTGGTCATCTTTTTAATAGACTAACAGTAACCTATAATTCTATTTTACGATTTATGCTTAATGTGCCTTATCAAACACACCATTGTCTTTTGCTTAGACATACGCATAGTCTTTCCCTTAAAAATAGGATTTTGCATAAATTGGGAATTCTGTTATACAAGGTGAAGAATTGTCTTATATCCCCAGTAGTATCAAGTATATTTCCTAGATTTTCCAATTCTAATGGTACTAGGTCCCAGACTAAATTTACTTATGAAATTCCGTTGTTCTGAACTGTCTTTGGACAGAGATCACCTTTATTTAGGGCTCCCTTATTTTTAAATTCTCTACCTGACACTATTATTGAATGCAAGACTGTGTGGTCTTTTAAAACCAGATTGAAATACTGACTGCTGGATAATGACACTTGTGCATGTTATGTTATATAGTTGTCTTTTTAATGTGTTATGTATTTTATTGATGTGTTTTTGTGTTTTGTGACTAGTCGCTGGTGAAAATGGGCAGTTTTTGCCATCCTGCTTAAAAGTATAAAAAATAAAAATGAAAAAAAGATTGTTGAAAAGCTTGGTGCCTTTAAAGGAGAGGATGTTTTGGCCTTGGGTGGTGCGGTAGAAGGGAACAGAGAAGGAGGGGCAGGAGGACCATCTTGTAGTCCGGGGGGGAAGCAGATTTCGGAAAGAGGGATCCGATGCTGTCAGGCAGGAGTCCAAGGGAAAATATATGAGAGAAGGTATAATTTCTGCTATTGAGACGGTCCCCAAGGGAGGATCAGTTAGAGTCTGCTGAGGTCACAGTGGTAGGTAAGTCTGGGAGGCCAGAGACAAAATGGATGATGTTGTGGTAGGTGTTCTGGAGCCTGTTAAAGTTTTTCTGGGATGGGGTAGAAGTAGACTAGAACTCCATAGTCCAATAAAGGGAGCCGGAAGCTGTTGGCTTGGAGGGTCTTGGACTCCTTGGTTAGAAATGTCTTAAACCTGTAAAGCATGCCAAGCCTCCTGTGGGCTTTCTTAATTGTCATGATAATGTATGATTCAAAATTAAGGTGGCTGTTAAGGAGAAGGCCAAGGTATTTAAATTTGAAAACTCTCTTGATCAGATTGTCATCATTGTCATGGATGAAGAAATTAAAATTAATCAGTTTCTGGGGGCTGGGAAAACCATGGCCTTTGTTTTTTTAGCATTAAGAACTAGACCTTTAGATGGAAACCAGGAGTGTAGTCTTTGGAAGTCAAGCTGAAGCTTGTTTTGAAGGGAGGAGGAGTCTTTGTCCTTATAGAACAGTGCAACATCATCAGCATAGAGTATTATCTCGGTATTAGAACAGATTTCTGGAAGGGAGCTTACAATGAGGGAAAAGAGCAGGGGGGCCTAGGATGGACCCCTAGGGTACCCCATATTTTATGGGGCATGGATTAGAAAGGACACCATTTATGACAGTCTGATGGGACCTGTGGCTAAAATAGTTTTTAAACCATAGTGACATCAGGCGAGAAATTAAGGACTGTTAAGGTAGAGAGTAGGACACTGTGGTCAGTGAAGTCAAATGATTTTCTGAGGTTCACAAAAAATGAGCCAGTATATTGGCCTTCATCAATGGCTTTATCAATAAAGTTGATAAATTTTATAAGGGCAGTTTCAATGATGTGGCCAGCCAGGAAGCTGTGTTAAGCCCTGATCTGTAGGTTATGTTTCAAATGGAAATCAATGGTTTGTTTGTGAACACTTTTTTCAATAATTTTGGAGAGGGGAGACAGGAGAGAGATGGGTCTATAGTTGGAGACTTTGTCCTTGGGTCCAGATTTACAGAGTGGCTTGATAATAATGCATTTCCATATAAGCAGAAATGATTCAATGCAGAGGAAGTGATTAAGGATGTTGGTGAGCGGAACAGCTGCAGAGTTGCATACCAGCTTGAGAACCCTGTAGTCAATGTTGTCAAGCCCGATGTATGGCCTGGGGCCAATAGTTTTAATTAGTTTAATCACTTCTGAAGGGGAGAAGTACCTAAAGAAGAAGCTGGAGTGGGGGTTGGGGAGGGGGAAGATGGAAGACTAGGGATGGGGGGTGATAAGGCTTGTATTTGTCAAGGTTGCCAAAGCAGTGATTAAAGAGAGTAGAAATTCCAAGGGGATCAGTGGTAGTCATTCCCCTTGTGGAGAGGCTGATTTGTTCATTGTTTTTACTTCTTCCAATAAGGTCATTAAGGATGTTCCAGATCTGCTTAGGGCTGCCCAAGGAGCTTCGCTGTCTCTCGTAGAGGAAGATGATTTTTGCAGACCTGACCACTGATTTACATTTGTTATAGATGGATTTGTACTGAAAAAGTAGGTGGGGGAGTTTCAGTCTCCTGTATTTGGCCCATGCACGGTCTCCTTCCCTCGTGAGTTTATGGAGGTCAGAGGAGATCCATTCATGACTATTACCTTTAATCCTAATTTTCTTCAGGAGGATTAGGAAGTCACATAGAGCCAGAAATTTGTTACTGAACATTTCTAAGCCAGAGTCAATGTCCTGAATGGATTCCATGAAATAAAATTCTATGGCCAGGAAGCATTATAAAACTCAGAAATATTGAGTTTTTTTAGATGCCTTGTGTGTATGCATTTGTGTTTGCAGTGGGGGGTCTTGGCTGACCAAAAACAATAGACAGTGCAATGGTCACTAATAGAATTGGGGAGAACCCCTGAGGAGATAAAATGATAAGAGTTGGAAACCAGGATCCAGTCAAATAGAGATTCGTATCCAGTCTTGTAGTTGGTATGAGTGGTGCAGGTGAATATTTGGTGAAGGCCTAGTCCAATGATGGATTCCTTGGCTGCATCAGACTGTGTGGACTGCCAATTCAGATTGAAGTCACCAAGTATTATCCATTCCCTTCCTTGAAGAAGGGAGTTATTTAGGTTAAGAAAGTCATCAAGTTCATTGGGAGGGGTGCAAAGGGGTAGGCAGGTAACACTGATGGTAACAGTCTTCTTGTTGCCACGGAGGAGGTTAATTGGCAGAGATTCTAGGTTTGGGGTAGCTAGTTGTGGGTCAAAAACAGTGGCAGAGAGGTGGTTTGCTATCCAACAGGGGCAACCATCCCCTCTTTTATGGAGTCTGTCTTTCCTGAAGCGGGAGTATCCTTCAGTGTTTACTTCCTTGGTGGAGATCTTACCAGTGAGCCACGTTTCAATGAGAGCAATAATGTTGAAGTTATTGGTGGAAATCCAGGATTCAAGCACTGTTTTTTTTTGCTAAAAAACCTGAATGTTGAGGTGCACAATCATGAGTTGCCTGGAGGGTTTAGGGATGGGGGAGTTCTCATTGGATGAAAAAGGTGGTCAAGGGTTAGGGTGGATAGAGCCTGAGATGAGTAGGAAAAGGAGAAGCTTCCTGTATTTGTTATAGGCAAAAATAGAGTTCAGGGCTCTATAACTGGAGTGGTGCAGTGAAATAATTTGTAAAAAGAGGCAATGAGGTGGTAATAGGGGGAGAATCTGTTGCGAAGCCATAGTTTATTTACAAGGAGTCCCAGGGGTGGGGGTGGGAGGTGGATTGGGCAGAGTGATATGGGCAGAAAGGCATGAGGTGAAAACTGAGTGTGGAGGTGCTGATATAGAGGCGAGGGGTGGGCAACGATGGTAGGGGCTGGGAGGAGTCGGGTGGGGGGGTGCCAGGCAGAGGGGTGTGTGGGAGAGGAGAAGGCTAGGGCAGGGGGGGTAGAGGGGAATGAGTGTTGTTATTCATAATGAACACGGACAGAGTGAGGAGATACAGCAGAGTTGCTGTCAGGAGTGTAAGCCTGTTGGGCATCATTGCATTAAAGGAAGAGAATTCCAAGGTCCAGAGGACAGTTGCTTGAGACGTTACTGAGTAACAAAAAGGGTGAGGAACAAACAAAAGGGAGGGCAGAAGGTATAGCTGAAGTGGGGAAGGTAGCAGAGAATGGGATTGGGGGAATAAAAAATTGAGAAAGTAGTAGTGAATGGATGGAGAAGGAGGGCTTGAAAAGTAGTTATATTTATAGAGCGAAAGTAGGTGTCAGGCCCCTTAAGAAGAGCGAGCTGCTTCTATAAAGCCAGAAAGTGAGGAAAGTCACAGGGTGGGTGGTGCCTATAGTGTTGAAAGCACATTTAAAGAAAGTCGGGTCAGGGGGGTGGGAGAAATATTCGAGCAGTGAGTCAGGGGGAAGGATAAGAAAATCACTAAAATCACAGAGGGGCTATAAACACTTCAGCAGTCAGAACAAATGCAGTAAAACAGTAACTGATATTTAACAAATACAATGCAGTCAGGATAAAATGAGGAAAAAGATACAAAAACATTCACAGTTTCAATTTGAGACCAACTAAGTGGCTAAAAGTTACTGATAAGATTGGGAGGAGAGGAGAGAAAGGAGCACAGCCAAAAGGGCACTCCAGCCTGTTAGTGGTAGCCAATTGGAGAGCGGTAGCAATGGCACCAGAAATTCAGGCAAAGGAACAGTTTCCAAGAGTGTCATACCTTCAGGGTCCAGGTGGCAGACAGAGTGTGGTCAGAGGCAGGAGGAAGGGAGTCGTCCTGCTGCAATTGGAGGTGAGAGCAGGTCCTGGAGGAGGGAACACCCAGTCAAGGGTCTCCTTCTGGAAAGAGTGAGAGGGAAAAAAATGGGTTAATTTTACAAGCCAGGTACATAGTGGGCATGGAGCAGATGGGGCCAGAGACAGACAAGCAGCAGGGATGCAAGAGAGTTAGGAAATAGATTAAACTGTGGGAGGTCCCCTACAGCGAGACAAGAAGGAGGGGGAAAAGTAGGAGGAGAGAGAGAAATTGAGTGAGAGAAAGAGAGAGGGAGAGAAACGGGGGAGACTCACACCTTAGCACAATCAAAGCTGTGGAGAAAAGGAGCTCGAGATGGCCATAGAGGTGAGCAGGGGGCTAAAGGCAAGGACAAAGGGCAAGGATGAGAGAAAAATTTGAGCAGTGAGTCAGAGGGAAGGAGAAGAAAATCACTAAAATCACAGAGATGCTGTAAACACTTCAGCAGTCAGGACAAATGTGTTAAAACAGTAACTGGTATTTAAGAAATACAGTGCAGTCGGGATAAAATGAGGCAAAATATACTAAAACATTCACAATTTCAATTTGAAACCAACTTAGTGGTTAAAAGTTATTGGTAAGGTTGGGAGGAGAGGAGAGAAAGGAGTGCAGTATGTGGGGAGCTCCAGCCTGCAAGTGATAGCCAATTGAAGAGCAGTAAGAGTGTCACCAGAAATTCAGGTGAAGGAATGGTTTCCAAGGGTGTCGTACCTTCAGAATCCAGGTGGCAGTCAGAGTGCGGTCGGCAGCAGGAGGAAGGGAGTTGTCCTGCCACAACTGAAGGTGAAAGTGGGTCCCAGAGGAGGGAGCACCCGTTAAGGGCCTTCTTCTTCAGAATTCAGGTGGCAGGCAGAGTGCGGTCAGCGGCAGGAGGAATGGAGTCGTCCAGCCACAATTGGAGGCAACAGCAGGTCCTGGAGGAGGGAGCACCCAGGCAAGGGTCTCCTTTTCCAGAATCCAGGTGGCAAGCAGAGTGCTATCAGCCGCAGAAGAAAGGGAGTCATCCTGCCGCAGCTGAAGGTGAGACCAGGTCCTGTAAGAGAGAGTGCCCAGTCAAAGGCCTCCTTCTTCAGAATCCATGTGGTAGGCAGAGTGCGGTTGGTGGCAGAAGGAAGGGAATTGTCCTGCCGCAGTTGGAAGTGAGAGCCGGTCCTGGAGGAGGGAGATCCCAGTCAAGGGTTTCCTTCTTCAGAATCCAGGTGACAGGCAGAGTGCAGTTGGTGGCAGGAGGAAGAAAGTCATCCTGCCACAGTTGGAGGTGAGAGTGGGTACTGGAGGAGGGAGCACCCCGTCAAGGGCCTCCTCCTTCAGAATCCAAGTGGCAAGCAGAGTGCTGTCAGTAGCAGGAGAAAGGGAATCATCCTGCTGCAGTTGAAGATAAGAGCAGGTCCTGGAAGACAGAGCGCCCGGTCAAAGGCCTCCTTCTTCAGAATCCAGGTGACAGGCAGAGTGCGGTTGGTGGCAGGAGCAAGGGAGTCATCCTGCTGCATTTGGAGGTGAGAATGGGTCCTGGAGGAGGGAGCACCCCGTCAAGGGCCTCCTTCTTCAGAATCCAAGTGGCAAGCAGAGTGCAGTCGGTAGCAGGAGGAAGTGTCGTCCTGTCGCAGTTGGAGGTGACAGCAGGTCCTGGAGGAGGATCGCCTGGTCAAAGGCCTCCTTCTGGAAACAGCCAAGAACTTGTGACTTGTTATACAACAATCTGTATGGATTTCTTTTCAAAACTCTCTGCCTTAAGTGATTTGAGCCAGACTTGATTGTATTCCTTCTCGAACTGCTTATTGTACTTGTAATGTTTTTTTGTGACTAGTTTCTGATGTGGAACCTTTGTAACTGAGCACTTGTTCTCAATGGTAACCTCCAAAGTTTTCAATAAATAAATAAATAAAGCATAGTAATATGGGCCCCGATTCCAGGACGCCTTACGCATAGCGCAAGGTGATTTATGCCAAACCCTATGGTGCAAATCACACCTTGCACCATGCACTACGCAAGTTGTGATTCTGAGTCATGGCTTGAGCCATGCCACATGCAGGTTGCACCAAAGGTGGGTTACGGCACCCACTACATCCACAACCCGCTGCAGCATGGTGCAGATACACCATTCCAAGTCCCACAATGGTGTTGTGGTTTAGACCAGCATAAAGGTAGTCTAAGGGGCATACATCCTGGCAAAACAATGACTGCCCCCCCCCCGCAGTGTGGTGGAACACACATTGCTGTACCCTACAGACCCCCCAGCACAGTGATGCAACCACCCCCCAAATCTCGGAGTGCTAACCAAGTCCGCTATGCGCCATGCCTCCCCTTGCACCTGTGCCGCAGCCTACCCCCCAATGCCCCCAGAGGATTGCGGGCATGTTACAATGTGGGGGCTCACGAACAGTTATATGTAGTCTGCAACATGGCACCAAAGTCTGTTGCGCCATTCCGTGGTGCAAGTCTGCGGCTGCCGCAAGTCACAGGTCATAGGTGCCGGGGACCCTGCCTGTCCTGTAATAGGATGCAGGATTCCCGGCATAGTGGCTCATGGTACAACTCACATACGCCTGCAAGTTGTGCCATGCATTCTGCAATCGGGCCCCTGGTTTCTATATGTGAAAAAACAAAGATTTGACATTCGAAAAATAATAACCTTGTTAGCACTACTTGACATCTTGTAAAATGATTATGTATTTATGACTACTGTTTAGTTTGTTTTACCTATATGGTTTTGTATATACAATGTGTTTTTGTACATACTGTACAAATGTATTCATTTTAAATGTTTTTAGAATTGTGTTGGGAATTAGCCAATTAATAAAGTATTGGAATAGAAATTGAAATTGATGGCTTTTAGTGGGATAATAAAGCAGTGCAGTTACAGTACATTTAGAACAGTGTATAAGTAGATCCAGCTACAGAAAATATTAGTTGGTACCCCACAGGTCATGCAGCTGCACCTGCATTTGCCAAAGAACCATTCAATATTTTTCTGGAGCCCCTACACACACACACACATACACAAATATTATCACCTCCTTAACAAAATCCTTAATTTAAATTTGAAACAGTGGGTTATGAATCTACTGTATATAGTAAGATAATTCATAATTGGTGGATTTAGAATAACTGAGACACCACCTATGTATTATTTAGTCCTGTATCACTAGTAGCTTTATGTGGAGTATTTATGTTGCAGAAGAATATAAACATAAATCTGTAGATTTCTACTGGCAGGATCATAAGATCATAGGACAGATCTGACAAAAGTAGGTCACAGTCCATCTGGATTGTCTGCTGCTTATCAGCAGATGTAACCCGTGATCCTCACGTTCCCATAGAGGCATCTAGGCCTCTTCTGAATGCACATATTTGAAGTAAATCCCACCACTGACACTGGCAGACTGTTCCATGTGGACACCACCCTCTGGCTAAACCAACTCCTTCTTTTTTCAGTCCTGTATAATTCTCCCATTAACTGATATTAATGAGTGCCTGTAAAATGTGTATAATCTTTAAACCCAAGTCCCAAACACTGTTGAAGATCACTGTCACCTAAGGCTCTATACTAAATCAGGTCTCCTCTCACTCTCCTCTATTTTAGCAAGAATAATTGTAAAATTGTCCATCTCTGTTCATATCACAGGTCTCCTAAACCCATGCTTTTGAACTATCTGCCCTGAATCTTCTGCAGTCTTTTCTTATTCCTAGTATTATGTGGAGCCCATAATTGCACACAGTACTCCATATGGGGTTTCAACAGGGCCTTAAACAGGGGCAACAACATTTCCTTCTACCTGCTCATGAAGTTTTTCGTTATGAAGGATACAATCCTGTAACAGTTATTTGTTACCTAACTGCACTGTACTGTATTAGGTTACTAGAGATGATTACATGTAGTTCTCTTTCATTATTCGACTTCATCAACTTCATTCCATTTAGCGTGTATGATGCTCCCTTGCTCTTATTTATAGATACATAGATACATAGACAGTGTCGTCAGATAAGGGCCTACGGCCCACCAAATCTGCCCATTTGAGCTTGTAAAATTCTTTACGTTTTCCTAGAAGTCTGCTGCCCTTACCCTGACCTCCAGAATTCCTTTATGTCTATCCCATGCATTATTAAACCGTGATTGTTCAGCCCCCACAACTTCCTCTGGCAGGGTATTCCACTTGTCCACTACCCGTTCTGTGAAGAAATTCTTCCTCACATTTCCTCTGAATTGTCCTCCTCCAACTTCATCCCATGCCCTCTAGTCCTGGAACATCTTTTTCACTTATAAATACCGTATTCCTGCACCCTGTTCCTCCCTGTAAGATACTTGTATGTCTCTATCATATCCCCTCTCTCTCCCCCCCTCCTCTCCTCCAGGGAGTACATATTCAATTCCTTCAACCTGTCCTCATAGAACCTGTGATGCAATCCATGTACCATCTTTGTTGCCCTCCTCTGAACCTTCTGTACCCTGTCTATGTCCTTACATAGGTAAGGTCTCCAGAACTATACACTGCACTCCAGGTGGGGCCTCACTAGTTTCTATTTCTGAAATAGACACCTACATATTTCCTAGTGTTGAACGTCATCGTTGTCTTCTATGCCTATTTTCTAAGCATATCAATTTGCTTTTGTAAAGTGGCTATATCCTGCTAACTATCTACATTTTCCCAGTCTTAGTATCATACACAGAATTTGTCATCCACCCCTTTTGAATCTGCTTACTGGATATTTATTTATTTATTTATTTGCTTTTGTTAACCGGGTAAGCACACTAGACAGCCAAGTGCCTATTTTCAGGTGCGACCCGGGAGATTACAAGGTACATTACTCAGTACATACATGAACATGAGGCAAATAGAAGAGGAGGCTTACATTACATAAAATTAGCACAACAGGGACTTTACAAGCATCAGATTTCATCAAGCAAATAGTAGTGAAGAGTTAATGTAAAGTGATCAGAACACAGGGATACCGTAAGACAACAATACCATAAACAGGGATTACAAAACAGTATTAAACATTGCAGTCAGTAGGAAGAAGTGCAGTGTGAGTTCAACACTCCAGGCAGCAAGTTGTAAGGCTAGCAGTTGGAATAAGGGGGAGTCACAGCAGGGATAGAGTGGGCCCAGTGTGAGAGAAAGGAGTGCACAGTTCTAGTGCTCACCCTGTTTTGCTGGTGGGCTTGAAAGATCCATTCTTATAGATGCTGTGAGAGCAGGAGGAGTATGAGCATAGTTGTGCTCTGCCCAAGTCTTAATGCTTAGGTAGCATCTCAGTTTGTTGGGGCATCTTAGGCAGAGAGGGTTTGTCTAGTGCAAAGACAAGTGGCAGCCACTTTGAGAAAACCCCAAAGGGAGGCTTTAAAGCTCTGGTGCGAGGGGAAGGAATGAGTGCTAGTTGGAAGCGAGTTCCAAACCCTGGGCGCGTACGCTGCGAAGGCTTGGTCTCCCCATTTGTGTGTAGGTTTTTGGTACCAGGAGGGCATGGGAGCTGCTGCATCACAGGTTGTAGGAGGGTGTAGCAGGAGCAAGGGTCTCAGCAAGGTTTTGAGGGGTGGCAGTTCTGACAATATTGTCAATGAAGTTGTCCATGACATAAAAGTGGTGAGTTTCCTGTGGGAGCCACTCAAGTCAGGTGAAAAGCTCACAGCGGTGAGTGAGGCATGGGGCTGAGAGTGCAAAATGGCATATGTTGTTGTACGCTGAGTCCCACTTTACTAGACTAGTTTTTGCAATGTGGGCAAAGGTGATTAGTCCGTAGCAGAGCATGTGTTGATCTTAAAACTGACCCATGTGGGACCCCACTTGTTACCTTCTCATTCCCTGAGGAGGTGGAAGACTAGGTTTGCTGACAAAGGCATCCTAGCTTCATCTGAGCTCTTTTCTTCTAGGTTTGCTTGTAAGGACAGAGCAAGGAACATTATCAGAGCAAGGAAAAAGATTGAGGCTTCTTTTGGCTAGACAGATTTACTGTGTGTTATTATTTTCTTTTGTGCTCACAGGGTTTGTTACTGTTTTTTGCTAACATTTTACTGCTTTATTGTTCTCTGATTCAAATTGGTGTTGCAGGGTATACTTTCTGCTGCATTATTACAGGGTGTGCCTACAGGTTTTTTACTGTTTTGTGCTTACAGATTCCTACTGTAATCTTCTCTGATTCAAACTGTTTTTTGCAAGGTATGTCTTCTGTTACTGCTTTATTTTTCTCTGTAGCAAAGTGTTTTTGCAGGGTATATCTTCTGTGAAATTATTACAGGTGGTGCTTTACAGGTTTTACAGTTTTATCTGTCATTAGGCTAAGCTTTCAGGGCTACTGCATTTGTTGCTGGTTGATTGTTTCTACTCTTACCTCCTTGTTTCTTTCATCTGTGGTTCTTTTTCGGCAGGGGAAGGGCCCAGCCACCAACCCCCATTCCCCAAACACCCCATGCTACATTCCTTTTATAGGATAGCACAGTCATAACATTTCCTATAGCAAAGCAAGAAGGGGAGGATCAGTGGGGTATCCAAACAGTGACCTCACTTAGAGGGGCACAAGTAATTTAACTTGTTATAACAAGTTATACAAAAACAAACAAAACAAAAAATCAAATGTTTGCTTTCATTTTCCTCCTTCTAATTACTCAGACCAGGTTATAAACCCAGCAATTTATCTGGAATGGATATTATTAACTGCAGGTACTGTGGGAAACTTTTCAAAAGAGCAGTTATATAGAATTTAGGATGCTGTCCTACATGTTGAACCATTGTAGATCTAAGGGCTCAGCTCCAGGCAGCATGGGCAGAGATTGCATGCCTCACATTACATATTCAGGAGGAAATATATTATAAGAACTGCCCGCCATTTCCCCAACATCCAACTGAAGCACCTTAACCACAGAGGGTAGTTGGTCCAGGAGGTTGGCAGGTCGTTAGGAGGGGCAAATTGGGTGCCCCGTCACTCAGTGCTCTCCGAAGTATCACCTCCACAAACCATATAAAAACTACAAATGGGTATTTGCCTCTATTTCCAAAATCAAACAAAGGGGCAGAGAACACAGCATAGCAGGACACTGCAGCACAGGAGCTAGCACAACAAAACTCACCCAAAACAGGGACCAAAACAAAAAAAGCAAAGAGGAAATCCAGAACACTCCTGATCATAGGAAACTCCATGATTCGAGGAGTTGATACCTACCTCCAGCTGGGGGTAATGTACATCAGCATGGAGAGACACTGACTGCATTGCTAAAATCATGCAGGAAGCAGGAGAAAATATCAGTGTCCTGGCACACATAGGGACTAACGATCTCACCAACCAGTCAGTTGTGGAAACCAAGGAACACCTGACCAGGCTGGGAGACAAGCTGTCATCCATTTTATCTGGCATCTCCTTCTCTGAGATCCTGCCGGTCTGGGAGAGGGGGGCAGATGGACGAAAGGTCAGAGAAGTGGAGATAGGGGAGCTAAACATGTGGCTCAATGGCTGGTGCCAGGCAAAAGAACATGCATTTGTAGGTAACTGGCAACAGTTTTGGGAGTGAAAGTTCTTTAAATTCGATGGACTGCATCTGACTAAGAAGGGAGTCAGTGCATTGGGGAAGAAATCTGATGTATTTGCAGAATATTTAAACTAGCAAATGAGGAGAGGGGTGCAGCACCCGATATATCAAATGGGAAGAACACCTCTCCCCCCTCAGCTAGTGATCAAACAGGAGTTCAACATGTTTGTAGTTCATTTGCATCACCAGGTAAGGAAAAAGGTCTGGCTCCCCATACGACATGCAGGGGAAATGCCGGACCTCGCCCAACAACTAAGACACCAAAATCTGGCCAATGGAAAATCATGTACACAAATGCTCGCAGTCTGGGAAACAAGATCCCAGACCTGAAGGCAACAATGACAGAGGCTAAACCAGACATAGTAGTCATTAATGAGACATCTTTCACCAGTAACCACACTTGGGAGACTTCAGCACCCAGCTATGTACTGTTCAGAATAGTCCGAGGTGCAAAAAGGTGTGGGGGGAGTGGCCCTTTATGTCAATGGAAATATCAAAGCTACAGAAATTTAGAATACACATAAGGAACCAGAAGAACTGTGGGTTACGCTAGAAACAGGAAATAGGACAGCCATATGAACTGGGTTTGTCTACAGGCCTCCAGACCAGGGGGAGCTGCATACCTCTCAACCTCCCTCATCAAAAATCAGGGACAAGGCTTAAAATGATCAGGGACAAATGACCAAAATCAGGGACACATCTGAAAAAATAGTAATATTAGTCCCAAAATCTGTGTACAACATGCTTCTTAGTGTGAATAATATTTTCTTAATGAGAACTAGACTGTAACACCAATGGCTGGCATTATTTTGTGATTCAAATCCCTACTTTTCAGTGACAGAAATGCCAAATTTAGGAGGGACAGAAGAAATTTCTGAGGCAAAATCAGGGACATCCCTGAAAATCAGGGACAGTTGAGAGGTATTGGGGGAGGTCATAGACACATTACTGTTAGAAGATATACAAAACATGACAGCTAAAGGGGAGGTTCTGATAATGGGAGACTTAAACATGCAAGATACAGATTGGGCAATACCAGCAGGAACATCCACCAGAACGAGACACATTTTGGATTCTCTGCAGCGAGAGGGCCTCAAATAGCTGGTACAAAACCCCACAAGAGACAGGGCTATCCTAGATCTAGTACTGACTAATTGGGAAATGATCACAGATCTCCAGGTAGAACGTCACCTGGGGGCCAGTGACCATCACATGGTATGGTTCAATTTGGCCCCTAAAACTAAATCATCCCAGTCCAAGGCAAAAATATGGGACTTCAGAGGAGCTGACTTTGATAAGACGGCCAACAGAGTTAAGCTAGCCCTGGCAAGAAGAAATACAGGTGAGGGGATACAGGCAAAGTGGGCAAGCATTAAGGATGCAATACTTGAAACAACATCCCACTAAGTTAGAGAGAAAAGCAAGAGCAAAAGAAGGAAGAAACCACTTTGGTTTTCTAAAACAGTAGCAGAAAAGGTCAGCGCCAAAAGGCTGGCCTTCAGGAAATATAAGAGAACGCAGTGGGACAGAGATAGGGAGGCATACCAAACTTCCGTAAGGGAAGAAGGGAAGGCTATAAGGCAGGCAAAGGCCCAAACTGAGGAAACACTAGCACAAACAGTAAAATAAGGGGTCAAGACTTTCTATAGATACATGAGTGAAAGGAGACAGTCCAGAGGGGGTATTGCTAAGATCAAAGGGAATAAGGGGGAGTGTATGAAGGAGGACCAAGGAAAAGCATGTATCCTAAATAAATGCTTCTGCTCAGTATTTACTGAGGAGAAGGTAGGGCAGGGCCCACAACTCAGCATCATGGACACAGGGGGAGGGCGATGTGCACTAGTTCCTTCACAAAGAAAGGGTCCTACAAGAGCTCATTAAGCTCAGGGTGGACAAGGCAATGGGACCTGATGGCATACATCCCAGAGTACTAAAGGAGCTAAGGGTGGAACTAGCAGAGCCATTATCAGTACCGTTTAGTGAGTCTCTGAGCACAGGAGAGGTCCCAGAAGACTGGAGAAGGACTCATGTGATCCCACTCCACAAGAGTGGTAGCAGAGAGGAGGCAGATAACTACAGTCAGGGGTCAACCTTAACCTTTTTTTGCACTAGCAAGCAAGTTGATTCAAAATTGCACTAGCTTGCAGATGGTTGTACTAGCCCTTAGTTATAATGGTAAATTTTGATCACTTAGACAGGAAATATTGCAAGCAAAGCCAAGAAATACTCTGATTATTGCACATTTATCCTGCTCCCACATTGCTTCCAGCTCCCCAGCAGAAGAAAGAGACTGCAATGCCATCCATCACAGACAGTGAACCCCCCCCCCATCGTTTTGTACCATGGCCTCCTCTCTTCCTCTTTCTGACCCCCCCACACACACACACCAAACAGAGAGAGGATATCACAACAGAAAATATTTCAAGCAGTCCTAGCTCTGGGTACACAATAGCTGGCATCATCGTGCACCTCACCATACTGTCACCACCACCACCCGGCACCCACAGGACAATGAACAGAGTCAGGCAGAGAAAGACACTTGTGGTCCCCACCCAATAGTCAACTGGAGACTTGCACTTTTGAAAGTTTTTGCACAATCTCAAGTGAGCCAGGAGCACATCTAAGATTACTTTGGGATGAGGCTAGACAAACCTAAGGGACTTGGAAAATAGAAAACTATGACATTTTTATTTGTAAAAGCATTGATTTTAATATGCTCTGCTCCAACAATAACATATTTTTCTTTAACATTGTCCTTTCATCAGCCCAGGGGAAACAGTACACAAGCATAACACTATACTATTTCCATTTCCATATAGGATGATCTATGCACCCCAGGAATGCATATTTCAAGGTTTCAAATGATATATTTTATCAAGGTTTATTTTTGTACCATACATGATCCAAAGCTTAATTTTCAGGCTGAAAGGACATGCTGAGTGGGTTAAGAATGGAACTGTATGGATGATGATGGCTGGCATGGTCCATTTAGAAGAACTGAGGACCCCCTACACTTGACAATAATGGCAGCTATGGATCTAAAGATGGTCACTTAAGAGTCTTGTCTGCAGTGGTGTCCAGGGAAAGAACAGAGTTAAGAGATCTGGGAGAGGGAAATTAGGCTGGGATAAAACCCCACCACGTGCAGGGCTGATCCTGTATACCTCTTTGCATTTTGTCATTGAAATGTCGGATACAAACACCCAAAATGTAGAGAAATGAGGGGCACTGGTCTTAATAATATTGGACAAATTGTTAGACATAGACACATTCAGAAAACTGGAACCTAGTGACTTAATAGCACTGTATCCTTGATCACACCCTGGACACTAGCTGGAAGTCTTAACAGTGGAGTGATAATGACTCACATTGAGTCATTTGTGGGATCCCTCTCTTGAACTGCTAGATATTTGAAGCTCTTAATGAGCTGTTAACCACACCTGGCCATCTGGAACATTGAGAGAGATTAGCATGAGGACCAGAGAATGCTAAAGAATGCTAAAGTAGAGACTTTTTTAACTCCATTAACAGTCATGAAAATCTGCACTAGTCAAGCTGGGCAAGTAGAGAGTTAGCTGCACTAGCCCTGGTCAGCTTGTGCCAGTGTTTGGGCTAGTAAAACAATGTTAAGATCAACCCCTGAACTACAGACCAGTCAGTCTTACCTCAGCAGTGGGTATGATTATGAAGGCACTCCTTAAGGAAAGGATAGTGCAACACCTGGAATCCGTAGGAGCACAGGATCAAAGACAGCATGGTTTACAACAGAAAGGTCATATCAAACTAATCTCGTAGATTTCTTTGACTGGGTAACCAGAGTGGTGGACCAAGGAGGTGCAGTTGATGTCGCCTACCTTGACTTCAGCAAAGCTTTCGATACTGTTCCACATAGAAGATTGATTAATTAGCTGGGTGGACTTGGGGTGGGTCAGAAGTTGGTCAACTGGGTGGCAAACTGGTTGCCAGGCAGGAAACAGAGAGTAGTGGTAAACAGTATGCAGTCAGAAGAGATGCAAGTTACAAGTGGGGTACCTCAGGGATCAGTCCTGCGGCCATTCCTCTTCAATATCTTCATCAGTGACATTGCAGATGGACTGGGTAAGGTTTGTCAGTTTGCAGATGACACCAAGATCTGCAACAGAGTAAATGATCTAGATGGGGTGGATCGAATGAGAAGCGACCTGGATAAACTAGCAAAATGGTCGGAAGAGTGGCAACTGGGGTTTAATGCAAAGAAGTGCAAAATCATGCACATAGGGTAGAGAAACCCTGAAACCATCTACAGGTTGGGAGGGGAGTTGCTGGCAATCACAAGGGAAGAAAGAGAAGTGGGCATCATCATCATCATCATAGATGACCTGAAATCATCCAAGCAGACTACTAAAGCAGTAGGTAAGGCTAGAGGGATGTTGGGGTGTATTAGAAGGGGTATTTCAAGTTGTAAGAGGGAGGAAATAATCTCTCTTTACAAGACACTGGTTAGGCCCCATTTGGAGTACTGGGTGCAGTACTGGAGGCCACACCTGCACAAGGACATTAACAAAATGGAGGCAGTCCAGAGAAGGGAAACCAAAATGGTGCCAGGACTGTATCAGAAGACATATAAGGACAGATTAACAGAGCTCAGTATGTATACCCTAGAGCAAAGGAGGGAGAGAGGTGATATGCTCGAAACATTCAAACATCTTAAGGAAATTAACAAGGTGAAAGAGTCTAACATGTTTCAATATAAGAAAAATAGCAGGACATGAGGATACAGCATGAGATTAGACGGAGGCCGATTAAGGGGTAACGTGAGGAAGATCTTTTTCACAGAAGGGGTGGTGGATTCATGGAATGGCCAACCTCAGGAAGTGGTGGATATGAATACAGTGCAGGGCTTCAGACAAGCATGGCACAGGCATAAGGAAGCAATACAGATGAGTATGAATAGATAGGGCATTGAAAAGAGTATAGACCTATGGCACATTCATAAGGTAGAATAAATAGGCAGACTTGACAGGCCTTGCGGTCCTTATTGCCATCAGCTTCTATGTTTCTATGTCTCTATGATTGGAAGCTATTTATTCTCACTCTCTGTCTCTTATTTGTTAGCCAGTTTTTAATACAGTACATTAAGTGGCAGTGTACTCCCATCTCAAATAAAACATGTACTAGCTTGTTGAGTGGTACTGTCACAAACACTTTGCTCTAATCTCGGTACACTATGTCCACTGAGGTCTAAAGTACTGCTAATAGGCTTGAAGTAGCCCATAACACTGGTAGGACAGGACTTAACCATCCTGAATCCATGTTGTGATTTATTTAGCCCACCAATGATTATAAGCTGTCCTAACATTTATCTAATCAAGGTCTGCAATACTTTTCCCACTACAGCAGTCAGGCTGACTGGACAATAATTTATTTTGTCCCCTTTGTCCTTTTTTTGTGAATTGAGACCACAGTTGCTTTCCTCCAAACCTCTGGACATAACCCTCCTCAAGTGATGTATTAAAGAGATGTGTGAGTGGGGCTGCTAAGACATTAGCTATTTCTTTTAGGATGCTGGGGTATAAATCATCTGGCCCAGGTGATTTGGTTGGGGTCAAATTGTTTAATAATGTCTTAACTCTTCATTCACATTAATGGTGATGCCCTCCTCTAGCTAATCCAAAACTGATAGAATATCGGTTGACTATATTTTCATTGTAATTTTGCAGCATTACAGTTATATGGAGGGACAACTGCCTTCAACGTGTTATAGCATCACAATAGACAACCTGCAGCCATATACCAGCTATACCTTTAGAACTCACTGTGCTGCCGCTAAACATTTTTGGAAATGGAGTGACTGGTCTAAGAATGAAAGCCTTACAACAGAACAAATGGGTGAGTTCAAAGAAAATATAAGACATCAAGGCAACAGACCCATGCCATAAATTAATTTACATTAGCTTCTGGATGTTACACAGTGGATTATTGGCACATGTTCCATAGGGTACTATTAGTTTATATTATACTGTTATACTATTAGTTTATATTATATTAGTTAATATTCTGTGTTGATTTGCATATGCAGCACGTGATGCTTTGCATTATGGGGGCATGTGTGATTTTGTATTTCTTTGAAACTTGGCTTCCTGGCTAATGCCCTTTGGGGTAACCACTGCCTCAGTGCTTGAACACTGAGGTTCTTTGTCTTTTAACTTGTTTATAGTGCATAGTACAGCATTGTTTTGTGTAGAAATCCATCCTTTTCAAAATGGTGTAACAGTTCAAAGGTTGTGGAATGTGACTGTACCCTTCTATGGTACAACATCATTCTTGGAAAAAAAAGACTGCACAAATCAGTTTCATTCTGAAAAAGAAAGAATCACAATGCACACATTTCATTCATTTCACATAATAATATACACTATAAAAAAATACAGGATGAGCAACTTTATGCATAACCAGTTTATTCTGCCACCATGGGGTTCTGGTTCTGATTCCCATGGACCTTCTGAGCTTCTCTCACAGGGAATCAGAACCCCTCTGTAGCAGAATACACTGGTTGTGCATAGTTGCCCATCCAAAGCTATATTATTTATTTAGTTAGTTTTTGTTGACCAGGTAAGCACACTAGACAGAGAAGTGCCTATTTTTGAAGAATGACCCAGGAGGTTTACAAGAACTAAACAATGTAACAGGCATACATTGTACAAAAATAACATAACTTACAACATGGAAAGCAGGAAGAGACTGGCTACAGTCAAATGACATAGGCCAAAAAATGTGTCCAAACAACACCCCAGAAAAGTAGGAGGTGATCCAGGACAAAAAGGTCAAAGCCATCATGTGCAAGTACAAGCTGCGGAGGTCAACAGGTGGCTCCTTGGCACCTTCTTAAAGAGGTTTCGGGTAGGAGCAGAGCAGACTGATACAGGGAGGGAGTTCTAGGCATGAGGGGCAAAAGAACAAAGGGCATCAGGATGCCCATCCAGTCTGGCCATAAGCCCTATACCAAAGGAGACCCACAGGAGGGTGGCAGGGGACCCTGCAGGGGAAGGAAACAACTCCTGGTGGGGGACTCCATTGTTAGGAAGGTAGAACTGGGGGAGGAAGGGGAGAGGGAGGTAAGGTGCCTGCCTGGTGCCATGGCTTGGAGGGACAGGGAGCGAATCCTTAGGATTGCTGGAGCAGCTGCACAGGGGAGGGAGCTGGATGTCATTGTCCACCTAGAGACAAATTACCTGGCTAAGAAAGGGATTAGAGAAGTGCAGAAAGAGTTTGTGGAATTGGGGAGGGGCCTTAGTCAAGTAGCAAGCATGGTAACCTTCTCGGAGGTGCTACCCAACTATGGCATAGAAGAGGCTAGGGTGTTCTGCACCCTGGGATTCAATCAGTGGTTGAAAAACTGGTGTGGAGCTCAGGGATTTGGCTTCATTGGGGACTGGGGGTCCACCTGGAGTGATGCAAGCCTATACTGGCATGATGGGCTGCATCTGTCCGGAAGGGGAACCAGGATCCTAGGTGATAGGTTTAAATGCTTCATTGGCAAGCTTTTAAACTAGCCAAGGGGGGAGGCACTGGAAAGGAGCAGGAAAATCCTAGCCCTCCTAAATAATCACGGTAGTAAGTGCGGCAAACACCAACATAGAGGTGTTGATAGGGAGAAGGGCAGGGGTAAATGGAGAAAGTGACAAAGGCAAAAGGGAGTAAGGCCATCAGGAAATGGAGGGTAATGAGTACCAATGCCCGTAGTCTGGGCAACAAGCTCCCTGAGCTGATGGCCTTAATGGAAGAGGGATGCCTGGATATCGTAGCAGTCACAGAAACATGGTACACAGAGATCCATGACTGGGATGTTAACATACCAGGGTACATAACCACAGGAGAGACAGGCAGGAGAAGAGGCAGAGGAGTAGCTTTCTATGTAAAGGAAGGGATAAAAGCAACTGAACAAAAGAGTAAACAGGGAGGAGAGGAGGCACTGTGGGTCACCTTGGAGACTGGAAAGGGCACCTGATCACTTTGGGGGTTGTGTACAGACCCCCCATGTCAGGGGAAGGAATGGACAAGGATATGATAGAAGGCATTCTTAGAATGGCAGAGAAGGGAGATACTGTTGATGGGAGACCTGAATATGCCAGATGTTAACTGGAGCACATTTGCAGCCACATCCAAAACAGGGGCCATTCTTGATGCCCTACAGGTGGCAGGCATTAGACAGCTAGTTTGGAACCCACTCGTGAGGAGCAATCTTAGACCTCGTGCTCTCAAATGGGGGCAGTGAGAGGATCTCAGATCTAGAAGTGGGTTGCCATCTGGGGACAAGTGACCATCAAACAGTGTGGTTCACGTTAAACTCAGCTACAGAGTCAAGCCATACAAAAGTGAGGGTACTGGACTTTAGGAGGGCTGACTTTGGCAAGATGGGAGAGTGCCTCAGAAAATCACTAGCAAACAGGCTAGAAGGAGGTGTGGAGCAACAATGGGAATTATCAAAACTGCCATCACAGAGCAACAAGCCTTTGTGAAGCAAATAAACAAATCAAAATGAAAGAAAAAGCCACTATGGTTCTCAAAGAGGTGGCTGTGAAAGTCAAGAAGAAAAGATAGCATTCCGGAAGTATAAGGAAACACAGAAGGAGCAGGACAGAGAGCTGTACCAGTTAAGGCAGAAGGAAGCAGGAGGAAGTCAGAATAGCAAAGGCCCAAACTGAGGAAAAGATAGCCAACTCAGTTAAGAAGGGGATAAACCTTTTATAGGTACATCAGCAGTAGAAAGACAAAGGGAGGATAGTAGGCTGAATAGAATGAGCGGTGGGTGGGCAGAGGGGACAGGAAAAAGCAGGAATACTGAATGAATACTTCTGCTCAGTATTCACAAAAGAGGAGGAAGTGCCTAATCCAATTAATAGAAGCACTCTTGATAGAGGTCAATCCCAGTCCTTTCACAGAAGAAAGGGTTCTGCAAGAACTCCTAAAACTGAAGGTGGACAAAGCAATGGGTCCTGATGGAATTCACCCCAGAATTCTAAAGAACTAAGGGAGGAACTAGTGAAACCACTGGCTACTCTTTTAATAAATCATGGGAGGATGGTGTGGTACCCGAGGACTGGAGGAAGGCAGATGTGATTCCCTTCACAAAAGTGGGTCCAAGACAGAGGCAGAAAACTACAGACCTGTCAGTCTGACCTCTGTGGTAAGGAAAGTGATGGAGTCACTTCTGAAGGAAAGAATAGTTGAGTACCTAGAGGCCAGTGGAGCACAGGACCCAAGGCAGCATGGGTTCACAGTGGGAAGGTCATGTCAGGCAGATCTAATAGATTTCTTTGACTGGGTGACCAAGTAGTAGACCAGGAGGGGCTGTGGACATGGCCTACCTAGATTTTAGCAAGGCATTTGACACAGTCCCACACAAAAGATTAATAGTCAAATTAACCAGCCTGGGAGTGGGACCCAGGATGGCAGCCTGGATAAAACATTGGCTGGACAACAGGACACAGAAGGTAATTGTAAATGGAGTCCACTCTGAAGAAAGAGGGGTTACTAGTGGGGTACCGCAGGGTTCAGTATTGGGTCCAGTCCTTTTTAATGTCTTCATCAGTGACATTGCAGAGGGACTGGAAGGAAAAGTATGCCTTTTTGCAGATGACACAAAGATCTGCAACAGGGTTGATACACAAGGAGGTGTGGAAAGGATGAAAAGGGACTTGGCAAGGTTGGAGGAATGGTCAGAGTATGGCAGCTAGGATTCAATGCAAAGAAGTGCAAAATAATGCACCTGAAACAAGAACCCAGGGAAGAATACACAATGGGTGGGAGGTAGTAACAACAACAAAAGGAAAGGGACCTGGGGTAATCATATCAGATGACCTTCAGATTAGCAAGCAATGTGAGAAGGCGAGTATGGAGGGCTGGGGGTATACTGGGATGTATAGGGACAGGCATCATCAGTGAAAACAGGAATTGTTATCCTCTGTACAGACAGTTGGTGAGACCCCATCTGGAGTACTGTGTCCAGTTCTGGAGACCCCATCTCAAGGACATAGACAGGATAGAGAGCAGTCCAGATGAGGGCAATCTAAATGGTGCAGGGTCTGCAAGAGAAGTCGATGAGGAGAGACTAAAGGAGTTTAATATGTATACCCTTGACGAAAGAAGGGAGAGGGACATGATAGAAACTTTTAAGTACCTCAGTGGAATCAACAAAGTCCAAGAGGTAGCATCTTTCAGAAAAGAGACTTGCAAGAACAAGGGACACAATTTAAAAGATAGAAGGAGGGCGGTTCCAGGGGCAATGTGAGGAAGTATTATTTCACAGAGAGGTAGTGGATGCATGGAACAGCCTTTCTGAGGAGGTTGTGGGGTCTAAAACTGTGGGAGAGTTCAAGAATGCATGGGACAGACATAAGGCAATTCTTGTGGGGGTAGGAAGAAATAGGCTGTTGGTTAACTAGAATCTGCGGCCTATCCTGTAGGTAGGGAAATGGGCAGACTAGATGGGCCTAGCGGTCCTTATCTGCCGTCAAAGTCTATGTTTCTATGCATATGGTCAGAGGCTGCATGCAAGTATAGGGCTTACAGGCAAACTGGATGTGCCTAGCAGTCCTTATCTGCCAACAATTTCTGTTTCTTTTTGACATCAAGGAGTAGCTAAAATGTGAGCACTTAAAAAAAATAGAAATTAAGGTTGGAGTCATTAACCAGGTGGACTTTTCTGTAAAGCACTTAAGCAACAACATCAGACCAAGTGAGGGAGCCAACCATCCAAGATTAGCACATAAGTAACAGTAGCGTGTAATTTAGTTTGCAGACAAAACAAAGTGGCAGACATCATTATAAGTCATGATCCATATGAACAACACTGCTTTGGGGAGCACATAAAGACAAGGGCACCATAATTAAGGCATGGGAAAAGAACACCGCTATCAATGGTAAGGATATGTCTGGTTCTGTAGGCTAATCCTAGTTTAGTATTGACAGCCTTGCAATTAGCAGTGATATTGGAGGATAAATCATGGGAGGGATCTAGGGTGACTCCAAGGTACTTGAAGAATGGGACACTATCCAGAGGGAAGCCATCCAAGCAAGTTACAGTTAAATTACCAGTGCAAGTCTGATCCTCACAGGGGAGCCAAAGAGCATGGCTTGAGTCGTTTTGGAGTTTAAGACAAATCTATTGCTGATGAACCACAACTGGATAAGTTGAAAGTCAGTGTTTAAGCCTTGATTAATGGAGTCAGTGTTATCAGAGCTAAGGACAAGGGCAAGATCATTAGCATTCATAAGGGTAGAGAATTGATCGGACTCATGTAGAAGGTATTTTATAAAGGGGGAAACAGCTGGGAACCAATAATTGAGCCTTGGGATACACAGTGTTTAACTGATGAATTAGAGGACAAAGACAGACAAAACTGGACAACTTGGCATCCATTGGAGAGGTACTTCATGAACCAGTTAACACCCTGAAGAGAGAGACCAAGCGCAGTAAATTTAGCACAATGCAGCTGGTGATCACCCAGACCAAAATCTTTTGACAGATCAACAAACATCACCCCAGACATCTTGCTCTGATCCATAAAGAACGTGACGCCATTAGTGAGCTAGATTAGGGCCATGTATAAAGAACCCTTGACAGTTTAGTGGACACTATAAAACACATAAATTGTGTAGACACATTCCGATTTGTATCTCATATATTTTCTATAGGTTCAATAACTTGCTCCTTTTCCTTTTAACTGTGTATATGAAATTGAAATCAGAATCCCTGCCATTTAGATTTCATCTGCTTTGACTGTATTTTAGATGTGACATCAAAATGCTCTGCCTGTGACATGACAGTATGTTGCTCTGGAAATGAGTCTTTTGTCATAAGTGAAGGATTATGATGTCAGGTGTAGTTAAGCAGCCATAGCAGATTAAATTTAGGGGACAGTGAGACTGCTTTTGTGTTAATGCCCACAATTATAAAGAGAAAGGGGAATGCTAAATACAGAAAACATATCAAATCTATAGTAAATGTGTCTAAAAATTATATTTCAAAGTTCCTCTGAAGACATCACTGGTGCTTTAAGTATCAGTGTACATAAATTTTCTGTGCTTGAACCTTAGACATACTTGGAAAATAGTGTTTTCATCTGCTTAATGCATTTTCCCAGAGAAACACTTTAATAAAGAAGATAATGACTATTATTGGTTCAAGTACAGGTAGTTTTATTACAGTTTCCAACAACCACAAATATGAAAATAAGTAGCTCTTGTGTTCTAAGCGCACACTACGGTAAATATGAAGATTAGTTTCTAATGTTTAAAAATAGAACTGAATCATACATGCCACTAGCATCCTACTTGAAAGTTACCCGCTGTGATGAGACAATCGGATTATGTACTGTAAGTAGTAAGTAGGGTTACCACCTGTCCTGATTTTCGCAGGACAGTCCTGATTTGGGCAGCTGGGTCCTGTGAAAAAACATGAAAAATTCTACATGTCCTGACTTTTTATTCCAAAAAATATTTTCTAATTTTCCACTAAATGTTGCAGAAAACTATAATACCTTAACTAAAATACAATAAAATGATTACAAATAATAGAAGCAACCAAGAAACTACAATACTTTGCCTTAATTCTGATTATATACGAAAACCAGTCTGTTGCATTGGTCGAGGTTGCGTACTGTCCTGCGAAAAATCATGTTTCAGTGAGAAATGTCCCACTTTGGGCTTCTTAAAAGGTGGTAACCCTAGTAGTAAGACATGACAAGGGTGTGCATTATGGTGAAATAATCACACACCTCAGGTACATTGTTAGGCACAAGGCACACCAAGTGCTGTTAACTGCACTTGGGAAGTGTGATTATATCACCATAATGGCACACACTGGAGTGTCTTATTGCACTTCTAAAATGGCATTTAAATATTTGCCATAAAATTAATTAAAAAGGAGATTATTTTTAAAAGATAAAAAATAGGACCCTTCATTGAAATATGCTTCCATTTTAATTGTGAAAACAAATGATAGCCCATGTTCTGGTAAGAGGGAGCTAAAACAAATAAAGACAATGAATCCCACGTATGGCACTTATTTTTATAAGAAAAAAACATGTTGCCTTGTTTTCATGTGAAATAAATACAGGTTCAGTATTTTTATGGAGATGTGTTCAAAACTTAAAAATCTGCCGTGTCCTTTGTGTGTGTGTGTGGGGGGGGGGGTAGAGTTCTCCTAAAAAACACCCATGTGCTGTATCATTCAACTGTATGTGCTTTTATTAACTTCAAGAATGTATTTAAGCAGTGTGGGTCTGCCTCTGTCTATATAGCTGTGTTTTCTACCTTTTTCCTCTTTGTTTATATAGTACTGTTACCTACTTTTCTCATCCCGTTTCCTTTTTCTCTGTCTCTCTCTCCACATTCAATATGTGGAATGTTTACCATGGAATACAGGATTCTAAATTCTGCATAGTTCCACTGCCAGGATGTGCCTCTCCCTACATACTGTATAAACACACAACAAAGGCCTTATGTGGAGCCAGAGCCTCAGTGTTACCTCTGTCAGGGTAAGCAGCAGAGATTTCCCTGATAAGCAAGTAAAGCTAGGAGGAGGATTTTTCTTTGTGAGAACAGAAACACTGTTGATGAAAACTATGAATAGTACTTAGCATTTCTACAGTAATTTGTTTATGTGTGTAAGGAGAGTGTGGTTGATGATCAGGGAAACATTTAATTAGCTTTGTTTTTATTTAACATAATCTTCTTTTAGGTCCTAAATGAAGGTTTTTAGTATGTAAAGGCAGCAGCCATGTTTGTAATGGAAGGTTCGTTTTGGTTGTAGGAGGATTGATATACTGATGGTGCGATGTGGCTTCCAACAAACCCAGTCAGGTTTAGGACCAGGACTACAATGTAATATGCTGTGATAATGCACAGTGCACACCTGGATGGTTTTATCTAACTAAATGTCTCTGATTTTTCTACCCATTTTATAAAGGATTTCAATTTTGATTTAATGCAAAGGGTAGACATCGTAGCTCTTAGGCTGCAGTCATCAAAAAGGATGGCATGAGGTAAATCAATCCAACACACAAAGATTAACAAGAAAGATCTTTTCATGAAATAATATAAAATGTAAAAATAGAAAACTCAGCTGAAAAAATGGGTATCTACTAAAATAAAATGTTTAAAAACTTTTTTTATTAAAACAAATGATGGTCAATGTTAATGTTTTCTAGGTTTTTGACATTGTTCTATTGCCTATTAATCATTGCACATCAAAGTGAACACATTCCACTATCTGTTTCAAAAATATCTGGTTGCTCCACCACAACTGACCTCACAGTTGCTGTGTTCATGATATCACAGTTTATTGCATTGCTGAGCACAATGAACTTGGAACAACACATTATGAATTCAGAAAATTTCCAAATCTTCTCTTATACAGCTGGTGAATATGTGCTACAAAACCTAATAATTGACAAGTTAAATTGAAAGGAGCTGCTCTCAAATAAACTGTAATGACTGAAATTGAGCATGTTGTATAATTATTTGCTGAATTGAGTACCTGATCTTTAAATGAGACATATTGCACACGTTTCCAAAAAACGCATTTCCAGAGTCCCATAACTCTTCGTAGTCTGCTTGAAAGATTGCCATTCAAAGTTCATTAAAGTTCCCAACGGCCTACTGAACAAAATACTTTTCTGAAAGGTTCTGTTCTACCTATTTTCCTTCATTCATTTAGGTCTCTTTCTTAGGGTGGGGGGTGCAGAAACTCTGGTCTTTGTGGCAGGTGGCTATTGAATCTATGAGAAGGCCATTTTGGGTCAGGTTCAGCAATGGAATGATCCAACACCATATGGTGTCCACTGGACCCAATGAGCTTTAAAGAAACCTTTGCATAAAATCAATCTACTATTTTCTAATGTCTCAGCATTGTTCTCAACCATCAAATTTTGTACAGCCTCTTCATATTCAGACATCATTTAAATACCCCTTCTCTGGGTCTTTTCAAGGTTGGATATCTCACTTTTTGACAAAAGGAGTGACACATTCTGTCCCATATTCCAAAATGGAATGAATAACTGCTTTAAGGATTATAAGTGGTGAGCACTGGGAACCCTAGCTCCTTTCAATGTAAGAATGAAATACAGTACCTTATTTAATTTGCTCTTGTCACTAAATTGTCAATATAGTATGTGAAGAAGTTTTTAGACCTAGTAGCTTTTCTCCCACTATCCCATAAACTGAGATGGGATCTCCTAAGAAATATATTTCTTTAGTTTTAAGAGGATTTAATTTCATGCTGTTTGTCTTAATATATTCAGTTCATGTAAAATTATTTACAGTCTCCCCAGATCCCTCTAATTAATTTCCTCACACACTGTGGTATAATCTACATATCTGACCAATTTTCTATTAATATAATTAATAACTCTCTGTTATAAAATTATTACTATAATTAAACAAATTATATGTTATGTTCTGTATTTTCAATCACTGTACTTGTAATTGTTCTTATATATGCTATGTACAGGGCCTAGGTCCCCAGGACGCATCTGGAATTGAGCATGTTGCTCAGTATGCCTTCCTGGTAAATCTCGTAAATAAATAAATAAATAAATAAATTGAAGGCAGTATAGCACAGTGGAGTAAGGCTCTGAGCTGCAGATCTGGAGACCTGGGTTTGAATCCCACAGCCAGCTAGGTGCATACTGTGTGATTCTGAGCAAGTCACTTAACTTCCTTGTGCTCCCAGGTTATATCTGGAAACAAGCTCCGGCTTAGTGTGCTACTCCTGGTTAATACAAAATCACACATACCCCCATCACGCAAAGCATCATGGGCTGTATGTGTAAACCACCACAAACTATTATGCTGGTTCAACTTTCAGCAGAAATGCATGGTGCCAAAAGGCCTCTCACACAGGTGCCAACAGAAGACACAGACACCTGTTTCATCCTACCAGGACTCATCAGTGTGCTTCTTCGTATGACACCCCAGTGAAATGAACCAGCTACCCTAAGTTAACTCCTAGTTAAACAATATTCTCTTTCCTCTTCCTTTTTCCCTTAAGCCATTCATAACAATTAAAACAATTTAGGCCTTACAGTGTGCTGTGGGATATGTCCCCTTTATCCTAGGTCCATTCAGAAAGACAATTGCTAGTTTTAACCCACTGTGCCCTGGAATTGGAGGGTACACCTAATCAAAACAGATGACCATTTTCATAATTAAGAGTTGATGGCTTATTTATTTATTTACTTATTTATTTATTTTAAAAGATCTACCGGGAAAGACATACTGAGCTGAATAGCTTGTTTCCCGATGCATCCTGGGAAGGGGAAATGGAGAGAATACAACAATAAGCTGCAACAGTTGGGTGCACAAATCAGAAATATCAGTTAAATAATTAACAACACAATTAACAAGATGAGCTAGGCAGAGCATCTGAAGAGCAATAAGTAATATAAATGTGAATTGGACCACTACTGGAGTATAAACAAGGCACTGCTAGGTATGTTATTAATGTGCATATGGCAGCAATTTGAAGGGTGAATGAAGCACTATTGGTGCTATATTCATCAGGGAAAGATAGATGAAACAGGAGGGGGCAGGGAGAAATTAATTAGAGCATGAGCAGAAGCAGTAGGGGAGGGAATTATAAAGTGTTAAAAAAACAGCACAGGATCACAGACAATTACAGTAGTGAGAAGTGACTTCACAGCAGATAGATTAGAGTGAGGGGGAGGAAGGAGCAGTATGTATGGCAATGGGATGAGAGCCCCATAGTGTGGGGAAGCAGAAGGAGAGGGAAACTTGGCCAGCAGGGGATTTTACTGAGAGGAGCACGAGAGTGAGGCCCAGAGCTGTAAAGGGAGTAGGAGGTAGAAAAGTGGAAATTGAGGAAGAATGAAAGGTAAGGGGGGGAGACCCAAACCAGAATTTGGAGATGAAATTAGTGCAATGAGAGAGACACCTGGCCTCAAGGCAGAGAAAATAGAGGGAGGAGTAAAGGAAACAGTGATACGCTCTAAGGGGGCAATCAAGGGCAAAGCAGCAAAAGGAATGAAATAGCGGTTCTAGTCTGGCTAGGGTGAATTTGGAAGCAGCACTGTAAACAATGTCCCTGTAGTCAACAATAGGGAAAATCATCATCAAGGCAATCTTTCTGTGGGCAGGAAGTGGGGTACTTGCTTTATTCCTGCAATGTTCCCCCAGTTTGGGGTGAATCTTCTGGTGGTTGGCATCCACATGATCAGAGAAATAGAGGTGATGATCCAGCCAGAACCCAAGATATTTAAAGGATGAAACATCCTCAGTTGCAACACCATCAATTGTATAGAAGAAGGGAAGGGAGGTTAGCCTAGCTAGTCTCTGCCTTGTGCCAAAAATCATGGAGACCATTTTCTTGGCATTGAGGGATAACTGATTAGCCTGGAACCAGTTCTGGATGTTGGTAAAATTCAGATGGAGCCAGGCCATGAAGTCAGAGACAGAGGATCCAGAGGCATAGAAGACCGTGTCATCTGCACACATATGAATGGATGCACAGAACAGGAAGATGGAAGGTCGTTCAGGAATATAGAGAATAGAATAGAATAGAATAGAATAGAAAGGACAAGAACAGGGCCTAGGATGGATTCTTAGGATATGCCAGAGTAGATAGGGAAAGAAAGGGTTAAGGTACAACAATACAGACAGCTTGAGACCTGCCCTCAAGGCAGGAGCAGAATCACTCAACTTAGTGAGCTGAGAACCCTGCTGCTTTAGCTTGTCCAGAACAATAGTGTGGTCAACAGTGTATAAGACTTTGGCCACATTGACAAAAGTGACTGAGGTGACCAAGCTCTGATCCATACTAGAGAAGGATGGAGTCAGTGAGACACAGGAGGGAAAGGGAGGTGGAAGTGGAGTTGGACTTCCTGAAATCAAACTGGGAGGGAGTAAAGAAAGAGGAGGAATCAATGAAAGGGGAGAGTTAGGAAGAACAAGGTGTTCCTGGAGTTTAACCAGAGTAAGAAGGGATGAGATAGCTGGCCCAGTGGCACTGGGGGTTGAGGTGCTGAACACCACACCTCACGCTACACCGGTGACCTGAGTTCGGGAGTGAACTCGGGTGCCGGGGGTCAGCAGGGGGCAGGTGAGGATTGAGCTCCTGCAGGGCTGCTCTCTTCCCTTGGGGGGGAAGGTTGGGAAGTCCTGGTGTGCCAGCGGCTCCAAGTGGAGACCGGAAGTGCTGCAGCACTCAGGGCTGCACGCAAGCAGCATGGCCTGACACAAGGGTAGGGTTGCCGTGCGTCGTTGCATCTGAGGCATGCCCACATGGGGGGGGATGCGAGCACCAAAACAAGGAAAAGCCTGGTCGGTGGGGTAGGCGATGACACCTGCCTCCATGCCCACAGCCGGGTCCATCCTGCCTGACCTTCCAGGTCCCTCCACCCGGGTCCTCTCCCACACCGGAGACTGGCTGTGAAGTGCACCCAAGGGAGGGGTGGCCCCATCCCGGAGGGGTTAAGCCAGGGGTGCCGAGTGTGGTGATGAGGAGGAAGAGGAGAGGGAAGGTACAGGTAGGAGGCCTCCAGGCAGGGCAGAAACAGGCAGGATGCCTGAGAAAGGCACCGCTGACTGTGACCGGAGGGGAAAAATAAGAGTGAAAAAAAAGAAAAGGAAGGGAAGAGATAGGGTGGCAGTTACCAAGTGAGGAGGAGACATCCCCTTTGGAAGGGAGATGACCAGGCCTGTTTCCATGTGTCAGGGACTGATGCAAGAGTGAAGGAGAGGTTTAGAAGGTAGGTAACAGGGAAAGCAATGGCAGGAGTGGAAAGCAACAGGAGTTTGGAACCAAGAGCATCAGTGATCCCACCTTTGTGAGGGTTTAGAGCCAAGAGTGCTTTGAGGAAAGCAGAGGGTATAGAGGGGGAGAAGGAGAAGGAGAGATGGGGGGGAGTTGAGGTGGAAGTAGAAGTGGAGAGGGGGTGGTGGTGGAGGGGAGAAAATGAGGGAAAGGGCAGAGGAGGTGAAAAAAGGTAAACAAGCATTTGTCAATGCCGAAAGTTTGCTGTTGTGCATGCCTCCCATATATTTTTGTGTATATTCCTCTGCCTTGCATTTTAAGGCATCACTCTGAACAGAAATTTCTTATGTTCTTCCAGCACTGGTTCACTTCATTAGAAAAACAAACATTTGTCAATGCTGAATGTTTGCTTGCTGGTATTGGCATTGGTAGTGCATGAGTTAGAGAGGTGCATAATAGGAATGGCAGTGAAGTATTGAAGTAACGCCAAGCCCAACCCCCCACCCTGCTGAGACTGACAGACATTGGGGGTGTGCCTTTGGGTCATTGGCCATAACATTCATGCCATTCCATGTCACCCCACCCTGCAGACACCGACCGGTGTCGCAGTGTGCCATGAGGTCTTCAGCCCTTATGCTCACTCCATGCCATAAGGAAATTAGCTGAGATGGGTGCAGTATAGGAGAATGGGATGAATCAAGAATAAGATCATGGCACACCCTAATGCCTATCGGTGGCCGCAGGTGGGGGTGGGGGTGGAAATGGGTGAGCATTATGGTCGATGACCCCAAGTCACACCCCTAACACCTGTTAGTCTGTACAGGGTGGGGGTGTTACGGTTAGAAACCCTAATGCCCAGGGCGTTTGTTGGCATTTTTGCTCCAAATTTTCAACATGGGCTTTTTAGCACCCCACCTCATGAACAGTGGCAGTATCATTTCGTTACTCAATCCCAGAAGGTGATTTCACACAGCGAGTGTGCCATTCAGTGCCACAGGTGCAAAAACACATTTTGGGCAGGATCTGAAAAAAGACAGCTGTACTCTTCATTAGGAGGTGTGACGAAATAGTAATTTTGAAAATCTGGAGTGAAAATATGAAAAAGTGACAAAGTTACGAGTGTGCGTAGAAGCTGTGCAACTCACGCTCGTAACACAGTCATTTTTTGGAATGTTTTCACCAAATGTTCAACATGGCCTTTCTGGGACCTCTCCTCATGATCAATGGCACTTGGATTTCATTAATCTGTCCCAAAAGTTGATTTTGCATATGAACGTGCCATTCTGTGCCACAAGTGCAAAAACACATTTTGAGAAAGATACAAAAAATGACAGCTGTACTGTTCATAAGGGTGTGTGAAAAAATGGCAATGTTGGAAATTTGGAGTGAAAATATTAAAAATTGATGACATTATAAGCGTGCATAGAAACTGCACAATGGATGCTCGTAATGCAGTCACCTTTGGGAGTTTTTTCACTAAATTTGCAACAAGGGCTTTTTTGGACCCACCTCATGAACAGTGGCACTGTTGTTTCATTAAATGGTCTCAAAAGGTGATTCCGTGCAGCGACCATGAAATCACCTTTTGGAACCAAGAAACGAAACAACAGTGACAGTGTTCATGAGGTGGGGTCCCAAGAATCCCATGTTGAAAATTTGGGACCAAAACTCCAAAAAGTGGCTGAGGTATCAACCTAAGTTGAACCCCCCCCCCCATTGATTGCCATTTTATGGCTTACCGTGATTTTCTTCAGTTTGTGGTAGGCTTTTGAAGAGTGCAGACATGTTCCCGGTCCACAGAAGATCACTGCTCCCAACCTCTGGAGGTAAGTATGGGTGAGGGGGGGTGCAGGAAGAAGGGGTGCACAGAGGGAGGGTGTGGGTTGGGAAGGGGGGTCGGTGGAATGACGAGAGACCATTTTCTTTGTTTTCAGGTTTTTTAAAAAAAAGATCTCCTGGGACTGTTTTCTTTTTTACTGGTACAATATTAATAACATGGATTTCAGCACACTGGGGTGGGCTCCCAGTGTGTCAGACTACTGGGGGGATCAATACTGACCTGGGGATTGGGCAATCCGAGGTCGACTGAGAATATAGGGATGTGGGAGGCGGGCCGGTGTCGGAAACATCAGAAGTACTATTTTGGCACACTGGGGTGGGCTCCCAGTGTGCCACATTAAAGGGGGAGGGGGATACATGCTGACACAGGGACTGAGCACCCTGATGTTGGCAGGTGGGGGGGGATCCATTAGCGCAATCGCACTTAAAGTGAAAGTGCCTTCAGGCAGTGTATACTCCCAGCCTGTACGGAGCTTAGGCTGTGGCCTACTGTACATGGGTGGGAGCAAATGAACAAAAGGAGTCAGCGGGAAGTGAAGGAGGCAGGGGAGGAAAGCGCATCCTCCCACCTTCTAGGAAGGGACCAGTGGGGTGGCGAGGGGGGGGATGGAGACGTTGGCCAGGCTGATCAGGATGCAAACAACTGTTTGCTGTGTGGTGACCTGCAGATGAAAGAAAAAAGCCACCACATGATTGGTGTGGATTTTTCTTTTCAAGAGCAGACCACTTCTGGCAAAACAGTGTCACGGTCAGCCTGGCTGATGATTGGTGTGATAATGTCGAGCTCCTTGCAGAGCACTCTGCATTGGACAGACAGTGTCACACTCCTCAAATGTCACTCATCCCAAGAAGATCGACATGCATGCACAAACTTAAAAAGGAGTTGAAAGTTAATTAATTCAAGTGCTTTGGATAAATAAGTCTGAATGGCACATCATCTTTGTTTTTTGGCCCACAGATTGATGGCACTGGTGAAGAAATTTAACCAAAGAGCAGGTGTTGAACTGCCCACTCTGTTGAACCAAATTGGCTCTCATTCGAGAACAAGAGTTGGCTATAGCCAACAGTGGTTGTTTTGGCTTGGCATTAGCTTAATGTTTAACGTTGCATTGCATATGTTGTTTGCTGTAATACAGTTCAACTTTACACATAAAGGTAATGTAGAAGCAGCCAGTGTTGTCTCTGGCAAACCTCCAGTAGTTCAGCAGTCTTGCATGCTGTACACACACACACACACACATGAAAGCAGGCACACACATGCATGCACACACACAGCCTTTGGTACTTATTCCTCAAAAAACACACACACATATGAAAAACCTATCCCCTTGTCTCCCAAACTCCCCCTCAATCCTATCTGATGATTAAATAGGTACATGCCATGGCATAAGTGGAGGACTAAGGATCCCCTTAATTATTAAGTGTAACAATTCGCAACCTCTCCAGAAGTTATATAGGGCAGGTAATTGTTAAATGTGCTGAGCTGTGCTAGCAGTAGTGATCTAGCATAAACTAACCAATACACTATATGGAACATAGTGTACCAACATACAAATGGGTCAACATTAATCAAGCTAGATAAAGTATATAAGAAAATAGCAAGACTTGTGCTAAGGTGCCCTTATGACAAACACCACTGTCTTACTGTATGTACAAAGAATTCAACTGGGTCTCCCTAGAGGTTAGGAGGGAAAAAACAAAGGCAATAACTGCTTTCAAACTATCTAAAGGCCTCATCAGCAACCCTGAGTTTGCCGCTACTGAACCTCCTAAGCACACTCACAGTTTGAGAATGGTGAGGCATGCAGGATACACCATCCCAAAAATATATAAATCCTACGGAAGGTTTAAACCAAAAGGTGGGCAGAGAAAGCATGGAACTCTACCTCCCACCCCCAAGCTCAGAAAAGCACCAACAATAAACAGTTTCAAACCTATGCTGAACAAAACCCTAACAGTCACATGTAACTGTGTTTGACCATTATCATGATTCCAGCACTACATGGGAGAACCCACACACCAAACAATACTGCAAAAAACAGATACGCAGGACTGCATAAAACGTGCATGTAGTGACTGGGAGAATAAAAAAAGAGCACACTTTGTATGCAGTTGTATTCCCTGTTGCACTGCACATTGTACTATTGTTCAGAACTGTCATTACACTGTTTGTAATTGTAATGTTTCAAATAGTAATTTTAGAATGTACAGTATGTAACTCAACTACGCACTTAGACCACACCCACACTTAGCATGGCAACTTTGTAAACAGGACTGCTAAAGTTCTAACAGTTCAATCATGTTTAAAAATAAAGAAATAAAGAAAAACACTAATTTTAAATGTAAAAAAACAAAAACAAATTCAGGGGTGTGGGGCAGAGCCTTACCATTCTTAACCAAACCAGCTGATATTTAGGTGTTTGTTACATACCCCCACAACACCCATTTTTTCCAGTTTTAGAGCTTCTCCTGGAGTGGTACACTGAAAAACTAGTGTAGTACCATGTAGTGTTCAGGGCATTTGGTATATAGCTACATATAACTAAGAGGGCTCCTAGTACTCCACTTACACAAACACCACCACCCACATCACCCATGGTAGCACCCCCCATTGTCCCATTGACATAGTCTTTAAACTCACAGAAACCTAGACAATGATGGCAGATAAGGACCACCAGGCCCATTCAGTCTGCCTGTATACCCTACCTTCATTAGCAGCCACTGACCCTAATTGGTCATCGGCTTAAGCCTCTCCTTCCCACCTCTAGGGTTCCCTTATGCCTATCCCATGCATGTTTAAATTCCCCTACTTTGCTTTCTCCCACCACCTCCTGTGGCAAGCTATTCCATGCATCTACAACCGTTTCCATGAAAACGAAACTTTACCTTATCCTGCCCCTTTATTTATTTATTTATTTGAATTCTGAAGACTGGGTAGGCCCACTGAGACAAGACAGTCCTTTTTTCAGTGGTGACTCACGGAATCTAAGCATTCCTCAAATGATAGAATCTCATATCATGCCCCTGCATTCCTATACTTCTCCTATATTGAAAGATGTCATGCATTGGCACCTTGTTTATGCTTCTAAGATACTTGAAGGTTTCTATTATGTCTACCCATTCCCTCCTTTCTTCCAATGCATACATACTGAGGTCTTTTAATCTCTTCTCATATGTCTTTTGGTGCAAGCCATGTACCATCTTAGTCACCCTTCTCTGAACCGCCTCCACCCTGTCTATGTCCTTGTGAAGATGTGGCCTCCAGAACTGTACACAGTATTCCTGATAAGGCCTCACCAGTGTTTTATATAGTGGTATCACCACCTCCCTCCTGCTAGTGATACCCCTGCCTATGCATCCCAACATGCCACTGGCCCTCCCTACAGCCTTTGTACTCTGCTTGGCCACTTTAAGGTCATCTGAGATGATAACCCCCAGATCCTTTTCTTCCCCGGTGACTGTCAGCAACCCCCCCCCCCATTCTGTAGCTCTCTCCAAGGTTTCTGCATCCCAGGTGCAGGATTTTGCACTTCTTCACATTGAACTTCAGTTGCCAAACTTCAGATCATTTTTCCAGCTTTCCTAGATCCTGCCTCATTTTCTCCACCCCATCTGGAGTGTCCACCCTGTTGCAGATTTTGGTGTCATCTGAAAACAGACAAACCTTCTCCTCCAGCCCTTCTGCAATGTCACTAATGAAGACATTAAAAAGGACTGGCCCCAGGATTGAACCTTGAGGTACGCCACTGGTCACCCCCCTCTTCTCGGATTGGATCCCACTTACCCTAGCCCTCTTCTTCCTGTCCCTTAACCAGCTAATCCAGTTTACCACCTTTTGGCCCACTCCCATGCTACTCATCTTGTGGACCAGTCTTTTATGTGGGATGGTGTTGAAGGCCTTGCTGAAATCGAGGTAGGCATCATCCCCCACTCCCCCCTGATCCACCTCCTTTGTTACACAGTCAAAACAATCAAGCAGATTCATTTGCCATGACCTTCCTACTGTGAATCCATGCTACCTCGGATCCTGGGCTCAGTCGGATTCCAAGTGTTCCACAATCCTTTCCTTAAGTAGTGCCTCCATAATCTTACCCACTACTGAGGTGAGACTGACCACCAGCCTATAATTTCCTGCCTCCTCTCTGCTACCATTTTTGTGAAGAGGGACTACATGGGCCCTCCTACAGTCCTCTGGAACCACTTCTTGTGTTGTGTGATTCATTGAACATGTCTGCCAGTTGCGCTGATAGCTCCCTCTGTAGTTCCTTTAATATCCTAGGATGTATGCCATCTGGTTCCATTGCCTTGTCCACCTTCAGGTCTGCGAGTTCCTCCGGGAATCTCTTTCATAAATGGACTGGTGTTCACATCCCTCCCCTCTTTGTATCTGATGCCCATCTGTGGTCCCTGTCTCTCCCCATCTTCACTGAATACTGAACAAAAGTATTTATTAAGTATTTCTGTCTTTTCCAGGTCCCCCTCCACACACTCCGCTTCATCCCATCAGGTCTTATTATCCCACTCCTGGGCTTCCTTCTTTTGCTGATGTATCCATAGAATGTCTTGTCTCCTTTCTTCACCATCTATGCTAATCTTTCCTCTGTTTGCACCTTTGTACTCCTAACAGCTTTCCCTGCTTCCTTTAATCAATTCAGGTACACCACCCTATCCTCTTACATCTGTGACTGCTTATATTTTTCTGAAACCTTTCCTTTTGGCCCTTACCTTCTCTGCTACATTTTTTGAGAACCATAGCGTTTTCCTCCCTCTCTAGTCTTTGTTCCTCAGCCTAATGCACTGGTTTGTCACCTCCACTATGGCTCCATTTAGGTGTGTCCACTGCTCCTAAATCCCCCCTCCTCGCTAGAGCTTCTTTGTTACATATCCCCATCCTAGTGAATTCCACCCACCTGAAATCCAGGACTCTTGCCTTTGTATGGCTTGACTGCGACCCTGTACTCATGTTAACCACACTGTATGGTGGTCACTGGACCCCAGTTGACCTTCAACCTGGACTTCTGTGAGTCAGTTTCCACTGGTCAGTACTAGGTCCAGAATCGCAGTGTCCCTGGTGGGGTCTAGCATTGGCTTCTAGAGGCCTGCCCCCTGCAGGGAGTCCAGGATGTCTTGACTCCTAGCTGAAGCAGTTGTCGGGATGGCCCAATCCATGTCTGGCATATTAAAATCACCCAGCAGCAGTACCTCCCCTTTTGTTGCCATCTTGTGTATTTCATCCACTAGCCCCATATCCACCTCTTCCCACTGAGTTGGAGGCCTGTAGATCACTCCTGTGTGGATTGCTGTGCCATTTAAAGGCTCAAGAGTGACCCTCAATGCCTCAGCCTCCCCCGTCTACCTTGTATGGCAGTTGCCTTTGTCCCTTCTCTGGCGTACAGGGCCCCCCCCCCTTTTTTAATTTCCCTATCCCTCCTGAACAGCATATAACCTGGCACAGTTACCTCCCAGTCATGATTTGTGGTGTACCATGTCTCAGTTATATTACCAATAAGGCCACCTGGTCTGTGATTTTATTTCCCGGGCTGCAAGCATTTGTAAACATAGCCCTCCATGTTTTATTGCCTGCCCTCCTTCTATTTCTGCTTTTGCCTTCTTGTTTCTTCTTTCCTACCCTGATATCCTTTTTTTCCTGGCTCACTTCCTCTGCCATACACTTTGCAACTTGTTCGGGTGTACCCATCAACAACTTGCCCTCCTTTTCCTTCTTTCTGGCTGCTCTAACCTGTGGGGATGGGCTGCTTGAGTCAATCAGGAAGTTACATCCATCAGTAAAATAAATTACCCATCCATCAGTCCAGTTGAATTCCCAACACTTCCCCCCTTTCTCTCCCCACCAGACCCAGTAAAATACAGGAATACCTCCATGCCACCACTTACTGGCACCCACCACCCTTCTCGACCCCTCACTCACCCATAGGAAATGTGCCATGCTGTTGTCAGTGTTAAGCCTTATAGGACTGTAAAACAGAAAACTGTCTCTCATTGCAGCAAACAGCTGACCCTACTGCTCATCGACTCACTCAATGAATGAATTAGTAGGGACATGCCAGTAGTAACATCTGATTGGTCAATGTGGTTAGCCAATGGTATGAGCCACTTTTTTGAAAACTGTCACAAAGTTGGCAGAACAGTATATCCTAGAAGTTATAGCAATGAATGAGCTGTGAACAAGCTTGGTACATCTAGCAGACCTGAGTTGGAGTCCCACACCCTGCACTTGCATACTGTGTGACTCTAAGCAAATCACTTACCACCCTGTGCTACCAGGTTGCCATTGTAAACAAGCCTTGTGCCCAGTGGGCCTTACCCAGTTACCAAATAATAAAAATAAAATAAAACTTTTTGAATCCATATATGATAGTCCTTTATATACACTTCATCCCTCTGTCTTAGAGGTTCAAGGTGCTTTGCAAATTGATCTTGTGTTGCATTTTAACTGCCTGTGTTTGTGTAAAGTAAGACCCCTATTATAGAGTAGCTCTTTAGTAATGAAGAGATTATGTACACTGTTTGCACCAGTATTAACAGCACTGTGGGAAAAAATCCACATTCTACTAGTGTTGATGCATATGCCAGCAAAGCCAAATAAGGGTCTGAGTTACTGCGTGTTGCTTTTTAAGCAATATTTTGACTATCTGCCTGCCAATAAAGTGTATTTAAAGTAACATGTCTAAAGCAGCAGTGCAACAGAACTAGGAAAATTTTTGTCCCTACCTTTTATTCACTAAAAAAGATTCCAGTCATCTTCCAGTTTTCTTTCTATTGGTGGTAAAATAGACAAACACACCCCACTAAGACTGATCAAATCAAAAAATAAAACTCCTGTCTGGTTTTCTCCCATCCTGAAGAAAGCACTTAGGGGTTACTACTGGTGGAAAAAAGCAAGGAAATCCCACCTGGAGGCTGATTGGTTAGCATTCCGTACCACTAGGAATGCTTGTACCAAGCTAATTAGGTCAGAAAAAGCTAGGTACTTCCAAATAGAACTAGAAGACAATAAAAACAACTCTGCCAAATTTTGGAACATCCTCAAACAAGTTGAAGGTCAGTCCACTGCAACACCCCTTCCAAACAAAATTGTGTCTGATGGTACCACCCATACGAACAAAGCTGATATACTAGAGAAGCTTAATGATCACTTTGCCACTACAGAGCTTGCCTTTGACACCTCACCTATCAGCAAACTTAGCCCGGCAAGAGACTACACTGTTGGCTTCACTGATAATCACAACCATAACCAACCGCATCCCACCCCCTTCAGCTTCCTCACAATTACGTTCAAGCAGTGGAGGACCTCCTCCTTTCTCTGGATACAAAAGAGTGCAGGTGCAGATAATATTGAACCTTACTTCCTAAAACTTGGCCATACCTATCTGACCCCGCCCCATTACACGCCTTCAACACCTCTCTGATTCAAGGTGAGCTACCTGTCTTGTGGAAAACTGGCCACATCCTACCATTATTCAAGACTGGGGATCCAAGTGATCTGAACAATTACCACCCTATTTCTATACTATCCAGCCTCTCTAAATTACTTGAAAAAATTGTCAACATCCAACTTAGAGAACATTTGGATTTACAAAAGTTGTTAAACCCGGTTCAGCCCGGCTTCAGAGCCAAACACAATACAGTATCGGCTCTTGCCAAAGTAACTACAGACTGGCAAATGGCCTTGGACTCTAAGAAGCATGTATTTGCCCTCTTCCTTGATCTAAGTAAGGCCTTCGATACTGTGGATCATACCATCATGCTTACTGCACTGACTTGATAGTTCTGCCATTAAATGGTTCACCAGCTACCTAACCAACTGGTTACAACAAGTTAAAGCCATAGGAGATCTGTCCCTACAAAAATCCTTGTTACGAGGAGTCCCACAAGGCTCCATCCTGGGCCCTATCCTCTTTGCAATATACATCAATAATCTGGACTCGCAGCTGGGAACAGCAAATGTGCACTTATTCGCAGATGATACTGTACTCTATACCACAAATTCATCCTTGGATCTGGCCCATGAGTACTTACAGAAAGACTTTGTCACCCTCCAATACAACCTTCTCACTCATAAGCTCCTCCTCAACGCTAAAAAGACTAAAGCAATGATTCTCTCACCAAAGTCTACTTCCGGATGTCCACATATCACACAGATCTGAACACTCTTAGATGAACCCCTTGAAGTAGTTGATACCTTTAAATACCTAGGGTTCTGGCTGGATAACAAGCTCAACTTTCTGTGCCACTTAAATGAAACCTCAAAGAAACTAAGGCAGCGATTAGGTTTATTCTATCGCATTAAACACCTACTCCAGTTAGAAGCCAGAATGAGACTAGTACAAACTACATTCCTACCTATACTGGACTACGCTGACTTCCTTTACAGTCATTGCCCATCAATGATGCTAAACAAACTGGACACCCTTTACCACCAGGCTTTAAGATTTATCTTAAAGCTACCCCGTAGTACACATCACTGTCGTCTATACCAGGTTTCGGGATGGACCTCACTCTCAACTAGAAGAAAAAGGAATGCTCTCCTCTGTCTTTTTAGAGCATTATCTGATAACCTCCCTGCATACATCTCGAACATCTTCAAATGGGCTAAGGTTCCTATGGCCTGAGACGCTTCTTCAATCTGCTTCCAGATTCCTAGAGTGAAAACTACCTTGGCTCAGCAGCAATCAACTTCTCACTTCCATCACTTTGGAACACTATGCAAGACTCATTAAAATTATCCTCACTTCCAAGCATTTTCACATTCAAAGCTCTATTAATGGATTATCTGAAGGAATCATGCAACTGTTTCAGGCGCCAATGCCCTAAGCCCTGGGTGCCACCTCAAATCCTACGCCTAAGTATCTCATCCACCCCACATTCTAATAATAGAAGCCTAGGACCCATAAGCTCAGTTCCCTTAATCCAAGATGGTCCTGCTCTATTCTCTACCTTTACCTATTCTGGTCTCTCTTTTGGCTGCCTAGTCTTTCACCCCAATTTCTACGCTATTCCTTAATACCTCCTTATTTTTTATCATTTAGGTATGAGCTCTTCCTTAGCGGAGACCATATGGGATTGTTGTCGCTTCTCATTTCAGTAAAGCTTATCATTATGTACCTTTGCATGTTAATTATGTTGACCGGTATATATAGGCCTATATTGACCGGCACCGTCACAATGTTTTTCCTTTTTTTTTTTGCACTGTTAGCTTGTTCAATGTTGTTTATGCCTGGTTAAATAAAAAGATTGATTGATTGATTGAAATGTTCTAGTTCTGCCAAAAACAGAGTATTTTAACTAAATATTTTAATTTAGTTTTGTTCTCAAAGAAAAAAGATGGCCACCATATTTGGTTTAGAAATAGCATTGCAGACCTGGTGTTAGGATCATGAAAAAAAAAAAACCTCATCGTACACAGCATGGGTGGTACCTAGAAAATTAGATTTGACAGGTACACTAATGTTTTTATTAATTGTAGCTGAAACTAGCTTTTTGGTGGAAAAGAAATGATTTTTATTACACTGTTGTTTTAAATCCATGGATGGATGCAAATATTTGAAATTCACTACTCAAATACTGTATCACATTGCGTCACCAAAGGTGCAGGGATTCTATGTATGGTGAACATGCATGTTAATTTACATTATTATCACATCAGCTGATGTGCCTGAAAGCACGGCAGTCTGAATAATTTGAATGACAGTTGATTGCTAGCAGGTAGTGTTTCCCATTACACTGACATAGTCATGAATTAAGTCTAATCCTTCGTTTCCGCATGGATATAGAGGCATGCGGTCTGTCAGCAAAGGGCTTCTTTGGTTAGTCATTGCAAACAGTCAAACAAGTACTTCAGTTGTCTATCATTCATTCAACCTATTTATTTATGTAAGCTCACTAAACCCTCTCTAATGGGAGTTTATTTTTCATTTCTGACCCCCTAGCTGTCCTTGATGAACCTTCTCAATGATCGTTTGTCACATAAATACTGGTATAAATTGTGTCAGCTTTCAATCAATGCAAATTCATTACAAAATGAATAGAACTGCTAGAGGGAGTGTTGAAGCCCCCACCACCCCCATCACCAACCCCATGCTGTTCTGAGATCACGTTTTGCTATGTTGAGTCATTTGCTGTTCCACAGCAATTCTGTTCAACTGACTTGCTGACATACTGTAGGAAGTGTTCTGGACTGTCCCCAAGATGTACTATACATGCAGTGATATTTCTTCTTGTACAGTGCTTCTGTTTTATTCACTCATTTTTTATAGTATATTTGGAAAAGGTAAATGGTGTTGCTATAGAGATACTAAATACAGATTTCTTTTTTGCTGAAAAATGGACATTCATTTAAAAAGTTCCCAAATTCATGCTTTGTGCAATATCACCATTTTTATAACAGTTTTGGGCATGAGCAAAGCTCAAAAGGTTGCTGTTCCATGGCAGACATTTAGCACTCATTAACCCTCAATCTCTTTGAGAGTTTCTCAGTTCTGTTCAGCCACTTTTCATCACATCAGCCACAGACCGGTTCTCTCCCAGAACTCAGTTGCATGCCTAAATTATCACCTTGGTATGCTGCCAGCACTCAGCCTGACTCTCACTCAGTGTATCTTTAGGTCTGCCACTGCTCACACAGTACAGTGCCCTTTCCTAGCTGAAAGCACATTGTGTTAGATATAGTAGTTTAGTAGCCTGTCTCTTTAGAAATGGACCATGGACTTGCCAATTTACTCCAGGTTATCTACACCTTAGAAGACTTAGTCACAGAAAGCATGACATATATAAAAATAACATTAATACTCCAAGATGTGTACATATGTTACAGGATTATATAAGGTATCGGGTCAATATAGCACTGCCGAAACAGCACATGAATAACCGTGCTATAGAAAGTGCAAAAGTTTCTACAGTGACAGGGGTTTCTCAGCGTGCAGTAATAATCACTACCCCCGTCACTTAAGCTCAAATGGGGGTGTGTCAAGCAGACTGATGGTGTGGTGCTTGGTTGAGACACTCCCGTGGTGGAGTGGCTAGAGCACCAGCACCTGGTGGCATCGGGGATCTTGGGCCGCGATTCTGTTCCCACTAGGTCCTATTAAGTTGCAGCTTTTGTTTAATAAAAAAAAGATTTTCGCTGGCCCATCAGCACAGCATTTGGATTTCCGCTTGCAATGCTGGTGACCTGGGATTGGGAGTGGACTCGGGTCATCAGAGGGCCAGCAGGGGGAGAAGGCTTGAGTGTCCCATGACAGCTCGCCTTCTCCAGGGGGAGAGAGGGGGCCAAGGCCCGCAGTTAGCCTGACCCCAAGTAGAGGCTCAGGGTACAGCAACGAAGTCCTGTCTGTAGGAGGGGACAACCGAGACTCATAGAAACATAGACTTTGACGGCAGATAAGGACCACTAGGCCCATCTAGTCTGCCCATTTTCCTACCTACAGGATAGGCCGCAGATCCTAGTTAACCAACAGCCTATTTCTTCCTACCCCCCACAAGAACTGCCTTATGTCTGTCCCACGCATTCTTGAATTCTCCCACAGTTTTAGACCCCACAACCTCCTCAGGAAGGCTGTTCCATGCATCCACTACCCTCTCTGTGAAATAATACTTCCTCACATTGCCCTTGAACCGCCTCCTTCTATCTTTAAATTGTGTCCCCTTGTTCTTGCAAGTCTCTTTTTCTGAAAGATGCTACCCTCTTGGACTTTGTTGATTCCACTGAGGTACTTAAAAGTTTCTATCATGTCCCTCCTCTCCCTTCTTTCCTCAAGGGTATACATATTAAGCTCCTTTAGTCTCTCCTCATACGGCTTCTCTTGCAGACCCTGCACCATTTTAGTTGCCCTCCTCTGGAATGCCTCTATCCTGTCTATGTCCTTGCGGAGATGGGGTCTCCAGAACTGGACACAGTACTCCAGATGGGGTCTCACCAACTGTCTGTACAGAGGGATAACAACTTCCTGTTTTCTGCTGCTGATGCCTCTCCCTATACATCCCAGTATACCCCAGCCTCCCTACTGCCTTCTCACATTGCTTGCTAACCTTAAGGTCATCTGATATGATTACCCCCAGGTCCCTTTCCTTTTTGTTGTTGTTACTACCTCCCCACCCATTGTGTATTCTTCCCTGGGTTCTTGTTTCCCAGGTGCATTATTTTGCATTTATTTGCATTGAACCTAGCTGCCATACTTGACCATTCCTCCAACCTTGCCAAGTCCCTTTTCATCCTTTCCACACCTCCTGTGTATCAACCCTGTTGCAGATCTTGTGTCATCTGCAAAGGCATACTTTTCCTTCCAGTCCCTCTGCAATGTCACTGATGAAGACATTAAAAGGACTGGACCAATACTGAACCCTGCGGTACCCCACTAGTAACCCCCTTTCTTCAGAGTGGACTCCATTTACAATTACCTTCTGTGTCCTGTTGTCCAGCCAATGTTTTACCAGGCTACCACCTGGGTCCCACTCCCAGGCTGGTTAATTTGATTATTAATCTTTTGTGAGACTGTGTCAAATGCCTTGCTAAAGTCTAGGTAGGCCATGTCCACAGCCCTCCCTGGTCTACTACTTTGGTCACCCAGTCAAAGAAATCTATTAGATTCGTCTGACATGACCTTCCCGCTGTGAACCCATGCTGCCTTGGGTCCTGTGCTCCACTGGCCTCTAAGTACTCCACTATTCTTTCCTTCAGAAGTGACTCCATCACTTTTCCTACCACAGAGGTCAGACTGACAGGTCTGTAGTTTCCTGCCTCTGTCTTGGACCCACTTTTGTGAAGGGGAATCACATCCGCTTTCCTCCAGTCCTCGGGTACCACACCATCTTCCCATGATTTATTAAAAAGAGTAGCCAGTGGTTTCACTAGTTCCTCCCTTAGTTCTTTTAGAATTCTGGGGTGAATTCCATCAGGGCCCATTGCTTTGTCCGCCTTCAGTTTTAGGAGTTCTTGCAGAACCCTTTCTTCTGTGAAAGGACTGGGATCGACCCCCTATCAAGAGTGCTTCTGTTAATTGGATTAGGCACTTCCCCCTCCTCTTTCGTGAATACTGAGCAGAAATATTCGTTCAGTATTCCTGCCTTTTCACTGTCCCCCTCTGCCCACCCACCGTTCATTCTATTCAGCCTCACTATCCCTCCCTTTGTCTTTCTACGCTCGCTGATGTACCTATAAAAGGTTTTATCCCCCTTCTTAACTGAGTTGGCTATCTTTTCCTCAGTTTGGGCCTTTGCTATTCTGACTTCCTCCTGCTTCCTTCTGCCTTAACTGGTACAGCTCTCTGTCCTGCTCTTCTGTGTTTCCTTATACTTCTGGAATGCTATATTTTCTTCCTGACTTTACAGCCACCTCTTTTGAGAACCATAGTGGCTTTTTCTTTTGTTTTGATTTGTTTATTTGCTTCACACAAAGGCTTGCTGCCTCTGTGATGGCAGTTTTGATAATTCCCCATTGTTGCTCCACACCTCCTTCTAGCCTGTTTGCTAGTGCTTTTCTGAGGCACTCTCCCATCTTGCCAAAGACAGCCATCCTAAAGACCAGTACCCTCACTTTTGTATGGCTTGACTCTGTAGCTGAGTTTAACGTGAACCACACTGTTTGATGGTCACTTGTCCCCAGATGGCAACCCACTCCTAGATCTGAGATCCTCTCACTGCCCCCATTTGAGAGTACAAGGTCTAAGATTGCTCCCTCATGAGTGGGTTCCGAAACTAGCTGTCTAATGCCTGACACCTGTAGGGCATCAAGAATGGCCCTGCTCTTGGATGTGGCTGCAGCAAATGTGCTCCAGTTAACATCTGGCATATTCAGGTCTCCATCAACAGTATCTCCTTTCTCTGCCATTCTAAGAATGCCTTCTATCATATCCTTGTCCATTCCTTCCCCTGACATGGGGGTCTGTACACAACCCCTGTGCGGATTGTGGTGCCCTTTCCAGTCTCCAAGGTGACCCACAGTGCCTCCTCTCCTCCTTGTTTACTCTTTTGTTCAGTTGCTTTTATCCCTTCCTTTACATAGAGAGCTACTCCTCCCCCTCTTCTCCCCTGCCTGTCTCTCCTGTAGGTTATGTACCCTGGTATGTTAACATCCCAGTCATGGTTCTCTGTGTACCATGTTTCTGTGACTGCTACAATATCCAGGCATCCCTCTTCCATTAAGGCCATCAGCTCAGGGAGCTTGTTGCCCAGACTACGGGCATTGGTACTCATTACCCTCCATTTCCTGATGGCCTTACTCCCTTTTGCTCATGGTGGATGTCTACACGTTGCGCCTAGATGTCAAGGGAACACACCACATGTGTAGGAGGAAAACAGGTGGAAAAAGCCCAGCCATCTTTGGGAAGACGGGACACCGGGAGCATGCCCTCAATATGCCTCCATCCATCCAGACTGCCTTGCCTGATGAAAGTTGATTGCACGGGATGCACAAGTCCCATCTCGTTCCCCTCCTGGTGGGATACTCGTGGCTCCATGCAGTGCTAGGTAAGTCCAGGGTAGGGTAGGGTGGCTGGCAGAGGGATGATTCCCTAGGTGCTCCTGAAGGGTCCGAGGTGGAGGGGAGTAGGAGGGGTTAAAAAAAAAAGATTTTCCCATGCTCCTGACTTTCACCCCTTCCCATAAGTCCACACACCCTCAGAGGTACTGTAGTTATTTTTAGTCCCGGAGGGTGTAGGGAAGACCCACCCTACAAAAACAAAAATAGTGTTGTCATCACAAATGGTGTGAGCTGTTTTTCTTGTGGACAGTGTACTGTCCCAACCTTATTTTAATGCACACCATTTTGTACGTAGCATTGCTAATATGCACGGAATTTTGCCATAACATTATGACCCCATGCCGATTATATAACACTAAAGACTATAGGGAATATTGTATTCTACAGAGATGAAAAATAAGCATTAAAAAAGATAGAGATCACACAGAAAAACCTAATTCAATGCTAACTAAATTCTAAGTACAGCAGTAGCTAACCCCTGTAAGGAATCCTGTGAGTTATGGCAGACTCGAACCCATTATGTTACCAGTCTAAAATCCCAACACAGCCGGTTTCTCAAAGCAAACACATAACAGAAATACCTTCAGCCACCTGGCCCACTATACCTGCATGATCACACATGCCTCTCTGACATCACACCCTGCCACTTCATTGATCTCTGAGGATTACCTTTTCTCAGAACTGGTTCAAACTGGTTTTGTGGATTGGCTTTGCCCTGCATTGTTCCTCCAGCTGCTGGCCTAGCAGGGTGCCATCTAGCTGGAACAGTCATTTACTTAAGGTCAAAAATAGCATCTTTAGATAAAAAGGTACTTAGCCCTTGATGTTTAAGTAAAACAAAGAGCCTTTACAGGACAGGAACTGTTGCTGTTCCCTACTAACCTGCTTGTATTCTGAGGCAAAGGACTGCTTAAACAAAAGCCACTCTCAGTTAAGTGCCCAGAAGCTTGGGCCACAGAAGAATGCAATTTTCAGTTTCCACCAGACCTCCAACCTCAGCTAGAATACTTTATAGAGGAATAACTGATGATAAAAATAGTTGTCACATTTGCGTCCCCTGGAAAAATAAAGGAGCATCTTTCAGCAACCCTAAAATGCTTTTATGTTAGCAGGTTTACCTCACCTGTTACACTCCAGTTCTCTCTCTCTCTCTCTCTCTCTCTCTCTCTCTCTCTCTCATTTAACAATTTATTAATTCTTTAAGGCCTCTCCTTTTCTTTACTGAGCCTCTGGTGTAATTGCCTAGAAAAATCATCTGCATTGCCATGTTGTGACCTGATGTCCATGCTATAGGACTGCAGTACCAGACCCCATCTTAACAATCTGAGGTGTTTCCCGCTGCCCCAGTGGAACCATGTGCAGGGGTTGTGGTCAGTGACCAGTGTGAATGCTTTCCCATACAAATATGATTGCAGCTTTTGTAGAGCCCAAACTATACTAACACACTGTTTTTCAGTTGTGGCATATGCCTCCTCTCTGGGTTGCACCTTCCTACTCAGGTACATGACTGAGTGTTCTCCCCCACGTAGATGAACTGTCTCAGACTGCTCATAGCTCATGACTAGACACATCCACATGCATGGTGAACTTCAGAGAATAGTCAGGGCTTAGGAGCACAGGTCCTGACAAACTGCCTCCTTCAGTTGGTGGAATGCTGTCCCACAGTGATCCATCCACTGAACATTTTCTGCCATTTTCTTCTTAGTGAGATCAGATGGAGTGGTTGGCCATAATACTGAAGTTTGGCACAAACTTTCGATGGTACCCTGCCATCCCTAGGAAGGTCTGTACTTTCCTGTTTGTGGTGAGCATGGCCCATCCCTGTATGACTTCAGTTGTTACAGTTTCAGGCTGGATGTACCCACTCCCTACCCTGTACACAAGGTATGACACCTTTGTCATATCTATTTGGCACTTCTCCACCTTAATTGTCATCCCTGCAGCCTACAGTCAGTGGAACACCCCAGTTACACTACTGCTGCTGGAATCATACTACTAGATTACTCAAAGCTAAAGAGTCATTAGCCTATACGTAGCTCTCCTTTTGTATTTAAAAGCCATTTTTTGTTTTACTGTTCATTATGTATAAATTGCCTAACCTCGATCTAAATTATTCCTTGGTATCGCTTATTATGATCTCAGTGAGTAAAGTGTTCCATTGGTATAAAAATGCTCTCTTAGTAGTTCTGCCTTTTAAACCAATCAAGTGAAGTGGGTGTCCTCAAGTTTCCTGTTCTGTTTATTTACAGTTTAGATTCAGCTCACACAGCAGTTGTTCATCATGTACTTATAATAAATCACCATGCCTATGCCTTGATTCTAATGGCATGAGGTTTAGCTCTGTTAGTCTGTCTGTATATGTCAGTTCACATAATCCGTTGATTTCTTTTGTCACTCTTCTTTGTACTTTATCAATTTAATTTATTTCACCCCACTCATAGGGGCATCAGAACTGGGATGCATAGTCCAAATCTGGGTGCACATGGGCCCTGTACTGTGGTAACAAATTATTTTATCTCTGGATTTGATATTTCTTTTAATAGCCCACATGGTATTATTTGTTTTTGCTATTGTTGCATTCCATTGATTTTTAGTCTCAAATGTGTTGCTTACCATGAATCCTGGGTATTTTTTCAGTCTCAGTTTCTCAAAGTATGATGTTACATAACTTATAGATATGTTGTTTATTCTTTTTCCTTAAGCGCATTTCTGTGCACTTGCCAGATTAAAATGCTTTTCTTACTTATGTGCCCATGAGGTAATTTATCCATGTCATCTTGTATAACAGATATCTCTTCTATTGTACCATATGGACCTTCCCCCAGTTTAGAATCATCTGCATATTTTGCTGAATGACTAGATAGGATGGTTGTCCTGTTGGATATGAATATGTGGAAGAGTAGTGGGCGTAGGACAGATCCTTGTGGTACCCCACTGGTAACCAAGCCTGATGTTGATTTGTTGCCATTTATTTTGGTTGTTTGAGTCCTGTTTCACAGCCATGACTCTATCCAGTTCCATTCATTTCACATCAATATTTAATACTTTTAGTTTTTCGATTATCACCCAAGAGGGACCAGGTCAAATGCCTAGCTGAAATTGATGTAAATTATATTGTATGGGATGTGGTTGTCCTTGGTTTTCTGTACTTGCTCATAAAAGCAGAGTCAGTTAGTTGTACAGGATCTTCCTGTTTTACTGTAAATCATTATTGGTTTAGTTCTGCTGATATAGATTGTTCGATGTTCATTTCAATTATACTTTCAAGAATTTTCCAGGAATAGATGTCAAACTAATAGGTCAGTAGTTGCTACATAACTAGTTCCCTTTTTGCGTACTGGTGTCACTAGTGCAGTATTCCAGTTAGATGGAGTTTTGCCTTGATTAACTGAAGCATCATAAAACATCATACATTATTTTTAGTGGAAATACAATATCATTAACCATAATCTTTAGCATTTTGAATGTTATGTAATCTGGGCCTGGTGATGAGTATAGCTTCAGGTATTTAATTTTGCCTTTAATCATCTCTGTGTTACTATTGCTGTCATTGTAAGTTATTGTGTGCTGTTTTGATATCTCTGAGTATTTAGTTTTAGGTACATACACAGATGTAAAGTATTTTTTAAAAGCTTCTGCAATCTCGCATGGGGATCTAGTGGTATGGTTGTCTTTTGTTATTGGTCCAATTTTGTTGGAGGAATTTTTTAAAGAATATATACAGCCACAGAAGGCTTTACTGTGACCCTTATTTGCTGCTTTTGCCAATCATGTTTTTTTTTTCTTTTTTTGCTTTCGGTATTGCCTGTTAACTTCTTTTATGGTTTAGTCTGAAGACATTTTATGAATGTGCAGTTTTATTATTTAGCTATTCCTTATGAGATTTATTCTTTCTTTTAATTAGTCTTTTGATGTTTTTTGTTACCCATGTGGATTTTAAACCCTTATTGTTGTATTTATTTTTTTTCTTACTTTAGGCATGTGTCTATTACAAATTTCTAGTATAAGTATTTTGAAGTGTTGTTACATCTCCTCTACAGGTTTGTTTGCTAATATTTCTTCCCAGTTTATTTTCTGTAGTTCTTTGTTAGTTTTGGTTATGTTGGCTTTGCTGTATTGAAATATTTCTGTAATCCCATCATTATCAATCAATCAATCAAAATCTTTATTTAACCAGGTGGGCACCATTGAGCAGAGCTCATTTTCGAGGTGGACTTGGGGTTTACAGTACAAAAAGAAAAAGTTCACTCAAACGAACAGCAACAGATACAAATGCAGGGATATAACAGCAAAAGGCATCTGTAAATACAGGTGCAGATATAAGTGCAGGATACAGTACAAAAGAACATTATACAATCAATCAAAATGTACAACACATGTGCATTGGAGAACTGTACAACAAGCAATGTTGCCGGCGGAGGCCAGGCTAGATAAATCCAATCAATGTGTCCAAACAAAAGAGCAACTGAGGTGCAGATATATCGACAAGCAAACAGTAATGCTGGTTAGGACCAGGCCCAGATAGCTTCACCCAGGTCCCACAGGGGAACACAGCAGGAAGATGTAGTAAAATACGGAGGGAAAGAGGGAGGGAGGGGGAAGTGGATAGGAAGGGGCAGGAGATCAGATTGAGAAGTGGCAAGGACCAGGAGTAGACGAAAACCGGAGTTAAGCCAAGTCCATATTTCAGGTGATTAAAAAAGGAAGGACACAGGAGTACTACAGGGAGGGTGGGAAGAAGGGGGACCAGGCGGTGGATAGGGATAAGGATAGGGCACGAAGAGACAGAGGCAACAGATATTATATGTATGTTCAGTCTTGATTTCTGTTATTACAATATTGTGATCATTACTACCCAATGGTGTCATAATCACAACATTATATATTTGGATATTGCTGGTTTTCATATTTGTTCCTAGTTGCAGGATTGTGCAACACCAGAGAAAGAAAGTATGTTCACGGGAAAACAGCATGCCCAGTCATGTGAGCCTATATTTTACTGATTAAGAGCACCGAGATGGTATTCTAGAGGCCTGGGTTCAAATCCCAGTCGGTCACATTATTCCTTTCTCACTGCAATTTGTGATTTAAATTGCTTAGCAGTAGCTAATACTGCACTACAAAATCTGGTTGTCATGTTTGTTCTTAGTTGCAGGATTGCGCAAAACCAGAGAAAAAAGTGTATCCAAGAGAAAACAGCAGGCCCAGTCATGTGAGGCTATAGTTTAGTGGTTAAGAGCACTCGGATGATATTCTGGGGACCTGGGTTCAAATGCCAGGAGATCCACCAGCAGGTCTGCTCCTGCCTCCTCCTCTGGATAGCTGCACACAATCAGGACCATCTCTTCCTGGTCAAGGTAGAGATTTATCTTGTTTACATGGCAGATTCACTGGTTCTACCTCCTGTTGCGTAAGTTCACCATGTAATTAACATCATTCACCCTGCTAACCAAGAAAGGACCCTCCCAAGCTGCCTGCAATTTATTCTGTTGGATAGGAATGAGTACCATCACTTGTTGCCCAGCTTTGTACTCCTAAACTCCAGCCTCACAGTCATACCCCATCTTCTGTCTCTTACGTGCAGTGGCTAAGTGCTCCTGTGTGAACACCATCAACTCCTTGTGCCATGATCTAAAATTTAGAATGTACTCCACAATAGATTCCTCTTGAGTAGAATGCTCACCTTCCCATTCACCCCTTATGAAATCTAAGGGATCCCTTAACCTATGGCCAAACAGGAGCTTGATGGGTCAGAACTCTATGGACTCCTGGAGGACTTCCCTATATGCAAATAAGAAATAGGGTAAGTACTTGTCCCACTGTCACACAGGCTGGTTGGCAAATTACCTTAACATGGACTTAAGTAATGCACAAAAACGTTCAACCAGATGTTAGTCCTGGGGAGGAACGCAGAGGCACTGAGCAGCCACACCACACACTTCTCTGAAAGACTAGCCATTAGGGCAAACATAAAATTTGTACCTTGATCTGATAGAAACTTCTGGAGAAATCCCACCTGGCTGAATATCTTCAGCAGTTTATTGGACACTTTTACCACCACAATGGAGTACAAGGTCGGGTACCATGTGGCATAATCCATGACCTTCAAAATGTACTTCTTGCCTTTGTGACGGGGTGCTGAGTAGCCCCACAATGTCCACAGCAACTCACCAAAATGGTTCTCCAATTATTGGCAGGGATTTCAGAGTCACTTTAGCCTTGTCCATGCCCTTTCCCACTCTCTGGCACTGTGGACAAGTCTGGCAGTAGTTTGCCTTGTCCTTAAAGATACTGGGCCAGTCAAAATTGTTAGTCAGACATCTTTTTTTAAAGCTGACTCCTAAGTGTCTGGAATAGGGTATATAATGCGCTAAGGCCATGAGCTGCTTCCTGTACTCCTTAGGAACTATCTACCAAAGAAACACTTCCTCCAGTCCTCCTTTTGGAACTCATTCTCGATATAGGAGCCCTTTATCCTAGTATATCTTCCTTTTTTCTGAACCCTGAGAGTCAGCTTCCACCCTTGTAACCAACTCCCTTAATTTCTGTAGGAATAAGTCAGTTTTCTGAGCTCTCCCCAGCTCGACATGCTTGGCCTTCCCAAAAATAAACTTCCCTCTGGGAGAGCTACCTACTGCTGGGCTCTCTCCAGTCTGTAGCTGTGTCTCAAAACTGCTGCTTCCAGCTCATTCTTCAGTAACAACATCCCTTCCTGCTGATGGATGGGTTGTGTTCAGCTGCACAACCCCCTATGTGTCTTCAGGAGCTGGTCCCTAGCCTTACTGTGGGTAGTGACACACGCATACAATGCTGGCCTGACTGTCAAAGTCATTACCAAAGTTTCATTAACTGGCAGGTCCAGTACAACACCCACCTCCCATATGCCCTGGCCATCTTCCCAGCTTAGAAAGATCTGGGCCATTGTCACTGAGACCACAGTACCCTTCACTCCTCTAATTCTGGAAAGCTGGCCCAGGAAGAGCTGTTCCTTGTGAATTAAATCCTGTGTTATCATTGCAGTGGAGGCCCCAGTGTCCCTCAATCCCTGGGTTACCATCTCATTTACATGTGTGCAGTGGTGTTAGCAGGAACTGCAGTCTGGGTACAGGACCATAGCTGCTGGGAGCTTCCAGAGATAACATGTACTTCTTCTCAGTCTTCACAGTGGAGAAGGAGGGGAATGGACCAACAAGGGTCAGCAAGAACACAGACGGAAGAGAGGTAAACACAAGTCCAGTTACAGAGGAAAGAGTTCTGAAGGTACTTGCAAACTTGAAAGTGGGCAAGGCCATGGCACCAGATGCCATACATCCAAGGGTGCTAAGGGAACTCACAGATAGGCTTGTAGCACCACTGACAGCCTTACTTAACATAGCACTGGAAACAGGAGAGGTTCCATGGGACTAGAGGGGAGCTGACATAGTTCTGCTCCATAAAAGCAGTAGAAGGGAGGAAGCTAATGACTATAGACCGGTCAGTCTCACATCAGTCATGGAGAAATGAATGGAAACCCTATTAAAAGAAAGTCTAGTGGAATATCTTGAATCCAGGGGGTTGCAAGGCCAACAGCAACATGGATTCATGAAGAGGTGGTCATATCAGACAAACTTGATCAATTCCTTTGACTGGGTAACGATAGAAATAGATCAGGGAACAGCAGTGGGCATGGCCTACTTGGATTTCAGCAAAACCTTCAATACTGTACCACATAGGAGACTGATGAAGAAACTGGATAGTCTATAATGGATCAGGTACAGAGGGTGATAGTAAAAAGCACTCACTCCAATGAGCGGAGATTGGCCAGCAGGGTGCCACAGGGCTCAGTATTAGGCCTGGTCCTGTTCAACATCTTCATTAGTGATATCGCAGACAAACCTAAAGGGAAGGTATGTCTTTTTGTAGACAACTCCAAAATCTGTAATTGGGTGGATATTCAGGACGGGGTGGAGAAAAAGGGAAAATCTTGAGGTGTGCTCAAGGGTATGACAGCAGGGGTTTAATGCCAAAAAGTGCAGAATCATGCACCTGGAGCATAGAAATCCAGGAGCTGAGTATGAAAGGGGAGGAGGTACTGTCAGTTACAAAGCAGGAATGAGGCCTTGGAGTTACAATATCTAATGGCTTCAGAGTTGCAGGGCAGTGTGACAAGGCAGTGGGCATGACCAGTGGGATGTTGGGGTGCATAGAGAGAGGCATCACAGGCAGGAAGAAGAAGGTAATGTTACCATGTGTAACAAAGCAGTTTCAGGTACACACAACCTCAAAAGAGGGATGCAGGCTCAAAACGTTAAACTTCCATATTTATTATTAAACAATGAAGATAGTTTAGCCTCGATATGCTCAACTAACGTCCTTTTTCAAAGCCTTTGAAAAAGAACATTAGTCCAAAACATGTCAGGCAAGAGCTATGCTATGTTTCTTGTTGTTTTGAGAAACTGCTTTGATGCATAGTTCTGGTTAGTTTCAGAGCACCGCTTCCCAGTGTGCACTTCTGTGTTTTTCCAGGTAATATTACCACTGTATTTTGAGAAGACCACACTAGGAATATTTTGTACAGTTCTGGATGCTGCAGCTCAGAAAAGATATAGAGAGGATATAGGTAGCCCAGAGGAGGGTAACTAAAACAGTATAGTAAATGCATGAGAAACCAATGAAGAGAGATTGAGGGATCTCAACATGAACACCCTGAAGGAGTGGAGGAAGAGAAGGAACATGGCAGACACCTACAGTCACTTTATGGGGTGTGAACAAGGTAGAGGTAGGGAGCCTGTTTCAAATCAAGAAGTTCAACAGAACAAGTCGGCATTCAATAAAGTTAGAAGGGGGGAAATTTAGGAGGGATTTGAGGAAATACTACTTCACAAAAGAGTGGTGGATGCCTAAAATAGCCTGCCACCAGAGGTGTTGGGTTGAAAACAGTGAGAGGTGTCAAATATGCATGGGGAAGGCATAGGGAAATATTGATAAATATAAAGGGTGTTACCAGACACCAATTAGGGTCTGCTGAGACAGAATAGGCAGGGAACAACTGAGCAGACTGGGTGGCTCAAACGGTCCTTTTCTGCTGACAAATTCTATGTTTACCTCCCGCCAGCTGCACTCGTCCATTTTGCTATATTTTTCAGACAGTCATACGACAGGTGTCCCAGTTTTTGGCAGCTATAACTCCCGCTTTCCCCTTACTTATTACTTCTGAAACCATTCAGCTTCCCTTTTTGTTCAGGCACAGGCTGGTGTCCCTTGGGTTGCCCCCAGGGGTTCACTTAAAACTACCTAGTGCATGATATTTGAAAATGGGTAAAAACTGAGCACAAAAGGTTGCACTGTGCTTGCCCTTGCCTATGACCCTAAGGATGCTATGTTCAGTCATATAACACACTGGCACTATCTGACTGAATAAAGGGCCATGTCAGGGCAGCGCAAAGTTGAGTAGTGCTGCTCTGACAGGGAATTGGGCTGTATACATTCCATGCCAAAGTGCACAGAACTGCTGCACCCCCAGACCTGTTAGCACCAGGAGCCTCCAGCATGATATTCAGCCAGCTCAGTGCAAATGAGCCCATTGGGCATGCAAGGTGCTAAGGGGCCTGATGCATGTCCATTATGGGCTCATTTGCATGGGAAGCGGCAGCATGTTTTTGTCCCTGTGACCAGCCCCTACACTCTAATCCCCCATCCTCATGTAGAACAAACCATTCCCTGATGTCTAGTGGCACCCCCAGTCCTCCAAACCCCTGCCCGAGAAGAACAACCCATTCCCTGTGGTCTAGTGGCACCCACCATTCCTGATCCCCATCCCCGTAAAGAACAACCCATTCCCTGGTGTCTTGTGGTACACCCTGCCCTCTGATCCCTGGCTCTGTTAAGCACTAATTATTCCCAGGTGTTCAGTGGTACCCCATTCCTGTTAATTAGAGATCTTTACCTGGTGTCTAGTGGTACCCCCACCCTCTGATCCCCGGCCTCGTTAAATACTAATCATTCCCTGGTGTCATGGTCCTGTTAAGCAGAGACCTTTTCATGGTGTCCAGTGGTACCCTCCCACCCTCAGATCCCCAGCCCTGTATTATAGTAAATATTCCCTGGTGTCTAGTGCCACCCCCACCCTCCAATCCCTGTCTTTGTATTATAATAAATATTCACTGGTGTCTAGTGGCACACCCCACCCTCTGATTCTCATCCCCTATCATAACACATAATCGCTGGTGTTTAGTGGCACCCCCACCCTCTAATCCCCATTCCCATATTATAGTAAATAATCCTTGGTGTCTAGTGGTGTCCTGCCCTTCTATCCCTGTCCCCACTAAGTAGACATCTTTCCCTGGTGCCCAGTGGTACCCCCACCCTCTGATCCCTGGACGCATATTATAATTTTATTTATTTATTTCAATACTAGGAAAATCACCTTATGAGCCAGCAGCTCTTTCGCAAAGGTTTTGCATCATATAACACAATTACAGACAATTGGAACAATAATGAACACACATAAGAGCGACCACTCATGAGATACTTGGTAAGTGCTAAAATCATATGATTATATGGGAATAACCTCGGGAGATAGTAGTGTACACAGAACTTCAACTGGTTATACAAAGATTATTGTTGCAGGTTACACATTGAAGCATTAAAGAGGCTTCCCTTACTTGAGGGATTGTGAAAGGACAGCCAGAAAGGAGAAACAGCCCAGAACAAGCCTGGTGAAGAATTTGTGGAAAAGTAGCAGTATAATTAGATGGAGAAGGCAGGTACAGCAAAGATGAAGAGAAAGGTGAGGTTAGAAAGGAAGCAATGGAAAGGGGGATAGTTATAGTTTGATGGAGAGGGCAGGTACAGCAAAGATGAAGAGAAGGTGAGACTAGAAAGGAAAGGATGGGGAGTGGAGACCATTTAAAGAACAGGTAAGGGGGTAAGGGTGGGAATGGAAGCAGAGAGGGGGAACAGGTGAGTGGTAAAGGAAATGACAGGGGGTCAGCACCAGTTCTCAGAGTCAAACGGGGGGGGGGGCAAAACCAGATACAGCAGTTAGCAAATTAGAGCAGCCCTTCTATGCTCTGGTTAGGTAGGGCAGTCACATCCCACAAGTTCTACAAGCTGTTTCCACAGTTAGAGTTTGAAAGGACCAATCTTTGGCTCAGCCTGAAAGTCCCCACAGATGGTATTTAGTCAGAGTGGGGCTCGATAGTCAAAGGATCTTTGTTCCTGCATAGTACAATAAAAAGGGGCTTTGAAGTTCTGCTCATCAGAATCTGTGGTGCTTCGAGTGTTGGTTGTATGGCAGAGAAAATTTTGGAGACTCGGGGGTGGTAAAGCCCAAAGATGTCTTTTACACAAGTAGGCATGTCTGGTACTTCAGCCTCCCCTTTAAGTTAAGCCAGCCTGCTTGCCAATAAAGCTCACGGTGTGCAGTAGACAATGGGCTCCTGTAACTAGTCCATAGGCCTTGTTTAATGTTATTTCAACCCTTTTGAGCGTTGTGTCTGCCGCAGCCCCATATATAGGCAACCCATAATCAATTATGGGGATAACTGCACTGCTTATCATAGACTGCAACACAACTGGATGGTAGACATTGTTTATGTCTATGTAATAGACCTATTTATATTGACGGCCTTAGCAACTTGTTCCACATGTTTAGCATATGATAGTGTGTTGTCGAAGGTGACCCCAAGGTACCTGAAGGTGTAAATCTATTCCAGTGGTGTGTTTAGGTTACTTAGAATTGAGAGTTGATAAGTTCTCTGATGGCTACAGTGCAGGTTGGTAAAGGTCATAGTTTTTGTTTTTTTATAGTTCATAAGCAATTTTTGATTCATGAACCATTCCTCAACACATGTGAAGTTCAACTGCAGTTGTTCCTGGAGGGTGTGCGGATCTGTGTGGTAGTTGAAGATCACCACATCATCCACATACAGTAAAATTCTGTCCTGGCATGCTAGGGGTAGTCTGTTGAGAAATATGCTGAAAAGTAGCGGGTTCAGGATAGAGCCTTGTGGGACACCGGTAAGAACTTTCTGACTATCTGAAAGTACCCCATTGATCTTTACTTGCTGTACTCAGTTCGTGAGGTAGCTAAAGAACCATTCCATAGCATTACTTGAGAGACCTGTTAAGGATAATTGTTCCAAAAGTAGCGTATGGTTTATGGTATCAAAGGCTTTTGTCAGGTCAATAAAAGCAGCCCCTACTACCTGATCCTGATCCATAGCCTTGTGGATAAAACTTGTGAATTCCACTAGTGCAGTGGTGGTGGTGCCGGGTGCTTTGTGGAACCCGTGCTGTTATGGACGTTGAACCTGATATTTTTTCAGATATTCTACAAGTTGGTCTGAAACTATACACGCCAATGCCTTGGAGAAAGGATGAGAATGGAGATGGGATGGTAGCTTGTGTCCAAGTTTCTGTCCCCACTTTTATGCACTGGAGTGACTATTGCATTTTTCATCTGTATGGGAATAGTGCAAATCATTTAATGAAAGGTTCAGGATGTGGGTGAGTGGGGCTAAGATGACTTTGAAGGTGAGAGCAATGAGTTTTAGGTCAAGTGAGTCACCACTAGCTCTTATCCATAAGATATTCAGATGGAAGAACACTGCTGAGGTCAGTGAATGCCATGTTAAAGACATTTTCAATCTATTTTGGGTCTTGTGTAATTGTGCCATTTATATCAATCATAGTTGGCAAGGCTTTCACTTTTTTCCCCATGAGTTCATGTATAGTATATTGCCCCAGAATTTTCTCACATCTCCCCAAGCGTTTGTCAACTGTTCTTTGAAAAGGTTGCTTTTTGCCATGTGGGTGGCTCTTGTATAATAAATATTCCCCGGTGTCTAATGGCACCCCAACCTCCAAGCACCACCCCCAAAATTTGTAATATTCCTTGATATCTAGAGGCACTCCCCACCCACCAAGCCCCATCCCCTATACAAGAGTAACAGGTCCCTGGCATCTAGAGGTCCCCCGCACCACTGGCACTGAGTAAATCACCCTGCCATGCCCCCTACCAGTGTCAGTGGTGCTGCAGAGCCAATACAGTGACTGGCACAGCCCTCCTCTCACCACTTCAGCCGGCCAACGTTTGGCCTGACAGGGAACATGCATTCTCTGTACTGTAAAGTAGTCCATACAGTCCTCATTGTCCATCCTGGTGAAGGCTTGTAATGCCCTGTCTGTAAGGAGTGGCAAAAGGTAAGTGCTCAAGACAGTCCTTTCCAATTCAACATTTTTTCAGAAGATTTGAAAAACAAATCAAGATCACCCCCCTCCTGATACTTGGGAAACATTTTGGAATTAATTTTGGCTTCTTGGGTCAAACCCTTGATGCCAATACTTCTAGTCTGTGGCACTCTCCCTCTCCTTATCCCTCTCGTGTTGGTGCTGCCTTTCTCACTCCTCCCTTCTCCCCACTCCTGTTTTTCCTTCTTTTGCTCCTCTTGCTGTTTTGATTGCTCCTCTCTTATCTGGATCTCATACTCTCTCATCTGCATACTGTGCTGGCACTGCATTTCTTGTTCCTCTCTCTCATTTTCTTGCTCCTCTGCTTTCTGCCGCTTGGACTCTGCCTCTGCCTTAATCAAGGATAGCTCCAGCTGCATCATTTGTATCTGATCAGCTTGCACAACTGCCCATGTTATAGGCTGTGGCTTATTTGCTGTATCCCTAACCTCTGTCTCATGACTTTGGCTAGCACTGATCACTTTTGCACCACTTCCCTGGTCACTTTTCTCAAAGAATTCTATGAGATCTGCCCTTGGCTGACCTTCCTGACAGACAAGCCCTCCCCTTTTGCACAGCTTCTCAAGGTTCTCTAAGTTTGTCAACTGGGTTACAAACTGGCTTCAAGGAAGAACACAAAGCTTGGTAGTAAATGGCATACTATCAGGAAAGGGAGGGGTGACCAGTGGGGTGCCACAGGTATTGGCACAGGGTCCCATTCTCTTCAACATATTTATCAGCAACATCACTGATGGTCTGGAGGGGAAGGTATGTCTGTTTGCAGATGATACCAAGCTCTACAGCAAGGTAGACACAGAGGAAGGACTCTCTTGAATGGTATCTGATCTTGGAAAAATAGAGAACTGGTCAAAAAAATGGCAACTAAAATTTAATGAGAAGAAATGCAAAGTCATGCACCTTGGAAGGCAAAACCCAAAATATAGATAAAATCTGGATGGAGAACAGCTAATAAGAAAGGGATCTTGGAATAATCATATCACATGATTTAAAAGTTGGAAAGCAATGTGAAAAAGCAGCACTAAAGGCCAATAGTATACTAGACTGCAATGGCAGAAGAATCGCTAGTAGAAGGTGCGAGGTGTTAATGCCACTGTACAGATCCCTGGTCAGGCCTCATTTGGAGTACTGTGTGCAGTTCTGGAGGCCGCACCTAAGAAAGGACATAGACTGTTTGGAGTCTGTGCAAAGATAGGCTTCTAAGATGGTACAGGGGCTTCACCATGAACCTTACAGAGCAAGGCTCTAGCAGCTTAACTTGTACTCCCTAGAACAAAGGCACAACAGAGATGACATGATATAAACTTTTAAATACCTCAAAGGAATAAATGCAGGACAGGCTCAGAGAGGCTGCCAGGAAAATACGGGTGCATGGACAAGCGGTCACAGCATGCGCCTTAAGGGAGGTAGATTCAGAAGCAACCTCTGGAAATTCTTCTTCTTTACGGAGAGAGTGGTGGAACCCTGGAACAGCTTAACTGAAGAGCTTGTAGCTACTAAAACATTAGAGGAGTTCAAGTGAGCTTGGGACAGGCACATTGGAAACTCAAAATGAAGTGAGAAGGGGGGTAGGAAATGAGGCAGACTAGAAGGATCACACTGTCCCCTTCTGCCGATATGTTCTTATGTTCTTAAGGTTATCAGCTTCAGTTTTTCATATGGCCAGACATAGTGTCTTCTAGCTATCTACTCACACTTCCAACAAAATAAAAATCATAGTATATACAGTATCCCCATTATATATCCTTTTCTGAACTGGACAGATGAACTTTTTATTGACAATTGATTTAAGATCCCACCTGCTGCCAACCAGTTTATCACAGACTAGTTCTATCCCAGAACTCAGTCTGTACTGTGCTTTCAGTTTTTACATCTCTTCAAATGCTTGAATGGTCACCTTAGTATGCTGTCACCACTCAGCTTGACTCTCCCTCGTAGTATCTTTATGTACAAATCCCAGCAGAATTACTGCTTACACATTACAGTGCCTTTTCCCAAAAGGCAAATGACCCACCCCTTGAGTCACAGCGGAGAACAGGAACATGCTGCTTTAGATATGGTAGTTTAGTAGCTTGTCTCTTCAGAAATGGATTATGGATTTGCCAATTTACACCAGATTATCTATACCTAAAAGACTCCATCACAGAAAGCATGAAGTATAGAAAAATAACATTCCATACTCCATGATATTTACATATGTTACAGTATTATACACACTAAAGACTAAGAAGGAAAAGCAGTATTCCACAGAAATGAAAAAAAAAAAAAACTTTTCAACTGATAGCGAGCACACAGAAAAACCTAACTCAAAGAAAACTAAATTTCTAAGTAGAGCAGAAGCTTACAGGGATTCTATGAGTTATGGCAAACTCGAACCAGTGATGTTACCAGTCCAAAATCCCAATACAGCTAACATCTCAAAGCAAACATACAACATAAATACCTTTGGCTGACTCACTATGGCAGCATCATCAGGCATGCCTCTCTGACACCACACCCTGGACCTTCTTTTGAACTGGTTCAGACTGGTTTGGTGGATTGGCTTCAGCTTGCATTGTTCCTCCATTTCCAAGCCTAATCGGATGCTATCTAGCCAGACCAGTAATTCATTTATGCTTAAAACATTGCCTCTTTGGACAAAAAGGGGTGGATCTGATGTTGAAGTAAAACAAAGAACATTTTCAGGTCAAGAATGTTTGCTGTCCCCACCCAGTATGCTTGTACTCTGAGGACAATGGACTGTTTAAACAAACGTCACTCTCAGCTAAGTGCCTAGAATGCAGTTTTCTATTTCCACCAGACCTCTCACCTCAGCTGAAATGCTTTATAGAGGCATAGATGCTAATAAAAAAAATACATAGCATAGCTGTCACAAAACCATATACATTTTTTCCAGAATAAGCACAGATTGCAAAAATCCACATTCAACTATGTAAATACTATGGGCCGGATATTCAAACTGCACCCAAAAAGTACGCAACAGCAGGAGCAAGCGCAAGTCACTTGCGCACATGCGCAATCGTCGCCATATTCAAACATGGAGCAAGGTCAAGTGCGCAAGCAGCCAACATCTGAATATCACACAAACTGCACCATAGCGCAACCAGGAAGGGGAAGCTGAGCAGAAATGATGTGCCATAGCGCAACAAGGCTAGCCCAGCTGAGCAGTCCAGAGGTGCCACGGCGCAAGCAGAGCCCCCCCCCCAGCAGAGCAATGGAACTGCACAACCAGGGAGGCAGGCTGGGGCCCACCACCAGCCATGCCACACATGGGCACAGGAACACACTGCAGAACTAACAATACACCCGCACACCCCAAGCACAGCATCACTGGGGGAGGGATGGATGATCCACCAGCCCATGGGGACAAGCCAACAAAGCACAGCAGGGCCATGTCGCCCCAGCACACCCACTGGCAGGCTGAGACTGCCACACACAGGGGGTCGACAACCACAGTGCACATCAGCCCCCCCTTCTGTACAGCACACCCTGCACTGTGACCCCAAGACACCACCCATGTGCAGTGACTGTCACTGCAGTAAACACCATGCATCCCCGGCACACTGCAACCTCGTGTAGCACAGAACCATACAAGCCAGACCCACCCTGGGCACCCAGCAGAGGGCGGCAGCAGATGGCAAGACAGACTGAAAGGCACTCCCACACCGGAGACAGCTCCCCATGCACACACACACATACCCAGGACCATACCACCCCAGATGCCATGCACACCACTGCAACTGAGCAACCATAGCCAGCTGCAAATCAGAGACCACCACAGAATTCATAACAAAATATATATATTTGAAAAAGATATGTATAACACCAACAACATCTATATACATATGTACAAGACAAGGGGGGTAGGGGTACAAGGTAGGGTGGGTAAGGGTAGGGGTGAACAACTGGGAGAGGGAAGGCAGGGTGGGAGGGCTGGGTGAAGTGGGAAGGGGAAGAGCATTCAGCGCCCGGCAGGCTGGTCCCCTGCTGCCTGTTGATCCTCCCGGTTCCTCCGGCATCGCCTGACCCCATGGCACTGCATGTCTGTCAGGAGGTCATGTGTAGCAACTGACACCTGCGTCAGCCGCTGGAGGGCACGGTCCATCTGCAGTAGGATGCTGAGACCTAGGAAAAGGGAACACAGTCAATGGCTGTGACTGTCCACAACCCTGAACACCACCCATCCTGCAAGGTATATAGCCTAGTGCCCCGCACCTGTGATGGTATGCACCCACCCACAGTGACCATGCACATGACACGCCCAACCAGGCAGCACCAGCTATGTGCACCACTGCACACACACACACTGCCCATGTCCATCACAGCACAAACAAGGCTGTCAAGTGACATGGCAATGTGGTGGGATGCCAGTTCCACAGCCATGTGCCCAGTGCATGCATGGACCACCAGTGACGCACACACAGACGTGCAGTGACACTGGACAGTGATGACTGTCACCTGTGTCGTGCATGGTTGTGTTGTCCATGGCTGGTGGTCATGCCCACCACCACCAGCATGCAATAGCATCCATGATGTAATGACACTCACACTCATCAAGCAGCTGTGGCTGCTGCTGCTGCTGCTGCTGCCGCTGCTCCTGCTGCTGCCGCTGTGGCCCACCCATCACGCCTCCTCCGGCTGCCACCTGAGCCCCGCCACGGCCCTCCTCAGCCTGGGCCTGCATCCTCTCCGCCAGGCCTGTGGGTGACAAATGTTGAGAAAAACATCAGTGTGACCCCAAAGCAGACTGCCCCCTGCCCCAGTGAGTGTGCCTGCCCACACAGCCAGACCCATGCATCTCACACCTGCACACACTGACACAGCCAACCATGGCAGAGCCATCCCCCATGCACCGCCACCAAAACACAGTCACACCCCTACGGAGAACACAGGTGCATAGATGGTACACCCACCTGGCCTAGGCACAACGCCCCTCCTGGCACGTGACCTGAGGCATTGCAGCACGTCTGGCTCCCTCGTGTGGAGGTCACTGTTCAGCAGACCAGCACCGCCCTATGACCCTCTCCAGTTCAGTGGCCACCTGCTGCCACACATGGGTGCTGGTCATGGTGAGGGGCTGATCCCCAAACAGTGCCCCAAAGTGAGGCTCAACCACAGCCACCAGGTTGGCCACCTCCAACTGACTCCACTGTGGAGCTCTCCTGCATGCCATTACTGTGGTAGTAGAGCAGGTAATATGGCACCCCGCAGCACGGCAACCCCACGTGGAAATGTTGCACAATAGACCACCATAGGTTCCAATCGCGCTGTTCGTATAGCGCCATCAGTTCACATAGTGCTGTCACCAAACAGCGCAACAGAGCCATACACATGGCAGCCGAACAGCGCCAGGGGGCAAAGGTCGGACACAAGGTCAGGGGTCTGTGACACAAGGCCATGCACAGCGCCATCGGATGTCTACTCATCCTGCGCAAATGGTCACCTGTGTGCCAGTGCCACAGTGGACTATTGCACAGTTGTGCCACAGCGCCATATGGTGCCCAGTGCTGTAGTGCCACTGGCACAATGGTGGCCGTGTCCTGTATTGCTGATCGCGCACAGCATGTCATCAGTGCGGCAGACACCTGCGTAAGCTACCTGGGCATGTGCAGTGCAGTGTACTACACAGTCACAGAAATGTGCCATTGGCTCAGCCGGCTCAACCGTATTGCGCAAAGCACAACGGCGCAATACTCAGCCGACAGATGCAAATCATCTGATCAGCCATTCAAAGGCGCAGTGGCACGATTAGCATGTCATTAAAGTTGAGCCACACCTAATTTACATGCATTGCGCTATAATTTCGCGACATTGGGCTGTGCTGGCCAGATTCGGTTACTGCAGGTGAGAGGTGAGTTGCATGCTGTGTGATGTTCTGGACAATGGTCATGGGAAAACGCTGTAGACTGCACAGTGACAGGTGTCCACTTCCACCCATACAGACCGACATGACCGAGCAGAGCCAAGGTGAGGGTGAAGATGGTGGGCCAAGGAGGAGGCCCAACTTCACCAAGGCAGAGACAGAGGGCCTCTTCCAGGCCTACCTGGAAGAGGAGCCACTACTGAGTGGACGGCGGGGCACACCTCAGGCCCATGCGGCTGCATGGGAGGGGGTAGCTTGGGCAGTGAACCTGCATGGAAGCCACCAGCTCTCCATGCAGGAATGTAAAAAGAAGATGGGGACAGACTACAGGAGGGTGATGGAGAAGGTGGCAGCCCTCAGGGCGGCATGTGCTGGCACAGGCAGGGCCAGCCAATGGTGGCAGAGCTGACCCCGGCTGAGGACCGACTGGCTGCATCAGTGCAGTGGAGTGCTATTGAGGGCGTACCAGGAGGTGGATTCCAGACAGGTGGAAGCCCATCACTGCACGGTATGACATGGTGGTGGTGTTGGGGGGGGAAGGTTGATCACATGCACTAACATGTCCTCACTTTCTGTTACAGATCCTGTTTGTCTTCAGGAGACGGTGGTGGTGGGACCAGGCAGTGAGGAAGGCCTGCCGGAGTTGGAGGAGGGTCTTTCCACCTCTGTCGCCAGCCGGCATGCACTGCACCAGCATGCACGCCTGGCTGGCACCTCTGTTGTCGGTGAGTCAGGTGTGGGGGATGCACAGCCTGTGTCTCAGCAGTCTGGCATGCAAGCATGCCAGCACGCTGTGACTGTGGCTGTAGCACATACCTGCACCATTGATGATGCAAGGACTGCAGTGGGCAGTGACACGTGTGTGTCCCATGACGGACACACAGCAGGCCAGCACGTGCCCCTGGACCTAGCTGGTTCCAATGTGTGTGCCAGCATGTCAGCACAGTCCCAGGCTGTGCCTGTCAGCACTGGTGGGGCAGCACCGGTGGCTGTGCAGGTGTCTGGCACTGTTGCAGCCACAGCAGTGGAACGAGTGGTCCCTGGGGCACAGCAGTCGGAGGGTCAGCAGCAGCAGTCACCCACCAGGTCTGGGGATACAGTGTCCAGCGGTGGCACATGCACACCACCCTTTAATATGCCCATTCCTGGTCCTGGTGAACAGCGCCCACACTCAAGGGGTGTTGAGCATCAGGACCTTCCATACCCTGGGGGTCAGGATGCCGTTGTGGCAGAGTACCCATTTGAAGAGCACACCTGCCTGCTGCAGGAATCAGTACAGCAGCAAAGGTGGGTTGCAACATTCGTGGAGGCACTGTGCATGGCTGTGGAGTGGCACAGCAGGGACTGTGCTCTGGTCCTTGCAGAGATGGTCCAAATGCGGATGGATGTGACCGCCGCCATTGACAGGCAGACCCAGGCATTGGCCACTGTCGTGGCTGCACTGGGCACACAAGCAGGTGCCCCTGTACCACGCACCCCACACAATACGCTCTCCACTCCCCGTTCCCGGCATCATGCGACACCCAGCCTGTTGATGCCGGGTTCTGCTGTGGGCATCCCGAGCACCCCTGGTGCAGGTATGTTTGGCATGCTGCAGACCCCTGTGCGGACAAGGTCGCGATCGCGCAGTGGGACCCCTGGTGGTCCATCTGTGCCACCCCATGTGGCCCCTGCTCAGCCTGCCAGTGCAGTTGGGTCACGGCGGGACCGCCCACACATCCGGAGTGGTCGTGGAACAGTGCAACATGACTGACCTGTCTCCCAGTGCAGGCCCTGTCTGGTGCCGCCCTGTGTGCAATGTGTGTCTTGGTGAGCAGTGCACTGGTGGGTGCCCTGCCCAACACGCTGACACATAGACTACCTGCACACCCTCCCAACTGCTGTCCACAGGAGCGTGTGCATGATGATGCCTGCATTGTACTGTACACCAAGGTGCAAGGGTGCCCAGCATCTGACACACGTACTTGGACAGTACAGGTGGTGGGGGTGGTCTGTGGATCTGTGTGTTTGCCATGTCTGTTCTGCTCTGCTGTGCACCTGCCCATGTACGCTTTGTGCCTGGTGTGTGTGTGTGTGTGTGTCCATATGACTGTTCACCCCTCCCTGATGGTGTGTTTGTGTGCCTCTACCCTTCCACTCCCCTTGCCGTCATGCACCCCTGGTGTGTTACCCTGTGTGCCTGTGGGTTGCGCCTGGACAGCAGTTGACACTGGAAAAGCCCTTCCTATTCCTATATGTGGCCCCATCGGGGCCAGGTGGGGTGCGAATGGCCACATGGGTGCAGTCAATGGCCCCTAGCACGCCAGGCATACTTGCTACCCTGTGGAACCCCTACATGTTTGCTGTACGCTCTGCCGCGGTGCTGGGGAAATGGATGTGCTCTGCAGCATGTGGCAGCAGTGCACTGAGGAATTGGGTGAGGATGCGTGACATGGCCGACTGTGTGATGCCTGTGGTGTCCCCTGTCGGTCTCTGGAAGGTGCCCGTGGTGAGCAGGCACATGCAGGCTGTCACCTTGGTCTCCACTGACAGAGCGTGACTCCATCGTGAAGCTGCCTGCATCACATCACTGCACAGCTCACAGAGCCACCTCAGTATTGCCCTGTTCAGGCAGTACCGGCCCATGATCTCTACATCTGTGTACAGCTCAAAGCTGATGCGGGCACGGTACTGCCTGTTGGAGGCGTACTGCCGACGGGCCCTTCCACGGCCATGTCTCCCTGCAGCTTGCATTCTCACCCCCCTCATTACAGCTTCCATGTGGAAGCTGCCACTGTCCATCTCCCTGGCTTGTGACCCCCCCGGCTGATGTTGCTCTGTTACCCCCGCTGTCCTGACTGCTGCCTCCACTGCACCAGGTACCCCCACTGGCCTCTGCAGCCTATGGCCCACACTACTTCCCTTGCCTGCCCTGGTTTGGCCTGTCACTGTCTGTCTCTCTCTCTCTCTCTCTCTTGCTTTTGGCATCCCTGTAGCGTTCTTGCGCCTCTTCCTTGATCCTTTTTATTTTGGCTCATTTCCGCTGTGGTGCACCTTCCGGCTGTTCAGCTCTTGCATATTGCGCAAGTCTTTGAATATCGCATTGCGCTCTTTATGCATGGGTCCACCCCCTTCAGTTGCGCATGCCTTCATTTGCATTGCGCTGTTGCTCAGCCTGTTTTCAGTGGCGCAACTGCCTCCTGCTGAATATGGCAGAATGGCACAATTTCAGACTTGCGCATGTGCAACCCTGTTGCGCATGGTGCAACCCTTTTGAATATCCCACCCTATGACTTTTAATGAACTTATGTCCTTTCCCAAAAAGGTGATAGTTGCTAGTCCAATATGTTGAACCAAACTCCTGTGGGTAAACTGAATTTGAGGTATATGTTCAGCTTCTGAAAAAGACAGCAATGGCTTTCTCAAGCTCCCAGATTAACATTTTGCACAAACTTGCAAATATTACACTGTTTCATGCATAGAACATATTCAAACAAAATATAGAATAAAGTATGGGGTGGTGTGTTTAACGAGAGTTTACACACAACCGAGGGGCTAGATGCTACATAAACCCTGACAGCGAAGCTCGAGGGGTTTATGCAAAGCATCTAACCCCAAGGGTGTGTGTAAACCTCGAGTTTAAACACATTACCCTGTATTTTATTTTATATAATTGCTGGGTCTCCCCTTTTTGGCCACAGCAATTATATAAAATAAAATCAGCAGTTTCTGATGTGGCTACAAGTATGCTCCACTTTATTTTACGTCCGGTTGGAATTTCATTTTCGGCGGCTTCACTTATTTTTTTTTTTAAATGTTCAAAGTCCCCCATCTGTAAAACTAGTGCTCATTTTGATTTTTTTTAATTTACTCACCGCCGTGTTTCTTTGGTGGCTCCATTGTAAGAAGGAAGCACGAGCCAGGAAGGGAGACGCTGCTGTAGGTGCATGTGCAGAGGGAGGAGAACCGTGCGCGTGTTTGCCGTTATAAACGCCCCTTTATAACGGCAAATTATGCCACGGTCTCTCAATGGCAAAAGGGGAGACCTATTAATTATTAAGCTATTAATTCATAGAAGTTATGCAATCATTTTTAAAACATAGCCAGTCACATTTGAATTTTATGGCTTCTCCTCTATATAATAGGTCCCCCTCAGATACAAGCTTAAACAAATCACTGCTTGCTGACTTGTCCATGTTATAAAATTGGTGTACTTACAGAGACCATGTATAGCAACATTGTGACTGGGAGCAGTAGAATAGAAGTAATTACACTGGAACTCATGCTAAACAGTTGAAATAGCACGGTAAGGCCTTTAGAGTGATTCAGTGTGACTAAGAGAGGAGTTTTTCTTTTTTGTTGCCACTTCACCACCTTACATTTACTCACACGGATCCAGTGTTTAAGCTTGAGAACGTCACTGAATAAAAGAAGATAGAGCTGTAATATATTTTTGTCATATTGACAGAATGAATTGCACCATGTGGTGCTCTGTTTGTTACTACTGTGAAATGTAAGTCCTTGAATCAAATGCTTTGCATTGGTAAATGAAAAGTTATTTGCACTTTGCGTCTCTTGTGTCTTTGTGCAACAACTTGATGGGAAGAAAAGTGATTTACCACCGTGCCAAATTCCAAGCCAACATCATATTTATTTCTTGTTTGAGTGTTTGTCATATGGGACAAAGCTTGAGGCCACCCTTTACCTCAGTCTCAGCAGTGGGGATGGATTCATCTCCAGTGTGAAAATCAAGTAACCAGTTTGAAGTTTTTGCCATGACCATGTAACCTTCTCCATGGTGACATGGCAGGAAAGATTATCTGAGAGCCTCAGCCACCTGGACCTGAAATTACAGAAAAGGAGACTTTGCCATGATGAAGGACCTTGTATCCAAGGGTCTGGGGACTGCATGAGATTGGTAAGGAAAAGCACATATAGGTTCAATTGAATATGGTGCTTCAACAAGTCTCAGAGTCTGCATCCCTGTAAGCATGAAGAGAAAAGGGGCCCAGAAGTGGCTTGACCTTGTTCGCCAAGGACATAAGCCAACTAATCTGGAACAGAAAAGTCAATGCCTGTTAAAAAGAGGTGGGGTGCCTCCAGGGCACAGAGGAATGAAAAGCAGCACCGAGAGATTACAACACTAAAATTATGAAGGCCAAGGAGGAGCTGGAATTCATGAGAATAGTAGGAACTCTGGACAACATCAAAGTTTTTTCCAATACATAAATGGAAGGAGAAAGGGTAAGGAGAGACTAGACCCCTGAAAACAGGAGGAGGAACCAATGATAAAACCAGGGGCAATGACTGAATTGTTGAATAAGTACTTCAGTTCAGAGTTTGTCAAGTCTCCTAGAGGAGTAAGAGTGCTGATGCAGCCTGCAGATATCACACCCACACTGGTGGCCTATTACCTAGAGAATATCTCTCCAATTAAGTTCTGAGGGGCATGGACAGAATTTATTTATTGAATTTTGTTAACCAGGTAGTCCCACTGAGGCAAAAAATTTCCCTTTTTCAGGAGCAGCCCGGAGTTAACTACAATGTGGAAAACAAATAATGGGGGCTATGCACAACAAAATGGAATGCCTACATGTTTCATATCTGGAGTGCTTAGACAATCCCACTACCAAAAGCCACACATCGAGAGTCCCTAAAGACCCACAGTGGCATTCATGAAAAGGCCACGCACCCCTTCTGCCCTTGAGCCCCCAGTCGGTCATGCATCTATTCACATGGATGGGCCGGGAGAATGTCAGGAGGCATGCCTGCATTCTGTGCCATTCAAGAAACCACAGAGTTGCCTGATGGCACTGAGGGTTGAGGCACTGGATGCCACACCTCGTGCCATGCCAGTGACCTGGGTTCGGGAGCAAGCTCAGGTCTCCAGGGGCTGGCTGGGGAGGAGAAGATCAAGCATCCGATGACTGCTCTCCTCTCCTGGGGTAGGGGTGGGATGCATCTCCCAGCATTAGTGACACCTTGCAGAAGCAGGGGCTACTGTACTCATGGAGCACTCACATAGGCAGGGAAAAGTATAGTGGGCAGGCATCCTTGCCGACATATGTGGGGGAGCGCATGCTGGCGCTAGACATCATTGCACATCCACAGCACTGGAAGGAGAGGGGAAGCACTCCAGAACAAGGAAACACCCAGCTCTGAAGGGTAGGCAATGGCACCTGTCCCCCATATCTACCACCGGATCCCACCCCCCTAGCCTTCCAGTTCCTCCACCTGGACCCTCAACTGCAGCAAGTCCAGACCCTCAGAGTGCCAAGAAGAGTTGTGGCCCCACCCTGGAGGGGTTAAGCTGGGGGTACAAACTGCAGTGGGGGGGAGAGAGGAGGCTTGGGATGGGGGACCTCAGGAGGGCAGGATCAGGCTAGGATGCCTGAGAGAGGCCCCACAGACTGCAACCAGAGGGAAAAAGAATTGACAAAAAAAAAAAAGAAGGCACAGAGTGCTGAGCAAGGGAAGTGCAAGATATGGCAGCAGGCATCCTGCTGTATTTATTGCATGCCCCCCACATAGTGTACTTGCCAGCTGCAGCGAGACTTGACTCCCCCCGCCATGCTGCCTCAGCCCTCAGTTGGGAAAGGAGTGCTGGGGGCAGCCATCCAGGCACTTATCTAATGATTGTACAATTTGGAAGTTGCACCGTTCCACACTCCTATGCCCATGCAAATCTGAGGAGCCACTCTACGGCCAGGATGGTCATCCAACTGAATACCTGCCTGTGTCCACCATTCCCCCTCCACACACCAATGTGCCTGGGAGTGGGGCCATGGACAGGCACCCTCTGCGGTGGCTGGCCATAATGAATGCCATGCCCTGCATGCCTGTCCACAGGTGCGGAGCTGTGTGGGCCGGGTATGTGTTGCTTGTGTATATCCTGCACCATAGTGCATAGCCCCCATTATGCATATGTTGGCTTACATACCAGGTCAAGGAAATATAACAGGTGTATGTCAGGCAAGTGTTTAGATTGTATAACATACACAGAGCACACAATATTCAAGGTCCTGTATAAACAAGATAAAGAGTGGTAACAATTCTCAAGAGTTTGGAGAAACTGATGCTGCGAAAGATAAGGCCTCAAGTGGAAGCTAGGACTGGGCAAAATTAGAAAATTCTGATTGTTTGGAATTTTCATGAAATTTCACAAATTAGAAGACATTTTTCACAATTTCACAAAATTTTGCAGAATTATTTGAACTTTTTTAAATGGTCATAACTCGGTCATTATTATAGCTAGAGATCTGAAATGTAACATGCATACTGTTTGGAAGATGCCAAAAAGGGATGCCAGGTGATATTTGGATGAGGGGCAGGGACATTTTAAGTGCTCAGACTCTAGCAATTTATTATTCATGTGAAAATTTCTAAAAATATTTCTATATTTACAACTTAGTCACTTTGGAGCTCAGTAATTGAACATTTCTATGCATACTTTCTTGGAATGTCACATGAACTTGTAAATAGAGAGGTACTTGGTTATGTAAATTGTAAGTTACAGAAGTTTAAAATTTCAGTTTTTAAATTGTGTGAACATTTTCAAAATATTTGGATACTTATAGCTCCACTGCTATTTCAGGTATATACTCAAGATTTGGCATGCATACCAAAGTAAATATATCCTGGAATCTAAGTAAACTGAATAAGTGTGGTTTTGTATGTTCAAATTTATCATGGATATTTTAGAAATTGCTAATTAGCAAAATGTGCTCAACATTTCATGAACTCATAACTGGTAATGCCACTAGAATTCCACTTGTGGAATTTAACTTTCAGAAAGCACTTATCATCACTGAATCACCTTATCTGCACTAGCATCATAGCCTTGTAGTACCCCTCCAACACTTCTGTGGCAGTGATGCCCAGCATCATGCTAAATCATGACTAAAGATATGCAGATACTTCTGTCACCATGGGCTAAGTTGCAGCTGGTTGTAAGACTGGTGTCATTTGTTGCCACTTTCAGATAGTAAAAATATACATCATTATCTACAGAGTTGTTAAAGAGTCAGCAGATGGCATCGTAGAGAAACAGTGCTGCATGTACATGTGTTTCCAAAAGTCATTAACTCAAGTGAGCTCTAGTGGTTATCAGGCATATGGCAAGAATTCAGGCTGCTACACAGTGATATCCATGACTGTTCTTCATGATTCATCACTTACGATAGTAATCTATCACTTGGCACCACTATACTTCTACTATGGAAACTCCTATGAGTGCTATCTTCTTGCCACTTTACCTAACCTTCACCTTCCTCTACAGTGGCAACTCAAGTGTATGACTGGGCAAAATGCATGAACATGTCTTCAACAAAAGGATTACAGCATTCCACATTTTCACAAAGCTCTTGAAATTCAACTTTAATTTCTGATGTTATTTTGGAATCTTTAACTGCTTATACCTTGGCCATCCTTTGAGCAAGAGATTAAGAGTTGACACACTTCAGGTTTTCTGCCAGCTGGCAGCTTGCCTCTCAGGGATATGCCTCGTTCACAGGGATATACACTGATCAGGCTGAACCCAGCCATCATTCAGCTAGCTACCAGGTTTTTCTCCCACATTTTTCCCCTCCCATCTCCCCTGGTGGGTGTGGTGCCTCTGACAGCCTCACACAGTCATAGCTTCCCCTGCGGCAGGCAAACGCTCCCTGGTCCAGCCGCAGGGGTCGCTGTGTTGGTGGAACCTGCTGCCAACCCTCCCCAACCAAGATGTACTGCAGAGTAGCAGTTGTCTTGACCAATCTGGCCTCATGGCCTGCCTTCCTAGGTGACTTCCCAGGCTCGCTTCTGAACCCAGCTCATCAGCATGTCAGCATGATTGTCTGCTGCTGGGCCATGGGGTGGCCTCAAAGACTAACATTTGGGTTAATGAACATAACAAAATTGGTGATGTTGCATTTTCTAGTTTTAAAGTCATAGGGGCTTAAAATTCTGAAGTTTACATAATTGCAAAATGTAATTTAAACATTTCTGAAAGTGTGGAGGCTTATACAGTACCTCAGTCACCTTTAAAGATAGATATCTATAACTTGGTATACATCTGTATGGACCTAGGTAAAGTCACCATTCCATCTTTTGTGTAATTTGGACAAATACATTTTAAAGTAGATAGAAATAACTGAAATCACAATTCTGGCAAAATTTCATGAAGTGTTTGCAAAAATGTCATGAAATGTCATGGAAGCAAAGTCAGAATTTCACTAGAATTTAACTGGCAAAAGATAATTTTCACCCAACCCTGGTGGTGGGGGGGTCACTTCAGCAATACAAGTGCACTGATTGTACTCTAGGAGATAAGGTTCAAGTCCTTTCAGAATGCCAGCAAGGGAGAAACAGTTGTGCATTTCGAGTGGGATCTTGTTTCAGAGAGATGGGACCGTGGTGGAAAAGGGCCTCTTACCCGATCCTGTCTTAGTCCTGGGCACTACAAGCAGAGTATAGGCCATAAAGTAAAGGGGTCTCTTCTAAGATTTAGGCACCAGAATGCCTGCTAAACCATGGGGGAGGTTTTCATCATTTTAAAAATGAGGCAGAGTAGGGGATAGTCAAATTTTCCTTCCAGGGAGAACCAGTCTATGCAGATAATACGTCACAATGCTGTTCCTCGGAGAAGGTACCTGCAGTATACCACCCAATTTTATTGAGTAGAGTTTTAAGTGTGCTTAGCTCAGTTTCCCAGAGGGAATGGAGGACTGAAGCTTCATACAGCATGGCAGGAAGCAGTGTGCTATTGGCAACGGCTAGCAGCACTTTATTATTGAGGAAGGCCTTGACTCTACAACAGACCAAGTTTCTGATGAAAACATTTTGTTGTGGCATCTATGCAACTCCTGACAGTGAGTTCCTAAACTAGATGTACATGCACAAAGATGCTGCACTGACCCTCCCACCTTCAGTATGTGAACTAATGGAGGTAGACAGGTTTAGCAAGTGCTGCCTTTCCTTATCCAAGTGTCGAGTACCAAACAGCATAGCTTGTTTGTTTTTTTGACATTCAGAACTAGTTATCAAGAAACCATGTTTCAAGCTGCTTGAAATCATTATCAAACTCCATGCTGAGTTGATTGATATCAGCAGAACTTTACAGTACTATACAGTACAGCATCATTTATAGTATGTGTAACTGTAGCTTTGCCCCTACAAATTTACCAGGCATGTCATTACCAAACAGGGAGATAAGAAGATGTCCACAAAAAGGATACTCCCTAGGATCATAGTGGCACCAAGAGAAGAATTGGTGGGTCGCTTGTAGTAATCTTTCATTAGTCTGTCTGGATGGGTATGATGCCAGAGGACTAGAAAGTGGTCAGTGTGGCACCCATCTTCAAGAAGGTGGAAAGGGCAAATTCAAGCAACTACAGGCTGGTCAGCCTGACAGTAATGTTGGGAAGGTCCTGGAAGCCATCATCAAAGACACACTAATAGAGTACTAGTTGAGGCCAAGGGTCTTGCCCTCTCTCTGTAGGGCTTTATGAGGCACAGATCATGCCAAACCAACCTGATCACCTTCTCTGAGGAGGTGACTAGAAAGGTGGACAGAGGCAGGGCCATAGATGCAGTCTATGTAGACATCTCCAGTCCTTTGACACTGTTGTGCATGACAAGGATCTGGACAAAAACACAAGTGAGATTTATACAAGGTATACACAGTACAAGGTGGATTGTTACCTGGCTCTGTGGAAGGAAGCAAAGGGTTGTGGCAGATGGGCATTACACTGAGTGAAGAGTGGTACTCAATGGTGCCCATCGAAGAACAGTGCTGGGGCAACTGCTGTTCAACATTTTTTTCCATCCAGTGTTTCTATGCCTTCACCCTCTGCAGTCCCCTATCTGGCTGCCCTCCCCCGGCTCCATCACCCAGTTTCTGCAGGGCTTACCTTAATGCCATCATCCTCTTCCACAGTACTGGTGGGTGCTTGGCCACCAGTACATTGCCTGTGAGGAGTCGATCTTCATCCATTGCCGAGGGTGTTTTTCCCAACATTTTCTCCCCTTACACCGTAGAGTCTTAGTGTGGGACCGAACGGCCCTGATCTACCCACCCAGCCTAGCTCCTAACCTTCTCTGGCCCACACTAACATCAAGCCTCCACTTGGTATCTGCCAAGGGCCAGGAAGGTTAACCTCCCTAATCCAGGAAAGGAGAGGAGAGCTGCTTGATGGCCATGCAATCCTCTCCCAGCCCTCCCCCCAGCTGACCCTTGGGCCCTAAGCTCATTCCTGAACTAGGGTTGCCAGTGTGGGAAAGGTAAGGTGCAAAGCACCTCAGTCCTCTATGCCAGTGGGCCAGCCTCTGCTCTTCAACATTTTCATCAAAGATATGGAAGCTGAGGTCTCCAGCAGGCTGTTTACATTTGCTGATGACACTAAGCTAACCGTGGTGATACTAAGCTAACCTTAGGGATTTAGACAAACTTCAGGTGGACATGAATAATTATAGAAACATAGAAACATAGAAGTTGACGGCAGATAAGGACCTCAAGGCCCATCCAGTCTGCCCATTTCTTTTTCTACCTTATAAATGTGCCATCGGCCTTTGCTCTGTCAGTGGCCTATCTATTCATAGTTATTTGTATTGCTCCCTTATGCCTATCCCATGCCTGTTTGAAGCCCTGCACTGTATTCATAGCCACCACTTCTTGTGGTAAGCCATTCCATGCATCCACCACCCTTTCTGTGAAAAGAATTTCTCACATTCCCCTTAATCGCCTCCCTCTAATCTCATGCTGTGTCCTCTTGTCCTGCTATTTTTCTTATATTTAAACATGTTAGACTCTTTCACATTGTTTATGCCCTTAAGGTGTTTGAATGCCTCGATCATATCACCTCTCCCCTCCTTTGCTCAAGGGTATACATATTGAGCTCCGTTAATCTGTCCTCATATGTCTTCTGTTGCAGTCCCTGCACCATTTTGGTTGCCCTTCTCTGGACTGCCTCAATTTGGTTAATGTCCTTGTGAAGGTGTGGCCTCCAATACTGCAAGCAGTACTCCAGATGGGGCCTAACCAGTGTCTTGTACAGAGGGATTAATACCTCCCTCTTACGACTTGTGATACCCCTACTAATACACCCTAACACTCCCCTAGCCTTACCTACTGCTTTAGAGGTATGCTTGGATGATTTTAGGTCATCAGTGATGATGATGCCCAAGTCTCTTTCTTCCTTTGTGACTGCTAGCAACTCCCCTCCCAGCCTATAGGTGGCTTCAGGGTTTCTCTTCCCTATGTGCATGATTTTGCACTTCTTTGCATTAAATCCCAGTTGCCACTCTTCTGACCATTCTGCTAGTTTATCCAGATCTCTTCTCATTCTGCCCACCCATCTGGATCATCTACTCTGTTGCAGATCTTGGTGTCATCTGCAAACAGACAAGCCTTACCCTCTAGTCCATCTGCAAGGTCACTAATGAAGATGTTGAAGAGGACTGGCTGCAGGAGTGATCCCTGAGGTACCCCACTTGTGACTTGCATCTCTTCTGACTGTACACCATTTACCACCACTCTCTGTTTTCTGCCCGTCAACCAGTTTGCCACCCAGCTGACCAACTTCTGACCCACCCAGAGCCTACCCAGCTTATTTATCAATCTTCTATGTGGAACAGTGTCAAAAGCTTTGCTGAAGTCAAGGTAGGCGACATCAACTGCTCCCCCTTGGTCCACCACTCTGGTTACCCAGTCAAAGAAATCTATGAGATTAGTTTGACAGGACCTTCCTTTTGTAAACCCATGCTGTCTTGGATCCTGTGCCCTGTGGATTCCAGGTGTTGCACTATCCTTTCCTTAAGGAGTGCCTCCATAATCTTGCCCACTACTGAGGTAAGACTGAATGGTCTGTAGTTCCCTGCCTCCTCCCTGCTACCACTCTTGTGGAACAGGATCACATGAGCCCTTCTCTAGTCTTCTGGGACCTCTCCTGTGCTCAGAGACTCACTAAACAATTCTTCTAATGGCTCTGCTAGTTCCTCCTTTAGCTCCTTAAGTACCCTGGGATGTATGCCATCAGGTCCCATTGCCTTATCCACCCTGAGCTGTAGGCTCTTGTAGGACCCTTTCTTTAGTGAAGGGAGTAGTGCTCACCTCCCTCCCCTGTGTCCATGATGCTGAGCTGTGGGCCCTGCCCTACCTTCTCTTCAGTAAATACTGAGCAAAAGTATCTATTTAGGATAGATGCCTTTACAAGGTCCTCCTCCTCACATGCTCCCTTTCTCCATTAAGCTTAGCAATACCCCTCTGGACTTTCTCCTTTCACTAATGTATCTATAGAAAGTCTTGTCACCTTCTTTACTGTTCGTGCTAGTGTTTCCTCAGTTTGGGACTTTGCCTGCCTACTGCCTTACCTGCTTCCTTAGGGCAGTTTGGTATGCCTCCCTATCTTCATCCTGCTGTGTTCCTTATATTTCCTGAAGGCCAGCCTTTGGCTCTGACCTTTCTGCTACTGTATTTGAGAACCAAAGTGGTTTCCTTCTTCTTTTGCACTTCCTTTTCTGTCTAACACAATGGGATGTTGCTTCAAGTATTGCATCCTTACTGCTTGCCCACTTTGCCTGTACCCCCTCACCTGTGTTTCTTTTTGCCAGGGCTAGCTTAACTCTATTGGCCATCTTATCAAAGTCAGCTCCTCTGAAGTCCCATATTTTTGCCTTGGAATGGGATGATTTAGATGTAGTAGCCAAATTGAACCATACCATGTGATGGTCACTGGCTCCCAGGTGACCTTCTACCTGGAGATCTGTGATCCCTTCTTTGTTAGTCAGTACTAGATCTAGGATAGCCCTGTCTCTTGTGGGTTGCTGTACCAGTTGTTTGAGGCCCTCCCCCTGCAGGGAATCCACTATGAGGCTAGTTCTGGCAGATGTTCCTGCTGGTATTGACCAATCTGTATCCGGCATGTTGAAGTCTCCCATTATCAGAACCTCCCCTTTAGCTGTCATGTTCTGTATATCTTCTAACAGTAATGTGTCTATGTCTTCCCTCTGGTCTGGGGGCCTGTAGACAACCCCAGTTCTTATGGCTGTCCCATTTCCTGTTTCCAGGGTGACCCACAGTTCTTCCGGCTCCTTATGTGTATTCTGAATTTCTGTAGCTTTGATATTTTCATTAACATACAGGGCCACTCCTCCCCCCCTTTTTGCACCTCGGTCTCTTCTGAACAATACATAGCCAGGTACTGAAGTCTCCCAAGTGTGGTTACTGGTAAACCACGTCTCACTAATTGCTACTATGTCCAGTTTAGCCTCTGACATTATTGCCTGCAGGTCTGGGATCTTATTTCCCAGGGAAATATGGGACTGGTCAGACTCCTGAAGTCACAGTTTCATTGTAACCAAATGCAAGATGTTAAAGTTGTGTGCTGTTCTGGAATCCACATCTGAGGAAGGACAGGGGTAGGCTGTAAACCAGGTAGTGCATATGAGGAGAAATTGGAATGTCTCAATATGTTCTCTCTGAAGGACAGATGGGAGATGGAGGATATGTCAGAAGCATTCAAATACTTCATGTGTTCAGAGGTACAGTAAGGTAAACTCAACAGAGTTGTTTAAGTTAAGGAAGAATTTATCCACCAGGATGCTGTACTATATACATAATTGGAAGGCTGGGCCTGTAGTTCAATGGACAAGCAGCCAGCCTCTCCTCCTTCCTGAGCTACTGTATATACGCAGTTCCTCTCAGCCTTCTCCTGAAGCACTTTTTCTTTGCAACTGGAGGCTTTGTCGGTCTGTTCTTTGCAGCTGCTGGGCTTGCCACCACCCACCCATTTTCCGAGAGGGCCTTGTTGTTTTTTGCCTCTGCTTGTTTTTGCTGGACTTCTGTTTTCTGTTCTCTTGCCTTTGGTTTGTATTGCTTGCCACAGGCTGTGTGCTTCTTTGTGTTGCTTGTTCCCTGTTCTTCTGTGTTTTTGTGTCTTTTGTTTTGCATTCTTTTTGGGAGGCTTCTGTTTATAAACTCCTTGTATTTTGCTAATCCTGAGCTCATGCTACTTGCTCCCATTTATTCACAATGCAACTGCCTTACAGACCTACGTGCAGGTCCAATCATCTACTTATGCACAACTCAGTCTGCTCGTGCCTGCTAAGCATGTGTCTGCCCTTCCTCCAACACTCCTTGCTTCATCAATCTCCCTCCAAATTTGTTTCTCGGGCATGCCAACCACGACCATTAAGTACCATGGCTCAGGCCTCCCTGCAGTCGACGGTCTCGCTCTGCACCTATAAAGTCCACATCCTGAGTGTGCAAAACTTGAGGTGGAGTCCTTCTCACCTGGCCCATAGATGGGAATGTCCTTGCTCTGGGCATAGCTTTAGTCGTTCGAGACTCAATGGCAGCTCCTGGTGTAGAATTTAAGACTAGCTGTGAAGGGTGGTTACAGCAATCTCCATTGCATCTAGTATTAATTTACTAGCAAGGCACCTTCACCACATTCTCCCCCACTACTACCTCTGGTTCACCTGGTTTGTTTTTAAGGTGGGTAGGCCAGGTGAGTGTCTCAGCAGTCATTCTTCTCCTCCTCCTCCCTCCTTGGTTGCCCGTTGTTGTAGAGTAGCACTCGCAACCTTCCACTGTGTTCCCGCTAGAAGGATCAAGTGAGAGCTTTCCTCTCAATTGGAATATTTTCGGCCCCCTTTTAATTGGATTTCCAAGTTGCAGTAGCAGAGCCATCATTAAACAAAATATCCCAATACTGGAGGGAAGGCGACCTAGGCCTTGGATACCCAGTGATTTCCTCCTCAAAAGTGTTTTTTTCTCTCCTCCGTGCCTCAGGTCATAAATGTTAGTTATCAGTAGTCTGTGTTCCCTAGTTTCTGTAGGTAGGATCCACTGTTGGATGAGGTGGATGGTATCCCTACTTGCCATTCCATCTCTCCTTAGGAGTCCCAATCAGTCTCCAGTGCAAATCATCATACTCATGCCATTTGCTCATCTGAATATCTCATTATCTCTCAGGCTGCCTTTGCCTATTCTACCCTGCCTCATGGTTACAATTGCTAATGTTATTGGACCAATATATTTCTTTTTTGGGTTGCTTCCTAAGGTACCTTAAGCCAAGGAAATTGTTCCACGGCACCTCTAGGAGGGTTCCTTGCCTTTGGTACCCCTACAAGGTGGTAATTTCTCTGGAACAGAGAGTGCGAACGGTCAAAACCAAAGTAACACAGTTGCACAAGCATAACACTATATTGGCTGCATAGGCCATTGAAAGATGTGTGGTAGTATATACATGGATATATATGGTAGGATGTATAAGGAACATTATTAGGGCTGTAGTTTATGCATATAGATATTTGTAGTCCTATCTAATGTATAAGTTCTTGTCATGCCCAGTGGCCATTCCTTTGTCTGTGTTCAGTGTGTGTGGCCTGTATCTGATGAGTAGAAATAATGATGGCTACTGAACAGACGTGCTGTGTGTGAGTCTGGTTGCTGGGGGCACAAATATATTACACTGGCAACAAGGATCAAAGAAACAGATCTCCCACAACTGAAAGAAAGGTTATGCAAGCTAATGCATGCTCTTTTAAGGCACAAGAAACCCTTACTGCTGACCCTCATGGGTATGATGGGCTTGCTAACACCCCCCTCACAGCCAGATTACTCTAAACACCCTTAATTTACCATTTGCAATTTCGTGCTTAAGCTACAGACATATAGCAGGAGCAAAAACAAAAGTCCAGCAGTGTGAGCTGCCATAACTTTAACTGGCTGAGCTCAAAAGAAAAGAAACAATTCCTGCTCTGTCTCCCAGTGGGAAGACACAAGGAATTCCACCTATGTAAAACTTAAGTCATAAATTTGCCAAGCCTCCAACTTTCTCTTGCATGATGGAAATAGCAAGGCTGACCAGAGACAGCATAGATTCCTGATCACAGCAGCAACGGCATCTCAATAGCAACATGTTGTGGCATACCAGACAAATTACAGCAAATAGTGCAAAGGTATGCAATTAAAACACAAAGGTTTTTCGCTTATAGACCCTGCAAACACAGACTAACCTGCAGCGGAAATGGCATAAATTGGGAGAGTACCTGAATTCAAAGAATCATAGGAAATATTTCACTTATATCTCAAACGTTTCTAATGCTGGCTTAAGGCAAACAAACTAGAAGAAAGCAAAGCAGATGTCTTATTAGCAGTTCTCCCACCACAGATTTATGCCCTTCTCCAGAATCTAACAACATTGGCTGGCATCCTGACCCTGATATATGCGTAAGTTACTGAGGCACTTGCACAGCATTTCAAACCCCATCCTCTTCTCTTTGCTGAATGTTACACCTTGTATCATCGCAATCAAGAGGAGGGGGAACCTACAGCTGACTACATCAATGCATTACAGCATCTGGCACACACTTGTGTGTTTGGCCAGTCCCTGGATGATGCCCTCTGGGATCGCTTTGTCTGTGGTCTGAGAAGGGAAGCTTATCGGAAAAGGCTTTTGCAAGAAAAAAAACTCTAGACTTCAAGTCAGCTTGTGACATTGCAATCACTATGGAGCTCACTCAAAAAGGCTCCAGGGCACTAATGGGACATTCTGAACCACAAGGAAGTGGAGTTTATAAAGTCACTCATATACCGGAACCCAAGGGACATTTCACACCACGGAGTGGTCCACCACCTGCTTATCAGCAAACCCAAACATTTCAGACATCAGCACCACAAGGCACTTCCGCAAAGTCAAAATCATGTTACAGATGTGGAGGTAACCACCATGAAAACACATGCTAATTTCAACATGAGAAATGCCATGGCTGCAGCAAACTGGGTCACATACTGAAGGTGTGCAAAAGTACATCACGGACTGCTACTGTACAGTATGTCACAGAGAGCACTACAACCACTGAAACAGAAGATGAGGCATTGTGCCTGTTCATGGTTTATGCAACACAGGCCAATGCAGAGAAAATTTACCTCCAAATTGAGTTTAGTCAGAAACCTGATTAGCATGCAGCTAGACACCAGAACCTCAATATCTCTTGTGCCAGAGCACATCTACAGAGAGAAACTTCAGCAGTGCTCATTGCAGCCATCATATATTTAGCTCTTGTTTTGTCTTACTCTGGAGACTCAATCCCTGTGCTAGGGGAGATTGAAGTACCAGTCACCTACAAAGGAGGAACGTGGACCTTGTCTCTGGTGGTAGTGCAAGGAGAAAGCCCTGCATTACTTGGCAGAAACCGGCTCAGGCAAATCAAGTTGAACTGGGAAAAGATATTCAGCTTAAATACTGTGACCAAAGCACAGCAAGATAAGTTAAAGAAAGTATTGCAAAAACATGATCCTATTTTCCAGGACAGTTACTGCACAATCTGAGATTTAAAGGTGAAGATCCGAGTGCAAAAGGGAGCCACTCCATTTTTCCAGAAGCATCGACCAGTACCTTATGTTTTAAGGGGAATGGTGGAGAAGGAACTGGATCATCTTGAAAGCCATGAAGTCATCTCATGAGTAGAGAGGAGCAACGTAGCTGCCCCTATCATTGTGGTACCAAAGTGAGACAAAGCAGTAAGGCTGTGTGGTGACTTGAAGATTACAGTGAACCATTGTATACAGTCAGACCTATACCCATTACCTAGTTCAGAGAACTTATTTGCCACACTCACAGGGGGAAAGTTCTTTAGTAAGTGGGACTTATCTTTTGCACACCAGCAGCTGGAATTGGAGCCAGAATTAGAACCCTATCTAACCATCAACACCCACAAGGGACTTTACTGGTATCATCGCTTGGCCTATGGAGTTTCCACAGTGCCATCAATTTTCCAGAAAACAGTTTACCAGATACTGCACAGACTGGACCAAGTAGTCTGTTTTATGGATAATATCTTGGTAACAGCACCCACAATGGAAGAGCATCTGACAATCCTGGACCAAATTTTGTCCAGACTACAGCAGTACGAGCTGAGAGTGAAGCTCACCAAATGCCAGTTTCTGTAAAATTCTGTTGAGTACTTAGGCTACTTTGTTGACACCCAAGGCCTACACCCAACAGAGAGCAAGGTGGATGCTATAGTCAAGGCACCTGCACCAACAAATGTGACAGAGTTAAGATCATTCTTAGGCCTCTAGAACTACTATGAACAGTTGCTAACCCATCTGTCCACATTGTTGCAACCACACCATGACTTGCTACAGAAAGAAGCTCAATGGAATTGGTCACCACTGTGTGAGGAAGCATTCCAGGCTTGTAAGCAACATCTTCTAAACAGCAAATGTTTAGCGTACAATGACCTAGCCAGACCTCTGAGGCTGCCATGCAATGCATCCTCATATGGAGTGAAAGCCGTCATCTCTCATCTATTACCTTCTCGGGGGGGGACACCAAATTGCCTTTGCTTTCAAGACCTTGTCCTCAAGCCAAAGAAACTAGGCTCAGATTGAGAAAAAAGCCTTGAGCGTAATTTTCGGTGTCAAGAAGTTCCATAAGTACTTGTACTTATGGAATTGGTTTTGACCTACAATAGGGTGATTGCCGAGACCCTCGACTCTATCGCACCTGTCCATGTTCCACCCCTCACCTCACACCAGAAGTCCCGTTGGTTTGATGGGACTCTCAAGGAGATGAGGAGGAGGGGTCAAAGGTTAGAGCAGTGCTGGCGGAAGTCCGGTTTGGGGGAGGACAGACTTATATTGATGTCCCATTTTCAGGACTATTAATCAGCAATCTTCTGTAAGAAGGCAGCGTTCCTGTCCAAGAAGATTGCTGCAGCAATAAACTGACCAACTCAGCTCTTCCATACCATGGACAGGCTTTGTAACCCTGCCTGTCTTCAGTCTGGGGGAGCCTTTTCGCAGTCAAGATGTGATGAGCTTGCTCTGTATTTTTATGATAAGATTGACTCCATTAGATCGGAGATCCAGTCAGTGTCCTCGAATGAGCATTGTGATGAAGGGTGTGGTGTCACAGGCATTCAGTCTGTCTGGTTTGAATTTGACCAGGTTGCTGTAGTAGGTGTTGTGGGGGTCATCCAAGAGTTACTGACAACCTGCTATAGTTTGGATCCAGGACCAACAAGCCTCCATGTGGGGTGTGTTGATGCCATCGACCTGGTCCTAGCCAAGACAGTCTGATGTTCTCTGGTGTCAGGATTTTTTCCAGAACCCCTGAAGGAGGCAGTTGTAAGGCCCCTCCTCGAAAAACCTTCACTAGACATGGACTGTCTGGCAAACTACAGACCTGTCTCTAACCTTCCTTTTGTGGGGAAGGTCATTGAGAAGGTGGTAGCTGTTCAACTGGAGACCTATTTAACAGCCCACGACATCTATGAGCCTCTCCAGCCAGGATTTAGGAAAAGGCATAGTACTGAGACTGGTTAATCTAAAATCTTATGTGAATGATTCCACAGTTGTCTTGCATGAGATGAAAATTTGAAATGGCAGGAATCTTTTCTGTGGGTTACAGCTGATGTTACTTCACTGTACACAAGCATTGAACATGATATTGGGATTACCACAGTGAAACATATGTTGCAGAGCTCCTCTGTGAGATATCCAGTTACATTTATTTGTTTGGCCCTTGATTTAATTTTAAAGAGCATTTTTTTTTCTTTTTGATGGCCAATATTTTTTGCAGTGTAGGGAAACTGCAATGGAGTCATCGGTCAACCCTCCTACGCAAACCTGTTTATGGGTTGGTGGGGGGGGTGATCCATGACCCATGCACAAATCCTTTTTTCAACTATATAGTGAAGTACATGTGCTTTATTGATGACATACTTTTTATATAAGCTGAAAGTGAACATGATTTGCACAGTTTTGTGGCTTATTTAAATGACAATCAAGTGGGTATTAAATTTACAGTGCAATATAGTGACAGGAAAATTTAATTTCTTGATCTGTCCCTATGTTGGGATAATGAGATGCAGATACAAAGTAAGACTTTTCATAAACCTACAGCAGGAAATAGCATTTTACATGCTAAGACTTCACACCCTCAACATATTATAACAGATCTACCATATGGGCAATTGGTATGCTTAAAAAGAAATAGCTCCACAGAAAAATATGTTTTAGAGGCAAAAGAAAAACTTTTCAGTAGACTCAGAGTTTGAGGATACTCTGAGTCAATTTTACAGAAAGCTCTTGCAAAAGCAAACCAACTAAACAGGCAGGATCTCCTGAGATACAGGGACAAAAGGGACCACCAAAATAAAACAACATTTATGACTACTTATGGTCCCCTGTCCATGGACCTTAGGACAATAATTCATAAACACTGGGATGTTTTAAGCACTAACAGAGATCTTAAAAAAGTTTGGGAGACAGAACCCCATATAACATTTAGGAGGGGCAACACCATGAAAGATGTTCTGATTCAAAGTGAATACAACAGTGCAAGTAAATGTAAAAAATGGCTGGATAAAAAAACATTTGTTTGTTTTTTTCTGTGCAAGCACTGTATCACTTGTAAGTCAGCCTTACAGGGAAAAGTTTTTTTGAATCCAAGTGAAACAGGGTTGTGAGAGGTCCACATTGATAAATTTATAACTTGTACTACGAAGTATATTATCTATGCAATTTGGTGTACCTGTGGACATGTATACATGGGTCAAACCACCAGACCTATGAAAGAAAGAATTCAGGAACACTTTTGTGCTACAAGAAATGCAGACCCCTCCCACCCTATAGCTAAACATTTGAGTGAGACCCAGAACAAGGAACAACATGGTATGAAATATGTGGGAATAGATCATGTCCCATCTAAACAGAGGGTAATAGAGAACAATTTCTCATTTGGAAGGAGTCTATGTATATTTTTAACTTGAAAACATTGAGACCAAGGAGGTTTAATGACAAAATGGAATGAGGACCAGTTCTTTATTAGATTTAAAATGATAAATAAGGGATATGGCAAAATATACTGAAACTGTTTTTTATATGTTGTTTATTAAAATTTAAATTATTTAAATACAGCATTGCTTAAGATCTATCAAAGAATGGTCTACATTTAATGATTTTTTTTTGAGTAGTTGCATCCAGTTCTTTGCCAATTTAAAATGCTATTCTTAAGCGTTTTAGACATCTGATAGTGTATTTTTAGTAATGAGAATAAACATATTTTTCTCTTTGAACACCTCACATAAATTGAGACACATTCACAATTTGCAACACCATAGTAATGTGGTTTTATAAATAATGAGTATGGTATTTAGACTGAATAATTTTTTTTTTTTTACTAATATAATTTATTATAATAAGGAAGAAAAAGTTCCTTGCTAAAATTTATGATTTGGGTTTGTTTTAGGAGGTTTATTTGGTGCATATTTCACTGTGTCTGACCCAGGCCCTTCCAGTAATAAAGGGAAATTATCCAATAAATTTAATAGATTGGAGGGTCACTGGATTTAGTGACACTCGGAACTACTGTACTGAATGTCCCCTTTAACTTTCATAACAACCAATTAGATGAAAATAAATAAACAAATGTGTATACAATTGATTAACTAATAGTTGGTTACTAGCACATGTTGTGAGTGGTATTAATATGCACAAGATTAGATTGTGAGCCACTACACTGATAAAAGGTATTGTTACCTCGAAGTGCCAGGCTGGTCAGGAGTTGTTTTTGGACCTGCTATAAGCACCCTTTAATGCACTACAGTATTATAGTTTTGTCATATGTACCTTGTAGCTTTAAGTAAAGCACAGTAAAAATTATATTTTTTCATTGATCTTCTGAGTGCTGGCTTCTTTTACTGTATAGTATTGAGACTGCCCTGGTTCAGGTGCGGAATGATCTCCTGGCAGTGTGGGATCAGGGGAGACGTTCCATCCTTGTTCTCCTCGATCTCTCAGCAGCATTTGACACCATGGACCATGGGGTGCTGATGGAGTGCCTGTGGGTATGTTGTGGACTGACAGGTACATTCCACAATTGGTTTTGATATTACCTCACCGGCAGGTCACAGCATGTGATATCTGGGGTTTATTCCTCGACTCCCATGCCTCTGCTGTGTGGGGTCCTTCAGGGCTCTGTTTTGTCCCCCCATGTTGTTTGCAGTGTACATGCTACTGCTTGGAGACATTATAAGGTGGTATGGGCTGAGTTTTCACTGTTTTGCAGATGATACTCAGCTCTACATGTCCTTTGCACCCAAGCAGCAGGAGAGGGTCTTAGTATTGAACATTTGCCTGGATGAGATCCAAGACTGGATGAGGATGAACTGGCTGAGATTGAATCTGGGTAAGACTGAGGTACTGGTACTGGAACCTAGTCACCAGGGGATGAGGGTGCAGTCTGGTTGAGCCTCGAGGCTTAGGCTCGGGACTACAAGCTGCTCACCTCTGACCGGGTGAGGAACCTTGGCATTGTTTTGGACAGTGACCTGAAGCTGAAACCACAGGTGCCAGCTGTGGTCAAGACCTCATTTTACCATCTGAGGAATATTGCCAGGGTTAAACATCTGACATACACACCCCCATCTGACCTGCAGGCACTAGTCCATGCCTTTGTGACATAGCACCTGGATTACTGCAATGCCGTGTACCTGGGGCTAGCAGGGGTAGATCTGTGCCACCTGCAGCTAGTGCAGAATGCGGCAGCCAGGTTGTTGACCAGTCTACCTAGATCGTGTCATATTACACCTCTGCTGCACTCTCATCAATGGCTGCTGGTTAGGTGGCAGATCTCCTTCAAGGTCGGTTTGCTGACCTACAAGGCCCTACACAGTCAGAGGCCTGGTTACCTGCAAGATCTTCTGTGTCCCTACTGGTCCACCTGCTCCCTGCTCTCTGCAGATGTTTTTTTTTGGGGAGTTCCCAGGATTCGCCTTAAGACATCAGGGGCTCAAGCTTTTTCCTCTGCTGCCCCAATCCTGTGGAACTACCTTCCTCATCAGATTTGAAAAAGTCAAACAGCTGACATATTCAAACAGGAGCTCAAGACTTTTCTGTTTAACCAATCTTTTACGAGTAGTTAATATATATTATTGTGAGTTAATATTTGTATTTATATGCATGTTTTCTTTGGTTTTGTACTGTATTACATTTTTAAAGTTTTAGAATTGTGTACAGTACATTGAGTCGCAATTGAGAAATACGTTGAATCAAATAAAGCTTGATGATGATGATTGTATGGATGGAAATTCACTCTGCTAACAGATCACAAGCCTCAACTGACAATTCCAGGGCCAAAGGCCACCATATCAACTCTCACAGCACTCAGGAGACAGCGATGGGCCCTGATTTTGTTGGCTTATGACTATGACATAGAATGCAGATGTTCTCAGGGTCATGCAAATGTGGATGCATTATCGAGACCGCCATGCAAAGATGCTACAGCGAAAGAAGATGATGTGGCAGTATTCCACCTTTTACATCTCGAGGAATTACCCATTGCTTCACAGGATGTTGCAGCAGAGACACAATGAAATTCTGTCCTCTCTAAAGTCCTAGATTTCACCCTAAATGGTTGGCTTAACTTTACGAGAGGCCCAACCCTCCGACCTTTCTTAGACAAGAAGGATCAGTTGTCCACATAGCAAAGCTGTGTTCTGTGGAGAGCCTGAGTGTAATACCTCCAAAGTTCTGCAAGAGGCTACATTCTGACTTACATGACAGTCATCCTGGAATCTCTTGAATGAAAGCATTGGCCAGAGGATACCTCTGGTGGCCAGGACTTGATCAAGATATCCAACATCTTGTCAACCAATGTACACCATGTGCGGCTGTCTGCAACCAACCGTCAACCGCACCCCTGCATCCTTGGTCCTGGGCTACCACACCATGGGTGTGCATCCATGTTGACTATGCTAAAGTGGATAAGCAACATTTGTTAGTAGTAATTGACATTCACTCCAAATGGCTGGAAGTGTTGTCCATACAAGTCACTACTATTGGAAAGACTGTAAACCTTCTGGGACAACTTTTTACCACATATGGATTACATGGGAGTTAGTGTCAGACAAACAGTCCCCAATTTTCTTCCCATGACTTTAAACTGTTCTTAAAGCAGAATAGCGTCTGTCATGTCTTGACTCCACCTTACCATCCAGCATCCAATGATGCAGCCGAACGAGCTGTATATTCAAAAAAACTTGGAGTAAACCAGATTCACAGCATGTACCTACAACTCAAAGGTTGGCTTGTTTTCTGTTTGTTTACAGAAACACTCCTCACACAGTCACTGATCAAACACCTTCTGAATTGTTCCTAAAACATCAACTTCGTACCCATTTGTCATTGCTCAAGACAGACTTGGCTGATACTGTCACAAAACATCAGTTACAACAGTCAAAGGGTCATGACAAGTCAGCCAAGTCAGTATGAATTTTACATCCTGGGGAGAGGGTATGGTTCGAGACTGTAGACATCCCAAGACTTCTTAGATTCCTGAGCTGGTGATTGAAACATGTGGACCTTTCATCACTCTAGATGAGGACAGTGACACAGAGGACTTTGCAACTGCTGAAGAAGCTCCACCGGTGCCAGTGTCAAATAATAACAGAACACCTGTTTCACCAACAGCAGTTGTCCCAGCCTGCAGATATACACTGAGGCACCACAGACTACCACAAAGGCTTGACCTTTAAGTCATGTACTGAACCTGTACCTCTGTGCAACTGGACTCTTACCTGTACTGTTAGTTAGTCATAAGTTCTACCCAAGGGGCAGCATACTCCCCCTGAACCTGTTTCTGGGTACTGAACAGTCTACTTCATCCCACTGCCCCCTCCCTCATATGCCCTCTCCCATCTCGTGCCCCCTCCCAGTTTGTACCCTCCCCTTAAATCTGTCCCACCCCCTCTTGAAGCCCCCAACACGCTGCAGCAATATGACTTCCTCTGGCAGAGTGTTCCACCTTGCCACCACCCTTTCTGTGAAATAGTGCCTCCTCAGTTCCCTCTTAAACCTGCCCCCTTCCAACTTCATAGCGTGTCCCCTGGTTTCCCTTCTACCTTTCAGGTTGAACATACACCTGGTATCTACTCTGTTTAAGCCCTTCAGGTACTTGAAAGTCTTAGCCATATCCCCTCTCGCCCTTCTTTCTGCCAGGGTATACATATTGAGCTCTCTCAGTCTCTCCTCATATGCTCTGTCCCCCAACCCCAGGTTCATTTTTGTTGCCCTTCACTGTACCCCCCTCCAGTAGTTTGATGTCCCTTTTCAAGTAGAGGCACCAGAATTGCATGCAATACTCTAGGTGTGGTCTCACCAGGGACCTGTACAGGGGCAAGATGACCTCCCCGCTCCTAGAAGTAATCCACCTTGCTATGCACTCTGGCATCCTGTTTGCCTTCACTGCTGCCTTCCTGCACTGAGCAGAGTGGTTTATCTCTCCAGTTACCAGCACTCCCAGATCCTTCTCCTCCTTGGATTTTATTAACGGGACACCCTCCAACCAGTAATTATGTCCTGGGTTCTTGCCTCCTAAATGCATCACTTTGCACTTCTTGGCATTGAAACCAAGCTGCCAAGTGTGAGACCATTCCTCCAGTTTTGCCAAATCCTCCTGAAGTATTTTTGCTCCTTCCCCCACAATCTACCTCTGCACAAACCTTTCTGACATCTTCTAAGAGACTGATCTTGCTCTTCATACCTACTACAATGTAGGCTATGAAAATGTTTAACAGAACCAGTCCCAGCACCGAGCTCTGTGGTACACCACTTGTTACTGCCCTGGGTTCAGATGTCCCCCCGCTACTACCTTCTGCTGTAGTTTCTGGGCTACAAATAGAGCAGCCTGTGCTACCAAACCTCGCCCCTGATGGAGCCTCAGAGGTAAAGTGCTGGAGCATTTAGCTCGATGTCTGTGACACTCACTTCTGGCATTTGTATGGAATAATACTTTGAAGTGTAAAAATTTTTTGCATTACCTTTGAGTGAGAGTGTGGTCCTTTTTGTATGTGTGTAGCACTTCCTTGCAGGTTAACTTTCTCATAGAGTGGGTGTGGGAAACCACTAGGGAGAAGTAATATTGGACCTGATATTGTCCAATGAGGATATTACTCGGAATATAACTAACAAGGATCCAGTTAGTCAGAGTGATCATAACTTGAAATCTATTACTTAAATGTTTATTTGTACATTGGTCTCTCTTGTATGTACTCTTCATTTTCTATATTGATGCACACTAGTTTCTCCCCCTAGAATGCACTTGGAAACAATCTGTTTTCAGCCCAGTGGGCTGAATTCCCTCTTTAGGTATCTGTTCAAATGAAACATTGTGTTGATTACAGCTCCTTCATGTGCACCAGACCTATGGAGAGAGATTGAAGAGGAAGACAGTGGACGTAAAGTAACAATACACTGGAGGGTAAGTTTTTATAAACAAATTCTTATTCAAAGGTTTCTTTCCTGTAAACCTGTAGACTTGAAAACCAAACTTGGTAAAAATAGCTGAAAGAAAGTTTTTTTTAGAAGTCTGGGGCTATGGAGTCACAGGTAGCTTTTGTGGCCATAAATGTTCTAAATTTATGTCCACTTGCATAGGTGCCAGAACCTATGGCCATGGGAGTGCTGCAGCACCCCCCCCACACACACACACACACAGTTATTTTGCCCATGAGCATTCAAAGTGTCCCTTTGCTTGGAAAATCTACCTTTTTTTTTAGTTACTAATTGTTCCCCCTCGGAGTCCTCTGCTGCTCCTCTGATGTCCCCCTTGCATGGACACCTGGTATGAGGCCCCTTCCCCTGAACCTCATGACTTACCCTTCGTGGCAGGGGGTGGGGAGTGACTCGCCCTACCAGACCAGATAAGTATTCCGGGAGGTGCCTTCCTAGGTCGTGCGATAGGGGACCATCATCATCCTGCAGAGGACTCCCATTTTCACTGTTCCTGGCTTCCCCTGAGGACTGAGGCATGCAATGGTGCCAGTGGCAGTAGTGCGCACGGTCCCACGTGCACCTTCACCAAGCGCCTGCCACAGTCACTCCCCCTCAGTCTCTAGTGCCACTTCCCAGCTTCTGCTAGGGGGCAGGCAATCACCGAGTGCTACTGACCCCCCTCCCCATAGAAGGAGAGCAGTTCTGAGGATGCTCAATTCTTCTCCTCCTTGCCAACAACCAATGGCCTATGCTCATTCCTGAACACAGGTCACCGGCGTGACACGAGGTAAGGCACTCAGTGCCTCAGCCCTCAGTGCCACCGGGCCGGCTAGAAAATCTACCTTTTTTACCCTGTGCCCTTCTGAATTTCAGCACCCCCACCTTTCCCCATGTTCCAGTACCCATGTCCACTTGTGACATATATAGTTGCCTTTGGGGCACAAACAAGAGTTTTAGGGGCATGGTTATGACTGTCTAGGTGACAATCCCAATTTAAGATTCTGTTTGATAACACAACTAAAAATGCATTTAGAACTTCTGTCTCCCGATGAACGGCAAGGTGTGAGTTGTAGATTCTAATATGCTCCCCCTCCTCACCTCTCTACCATTTGTGATTGCAAACAGGCATTTTCCCAACTGAAAACAAATACAAAATGTCCATAACGTGCAAATTGCCAGTGAGTCTTGAAAATATCCCAGTGCTCCAAAAATGATTGCACCTTGCAGGGCTCTAAATGTCTTGAAAATGTAGCCTGAAATCTCCAGCTCATGACAGCCTATGGTGAACAAACTGATGAGTCCAGTTGTCATAAGCAATAGGTAGAGGCCAAGGATTTGCCAGGTAAAACTGCAATGACCACTCGCATATCACTATAGAAAGACAGTAAGGAAAGAAATAAGCAAGGGGAAGCCAGGCTCAAAGCTATTTCCCTGCTTGACTTGGCACAAACAAGTCAATCCATTTCCAGGAAATACTTTTGGGTTTCCCACCACACAGTAACCTCCCAGTACAATGACTGCACTCAATAGCAATACATATCAATAACCAAGCAAACATCCAAAAGCAACACGTTTATTAAAAGAGAGGGGTAGGAAAAGACAATGGGACACTAATAAGTTATATACTGTATTAACTCCCCTCAACACCCACTCCCACTCCCACCCCCATGGTAGTCCCACAACCCAGGGAGAAGGCTCACCTAGTTCTCCCTTCCCCAAAAACCTTGAGAGCTCTTTTTATTTTCACTGGGAAAGCATACTGGTACCAGTCTGAGCTGTGAGAGAGCTTTTGGATGCACCCCTTCTCCACCTATCACAACTCCAGAACATTGAATCTCCTCCCTAATTCTACTCACTCTCCACCATTCTCCTCCTTTTCCCTTTGAAGCCTTGCCTAATCACAGGGCTGGAAAATGCAAGGTAGAGGGTTTTCTTATGCAACTCCTAATTCCTGTTTGAAATCTTACCTCTGATTTTTGTTCCACATATGCTACTGTTTACTACCTTCATATGTACTGCTGTTTAGAACTTTATTTCTCAGGAAATGGCAAAGATGTTGCACAACCCATATCATTTGCATACCCATGATGCAGTGCTTGCAACTCATATATTCTAATAGGCTGGTAAAAAGAAACAGAAGTTCTGATATGTTCATACACTCGTTGATCACTTTAAGTAAGGAACTTTGTTACTCTGCATAGCAGTGTTTTGAACACTAAAAATTAAAATATGTTGGTTATTATAACATAAATAAACAAGACTCAACAAATATACCCTAGGAATCAAAATAGCACACTTGTTTATGAAACATGTGAAAAAGATTGCTATTAGTCTGAACTGTGAGGGTAGTTTTGGGGGCATGGGCCTATCAGAGATCCAGAATATTAAATTTGTTCTGTAATTCCATGTGCGCTCTACTTTTTTCCTCTTTTTTCTCTTGAAGTCCTTGCCCAGTCACAAGGTGGGAAAATGCAAGGTTAAAAAAAGTCTTTTTTGTGCAACTCCTAATACTTACTTGAAATATTATCTCTGCTTTTTGTTCCACACGTGATTCCATATGTCCTACTGTCTAGAACTTTTTTCCTCTGGGAATGTTTTTCAGGGAATGGCAGAGGTGTTGCATAACCTGTGTCATTTGCATACCCATGATGAGTATAACTTATGGTATTTATATATTCTCATGCATGGTAAAAAGTGGGTATAATAGGTGTTCTAACATGTTCCTACACGCACTGATCACTTTAGGTAACCTGCTGTATTACTCTGCTTACCTATGTTTTGAACATTAAAATTAAAGCATTTTGGTCATTGCAACATGTACAAACAAGGCTCAATAGATATATCCCAGGAATTAAGTGAATATGTGTGCCTGTAAAGTATGTAAATAAATTGGTATCAGTTTATACTGTGAGAAAGCCTTTGGGATGTACCCCTTCGCTACCTATCATAGCATCAGAATACTAAATTTTTCTCTCTAATATTACCCACTCTCTGCTTGTCTCCTCTTTTTTGTATTAAAGTCCTTGCCCAATTACAAGGTGTATAAGTCACAATCTAAGGAAACAATGTTATGTGTGAACCTCTTCATTTTCCAATCATAACAATTTCACTATTATAACTCATGTTTTTAATTTGTTAATTTTAACTGCTGTGTTATCTATGCCCAATGACTACATAACAAATACAAGCAAGCCAACATGGTGTCAGGTGAAAATAGCAAGAGCATAACAGTGCGGGAATAACAGTGAGAGATTAACAGTGCCAGGGAAAATAACAAATGGCACAGGACAGCACAGCTTGTTTGGGCACAGTCTCTGACTTGTGCTGCTCTCCCTGTCACTTGTGCGATGTGGAGTATGTTTCTATTTTAGTTGGAGGGTGTGAGGGGCAAACCGTCCCATGTGGGGAGTGTGGGGTTACAGCCCCCCACATTACATGTGATACCCAATGTAGTTGTTTTTACTTCTCACTGTTATGTATGGTCGCTGTTCTGGTTCTTGCTGTCTTGTCTGCGCTGTTGTGGTTCGCACTGTTGTGCACTCACTATTATCACCTAGTACCAGTGAATATTTGGCATTGGCTAATGCTTGTTAAATGTTGTGATAGGTACCTCACCAAGCTGAAGTTACTGCTAGCAAAGCTGGTAGACATGCTGGTGTGCTTTCCTAAATTGATGCAAATAGATAAATAGGCAAACAAATCAGAGTGAACCTGATTTGTAATCCAAACAAGAGATGGCCGTGTTGCTCTCCACTGGATTTTTGCCTGGGCCAATCACTTAAAAGGTGTTATGCCAAGGAATCTAAAACTCTACTGGTTTAACTGTCTAGCTGCACAACAAGGAAGAGGAACAAAACCCTGATGCTTATTCACCTCTACTGTCAAGATTTGGACAGTGTTTTCCCTCACCCTACACAGCTTCAGAGGTGGTGGAATTTTGTTTTTCTGCACAGCTGTCACCCCAGAAAGTGACTTTCATTATACTTCAACCCTAGGGCCTTTCAGTGCTTTGCATGGCTGGCTGCACTTTGCCCCTAGTGCCTTTCATTACACTTTGCCCCTAGGGCCTTTCTTCATTTTCCATGGCTATCTGGATGCTGTCGCACCACAGAGGCTCCAGCTCCCAACCCTTTTATGTGGCAAGGCCACACCCTGGTGTATCCAACACTACCACTCTGGGTCTGAGTGCTAGCTGGCTCACTGCAGCAGCTGCAACAGGAGTGGAGGCATAGGCACTGAATATCTCTGCTTCTCCTAGGCTGTGGCTGGACCCCTTCTCTCTCTCAGGTGGTGGTCCAGCAGTTTCTGGGACTTCTGACTGGGTCAGATTCCAGTAGGGAAAAACAGTCTGTGAGCAAACATGCACTTTTCCGAGCAATAGCTTCTCTTTGTGCTTCAGCAGAAAGCACACACTTTTTCTTCAGTAACAATCAGTTCAAACAAATGTACCTTCTTATGCAAACCAGTCTCCCTTTGAGCTTGGCAGGACAGTCTCTTTCTCTGGCTTTCAGTCACAGTCTCCTAGCTGAACAATACCAGCTTACATAACTGAACTGAACCCAAATTATTGGCACCCAAACTCTTATATAGAATTTTGAAACAAAGTCTGATTGGGCAGAAAGTTCCTTGGGAAGCCATGTATTTAGATCCTGAACTAGGTTTAATTTGCATTGTTATATGTTTATATGTACAGTTCCAGCATCTCTTAAGGCTGTAAGAGAGCCTTCTCGAGTTCTTTGGGTGAGAGAACTATGAAGCAAAGCTGAGAGGTTCTGGCGCAGAAAGGACTTGAGAATGCATACAACTATAAGAGATCTCAGATCTGTACTGTACTGTACCATGCATATAAACATATTATAAATCATGTCACAAGGTTTGTTTTTAAAAATCAAACTTGATTTTAAAATCAAAATGTTTTACTTTGTGGAATATTAGAGAAACCACTATGGAGGGAATGGACTGTGCCAAGTGAACTTTGAACTTCAGAATTTAAAACTGCATGAGAGACCCTTTTATGGTCACAACAGTGTCTGGAATGTTAAGAAATAAACAGTACTGATTAGCTAAAATGATGTCATGATATATAATTGCAAACTTGACTTCAGGGTTGGTTAGTCAGTCTCAGGGCAAAAACAAGATGTGCCGTTTATCCCTTCCCAGCAGTCCTGTGGTGTTAGAGGACTTCCTACTGCATGGCCATAGCCATGTTTGTTTATATATTGTATGATCTGCCCTGTAAATCTTTTGCAGATCCTGCTGGTCTTTTTGATGCCTTGATAGGCTTCATTTCACTCTGTTCTGATCCCACTACCTGCCTTGAAATTTGGACTACAGTCATTGTTGCAAGCATTCCCCCCATTATGCTGTTGGTGCCATGTAAGAGAGTTGAAAGTGGAGCCACTCTGCCGTCCATGCATTCACCCCATGCATGCTCCAACGAGCCAAGTCTTCTGTTCCCGACCCCACTCACCCATCCCATCGGTGCTGGGGAGCCACTGCCACATGCCCAGTGGTGCTCCTTTATCTGGTTTCGGCACCACAGAACAATCCTGAGGTTGAGATCACAGACATGTTATGTGGCACATGGTGCTGCAGTCATGTAGCAACTTGGAGTAACAGGTCCAACTCCTGCTGTAGACTCCTTGCTGCTGTTGCTCTTATGGTACCCCCTGGCTGCTGTTCATGGACTGGGGAACTAGAGGGTGAAGAGGACCATCATCACTGGCTGAGGGCATTACTGGGGCTCAAGACTCCAATATGGTGGGCCCCCATTTGAGGAGGCTATAAGTATGTACACAGAAAAACACAGTCAGAGTTAGCATTTCTTCAGTAGTTACAATGCATTTAAATTAAGACCCTTTATCCTACAGTTTTTAACATTTGCAAGGATTAGAACAAGTATTTATTGTAGAATTCATCTGGATAGTTACTTATGTAACCAGAACACCATCCAGATGTTACAGGTGTTATGCGCAGTTACTACCCCTGCTTACACCTGTGGGGGCCAAGCAAGGTTGAGGGGCTTGGGCTCATTAAACTCCTTGAGTGGGGGGTTTGATTCAGAAGGGGAACAAGGGGAATAACGCAGTGCCTCCACTCAGAGAAAGAAATAGTGGGTCTGATAACTAGTAGAATACTGTCCCCTGATCAAGGCTGATCAGTAATATATTAAAAATGTAAAAAAAACTCCCTCAAGTGAAACCCATTTCCAGGTCACCAGCATGTGACATACTCTTTATAGAATTAAGTGTGTGTATCACACACAGAAGAAAGGAATGCTCCTACTGGTCAGAAGCATTCTCTCCGTCTGTTACAGCTATTACCTCAATTTATAAATATCAGTTCATGAAAAAAGGAAAAATATTTACTTGCCCAACATACTTTCAGTAAATTATTCATGTCTTTAATTTTGTGAATGAATCAGATATTTGTTTTTGGGACTGACTCACATCTGGGTGCTAGTATAGCAAATGATCTAAAATTTGATACAAACACCAGAATTGCAGTACAAAAGTGGAACAGAATTCTGGACACTATACTGAAAAACATCAAAAGTAGAGAGCCAGAGATTATGATTCCATTATTTACTTCCCTGGTGAGACCCCGTTTAGAGTACTGTTCTGCTTTCTGCGCACCCCAAAGTATAAGGAGCCAAAAACTAATAAAGGGAATTCAAAGAAGAGCAACCAAAAAAAAAATCTGTGAACAGAAAAATTAATCTTTCAGAGAAAGACTGAATAACTTGAACCTGTACTCCGTCACTATATGAGACTGAGAGGGGATCTCTGCCTAGTATATAGAGCAATGAAAGATGACCTTATCTGTGAAAGTACTGGACTATGTAAGAGGAAATTATCTGAAGGAGCCAGAGCCCATAACATACAGCTACAGGGCAAGGTAGTTAATACTGTTAAAAGAACTAAATGGTTCAACCAGACAGTTGTATCAATCTAGAATAATTTACCAGAATGGGTGGTCGCAGGTAATTCAATGTCATCTTTTAAAAAAGAACTGGATAGGTGCATAGGAGAAGAGAAGTTCAGGTATTACCACTGATAAGTGACAAGTTATACATAGGTCTTTTAACCTCCCAACTCATAAAAACCTATGAACCTATCTTTGTGTTTTGCTTTCAAGCCTTTGCCAGATTCTGCTGCCAATGACCCAATTGAGTACTATGATATAAGGTGGACAGCACTGGAAGATGGGACTTCAAACTCTACAGTCAAGCATGTTCCTGCTGACACCACAAATACCACAATATTTATTTATAATGAAAAGTATAGGATTGAAGTCAGAGCAAGGAATTCTGTCAGTAACTCCCCTCCTTCCGAGATCAGGATTCCTGCTTTTGTAGGAAACGGTAAGGTTCACTGAAGAAAATGCATTTTCGTAACTTTTTATGTGATCACACTCTGTGCAGTCACTTGTAAAAGAAATACAGTATTGCAGAACTGGAGGAAACATTAATAACAGTAATTTTGTTGCATTCTTGACCAGCCATGTTTTTATTTATTTAGTTTTTGTTTACCAGGTAAGTGCACTGGACATCCTCATAAACTATCTACACATAGTACAAAAGGAACAGCATTAAAGATGGTTTGTCTTAATGGTTAGAGCATGGAACTGTGAACCTGAGGACAAGTTTTAATCAGCACCACCAGCACCTCTACTTACTCCATCATGATGAGAACATGACTGAGTCCCTTAACCTCTCTACAGTATGTGCAACATCTCTCTAATCTCTCTGAAATCCTGTCTTTCTGCTGCTTGAGTGTCCTTGTGTACCTATTGTCTCTTGCCTCCCTCTCCTCAATTGTATGTGCTTTGTGATGCAGTTTCTATGACGGGCACCACATAGAGCTGCATTCCTTTCCTTTAATACTTTCTTTCTTAAAAAGCTCTTTTGCTCCCCAAGTCATGCACAACCATTGATTATCACTTGTTATTCCACATGGATACATGCCAATACCACACCAAAGAGGACAAGTTTCAAAGAGAGCACTGCGAAGCAGCCAACCAGTAAGCAGCTTTCACTTTGAGCTCCCAAGAGACATTTGAGAAAAATAATATTAAAACAAATTTAGGTACTTTATTTATTTATTTATTTAAGAGCTTCACCAAGAAGGGCACGCTGAACGACAAGTTGCTTGTCTCACAGTGCATCCTGGGGGGCAGGGGATTTGGAAGGCATACAATAAAAAGTAATCAGCACAACAGTATACATTGTCAACATATGGGAATTGGAAGACATACAAATAAATCATAGGCAAACAACAGAACAGTATATAGTGCCAATTATGCATGGGATACATTACCAAGTAGAGAACAAATAACAAGCAGTAACAGGCATCAAGAAATTACAGTTAGTATATATATTCCATTGCATCATAGTGAACAGAAGGTCCACAAGTGCAGTAATAGGATAACTATTACAGCCCATCTAGATGAAACACGGTCTGCTCAATTGCAGTTGCAGTTCACAGATAGGTAATTGTGTAAGGCTGAGGAGATAGAGAAAGAGAAAGAATAAAGGTGAATCTGGGGGGAGGGAATTCCACAGTTTAGGGAAGCGGTACGAGAAGGCTGCCTGACCGACAGTAGTCATACGGCACGGGACACCTAAAGTACGGGAAACTGAGAACCTAAGTGAATGGGTGGATGATGGGGGGATTGTTAGGGAAGAGTTGAGATAAGTAGGGAGGGAGCCAAACTAGAATTTGGAGATGAATTTAGCACAGTGGAGGAGACATCTGTTATCAAGAGATGGTAAAGCCAAAGTGTGGTAAAGCTGACAGTGATGAGTGAGGGTAGGAGCGTTGAGTGCAAAGTGGCTGAAGAAGTTAAACAGGATGTCCAATTTGGCTAGGGAGGTCTTAGGCGTGGCACTGTAGACTATGTCACAGTAGTCAAAGATGGAGAGGATCATCTTCTGGACAAGTTCACGCCTAGCCGGGAGAGCAAGGCAGTTCTGGTTCCTAAATAGTGTGCCTAACTTGGGGCACAGCTTTTTAAGGATGGCGTCCATGTGACCAGAGAAAGTGAGGTGTTGGTCAAGCCAAACTCCCAGATATTTGAATGAGGAGGTGTCTTCAAGAACCATTCTGTTGAGAATGTGGAAAGTGGGTAGGGAGGGGAGCCTTGAAAGTCCTCTGCCTAGTGCCAAAGGTCATGGAGACAGTCTTCTTGGCATTTAGGAAAAGTAGATGTGAACAAAACCAGTGCTGAATGTTGTTGGAATCGTTCTGAAGACTGGTTGCAACATTGATGGGGGAGTGGCCGGAGATGTACAGGACTGTGTCATCTGCATACATGTGAAAAGAGGTAGATGTGCAGACAGATGGCAAGTCATTGAGAAAGATGGAGAAGAGTATGGGGCCCAACACTGATCCCTGTGGGACCTCTGTGTCGATAGGAAGGGGTGAGGATATATAATCTGCTATTGTAACTGACTGGGTCTGACCTACCAGGTAGGAACAATTCTGTGGCAGCAGCCAACCAGCCTGAGACAGAGAAAGAGTGTAACAGGATAGAGTGGGAGACAGTGTCGAATGCCTTGGCTAGGTCGACAAAGATTGTGGACAAGATTTGACCACTGTCCATCCCAGTGAGGATGGAGTCAGTGAGCCTAATCGGGGAGGTAGTGGTGGAGTGGTTTTTATGAAAGCCAGATTGAAAGTGGATGAAAAAGTTAGAGTGAGAGAGATTGGCAGAGAGTTGGGTAAGAACTTGGCATTCTTGCAGCTTTGCGAGGGTAAGAAGTAGGGATATGGGGCAATAGTTCCCAGGGAAAGATGGGCCACTGCCCTTAGAGAGGGGAAGAACAATGGCATAGTACTTCTTTCAGCTTAGACTTTTCCTATAATATGGGTAGTCAGCACTGGGCAGAGGATGGGCAAACCAAAAGGAGCGATGTTAGTGTCTCTTGCAAAACTCAATAAATAAAAAAAATATACGAGTTTCAACAGGCACTAAGCAGCTGTCTCAAGGGTGTGGGGTCTAGCTAGATCAGGACAGCAGAAAGACAGGAAGGGGCTGTGGAGAAAAGCAGGACTTGCTCGATCACATGACTGCAGTGGTACAGAAGGACTGGAGGACAGCAAATGTAGTTCCCCTGCACAAGAGCAGAAGCAGGGATGAACCGGGAAACTACAGACCAGTCATTTTAACATCCATGGTGGAAGTAAGAAACCTTAAAGGGGAACTGTTAGGAATAAAAGCCTCATACCCAAGTATGAAGCTGATCCCAATCAGCACTTTGTGTGCAAAAACATTTTTATTTACTTACTGATTAATGCAGTGTAGTGGATTATGTTAGGCTAATTTCATTGCCTTGTAAGGTGACATTTCCTGTGAAATCCCACAATACCCTGCAGCTGACATCAGAGGAGGACTGCAGAAGTAGGAGATTCAATACCCCTCAGTATATATGTTAAAGATTTTGTAAGCTGAAATCAGATGTTTGCTTGTCCTGCTGTGCTCACTGAGCTTAGTACAGTCCTCTGTGACTATACCTAGCCCCAGGAGAACAGCACACCAGCAAACAGAAGATTACAGCTTATAAAAACTCAAACATTTATTGCAGGCTATTGAATTTCCCACTACTGCAGCCCTCCTCTTATGTCAGCTACAGGGGATTCTGGGATTTCTGGTTGCATGAAATGTCACCCTACAAGGCAACAAAATTAGCCTAATACAATCTACTACGCTGCAGTAAACTGTTAGTAAATGAAAATGTTTTTGCACACAAAGTGCTAATTGGAATCAGCCTCACACTTGCTGACAGTTCCCTTTTAATAAAGGAAAAGCTGGTACATTTCTTCAAAGCAAATGGATTCAGGATGTCAGACAGCATGGGTTTACAGGGGGGCGGTCATGTCAGATGAAACAGATGAGTCTGATCTACCTCTTTAATTGGGTGACAGTGGTGGTAGACAAAGGACAGAAGGTGGACAGACTGTACCATCTCACCAAGACAGTTGATTAAGTAGCTGGGGGAACCGGCCTGGTGGTGCTGAGGGTTGAGGTGCTGGACACCACACCTTGCACCATGCCAGCAACCTGGGTTTGGGAGCAAGCCTGGGTCATCGGGGTCAGCAGGAGAGGACAGGATTGAGCATCTGGGGACTGCTTTCCTGGGCGAATTTGGGGACCCAGTCCTGTGCTCTGGTGGCTCCTGGTGATGGCTGAGGGCACAGCAGCTCTTGATCCAGTAACCAAGGGGCTTGGCTGTGGCAGCAATCCTGAAGGTGCACACGGGAGCTTGCACACCTGTGCTGGATGTATTACACATGTCCGATCCAAGGGAGGGAGGGAAGAAAGCTTGAAAACCCCTGGCTCTCGGAGGAGGTGATGGCAGCCCAAGTGACTCCAGCCCACATCCCTAACACCGGATTTTCCTGGCTGGACTTCCTCCTGCCTCACCCCAATCCTGGCCTGGCTGTCTAGATTTCAGATGAGGACACCCAGTAAGTGGATGGGTGGCCCCACCCTGGACAGTAAAGATCCGGGGGGCCAGCTGTGGTCAGCAAGTGGGGGTGGGGTGTTCAGCCAGGAGGTTTCAGGTGGGGAGTTAGGAGCTGTAGTTGGGTGGGTACACCCTAGAGATGCCTTGAGAAGCCAAGAGATAAAGAGAATTGGAAAAAAAAAGAAGATGGGGGACCTAGGGGTGAGTAAAAAATTATGAAAGTGACAGAATCCAGAGAGTTGTCCTTAACTGGGAATAGTCAGAGATCAGGGCAGTCACCAGTGAGATGCTGCAGGGATTGGTCTTGGGGACTGGTCCTCTTCAGCGTTACTATTTGTGATACTGCAATGGCGATGCGGGGACGATTTGCCTCTTTGCAGATAATATAAGACTCTATGGAAAAGTAGACAATGAGAAGGGAGTAAGTCTAAAAGGGGACCTGGAAAGGCTGGAGAAATGGTCATGGATTTGACTGTTAAACTTCAGTGTCAAGAAGTGCAAGGTAATGAACATAGCCAGGAGCAAGAATTCCAAGGATTGTATACAGAATGGAAGGGGGGTGCTGTGGAGCGTGTGCTAGAGGAGCAGAACCTATAAATACAGTAATAATACTGGACAGTTTGAACACAACAGCACAGCGCAATAGGGGAGTGGGAAAGGTGAATAGGATGCTAGGATGTATAGTAAGGGGGATTAGCAGCAGGAGAAGCAAGGTGGTTCTACCACTGCACATGTCCTTGGTATGTTGTTCCCTGGAGTACTGTGTGTAATTCTGGAGCCTGTAATTGAAGAATGACAGGTATAGGTTGGAAGTGGTGCTGAGGAGGGTGACAAGAATGATTCTGGGCCAGATGGATAAGACTTACTGTAAGTGGAAAGGTTGTAAAATATCTGCATTTTTATGTTGGAGGCAAGAAAGGAAGGGGGACACGATAGAGACATGCAAATGACTCCACGGGATTAACAGAGTAGGCAGTGGAAAGTGTATGCTGAATGGGAACACCAGCACCAGGAGAAACTCAATGGAGGTGGGGGAGTGGGGAATTTAAGAGGGACATTAGAAAGCATTTCTTCGTGGATAGGATACTGGAAGGGTGGAAGTGGCTTCCAAGGGAGGCAGTCTGTACAAAATCATCAGAGGGGATTCAAACATGGGTGGGATAGACATATGGGGCTGGTGAAGACAGCAGCAAAAGGGGAGAGAGGAAAGGGAAATGAAGGACCACTAGGGCCCTCACGAAGACAACAGGAGGTATTGTTGGTTCGGCTAGGCAGACGCAATGGGCCGCATGGCATTTTTCTGCCAAGACTGTCTACGGTTATATGTAGATACTGTAAATGGTGTTGCTTTTGCTGATGTCATAACTAACATCCAAATAACACATTGTATTGATGTTAGATATATCACAATAAAAAATAAACTACTGTATGTCAGATATGTCATAATGCTTTATTTAAACAACGCGGGAGCAGTTTGACGATACCTGACTACAGTAGAATAGGGCTAGGCTGCTATCTAACTGGGCATTCTAACCAAAGCAGTGAAATGAAATGAAATGAAATATTCAGGTAAAGCATCAAATAAAAGATCATTTGAAAGCTTAGCATTTGCAAATGTGTGGTATAAACAGGATATTGCCTACCAAAAGTACAACATTTATCATCACGATGAGTGGTCAGAACTTTAACAGCTCACTAGTGGCATGGTCCTGACCCATCACTCATTAAAATAGTCACATTCTGGGTCAGTCATTTGCATATTCCCTATTTATATTATCAAATTGCCTGGCTGTCAGGAGAGAGGGCCCTCCCATGCTCAGTCTTCCAGGTGTGCAAATGCAAAGCAGTATTTTTGTGGGCACTTGCAGGTCATCCTTTCAACAGGCCCAATGAAGCAAATTAGAAAGACAATGTAGTCTGTTGGCAAAAGCATTAGACTAGGACCCTGGAGACCCATGTTCAAGTCTCAGCACAGCCAGTGACTCCCTGTGTTACACTCAGCTAGTCAGTTGGCCTCATTGTGCTTTACTCCACCCAGTTGTAAAACAGGGTAGAAGCCACATCCCACCAAAAAAAGATGCGTCAGTGCAGAGGGCTATCCTATGTAAATAAGTTACTTTAAAAGTAATAATAAAAGGTAATTGCTAAAATAACATTTAAAAAGGGCTTTTTAGAAGGAAACAGTTGGTATCGGATATTGCACATACCCTATCCATTTAACGAAATAAAACAGTATCTGACAGTAAGGTTTAGCTTACCCAGCAAAAATATGCATTGTAAATATAATCTTGGCCAAGATTTAAGTTTACCAAAGTTTATTCTCAAGTAAAAAAGAACATAATAAGATTTCTGTCCACGAAAACAGAACTGTCCATAAGAACATAATGGGAGGGCTTTAAGCCCGAGGTTCGATGAGCGGAGCAACAACGTCATTCCCCCATCGAGTTTAAAGGTCACAACATCCTGGGCTTTGCCATGATTCTTTTTCTTTGCAGCTGGAGGCTCTATTGGCTGCGCCTTCTCCTGCTGGCTTGTGTGTCCCTATGTTGCTTCCTCCATCGCTGAGTCGGCATCTTTCCGCCATTTGTCCCTGGCGTCTGCCTTCTGTTCTGCTCATCCCTCCCCCCCCAGGTGCTGCTCATTTGCTGTTCCTATTGTCCTTAGCTCCTCGTTTCCCCTGCCACTCGTGCCATGGTTTTCTCTCATCAACCCCCCACCCTGAACGCCAGTCTTGTGGCCCCCGTTGTTCCTCCCTGGATCCTCGTCAGCCGTTGGTCGCTCTCCTGTTCCCTATCCCCTTTTTGAGCCGCCACTCCGTGCAGCACTGCCTTTTTTCCACAGTTTGGACCCTGGAGAGCCGATGATCTTTTGAAACCTTGCGGGGGCCACCACCTACCATCTGCATGCTCGAGTAGTGCTCCTTCTCAGTTCTGTGATCGCTGGGGATTTCTAATGTGTACCACGTTCTAATCTCTTTCGGCCATTCCTGCTGGCTCATCTCACCCAGCTCCTCGCAACACCTTGCTCCTTTCTCAGGCTTTAGTCCTCAGTTCCCTCTCCCGTGGTAACTTTTCAGTTTCATGGTGACCCTTTCCTGACTTGATCTCCGTCTGTGCTACTTTGGGAATCTGTACTGCAGCAGGGGCATCTGCATTTTCTGTATGCTTCATGCTGCTACTGCACACATCATGTTTCTGCTCTTGTTTCATTTGTGAGTTCAATGGGCTATGTGTTGCACTCAGAACGATATGTGCTTTGTCAGGAGGTTTGGATCTAGTGGGATATGATTCCATTTCAGCCATTTTGCAAGTCACTTTCCTGCCTTGTTTCATTGTTTTCCCCAGTTTCTTTTGGGGAGTCCTGCCCTGCCACTACTTTTTCAGGTCCTCGGCTCCTATTCCTCCTCAACCTACTGCCCATGGCTGGTATCCCTGGCTTATCTGACTTGGAATCCACTGCTGTGCTCTTGATTGTCCTGAGCACTTGGTGCCTTTTCCACCCAGTTTTGACCCTTGGGGTCTGCTTCCCAGCATGTATACTCCTTCCTTCGCCTCCTATCATGCCTCTTTCGTGGCCTCGTCCGGCTCGCTCTCCTGCCGATACTTCATTTTTTGGGCATACTTATCATTACTCATATACCCACCTCATCGATTTTCTCACCCTATGGTAGTTCATTCCTTTGTATCAGTTCCTTTTCAAGTTACACTCTGGTTCCTGACACACCCCTCCATCTGGCCTGCATTCATTATTTCTTTTGGTCATACCTATCATTACTCATATGCCACCTCATCAACCCATGACTCTCTGGCCGCCTGTATCAGGTTCAAGACTCTGGCCATCGTTCCCACTTCACACCAGCCATCCCAGATTAAGCCGTTCTCATCCTGTATCGGCGGGGTCCTATGCTACCCCATTGACCTCCCTCTGTCCTTTGTCCTTTCATACTTCGCTTTCCTGAACCAGCCTCCATGGATTCAATCCCTCATCGTACCTCATCCGTTTCCTAATTTTACCTTCCTTGTCCTAGTGCCTTTTCTAGTAACAGCCATGATCATGGCTTCACACCACTCTCAGCTTCACTCCTCATCATACATAGTCCAATTTTGCTCACTCCTCATCATACCTCGTCCAGTTTTGTTCCTCGATCACTCAACATGAGTTGCCTCTGGTTCCAGATCCCCCTTCTTGGCCTCGGAGTCCACCTCCTTTCAAGGGGCCTACTTCCTTTACTTCCTTCGTACAAGTTCATTTCAAGTTCATTCCTGTCTCCTCCTCTTCCAATTCTGTACCGGCTATCCAGGAGTCACTCCACTCATGGCCTGAAATTGATATTCTTTTTGGGCGTACCTACCATAATTCCTATGCCACCTATCAACCGCAGCCATCCTGCCGCATGTATCGAGTTCATACCTCCAGTCATATAGAGTTCATAAATCCAGTCATCATTCACTCAGCATTACCTCAAGGTTTATCCATTTACATTGTTTACTCGAACATTCCTATCATTGAATTCCATACTACCTCATCGACTACAACCACAGGGTCTAATCGTTCAGAGTCTAATCATTTACATCATATAATCAAGCATTCCTCTTCAACCTCAGTGTCTGCTCAATCGCATCTCTCAATCAAGCGCATCAGTCAATCAAGTCAGTTTGCATTATCATCTGTCTCCTCATCAGCACACCTGGAATATCCTTGTGAGTACATCTGGATACCCCTTGCTCCTCTGACTCATACATGGATTTACTCCCTCCCATCCTTGCTCCTCTGATCTACTATCTCTCATCAACTACTCGAGCATACCCTCCTTGGGTCCCTGCTACCTCATGTTCCTTATTTAATCTGTGCTTCTTTGGAGTTTTTTCCCCATCCCATTGTCATCCTCCCTACTTATGTCCCTCATCTATGAACCATTCTCTTTACCAACATATATCCTCAAATCAAACGTCATCCTGGAGGGAAGGCAACCTAGGCCTTGGATCCCCAGAGGTTTCCTCCTCAAAGGGGGTTTTTCCTCTCCTCTGTGCCAATGGTCATAATATTAGTTAGAGTTAGTACTTTCTTCTCATTGGTTAGTTAGGTTCCGCTGTTGGATGGAGGCGGATGGTGGCTCGGCTTTCCCCTCTCTTCTTAGGAAGTTAGCCCTTCTCTTCACAGAATTCATTCATCATCCTCGCCTCTTCGAAGTCTGACATCTTTGGGTATTATTTTTGGGCTTCTTCCTAACCTACCTTTAGCTGACACACTCATTCCCGGCACCTGTAAGGGGGGGACCCTCTTCTAGGGTTCCTTGCATCGTACCCCTACAGGGTGGTATATCCCATGGATAGAGAGGCGGAAAGCCACAAAGCAAATCCAGTTACACAAGCATAATCTCATATTATCTCATTCAGTTGTGTAAGCACATTGAATGGGAGGGCTTTAAACCCGAGGTTCGATGGGCGGAGCAACAACATCACTCCCCTATCAAGTTTAAAGGTCACAACATTCTGGACTTTGCCAGGATTCTTTTTCGTTGCCTACCATCCACCCCTCCTCCTCCAGCAGCTCGTCTCTCTTCCCCGTGGGCTTCTTCCTAACCTACCTTTAGCCAACGTACTCATTCCAGGCATCTGTAGGGGGGAACCCTCCTCTAGGGTTCCTTGCATCGTACCCCTACAGGGTGGTATATCCCACAGATAGAGTTGCGGAAAGCCAGAAAGCAAATCCAGTTACACAAGCATCATCTCATATTATCTCATTCAGTTGCGTAAGCACATCAAATTATTTATCAATATTTATTGCAAAAGTTATATCAAGATTCCCATATGGACTACAGAGCCTCATTGATATCAGTTCAAGTCTTCCCATTCATTTCAAAGCATATTAGTTCTACAGTATTTCCTTTTATAAAGGGTCACATTAACGTACCCCTCCATCATTGTCACAGTGTATCAACTCTCTATTAAAAGGGATGTGGAAGAGGACAGGTGAAACAAAAATTGCCCTGTTACTGTACTAATCAGTTTTGATACAAATATGGCCTGAGCCAGGGAGATTCCTGAAACAGGCCACATTTGGGTAAAAATCAGTCATAGATGTAGCTGGGAGGTTTAGTTCTGCCTGTCCTATTACACATCACTTTTAATAAAGCATTGATACACTGTGATTATGATGGAGTGGGGAGATAATGTTACCCTTTATATGAAAAAACAGAAGCAATTTACTTTGAGATGAAGGAGAAGAATTAAATTGATAAGAGTGCGGCACTGTAGCCCATATGGTCTTCTGCCTTTTTATGTCACAAACTGCCAGTAATTGTGTAGCCTTCATCAAAGTATGACATAATGTCGAATTAATATGTTTCATAGTTATGGAGTTCCAGGTGATACACATGTTTTTGTTTTACGTTAAGATACTGTTAGGGGTTAGCCAGCCCATCAACACAGCACGTGGATTTTTGCTCACAGCGCTGGTGACCTGGGTTTGGGAGCGGACCCAGGAGCCAGAGGGCCGGCCGAGGGGAGGATGTCTGAGCATCTGACAGATCATTCAGCTCCTCCAGGGACAGGGGGCACATTGGCTCGGGGTGGCCTGACCTCTAGTGACAGCCGGAGGTATCACAACCCGATGCCTGCACCTGAGGGAGAGCATGATAGACACTGGCATAAGCCTTGGCATTGTGGTACATCATGTTCTGGGAGGGCGTACATGGAAAATGCGTCTCCCAGCGCAACACCAACGCGAGGACCTGATAGTGGGTCCTCACCTGCCTGCTGCTGCTTTACCTCCAGGGATCTCCGATGATGATTTGATACCTCTGGGGGGGGTACAGTGTGCTCCCCCCACTGTGTCCCTGTCTGGGGGGCAAGCCAGGGCTCCATGGGAGGAAGCCCTCGACAGGAAGAGGCGGCTACAGGTAGGCAGTTGGGTGACAGTGCTGGGTTGGGGCAGGGGTAAAAAGAAAAAAAAAGATATTGTTAGGATTGCAGGCAAAGCTCTAAAAAAATCAGGAAGTCCAAAGTAAGGGTTCTCAAGCTGATCACCATAATTGCATGTTGACCACCAAATTCTGTAAGTAGGGTTGTGTAGTTGCCAACTGTATGTTAAACTGTATGTGTGACTGCGCTAGATAAAGACTACTAATCCTCATGTCCATCCTCACATCTGAGGCCTCTTCCTCCCTGACTAATGAACCCTCTGGTACCTCTACTACTTCCTGTCTCCCACCCAAACTCACTCCCCCCCTTTTTTCCTGTCCCCTCTCACTTACTCTCCCCGCTCACCACCTTTCCCTCCTCTCTAGCCTCCTTTTGGCACCTAATGATCACCCTCTCCCTGGAAGTTTCCTTAACCTCGAAATTGTCTACTTGCTTGAACCTGTTATAGCTTGTTATTCTATGAAACTTAAAAACGTTACTGCCTTAAACTGTTAATAGCAAATTTATGATGTAACTTTCCTGTCTAGTTTTACCTGTAATGTGTATCGTGCTTTGTTAAATGTTCTTTGTGACGTGGAACCTTTGTAAAAGAGCCCTGGCTCAAAGGTATTAATTCCTAGACTAATAAACTAAACTAAACTAAGACTGCTTTGAAAAGCTATTACCTTGCATACAGAGAATAAGCAGAGTTAGGGGATTGTCTTGAGTACCCTGACTTTGGATTTCTTTAATTATTGCCCTTTGTAAATGACTCTTACATTGTCTTAACATAGTTTAGTTTTTGCAATACATGTCCTTGATTTTTAAAAAAGTCACCTCTTCCCAAATTATCTCAGTTCTGATGCTGATATGTAATTCCCACAACAATGACATGTTCCCTTACTCTCCATTTACCTTTCCAAGCACTTACAGGTAGCCAGTGGCACCTCCTCCCTGTTCTTGTCCCATGCCAAGCCCTTACAGGTAGCAAGTGGCACCCCCTCTCTGTTCCTGTCCCATGCCAAGCCCTTACAACTATCCAGAGGTAGTCTTTCTCTGTTCTTGTCCCATGCCACACACTGACAGGTATCCAGTAGCAACGTCTCTCTGTTCCTGTCCATGCCAAGCACATATGGGTATGCAGTGGCATCCTCTCTATTCCTGTCCCATGCTAAGCCCTTACAGGTATCCAGAGGTACCTCTTCTCTGTTTCTGTCCCATGCCAAGTACATACAGGTATCCAGTGGCACTCTCTCTGTTCCTGTCCCATGCCATGCACTTACAGATATCCAGAGGTACCCTTTCTCTATTCTTGTCCCATGCCAAGCACCTCCTGTTGCCCAGTGGAATTCCATCCCTCTCTCCATTCCACACCTAGCACTCCATGGTGTCTACTGCTCCCTTTCCCCAATCCATTCGAAGCACCTGATGGTGTCCAATGGCACACCTTCCCATCCCTGTTCCCTGTAAGCATGGCTTAATTTCTAGTGTAAATATCTTCCTATCCTGTCTCATTCCAAGCCCTCCCTAGTGTCCAGTGGCACTCCCTTCCTATCTTTGTCCCATGCATAGCACTCCCTGATGCCTAGTGTTCCCCCTGCTTTACTTGTCTTATCCCAAGCACCACATGGTGTCCAGTGAGAACCCTTTCTCTCCATGTCCCACACTAAGCACTCCCTGATACCTAGCAGAACCCTCTTGCTACTCCCTGTCCTATGCCAAGTGATCCCTGGTGTTCAATGGCATCCACACTCTTCTATGCTAAGCACGCCATGCTGTCAAGTGCAGCCCCTTCCCATCCTCATCCTGTGGCAACCACTCACTGGTGTCCAAAGGAAGCTCTTCACTCTCCCCTTCCTGTATCAAGTACTTACTGACTTTCAAATGTTCCAATGGTAAACCCTCCCTCACCCCATCCCACACCAAGCACTCCCTAGTGTCCAGTGGTATTCCTTCCCTTTCCTCTTTTCATGCCAAACACCCTTGGGTGTCCAGTTGCACCCCTCCCTATACTTGTCCCAAGGGAAGTACTTCCTAATGTCCAGATGAGCACTTTCTATCTTGCAGTCATGTGTAAAGCACTCCCTTGTGTCCAGTGAAACACACAACCTCATATCATCTCACATCAAGCACTCCCTGGTGCCAAATGGCACTGCCTTATTCTCCCCATTCCATGTAAAGCACTTAATGGTGTTCAGTGGTACCTTCCCCCTCCATGTCTCCCACCAAGCACTCCCTAGTATCCCATTACACCATCTCACTGTACACATCCTGCACCAAGTACTCCCTGGTTCCCAGGGGCACCCCTTCCCTCTCCCCATTCTACAGCAAATACTTCCTGATACTCAGTGGCAGCCCCTCCTCCTCTTCCCATCCTGCAGCAAGCACTCTTTGGTGTCCAGTGGTACCTCCACCCACTCATCCTTGGTCAAGCACACACCCTTCCCCATACTGTTCAGATCTTCCTTGTGTCTAATGGCACCCTATCTCTGTTTTAACCTATCCTTCCACAGACAGGGATTAGTACAGCCCCCCTCTTCCCTCCTTGGTCCACTGCTATCTTATTTTATTACCATATCAATGAATGCATATTATGGTATGTAACAATCCTTTGCCAGGAAGGGGTGGGTTGTTACTAGTCTGACCACCAAAGCACTAAGTGCCAGAGCACCAATTCCTTTGCCCTTCAGAATGGAGGGTGCAGAGATTAGTGACAGAGCACAACTAGGAGGTTTTGGCATGAAGTGGGGAGTTCTACTTGTAGGCAGGTTTTAAGTTGCAGGAGAACCTTTAGCAGCAGTCAAATGAGGAGGCAGCATCGGTAACAGTGCTGGTGCACACATTCAGATCCTGGGTGCACTGGTGGGATCCTACAGGCCTGGGGTTAGTTGCTCAGTAACAAGGTTGGTGTGGCATGAGATTCTTTCAAGATCCAGGGCACCATTGGGAGTTTGAAGGGGGACTGCCGGCCTTGGCTTAGTAGCAGGGCACCATAGACAGACTGTGGCACAGTATCCCCTGACAGACTCTTCCTGTCGAAGCCATTGGGGATGGAATGATATGGAGCTGGGCTGTCAAGAGGCCTTACTGCATAGCCCAAGGGGGATCTGGTAGTCATGCATGATGCTGGGCCAGATGAAAGGTTGGACACCCCTTTGAGGAGGGGTGGATGCCCCAGTCAGAGACCTCACTTTTGAGCTCCTCTGGGGGTTTCTAGTCACTCAGTGCTTGGGTCAGGAAGCCTTTGGGCAGGTGGTGTGACTGAGCTGTAGCAGAGAATACAGATGACTGGACAATGTCTTGGGATGCAAAAGTGGGATCCTGGGTGGGCATCTGCTCAAAGGATGAGTACTATTGGCTTCCAGGCCCGGAGGATTCCCTGAAGATGCCATGTAAAGTAACAAGGTCAGAGCTGGTGATTGAACATGCTGGGCCAGAGACAATAGAAAGAGGGTTGGAAGAGGTAACAGCTAGAGTTCTTTATGCAGTAACATCTAGACTATGGTAAAAAGGATGTTTCCTATTTTACTCAAGAATTGGATGAGGCCTGTTTGGGGGAAAATTGGTCTTGCAAGGGGTGCTAGAACCAAAGCTTGGTATAGTATCCATTCAGATATCCATATAGGATAACAGTAGTTCCCATGACAATAAAAGCAGTGCACTGACGTAACTGCAAGAGTCAGGAGATTCTTATGTAAAAGTCTAAGTTTACAGGCCAGAGTGCAAATTGCCCCATGTGGATAAGAAATATTTATTTTATTTTTTTATTTATTAGATCTTGGATTACAATACTTTTGAGCTAGGGGCTCTTTTACAAAGGTTCCACGTCAGTGCAAAACCAAAAAACATACAATGAAAAGACAGTTATAAAAAATGGTTACAGAAGTAAACAGATAATATGTAGAGCTATACATTATACAACATCAGTGATAGTAATGCTTCTTAGGGTAGTGTTAGTAAGGGATACTAATCTTGAGCAGCCAGTGGCCCTGTTGTGGAATAGGAAGGGAGGGGTTAGGGGGTAAGGAAGGGTAAAGGTGTTCAGTGGATGTTAGTAGTGGAAAAGGTAGGGGAGTGGATGGAAGGGGGGACGGATAATTCGACCTTGTATATAAGACAGTAGGAAATGGCAATACAAAATCTGTAGGCATTATACAACGTATGCCTAGATTTTGTTTAACAGGTTTATAAGAACGAGACAAACCCAAAACCTACATATCTGTAATGGCATCCCATATGGTTTTGTTCTTCAAGGTGTGAGAGTCAGGATATAGAGAGACTGAGGTAAGTGGAGGGGGGTATTAGGAGGAGGGGAAAGAGAAGAGAAAAGGGGGATGGGAGAATGGAGGCAGGACAAAAAGATGGGGGGATGGAGGCAGAGCATTGGGGTGGGGGGACTAGTGAATAGTAAGGAGGAGGAGGAAATCAGCAGCTAGGGTGGGTAGCTGCTAGCTCCAAAAGGCTATTGTTAAGTGCAGGGGGCAGGGGGATGATGGAAGGTCAGTATTTATTTGCAGTATCAGTCACAGCATGCTTCAGCTACTAGTTGTTGTTGAAGCTGTTTTTTGTAAACATCCAGCGAATTTACTGTTGAGATTTCATGGTCCAGAGAGTTAATCCTTATGGGGGCTCTGTAGGCAAAGGATCTTTATCCCAAGGAAGTGTGGCAATAGGGGACCAGGAGGACTTGTCTGCCAGAGCCTCTGGTTCTGCGGGTATTGCTGTATGGGCTAAGCAGATTCTGGACCCCTGGGGGCTTCAGACCCAAGCAAATCTTTTTAGCTAGCATGCAAGTTTGGTAGGTGATTCTAGCTTTTAGTGAGAGCCCGTTGGCCTGGGCATAGAGGTCGCAGGTATGCGTATGATGATCAGCTTCAATGAGGAGTCTGCAGGCTTTGTTTAGAGCTGTTGTGATGCATTATAGGGCCGTATTCTTTGCAGAGCCATAGATAACCAGCCCATAGTCTACCAAGGAAATAGCTGAACTATGGATAGCCAACTTTAGGGCTTCAGCAGTAAGGCTATTTTTGGGTATGCCGACGGGAGGTTGACACCCCAACCGTGAAGACCAGCACAGTGACAGATCTTGCTAAGAATCGGCGGGTCACTGTACTGGTCTCTGCAGACACTGGCGGTGCAGCTCCCGGTGTTGCACCCCTTCCCTGAGACAACTCCAACCTGGAGTTGGAAATCTAGAGTCCGGAGGTGTGAAGGGCAGAGACCCCCACATGGCAGATTTGGGGGCGCAGCCCCCCCAAAGGAAACACACTGGCATCCCCAACAGTATAACACAGACACTCAGCATTGTTTCTGTCACTGTTGAGGATGTCGGCATCAATGCTGTTGCAGCGCTATAGTAAAACCCTATTTTTGTGGCTGTATAAGACACCTATATGCATATTAACTGCTTTAACCACAGTTTCTACGTGGTGTGCATATGGCAGGTTGTAGACAGTGTTAACACCCAGGTATTTAAAGTGCTATATTAGCTGCAAGGGTGAGCCGTCATTGTTGGTGATTAATAAAGGGTAGTTTTTATGCTTACTTTGGGTGCTATTGAAAAGCATAGTTTTAGTTTTTTTTTATAGTTAATGACCAGCATGTGGTCCCTAAACCAATTTTCCCCACTGGAAAAGTTATGCTGTAATTGATCCTCCAGAGGTTTTAGGTCAGGATTATTTGAATAAATGACTGCATCATCCGCATATAACAGGATATGTTCACTGCATGAGGCTGGTAGTTTAATATGCTAAATAGGAGTGGTCCAAGTATAGACCCTTGTGGGACTCCTGAGCAAACAATTTTCATATCAGAGAGAACACCATTTATCCTAACTTGTTGTGATCAGTTTGACAGGTAGCTGTTGAACCAGCCATTTGTCCTTGAAGAGCCCTATTCCTGATAGCTGATCAACCAGTAGAGCATGACTGAATGTGTCAAATGCTTTTGACAGATCTATGAATGCCACTCCAACCAGGCATCCTTGATCAAGGGAGTGATTTATGAATCCTGTGAATGCCAGTAGGGCCATGGTGCTTCTATGGCCTTTCCTGAAACCATATATTTCAGATACATTTATAAACAGATATTTCAAACACATTTTAAAATATATTTTCATCATGTGTCTGAAGTATATGCTAAATATCTCAAACTGGTCAATTTGAAATATCTGATATATTTGCAGAATATATGTAATATATATATATATATATATATATATATATATATATATATATATATATATATATATATAATAAATATAATCCATGATATGTTATTTATTTCAACGCCTACCGTATGCTCCGGAATTCATGTAAAAGACAAGTCAGAGCTGCTAAGAGCAAGTACTGTAAAGACCTACTGATTAACTCTGCCAATGATCCCTGAAAATTCTGGTCACACATCAAATCCTTCCTAGGATCCTCACAGTCAACTACCCCTGGTGATATGCTAATAAATGATGTGCATTGCAATGACTCACAAACCATAGCTAATTCTTTCAACCTGCATTTGTCTGATCTCTCCCAATATACCTCTTCCTTCAATCCCACTGCAGTGTCCTCCCACTCCTCATCAGTAACCTGTCTGGATAAGCTGGAAGTGTTGTCTCCTATGCCTCCTTGTACTCCTCCATTCTATTTTAATGCTGTGTCTAGTAAGGAAGTCTGAAGCTCCTGAGGTCCATCTCTGATCATACCAGGTCTGGCTCAGACTCCCTGGAACCCTGCCTCCTGAAACTTGCAGCTCCCATTATTGCATTACCGCTGGCCAAAATTTATACATTATCACTTTCAGGTGGAATGGTCCCTGACCTCTGGAAAGCTGCTCGGATCACACCTGTACTTAAAAAAGGGGATCCTAAGGTTATCATGAACTATAGAGCAATTGTCATACTCTTGGTACTGAGCAAAATCCTGGAGAAAATTGTTGCAACTCAGACAACTGGCTACTTAAGCACAGTCTGCTCTTGGCTACCCAATATGGCTTCAGGAAAGGACATAGCACAACGACTGCACTCCTTAAATTCACCACAGACACTCTTTCAAAAATAGATACTGGCAGTCTGACTGGAGCTGTCTTTATTGACCTCACAAAGGCTTTTGGCTTGTTGATCACACTTTGCTTCTCTCCTCGCTGCGTATCCTGCATTTCTCCTCCTCTGTTGTTGACTGGTTCGAAAGCTACCTGACAAATAGAACTCAAGTGGTGAAATTTAATTCCTGTCTATCGAACAGTACCACCACTAACATTGGTGTACCTCAGGGCTCCATCCTAGAGCCCCTCCTATTCTCTCTTATATAAATAACATTGGAACTGCTCTAAAATCCTGCTCTGCTATTCTATATGCTGATGATCTTGTCATCTATGCAAGTCCTACTAATATTGACACTCTCAATACAACCCTTTCCTCTGACTTTAACAATATCCAAAACTGGCTATATGACCACAAACTTGCTGTCAGCACTATCAAAGCTAAAGCCATGCAGCTTGGATCAGCCCCAAAGCTCCGGGCTTGCACAACAGCACTGACGGTGCAGGACTTAGAAGGTCAATTACTGGAATGTGTGACCTCTTTCAAGTGCCTGGGCATCCTGCTAGATCAATCTCTTGATCTTAATCTTCATGTACAATCTGTTTGCAGAGCTGTCAACTCCAAACTGGGTGTTGCATATAAGACTAGCTAAATGCTCATGCCATTGGCTAAAATGGCCATTGCAAGGGGGATTCTGCTCCCCACCCTAACCTATGGGGCTCCCTTATTTGAGGCTGCTCATAAAACTGACCTACTCAGATGGGATATTACGTATAACAACATATGTCACTATGCCTCTTCTGCTCTTTGGCTTAAACACCACCGTCAACTTTATAATGATTTTGGTTGGCTCTCTCCATTAGCTAGTAGGAAATACTACCTTGGCTCTCTTATTGATTTGATAATTCGAAATCAAACCCTTAAGTGTCTTGCAGCTATGCTTGTTCCTCAGGACACATTCCATGGCCTACGATCAGCTGATAAATCCTTTCTGAATTTGCCAAGGTGCCGCACTAAGAAAGGAACTGTTGCATTTGAGCATGCGGCTCCACAGCTGTGGAATTCCCTTCCCCTCAGCATTAGACTTTCTAGCTCCCACATGTGCTTTAAGAGAAAATTGTCCTCAAATCTGTTGATTGCTGATACCTGTTCCTGCTTTCACCCTACCTGATGACTGATGTCTCTTGCCTCTATATAACCCTCTTACTGCCTCAGCCTGTCCCAGCTACCTCTCCCTGCCCATATACAATCTTGCACTGCAGGCATCTCCCTTACACTTATACATACTCATATAATCTAATTTCATGGCTTGCCTCCCCTTTTCCTCACTTACCGACCTTTTCCTTAATGACACCCCCTGCTCTCAATGGTTATTTCTTCCTGTTGTATTACCTGTTTTTGTGTACCTTGTTCTGTTTATATGATATGTCACCTGATAATTTATTGTCCAAGGTCCTCTCTATTCACTGCATAGGTCGGCACCTATGAGCTTATGAATGGTCTACTCTGTATGTCTCTGATATATTGTGTCCACTTTAACTCATTGTGTGTAAAGCGGTTTACTTTGTATGTTCCAAAATATTGTATCCTCTTTAACTCATTGTATGTAAAGCACTTATAAATTGTTATCCTGTTCAGTTTCTGCATGTCTGTGCTGTCCCGGGGTCATGCCTGAAAATAGTCATTTTATGGCTAGTATACTTACCCAGTTAACAAAAGCAAAATAAAATAAAATAAAATTATAGCTACATGATATATATTTTATATAGCTACTTATATATCATCAATATTTAATAAATATACATTTTTATGTAGTTGACATATATCTAAAATATTGTCTAAATATATGTATTGTAAAAATATCTTAAAATACCCAGACAAAAAAACAATAGATTAATCTTGATGGAACATATCTTTAATGGTACATTTGGAATTCCTTTTACTTGCAACCATTAAGATATCTATAGTAGAAGTATAATTTAATAATGCTTCTTTAACACAGACTTACAGATTATACATTTATACTTAACACATTAGACTTACTTCTTGATCTCGCAATTCATAAAGGCTCAAATTGATATCTACACCACCACTCTTTGCTTCCGTTTTATGTTGAGGTGAGTTCCTACGTGTACTTGTTTTTTATTCTTTACCTTTTCCTCTAGTCTGTAAGCTAATGTTGTCAATTCAAAATTATTTTAAAAATAGAAATTACCATGATTTTGCTTGACAAACTGTACTTTTGCAATATGCAAATTAGTTATGCAAATACATACACAGTACCAAAGCAGGCATTTACAAAAATATATATTCTACATATATGCTACACATACTGTATCTTGCAATCAAACAAGATACATATTTTATTCACAGCAGAAGTAGCGCGAGCGCACACACACACACACACATGTACTCACATGTGTGTGCGCATGCACACACACACACACACATATACATTCACTGAACCAGGAGTTCCAGAAAGCACTTTTTGGATTTCCCATCACAAAGTTTATTTGTATTATAAATAATTCATTATGAAATTAAAGCCATAAGCAGTAATAGTAGAACTGACATTTCACACTGTTTTGAAAAAGCATGAGAACAGCATGAAATGTCAATCCTGTGGAGAGGTCTGTTTTTTACTATTGCTACTTTTGACTTTGGTTTTACAACATTTTTGTTTTGTACAAATAAACTCTGTGATGGAAAGTCTAAGAATTTTCTTCTTGAATTCATGATCTGTTGTTTATGTATACAGTAAGTGTATACCTATCATTTACTGTAAGTGCTGTTTACATTTACGTTGTGACTACTGTACCACTACATTTTGGAGCAGCCCTCTTTGATTGTATACATATTTTCAGGTATATGTAATATATATCTTCCAGTCATATTCATAAACTATTAAACATTTATTTGCTATGGAAAACATATATTTAAAATGTATCATATATATTTATATACACACACACACACACACACACACACACACACACACACACACACACACATGACATACATGATAAATAACACATATATTACAGATACTTTCCAGATGTATATCAGGCCAAACCCATTTAACATATATGAAATATATCTCAGAATATACATCTCTAATATCAATAACATACATCTTTTGCAGAAATTACAGAGTAAAATGACGTGTGCATAAAACTATCATACTTTTTCATTAGACAGTCCATAAAAATATTAAAAAGTAAAATCAAATGTTTTCTTTGATAGTATAACAAAATATATACATTTAGTACATCAATGCCAAGTATGATGCATACCTCATTGAATTCTGCAAATATCTAAAATATAACTGGAAAGTGCACATATATCTGAAATATGTGATATATTTAGGCATATTCAGATAAAGTCTACATATTAACAAAATATAGTCATTTTCCACATGGGTATAATTAAAACTATGTTATAAATATATGTTTGTGTTTTTTATATATTTAGCAACTTCCAAGGGTACTCAAAAATGAAAAAGTATCAGTAACTCAGAATACATAGGTTGAAGAGATTCAAAATATATGTTTGCCTAAAATGCAAAATATGTAGAAACTGCAATAATGTGTGTGCTCAAATAAGTATTTTTGATTTGACACAAGGACTAACACTCAAAGAACAAAAACTTGACTTTTGAAATAGTATAGCAAAAATTATATTTCAAATATATATATATATATATATATAAAAAGATGTTTCCCAAATATGATACATTTTGGATCATTCTGTGAGTATCTAGACTATATCTTAAAATATAAAAAAGTGTGAATGTATCTGACATACGTTTGAAACATATTTGGAGATTCAAGGATATATTTCAGATATTAAAAAAATATAGATATTCCATATGGAGCAGCTGGAATGCAACAGGGCCCATGTGTAGTATTCTGTGATGCAGGGTGCTGGCTTCAAAACTGTGCTTGTAAATAAACTAAGAGATGTATGAACTGAATTACCCTTGAATCCTTTATCCCCCAAGTAAAGGGACTCCACATTTGAACTATCAATGTGGTGTGAAATGTAATCTCATATTGTGTCATCATGACTGTTCCTACAACTGAGGTGAATGAAGAGAGGCTAACAGTGTTTTTGCAAGGGAACTGCCAGTGATCCATACCATCAATTATCCCTAGACATGGGAATTGCCCTGGACCATGCCCATCCCTATCTGGGCAGTGGGACACTTGGCAGAACAAGCCAAAGTGGGGAGTTGCACATATAATGAGCCTTATATTTTGATATGCAGGAATTAGTTCAGACAATGATCTATTGTTATGGTGAGAGGAGGTTTGTGCCAGCCATACTCTTTTAAGAAGCAGGTAAAGCAAGGATAGGGTGTCCTGGACACCAGAAAAGGTTTATTTGGGTTGCAGTTGAGTAAGGGGCAGTAAGGAGGGGAGATGGGATTTTCTCAACATGGAGGGGGAGGCTTTGTTTTCTATAACTAATGATAGACTCCCAGAGCAGGATATCAATTGTAGAGTGAAACAGTGCACTATATTCAAGGCTCTCTGTTCTCTGTGGCATTGTAAACGTAACTTCTGTGACAGGGACTCTGAACTGCTGCAGAACTGTTAAGTCAAGTTCTGTGTAAGATTCTGCGTGTATTCACAAATAAATAATACAGAACTAGTATTACAATTTTGGGAGACCCAACAATGATGGCTTGTGAGGAAGACTCCTAACTTCTACCACATAAATAAAAGTTAGATAACTTATCTTAAACATCCAGTTTTATGCTTTTCATAACTGTTCTGGTTCTCTGTTTCAATTTGTCTATTTAGGGCTTAGTGTCATCGTAAGTAACACTAACAACTACTTGCAGGACTCCCAATCCCAACCTGCTGGCAGCAAACACACAGCTAAATAGTTGCTTCCCAAGGGGGAGTCTGCAGTAGCCTAGACATGGAGCACCCAAGACTGCCCTCTTCTCTGAACCCCTATTAGGACCCTCATACACAGTTACATTGTGACTACTGTACCATTACATTTTGGAGCAGCCCTCTTTGATTGTATACATATTTTCAGGTATATGTAATATATATTTTCCAGTCATATTCATAAACTATTAAACATTTATTTGCTGTGGAAAACATATATTTAAAATGTATCATATATATTTATACACACACACACACACACATATGACATATATGATGCATGGCGAACTTTGGAGGGACACAGAGGTTCCCCATACTGCTGCCCCCCCAAAACTGCCATACATTAAAAATAAAACATTAAGCATCTGCAGTGTCAGTGTGATTATTTCCTCTCTTTCTGTTTCACTCTTTCCTTGTTTAGCTTTCCCATTTTGAATACATCTTTAGCTTGGTTGTTATCGTTCTTTCCATGGTTTCATCTTTTCTTCATTTTCTCTCATGTGCACCTCCCTGCCCTAACCTGAAAGCACTGGCATCTGCAGAGTCCCCAACCATGGGCTGTGCTAGAGCAGGCTGAGTGACCCCACTTGGGTATGGGTTGCCTTTATGGAACCCTGATGTGCTACCACTGGCCTCTAATGTGGCTCAGCTGGCTTTTTTATTTTCACAATTTTTCCTTTGTCTCTGTAGTCTCTTTATCTCTGCTTCTATGTAAAGCAATGCTCCTCTTCCCCCAGATGAAATAATGACAGCAGAGCTCTCTCTTCTACCCCAAAGCAAAAGGCTGCAATGCTCTCTGCTCTTTTCTCCCCTTTCTCCCCAAGTTAGTAAAGGAAAAGCTTTCTCCTCCCCATCCCCCAGCTATCTAATGGCAGCAATTGTCGCTCCTCCCCAGTACACATAATGGTGGCGGTGCTCTCTCTTCTCCCAGACCTAATGGCAGCAATGCTCTCTCTCTCTCTCTCTTTCTTTCTCTCTCTCTCTCTCTCTGTCTCTCCTCTCTCCTCTCCCCTCATCCTTAGTGGTTGTAATGCTATCTGCAACCTACCCTACCTGAACCTAACAGCAAGATTCACTTTCCTCTAACTTACTGATTCTGCCCACCCCCATCAACAAATTTGCTTGATCTCAGTTTTTAAAATCCAGTGCAGCCCACCCCTGCCCATCATAGCTCCAATACCCACCACAGGAAGAGAAGGTATGGTATTTGTAATGCTTGCCAGACAATTTCAGCACAAAACATTGACACATGTCTGCTGGCCGTCGGACATGGAAAGTGTAAGAGATGGCACTGTTAGTTACTCAGAGCCAAAATTTGATTCATTCAAGTAAGTTCCATCCTCAGAAAATGATTTCATTACTTTGACTACTGTACTGAAAGGTCAAACTATGTATACTTTTTAAGAAAAAACTTCAAAGCTGCATTAGTGCTCTTTGGGTAAAACAATTTGTCAATCAGCAACATTGTTAGTTGAGATGCAGTGACCTTAAAACCTGGTTTGCCCACAGATCCTTCATTCACCATTTCATTTTGTACCAATACCAATATAATATTATCCTGAAGCAACATATAAACATTAAAACATTTAAAAATGTATCCTCTGCAGAGTCAATGTGATTTTTTCCTAATGTCTCTGTTTCTATCTTCCCTAATTTAGTTTTCACATTCTGCATAAATAATCTTTCGCTTTTTGTTTCTTCACTTTTCTTACCTTGGCTTCCTCTTTCTTTTTTTTTTTATTGTATAAAGTTTTATTGAGTTTTTTCTTAGCATAGCTTACAATAAATAATGCAGCAAGGTAGCCATACAAAGTCAAGGACGTAAGTAGAACCATATCTAGTATAGGTATAGGTCATGTCGTAACTCCTGAATTAGCAGTAAAGTAGGTATACATAACTTTCACAGGTAAGGCATTAAAGGCAATACAAATAGGTAGGTCAAATGCTTACAGCCTCTATAGTATATCAGTAACAAGCCAGTACACTGGTGCGGACAGGTATGGCATTCAGATCATACAGGAGGATTTGCAGGTGACGTAGGAAGTTTACAAAAGTCAGACTGTAGGTACGGACCCCATTTAGATTGATAGTGGTGCATGCTATTCCCTTGAAGATAGGATAACCTTTCAAAGAGAGATTGATGAACTAAGGCCGCATGCCATGCTTTCCGAGTGGGAAGTGCTTCTTGATGCCAGTGAATGAGAAGGATGCATTTTGCCTCCAGAAGGGCTAAGAGCACCCATTCTCAGAGGGGTTTGGGTATGCCAGCCAAGGAGGCTGTGTTATCCAAGAGTAACTTAGGATCCGCAAGGGCAATTGGAGACTTTAAAACCTTGGAAAGATCAAAGGCCACCATGGTCCAAAATGTGACAAGGTGCGGGCAGGACCAAAGTATATGCATGAGATGGGCATCGGCTTGCAAACACTGCCAACATTAGGTATGGCTGAATAGACCCCGTGCATGAAGGGCAGCTGGAGTGTGATGCCAGAGTAGAAGGATTTTGAGCTGAAGAAAATGACTTTTGGTGTCTCTATGGATACAGTGGGCATTCTTGAGGTAGAGGTTCCACTGATTTTCAGAGATAGGAGAGCCTAGTTGCTCAGCCCATTTCAATCTACAGAGTGAGATGGCATTCAGTTGGGTATTCCTCCAGGTGTTAGAAAAATGGCCCATTAGGCCCTTCAAGGTGGGATGCATGTGAAGAGCATCTAACCATTGCCAAGGTGTATTGGCCAGATAGTTGATAAGGAGCAGTTGTATGGCACTGCAAATCTGAAGGTATCTCCAGAAATCTTTATGCGGTAGGGAGAATTTAGCTTCTAACTTGGCAAAGGATAGTAAGAGGATGGAGTCAGGGGATCAGAGGTACTGGACTGTTCGGATGCCACATCTTTGCCAGAAGGGCCAGTACACTGAAGTCCCATCAGTTTGAATGTTGGCATTGTGCCATAATGAGGCATAGTATACCAGAGGGGACCACGCTGGTTTGGGTGTGTGTGATTTGGACATGAGGAGCTTCCAGGCATGAGCTGTGTCAGTGATACTGGGAGGGAGGGGCTAAGCTGGCTGTGACCACAATGTAAGAAGGAAAAAGAGAGTCATCCCTCCTGCCAAGTCAGTTTCTAACTGGACCCAGAGAGGGGAGTCCAGAGGACTAGGTACAAACCATTTGGTTGCATGTGCCACCATACAGGAGAGGTGGTAGCCTAAAAACCAAGGGACGTTTAACCCCCCCCCCACCCCGAGTCCAGTGTGCTCTTATTTTCATTTTACTTCATCTGGGTGGTTTATTATCCCACAATAAAACAGGAGACCAAACGTTCCAGGGAGGTGAACAGTTTGGAGGAGAGAGATATGGGTAAGCTGTTAAATAGATACAAGAGCCAGGGGAAGAGGAGCATATGGACTGCAGCCACTCTTCCCAGCAGGGAGTGTTGCAATTTGCACCATTTTCCCACTTCCATAGACAGTTCTGTCAGTAAGGGGGAGAAATTAGCTGACTCAAGGGTGGACCATTGGGTAGGTAGCTGTATACCAAGGTAAGCAAAGCCCTGGGCACCGCTTGAGAGGTTAGTGCCCCAAAGACAAGCATGTGTACAGTTAGCATTCAGGGGGGCCAGAGTGGTCTTTCTTTGGTTGACCCGTAAGTCAGAGAGGGACATGAAGTTTTCAAGGAGCCTAAGTGCCTCTGGGATTGATTGCTGAGAACTGGAAAGGGTCAAGAGGAGGTCATCAGCATACACCGCCACCAGGTAGGAGTGACCAGCAACTTTGATGCCATGGATCTGCGGGGAGGCAATAAGAACCCGAAGTAGTAGGTCCAAGGCTATCAAAAATAGGAGGGGTGAAAGAGGGCAACCTTTCCTCGTGCCCCTCTGGAAGGGAAAGGAAGGAGAGATGTCACTGTTAGTGAGTATGTGGGCCATAGGGGAACAATAAAGCATCTATACCCACTGTCTAAAGTAAGCACCAAAACCATAGAGATGGAGGATCTCATGCAAGTAGTCCCATTCTGTGGAGTCAAATGCCTTAGAAAAGTCAATTGCTAAGGCGGTCATGGGGAGGAGCGATTTAGAGGCAAACCATTTAAGGTTAAGCAGAAGTCTGGTATTGTCTACCCCAGCCTTACCCAGCATAAAGCCAGCTTGTGTGGGGTGAATAATCGATGGGAGGACAGACATCATTCTAGTGGCCAGGGCTTTGGCTAGTATCTTTGTGTTGACAGACAGAAAAGATAGAGGCTGAAAGTAAGCACAATCCAATGAGTCAGCGGATTTTGGGGGGAGGAGTGTAATAAGTGCATCTCGCATAGTAGAGGGGAGGGAGCTGACCTCGTGGGAGGCCTGTAAAGCAAGTTGGAGTGCCCAAAAGATGTCTGGTCCTAGGGCTTGGTATAGTTCTACAGACATGCCGTCAGGGCCAGGAGTTTTCCCTCGGGCCATCTTCGACAGTGCCAGACAAAGCTCTTCACGTGAGATAGGGGAGTCAAGTTGGGCTACCTGATCTGGGGTAAGGGCGGGAAGGGGGGGCATGCTGGCAAAGGGTTGTGACACCTTGCAAGAGCTGTAAGTCTGTGTTGGTGGAGTGAGATTGGTAAAGAGATTCATAAAATTGTCTCATGGTATCATTGATGCCCCTGGGGTTGGAGGTTACAGAGCCTGTTTTGGTGCAAAGGGCATGTATCCGGGTGGTTGCCTGTTGTTTGTGGAGTTGGAAGGTGAGGAGCCTGCCAGATTTCTCCCTACTATCCCAGCAGGCCTGTTTGGACTTCAGCAGTAGCCATTCAGCCTTCTGATGTAGGATGATGTTACTCTTGTACTTGAACCCCACGATTTGACGATGCAAGGTGCCATCAGCAGCAGCATGAGAAGCTGCCTTAAAACACTGTTCCAAGGTGGCCAAATCAACCTTTAGTTTGGTCAAGTTTGCTCTACAGGCCCTGTCATGAGCCATGGAAAAGGCAATTATGCAGCCCCAAATGACTGCCTTAAAGTCTTCCCAGACCGTGCCATGTGAGACTCCACAATCAGAGTTAAGGGAAAAGTAGTCTCTAGTGGCCTGAATTAGCATAGGGCAAAAGTCAGGGTCCTTAAAAAGGAGGGGATTACATCAATATCGGACACCAGAGGGATGGTGACCGAAGGGGGGTGTAAGTAATCTGGATGGGTGAATGGTCAGAGATCAAGATTGAGCGAATACCAGAGTCAGATAAGCCCCGTGCTGCCACTTCGTTGGCCAGCCAAACATCAATACGGTTATGTGAACAGTGTGGCATGGAGTAAAGTGTGTAGTCATGACCAGTGGGGTGGGCTGTTTGCCAAACATCGGTGAGAGCCCATTCCTCCATCAGGTCCTGAAGGGATGGTCTGGCTTTCGGGATGGTGTGCAGAGTAGGGGGGGACTTGTCAAGAAAAATATCACTCATCATATTGAAATCCCCCCCATCACAACTTGAATGGGTGGGCCATCAGGCTATCATAGCGATAGGGCTTGACTGATCGCTGAGAAAAAATCCACACGTTCGGCATTGGGAGCATAGCCATTACCCAACAACATAGGGCCCTCTGGGGGGGAAGGATAACTTAGTCGCCACCCACCTACTGTGAATATCCTTCCTGATGCCCTCCACTTTCCAGGGGGAAGCAAGGCAGAGGAGAAGAATAGCCACTACTTCAGATTTAGTTGTGCAGGAGCTAGCCAAGACTTCGCCCACCCAGGATTTCTTCAGCCACAATGTTGCCCTGGACAGAAGATGGGTTTCTTGTAAGAGTGAAACATCAGCATGCAGAGACCGTAGGTGCTGAAGAAATGTAAGGCTATGCCTGGAGTTCAGTGGCCAAGCAGCCTGCCACTCCCACTTCCTGAACTATATAAGCAGTTCCTCTAAGCCTCACTGTGAAGCATTTTTTACTTTGCAGCCGGAGGCTATGTTGGTTTGTCCTCTGAGCTGGCTGTGGCCTACCCACCCAAGCCTGCTGTCTATGTGTGTCTCTGCTGAACTTCGGTGTTTGTTTTCTTGCTTCTGGTTTGTATCTTTCCTCCAGCTGTATGCTTCACTGTGTTTTTTGTTTCTTGTTTTTTGGGCCTTTCCCTATTCTGTTTTGCTGTGTTTTGGTTTAGTCTTTTTGGGGTGCTTTTATTTTCTAAACTCCTAGGCCAGGATATTCAAAGGGGTTGCGCATGGCACAACAGTGTTTTGCCATGCGCAACCCACGGATGCGCCCCGGCACGATATTCAAAAGGGGATGTTGCACTGCATAAATCCAGATTCACCGTGGTGCACCAGTAATGTGTGCGGCACAAGTGCGGGGGGCGTGCCCATGCATATTCGGCACATCCAGATATTCAGCCCAGGATGTGCAGCACATATGCAGGCACACACCCACCTTAAACTGCACAGGGGGGCACAAAGATCCGCCGAGAAAAAACAGGAGCAAGGCCTGGCCACCCACAGCTGCGCTGCCGTATTGCAGGGCGCAACACTGCAGCCACCAGCTGTGGGTGACCACCCAACCTCCAGAGTCACGGTCCATCATCTTCACCCCTCCATGCCCAATGGCAGGCATTGCCAATGTAAAATAAGCCTGGTGGTCCAGTGGACCCTATCCCCTCGCCCAATCGCAAGTGTACTAATTACTGTTCCCTGGTGGTCCAGTGAACCTGCTCTCAGCCCGATTGTGGGCTTAGTAAATTAAATCTATCTTTAGTGGTCCAGTGACCAACCATTTGATCACGGCATTGTGTGTATTTGTTCTGGTGGTCTAGTGACTGCCCAAGCTCGCAGTTTTTGTCCGAGAAATTTCTGGTGGTCTGGGTGGGTTCTCCCTGCTCGCTCACCAGACCACCACCATCTCTCATCGCGGGATGGTAGCCTCATCGTTAGCCAGTCAGCCGCTGTCGACTGACAGCGCATAGCATGGCAGTACACCCATTGGTCCACAGCGTGTCTAGTGAGCATGGGATCGTTGTTTCTAGAGTCCCAATATGTGAATGGATCCATCTCATATCGATCAGTAGTACAGTATGGTCTGGTATGCCCTACTGGCCCACGCTGTGGATTCCAATGGGCGTACAGCCATACTGTACGCTGTCAGTCAGCAGGCGGCCGGGCGGCTTGTGGGTGAGGAGCTGCCGCCCACCGCTGATGAGGGGAGCGGGGTGGCGGGTCTGAGTGACTGGGTAGGGAGGGGGGTACCGTTGGACCACCAGGGTTTTTTCTTGTACAAAGCCTGTGATCGGGCTTGGGAGCGGTCCACTGGACCACCAGGGATTTAATTACTTTCACAAAGCCCGCAATTGGGCTGGATTCAGTCCACTGGACCACCAGGGTTTAAATTATTGCTATGAAGCCCGCAATCAGGCTGGATTCAGTCCACTGGACCACCAGGGACAGATTTAATTTTACAAAGCCCGCAATCGGGCTGGGGAGCAGGTCCACTGGATCACCAGAGAATTAATTAATTTACTTACACCCACGATCGGGCGAGGGGGAGGGTCCACTGGACCACCAGCATTATTTTACATTGCAAAGCCCATGATCAGGCATGGGGGCGCGTTGCCACCAAGGGGCAGGAGGTGTCAGTCCCTGATGGCTGCAGCCTGGCAAGGCTCCAGGCACAAGTCACCAGGGATCCACGCACCAGCATGCAAATGGGGCCATAATGACATGTAAATGGCCCCATTTGTGCCATGCATAATGGCCCCATTTGCATATCTGCCACTGAATATCGCAGCTCCTGTGCCTAGCGCAACCGCACTTGCGCTGGCATCCCTTGCTCCTCACTTGCCACTTGCGCTGGTGCAGTGCCACTGTGCCATGTGCAATGCAGGTGGCCACAGTGCCATATTCAATGGTGCTGAGCCATGGCACAGCACTGTTGAATATCGCCCAGGTCACACCCTGACGCATCCCAGTTGTGCTGCATCCAGGCTTGCACCCCAGCCTGGCACAGTCTGAATATCCGGCCTGTAGCATACTGCTACTAAAGAGCTCATACTGCTTGCTTTCAGTTACAACTCTCAGATTACTTACACTGCTACTGCAAACCTACTCAGAGCTCATGCTACTGTTTTCAGTTACCTACAATTGCAGCCACTGCTGTTTTACTTTACTTACTATTGTACCCAGTGCTTCTGTTTACACTATGCTCACCACGCTCAAACTACTGCAATGCAGCTGCTATCATTATCTGTGTATTTCAGCTCAACCATAGCTGCTCCATGTTGCATACTTAATTCTTTTCACCTGACACAGTTTACTCTGACCCTAGCTGTGCTGCTCATTCCTGCTGTCATTCTACCTGAGCTTCATTGCACTGCCTGGCTACACCTGCTTCAAAGCATTTGTCTCCATGTTTCATTGCAGTTATAACTCTGAGGTCAGCCAACTAAGCTCCTGCTGAGGCTGTTAATATAGCTTGTTATTAAATCTTGCTTTGCCACCAAAAATCCTCAGAGTCTGTTACCTTGATTTGGCTTTGGACTTTCTGGCTGGCTTGCTCCCAATTCAGCGCTGTTTAATTGCTATACAGTTTGATATGCTGGTTCACCTATCACGGCTACAGCTTACTGACCTATGTACAGGTCTACACTTGCTTACACAGCTGTTACTCCTCGCTTACACAATCCATTACTTCATGCATACTGCCATCCCTTCAGCTTCAGCCTGGGATTCTGCTGCACTCAATCTGCATTCAACCTTGCAAAGTCTCAGCACTCCATGCTCATTACGATCTCAGCACACTGTGCTCATTCAACTCACCAGCTTTCAGCTCTCAATCAAGTTTTGGGGCATGCCAGCCATTCTAATCCAGTGCAGGGTTCCTGCAGCCGACGGTCTCGCTCTGCATTTAGTCCACATCATCGAGCATGTCCAACTTGAGACAGGATCCTTCTCACCTGGCCCATGGCTGGGAATGTCCTTGCCCCAGGCTTGGCTTTAGCTACCTGCTACATGACAGCAGCTCCTGGTGTAGAATTTAAGACTAGCGGTGAAGGATGGTTACAACGATCTCCTTTGGCTCTAGTGTTCCACTATAATGGTTGACCATTGACTTTAGTGGTTTCCCAGCAAGGCACCTTCACTGCATTCTCCCTACAACTGCCTCTGGTTCACCTTGTTTGATTTAGGATGGGTAGGCCAGGTGAGTGCCTCAGCAGTTGTTGCTCTCCTCCTGCACCTTGGATGCATGTATTGTTGCAGAGTTTTCTCGCAACCTTCCACTACATTCCCGCTAGAGGGTTTGAGTGAGAGCCTTCCTCCAAATTGGAATATTTTCCACCTCCCTTTAATTGGGTTTTCCAAATTGCAGCTGCAGAGCCGTCACTAAATAAACTATCCCAAGCCTGGAGGGAAGGCGACTTAGGCCTTGTACCCCAGAGATTTCCTCCTCATAGGGTTTTTTTTCTCTCCTCTGTTGAATCAGGTCATAACACTTAGTTAGCATTGTTGTTTTCTCTAGTTTCTTTAGTTAGATTCCGTTGTTCGATGGAGAAGGAAGATGTCCTGCCATTCCCTCTCTCTTTAAGGGATCCCTTCTCTCAAAGCAAGCCATCAGTATCATGCTACGCAAACCTGGGCTGTTACTACAACAACTGAGCATATCATTGCATTATCAAACTGCCTATGCTACTCTACTACTATGTTACAGTTACTGCTTCTACATCACTGTTACTGCTTGCATTATGCTTCATGTTTCCTTCTTTTTTGGGGATGAGACTACATTTTTGGGGGGATTCCTAAGGTACCTTTAGCCATGGGAACCATCCCGTGGCACCTCTAGGGGTGGAACCCTCTCCCAAGAGTTCCTTGCCATCATACCCCTACAGGGTGATAATTCCTCTGGAATAGACAGTGCGAATGGCCAAAACCAAACTAACACAGTTGCACAAGCAAAACACTATACTGGCTGCATAGGTCAGTGAACTTTTGTACATTTGATTGGGTGGTTAAGCCATTTAACATTCCAGGAAACCCAGCGATAGCCACAAGGCACAGAGGTATCCAGTGCCATGGTCCCACCCAATAAGTAAAAAGGGGAACTTACTGTGTGCCAAAAGGATGGAGGAGAGCAAATTTGCAGAGACCCCAAGAATGGGAAGGCACCCTAATCAGACCAGTACTGCAAATCTGTAGCCTAGGGATGGAGAGGGTGTAAACATTACTGAAGGTCCGAAGTACGTTGTCCTTGGAAATTGGAAGTTGTGGAGAGGAACAATAAACAGAGAGAAATTGAAATACAAATATTAAAAAAACTATAAGGCTGATAAGCCCAAAAGCCAACAGACAAGTGTCAACCAGGACACAACAGCATAAACAAAGGCTCTCCTCCTCACTGCAGTTTCTTGGGCAAAGTCCTGAAATAGAGAAATCTGAGCCCCTTGCCACCTGATCTCCCCAAGGTCCCTGGCAGCATGAACAATCCATTCCTTAGTTGAGTATCAAAGCAGGTAGGCCACCACTGGTCTGGGAGTGTCTGTAGATTTATTGGGGTGAGTAGAGACCCAATGAGCCCTCTCCTTGTCTACAGAGCCCCTCCAGCGTTCCCCCAGCAAGAGAGGGAGGTTGTCATTGAGGAACTTCTCCATGGATTGCCCTTCAGCCCCTTCAGGGAGTCCAATAACCTGCAGATTATTTCGGTGGCTTCTGTTCTCTTGATCTTTGGCTCTGTCCCAGAGAGCCGCTAAGCGTTACTCATGTTGGTGTAAGCGCTGTCATATTTGCACTTGTCACATTTCACAGGCTTCCACTCGCTACTCAGAGACATTCATCTGGTCTTGGAGCTTCCAAACTTCTGTGACAGTGCCTGACAGGAAAAGACTAATATCATCCACCCGGAGAAGTAAGGCTTCCAGCATCTTGGTTAGATATTGCAGAGATTCTCCCATGGATGCTGACTGGGTGTCGGCAGAGTTTGCCAGACTTAGAGGTAGGGCTGCTGTCAGGGGGTCCATGCTTATGGGAGGGTAAAATTATATGGGTTCACAAGTTGTCTGGATGCCTGTGAAACAAAGGCGGGTAGCTGTATGGTAGGCAGGAGCAGCTATGTGGTGTGGGGCCTGTGCGGCCTAACTCAGACAGAGGTACCGCAGATAATGGTGCTGCAATGAGACACAAATTGTATCAAAATCTGTTTAAGAGTGCACCACACAGAAAGCAGATCATCACTTATGCATTAAGAAGTAGTAAGGGGGTAGTAACTCCACAGGAGCTATGTTTCCTGGTGCCAGAGATGGGCAACCAGTGCTGCATATCACATTCTAGGAAAACTGTGTTTCCTGGTGCTAGAGATGGGCTCCAAGTGTTGCACATCAGATTCTGGGAAAACTGTGCTTCCTGGTGCCAGAGATGGGCTTTCAATGCAGCAAATCTGATTCTGGGTAGGGTGTGTTCCCTGGTGCCAGAGATGGACTCTCAGTGTAGCAAATTTGATTCAGAGAGGATGTGTTTCCTGGTACCAGAGATGGGCTCCCAGTACAGCAAATCAGATTATGGGAGGATGTGTTGCTTGGTGCCAGAAATAGGCTTCCAGTGCAACAAAACTGATTCTGGGAGGGCGTGTTGCCTGTTCCAGGAATGGACTCCTAGTACAGCAAATCTGATTATGGGAGGATGTGTTTCCTGGCACCAGAGATGGGCTCCCAGTGCTGCACATCAGATTCTGGCAGAGCTGTGTTTCCTGGTGCCAGTGATGCGCTCCCTGTGCTGCACATCAGGTTCTGGGAGAACTTTGTTTCCTGGTACCAGAGATAGGCTCCCAGTGCTGCATATCAGATTCTGGAAGTGCTGTGTTTCCTGATACCAGAGATGGGCTACTGGTGTTTCACATCTGATTCTTGGAGAGCTATGTTTCCTGGTGCTAGAGGTGGAATTCCAGTGGGGCACATCATATTCTGAGAGAACTGTGTTTCCTGGTGCCAGAGATGGACTCCAAGTGTTGCACATCAGATTCTGGGGGAACTGTGTTTCCTGGTGCCAGACATGGGCTTCCAGTACAACAGATCTTATTCTGGGAGAGCTGTTTCCTGGTGCCATAGATGGGCTCCCAGTGCAGCAAATCTTATTTTGGGAGAGCTGTGTTTCCTGGTGCCAGAGATAGGCTCCCAGTGCTACACATGAGATTCTGGGAGAGCTGTGTTTCCTGGTGCTAGAGATGGGCTACTGGTGCTGCACATTGACTTCTTAGTGGGCTGTGTTTCCTGGTGCTGGACATGGGTTCCAAGTGCTGCAAATCTGATTCTACGAGAGCTGTATTTCCTGGTCAAAGAGATGGGCTCCTAATGCAGCAACTCATATTCTGGGAGGCTGTGTTCCTTGGGACCAGGGGTGGTGTCCCAGTGCTGCACATCAGATTCTGGGAGAGCTGTGTATCCTGGTGCCAGAGATCGGATCCCTGTGCTACACATCATATTCTGGGAGAGCTGTGTTTCCTGCTGCTGGGATGGGTTGCTGAAGCTGCAAATTAGATTCTGGAAGAGCTGTGTTTCCTGGTTCCCTGGGTGGTGTCCCAGTGTTGCACATCAGATTCTGGGAGAACTGGCTTTCCTGCTGCCAGAGATGGGCTCCAAGAATTGCACATTAGATTCTGGGAGAACTGTGTTTCCTGGTGCTAGAGATGGGATCCCTGTGCTGCACATCAGTTTCTGGGAGAACTGTGTTTCCTTGTGCCAGAGATGGGCTCCCAGTGCTGCAAATCAGATTCTTGGAGAACTGTGTTTCCTTGTGCCAGAGATGGGCTCCTTGTGCTGCACATCAGATTCTGGGAGAACTGTGCTTCTTGATGCCAGAGATGGACTTCCAGTGCAGCAAGTCTGATTCAGGGAGGATGTGTCTCTCAGTGCCAGAGATGGGCTCCCAGTGCAGCAAAACTGATTCTGGGAGGATGTGTTTCCTGGTATGAGAGATGGGCTCCCAGTACACCAAATCAGATTAAGGGAGGGTGTGTTTCTTGGTGCCAGAAATGGGCTCTCAGTGCAGCAAAACTGATTCTGGGAGGGCATGTTTCCTGGTACCAGAGATGGGATCCCAGTCCTGTACATCACCTCTGGGAGAGCTGTGTTTCCTGGTACCAGAGATGGGCTAGTGGTATCTCACATCTGATTCTTGGAGAGCTATGTTTCCTGATGCTAGAGATGGGATTCCAGTGCTACACATCAGATTCTGAGAGAACTGTGTTTCCTAGTGCCAGAGATGGTATCTCTGTGCAGCACTTCCAATTCTGGGAAAAATGTGTTTCCTGGTGCCAGAGATGGTATCTCTGTGCAGCACTTCCAATTCTGGGAAAAATGTGTTTCCTGGTGCCAGAGATGGAGTACTGGTGCTGCACATTGGCTTCTTAGAGGGCTGTATTTCCTGGTGCCAGAGACAGATTCCCAGTGCAGAAACTCTTATTCAGGGAGAGCTATGTCTCCTAGTGCCAGGGATAGGCTCCCAGTCCTACCTGCGAGATTCTGGGACAGCAGTGTTTCCTAGTGCAGGACATGGACTACTGGTGCTGCACATTGGTTTCTTAAAGGGCTGTGTTTCCTGGTGACAGAGATGGGCTGCCAGTGCAGCAGATCTGATTCTGGGAGGGTGTGTTTCCTCCTGCCAGAGGTGGGCAACCAGTGCTGCACATCAGACTGTGGGAGAACAGTGTTTCCTGGTGCCAGAGATGGGCTCCCGGTGCTAAAAGTCTGATTCTGGGAGAGCTGTGTATCATGGTGCAAGAGATGGACTTCCTGTGCTGCACATCAGATTCTGGGAGAGCTGTGTTTCCTGGTGCCAGAAATGGGCTCCTGGTGCAGTAAATCTTATTCTGGGAGAGCTGTGTTTCCTGGTGCCAGAGATGGGATCCTGTGTGGCACTTCAGATTCTGGGAGAACTGTATTTCCTGGTGCCAGAGATGGACTACTGATGCTGCACATTGACTTCTTAGAGGGCTGTGTTTTCTGGCACAGGAGATGGGCCCCCAGTGCAGCAAATCTTATTCTGGGAGAGCTGTGTTTCCTGGTGCTAGAGATGGGTTCCTATTGCAGCAACTCTTATTCTGGGAGAGCTGTGTTCCCTGGTGCCAGAGAAAGGCTCCCAGTCCTACATGTGAGACTCTGGGAGAGCTGTATTTCCTAGTGCAGGACATGGGCTACTGGTGCTGCACATCAGCTTCTTACAGGGCTGTTTTTCCTGGTGCCAGAGATGGGCTCCCAGTACTGCAAATCTGATTCTGGGAGAGCTGTGTTTCCTGGTGACAGAGATGGGCTGCCAGTGCAGCAGATCTGATTCTGGGAGGGTGTGTTTCCTCCTGCAAGAGGTGGGCTACCAGTGCTGCAATTCAGATTCTGGGAGAACAGTGTTACTTGGTACCAGATATGGGCTCCCAGTGTAGAAATCTGATTCTGGGAGAGCTGTGTTTCCTGGTGCCAGAGATGAGCTCCCAGTGCTGCACATCAGATTCAGGAAGAACAGTGTTTCCTGGTGCCAGAGATGGGCTCCCTGTCCTGTACATCACCTTCTGGGAGAGCTGTGTTTTCTGGTATCAGAGATGGGTTACTGGTGTCTCACATATGATTCTTGGAGAGCTATGTTTCCTGGTGCTAGAGGTGGGATTCCAGTGCTGCACTTCTGATTCTGAGAGAATTGTGATTCCTGGTGACAGAGATGGACTCCAAGTGTTGCACATCAGACTCCAGGAGAACTGTGTTTCCTGGAGTCAGAGATGGACTCCCAGTACAGCAGATCTTATTCTGGGAGAGTTGTGTTTCCCCATGCCAGAGATGGGCTCCCAGTGCAGCATATCTTATTCTGGGAGAGCTGTGTTTCCTGGTGCCAGAGATAAGCACCCAGTGCTGCATGTGAGATTCTGGGAGAGCAGCGCTTCCTGGTGTCAGAGATGTACTACTGGTGCTGCACATTGACTTCTTAGTGGGCAGTGTTTCCTGGTGCTGAAGATGGTCTCCCAATGCTGCAAATCTGATTCTAGGAGAGCTGTGTTTCCTGGTGAAAGAGATGGGCTCTTAATGCAGTAGCTCTGATTCTGGGAGGCTGTGTTTCCTCAGTGCCAGAGATGGGCTACCAGTGCTGCACATCAGATTCTGGAAGAGCTCTGTTTCCTGCTGCTGGCAAGGGCTGCTGAAGTGGCAAATCAGATTCTGGGAGTGCCGTGTTTCCTGCTCCTGGGATTAGCTGCTGAAGCTGCAAATTAGATTCTGGGAGAGCTGTGTTTCCTGGAGTCAGAGATCGGATTCCTGTGCTACGCATCAGATTCTGGGAGAACTGTGTTTCCTGCTGCTGGGATGGGCTGCTGAAGCTGCAAATTAGATTCTGGAAGAGCTGTGTTTCCTAGTGCCAGGGGTGGTATCCCAGTGCTGCACATCAGATTCTGGGAGAACTGTGTTTCCTGGTGCTAGTGGTGGGATCCCAGTGCTGCACATCAGATTATGGGAGAGCTGTGTTTCCTGGTGCCAGAGATGTTCCTGGTGTCAGAGATGGGATCCCTGTGCTGGACATTAGATTCTGGGAAAACTGTGCTTCCTGGTGCCAGAGATAGGCTACAAGTACTGCACATTAGATTCTGAGAGAACTGTGTTTCCTGATGCCAGATATGAGATCCCTGTGCTGCACATCAGATTCTGGGAAAACTGTGTTTCCAGGTGCCAGAGATGGGCTCCAAGTACTCCACATCAGATTCTTGGAGAACTGTGCTTCCTGATGCCAGAGATGGGATCCCTGTGCTGTACATCAGATCTGGGAGAGCGGTGTTTCCTGGTGCCAGAAATGGGCTCCCTGTGCAGCAAATCTTATTCTGGGAGAGCTGTGTTATCTGGTGCCAGAGCCGGGATCTCTGTGCAGCACTTCCAAGTCTGGGAAAACTATGTTTCCTGGTGTCAGAGATGGAGTACTGGTGCTACACATTGGCTTCTTAGAGGGCTGTATTTCCCAGTGCCAGAGATGGACTTCTAGTGCAGCAACTCTTATTCAGGGATAGCTATGTTTCCTGCTGCCACAGATAGGCACCCAGTCCTACCCATGAGATTCTGCAAGAGCTGTGTTTCCTAGTGCCAGAGATGGACTACTGCTACTGCACATCGGCTTTTTAGAGAGCTGTGTTTCCTGGTGCCAGAGATGGGCTGCCAGTGTAGCAAATCTGATTCTGGGAGGGTGTGTTTCCTGATGCCAGAGATGGGCTCCCAGTTCCAAAAATCTGATTCTGGCAGAGCTGTGTTTCCTGGTGCCAGAGATGAGCTCCATGTGCTGAACATCAGATTCAGGAAGAACAGTGTTTTCTGGTGCCAGAGATGGGTTTCCCAGTCATGCACATCAGCTTCTGGGAGAGCTGTGTTTTCTGGTACCAGATAGGCTACTGGTGTTTCACATCAGATTCTTGGAGAGCTATTCCTGGTGCCAGAGAAGGACTCCAAGTGTTGCACATCAGATTCTGGAAGAACTGTGTTTCCTGGTGCCAGAGATGGGCTCCCAGTACAGCAAATCTTATTCTGGGAGAGCTGTGTTTTTTCTGGTGCCAGAGATGGGCTCCCAGTGCTGCACGTGAGATTCCTAGAGAGCTGTGTTTCCTGGTGTCAGAGATGGACTACTGGTGCTGCACATTGACTTCTTAGTGGGCTGTATTTCCTGGTGCTGGAGAAGGGCTCCCAGTGATGCAAATCTGATTCTAGGAGAGCTGTATTTCCTGGAGAAAGAGATGGGCTCCTAATGCAGCAACTCTGATTCTGGGAGGCTGTGTTTCCTGGTGCCAGAGATGGGATTCCTGTGCTACACATCAGATTCTGGGAGAGCTGTGTTTCCTGCTGCTGGGATTTGCTGCTGAAGCTGCAAATTAGATTCTGGGAAAGCTGTGTTTCCTGGTGTCAGGGGTGGTGTCCGAGTGCTGCACATTAGATTCTTGGAGAACTGTGTTTTCTGGTGCTAGTGGTGGGATCCCAGTGCTGCACATCACATTATTGGAGAGCTGTGTTTCCTGGTGCCAGAGACGGGATCCCAGTGCTGCACATTAGATTCTGGGAAAACTGTGTTTCCTGGTGCCAGAGATGGGTTCCAAGTACTGCACTTTAGATTCTGGGAGAACTGTGCTTCATGATGCCAGAGATGGGATCCCTGTGCTGCACATCAGATTCTGAGAGGGTGTGTTTCCTCCTGCCAGAGGTGGGCTACCAGTGCTGCACATCAGATTCTGGAAGAGCTATGTTTCCAGCTCCTGGGATGGGCTGCTGAAGCTGCAAATCAGATTCTGTGAGAGCCTGCATTTCCTGTTGCCAGGGGTGGTGTCCCAGTGCTATACATCAGATTCTGGGAGAGCTGTGTTTCCTGGTGCCAGAGACTGGATCCCTGTGCTGCAAATTAGATTCTGGGAAAACTGTGTTTCCTGGTGCCAGAGACGGGCTCCAAGTACTGCACATTAGATTCTGGGAGAACTGTGTTTCCTGGTGCCAGAGATGAGCTCCCTGTGCTGCACATCAGATTATGGGAGAGCTGTGTTTCCTGCTGCTGGGATTTGCTGCTGAAGCTGCAAATTAGATTCTGGGAGAGCTGTGTTTCCTGGTGCCAGGGGTGGTGTCCCAGTGCTGCACATTAGATTCTTAGAGAACTGTGTTTCTTGGTACCAGTGGTGGGATCCCAGTGCTGCACATCACATTATTGGAGAGCTGTGCTTCCTGGTGCCAGAGACTGGATCCCTGTGCTGCACATTAGATTCTGGGAAAACTGTGTTTCCTGGTGCCAGAGATGGGCTCCAAGTACTGCACATTAGATTCTGGGAGAACTGTGTTTCCTGGTGCCAGAGATGAGCTCCCTGTGCTGCACATCAGATTCTTGGAGAACTGTGCTTCTTGATGCCAGAGGTGGGATCCCTGTGCTGCACATCAGATCATGGGAGAGTGTGTTTTCTGGTGCCAGAAATGGGATCTCTGTGCAGCACTTCCGATTCTGGGAGAACTGTGTTTCCTGGTGCCAGAGATGAGCTCCCAGTGCAGCAAATCTTATTCTGGGAGAGCTGTGTTTCCTGGTGCCAGAGATTGACTACTGGTGCTGCACATTGGCTACTCAGAGGGCAGTGTTTCTTGGTGCCAGAGATTGGCTCCCAGTGCAGCAAATCTTATTCTGGGAGAACTGTGTTTCCTCGTGCCAGGGATAGGTTCCCAGTCCTACACATGAGATTTTGGGAGAGCTGTGTTTCCTAGTGCCAGAGATGGACTACCAGTGCTGCACATTGGCTTTTTAGAGAGCTGTGTTTCCTGGTGCCAGAGATGGACTACTGGTGCTGCATATCAGCTTCTTAGAGGGCTGTGTTTCCTGATGCCAGAGATGGGCTCCCAGTCCTGCAAATCTGATTCTGGGAGAGATGTGTTACCTGGTGCTAGAGATGGGCTCCCAGTGCTAATAATTTGATTCTGAAAGAGCTTTGTTTCCTGGTGCCAGAGATGATCTCTCTGTGCTGCATATCTGATTCTTGGACTATTGTGTTTCCTGGTGCCAGAAATGGGCTTCCCATGCAGAAAACCTGATTCTGGGATGGTGTGTTTCCTGATGCCATATATGGGCTCCCAGTGCTGCACATCATCTTCTGGGAGAGCTGTGTTTCCATGTGTCAGAGATGGGCTACCAGTGCTGCAAATCTGATTCCTGGAAGGGTGTGTTTCCTGGTGCCAGAGATGGGTTCCCAGTGCTGCATATCAGATTCTGGAAGTGCTATGTTTCCTGCTGCTGCGACAGGCTGCTGAAGTTGCAAATCAGATTCTGGGAGAGCTGTGTTTCCTGGTGCCAGAGGTGGTATCCCTGTGCTGCACATCAGATGCTGTGAGAACTGTGTCTCCTGGTGCTGGGGTGGGATCCCAGTGCTGCACATCTGATTCTGAGAGAACTGTACTTTCTGGTGCCAGAGATAGCTCCCAGTGCTACAAATCAGATTCTGGGAAAACTGTTTTTCCTGGTGCCACTGATAACTCCCACTGTTGCACATCATATTCTTGGAAAACTGTATTTTCTGGTGCTAGAGATGGGATCTGAAAGCTGCAAATCAAATTTTGAGAGAACTGTGTTTCCTGGTACATGGGATGGGCTCCTAATGCTATAAATCAGATTCTGGGAGGGCTGTGTTTCCTGGTAGCAGAGATGAGCTCCCTGTGCTGCACATCAGATTATGGGAGGGCTGGGTTTCCTGGTATCAGAGATTGGCTCCTAGTGCTGCACACCAGATTCTGGAAGGCAGTGATTCCTGGCAGCAGGGATGCACATCCAGTGCTACTCATCAGATTCTGGATGACTGTGGTTTCCGGCACCAGAAATGCACTCCCAGTACTACACATCAGATTCTGGGAGGACTGTTTATCCTTGTGCCACAGACAGGCTCCCTGAACTGCACATCAGGTTCTGGGAGAACTGTGTTTCCTGTAACCAGAGAGATGGACACCCAGTGCTGCAAGACAGATTCTGAGACAGCTGTGTTTCACAGCACCAGGAATGCTCTCCCAGTGCCACACATCAGATTCTGGGATGACTATCGTGCTAGAATTCTAAATAGAACATTCTCATGAAATGTATTAATGTACGTACTGTAGTGAGACATATTCAGTGGCAGGAGAATTTATGTGCATGCAGTATGTTCTCTCTACATTGTTTTATACTGGGCATGCCTAGAATGATGCTATTTTAACACCCAGCTTCACAAGGTACCACATAGTTTGAAATGGAAATATGAAAAGCACCCATAAGAAGATGGGGTCTGTAAGATTATGTGTGATTCATAGCTCAGTGCTTATGTAACATATATATTTGAATGATGTAGATGGTTGTTGGATACAGAGGCCAGCATTAAGAGGACGCTGTTTATTAGGTAGTAGTATAGAATGTTTTTTGCTTAGGTACTTGGAGGCTTGAATTGAGTTGTTTGATAATATTTGATGGTTTTGGCCTTTCACTGTATCCCACCTGTAGGAAGGAAGCTTGGTTTAGAATTATGAAAGCCCCAAAAAGAATAATACATCAACGACTGTTCTTTAACTGAATGCTGAAGAAGTCATGCGTGACAACACCTAATGATAGGAATAGACGATCACCTCCTCCAACTCCAGAGAGTGTGACCAGTAGCACTCAGGAGAGGAAAAACCCCCTTTGGGGAAACCTCTGAGGATCCATGGCTACTGACCTGCCTGTCCTTCTGGGCATACTAAAGGAGAGAGATCCTAATTAAACTAAATTAATCAGCTAAATCTGAATTCTAATTTGTAGAATTCAATCCAGATAAACGGAGCTTAAGAAAGAACAGAACTGTAAATGTCCAGTGAAGTAATTTCCTCCTAATAAAGTCAAAGTCCGAGAATCCATGTACAATCGAAATGATGGAGAGTGGATATATGAAGAACCTCTTTTGGACTTCAATTGATAGAGGGCATAATCTGGGAAATGTATGATGGTGGAGATGAAGTTGATGACTGACAAATTCAATACAGGAGACCAGACGAAGATAGTTGTATCCAAACTTGACATCAATGAGGCAGGATGAATAGAAATAGTATGACTTCCTGATTTCTAATAGAGGGCTTGTATAGTATGTGTAATGAGAGAAGGCTTGTAGCCAGGCTACCGACTGATGAATCCAGTTCTGATAAGTGAAGTATAGTCTCAGGAATTGATATAAAGGCAATGGCTGTAGAGCTGAATTGGAATAATGGCAAGCTGTAGAAGATAATTGAAGACACTGGTGCGAGGTATGAAGCATCCAAGTAGTAGAACATGGTGAGCCCAAAAAGGAAGCAAGTCAGTTGGACTGCTAATCCAAAGTGAGAGGTAATAGGAGACAGGATTGCACCCACGAAGGCAGATGAGAAGGAACAGGACGTGGCAATCAGCCCTCGAAGAAAGCATAGCTTAACCAACAGCTGGTGAGGTAGGAGAGAGAGGTGGCTGATTCCAGGTATGGGAAGCACAGTCAGACCCATGGAAGACTGCTGGTAGAATAGCATGTGGCAGTTAGTCCCTCCACGAGGAGCGCAGCTTTTCCATCAACTGGAGAGGTGAGGAGAGAGGCTACTAGCTCCAGGTAACAGGAATGCAGCCGGACCTACGGAGGTTAGCCAGTAAGAATCGTGCATGGTATACAGCCTCCAGGAGACGTGTCTTGAGTCAGTGTAGAGCAGAGTAGGACTGCATTTGTAAGGCAGACATAAAGAATGGAATGGTGCTGAGGACTGACGTATCCAGAAAATCAAGGATGGGAGGGATCGCATTGAAGAGACCGGTGCATAGACATGACAATTTGACAAGGAATAGTATTTGAAACTGTAAGTAGGCAATGTTTGAGGCAGCAATACGGGACGAAACCTGAATAGTCAAGCAGAAGAGTCCTGGATGGACGTAACTAAAGAAGCGGAGTCAATTGGATTAGCGTTGTCCCGGGGTCCAAAAAGCAGTAGAGCACAATCAGGATAAGGTCTTCAGGAGAGGCGCAACTAAGTGTCCTGGAAAGGGTGAAGCAGCAGCAATTCCACATGGCTGAAGCAGCAGGGCATAGCATCCAAGAATAGAGGAGGAACAAAGAAATGGCCAGGTGCAAATCCATAATCAAAGAGCTTCCGGCTGGCTGACACGGCAGCAGGTAAGCATATAGTAGAAGCGGGAATCTCCAGGCCCCAAGCCAGATGAGGCATAAGTAGAGCAGAAGCAGGTAAACTTCCCAGCCCAAAGGACGAAGGCAAGTCTTAGAAGCAGGTGATTAGTAGGCAAACCTCCCAACCCGATGGGTGAAGGCAGGTCATAGAAGCAGGCAAGTAGTAGGTAAAGCTCCCAGCCCAATGGGCAAAGCAGGACATAGAAGCAGGCGATTAAGATGTAGTAGAATATAGAAACAAAGGACCTCCGGGCCCGTAGGGGCACAGGTCTGACTAAAGCGATTTCTAACCTCCGGCCCTTCGGGACGAGGCAGGATGCAGAGCAGTCGTACATAATGCAATGGAAACATCAAACTACAAGCAATGCAGAGGGTCATGTCATGGTAAGGAGAGGTCACAGTAAATACGTAAATAGAGGTATATTGATGCCAGTTCAGGAGGAGCACAGTAGAATGTAATGGCAGGTTAGTCGTGAGGACACCAAAGTCCTGGGAGGGCAAAGCAGGTAATATGAGCAAGGACGATAAGAAAGGGAACCTGCACAAGCTGTAATAGGATACATGCTGCATAGTGTAGACGTAGTAGCAGGGAAGCAATGCAAAGCATCCAAAGAATAGATGATGAATGTTGAAATATCAAAATGTGAATCCATAGTGAGGAGCTCCTTGGCTGGCTGCTGCGGCAGCAGGTAGGGGTATAGTAGGATAAGCGAATTGGTAGGCTCCGAGCTGATGAGGCGGGAGTAGAAATAGTGTACCCTTGGTCTGAAGGGCGAAGCAGGTCATAGAAGGAGGCAAATATGGTGCAGCTGGACCCCACGAAAGTCAGCCAGTAAATGTGAGCAAGGTGACAGCTAGACCCACATAAGCAAGCATGCGAAGCTGAACTTTTCGTAGGGCAGCTGTAAGATAAGTAGAGTGATAGGAAGCCCTATGCAGGCTAGCATGTGCAGCCAGCCCCACTTAGGTCGGCTGGTAGGTAAGTGGAGTGTGGAATGGATTAGGCAAGGCATCAGTGGAGAGCAGAAAGGGACTAAAAGGCATGTAACTTGAACAGAGGTCAGAAGATCAAAGCATAGAAGGACTGCAGGCAAGCACAGTTCACAACATCCATGGAAGTAATAGCTGATGAAGGCTAAGGCAGAAGTAGCGTTGCAGGAGTCAAGGATGTGAGCAAATGAAACGAGTTGCATTTCATTAAGCCTTGTCCCCGAGTTATGAGGCAGGAGGTCGAGAGGTATGAATGACAGTCAGTGGACATCAGAGGACTGGCTGGAGTCATAGATGGGAAAGGCATCTGTAGGGTTAGAGTGCCGAGAGCTGCAGAGGTATGCTAAGGAAGGCTACCTGAGGCAGATGAGTCACAGATGCGAGTGTGCAGGAAGGGGACCGGAACATATGTAGCAGACAGCAGTAAGAAGCTGAGATAAACAGTGGGTTCAGGAATACTATACAGACAATGGAAATGGTAATGAGAAGTGTCATACAAGGCTAGTACCTGTAGAGTCTCCAAAGTAGTCACAAGCAGGCAATTGGAGCAGAAAGCAGGAGCTGCTACAATGTCAGCACTTAGTAGGTGTATGAGTCGGTAAAATGAAGAAAGCTCGGGCCCCATTTGAAACCCACTGCCACAGGCATCTTAAAACTCTTGGCTGTGCTGGTATGGTGGTAGGAGGCCAATCAGATCACTCAATAGGTAAATAAAACATAACAATGGTCTTCCTCAGTACTGCTTGTGTTTGAATGGCTGCTTTGATGCAAAACAGCATCCAAGAGAAAAGGGGGGCGATCATGGAAGGTATCCAAGGAGGAGGGAAATGCCAGCAGACTCCAATGGTAGGCATCCAGGTGTCCAGGAAGCAGCAGGTGAAGGAATCTAACCCCAGCATGGCAGTGGTGACGTTCGGCCACAGTGGACATCCGAAGAAGCAGCGGTGCAGTGAAGGTGGGTGCAGAGGGCTGAAAGCAATACATGCGGACTCGTGGTAGCATGGAGCAGTGGTTGCTTGAAAAGAACAGAAGCAAGGAAGGAAAGCGGAGTGGCGGCGAACTGGCATGGAGCCGAGGCTGCTGGAAGAAAGGGGGAGGAGTAGGAGCAAGGAGAGAGCGAAAGCAGGAGAAGAACAGTGTTGAGATAGCAGGTGAGAATCCTCTCAAAGAAGCAACAGACGAAGCACAGGGAAAGGGAGAAGGGAGGCGGGAAAACAAACAACGATACGGGAGAAACATGGGGGGGCGAAGGAGCAGCCTTGGTCCAGCACAAACGACAGCAAGTGCGACTCGCTCTAAGCAGAGCGAGAGTCAGCTGCTTCAGCTTAACAGGCTGTGGGGGAGGAGCTCTTCCCCCACATAATCCCGGCTACTCCCTGCAATTAACAAAACAGCAAAAATGACAAACATTATGTTTAAAAGCAATTGTAACTCAGGTGCCTGTGGCTGGATTAATTTGCAATTGTCAGGTTTTGTAGACTTTGACTAGTAGGTAAGCACCACTCATGCTGTAAGTTAAATCCATGTGCACAATCAAACTGAATGTCGAGAATAATGGTTATGCAACTGTGTGTTATGGATTTTTTTACACACCCATGGTGTGTGATGACCTGTAAGCCTCAAGAGCGAAACTCGAGAGGTTGATTAGGTCATTACACACCAAGGGTGTGTAAAAAGAAATCCATAACAACACAGTAGCATAGCCTTCATTTTTAATAATTACTGGTGCAGGGAGTTTTCTTCCTAAACTTTTGAGTGATGCCAAAGTTAGTGGAGCACTGCTGTCAGACACACACACACACACACACACACACACACACACACTGCCTGTCTTTCCCTTTCCAGTACAGGCATTCTTTTTTTTTTTTGTAAATACACTGTAAACCACAATAACTTAAGTTAGACTAGTCAGCCACAGTCCGTTCCCGATGCAGCTGCTGTCTTCTGAAGCCACAAACAAAAGGATGCAAATGGTAGGATCAACCAGATATATTTTTTTAAAATTGTAAAGGCAGGATCGACCAGATAAATACTGAAAAACATTAAAAACTTACCTGTCATGACAGTGAGAGGTGAAGCATTAGTGCAGGTCCTCGGTAATGGAAAAAATGGAGCCACCATGTTTCTTGAGGTGCTTGGCCTGCCCACATATGTCCTAAGAGACAATGAGGTGGCATGCTACAAATGGGTGATACATGATGCCACAATAACTGATTCTCCCAGTTACTATGGTGTTTGAAACTCAGATCGATTATGTGCATTAAAGGGTGTTACCAGTAATTATAGCATGATTCAGTGTGGCTGTCAGTTGTGAATTGCTTATGTAACTGTATTTGGTTTACTTTGACTTGATTCATTCCTCTGGATTTCCATCCTTGAGAGAGGTGCCAGGAGCTGTTTTTCTTGAGGCTAAAGGAAACTGGTAGCTAAAAGACCCACACCAGAGGCAGAGTGCGGGAGAAGGAGCAGGAGTGGGAGGGGGACATGAAAAAGTACACTAGGCAAGGGAGATGTGTTGTGAGAAGTTTATGTTGGGCAGGTAGATGGAGCCTGGTTGCCCTCCATTGAACTGCAGGCAAACCTTTTAATTTGATGTGTGACAGCCAGTTGTGAAATGCTTGTGCAGCTGTATTTGGTTTACGTTGGCTTGATTCAGTCCTCTGGAACCCTTGGGAGAGGTGCCAGGAGATGTTTTTCTCAAGGCTAAAGGAAATTGGTAGCTACAAGAGTCAAATAACCAAAGTGTGATGTAAGATAACCCACCTCCTCCATCTCACTGAATGGACCCAATAACACAGAGGAGAGGGAAAAAAAAAAAACATTTGGGGGAACCTCTGGGGATCCATGGGTACTGTGTTAGCCTTCCCTTTAGTGTCTATAAATTATGAGGATAGCTCTTGATAACTGTATTTGCAGGTTTTTAAATTTGGTTCACTAATGTTTGTTTGTTTGTTTGTTTATTGTTCTAGGAATTACTACCTTTGAGCCAGAGGCTCTTTTACAAAGGTTCCACGTCAATTAGGTACAGTACAAAAGGTTACATAGATAACACAACAATTTGTGTTGTGTCAAGAGCAAGAAAACATATACAGATACATATCAAATCACTTGTGCAAAAGGACATGAGATATCAATAATCACACTATTATTACAAGAAAGAGGTCATGCCAGATTAGGAGAAACAAATAGGGATAAAGTCCAGAACAGAGAAGGTAAGTGAATGGTGTGGGGAGCAGACAATAGCAGGAGAAAAGGTTTCCCAAACATGTCTTTGTCAAATAACTGAACAGGGTGGTAGTGAGAAAATAGGAGGTTTAATCAGGGCAGTCACAGGAGCTGGAGGTGTGAGGAGAGAAAAGCCTTGATTTGAAAATACCTAGAGAGGTGGAGGCAGTAATATGAGTGCTGAGGGCATTTAGCCAGCTGGGGGCACGATAGGCAAATGATCTTTGTCCCTGAGAAGTCCGGCATCGGGGGACTTGGAGAGGCTGGTGTTCTGATCTTCTGGTAAAACGGGTGCTAGCGCTCGGGCATAACAGGTCTTGGATACAGGGTGGAGTGAGGCCCAGAGTGTATTTTTTCGCCATCAGGCAGGTAAGGTACTTTATCCAGTTTGAGAGTTGCAACCAACCTGAGTCAGCATAGAGTTCGCATGTGTGGGTACGTCGATGTGCACCAGTGAGCAGCCGACAGGCCTTATTTAGGGATGTTGTAATGCGACTAAGTGCTGTAGTAGTGGCAGATCCGTATATAACTAAGCCATAGTCAACGACTGAGATGATAGAAGATTGGATGGCAATCCTCAGTGCAGAATGGGTAAGAAGCTGTCGGTTCCGATACAGAATCCCAATTCGCTGATTAATAGTTTTTGCTGTACTATCACATTGAGTTGCAAAGGTTAGGTCTTGATCAAAATTGATTCCAAGATATTTGAAAATTGGCACTTGTTCAAGCGTATTTCCCAGGTATGTATTAATGGTGAGTGGGACTTGCCGTTTCTTGTTTTGCGAGTTAGAGAAGAGCATGGATTTAGTTTTTTTGTGGTTTAGAACCAGCTTATGTTCAAGGAACCACATCTCAACTTTGTAAAAAGCATGCTGAAGGTTGAGGCATAAGAGGTTCGGATCTTTATGAGTGGCAAGAATCACGGCATCGTCAGCATAGAGGATTATTTGTTCAGGGCAGGATTTGGGGAGGGAGTTTAGGAAAAGGAGGGGACCCAGGATGGATCCCTGGGGAACTCCTGAGTGAACCGGTTTTGAGTCTGAGAGAACTCCAGCTACTTTTACAGATTGAGAGTGCTGAGCAAGGTAATTTTTTACCCAGTCACCAGGACCCTGCGAGAGCGCTAGGGATAGAAGTTGTTTGATAAGTAGGCCACGGTGAACTGTATCAAATGCCTTGGTTAAGTCAATGTAGACTGCTCCAGTTAGGTTTCCTTTGTCCATGGCATTGTGGATTGCTCCTGAGAATTCAAGTAGGGCAGTTGATGTGCTGTGCCCTTTCTAAATCCATGCTGCTGAGTGCATAGGATGTTGTGCTTTTCAGGTAGTCTGAAAGTTGGTCCGCCACCAAGCGTTCAAGGGCCTTAGAGAGAGGTGGTAGTATTGATATCGGGTGATAGTTACCAGGCAGTGACTTATCACCACTTTTGTGCACTGGAGTGACAACTGCAGCCTTCCATTTCCTAGGGAATTGGCCGTAGCAGAGGGAGAGATTGAAAATTTTTGTGAGGGGGAGCAGTACTTCCTCCAGAGTGAGGGACAGAAGTTTAAGGTCAATAGTGTCGCTGCTTGCTCGGGACTTAGAAATGGCCTTCTTTACATATTTATAGACTTCATGTGCCTTTACTAGTTTGAAATGGAAGGGTGGTTTGGTTGGAGAGGCAGTAGAAGTAGAAATTGGAGGGTCAGCATCAGTGAAGAAATCAGATGAGAGGACACCACTAAGGTCCGTGAAGGTATCATTTAGGTGTTTGCAATGATCTCCGGGTCTAATGTAGTGGTTCCATCCATATTCATTATTGTAGGAGAGGATTTGGACTGCTGACCCATGATATTCTTTATGTTGTCCCAGAAGGATTTCCTTCGCCCAGGAGTTGGAGAGGGGATTCTTGAAGTAGGAGCTCTTCATCAAGCGGATCTGTTTAGTACAGTGGTTGAGAGCCTGTTTATACTTTTGAATGTCTGACAGAGTGCCAGTAGCTCTTGCAGTGGCCCAGAGGTGATCCCTACTTTTGAGTTGTGCCAATAGCTTTGCCATGAGCCAGGGATTTGTGAGTGCTTTGATTTTGCGCTTTTTTACTGGTGCATAGGTGTCACAGGCAGTGTTGAAAGCTGTAATAAAGTAATCAAGGGCTAGGTCAACATCTTGAGTTTTGTAAATCAAGGACCAGTCTATCTGCCTAAGACAGGTCTTGAGATGAGTAAGGTTGCCATAAGGTAGGACTCTGCTATAGATGGTTTTTGGAGGTGGCTTACGAAACTTATTTGTCCAGGTACATATTATTGGAGAGTGATCACTGAGCGAGTCAGGGAGAACACTTACATTGGTTATACGGGTAGGGTGGCTGGTAAGGATCCAGTCAATGAGGGTGCTGGTCCCTGATTTGTAGTTTTTCCTGGTAGGGGAGTTTACCACTTGTGTTAAATTTGCTGCTAGGATGGCATCTTTGTTTGACCCTGCATCAGGAGCAAGCCAATTTATATTAAAGTCCCAAGGAGAAGGAGTTCGATGTCAGAAGGTTGTGTACTTACGAACTCAAGGACAGCCTGTAGGCGGAATCAGGATCTTTTGGTGGGATATAGACAGCAGCAATTGTGAGGACTTTGTTTTGGGCACCAAGTAGTATCTTGATAGGGAGGGTTGCACTGAGGGTTTCTGTGGTGGGGTAAGAACCAGGGAGACAGGTGAAGTAGTCCTTATGTAGATTGCACACCCACCACCTCTTTTGAGGTCCTATCCAGCCTGAATATCTTGTAGCCCTGTATAGAGATGGCATGATCCGGAGTATTAGGTGTCAGCCAAGTTTTGACAATGGCAAAGATATCCAGGTTGTGTTGGCTGGCAAAGATTTGAAGGGAGGCCAGTTTTGGAAGGAGACTGCAGATGTTTAAGGTAGCAATTTTTAGCCCCCCCCCCTCCATTTTGGCAGGCTTTGTTGTACTGTAGGAGACAGGGCCAGGATTTGAGTGGTCACTTCCTGATATCAAGAGGAGGAGGAATAGGAGTTTAAGAGACAGTTGCTGTACTTTGTAGTCAATAGAATTACACTTCTGAGGCTTATGCGGCTTGGACCAGGGCAGGCGTCTAGGGACCCAGAGCAAGGAGATTGTTAGTAATAGAGGATGATATGCCCATTTATCCTTGTTGTAGCTTGTCAGTTGCACCCAGTCGCTTGCAGATAGGTACCTCGTGGTTAAGTCAAAAGCCAAAAGAATGATCAACAGCTGAGGTCCAGAGTCACTGAAATGTTAAAATTCCTGAAGGTGATTAACTTTGCCTGCACATATGCAGGATGTGAAATCCCTTTGTCTGTATGCTTCTTTGTCATTCAAACAGGTTGCTGAAAAGCTCACATACAGATCATGGAGCAGGTCAGACGAAAATGTGGATTGCAACAGGACCCAGAGTCACCAAGTTTGTCAGATGTAGTTGCTTCACTTATGTTTTGCTTGGGATAGCTCCCAAAAAGTTGATTTTAAAATGAAAATAAAGATACCTGATGATGATTTTTTTGCAGAAATCCAGTCCAGGAGACTTTCACGGATGTAGTGATCAAGAATGGTATAGTTACCACAAGCAGAAAAACATGTAAATCCACAAAAACTAAGCTACAGACACAGACAAACACAAGCAGCCACCACACAGACCCAGGGGGCATGGAGTGTAATGTAAGTTTCAAAGTAGGATGAAGTCTTGAGATGCAGCCCATGATGCTGATTATGTGTGCCAGGATGTTTTTTTCTGGCAGTAGAGGTGACTGCATCAATCCTAAAGGAATGACCAGGAAAGACTGAAAAGCTGAGACCCAGATGAGATAGTGACACTCTAACATGAAGGATGAACCATAAAGTAGTCATTATGGAATAGTTCTCAGAATACAGGATAGGATGAAAAGAATTGGGATGTCTGTCCAGAGTTGCCATTGGTTGAGGGCTTGAATAAGACACCAAGCTAAGTTTGTTGCTAAATAAGATACATGGACCTTTTTGTTACTCCTATCAGTTTTTGATCTTGGTAAGGTGAGGATGAAGTGATCTGACAATGCTTTCGTGACACAGTAGTTAGTCAGGTGGATATCAGGACTGAAAACAGAAGAAGATTAGGTAAATTCTCCAGGTCTTAAAAATCCAAGGAAAATCAAGGTAAAGGTTACTTGTAAATTAAGATCAAAGAAGCATTGGAAAACTCCATCTTTTAGAAGGCCCATCAATAGGGAGTACTGGTTGTAATCTATAGGCTGTCTCACAGCAGGATCTTGAGGGGCACATTTTCTTCAACCTTGAAGAAAAGCTTTCTTGTTGGACAAGATAAGTTAGAGTATGTACTGTAGTATCAGTATAGATGGACATCATGGTGAACTGAATGCCTGAAATATAATAATTGTTGTGGTTGATAAGCTGAAAGTTTGAGAGCAATAGGAACAAACGCCAGAATATGAGGAATTGAATAAGTATGTAATGAGTCTATGTTTTGTAGGGCACAGAAGTTTGTGGGTTTCTTCTAAGCTGCTCTGTAGGTAGACTGAATAGACACTGCTAGAAATTCCAGATGGTAGCAGAAGCATGGTTAAAATACACGGATAAGTAATTTTTAGCTCTCGGAATGGTGGGGGTGGAGTAATTTCTTCATTAACTTGAGAGTAAGCTGCTCTGAATTGCTGAAAATGAAAATGGAAGAGACAATCATCAAAAAAAGTTAAAGGGACCATGTAAATACATGCAGTAAATTCTAAAGTGGTGAGTTAAACAGGTCCATGCCAACTGTCTCAGGAAGTTCATTAGGGAATGGGAGGATGATCGTTCTTTGGTAATAACGGCTACTGCTGCTTGGTTGTCTGAACGGAACATTAAAAGCTGATTGCCCCATAAATGTCCCCAGATGAATGTGGCTGCGACAATGGGAAATACAGCATTTCAAATAAGGAGGAAGTAGAATGAAAATATGTGGAGGTCCTTGATTTCGGATAACCATGAACAAGCAAACCAGGAGGGATCAAATACAGCAGAAAACCAAAAGATGGAGTAGCATCAGTGAACACTTTGAAGCTTGAGTTGGATGATGGATCCTTATAAAACATGGATATGGTATTTCAGTTCATGAGAAAGTAGGACCACATTGCATGATCTGAATAGACAGAAGCAGTGATGAAAATGTGGTAGTCTAGAGCTGTGACTGAATGGATTAAATCGAGAAGGTAAGAAATAAAGTACCTCTTTGAAAAATAATCCTTATTGTGAAATTGAGGTAGCCCAATAATAGTTATCTTTTTGTACATAACCGTTTTGATGAAAAAGATATGAGTAGATTTGACATTCATTGAACTTTCTCAAGGAGCAGATGGACTTCCATATTGAGAGAATCTATTTCTATGCCCAGAATTTCCAAAGTTGTTACTGGATCTTGGGTTTTATCATCAGCTAGAGGGATGCTCAGTGATGAAAACAACAAAGGCAGGCGACACTAGCAGCAGGAGGAGACTCTGGTGTGTTAACTAGGAGAAATTTATTCAGGAGATGCAGCACAAATGGGCATCTGCATATGTTCAGAAATATCCAGCACAGAGCTCGAAAAGGTATCAAACAGGTCAGGCTGCTTTTACATCCAAAAGTTAGCCATACTGTGAAACAATGCTGTTTTTTTTTTATTTCCACTATATTCCATATATATGCCATAAGGAAGGATGAATAGGTAACAGTTTAAATGCATCTGTAATATCTGCCTTAGCTAACCAGGTGCTGGGTCCAGTGATTTTAGTTAATTTGACTGATTATTGATTCATATATAGGTCAGGGAATAATCCTCTGACAGAATGGGAGAATTAATGCTTGGATATATAGTAGAATGAGGGCCTGACTCGTTGATGATGAGGCATTTCTTTCTGGAATATTTTTGGTTTGCTTTGCTGAGAAGGCTAATACACAACAGAAAAAGTGGAACAGCAAAGGGTCCAAAGAAAAAGCCTTTAGAATGTTACTTGCCAGTAGGGTGTCAACAACTTCTAGTTCTGATGTAGTATGTTTGAGATTCTGAAAAATGACTGAAGTGGTAGGAACTGTGTGAACACTGGTATAGAAGCCATCAGAAAGGCCCATAATTATAAAGTGGACAAGCTGCTGTGCTGGATGTTTTGACAACTGCTGAAGATGAAGTATATAAACAGGAGTTGATGGATGAGCTAAATGTCATATCTGGCCATGATTAGGAGCAGAAGGTGGTTTACAGTGATAAAACAGTTTGGAAAGAGCCTCTCCACAGTGACTAAAAGCATGTAATAGAGCATACAAAGGTGTGAAGCAGACTATTCCATTGAAGTTTTTCCATATGGCCCCTCCAGCAGAAAATACAGTTTGATGCCCTCGTTTGTCCAAGAGATTCCTAGAAGAATAGAACACATGTTGAGAAGAAGAGGCATGAGCAGTAGCAGTATTATAGTGATAAGTCATGAATACTGAATCATAAGGAGACATAAAGCAGCAAAATGTGAGAAGGAGCCACATACTGTATAGAAAAGGTTAAGGCTTTTCAACCAGCAAAATGCCTACAGAAAAGTCTGTTGTCTAGTGATGCCCAGGAAATGCATGAGTTGCACTTTAATAAGTAAGTAGCAGCTTTAGATAAAAATGACGTGTGATAACTGTAGAAATAGGTACCACCATATCTGTTCACAAGGTTGACAACAGGATAAAGGTTAGAATCCAGCTCCTCACATCTGGATGGATGAGCTTCACATAGAATTTTTTGGTAGATACTAAAAGCCACCACAAATTCTGCTATGGTCAACTTCTTAAGCAGGTGAGTATGTTTTGCTTTTATTTATTTATTTAGTTTTTGTTGACCGGGTAAGTGCACTAGACAAATCCTGCCTATTTTCAGGCACGACCCGGGGGAGGGAGATACAGATGAATGCCAACTGACTTTGAACCAGATTAAGCTGTTGGTGGTATTTTTAGTGAATGAGGGAAATTTGGCCAGGACACCGGGGAAATTCTCCTACTGGCTGCTTGGTAGCCGTCAGTGGGGAGTTGCACTGACGTCACGCTGCATGATGGCAGCAGTCCAGCAACCGACTTCGGAGATGGTGGATGACCAGAGAGGCAGTTCTGAGCTTGAAGTTATATCGCCAGTAAAGCTCTTACCCGAGTTTGTTGTGGAGGCTCCTGTCTGGAAACAGCACCGGAGGCGAACATGAGTATTTTGGAGGTGGCTGGCGATGTTCCAGCGAACGGAGATGCTGATAGCGGAGACGGAGGAGAGACTGGCTTCCCAGCTGAGAGCCTTCCGCTGTAATTGGAGGTACAAACTAGGACAGGCCCGGAGAAACTAAAATTACCGATTGTGCTGCAGAGGGATGGATATTATTGAGGACCGAGAGTGTCACAGTTAATGCATCGGGCGCTTTGGCTTAATTTACACCGCTTCCCAGGATTTTCCATGACTGGTCGGAGGATGCGACTTTTACAAGGGCAGGCTGACTAAAACTGACTCTGGAAGATGGATTCTGATCCAGAATGGATGGATTTTTCACCGGATGAGACGAAGACTAAGCATGCCACCAATCAAACTTTACTGGGCCCAGGTACTAGTGTTACATCTCTAAAAATGCTGTATTCACTGAGGTGGGAGAGTGGTTTGGTTTCTTTGAAACCAACCACCTCCTTTAATATTACGGGGATGGAACGAAACTGTTGAAAGGCCATCACAAGATAGGGTGTGGATCCTCATACATAAGCTTCCTATGTCAGAACTTTTAAAAATAAACTAGAACAGGCTCCACTGATTCAATGCTGTTAGACTTAGATACAGAGGGGGTCTTGCTGAACATCCAGACAGGTACTATGTGTTTAAACACTTGTTGAAGTCATCTATGGGGTTTTCTGCTGCAGACATATATGCACTAATACACATTTCTGGAGAGGACTCCTTTGATGTAAGTTTTCAGTCTCACAATTTATTGGACAAATTTTGGGATAAATACACCACTCTTAAAACCACCTCAATATGGAGTCCTTTTTTTGTCATACCCCTCACTAGACCCCAAATCCGTTACGTTACCATTATGTTTCAAAATGAGGGGATAAATGTTAGCGATATTTATCACTGGTTGCAATCTAAATGCGATGTTTTGAGTCCTCCGGAAGCCTTATTAGACTCTGAAGGCATATGGACTGGAGGTTGGAAGTTTAAAGTGAAACTCTTTCTGGTTAACTCTGAGATAATGCATCTTCCTAATAGTTTCTTTTAAGGGAAGGATAGGGGCGTTTGTTTTACAGGGGACAACCCAGGGCCTGCTATAAATGTGGGGCAAGAACTCATTTAAGTAGTGTGTGCGACTTGTTGAAATGCCCATTGTGTGGCAGTTTCGGACATTCCATCGGTATGTGTACCAATATTTTTCAGTGTAATCTCTGCGATGAAAAAGGCCACGCTTTTCATCAGTGTCCCTGGGCCCGCAGAAATTGCACTGAAGGGTGGGACCAGGACGAATTATTACAGAAAGCCCATGCAAAAAAGCATGGACCTGTTGAAAGAAATACCTTTGTAAATCAACCTACCTTAGGAGCAGAGCATGGAGCACCTACAAAAACAGCAGGGCCTGCTGTTCTGGTATCTCCGATTTCTACAGATAGCCATGTCACTTCTAAACCTTCTGCCCCTAGTAGACCCATTATCGACCCTTCCATGCCACCCCGCTTGAAATAGTTAAGAGTAGAAGACTGACTAGGGCATCCACTTGAAGCAAGTAACTGTACCTCCCTTGCATACTGATAATTTCTTTCCTCCAAGAGGACTCTAAGGACTGGATTTGAATCTGATACTTCTCATGTATCAGAACTGTTACAGAGGATGATGAGATTAAATCAACCGAACTAGCCAAAGAGAAGAAAGGAAAAAAGGAAGAAGAGGAAAGTTAGTCAAAAACATAGTCCTTAATTTTCTTTTTGTTCCATGTCCATATTACTGCTAGCTTCCTACAATGTTTGCAGTTTAAAAGCATTCCAAAGACAGTTACCTATTTTAATGTATTTAGGGACTTTGAATCTGGATATCATTCTTTTGCAGGAAACTAGGCTAAAATCTCTCTTGAAGTCACTCAACTACAAAGGAAATGGGTTTGGGGCCCTTCCTTCTGGACTTTTGGTTCAGACTCTGCAGATGGGTTGGGGTACTCTTTGGGAATACAGCATTTAAAATTTCCAGAGTTATTGACCTTCACCCGGTCGAGTGCTCATTTTAGATTTTTCTTTTGGTGAGTTATTTTTTCGTTTGTGAATCTGTATGCCCCACAAACTAAGTCGCCTCAAGATAGAGCTTTTTGAAGGCATTAAACCATATTTGTTAACCAAAAGCACATTATTTGGGGGAGATTTTAATTGTTCTCTGATACTCATTTGAACAGATCACTGAGTAAAAAGTTTATTGTGATTCTAACTATCTTCACAAATTAATACAGGATACAGGCCTTATAGATGTTTATAGTTTACACTCCCAGGGTGGAGAAACATATTTCAGACATACTTTTTCCACACGTATTGATATGGTTTTTGTCTCTAAGTACCTTTCTCCACACGATTGTTTAGTTCGGCCTACTGAATTTTCCGACCACCATATACTGTTCAGCACTATTTCTTTCCGGGGAATACCCCACATTTTTTCCTCTTTTCATAACAGATGGCGGTTAAATACTTCCTTTTTGCAGGATGACACTTATTATTCTAAGTTGGAAGTTTTTTTTTCTGCTAAATACTCTACCATGAGTTTTTTTGATAATTATTATGACTGGTGGGTACAACTGAAACTGGAGATAAAAACTATGTTTATTTTGTGGGGTAAACTAAAGGTTAACTCTGATTATCTTCAATATTTATTGTATAGAAATAAATTACATAAACTGATGTCCTTGCCACCTAAAACTCGTGCCTTATTCCATTCTCAAATTCAAGATACAAAACGATCCATGAAGGACTTCCAATATGATAGAGCAAAGTCTTTAGACTTAGAATTCAAATATGGGATAAAGCATAGTCCGACGTCAGATCCCTTTCAGGCATGTAAACCAGGATTGCTCATACAGTGATGACAGGCCTTGTTAACCCCAGGGGAATTAGTTAATACCGAGATTGGGATGTTATCTATTGTTCAACAGTATGTTCAGGATTGCTTCGCCTTCCCGATACAGTACCTATGGAGACATTTCCATTTCATAAATTTCCTACCACTCCTAAACTACCAGAAGATATTTTGCAATCATTGGTACTCCCTATCACTTCCATGAAGTGGCAGAAGTCATAAACATTTGAAATCTGGAACCGCTCCAGGTTTAGACGGCATACCAAACGAAGTTTTATAAAATCTGTTCTTACATATATGGAATTTTTCTTGCCACTAGTTTTAATTCAGTTCTGAGTACTCCGCCTGTTGAACACTGGTCAGTTTAGCTTCTGACTTTTCTTTACAAAAAAGGTGACAGAACACATATCTCTAACTGGAGACCAATTAGTTTACTAAATACAGATTATAAAATATTGACTAAAATATTACATAACCGACTTTTAAAGGCTGCTGAAATTCTAATTCACCCAGCACAAACCTGTTCTATACCTTCTAGAACTATACAACACAATTTATACTTGGTGAGAGATATTTTTTCTGTGACGTCGAATAATTCTTCAGGTTCCGACATTATAGTTGCTTTAGATCAAACCAAAGCCTTCGACACTGTTTGCCATTCCTTTTTATATTCTACCTTGTTGCATTATGGTATCCCGGAAATGTTTGTACGATGGATTACTAACCTGTACAGTCATGCAGTAGCAATTCCACTGGTTAATGGGCTCCGAAGTTAACATTAAGAAAGGGGTGAGACAGAGATGTCCTTTAAGTCCCCTATTATATATTTTCAGTTTAGATCCAGTCATCAGGACCATTGTCTCAGACTCTCAGATTTTGGGACTTCCCCCTCCCCTGGTTTAGACAAAGTGAAAATCACGGCCTTTGCTGATGATGTTACTCTGCTTTTAGCTAACACTGCATCACTACAGAAGGCGTTGAATGTTTTTTCTTTTTTTGGGAAATTTTCAGGTGGATCTTTAAACATAGGGAAAAGTTTTATAATACCCTACAAAAGACTTCTCATAATCCTTCTTATTTGAATATCCCTGTAACACATCTTCCCAGAAAATATTAGGGATATGGTTTGGGGTTGAGGATCTGGCCCTTTATAATTGGAATAAAAGGCTAGAGATTGGAGAGGCAAAGATGAATATATGGAAAAGCTGGACTTTGGTAAATTAAAAGAGTGGCAATCATTAAACAGTTTTTGTTGCCTCAGTTTACTTTTCTAAGCCATGTTTTCCCTCCCCCTATCTCTGTTGAGACTCGGTTATACAGCATATTTTTTCAGATGCTCTGGGGAAATAGACTTAACCCCATAAAGAGAGACTTTACGTACCTTCCAAAAAAAGAGGGAGGTCTTGCTATGATTAATCCAATCATTTTTTTCCATGCCACCTTTTTATTTTCATCATTTTCTTTTCTTTGGTTTCAACCGTCATTAGCTTGGCACTTCTGGGTACAGTCGATTTGGCATAAGTATTTTTTTAAGTGGTCTTTACTTCCCCCCAGAATTATTGCGTCTGATTCTTTACCTCTATATGGACTGGCTACTCTTAAAAAACTTTATCAATGGAAAATCCCATTGCAGAAATTATTAACATTATCACATAAATTTTTTTATGCCTATATTGTTTATGATGTTCAGAAGGTGACATTGCTTTTCCTCAGTGTTCCTTCTAAGATGATTCTAGCATTATAACAAATTAACAGATTATAGACTCGTAAAACTTGGGATGTCATTTGGATGTCAGCTCATGGTAGATTAGGGTCAGAGGAAATATGAAATATAAACCCTTGGATGAAAGGTACTGTCTCAGGTCCCAATGTGTTAACATTGAAGAAAGCAACAGCATTTTTTCTAGATTGTTCGGACAGCCAGGCCTTTTGGTCACAGGCAGCAGTGTATTGGAAAATGCCACATCTTATGTCTTTAACTTACAACACTCTTATTTTGGGGATTATACAGGAGTATGGAAAATTATCATAAAAGCACTTTGAATGCCTTTTTGCTTTGTTACAGTATTTTTATGGCAAGTCAGATGCAAATTTGTGTTACAACAGCAACAGATATCTTTTCCGTTATTGTTGAATCTGTACATAATGACTTACTTTCTTTATATGCAAGTGATAGAAGCGTTTTCCGACTGCTCAAATGTCTGTTTTGTGGAAAAATTTCCTGTATTGTAATGTTTTTTTTTTGTTTCTTGTTTTTGTACTTTTTTCATAATGTATGTATTTTGAATAATTATGTTTTTTTTGCTTTGCTTGTGATGTTATGTTTTTCTCAATAAAAACTTCCCCTACTCTTTTCAATAAGTGCCATGGGATCTTTAACATCCGCCTGAACTACCACCAATCCAGGCAGATGGGACCTCGGTTTAACGACTCATCCGAAAGACGTTAGGACCACAGAAATATTCTCACAAGGAATTATCCTTTTCTCCATAGTTTCATGGAAAGATACACAGATACCTATGAGTTTTATGTCTTTCTCATCGATAATTTCCTTCCTGTTGTGATTTGGAACCAGATATGTTGGACAAGCCATAGTTTGTATTGAAACACAGAAACATAGACATTGATGGCAGATAAAGACCACCCAGTCTGCCCATTTTTTCTACCTTTTGAATGTGCCATAGGCCTTTACTCTGTCAATGGCCTAGCTATTCGTACTCATCTATATTGCCCCCTTATGCCTATCCCATGCCTGTTTGAAGCCCTGCACTGTATTCAAATCCACCACTTCTGGAGGTAGGCCGTTCCATGCATCCACCACCCTTTCTGTAAAAAAGAACTTCCTCACATTACCCCTTAATCGGCCTCTCTCTAATCTCATTCTATGTCCTCTTGTCCTGCTATTTTTCTTATATTGAAACATGTTAGACTCTTTCACCTTTTTAATGCCCTTAAGATGTTTGAATGTTTCGATCATATCACCTTTTTCCCTTCTTTGCTCTAGGGTATACATATTGAGCTCCGTTAATCTGTCCTCATATGTTTTCTAATGCAGTCCCTGCACCATTTTGGTTGTCCTTCTCTGGGCTGCCTCCATTTTGTTAATGTCCTTGTGCAGGTGTGGCCTTCAGTACTGCATGCAGTACTACAGATAGGGCTTTACCAGTGTCTTGTAAAGAGAGAATATTATCTCCCTCTTACAATTTGTGATACCTGTACTAATACACCCCAACATTCCCCTAGCCTTACCTACTGCTTTAGTGGTCTGCTTGGATGATTTCAGATCATCTGTGATAATAATGCAGAAGTCTCTGTCTTTCCTTGTGATTGCCAGGAACTGCCCTCCCAACCTATAGGAGGCTTCAAGGTTTCTCTTTCCTATGTGCATGATCTTGCATTTCTTTGTGTTAAACCCCAGTTGCCACTCTTCTGACCATTTTGTCAGTTTATCCAGATCACTTCTCATTCTGCCCACCCCATCTGAATCATCTGTTCTGTTGCTGATCTTGGTGTTATCTGCAAATAGACAAACCTTATCCTCCAGTCCATCTGCAATGTCACTGATGAAGATATTGATGAGGACTGGCCCCAGAACTGATCCCTGAGATACTCCACTTCTGACTTGCATCTCATCTGACTGTATACCGTTTACCACCACTCTCTGTTTCCTGCCTGCCAACCAGTTTTCCACAAAGTTGACCAACTTCTGACCCACCCTGAGCCTACCCATCTTATTAATCAATCTTCTATGTGGAACAGTATCGAAAGCTTTGCTGAAGTCAAGATAGGCGACATCAACTGTACTCCTTGGTCCACCACTCTGGTTACCCAGTCAAAAAAATCTATGAGATTAGTTTGACAGGATCTTCCTGTTTTAAACTCATGCTGTTTTGGATCCTGTGCTCCTATGGATTCCAGGTGTTGTGCTATCCTTTCCGTAAGGAGTGTCTCCATAATCATGCCCACTACTGAGGTAAGATTGACTGGTCTGTAGTTCCCTGCCTCCTCCCTGCTACCACTTTTATGGAGTGGGATCACATAAGCCCTTCTCCAGTCTTCTGGGACCTCTCCTGTGAACAGAGACTCACTAAAAAGTTCTGATAATGGCTCTGCTAGTTCCACCCTTAGCTCCTTTAGTACCCTGGGATGTATGCCATCCAGTCCCATTGCCCTGTCCACCCTGAGCTTAGCGAGCTCTTGTAGGTCCCTTTCTTTTGTGAAGGGACTTGTGCACACCTCCCTCCCTCTATGTCCATGGTGCTGAGCTGTGGGCCATGCCCTGCCTTCTCCTCAGTAAATACTGAGCAGAAGTATCTATTTAGGATAGATGCTTTTCCTTGGCCCTTCCCTACACACTCACCCTTATCCCCTTTGATCTTAGCAATACCCCCTCTGGACTTTCTCCTTTCACTAATGTATCTATAGAAAGTCTTGTCCCCCAGCAACCTGGGCTCAGAAATGAGCCTGGGAGCTGGAGGGCCAGCCGGGAGAGGAGGGCTTGAGCATCCCAAGGATTGCTCGTCCACTCCAGGGGGTACCAGAGCTTGGCTCTTGTCTGGCCCTGGGTGGAGACCCGAGGTACAGCAAGCCCAATGCTCCAACAGAGGGGGCGATGTGCCAGACATCGGCGCTTCAGTGCCTTGACATCCAGAGACCTGGCATGTCAAGAGAACAACAGGAAAAAAAAAACCTTGCAGCCTCCCAGTAGACGGAGCACCAGGCCCTGACCTTCAATGCCCCTACCTGCCCGGAGACAGCATGCCAATGAAACACAGAGAAGCATCGGGGTGTAAGGGCTCCCACCCCATCCCTGTCTAGGGGTACAACCATGGCTCCATGGGGGACGGACTGCACCGGTCACCAGGTAGGTGAGCGAGGGCTGATAAGGCCATAGGTGTCTCCCGAAGAGAGGGAGAGCTGCGGAGGGGGGAATAAAGAGAAAGTTAAAAAAAAAATGAAAGTCTTGTCCCCTTCTTTTACTGTTCGTGCTAGTGTTTCCTCGGTTTGGGCCTTTGCCTGCCTTACTGCCTTCCCTGTTTCCCTTAGGGAAGTTGGTAATGCCTCCTTTCTTCATCCCATGCCTCAGATATTTCCTGAAGGCCAGCCTTTTAGCTCTGACCTTTTCTGCTACTGTTTTTGAGAACCAAAGTGGTTTCCTGCTTCTTTTGCTCTTGCTTTTCTCCCTAACACAATGGGATGTTGTTTCAAGTATTACATCCTTAATGCTTGCCCACTTTGTCTGTACCCCCTCACATCACCAGGGCTAGCTTAACTCTGTTGGTCATCGTATCAAAGTCAGCTCCTCTGAAGTCCCATATTTTTGCCTTGGACTTGGATGATTTAGTTCTAGTGGCCAAACTGAACCATACCATGTGATGGTCACCAGCCCCCAGGTCACCTTCTACCAGGAGATCTGTGATCCTGTCCCAGTTAGTCAGTACTAGATCTAGGATAGTCCTGTCTCTTGTGGGTTGTTGTACCAGTTGTTTGAGGCCATCCCCCTGCAGAGAATCCACTATGTGTCTAGTTCTGGCAGATGTTCCTGCTGGTATTGATCAATCTGTATCTGACATGCTGAAGTCTCCCATAAGCATAACCTCCCCTTTAACTGTCATGTTTTGTATATCTTCTAATAATAATGTGTCTATGTCCTCCCCCTGGCCTGGAGGCCTGTAGACATCCCCAGTTCATATGGCTGTCTCATTTCCTGTTTCCAGGGTGACCCACATTTCTTCTGGCTCCTTATATGTATTCTGAATTTCTGTAGCTTTGATATTTTCATTGACATAAAGGGCTACCTCCCCCCCTTTTTGCACCTCGGTATTTTCTGAACAGTACATAGCCGGGTACTGAAGTCTCCCAAGTGTGGTTACTGGTGAACCATGTCTCACTAATGGCTACTATGTCCATTTTAGCCTCTGTCATTATTGCCTGCAGGTCTGGGATCTTGTTTCCCAGGCTGCAGGCATTTGTGTACATGATTTTCCATTAGCCAGACTTCAGTGCGTTAGTTGTTGGGTGAGGTCCAGCATTTCCCCTGCATGTCATGTGGGGAGCCGGACCTTTTTCTTTAAATGGTATGGGAAGATGTGATGATGGAAAGGTAGCACCCATTGTGGGTAAAGCAATGGAGAGGCTGGAACTCATTCAGGAACCTGGAGAAGGCAATACTGCTAATGTGAGGGTAATATAAGCAGTGTAGTAACAGTAATTTATGTTGCAGTAAGATGAGGTTCAGAAGAACCAGAAGGCATTGTTGCAGGTCCAGGATCTGGTGTCTTGAACAATCTGGTTTCTAAAGCAGCAACCCTGGAGTCTAAGTTTAAAATGGCTGAACTGACTTTGAGAAGTAAATCTCAAAGCTAAGAAAACTGGGAAGCAGTATGAACCGTGGTTGGAGTTGAAGGTTCTGAGTAAGAACTGACAGAGGTGGGATTAGCAGATATGGAGGCCACATACAGGTTGAATAGACCTGTTTCTTTGCAGATGCCAGAATGTGGACCTTCAAGTCTTGGAGTACAGCCACAAGCTTGGATATAGTCCAGCCTTTAATCCTGTGCTTGGATTTGGCAGTAAACTTTCTATGGATGGACTGAGGAGGGTACAAATGTTTGTCCAAAGGACCAGAAGGAATGTCCTTGTTAAGGGACATGGCTGTAAGAAATGACAATATAGTAAAAGTAGGAGAAGCCTGGTATCAAGCCTGTCATGAGGAAGAAACTGCTACAGGCAGATGACCCCCAGCATCCCAAGTGATGCTTGGATACGGGTCCTGGTTCCAAGTATAGGCTAGGTTAGGCACACAGTCTCACAACTGTGATTCTGAAGGTTGTTGATCTACTGTTGTGTCACTTGTCCTAGGAGCACCTGAAAATGAAAACTAGATAGACCACTGGATGGAGAAGGGCTCTGAACTAGCATCCACCAGAGCATGTCACAATTGGTCCAATGGGACAGTGATGCCATTGAAACCACCAAGCAGGTGTGTTTGAACTCAGCAGGGTTGACTAGGGAAAAAAGAAGACAGAAAGCTGACAGCAAGGAAGAACAGGAGAAGGCAGAGAATAGGAAGGGGAGAGCCACTCCTGGAGGCATGCTGCACAAAATAAACATGCAATGTCTATGGCTGCAAACAGTCTCAGAACTAACCATAAATAAATAAGAGCTAGTTTATTTAAAAATTGGTAGCTGGGAAAGATACACCAAAGCCAAAGCTTGTTCCCAGGTGCATCCTGGGTGAGATGAACAGGTGATTCCAGAATACAAAATTACTTCAAGCCATAAAAATGCAGTTGCAATGATAAATTACAAAGTCTAGTAACAAAATACAGAACAAGCAGGTGAACAATAACACAACAAATGGACCATAAAATTGGTATACAGGGTGACATATACAGAAGATAAGAGCTAAATAAAGTGCATGGTGCCTGATTAAAGAAGTGACAGTGCTTTGGCACTGCAGGCAAGTAAAACAGGCAGTTCAGTTCACAGGTGGCAGCCAAAATCATGAAAAAAAAAAACTACAACTCACTTTTGTAAGGTCCCTGAGTAGTGTACTCAGTAATGCAGTTTCCATTAAGAAACCTTTTCTAAAGCCAAGTTGATTCTCAGATAACAAATTAAAATTGCCCCCTTATGATTAAAGTTGCTTGTTTACACTTCCTACATTCAAGCATTTTACTAAGAAGTTTGAAACAGAGCTGTAATTCCCCATATCCTGTTTATTTTGAGACTTCAAAATCGGGATCACTGTTGCCTACTTCCATGATAGCAGTGACTGACTGGTCCTTACTTAAAAGAGAAGGCTCCTGTATATTTATGATTTGAATATGTTTGATGTATTTATTATATATTACATCAAGTACTGTACATATGTCAATAAGAGATCAGTCATTTCTTCTGTTGCAACAAATATCTACAGTCTGAGTCTCTGACACAAGGTAGTAAACTGTCATGCAAGCCTCAATTTACAAGCAAATGAGTCACTTGTAATACAGTCCCTCCCATTCCTTGATGTCACTGCAGCAACAGTGCAGAAGAAAACATAAGGGTATCAGTGCTGTCTATCCTGATTTTAGTTTAAGTTTGCAATGGCTTAAGACAGTTCTGTAATGCAAACCACACAGGGAGAAGTACTTGTAGCCTTAATACTGTATATGTACAGCAAATAATACATTTAATAGTATTTCATTCACAGGAAACAAAATCTGTTTCTTTGTACTGCTCATTTCTCTCTGTGAGACAGTTGTAACATGTTGTGGAGAGAAGCAGACTGAATCAGTCAATCAATCAGTCAGTCTGTATTGAACCAGGTGAACACCCTTGAGAAAATTCATTTACAAGGTGGGCCTAGGCAGTTTCTCAAAGGATCACACAAGACTGAATTCCTCCTTTGCGCAAATGATATGCACACCCTTTCAGCAGCCTGAAAGTGGAGAGCTAGATCACTTACTTTATAAAGTGTAGTGTTTTACATTTCAGATGCTCTTTAAATCTGAGTTTCTAACTGGAAATACCAAGACACAGAATGCATATAACATGGGAGGAATGAGCTAAACAAATACAGAGCACTACAAACACTGAGACTGATTCACTTCTATATCTACAACAGCTGAAGTGTAGCATCTGCTTTGTGAGGGACATCCTACTTCAAATGCTGGCATTACAAAGCGAGGTGGGGGGGGCTGCCACAGCTTGTCCTCAGTACCTTCAAAGTGAAGTGCTGTAGCTCTCACATCACTGCTAATGATTCATAATGGGAATGGGGGCACTTTTAAAGTCACGGACCTGAAGGGCCATCACAGTTCCCAAGGAGGTTAAGGGAACATGTTAAGGGTTAGAGAGTAAGGGACTCTAGTAGGTTTTAAAACAGAGACTCCCAGTTCCTGTGTCTGTGTTTTAACCACTAGATTACCCTTCTTCCATATGCTGCAGCTGATGCTGTCCTGGTAACCTATTCCTTGTTATAGCTGAACTCTTTATTGCCTTACAGCAGCCATCCAATCACTGACTGCCTAGTTACAAAGGGAAAGGGGCATATTTGCAAGATTGTTTCTCACTGCTGGTGTCAATCAACATAGAGAATGCTAACATACACAGGCCATAATACAACAGCTGTATAATACCATTTAAAACTCTTTCTGTACCCAGAGTCATTTATTGGGTAAACTGTTTTTGCTAACAGAAACAGTAACACAACAAATACAGGCACTTCCTTATGAATACTGTATATACCTCAAATCAGTGCTGCATCACACACACATGGTCCTAGTCCCTATTAGACCTGCACTTCAGGATGTGCACAACACTTAAGGGGTTCATCCATTACTCAAGTGGGGAACCAAACATTGTGGGTTTGGTTTACTAGTGGAACTGCATTTAGTGCAGCACCTTTTTAAAGGCTTTTCTTTTAAAACCAAAGTTTATTTAAAAACTACTTTTAGCGCGAAACCGGAGTCGCGGTGTGACGCATTTCCTGTTTAGTCTCCCTAAAAGCCTCACAATGGTGGCAGGCGATGCGTGTGTAGGGTCAAGAGGGTGGAGATGATGCAAAGACACGCTGCATTTGGCAGCACGTGTCTATCGTGTCCATCCAGTACTTCGGGACTGCGGCCCGATAAGATCAGTGACAAATAAATAAAACATTACAAGGTAAAGTACTTATCTGGTTTGATTTATATCAGATATATTACACCATAATGAAGAGAGCTAATAAATACTGTGATTCCTGTCAGATGTATGCTATCGGCAAACAGACTGCCAAATATATCTGCGACAGATGTGTACTGGTTAAATCTCTACAGGAGGAAGTAACACGACTTCTAAATAAAGTAGAAACTGTCCCTGACACTACCAAATTAGTTATTGATCCTGAAACAGAGGCATTAGAAGATTATATAGATCATATGTCTCTTCTCCTTGAAGTTAATAGTATAACTTCTTCCCACATTGATGCCTTAAATACTACTGCACCACCGGGTCCCTCAAAAACAAACTCTTTAAAATACGATGTCCAAAAAATTGCTTCAACTCCTCATTGTTTTGACTCTCCCTCAAGAGTACAATTATTACCAGATGAAACTCCTTGGTCTACCATTGCACCTTCTAGAACCAACCAGATAGTAGATCTACACCCCAACACTTCTCCCTCAGTGGTGTTACACAATTCTTATGAACCATTAGATTTTTTCCCGGCTGACAAAACCAGCTTTAGCCAGAAACAGTGTAACACAGCCAATAATATTAAAAACTTAGATTCCTCTCATTCAGCCAAGACTGATTCGCAATCGTCTACTCAAAATAAAAGTAAACATGAATCAATTAATGTTCAGGCAGATCCCCCCACTCATACCCGACATCAAGCAGGTTTTTGTACTGGGCGACTCCATGATTAAGTTCATTGATCAAGCAATTTGTAACCCCGACAAAAAGAACAGAACCTGCTCAAGTTACAGGGGGGCTAGGGTCTCTGATATAACATCTATGACTAAAGTTGCCCTATCAGCAGCAGGTAACAATCCGCTGGTCATTATTCATCCTGGGACCAATGCTATCACTAAAGCTCCACTACAACAACTTAAACAGGACATTGTCTCACTATGTAACATTCTAAATGAAAGAGGATGTAGTACTGGTATCTCTGAAATCCTCCCTGTACCCCGAGCCTCATACCACACTCTTAATAAAATCAAAGCACTGAATGAATGGCTTCGTAAATGGTGCTACAGGCAGGGCATTGCCTGTCTCACACATTGAGAAGAATTTAATGATAATCCTTCTCTCTTCTGCTGGGATGGCCTGCACCTCAGCAGAACGGGGAGTTCTCTTCTCAGTTGTCAGTTTCCATCATTTATCAATAACCATTTAAACTGACATCAAAGGGGGAGACTAGGCCAGTAATGCCATCTCTTAATACTTCACCATTACATAAACTGAATGCCCTATCATTATATGCAAGATCTCTTAATAACATAAACATGGCAGAACTAGAGCTAAAGATCCATGAATTCAACATAGGACTGATAGTCATAACAGAAACATGGGGGAATTTGGATAAACATTGGATAACGAACATTCCAGGATTCAAACGTTACAGTAAAATTAGAGCTGACGACCAGAAAGGAGGAGGAGGAGTGAGTCTTTACGTTACTAATAGCATCCCATCCTTTGAATCCTCTTTACTAACTCAGACAGAAAGTATCTGGGTTTATTTGCAACCCAATGGTTATCCCCAGATCTTGGTTGGCACCTGCTATTGCCCCCCAGATATTGGCTACATTAAACAACTATCTTCAGAAATCACCCAAATAGCTGATAAGGGATCAGTAATTATCCTAGGTGATTTCAATCTCCCTACTATAAACTGGTCACTTTATCAGGTACTAACCAGTATGACTTACAGTTAATTTCAACGATCATTGACCTTAGTCTCACACAACTAGTTTGAGAACCTACCCGAGGGACTAATATACTGGACCTAGTTATAACCAATATGGTGGCCTCTCTGTCCAACCTACAAGTTATGGATCCATTGAGTAATAGTGCTCATATGTCAATTCAATTTTCTATTCCCTTGGTACATAAAACCCCTATAAAAAAATGTATGATTAAACTATACGAGAAGGCAAATTTTTCTAAAATTAATGAGCAAATTACAGTCATACCATGGGACTCAATACTCTCACAGCTTAACATCAATGATGCATGGAACACTTTTAAAGATATCATACACAACCTAGGAAAACAACATGTTCCAGAAAGAAAGAAATATAACAACAAAGGCAAAGTTCCCGCTTGGTATAACAACAAAATTAAAAAACTCAGCAATCGTAAACGTAAGCTATTTACAGGTCTAAAAAAGTGTCAGTCTGAGCAGATAGAGGAAAAATTACTAGAATACAGGAAGGCAGTTAAGGATCTTAAAACGTCAATTGTTCTATCTAAACGAAATTTAGAATTTAAAATTGCCCATACTAAGGATTCACACAAAAGTTTATACTCCTATTTAAATAATAAAAAGGGAGATACAAAAAAGATAGCCCTCTAATTATAGACAACACTACCATTCTCTCCAATAAGGTCACTGCACTTGAATTTAATAAATACTTCTGTTCAGTTTTTGAACAAGATATTGAACCTTTATCATTTGCCAACTCAGGTATATCACCTAGCTATTCTATCATCATCTCTGAAACACTTAAGCTCTTAGACACACTAAAGCCAACAACAAGTCCAGGCCCTGATAATATAACCCCAAAATTTCTCATAGGAACATCTAATTACATCGCTATTCCACTCACCATTATTTTCAATAAATCCCTTAGTGAGTCCAATGTTCCTTCAGATTGGAAAACAGATATTGTCACGCCAATCTTCAAAAAAGGGCTACACTATAAAGCTGAAAACTATAGACCTATCAGTCTTACGTCCATTCCTTGCAAACTACTGGAAAAAAAAATTAAACATTTAATCAAAGAAGAGATGCTGTCTTTGAATTTAAACGATATTACACAACATGGATTTAAAACCGGGCATTCTTGCACAACCAACTTGTTATCCTTTTATAATTCAGTTAGCATAAATCTCGACTTAAACATCCCAGTGGACGTTATTTTGCTTGACTACAGTAAAGCCTTTGCTAAGGTTTCACACTCCATATTGATAAATAAACTTGTAACCCTGGGTTTTTCTGATTGCATTGTGTCTTGGGTCAATAACTGGCTTTACAATAGATCCCAGGTCGTTAGAGTGAATGGGGAACAATCAGATGAAAGGTTGGTGTCAAGCGGTGTACCCCAGGGCTCAGTGCTGGGTCCCACACTGTTTGGTATCTTCATTAGCGACCTCGCCATCTTATCAAATAATATTATATCAAAGTTTGCGGACGATACTAAATTGGGAGGACGAGTTGACAGTGACACCAACAGGAATATCTTTAAAGACAATCTTAAAAGAATTGAATCATGGGCACTAACCAATAGAATGTCATTTAATGTGTCTAAGTGTTCAGTGTTACATATGGGTAAAAACAACCACAAACAAACATATTATCTCAACAACATTATGGTTAGGGAATCACCCATGGAAAAAGATTTGGGTATATTGGTTAACAACAAGCTGTCATCTACCAACCATTGTAATAAGGTTGCTAATCATGCCAACACTCCTTTACGTAGAAATAATAATACATTTGTCCTTAAAACTGAGGAGTGTATCATGGCCCTCTATAAAACTCATGTTAGACCCCACTTGGATTATGGTTCACCTTTCTGGAGCCCCTACTTGGTTACGGACATCACCAAAATTGAAAAGGTTCAGAGAAAGGCCACAAAAATCATACCACACCTTTCTTCACTGGATTATGAATCTAGGCTTCATAAAATGGGGCTTTATTCACTCGAACTTAGAAGATTAAGGGGTGATATCCTCCAGTTGTTTAAGATCTCTCATTCAGCCACACTAATGAACTTATGTGGATTATCCTTTACATCTAGAAAAATTGTAGCCAGAATACACAATAAACAAATAGGAATCAACAGATCAAGAACAAATAAAAGGCAACAATTTTTCACTGTTAGAGCCCCTAGAATTTGGAATTCCTTGCCTCAGGATATTATTGATTGTCAGAACATAAATACCTTTAAAGTTAAACTTGATAAATGGCTCAAAAACGAACATAACTTAACAATGATCCACAATGTGTGGAGGACATCCTCGATGGGCTTCGGCCTTCTTTTGTCCATCAACCAAGTAACCAAGTAACCATTATGTGTTGCTCTGATGACATCAACCTCTAGCAACATTGATGGTAAAATGGAGGACAAACACATTGATAACTTCTGGGGGCTGTATATTTTTATTTACAATCTAGATTTGGACAGCAATAGGACTGCTGGCAACTGAAGGAGGCACACAACAGTTACACATAAGGAGTTGGGAAAATATCGGTGTAAAACTACGGGAGACATCCCTTTACCAACATATTAATCTAGAAAAAATGGATGTGGTTCTCTTTGATGGACTACCACTTGTGTCTTTGGTGTAGCCTTTAATATTAGTGTTGTCTACCTCCTATATTTTTTATAAATGTTAAGTGTACTGACATTTGTGTTTATTTTTATTTTAATTTACTTTCTTTTCCCATGTCGCACTCTGCTTGAACTAGCTTGGCTGTTCAACTACTATCCAGCCCCATCACCTGATCTGAACCCCTGGAGGTGCACTTACTTGCCCCAGGGCTTAGCCCTGCAGTGGGTTGCCTTCTTCCTCTGAGTCTGAATTTGGTATAGAGGACCACGTTGTGCTGAGCAGATTACTGGGGGGGGGGGCTGAATATACCACAGTGTCATCCTGCTGGGCTAAGGGTGGTTTTCTCCTGTTTACATGCGATAAGCCTGCTGCAAGTATGTATGTATCTCTTCCAGTCATCTTCCCATCCACTGTCATCCCGAGTTATCTGCATCTCTTGTGGGCTCCCAAGAGTTGCTGGTGCAGTGGGAAATGGATGTCCACTCACCCAGAGATCCAGGGGACATAAGCATTAATGTGGCGTTCCTTCTCCCCCACTACTGTAGCTCTCCAACACCCCAGACTTGTTCCCAAACCTGGGTCAAAAGCACCATGAGTGGTACCCTGCCATTATACCAACAGGACAGCTGTGCTAACTCGTTTTAAACTAAATAACTTTATGATTGTACAGTAAAGGTATTGACATACTGTATATTAATGCATATCAGCATATGGAAGCCGTACTGACAGGTTGCAAACCTGTTGACCTATCTCCAAACTTCACTTTGTTTTTGAAGTGTGTTCGTTAGTCTTATGGTACCAAACTTAGATCTTTTTTTTGTAATTCAAAGTTTATTATTTTTAACTATATTTTCATCCTTGCAATACATCAAATGATCCATGTATGCAGTCTTTGCACTAGGATACTTATCATTAATTTATGAAGACAGAGTGTATACTTTATTTTGGTGAGCTCATCTTCTATACCTGCATAATAATAACTCAGATATAAAAAATATATAATTTTGTGTACAGAACTGTCCTATGGTTGCCCGCTGTGCTCTCTTCTATTCAATGTCTTGTTGGTATCACCTACTGAGTCTTCTACTCTCTCATTTTTGGTCTTCTATTGTCTGAGGGCAGAATTACTATTTTCACTCCACCCTACGTGTCCCAGTACCACACCTGCTCATTATTAGAGTCTGACATATTCACTGAAATTGGAACACACCAATTGATAGGACTTGTTCCATTCTGGTTGACACTGGTTTATTTATTTTTCTAATTTGACGCTATTAGTTTTGCCATCCAGGCCACATGTGTTACCACAGTGCAATTGTTCCACCCCTGTGGTCCTTTTGTCCATCACCATAATGATACTGTACGATTAGACCTAATAGTCACGCATCTCTGTTAACAGTCTGGTGTCCCCTAAGATGCATAGTTGTGGTTAGATTATGACCATTGTACCTATTACATTTGCTATGGTTTTCATGACCTCCAGCCAAAAAGCAAGCACATGTGGGCATTCAAAGAACATGTGTATTGAGGTACCTATTTCCTGCCCACAAAATCCATGGGAATGGCCTTCATTATATGCAGCCTGTGGGGTGTAAGGTACCAATAATAAATCAGCTTGAATTGAAGTTGGATAGGCCTGGCATCTCTAATACCACAATGTGTGTTTTCCCAAACCGTCTCCTATTCAGTCTCCTCTGGTGTCACCTCCAGATCTCCTCCCAACTGGCCCCTAAAGGAGAGGTACATTTTAAAAGGGCTATTTTAATGTATTAATTCAATTTGGCCATCAGATGCCTTGGACCTCTCTGTGTAGCAGGCTCAGGACCAGTGAGGCATCTCTTTTGATCACTTTGTTAGCATTCAGTGCCCTCGAGCCCAGACTCATTTGGAGCCACTGCCACTGTACCTTACTATCCAATGAATATTTTGTCTTTAACCTCCCAAAAGGGACTACATCTCCATATGCTTACACATCCCCGGTCAACCACACCCCCTTACGGTGCCAGGCTTCCCATGTAACTATGCAAAGGACCGAGGTTTTCATCCAAGCCCTGTATCCCAGTCAGGATTCATGAAGGCTAAATGAGTCCCCAGAGGATGCACAGCACATTTGCACTGGGTTTAGGCCAATTACCAATGCATGATTATGGCAGTAAGGTGAGAGCTACTTGTGGTGAATTCTCCCCATGTCCATCATCAATATACAGAGAGACATTATGGTGAGCTACATAAATTGGCCCCTGTTCACAGTGCTGACATGTACAGCCCCAGTTATTAGTGAGATATACTGATAGCAATAAGAATCCTGCAGTTTTGATTAATTCCACTGTTTATAAAAGATCAGCTCATGCTATATACATGTTGACTAAAATGATTTGCTTCTTCACAAGCCATGAGGACCAATGAAATTGTTTACTTTACTTTTTAAGAAATCATTGAAGAAGAAAGAGTTAATGGTACTGGAGATGGAATTCATTTATCCTGGAAGCATGACCCAAGTGTGACAGATGGCTATGTTGTGGACTGGTGCAATCTTCCCTTATCTCAGCACTGTGACTTGCAGTGGAACAAATTGCCTTCTAATACAACATCTGTGATCATAAAGTCAGGTAATCATGCAGTGTTGTTTGGACGTCAGATTAACCTGTAACATGTGCTGTCTAGATAACTTATGCTTTTACAGGAATGGAGCAGTCCCCACCCCATTCAAGCAGACAAAACACCCACACACTACACAGTATAAAAACACAGTCAAGTTAAGGTCAGGCAGGACTCTAGATCCATCATGTCCACCCCCCTTCATAAGCAGGAATGAATAAGTGTGCTTTGTAAAATCTTTAATTTGTATGGATTCCTGACCCACTGGACTTCCCAATGTACCCTATGATTCTCCTGGAAAGCAGAAATTTGTCAAGGCTTACTGTAAAGGACTAACAAAATGAAAGGAGACACACTCCCCAGGTTCTACAGTTCCACTGCCTGCGAATAAGGGATGTACCCTCGTAAGAAACACAGCTGCAAGTAAAGGCAGTCACACACAGGGCTAGATATTTTGAGCTGATTTATCAAGATGCAGACAAATATTGCAGGTGAAAGTGTTCACAATACATAAGTGCCAATGTCTAGGAAGAATAGACAACCAACTCCCCACCTTGTAGGCCGATACTTTCTTCTTCTGCACTGTCTTCACTGGTAGGCAGTTTATACTGTAGGTTCACCACCAAACTGACCACCTCTGAGCTTCAGGACATGTCCATCCCCAATTCTACTGGAGAAGATCAGTACATACACATGTTCAATTCAGTGGAAGTATACAGTACATACAAATATGCAATGGTGGTATACTATACATACATGTGTGCAGTGGCATTATACAGTACATATATGCTTGCAATGACAGTATATAATATATACATTTATACAATGTGTGCATGTCTCTTTTCAGGAAGATAAAAGAGATATAATAACTGGTGACCCCCGATATCAATCCATTTTTGAGACCTGTAAAAAGTCATATCAACCTGCAAGTTGATACGGCAAAGTCATATCAACCTGCAAGTTGTTACAGCTTTTACTGTCTCATGCAAGATTGTGTGTACCATGCTAAGTTGCTTACTGACTCAGAAAATTTAACTGTTCACAGTTTTTTTTAAACTTTAAACAATGGAGAAGCCGTTGAACCTTCACCTTGTTGTCATAACAACCAGCATGCCATGGAGCCCATACAGAGATCGAATCAGCAATGCAGGAAGCATGTAATGCTAAGACTCAGGGCTTTGTTTGCTTAGCACCAGATATTATAAAAAATAACACGTATGAAGGTGTGTGATCTGCAGATTTTTTACACACTCTCGGTGTGTGACAATATATAAACCTTGAGAGCTTTGCTCTCGAGGTTTATATATTATCACACACCTTGAGAGTGTAAAAAACTTGAATATCATACACCTACATATGCATTATTCTCTATATCTCACTGACAACATGTGAGATATCACTTTTTATCTTCACAGTTGGGTATGTCACAATGGATATCTTGGCCAGTTGGGTATGTCACAAAAGCTGTGGAACTCATTTAGAATGTTCAGTTTCATTTTAAAATGAAAAAATTATAGCATTGTACTGTGAGCATGAAAGTTCTTCACCACAAAAAAATCTACAAAATGAGTGGTGTTTCATTTATAGCTATCTTTTATTTTTTTTTTTTTATAAAAATAAACAGCAGAAAATGTATTTTCTTTTCACTTTTTCAACAAACAAATGCAAATAACTTTAAAGGAAAAATGATAGCATGGTACTGCGAGTACAAAATTTGTTCAGCACAAAAAGATCTACAAATTGAGTAGTGTTTCATTTACAGAAACCTTTTAGTTTTTTTTATAATTAGCAAAAACAATCACAAAATCCAATTTTTTTCACTTTTTGCAACAAACAAGTGCAAATAACTTTAAAACTGAAAAAAGAGAGACCCGCAATTGTTCTAGAAATCGAATATGACATGGGTGGCAATCAGATAGTAGAAATATCTCCACTCACTGTCATTGAACTCTAGATATCCCATGAGTGACTTCACCACTCGTGGGATATTAAGCAATATACCATGACAGGGAGTGGGTATATTGGTGAATTTACCACGCCTGGTGTGGTTTGGTCACAAGGCATAGCTGAGTGACTTAACCACACCAGAAGTGGTAAATCCGCCTATATACCCACTCCCTGTCATGGTATATTGCTATTATACAATGTTCAACTTGTTTTTTTTGTTTTATAGTGATATAAAACTTTTACAGTGGGTATACTGGAGGATTTACCACAGTCATGTGATCTGTTTTGACCAATGAGGTTACAGGATTTTCATACCCCATTGTATAACAAGAATTTAATGGCAGCTTGTGGAGATATTTTTGCTATCTCACTCTCACCCATGTCATATTCCATATGTGTACTATGGTTGTTTACAGTGTACTCATGTGCAGTGTCTGTATACAGTAGAAACATGCGTGCAATGGCTATATACGGTACATGCATGTGTGCAATGACTGTATACAGCACATAAAAAAACATAGAAACATGTCATTTGATGGAGATATGGACTGCTTGGCACACCCAGTCTGCCCATTTTTCCCTGCCTGTACTATCATGTATAAACAGGGAAAACATACATAAATATATAGGCAGGGAAAGTATATGCACATATGCAATGGCAATATACAGTACCTAAACATGTACAACAAATATATGCAGTACATACACATATGCAACAGCTGTATACAGTACATACATTTAAGTAATGGCTATATACAGTACATACATGGTGCAATGGATGTGTTCAGTACATACATATGTGCAATGGCAGTATTCAGTACATACATATTTGAAATGACAGTATACAGTACATACACATGTGCAATGGCAGTATATGGTACATATACATGTGCAGTGACTGTATATGGTACATATACATGTGCAACAACTTCATGCAGAACATACACATGTACGATGGCTATATACAGTACCTACACATTGCAGTGGCTGTATACATTGCATGCATATGCATATGCAATGACCGCATACAGTACATATGCATATGCAGTGTCTGTATGTAGTACATTCACACATGCAAGTACAGTATACAGTACCTACACATGTGCACTAGCAGTGTACAGTACCTACATATGTGAAATAGCAAAATATAGTATATAAATAAGTGAGATGGCAGTCTACTATGCATACACGTCTGCAATGACAGTATAGAGTAAATACAAGGCTGGCCTGCCAGCACAGCAGTAGCACTACCAATTGCAATGCCAAAGACCCGGGTTCAGGAAAAAGACAGGGCCATCAGAAAGCCCGCTGGGAGGAGGAGAATCAAGTGATCCACTGGACAATCTCCTCCAGGGAGGGGGAACTGGAACTTGGCAGAAGACACCAGGAGAAAGGACTGCTGTGTGACTGAACTTCTCTGCTGCGACTAAAGTAGAAGAACTTTTGCATTTGGACCTTTAATTTAGGGTAAAAAAAACTAACATACAAAACAAAAAAAAAAAAGTGTGTGTTTGGGTTAACTGAACTGAATGGGTAACTGAAAAGTCATCTAGGTGTAAATCTCAGGTGACTGAAAGGACTTAACTGCTGTGAGGTTTAAATTACTTGTAGAAAGATCTGGTAAGTAGGGGGAGTGGCTTAGCTAGAAGGAAGCTACATTTAAAGACTGCCTTAGAAAGATTCTGCTAATAGCTTGGCAGAAGACACCAGGAGAAAGGACTGCTGTGTGACTGAACTTCTCTGCTGGGACTAAAGTAGAAGAACTTTTGCATTTGGACCTTTAATTTAGGGTAAAAAAACTAACATACAAAAACAAAAAAAAAAGTGTGTGTTTGGGTTAACTGAACTGAATGGGTAACTGAAAAGTCATCTAGGTGTAAATCTCAGGTGACTGAAAGGACTTAACTGCTGTGAGGTTGAAATTACTTGTAGAAAGATCTGGTAAGTAGGGGGAGTGGCTTAGCTAGAAGGAAGCTACATTTAAAGGCTGCCTTAGAAAGATTCTGCTAATAGCTTGGCAGAAGACACCAGGAGAAAGGACTGCTGTGTGACTGAACTTCTCTGCTGGGACTATATTGCCCTCCTTCCCTCCCCACCCAAAGCTAGTTCTATTTTTATAGGCACAGAATTTGACTGACAACAGGAACTTCCTGTTTAGGGTCAGGAAGTGAGTGATCACAGAACCACCAAGGACCCACCATCCTAGAAGGGCAAGAGTAGCTCTCTGGCCCCCTCTAGCTGCTGGAGGTCTGCCTCTGAACAAGTAAGTGGTCTACTGAGAAATATAGGATATTCTTGTCTCAGAACAGGACAATCAGGAGCTTGAAGGGCACACAGGCAGAAAGTAAGGAGAGAAAGATAAAAAAACAGAGGAAAGAGTAAGGATTGCAAATGGTTAAGGGGCCAGAAATAAGACATGATTGGAGTGGTGCAGTGCAGTGGCTGTGGAGCAGCAGTCTTCCAGGAGATGTTCTGGAGGATGCGGTGTTGTCCCATCTGCAGGCACCTCTCTGGGCTGAGGGAGGAGGTTGCTCATCTCCAGGCTGAGTTGGCCAGGATTTGTGGGACTTCCTCTTCCATCCAGGGACCACCAGTGCCACTGCCGTTGCCTCAGAGGTTGCCAAAAAAGAGGAGCGGTTGGACCACAGTGGGCTCAGGGAGGGTGAGGGTGGTGGAACAGAGGCGCATCCCGCCAGTTGTACCTCTCCACAATTCCTATGCCATTCTGGCCAAGTGTGGTTCCTCTATGGAGGCACCCACAGTGGAGACCAAGGAGGATGCTGGGAAACTCCACAAAGGAGACCCACAGGAGGGTGGCAGAGGACCCTGCAGGGGAAGGAAACAACTCCTGGTGGGGGACTCCATTGTTAGGAAGGTAGAACTGGGCAAGGAAGGGGAGAGGGAGGTAAGGTGCCTGCCTGGCACCATGGCTTGGAGGGACAGGGAGCAAATCCTCAGGATTGCCGGAGCAGCTGCACAGGAGGGAGCTGGATGTCATTGTCCACCTAGGGACAAATGACCTGGCTAAGAAAGGGATTAGAAGTGCAGGAAGAGTTTGTGGAATTGGGGAGGGGCTTGAGTCAAGTGGCACGCACGGTAACCTTCTTGGAGGTGCTACCCATCTATGGCATAGGAGAGGCTAGGTGTTCCGTACCATGGGATTCAATCAGTGGTTGAAAACTGGTGTGGAGCTCAGGAATTTGGCTTCATTGGGGACTGGGGGTCCATTTGGAGTGATGCAAGCCTATACTGGCATGATGGGCTGCATCTGTCCGGGAGGGGAACAAGGATCCTAGATGATAGGTTTAAATGCTTCATTGGCAAGCTTTTAAACTAGCCAAGGGGGGAGGCACTGGAAAGGAGCAGGAAAATCCTAGCCCCCAAACAATCACAGTAGTAAGTGTGGCAAACACCAACATGGAGGTGTCGATAGGGAGAAGGGCAGGGGTAAATGGAGAAAGTGGCAAAGGCAAGAAGGACAGGGATGGGGAAAAAGGGTAAGGCCATCAGAAAATGGAGGGTAATGAGTACCAATGCTCGTAGTCTGGGCAACAAGCTCCCTGAGCTGGTGGCCTTAATGGAAGAGGGATGCCTGGATATCGTGAGCCATACAGAAACATGGTACACAGAGAACCATGACTGGGATGTTAACATACCAGGGTACATAACCTACAGGAGAGACAGGCAGGAGAAGAGGGAGGAGTAGCTCTCATGTAAAGGAAGGGATAAAAGCAACTGAACAAAAGAGTAAACAGGGAGGAGAGGAGGCACTGTGGGCCACCTTGGAGACTGGAAAGGGCACCACAATCCGCACAGGGGTTGTGTACAGACCCCCATGTCAGGGGGAAGAAATGGACAAGGATATGACAGAAGGCATTCTTAGAATGGCAGAGAAAGGGGAGATACTGTTGATGGGAGACCTGAATATGCCAGATGTTAACTGGAGCACATTTGGCAGGCATTAGACAGCTAGTTTCAGAACCCACTCGTGAGGGAGCAATCTTAGACCCCATACTCTCAAACGGGGGCAGTGAGAGGATCTCAGATCTAGAAGTGGGTTGCCATCTGGGGACAAGTGACCATCAAACAGTGTGGTTCACGTTAAACTCAGCTACAGAGTCAAGCCATACAAAAGTGAGGGTACTGGACTTTAGGAGGGCTGACTTTGGCAAGATGGGAGAGTGCATCAGAAAAGATTTAGCAAACAGGCTAGAAGGAGGTGTGGAGCAACATTGGGTAATTATCAAAACTGCCATCACAGAGGCAACAAGCCTTTGTGTGAAGCAAATAAACAAATTAAAATGAAAGAAAAAGCCACTATGGTTCTCAAGAGAGGTGGCTGTGAAAGTCAGGAAGAAAAAGATAGCATTCTGGAAGTATAAGGAAACACAGAAGGAGCAGGACAGAGAGCTGTACCAGTTAAGGCAGAAAGAAGCAGGGAGGGAAGCCAGAATAGCAAAGGCCCAAACTGAGGAAAAGATAGCCAACTCAGTTAAGAAGGGGGATAAAACCTTTTATAGGTACATCAGCGAGCGTAGAAAGACAAAGGGAGGGATAGTGAGGCTGAATAGAATGAACGATGGGTGGGCAGAGGGGGACAGTGAAAAAGCAGGAATACTGAACAAATATTTCTGCTCAGTATTCTAAAAGAGGAGGGGGAAGTGCCTAATCCAATTAACAGAAGCACTCTTGATAGGGGGGTCGATCCTAGTCCTTTCACAGAAGAAAGGGTTCTGCAAGAACTCCTAAAAATGAAGGTGGACAAAGCAATGGGTCCTGATGGAATTCACCCCAGAATTCTAAAAGAATTAAGGAAGGAACTAATTAAACCACTGGCTACTCTTTTTAATAAATCATGGGAGGATAGTGTGGTACCCGAGGACTGGAGGAAGGCGGATGTGATTCCCCTTCACAAAAGTGGGACCAAGACAGAGGCAGGAAACTACAGACCTGTCAGTCTGACCTCTGTGGTAGGGAAAGTGATGGAGTCACTTGAAGGAAAGAATAGTTGAGTACCTAGAGGTCAGTGGAGCACAGGATCCAAGGCAGCATGGGTTCACAGCGGGAAGGTCATGTCAGACGAATCTAATAGATTTCTTTGACTGGGTGACCAAAGTAGTAGACCAGGGAGGGGCTGTGGACATGGCCTACCTAGACTTTAGCAAGGCATTTGACACAGTCCCACACAAAAGATTATTAGTCAAATTAACCAGCCTGGGAGCGGGTCCCAGGGTGGTAGCCTGGGTAAAACATTGGCTGGACAACAGGACACAGAAGGTAATTGTAAATGGAGTCCACTCTGAAGAAAGGGCAGTTACTAGTGGGGTACTGCAGGGTTCAGTATTGGGTCCAGTCCTTTTAATTTCTTCATCAGTGACATTGCGGAGGGACTGGAAGGAAAAGTATGCCTTTTTGCAGATGACACAAAGATCTGCAACAGGGTTGATACACAAGGAGGCGTGGAAAGGATGAAAAGGGACTTGGCAAGGTTGGAGGAATGGTCAGACGTATGGCAGCTAGGATTCAATGCAAAAAAGTGCAAAATAATGCACCTGGGAACCAAGAACCCAGGGGAAGAATACACAATGGATGGGGAGGTAGTAACAACAACAAAACAGGAAAGGGACCTGGGGGTAATCATATCAGATGACCTTAAGGTTAGCAAGCAATGTGAGAAGGCAGTAGGGAGGGCGGTATACTGGGATGTATAGGAGAGGCATCAGCAGCAGAAAACAGGAAGTTGTTATCCTCTGTACAGACAGTTGGTGAGACCCATTTGGAATACTGTGTCCAGTTCTGGAGACCCCATCTCCGCAAGGACATAGACAGGATAGAGGCAGTCCAGAGGAGGGCAACTAAAATGGTGCAGGGTCTGCAAGAGAAGCCGTATGAGGAGAGACTAAAGGAGCTTTAATATGTATACCCTTGAGGAAAGAAGGAGAGGGGGGACATGATAAAACTTTCAAGTACCTCAAGGGAATCAACAAAGTCCAAGAGGGTAGCATCTTTCAGAAAAAGAGACTTGCAAGAACAAGGGACACAATTTAAAGATAGAAGGAGGGCGGTTCAGGGCAATGTGAGGAGTATTATTTCACAGAGAGGGTAGTGGATGCATGGAACAGCCTTCCTGAGGAAGTTGTGGGGTCTAAAACTGTGGGAGAATTCAAGAATGCATGGGACAGACATAAGGCAATTCTTGTGGGGGGCAGGAAGATATAGGCTGTTGGTTAACTAGGATCTGCGGCCTATCCTGTAGGTAGGGAAATGGGCAGACTAGATGGGCCTAGCAGTCCTTATCTGCCATCAAAGTCTATGTTTCTATGTTCTATGTTTCTATGTCCATTGCTGTACTGCCACCTGGTTGCCCACAGGTGGTGATGCAGGGGAAAGCATTCAGACAGGAACATTTTAGTGATCAGTCAGGTGTGTTGGCATGTGGCACCCCATGATGCAGCATACTACTGGAGGAGGACGGGACTTAAGTGAAAACATGGGGAAGGATTGGGCAGATGAAACCTCTGCCTGCCTGCAACACAGCATCGAGCTCCCACCACCATCCAGGGGCTACCCCAGGTTTCAGCTCCACTGTGGGTGACTAGATAGATGGTAAGGAAGAAATGCCAAAGTGGCGTCAGGTATACCTGGCCCGGGGGGGGGGGGAAGGTAGGAGGCAGCTCAGCAATGTGTCAAAGGTGGGCCATGGGGTCCTGGACAGGTCAGTGGTGGAGCCTCAACAAGCAGAAATGGGGCTTGGCTCTGGTAGAAGGAGGTCCAAACCTGTGCCAGAGGGGCATAAAATATGTTAAAAAAATACAATACATACACATGTGAAATGGCAGTGTACAATATACAGTACAGTTCACATTAAACTTATTGTACAACCAGTTTGCAACCCATTCTCTTTATGTGGCTGCAATGATTTGGTAATTAGTTTGGTTTCAATTTTTCCATTTCAGCAGTAGAATGCGGCTTTAAACTGAAAGCATATTCAGACGTCTCATTCTGAGCTCAAGAGAAACCAGCTAACAACCAGATATCAGTGATGAAAAGATTTTCTGTTCAGAGCTTTAACAGCTGTAATGCTAACCGGATGTTAACTGGTTGAACAATAAGTTTAACATGAACTGCATTGTATACATATATGAAATGGCAGTATACAGTCCATGCATGTGAGCAATGACGGTATACAGTATAACCACATGTGAGATAACTGTATACAGTACATACATGTATGCAATAGCAGTATACAGTGTATATACATGTGAAATGGCAGTATATACTGTAATATATGAATATAAAATTGCATAAACGGTACATGCAGTAGGGGCCCATCAGGATGCCACATAGTACTGCAGCATTCTGCAGCAGAATTACAGCCAGAAACAAGGCCATTGCAATCAAAGTTAATTATTTTTGTAACACAATAATCAAAGACACTGCATAGCACCCTGGTGGGCTCCACTGTACATGTGTGAAATGGAAGTTTCCAGTATATACATATGTCAAAAGACAGTATTTAGTACCTGCCCATGTGCAGTGGCTGTAAAAAAAATTGCCCTACCATGCCTATATAGTATCTACTCATGTAAAATGGCAGTATACAGTACATACATGTGTGAAATGGCAGTATACAGTACATACACATGCAAACTGCTAGCATACAGTGCCTACACTCATGAAATGGCATTATTCAGTATATGCACATGTGAACTGACAGTACACTACACATATAATATGGCAGTACATAGTATATACACATGTGAAATAGCAGTATACAGTACATAAAGTGGAGCTCACCAGAGAGCATGGCAATACTGCAGCATTTTGAGTTTCTGCAGGAAACAAGGCCTTTTTGATGGCAGCAAATCCCATTTGTTATGCAGTAACCTGAGACACTGTGTTGCATCCTCATACACTCCACTGTACACATGTGAAATGGCAGTATACAGTATATACTACCCACCCGCCACTCCTCCCACCCACCCAGGGTGTTGCTACCTTTATATTGTTCTGCTTGATGTGGGAACCAATCAGCTCACTTTTCTCAGCCCATCTTTCCTGAGTGTTAGTATCTCCACCCCCCACCCCTTGCCTAACAGCTCTATTCGGAGCTTCCAACCCCTCTTCCTTCCACCTGCCCTGAGTGTGTGCTAACTTAGGATAACTGTCAAGCCAGTATCCTGACAACCTCTAAAGACCATCTCTCTATCAATACACCCCAACCCCTCTTCTCCAGCTCTGTATGAGTGTGAGTGACAAAGGTTTTACAGTAAGTATTCTCAAGTTGTTATCCTCATTGTGTTTAGTTCTGCCTGGGCTTTAGGTTGTCGTAGCTCCCACTCCTACTCATTCTACACAAGTTAGCTTTATTCACCTCTACCTTCCTTCCCTCCTCTTATGATTCTCCCTATTACCCTATAGGCAGCCTTTCTCTCACCCTGTATTCCCTCTGTAACCTCACCCCCACACCCCGTCACCCCCATCTCCTTTCAGCACCCCTCTATCTCTCCACTTATTCCACCTCCTGTTATGCTCCTACTGCATGTCCTTTGGCTTTTACTTCCTCTCCTCATCTCCCCACCCCTCCAAACCACTCTCCAGGCTCTGTGCCCCATCCCTTCCTGGCCCCTTACTCCTATCCTCCCCTTTCTCCCCCTCCTCAACACTACCTCATCTTGCCACCAGTAGCTCTGTCTCATCTCTCCCCACCCTCTCTTCCATTACCTTCCATCCCGGCCTCCTTCCATCTCCCACCCTAGACTTGAGTCCCTCCACCACTGCTGTTCTCCTCCCCCATCCATTCCCCCATCAAAAACAGTGAGGCTGATTCACCGCCCTCTTCCCCTTCCTCCTCCTCCTCCTCCTAGCAGGGGATGTTGAGTGCAACCCAGGCTGTCCCTCCACCCCACTATCCAAGGATCTACAAATTTTCCACCTCAATGCCAGGAGCCTCCTCCCAAAATTAGACCATTTAAAAGTATGGACCTCCCTGCACTCCCTTGATATCCTCTGTATATTGAAAACTTGGGTCTTAGCCAGAATCCCTGACTCTCACCTAGCCCTACTTGACTACACCCTACTCCGCCAGGACCGAGGCAAAAGAGGTGGCAGTGTGACCATCTATATTCACTCCACCTCCCCGCTATTATCTCTCACAGAGAAACAATCCACTCATACCATGAGTTAATCCTCCTGAAACTTTCACTCCCTTCCTCAAACCCTCTGTTCATCGGCATCCTCTACCTAACCCCAAAGTCCCCCTCAAGCTCCCTGCCAATCATCCTCTCAGCACTTGTCTCTCTAGCCTCCCCAGAAGAACTTATCCTCCTGGGTGACTTTAATCTAAACTGTGTCTCCCACCCCTCTGTCTAAATAGTTCAATCCATAGAATCTCTCAAGCACTCCCGACTCATTAATGAACCTACCCATTTCACCCACCCCATTGGATCATTGCTACCGGCACTCTGACTCTTTCAGTGATCATTGTCTCATGCACTATATTAGGAAAATCCACCTCCCCAAGACTCCCCTAAGTACATTTACCATACAGCCCTCAGATTCCTTGACATAGAGGCCCTACTTGCAGACTTATCCATCACTGACTGGCCTCCCATCTACACCTCACATGACAGAAATGAAGCCCTCACCCTCTTCACTAGGCATCTGGGATGCACACGCCCTATACAGAAAACTGTGTGTCAAGAGAATGCATCACCCATGGATCTCTCCCCTTCTGGTTGCCCAGTTCAAAGCTAGGGACCTAGGGTGGGCCAAGCACAAGTCTTCTGCCAACCCTGTCAACCCTTCAGAACTACAAGGCCCTGCAAAATGCCTTCACTAAATCAGTCCGTTCCACTAAAGCCCTATACTACCAGTCTCACTCAACTCTAATTTACGCTCCCTGTCCAACTTCTGGAAAGTCTTTCACTCCTTACTAGACCCCCCTGCCCAATCCTCTACCTCCTCTCTCTTAGTGAATGGCTCACTAGTCTCTGACTCTCCCTCCATTGCCTCCTACCTCAATAGTTTCTTCACCTGCATCAAGCCCTGCATCAACCCCATTCGTTGGCACAGCTGCGTCAAACCTCTTTGATGCAACTACGCCTGATTTTAGTACATTGGGCACAGCTGCAACAGTTTTCACACTTTACAGCCGCTTGCACCAAATGTTTGGCACAAGCCCCATTAAAAGGGTCCCCAAATGGTGCATGTTAGACCGGGGAAACCTGGGACTTGATTGTCAAAGGTTGTTGCAGGGCTTACGTCAAGCCCTGCATCAACTCTGTTCTTTGATGCAGCTGTGCCAAACTCCTTTGATGCAACTGTACCCAATTTTACTACATCTGGCACAGTTGAAACAGTTTTCACACTTCACATCAGCTTGGGCTAAGCCTCTTAAAAAGGATCCCCCAAATGGTGCAAGTTAGACAAGGGAAAACTTGGTCTAACTTGCAGCATTTGACCCTCGGGATTGAAAATCCTGATGGGCGGCCAGGAGAATGCAGCAAGCCCAGTGTTCCAAGTAATCGGTGTACCAGGGGCTTGCGACATTCTCAGGGCTCTGAAAATCGAGCCACAGATATTTAAACACCTGGGATTATTATTGGGTTCTTTGTTTTCCTTTTCCCCCAATTTGACTCACTGGTTTGAAGCTTCAACAAACATTTCAGATTGCTATATAGGAATAGGCATACTTTTATCAGTGAGGTCAAGAAGCTATTAGTCTCAAGCCTTATTATTTCTTTTATAGAATATGGCTGTGTAGTCCATTCTGCTATCAATAGCATTGTGTTGGACAGGATCTGCATGACTTTTAACCACACTTGTAAATGTGCACTTGTTTTACAATGTGATACCCATAGTTGTGATCTTCACACCTGTACAAATTGGTTATCTTTTTATCATAGAGTATACTGTATCTCCAGATGGTGTTGATATGTAATACATCCCTGCCGGGCCTCATGTCTATTGGAGTCCAAAATGTTGTTACTTTAGTGGCTAATAAGTACAAATAATTATACTATGTGAAGTCAAACATTCCAAATTCCACTTAGGAAAACACTCATTAGCCAGCAATCTTTTTTAATAAGCACTGCTAAGTTGTGGAATTCCCTACCTATAGAATTCTGTGATTCTGTTTATTTGGATTATTTTAAAAATCAAGCGCAGTCTTTTTATTTGGATAAGCTTGTATGTAAGTGTATTGGGAGGGCTTAGTCTGAGGTTCAATGTGGGGAATAGCTCCTCCCACAACCTCTATTTAAACCCCCCACTAACACACCTCCCATGCTTAGGGAGTGTTTCTTGTGCTCCCTGCATGACTTGTGTGGCTGTTATCTCCTGCACCTCCTGCTGCTCTGTTTTGGCTGTTTTTCCCTGCCTTTCATGTCTCCCCCTTCCCTCTTGTGCTTTTCCTTCTGCCATTGTAGTTCGTATTTCTACCTGTTCTCCTGTGTCCGGGCTGGTCCTCGCTCTCTCAGTGACTAGTTCAGCCCCCTTTCTCTGCTCCTCTCCATCCCTCACTGCTCCTGGGGTTCTCGCCCTCTTGTGTTTTTTTCTTGGGCTTCTCTGTCTGCATCTGTTCCCTCTCACACTCTATACCTATGAGCATCCCCTACTCCTTTTCCCAGGACCACAACCAATGCCCCTCCCGATGCACATCCACTTCCTGTCCGTCCCCTGCTGCTGGCCCCATCTCTATCTTGGCCCCTCCAGCGTAGCAGTATGCCATCTGCTCCCCGCAGCTCAGTATTCCTTTTCCCCAGGTTCCTCTGCCTCAAGTTCATCTACTCCCCACACATCGAACCAGAGGGTAAGGAGCTGCAGCAGGATTCACCATCATTTTCCTGGAATTCATGTGCTGTTCACAATTCAAGGGGATGAACACGCATACCATTTTCCTTCCATGTACTGCTCTCTACACTTGGAATATAAATATATTCATCCATAGTAAGTCCTGCAACAGGACTGGCCTTTCTTCTACCAAGTTTAAAGCACTGCTGAAATTTCAAAGAGCCGAATGCTTGTGGCATTTGTCTTGAGGTTCCTGTGAGTATCGCCCATGACCTAAACTAAGAGTTTCTCAGGAGGCAACATTCCAGCCCTGTACCATACTCCATATTACTTTAATTCCACACCACTTGCTTATTTTCTACATCTACATCCAAATCTTCCCTGTTCAGCTATCAGTGCCTTGTGGCAGCCAGCTGGAATCCAGACATCAAACTTAACCTAATTTCATTGCAATGGGTCACTTGTCTCGTGCTCACAGCTGCACCCTGCATAATGTTGTGTGGATATATTTGCTGAGCATTACTGTTTGCTTCTTGTTTACAGCTATTTTATTCCTCATACTATCTCATGTTCAGTTACACCTTGTTTAATGCCTACTGCTATTCTAGATGATTCTTTCCTCCACGCTTCTTGCTGGTCTCATTGGCTCTTCTGGTCTATCCTACCTATAACCTGCCATACTCTTTGTAGCATAAATACTAGTCCTTTTCAGCGCTCAAGTTCATCATGTCTTACTATTGCTAATTCCAATGCTTTACCTATTACATGCCTGACTACCTCTGTTTACCCCCACTTTACTGGACCAGCTAAGCTTCTCTGTTGACTCAGGATGTTCAAAAGGGGGAGGAAGGGAGAGGGGGATATGGGGGGTTTACTCCATTGAACCAATTGCTCCACTTTTTTCCTCCTCTGCTACCTTGATCCTCAGTTACTTACCTTTCCATACTTCTCTTCCCTGGTACATACTTTCATTCCCAGTGGAGTCTTCCTTTCCCTCCATCATTATGTTCCATGGCCAGCCCTCCTTTCTACATGTAACCCCTAGGTGGTGCTAGGGCTATTACCCCTGCCTGTATAACTACTAACAGGGTGAGGGGCCTTGGTCCAATGGCGAGTGCCTCCACCCAGAGGTCAGGGTTTGCAGTAGTTAAACTAGCTTGGTCACAGCCCTCTGGGACACTGTAACCCCCCTTTCTTCCCACTAGTGTCCCATACAATGCATCAGGAATATCTTCAAAATGTACACTTACCCCCAGGACTGGCCCTGTCGACTGGACTCTGGGGACCCCTGTAAAACAAGATGACAAAGTGCAAAGACCACAGTACAATACTTTAACATAAACGAATACCTCAGTCAGTGTAACTTTGCTGAAACAAACAGATTGGATTTATTTAAGGAGCTGTAACTAGGAAAGGGGGAAATCAGGTTAATTAGGTTAAACACTTCAAAAATCACAGTACTATGCGCATATTCAGAGTCCCAAATTGTCACTTTCACTGGGTACCCAGGATGGGGCGGGGGGCTAGCCAGGATCGGTGCAGCAGATTGGGGCCCTGTGATGGAAAAAACACTTGCGCAATACCCAATTGTAATCCAGAGCCGGAGGGCTCAGTTCGTGAAGAAATGAAAAAAAACCAACAATTAGATGACACACTTGCGATTTGATAAACAGATGACAGGGAGCTACCCTGCTTTGTACTCATAAACTCAAGGCTGGGAACTGGATGGAAAGCTGATTGTCCTGGATTGCCAGGAGGAGCAGACCATGTGGACAAGGTCCTTGTGACTGGACCCCACTGCAGTTTAGAGCAAATGAATGTAGTCTGGATTAAGTTGGGGTTTACTTCCAGCTTCATGCACTCAATTCACTGTACAGGGTATTTGAAACGCGATTCCCCACAAGCACTACACACATTTATATGTAAAAGGAAAATACTATACCAGGCAGGCTGCTTCTCGATCCCAATCGCAATTACTGCACAATACCCGGGAGAACACACAGCAGATTCAGTTCCTGACAGACCTAGCGCAATTCAATAATTTCTCCAGTCTTCTACAGGGTGAGCCTGGTTTCTACTCTTCAGATCTCCTTGATTCTCTTCACAGGTCGGATTCAGTCTGACCAGGTGCTTGCACAAGCTGCAGACCGAAACTTAGGGCCTTACACGTGCTTACTGTGTGGAACTATACAGTGCAGAAGCTCACAGCTCCTTGTCTCTTCACTGCCCAAACTGTTCTGATCTTTCCAGTAGACAGAGCCGGGCATTTCCTTTGAGTTCCTCCCAGTTCAGTTGGCTGGTTTGGCTGTCACTCACAGTAAACTCCCCCTGTTGGTGGAAAAAAGGTGCCAAAGTCCAAACTACAATTCCCAGAAGCATTGGCCATACAGTACATAGGTGACTGGCTCCACAATGAGAGTCCAAGTTCTGATTTGCCAGAAGCAGGCTCCATTTCAAAGGTCCCCCACACTGATTGGTCCAGTTCAGCAGTTCAAAACCAGAATGGGGGACTAGGCAAACACAGTTCTGACTGTAAAGAAAAGCAGGTTAGACAAACTGTAGTTTCATTATTACTCTAAATGATTTCTGGCAAACAGTTACATCTTTGAAAGTGCTCACTCTGCCCACTTAGTAGCGGCAGAAAGCAGAGATTGGCAGCAGCTCAGTGGGACTCAATCAGGGAAACACACATACCCCCATCAAATTAATTATGTCTGCAGGCAGACAGCTCTTAAAGACAGTACCAGAAATAAAAAGCACTCACAGATAAGCGGCAGGCGAACACCATCAAGCTTGGAGCATTCAAGCAAGCTCCTGGAAGACTTTTGGGAACCCCCATTTGCAGGGGGGTTTACATACATTTCATGCCAGTTTGTGTGCCTTCCATTCACATCATTCCACATATGTCTTACTATACCTATCTACTACTTCATCATACCATTCACATTTCAGCTTCCTACTCTACTGTCTTTCAAAACAGTGTTCTGCGCTTTTGCCAGCCCATATCAGCAGTACTCCAGACTCCATCCCTAACCCGCACCTTCTGAGGTGCTGAGTGAAGGTAGGCTTCCACTACCTACCGGGGATGGGATTCCATTACAATCACTACCTCCTACTACTTACCAATCTGGCATCCTCCATCTCTAACTCTGTTTGGCAGCATCAAGTGCAGGTTAGCTCACCCCAACTACCAGCATTATACTATCTTACCATGCATTCTGTACTCAGTACTGGTTGCCACCTCCCTTCAGGAATGGAACTTCTCAACCCATGTGCCATCATCATCCTACCTGTGCCTAACTGTATCCAGTCAAGATCATCTCGCCTTACTCGTCACGGATGGGTGCACGAGTCTACGTTCCACTGCTTCAACCTTGCTCATTCTCAGCCTGAAACCCAGATGTCGCTTCCCTTCAGGAATGAGACTGTGTCCTAATTGCCTTCTCCATCCTGCTTTGCCTGCTGCCTTGAGTCAAGATCATATCTCACTAACTCCCAAGGTTGGGAGCCTGAGTCTGAATTCAACTGTTTCTGCCTTCTACATCCTCTTTCTGATATGGGTTGCTGCTTCTCTTCTGGAACAGGGCTTCTACACTCCATTTGCCTTCCACTTCTCTCCTCTATTAAATGGCATCGTCTGAAGGGCACCTCGCACTGCCTACCTGGCATGGTAGCCTATTTCTGTGAATCAACTGGTTCAGTACATTCTCTGTCCTATACCATTTCTCCTCGCCTGCCAGGAAACTCATCGCTGCATTCAACTGTTTCAACTGTATACACTCTTTACCAGACCACCAACTGTTGCTTCCATCAAGGATCAGGACCATTTGCCTCTCTTTGCCTTCTCCGTCATACATCATATGGGTCCTCTCCAGGTCCTCTCACTTAGTCTCCCTGGATTAGGAGATTATATCTGCAAATGACTATTCATCCTTCTGCATTTTCTTCTCGCTACCCGGTTGCTACTTCCTTTTGGAACAGGGACCTCATTGACTCATTTGCCTCCATCCTCCTACCACTACCAAGTGGTATCGGATACTAGTGATCTCTCCTCGGTTACTAAGCCTGGAAGCTCATTTCTATAATTGACTGTTTTGATCTTATTTGCTCTCTACCGGACCAATGCTTGCTCCCTCCTGGACTGGAACTTTCTACCGAATGAGCCTTCACTCTCAGCCATTATCTGGACTGTCATGTCCAGGTCATCTCACCTCAACTACCTGAGCTACAAGCATGCATCTGCACCTGCAAGTCCCTCCTTATGCATTTTCTATCCTACCTGATTACCACTTCCCTCCAGACACAGGACCCCTCTGTTCCAAATGATTTGCACCTTTCCTCACCACTCGCCATCCTGCACTTCAATGGACCATCGTACTTGACCCTTGGCCTCCTTTCCCTCATGATTTGGATCTTGCCAGATGGTTCAGTATCTCTCTCAATCCAGTTTGAATGCCTCATGGGCTTTTTTGCTGCTGGTCACCCCTTCCAGCTGTTGTACGAGTTTGTTTTTCTCCTTCAGACGTGGGATCTTCTTACTTCTCTGCTCCATCTGTCCTTTCCACTCATCTTTCAAGCCTTTGTCAGGCGTGGGACTCAAGTATCTCAACTCAGTTGCTCTTGGTACTTGGCATCGCTCCTTGGCCTTCCATGGATCATCATCTAGTGACTGCTGCAGCCTTCCCACATTCCGCTGCCATTCACTGAGGAGCTGACCCGGTCCTGTTCCTTCCTGCACAGTATGTCATCCAGCTTCACTCAGCTCAACACCTTCCCAGATCCAACCTTCTGTCCATCAGGATTCACTCAGGACTTTCCTTCCAACTTCGGATAGTGGCCTTTCCATCTCCGCCTTGCAGGCTCGAGGCTTTGTCCTATTTGTTGCGGCTCTCTTGGGCATCGTACCATGTCCCTGGCCAATATTCCTACCCAGTCAACTACTATTCCAGTCTATCTATCTCATACTTCTACTCAGGCCATTCTAACAGCTCACATCCACTACTTAATGGATTACTGTACATTTCACATCAGGAAACTATGTCTAACATACATGTCCCTTGAATAACGTGCCTCAGAAACTCCAACGGTATCATAGCATATTCCATACTGCCCAATCAGTTCCCCTCAATCATTTCAGAATCTCATTCGACTGAACACTAAAAAGATTCCTATCTCTTGCTATTGGATACTCCCTACAAATCTCATCTATTCAGTCTCCATGGACTTCCCTGTCTACCATGTCTCACAGGCTATCCTACTACATGGAAAGCACTTCAATTCTTCTGTCATGCTCTGACTTGATCTCCTTTATCACTGCTTTGGATACCAGGATTGCAAGATACCTTACATCACCTCAGACATTATTAAGTCACTTTCTGGAGCTTCTCCTACCATCACCAACTTTGTTGACCATCTTACTTGACTCCTACTTCCTCTACAGACATTGCTTGTCCTACGACCTTCCAGCTGCCTTCCAGAACATTCATCATTGGATCTCCAGTGGCTAGATGCTTACTACCACCAAGCCACCTGAACCATCATTTTCTGGCTCTAGGACATCACTATACCTCATACAATCATCCTCATTTCCTTGTCTATTACCTTCAGTTGAGTTAGCTACCCTTCCAGTGGATCCTCCAGCTATACTTTATGAAGTATCTCTATCAGTCTCTCTGGTAAAAACTATCTCCGAGAACAGGCTCCTCTGAATTTCTAGCCGGAAATATGCATCAGTTGAGGTAAATCCACTATCCCAGTCTTGCTTCCCAACTGGTCTTAATCAGCCATAGCATTAAGATCCTCTGGCACCCACACTGTTCAACTTCACAACTAATCCAGCCTATAGACTCTTCCTGATATCTGCCTCCAAGCTTCGCTCAAGTATTTCTTTGTCAGATTACTGGTAAACCTAACCAACTATAATCCACCACAGCGCATCTCATGGACAGTCATGCCACAGAAATACCCATATTTACTTCAGCCAGCATACCAGCAGAGTATTTACAAGTATAGTTATGATATCATGCCCAAATAAGCCATCCAATTCCTTATACCAAACTTCCAATCATTTTCTATATATGTTTGGTTACCATCTGGACTGCATCTGCAAATCTTCCTCCATTCATCTACTAATCACTTATGGCAGTAGTCCCATCAGGCACTCAAAGACTCTCCTCTACTCATTTTCCACTCCATGGATGCCTACTTAGCAACCCATCGCTCACTACCGAATTCTTTGCCTCCAGACTTTACCTTGAAAGTCAAACCTTACACAAGTTGGATCATTCACATATGACTCCACAAATCATTGCATTTCCACTGTTCTCTGTCTGGTAACATATTGATCAAATCATGTTCTCCCTGCTCACTACACCCATGCAATCCCTTTGGACAAACATCCTTCATCACTTCTGAAATCTGACTTCATTAGCTCTTCTTCAACTGGATCTACTTCACACTTAGTATTCTATTACTCCTTCAGAAAAGACCTACTCTTCAACCACAGGATCATCGTCAATCTACATCATCCGTGGATTGAGTATGGACCATCTTATCTCCAAGAAGTTCACTGTCCTCAGATTAGCTGTGGTTACTAGAACCTAGGTCCTTCTCCTGTTAGTATGCCCAGAGGATGGGCATACCACTGGCCATGGGTCCTCAGAGGTTTCCTCCACCTAGGGGGGTTTCCTCTTCCGAGTGCCTCGGGGTTATACTCTCCATGAGTTGGAGGAGGTATCTTTTTGGGCCTTCTATTCCCTACAAATTCCTATCTACAGACCTACTACTCAAGGGTGGGAATAGAGTTAAGTCACCAAAAGTACTACAAGTTACATAAGCACTTATACCCCACATCTATTCCCCAAACATTGAAATAATCTTAGTGCTTGCTTATTATGTATTACTATGTATTTTATTTTATGTCTATATATTTTATTGTATGCATGTGATTTGGACACATTTGGAAAGGCTTTATAGTTCAAAGGTCTTCCAAATACAATAAACTAAATCAAACAATATTATACCGTATAGGGAATGTAAGAGTATCAGCTATGGATTGTTAATGTAAAATCTACTTCTGTAAGTATGAACATAAAAAGAAGTCAGCAAAATAAGATCTTATGGTCTATCTAGTGTATTCATATTGCATAGTCCCCAATGTCAGCTAAAGGCACCGCCCTTACCACCCCCTTTCGGTCCCCCCCACCTTGAATCTCCTCTTTACCCTGTCCCAACCGCTTTTGAAGCCCTCCACTGTTTCAAGTGATTTCACTTTCTCAGAGAGTCCATTCCAACTTGCCACCACCTCCTCTATGAAGAAATGTCTCCTGGTCTCCCTCCTAAACCTCCCTCCCACTAACTTAAAACAGTGCCCCCTTGTGTTTTGTTCCCACTGAGCCTGAATACACTCTCCTTATTCACCTTATTTATTCCTTTAAAGTGCTTGTAGGTCTCAGTCATGCTCCCCCTCCAGGAAGTACAAGTTCAGGGCCTCCAGTCTCTCCTCATATGTTTATTTATTTATTTTTTTTATTTATTTAAAGTATCAGATTTACAACCTTTGAGCCATCGGCTCATTTACAAAGGTACTTCATCACATGGAGGACAGAAAAAACAGAGAGGGTACAATTACAAAGGAATAGCCATCATGTATGGGTTACAGACATTGTTTACAAACATGTACAATTTTGGATACAGATATTTACATAAGCACAGCAAAAATATTGTTACCATGAGAGAGCATCCATTACAGTATTATCCATCATATTCATAGGCCAGAGGTAGATTAGACGTTGTGAGAGGTTGCAGTTCATAATGGACTTTGTCAGAGGTTTGGGCCCTAGTGGGCATGAGAGCACAGGCTAGTTGCAGTTACAGGAGCGGACATTGAGGAGGTGATTGCAGAGAGCAACTTTGAAAGGAGCAATCTTGGGTGTGCTAGTGATGGTGGCTGGGAGTGCATTAAACCAGACAGGGGCCCTGTAGTGGAAGGATCTCTGGGCAGTGGAGGTTTTTCCACTGGATACTGGCAGTATAGCTTTGTCTGAGTTGCGGATGGAGATAGAGGGGGTGGCAAGTGATATGTCCTACCCTGCTGGCCCTTAATCGTCTTTGTTGCCCTCCATTGTGTCATCTTCAGCAGGTGTATGTCTTTCTTAAGGTATGGAAACAAGTACTATACACTGTACTGCAGGTGTGGCTGCACCAGTGACCTGTATAATGGCAGTATGACCTCCTCCCAACTACTGATGATCCCTCTAGCAATGAAGCCCAATATTCTATTTGCCTTTGCTGCTGGTTTCCTGCACTGTGTAGAATGCTCCTGGTCACTACTGATTAACCCCCCACAGTCCATTTCCTCTTTGGATTTAGCTACCAGAAGCCCTCCTAGGCTGTACTCCATCTTTGGGTTCTTCACTCCAGTGTATATAACTGGTATACCATCATAACAGTGACTGCATTTAAACGACTCACATATGAGCAACTCAGGCACAGCGCTCATTACGTTAGTGACCCTGAAAGAGTAGCGACGGGTGAAGAGAAGGCGAATGGAAGGACAAGATGGGGGACAGAAGAGGAGGAAAGGTATGTGGGAGGTGGTGCAGTGAAAGGCTGCTGAGCTGGCCATGAGGCGTGGTGGTGAAGGTGGCTGGCTACAGTAGGGAGGGGGCAGGATTCGGGGCTGGGGAGGCACATACTGTTTTGTGGGTGGGAGTAATTTTTTTTTACAAGTTTCACCCCCCCGACATGCACCCCCCTGGAGTTGACAATATTTAGTAAGGGGGGGTGCAGCCCCCCCCACATTAAATATTAATATAGATGTCTGTTCGCCCGGTTGTGTTCGCTTGCAGTATACATCACCATTTTTATTTTCAGTAATGTACACTCGCCATAACGGCAGTTGTGGTTTGGCAATTGCCATTATGACAGAACCTATATAACCTTGCATTTTATGGCATTGAAGCATAGCTGTCAATTCCAGACCACCTCTCAAGCTTTGCCACGTCTACCCTTAGGTCCTGTATCCCCTTTGCTGTGTCCACCTTCCCACAGAACTTGGTGTCATCCACAAATTATCACATTTTGACCTATATGCCCACTCCACTGTCACTGAAGAAGACATTAAAAGCACTGGACCAAGCACTGAGCCCTGTGGAACCCTACTAGTGACATTCCTAAGCACTTGAGAGCTTCCCACCCCCGGGTCCTGCCTTTCAGCCAGCTAGCTATCCACCCAGTCAGTTACTTTCTCTAGAGTAGAAATTATGTGTTATTTGTACTTTCATATGTCCTCTTTATAAACAACTATATTTTGTTATTACAAATGAGGGTGAAACTTTTTCTGGGGTACTGTCACTTAAAGGACTATGTTATATAGAAGAAACATCCATAGCCTAACTCTGTCCCCTGATAAAATGCAGCATGGGTCAGGAAAATGTTTGCTGTGTTAATCTGACCTTCAGGTCTTTCATCAATATGGCAGAGACATTTTTGCAATAAATGCCCTTATTGCACTTGAAATGTGCCAGTTTTGTCTGTGCATGTGTTTTTTTTATTTAACATACTTTTTTGAAACATCAACATTTTCAATTTTTGACAAAGACATTACAAAAGAACACACAACACTATCCTAGACAAGCATTACACTATCATCAACCCCTACTACCCCCACCCCCCAGAGTACAATGCCTTCATTACATGATGCAGATGAAATACGTGTCACTACCAGAGTTGTACATAGAATACTATGATTCTGAAACTAACTATTATTCCATTACATAAATAAAAACCAGGTTAGTCAGTGACATTATCAATAGACAGGAGGGCATATAATGACTGCCACCGTGTTTTGAAATTGTTACACCTATGGTGAAGGTTGGCAATCTGCTTTTCCATACTTAGGGAAAGAGGAAATTGTTTAACCAGGAAAGGCACACTAAGCTGGAGCTTATTTCCAGCTATGACCTGGGAGCACAAGGATGTTAAGTGACTTGCTCAGGTTCACACAGAATACAAATTGGGGCTGATGGGATTCAAACCCAGATCTCCAGGTTTGCAGTTCAGTGCCCTTAACCACTGCACTATACTGCCTCCAAAGCTTGTACAATCTCTTGACAGAAACATAGAAACATTGAAATTGTCAGCAGATAAGGACCACTAGGCCCATCTAGTCTGCCTTTAAGCCCTATACTTGTTTGTGGCATATGACCCTAATTGGACAGTGGTTTCCCATCACTCCTTCCCTCCTCAAGGTTCCCTTATGCCTATCCCAGGCATGTTTAAAACCCTCCACTGTGCTTGCTCCCACTACCTCCTGTGGCAGGCTATTCCATTTGTCCACCACCCTCTCTGTGAAGAAAAACTTTCTCATATTTCCCCTTAATCTATGTGGTATATGGCGCAGGCTCTGAAACCAGCCTGCACAGGGTCCATACTACCCTCAACAAAGCATGACACTTTGTTTTAGGCGCAGATCACCTTATACACACATGAAACCTTTATATTGGGACACGATGACTTCCTCTCATGGACAGAATCAAGCTCCACTCCTACCTTCTAGAAAATAAGTCCCTTCTAGGTCTTGCACCCCCCTCCCTACAAGTCTTATTCCATCCAGTCCCAACTGAGCTCTCCACGAGAAGTGTTACAAGACATGCCCTAGCAGTATCTTTCAGAAGAACTGTCTTGAGGAGGTGAGCCTTTGCAGTAAGGGCCCCCACCTGGCTAAATGAGCTCCCCCAGGCCACTACTAGCCTTACTCGCCTTGGTCAGTTCAAATCTGAAATTCAGAAGACCATCTCCCCTCCAGTACAATGTTGCTGTAAAGAACACCCCAGACATTTCTAGCCCTCCTGGTGCCCCCTGACACAATATGGCTTGGCCACTGTGACCCATGGCTCCTAAGAATCTCCAGCTAATCCCCACCTACCCACCCCTTGGTCCCCCATTCCAGCCACCCCCTCAACCACTTAGCCCTCCTGACCTCCATACCCCACCTCCACACCTGCTTAACCCCTGACCCTAAGCTTATCACCCACTGTTGTGCTCTCCCCCTCACCCACCTAACCTGTAGCCTACTCTGTACTTGTTGGTGGTCACATTAATTGTTCCCTCTAGGTACCTATCTAAGCTCTATAGCTGCAATCTGGGAATTCTCATACTTTGTACATAGTTGGAATCTGCACTGTATTTCCCTAATCTGTTATGGGACTATTTTCCTCTGTATTCTGTTTCTCCCCAACCTTCTATTTGTAATGTTGTATAGCCTTTTTAATGACGCGTAACTGACAATGCCTACTAGCTGCTTCTGTTTTTCTCCACTGTCCATGTACTTAATGTTCCCTCACCCTCTGTTCGACAAGGATCCTTTGTAAATGAGCTTTCAGCTCAAAGGTTGTAATTCAAATTTTACAATAAATAAATAAAATAACCTGCCCCCTCCAATTTCATATCATGCCCCCTTGTTCTTGCACTCCTTCTGCACTGGAAGATGTCCTCCTCCCGTATCATGTTAATGCCCTTGAGGTATTTCAGTGTTTCTTTCATGTCCCCCATTCCCTCCTTTCCTCCAGTGAGTACATATTGGGGTCCTTTAATCTGTCTTCATACGTTTTGTGGTGCAAACCATGTACCATCTTGGTTGCCCTTCTCTGGACTGCTTCCACCCTGTTGATGTCTTTGCGAAGGTGTGGCCTCCAGAACTGCACACAGTACTTTAAGTGAGGCCTCACTAGTGTTTTATACAGTGGCATTACCACCTCCCACCTTCTGCTAGTGATACCTCTGCCTATGCATCCCAGCATGCCACCAGCCCTTCTTGGAGCCATTGTGCTCTGCTTGGACACCTTTAAGTCATCCGAAATGATGACCCCTAGGTCCCTTTCTTCCTTGGTGATTGTCAACACCCCCCCATCCTGTATGTTTCCCCAGGGTTCCCTCTTCCCAGGTGCATTATTTTGCACTTCTTTGCATTGAACCCCAGCTGCCACACCTCAGACTATTTTTCAAGCTTCCTCAGGTCCCTCTTCATTTTCTCTACCCCTTCTGGAGTATCCACCCTGTTGCAGATCTTGGTGTCATCTGCAAACAGGCAGACCTTTCCCTCCAGCCCTTCCGTAATGTCACTGATGTAGACATTGAACAGGACTGGTCCGAGGACTGGTGCCACTGTCTTTGAGTTGGGATGGAACTGTCCAGCCAATGTCTTATTATTACCATTTTAACTGTGATAGCTATCAAAGCCATATACCCCCTCCAAGGGCCAAAGACTTTGTCTCGATAATGCCTTTCCAGGCATATTCTGGGTAAATTCCTCATCAAGCACCAGGAGCAGGTCCACATGACCCCTAATAAATTCCCCAAAAGAGGTTACATTGATACAAACCCATAAAATATGTTTACATGTGTCCTCCATATGACCACACCTAGAACAACTGGGAGTATCCAGTTTTCCAATAGATATGAAGCCTATGGGGAGTAAAGCAGAGACTGTGTGAAATCTTGAACTGCAACAATATATATCTGTCTTGTTTTATATATTTATAGAGGGCATTCCATATACTGTAGACTGCCAGTCTTCAGGGGACCAGTTCACTTCAAGGGCCTCTTAGTAGTAACAGATTTCTTTAAAGAGCAGCTCACGTCATTGGTAAAATATTGGAAAACATAATAGCTGGACACAGTTCTGCTTATATTTCATATATCTTCTATAGATTTCTCCCCTCCATTATTTATTACTGAAGAAATTCCCATAAAAACAAGATCTTTATCTCTAGTGTTCATCCGTCTTTTGGATGAGACGTTGAACTGAGGTCCCATCTACCTGTTCTGGTGGTAGTTCAGGTGAATGTTAAAGACCCCATGGCACCTCTCAGAAAACAGTAAGCAAATTTCACCGATGTCCTGGTCAAATTTCCCCCATTCACTAAAAATACCACTAACAGCTTAATGTGGTTCAATGTCAGTTGGCATCCATCTGTATCCCCCCTCTCACCCGGGACGAGGCTGAAAATAGGCAGAATTGTCTAGTCCTCCTTTCCCAGTCTACAAAAACTAAATAAAAAAAAATAAAATCTGTCTCTTTAGCTCGCTTCCTATTTGAAATCATAATGCTCTGTTGTGATATCAAAGTCTGTTGTGATACAAGTAACTGTGATGTCAGAAGCAGAGTATTGCAATATCAGGCTGAAACAAGCAATAGTAGCAGATTAACCCACAAGGAACAATTTTCCTATTTTCATGCATATGCCCTCAGTAATACATAATAGGGATAAGGAGTATAGAGCTAAAGATAAATATAAGCTGCGTTGAGTCCAAATATTATATTTTCCAAAATTCTTCTTGAGGCATCAGTGGCTCTTTAAGCCCTCTGGGGTCCAATACCTGGAGGGTTTTGTACAGTACAGACATGGCATGGGGTTGGCTTGATGCCACAACTAAACTCTTCAACTCCTCCCATCTCTTCTCTTCCCAAGGGGCTTGACCCATAGGGACTCCAATAAATTGAGATAGTTGTAAAAACTTAAAGCAAGTTATGTTAGGTACACCCTGCTGAGCTTGAAATGTCTGGAAGTTGATAAGCTTACCTTCCGATAAGATGGATGCTACTGTTGGAATCTGAATCTGGGGCCAAAATTTAGGGTGATGGGATGCTGATTAATCTAAAAATTAGGATTCCCCCAGTGGGCAGTATCTCTTTACAAACTCAGTCCCAAATAAGAAGTCATCTGTGAGTGAGCCTTAAGGGACCAAGAAACTGGTGTATGTTTAAGGGAATTGGGGACTGTAGTTGAGAGGGTTTAATAAAAAAGGGACTCCCAGTCAGAATGCCAGCTGCCTGACATACTGTAGAGTTCTTTCTATAATTAGCCAGTGGGGAATGTCACAAACTCGCTCAGCAAGTCAGCCCTCTACTCCCAAAGTGCTAACCTCTGAGTGTATGATTTGTGGACAGTTAACAGAACAAGGTAACCCTCTTGTCTGTTTGTGGGTTCAAGTCACCTTAATCTCAAATTCTGGAGGGATTCAAACTGATAATCTCTTGTTAGCATACTCAATTATCAGGCTCAGATAATTCTGTCTTTGGGGGGCCAGATATCTTTGCCTATAGGCACCCAACCAGGTCTTTCAAATGAACCCATAGAACTCTATGCAAGACTTTAGAGAACTCTGTCCACTTCCCAGTTTGGTATATCAATAAGACCATACACAGTGTTAACTGTAACCTTTTAAAAGCTCCACTTAAATAAAAAGAAATGTCAAGGCACTCGAGGCAGTTTCCGTTGTAAAATATATCTTTACTTTAAAAATATCAAAACAGAACAAATATCCCAAACACATACAATCTTAAAAACAAAGCAGGTTTTTAAAGTACAAACTAAGCTGTCTTATCCACATAATACTTATCTCCTACAATGCTGATGTTGTCCTTCTTCTCTCAGTCAGAAAAAAAATATGTCGCTCTCTAAGGCTTGCTCAGTTGCATAAAAGCAGTCCTGAGCCGGCCTCCTCTCTGAGGTCATTAAACTCTGCCTTGGAGTATTAAAAGTTATATTTTACAGCACAGGATGTCCCAACAAGATTTAAAAAAATGATAAGTGACATACTCAATTTCCTCTCAAGTTAACTGGTCAGAACTGGTTTTTGTTCTGCCACACACACACACACACACACACAAATATAAACAGTTTCTGTGATGTCCTTCCAAAGCATCCTGGGAATGTGTATTGGACCTTCCAGATTCGTCTGGATCCTTGTCATCTACACATCAAAGGTCTTTTTGATGTAATTCAAGACACCCCTCCCAACACAGGTTCTTCCTGGCAACTATTGCAAGTCAAAAGATCTCCCTGAGGGCATTATAAAGTGGATACTTTGGTTCCTGCCTTCAAAGAAAATTTGACAAAGAAATTGTATTTTCAATAGCTGCAGATTTTAGCTATGGTCCTGTTCTTTGAACTTATCCCTGGGTTTTTTGGATGTGTCAGTTCAGCAAGACTGTGGGTCTTCTAACTGCCCTTCCCTTACATAAATGATATGTGATACAAAAAAAAATGATACATGGATCAGAATCAGTGGTCCAAGTATGACAGGGAATGCAAGAGATGTGCACCTCCATGTCCTCTAATCTACACCACTGTAAATATTTACTACCATGAAGAGCACTGTAATGTAAAAAGAAGTTAGGTAACCACAGATCACACATCTGTTTGGGGGGGGTGAGTTTAAAATAAGAGTGTCTCACTGTCATCCCCTGCCAACTAAAACAGATACTGCAACCATGTAAACCAGTGTTTAGGTAATACCACATTTAACATACCCAAGGGATAAAGTAATCTAGGGAGGAGATTCATTTTAACAATACTAATCCTGCCTCAGGTAGAGACAACCATCTATGGAAGTCCAGTTTGATAGTACGTAAGGGGGGGATCAAGGTTGTTCTTTGCCAGTTCCGATGGGTGCCATGCGATTTTGATTCCTAAATATGTTAATATACAGGGTTTCCAGAGTAAGCCCAGCTCAATGAGATCCTTACAGGCCTGGTGATTTAGAGCTAAAATACTAGTTTTCCCTATATTTAGTTTATAGGCCAAGACTTTCCTATTTTCCTCTAACGCCACTGAGATGGAGGTATTGGGATTCTCCACATGAAGGAGTACATCATCAGCTTACACTAAGAATTTGTAGCCTATGTTCCCTAGTGTAATCCCTTTGATACAGGCCCTATTTTGTAAGCGATGTGCGAGCGATTCGAGATGAAGAAAAGCATGGGTGATAAGGGGCACCCCTGCCTCGTTCCTCTCTCCAGAGGGATTTCGGCAGAGAGAGCTCCATTACACCAAATACAAACAGTAGGACATTGAAAAAGTAATTTTACTTGGGTCATACATATTCTTCGGGGATTCCAAACTTTTTTAAGAACTTCAAATAAATAAGGCCAGAACACTCAATCAAACACCTTTTCCATGTTAATGGAGCCCCTTAGGGACCCTACCCCCCCCCAATGTGGAAACCAAGTGATGAAGCCTATGTAGGTGGTCACTCTAGACCCTCCCCCCAAAAAATAATTTACCTGCTTTGCTCGTATAAGTGCATTCCACACTTTCACTAGCTGATTAGTCAAGATCTTGGCCAATATTTTAAAGTCCATATTAATGAGGGAGATGGGTCTATAGCTCCCCACCAAGAACTCATTCCTCCCAGGCTCAAGGAAGAGGGTAATCCAGGCTTCTGTTAAGGAGTCATCAGTTAAACCCTTAGAAAATATATAATTAAACATTTTGGCTAGAATGGGTGCTCGCTCTCTTTCACAAGCTTTATAAAAATTAATGGTGAAGTCATCCGGCCCATGGGCTTTATCTATAATAAGCTGATCAATGGCCTCCATAATCTCCCCAGAGGTGATTACACCCTTAAGTGTCTCTCCTGTTATTCCATCAGCAATGGGAGCTCTACTTGCTGGAAATATTCAGTACAATTTTCTGGAATATGAGGGTCTTTTTGATCACTTATATAAAAAACCTCATAAACGTTCCTAAATACCTCAGCAATTACTCTAGGTTTAGTTACAGGAGTTGGGCTTGTCCCCACTTTTAGCCCTTTCACCACCCTTTTAGCCCTTTTACCACCCTTGAGGCTTCCTGCTGTTGCAATCACAGAGCCAACAGTTTCCCTGCTCTTTCCTAATGTTCCACATAATGGACCCTAGCTCTAAAAATGGTGAGCTCCATCTTTTCATTTAACAAGTCCATGTGTTGAGCACTGAGAGAATTTAAAGTGAGCCAAATATGCTCAGGGGTGTTGGACTTGAGATGGTTTTCCAAGTATCGAATATTGCCCAGTAAGTCTTCTAAATTCTCTGTGTGCTGCCTATGGTGCAGGTAGTCAGTCAAATACTGAACCTTCACTCCATAAAGAGCATTTTGCTGCACCCTACCAAACATTCAAAGAATCCACCGTGCCCTCATTATACTCAAAGAACCACTGGGTGTGTTCTTTCAATCTGTCTAGTACGTTAGGGTCTTTTAACAACTCAGTGTTGGGACTGGCCCACCAGTGCAGTGGTAGTGCTATCGCCTCCTGTGCTGATTACCTGTGTTTGGGAATGAGCATGGAGCATCAGAGGGTTGACCATTGGTAGGTAGGATGACCATCCCATGGACAGCGCTCCTCCTCCAGGGGGGAGGGTTGTGGCATCCCAGCATGCTAGCGACACCCAGTGGAGATTGGGTTTGCACTGGCCATGAACCATGATGCAGTGGATAGAGGCAATGACATATGTCTGTGGGTCAGGTACAGGAGCATGCATGATCTGTACTGATGCCATTGCATGTCTGAGCCTCTGGTGGGGGAACCTATGGGGAAAACCCTTGGGACAGTTGCTCATTTAAACCCCTGGACCTCCAGCTGAATGACGCACTAGGCATAACCTTGCCTAGGGCCTCAGGTGGATCTTGGTCTCTCCTCTCAGAGAGCCCCGCCACAAGAGGTAAGCTTCAGGCCTCCCAGACTGGGCAGCCTGCAAGTAGATGCCAGGTGGCGGGTCCAGGCACTGATGAGGATTGCATCCTCCACCCATAGCCTGAGTGATAAAAAGAGTTGAAAAGAAAACTGAGTGTTAAGCCACCACATCCTATCCCATTCGTCCCACCCCTCCCATTATGTCTCATACAGACCGGGGCATGTTCAGAAATTACTAAGTGACTAATCCCTTACAGAAATGGAATATATTGCAACGTGTTGAAAAATATGAGTTAATGTATGTCAATACACTGAGAAATACATTGTCCCAATGTAGTATATTATATAATATTTTATTAAATATATTTTAAATATACTGATGTAATATATTACTAATTTATAGTATGCAAAAATATATGTCACTATATTGAGAAATACATTGACACAATGAAATGCAATACACAGTGTATTTCAGCGTAAGCTAAAACCATGCATTTATAATTAAAGAAATTGTAAATGATCTTATGTATGTTAAATGTATTGAAAGAATATATTTTACTACAAAAATGAAACACATTTCAATATACTGGAAATTATGTTAAGTATGTCAATACACTGAACTGATGAAGTACATAAAAAATATTTCAGAAATATATATTCATAATGTATTTCTGTCTCATGCATTGCATGAAAGCATGTCAATCTATTTAGTAATATACTGCCTGAAATATATTATTAGTATTATTCAAAATATATACTGTATTCTTTGAATATGTTACATATATGTTTATACGTTACACATACAGTATATTTTATATATACAACATATATTTCGTATATGTTACATATATTTTTTTACGTTACATATAATTTATACATATATATATATATATATATATTTACAATATGTATATATACATATATAATCTGTTACATGTATTTCATATAGGTTACATATATCATATATACAACATATACGTTTATAAATGTTACATGCTGTACATCTAACTTTAGCCCCAACTCCATGGACTAAGAAAAATGTTCAGTAAGCAGCCGAACAAAGATTAGAAAAGGTGACCAATTCATCTCTGCCTCGACATTTGAACCGAATACATCTTAGAGACCCTGAGTTTACATCCATGGTTCGTGAGACGATACCCCGCATTTTGTCTGAGAACTCAGGACCGGAGATTTGTCCAACAATATTGTGGATAATTTAAAAACTGTTGTACGAGGTGAAATAATTTTGCATTTGACTCAGAAAAAAAGAGAGAGGGAGGCAGCTATTGGGGATTTGCAAGAGGATTTGCGGATGTTGCAGCTTACGTTGGTGCAGGGGGACTGGACAGTAGCATCTAGAATGCAGGTAGTTAAACAGAAGTTGCAGAAATTGGTCAACCAAAACATGGAACATACAAACATATGAAGAAGCTAGCAGAAGAAAGCCATTTGGTCTATCAAATCTGCTCATGTTGCATGGTACACAGCTTGAGCTACTGTTCCTGCCTTCCCTTCCCACACCTCCCATCCTCCCCACCTATGATCCTTACCTTCCCCCATGCCTATCCCAGCCTCTCTTTAAGCTGCCCACTGTCTTCAATGAGGTCTCCTCTTCTGGCAGTGCATTCCAAGTGTCTACCACCCTTTCTGTGAAGAAGTGCTTCCTGACGGCCCTCCTAAACCTTCCACCCTCCAGCTTAAGACTGTGCCCCTCGTGTTATGGTTGCCACTCAGTTTAAAGAGACTCTCCTTATCCACCTTATTTATCCTTTTCAAGTACTTGAAGGTCCCTATCATGTCCCCTCTCTCTCTCTCTCTCTATCTCTCCCTCCTGTCTTCCAGGGAGTACATGTTGTGTGCCCTCAACCTCTCCTCATATGCCTTATCCTACTGACCCGCTATCATCTTTGTAGCCCTCCTCTGGACCTTCTCCAGCAGGTTAATTGTTGCTAGCCTTGCTTGTAGTGCAGAAAGCAGCTAACTAAAAGAAGCTACAGCTGTTGCTAGCCTTGCTTGTAGAGCAGAAAGCAGCTAACTAAAAGAAGCTACATTTTCTTATTAATTTAACACTTATATCTCAGCAGGAGTCAGTGTCTGTTGAGATTAAGCAAGACAGATACTTTATTAGAAGTAGAAGGGGTCTTATTTAGGGTTAAAAAAGGAAGAAAAGAAAGAAAGTCAGTGTGTGTTCTGTGCTGTGAAGGGTACTGTATCACCTTACTTTGCTAAACCAGTAGGAGGAGAGAGGGCTTAATTGGGGGTGTAGCTTAGACACTATAAAAGCAGGTGACTCAAATTACAACTTCTTGTTGCTAGCCTTTTTTCTTACTAATTGCCTTCCATCCCACCCTAAGCCAGTTCTACTTTTATAGCCACTGGATTTGACTGTCAACAGGAACTTTCTGTTTGGCAGTAGGAAGGGAAGGATCATAGAGAAACATTGGTTTTGTCAACCCTAAAGGAAAAAAGTAGCTCACTCTACCCCCACAGCTGGTGGTGGTCTGACACTGAGCAAAGAAGAAAGAGGCTACTGAAGAATATAGGAAGTTGCTGTCCCAGAACAGGAAGGGTGAGAGTTGTAAGGAGAGAGTAAGCATACAGAGAAACAGGAGAGGGGACACAAAATAAGACATAATAGGAGTGGTGCAGTGCAATGGCTGTGGGGCAGCAGTGTTCCGGGAGACATTCTGGAGGCTGCAATGTTGCCCTATTTGCAGACACCTCTCGTCTCTGAGGAGGAGGTTGCCCATCTCCAGGCTGACCTGGCTAGGATTCATGAAACCTCCTCCCCCACCCAGGGACCACCAGGGCCAATGCCACTACCTCAGAGGTTGCCAAGAAAGAGGAGAGACTGGACCAGGGTGGGCTCAGGGAGGGAGAGGGTGGTGGAACAGAGTTGCATTCCTCCAGCTGTACCTCTCCACAATTCATTCGCTCTTCTGGTGGATAGTGGTTCCTCTATGGAGGCACCTGCAGTGGAGACCAAGGAGGATGCTGGGAACCTTCACAAAGGAGACCCACAGGAGGGTGGCATGGGACCCCACAGGGGAAGGAAACAACTCCTGGTGGGGGACTCAATCATTAGGGGTAGAAATGGGGAGGAAGGGGAAAGGGAGGTGGTGCCTGCCTGGCACAATGGCTTGAGGACAGGAAGCAAACTCAGGATCGTGGGAGCAGCTGCACGAGGGAGGGAGCTGGATGTCATTGTCCACCTAGGGACAAATGACCTGGCTAGAAATGGGATCAGAGCAGTGCAAGAGGAGTTTGTAGAGTTGGGGAGGGGGCTTAGACAAGTAGCGCATACGGTAACCTTCTCGGAGGTGCTGCCTGTCTATGGCAAGGGTGATGCTAGGGTACTCCTCACCAGGGAATTCAATAAATGGTTGAAAAACTGGTGTGGAGTTCAGGGTTTTGGCTTCATTGGGGACTGGGGAGCCACCCGGAGGGATGCAGACCTATACTGGTGCGATGGTCTGCATCTGTCTGGGGGGGACCAGAATCCTAGGTGAGAGGTTTAAATGCTTCATTGGCAAGCATTTAAACTAGCCAAGGGGGGAGGCACTGAAAAGGAGCAGGGAAATCCCAGCCTCCCCCCACAAAATATGGTAATTAGTGAGGTAAACACCAAGGTAGAGAAGTCATTAGAGAGAAGGACAGAGGTAAATGTGAAAAAAGGCAAAGGCGATAAGGACAGGAATAGGGCTAAAAGGGGTAAGGCCATCAAAACGTGGAGGGTGATGAGTACCAATGCCCATAGTCTGTGTAACAAGCTCCCTGAACTAGTGGCCTTGATGGATGAGGGTTGCCTGGATATTGTGGCAGTCACAGAAACATGGTACACAGAGAACCATGACTGGGATGTCAACATACCAGGATACACAATCTACAGGAGGGACAGGGAGGGTAAAAGAGGAGGAGAAGGAGTAGCACTCTATGTAAAGGAAGGGATCAAAGCAACAGAACTAAAGAGTAAACAGAGAGCAGATGAGGCACTCTGGGTCACCCTGGAGACAGGAAATGGCACCACAATCCGGATGGGGGTTGCATATAGACCCCCATCTCAGGGGGAGGGAATGGACAAGAAAATGATAGAAGACTTCCTTAGAATGGCAGAAAAAGGGGAGATATTGTTGATGGGGGACCTGAATATGCCAGATGTTAACTGGAGCACCTTTGCTGCAGGCACATCCAAGAGCATGGTCATTCTTAATGCCCTACAGGGAGCATGCCTCAGACAGCTAGTATTGGAACCCACTCGGGAGGGAGCAATCTTAGACCTGGTACTCTCAAATAGGGATGGAGAAAGAATCTCAGATTTAGAAGTGGGTAGCCATCTGGGAACAAGAGACCACCAAACAGTGTGGTTCACGATAAACACAGCCATACAAAAGCAAGAGTATTGGACTTTAGGAGGGCTGACTTTGGGAAAATGAGAGAGTGCCTCAGAAAAGCATTAGCAAACAGGCAAGAAAGAGGGGTGGAGGAACAATGGGGAGTAATGAAAACAGCCATCACAGAGGCAGCAAGCCTTTGTGTAAAGCAAATCAACAAAACACAATGAAGGAAAAAAACGCTATGGTTCTCAAAATAGGTGGCAGGGAAGGTTAAGGAGAAAAGGATAGCATTCAGGAATTATAAGGAAACACAGAAGAAGCAGGACAGAGAACTTTATCAGTAAAAGCAGAAAGAGGCTGGGAAGGCAGTCAGAATAGCAAAGGCCCAAACCAAGGAAAGGATAGCCAACTCTGTTAAGAAGGGGGATAATACCATTTATAGGTACATTAGGAAGCGAAGAAAGACCAAAGGAGGAATACTGAGGTTTAATAAAGGGAAGGGAACATGGGTAGAGGGTGACAATGAAAAAGCAGGGATACTGAACGAATATTTCTGCTCAGTATTCACAAAGCAAGAGGAGGGGGAGGTACCTAAACCAAACAAGAGAAACACTCTGAAGATGGGGGTCTATACCAGTCCATTTACAGAAGGAAGGGTTCTGAAAGAACTAATAAAATTGAAGGTGGACAAAGCAATGGGGCCTGATGGGATTCACCCCAGAATTCTAAAGTAACTAAGGGTAGAACTAGTGACACCGCTGACTACTCTCTTTAAGAAATCATGGGAGGATGGGGTGGTACCCGAAGACTGGAGGAGGGCAGATGTGATTCCCCTTCACAAAAGTGGGACCAAGACAGAGGCAGGAAACTACAGACATGTCAGTTTGACCTCAGTGGTAGGGAAAGTGATGGAGTCACTTCTGAAGGAAAGAATTGTTGAGTACCTTGAGGCCAGTGGAGCACAGGACCCAAGGCAGCATGTGTTCACAGCGGGAAGGTCATGTCAGACGAATCTAATAGATTTCTTTGATTGGATGACCAAAGTAGTAGACCAGGGAGGAGCTGTGGACATGGCCTACCTAGGCTTTAGCAAGGCATTTGACACAGTCCCACACAAAAGATTAATAGTCAAATTAACCAGCCTGGATTTGGTCCCAGGGTGGTAGCCTGGGTAAAACATTGGCTGGACAACAGGACACAGAAGGTAATTGTAAATGGAGTCCACTCTGAAGTAAGAGGGGTTACTAGTGGGGTACTGCAGGGTTCAGTATTGGGTCCAGTCCTTTTTAATGTCTCTATAAGTGACATTGCAGAGGGACTGGAAGGAAAAGTATGCCTCTTTGCAGATGACACAAAGATCTGCAACAGGGTTGATACACAAGGAGGCGTGGAAAGGATGAGAAGGGACTTGGCAAGGTTGGAGGAATGGTCAGAAGTATGGCAGCTAGGATTCAATGCAAATAAGTGCAAAATAATGCACCTGGAAAGCAAGAACACAGGGGAAGAATACACAATGGGGGGAGGTAGTAACGACAATAAAAAAGGAAGGGGACCTGGGGGTAATCATATCAGATGACCTTAAGGTTAGCAAGCAATGTGAGAAGGCAGTAGGGAGGGCTGGGGGGATACTGGGATGCATAGGGAGAGGCATCACCAACAGAAAACAGGAAGTTGTTATCCCTCTGTACAGACAGTTGGTGATACCCCATCTGGAGTACTGTGTCCAGTTCTGGAGACCCCATCTCTGCAAGGACATAGACAGGATAGAGGCTGTCCAGAGGAGGGCAACTATAATGGTGCAGGGTCTGCAAGAGAAGTCATCTGAGGAGAGACTAAAGGAGCTTAATATGTATACCCTTGAGGAAAGAAGGAGAGGGGGACATGATAGAAACTTTAAGTACCTCAGTGGAATCAACAAAGTCCAAGAGGGTAGCATCTTTCAGAAAAAGAGATGTGCAAGAACAAGGGGGCACAATTTGAAGATAGAGGGGACGGCTCAGAGGTAATGTGAGGAAGTATTTTTTTCACAGACAGGGTTGTGGATGCATGGAACAGCCTTCCTGAGGAGGTCGTGGAGTCAAAAACAGTGTAGGAATTCAAGAATGCATGGGACAGACATAAGGCAGTCCTAGTTGGGGGGGGGTAGGAAGAAGTAAGCTGTTGGTAAACTAGGATCTGCAACTTATCTGTTAGGTAGGAAAATGGGCAGACTAGGTGGGCCAAGCGGTCCTTATCTGCTGTCACACTCTATGTTTCTATGTTTAATGTCCTTTTTGAGATGTGGACACCAGTACTGAACCCCCTACTCTAGATGAGGCCTTACCAGGGACTTTGACAAGGGCAGTATAACCTCCTCTCTTCTACTACTGATCCCCCTAGATATGCATCCCAGCATCTTGTTTGCCTTTGCTGCTGCTTTCTTGCACTACGTGGAGTGCTTCAGGTTGCTAGTGATCATCACTCCCAAGTCCTTCTCCTCCCCTGATGCAGCTATTCTAGCTATTCTGACTCCACCTAGGTAGTACTCTGTCCTGGGATTCTTGGCTCCAATATGCATAATTTTGTATTTCTTGGCATTGAAGCTAAGCTGCCAGATCCTGGGCCACCTCCCCAGCTTTTCCAGATCATCCTGTAGGTCCTGTATCCCTTCAGCTGTGTCCACTCTCCCACAGAGCTTGGTGTCATCTACACCAACAGCATGAACAGCAACTTTTTTACCTTAAGCATACTTACTATGAAGGGGAGCCCAGGGGAGCGAGGAACTTAGCTAGATGGCTTCTGGAATACAAGACTAAGGCCAGTGTCACCAGCATGTTTGACCCCATAACAAGGAAACTTCTCACTAGACCCCAAGAGATTAGGGCAGTCCTAGCTGCTTACTATAGGGATCTCTAGATGGGGGAAGTTGACCCTCCCTTTGAGCAGATTGATAACTATCTTCAAAAACTTTCTTTACCAAAGTTAACTCCCACCTGAGCAACAGCAATTCTGGCCCTGATTACAAGACTGGAAGTGGATATGATTTTTAAAATGGTAAAGACTTTCAAAGCCCCCGACCCTGATGGGTATCCTTGCGAATTTTATAAGCATTTTATTGATATTCCCTTCCCTACTATGCTCTCCGCCTATCATGGGATTCAAGGTGGTGACCTTCCTCCCCTTCTTGGAATTACACAGTTTTAGCAGCTATCTGAAAACCTCAGAAATATTCCAGATACCTTGCCTCATATCACTCAGTTTCAATGCTAAATTATGATTATAAAACGTTATGCATCTTTTCTCGCTAATAGGCTGGAAAACATGCTTCTTTTTCTCATTGATCCTGACCAGGTGGGGTTCATCAGGGAAAGACAGGCCCAAAATGCTGTCCGTCATACCTTTTTGCTGGTAGACTATGCTAACACCTAGAAAATTCCACTAGCTCTTTTAGGTCTGGATGCGGAGTAGGCCTTTGACAGGTCGCCTGGTCTTTTCTCAGTATCCAGTGATAGGGGTGAGTCAAACTGAGCAACTCAATGTGATCTACTCAGTTTGATCACCTGTAAGAAAAGCAAGTGTGGAAGAACAGCTAATGGGGAAATAGCTAGGGTGTGGAACGCGAATAGCGAGCATAGGAATAGGTTGGGTGTGTGGGACAGAGGGAGGGTGGTAACAGAGTATGGGAGACAGTCTGGTGAGCCAAATTTGAGTTGCCCAGCTAGCATAGAGGTAGGGTGTATGCCACTACTGCAGAAGGCTTTGGGTTTGGAGCTTGCGGCGTGCAAGAAATGTTTTTTTAATTTGTTTTATTTTACAAATTTCCCCTTGTGTCAGGCCCTCCCTCAGAGTTGAATATTTTAAGAATGGAGGTGCTGGGGACATAGCCCCCCTCTTAAAAAAACATGTTGTAGGTGTTTAGATTTCTGCATGGGGCCGATTCTCACTGTTGTTCCATTTGGTGTTGTGCAAGTCACCATTGCAGTGTTTACGGCAACTTGTACTCACTGTAATGGTTGGCGCCATTAAACAGTCACCGATATGATGTGGAATCTCTTTTCTCTGGGCGACCCTGTCATATTTTGACCTTCCCTCATAGTTTATTACTCAACTATGCTATATCTACCACTCTCCTTGGGCTTATTTGAAATTGGATGGCTTTCTGGCTGATTCATTCTTCCATTTCCTGGGGCACTAAGCAAGAGTGTCCATTACCCGGTACTTTGTTATTTCTGAAAATACTCCCTATTATACCTAGTGTTTTTTACTTTTGAGCCTGGGATAAGCTGATTTCATGCTTTAATTGGAGGAGGAGTCCTCCCAGGATGCAGTACTCCATTCTTCAACTTCTGCCGGAGAGAGATTGTGGCCTCCCTCACCTACAACATTATGCCCTAGCCTCTCAGTTATGCACCCTTCTGTACTGGATAAAACCACAGTACAGGGCTCATTGGAAAATGATTGAACTCACTTTCTATGTTCTATGTTTCACTTGGAGTAATTTATTTAATTATACTCCTTATTTATTTGGGAGACCTCCATGACTGTTTCCACTTACAAAGCTTCCTCAGTTTACCAAGGAGCCTCTTCATCAGTGGCTTCAACTTTTACTTAAATATTTATCCCCAACAGAAGTTCTTTACTTAAGGGCCTTTATCTAAAATTCCTCTTTCCATCCTAATATATTAGGAGTTTGTTTTTTTTAACAATGGCACCGCCATGGGATAAAATACATCTCTCAGTTAGTAACTTCTACCGGCCTTTTCTCATTTACTTTGTTACAAACTATAGTACCTATCAGCTTCCCAAAGGTTTTTCCACCAATACCTACAATTGAAATCTTACCTTCAAATGTCTGAAGAGGTGCTATCCTTGATAGTTGACCGCCCCTCCTTGTTGGTGTCCTTGATTGAGTCTCATATGAATGGTGCCACCACAGATCATTTGATTGGCGCTGTTTACAAGGATCTTCAAGAGAAGCCTCGAGACTCAACTGAATCTATTTGGATTAAATGGTAGCAAGATTTGCAAACTGAAATAGCCCCTACTGGGTGGCTTGTTTCAGCTCTTCCCACGTATCGGGTATCCACTTCCTCGTATTGGAGGGAGTATGTTTGGAAGCTGCAGTCCAGATTTTTATGGACTCCTTGTAAAATTACAGAATATTCAGAAACTGCTCTTGGCAGATGCTGGAGAGGTTGCGGGTGTGAATTAGCTGATCAATGTCACTTTCTTTGGTCTTGTGAGTGTCTGGGTTCTTTCTCGTGGGAAGTGATTCAGGAGCTTGTAGAGATTTATGACTGCTCGGGGCTGCTGGTTCCTGTCTCTATTTTGTCATTTACTGTCCTGGAAGGGGTGCATATTGATAGACTCACATATAGGCATGTAATTTTCCTGCTCCTGGCTGCTCTTAAGTCTATAACTCAGCTTTGGTGCTCCAAGGCCTTATCTACTAAAGAGTCTTGGAGAACATTAGCCAAAGAAATTTATGCTTTGGAAAGGCTACCGGCTCGACTCTTGCATCGCATCAGGACATTTGAGCTTCATTGGAGAAAGTGGGTGATATATCAGTTGAGGCACAACACAGACTTTGTCCCTTAGAGGGTTGAGGTTTGGTGTGGCAATTTGAGAGGCTGCCGGTAAGCAATCTAGTAAACAATCTTTCATATGTTCTCTTACTTCATGGCTGGTCACATGCCCGGTGTTCCTTGTGGGGGAGGGGGGAGGGTTGGTACCCCTCGATCCCCTACCCACTTTGCATTTGTTAATATGAATACAGTGACCTCTCTCCTTAGTCTTCTTAGTCCTATTAATCGCACTTAATTAAATTTAATCTCATCGATTTTCATATATAAATTATCTTTTTTCAGGATTATTTTACTATCCTACATTGTATCATGGACCTGGCAACTCTAATTTGGAATAGTTTTTACTAGATCAAGCCCTGCATTTTTGGCTTGGGATGAACTTGGTCTCCCTCTCGGATACTTCTACAATCAATGTAGGACAACAGACTATTTCAAAGCATGGACTTCATTTTGAATTTACAGGTGAATAGACTGTTGAAGGGATAGAACTCTAATCTCTATTTCTCTGTTGGTCAATTAGGTATTTTCAAGCTTATGCACTTTCATCCTTAATGGTTGCCTTTAATTTTTTCCATATATGATTTTTATCTTATGCTTTAAGTTGTCCCTTTATGTTTGGCTAGCATATATTCATCCAGTTTATGTTTAAAAGATTCCATGTTTGTGCTGTCCACTACCTCTAGTGGTAGTGTGTTTCATGTTGCAGACACTCTCTGGCTAAACCAATGTTTTTGTGGTAGTGTATTCCATTTTTGCATTACTAATTGAAAAGGGTGTTGCCTGGGTTCATATTCCGGGCCTGTGAGGACCGGGACTACATAAATTCTGTAGTCTGCTCTTGCAGGGTTAAAGTATCTCCATAGTTTGCTTTTAATGTTGTCATGGGATGTCCTTATCTCTGTATTGCTTTACCTGTTTTTCTCATTGCCTGTAACTCATAATTTTGTTATAAACTTTAATAACCTTCAATAAAAAGTTACAAATTAAAAAAAATGTGACTGACAAAATGTCTAACAATCAAATCATAGAAGATCCTATAATATTCAGTAACCAACCATCCAGTGTATGTCCAAATCACACTGTATCACACCCTCAGCTCGTTATCCAGGCAAGCATGAATTTCTGAAGAGATCAGGGTACAGATGAGACAACTGCTTTTCAGCCTGATCCATATTCTGAAAGGTCTTCTGGCTTCCCTCTGTAATCATGATTAGTTTAGCAGGATACTGGAGGTGAAAACAGATGTGGGCTGTGTAAAGCTTTGCCTTTATGTCTTGTTATGCTGTTTGTTTTTCCTTCACCTGGAGGAGAAGGTCCTGAAAAATAGATGCTTTTTGCCTTCCCACAAAATCTCCTTGGCTTCACAGACCTTCTTTAAAATGTGCTATTTGTCTAAGAAATTCAATAGCATAAAGATCACCAGTCTCAGACGATCTCCCTCTGCCAGCATGGGATGCAAGGCTCTGTGGGCCCTCTTGATAACATATGAGGGTCCAGTCAGTGATGGTCCAGTAATTTTAATACACAGTTTTTGCACAGAAAGAATTTCATCCCCACCCTCCACTCTCTCCGATAGTCCAACAATAACCAGACTATTGCATCTGCTTCTGCCCTCTTGAACCTCCAGACACTCTTCCATTTTGGTCAGTTTCTTGTGGCTCTGAACAATCTGTGGTTCCATGTGGTCCCACCAGTCTTCTACTGAGATGAGGCAGGCTTCTGCATCCTCAACTCACCAGGTGAGTTCTTTGAGCACTGGGCAGATCGCCTTGACATCATTGGAGAGGTCGAGAATAGTTTCTTTAAATTGGGTGCATTCATTAAGAAATCTTTCTACAGTTAACACTTCTGGTGTCATGCCTCCAGATTTAGCTGGTGCGGCACCCTGGCAGGAACATTTACACTCCTTTATTCACTCTGACAGTGGAGGCGGCATATGTTAGAGCATCAAAAATTCTCCTTCTCTTGTGTTTGTCTCCATGGCAGTTTCTTAGCAGTTGCTATACAGCAGGTGGCTGTACGATGCTGGTTCAACAAAAATATGTCAATCCGACATTACAGTGATGGCTGTACGTCAACCACAATTGTGGTCAACCTTGTGCCATCGGAAATATAAAGTGTTTTTGCAGGGGGCTGCACCCACCCCCTCATATTTTATTATAATTAACACTGAGTCAGATCTGATTCAGGGAGGAGGTGCAAGACCCCGGGAAGCCGTGCCAGGGCCCCGAGTGAACTTTACAGGGATCCGTCGATGTTGTCGCTGTCAACAACATTGCTGTAAAGTTGTTGCTGCAGCATCAGCATGTGACAGCAGACTATCCTTAACAGGTGCCAATCTGAGCACGTAGCAACCCAGAGTTGAAACTTTTAAACAAATAAATGACTCGAGGGTACAGAGCAAAGCATTCAGGCTGGTGCTAGCTCTAGCACATCACTTGAGTCCCTGTGCATGTATTTTATGTAGTAGTAGTAGTAAAAGTAGTAGTAAAAACATTTATTTTTAACAGAAAATAACTATTAGGACCATGGATAAAACCATCCAGATAAACAGTTTCTAGACACCCAAAACAAAATGCTGTACTAGCATTATAAAAGTACACAGAAGATACCAAATTCAAATTATGGCAGTGGGTGTGCTATGTTTTTGTCTTTTGTAGCATTTGTGGGCCCTCGGGCCAAACGATAGCATCCTTTACTAAGCAATACTGAACACTCCTTTGTTTCTGAATGAGCTACTGGACACTCTGCAGGCATCCCATTTCTCAAGCTTCACTGTCTGTTGGCTGAAACTGTCACAAGGAGCAACAGGAGCTTGTTGGTTGGTCCAGTTTTTTGCATCATTCCCATAATTCATTCAATAGTCCAACAGCCTTTGGAGGGCACTCTCTTAGATTGACTGGTCTTTGAGGAGGTGTTGTTTAAGGCCATGAGTGGGCTTCACACAGCGAGTGAACTCTGGGCCCCTCCCACAAAGGTAAATAGCATGGCGGCCTCCATGCTTTTAGAAGCAAACGTTTGTTATTTAACAAACTGTCCCTTGATTCAGCGTTAGAAAATGGGTAGCAATAATTCTCATGTCTGATTGGCTAATGCCACCAACCAGCCAGTCCAGTATCAGGCAACAGAGACTGGGAAATAAAGAGTACCCTTCTCTGGCTGCCTGATTACATTCCACATCAGGGTGCCCTTAGAATTTCCAGTTTACAGTAGCCGCCATTATTTTCTCTTGCTTAGCAAGAGATACAGCACCCGTGCCATGCCCCCATTCTTGTTGTATTCTTTCAGAGGAAGTCACAGAAAACTTTTTGTTTAAACCATAAATGGCAGAGGCAGCACAGAGCGTGTCATCCCTAGCCTTACGCCTTAGCACAGCCAGCTGCCAGATAGCCAACTCCTTTGCCACGTCTTAACAAGTATTATTTTAGATGATCCTGGGTCCCAGCTATAGTAGTACAGCTGTCAATCCCTATTCTGAATGTTACACCATCTCCCAGTCACACTAAATACAATACTGATAGTTTTCTTTGAGTGAGAGCATGGTGGGGGAGAACATGGAGCCCCCCCCCCCGCCACATAATTCCGGGTTCATACGGTCAGCATCTGCTTGCATGTACAGCCCAATGAATGAATTAATGACAAACCGAACACAATTTCATTTCAAAATAAAATTAAAAAACAAGTTGGCATTCTACCTTCTCTTCCCTTCCTTCCATTTAGTACTCTTCAGTGTCAGGTCGTCATGTATAAGATAACGTCTGAATTTCCCATGGAAATGCAAGTTAATAAGGAAACAAACAAAAAAAATCCAGGCTGATAAAACAAAAGGGGGAAAAAAGGCTGAAAACATACTCAACGGTCTTCCCACCACAGCCAGAGAGGAAGAAAGTGTCTTTCTCGATCACACAGTGAAACAGTCCATCTGCGGTACAAAAACGAAGAATGTACCACTCCTGTCACACACATTAGTACTACCGAAGATAGCGCTCTCTCTTATTGTGTCGTTCAGCACCAAGCCAACATGTCTTTCTCCTGATGCACTTAATCTGATGTGCACAAAAAAAACAGCACAGTACCTGCTCCCGATGATCCCAAGTAGACAAGAGCCATGTCCCTTCTACCAGCTCACTCTGTCTTCTGATCACAAATGGCAGCAGTTTCCAGACCATGCTCTGACTCTCCTGCCACTCAGCCCAACTGTGCGCTTCTAATCGTATTGTAAAAAACAAGGCAAACAGACCCCAAACCACAAAAATTTTTATTTTATTTTTTTAACGTGTACCACTTATAGTAGGTGACTTCTTATTGATGGCTAGATCGCGGTCAGGACAACACAGTGACTTTACTAAAAGTGTTGTTTTTAACGCGATCATGATGCTGAAGCAGGTAATAATCACTAATGGTTCTGTTGACTGTAATTACAAATAACTTATAAATTGTAATGCAAATAACTGTTTACAAATCATAAATGTGTCCCTGTCTCAAGGAAACACTGTGTGTGTGGGGGGGGGTGTGTGGAGAAGACCATCTCTAATGGGTCTGGCAAGCTACCTTAAAAATGAAATGCACTGAAATGCAGGTGGAATAACTATTTTATAACAAAAAACTATCTCTCACAAGAAAGTGTTTTAACATTTACACATATTTTTTTTCCCCAAACATGTAAAATGCAGTTGGCCATTTTCTAAGCGCAATAATACCCTCAAGGGTGGGCTGTATTGGGAAATACCAGACCTTCCAGGGGCTATAAGACCCTCCGCCTGCAGCGTCAGGCCTCATTACTCCACTGGGCGGTCCAGTATTTCCCAATAAAGCCCACCCTGTTGGGTATTATTGCTTACCTAACAGTCTAACTGCCTTCTATGTACCACTGGGTGCTTAAACAATCTTCCTGGCCAGTGCACAGAAGTGCTAAACCCCATTGTTATCTGTCAGGGGTCTGGTGGGTAAAATGAGTATTTTTAAGCACTCCTACACTCCATTTATTGTTGGTGGTTCCCTACTGTGTTCCCTGCTGAAACTGTAGCAGCTGTCAAGTCTGTTTTTTTGTTTGTTTGTTTGTTTTTTTAACAGTTCAGTCCTGTAGTTTCTGGCCTTCTTGGTCCCCGGGCAGCAATAATATGCAGTTCTGAGGTGCTGAAGAAAGAAGAAGGGTCTAGCCTATGCTGTCCGGTCACCTGGCAGCAAGCTATAGTGAGAGGGAGCCCAAATGTTGAGGCAGTGGCTGCAACAAAAAGGGAAGGGTTGTCAGCTCTATGGGGTTCCAGGGAGGAGGTGCAGGCAGATATGCTCTCAGGCAGGGAGCTGAAAGGTAACTCTCCCACTGTATTCTTGTTTCTGGCCAAACTTAGTGTAATCAATAAACTTCAGACAGAAACCTGTTGCTGACCCCTTCATCCCTATCATTAATCACAAAAAAAACCTCAGCACTCATTTTTCTAAAGGTGCTGCTGAACAAAGTGAACATGACCAAAACATGAAAAAAGAATAAGTTTAGTACACTGTGTTGGCCAATATGAAATAAATATTTTATTTAAATGTAGTGTCCCAAAATCACAAACATTTTGGCAGCCCCCAAAAATGATTAATCTTGAAGAGAAAAGGACCCAGAAATTTCCCCCAAGGCACTCCACTAAAAACATGTCTCCGCTCTAAGCACTGACCATTCACCACCATTTTCTGCTTCCTACCTGTCAGCCAATTAGCTATCCACTTCTTGTATACTCGGTGGGCTTCATATTGCACTACTTTCTCCTTAAGCTTTCTGCATGGCACACAGAAACGTAGAATTTGTTATTTTGTTGGCACAAAGTTATGCTTTTTTTATGTCTTGGCCATGTTCAGTTTGTTCAGCAGCACCTTCAGAGAAATGAGTGCTGAGCACTTCTTATGTTTTGTTATAGTAATTAATGACTTGGAGGTGGGGTCGGGCAGCAATAGATTGCTTTAGTTTGCTGATGACACCGAGTTGGCCAGAACAGCGAACACAGTGGCAGAGGGGGGATTTAGTACAGGGGAACCTGCTCACATTAGGGATGTGGGCTAATAAATGAGTGCTTAGATTTAATCATGGGGGAGTGCATGGTACTACATCTACTGTAGGGAAGATGAATCTTGATCTCACATATATGCTGCATGGTGGACCAAAGGACTGCACAACAGGGGAAATACATCTAGGAGTGTCAGTGGTTTTTAACTACAGAGAGTGATTCTGGACCTCTAAAATAAATTGCACTCTCTGCCTTTAATTGTTGAACCCTCTGCTTTATACAGTACAGTACAGAGAACTGAGAACATGACCCACAACAGACAAAATGGGGTCTTTTATCCAGTATGAAGCCACAAATCATTAGTGATGTCTTTTAGAGTAATAAGTATGTTAACTGGTTGGGTGATATGTGTCTTCCACATCATTAGGAATTCATATATAACTCTTGATTATTACTATTCATAAACAAGTTAGGAAACATGCATCCCTTTCAGCTGGCTATCCTTAGACAGGCAGTATTTTATAACAGACACTCTGTGGGAGAATGCAATCCCTAATGGGAAAGGTCACATTGCTTGATCTGTTTATTCTACATTGTAACCCTCTTCCTGCACATAGAGATATGGTGGTATTATTTCTCTATATGTTGCCTTTTTTGCAAGCCTTGTTTTCCTCATTGAGCCTTGTCTTTCTTTTTTGTTCACTGCTTTGTCCTATAGCTAACTTCAAGCCTGGTGTGAGATATAGGCTCGGTGTACATGGATATAAAAATGACGGAGCCCATTTACTAGAGAAGAAGATTGGGTATATAAAAGAACTGGGTGAGTGTAGATTGTGTTTTGTTGTGGTGTTATGCTATCTATCTATCTATCCATCTATCTATCTATCTTGCTGTTTCATGAAGAAGACAGTTTTGAATAATTTTAAAGCTGAGTTTAGTATTTACCCCTGATATTTTTTAAAATAACAGATCTTCCTTATTGAGGATGAAATTAAAGAAGCATTGTCCACTGTGCCATATAACAGGGTCCTCTTGAGTCTGTATTGCAGTGATAGCAGTTACAGTTGGTTAGAATTTGCTTCAGACTTGGTCCAGAGGTGGCCTGTGTCTTAGTAGAAATATGTTATATCCATATTGTACCCATGTGCCCCAGTATACAATACTTTATGTATGTATGTACCAGTGTGCTTAGCCTCAAAACACATATGTTCTGGCTGTGAACTTGTAAACACAGGCTATGAAATCTGTGTCTAGTTAGCTGATTGGAACTCTTGGGTGGGAGGTTAACTGTGGTTAAGTATAAGTGCCCCTAGCACTGCTGAGCTGCTTCTTGTTGCAGAGTTATGGCCTGCAATTCTAGGACACCTCTGTGGAAACTAGTGCACAGTGACAATGCAATAGCCCCACTGCCATTGGTGGGGTTCAGGTCACTATACACTGGCGGGAACATAGGTAAAATCGGGACTACTGGGATTAGAATAAAGGGACAGCTAGGAGTTTAGGAATCCAGGGTTTGATTTTTAAGCTTGTGAGGCCTTATTCTTAGTGAGTGCCCTGTAGCACCTTTCCTTATGTGTTTCCAGTGTGTCACATGCCACCCTAATTGTAATTAGCCTTGCTCATGCAGGGGGATAGGAAAAAGTCCCCACCCCTGCTTGTACCAGTAAATTGGGTAATGCGCCCATAAAACCCATTCTTCTGCAAGGGAAGAAGCATGTCATAGTTCGCCCTTCTGTTTGTGGTGGTCCAGTGATTGAAGCAGGCATATTTGCTAAGTTTATTTTAAGGGACTAGCTAGTTTTTTATCCTAGACCTGGTCTTTGAGAAGCTGCAGATCAGGCACTAGTACAGTCCTGTATAGTCCTGTAGGCTCCTGTCCATGGACATAGTAAATCTGCCACTAAAGTCAAGGGCAATCATCACCCAGCTCTAGAGTTCCCCAATCCACCCCTTTGACCCCCACATGTACATTATGTACCGAATCTTACTTTACATTCTCAGTTCTCTGATTGATTCCTCTGCCCCCGTTGGTTCAGTGAGTGCAGGGTCTGTAAACATCTACTGTGCAGCGGGACAGTCCACTCCTCCGGTGGCCTCATGGTACTGGCAGGCCTTTGTCTGCAATGAACAAAGACTGCATAAAGAAGCACATCCTCCATACCTTTGGCAAATGATATCTGTGTTGCTAACACAAGAACAGCCCCTTTAATTATAGACTTAAACACCAGTTTTTCTAATGATAACTGTCGACGTGCCATTCAAAAAATGTTGTCCTGCCAGGCTCCTGACATAGCTCCAGAACTACTGCCTGTGGCACCAACGATCCACATTCAGGAATGAACCTGAGTGCCAATGGGTCAACTGGGGGAAGAACAATAAGCGTCTGATGGTCTGCTGCCTCCTGTGGAGAGGGAGGGATCCAGCGCCCACTAACATTTCAACCCATAGCGACGGCTGGATGTTGGTGTGCCAGGGACCAATGCTAGTGCAGAGACTGGCAGAGCAGCAGATTTCATCACATCAGGCATGGAACTGCGTCTAATGTGGCATAATGTTGTAGCACATATGTTTCACCAGAGGACTGCAAAATGAAGAAAATCCCATCTGGATGGGCAAAATGACTCAGGAGGCTGCCACCACATTGCCCACCTGAAATGAACAACCTGCCAGGAAACCTGACGATCTTGGTCTCTCCTTCTCAGCCTTACAGGGGAGACCCAGTGTTGGGGCAAGTCAATGACCCTTATAGGTAGGCCTTGAGGGGATGCAGAGTCTGGGCAGGTGGGGGTACCTTCAGAAGACAGATATAAGTGTACATCCTCATTGAAGGAAGAAACATAAAGATAATTTTAAAAAAAATTGTGCCCCTGTATTTTACAGTTTAACCAGGATAGCCCAATTGAAATGAAGTTATTTCATTTTCTATGGGGTTCCTGTTTCTATCCAGTTTTACAGCAGTACTGGAACACAGGGCCCCAGGAAGCATAACTTGCTGAAGGTCACATAGAAAAGCCGGTATGGCTGGAGTGGCATGATCAGCCTTGTGGTCTTCTCTTTTACACAGGACTAAACTGGACTATACTGATAATGACAAGTTATATATTAGTTGAACTCTCTGGAGTGAATACATTAACAAAAAGAAAAAGACCATACCACCTTCCATGTTTGTATCATCGATAAATCTGGTTCATTGACATTTAAAATCCAATACAATGGTAATTTTGCAACTCGATGCTTGACACAGAAATGAAAATTGTGGCACGCTATTAAGTGTCACAGAATTAGGGCCAAGCCAAAGGTGCTGACTGAACTGTGTCCAGTTTGTGTTTGTTATTATATTTCCTGAAAATTATGAGCTAATGTGTTTCTGTATGTGTTTTATAGCTCCAGCAATCATACCTTCAGTCCAAATAGCTGAAACTAAACCATACTCAGTCATAATGAATTGGAGTTATCCGGTAAATAATGAAACACAGAAAGGATTTATCAAAGGATACTACATTTATATAAAAAAGCGACTTGCAGCATGTACACAGTACTCAGAAGAAACTTCTATTTCAGGTATGCATCTGAAATATCAGGAAAGTACGATATGTAAGTAACATTTGGTTCATACAATATAAGCAAATGTACCCTACCTCTCAATTTACCTTACATTATGAAGAACGTCCCTCATTTTAGCCCTCAGAATTGTTCTGTTCCACATCTGTCACAAGTGGAAATTGTGCTGCCCGCACAGATAAGATGTTGCAAAATCTGACAGTATAACAGACATTTGTAGTATCTATGTTGCTAAATCGAAATCAAACTTTGCAAACATATAGGCACTAGTTTATACAGTGCTCTGAACTTGCATATCTATGATTAATGATGTTTCTCACATTTTAATGGCCAGTGTTCCTCACTTTCCCACAGTTTGAGGGCCACTGTCCCATAATTTAGTGACAAAATATTGAGAAATACAGCATGAATGTTGCATCCTGTTTCATTCTATTTATTCTTATTTGTTTATTTGAAGAGTCTCACCAGGAAATACATACCGAGCTGGAATAGCTTGTTTCCAGATGCGTCCTGGGGGGAGAGGGAATAGGGAGTACAACAAACGTAAAACACTGGATACAGAAATAAACAATTTGCAGATCTTTACACAGAGTTAATGCAGAAAATAAAAGCAACAATGTTACAAGTAATATACATGTAGTTACACATATGTACACTATATTTATATTTAAACTAGTAGACCCAGAATGCCCAGAGAAGCAACAAGTAGCCAAAATGGGATTGTGGAGCAACTGAAGGCATAATGGATAGAATTACAAAATAGAGAGGTCTTGGAAGGGGTTGAGAAGAGGGATAGGGGGAGTGGAGAAAAGGTAAGGCAGACTTGTATCCCTCTGGGGTGATAACCCCACCAGGGAAGGAACAGGCATGAAACCCCCAGTCCACTTCAAGGGTAAGCAGGGCAGGACAGCCAATTGAAGAAGAGTTAGGGAAGAGAATGGAAGGCATGGTGTTTGTCATTTAAGGGGTGCCCTCTCAGTCCATGAATTGTTACCTGGCCAGCTTTGATGGGAAGTAGAGTGGGATGAGGGAAAGTAGTAGCAACATGAGGGAAAGGCTGGACGTAGAGCCATTGGGTGTGGTAGTGAGTGGAGGAAGTAGTGGAAATGGGGGGTGAGTAAACAGAGGAGGGACAGTGTGAGAAAGCAGAGGCATGAATAAAGGGAGTCAGAAACAGTTACAGGAGGGTGAGGTGAGATTAGCCAGGAGGGGAGCAAGGGAGAAGGAGGAGGAGGCAGACCGGATATGTGCAGTAGTGGGAGAGTGTTCCAGAGTTTATGGAAGTGGTAAGAGAAGACAGCTTGGCCTGCCGAGGAGGACCTGGGTGGGAGGGCAAGGGAGCAGAAGTTAGAACTGTGAAGGGCATAGGAGGTAGGAAGAGGCTGAGAGAGGAGAGATGAAGGGTAAGGTGGGAGACAGCTTAGCCAGTGTTTGGCAATGAAAGAAGCGCAGTGGGCCAGGTATCTGTCTTCAAGTGAGGGGAAAGAGAGGGAGGCATACAGAGTGCAGTGGTAAGTACAAGGTGAAGAGTCCAGAGTGAAGCAGCAGAATGAGTGGAAAAGTGTGACCATTCTGGATAAGGTGGATTTAGAAGCTGTGCTGTAGATTAGGTCACCAGAGTCGAATAAAGGTAGTATCATTTTATGAACAACAGCTCTGTGGGCTTGCAGAGGGATGCTGCTGTGACTACAGTAAAGCACTCCCAAGTCTGGGATGAAGTTTTTTGCAAATGGCATCCACACGTTCAGAAAATTAAGGGGACTGTCTAGCCAGACTCCAAGGTATTTGAAACATGGGAAAGCTTCAATGGTGGTCCCATCTAAGGTACAGAAGGGGGGGATCAACAATCCTGGCTAGTTTTTTCCTAGAACCAAAGGTCATGGAGACCATTTTCTTTTCATTTGGAGCCAGCTGATTAGTGGAAAACCAGCGATGAACATTATCAAAGTTCAGCTGTAGTCTGGGCAACAAATCAGAGGTAGAGGGGCCTGAGGCAAACAGGACTGTGTCATCAACGTACTTATGAATGGATGCTGAGGTACAGGCAGTGGGGAGGTCATTTAAGAATATTGAAAAGAGTAATGGACCAAGGACGGAGTCTTGGGGGACACCAGTACTGACTGGTGGAGACAGAATTAACAGTCCTAACTGAATGTGTCCTGCCTGCAAGATAGAAGCAGAACCAGTTGGTGGCAGGGATGGAGGGACCAGCTACAGCAAGCTTGGTGAGAAGGAGGTTGTGGGCAACAGTGTTGAAGTCTTTGTCCAGGTTGATAAAGATGGCTGAGGTTATATGGCCCTTATCCATGCCAGAAAGAATGGAGTCAGTGAGCTGGAGGAGGGAGGTGAAGTGGGACTTATAAAATCCAGACTGGTAAGGGGTGAAGAAAGAAGTGGATTCCAGGTATAGGGAGAGCTGAGATAAAACCAGGTGCTCCTGGAGTTTGGTCAGGGTGAGGAGGAGGGATATGGGGTGACAGTTGCCTGGCTTAGCGGGGTACCACTTTTCAGGAGAGGTAAAATGGTGGCGTGTTTATAGGCTGCAGTGACAGAGCCAAGTGGGAAGGAGAGTGTGAGGAGGGAGTAGATGGGAACTGCAATTGAGGGGCAGAGAAGTAGAGGAGTTTGGGGTCAAGGCCATCATAGCTTTTTCCCTTATGGGAATTGAGGGCTAAGAGGGATTTGAAGGCAGCAGCAGGTGAGATAGAAGAGAAGAAAAAAGATGGGATTGTGTGGGGGGGGTTAGGCAAAGGAGATGGTGGAGATGGTGGGGGGAGGGATTAGAGAAGAGTGGAGGCACATGAGGTGAAAAAGATATTAAGCTCATTTGCCACTGAGAGGGAGTCAGAGATTATGATTTAATTTGCCTTGAGGACAGGGACAGTGGGCTGGGTCTTTGGGGATAATAACACATGGGCAACCTTCCAGAACTTGGAGGGGTGATTGATGTTATTCTGGAAGTTAGCAGAAAAGTATTCAGCTTTAGCCAGTCTTGTGGCTCTGGTGCTGGCATTACACAGTGTGCAATGTTTTTGCCAGTCCTGGGGGGAGCCTGAAGACTTGTGAGCCTTCCAGGTTAAGTCTTACGCATGTAGACATGCTAGGAGTTCTGCTGAAATCTAGGGGAGGTGTGATCTTCTGACCCTGGTTTTTCTTAGAGGGATGTGTTTATCCCATATTGACAGGAAAGTGTACTGGAAGGCGACCAGGGCTGAGTCAATGGAATTGGAGGATGTAATGGGTGACCAGTCAGCATTTGACAGGTCCTCGTGGAGGCCAGACAGGTCTAAGGATCTAAATGATGAGATCGTAAGGATATTTGGAGAAGTTTTGGTGCATTGTAATTTGCAAGTGCAGTAGGCCATGTTGTGGTTGCTGAGGGCATCCGGGAAGGTGTCAGCAGCAATAATGTGATGGGAGTGAGTGGTGAGATCCCAGTCCAGCAGAGTGTGGTTTGCGATTTAATGTTGTGACGGTGGGGGTCAGTGATCAGTTTGGAGAAGTTTAGAGATGAGGAACCATAGAGGACTTTGGAGGTGGGAGACGGAGAGTCCGTTTATATTAAAGTCCCCAAGGATGAGCAGTTCATTGGGGGAGTAGTGGGAGGAGATGGTGGTGAGAAGGTCAGTGATAGAGGAGGCGGGGAGGTCAGGGTGACAGTAGGCTCTGGCAAGGAATACAGGGAGAGAGTAGGTAAGGGACATTTTTAGAAGGGCCAACTCATAGGTAGACTGGAGAGGAAACATATAGGAGAGTGGTGAATTGGATTTAGAAGGACAATGAATTCCAGAGCTTAGGGCAAAGATTGAAAAGGCCTGTCTGGAGTCTTTCTGGAGGCTGAGATGCTGCCCTGTTTGCAGACAACTCTCTGCCCTGAGGGAGGAAGTTGCCCGTCTTCAGGCTGCGCTGGACAATAGTAAGGGAACCTCCCCATCCAGGGAGCACCAGAGCCACCACCACTACCTCAGAGGTTGCGAAGAAAGCACAACAGTTGGATGACAGTGGGCTCAGGGAGAGTAAGGGTGGTGGAACAGAGGCACACCCAGTCAATTGTTCCACTCCACAATCCATACACCATTCTGGAGGAGCATAGTTCCCCTGTGGATGCACCCGCAGAGGAGACTAAGGAGGTTGCAGACAACAGTCACAAGGGAGGCCCTCAGGAAGGAGGCAGAGGGCACCACAGGGAAAGGAAGCAGCTCCTGGTGGGGGACTCAATTATTAGGGGGATAGAACTGGGGGGAGCAGGGAAAACTGAAGTAAGGTGCCGGCCTGATGCCATGGCTTGGAGGGACAGGGCGCATCCTTGGGATCACGAGAACAGTTGCAGGAGTCTGAGCTGGATGTCATTGTCCACGTAGGGACAAATGACTTGGCTCATCATGAGATCAGAGCAGTGCAGAAGGACTTTGTAGAGTTGGGGAGGGGCCTAAGACACGTAGCACACACAGTATCCTTCTCAGAGATGCTGCCTGTCAGTGGCATGGGTGAGGCGAGGGTACTTTGCATCATGCAGTTTAATGAATGGTTGAAAAAATGGTGTGGAGCATAGGGGTTTGGCTTCACTGGGGACTGGGGTTCCTCCTGGATGGATGCCAGCCTATACTGGCAGGATGGTCTGCATCTGTCCAGGAAGGGAACAAGTCTTTTGGGCAATCGGTTTAAATGCTTCATTGGCAGGCTTTTAAACTAGTCAAGGGGTGAGGCACTGATAATCAGCAGGAAAATCCCAGCCTCCCCCTACAAAACAGGGTACTAAATGAGAAAAAGACCAAGGTAGAAAGGTCAGTGGGGGATGCTGCTACAGAAAGTAAAGCCATCAAAAAATGGAGAGCAATGAGTACCAATGCCCATATTCTGGGTAACAAGCTTCCTGAATTAGTGGCCTTGATGGAGGAGGAACATCTGGATATCGTGGCAGTCACAGAAACATGGTACACACAGAACCATGACTGGGATGTAAACATACCAGAATACACTATCTACAGGAGGGACAGGGAGGGTAAAAGAGAAGGAGGAGTAGCTCTCTCCATAAGGGAAGGAATCAAAACAACAGAACAAAAGGGTAAACAGGGAGGAGAAGAAGCACTGTGGGTCAATTTGGAGGCAGGCAATGGCACCACAATCTGCACAGGGGTTGTATACAGACCCCCCCCACCCAGGGGGAGGAAATGGACAAGGAAATGATAGAAAGTATACTTAGAATGGCAGAAAAAGGGAGATATTGCTGATGGGTGATCTGAATATGCCAGATGTTAACTGGAGTGCAGTTGCAGCAGCCACTTTAAGAGTGGGTTACTCTAGATGCCCTACAGGGGAATGCCTTAGACAACTAGTATTGGAACCCACTGAGAGGAGCAATCTTAGACCTGGTTTTCTCAAATGGAGATGGAGAGAGGATCACAGATGTAGAAGTGGGTAGCCATCTGGGAACTAGCGACCATCGAACAGTATGGTTCACAATAAACACAGCAATAGAGTCAAGCCATACAAAGGCAAAAGTACTGGACTTCAGGAGGGCTGACTTTGCCAAAATGGGTGAGTGCCTAAGGAATGCATTAGCAAATGGGCAGGAAGGAGGGGTGGAAGAACAATGGGGAATAATAAAAACTGCCATCACAGAGGCAACAAGCCTTTGTGTGAAGCAAATAAACAAAACAAAATGAAATAAGAAACCACTATGGTTCTCAAAGGAGGTAGCAGCGAAGGTTCAAGAGAAAAAGAAAGCATTCAGAAAGTACAAGGAATCACAGAAGGAGCAGGACAGAGAATTGTATCAGTTAAAACAAAAGGAAGTTGGGAAGGCAGTCAGAACAGCAAAGGCCCGAACCGAGGAAAAGATAGCCAACTCAGTTAAGAAGGGGGATAAAACCTTTTTTAGGTACATCAGGGAGCGAAGGAAGACCAAGGGAGGAATAGTGAGGCTTAATAAAGGGAAGGGGGTGGGCAGAGGGTGACGGTGAAAAGGCAGAGATACTAAACAAATATTTTTGCTCAGTATTTACAAATGAAGAGGGGAGGTACCTAAAACAAACAATAGAAACACTCTGGATACAGAAGTTGATACCAGCCCATTTACAAAAGAAAGGGTTCTGAAAGAACTCTAAAACTGAAGGTGGACAAAGCAATGGGGCTGATGGGATTCATCCCAGAATTCTAAAAGAACTAAGGGTAGAACTAGTTACACCACTGACTACCCTCTTTAACAAATCATGGGACGATGGGGTGGTACCTGAGGACTGGAGGAGGCAGATGTGATTCCTTCACAAAAGTGGGAGCAGGGCAGAAGCAGGAAACTACAGACCTGTTAGTTTAACCTCAGTGATAGGGAAAATGATGGAATCACTTCTGAAGGAAAGAACTGTCGAGTACCTAGAGGCCAGAGGCGCACGGGACCCAAGGCAGCATGGATTCACAGTGGGAGGGTCATGCCAGATGAATCTAATAGATTTCTTTGACTGGGTGACCAAAGTAGTAGATCAGGGAGGGCCTATGGACATGGCCTACCTAGACTTTAGCAAGGCATTTGACTCAGTCCCACACAAAAGATTAATATACAAGTTAGCCAGCCTGGGAGTGGGTCCCAAGATGATAGCCTGGGTAAAGAATTGGCTGGAGAATAGGACACAGAGGGTACTAGTAAATAGAGTCCACTCTGAAGAAAGGGAGGGTTACTAGTGGGGTACCGCAGGGTTCAGTATTAGGACCGGTCCTCTTCAATGTCTTTATAAGCGACATTGCAGAGAGACTGGAAGGAAAAGTATGTCTCTTTGCAGATGACACAAAGATCTGTAACAGAGTTGTTGCACAAGATGGGGTGGAAAGGATGAGAAGGGACTTGGCAAGGTTAGAGGAATGGTCGAATGTATGGCAGCTTACATTCAGTGCTAAGAAGTGCAAGGTAATGCACCTGGGAAACAAAAACCCAGGGGAACAGTACAAAATGGGGGGTGAGATACTAACAACAACAACAATGGAAAGGGACCTGGGGGTAGTCATATCAGATGACTTAAAGGTGGGCAAGCAATGTGAGAGGGAAGTAAGGAGGATGGGGGGTACTGGGATGCATAGGGAGAGGCATCACCAGTAGAAAACAGGAAGTTGTTATCCCTCTGTACAGACAGCTGGTGAGACCCCATCTGGAGTACTGTGTGCAGTTCTGGAGACCCAATCTCCGCAGACAAGAGACATAGACAAGATGGAAGCTGTCCAGAGGAGGGCAACTAAAATGGTGCAGGGTCTGCACCGGAAGACATATGAAGAGAGACTAAAGGAGCTTAACATGTATAGCCTCAAGGAAAGGAGGGAGAGGGGGGACATGATAGAAACTTTCAAGTACCTCAAGGGAATCAACAAAGTCCAAGAGGGTAGCATCTTTCAAAAAAAGAGGTGTGCAAGAACAAGGGGCATAATTTGAAGATGGGGCGGCTCAGAGGTAATGTAAGGAAGTATTTTCACAGAGAGGGTTGTGGATGCATGGAACGGCCTTCGGAGAGGTTGTGGAGTCAAAAACAGTGGTTGAATTCAAGCATGCATGGGACAGCCATAAGGCAATTCTAGGGGTTGGGGGTAGAAAGAAGTAGGCTGCTGGTTAACTAGGATCTGCAGCTTATCCATTAGGTAGGGAAATGGGCAGACTGGGTGGGCCAAGCGGTCCTTATTTGCCGTCAAATTCTATGTTTCTATGTTTCTCCCATTTTTGAAGTGCATTTTGATACTACCAATCATGACATGTCTTTGGACCATAAGGGGTATAGTCAAAATAAACCAACTCTAAACTGGACCATTCACTAGTGGAGCTGGGGGGCAGCCACCCTCTTGGGTCCCTGGCTGTGAAACTGGTGCCCCTCACCAAGATGTGAACAGATTCCCAGCGTCATCTGTCTAAGATAGGGTGACCAGACATCCCAGTTTTACAGGGACATTCCCAGTTTCTGTTACCCTGTTCCCATGTCTTAACACTATTTTTAAATCCAGTGTTTTGTGTCGGTTTTAACTGCAGACCTGGTTTCTGTTCCAGAAGTATCGGCCCTTTAGTGTGACGATGTTCAGGCTGGACTCCTGGCCCTTTAAAAGTTTTCCTGCCCTAGTTGTTTTGCCCCGTGGATGGAGTCAGAAACTTTTCCCCTACCTGCCTTCCAGCTAACCACCAGTCTACTTCTTCCTCTGAGGCCCGTACCCATGTATCACACAGCCAGTCTCCAACTGCGATTGCCCCAGAGTTAACATAGAACTCTGTGGATAGCCCAATGAGAGTGCGTGCACTCACCACCAGGCAATCTCCAGTGCCACTTACATTACCACACAGTCTGTCACACACATGATGGAGCTTAGTACTGGTCAGAATTTTGCATCTTGGAAGCCTAGTGCATGTGTGCAGTGTGCTTAAGTTTGAAGGGCAATGTCAGTGTATTTTGGTGTCAGATGGTGGATCAAATGACCGCTACTCTCCTGCTTTGTAGTCAGGCTTCTTTTTCTTTAGTGATTATTCTAGCCAAGTGCCATGTTAATATATTAAATCATGAATATGAGTTGGATTAGAGACAGGACGAGAACTGGGAGCTTAAATTGGGAGGCCCATGGGAACGGGAGAAGCCTGCAGCCAATCACAACTGTCAGCTATAGAATGAGAGGAGGAGGGGAGGTGGTGTGAGTCACATTAGTGAGTAACATTTCTGTAAAAACAGTCATCAAAAAACAAAATCCTGAGGGGAAACAGAAACAAAGAATCTGTCAGCAGAAAAGGACTGCTTGGCCAGCCCAACCTGCCTAGATGTTCATAGAAACATAGAAACATAGACTTTGATGGCAGATTAAGAACCACTTGGCCCACCTAGTCTGCCCACCTACCTACAGGATAAGCTGCAAATCCTAGTTAACCAACAGCCTATTTCTTCCTACCCCCCACAAGAATTGCCTTATGTCTGTCCCATGTACTCTTGAATTCTTCCACAGTTTTACACCCCACAACCTCCTCAGGAAGGCTATTCCATGCGTCCACCACCCTCTCTGTGAAAAAATACTTCCTCGCATTGCCCCTGAGCCATCCCCCCTCTGTTTTCAAATTGTGTCCCCTTGTTCTTGCACATCTCTTTTTCTGAAAGATGCTACCCTCTTGGACTTTATTGATTCCACTGAGGTACAGTACTTAAAAGTTTCTATCATATCCCCCCTCTCCCTCCTTTCCTCAAGGGTATACATACAGTATTAAGCTCCTTTAGTCTCTTCTCATAGGGCTTCTCTTGCAGACCCTGAACCATTTTAGTTGTCCTCCTCTGGACAGCCTCCATCCTATCTGTGTCTTTGTGGAGATGGGGCCTCCAGAACTGCACACAGTACTCCAGATGGGGTCTCACTGTCTGTACAGAGGGATAACAACTTCCTGTTTTCTACTGGTGATGCCTCTCCTATACATCCCAGTATCCCCCCAGCCCTCCCTACTGCCTTCTCTCATTGCTTGCCAGCCTTAAGGTCATCTGATATGATTACCCCAGGTCCTTTCCATTTTGTTGTTGTTACTACCCCCCCCCCATTGTGTAATCTTCCCCAGGGTTTTTGTTTCCCAGGTGCATTATTTTGCATTTCTTTGCACTAAATCCAAGCTGCCATACTTCTGACCATTCCTCCAACCTTGCCAAGTCCCCTCTCATCCTTTCCACACCTCCTTATGTATCAACCCTGTTGCAGATCTTTGTGTCATGTGCAAAGAATCATACTTTTCCTTCTAGTCCCTCTGCAATGTCACTTATAAAGACATTAAAAAGGACTTGCCCCAGTACTGAACCCTGCGGTACCCTACTAGTAACTCCCCTTTCTTCAGAGTGGACTCCGTTTTCAATTACCTTCTGTGTCCTGTTATCCAGCCAATGTTTTACCCAGGCTACCACCCTGGGACCCACTCCCAGGCTAGTTAATTTGTTTAGTAATTTTTTGTGTGGACCTGTGTCAAATGCCTTGCTAAAGTCTAGGTAGGCCATGTCCACAACCCCTCCCTGGTCTACTACTTTGGTCACCCAGTCAAAGAAATCAATTAGATTCGTCTGACATGACATTCCCGCTGTGAATCCATGCTGCCTTGGGTCCTGTGCCCTACTGGCCTCTAGGTACTCAACAGTTCTTTCCTTCAGAAGTGATTCCATCACTTTCCCTACCACAGATGTCAAATTGACAGGTCTGTAGTTTCCTGCCTCTGTCTTGCTCCCACTTTCCCACTTTTGTGAAGGGGAATCACATCCGCCTTCCTCCAGTCCTCAGGTACCACACCATCCTCCCATGATTTGTTAAAAAGGGTAGTCAGTGGTGTCACTAGTTCTCCACTTAATTCTTTTAGAATTCTGAGGGGGGAATCCCATCAGGCCCTATTGTTTTGTCCATCTTCAGTTTTAGAAGTTCTTTCAGAACCCTTTCTTCTGTGAAAGGACTGGGATCAACCCCCCTATCCAGAGTGCTTCTATTAATTGGATTAGGTACCTCCCCCTCCTCCTCTTTTGTGAATACTGATCAGAAGTATTCTTTCAGTATCCCTGCTTTTTCACTGTCCCTCTCTGCCCACCCACCATCCATTATGTGTAGTTCATAGCTCAGTGCTTATGTAACATATAGTGGAATGATGTAAATGGTTGTTGGATACAGAGGCCAGCATAGAATGACTTGTGCTTAGGTGCTTGGATGCTTGAATTGAATCGTTTGATAATATTTGATGGTTTTGGCCTTTCTCTGTATCCCACCTCTAGGAAGGAAGGAGGCTTGGATTAAGATTATGGAGCCCCCCGGTGGGATAAGAGTGCCGCAGAAGGAGGAGGTGTCGGGGAGGATGGTGGGTGAATGCAATTCACTCTAAGCAGAGCGGGAGACAGCTGCTCTGATTAATAGGCTGTGGAGGAGGAGCTCTTCCCCCACATAATTACAGGCAAGCCAATCAATTATGTGTGGTTCATTGCTCAGTGCTTATGTAACATATAGTGGAATGATGTAAATGGTTGTTGGCTACAGAGGCCTGCATAGAATGATTTGTGCTTAGGTACTTGGATGCTTGAATTGAATCATTTGATAATATTTGATGGTTTTGGCCTTTCTCTGTATCCCACCTGTAGGAAGGAAGGAGGCTTGGATTAGGATTATGGAGCCCCAAAAAAGGAATAAATATCAATGATTGTTCAGTAGCTGAATGCTGAATAAGTCATGCATAACACCTTAATGATAAGAATAGATGATCACCTCCTCCAACTCCGGAGAGTGTGACCAGTAGCACTCAGGGGAGGAAAAAAACCCTTGGGGGGAAACCTCTGAGGACCCATGGCTACTGACCTGCCTGTCCTTCTGGGCATACTAAAGGAGAGACATCCTAATTAAACTAAATTAATCAGCTAAATCTGAATTCAAAATAGTAGAATTCAATCCAGATGAATGGAGCTTAAGAAGCTGAATTGTAATATCCAGTGAAATAATTTCCTTCCAATAAAGTCCGAGTCTGAGAATCCATGTATAATTCGAAATGATGGAGTGCAGATATATTGAAGAACCGTTTTCCGTACTTCCGTTGATAGAGGGCATAATCCAAAGATTTGATTGATGTTTGAGACGAAGATGATGACTGACGAATCCATACAGAAGACTAGAAGATAATTGCATCCAAGCTTGATGTCTACGAGGCAGAACGAATTAGAAGTAGAATGACTTCCAGGTTTCTAATAGGGCTTGTATAGTACGAAGAATGAGAGAAGGCTTGAGGCCAGGCTATCGAGAGATGAATTCAGTTCTGATAAGAATATAATCTTGTAGGAATTGATATGAAGCAACAGCTGTAGAGTTGAGCTGGAATAATGTCATGCTATATATGACAATCGGAGCCCTGGTGCAATTTATGAAGCATCCAAGTAGTAGAATGAGGTGCGCCCAAAAGGATGAAGTCAGGCAAACTGAATCCAAAATGAGAAGTAGTATGAGCAGGATGGCAGCAACATAGGCAAAGGAGAAGGAACAGGACATGGCAACCAGCCCTTGAAGAAAACGTAGCCAATACAGCTGGCAGGATAGGAGAGAGGCGGCTAATTCCAGTAAGAGAAACTCAGCTAGACCCAGGAAGGACCGCTGGCGGAAATCAAGCGACATAGTCCCACGACGATGTGCAGAAATCCATTAGCTGGATAGGTACGTAATCACCTGGAAAAGACTGAGATGTAGACATGGCCACTGCACAAGGAATAACATGGAGAACTGAAGGCAAGCAAATGCGAGGCATGAAGCAGATGAGTCCCGAAGAGTCTGGGATGGAGATAACTGAAGAAGCGGAGTCCAATTAAATAACAGTGTCACAGGTCTGAAGTTGGTAGAGCACAGGCAGGAGAATGAAGTCCGCAGGAGTCGCCAACCAAGTCCTGGAAAGAAACAACTGGAATTCCAAGGCTGAGGCGACAGAGCAAAACATCCAGGGCAGCAACCCCGAAAGCCGCTGAATGAGCACTGAGGCAATCCGAAGGCGGTCGAGAATGAGGACCATCCACCGAGTCGAAGTAGTAGGAGTCACCAGGCATGTAGGGGAGCAAAGGTGAGATGGTAACCAATGTCCCGAAAGGTGAAGCAGCAGGGAGTTCAGGGCTAAGGCAGCAGAAGCAGGTATGCATAAGTAGAATGGAATCACCAGGTCTGGAGCTGGGTAAGGCCAAAGGAGAACAGAAGAAGGGAGACTCCGCAGCCCGAAGGGTGAAGGCAGATCAGAGAAGCAAGTGAGTAGGTAGGTAGACTTCCCAGCCTGTTGGGCAAAGGCAGGTCATAAAAGCAGGTGACAAGTAGGAAAACCTCCAAGTCTGATGGGCGAAGGCAGGTCGTAGAAGCAGGCGATCGTGGAACATATAGGAACAGAGGACCCCCGGGCCCGTAGGGCACAGACCTGACGAAATGTGATAGCAGAATGTCGCACTGCTTGAGTAATCTTCAATTGTTTGAAGTAATCGGCTAATCCAAACCCCAAGTGGCAGAATCAGATCCATAGAAACGGAGAACTGAAAGCATATGTAATCGAGATAGGAAGGTGAACAGAGCAAGCATCCATCGGTAAACGTGAAGGTTGAAATCCATGAGCAGGCCGGAATGGACGGAGAGTGGAATTCATGTTGAAATAAAGTTAAAATGATGAGTTGCAATGGTGATGGTCCAGAAATTCCATGATGAGCATAATGAACACAAACGATGAGTAGCAGTAATCAAGCAATCCAAAGCAAAAGCAGGTGAACAAATGGAAGCAGAAGTGTAATTGGATGGCAGCATTATGGCCACGTCCAGCCAAGCAAATGAATCAAGCAGCTAGCAGCATGATCAGAGGGCAGAACCATGAGGAGTAGGCATGCCACAAGGGCAGAATAGGGTCCAGTGCAGTCATATGGGATGGGAGGAAGTATGACTCTATGGGAAGGCTTCGGTGGCTGCTAGCCAAAGTTGCATAGGAAGTTCTGTTGCCACAGCAGGAGTGCTCAGAATGGTAGATACCTTGTATGGCGAAGGAGAAACATGGTAGCAATTGTAGTACCTGCACATCCATGCCTATAAGTACAGGCGCTCCAATAAAGTGGGTAGCCAGACAGAAGAGCAGTGGGTGCAGTCATTGAGGGAGTGCTGTACAAATGGCCATACCTCTCAAACCCCCAGCTACAGAGCAGCGCACTGGTCTGAGAATCAGCTAGGGTTAGAACAAGCAGCACATTAGTACAGTAAACAAGTATGTGTCTATAGATAGTGAATGGCAGTCGGTCGGAGGAACTCTGAGCTGGAATGGCAGATGAAACAAATCAGAATGCTTTTACATAGAACTAGGATATTCCAAATAAGTGCTTGATAGTTAGGCGGTAATACAAAGCTATTTGGTAACATATAACATCATAGCATCTCTAGGGCTAAAGAGTTGGAATTAACAGGAACTACCTTAAATGAGATTGAATGCAATAATTTTAATTGGTCCATGACTCGTAGGCAATTCAGTAGCCCTTGTGAAATATTGAGGAAGCAATAAAAGTAGTAGTGGCTTGCCTTGGTTGCTTGTGGAGTGAATCTAAGTAAAACTCCAGGAAGCAGGATGACAGCAGTGGACTATCGTTGAACTAGGAGCATATGATGTTAGTACAGGAAAGTGAGAATGGTACACAGGTAGCAAACCATGGGTGCACACCGAATAGTATGGTGAAGCAAGAGGAGTTGCTACGCTCGGCTGAAATAATGGGCGATTGTATAGAATAGGGTACACATAGTGCCCTAGTGTCTGATTTCAGTGGATTACAGTAATATGTTCTCCCACCAAAGTCATTACTCTCAGCCCCTTCACGCAGGTCTTGCAATTCAGTCTGAACATTCCAAATCAGAGTTCTCCATGGCGAGTAAATACATGCCCCAGACTGTCCCCTTAGTTGGAGATAGCCTTACGTTTGGTCCGTAGGGGCGTGACATATCAGAGACTGCAATGCATGCAGCCGTATGTCTCCGTCGGCTCACTCGCATTGCCAGAGTGTCCCCTAAAGTAAATAAATGCCAAATAAGGGGCTATGGCTTAGAACTAGGCCTAGACGGCTACAGTTAAAGGAGCAATATGAAATAGGGACGATGCGGCAACCAGCTGTATCCTGGTCTGACACGCCAGGGCAAGAAGGGAGTGATTCTAGTCCCAGGTAAGGCCGTTTGACGAGCAGGATAAAAGTCCGCAATAAGTGCACTTTAAGTCCGTAGGGAGGCAGAAGTCAGAAGCAGGCTGGAGTAGCTACATGAGTTCCCCAGCAGAATAAACGGAGCCAGGTGTAGAATGTAGCAAGGGACAGCAAGCAGGAATCCGAATGCAGGCAAGGTGAATGAGCAAATTACTCGATGGAGCATGGGCAATGGCTGCTGAAAGCAAAGGCAAAGAAGCAGGGCATAGGCAAACAACGAGGAGGGAAGGCAGCAGGAGGGAATGCCCAAAAGTAAAAGAGAAACAATAGCTCACAATGGGGGACAAAACAGCAAAGAAACGGACGAACAAGCAGGAAGGAGAAGGAAGGGGGGAGTAGCTGCACACCAGCAGCGCTACTAGTGAATGCGACTCACTCTAAGCAGAGCGGGAGACAGCTGCTCTGATTAATAGGCTGTGGGGGAGGAGCTCTTCCCCCACATAATTACAGGCAAGCCAATCAATTCTATTCAGCCTCACTATCCCTCCCTTTGTCTTTCTACGCTCCCTGATGTACCTATAAAAGGTTTTATCCCCCTTCCTAACCAAAGCTGGCTATCTTTTCCTCAGTTTGGGCCTTTGCTATTCTGACTTCCCTCCCTGCTTCATTCTACCTTAACTGGTACAGTTCTCTGTCCTGTTCCTTCTGTGTTTCCTTATACATCCTAAATGCTATCTTTTCCTCCCTAACCTTCCCTGCCACCTCTTTTGAGAACCATAGTTGCTTTTTCTTTCATTTTGATTTACTTGCCTCACCCAAAGGCTTGTTGCCTCTATGATGGCAGTTTTGATATTTCCCCATTGTTGCTCCACCCCTCCTTCTAGCCTGTTTGCTAGTGCTTTTCTAAGGCACTCTCCCATCTTGCCAAAGTCAGCCCTCTTGAAGTCCAGTACCCTCACTTTTGTATGGTTTGACTCTGTAGCTGACTTTATCATGAACCACACTGTTTGGTGGTCATTTGTTCCCAGATGGCTACCCACTTCTAGATCTGAAATCCTCTCACTGTCTCCCTTTGAGGGTATGAGGTCTAAGATTGCTCCCTCACGAGTGGGTTCCAAAACTAGCTGTCTGAGGCATGCCCCCTGTAGAGCATCGAGGATGTGGCTGCAGCAAAGGTGCTCCAGTTAACATCTGGCATATTCAGGTCCCCCATCAACAATATCTCTCCTTTATCTACCATCTTAAGGGTGCCTTCTATCATATCCTTGTCCATTCCCTCCCCCTGAGATGGGGGTCTGTATACAATCCCTGTGCAGATTGTGATGCCATTTCCAGTCTCTAAGGTGACCCACAGTGCCTCCTCTACTCCCTTTTTACTCTTTTGTTCCATTGCTTTTATCCCTTCCCTTACATAGAGAGTTTCTCCTCCTCCTCCTCTTCTACCCTCCCTGTCCCTCCCGTAGATTGTGTACTCTGGTATATTGACATCCCAGTCATGGTTCTCTGTGTACCATGTTTCTGTGAATGCCAGGATATCCAGGCATCCCTCTTCCATCAAGGCCACCAGTTCAAGGAGCTTGTTTCCCAGACTACGGGTGTTGGTACTCATTACCCTTCATTTCTTGATGGCCTTACCCCTTTTTGCCCCATCCCTGTCCTTATTGCCTTTGTCATTTTCTCCATTTACCCCTGCTCTTCTCCCTATCGACATCTCTATCTCGGTGTTTACCTCACTTACTACCCTGATTTTTTTCCCTGCCTCATCTGTCTTCGCAGACCCTAACTGGTCTCTGTTGACTGTCCCACCTCCCTGCCTATTTTATAATATACCTCTATGTTTATCCCACACATGTTTGAATCCCCCCACTGTTCTTGCCATCATCACATCTGTTGGCAGTCTGTTCCAGGCATCTATCTCTCTTTCAGTGAAGAAGTATTTCCTCACATCTGCCCTCCCCCCGCATCATCACTTGCCCCTTGTCTTGGTGCTCTTACTCATTTAAAAGAAGCTCCACTCCTGCAACCTGTTTACCCCTATGAGGTACTTGTATGTCTCTATCAAATCACTCCTCACTTTTCTCTCTTCCAGGGTGTACATGTTGAGACCCTGTCAGTCTCTCCTCATAGTTGCCGTTAACAGCATCCTCTTTACCACTGGAATAAGTCTTTGTATAAGCTTATTTATCTTGGTGTTATTTTCCTGCGAGCACAAGAACTTTTGTGTTGTTCCGCACTGTTTATGTTATTTCTGAGGTGCAGCCTTCAACACTGTACACAGTACTCCAGGTGGGGTTTCACCAGTGAGCAATACAGTGACAACATCACCTCACAACACCACCTCCCCCTGCTCCTGGAGATACCACTCCTTTTGCACTCCTGCAACTCACTAACCCTACCCACTGCTTTGTCACACTGCCCTGCCACCTTGAGGTTCTCAGATATGATGAGCCCAAGATCCCTTACCCTCACCTATTCAGTGACTGTCAGTACCCCCAAATCCTATAATCAGCTTCCTGGGTTTTATGCCCTAGGTGCATGATTTTGCATTTTTCTGCATTGAACCTCCAACTTCCATGCTCTTGACCACTTCTCAAGTTTCCCAAGATCCCTGTACATTGTTTCAACCCCTACTGAGTGTCCACCCTAATGCAGATTTTGGTATCGTCTTTAAAAAGATATGCCTTCCCTTCCAATTCTTCTGCAATATCTCTTATGAAGGCATTGAAGAGGACTGGTCCCAGTACTGAGCCTGGTTGCAACCTGCTGGTCACTTTCCCATCACTGCGGTGAGTGTCATTAACCATCACTCTCTGTCACCAATCCATTAGCCAGCCTCTAACCAAATCATTACTTTGGATCCCACCCCTAGGCTGATCAGTTTCTTTATCAGCCTCCTTTGTGGTACACTGTTGAAGAAGACCTCACTAAAGTCCAGATAGGCCATGTCCACCACTTTCCCTGATCTATTTCCTTGGTCATCCAGTCAAAAAAACCTATCAGGCTCATTTTTCATGACCCCCCCCCACACACACACACACACACACACACACCATGATTCTCTGCTGCCTGTGGTCTTTTAGCCCATTGGATTTAAGATGTTCTACCAGTCTTTTTTTTCATTAGGGTTTTCATTAATTTCCCCACCACTGAAGTACAGTACAACTGTATAGAGTTGCTAGCCTCCTCAACCATGTCAGCTCTTCTACACTCTACTGGAACCACACATGTTTCCAGTGAGCTGTTGATCAAGGCTATCAGCAGTGTGGCTAGCACCTCCCTAAGATCTTTCGGTACCCTCAGAAGTAGTAGTAAGAAACAGAAAGTGTGAGGCACTGTTATTTAGGATGCAGGATTTTTTGAAAATGTAGAAATGGGTTAGGAGTTTTACAACACTGTGGAAAACAGTTGAATGTCCTTTGAATGTTAACTGAGTTACTTGCAAGTAGCAGTGAGAAACAGATTTGTAAAGAAGTTCAATTTAGTATGCAGGCTGGAGTGAGTGAGTGAGAGCATGAGTGGTGACATCAGCAGAGTATGTATATTTGTCAGATATCACACTCCAGTGATATCATCATCAGATATCACACTCCCGTGGAAATAACCTAGTTTATCACACCGATATTGCTCTCACTCCCATTGTATAAATACATATATATATACATATGCATATACATATTTACCAAACTACCGAAAGTGAGGTCATAGGAGAAGTTTTAGAAAAGGTGGCGGAACTCAGTTCAAGAAGGAAGGGAGAGGTGGGGGTAGTGGAAAGAAGACAATGAGATGATAGTAGTGGTTAATTGTCACACAGAGGGGATGATATATATGGTGGTTTGGAAATGTGGAGTCCATTATGTGGGAAAAACAAAATGCCAATTCAGATTACGTGTTGGCGAACATGTTAGGGCTTCAGGGATGAGGACAGGGAATATACCTCAGCATTACATATCACAGGGAGCAGAACCAAGAATGAGCATGGTTTCCATTTCATAGAGTAGGAAATAATGCAAACCAATGCAAGAGGTGAAGACCATAATAGCCTGCCCCTAAAGAAACAATGTTTCTGGATCTACTTTACAGGGGCTGCTCGTGGTCTGGCTTGAACTACGAGCTGGATAGCCTCTTTTCTGAAAGATTAGAAAACTGAATCTGTAGAAGGACATCTTAATGTTACTTGTGTAGGTCAGTGAATTGGCATACTTTTTTGTTCTGATCTCACTACCTCCACCTATTTCTTTCCTGTTCTTTCTCATGTTCCCCCTTTCCTTCATCCCATCAGCTGTTTTTATCTCCTGTATGTTTTAGCAAACCCTCCCCTCATCTATCCCTTAATGATCTTATTTTCTTTTCTCTCTTTCCTTTTTCCCTCCCTGGTTCTATTCCTTGTTGCCATATGTTGTGCTTTGATAAGGTTGATAACAACTTATCAAATAGTATAATTTGTTTAACACACTCTCCTTCTTAAGAATTGCAAGCACACATCATGAAAAATGTAGTGAAGAAGCTGATTTGATTCCCAGTACAGTCTGGGTGATGATCTTGAGTGTTTTTTGTTTGCACTTTAATGTTGTCAGATATGGTCAGCCCACCCAGGAAACCATAGACCAGTCCCTTTTTAGGACTATAAAACATGCAAGGTTCCAGGGGCCTGTATCATTATTAAAGCATAGAGGTTACAATGGGAAATGTTAGGTTGCTACCTGATGTGACCCACTAGCATTTCCTTTGCCATTTTGAACCTTGTACTGCATATCTAAATAAAATGTGCATTTTGCACAAACCAGAACCACATAGAAGTCATTCATATTGAAGAATACGTCTAGGAAATGGGGACCGTTGGCAGAGCAATGAACATATCAGTGTGGAGGAGTGAGTGCCATTTTTTTTGTTTTTCACTGTGTACTACTACAACTACATACCCCTCTCCTTGTGCAGCCATTCCTTATGTTTTAACGCTTTGATTATCACTGCCACCAGTAGTTCTTGTAAGTGGCAGCTGACATCCTCTGTGTCAGCAGGGGCCAGTTGTCAGGATCTCTTCTAGAAAGGTCGATCACCCCAGAAGCAGATGTGGTGCTCTTCCTCCTTGATGCATCCTATGGCCCATTCATTCAAGAAGAGCACTTTCCTGCGCTTGGCTAGCTTGTTACTTAGGCTCCAGTGGTAGTGGACAGGTACTCATTCAGGTGGTCATATATCATTGTCAGTGGCTCAGCAGGTTGAACACTTGCCTTTGAGGCCAGAAGATTGGAAAGTTGTGGATCTTAGCCCCATATCAGGCAGTTGAGTCAAAATTCCCAATATTGACACTGTCGTGCAGCATGGTGGAGGGGCTGCACTCCTGAGGTGCTATATTTCTGATGAGACATTAAACTGAGGTCCCATCTTCCTGTTCAGGTGTTTGTTCAGGTGGATGTTAAAGATCCTATAGCAGTTCTCAAAAACACTGTGGGAATTTCCTCAGTGTCCTGGCCAAATTTCCCCCATTTACTAAAAATACCACCAGCAGCTTAATCTGGTACAATTTCATTTGGCTAACATCAGTATCTTTCCCCTCTCCCCTAGAAGAGGCAGAAGACAGGCACAATTGCCTAGCTTTCCTTTCCTGAGCAACAAAACTAAATAAATAAAGTCTTTAAACATGAATATTCTGGGGTTGATTTCCATGTAGTGGCAACTTCAGGGTCCACTCCAGTTATATTGTCTGCATTGAAGATATTTGCCAACAGTCGCCCGCTCAAAAAAATGATGGGTTTCTGGGTTTTGTTCTTCATCCTCACTGTGGTTCATCTTTCCCAGTGTGTGGCAGGTGGAGCACCACTCCTTTTTGGACCATTAGCCCTTCGGGTAGGCTGTGACAGCTGGTGCATCAATGATGAGAGCAGGTCCCCCTGGCTGGCACTTGAACTCTGCAATCCTGATCACTCAGCACATCACATCAGGCAGTAAAACCACTTCACAGCTGTCGATACGGCAGATCACTCCAATGGGTTCTTCCACTGGCTTTGGGGTTTCACGTTTCAGACTCACTCTTTTTACAATTGCTTGCAGTGGTCTACTCTGTAGGCACTGTGCTCCTCCTCTTTTTCTGGCACATTTGGGCCAGCCTCCCAAACATGTCAGCGTTGGCATTGATCAACACTGGAGTTTCATTCATGCTCCTGGATTCTGGACATATTAAAGCTATGGATTCAGCCCTGTGTGGCACTCTATTGCCTACTCCGTAGAACTCAAATTGTACAAAGTTGTAACTGTCACAGGGGTAGCTGGTGTCACTTGGGCCCCACAGGGCAAGTCCTTTCAGAGGCATCACAGGCAGATGCTTTAAGTGGTGTACAAGAAACAGTGGATGATGGTAAACTGTGACCCACTGCTGAGTAGCGCATTGCATGGTTTTCCTTCAATGAAGATTGGAACGTCAGTTCTGAGGCCCAGTAGTCCTGAGGGCAATTTGCTCTCTCAGTGGATTTCAGGGACAGTCCATTTTACAGAACATTGCACTTTCGGAGGTCCAGTAGCTCCTTTATTGTGGCTCCACTGTCATTTCTCTGCTGTGATGTTCAGCTTTCCCACTTCTGTTTCACAAGTTGTGGATTGGTGGGGTGAACGCATCATTGGAGTGTGTCCATTCTGCCCATGTCTATAGCAAAACATATTGTTCCTAGGATGAGGTGGGGCTTGAGGCCCATGCCTAGGGGCAGCAAGAAATCTGGGGGCACTTCCTTTACCTGGAGGCCTGGAGTTAACTCTTGTCCACTATTCATGTATTGTGGTCACTGCTTTTACTTGCTCTACCAGTTGCTTCATTTGCATGCTAACTCAGTGGCATCCACCTGAGGTCCTTCAGCAGTGGCTTGCAGCTTGGGAAGGGGGTGGCTTTCTTTGTAGACACTTTCAGTGATTCTCTCCATTGTCTCTATTTTGCCTGGGACTCTTCTCGCACCTCTTCCAGTAACTGTTTCAGGTTGGATGGTGTGACTTTCTGGCCTTTCAGCTAAAGTGAAAACACAGCCATCTGGGAGTGTATGGCCCCTTTCAGCACTTTCTCAAGCCTCGTTCAATTGGCTTGGAAATGGGTGATCCCACCAGCCTTGACTGTTCGGCAGATAACTGTCTTCAGTTGGGTCAGGTAATTGGACAATTTCTCTCCCTCTTTCTGAATGGTTGAATGCAGTTGGTAGAGCAACTCTGTGATACTCTCAATGGGGTCCATAGGTGCCCTTTAACACTGCCAAGTAGTCCTGCAGGGTACAGTTTGGCTGATTGGTGGACAGAGACCAAATAATATTCAAAGCATTGTCCCAGAGACTTTACATCATTTGTTTCCTTGTTTCATATTCACAGCACTTCCATTCTTGGAGCATCTGTGTTGCTTGACTCACCCAGCTGTAGTTCATCTTCACCATTGGGGGTGGGATGGTACATGAGAATACTCGTAATCTTCTGTAGAAACTGATGTTGTAATGAGATACAGAAATGGCTACCCATCCTTGTCCTATAGATGCAGAATTTGCAGGAAGCACGGAGGAAGGGGGTGTCGCACTGTCTTTCCATAACAAGTCACTCACGTCCTTGGCAGTCTTTCATTCGGAGGTACAACTAAAATTTAATTTCAAAATCTGTGGGTGCATAGGGATCCCTGGGTGAAGGATTTGGGTTGTTACTTTTCACCAGCGCTTGAAAGTCTTGCACAGTCTTTCCTTCCTTAGCCAATAACATCTTGATTTGTGCCACCAAATTTGCTGGCTGCACTGAAGAGGAGAAGGAACAGAAGCCAGACTACTTCGTCTGCCAAACAGGTGCCACACCCTATCTGAACTATCAGGGTAGAGTGTGTCAGGCAGTTTGTTCATATTAATTTCTGAATCTATTAATTAAGGCAGTAGTGCTTTGGATGGTACAGTCATACCTCACAATGTATATTTTTAAATTACCTAAACACTCCGGAGCATCCAATGGCTTCAAAATACTGGCCCTATCAATACCTTCAGGGATTCCCATGGCCAGACTTGCCTTTTTCTGGTCCAGGCCCTTCCCTCAGCTCCAGTCTTCCAACTCTTACAGCACCATGGCAACTTTAAAAATTTTGGAGGGCGCTTTTTTTCTATTCACAAAGTCACAATTTGGGGACTGTTCATGTGATTCAGAAATCCCAGCAGTGCCTCCAGTGTAGTGGACTTCCTGGGGCCCCTAAGGATCCACCTCTCCCAGCCCTCTGAAGGGGCTGGCATGGGTTGCCTAAAGTTGTGCTACACTGGGTACTCAGACCTAAAAGTGGCACAGTGTCTCCACCTGAGGTAGCAATGTGGAGTACCTGGATGCTGACACAGAAGGCTATTACTCGCCAGGAAACAGTGCATAACCTGACCCAACAGACCCTTCCCCAGAACAAATGACACTGTAACAGCTATAACAACCCTCAAACTAAGAAATGTAGTTAAAACAAATAATTTATTTAAAAGGGGAGGGTACAGAAAGAACAAGGGGACAGTAGGAAAAATGGGAGCAATGAGGTAACAACAAATTCTGTATACTCTATGCAGTAACAACAATTTGCATCACACAGTCTGCCCAACCCCGACAGTCCTTCAACCCCCAAACAGGTGCACCCCACTTAAATCCTCCAAAAGGCCATGAGTAAAAGTTCTCTTTTGTAGTTGCAATGGGTACCTAACTGGGGATGCAGCTGCTGCTAACAGGGCAAGATCCTGGTGGCACACTTTAAAATGTTGCAGACAAAACACACTTTAAAATGCAAACTGTTGCTGAACAATTAAACTGTAAACTGTTGAAAAGGGGTTCCTAATGTATATGTAATCCACACACAAATGGGTGTCTGAATGGCCTCCACAGGTCTTCTGCTTGGGCATATCAAAGTGGTAAAGTTCCACTCTGAGCTTCTCCCTCAGTCCCTGGTACAACCACAGTTTTCTCAGTTGCAAGGCTGAAACCCTGATGGTTACTCATGATTTTGTAGCTTCACAGATACCTCAGGTGCCTGATGCTGGAACAAGCGAGATGGCTGGATGTGTTTCTGGCTGAACAGCATGCTTTCCCAGGGTCATCTGGTGTTCACCTACCGATCTCTGGCCTCTCACAGTCAGTCTAGGGCTGCAGGTGCAGGGAGTCCAGGGACCCTGAAGCAGGCAATGGCCTCCTCAGTCAGTCAGTTGACCTTCGAAGGAGCTCATCCCCCAGAGGGAAAAGTTTCTGGTGGGGCAGAAAAATACCTAGATGCAATCCTCACCTTCAGATTGTTAATTTTGTTAAAAACTGTTGTTTTCTTCACAAGAGTCAGTTTATGAGATCCCAGTCTTCTTTAGTCAGCCAGGCCCGCAGACAGTGAATCACTGGCTCAGAGCTCCTCTCTCTCTGTCACACTGGCATAACTGGCTAAGCCTAGCTTGTTTACTTTAATTCACCTTTATGTTTACTGAACTCAGTGCCCTATTGGTCTAAACCTCCCTAGGCTGACTGAGCTCTAGAATGCCAGCCTGGCCATGGAAAGCATGTACGCAGAATCTGTAGTGCTGTGAAAAGATGACTGGCCCAAATTCTCAGGCTGGAGACCTATGACCACTGACCCATTTTCTAGCAGTTTTCGTGGAGCCAGAGGCTTGGAACTGCATGGGCCTCGTGCAGTATGTTTACATCCTGTAGTTCTTTTGTTTCATCCTCTACTGCCTTTATTTTAACCCATGAGGGCTTCTTTATTCCTGTCCTGGCCCCACTGCCTGCCATGAGGCTAGGATGGCTTTCAATTTTCATGGCATGTAGCCTATAAAAGTAAGCACCTTTTTGGGGGGCTTACACTAGTATCCCCAACTGTGTGTCCCCACTAAGCCTCGTGGAGCTCCCCCCCCCCCAGTCAGACACCTGATTCACAGGACTTTTTTTGTGGTTAATAAGTTTTATTGATTTGGCTTATTAAGACGGTACAAACATTAAAACAGTCGGATACATTGCAAAGGTCTTACAGACCATTACATATGTCTGTAGAAGCAGAGAACGGAACATGCTGACCAAATAGTAATGAACTAAATATACTAGCCAGGTAAGCAGTAGGATAATACTCTGTGCCTAGATGTACAACACCTATCCAGCTGGAGATTAACTTTGAAAGTATTAGCAGTCGGTGCATTGCATTATGGCTAACTCATACAAACATATCTTACCTGGCCCCATCCTTCTAGTTTCTGCAGTATTTGACAAAGCATCAGAAATTATGAGAGGTCCAGGGCCGCTGTCCTCTACTTTATGCTTACAAAATACAAGAGATCACACACACAAAGCAAACAGGTCTTCATTGTCAGAGAAGATACTATCCTTTACTGATATTATACCACATCATCCATAGAGCAGGGTCCCCTATAACTCAGTAACAATCTCTCCAACACCTGCCCCTAAATGCACCATGAGAGGAGACCATTGTAGTAGCATGGTTGTGCCTATTCAGCCGATTTCCTCCCTAGGTTTCAAAAACAGAAGGAAGGGAGTCCAGATGGCAGTATATTTTTAAAGAGGGTATTGGTAACAGTATGTGATATTCTGGCCCAGTTGGCAACTTGAGCCATGGAGGTAAGTACCTCCCCAAGGGAGGGGATTATCTGGGACCACCATTTACACAGTAGGAGTCTTTTAAACTGCATACTGGGTGTTAGTAGTAGTTTCAACTCGGAGAGACGAAGGTGAAGGGCTGGGGTCTGGAGTCCTAATAACAGCAACTCAGGGGACTGAGGCACAGGCTTCCTAAGTATTTTGGACCTCATCTCACAGGTAGCCTGCCATAGCAGCTGGATCAGCCTGCAGGACCAAAGTATATGGAACAGGTCACCTGGGAGTTCCTGACACCTCCAACACAGGTCAGACTGAGCCAGCTTTGCCTTGACAAGGACTATGGGACTCCTGTACCAGGAGTGAATTATCTTGTTCTGTATTAATTGACTACTGGAGTCAGGATATGCCCCCGAGCTAATTTTAGACAAGACTTCCACTCCAGGTTCGTAATAGGGGCATGCAGTGCTTTCTCCCATTTATGCTTGGATTCCTCTGCTTGGGATGGGATGGTGCTCCGAATGGCCGCATATACCCGGCTTGACTGTCTTCTTTCTAGGGCCAGCCATGACTCTACCTGGGAGATGTGTTGCTCTTGGTGCTGCTTATGCCTGTACATAAGGATGGTACTTCTTATTTGAAGAAATCACCAGAAGTCTTTGGGAGAGATCCCATAAGACCTCCTCAGGCCCTCAAAGGAATTAAGGGTATCTGTACCAGGAATGAGCATATCTCGAAGCAATGAGATACCAACACGTTCCCATGAGGGCCATGCAATTGGTTGTTTATTGATGGTAATCTCATTATTGCCCCATAGTGGGGTAAGTCTTAGAGGAGATGGGGAGGCACCCAACTTCTTATGCACCTTGGCCCAATACTCCAGAGAGGGACCTATAGTAGGATGAGAGCAAGTGCCCTTAGGGGGATGGTTAAATAACAATAGTACCAAGTGAGTACGCTGACATACCTCTCTCTCTCCATATCCAGCCACTGGGGAGCATTGTTTTCAGGGAAAAGGAACCATTTTAACATCTGAGCCAGCTGAAAGGTCCATTTATACCTCTCTAACCACGGAAGACCCCAGCCCCCTTCCGACCAATGAGCTCTGAGCTTATTTCTACTGTACCTAGGTTTCTTACCCTCCCACGAAAAGGATCCCAGTAGGGAGTCTAACTTAGTAAACCAATAACAAGGTATTTTCAAAGGGATGTGGGAGAGAAGATACATAATTTTTGGTGCTATGACCATTTTAATTGCGGATATTTTACCTACAAGCAACAGTCGAAGAGATTTCCATCTGTCCAGTTCTGTACAAATGGACGCAAAAAGTGGTTTCATATTCAGGTCCCATATTTTATGCAGATTAGGAGAGATAGCAATGCCCAAGTAGGTAATCCCCTTGGGGGCCCATCTAAGCCCATGCTAAGTAACCATTTGAGAGGTACACTTAGAGTTTAAAGATAGGACCTCCTTCTTGGCCTGGTTAATCTTGAGCCCTGAAAATGTAGAGAAATCTGACAAGGTGGACAGTAGGGGAGGGAGGGAGGTGACGATATTGGCTATAGGGAGCAACAGGTCATCCACATACATAAGAGTAGGGTATGCCCTTGTTCCCACCTGGACCCTGGAAATTAGAGGATTTTGGCCAAAAGGCCGCCAGGGTTCTATCCAACACAAAAGTAGTGGGAAAGCAGGCAGCCCTGACGGGTACCCCTACCCAGTATGAATGGGGTGACAGCATCGTATTGGTGAGTATCCATGCAGCTGGGGATGAATATATTGCCCCAATCCAGGCCCGAAACCCCGCCCCCAAGCCCATAGTGCAAAGTACTTGTTGGACATAGTCCCACTCCAGGGAATCAAAGGCCTTTTCGAAATCTATTGCAATGGCAGCAGCTGGGGAAGATAATGTTTGGCCTTATGGATTAAATTTACCAACGATCTAATATGGTCCGCACTAAAGTGGCCCTTAACAAAGCCTACTTGGAATGGGTGGATCAAACTGGGAAGGAGAGGATTAAGTCTATTAACTAGTATCTTAGCTAGCACCTTGCTATCAGCATTCAATAATGAAATAGGACGGTAGTTGGATGCTTTAAGAGGGTCTTTACCTTTTTTTGGTAGGATAGTAAGTCACCTCCCTAAGGGATGAAGGGAGATACCCTGTTTGCAATGACTCAGTAAGTACTTGTTGCAATATCAGACAGATTATGGGATGCAACAGCTGCCACAGTTCAATAGGGGAACCATCCCCTCCTTGGGCCTTTCCCTTTTTAAGGGACAGGATGGTGTCTGCCACCTCCTGGGTTGAGATCGGGGCATCTCGGGCATTAGCTTGGGCTTCCAAGATTTTGGGGAAATGTAGGGACTCCAGAAATGGGCGGACCCCTTGGGGGTCTGGGGCTCTGGAGGATTTATATAATGAGGAGTAAAATTCCAGCATTATTTGATTAATACCTTGCGCCGAGGTTTGGGTCCTCCTCCCTGCATCCTCTAAAGCCGCTATATGCCTTTTGGCTTGATGCTTTTTGAGACGGTATGCCAGCAGCTTACCCCCTTTTCTCCCCTTCCCAATATTTATGCTTGAGTCTAATGATCGAAATCTCTGCATTTCTAGAGACCAGCTCGTTCACTTGCATCTTCAGAGAGGTGACCTTGTGACCTGCCTCTGACCTAAGGGAAGGGACACGTAGGACCTTAAAAGCAAGCTCCGCTTCTCAGAGTTGTCATTCAAGCCCCCTCAAATGTTGTTCCCTCGTCTTTCGGCACTGGCTCGCATACCCTATTATCGCCCCTCTTAGAGTAGCTTTGAATGCCTCCCATGTGGTACCCACAGAGGTATCTGCTATGAGGTTATGCTGAAAAAATTCCATTGCTTCCTTTTGAAGCCAAGGGGGGAAGTCTATATCATGAAGTAGCAATGGGTCCAGCCTCCATGCCAGAGACTTAGGGAGAGGGGGGCCCCATATGAAGGCAAGATGCACAGGGACATGATCCGAGATAACTAATGGATGAATAAGGGTATTAACATTGTTACTAGTAATAGTAGGAGAGATGAGCCAGAAGTCTCTTCTACTAAGAGAACTATGTACTGGGGAATGAAAGGTGTAGTCCTACTGGGAGGGGTGAAATATTCTCCGGATGTCTGTAAGGGCCAAATCTTGTTTTAATTGAGCAACTGCCATTACAGCCCTGGAGTGGGGCTCAGTATTGGAAGGGGATCTATCCAAGAAAGGGTCCAGAGTAAGATTAAAATCACCCCCTAATAAAATGGGGGTGTCTTCAGGAGCTATGGATCCTAGCACCTGGGCCAACTTGTGAAAGAAGGAGGGTGAGTCCTCATTCGGAGTGTATATGTTACCCAGGATCAGAGGGCCCTCCCCAGTATCCATGAGTACCACCACCCATCTACCCTCAGAGTCTCTCACTTGTCTCTGCAATTTCCATTGTAGTTGCTTGTGAAGCAGAATCACCACCCTTCTCTTTCTAGAGGAGGCCGAGGCATGAATGACCTGACCTACCCACTCCCTCTTCAGTCTCTCAGGATACCCCCCGGTAAGTTTGGTCTCCTGCAGGAAGGTGACCCTCGCTCCCAGTCTCTTAAGGTGGCCCAAAACTTGCTTTCTCTTGTTTGGGGTGTTAAGCCCTCTGACGTTCCATGTCAGACAAGTGATATCACCTGTTACTAATTGGGAGCAAATATTTAATTAAGCGATATATCAAGAACAACCAGCAGATAGGGGGCGAGAGCAGCCCAGCCAGAAGAGGCAAATTTCTGTAGAGCACCACCAGATATGGAGAGAGTGGGTAAAGCCCATATACCCTGCCCCTACCAGATGATCATATACTAACAAATAACAAAACATCTGTGCGTTTCTCTTGTGAAACAAACATACATAAACACATTAACAAACTATATACATTGTGCACAGTGTACCATGCAAGTTGGGGATATAGAGGCGTCTCTTCGGGCGCAGAGCCCTGCTGTAGGACAGCCCCTATTCCCAGGGCATTATCAAGTGGTATCCATCCTTCCTTAGCACTATGGTGAGTGCAGAAGGGGAGGTCCCCCCCCGAGAGAATCAAGCAGCCCAGTAGGAAGGTTGAACCATGTGGCTCATTACAACCCCAGAGGGTTGAGAGAGCTGCTCCAGCAGTGTAGCTCAGAAGCTGGAGTAGTTAAAGTGGGACTACACAATGCTTCTAATGAGGTGGGGGTTTGCAGGAAAGAAAGTGGGGGAGGACTGCCCACTATTTCGGCAAGCCTAGGGTTATTGCTGATGGGTGCCAACATGCTCTCACAACAAACATCCTGGTGAGGTCAGGCTCATCACACCTACGAAGAGTGCACTATAAACTACCCAGTGCGGGGGCTAGGAGATCTCCCCTTCATAGAAAAAAATAATAATAAAAAAAAAAACATACCAGAGGAACATAGGCCTGTGCCATCCATCACTTAGGGCCTCACGTAAAACACATCCTGGCTACCTATTCAGCATAACAGTTTACGCACGCCGACAAATACTTTCATATTATATGACACAGGTTCCCAGTGGACCTCACCCCCCACCACATACACACACACACAAGTAAGCGAGGTAGAACACACAAAAGTTCTGCTGTTTAATCAGATAGTACAAAAAAGGCCTTCTTTGCCATCTAGACATGTCTGGACCTTTGATCAGGACGTCCACTGAGAGCTTGTTGGTAGACCTCATTGAATTGCTCCCGGTATAGGAGTGAGGCATCTTCTCTGCCACATGACAGTGCAAGTCGGGGGTCAAGGTTGGGGTGAAAAGGGGCTCGAAAGTTCCCTTACATCAGTAACATGGAGAAAGGGTAGCAGATGGGTCAGCCAAGGAGATTGTCCACTGACGATCAATTTAGACACCCCAAATTTGCCCCATACCTACAACTTTCCGGGGGATTAAAAGAAGAGGAATAGTAAGAAACTAGAAGGATGACTACTTATCTGACCACGCCGGTGGGTTTTCTCTAATTGACTGCCCTGGAGAAGTACAGCACTCAGGACGGTCCACACTGAAGATAAGATCTCCACTGGTAGAGGAGGCCTCCCTCGTAGCCTTTGGTGGATGATGCCCTCCGCTATCCGTAGCGCCATTCTGCAGCTGGTGAGGAGTTGCTGATGGGGACAGGTAGCTGGGCTGCAACATAGAGTAGACCTGCCTTCCACAGTCAAATCCACAATGCCTGGGTGTTGATCTGGAGAGCTGAGGTGTAAAGCTTCGTATCTATTAGCAGTGTGGTAGGCCTGTAATGGATCTGGAGCAACAGTGTCCATGCTTGTGGCCTCCTCTGTGTCGTTTTGCCCTCTCTCTGAAGGATGCTCCCGCTGGCCATGTTTCTTTGAGGATTGTTTCTTTCAGTGTGTTTTTGGGGGAAGTTTCCAGTGTTGCTCCCTGAGGTCTTGCCAAACAGCAGGCCTGCTCACTGATGGAGAGGAGCGGCAATCCAATCCATCGGTAGCAGTTTTTGCCGAAGGGGCTCCCGGGGTAGTGGTGGTGAATTCTTGTGGCCAGTTGCACCGTAAAAAATCCATGAGTGTATCAGGAGATTCAGAACTGTTCGAGACCCCATTATGCATAACCCGCATCATGGCTGGGTAACGCAAGGAAAAGGACAGTCCAATACTGTGCATTTTATGCCTTGCCTCAGAGTATGCTCGGCGTTTGTCCAACAGATCCTCAGAGAAGTCCTGAAAGATGTGGATCCTATTCAATCTCCACACTACATGCTGTAACTCATGAGCTCTAGTTAGGACTTTCTCTTTGTCCCTAAAATCAATAAATCAGGCTATGATAGGTCACGGTCTGTCCTGGGCCTGAGACATGGGGGCTAACGTATGGTGTGCGCACTCCACCTGGAGCAGGATCAGTGGGTCCAACTGCAGCATTTCAGTGATGGCTAATTGTAGAAATCCCTCAGTATCTTTGCCTTCTACACACTCAGGGAAGCCCAGGAAGCGAAGATTATTATGACGACCTCGATTCTCGAGGTCATCCATCTTACTGCGCAGCATCTGTATGGTCCATTGTTGATCTTTTAATTCTGCCCTTAAGTCCTGAACATGCCCTTCCATCACCGAGACCCACTGTTCAGTATGCAGCATCCTGGCTTCTATATTTTAAACCACTTGGGTGTTTCAATTAGTTGCCACAGTGACTTGTGCCATCTGGGCCATAAGCTGGCTGAACATTGCCTCAACTGACGGTTGCTCCCAGGTTTGTTGCAAGCGGCCTTCAGTCATATTTTCAGGCCTACCTCATCCAGAATGCTCTTCAGTAAAATAGCAATTTCCACACAGCAAATGAAGGTTTTTTGTATCAATGAAGCTAAATTAGTGCAGCTTGAATATTACCCCACAAGTTACAGTAGAGTGAGGATATAATACCAGCTGATAGAAAAAGGATTTTAAAGGATATTTCCCTCTGGGTTGTGGAGCTGATCTTTAACCTGCCATCCTATTTAGTACCCCTAGTGACCAGTCCAGAGGACTTTTTTAATCTACTCACTCCCAAGATTAATTTTCTGAGCTAGGTTCCCAACACAACCCATTACAAATTTAAAGAAAAGTCTCAAAGTGCCCAACACACTGACTAAAAATCTCTTTCCTCCACCTAGCCACTTACACTGCTACTTTAATTATGAAGAAAAATATATATATACAGTACCTCTAGGTGTCATCTGGGTGCTAAATACTCAGTAGTTTGAACTTTGGGATGATTAAGGAACTTAAATATTAGCACATCCGTTGGCAGAGTTTGTCTTTTTCTCACCAATAATCGTTTTAAGCTGTTTCACTGTTTTATTTCACATCTGTGGTTAATCATGTATCAATTTCCTTTATGGAAATCATTTTTAACTTGCAATCATTGCATGCATTTTATAATTAGATTATCAGCCATTTACCATGGAATTCTCTCTCTCGCCATTCACTGTTAGAGCAACAATGCAGAGACACTGCATGTTCTATAAAACCTTTTTTATCTTTTTGTTTACTTTTTGCAACCTGAAATTGTTTGATTAATGCAGGTAGTTTCATATTTATTATAGTTCAAGCATTATGGCACTATAATAATGTTTTTTGCAACGCACGCTGTCTCTAGTATTCTACAGGTATTTACCATCTTAATATAAAAATTGGTTTGTGACAATATAATTATCATGGATGGCAGTGACTGTTGCACTTCCCAAATGGCCCCAAACTTTCCTTTATTCAAACTCCAATTTAATATAAATGACTCACTCATTGTTATTGTGAAAAAATGTGTGGTACAGTATGTTATTAAAAAAAACAGGATCATTGGAAAAGTAACCAGTTTTTAATCAAATAATTAATTTTTATTAGACTCAGAATAATAAAAATAGCCATCTGGGCAGGGCAGCAGCACCTCCCCGACAAAGAGGCTAGTTAAGCCTCAAAGTGCCAAGGTTCCTGCTTCTGGTCTTCAGCTGCTTTCCTGACTGATACAGTCTTATAATACCAGTATGAGACAATAAAAAACAACCAACAGAATTATCAGTTCTGCAAGAGTATTCTTTCTAAGGCAAGTGCTTCACGTATTTCAAGAAGGCACCAAGATTTACAAAGTGCACTGCTACCAACCCCAGGCATTCTTTGCTTACCCTCCTCCCTGTCAGCAAGTCCAGCCTGAGAAGACAGAAGAACCAGGTTAGGAGGTTAGAGGAGGGTGAGCTGGGGCCCGTACCATGCAGATCAGGACTACCAGCTGTGTGACTCTACCTGATAGAGAGAGGAGGAGGGTGATCACTGGTAAGAGTAAAAAAAGAAAATTGTAATTTTTCCAGACCCCAGTCTTTAATTAAAAAGAACAAATCCAAAAGAGTATTAGAATTCACCTCCTAAAATCACATATGGGTTGAGACCTTAAAAAAAGTGTTCATTTCTTGTCAGTAAACCTCAAAATGCACCAGGGAGTTTGTAAAACATCAAAGCTTCTGTGGGACTGGCATCCCCCACATCCTCAGTTTTATATCAAGTTTTTTACCATCCTATATCCAGATTTTTTTTCATGTGCATGACTCAGTTTCTAACTTAGGAAAATCTGGTCACCCTAAGCCAAGAGAATTTACTATAAATTGTAAATCTGCACACTGCTGCATTTGGCTACTAGATGCATGTAGCAGAGCAAACTGACCATATTTATGTGAAAACAGAACAGCAGGCAGATACAGTTGAGGTGCATGCATGTGTACATGTGAAATGATGCACTGGCTTGCTTCAATGTAGAGAGGCAAAGCTAACTTCAGTTAGAGATGAAGAAGCTCTGGCTGGGTGCCTAGTGATGTGGAGGTAAGCACCACTCTCAACTTCTGTCTACAACCTCACTACTCACTAGACTGTCACAGTTAGTTTCATCTCCTGCATTCTCATTGAACTCAGGGCACAGTATTCACCCGGGGGGGGGACACAATTACTGCCACGAACCCAAATATACAACAACATTTAAAATCCTACTGGCACCATCTTTATACACATCTTATGTGCTGACACTGCAGGGATCATTACTCTACTTAAGCTGTGTATGTGAAATACAGTTCTTACAAGTTTCCAGAAGGTTGTTTACTTTATTATCCATTATTGGTAAAAAAAAATTTGATTATACAGCACAGCACATCACATTTTCAATTTGGCATTCACTTGCTGGCAATTTGGTGCCCCTGGTTGACTGTTGTGGCCATTCTCAGCCCCCAAGCCTGGCTCCGTCACTAGGGCTGTTGAGATATCTAGTGTAATATGTGATAAATGGTGCAGTATTGGCGGACCTCGCAAGCCGTTTCATATGGTTGACAATGTTTTCTTTAAAACATTGCTGCTGATGAGGCTAGAGCAGATATCCTTGGACTGGTTGTAGGACTACTTATCCGACCACTATCAGACTGTAAAATTCAGTGGTGTGGTCTTTTCATTCAAAAGTGCCTCTTGTGGTATCCCACAAGGTTCTATACTGAGCCTATTCTAGTTGTTGTTGTTTATTAATTCACTACCCAATTCTTGCTCCTTTTCTAAAGTATTGTTCCACACCAATGGTGCAGTATTTCGTTTTCAATCTAGCTCAGTGAAATATATAAATGGGAAGCTTGAGGTTGCCTTCACTAATATACAGAATTGGATGTATGAAAGTAGACTGGCCCTAAACAAAAATTAAAGCAAAATTATGTTATATGGTACATCAACTAGACTGTACACTCAGAAAACTAGTCTAAGGGTGCCTGCTAGTGATAGATCACATCTTAAAGGGGTAGAGTTCACCAGATACCTTGGTATTCATTTAGGATTCATCTCTGAATTTTTCTTCTCACATCAACTTGTTAACTTCAAAGATTCAAAAAACATTAGTTGTGTGATATAGGCTGAAAGAAATTTTGACTAAGACAACTAGGATGACAATTCCCCAGCAAAGGCTATTACCCGTCTTAAACTGTGGGGGTAGTGTAGTTGACGACTCACCAGTCATAGAACTAATGAAAAATAAATTGTTCTTTACAATAAAATATGGAATGTTGCATTAATTTGGGGGGTGGTGTATCATTGCACTGTATTATTTCAATTGGATTGGCTATCATTTGAACTTAAATCCTTAAAATAACATGTACTTATTAAGTATGTACATCTTAAAGAATGAAGGTTGGCCCTTTAGTGTCTCTGTAGTCACTGTGTTTGCTTTTATTTGTGTCTTTACTTTTTTTTTTTTCCAACTACTAGTAAAATTCTAATGGAATCCTTATATTATGAAGTCAGAAAATCTTTACTGGTAAGGCTGGCAGAGTACAGTATGTCAGTGGGAAACTACAAATCTGTTTTTCAGGTTTTTATAGGTGACTAAAGCTTTCTACTGCTAAAATATTATAGATTTCATAGGAATATGTGCTTTTTCATAAACTGTGTTCTTTTGTTATGATGTAGGAGGTGATATTTTCTTCCTGACTAACCTTTACTTTGGAAGAAGAAATGAGAAATCAATTATTGTTTACAAAATTGTAAAATCATACAGATGGCCCACAATTGATTGTGCAAACATATTAAAATATAAAAAAGGTTAATTTTTGTTGCTGAAAGAAGTATCTGTTTCTTTTGAAAAAGATACAAAACAATCTTCATCACTGAAATACATTTAGTGCCTTAGTAGTTGGTAGTTTCCGACATTACAATACCAGAATTCTATGAATACTTTTTACTAGCAGTGTGAACAGCAAAGGTGAAAACCCACTTGTTTCACTGTACACACAAAAAAAACAATAAATAAAACAGTTAATTGACTATTTATTAGAAGTGAGCACATGTTCTTTAAATGTTTTTGTTCAATTTACACATTGGCTTTTCTTGACTAAAACCTCAAAATGTTTATCAGATTGTTTGCAATTGTGTAACAATTATCATAACTCAAGGAGACAGGTTTTCAAAGGATGATGCAGTTCTTGCATGAAGCCCGGTGTACAACCTCTTTTTGTGTGCAGCTGTGCCAAACACCTTTGCTGCAACTGTGTCTAAGTTTAGTAGGTTGGGTGCAGCTGCAACAGTTTACCTGATTTACAGCAGCCTGCACCAAATATTTGGTGCACGCTCCATAACAAGGGTATCTTTGATTGCCATAAGATAGACCAGAAAAAGCTAGTCTAACTTGTGGCAACTGGCACATGGGATAGAAAATCCCGATTGTCAGCTGGGAGAATGCTACCAGCCCTCTGCGCTGCAAGCTTGGTGCACCAGAGGCTTGCTACATTCCGGACTGTTTGAAAATCCTAAAATCTTCTAATGGGATATTGTTTTGGACTTCCTTAATGCATGCAAGTGTTGCACACTGTTCATTCAAATACTGTGCCTCTACTGCCTGGAACTCTGTATCTCGTAATCATAAAGCCATTGACAACATTAATCACTTTGGAAATGTACTGAGAAACTGTCATTTGGGTCGATTTAATTGCAATTGTTTTACATCATTTATTCTTATGATTCATGCTTATTCTACTCTCATAAGCATATCAGTATATGTTGGTTGTTCTGAGACACGCCAGTCAAAAGAATGAATTTTCCAAAGGGCTCTAGCCAATTAACAGCATAAAACTGCATTAGGATAACTACACTGTGGGATGGAGTGGGCGTCTAAAGCTAATACAAGGTATCTGTTTTTGTTTCAGCTGAATCTGCTTGTTGGAAAATTAAAATTATAAACCCAGAACAAAAGAGTTACACTGTTCAACATCTTCAGCCAAACACAGAATACATGCTAACAGTAACAGCCTTTACTGCTGGAGGAGAGAGTCCAGAAGAATCCATTAACCATGTTGATACACCAAACGACAGTGAGTTTACGAAAACTAGCACTGATATATATACATGGCTGTGAAAGGTCTTATGTAATAGAAGACAGTGAAATCTAGACCCATTATGTTACCAACCCCCTAACTATCAAGCCATGGGACAATGGCATGTCATATCATCCTTTTATGCCTCCTTTAGTATGAACCTCCAGTCCCTGCATCAAGTGAAAGAGCTTACTACTGTCTTCATACTCAGTCCACATAAGAGTGTACCAACACACAACCTAGAATCAGAACTCATTTAGCTTATCACCCCAGCCATCACCATTCCAATTATCACCTTCTTTAACCTTTCCATCTCTACAGGTTGTCTACCACCAGTCTGGAAGAGGGCTAAGTTCAAAACTTTGTATGAAGGCACAGATAGACAGAACATCAGTAGCTAGTGGCTCATTTCCATCCTGGTTGCACTGCCCAAAGTTCTTAAGAAATGTTTTTCATGCCCAAATCTCAGACCACCTGCTCTCAAACCAATTCCTAACCCCTGTCCAGTTGGGCTTCTAACCCAGCATTCCACTGCCACAGCATTCCTCAAAGTGCCAAGTAATATTCTTTAGAGAGAGATCCAGAGAAAGATCCCATTACAGGTTTACATTAACCTGATCAAATCTTTCAACCTGGTCAATCACCAGTTCTGCCTCAGAAAACTGAGAAGGCTGGAATTAGACAATCTATACTGTGATGGTTCAGGAATTAGCTTGAGGGGAGCATAGAGAAGGTTGTTTTGGGCACCAACCTTTCCAAACTGGATCCCCTTTAGTAGTGCATACTTCATTTTTTTTCCATTGGCCTCCATTTTACTTAGTATTCATTAACTTTGTGTTAAATCAATTTGTCCAAGGCAAGGTTCACATAAACACTGACGACATAATTCTCTATTACAGCAACCCAAAGCTAACCTTTGTAGAACATTTACTATCAACCCAAGTACAGCAGTTGAGGCCTGTCTAAATGAAAACAACCTCATTCTCCATGCCAAAAAGAACTAGATCATGGCATTTAGTACCCATTCATGAGCCAAGACTAGATACCTGCACTCCATGCAAATGAACAACAGCCTTGCTCTTGAGCAGGTTTCCTACTTCTTCAGATACTGCAATGAGACAATAGCTACACCATTTACTGGACTATGTAAGCAATAAGACATGAGGAGGTGTGCATTAGATTCTTCTAACACACTGCCAGGGACGTAGTTAGGCATGAGGCCACAGACCGAGTGCCTTCAGCCCCTGGCCATGCATTAGAAGAGTATAATACACACACCCAGAGTGTCTTATTGTGCTTATAAATTGGGGATCTGCATTTTATATTTATGTAAAAATTCATATTTGTTGGTTTAAATACTAAAACAAGTAACACTTGTATGTATTTTGACCAAAAATACTTTCTCTGTCTGTTTGAGAGTAATGTCATCTTTTTTTTTGTTCTATTGTGGCCACTATACCTATAGTGCAGCAAACTGGTTATTATGCCCCCCACCATAGTTTGGAGTGCTTCCTTCCCACACATAAACACATTGTTATTTAGAATTAGATTGCCTGCTTTCCTCTTGTTTTTGTTTAAATTCATATCATTTTTTGTTAACTCATGAGTGCATGAGTGAACGAGCATGCTGAGACCATTGGGTACAGTGCAGCCAAGCCGTGCACAGCCAATACCTTTATTATTTATTTATTTATTTATTACGTTTTAAACTGGCTTTTTCTTTTAAATATATAGGGAGCAACTATGCAACTCTAGGCATTAGTGGAGCAAGTGGCAGTGAGTGCAGACCACAGTACATACCATAAAAGTAAAAGTACCAGGACTACTGACAGCTTCACAACAATTGATTTTGTATGCAGTTAGTGTGAACTTCCTGATTTAAGCTAGAGCACAATCATTGCAGGAGCATAGAATGCACAGCATGTTGCCAGTTCAAAATATTTTAAAACAGTTTATATCTGGCTTGGCTCTTCTGCTGGTCTGCAAACAAGTCAATCAGATGCAGTTTGCATGGCATGTGAGAACCACGAGTTGCAGTTGCTTGACAGAGTGAGGGAGTTGGCAGTGGGAGTTAGCGAGTGAGTGATGGGGCAGTAGCGAGGGGACAGAAATGTGAACACAATTATTTTAAATAAGAAAATGGGCTAAAGTCTTTAAAACAGTACAATTAGAAGAGTTCTGCTTGCTTTACTGAGACCAGACAGAGCACATGGAGAAGGCTGGATGCGTAATGTGGGGCATTCATTGCTTGGGGACTGCTGGCAGCTCATGTTAAAAGGAAGTGAGGGAGGACTAGCCTATCATATCATGGAGCGAGCAGTGGTGAGTATTAAAAGGAGCATTGGTAATAAATCTCAGTGCCCGGTGATACAAGATGTTGAGTTTAGATAAAGCTGTTTTTGGACAGTGGTTATAAGGGTTATCAGCGTAATCCATTAATGGAAGAAAAGTAGTTTGCACTAGTTTTACTTTTGCCTCATTGATGAGGAGGTGACTGATGCAGTAGAAAATGCCCAGTCACTGCCACAGCTTTTTGGCCACCTTGTCAAGGCATAAAAAGCAAGGCTTACTGTTGATCCAAAAACCCAAATATTTAAACTCATCCACTATTTCTAGAGGATCCCCTAGTAAGGTCTGGATCCTATGGTTTCGTACACTGGATGTTGATGAGTGTGTTTGGGGGGAGATAAACAAAGCTTTCGTCTTCTTTGCATTAAGAAGCAGCTTTAACTGCAATAGGTTCTGTCGCAGGATATCAAAATCATGTTGCAGCTCTGCACAAGCAAGCTCTGGGGTTGGACCAGCCGTGTACAGTACAGTGTCGTCTGCAAAAAGATGCATGCTTGCCATACTGATTTTGGAATCTATATTATTTATATAAATTGCAAAGAGAAGGGGTCCCAGGATAGACCCTTGTGGTACTCCACTTAAAAGAATTTGGAGTGGTAAAAGGCCCCCTGTGCTTTAACTTGTTGCATTCTATCAGTAAAGCAACAACTTAACAACTTCAATGTGATATCATCAAGATCAAAGTGGCAGAACGCAGACAAAAGCAGGCCATGGTTGATGGTATCAAAGGCCTTGCTTAGGTCAAGAGTGCACATATGTGCTTCTTTAGGTCAAGTGCGTTTTACCAGCTGTTGGTCACTTTGGCTAAGGAAGATATCGTGCTATGCTTTGGTCTGAAACTTGACTGTATGGGGTTTAGTAAATTTTCAGACTCCAAGTATTCCCTCAGCAGATAGTTGAATATTTTTTCTAACAGTTTAGATAGGATAGGTAGCAGGGAAATAGGCCTGTAATTGTTGAGGTCGCTAGTATCACCGGATTTAAAAAGAGGGATAATGCGTGCAATTTTCCAGATTGTTGGCAGGTCACCTAGTGCTAAGGATAGGTTAAAGAGTTGAGTAATGGGGTGGTCAGGTGATAATAACCTACTTTCAGAAAGAGGGGCTCTAGGAGATCGTCGCAAGCAATTTTCTTGATCTCCAGGGAAGTTAGAAGATCCTCAACCTGTTTAAAGGGTATTGGACTGAAACTAAAAGGGAAAGATTGCTGGTTGTTCATACTGTCAGTGCAGAGGGCATCCTTACTTTGGGACTGAGTGAAAAGCTTATTCACTGGTGAGACATCAAATGCTAGGCCTGCCGTGGCAAAGTGGGTGCAAAGTTGGTCCAGGACATTGGCCTCATCTGTGTGTGGTGCTTCCAACTATACTCTTAAAGGGCAATAGAAAAGAAGATGTGTGTCCTTCTAGCTCCCTAAGGATGTTTCAGAACTTGGCGGAATTGTGTTTGGATGTTTCGAGGGAAGCTTGAAAATATTTAGCTTTCTTTGCTCTTATGAGTTTGGTACAGGAGTTCCTGGCCACTCGAAATGCCATCCAGACTGCATCTGATTTAGTTTTTCAGGCCCTTTTCCACAACCTGTCCCTGTCTTTTAAGGCTGTTTTTAGAGTAGGCATGAACCAAGGGCAGGATCTTTTTCTAGTCTTGGTTTTTACAAGAGGTCATGCTTGTCAACCACTCCAAAGGCAAGGTTCTGGAAGATGATGTATGTCTCAGAAAGTGATGGAGCTAAGTAAAAATCCTGCCATCTAATCATGCTTAGGTCTGCTAAGAACGCAGATTGACTGAACGTTTTGAGGCATCTTTTTAGTCTGTAAGTGGAGGTCGAGATAATCTTTGGTGAGCATCTTATACAGGCTATTGCTCTGTGGTCGCTTATGTCATTATGGAATACTCCTGAGTGGGAAATATTGTGGGGCTTGTTGACAAGAATTACATCCAGAAGAGCACTACAATTAGCGTTTTTGATGTTTGGGGGGTAATTTCAGGAGTAATATGTGATAAGCCATGCTTATCACAAAAGTCTTTCAGACTATTGGAGCAGTCATGTCTCCAAGCAAGGTTAAAGTTCCCCATCAGAACACATTCCGAGTTTAACTTCTCCAAATAGTTTATGGAGGTGGGATAACATTCTGAGACCCCCTTACAGTGGCCTGTAACAGGTGGTTATTGATATTGCCTCCACAGCAGTAAGGGTCACCCTTAGGGTAAGGCTCTCAAATTCGTTTGGAGAACAGGATGTGCCCGTGTCTGTTACCGAGAATTTATCCTTTATGTAGATTGCAACCCCCCCCCAAGAGAGTCTGTCAGATCTGAAGACATTATATGTGGGGATATTGATGCTGTGGTCTTTGGTAGAGCCTCTGAACCAAGTCTCAGAGATCATTAGCACATCCGGTCTAGTGTGGAGTACCCAGGCTTGGATCATGTCCTGTTTCTTTAGCAGGCTGCAGACATTTATATGTAGGAAACTGATACCCTTAAGTTGGGGTAGCTCTGAAGGGGCATCTATAGGTATGGGGGGACTAGGGTTTAATTCTACATTCCCAGAACATATTAGTAGAAGACCAATAAGTTTCCTAAGTCTATTTATAAGTCCTCTGATAATACGTGTTTTGTGCCTTCTTGTAGTTGATGGTTTCGTGGAATGAGAGCAAGGGGCGATGCAGTGGCTGAAGAAGGACAGTGCATACTGAGTCATTTAAACTGGTACAATTAATGATGCCTGGCAGTAATAGGTTAGCTTAATATAAGGAAAAGGCATGGCAAGTCCCTAGGACTCAGTGACTGTAGGATCATACACAGACGCTGGATTAGACATACTTATAGAAACATCAAGGGAACTATCGATAATGAATGTTTCTGTGTGTACGTGTACATTGATAAAAAGGAGGATACATCTGAGTAGAATGTGGTTTTGTGTGTAAGACAGCATGGTCTCTGAGTTAAGGCAGCTAAAACAAATTAGGGTCTAGGATAAAGGTTGTGGCACTATTTGTCTGTGTCAGGGACAAAAGACAGTTAAGCACAATGTGCTTTGGTGTATGACTCCCTAGTAGCTGAGCTGTATAACCTGCAAATAGGGACTCAGACACTTGGTTTTAAGAGCACATATCAGCTACCTGATGGGTCATGTGACAAAACAAGGCTATAAAGCTAAACTGCCAAGAAGGGTAGGTGAGAAGCCGTTGCAAAGTGCCAGCAGGACCTTGTGTGTTGGTGTTTCGGTCGGGCAGCAGTGCTTCCCAGTGCAGCTCCGGATTCTCTTCGACTGGGCAGTGATTTTTTAGTCGAACCACTGGAGTGGTTCAAGCTGGAATCTGGCCCAAACTATCCAGCCTAAATCAAAACTGTAGGTAGTAGCTTTAAGTGCAAAAAAAAAAAAAAATGTTGCCCAGAAAAATAGATGAGGTGTGTGTTCCTTATGTGGATCTATGACATCAATCTAATTTGAGTGTTATTGTAATAATAATTGTTCAGGGGAATGGGTATTGTTTTTGTACCAATTGGTTATGGCTATAAGAGGCTGTATGCATGGGTGTAGGCAGGCATACTCCAAGCACTCCATGGTGTGCAATTTCATTTAAGGGGGGGTAGCAAATAGGCTGTGAACTGCTTCCTTTTTCCATGAACACTAACAAAGAAAATGTTGAACCTTTCTGTAATTTTATTCATAGGAGTCAAAACTAGAAGGACTGGTCACTAATACTGTCTTTGCATCCCAAGGACAATACAACGTTACAGGCTCTGGGCTGGTATGTGGGTGTCTTAGGGAGCAATGCATGGCATTTGTATTTACCCATGCATGGCAACAACCACTGTCATGAGATACAAAAGCTGTATTTATTGTGCCAAATGAGGCAACAAACACGGTCCTGGTGTACATTTGTATATTGTCTGGCTACACCCGGGGTGGGGTAGCTCACCCTAACAACGGGGAGAGGGGTAGCAGTGAGTCCACTTGGTGTACAGATCTGAAATCCCTGGCTACTCTCCTGGCTGTATGCGGTATTTAAGTGTCAATTGTCTGGCTCATTTCTCCTTTAAAAATGTCCTTGTTTGCTTCTTAGTTTGTTAAAAAAAAAAGCCAAACTCGTGTGTCAAATGGTTGCCCACTTCGAACTGTCAGCAGCAGCTCAAGTCTGGCAGGGAATGAGCCAGTGATCTGGAACAAACTGCTTGGTCAGTGGTTGCAGGTCTCTATTACATGGGTGTGTATATATATATATATTTTCCCTGATAAGATGTTGGTGCTGCATGTTTGGAATGTTTCAACCTTGCTCAGCAGGCTCCCTTTTGAAGTGGATCTGGACAGAGGATAAAGCTGCAGGAAAGTCCTCTCAGATAGTGATGCTGCAGCAGCTGCCAATCTCTTTGATGCTACTTATTGTATGTGGAGGCTGTCAGTAGTGAGGGAGTGAGTGTGAAGCTGTAGTTCGTGGGCTCACCACACTACCACTGCATAAATCACAGCCTCCTGGCCAGCTTATACACAACTGCAAATAAATGAACCTCCTCTGATGGTGATCACAGTAACACCATTTAATTCAAAGGGCAATTCAGGGATGCTTTTGAGAGGCAAGATAATGGGCAGGCACTTATCAATTTTTTTTTAACTTTTTATTTATGCAACAGGGGTCAGGATAAAGACTGTAGAATAAAACCATTTATCTTCGCTACTATGGTAATACATTTATTTATCCACATAGTAACTACATCATCACCCATTTATTCACACAGTAACTACATCACTAGCTCATTTATCTACACAGTTCTCTTCAGAATTCATTTAGAATGTTCGGCCTCAGAAGCAGTACTGACCATATTTAAATGTCAATAACTTAAAAACGAAAAAAGATAACACGGTACTGTGAGCACGAAAATTGTTCAGCACAAAATTATCTACAAAATGAATACTGTTTCATTTATATAAACTCTGTATATTGTATATGATTAGCAAGAAAACAGAAGAAATGTAATTTTTGTTCACTTTTTGACAAACAAATATAAATAACTTTAAAACAAAATGATAGCATGGTACTGTGAGCACGAAAATGTTCAGCTCAAAATATCTACAAAATGAGTGGTATTTCATTTATAGATACCATTTTGTATTTTTATAATTAGCAAAAACAGCATAAAATTCAATTTTATTTTCCCTTTTGACAAATTATTTACACCTACCAAAATCAAAATGTTCACACAACATCTAAACCTGTTGTATAAATGGAATATGCAGCGTTAGTATGTGATAATGCATTTATTTTGTACAGTTTCCAGGGACCTCTCGTAACTCTCACTCGTGCCTTCGGCACTCGTGAGGTTTACTTGAGGTCACTGGAAACTGTACAAGATAAATGCATTATCACACACTGAACTGCTGCATATCCCTTATTTATTGGCCCAGATATTCAAACTGTGCCCAAAAAGTGTGGAACAGCAGGAGCAAGCGCAAGTCCATTGCGCCCATGCGCAAGAAGTGCGATATTCAAAAACTGCGCAGGCCAAGATGCGCCTACAGCTAACGACTGAATATCGCACCACCTGCGCAATAGCGCAACTAGGGAGGTGAAGCTGAGCATATCTGATGCACCATAGCGCAACAAGGGATGTTCAGCTGAGCAGTCCAGATGCACCATAGCACAACCAGGAACGCCCCCAGCAGCAGGGCAGCAATGGAACAGCACAACCAGGGATGCAGGGGCCCACCACCCATGCCACAGATGGGCAGAGGAACACACAGCAGAACAGACATATTCCGCCCACACCCCATGCACTGCACAACTGGGGGAGGGCTGGAATAACCACTGGCCCATGGAGACCAACAACCAACCCACAGCCAGGCCATGATGCCCCATCGCACCCCCGGCAAGCTGTGACCGGCACACAAGGAGGGCCAACCACCCCATACCACACCATCCCACCAATGCAGAGCACACCCTGCATTGTGACCCCCAGACACCCTGCCCAGGAGCAGCGTCCACCAGTGCAGGATACCCCATGCATGCCACCACCCCCACTGTGACAATGCAACCCTGTGAACCACAGAACCATGCAAGACAGCCCCACCACGAGCACCCATCAGCAGGTGGCAGCACACAGTGATGCAATGACAGCATACACAGTGCCACCATGCACATCCCCCCCAAGGTACAGCTGAGAGACCGACCATGCATCGGCACACGAGGTACTCCACACGTGACAGGGCATGCCCTGAACCCCCCCACCAGTGGTACAGCACCCTGCACACCCTCCCAAGGACACACCCCGACCCAGCACTGGCCACAACAGCCAGCGCAGACACCCACAGTGGTGCATGGAAGCATATACCACACAGGATGCAACACAGTGCATGGACAAACACCCACCGATACCCAAGGGCACACCAACACAGGGACACAGAAGCGGGGCAACCAAGCCCCCAGCATGTGGCCGTGGAAACCGTGTACACACAGCCAGCACTCCTCCATCGCACAGGAGTGCCAGCCACCCTGCGCAGGCACTGTGGAGCTGCATGCCACGAGCATTTGCCCAGAGCACAAGTGACAGACAGTGGTGCACATCCCCTGCAACACACTCAAACCACAGCATATAGGTGAGACAACAACAGCAGAGGCCACAGTGTCACCCGAGGCAGATATGCACCACACCAGTGACAGGAGGCAACCCAGCATTGTGCCGGGTACAGTGGCTGTCCTGCATGGACAGCCACCACTGACATGCCAGCAGACTGTGCAGGTCACAGACATGCAAGGGTGTCAGCTGCACAGGCCATGGATGGGCTGACAGGTGCACCATGGACACAGAGCATGCACCATGGACCACTGCACACGGTCATCCAGTGCACAGGGAACAACACACACACCACACACAGTGACTGATAACTACTCCCACACCATAGTCACTTCCCCACGGACACACACACACACACGCACATGACTGCACCACCCCGATGCCATGCACACCACTGCAGCTGAGCACCTATAGCCCACTGCAAAACAGAGACCACCACATTAGGTATATCAAAGCAAATGTGTTGTAAAAAATCACACAAAACTATATACATATATTTACAAAAGGTTAGGGGAAGGGCCACAAACAAGGTGGGGGTGGGTAAGGGGCAGGGGTGAACAAATGGTAGAGGGAAGGAGGGGTGTGAGGGTGGGTCCAGGGGGTAGGGAAAATCAGGGGCATTAGTATGCTCAGCGGAGCCCCACTCCCCGCTCTGGCTGCTCCTCCTGCCATGCGGCCGTCATACTCCCAGCCAGTCTATCCATTCAAGGATCTACAGGGAGGCCCTGGCAACATGTAGGATCTCCTGCAGTGTTGCTCTGATTTCCTGCAGCTGCTGTCCACCTAGGACAAGGGAGCAGAGTCAATAGGTGTGAATGCACAGCCCCATGCAGCCCACCCACTGTGCATGGCATACGGCCATGGGACATGCCTCTGTGATGGTGTGTGACCACCCACAGTGATCGCATCCACAAGACCTGCCCACCCAGGTGCACACAGCCATGTGGACCGCTGCACACACCCACCGGCCAAGTCCTGCACAGCACCACCGTGGCTGTTCAGTGACATGGCTATGTGGTGCAAAGGCAGTGGCACAGCCATGTACCCGGTGCATGCATGGACCACCATTGACGCACTCCCAGACATGCAGTGCCACTGGACAGTGCTGACTGTAACAAGTTGCGTGCATGGCAGTGGTGTCAATGGATGGTGGCCATGCCCCGCTGCCCGCCCTGTTACACAGCATGCAATGGTAATCATGGATGTAAGGCACTCGCCATCATCAGGCTGGTCCCTGCGCCTCTGCAGACATTCACTGCTCCCGGACTGATGGTCCTCCTGCTGGTGCCTCCTCTCCCTCGCCAGACGGCGCTCGTCTGGGTCAAAGGTGCAAACATGGAGAGAGGAACATCAGTACAATCCTGTAGCAAAGTTCCCCAACCCCCATGTGTGTGCAATCCCACACAGCCATACCCACCCACCCCACACCCTGATAACACCACCACGGCCAACACCGGACAGCCCCCCCCCATGTGCTGGACACATGCAACCGTAATACCCGTATGGAAGATAAAAGTGTATGGATGTTGCACCTACCTGGCCATGGCACCGTGCCCCTCCTGGCACGTGCCCACAGGTGGGCAAGCAGGTCCAGGTCCCTCCACCTCAGGTCCCCATATCTGTGGCGGCACTGCTCCGCTGTCTGCCCCAAACCAGTGGCCTCATCCAGGGCATCGGCCACCTCCTACCACACCTGACTCCTGGCCCTGTCCAGGGGTGCCTCACCAAATACTGGGCCAACAAGTGGCTCCACAATGGCAAACACGTTTGCCATCTCCACCTGGCTCCACTGTACTGCTCTCCATCTCTACTGCTCGATTAAGTCAAAATGGCGCTCTGCAGCGTGGTTCCGCCACATGCAGATGCTGCGCAGTACAGCACTGCCATTCCCTATCATGCTGTCACTGAACAGCACGATAGTGGTGCACCCATGCCTGATGCTTGGCGCCTGGGGGCAAAGGTCGGGCACAGGGTCAGGGGTCTCTGGCGCACAGACAGCCACAGCGTGAATGGAACCCAATGCGTCTAGCGCAATTGGGTGCCTGTGTGCCACCTCCTGTAGTGGTCTACTGCGCTGTTGCACCAGTGCCACAGCACCATATAGGTGAACAGTGCTGTAGCACCACTGGCACAATGGTGGCCATGCCCTGCAATGCCTCCCGTGCACAGCACGTCAGCAGCGCGGCAGGTGCCTATGTCATCAACCCAGGCATGCGCAGTTAGGTGTGTACTGCGCATGTCATAGAACTGCACCCTTGGCTCAGCACGTTCAACACAATTGCGCAAAGTGCAACAGCGCGATATTCAGCCGTCAAATGCAAATCAGCTAATCAGCCATTCAATGGCGCAGTCACTGCATTTGCATCCACTTAAAGATGTGCCTCGCCTCATTTGCATGAGTTGCGCTATAAAAGTGCAACATTGGGCTGCACTGGCCATAGTCGGTTACTGCAGTCTATTGGTGAGTTGCATGCTGTTTGGGAGTTGTGGACTGTGGATTTTGGGACATGCATGGGACTGCACAGTCACAGGTAACACCTATCATTCTCACAGGCTGAATCATGACCGAGTGAGTTGTGGAGGAAGAGGAACAGAGTTGTGGGAGGAGGAGGAGGCCAAATTTCACGAAGGTCGAGACAGATGCCCTGTTCGAGGCCTACCTAGACCAGGAGCCGCTTCTCAGCAGATGCCGAGGAACACCACAGGCCCATGCTGCTGCATGGGAGGAGATGGCGCGTGCTGTAAACCTGCATGGCAGCCACCAGCACTCCGTGCAGGAGTGCAAGAAGAAGATGGGCACAGACAGGAGGAGGATTAAGGAGAAGGTGGCTGCCATCGGGGCAGCACGGTCTGTGACAGGTGGGGGACAGCCGGAGGTGCTACGCCTGACCCCACAGAAGGAGAGGGTTGCTGGCAGCATGCAGCGTTGCACCATTGAGGGTGTTCTAGGTGGTGGATTCCAGACAGGTGGTAGCCCATCACTGCATGGTAGGTCATAGTTTGTCTATTGGGGGTTGGGGGACAGGGTAGGTCACATGCAGTATGCGACTTTGTTTTCCCGTACAGCTCCTGAGTGTCTGCATGGGTCAACGGTGGTGGGTCTCTCCACTGAGGCCAGTCAGATGGAGATGGAGGAGGGCCCATTCACCTCCACAGGAAGACACAGCTCAGAACAACAGTGGGCCCGCCTGGACATCCAGACTGATGTTGTTGGAGCAGGTGCAGAGTAGGCCCTGCCCATGTCCCAGCGTGCCAGAGTCCACGGATGCCAGCATGCTGGGACTCGGGCTGGTGCCAGGTCTGTCACCAATGATGATGTCGCTAACATCATGGGTGGTGACACGTGTGTGCCACAGGATGGCCACACAGCAGGTAACATCACGGCCATGGCTGTGGGTGGTGCCGCAATGGAGGCCTGCGTGTCATCACAGTCCCAGCCTGTGCCTGTCAGCACTGGTGGGGCAGCACTGGTGTGTGTACAGGACAGTGGGACTGTTGCGGCCACTGCGGCAGCACCATTGAGCCCTGGGGAGCGGCAGCCAGAGGGGCAGCATCAGCAGTCGGCCAATGGACTTGGGGGTACAGTGTCAGGGGGCAGCGTCAGTGCACCACCTGTGGACATGCCCAAGCCTGGCCCTGGTGTGCAGCACTCACCCTCAAGGGGTGATGAGCATCAGGGCCGCACACACCCTGAGGGACAGCATGCCGATCAGGCAGATGACCTCTTGGATGAGCACACCAGCGTACTGCAAGCATCAGTCAATCAGCAGATGAGGCTTGTGACGGCGGTGGATGCACTGAGTGCGGCTCTGCAGTGGGCAGAGGAGCATCGCGGCTGAGAAACTGCTCTGCTCCTGGCAGGGATGGACTAGATGCGGGAGGATGTGACCGCTGCCATTGACAGACTGACACATACAATCACAGCTGCCATGGCCACAGGGGGCACACAGTTATTTGCCCATGCGTCGCAGACATCGCACAGTGCAATGTCCACCCCCCGTTCCTGGTGTCATGCAACACCATCCTTGTCAACACCGGGTTCAGCTGTGGGCATCCCAAGCACACCTGTCACAGGCATGTTCGGTGTGCTGCAGACCTCTGCATGAGCACGGTCATGTTCACACATTGGAACCCCTGGGGGACCATCGGTGCCACCCCATGAGGCCAGTGGTCAGCCTGTCACTGCTGGCGGGTCTTGGTGGGGCCGCCCACGCATCCGTGGTGACTGGGGCACTGTGGTGCCTGACTGACCTGTCTCCCACTGCAGCTACTGTCTGATGCTGCCCCTGTGTGCATTGTGTCATTCAGCAGGCAATGCACGGGTGGGTACCCGGCCCTGCACTCACACACACAGTCCATCTGCACACCCTCCCAACTGCTGTCAGCAGTTGCATGTGCATGAGGATGCCTGCATTGCCCTGTACGCCAGTGTGCAATGGTGCCCAGCGTCTGACACACACACAATGACAGGCAGTGGGCATGGTGGTCTGTGGACATGTGTGTGGCTAGGGGTGGCATTCTGGGTCGGTGTGCCTCCTACCCTTTGTGCATGTCTGGTGAGTTGTGTGGGGGTGGGGTGTGTGTGTGTGTCTGTCCATGTGCCATGTTAGACCTCACCCATGCCTGGTAGTGTGTGTGGTTCCATGCCCAGCCACATCCCTTGATGGCATGCACCCCTGGTGTGTGTCCATGTGTGTTTGTGGGTTGTGCCTTTGCCACTGGTGGTTGCACATGGCCCCATGACTTACCTGGGTTGGCTGAAGTGCTCCTCCGTGATGGTGTCCCGGTGCAGCTGTGCCAGCCGGAGCAGTCGGGGGTCCCGTCGCCCAAGGGGGGGGGCTGCCCATCACCATTGTTACGCGGCCCTCATTGTCCCCATCGCTGTCCCCTCTTTGACCTGTACAGCTATCCCACATTCATTGGCCATGTTGCAGGATGCAACAGGCCAGGAATAGCCTGAGGCCTTTGAGGGACTGTACTGTAGGGCACCGCCAGAGGTGTCCAGGCAATGGAAACATGCCTTCAGCATCCCGAACACCCACTCAATGACATTACGTGTGGTGGCATGTGCCTCATTGTAGTGTTGCTGTGATGGGGTCACGGGCCGTCGGTATGGTGTGAGCAGCCAGGGATGGAGTGGGTATCCACTGTCACCTGTGTGTAGAAGGTGGAAGTTAGTAGGCCACTGCCCATGTCACCTCTGACCATGCCCCTCTCAAGCCCTATGTTTGTCCATGTGGTTTGCATACTCACCCACTAAGTGACCAGTGGGGATGTCCCCACTCTCGAATCTGTGGCACAGTGCCGACTGGTGCCAGATGAAGGCATCATGTGCTCCCCCAGGGTGTATGGCACAGACATTGATTATGCACCCCCTAGCATTGCACACCACCTGGCAGTTGCTGCTAGCATAGCCCTTACGATTCATGTATGCGGCCCCCTCGGGGCCAGGTGGTGTGCAGATGGCCACATGGGTGCAGTCTATTGCCCCTAGCATGCCAGGCATACGTTCTACCCTGTGGAACTCCTGTATATTTGCTGTGTGCTCTGCCAGTGTGCTGGGGAAATGGATGTGCTCCACAGCATGTGGCAGCAATGCGCTGAGGAATTGGGTGAGGTGGCGTGACGTGGCCAACTGGGTTATGCCTGTGGTGTCCCCTGTTGGTCTCTGGAAGGTGCCCGTGGTGAGCAAGCACATGCAAGCTGTCACTTTAGTCTCCACTGACAGAGCATGGCTCCGTCGTGTAGGTGCCTGCAGCACATCACTGCACAGCTCACAGAGCCACCTCAGAATTGCCCAATTCAGGTGGTACCGGCCCATGATCTCAGTATCACTGTACAGCTCGAAGCTGGTGTGGGCTCGGTACTACCTGTTGGGGGCATACTACCGACGGGCCCTTCCATGGCCGCACCCCACTGCTGCCCACCTTCTCACCCCCCTCATTACTGCCTCCATCTGGATGGTGGCACTGGCCATGTACCTGGCTTGTGTTCACCCCCCCGGCAGCTGTTTCTGTGTTCCCCCTGCTGCCCTGACTGCTACTTCCCCTGCACCGGGAACACCTGACTGTGCTGGCCTCAGTGCTGTGTGGCACTTCCCCCTTCTGCACTGTGGCTGTAGCTTCCCACACCTTCCCTGAGCCTGTGGGTTCCAGGTGCCCTTTCTCTGTCCTGCCCTATGTGTGTGTGTGTGTGTGTGTGTGTTGCCTGTGTGGCTGGCTATAGTTCAGCAACTTGTGGCTTCCCTGTAGCGTTCATGCGCCTCTCCCTTGTTCCATTTTATTTTGGCTCATTTTCACTATGGTGCAACTTCCGCTTGCTCCCCTATTGCGCATGGTCGAAAATTTTAAAGTTGCTTTAAAAACATATCTTTTTGGATTAGTGTATCTCTGCTAGTTGTGGCTGACTTTTAAATGTTGTGATTTTATTATTTTAAAATTTTGTACAGCGCCTTGGTCTTGAAAGGCGTTTTATAAATAAAATTGAAATTGAAATTGAAATTGAAATGGTGCATGTTGTTGAATATCGCACTGCGCCATTTATGCATGGTTCCTCCCCCTTCAGTTGCACATATATTCATTATCATTGCGCTATTGCTAAGTGTGATTTGGGGGCACAACTGACTCCCGCTGAATATCGCAGAATGGCGCTTTTTCGGACTTGCGCTGGCTCAACCCTATTGCGCATGGCGCAACCCTTTTGAATATCTGGGCCCTAGTGTTTATGATTTTACAGGCAGCTGTATCTCATAGGTAACAAAGACTGAGGTACGCAGACCCCTCCATACCATGTACAGTGACAAAAAACAGAAACATGTTAAACCACATATAAGTCCATGGAATGAGGAAGTCTCCAATAAGAAATTATAGGAGTAAAGTTCAATCTGAACCACTTGTAGAGCAATGATCCTCTCACCTAGAATTAGTAATCCAACTATACTATGTAGCCAAGAGGCCAATTCCCCTGTAGAACTTCTGGGTAAGGGGGGAATGGCTCATATACTGTAAGCAAATAGTATAAATCCGGCTGTCTGGGCTCAGTTAAGTTGATTTACAGCCCTCTAGAATGTAGCATGGCATGGCAACCTGCTCTAGAGGTAAATATATAACTACCCGAATTGCTAACAAAGTTCACAAACTGAGTAGTGCTCTCTGCACCAACATCTAACAGTTTACAGTTATAGCCTATAGGGCATACTAAAGTAATATTTGTAAAATGTTGTAAATGGAGCAACGACTAAAATAGCTCTCTTATTAACTCTATGGCCCACATGAACTTTTAATGCTAGTGTTAAAACCTTTACATTCTATCATTTAAAGATACCAAGAGATAAACCCCACAATTATAAACTTCCATGTTGTAACCAATATTGAATTGAGCATTATAATGTTCCCAGTTCATGCTTCAAGAGCGCAACCACAGAGAACCCCTTTACCGTCCTTTCAACCCTCCTCATCCAAAGTGCCTTCTGCTGGTTTGAGGCTTTGAATAAGTTTTTTGGCAAACACTGAAGCTGCAACAGGATCTATAAAGACATGTGTTTTCGAGGCATGCTTAATCACCAGCCTCGCCGGAAAGTTAAGCTGAGCTGCAATACCATTTTGAAGCAGATCTTTTTTATAATCTGCAAATTCCTTTTTACGAGTTTGCATTTGTGCAGCTAAGTCTGGGAAGAAGGAAAGCCAGTGCCACTCCCAGAGCATCTCCCATCTGGAGCAGGCAGCCTGTAACAGAGTGATCCTGGCTTCCGAGACGGAGAGAGTAGCTATTGTAGTATGTAATGTTTGCTGCACTGCTCCTCTGGATCTCTGCCGCTGTGCGATCGAGAAAGCCTTCAGGACATGAATCCCAACATCGGATGGCAACAGCTGGAGGTCTTGAAAGATTAATCTGGTAATTGAAGGTAAGATTTCCCTTGAGCCAGCTTGTTTGGATGGGAAGCCAACTATGTGGATATTTGCCTGTCGTCGTACATTTTCCATAGTTTCTATCTTGGCCCTCATTAGGGTAAGGTCCTTAATGCATACCGTGTTACACTGCAATTGGCGCTCCCTGTTGGCCTTGAGTTCTGCGATTGCTGCTGTATTGTCATGGATCAGGTGATCGTTTTCTGTTAATTTAGCCTCAACTGCAGCCAAGTGCTTGTTAGTCTCGTCACCTGTAGCCTGGATTTTTGTTAGCATGGCTAAAATTTGCGTCACCCAAAGCTCCATTGAGGACTGATCTTTACTTGTAGAAGGCCCCGAGTTGTTCGTAGCACTCTGGGAGAACAGGTACTGATCTAAGCTCTGGGATGAGCATTTTGGATCATTTTATGGGCTCATATTGCTACCAAGATGTTTCGGTAACCATTATTGCAATATCGATACACAGTTCTTTGATATTGCGATGTTTTTTTTTTTACATTTTCAAGGTCTTTCTGGCAGAGCTAATTCAAAAACTGCCGCCATGTTGTCACTCCACAACACCCCCCCCTGCATTTATCAATCACTGTATATTCAGGGCTGCCACTTGAAGCTGTACAAACACAATGGAGCAACCATATTTACATCCTGCCTTTCAAGGGAGCTGGTTTAAAAGAGAAAAGTGGATGCAGCCAGTTAAATAGTTCCACCTGAATTTGGCAAGTTCCACTTCCTCCGCTTGCTATTTCATCTAAAACTAGTATCTGATATAGACTGTGCTTCTCATAGAAATATGCAATGAACACCTTTTTTAAAATGCATTTTTTTTACTGAATCCTATATTGTAGACTCGTACGCACTGCAGAAAATACAATAATATACATGCACCAGCATTGAGTAAAGCCTCAGTACAAGGCATAGGCATATCAGTGTTGTATAATGCACATAGAGTATTGTATAATAATCAGGAGAATATACCCAACAAATAAATAAATAAAATTAACAACTCAAGTCCTCCAGTACACTGTGTTGGCAAGGGCACCGCAGTGTGTGTTAAGTGTCCAAACCAAGCAAGGTCAAGGCACCAAATGACACCGTAAAACAGAGACTGCAAAAGGTATCAAATAACCCATTTTGTTGATCTTCCAAAGGAAAGGGGTTCAAGTTAGCCCCACTAAAGGGGGACATCCTTTGAAACTTTACATAATCAATTTGTATCCACCATCTCTCCTTTGAATGAAACATCTGCAGCTTTGGAGATAACAAAATGTGCTAAAGTTTGTTATAGCATAGGAGGGTTAAAAACTGATCATTCTTATCAATATGTAAATGATCTTTTCTGGTTTTAATTCACATTTGCAAACACTTGAGCAATACATCTTGATTACCAGGTCCATAGAGGCTAATGATGTCTCAGTTGCAGTTATTGTTAAGTGACAGTAATAGAAGATGCTACAACGTTTCAGTAAATCAACTCTGGCAAAGAGTTCTCTATACTGATGTTGAAAATGTTAGGCAAGTACTTGCCTGTATTTTTCTTATGCTATAGTACTTTTTACAGTGTTTCCTAGTGGCACCCCCCCCCACCCTCCGATCGCCATTCACATATTGTTGTACCCCCCTCTGATCATGGTCTCTGTAATTCTGTATTGTTTCCTGGTGACTAGTGCCCCCCACCCTCCAATCACCATCCCCATAATGAAGTACTGTTTCCCTGGTGTCTAGTGACCCCCCCACCCTCTGATCGCCATCCCTGTAATGAAGTACTGTTTCCCTGGTGTCTAGTGACCCCCACCCTCCGATCGCCATCCCCGTAATGCCAGATTGTTTCCCTGGTATCTAGCAGTACCCCCCCACCCTCCAATCATTATCCTCATATTGTTGTACTGTTTCCCTGGTTTATAGTGTCCCCCACCCTCTGATCACCATCCACATAATGATGTACTGTTTCCCTGATGTCTAGTGGTCCCCCCACCCTCCAATCACTGTCACCGTAATGATATATTGTTTCCCTGGTGAAATGGTGGCACCCCACTCTTCAGTCGCCATCCCTGTAATGTTCATTGTTTCCCCCAACGTCTAGTGGCACCCCCAACTCTCTGATCACCAGCCCTATAATGATATACTGTTTCCCTGGTGTCTATTGGCCCTCCCATTCTCTGATCACCATCCCTGTATTGTGTCACTATCACCTGTAAAAAAGAAAACCATCCCACAATTTTTTTTAACCTGTAAAAAAGAAAACAGTTCCTCACTGATCTGACGCCCCCACCCAGACCTCTCACTCAGCAGTCACCACCCTACACCCCCCCCCACACACACCCTCACTCACCTGAACAATTCCCAAGGTGAAGATCCACTCTCTGGCTAAAGACACGACTTCTTGCTTGAACCACCTACTGCAATATGAGAAACTAAGGTAAGTGCAGTTCAATGTATTTCAACGAGATTTTGAACTGTGATGCAAAGCTTTGAAATTTTTGCATATTTTGGCCCTAAATTTTCAACATGGCCTTTTTGGGACCCCACCTCATGACCAATGTTGCTGGAATTATGCAGATCAAGCCCGAAAGGAGATTTCATACTCACATTGCAAAATCACCTTTCAGGTGGGGTTTGAACATTTTCACGACCCTTGTTTATCAGCCAGGGTGGTTATAAGAAGGCTATGTTGAAAATGTGAGGTCAAAATATGTAAAAATGACAAATGTATGAGCAAACGTTGAAATGTTTCTGCGTGCGCTCATAACTTCAGTAATTTTCAATATTTTTACCCCAAATTTTCAATATTTTCCCCAAATTTTCAATATAGTCATTTTTTCTCAACACGTTTTTCCACTCAGAATGACGTTTCACTGGTGTGGAATCACATTTCAGTGGGCATTTCAAAACTTTCACCTATGGGGCTCATGAGGTGGGATGAAGCAGCCTCTCACTTTTCTCGGCTACATCACTACCATCACGTTGCTTGCAGCCATATTGGCTTTTATTTATTTATTTAATTAATTTCTCAGAGTTATACCTTTGAGCTGGAAGCTCATTTAAAAAGGTTCCATGTCAAGATCAAAAATACATACAAGTAACAGTAGAACACAAAAAGAAGGTACAGTTTTACAAGGAGTAGCTTTACATTCAGACAAGTACAGTACATGTTAAAAATGCATCTTAAAAATAAGTTCAGAGTTACAGTGAAAATTTACATTCTGGCAGATATGTATTTAGTAAATAAAGCAGTCCGATGCTAGGCATTGTCAGGTGTATCAGAAGGGGTGGATAGGGTAAAGAGAGAGGCAGGGGAGAGCAGGATGGATGGATAGAGGGGCAGGTAAGGGGAAACAGGAGGTACGTGGAGTTGAAAGGTGGGTGGGGAAGAGAAGAGGGGTAGACTGCAGGATGGTTGGTAGTTTAAGCAGGCATGGTGGGGAGCAGAACAGGGTAGGGAGCAGTGTAACCTAGGGCTGGCAGTCACAGTGGCTCAAAGAGGTATGGTATTGAAGCAGTTTTCTCTTAAATGGGCCAAGTTTAGGTTCATTGGCTCTGACCAGAGTTTGTTTTTGTAGGCTTTGTATGTGACCATAGAGGTGTGACAGATTATCAAGTAAGGAATCACTGCCACCAACTCCCTCAGAAGCGCATTCAAATCAGCAGGACCATCCAAACTCCTCAGAAATTTGAATCAAAATATCCATTCAGAATAAAAGTACAGTAGCCAACAGTAGGATGATCAAGTTCAGTCTCAACCTTGGGTTTCACTGCGTAAGGTACAGTACAGATCTCAATTTAAAGAAACAAGGAGTTGCATTACTGTCCAAATATATTTTTGCTGTGGTACCCTGTAAAGGTCCCAGACCTTCCTTGAATACTGCTTTATGTTTTGCAGCACATCCTGTAGTGTCCGCTGCTGTAATGGGGTCACCTGATTAACTGCTCTCCAGTCCATGGCCAGTTCAGCAATCCAGCTTCAACCTATCAAGTTTGGGCCTGTCCCGTCACCACTACCAATGGCAGTTCTTTAACTGCCTCTTTGTACATCACTGTTACTCTTGCTGCCCCCAGTATCTCTACAGTTTCCCCTGTATAAGTTTTCAATTTAATTGCACACTTCTTCAGCTCTGGGACATCCTTCCTATTCCACAACTCAGAGTATTTTGCTTGATTCATGATGGTGACACTACATCCGGTCCACTTCAAACTGTACATTTGTGCCCTTACTGTCCAATATCTGAATGATCAGTGCTACTTTGGGAATATTTGCCTCCCTCATACTATACATAGTATAGGCCTGCTCTTCCTCCATGTCCTCACTTTCTTCCTCCGCCTTCTAGCGGAGGGTATGCTTGCTGGAAGCTTTTGAGACTGTTTTTACTCTGTTGCCCTGTCTTTCTTGGGGTGTGGGCTTCCCTTTTCTGTTCAATTTTATCCCTACAGGCTTTACTGCTGTGGTCTTTTATTCCACGTATGTGGCATCTTTTATCTTTAAAGCCACACTCCCGTGGGAAATGCTGGCCCCCACAATGGTAGCAATTCTTAGTTATTTTCTTATTGGCTGCTCTTTGTTCCTAAACATTTTGTTTATGGAGTCCTGTGACTTTTGTGAACTACAAATAGGCCCAGCCATTTCTCTTGACTGCACCTAAAAGTCTTTTACATTTTGACTTGCAGATTCCACAGCTTGCGTTACGTTCAGTGCTGTTTCAAATGTTAAATCTGTTTCTGACAATAATCTTCTTTGAATTCTATTGTCATTTATTCCACAATCCAGTCTATCTCTCAGCATTTGCTCTAAAGTTTCTCCAGAATTGCAGTCCTGAGCCATTTTTCTCAACTCTGCCACGTATGCGCCCACAGTCTCTCCAGATTTTCTGTTTCTAGAATTACATTTGAATTTTTGTACAGTTTCACTCGGTTTTGGGTTAAAGTGATTTTTTAACAATTTTACTAAGTCTTCAAATGATTTGTCACCAGGCTTTTCATGGCTCAACAAATTTCTCATTAAGTAGTAGGTTTGTGCACCCACTCCACTTAGTAAAATTGCTCTTTTCTTTCTAGCGTCTGTAATATAATTTGCAATAAAGAAATGTGACAAGATTTCACAGTATTCCTCTCAGGTCTGAATTTGAGGATTGAAAGAAGCCACAGTTCCTTACATGCCAGTCATTTTCTCTTTGAATGTTGATAGCCACTTCTGTTATGTGTAGCTCCCACTACTTTTGTTACTTTCACTCTCTGAATAACTTTCTTTTTCTCACTCTGGGTGAAAACTTCCTCTTTCTTCAGTTGCTCACTGACTCTTTCTTTTATCCTCATCACCAAATAATATGTCATATCCTGAAAACCCAAATGATCTACACAGGGAATTTTTTTAGGAACTACAGAGCTTAATTACATGTTTCTCACAAAGCAGCCTCACATCCATCATGGGAAAGCTGATGGAGACAATCCTGAAGGAGAAGCTGGTTTCCTTCCTAGAGGCTAATGGGCTGCAGAACAGCAGGCAACACGGGTTTGTCTCATGCAGATCCTGTCAGTCCAACCTGGAGGAGTACTATGATTGGGTAACCAGGCAATTAGACTGGGGCCATGCAGTGGCTGTTCTGTACCGGGACTTCAGTTAGACATTTCATTCTGTGCTGCTTAGGAGGCTAGGTAGTAAGCTGGAAGGTACAGGGTCCAGGGTGAAGATGGTGGGATGGGTAGTGAACTAGCTGCAAGGGAGACAGCAGAGGGTGGTGGTGGGAGGGGGAGCTCTCATTAGCCAGAGCAGTGACACATGGGGTGCAACAGTGCTCTGTACTGGATGTCACAAACGTGCTCCGCAGGTCAGGCCCTCTGCTCCCACAGTGCCAAACCTCAAAGTGAAATATGTGAATAGGAGACAAACAGGGTAACCCTCCTGTCTGTTTTGGGTCTGAATCATCTGCTAACCTCAAGTCCTGGTGTCAAATATGAACCTTTTCTGCTAGCATACCCAGTTAACAGGCTCAGATATGTACTGTCTTCAGGGCATGCAGTACAATACTTCACAATGTGGGCACCCAGTTAGGTTCAAAAGTCTACCCTTTGACTCAATTAACTTGAGACCTAGGTATATTATAGGTGTATTATTTCCTTAGCAAGATAATAACAAACATTTTTTAAGCCCTTAACAGTTCTTGTCAGAATTACCCAACACTGTTTCAGCTTCCACATGCAAAAGAAAAGTCTCAAGCAGGATAAAGGAAACCAAAATGTTTACTGGAATTAAAAAAAAAATAGCAAATACATACAAAACATAGAACACATAACATAAGCACTTACAGTCAGAACTAAATTGGAATTTTACAGAAACAAAACGGCCGATACTTAAATTTCTAACCTAGATAAGTTCCAGTTGGGTGTTACCTATTTTTAACAGAAGTGCTTTTTTGGAGTTCAGAGATGAAGTGCCTCACTCCTTTCAGCCAGAGTGATAATAATCCAGCATGTCCCTCCCTAGCCCGTGAGGTCATAGCTCATGAGATCACTGTTAGTCTGTAATCAGTTTGTAACCTGAGTAAGAATATCCAAAAGGATGTTATTTTTCTGCTGGCTGGAATTCTGCAAGATAGCAATATTAAAATATGACAGTCTTTTTGATCTCTCAACCAGCTTCCTGGTCTACAAAATGATTGCCAGTTTACAAGTTAACCGTAATCTGTTAAAATGTCCTTTTTCTCAGGGGTTATAAAATGCATACCTTGTCCCCAGCAGATCAAAGTAGGAATATTTTATAGAAACATAGAATTTGACAGCAGATAAGGACCGCTTGGCCCACCTAGTCTGCCCATTTGCCTACCTGATGGATAAACTGCAGATTCTAGTTAACCAACAGCTTACTTCCTCCTACCCCCCACTAAAATTGCTTTATGTCTGTCCCATGCATTCTTGAATTCTCCCACTGTTCTTGACTCCACAACCTCCTCAGGAAGGCTGTTCCATGCATCCACAACCCTCTCTTGAAAAAATACTTTCTAATATTACCTCTGAGCCGTCCCCCTCTATCTTCAAATTGTGCCTCCTTGTTCTTACATGTCTCTTTTCTGAATGATGCTACCCTCTTGGACTTTGTTAATTCCCTTGAGGTACTTGAAAGTTTCTATCATCCCCCCTTTCCTCGAGGGTATACATATTAAACTGCTTTAGTCTCTCTTCATATGTCTTCTGGTGCAGACCCTGCACCATTTGGATGCCCTCCTCTGAACGGCCTCCACTCTGTCTATGTCTTTGCGGAGATGGGGTCTCCAGAACTGCATGCAGTACTCCAGATGGGGTCTCACCAACTGTCTGTACAGCAAGATAACAACTTCCTGTTTTCTACTGTTCATGCCTCTCCCTATGCATTCCAGTATCCCCCCAGCCCTCCTTACTGCCTTCTCACATGGCATGCCCACCTTTAGGTCATCTGATATAATTACTCCTAGGTCTCTTTCAATTTTGTTGTTGTTATTAACTCACCCCCCATTGTGTACTCTTCCCCTGGGTTTTTATTTCTCAGGTGCATTACCTTGCACTTCTTTGCATTGAATCTGAGCTGCCATACATTTGACCATTCCTCCAACCTTGCCAAGTCCCTTTTCATCCTTTCCACCCCTCCTTGTGTATCAACTCTGTTGCAGGTCTTTGTGTCATCTGCAAAGAGACATACTTTTCCCTCCAGGTGCTCTCCAATGCCACTTATAAAGGCATTAAAGAGGACCGGTCCCAGTACTGAACCCTGCAGTACCCCACTAGTTACCCTCCTTTCTTCACTGTGAACTCCATTTACTATTACCCTTTGTGTCCTGTTGTCTAGCCAATTTATGATCCAGGCTACCACCTTGGGACCCACTCCAAGGCTGGCTAATGTGTATATTAATCTTTTGTGTGGGACTTTGTCAAATGCCTTGCTAAAATCTAGGTAGGCCATCTCCACAGCCTCTTCCTGGTCTATTACTTTGGTCACCCAGTCAAAGAAATCTATTAGATTCATCTGACATAACCTTCCCACTGTGAATCCATGCTGCCTTGGGTCCTATGCCCCACTGGCCTCTAGGTACTCAACAATTCTTTCCTTCAGAAGTGATTCCATCATTTTCCCTACCACTGAGGTCAAACTAACTGGTCTGTAGTTTTCTGCCTCTGCCCTGCTCCCACTTTTGTGAAGTGGAATCACATCCGCTCTCCTTCAGTCCTCAGGTACCACCCCATCCTCCCATGATTTGTTAAAGATAGTAGTCAGTGGTGTCACTAGGTCTACCCTTAGTTCTTTTAGAATTCTGGGGTGAATTCCATCAGGCCCCATTGCTTTGTCCACCCTCAGTTTTAAGAGCTCTTTCAAAACCCTGGGATGTGTTAAAACCTGGCATTTGTAAGGAAGCACTGTGTGTTAACAGAGAAGGAAACTAGCCATCTGCTACTGCGGTTACTGTGCAGGGGTCAAAGGTCAGGCCCCTACAAACTGCTGGTTGCCAATCCCTAAGCAGACTTTCACATAATATATTTTTATACCACAAATATTATACAACATAATGACAACTAGATGGCAGAGCATCACACTCCTTTCTCCTAGATTTAATTTGGGGGATCTATTCCTGCATGGGATGAGTTCCCCAAAGTCAATTCATTGCTCCAACTGACGCAACAGTCCATCTGCATTTTCGTTTGCTGCCTCTGCTCTGTGTGAGACAGTCATGTCATAACCCTGCAAGGCAAGGCTCCATCTTAACAGCCTACCAGTTGTCTTACCCATTTGTGCCAGCCAAACCAGGGGGTTGTGATTGGTTTGTACCCCAAAATGTTGTCCATATAGGAATGGCTCTAACTTCTTTAATGCCCACACTATGGCAGACATTCTTTTTCCACTGTAGCATAAGCCTGCTCCCTGTGAAGTAACTTCTTACTGAGGTACGCTATTGGATGATATTTTCCTTGGTTGGACATTTGACTAAGCACTGCCCCAATACCCACATCTGAGGCGTCAGTCTGGACTACAAAGGGTTTACTATAGTTGGGACTTGCTAATACAGGAGCACTGCAAGGTGCCTCCTTTAGCCATGTAAAGGCTTGCTGACAGGCTGGTTCTCAGATAACTTTCTTAGGCATCCTTTTCTTTAACAGGCCAGATAGGGGAGTGGCCAGGGCACTGTAGTTTGGTACACATTTCCTATAGTACCCTGCTGTCCCTAGAAAACTCTGAAACTGCTTCGGTGTTTCAGGTCTGGGCCATGCCTTGATTACCTCTATTTTTGCTTGGTTAGGACGGAACTGTCCCTGGCCTACTACATGTCCATGGCCACCTGGCACTTCTTAGCTTTTACGGTGAGTCCAGCCCTCTGTATCCTGCCCAGCACTTCCCTAAGGTGGGACAGGTGTTCCTCCCAGCTGGCACTAAAGATGGTAATGTCATCCAGATATGCCATGGCATACTCCTCAGCACCATTTAACACCTGGTTCACCAACCTCTGGAAGGTGGCAGGGGTGTTCTTCATTCGGAAAGGCATTACCTTAAACTCAAATAACCCTATTGGAGTGATGAAGTTTGACCTCTCCCTAGCTCTGGCAGTTAACTCTACCTGCCAATACCCTTTTGTCAGGTCGATAGTGGTAAGGTATGTCGCTCCTCCCAGCTTGTCTAGGAGTTCATCTGTTCATGGCATTGGGTGGGTGTCTGATTTTGTGACTGCATTGAGTCCATGATAGTCCACACAAAAATGAGTAGCACCATCTGGCTTTGGAACAAGGACTATGGGTGCATCTCAGGGCAGTGGGATTTCTGGATTACCCCTAAATCCAACATTTCCTCCACCTCCCTCCTAATGTCCTTTCGGACAGCCTCTGACATCAATATGCCATCCGCCATATGGGCTCTTGCATCCCTGTCTCCACATCGTGTGTCAGTAAGGGGGGTTAGTCCAGGCCTGGTGCTAAACAATGGGGCAAAGTCTGCTAAAACCTCCATTACTTCCTGGATCTGGTCCGGGGTCAACTGTGGTGATATTTTAATTGCCTCCACAGAGGACTCCCACTTGCTTTCTTCCAGAAAGTCCAAAATGGGGTCTCCTTCATCCATCTCCTCCCCAGGACTATGCACTGCAAACACCATGTCATCCATATTAGCATATGGCTTCATCATGTTGACATGGTACATTCTTTGTGTATGTCTCCTGTCAGGTAGTCCTATAATGTAGTTTACATTATTCACCTGTCTGACTACCTTGTACGGTCCTGCCCACTCAGCCTGCAGCTTATCTTTCTGGACCAGGATTAGGACCATGACTTCCTAACCCACAGTGTATGAGTGAGCTCTGGCTCTGCTATCGTACCACACCTTTTGTTTTTGTTGGGCAGCTGCCAGGTTGCTCTGGGCTGTTCCCATAAGCTTCTTCAGCTTTTCCCTAAACTTAAGAACATAATCCACTGTGGGAGTTCCCTGGGTGGCACGCTTGCCTTCCCAGTCCTCCCAGATCAAGTCTAGGTGTCCACGTACCCTGGGTCCATATAAGAGCTTGAAGGGGGAGAACCCTGTCGACTTTTGGGGCACTTCCCTGTATGCAAACAACAGGTGGTGAAGGTATTTCTCCCAGTCCCTCCCATGCTGTTTAGCAAATGCTTGGAGCATTGATTTAAGGGTACCATTGAATCTTTCCACAAACCCATTGGCTTGCAGGTGATAAGGTGTCATGCATCTCTTCACCACCCCACACTTCTCCCAGAAACATTTAATCAGGTCTGACATGAAGGAACCCCCCTTGATTGGTGATAACCTCCTGTGAGAACCCAACACAGGAGAAAATCCCTAGCAAGGCATCTGCCACTTTGTCTGACCTCAGTGAGGACAGGGCAACTGCCTCTGGGTACCAGGTGGCATAATCCACCACAGTCAGGATAAACCTCTTCCCAGAGGAGCTGTGGGTATTTAAAGGTCCCACAATATCCATTCCTACCCTCTCAAATGGCTCCTCCACTATGGACAAGGGAATAAGGGCAATTGGGTTTTCTTACCCACCTTCCTTATTTCTTGGCACCAGTGACAAGACCTGCAATACCACTTCACCTGCTGGGTGAAGTTGGGCCAATAGAAACTCTGCATAGTGTGAGAGATTCCCAGATGACCAGACATGGGAATATCATGAGCAATCTTGAGCAACCACTCACAGTAACCCTGGGGAATGACAAGTTGCCTGCCCATCATCCCTCTCACTGTCTATACATCCTGCATATACAGCAGTCCATTGTCCCAACAAACTTTATGTTTCCCGTCACCTCCCTGTGCTCCATCAGAGTCGGCTCAAGCCCTCAGCTTCTCTAAACTAGGGTGACTTTTCTGAGCAGCTGCAAATTCCTTACACATTCCCCAAGCATGGGACCGATCCCCTCCAGCTTCTAAACTAGGCATACCCAAAATTCATTTCTTTTATCAGGCAAATCTTTTCTTTGTAACTTGGGGCTGCCTGGTTTCAGTGGAGGCAGAGAGGGTTTTAACTGCCCTGAAGGCGTGCTTTTCTCTTTCTGCATTGCCATGCCCACACCATTCCCTCTCAGAGCAGGTCTGCTCCTGGCATAGCAGTCCGAGAGTTCAGCAACCTCTTGCACTGTTTTTGGATCTCGGTCCTCTAGGTAGGTTTTCAGCCCTGCTGGGCATGCTCAAAAAATCTGCTGTAACAGTACAACATTTTAGATTTTCTCTACAGGGTCTGCTTCAATCCCTTCCCACCAACATTTTAAAAAGTGATGTTGTTTAGTTGCTTGCTCCTCGTAGCTCATGTCAAGGATTCTCCTGATCTTCCGGAATTTAACTCTGTATGCCTCTGCTGTTAAATCACATTTCTTTAACAGTGCAGCTTTAAGTTTACTATAATCATTACTGTCCTAATCATCCATTTGACCCAATGCATCACGAGCTTTCCCGGTAAGTAGCAGGGATAGCTGGAAGCTCCAGGACTCTCTGGGAATATTTGTCTGAATACATACTTTTCAAATGAATTTAGAAAGGCATCCATATCTTCCCCTTCTTTAAATTCAGCTATCAATTTAGAATTTAATTTGTAACCCAGTCCTGGAGTCCCAGTTAACCCCAGGCCACTTACCTGCTCTGGCGCTGGTGTTTGGAGTCGTAGCTTCTCCAGTTCATGCTGCCTGTGGTGTTCACACTCTTCTCACTCAGCCTCTCACTCAGTCTCTCACTGCTTTTGCTCAGCCTCTCACTGAAGCTGTTGCTCTTTTTCCTCAGCCTCTCTCTGATGCTGTTGCTGTCTTTCCTCTGTGGCTCACTGCACTTCCTCTGTTCGAACGCTAGCTCCATTCTCCACAACTCTGTCTGCAGCCTAATCCCTTCTGACTTCAGAATGTTGGTGACCTTATCCTGCTGCTGTGGCTCTTGGCTTGCACTAACTCTGATGTCCTCCTCCCTGGATCTGGACACTGCACTGGTCCCTGGACTCTCCATGCCCAAGGTTTGGTCCTTTCCAGTCACAGACTGTGGCTTGAGGTCTTGGGCATCGGCTGCCACAAGAGCCTCCACAAGGTGCTTTTTGGCTCATCCATCGTGTTGAACTCCTTTCTCTTGGCACAATTTCCTCAGGTAGTCTGCAGTGTACTCGCTGTAGTTGGAAGCCATCTTCTTCCTTAAGCTACGGCTAGACTAGCTTACACCTGATAAACAAAAACAGGTAGGGAACTTACACTGTAAGTACAATGATATAGTTCTTTACTTTTTAAATCACTGCCTTATTCTGCATGTGAGCTGTACAGTTATTAATCTGACACACTGGACTGTTAATGCTCGTGTTACCAAATACTTTTAAATCTCACCATTGCCAACCAGATCTGTCACAAACACAGGTCAGACCCACTGCTCTCAAAGTGCAATATGTGAACAGGAGACAAACAGGGTAATCCTCCTGTCTGTTTTGGGTCTGAATCGCCTACTAGCCTCGAGTCCTGGTGTCAAATATGAACCTTTTCTGCTAGCACACCCAGTTAACAGGCTCAGATATGTACTCTCTTTGGGGCATGCCACACAATACTTCACCCTGTGGGCACCCAGCCAGGTTCAAAAGTCTACCATTTTGACTCAGTTTGAGACCTAGGTATATTATTTCCTTAGCAAGATAGTAACACACACTTTTTAAGCCCTTAATAGTTCTTCTCAGAATTACCCAATACTTTTTCAGCCTCCACATGCAAAAGAAAAGTCTCAAGCAGGATTAATGAAACCAAAAGGTTTACTGGAATAAAAAAAATAGCAAATACATACAAAACGTAGAACACATAACATAAGCACTTACAGTCAGAACTAAATTGGAAATTTGCAGAAACAAAACACCTGATACTTAAATTTATAGCCTAGCTAAATTCCAGTTGGATGTTACCTATTTTTAATACAAGTGCCTTTTTGGAGTTCAGAGATGAAGTGTCTCACTCCTTTCAGCCAAAGTGATAGTAATCCAGCATGTCCCTCCTATCCTGTGAGGTCACAGCTCATGAGGTCACTGTTAGTCTGTAATCAATTTGTAACCTGAGTAAGACCAGTGGAGTGAATCGGATGAAAACAGAGTCACGATGGACACCTCCTCACCTTACACTTTCTGTTTTAGCTGAATTCAAGTCTGCCTACCAAATTGCTAGCATATTAGTGTGTCTTTCCTTGAAAGTTTAAATATTTCGATATAATTTCAGTCAAAATTCAATAAATCAGAAGAAACTGCAGATATTGTGTGGAAAATGGTAAAAATTGCAGATATTGCAGTAAATTGCCATGATGATTTTCTTGTATAGTTAGTAATTTGCATTTGGGTAGCCTTTTGGAACTAACAGTTGTGCATCCTGTCATACTACACTACAAGCTAAGCACTATTTGTACGCCACTGTACCACAGGACCCCCACAAAAACAAGAGATGTTGTATCATATGGGGCCGTCCCAACAAATTTCACATACATGGTAATCCACGTGCTCAGAGTTTTTTGCCATTCAGACTGCAAACATTAGGACAGCATGTATGTTGTTTTCTTTTAGCAAGCCCCTGTTACTAGAAAGAGTCTAGGGTTTGAATGGGATAATTTGCTTCAGTTAGAACTGAATGAGTTAATTTCATAAGTGGCTAGGGAACAAGTCCTACTAATCTATCTGGAAAGCCTCCTAATTCTGCTGAAATGGGAACCAGTTCAGCTAAGCTGGTTGGAGAGTCTCATAATTACGCTGGACTTGAAATCCTTAAATGGTGCATTTACTATATATAACAAATGGCGTGTTTATTTCTTCTCACCATCCAGTTACCCATAGGTCACATAATAACAAAAATTGAAAAGCCTTGCTTTATTCAGTGTCTCTATAAATTAAAGTTTGGACTCATTTTACAAATAATCAATCATACCCTGAGATTTCTAGTAATCATGTGAACACTGAGAAAGAACTGTCAAAAGAGGAGTGATTTTTTTTCTCACAAGAGAACGTGAATGACTGAGTCCTCCTGATCCCAGATACTTAGTATTCAGAACTCAGATTTGGTTACATTTTAGAAGCATCTTTTATACCCTTTATCACTCACTAGGTGGCCTGCACCAGTCTCATGGCCATCTCCTCCTCAATCCAGTTATTTCCAACCCACCACCCCCTCCCCCCATTCTCCTAAGGCTACATATATACAAAATGTTGGGCGTCAGGCACTGTGCTAAGAGTCGACAATGACCCAGCTCAATCCCTTTCCTAGCCCCAAAGGGCCATTTGTAAAATGTTGACCCCCCCAAACCCCATCCATGATGTGGGGGGGCAATAACAGTCAAAACCCTAAGTCAGTCAGTCCTCCTCTCCATGAACTGTAGCATGTCTTTCCCATATCCACAATATAGTCAACTGATTATAGGAGGGTGCAGTGCATTAGACTGGAATGGAATGGGTGGAGCCATTTGTATCATTCATGATGTTAGGCAGACTGATTGATCAATCTGCCTAGCATCACCAATGATGCAAATGGCTCTAACCCCCGCTCCCGTTTGCATGTGCCGCACATGCCTACAGTCAGATGTCAGTATTGTGACTATAGGGAAGGTGCACTGCAGGTTATGGAGGGGGAACCAACTCAGCTAGCTAGGATATTTACTACTTTGGCCACCACCAAATCATGGACTGGGGTAAGGGGGCTCCAACATTTTACAAATGGCCTTTACAAGTGTAGTTGATTGAACTTGAGAAGGGAGAGTGGTTTAAAAACATGATAATCTTGTAGGACAGTGCCAGAAGTCTGACAATTGTTTTTAAATATCTGTCTCTGAAAGAGCAGAGATGGGGAGTGGAAGACAGACATGACTGGGGTGGGGAGGGACAGTCTCAGAAGTAGCCCTGGCTACCTGGAAAGAGCTAGTTTTTTGTTGTTTTTTGCTTTTTTGGAACATTGCGTTTGACACCTCCCCTTGGCACGGTGGATATACCACCATCAAGCCAGATACACTGGCCATTATGAAGTTCAGATGGAGGGGGTTTCACCCATTTAGTTTCCCCCAAACTGTGGAATTCCAACCCTGTGGAGATGGTGTAAGGACCTAAGTCCCAGCAGGAGTGTGCTGATGCATGCTCAGCCCAAATGCAGCTCAACACCCCCCTCCCTTAGTCTCATCAGCTACTCCGCCACTTGTACTCCTACAGGGGGCAGTAGTACTTCGAGGCAGTCAGACTGCCCTACCCAGAGGAGGAGAGCTTCCTATGGAATGTTCAGTTCTCCTCCCCTCCCCCCCAGCCGGCCACCAATGACCCAGGCTTGTTCATGAATGGGAATCACTGGCGTCACAAGCAGTAGTGCTACTGCTGAGTCAATGGACAACTTGGGAGAGAGTTTTGGTTTTTAATTTAGGTTTCTTAGTCTCCCAAGTATTTTTTCCCAAATAGAGAAAAATACTCAGTATTCAGGTCAGAGTACAGAGTACCCTACAGAGTTATTCATGATATTCAGGAATTAATACTTGGGGCATGCACACCCCTAGTGATTAGGTTGTTGAGTTTCCATTTATGATGCTGCGAAGATTTAAGCTGACAGACAGACAGATGGCACGCTGGGTGAACATCAGTGAGCAGGCTCGCTCATTTCATCTCAGCATTTAAAAGGCCATGAAGGATGCAGAGAAAAGCCAACAATACGATAAGCAACAAATGACCAGCTGAGAATAATTATGAATGTGCTGCACTTGTAGGAACAAGAAAGCTTGGAAACTTGCAATAGGAAGTAGTATAAGTTACAATAATGTCCGGCAACACTATTCATGCAGTTATTTATCTCTGCGGAGCATAACTCCATTTGGTTGTACTGTAGGTTACTCGGTGTCCTAGCTCACAGAATACTGTTTAATATACTTCACTTTCAAAGGGATCAGAGTTAGAGCCAGCTGCTTCTATTTTCAACGTCACTGTCCAAAGAAGTATGTATTTATTTATTTATTTCAGTTTAGGATTAATGCCTTTGATTCTGGGACTTGTTTTCAGAGGTTCCAAGTCATTATTGTACAAACATTACAAATATAACCGCGATTACAGATAACTGAAAACAGTTACATAGGCATTCAAATATCAAGAGATTATATACCTTCAACTTGTTATGGTACAATCATTACAAATATAACAGTGCTTACAGATAACAGAAAACAGTTTCACAGGCATTCAAATATCAGGAAATTATATACCTCCAACTACAGGTAGAAGAAGATAGGGTAAAATAGGGTTCTGCCTTGTAGTTCACTAGTCAGAATAGACAGAAGGGGGGTAGTAGGTCAGCCAGGCATGTCATCATCGTAGAAGAGGTGGTTTGTCAGCCAAGTGGGCTTAGTTTGGGGAAGTGGGGTGGAAAGGATAAGAGAAAGAAAGAAAGGGGGGGTGAAAGGGAGGGATTGGGTGGCTGGGGTCCTGCCACGTTAGTGCAGGCAAGTACAGTTCTTTTTAGTTTCAAGAAGTGATCTGAGCCAAGATTTGAAGGTGCTAATCTTGATTGATTTTGTGAGGTTAGCAGGTAGCTCATTGTACCATTTTGGTCCTTGGTACAGGATGGAGTTCTAGGCAAGCTTCGTTCTTTTGAAGGGGATCACCAGCTTATCTGTAGCTGTGCTTCTAGTTGATTTGGTGGGAACCGCCAGCGTGAAGAGGCAGCCCAGTGTGGGGGGGGGACCCCGGAAGCACTTTTATCAGGAGTAGGCAGGTTTGGTATCGTGTTTGAGATGGAGTGGGAGCACCCAGCTTCGTTGTAGAGCGTGCAGGTGTGGGTCTCCTGAGCAGCCCCTGTTGAGAGATAGCAGGCCTTATTTAGTAGACTGCTGACCCTGTTTAGGGCAGTTTTAGTGCCTGCCCCATAGATAGGCAGCCCATAGTCTATGGGGGACAGTGCTGAACCACTGATGGCAAGTTTCAGAGCATCAGGTGTCAGTGAGTGCCTGTGGTGGTGGAGGACCCCCAGTTTTGTATTTGCTGACTTGACAACTGAGTCTTTATGGATGGAGAGGGTTAGTGTATCATCAAAGATGATGCCCAGGTATTTGAACTTTGTTACTTGTTCTAGTGTTTGCCCCCTGTGGTTTTGAATGAGCAGAGGCTGGTATTTCCTTTTGCTTTGGGAGGTAGAGAAGAGTAGACTCTTAGTTTTTTTATGGTTTAGTAGTAGTTTGTTTTCAGCAAACCAGAATTCAAGCTTGTGGAAGCTGTCCTGGAGTTCGGTTGTGATGGAGTTGTGATCTTTGCCAGCAACCAATATCACTGCATCATCAGCATAGAGAAACAGTGTGAGATGTACATTCAGATGGTGCAGAGTTTATGAAGATGCTGAAAAGCAATGGGTCGAGAACAGAGCCCTGTGGGACCCCGAGGAACACTTCCTTAGTTGATGATAGGGTGTCTCCAATTCTGACTCTTTGTGATCTGTTTGTAAGGTAGCTTTCAAACCACAGTACTGTGTCCAGGGATAGGCCTGTTGAAAGGAGGCAGTTTAGGAGTAGTTTGTGGTTAACAGAGTCGAAGGCCTTCATAAGATCAATAAAGACTGAGCCTACTGCCTCTCCATTATCTAAGGCATCATAAAGCTGGGAAGAGTACTCAACAAGGGCGGTAGGTATGGAGTGCTTTTTTTCAGAACCCATGCTGCTGTGGTCAAAGTAGGTTATATTTATCAAGATACTCTGTAAGCTGCTCTGAGACCATTCTTTCAAGTGCTTTGAAGGGGGGTGGTAGAATGGATATAGGTCTGTAGTTGGACATTTGAGTTTTGTCTCCGGCTTTATGGACAGGTGTGATGTGACTAACTTCCGTACTCTTGGAACACCCCGTTCTCAGAGATGCATGAAACACCTTGTGAGAGGGCCAGCCAGTTTGTTTAAGAGGAGACCCACGAGTTTCATGTCCACTAGATCAGCCCCCATCCTGGTCTTGCCAAGAGCCCTCTTTATGTGCTTTATGGTTTCGGACTCGGTGGCCAGCTTAAAGTAGAAAGGTGGTATGGCATCCTTTGGAGGGTTTGGAGGAGTAGTGGAGTGCTGTTGCCCAGGCTGGTCTTGTAGGTAATCAGTGGGGTGTATGCCAGTGAGGTCTGTGAAAGTGTGGTTGAGCTCATTTGCGATGTCAATGGGTTCCTGTAAAGGGCCCTCCAAGGTTACTAGTAGATTGGGTAGAGCCTTGGGAGTCTTTCCTGTTAGGGATTTGATGGAGTTCCAGAATTCCCTTCTGGAGCCCCAGTTCTTGCTTAAGAGGTCCTTCCAGTAGGAAGCTTTTGCCTGCTGAATGAGCTGTAGAATGGTCTACATCTGTTAGAATTTTGCATCCAAGAAGACGCAGTTGCTGGAAAACTGACACAAATCACACCTGCATCAGTTTTTGGCTGCAAGTCATGGCTTTTTGTCACAAACAGATGCATTTTTTAGAAACAGGAGTAGGGCTGCTCTAATTTATTCAAGCAGATGCAGATGTGGGCACAGCACACATCTGCAGTCACGTCCAACCATTTTGGAATTCCTGCCCTAGGTATCTATTGCCAAGAGACAGCCAGGGGTAAACTGAGAATTGCAGCGTGCTGTGAATTCTGAACGTACAAGGAAAGGAAGTTGAGAGCATACCATCTGCCATGTTTTGAAAGGCCATTATTCCATTAAAGAGAGCTATTTAGAGATACTGAACAGGTCATGTTATTATTTCCAAGTCTGAAATATATTATCGAAAGTAATGTTCGTAAAGGAAAAAACTATTTAGTGCAATACTTTGGAAGGAAGGTATGTAGCAGAACTGGAGGTCTACAATCACAGACAGCCAAACCTGTGTCTCTGGGAATGATGTAAATACAGGGGTACATAGGTTTGGTGAGATTAATTAAAACTGTGCAGCCCACCTTCCTCACCTGCCTTTTATCTTAACAACAATCACCTGAAATGTATTTTCCCTTCAGGGAGGTATTGATCATAGTCTTGAAACCCTGAACACTGTTTACACTTACCTCCTCCCAGGTAAGCCATTCTGCAACCCTGTCACTCTCTGGGTGAAAAAATGTTTCCATACATCCCTCCTTATCATTTCCCCCTTAACATGAACTCATGCCAGCTAATTCTGCTATTCTGAATTCTGTTAAACAGCCTGTTCTGGTTTATGTTAGTATAGCCTTTCACGATTTTGAATACTCCAATTGTATCTCCTCTCAGTCTCCTTTTCTGTGAGGAGGAAAACCCCAAATGCTCCATCCTTTCCTCACATAGAATGTTTTCTACCCCCAGTCATCTTTACAACTATATGCTTTGTTTTTCCATCTTCTTTACATCCTTTCTGTAAAATGATCCCCAGAATTGCACACAATACGCCAAATAGGGTCAGTGTACTGCTCTGTGAAGTCCTATTATTATCTCCTTTTCTCTACTACTTATCCCTGTTTTAAGAATTCTGATGGCATTGCTGGCTGCTGCTGCTGCTAAGCACTCTTTGTACATTTTTATGTTGGCTTGTGCACATGCACAAGCAACATCTTGCCATAGTAGCACTTTCAGTGGTGTGTCACTGTTGTGACGAATGCAGGGGATGCTTTAGTCGGTGCATCCCTCTGCCACCACCAATCAGTGAGCATGCTGCAAATGACAGTAGTTTCAGAGAGAGCAACGGAGTTGAAAGAAATCTGTCACTGCAATCAGAGACAGGCTTGTCATTGCAGTGGTAGATGACATGCCTCCATTACATGCCTTTCCTGGTGAAACATTTGAATAAATATGGCGGCTCCTGCCGTCCACCACACAATCCCCACAAAGCTGACATCAGGGTGCACAGTCCCCATGTCGGCATCCCCCCCCCACATTATGTGGCACACTGTAACATGGCAGCTCCTGCTGCCTGCCACACACTCCCAAAAAGCAGACATCGAGGTGCCCAATCCCCATGTCGGCATCCCATTCTTAGTGTGTCTTTCCTGGTTAAACAGTTTCCCCTTTCCAACACCAGAATGCCCACTCCCAATGTCAGCATCCCTTCCCCTGAATTGTGGCACACTGGGAGCCCACCCCAGTGTGCCTATTTTGTTTTGTGTGTGTGTGTGTTTGTGTAACCTGTGTAAATAAAGAAAAACTTCCCTTGCTGTCTTTCCCCCCCTGCAAACAAGAAAATGGTCCACTGTTGTCTCCCTTGCCCCCTCCCTCATCCCCACTCTCCCTCTGCACACCCACCTTCCCACACACACCCTCAGACATTCTTACCCTCTGGAGGTCGGGAGCTGTGATCTTCTCTGAAATGGGACACGCCTGCATTCTTCAAAGCCAAACTGCAAACTGAAGAATGACGGTAAGTTTTATAATGTGGGGTTTCAACTTAGGTTGATATCTCAGCTATTTTTTTGAATTTTGGCCCAACATTAACAACATGGGGTTCTTGGGAACCTACCTCATGAACATATCACTGTCATTTAGTTTCTCAGTCCTGAAGAAAAAATTACTCACCTTAGTAATTGCTTTTCTTCTCATGGAGTCTTGCTATATTAGGACCATTGCAGTCATTCCCCACACTTGAACTGCCCCGGAGAGAAAAGTTAACTCCAGAGTGATCTGAGTTCCACAGCGAGGGCGCTGTTCAAAGCTTTATCTGGCTAGTTTCAAATGAAACTGTCAGGTTCTTTACGAGCTAAACTAACATAGCAAGTCTGTGTGGAAAAGCTCTACACTAGCCATTGGCTACCTACCATTAGTAGAATTAGAACAATCACAGAATAATAATAATAATATTTATTGCTAGGATCACCCTTACAAGACTAATAGGCCCCTCTCCCAAAAGACTCAAGTCCAGAGAGGGACCATCTACCACTTAACAAAAAATAGAAATACCTAGTTCCCAACCCAAAGGAAACAAGGTGGGGGGAACTAGAGAGACTAAAATGGCATGACACAGTGCTTGCACTAATTTGCCAACCCATACCCAAGTAGGAGTTCTGAGAGGGTAGGAGGAGGTGTTATTATATAGAAGACTCATGAGAAGAAAAGCAATTACTAAGGTGAGTAATTTTTTCTTCAAACACCATGAAGTCTTGCTATATTAGGACCATTGCAGATTACCCAGCAGTACCTCCATGGAGGAGGGTCAGAACCTACTTAGGAAATAGGCTCTGAAGTACAGCTGTGCCAAACGAGCATCTCTCCTGGACTGGACGCCCAGGAATAATGCTTGTAAAGGTGTGAACTGTTTTCCAGGTAGCAGCTTGACAAATTTCCAAAATGGGAATATCTCTAGCAGCCGCTAGAGATGCAGCTGTACCCCTGGAGTGAGCCCTCAGTCCTGAGGGGGTTCCTACCTAGTTTTTGGTAACAGAATTGGATACAAGAGACAATCCACCTTGCAATTGTCCTCTTAGTGGCAGGTCTCCTTGCCAACCTCTCCATAGGTAAGGAAGAGTTGGAGGATTCGAACCTATGACCCGCACGCTCCACATAGTAGCTTAGGGCTCTCACGCCCGTTGTGGGAATCTCCTTTCACCCGAGGAAGAATGCTCAGTGAAAATACTGGAGAGAAATGGACTGGTTCAGATGAAAATCTGAAACCACTTTGGGTAAAACTTTCTGTTAGTCCTGAGGACTACCTTATCCCTGTGAAAAGAAATAAAATCCTTTCCACTGAAAGAGCTTGCAATTACTTATACGTCTGGCAGAAGTGATAGCCACTAGAAAACAGTTTTCCATGTTAAATACTTGAGATCTGCAGAAGAAAGGGGCTCAAAGGGAGGTTGCATTAACTGAGCAATGCAAACATTCAGGTCCCAGGCAGGGGCTGGTTCTAAAGGGAGGGTTAGTGTGAAGTAACCCTTAAAAAACTTGGAAAACACAGGGTGAGAGGAAAGAGAAACAGGCTTCCTCGTGAAACAAAGGCAGAAACAGCTGCCAGATGAACCTTCAAGGTAGCTGGTCTAAGGCCTAGGGAATTTAGATGGGCCAAATAGTCCAGTAAAGTGGCCAAGTCAGCAGATTCTGGCACAATTGTTTCTCCAAACACCAGAAGGAAAACCTCTTCCACTTAGAATTGTAAGTAGTCTTAGTGGAAGGCTTCCTAGAAGCCTTTAAAATATCCAGGACCCCTTGAGAAGGTGCAAATCAGCAATTCTAATTCCTCAAGAACCAAGCCTTGAGGTGGAGGGATTTGAGGTCCGGGTACACACTCTCCCTGTGCACAGGTCAGCAAGTCGTGGGTCCTGGGCAAGGTCAGGGAGGTGGATTGTCAAGGACAGGAGGAGAGGATACCAGGGCTGTCTGGCCCAGTCTGGAGCAATCAGAACCACTTTGCAGGGCTGAGTTCTGATTTTTACCAATACCCTGAAGAGGAGAGGAAGGGGAAAAGCTATAGGAATTTCCTTTCAATCCAGCAGAAAGGCGTCCAGGGGACTGAGCCCAGCACTGGAGGCCTGCAACAAAATAGAGGAAGTTGATGGTTGTCTGGGGCTGCTAAGAGATCTATCTGAGGGGTGCCCCATCTGGCAAAGACCGACCCCAATACTTGAGGATTCAGAGACCATTCTGTGATGGCCCTGGAAATCCTGCTGAGAGCATCCGCCAGGACATTGTCCTTTCCTGGAAGGTGAATTGCGATCAGGGAGGTGTTTAGGGAGTAAGCCAGAGACCACAACTTCATTGCTTCGGTGCACAAGGCTGATGACCGAGTGCCCCCTTGCTTGTTTATGTACCACATTGTTGTGGTGTTGTCTGTCCTGATTTGAACTACTTTGTTCTGGACAACAGTTGCAAAAGCCTGAAGAGCTAAAAGAACAGCTCTGAGTTCCAAAAGATTGATGTGGAGCAGAGATTCCTGGGGACCACACCTTGAGTGGAAAGGTCGCCTAGTGAGCCCCACCCTAACAGGGAGGCATCCGTGGTGAGGGTGAGGGAGGGAAACGGTATAAAGGGAACCTTGAGTAAGATTGCTTTGATCCTGCCACCACTGAAGGGCCAGGATCAGGGTTTTGGTCACGGGACTAATTTGGTAAGGGGTCCCTCCTTTGAGACCAATAGGACCTCAAGTGGAACTGGATGTCCCTCATCTGAAATCTTGCTCCCTGCACGACAGCTGTGGAAGCAGCCATGTGCCCTGAGTTGCAGAGTGCCTTGCTGGTCGAGAGACCCGTGAGGTAAAGGAGGATGCCAGGGCAATGAGCCTGTCCACTCTTTCCGAGGGGAGAAATGCCCTGGCTAACTTTGTGTTCAATTCTGCACCTATGAAAGTTAGAACCTGAACAGGTTCCAGAACTGACTTTGGTAAGTTCATAGGGAATCCCAGGAAGTGAGAAGCTGCTGGGTGACTTGCAAGTGGATTTACCTGATCTGGAGACTGACCCACTATGAGCCAGTCGTCCAGGTAGGGAAACACAGCAATCCTTGCCTTCTTAAATGAGCCACTACCACAGCTAGACATTTGTGAATACCCTTGGGGCCGAGGTTAGGCGAAGGGCATTGCTCTGAACTGGTAGTGGCCAGAGAGCAGTTCGAACCTGAGGTACTTTCGTGAGAAGGCCTGATCATGACATGAAAATAGGCGTCCCTGAGGTCCAGGGAAGCTAACCAGTCCCTGGCCTCAAGGAAGGCAAAATCATTGCTAGAGTTAACATTTTGAACTTTGGTTTCAATAGATGTTTGTTCAGGTACCTTAAGTCTAAGATGGGCCGCCATTCTCCTGTCTTTTTGGGGTAAGAAAATATCTTGAGTACAGTCCCTTGCCCTGATGGCAAGGGGGACCCTTCACTGCTTTGCTAATACAGAAGGAAGAAACCTCTGCTTCCAAAGCAAGGGCTACAGAGAGTTTGCAGGTGGAAATTGCCTGGCTCTCATCTTTGGGAACTGTTTGAAGCTGAGAACCAGGCCCTGGCTTCTACTTCCAGAACCCACCTGTCCGAGTTAGGGACAGCCAGTTCTGGCTGAAATAAGCCAACCTGCCCCCACTGGTACAGGAGAATTGGCCCTGGGCACCCCATCAGGGTGCCTGCTTGGCAGCAGCTTTAGGCTGAGGGGAGGCGACTGTCTACCTATGCCCCGTCCCTCTGCCTCTGAAAACCCCTCGTGAAAAAGCAGAGGAGGCTTGAGATTGAAAGGGTCTGTGGAAAGGCTCACCTCTACCCCTGGGGGCATGCCTTGTGGAGTGGCATGTCTCTCCTTAGCTTGGGCACTTTTGTAGGTAGTTCTATATTCATCCATCTTTTCATATAATTTTCCATTTGATCACTAAACAGAGAATTTCCGCTACAGGAAAATCCATAGCCTTTGACTGAGTATCTTGGGACAGATTAGTGCATCTGAGCCATGCCAACCCACGGAAAGCTACAGAAGTGGCCATGACCCTAGAGGAAACATCATTAACATCAACAGCAGTATGAAATTGAACTTTAGAGGCTTCAATGCCATCAGCAGCCACTTGTTCCAACTCACTAGCCAGCTGACCCTGGGCCTGCTTGGCTAACTGCAATAAAGTGTCCCATCTAGATTTCTGATATCTAGCCACATAAGCCATATAATTAGCCTGCCTGAGTCCCAAAGAAGCTGCCATATATTGTTTTTTCGCCATGGCATCAATCTTCCTGAATCCTTATCAGAGGATGTGAGGCCAGGGAATATTAGCCTTGTCACAGGCTGCAGCTTGCACCACACCTACATGACTACACTGCTCAGAGAGGAAGTCTGTATCAGGGCCTGATAAGGTATACCTTCTGTCCATTTTTTTATCTACAGGAGGGACAGAATGAGGATTTTTTAAAATCTTTGTTGTTTGCTTCCTAAATGACTTATGCAAAGGAATAGACAACCTCCTAGACTCTGGAATATCCATCATTTCAACATAATCAGGCTCCTCTTGCTCATCCACAGCCTCTTCTAAAGGAAGCTGAGGGTTTCTGCAACCTTTGTAAAACATAAAAGAGAAGGGGACTCAGACAGCATAGGGGGAGATTCTAAAGGTCTATCTGGAGAAATGTCCGGTTCAATGGGCACGTCCAGACCTTCCCAGTCACAAACATACTGTTCAAATTCCTCCTCCCCCTCATGTGGTTCATAAAAATCCTCAACATCATAATCCTGAACCACTGGGACTGAACGAGCCACCCTTTTCCCAGATGCAGGGAGTTCGACAGATCCCTGAGACAAAGATTGGACAATCTGAATGGCTTTAGCTATCTCTGCAGCAGTTGGAGAGACAATTTTGTACTCCAGACCTGCTGATTTCTTTGTCTTTTTTGCTGGGACTGGTTCCTCTGAACCAGCCTTCCTTTTGCCCGAGGAAGTCTCGCCCTGGTCAGAGGGCACTCCCTCTGGTCCAGTGGGTACTGGACCGGGCTGGCCATCCGGTCAGCGGACTTTTGGTCTCTCGCTCTCGAGCCGCCCAATCTCTTTCCAGGGTGGCTGCAGGAAATTTTACACACCTGGCAGTCTGACAGGAGGTGGTCAGCCCCCAGACAATAAACACAGTGGTGTGGGTCAGCCTTGGCAAAGGCTTCCCACAGACATCACAGTGTTGAAACCCAGTGGGCCCGGTTTTCTTTTGGGTTTCTCAGACATAATGCCAGCCTAACCAAAAAACTTGCCCCTTTAGATGGCAGTGCCAGGCAAGACACCTTATCGGTTCCTAACCGTATCACGGGTATTTGAAAACCCCAAATAAAAGTTAGGTTTTTAGAACCGATAAGAACCGGAACCGCACTCTAAAAGCCCAACCAAACAGTTTGATACATATATTTTAATAGTTTATCGGTTCAAAACCGAACTGATAATGAATTTCACACAGACTTAATTTCTGTACTTACGGTTTACCAGATAGAGCTTTTAACCTAAATGCGGTAAAATAAATTTTTTGCCGGTTCCAATGAACCGAAAATACTCGATTGAACCGAGAAATGAACCGAATTGAAGGAGCTGATCTCCGGAGCGACTGTTCAGTGAAGCAGAGTAAAGAATCTGACAGTTTCATTTGAAACTAGCCAGATAGAGCTTTGAACAGCGCCCGCGCGCTGTGGAACTCCAGATCACTCTGGAGTTAACTGTTTCCTCTCCGGGGCAGTTCAAGTGTGGGGAATGACTGCAATGGTCCTAATATAGCAAGACTTCATGGTGTTTGAAAGGTGATTTCGCAGTTGCTGCACGGAATCACCTTTTGGGACCGATTAACAAAACGACAGTGCCACTGTTCATGACGGGAGGTCCCAAAAAGCCCATGTTGCAAATTTAATGAAAAAAATCCAAAAAATGACTGTGTTATGAGCATACATTGCACAATTTCTATGCACGCTCGTAATGTCAACAATTTTTTATATTTTCTCTCCAAATTTTAAACATTGCAATTTTTTCACACCACCTCATGAACACTACACCTGTCATTTTTCACATCCTGCCAGAAATGTGTTTTCACACCTGTGGTCCCATATGTGCAGTCACTGTGCAAAACCACCTTTCGGGACTGAGTAATGAAATGATAGTGCCACTGTTCATGAGGTGGGGTCACAAAAGGCCCATTTTGAAAATTTGGAGTAAGATACCAACAAACAGTTGGGGCATTAGGATTTCCAACCATAATACCCTACTGTGTAGAGACTGACAGGTGTCGGGGTGTGACTTGGGATCAATGGCTGTAATGCTCATGCCATTCCACCCCCACCCTACAGTCAGTGACAGGCATCGAGGTGTGCCTTGGGGTCTTTGGCCCCAACAGTCGCCCTATTCTCCTATACCACACCCATCTCAGCATATTTCCTTATGGAATTAGGTGAGTATAAGGCCTGAAGACCCCAAGGTACACCTCAGCACCTGTCAGTGTCTGCAGGGTAGGGTGAGGTAAAATGGCATGAGCGTTATGGCCGATGACCCAAAGCAACACCCCCAATGCCTGCCAGTCTCCACAGGGTGGGGATGGGGTTGGCATCAGTTCAATACTTCACTGCCATTCCTGTTATTCGTCTCTCTAACTCCTGCACTACCAATACCAATGCCAGCAAGCCAACATTCGGCATTGACAAGTGCTTGTTAAAGTTGAGCTTGTAATAGCCTTCAAGTCCATCTCCATCCAAGACTGTACCATTTCATTTGTAAGCATATTTTCTGTTTCTGGCACCTCATGGGCATTATTTTGCACTTCCCCACATTGAATTGCATCTACCACCTGTCTGACCAACAACCTACTGTATCTACATCTTACCAGTTTCTCACATTCCTCCTCATTGTAAACATCCTTGAAAGCTTTGCATGGTCTGCTAGCTAAACAAAATAACAACTAGTCCCCGATTCTAAATCTTTAATGACCAAGTTGAACAGAAGCAGTCCCAAAACTGACCCTTGTGGAACCACGCTAGTTACTGCTTTCAGTTTGACAGTCCCCCCTCCCCCACCAATCTCTGTTTCCCATAAGGCAACTAGTTTGCAATCCATACTAACATCCCCCCCATTCCCTGCTTACCAGTGTTGTGTAACAGTCACCCATGGTACACCTTGTCAAAGGCTTTAATAAAGTCTAAATATACTAAGTCTATACCATCCCCTCATCTATACTTTTGGCTGCCTCTTCAAGGAAAATAATTAGTCTGACAAGATCTTCCCCCACAAAACAATGTTGTCTATTAGCTTTAAACCTGTGCTCAATCAAATGTGCCACCTAGTCATTCTTAATAATTGTTATAACATTGTACCTGCTGCTGAGGGCATACTAATTAGCATGTATCTGTCAAGATCTCTCCAAGATCCTGTTTTGAACAAAAGGATCATGTGAGCTGTTCTCCAATCCCCCAGTACCTGCCCTATTTTCCAAGGATGTTCAAAAAATCTTTGCCAGTGACTGTGCCATTTCCTCCCTAAATTCATTTAGTATGTCAGAGCCATGTGTCTCGCTTGTGCCTACCTTTTCTAAATTAATTACCACCAGCTCTAGTAATTGCAACTTGATTTCATTTTTTGCCTTCTCCCAAACTGATCCTCTACTACTTGCAATGTCCCTCAAGGTTCCTCAGAGAAAACTGATGTAAAATATGTTGTACATTCTTCTGCAAACACATTCTCCCAGTTCAACATGTTATTGACGATCCTTGATGTTATAGGGCATAATCTCTCCTTTGTACCCTTCTTATCTCTAATATAGCAAATACAGTCTTATCATTCTTTCCTATATCTCTGGCAGTGCTACTCTCATATGTTTGTCTTGCCTCCCTAATAACTTTCTTACATTCTGTCTAGAAGATTATATACTCTGCCTTGGTGTTGTTTGATGGCTTCCCACTCATTACTTTAAAGGTTTTCCTTTTCCTCATATGTTTTGCACTTACAGTCCAATTCATACAAGCTGGCCTCCTTTTGGTTACCCTGGTCATGTTCCTTTGGGAACACATTCCCTCACAGCCGTTGCTATTATTTTTTCAGGCTAGTTCTCAACTCCCCATCCCCCTCCTTTCCTCCTATCTGCCTTAGTTCCCTTCCAGCTATTCCCCTCATTTTGTGAACGTTGGCCCTGCTGAAATTCAGTTTCTGACTTGCTATTTTCTCTCTCCTTCAAAGTACATTGATTTGAAACCTTATCATATTTGGGAGCAGTTTCCTTAGTTTTCCCCAACTTGTGACTCAGAAACAAACTGTTCTCTATCACTTCTCAAATAGCCCCTCTCTTTCCTTATCCCGTCATCTTGATTTGTTAAATATTTCCCTTGCTAGAGTAGCTGCCCCATGCATTGGGTTGCAGTCCCTCTATTAATTTTCCCTGGTTGTTGTGCTTGTCTGAAACAACCTTTGTACATTACTACTCCTAATCTGAAAGGTTTCCCAGCACTCAAAGTAGTTTTTCATAATATTTTCATTAGGACTTTGAGTTAACACAGAACAGCTACTATGTCTCTGCTGTGTAGGAGCACATTCCCAAGGACTGACAGTTACCAATGAGAAGTGATCTGGCTGTGTAAATGCAACACTAACAAGCATTTGTCAATGCTGAATGTTTGCTTGCTGGCATTGGCATTGGTAGTGTAGGAGTTACAGAGCTGCATAATAGGAATGGCAAGTGAAGTATTGAACTGAAGCCAACCCCACCACCACCCTGCAGATACTGACAGGCATTAGGGTGTGCCTTTTGGTCATCAGGCATAACGGCCATGCTATTTCACCACACCCTACCCTGCAGATACTGACAAGCATCACGGAGTGCCTTGGGGTCTTTGGCCCTTATGTTCACCCCATTCCATCAGAAAATATGGTGAGATGGGTGCAGTGTAGGAGAATGGGGTGAACTTTGGGGCTGAAGAGTCCAGGGCACACCACGATGCCTCTCACTGGCTGCAGGGTGTGGGTAGGGGTGGAATGGTATGAGCATTACAGGCGACAATCCCAAATCACACCCCTGATGCCTTTCACTCTCTACAAGGCAGGGCGTTATGGTCGGAAACCCTAATGCCTCAGGCATTCATTGGTATTTTCACTCCAAATTTTCAATATGGGTTTTTTGTGACCCCCACCTTATGAACAGTGGCAATATCAGTTTGTTAATCGAAAGCTGATTTTGCACAGCGAATACACCATTTGGCACCACAGGTACGAAAACACATTTTGAACAGGATGCAAAAAATGACAGCTGCACTGTTCATGGGGAGGTGTAAAAAATAGCAATGTTGAAAATCTGCAGTGAAAATATTACAAAAACTGGTGAAGTCACGTGGCACCTGGAACTCTGTTGGGGGGAGGGTGCAGCGGAGCTGACAGGGGATTGAGCACCTCCATCGGCCATACAGTGTGTGAGGGGGGGAGCGCATGAGCATGCTATGGTGGGCTCCCAATGTGCTACTTGTTACAGGGATGGAGATATCTATGACAGCTGATTCAGTGCAGTGCCAACATGTAGGCACTTTGGATACTGCCAACACGGCAGTATGCAAATTGCCTACACGTTACCACCGCTGATTGCAGCGTTTTTTTGCCTTCAACTGTACACCACTGCATCTGAAGGGCTGTCATAGACAGCTCCTACATTCATTGGTGGGGTGCGGCCATGCCTGCAAAAGGCAGCAGGGCATTGGAAGTGAGAGAGACACACCTACGAATTCTCATATGGTGGCACTATGTTTCTTGCATATGCATGCAAGCAAACATAAAAAGGGTGCAAGCGTCTTGTCTATGGGTGCTGCATAAAAGGATCCAAATCCTATTTGTAGACATTTTTAAATGGGAACTCAGTTCTGTTATTTTCTTATCAAGGGGTAATCTGTTCCCTCTCATTACTCCTCAGACTGATCACTGAGAATGCCTTTATCAGACACGCAGGAAACAAAACAAAGAGCTGGTGCTTCTCAGAAGTTTAAGTGGTGGTGCTGCTGCTGCTGGGGCTGGCTACCCCAAAATCAAAGGCAATACAAAGCAGAATGCAGCACACTCCAAATGGAAACAAAAAGCCACCACAAACTAAAACAGCTGCAGGGTCATAATGTTGTTGGCTCAATCAGCCTGTGCAGTAACTTACAATGACAGTAACAGCTATAATACGGTGAAACACAGAAACATAAAAGAAGTGTCGGCAGAATGGGGATCACCTGATCCGTCTAGTCTGCCCAAGAAACTACCCTCTCCCTCCTTAGTTTGCTGGAGATAGAATACATTTTTGTTTATCCCAAGCTCTCTTGAATGCTTTGATCATTTTGGCTTCCACAACCTCTTGAGGGAGGTTGTTCCATGCATCCACCACCCTCTCTGTGAAGAAGAATTTCCTTGTGTTACCCCTGAACTTCCCCCCATTAGTCTCATGTTGTGACCTCTCATCCTGCTGTTATTTTTGAACTGAAAAAGGTTATCTCTGAGTCTTGTTAATCCCTCTGAGACACTTGGAGTTTTCCATCATGCCCCCCTTTCCCTGCGCTGCTCAAGGGAGTACATGTTAAGCTCATTCAGCCTCTCCTCATATGGTTTCTCATGTAGCCCATTGATCATCTTAGTCGCTCTCTGCTAAACCATCTCCAGCCTGTCTGCATCCATTCTGAGGTGTGGCCTCCAGAACGGGACACAACACTCCAGGTGCTGCCTTACAAAGCTCCTATACAGTGGCACTATGGCCTCCCTCCCTCTGCTGGTGATGCCTCTGCTTATGCACCCCCACATGCCACTTGCCCTTAATACAGCTTTTTCACATTGCCTAGCCATCTTCAAGTCCCTGGATATAATGACCCCTAGGTCACTGTCCTCCATGGTGCCCCAGCACTTTGCCATGTAAGGCTTCATCAGGGAACAAGGTTAAGAGCCAAAATAGTCCATTTTATGTCTCCTGGTTATAGAAACATAGAATCTGACAGCAGATAAGGACTGCTTGGCCCATGCAGTCTGCCCATTTCCCTACCTAATGGATAACCTGCAGATCCTAGTTAACCAACAGCCTACTTCTTCCTACCCCCACCCCCTAGAATTGCCTTATGACTGTCCCATGCATGCTTGAATTCCCCCACTGTTTTGACTCCACAACCTCCTCCAGAAGGCTGTTCCATGCATCCACAACCCTCTCTGTGAAAAATACTTTACATTACCAGGGGAGGTCATGTCAGACCAACCTCATTGAATTTTTGACTGGGTGACTAGGAGGTGGATCAGGGAGCAGTGACATGGCCTATCTGGACTTCAGCAAGGCCTTTGACACTGTGCCACATAGAAGACTATTACACAAATTGGGGAATATGGGTGTGGGCAGGACAGTGTGGTGGGTAGGTAACTGGCTGGGTGGCAGGACACAGAGGGTGGTGGTAAATGGCTGTCACTCCACAGAGGGAAGAGTAATCAGTGGGGTACCACAGGGATCAGTGCTGGGACCGGGTCCTATTCAACATCTTCATCAGTGACATTGCGCAGGATCTAGAAGGCAGAATTTCACTGTTCGCTGATGACACAAAGCTCTGTAACAGAGTAGACACACCAGAGGGTGTAGACAGAATGAGAGGCGACCTGCAGAAACTTGAAGAATGGTAGGGGTTTGGCAGCTGAAATTCAATGCAAGCAAGAAGTGCAAGATAATGCATATGGGGCACAAAACCCTGGCACACTATATCAGTTGGGGGGTGAGGATATAGCATGCACCAAGCAGGAAAGGGATCTTGGGGTTGTCATCTCTGATGACCTCAAGGTAGGGAAACAGTGTGACAAGGCAGCAGGTAAAGCAAATAGGATGCTGGGATGTATAGGCAGGGCATCACCAGCAGAAAAAGGGAGGTCATAATCCCTTATACAAGACACTAGTGAGGCCCCACCTGGAGTACAGTGTACAGTTCTGGAGACCATACCTACGTAAGGACATAGACAGGGTAGAGAAGGTTCAGAGGAGGGCAACAAAGAGTGGCATGGATTGCATCACAAGTCCTATGAAGACAGGTTGAAGGAACTGAACATGTACTCCCTGGAGGAGAGGAGGGAGAGAGGGATATGATAGAGACATACAAGTATCTTACAGGGAGGAACAGGGGCAGGAAAACACTATTTTTAAGTGAAAAGATGTTCCAGGACTAGAGGGCATGGGATGAAGTTGGAGGAGGACAATTCAGAGGAAACATGAGAAAGAATTTCTTCACAGAACGGGTGTGGACAAGTGGAACACCCTGCCAGAGGAAGTGGTGGGGCTGAAACAATCACGGGATTTAAGAATGCATGGGATAGACATAAAGGAATTCTAGAGGTCAGGGGTAAGGGGAAACAGACTTCTAGGAAAACAAACTGAACTTACAAGCTCAAATGGGCAGACTGGGTGGGCCATAGGCCCTTATCTGCCGACACTGTCTATGTATCTATGTACATTACCTCTGAGCCGCCCACCCTCTATCTTCAAATTGTGCCCACTTGTTCTTGCACACCTCTTTTTCTGAAAGATGCTACCCTCTTGGACTTTGTTGATTCCCTTGAGGTACTTGAAAGTTTCTATCATGTCCCCCCCTCTCCCTCCTTTCCTCGAGGCCATACATATTAAACTCCTTAAGTCTCTCTTCATACGTCTTCCGGTGCAGACCCTGCACCATTTTAGTTGCCCTCCTCTGGACTGCCTCCATCCTGTTTATGTCTTTGAGGAGACTGGGTCTCCAGAACTGCACACAGTACTCCAGATGTGGTCTCACTAGGTTTGCTGGCCAGGGCACCTAGCTTCACCTGTGCTCTTTTTTTCTAGGTTGCTTGAAAGGACAGAGCAAAGAACCTTACCAGAGCAACAAGAAGGATTAAGGCTTCTTTTGGCTAGGCAGGTTTACTGTGTGTTATTTTTATTTTGTACTCACAAGGGATTATTACTGTTTGTTGCTAACATTTTATTGCATTATTTTTCTCAGGTTCAAATTGTTGTTGCTGGGTATACATTCTGCTGCATTATTACAGGGTGTGCCTACAGGTATGTGCTTACAGATTACTGCTGTAATCTTCTGATTCAAATTGTCTTTTGCAAGGTATATCTTCTGTTACTGCTTTATTTTTCTCTGTAGCAAAGTGTTTCTTACAGGGTATATCTTCTGTGAAATTATTACAGGTGGTGCTTTACAGGTTTCACCGTTTTATCTGTCATTAGGATAAGCTTGCAGGGCTACTGCATTTGTTGCTGGCTGATTCTTTCTGCTCTTACCTCCTTGTTTCTTTCATCCGTGGTTCTTCTTTTTCAGCAGAGGAAGGGCCCAGCCACCCACCCCCATCCCCAACCACCTCACACTACACTTCTTTTATAGGGTAGCACAGTTGTGACATTTCCTTTAGCAAAGCAGGAAGGGGCAGTTCAGAGGGGTATCCACACAGTGACCTAATTTACAGGGGCACTAGTAATTTATCTTGTTATAACAAGTTATAAAAAAACAAACAAACAAAACACAAAATCAAATTTGTGCTTTCATTTTCTTCCTCCTAATTACTGTGACCAGGTTATAAACCCAGCAGCTTACCTGGAATGAATATCATTAACTGCAGGTACTGTGGAACACTTTTCAGAAGGGCAGTTTTACAGGATTCAGGACACTGTCGTACATGCTGGGCCATTGGAGATCTCAGGGCTCAGCTCCAGGCAGCATGGGCAGAGAGATTGCACTCCTCAAATTGCATAATCAAGAGGAAATTATTATAAGAACTGCCTGCCATTTCCCCAACATCCAACAGAAGCACCTTGACCACAGAGGGTAGTTGGTCTGGGATGTTGGCAGGTGGTTAGGAGGGGCAAATCGGGTGCCCCATCACTCAGTGCTCTCCAACATATCACCTCCATAAACCATATAAAAACTGCAAACAGGTATCTGCCTCTATCTCCAAAATCAAACAAAGGGGCAGAGGACACTGCAGAGCAGGACACTGCAGCACAGGAGCTAGCACAACAAAACATACGCAAAACAGGAACCAAAACAAAAAAAGCAAAAAGAAAATCCAAAAAACTTCTGATCATAGGAGACTCCATGATTCGAGGAGTTGATACGTATCTCCAGCCAGGGGTAATGGTCAGATGTCTCCCAGGTACATCAGTGTGGAGAAACACTGACCGCATTGCTAAAATTGTTCAGGAAGCAGGAGAAAACATTGATGTCCTGGTACACATAGGGATTAATGCTCTCACCAGCCGGTCAGTTGTAGGGACCAAGGAACACCTGACCAGGCTGGGTGACAAACTATCATCCATTTCACCTGGCATCTCCTTCTCTCAGATCATGCCAGTCTGGGAGAGGGGGACAGATGGACGGAAGGTCAGAGAAGGGGAGATGGGGAGCTAAACATGTGGCTCAAGGGCTGGTGCCAGCAAAAAGGACACAAATTTGTAGAGAACTGGCAACAGTTTTGGGAGCGAAAGTTCTTTAAATTTGTTGGACTGCATCTGAGTAAGGAGGGAGTCAGTGCATTGGGGCAGAGGTTTGATGTCTTTGCAGAATATTTAAACTATCAAATGGGGAGAGGGGTGCAGCACCCAAAACATCGAATGGGAAGAACACCTCTCCCCCTCAGCTAGTGGTCAAACAGGAGTTCAGCATGTTTGTAGTTCATTTGCATCACCAGGTAAAGAAAAAGGTCTGGCTCCCCACACGATGCACAGGGGAAACACTGGACCTCGCCCAACAAATAACACACCAAAATCTGACCAATGAAAAATCATGTACACAAATGCTCGCAGTCTGGGAAACAAGATCCCAGACCTGCAGGCAATAATGACAGAGTTAAACTGGACATAGTAGCCATTAGCGAGACATGGTTTACCAGTAGCCACACTTGGAAGACTTCAGTACCTGGCTATGTACTTTTCAGAAGAGACCAAGGCGCTAAAAGGGGGGGTGGAGTGGCCCTTTATGTCAATGAAAATATCAAAGCTGCAGAAGTTCAAAATACACATGAGGAGCCAGAAGAACTGTGGGTCACCCTGGAAACAGGAAATGAGACAGCCATATGAACTGGGGTTGTGTACAGGCCTCCAGACCAGGGGGAGGACATAGACATGTTACTGTTAGAAAATATACAAAACATGACAGCTAAAGGGGAGGTTCTGATAATGGGAGACTTCAACATGCCAGATACATATCGGTCAATACCAGCAGGGTCATCTGCCAGAACTAGATACATGGTGGATTCCCTGCAGAGGGAGGGCCTCAAACAACTGGTACAACAACCCACTAGAGACAGTGCTATCCTAGATCTAGTACTGACTAACTGGGAAAGGATCACAGATCTCAAGGTAGAAGGTCACCTGGGGGCCAGTGACCATCACATGGAATGGTTCAATTTGGCCACTAGAACAAAATCATCCCATTCCAAGACAAAAATATGGGACTTCAGAGGAGCTGACTTTCATAAGATGGCCAACAGAGTTAAGCTAGCCCTGGCAAAAAGAATTACAGGTGAGAGGGTACAGGCAAAGTGGGCAAGCATTAAAGATGCAGTAGTTAAAGCAACATCCCATTGTGTTAGTGAGAAAAGAAAGTGCAGAAGAAGAAGGAAACCACTTTGGTTCTCAAACACAGTAGCAGAAAAGATCAGAGCCAAAAGACTGGCCTTCAGGAAATATAAGGGAACACAGCAGGATGAAGATAGGGAGGCATACCAAACTTCCCTAAGGGAAGCAGGAACAGCAGTAAGGCAGGCAATGGCCCAAACTGAGGAAATACTAGCACGAACAGTAAAAGAAGGTGACAAGACTTTCTATAGATACATTAGTGAAAGGAGAAAGTCCAGAGGGGGTATTGCTAAGATCAAAGGGGATAAGGGGGCGTGTGAGGAGGAGGACCATGTAAAAGCATCTATCCTAAATAGATACTTCTGCTCAGTATTTACTGAAGAGAAGGTAGAGCAGGGCCCACAGCTCTGCACCATGGACACAGGGGGAGGGAGTTGTGCACTCGTCCCTTCACAAAAGAAAGGGTCCTACAAGAGCTCGATAAGCTCAGGGTGGACAAGGCAATGGGACCTGATGGCATACATCCCAGGGTACTAAAGGAGTTAAGGGTGGAACTAGTAGAGCCATTATCAGAACTGTTTAGTGAGTCTCTGAGCACAGGAGAGGTCCCAGAAGACTGGAGAAGGGCTCATGTGATCCCACTCCACAAGAGTGGTTGCAGGGACCAGTCAGTCTTACCTCAGTAGTGGGCAAGATTATGGAGACACTCCTTAAGGAAAGGATAGTGCAACACCTGGAATCCATAGGATCAAAGGGTCCAAGACGGCATGGGTTTACAAAAGGAAGGCCCTGTCAAACTAATCTCATAGATTTCTTTGACTGGGTAACCAGAGTGGTGGACCAAGGGGGAGCAGTTGATGTTGCCTACCTTGACTTCAGCAAAGCTTTCGATACTGTTTCACATGGAAGATTGATTAATAAGCTGGGCAGGCTCAGGGTGAGTCAGACGTTGGTCAACTGGATGGCAAACTGGTTGACGGGCAGAAAACAGAGAGTGGTGGTAAACAGTATACAGTCAGAAGAGATGCAAGTCACAAGTGGGGTACCTCAGGGATCAGTCCTGGGGCCAGTCCTCTTCAATATCTTCATCACTGACATTGCAGATGGACTGGAGGGTAAGGTTTGTCTGTTTGCAGATGACACCAAGATCTGCAACAGACTAGATGATCCAGCTAGTGTGGGCAGAATGAGAAGAGATCTGGATAAACTAGCAAAATGGTCGGAAGACTGGCAACTGGTGTTTAACGCAAAAATGTGCTAGATCATGCACATAGGGAAGAGAAACCCTGAAGCCACCTATAGGCTGGGAGGGGAGTTGCTGGCAGTCACAAGGGAAGAAACAGACTTGGGCATCATCACCGATGACCTGAAATCATCTAAGCAGACCTCTAAAGCAGTAGGTAAGGCAAGACGGATGTTGAGGTGTATTAGTAGGAGTATCACAAGATGGAAGAGGGAGGTAATAATCCCTCTTTACAAGACTCTGGTTAGGCCCCATCTGGAGTACTGCATGCAGTACTGGAGGCCACACCAGCACAAGGACATTAACTAAATTGAGGTAGTCCAGAGAAGGGCAATCAAAATGGTGCAGGGACTGCATCAGAAAACATATGAGGACAGATTAACTGAACTCAATATGTATACCCTAGAGCAAAGGAGGAAGAGAGGTGATATGATTGAAACATTCAAACACCTTAAGGGCATTAACAAGGTGAAAGAGTCTAACATGTTTCAATATAAGAAAATAGCAGAACAAGAGGACACAGCATGAGATTAGAAGGAGGCCGATTAAGGGGTAATGAGGAGGTTCTTTTCACAGAAAGGGTGATGGATGCATGGAACGGCCTACCTCAGGAAGTGGTGGATATGAATACCGTGCAGCGCTTCAAACAGGCTTGGGAGAGGCCTAAGGGAACAATACAGATGAGTATGACTAGATAGGCCATTGACAGAGCAAATGCCTATGGCACATTCATAAGGTAGAAAAAGAAATGGGCAGACTGGATGGGCCTTGCGGTCCTTATCTGCCATCAACTTCTATGTTTCTATGTTTCACCAGCTGTCTGTACAGAGGGATAACAACTTCCTGTTTTCGACTGGTGATGCCTCTCCCTATGCATCCCAGTATCCCCCCAGTCCTCCTTACTGCCCTCTCACATTGCCTGCCCACCTTTAGGTCATCTGATATGACTACCCCCAGGTCCCTTTCCATTTTTGTTGTTGTTAGTATCTCACCTCCCATTGTGTACTCTTCCCCTGGGTTTTTGTTTCCCAGGTACATTATCTTGCACTTCTTAGCATTGAATCTAAGCTGCCATACATTTGACCATTCCTCCAACCTTGCCAAGTCCCTTCTCATCCTTTCCACCCCACCTTGTGTATCAACTCTGTTACAGATCTTTGTGTCATCTGCAAAGAAACATACTTTTCCTTCCAGTCCTTTTGTAATGTCGCTTATAAAGTCATTGAAGAGGACCAGTGCTAGTACTGAACCCTGCGTTACCCCACTAGTAACCCCCCCTTTCTTCAGAGTGGACTCCATTTACTATTACCCTCTGTGTTCTGTTCTCCAGCCAATTCTTTACCCAGGCTACCATCTTGGGACCTACTCCCAGGCTTGTTAATTTGTATATTAATCTTTTGTGTGGGACTGTGTCAAATGCCTTGCTAACATCTAGGTAGGCCATGTCCACAGCCCCTCCCTGATCTACTTCTTTGGTCACCCAGTCAAAGAAATCTATTAGATTCATCTGACATGACCTTCCCGCTGTGAATCCATGCTGCCTTGGGTCCTGTGCCCCTCTGGCCTCTAGGTACTCGACAAGTCTTTCATTCAGAAGCAATTCCATCATTTTCCCTAACAGGTCTGTAGTTGCTTGCTTCTGCTCTGCTCCCACTTTCGTGAAATGGAATCACATCTGCACTCCTCCAGTCCTCAGGTACCACCCCGTCCTCCCATGATTTGTTAAAGAGGGTAGTCAGTGGTGTCACTAGTTCTACCCTTAGTTCTTTTAGAATTCTAGGATGAATCCCATCAGGCCCCATTGCTTGGTCCACCTTCAGTTTTAAGAGTTCTTTCAGAACACTTTCTTCTGTAAATGGGCTGGTATCACCTTCTGTATCCAGCGTGTTTCTATTGTTTGGTTTAGGTACCCCTCTTCATTTGTGAATACTGAGCAAAAATATTTGTTCAGTGTCTCTGCCTTCACAGTCACCCTCTGCCCACCCCCACCCCTTATTTAGCCTCAATATCCTCCTTGGTCTTCCTTCACTCCTGATTTACCTATAAGAGGTTTTATCCCCTTCTTAACTGTGCTGGCGATCTTTTCCTCTGTTTGGGCCTTTGCTGTTCTGACTGCCTTCCCAGCTTCCTTTTGCTTTAACTGATACAATTCTCTGTCCTGCTCCTTCTGTGATTCCTTGTACTTCCTGAATGCTTTCTTTTTCTCCCTAACCTTCCCTGTCACTTCCTTTGAGAACCATAGCGGTTTCTTACATCGTTTTGTTTTGTTTTGTTTATTTGCTTCACACAAAGGCTTGTTGCCTCTGTGATGGCAGTTTGATTATTCCCCATTGTTCTTCCACCCCTCCTTCCTGCCCATTTGCTAATGCATTCCTTAGGCACTCACCCATTTTGGCAAAGTCCGCCCTCCTGAAGTCCAGCACCTTTGCCTTTGTATGGCTTGACTCTATTGCTGTGTTTATTGTGAACCATACTGTATGATGGTCACTAGTTCCCAGATGGCTACCCACTTCAAAATCTGTGATCCTCTCACCATCTCCATTTGAGAGTACCAGGTCTAAGATTGCTCCCTCTTGAGTGGGTTCCAATACTAGTTGTCAAAGGCATGCCTCCTGTAGGGCATCTAGAATGACCCCACCCTTAGAAGTGGCTGCAGCAAATGTACTCCAATTAACATCTGGCATGTTCAGATCCCCCCATCAGCAATATCTCTCCTTTTTCTGCCACTCTAAGGATACTTCCTATCATTTCCTTGTCCATGTCCTCCCCCGAGATAGGGGTCTGTATACAACCCCTGTGCGGATTGTGGTGCCATTGCCTGTCTCCAAATTGACCCATAGTGCTTCCTCTCCCCCCATTTATCCTTTTGTTCTGTAGCTTGATTCTTCCTCACTGAGAGCTACCTCCTCTTTACCCTCCCTTTCCCTCCTGTAGATAGTGAATCCTGGTACGTTTATGTCCCAGTCATGGTTCTGTGTGTACCATGTTTCTGTGGCTGCCACAATATCCAGATGTTCCTCTTCCATCAAGGCCACTAATTCAGGAAGTTTGTTACCCAGACTACTCGCATTAGTACTCGTTGCTCTCCATTTTTTGATGGTTTTACCTCTTGTAGCACTATCCCTGTCCTCATTGACTTTGCTTTCTCCATTCACCCCTGTCCTGCTCCCTACTGACCTTTGTACCTTGGTCTTTCCCTCATTTAGTACCCTGTTTCGTAGGGGGAGGCTGGGAATTCCCTGCTGCTTATCAGTGCCTCCCCCCTTGACTAGTTTAAAAGCTTGCCAACGAAGCATTTAAACCGATTGCCCAGAAGACTTGTTTCCTTCCTGGACAGATCCAGACCATCCAGCCAGTATAGGCTGGTATCCCTCCAGGTGCAACCCCAGTCCTCAATGAAGCTAAACCCCTGTGCTCTGCACCATTTTTTAACCATCCATTGAATCGAATGGTGCAAAGTACCCTTGCCTCACCCTTGCCATAGACAGGCAGCACCTCTGAGAAGGATACTGTGTGTGCTACTTGCCTTAGGCCCCTCCCCAACTCCACAAACTCCTCCTGCACTGCTCTAATCTCATGTTGAGTCAAGTCATTTGTCCCTAGGTGGACAACGATGTCCAGATCAGTCTTCTGTGCAGCTGTTCTCGTGATCCTGAGGATGCGCTTCCTGTCCCTCCAAGCCATGGCACCAGGCAGGCACCTTACTTCAGTTTTCCCTGCTCCCCCAAGATCTATCCTCCTAAAGACTGAGTCCCCCACCAGGAGCTGCTTCCTTTCTGTTTATGATTTATATTTTTAGTGATTTTTTAGTTTTATTTTGCATTTGTTGGGGTGGGTTAGAAGAAGTTAATATTTATTAATTTGTGCATTTATTACATTTTTCATAGTCTTGTTATTATTATTATTTACTTGTTATTTGAGGGTTATTTATTTGGGTTGGGTTGAAAGTGAGTTAGCTTTTTTTGTTGGATTTTATTGATTGTTTTAAGATGTGTTGGGAGGGCTTCACAACGGTCAGGCGCTATTCTCCCACTCTGCTCCGGAGCCTCCGCCCCTTTCATTGGCCCCATTTACCTGCCGATGTTTTTATTAAGTGTCGTGCATTGGGGATAATGAGAAGGCACTTGAGGTTGGGGGCTGGTCTGAGTGGGAGAATGGAAAGGAGTAAGCACATAGGGATAGTTGGGACTAGGAGATGCCCTGGGGCGAAATGGGATTGGGAGAGGGGTCCTCCCTGCCTGATTCCCATACCCAAGGGCTCCGCAGACTGTGGGCAGGTACTGTGCTCCTCCCTGAAAACCCATCCAACTCGGGCGGTGTTATGTATTGCCAGGTCTATCAGGAACAAGACCTTGTTGCAACATCTGACCTGGCATGCATCACCGAGACCTGGCTTGATGAGAATGCAGGTCCAATACTAGCTTCTGCTGTTCCGGCTGGGTTCTCGGTGATACACTGCCCGAGATTGGATCATAGAGCCGGGGGAGTAGCCATCTTTTTTTAAATGGAGTTGAGTCTTGTGGATGTTCCAGTGGATAGCACTCGTTCCTTTGAGTGTATCCTGGGAGCAGGTGCGGGGTTCAGGATTCTCCTCATCTATTGTCCACCCGTTGATGGTGGAGAATTCCTGAAGGAGTTTGCGGACTTCATTGTCGACATGGCAATGGAGTCACCCAGATGGTTAATACTGGGTGACTTCAATGCTTGGGTCGACAATGAACTCTCGCATTTTGGAAAGAATCTCCTCCAACTTATGACTATGTTGGGCCTCTCACAGGTAGTTACCTCTGCTACCCATATAGGGGGTCACTCATTAGATCTAGTGTTTCTACTGGATTTGGAGGTCACACATTTGGGGGTGGAACTGAATGCATGGACAGACCATCATACCATAAGATTCAGCTTCAGGGCACCCCCAAATAGGCACCCCAAATAGACCTGCCTCTACAGAGATGGTCCAGTATCGCCCTTTAAGGGGAGTTACCCCAGAGGGTCTACTGGCGGTACTGGATCTATTGGGTATTTCCAGTGAGTGCATGGGTCCAGGGGACCTCATTCTTGCCTATAATAAGGCAGTGGTTAGGCCCTGGACCTAGTTGCTCCTGTCTGTGTTCGCCCACTCACTCACCGCCCAAAGACTCTATGGTTTGATGAGTCTTTAAAGGAACTGAGGAGAGTGGGGCGAAGGCTAGAGAGGGCTTGGTGGAAATCCGACCTTGATGCAGACAAACTTAGGTTGATGGACCATTATGGTTCCTATCAATCAGCAATCACTCGTAAGAAGGCAGAATTCCTGTCCAGGGAGATTGCTGCTGTGCGGAACCGACCAGCTCAACTCTTTCAGACTGTCGACAGACTGTGCAATCCACTCTGTCTGCAGTCTGGAAGAGATTTTTCACAAAAAATATGTGATGAGCTTGCTCGGTTCTTCACAGATAAGATTGCCAACATCAGGTCACGTATCGGCCAAGCTCCCTCTTTAAGGGTTTGTGGTGATCGGTGCAAGGAAGCAAACACCTCTGTTACCTGGTCTGACTTTGGTAGGCTGGAGCTCATGGATATTGTGAGGATTGTCCAGATTGTACGACCAACCAGCTGTAGTTTAGATCCGGGCCCTACGTCACTATTATTAGGTTGCGTAGATACTATCTGTCCGATCCTTGCTGAAATTGTCTGGAAATCTTTGGAGCAGGGGATCTTTCCCAACCTCCTAAAGGAGGTGGTCATTCAACCACTCCTAAAAAAGCCTTCATTGAATCCAGACTGCTAAGCTAACTACAGACCTGTCTCTAACCTGCCCTTTGTGGGTAAGGTTATTGAAAAAGTGGTTGCACTACAACTGGATGACCATCTTATAAATCACAATGTCTATGATACTCTTCAGTCAGGATTTAGGAAAAGACATAGCACCGAGACCGCCCTTGTCCGGGTTTTAAATGATCTCCTGATTGCGAGAGATCCAAAGGCTCGTACTATTCTAGTCCTTCTTGATCTCTCTGCAGCATTTGATACTGTGGACCATGGTGTGCTTTTGGAGCGCCTGCGGCTTTATTGTGGACTGACTGGTACAGTTCTACATTGGTTTCGATCCTTCCTCATGGGTCAGAGGCAGAGGGTTGTCACTGGAATTTATTCCTCTGACGCCATCTCCCTATCCTGTGGGGTGCCGCAGGGCTCCATTTTGGTACCCTTGTTGTTCGCCGTATATATGCTGCCATTGGGAGACATTATTGGGTGATATGATCTGGGTTTTCACTGCTATGCAGATGATACCCAGTTGTATCTGTCCTTCAGTCCCGGACAGGAAGATGCGATCTCTGTGCTTAACAACTGTCTATCCAAAATCAAAGATTGGATGAGTACCAGCTGGCTGAAGTTAAACTCGGATAAGACTGAGGTGTTGGCTGTAGACCCTGGTCACCTTGAGGTGGGTTGTAGGGCTTGGACTCCATCGGGCATATGGCTCGATGGTGTCCAACTCTCAACCTCAAACCAGGTACGTAATATGGACGTTATTATAGACGATGGCCTGACCCTAAAATCTCAGGTGTTGGCCATTGTCAAATCCTCATTTTACCATCTTAGAAATATCACTCTGGTGAAACACCTGGTTCCTCTGGCTGACCTTCCTACCTTGGTCCATGCCTTTGTGACCTCTCGCCTTGACTACTGCAATGCCTTGTACCTAGGGCTACCAGGGGTTGATATCCACCACTTGCAGCTGGTGCAGAATGCAGCAGCCAGGCTTTTGACTGGGACATCTAGAAATAGTCATATTACGCCTGTGCTGCATGGACTGCACTGGCTGCCGGATCGTTGGTGGATCACCTTTAAGGTCGGGTTACTGACCTATAAAGCCCTACACGAACAGGGACCGCGGTATCTGCAAGATCTCCTTACTCCCTATTGTCCCTCTCGCTCACTCCGATCCAACAACGAGGGATTGCTAGAGATTCCCAGGGTTCATTTAAAGACATCTGGGGCACATGCATTTTCTTACGCTGCCCCAACCCTGTGGAATTCTCTACCTCACCGGATACGAGGCTGCCTGACCGTTGAGAGTTTTAAATCCGAGCTAAAAACCTTTTTGTTTTTAAAAGCATTTAAAGATTGATTTTATTATTAATATTTATTATTTAATGTAATTATTGTACAGCACTTTGGTTTCTGAAAAGCACTTATAAATAAACTTTTACTTACTTACTTTCCTTGTGGGGCCCTCTGCCTCCTTCCTGTGGGGCTTCCTTGCGACACTTGTCCGCAACCTCCTTAGTCTCCTCTGTGGATGTATCCCTAGGGGAACTATGCTTCATCAGAATGGTGTATGGATTGTGGAGTGGTACAATTGACTGGGTGTGCCTCTGTTCCCCCACCTTCACCCTCCCTGAGCCCACTGTGGTCCAACTGCTGTGCTTTCTTCACAACCTCTGAGGTACTGGTGGTGGCTCTGGTGCTCCCTGGATGGGGGAGGTTCCCTTACTAATGTCCAGTGTGGCCTGAAGACAGGCAACCTCCTCCCTCAGGACAGAGAGTTGTCTGCCAATAGGGCAGCATCTCAGCCTCCAGAAAGACTCATGGAAGACTGCTGCCCCACGTCTATGACATCATATCATCCTGTGTCGATGACATTTACATCAGGTAGCTACCATTTAGTGGCCTAGGAAACAAACCCTGAATACCCCTGCACGAAAACAACAAATACACATGCCATGCCCTTAAGTACCTGTGTTTCAAAGTGCAGTGCAGAGAAATAACAGAAAAATGTAAAACATAATGATCAAAGATTGAAAAATGTGAACTTCATAGATAATACAGATCTTGAGTACAAATAAATATTGTCAAGAATCTTTCTGAATATTGTATAATCTATTCTATATAAAAAGCACAAGAACAACTGCAAATTCAGTGTCACAATTCCATTGTCATAATTTAATCGCCACTTGTGAAAACCGGGCATGCTACTGTAGAGGCATCAATAAAGATATACTTAAAAAAAATCTATATAAGCTGCATAGTAGTCAGAGAGAAAGACAAATATTGCACCAGTTTTTGAAATAAGGAAAGAAAGAAGAGGTGAACACAACAGACAGGGAACTTGTAGTGGTGTTATATGAAGGCAATTACCCCCATTTCATAAGCATAATTTTCTGTACCATAGAGGATCTGCTTACTTCAAGGTATGTTCACCAGTATTCATGTCACAAGAGGAGAAAAAGACAGAAAAACTATTAGGGTAGAAGAAAAAAAATCAGAGGAATTTATGCAATGTGGATGGGAAAAAAAGCATTAAGATGAACAGCTTATACAGCAATTAGAAAGTATGCTTAGAAACCTATATATTCCATCCCGAGTGCATTCAAAGTAATTTACAAAAATGGTTTGAGGTCACAGTCCTCATCCACAGCACCTAAGGATGTGGAATGTGTATTTGATGTGTTTTGTTATGTTTTGCCTTACATGGGGAAGCGCTGTTTTTGATTTATTTATTTAGTTAGTTAGTTTTTGTTACCCGGGTAGGTGCATTAGCCATAAAATGACTATTTTCAGGCATGACCTGGGAGAGTACAACAAAAGGAGAACAGTTGAACAACAGCAACATGGGTACAATAATACAAATAGAGGAACAGTACAGCAGTGCTACAAAAATACAGTGGGTAGAAACAACAAAAAATAATGGCAAGCATTATACAGATAATGACAGTAAGATATATAATAAGTGCAGAAATCATGGACCTGACATGTGGAGTGAAAGGGTTAATAAGATAGTAAGGTTATATAGAGAGAAATATGAGGAATGTTCAAACATAACAAGAAAGACTGACAGAAGGAAGGTCAGGGTGGTAATTGGCAAAACAACAGTGGATGGTCAGCAACAAGGTTCGAGAAGGAAGAGAGCTAGTAGTCAGAAGTTATTTACAAATAGAAGGAAAAATAAGGGAGGGAAGAGAGACAGTCTTGGAGCTGGATTAGAGCAGGGTGACATTGCTGGTAAGTCTCAGGAGCTTCAGGTTGGGTCAAAGCACGTACAAGCATCAGCAAAGGATAGATAATGACGATATTCACTTTTAAATCCAAAGTGAGACTGAGACAGTCGGAGGTTGAGTGGAAGAGCATTCCATAGCCTGGGAGCAGAGAATTGGAAGGCTCTTGTGCCTTTAGTCATCCGACATCTCAGAACATAGAGCAAGGATTTGTCCTGGCACCATAGTGTAGGTGTTACTGTCATTGTGAGTAACTGCACGGGCTGTTTTAGCCAACAGAATTATGACTCTGCAAGTGTTGTTTGCTGCTACTTTTTATTTCTATTAGGAGTGTGCTGCATTCTGCTTTGTAATATCAGACATAACTTTCATATAGTTCATTATAAAACAAAGGACATTAAGATATGGTATTACAGTACTAGAAGAAACAAGGGTACAGGAAAGGATGTCACAGAATATGGACACCTAAAACACAATCAAAAACAATTTTTTTATTTTTCATGCATTTCTCCAGACCATACACATAACTCTCAAGGCTGATTCCCATAGCAAGGCATCCTGGGTATGCAAATCATTGTGTAAGTCAGGCTCAAAAACAAGTGTGTTTCTCCTCTTCCCAAACTTCTCAGTGATGGGTTCTGAAATTTGCTCTGAGAGTTGAAAGACCTGTATTGTACAGTTAAAGCTCAGTTTTCTTTCTAAAACTACTGCATGCCATTGGATACTTTGTCAGAATGAGGTGCCACACTGCTGCTGTATAATTAGTTACAGGGATTCTGGAGACAATAGTACCTGCATATTAGACTGAAAACATGACAGCTCATTTAATGTAGGCCACTGAACAGACATTGGGGTTGTAATGGCTTTTTTCAGTCACTACTGACGTGGGCCAAATTTGAGTCAATGAACAAAGGCCCACGGACAATCCACTAAATCATCCAGCCCTATTGTGCCCTGGTCTAACTTTGTGTCTTAGGACTGATTGTATACATGTCTGTTTTTTTGTAATTAATATGTATTTATTCGTGTGTTTTTTTTTGTTTGTTTTTTTTACAGATGAGGCAATAATATATAAAATAATTTTTTTACTGCTTGGTCTAGCAGCACTGGTAGTGTTATTGATCATGGCGGGCATCTGGAAGAAAGCATGGTATGTTTTTCTATCGGAGAGCTATATAGTTAGTTTTTCTTTACAGATTTGGCCTTAAGAGCTGGTAAACTAAGGAACACTGTTCAGGGACTTAATTGATGGATATTTCATACAGCCACACTGTGATGAATGAACTCTAAAATGATGCAAGTTGATAACAGAATAACACATTTTTAACCAATCTTGAACATTTATCACAGCATGGTGCACGTAAACTTTCGAAGATAATATGCAATACTAGCACTGTATAACACAAGATTGGATAATCTTATCCTCTGATTTTGTTGCTGGTGCTGATAATATGTGTGTTTAAGTACTAATAACACAAAATGATGCACTTTTTTCCAAAACCGCATTACAGAGTTAAATCACTACACCCGAAAGTAAAACTAACTCAAGGTGATTACTAAAAATACCACCAACAGCTTAATCTGGTTCAATGTCAATTGGCATCCATCTGTACCCCCTCTCATGGGGCAAGGCTGAAAATAGCCAAAATTATTTAGTCCTCCTTTCCCGGTCAACAAATACTAAATAAATAAATAAAAAAGTTTCTCTGCTTTATCTGAGTAACTCCCCTTTAAATTATCTGTGGAACTCTGCAAATAATATATACATTATATAATCATGTCAATGGAACCCTAACTATTGTACCTGTAGCCAATTGTACATATGTAAGCTAAGCAATTTATGTAACTTTACTGCTGCTGCTGTTGTTTTCAGTGTCACCCTAGGACCCTCTTAAGAACTAAAAACTACAGTAGGTGATGTACACAAAGTAAATGAGGTTACACTGCTGCTAAAAATTTTAAATAACTAAATAAATAATCAACAACCTTACTGCACAGGTAAATGTTGGCAATATAAGTGTTCATTTTACAGCAAATAAGTGTGTCCTAGAATGCTGGAACAACTTAATTTCCTGAGTGTCAGAATCATTTCTGGTTTCAACTTTTCCTGAGTTCAAGGATTAAAATAATAAGCAGGAGGCTGGTAAGGACAGAGGTTTGGGTCTATATTCTGTTTTAACTGAAATATTTGAATAGTTTTATACGTGAAATTAGTTCTGTGTGTTAAAAATTACTACTTTGAGTTAGAACTGTTACTTGGGCTGTGATATTGTAACTTTTGAGGCTTAGGAACACTTGTTTGGCAGTGATAATTAGAGTGAAATTTAAATGTGATGTTTGCCTGGTGTTCTTAAATACTTAAAAGCCACTGGGGGTTGGGATTGAAGGGCTGTGTATTTCTGTTTGTGACTGAAATTTGAAGCAACAGGAACTGGCGGGCCTGTGACATCATACGGTACCTGATGTCTGTATACACACACTGTTAGTGGGACTGGACACACACTGGACTGTATGTGTTTGTGAGACTTGGGAACTTTATTGGTGGGGTTGAAATTGGGTTTGTAAACAACTGCAGTAAGTATAGAGAGAAACCGTATTCCGGGGGAAGGGACTGAGAAAAGGGGTGTGTGCCATTATAAACAGAGGTGGACAAACAGGGTGGCCATATTCCACCATGGCAGGCATCTTTGGAAGAGTTGTAGGCTGCACAGGCTGTGGGATGGAAATAATTCTCAATTGGGCCTGGAGAGAGGGAGGCTGCCCACTCTGTAGACAGCTATCTTGTATCAGGAGTGAAGTATATTGGTTAAGGAGTAAGCTGGGGGAGTTGGGGGGTGTCCAAGGATAAGGGGTGTGCATATGGGCAGCAGGAGGCTGGGGCTTAGGGGAGGCTGGGGCAATGCTCTGAAATTATAGGACATTATGTTACAGCAAGCAGGAGGGGTATATTAGGGACAGAGGACCCTTAGATAGGGATGTTGATGCTAAGGGGAAAGCATACGGGGTGAACATTCCAAATACAAAGATAGTGAAGGGGGAAGAGTCAGAAGGGGCTGTTGTGGGGAAGCCTATTACAGCAGACACTGAGAAGGTAGGGACTGTTGTGGGGAAGCCTAAAACAGCAGAATGTGGGAAGGGAGCGCCTAAGGAGAACAGAGCAAGAGGGGAGGAAGAGGGGCGGTTTAGAGGTGCAGTCAGGGAAACAATTTGATGGATTGAATAAGAGAGTGTCACAATAAATTTGAGCTACTAGCAACCTAGAGGGGGAGGAAGGGGTTGGTGGAAATGAGGAAACTGATACAGAAGCCGGGAGGAGGGAGTCGGATACCATAGGGCATCACAGACCAGCAATGGAAAGGATAGAAATAGTCGCAGAGGGAGAAGGGGAAACATAAATGTTAAGCAGATGAGGGAGATGCAACATTTTGCAGACATGAGGGAGGAGAGCATGACTGGAGAGAAACTGGGAGACAAGGAGGTGGGGGAGGGGCCCCCCTTCAGCAGGAGGGGGTCTGTACCAAGGATGGGGCCCTAGGTAAAGGGGACCCACAGGGAGCCTCTGGAGGTAGGGGTACTATTACAAGGGGGGAGGATGGCGGTGTGGTGGAAGGGGAGACCATCAGGGCCAGGATAAACGGTTCAGATAAGAGAGGGTTAAAGGGGACACCTATTCAGAGGGGGTCTGCGTCAAGTGGGCAAAATAACAAGGGAGGCAGAAAGGGGAGGGTGACAAGGGGGTCTCTAATAAGGCAGGAAGACTCCCATGGAATTGAGATCACGAATAAGGGGGGTGATGGGAGTCTGAGAGTGCATAGTGGAGGTAACCATAAGGATGATGGCGGTCTTAAGGTTCTGTTATTGGGAGATTCGATGATTAGGGGTATCCAGTGGGAGGGACAAGGGGGTGGATGCCATAGCCAGGTGAAGGCAGTGAGTATCTCTGGGCTGACAGTACACAGAGCAAAGTTCATGGTGTACAAACTGGTTAGGGATTGTGGAGGGAAACCGGATTTCCTGGTGCATTTGGGAACTAATGATCTAGAGGGAAATAGTGTTTTGGAAATCCAAGCAAGGTTCCAGGAACTTGGCAGAGTCTGTCGGGATAATGGATGCAGCATTTCCTTTTCAGAGATATTGCCAGTACCAAAGGCCTCAGTGGAGAAAAAAATGAAGATCACAGAGGTTAATGATTGGCTCAAGAAATGGGGTGAAGAGAGTGGGTTGGGGGTGTTAGGGAACTGGAAAGGAGTTTGGGAGGATAAGGGACTGTATGCCAAGGACAGGCTTCATCTTGCCCCATTAGGGAAGGAAGTCCTAAACAGGGATGGCTGACTACATTCAAGAAAGGTGGGGTTTAAACTTGTGAGGGGGGAAGGGATAAGGGGGCTGACCAGAAGCCCTCCTCCAAAATGAGGGGAGTAGCCTTCAAACCCAAGGGGGAGGGGGTAACAGACTGGGGTGGAGGTTTCAGGATGAGCAGAGGGAGGATGGAAGCATAAGGAACCTGGGTGGGATCTCGACAAAGGGATCAGGACAAGGGTGGGGCAGGTCAGTAAATGCCAGAAGCTTGGGAAACAAGTTGCCAGAGTTCCAGACCATGCGTTTGGGGGGTGGATGTATGGCGGTCACGGAGATGTGGGCCAACAAAAACCATGACTGGGACCTAAACATGCGGGGGTACACTATGCTTAGGAAGGACAGAAAGGAGGGCAGAGGGGGTGGAGTGGCTATGTTCATTAGAGATGACATAGAAATTGCTAGGGTAGAAGAGGCAGAGGGAAACATGCAGATCTTATGGGTCACCTTATGATCCCCAGCAGAAGATAAGGTCAAGCTGGGTATAGTATATAGGCCCCCCGGGATGGGTGATGTTCTGGAGGATGGTTTGCTGGACAACATCATTGCCCAGTGTGGACCAAAAGGGGAAGGAGTGGTGTTGATGGGGGACCTTAATATGCCAGGTACAAACTGGGGAACCATGTTCTCTAAGGTGGCCAAGGAGCAGAGGCTGCTGGAAGGCTTCCAGGATGTGTGCTTAACACAGCATGTGATGGAGCCCACAAGGGAGGGGCATGTCCTGGACGTGGTTCTGGCAGATGGGAATCTGGTAAGGGATCTGGTTGTAGAGGATCCCCTGACTGGGAGTGACCACAATACTGTCTGGTTTCAAATAAGCATGGGGGAAGGGGGGTGAGATCTAGGACACCGGCAGTGGACTTCAGGAGGGCAGACTTTGTGGGCATTGGAAATATTCTCAAGCATCACTTGAAGGGGATTACATCAGTGACAAATGTGGAAAGGAAATGGGAGGTCATAAAACGGGGCCTTCATGAGGCAGTCAGGACCTGCGCTAAGGTGAAATGTAAGGGAGCAAGGTCACATAAACCATGCTGGTGGTCCAGTGAGGTTCGGGTAGCGGTCAGAGAAAAGAAGGCGGCCTACAAAAAATATAAAACAACAAGAGAGGATAGGGATAAGGAAATGTACCATCTTGCATCTAGAAAAGTCACCCGGATGATGAGGGGGGCAAAGTCCAGTAAAGAGCAGCGGCTGGCACAGGGGATACATGGAGGGGAAAAGGGGTTCTTCCGGTACATTGGGAGCAGAGAAAGCTAAGGGCCATCTCAGCAGATTGAGATCAGAAGGAGGGTGGGTGGAAGAGGCGAGGGACCAGGCAGAGGTATTTAACAGTACTTTGTCTCTGTGTTCACTAGGAGGGGAGGGATATCTACAAAGCAAGGCATGATGGGGATAGAAGCGGCAGTGAGTGGGATCAGGGGAGCAACAGAAATGGAGCAAGAGGGAGGGAGAGGTACCTCAGGGGTGTCACATCAGGATAAGGATAAAAAGGCCAGTAAGGTGGAGGGGACGGATGATGCTATCTCTACCCAAAGGGTGTGGTTAGCCCTCAAGGCCCTAAAGAAAGACAAATCTCCTGGGCTGGATGGCATTCATCCAAGAGTACTATGGGGATTGGTGGACATACAGGCTGCACCCCTGGCGGAGCTCTTCAACAGGTCACTTGAGACAGGGAGGGTACCTAGGGATTACAGAGGCAATGTGTGCCAATCCATAAAGGGGGGTCGAGGGAAGTACCAGGTAACTATAGACCCATCAGTTTGACCTCGGTGGTGGGAAAATTAATGGAGAGTATACTAAAGGAACGATTGGGGGTGTACTTGGAGGAGGTAGGAGGTCTGGATAGTCGGAAACATGGGTTTGTGCCAGGTAGATCATGTCAAACCAATCTTGTGGAGTTCTATGAATGGGTAACATCAGAACTGAACAGGGGAAAGCCTGTGGATGTATTATTCTTGGACTTCAGCAGGGCGTTGACTCTGTCCCCACAATGGTCTGGTGGAGAAACTGATGGGGTTGGGAGTAGGCCCTTGATGGTCAGATGAATTGAAAATCTAGCTGGACTTACTCAGAGAGTAGTGGTCAGTGGGGAGTCTCAAACCCAGAGAGGTTGGTAGTGGGCACCGTGAGGGCTCGGGTCCTGGGTTCGATCCTGTTTAATGCACATATCGGACATTAGGGAGGGTATAGGGTGTGAAATGAGTCTCTTCGCTGATGACTCCAAGATGGGAGCAGTAGTTGAGGGAGAAGAGGGGAGGTTGGCCCTGCAAGGGGACCTGGACACTCTGGAAAGCTGGGTTCACACATGGAAATTAAATTTCAATATCACCAAGTGCAAGGTGTTACATCTTGGGCAGGGAAACCCTAAATACAGGTACACCCTGGGAGGGGAGGTGCTGGAGGCCTCAATAGGGAAAAAAGAACTAGGGGTCATGGTGGATGCATGTATGAGTAACTCTGAGCAGTGCAGGAGAGTGGCTAACAAGGCAAACAGGATGTTGGGATGCATCATAAGGGGGATCACCTCTAGGAGCAAGGAAGTGATTCTGCCGCTGTACAATGGACTGGTTAGACCACACCTTGAGTACTGTGTACAGTAGTGGAGACCACACTTGAAGAGGGACATACAGCTCCTGGAGAGGGTACAGAGGAGGGCAACTAAGATGATATGAGGACTAGGGGATTTGACATATGAGGACAGACTTGAGGAGCTCTGCCTGTTTTCATTGGAGGAGAGGAGACTGGGGACATGATTGAGGTTTTCAAGTACCTCAAGGAATAAATAGGGTAAACATGATGGGATCTTTAGACTAAAGCAGGAGGTGTCACCAGAGGGCATGGTTTGAAGTTGGAAGGTGGAAGTGTGAGGGGGGAAAAGAAGAGGAGGTTTTTCACTGAGAGGGTGGTGAACCCTTGGAATGCACTGCCTGGCGAGCTGGTTCAGAGATCCACAGTGGAGGGCTTCAAGAGAGGGTGGGACAGACACAGAAAGGGGATGTATCAGATGATGGCCTGTCTCAGGGGGTTGGGGAAGGATGATAGGGGTTTCTGGAACACAAGGGGGGGAGGGCCTCGGCACCCAACTAGGGATCTGAGGTTCGAGCAGACTCGATAGACCATAAGGCCTAATCTGCTGGCAAATAGTATGTTAGTATGTTAGTGTGTTAGTAAAAACACATTTGTTTTCAACTTTAAAATGCTTTTCTTTCTTTCTTTTTTCTTTCTTTCTTTCTTTCTTTCTTTCTTTCTTTCTTTCTTTCTTTCTTTCTTTCTTTCTTTCTTTCTTTCCTTTCATCCTCCCTCCCCCTTCCTTCTCTTTCTAAAACCAATTTTATAAGCACAGTAACTCACTCCAGGGTTTGTGGGTGGAGTTGGAATAGCCCATGCCCTAGGTGGTTGAATGTGTTCAGCTATGCCTCACATCTCACAGCCACCTGGGGATATGGGTTATTTCACCTTATAAATGGCTGGGAAGAATCCCTGAAAATCCCTGCGTCCCAACTGGCTAAATACCAGTGCAAGGCATGTCCAAGGTGTGTGCAGTAATTACATTATGTGACCATAGAGGTACAGCTTTTAACTTATCTATGGTATGCCATGTTGAGATATCCCTTCTTTATTTACCACAACAAAACATTAACTTCCTAAAACTGTTCACTTATAATTATCTTCCTGAAGTCTTCTTTTAAATAGAATATAATGCAGTTTTCAATATTTTTTACAGTACTGTAGTTGAGTTTTCACTGTAAATTGTTACATAAACTTCACTTATTTAAAAAAAAATCATTTTACTTTGATTTTTAAGCCATTTTATAAGCACAATAACACACATCAGGATGTGTGTTTATGGTATCCTAATTGCACTTCCAGCAACACCCACTGTCTACCTACACCCAAGATATGTGATTATGAGGCAATCAATGCATGCCATTTTGTGCTGACAAAGAAATAGTGCAGTTGCTGTATTGGTCCTAGTAAGAACAGATGCAGAAGCAAATGGTTTGATACCTTTTATTGGACCAACATAGATGTTACAACAAAAGAATAAAGTGCTCTAGCTTTCAGACCAACCAAGTCCTTCTTCAGAAGCTTTATGACAGTTATTTAGAAAATCCCATACTATTAATACCCAGATAATGCAAAAACCAAAAAAAACAGAAATAATTCTCATTGGTTTAACACAGGGGTTCTCAAATGGTGAGGCCAGCCTCCTCGGGGAGGCCCCAACCTGTTCCAGGGGAGGCTTAAGCAAGTCTGAAAAAGTACTGTATTTAAATTTTGAGTTTTATATATTTTGTGTGAAGAGATGAAGGAAACTGAAAGAGGATAATAGTAGGTGAATTTTATGTGTTTATTTATAATAGATGACAAGGGAAGGTGAATGAGCCAAGGCTAATTTCAGGTATACCCGGGGAAGGGTAGGTAGTGAATACATTTCAAAAGATAACTGCAAAACAATCACGAAATACAAAATGAACAATAGTGCAAACAAATATGAACAATAAACTAATAATGAGTGGTGGTAATCGATCAATTTGTAGCCTGATGGCAGAACAGCCCAAATACAAGGGTTGAGCATGGAAGTGTTTAGAGCAATAGCGGGAAGGAGCAAAGTAATCTCAGAGAAGTTGCTTAGGAGCAGGGAAGGATGGGGAGAGGCAAAGGTTATTTCATATAGACAGGAAACAGAAAGTAATCTGACCCATGAAGGCACTGCAACAACGGGTAACAATGGTTCAAGAATGAAAATAGCAGAGCAAGTAGGCTGGCCTGTGGGGGGTTTACAATAAGCTGAATAATAATATTTGTTTATTTATTTGTTATTCAGATAACACCTTTGAGCACAAGAGCTCTTTTTCAAAGGTTCCACATCAGTATAAGACAAAGAACTGAATGAAAGAACTGAATGTGAGCCAAGTACTCAAAGGGGCTTCAATTTACTCATGGTGTACTGCGCAAAGTACAGAATGTTATTTTTCTTTGGGGATGTCCAAGATGATTTCAGTTTTTGGGGGAGGCTCAAAATCTTTTCCATGGATTTGGGGAGGCTCACTGTGACAAACTCTAAGAACTATTGGTTTAACATATTCATTCCAAACATAACAGAGGATTATGTCAGAGAAGCTAATTAACACCAGTATGCTTTTAGCTGAGAAGCCCCTGAAGGTTAAAGGGTATCAGAAAATAGAAACAAGCAGATAGTTCTACTCACATAAATTTTTAAATGTCTCAGTATGTTTCAAGAAAACAGTCTACTGATAACAGAATCTTAGAATAATATTCTCCCTAATTACATGTAAGATGAGGAGCTTACAAATATAATTGCAAGTGTCCTTGTGTTTTAAAGAACACAGTCAATGAGAGGCAAATCTGTGGATAATAAATGCATGCTAAAATGAGGCCTAACTGCAAGTTAAAAACAAGCTCCAAAATTAAAATAAACAGAAATTATATATATATGGCATACAGAGGGGTTAAAGTGGAGTTTACTCAAAGTCAGCAAATGTTTCACACAAAATATAATATGGAACTTAGCCTGAGACATTTACCCAACTATACTCTCAAGCAGTTAATATATTCCATAAACTTCAAGGCCTTCAGTGTTTTAACATGATTTAATACATGATAATATCACTTGTAAGTATAAGTGCCAAATTAAAAAAAAATACTTGTCAAGGACGCCCAAGAAATTGAGACCATGAGCCTGATATGTACAGATTTCAATATAGTGTCAGTGTATAACAAACATGTACAGAATCAGTCTAAGGAATCTGAATAAAAACTCAGGAATTAAATCCCCCAGCCCCCCCCCGGGAAAGATAACTAGTTAAAATGAGATATATGTACAAGAGTCCTAATACATCATCATTCACACCATCTTTGCAATATTACCCAAAGAAATTAAACCTTTCATGAACCCCCAAGTAAATGAGATATGCATTTTAATATATACAGAATTTAAAAATATGACAGCATGTAATCCAACCACTGACAACTAGTAGAAGGAAGTAAATATTCACTATATATGAGAGTTTAGAGTCCTAGCCACTGTAACACCATTATGTCGCAGGTTCATAGGTAATACGAGCAGGTAAGTCCATAGACCCATTGTTGCTCGCCACTATTCAGTGGTGATACTCATATTTTCTGTCACCCATATATTGAGCTAGGGATAATTTGAAGGATTCCATATTCTTACACATACAGTAACTATAGACTCTGGTAGGGTGTTCCATACCTCAACTGCTCTTTGGGAAAACCATTTCTTTCTTTTATTTGTTTTATATATTTCTCCTTTAATCTTTATTCTGTGTGCACGTGTGTTCTTAATGGAGACATGTAATGTTAAACCAATGGTTTCTCATAAGTGCATGAAAAACCAGACATAGATCACCCCTTAGTCTTCTATAATTCATTGAGTATAGGTTCAAATCCCTCAGTCTATTACTATAACTCTTCCCATTTACTGGATTAATTTTTTTGGTTACTCTTCTCTGAGTTTGCTCAATCAATATCTCATCCCTTTTATATTGTGGTGTACATAAAGATGAACAATATTCAAGATGTGGTCTCACAAGTGATGTATATAACGGTACAGCTCTTAATGTTCCTAGATACGCATCCTAGTTTTTTATTTCCTAGTTTCACTTTATTTCTAACACGGGAGTCAAAGGACAAATCATTTGTTATGATTACTCCCAGATCATTTTTACTTGTTGTTTCTGCTAATAATGTACCTGAATAAAAACCTACCTCAATATCACCACAATAACCACACCCACTAAACCAACAAAAAAACAACAACACCCACATAAAAATTGCCCCATGCCACACTCCGCCTCCACACATACATGCACAAACACACACACACACACACACATTCACACAGTGCTAATATGAGGAGCCAACATGTAGATAACCAGATAAAGGGGACTCTGTAAGTATAAAACTAAAACTAAACTAAAAAATCAAAGGCTCACTGAAGAACTAAAGCATTTATGTCCATCCTTTGAAGTAAAGGTCTGTGTAAGTTTCAGTGGAATAATGTGTCAATGTTCATTCCATCCTCCGCCATATTGAGAAGTAAAATCAGTCTAATTTCAGAAGCCCGTCTCCGTTGTATACTGTTGAAATGTTCTTTTAAGATGATCACAGACATATCTGAGATTGAGTGGCCATTCTGGGAGAAGTGTTGTGCCATTGGTTTGTCAATCATCTTCATATTAATAGAATGCCTGTGTGAATTCATTCTAGTGCGGAGTTGTTGCTTTGTCTCCCCCACATAACCTGTGTGAGGACATTTCTTGCATTGAATGAAATAAACAACATTACTTGATGTACATGTATAATTCCCCTGTATCTTGAATTGTCTGTTTTGTGCTGTAACCTCGCAATCCGAAGTGGAAATGAGCTTACAAGTCTTACATCTGAGTTGATGACAGGGTTGTGTACCATATGATGTCATGGCATTCTGTTCTAGTTCAAGTTGACTCCTGCTAATCAGGCTGGCTAAATTTGGTGGTCATTTAAAAGATAGTAGTGGTAGTTCTTGAAAAATACAATTAAGGGTTTCATCCTCACTAATTATTGGGTGGAGGTCCTAATACTCTTATGTAGAAGTTCAAGGTCAGGATGATACGTGACTACTAAGGGTATTCTCTTGGTAATGGTCCTTAAGTGGATTGGACCACATGGAGTCATGGGGAAACCTATTGAATTCATTCTGACACATTACAACTTCAGCTTCAGTGGTAAACATTATGTTCAAACTATGGGAACAGCAATGGGAACCAGGATGGCTCCACAGTATGCTAATCTTTTTATGGCGAATTTGGAGGAGGATTTTCTAAGGCACTGTACACATAAACCACTTGCTTATTTCCGTTACATTGATGATTTGTTTATAATTTGGACAGAGGGCACTGACACACTTAAGGATTTTCATCAGGAACTTAATAACCTCCACCCAACCATAAAGCTTTCCCTGGAATATTCTGCCACCAGTGTAAATTTTCTGGATACAACTGTCACTATCAAGGATGGAACCCTACATCCATGTATTTACAGGAAACCAACAGACAGACAGAGATACTTACACAGGAAAAGTAATCACCCAAGCCACACAAAAAAATCTGTCATGTATAGTCAAACACTTCGGTATCACCGCCTCTGTTCAATGAGGAAGACAAAGACACACATTTGACTATATTGAAAAACACCTTTATTGATTAGGGCCACTCTTCCAAAGAAATTGACAGAGCAGTGGAATGTGCAACACAGGTACCAAGAGAACAACTACTGCAATATAAGGAAAGGACCACTACCAACAGAATACCCTTAGCAGTCACGTATCATCCTGACCTTGAACTTCTACGTAAGATTATTAAGGACCTCCACCCAATAATTAGTGAGGATGAAACCCTTGATTGTATTTTTCAAGAACTACCACTACTATCTTTTAAACAACCATCTAATTTAGCCAGCCTGATTAGTAGGAGTCAACTTGAACCAGAACAGAATACCATGACATCATATGGTACACAACCCTGTCATCAACTCCGATACAAGACTTGTAAGCTCATTTCCACTTCAGATTGTGCAGTTAATCACAAAACAGACAATTTAAGATACAGGGGAATTATACATGTACATCAAGTAATGTTGTTTATTTCATTCAGTGCAAGAAATGTCCTCACACAGGTTATGTGGGGGAGACAAAGCAACAACTCCACACTAGAATGAATTCACACAGACATTCTATTAATATGAAGATGACTGACAAACCAATGGCACAATACTTCTGCCAGGATGGCCACTGTCAGACATGTCTGTGATGATCCTAAAAGGACATCTCAACAGCATACAACACAGACGGGCTTCTGAAATTAGACTTATTTTACTTCTCAATATGGCGGAGGATGGAATGAACATTGACACATTATTCCACTTAAACTTACACAGACCTTTACTTCAAAGGATGGACATACATACTTCAGTTCTTCAGCGAGCCTTTGATTTTTTTAGTTTTGTACTTACAGAGTCCCCTTTATCTGGTTATCTACATGTTGGCTTCTCACCTTAGCAGTGTGTGTGTGTGTGTGTGTGTGTGTGCGTGCCTGCGTGTGTGTGTGTGTGCATGTATGTGTGGAGGGGGAGTGTGGCATGGGGCAATTTTTATGTGGGTGTTGGGGTGTTTTTTGTGGGTATAGTGGGTGTGGTTATTGTGGTGATATTATGGTAGGCTTTTATTCAGGCACATTACATAATGGTGTTACAGTGGCTAGGACTCTAAGTTCTCATATATAGTGAATACTTCCTTCCTTCTATTATCTGTCTGTGGTAGGCTTACATACTGTCACATTTAATAAGATGCATATCTCATTTACTTGGGTGTTCATGAAAGGTTTAATTATTTTGGGTAATATTGCAAAGATGGTGTGAATGATGATGTATTAGGACTCTTGTACATATTTCTCATTTTAACTAGTTATCTTTCACCGAGGGGGGGGGGCTGGGGATTTAATTCCTGAGTTTTTATTCAGATTCCTTAAACTGATTTTGTACATGTTTGTTATACACTGACACTGTATTGAAATCTGTACATATCAGGCTCATGGTCTCAATTTTTTGGGGGGTCCTGGACAAGTAGTTTTGTTTTTTAATTTGGCACTTATACTTACAATTGATATTAGCATGTGTTAAATCCTGTTAAAACACTGAAGGCCTTAAAGTTTATGGAATATATTAACTGGTTGAGAGTATAGTTGGGTAAATGTGTCAGGCTAAGTTCTGGCCCAGATATTCAAACTGCGCCAGTTTGTGGCGCAAGCCCCTGCGCTGCTCAAAATAGTTGTGCAGGGGTGTGGCCAGGGCGATATTCAACGGAGCTGTGCTATGGTGCAACTGCTTTGAATATCGCCCCCTGGCCAACCCCACTGTGCATGGCGCAGTGGAACTGCACCAGCGCAAGTGGTCAGAATGGAGCATTGAGATGCGGTGGCGCAAGTTCCATTGCGCCATGCACAGCACCTGCGATATTCAACGGGTGACATGAAAATGGGGCCATAATTTATGCAAGATGCCCGGGGGGCCATTTGCATCTGATTACGGCCCCATTTGCATGCCATTAGCATCCAGGTGTGCCGATTCCCAACAACTTGTGCCTGGCGCCCTGCCAGGCAGCAGCCGTTGGGACCGACGCCTCCTGCAGCCCGTTCGCAGGACGTTCCGTAAGGGACAATGCATGTCTCCAATCCCTGGTGGTCCAGTGGACCACGAGTAGCCCAATCGCGGGCATAACAGTAGTCCCCCCCATTAGCCCAATCACGGGCATAACAGCACCCCCCCGAGTAGCCCGATTGTGGGCATAACAGTATCCCCCCCGAGTAGCCTGATGCGTGGGCATAACAGCATCCCCTGAGTAGCCCAGTCGCAGGCATAACAGTAACCCCCACTCCCCTGAGTAGCCCGATCACAGGCATCAGTGTAACCTCTCCACCCCCGAGTAGCCTGATCGTGAGCATAGTGTACCAGGAGCCCGATCGCAGGCATAACTTAACCCACCCTCATTAGCCTCAATCACGGGCATCAGATCCCCCAAAGCCCAATATCCCTGGTGGTCTAGTGGACCAAAGCAGAGCCCGATCGCCGAGGCATTCCTCACCCCAAGTGTGAAATCCCTGGTGATCTAGTGGACCCCCACCCCACCCGCCCACGGAGCTCCACCACCGCGCTCCCCGTCAGCCAGCGGGTGGCAGCACCCCACCCGCCTGCCGCCCCACCACCCACCGATTGACAGCTCGGTATGGGCTGCATGCCCATTGGTTCAGAATATGAGCCAATGGGATGCAGCCCATCCATACTAGTCAGTCCAGATATGTGAATGAATTTTCCAATGGGTATGCAGCCATACCAAGTTGTCGTCGGCGGGCGGGCAGGGCGGCAGGCGGTGGTGCTGCCGCCCGCCAGCTGACGGGGCGGGTGGTGGGCCGTGGCAGGTGGTGTGGGGTCCACTAGATCACCAGGGATTTACACTTGGGTGGAGAACGCCGCCCACGATCGGGCTCCGCTCGTCCACTGGACCACCAGGATATTGGGCTTTGGCGGGGAACTGATGCTCGCAATCGGGCTAATGGGGGCGGGTTAAATTATGCCCACGATCAGGCTACTCGGGAGGGAGGGGGTTGGATGAAGGTCTGCCCGCGATCGGGCTACTCGGGAGGAGGGGGGTTGGATGAAGGTATGCCCACGATCGGGCTACTCGGGGAGGGACTACTGTTATGCCCACGATTAGGCTATTGGGGGATACTGTTATGCCCACGATCGAGCTAATGGGGGGGAATACTGTTATGCCCACGATCGGGCTAATCACGGTCCACTGGACCACCAGGGATATTGGACTTGGTGGGGGGGATACTGATGCCCGCGATCAGGGCATGGGGGCACTGCCAGGTGCGGTGGTAACAAGTCGAGGGCCACCTACAGGTGGCAGCTGCTGTGTTGCGCCCTGAAATGCAGCAGCTCACCTGTGGGTGTCCCTCGACTTGTTCCTTTTTTTGCGGCGTAACTTTGTGCAGGCGCAGGTAGGGGTTGCGCCTACATAACTCTGCACGGCCGGGGCTGAATATTGGGCTGTGCAGTTTATGCATGGTTCCTCCCCCTTCGGTTGCGCATGCCTTCATTATCATTGCGCTGTTGCTCAGCATGATTTCGGGGGCGCAACTGTCTCCTGCTGAATATCTCAGAATGGCGCAATTTTGGACTTGCGCAGTTGCAACACTATTGCGCATGGCTCAGCTCTTTTGAATATCTGGGCCTTTGTGTAAAACATTTGATCACTTTGAGTGCACTTCACTTTAAACCCTCTGTATGCCATATATATATATATATATATATATATATATATATATATATTATGGTAGCACGTAGTGCTACCATAGTTCGGGTTGAGGAGCCATTTCTATGTTAAACCCCAAAACTTTGTACCTTAATAACTTTGCAACCGTTTCATGGATTTGGCTGAAATTTTGAATACACAATCAAGAAACATAGGCCTTGGGATCTGCAAAGTTTTGTACTGGTCAGATATACAGCTGCAGAGTTATTAAGCATGATCTGTGCACGCGTTTACGCTTTTTCTGGAATTCTACGGTCGCGCCTACAGGTCGTACGGTTTGTGTGACCGGCCTGAAATCTTCAGGGAACATGCAGCTGGGTTCCCCAATGTGCCTTTTGAGGATTTCGTGAAAAAATATTAAACGGTTCAAAAGTTATTCAAAAAACAGTTTCCCATTATAAGTCAATGGGAAAAGTTAACAAAAAGTTCGACAGTGTCGCAAATGCATTTTTACTTTCGCAAATGGGCCTGTTACTTTCACAAATCGGCCATTTTCTTTTCAGTTGGTGATCAGAAAAATGGTTGGCATTTAAATTTGGGACCCTCTGGCAACCTAATTCTTTTTGTATTCACCTAGTCGGACCCTGAGGATGCTTGCCATGTCTTTATTTTGTGGTAAAACACCCCAGAAATATGTTTTTCAAATTTCTGGAAAAAGTACTTTTGCAAATTACTTTCATGCTCACGAAAGTGTCGAACTTTTTGCAAAGCTTTCTTAAATTGCGACAGTAGTTTTCCATCTGTGGAAAGTGATGCGATTTCTTTGGCACTGCGCTGCAAAAAGAACCGTTGGGAGTTTTGGGCTGAAATTTGAAGGGAACGGAGCCGACATCTCACAGATGTGCCTTTCAGTGTTGTATCGAAAAAATATTACATGGCGGAAAAGTTACAGCACTCCAAAGTTGACGGTTTTTCCCATAGGATAACATTACGGCGCCCAATGCATTACAGAAATCCTTTGGATCCCTGCTGCAAAATAACAGTTTGGTCCTTTTTCCTGAAATTTGGAGGGAATACAGCTAACAGCCCACAGATGTGCCTTTCAGTGGTTTGCTGAAAAAATATTACAGGGAGGCAAAGTTATTGTGCTTCGAACTTCTCTTTTTTTCCCATAGGATAACATTACGGCGTTCGCCGCGCCTTTCAGGGCCCGTATCTCGGAAACGGTGTGAGATACAGACTTGGCTAAGTGCAAAACTAGCCAGGACAGTCATAAATCATACAACTTTTAATTTTTTTTTCTATGTCGTACGGTTCCTGAGATATAACTTATTTAGTATTCCAAGTCGTCATTTTCTGCTCCAATACCCATTATTATGCATACATTCTTTGTACTCACTGTCTTTCTCTATTCAGCTTTTGGGGAAAACCAGCCGTGCACTTACATTACTGTTACCATTGCCCTTTCCGCTATGTGTTCCATGCCCGTTTCACTTACCGTTGACGCTACGCCACCACGCAAGGCCATCCTTTTGCTTTCATTTGCGCTATGCTTTCTGTTACTTTTTGCCATTTGTGTACTTGCATTGTTTCTCTTTCTGTTTCACTTTGCATCACCATGCCCATTGACATTTCCATTTACAGGCACCATGTTACTATGTGACAAGACATCACGTGGCACACCGCTCCTGTTCACGCCACCATGTTCATTATTCTTTTCTGTTCTCATTCAGCTATGCTACCTTGTGTGCCACTGTTAGTGCTTCTGTTTGCATTGCTGTTCCTGTTACTATGCCACAAGACATCATGTGATGGGAGCGCGGCCTTGGGGCCCTCAGCCCGGGCTGCTGCATTACGTGCCGGGAGCGTAGGGCCCTAGCGAGAGTTTTATGCTTTTCTTTTGCACTTGCTTGCTGTTATTTTTGCCATTTGTGTCATAGTACTGTTTCTCTTTCTGTTTCACTTTGCGTCACCATGCCCATTGACATTTCCATTTGCAGGCACTATGTTACTATGTGACACACATCACGTGGCAGACTGTTCCCGCTCATGCCACTGTGTGCATTGCCTCTTCTGTTGTCATTTGCGCTAGCATTACCATGTGCGCCACTGTTAGCGCCTTCTGTTTGCATTGCTCTTCCTGTTACTATGCCACAAGAGGACAGGCGGGAGCACGGGCCCTTTGGGCTCAAGGCCCCCGCCACAAGACATATTCACACTATTTCTCGTTATCATTCTCAAAAAGAAGGGAAATTAGAGGCAAAAAACTCTGTTTAATGCATTAGTTAGGGTTGTTCCACAGTGACAAAAGTGAGGAAATTCGCTGTTAGGGTTGAAAACCCTAACTCCGAATTCACCCCCCCAGCACCACACACACAGACACACACACACATTCAAGTATGGGGGAGGACCAAGTCAACACAACCAATGACAGACATCCAGCAGCAGGTGACAGAAATAACAAACAATTGTCTAAATGTACTACGAGACATCCCCACCCACCTGACCAGGTACTGCATGCTCAGTGGAGATCAACAGCAAAACTGAGGCCATGTACACCAAACGTACACATCCCTGATTGCAGCTGCACACAACGTACCACACTTAGTAGTTGCATGGCCTTACCTATGATGCCCACACCACACCACAACTGGTACTGTGCCATTATCAATATAAATGCTGAAGGTGCATGATGACAGTTGTAGAAAGGTTTTAACACTAGTGAGTATACATTAATTAAGAGAAGTACATAAATTAACTACAAAACACTAGCATGCTCAAGATAAAAGTAGTGTTACATTTAGTAGGTGATTTACATAGTAGTACATTTACTGCAATGGTTTACTCAAGATAGAGAGGCTGATGTAAATGTATGGAAAAGCATTGCCTGTTCAACGCTGTGAAATTTGTACTGCCAGTATCAGATGCATTCTTACTGATGAAGGTGTACTGCTGATGTACATACATTGACCTTCAGTGTGTTTCAATACTAAAGATGCAGTAAGTATTCTTTGTAAGAAACAGTGTAATTGCATGGATCAGGCCAAGCAACTTCTAAATATCATAGCACTACTGAGCCAACAATGACGTACCTGTATCGGAGATGTATATAGGATAGATTTTCCTGTAGGCACTTACTGAGTATGTTATACCTGATAAAGACAATCTCATTGCATCTGTGATGACTAACTTATTCAAATAGTAATACATTTGCTATTGTTGCAATGAGTGATCTATGCCACTTATGGACACAGTGTAATTTTTTTTAACAGTTGTTTCATACTCAGGCTGTATGCCTACTGTATGGGTTTGCCACACTTCTGTCACTGATGCTATCAAAGTGATAACTATGTTAATTGTGGTACAACAGGAATCAAGTAGGTATGGTGTAGCTATAAACAGAATGTCTTTTGGTATTGATTTAACTCACAATGGGGTAAGTGTACTAGGACAGCAGGGGTTATTCTCTATCACTGACTCTGTCAGTTATAATCACACTAAGGTTTCAATGACTGTAATGATCAAGTTACACTGTTCATCTTCATGAGTTCATATTCACAGCCATTCTCCAGTAACTAGACAGTGTATGGTGTAACTGGGTGGACACTGTGTTGCAAAGCTGCTGCAGTGCCTAGCAGAGGAGAGTATCTACTCATAAAGACACTAACAATAAGGCATGACCAACAGTTATGTTAAATGGTCTGTTAATCACCCTGTAGGGGTTTAATGTTGAATGAGGCATAGCAAGTGCCACATGTCGCTAGACAGTGATAAACTGACCATTAACATAATACCTGGGAGTGGCTTATTGCTATCATAATAGAACTGTTTTTAAACAACATTAAACCATGTTCATCATATGGTTAGGCTCTACATGTATGTTAATAAAAACTAAACATAAGGCTGTTACAATGTTTACAGTCAATTAGAAAGCTGCATTTCTCAAACCCTTGTTATAATCAGAGATATTATACCTGTACAACTCCTTGGTTTTGCTGAACTCTATTGCTCAGGTGGCCCACCACATGTGGTGTGGTCTGGTGTGGGGCATCGGTAGATAAGGCTATGCAACTACTAAGTGTGGTACGTTGTGTGCAGCTGCAATCAGGGGTGTGTACGTTTGGTGTACACGGCCTCAGTTTTGCTGTTGATCTCCACTGAGCATGCAGTACCTGGTCAGGTGGGTGGGGATGTCTCGTAGTACATTTAGACAATTGTTTGTTATTTCTGTCACCTGCTGCTGGATGTCTGTCATTGGTTGTGTTGACTTGGTCCTCCCCCATACTTGAATGTGTGTGTGTGTGTGTCTGTGTGTGTGTGGTGCTGGGGGGGTGAATTCGGAGTTAGGGTTTTCAACCCTAACAGCGAATTTCCTCACTTCTGTCGCTGTGGAACAACCCTAACTAATGCATTAAACGGAGTTTTTTTGCCTTTAATATATATATCTTCTGTTTATTTTAATTTTGGAGCTTGTTTTTAACTTGCAGTTAGGACTTATTTTAGCATGCATTTATTATCCACAGGTTTGCCTCTCATTGACTGTGTTCTTTAAAATACAAAGACACTTGCAATTATAGTTATAAGCACCTCATCTTACATGTAATATGGGAGAACAGTATCCTAAGGTGTTGTTATTGGTAGACTGTTTTCTTAAAACATACTGAAACATTTTAAAATGTTTGTGAGTAGAACTCTCAGTTTGTTACTATTTGCTGATAACCTTTGACCTTCAGGGGCTTCTCGTTTAAAAGCATACTGGTGTTAATCAGCTTCTCTGTCATAATCCTCTGTTATGTTTTGAATGAGTATGTCAAACCAATCAGAAATATTTCTGTTTTTTATGCATTATCTGGGTGTTACTAGTATGGAATTTAAATAACTGTCATAAAGCTTCTGAAGAAGGACTTGGTTGGTCCAAAAGCTAGAGCACTTTGTTCTTTTGTTGTAACATCTATGTTGGTCCAATAAAAGGTGTCAAACCATTTGCTTCCAGATCTGCCATTTTGTGTGTATTGCTTATACAACCTCGGCCTTGTCATCATACCTCTCAACCTCCCCTCATAAATCAGGGACAAGGCTTAAAAAAATCAACTAAGAAAGAACAAGTCTGTAACTTTTATGTTTGATATTATTTTGTACTTATAACCCCACTGTTTAGTCACAGAAACACAATTTTAGGAGGGCAGAGTAAAATTTTTAGACAAATCAAGTCCCTGAAAATCAGGGACAGTTGAGAGGTATGCTTGTCATGCCTTTTTGCTTACATGTTACTTTTCCAAAAATAGTACAGAAGGACATAAAGCTTCAACATGTTTCTTAGTATCATAGCTAACAATTAAAGTCACCTTACATACAGAACTTTTTTTGTTTAGGTTTAATTAGGTTAGGAACCAGTATGGTGAGGAATTTGTTTGGGGATGCCCTGATTAATTATCCACTAGGCCAAATAACATATCTTACCCCAATACAGGAGATAGCAGTATAAGGCAGAATTATAGCAGCATGGTAATGTTGTGATAGGATTGAGTAGGTAAGTGTATGTATCACAGTTAGTGGCAAATAGCTCAACCATTGTTTGACCTAGGGACCTGAAAATTTGTACATATACTTTCTGTGGCATCATCTATAAAAACTGTAAGTTTGGCAAAGAGGAACTTGCAGTTTGAAAGATAAAGAGTATGAAAAAAACATAAAAATATGTAAATTACCACACTTTGATTCTGAGAAAGAAAATTGGAGATATGCCAAAGATCTGAAAGTCAAAACTTTCAGAGTCATTAGATCCTGTTGCAAAGGTGGTACTATTGCAGCTTTTAAAATGAAATTATTAAAAAAAAAAAAGATTTCAATTAATTTTGAAATGCTGGTCATACATGCACAGAAGGGCTATACAGAGACTTTTTCATAAAAATGTTTACATTCTTGTTGTCATTCACAGGTGTGCAACCACCTTTTCGATACAGTTATGTGTCAGAAAACTTTCTTTTCTTGATTTGCAACACAGGACATCTGTCCCTGGTGTCTGTACACATTTATGTATTTATTTATTGATGACTGGATAGGTTCTTGAGCTAAAATGCTTGTTTTTGACGGTGATCAGAGTCAAAATGTGCCATACATACAAAAATAGAAGAACGTCTGTAGACAAACAGTACAAACATAAAGTGACACATTTCATGAATATTTTAAAAATAAATGTGGCTACCAGGGGCCTATTCCTGGTGATACACTTTTGATGCTGGTCTGAGCCCCCAAAACAAATTAGGTCACTGGGAGCTCATCCCCAGTAGTGCAGTATAGGATGACATCCTCCTCCTATTCTGACAATGGGACTCCTTTATCCATTTACTCCCCCCCCCCACTGAAGTAGGTCAGCAAAACCCTTATGCTCTCCTCCTCATTTGACTGCCATCTAAACTAATTATCACAAATCAGTATAAAAGAGATACACACTCTTGTGTAACTTTCTTAAATGGCGTAGTGGCATAGTAATTTTAAGGTTATAAATGGTACATGGTCCATTAAATGCACTCCTCCACACACACATACACACTTCATAAGCAAGGACCTAAAAGTATGCTGTGCAAACATTTCATTTTTGTTTTATTTTTATTGAACCAGGACAAATTAAGTGAGCCAAAGGCTAATTTTCAGTGCTGCCCTGGGGCACAGAAAAATATGAATACAACAGAAAGTACAACATTACAATTGAAAATTACAGTACAAGGGATCTGGGGACTAGGACTCGGGCAATTGACAAGGACAGGTAGATTAGGGAACAGGGTGGGGGGACTGTAATCTCTAGTGGTAGGAACGGATCTGCATGGAGAAGGGAGGACAGGCATAGTCATTAAGGAGTAACATTGCCAGTGGACACAAGTGTAAACATTCAGCTGGATACTGTAGATTAAGAGGGATCACCAGCTGACTGATGCTGGTGGGGCAGTCTGGACACCTGGTCACATGACCTACCAAAGAGGAGGAGGAAGAAGAAAAAGGCTGGGTGGAGAGGCAGAAAGGTAATTGTCATTGAGGTCTCCATAGTTAGGGCAGTGGGGAAGGTGGGCAGGGAATTACTGAACCATGGTGGTTGCTTGGGCAAGTTGGCTTGCCTACGTAGAATGTTAGTCAAACCAGTGCTATCCAGGGACAAACAGTGCAGCTGTGGGAAGGAACAGACTGTAATCATCCACATTGATGTGAATGACATAGGGAGTCTTCAGGATATGAGGAGGTAGAAGCAGGATGTTCCTGAAGGAAAAGGTGATCTTTACTGATATCCTGCTGGACCTGAAGGTTAATAATAAGAGGCAGCAGACTATTAGGCACGCTATCACGTAGCTAAGGGTCTGATGCAAGAGGGAGTCCTTTTCTGGCCAACTGGAGGACCCTATGTGTCAGGGGATTTGTGAAAACCAAGTAATAGAAGCACCTGCTTCAGAAGGGAGTAGGGGTATTGGCCAGGACAATTGAAAGGGCAATCATTGGAGGTTTAAACAAGATGATGGGGGGGTGGTTCTAGGGACCACCATGGAGAGCTGGCAGATGCTGATGATCACTGGGGGAAGGACAGTAGAGCAAGGGAGCACCAGGCATAGAGACCCTGGGGGGGTTCTTTTCCTGTATCATTCCCCACCCCTTGTGCCATGATTCAGTTTAATATTCTTGTTATAGCATTCCTCTTGCTGTCCGGCCCCACTTTTCATGAATTTAATTCTGCTGGTATCCTTTACAAAAACTTTAGTAGAATTCAGATTGAGAGCCCTTCTGTTGAATCTGCTCCTGCCTTTAACTGTACTCCTTAGAATATGGACTCTGTGAAAAAAGTCCCTTCTTATTCGCAAGTTCAAGTATTTCCCATGATCTTTATGCAGTATATGACAAGTCCCCACTGTAAATTTCACAGTACATTAACATTCACTTTGGCACGCCAACAAATCCCCTTACTCCTAAGCTTATTGAGGCTAAGGAACCTCTGACATCTTGGGAAAAACTATGAAAAACAAAATCTACACACTTCTTTATATGTTCTGTATTACTCTTCCCCTCTTTCTATATTTCTCAGGACAGTAACATCCTTGTCTCTCAGACTTCATTATCTGCTGCTGATTGTCTACATGTGATGTCATAAGCATCTGTTAATGAACTACAAAGGGTTACAATGGAAATGATTATGATGTTACAACCAGGAGATTATGACATCTGTGTAGAAAAGCAGCAGGAAGAGATGAAGTCCAAAGGACAAAGATACTGTTTCCATATTAATTTCCTTAGTAATAGTAGTAAAGTAGTAAAATATTTGTAGTCATCATTTATGACTAAGAATGTCCCCATTGAGCCAAAACTCATTTTTAATGGGTTCCACAAGTACTTTCAGCCATATTATATTTTACTATATTATATTATATTGTATTTCTATATATATATATAGAGAGAGAGAGAGAGAGGTTTTTATTTATTTTATTTCAATAGCAAAAATAAATAAAAATTGAAACATTATATTATCCTTTCTATACAAATAATTATATAGTACACATACCAATATCAAATAACAGTATCACAATGGTCAATCAATCATCAGTTGAAAATACTAAATATACAGTATCAACCTAGTAACAGAAAATACGGGGAAGATTAGTAGCCTGGAAATATAGGAAATGCAACAGGCACAGGACTGTGAACTATTTGGAGAGTTCTCCCAGAGTTGTCACAGGCTCTTTAAGCCTTTGAATCTTCTTCAGTGAATATAGAACCCAACAGTACTCATGTAACTGGTCACAGCTTAGATTTAGTTATCTTCATACAGCCTTTCAATTACCAAAAGCTTGAACGATGTCCTCTTTCTAACCACAAAATTGTTTCATTTAATCTTGATCACCCTAAACACCTGTTGAAACCTGTTGAGTTTCAGCTTCAAAATATTGAAGTGGTGACTTATTTGCCTTTTTAATCCCCTTAAAGGTATTTTTTTTATTTATGTATTCTAGGATTATAAGTACCTTTGAGCCAAGGCTCTTTTACAAAGGTTCCAGGTCAGAAATAACAAACAACAAGGAAGCAACAGTGAAATAACAGTAAACAATTCATGTACAACAGTGCTATTGAAAGGGGTCAATTATAGAAAGAGTAAGGTGTAGAGGAGGAAGAGAAGTGTAGGTAGTTAACAGAGGCAGCTATAGTAAGATGGTGAACACAGCTAGGATGCATATGCCCATAAGTAATGGGTAGGGTCAAGCACCTGGGGTGACAGAGAAACAGGGATGAGAGAAGAGGTGGAGGATGAAGATGAAGCCGGAGGCATTTGTCGAAGAATAAATGAGAAGGAGTGATGGAAGAGAAAAAGGGGTCAGGGTGGGGGGATAAGTGCTGTAATGGGGCAAGGAGAGACTAATGAGGTGGTATGAAGACCTGAGATTTGAAGTGGTGCCACAGGAGCTGGGGGGAGGGGGACTGGGGGGCCTGGGGTTAAACAATATATATGTTAGGATTAATTTAGTCAATATATAGGTCTTGGGGATGTTGATTGTCTGGTTGAGATTTATAATGCCACAGACCACTCTTGATGTTGTTGCATCTCTCTTGTCAAAAGTCAGCAGGAAATCTGATCATCACCCAGGTATATGGCTGAGCTTCAAGTCTTCAGGAAAGATTGGAGGATGGTTAATGCACCTGTCAATCCCTGAACAGGAGCTCCTTATATATAACCTATGCTGACAAGCTCAGAGCTTAACATCAGCCTCTCCTCTGCCCAAATTTGGTGAAATTAGTTTGCACATTTCCAAAAAAAAACAAAAAACAGCTGGGCAGAGGAGGACAGGGCAGTGTTTCTCAGCAGAATTAAGAGTAAGGTCTGATGCTGAGTTGAGGACCACTGAGGGAATATGAGTGATGCGTAAAACAAAAGAGAGGATAGTCAGACTAAGGAGAGGGAAGGGTGGGAGTAGAAGGATAAAGGGACAGTGGACATACTGAACCAGTTTTTATTTATTTATTTGGTTTTGTTTACCAGGTAAGTACACTTGACAATTGAATGGTTAAGTACAGATATGACCCAGGAGAGTACAAGAGAAGGCATTATTACAAAAACAGGTAGGGTGAAGCAAGTACAATTACCATGCATAAACAGTAAGGACAAAACAGATAACATAATGAGAACTATAAGCAACTTTATAGTAAAGAGAACAGCTATCATACCTGCTGTAAACTTGAGTACATATTTCTGTTCAGTATTCAAAGTGGAGGACAAGGAGACATTGTCTGACTGAGACATCAAGACAAAGGGAGAGGACGGGGCAATTAAAATGAGGATACTATTTCAGAGGCAAGGGTGTTTAAGGGATTAAATGCATTTAAGGTGGGTAAGTTAATTGGCCCAAACAGGTTGTATCCCCATGTGGTGAAGGAAATGGGACAGGTCTTAGCTGCTCTACTGGCTGAGTTCTTTAACAGCACACTGGAGATGGGGTTGGTACCTAGCCACTGGAGGACACTGGATGTAGTTCCCCTGCACTACAGTTGCAGTAGGGACCAACCAATGAAGGGAAAGGGACAGGGTCACTCACAAAACGGGCAGTGCTTATGGCCAGAAATAGGCATATAAATGTGAAACTAGAACACCTCACTCAATGCCTTGAAAAGAATACAGGTCCAAACATTATTTTATTTGTCAGCTAGAAGATGTTTATTACAGCAGCTCCATATTAAAACAGGTACACTACCCCCGTGATGTAAATATATAGAGAATTCTCGACCAACCAATGAACTACAGACCTGTCAGTTGGACATCTAAAGTGTGAAAATAACTTGAAACCTTGATAAAGAAGAGGCTAGTGAGTTTCTTGGAGACAAACAGACTTCAGGATATCAAACAGCATGGGTTCACATGAGGGAGGTCCTGTCAGATGAGTCTGACCAACTTCTCTGACTGGGTGATGAAGGTGGTGGACTGGGGTCAGGCAGTAGACATATTTCAAGGCCTTCCACTCTGTCCCACATGGATGGCTGATTAAGCAGTTATGTGACCTAGGGATGAGGAAACAGATCACAAGATGGATAGGAAATTGGCTAAGTGTTACAATCCAGAGGGTTGTCCTTATTGGGGAACACTCAGAGGTCAGGAGGTCACTAGTAGTGTGCTACAATAATCAGTATTAGCACCAGTCTCTTCAACAACTTCATCTGTGATACTGGAGTAGTGATCCAGGTGAAGATCTTCCTCTTCATGGATTATACTAGTATCTGTGGAAGAGCAGATAGTGAGGAAGGGTTAAGAAATATGAGCTAGGACCTCTAAATTCTAAAGAAGTTATCAACAGTATGGCAGTTGAAATTCAATGCTAAGAAGTACACGTGCTAAAATTCCAAATACTGAATTGGGGGCATTGGAAAGTATGGCTGACAAGAAGAATCTAGGGGTAATCAGTACTGAACAAGTTAAAAACATCAGTGCAGTACAACAAGGCAGTAGGGATGGCAAATAGGATGATGGGATGTTTAGGAAGTGGGATCAGTAGCCAGAGAACTGAGGTGATTCTGCCGGCCCGGGGTCATGTCGCTGCAAACAAAAACTGTGCTCCAATTTATGCTACACAGAAAACAGTGGCATTCACAAACAAAGTCAGGTACAACAGTGACCTGGCCACAACAGCACAACTCCATTGCAAATAATGTGACTTCTTGTTTTTTGAGGGGGCCTCAGTCCCCTGCACCCCACCAACTTGGAGCCTTCACATCACACCCCTCAGACTTGAAACAATCAACTCTGTACTATGACCATTAACAGCATTACAAAAATAATACTCTTATACATGTAATACAGTACATCAAAAGGAGCATAATCATAAACATTGTAAGGCATAACACTGCAACTAGTACATGCAGTAGATAAAACTGAGTTTGGGTAGGCAAGGGAAGATTACCCCTACAGGTATAGTGGGGGGGGGTGCAAAGTGGCCAGGGCGATATCAGTAGGGCAGAAGGAGTTCAAAAGAGGTAGGGATCATGGATAGTTGCAGGTGGGAACAGAAAAGTTAAGAAGAAGAGACTTAAGAGAGAGAAAGGAGAAAAGGTAGAGCAGATGGACAGAGAAAGAGAGAGTCAGAGTTTAGAAAAGCAATATGACAAGGCTGCTTGACCAACAGTAGATTTTCTAAATGGAATAGAAAGGAAATGGAAACATTGCAATGGAAAGGGTAGGAGGAAGGAGGAGGAGAGGATAGGAGAGCGATGAGGTAAGACTGAAGGAAACCAAACCAGAATTTCAATATAAAGAAGGCAAAATTGGAAAGGCACCTAGCATCAAGCATGGGAAGTAAGAGAATGAAGTAGAATGAGCAGTGATGGGTACAAGGGGAACAGTCTAAGGCAAAATGACAAAAAGAGTGAAAGAGCAGGTCCAGTCTGACAAGGGTGGATTGTAAAGCTCCACTGTAAACTATGTCACCATAGTCAAAAATAGGGAGAATCATCTTCAAAGCAGTCTCACAGTAGGCAGGAAGTGGGATACTTGCTTTGTTCCTGTATAGTACACAGAACTTGTAGTGGAGCTTATGGTGTATGGCATGAATGTGTACCAAGAAATCAAGATGATGGTACAGGAAGACCCCACAATATTTAAAGAAGGATACATCCTGAATCACAGCACCATTGATGGCATGGAATAATAGGACAGAGGTGAGTTTGGTAAGCCTCTTTCGGGTACCAAATGTCATGAAAAATGTATTTTTGGCATTGAGGAACAGTTGGATTGACCAGAGCCAGTGCTGAATTTTGTCAACATAGAGCTGCAACTTGGAAGTAAGGTCATGGGAAGAGGAACCAGATGCAAAGAGCACTGTATCATCAGTGTACATAAGAATAGACACAGAGAAACAGGCAGAGGGGAGGACATTCAAGAATATGGAAAAGAGAATGCTGCCTTGGACTGACCCTTGAGAGACACCTGAGTAGAAGGGGAGTGGAGAGCAGAAGGGAGCTTCTGATATGGACAGCTTGAGGCCTACCCTCAAGGTAGCAGCAGAACCAGCTGACTGAGGAGGCAGACAGGTCTGCCTCCCTATGCTTGTCCAAAAGGAGAGAGTATGCTACGGTGTCAAAAACATTTACAAGCTCAACAAAGATGGCAGAGGTGATCAGACCCTGGTCCATACTTGAAAGGATGTAGTCAGTGAGTCAGAGGATGGAGGTGGAAGTGAAGTGGGAATTCTTAAATCAAGACTGGAAAGGGTGAGGAAGGAAGGCAACCCAAAGAAGAAAGAGTGCTGAGAGAGAATAAATTGTTCCTGTAGCTTAGCCTGAGTGGGAAGGAGAGACATAGGACGGAAGTTACCAAGGGAAGTTTCACTACCTTTAGGAAGAGGGATAACAGCATCCTGCTTCTAGGCTTTAAGAACAGTGGCAGAGGAAAAAAAGAGAGTAAGGAGTTGGGCAATTGGCATCGCAATGGCAAGAGCCAAGAGAAGAAGAAGCTTAGAACTGAGACCATAAGGGCTACCTGCCTTATGATAATTAAGTGCACAAGAGGGAATTTCTGCAGGAAGGAAGTGGCAACCTTCATTGCTAAGAGAGTGTTGGAATCATCCAGATGGTTGGTTCTGGGAAATTTCAATGCTTAGATCAACAATGAACTCTCGCAGTTTGGGCAAGACTTCTTCCAGACAATAGATTCACTGTGCCTATCACAAGTTGTTACTACTCCAACTCACAGACATGGTCATACCTTGGACTTGATATTCTCACTGGGGCTCGAGGTAGATAACCTCGAGATTAGTCTGATCATGTGGTCAGATCACTGCACAGTAAACTTCTTATTTGGTGCACTCCAGTAGTCCACCCCCTGTGGAGATGGTCCAAGACTGACCTTTAAAGGGATTGTCCCCAATAGGACTTCAGGAGGTTTTGGACCTCTTCGGTATGATGGCTACATATGGGACACATACGGGAGCGATGGTGGCAGCTTATAATAGGTCTATTACCTCAGATTTCAACTCTGTTGCACTAGTCCATGTATGACCCAGGTCTTCTTGCTTGAGATCCCCATGACTTGACGGGGAGCTTGGGGAGATGAAGACTAGGGCTCAGATGTTGGAGTATTGTTGGCAGAAATCCAGGATTAGGGAGGACAGACTGACTTTGAGAACTCACTACAGTGGGTACCAAAGGGTAATCTTTCATAAGGCAGAGTTCCTGTACAGGGAGATTGCTGCAGAGAGGAACAGACTGGTTCAGTTCTTCTGGACTGTGGACAGGCTACTTCATTCTGCCTGTCTTAAGCCAGTTAGTGCACTGTCAGCCACCAGGTGCAAAGAGTTCACTCTGTTCTTCTCTGACAGGGAGTCCTCAATCAGGTTGAGGATTGCCCCATGGGGCTGTTGCAGCCCCACAGTGGAGAGATGATTGTCAATAGAAGCAATCCTCCTGTCTGGAGTGAGTTTAAGCTAATGTGGGTGGAACAGATTAGAGAGGTGCATTCAAAGCTGCAGTCCAAGTGTTGTGAAGTGGGCCCAGGTCCAACATGTCTCTTAGTGGGTTGTGTGGAGTCTGTAGGTCCAGTGTTCCCTGACATGTCCAATACTCTCTCTCTCAGAGTGGTTATTCCCTAGCACCTTGAAGGAGGCACTGGTGAAGTTCCTACTGAAAAAAATATATTTGGACCCATACTGCTTGGTGAACTATAAACCAGTCTCTAATTCGATTTCTGGGAAAGATTATTGAGAAAAAAGTGAATCAGCAGCTCAAGGCACATCTCTTTGCCTTTGACATATATGAGCCCCTCCAGTAAGGATCTAGGTCTAGGTACAATAGGGAGACATCATTAGTCAGGGTGCAAAATTATCTTCTCAGGGCAAGGGATAGAGGTGAACAGTGACTTCTCGTTTTTTTCTACCTCTCCTCAGCATTTGACACTGTGGACCATGGTGTGTTGTTGGATTGTCTTAGGGAGCTCTCTGAACTCACCAGTACTGTCATCAGGTGGTTTGAGTCCTTTCTCACAGATAGGACACAGAGGGTTGTTATGGGGAATTATTTCTCTTGCCTGAAGTCCCTGTCTTGTGGAGTTCCTCAGGGCTCAAGTCTCTCACCCATGCTACTTGTGGTGTACATGCTGCCCTTGAGTGACATCATTAGAAGTTACATCATGGGGTTTCACTGCTATGCAGAGTGGCACCCAGCTAGCTGTATCTGTCATTTGCACCCGGGACACAAAACGCAGTCTCTGTGCCGAATTCATGCCTGGTTGAAGTCCAAGACTGGATGTCATCTAGCTGGCTGAGGCTTAATCCGGACAAGACAGAAGTACAGTCCCCAGTGCTTATAATGGGTGCACTTGTGTAATCACATTCTGCCCATTATATGAGGTGAACATAACCAAGTTTTATGTTGTCTGAATAATGAGGCACCAATTTTCATTACCGTACTGTTACACTGTTATGAGCTTTTATAACATTTTAGGAATTTAGGAAACATTTGATTATGTTTTTATATTTATGTTTTTAAACGGAAAGTGTTACACACACCCCAATCCCAAACAAGACTGAAGTCCAAAACAATGTTGCTAGCCAATACAACTAGCTCATCACGAATGACCCGAAAGTAAGACTGCGATCGTGATCAGATACATTATGTACAGTACAGAAACAGCACAGATTGAGAGGTGATTTACTAGCACTATATAACATTATGCAAGACCACTATCTTTTGTCTGAATTAAATCTCAACTTTAAACAGTCAATGAAAAATACTAGAGGACACCCATTACAATTAAAAGGTCAAACTTTTAAAACAACAAAAATAAAACATTTTTTCACACAGTGTGTGGTTAATCCATGGAACTCCCTGCCCCTTGAGATAATCTCAAATAAAACAAAATTGGAATTTAAAAAACAAATTAAACAAATACCTAATGACTACACCTGTTTTGAGTTACTATTAGTACTGGAGCAACATGGGCAAACAAGAGTTATCGCGCCAAACATTCCTTAGTATGAACCTTAGTACAGTGGAGTCGGGCAGGCAGTGGCTAAACTGAAGCACTGTTTCTGAGTTTACCTTTGTTACTTACCAGAAATAAACACCTGAAGATGACCTAGCTTGCAGAGCAAGTTTGCAGGTTGCATGCTATGATTGGTGAGACAGTCAGTCAGTCAGTCAGTCAGGCAGGTGGGCTGGTGGGTAGCTGTGCAGACAGAAAAAAAAAGTAGCACTTCTTTTTCTAAAGTACAGTGCAGCCCACTTATATCTATTTTTGGGATACAATGCAGCATAATGTGACATATGATGCTCTGAACTGAAGCACTATTTCTACTTTTTTATACTACAGCTGCCTGCTCAAAATAGGAGGCACTTATAAGTCGTTATATACAGCGCCTACTACCATAGTTTTCTATGGTAATAGCAAATGGTCACACGGTTTTGCCTGCTATAGCTGGCTGCCTGCTAAATCTGCAGTCAAAGTGGTGGGGACTGTACTAGTGGTTGAGCCTGGCCATCGGCAAGGTGCAAAGATGGTAGGAGGGGCAACTGGGCTGATGCTTGGTTTCTCTCCTCTTACAGTCTCTACCAAGGTAAAGAATCTGGGTGTTATCCTGGATAATGGATTGCCACTGGAGGTTCAGGCGTCTTCTGTTGTCCAGAGTGGTTTTAAGCACCTTAGGAATCTCACTCGGATTAAACACGTCATCCCACCTGACAACTTGCCCTCACTAGTACATGCTTTTGTGACCTCCAGACTTGAGTATTGCAATGCTCTGTACTTTGGGGTGAATGAAGGTGTCCTACGTCATCTGCAGCTGGTGCAGAATACAGTACGCAGGTTACTGATGGGCCTTCCAAGGTCCTGTCATGTGACACCAGTCCTGCGGGATCTGCATTGGCTGCCGGTGATGTGGCAAATTACCTTCAAGATCAGTCTTCTGACCTATTAAGCCCTACATGGACTGGGCCCTAGTTATCTGTGTGACCTTCTGACTCCTCATTATACCCTCCACCCTCTCCACTCCTCTTAGGTGGGCCTCCTGGTGGATTCCAGGGCACAGTTAAAATCATCCAGGGAGAAGGTCTTCAAGGTAGCTGACCCAGCCCTGTGGAACTTGCTTCCAAGATCCTTGAGGGAGGCCCCCTCACTGGAGGCCTTTAAGAGAGGCTGAAATCTCACCTCTTTAAAGAGGCTTTTAGTCTATAAGCTACCAGATTTACTGGCTGTCTATCAGGGAGTATATTATTATTTATTTGATTTTAACTATTTATAATTGATTTTTGTAGATACTGTTGTATTAAGATCTTTTATTTATTTGTAATTATTACTTATATATTTACTGGTTAGAGTCAATAAACCACAGCTGGCAGACCCCTACAAACTCCGTAATTCACACTTGTGAATTACAGAGTTCCGTAAACCATGGTTGGCAGAAACAGCCATGAGTCTCCCTCAGCATCTCTCTGGGAAGCTGTCCTCGCACTGGTAGTCCACTCGCGATGCTCACAGAAAACTACCAGTGCGAAAAAACACACTTCTCGGAGATCTGAAAGAAAAATCCAGGCACAGAATCTCTCAATTTCCCTATTAACCAGTAAATATAAAAAATAAAACATGGGGAAGTCTGGAAATTTTGATTTTATACACACCTTATGTGTGTGATTCTGAATAAACCCTCCGGACTTTGCGCATCGGGGTTTATAAGGGCATCATACACCTTGGGTGTGCATAAACTCCTCATTAACCACACTTCCCCATGCATTATTTTATATTGCATTTCTGAATTTGTACAGCACCCTGAGCCCCTGGGAATATGCACTCTATAAATAAAGGTTTACTTAGTTACTTAGAAGAGAGTGATTTAAAGATTTAGAATTTAAATGTGTGGAGTCAGAAATCATTTGAGTCAATTGGAGGACTTTTACCTGTTGGGAGAATTTATTTGAAAAGAGAGAGAGAGACAATTTATATTAAAAACCAAGAATGAACTACTCATCTCTGGAGGAATGGGAACAGACAGAGGAATGGAGTTTAGTAACCAAAGCAGGGGACATACCAGGGCAACAGTAAACACTTGCAATAAAGATGGGAACAAAGAAGAAAAGGGAGAGTTTGAGGAGGAGCAGGTCATAGGAGGAGGGAGAAGCGACATCAAGCACAGTTACAAATTGGGTGTTGGTGAATATTTTTTTTATTTTATTCTTTATTTTTATTTCAGCTTTGGATTAATACCTTTAAGCCGAGGGGCTCCTTTACAAAGGTTTCAAGTCAAAAGAGACAGGACAATACAGTGGTTATAGAAAGTTACAAGCAAACAAGACAGCAAATACCGTAAGGTTACATGGCAGTTTCAGTTACATAAGTGCTGGAGAGATTACAGCAGCACTCCAGGAGTGCAGTAGAGTGTTTCATTAGGTACAGTATACCTAAGTACAGTGCATTGGAATATTCGCTGCCAGAGGAGGATTTCTCTTGGGTTCAGCAGAGGCATGTCGTTTTTGGGGAGGGGTCAAGGGTGCAGCAGAGACATAGTATAGAGGAGGGTGGGGGAGAAGGAGGGGTAGGGTTGGGGGGATGAATGGTCCAGGGAATGGGGGTGTAAGATGTGACAATATATGGTAGAAATGGAGCAAGATGCAGTGTTATACTAGGGCAGTCCATGTATTTGCAGGACAGCAGTAGTAATTTTCAAGGGCTAGATAGGAGCAGAGCACAGTTTTAAATGGGCCAAGCTTACTAGTCTCTACAAGGGAGGCCGGGAGATCATTTATCCACTTGGGTCCCTGGAATGATAGGGATCTCTGAGTGAATGTAGTACACTAAAAGTAACCCCCCACACACTTGGCTGCACTTCTAGTGTTTTTGGTGGCCAGGGCGCATTTGAAAATAATAGCAGTGGATTCAGGCGCAAGTAGTGATTTTTTTCCCTGATAGGCAGGCCTTGTATTTCAGTCTGAGATGAAGTGGAAGCCATCCAGTCTCTTTATATAATGCACATGTGTGAGTCAAGTAATCTGCCCAGAAGACCAACCTACAGGCCTTGTTAAGGAGGGTTTTGACCCTTTCCAGTGTGGTATCCATGCCAGCCCCATAGATCACCAGCCCATAATCAATAGTGGACAATATAGAACTGCACGTGACCAACTTCAAGACATCTGGTGTCATTGCGTGTCTGTAGCTATAGAGTACTCCTAACTTTGAATTTGCAGATTTAATGACTTGTTCAGTATGTGTGGTGAAGGTGAGGGTGCTATCAAGGTGTATACCCAGATATTTAAAGGTGGTTACTTGCTCTAGTGTTTCCCTTTTTGGCTTTGGGTTAACAGTGGACCATACTTTTTCTTGTTTGCATTGTGATTAGCATATCTTTGTTTTTTTTTTTGTTTTTTTTTTGTAGTAGAGCAGGAGTCGCTTCTGCATGAACCGCATTTCAAGCATTTGGAACTTGGCTTGTAGATGCAATGTTGTTTTGGACAGTTTCTTGCCAGATATTGAGATGTTGGCATTGTCAGCACAGAGCACCATGTGAGCTGGACAGATGGAGGGTAGAGAATTAATGAATAGGCTAAATAGCAGAGGGCTGAGTATGGATCCTTGGGGTACTCCAACGGTCACTTCCCTTGGTTCTGAAAATTGTCCACTTATTCGCACGCATTGTGATTTGCGGGAGAGGTAGCTGGAAAACCAGACTACCATGTTGGGGGACAGGCCAATGGATAGTAGGTTATTGATATGTAAACTGCAACACCAGTGCCCCTCTTTGTGTGATCCTGCTTTGCCAAGGAGTAACCAGGAATAACTACAATAGAATCCTGGACCTCAGTGGAGAGCCAAGATTCAGCTATGAAAAGTACATCTGGCCATAGGTTAAGCATGATAGGTTGCAATTTGTCAGTTTTGGGGAGGAGACTGTGAATGGTTAAATGGACAACCCTCAGTCCTTCTGGAAGCTGAAGGGGTGATGTGGTATTCCTCCCCCACCATTACCCACTCCTCAAACCCTAGCGGCCCTCTTTGGAGACTATGAGTCCCCTTGTCCTGTCCCAACTATGTTTAAGCCCATTAAAGGTAGCTACCCCATCACTTCCACTGGCAATCTATTCCATGGTTCCATCCCTCACTCAATGAAGTAGAAATTCCTCAAGTTTCTCCTGAAATTGCCTCCCCACCAATCTCCAGTCATAAACTCTAGTGACCGTGTCCCTATTCCTTACAAATAGGTCCTCAATTTTTACCTTGTTTATACCCCTGAGAAACATATGTTTCCATTATGTTCCCCCCACTCCCACCTGGCTTCCAGAGAATGCATTTTATGGCTTCCATCCAATCCTCATAGGATCTGCAGTGCTGCCCCTGGATCATCGGCAATAGTGGAGATCATCGGCCCAGCATAGTTTGTGTAGCATAAATGTTTTGTGACTGCTATGCAGTGCCACCTCTGCTACTAGTGGCTGCATTCTTCACACTACGCAAGTTGTGCAGTCCACATTCAGTTAGGTATTTTAAGTAATGGAAGTTGGGGGGCTCCACCCCCTGCACCCCCTGTCTTTCCTTATTTAAACCTTGAGGTGTGTCAGTACGTAAAAAAGTAATAAATGATCAAGAAAACAGTTCAAAAAAAGAAGTAATGAAAGTCGGGGGGTGGCACTCCCTGTCTTTCCTTATTTAAATCTTTTCTTCTTCAAACTGCAAATAAACCAATACTGTAATAAAAAAAAGTTAAAATCAATACAAAGTGGCAGCTTGGCTCCTGTGATAGCACAGGAGTGTTAATGGCTCCTATGTTAGCTTGTGTGTGCGAGCGTGTGAGTGCAAGTAACATCAAACTGACGTTTGAGAGGTATGCTGAGCGGTATGCTAGTAGTGTATGGGAAAGGGTGGTCTGATAATCTCCACTATTTCTGGAGCATCTTGGTGACCCTTCACTGTACCGACACTAGTCTGTTAATGTCCTTCCTTAGTCCTCAGAACTGGGACATTACTCAAGATGAGGTTTCACCTGGAATATATACAGTGGCAGAATCAGCTCACTTCTCCTACAGTCAAACCTCATTCCTATACAACCAAGCGTCATTGACACCTTACTGTATGCTTTGTTGCACTGAATTGTTTACTTGAGGTCGTTACTGATTATGATCCCCAGATCTGTCTCTCCTCTCTGTTGAAATGGCCAGTCTAAAACCTCCCATCCAGTACTCTGTGCATGGATTCCATCTACCTAAGTGTATTACATTTCATTTCTTTTGAACCTCAACTGCCAGACCTTAGACAAATTCTCCATTTTCTCTAGGTTCTTCTGGAGTTCCTGCACTGCTTTCTCATGATCTACCCTGCTGCATAGCTATGTGTCATCAGTAAAAAAAAACACAGCTTTCCCTGGATGCCTTCTGAAATGTCATTTATGAACATATTAAATAGGACAGGCCCCAAGACCAATCCATATCTCACGCCACTCATGACCTCCCTATTCCCTGATCTAGTCCTGTTAACCACTACACTATGTTGCCTCCCCTTAGCCAGTTTTTTTACCCACCTAACTAAACCTGACTCGACTCCAAAGTCCTCCAATTTCTTCAGCAGTCTCCTGTGTAGTACTGAATCGAAGGCCTTATTGAAGTCAAGTAGAGCAGATCTACCGACTGTTCCCTGCTTACTGCCTTGGTGACCCAGTCAAAAAAACAGTATCAGGTTGGTCAGGACATAGCCTCCTTGCCACAGACCCACACTGCTTTTCATCCTGCAGTCTGCTGTGTTCTAGGTAGTCCAACAAACTCTCCTTTACTAAGGTCTCCATCAGCTTAACTATGATGGAAGTAAGACTGGCAGACCTGTAGTCCCCGGATCCTCCTTCTGGAGTGGTACCATGCCAGTGGATCTCCAAGCTGCTGGCACCACTCTGAACTGCAATGCTTACAAGTCAGGGAACTTCAGCAGCACGGTCTCTGCCCATGGGCAAAAGTAGTGAATGATCCACAAAATGCTGGTTCCAAGATACACAGATGCTTTTATTTTAGATAATCCAAAAACAATAACTCCAAATGTAGAATCCAACAGTAAGTGTAACGAGAACACCCTCCCTCAACAGCCGAACATTTTTGCACGATACCAAGCACTTTGTCAAGGCCTTTGGATTTATCATTTTTGGACTATCTAAATAAAAGCATCTGTGTTTCTTGAAATCAGCATCTTGTGGATCATTCACTGATTTTGCCCATGGGCAGAGACCGTGCTGCTGAAGTTCCCTGACTAGTAAGTTCTGTACTTTGCTTTACTTTGGCACTGGTCCATCGTTACTGTGTCACAGCTGCCTACATTGTTTTTTGCTGAACTGCAGTGAGTCATTGAATAGATGGGTTAAGGGTACTACCATACAAGTCCCTTTGCACTCACAGATGCAGGCCATCCAGGCCTCATAACTTGCCTACACTAAGAGTTTCTAGTCCCTTTTGCATCCTGTTCACTATGATTTGTACTGTGCCTGTTTCCTGGACCCCCCTTGTGGCGGCCTTGATACCATTGCCTGGCAGAGGACCATTGTCATCTACTGTTCATGCCTAGCAGAAGTAATTGTTTGGTACATTTGCCTTCTGCTTGTCATCCTCCACTACCGCCCCCCTTAACTAACCTAACAATCCCCCCTCTTGTTTTCCTTTTCCCCTTATGTACCTGAAAAATACACCTTTTACTCCCTTGTCAATGTGCAACTCATAGTCTGCCTTTGCTCTCCTCACTCCCACCCTTGCTTCATTGAGTTTAAACTGATGCTCCTATCCATATATCTGCCAGACTTCCTCCCCCTTTTTCCTCTTGTACCCAGTGAAAGCCCTTCTTTTCATCTTTACTTGTTCCCTCATCCCTTTATGAACCTCATCAGCCTTTTGTGCTTACTCATTTTTACGACCTTCTTTGCACAAGCTTCAGTCGCCTCCAGGAGTGCCACCTTGACCTTGCACAGTTGTTCTTCCACCACCTTTACCTGGTCTACACCTGCCACTCTTCCCCTAACTCCCACATCTTCCCAAAATCCAACTGACTGAGTTCCAGGAACACTGTCTTTGGGGGGGGTCCATTGTCACCCACATCACTTCAACCCACACAACATTGTGGCCACTGGACACCAGCGGTCCCTAGACAGTCACACCCATCTCCAGGTTAGTAAGTACCAGGTCGAGCTTGGCATGCTGCTGTGTAGGATCCTTGACCAGCTGCACCAGTAGGCAGTCCTGAAGAATATTTAGTAGTGCCTAATTCCTGGTTCTAGCTGCCTGGATGTCCCAATCTATATCCAGCAGGTTCAAGTCCCCTACTAACACCAAATCCCCTTTTCCTAAGCCAGACCAGTGGTGCTGAGGATTGAGGCACTGGACAGCACACCTCATGCCATGCCGGCGACCTGGGTTTGGGAATGAGCCCAGGTTGTCGGGGGTTGGCAGGGGAGGGAGGGGATCAAGCATCTGGAGGACAGTTCTCCTCTCTGTGGGGTGGGCTCAGGGGATCCTCGGCACAGTAGTGGCACCCGGTGGAGCCCGGGTGTTCTACTGTGCCTAGAACACAAGGGGAGGAGCACAGTGGATGCTTACAGCTTCTACATGCAGGCGTCACTGCACGTCCAGCTCCTGGTGGTAACACACAGTAAAAAAAAAAAAACCACGGGCCGAGGATTGGCAAAGGCATCTCCAGTCTCGGCCACATTCCCAGTATCAGGCTCAGATTCCAGGGGGGTTCTCTGACACCTGCCCGGCGCATTTAATTATAGATAGAGTGCCAGGGTAGGTGGCCCCACCTCAGGGGGCTCAGAGCCAGGGGATCCACTGGGCAGCATCAGCCTGGAACACCGAGCTTCAGACCGAGAGGTAGAGCCGGGCTGGTAGGTAGCTGGAGAGAGTTCCTCAGGTCCTGAAGAAAAAATAAAGTAAAAAAAAAAAATCCCCTTTTGCTGCTCCTTTTCTGATTTCCTCCCCTAACTCTTTGTCTCCTTCCTCTTTCTGCCTTGCTGGTCTGTAGATCACTCCTAATCTAACCATCTTATCAACAGTTGCTGTCAGACACATCAATGTGTGAGGAATTCAAACATGAATGGGACAGACATATAGGGCTGGTAAAGACATTAGCAAAAGGGGAGGAGGAAATAGGAGTGAAGGGCATTAAGGCCCTCATAATTGGAAGGCTGGGCTGTTAGTTCAATGGACAAGCAGACAGCCACTCCCACTTCCTGAACTATATAAGCAGTTTCTTTCAAATTCCTTCTGAAGCACTTTTTATTTGCCAGCTGGAGGCTCTGTTGGTATGTCTTCTGAGCTGGCTGGGGCCTATGCCCTCCTGCCATTTCTGTTTGTCTCTGCTGAACTTTGGTGTTTGTTTTCCTGCTTCTGGTTTGTATTTTTTTCCTCCGGCTGTGTGCATCTTTCTGTCCTTGCTGCTTGCTTTCTGTGTTTTTTTTTTGTACCTTTGTTTTTTGTTTTGGGCCTTTGTTCCCTGTTTTCCGTGTTTGTGTTTTGGTTTCGTCTTTTTTGGGGCCTTGTTTCTAAGCTCCTAGCATACTGCTACTCCAGCACTTATTCTACTTGCTTTCAGTTACTCACACCTCTCAAATTACTTGCCATGCAACTGCAAACATTATCTGTGTGTTTCAGCTCAACCATAGCTGCTCTGCAAGTTGCATACTTAATTATTTTCACCTGATTCAGGCTCACTCTGAACCCTAGCTATGCAGCTCAATCATGCTCTCTCAACTCATTCTATTTACCTCATTGCTGCAGTTTCATTGCACTGCCTGGTGACAGGTGGTTTCAGAACTTTGTGCCTCTTTTTATTTTATGTTTATTGCAGTTTACAACTCAGTTTACTCAATACAGATGCTGCTTCTAGGTTTGTACACCCTGTTATACTCTGAGATCAGCTAAGCTACTGCTGATGCTGTAAATTAGTTTCAATACCTGCATGTGGGTCTCGGCCCTTCCATCACTTTCTTGTTTTCCCTACAGCAGGGACGTGGAGGTATTTGGGGAGTTGTAGCCCTGTGTGGCTATTTATTATGTTCTAAATCCTATCTCCACCACCGGAAAATCCTCACAGTATTCATCACCATTATTGGCCTTCCATGCCTGGCTGGCTTGCCCCACTAATTCCAGTGCTGCTCCTTTGCTACTAGGTTTTGCAGACTTAGATGCAGGTCCACTCTAGCTTATGCAATCATTGCTTCATGCCTACTGCCATCACTTTGGCTTCTGCCTCTGGGATGTCTGCTGTGCTCACTACTGCATCCAACCTTTGCAAGGTCTCAGCACTTAACACTCATTAATGTCTCAGCATACCAGTGCTCATTCAGCTGCTCACCAGTTTTTCAGTTCCTTATCAGTTTCTGGGGCATGCCAGCCATATCATTCTGGTGCAGGGTTCCCTGCAGCCGACAGTCTCACTCTGCATTCTAAGTCTGCATCTTGAGTGTGCCTGACTTGGGGTGGGGTCCTTCTCACCTGGCCCACAGCTGGGAAAGTCCTCACTCCGGGCTTGGCTTTAGCTGTTCTCTCTGTGACAGCAGCTCCTGGTGTAGAATTTAAGACTAGCTGTGAAGGGTGGTTACCCCAATTTCTTTTGGCTCTAGTGGTTCCACTATAATGGTTATCCATTGGCTTTAGTGGTTTCCCTAGCAAGGCACCCTCACCGCATTCTCCCATGACTGCCTCTGGTTCACCTGGTTTATGTGTAGGGTGAGTAGGCCAGGTGAGTGCCTCAGCAGTCATTGCTCTCCTCCTTCTGCCTTGGTTGCCCCCGATGTTGAAGAGTACTCTCTCAACCTGCCATGGCATTCTCGCTAGAGGGATTACATACAGAAACATAGAATTTGATGGCAGATAAGGACCGCTTGGCCCACCCAGTCTGCCCATTTCCCTACCTAATGGATAAGCTGCAGATCCTAATTAACCATCAGCCTACTTCTTTCTACCCCACCCCTAGAATTGCCTTATGACTGTCCCATGCATGCTTGAATTCAACCACTGTTTTTGATTCCACAACCTCCTCAGGAAGGCTGTTCCATGCATCCACAACCCTCTCTCTGAAAAAATACTTCCTTACATTACCTCTGAGCCACCCCCTCTATCTTCAAATTGTGCTCCCTTATTCTTGCACACCTCTTTTTTTGAAAGATGCTACTCTCTTGGACTTTGTTGATTCTCTTGAGGTACTTGAAAGTTTCTATCATGTCCCCTCCCTCCTTTCCTTGAGGTTATACATATTAAGCTCCTTTAGTCTCTCTTCATATGTCTTCCAGTGCAGACCCTGCACCATTTTAGTTGCCCTCCTATGGACAGCTTCCATCCTGTCTATGTCCTTGCGGAGACTGGGTCTCCAGAACTGCATGCAGTACTCCAGATGGGGTCTCACCAGCTGTCTGTACAGAGGGATAACAACTTCCTGTTTTCTAATGGTGATGCCTCTCCTGTGCATCCCAGTAACCCCCAGCCCTCCTTACTGCCCTCTCACATTGCTTGCCCACCTTTAAGTAATCTGATATGACTACCCCCAGGTCCCTCTCCATTTTTGGTGTTGTTAGTATCTCACCCCCCATTGTGTACTCTTCCCATGGGTTTTTGTTTCCCAGGTGCATTACCTTGTGATGGAGTGAGAGCTTTCCTCCAAATTGGAATATTTTCCACCTCCCTTTAATTAGGTTTCCAAAATGCAGCAGCAGAGCCATCACTAAATAAAATATCCCAAGCCTGGATGGAAGGCAAACTAAGCCTCGGATCCCCAGAGATTTCCTCCTCATAGGGGTTGTTTCTCTCCTCCGTGCCTCAGGTCATAACTGTTAGTTAGCATAGTAGTGTTCCCTAGTTTCTTTAGGTAGGTTTCTGCTGTTGGATGGAGGTGGATGGTGTCCCTGGAATTCCCTCTCTCTCTCCTCAGAAGGTCTCCTCATTCTCAACACAACAACAAATCATGGCATGCAATCCTGAGCACATCTCATTATGTTATCAAGCTGCCTGATGTTTAATTCTGCTACTACGTCACAGCTCCTGCTTACTTATATGCTTCATACTACATTTCATTTTTAGGGATCCTTCCTAAGGTACCTTTAGCCACAGAAATCATTCCATGGCACTCCTAGGGGTGGAACCCTCTTTGAGGGTTCCTTGCCTTTGGTACCCCTACGGGGTGGTAATTCCTTTGGAATAGAGAGTGCGAACAGCCAAAACCAAACTAACACAGTTGCACAAGCATAACGCTATACTGGCTGCGTAGGCCATTGAATTGGAAGGCTGGGCCGGTAGTTCAGTGGACAAGCAGCCAGCCATTCCCACTTCCTGAGCTATATAAGCAGTTTCTTTCGGGCATCTCAAGGGGTGGAACCCTCCTCAAGGGTTCCTCGCATTTGGTACCCCTACAGAGTGGTAATTCCTCTGGAATAGAGAGTATGAATGGCCAAAACCAAACTAACACAGTTGCACAAGCATAACACTATACTGGCTGCATAGGCCATTGAATCAACATTAAATAGGCAGGGCTGAGCAGACATGATGGGCCATGGGGCCTATTTTTGCCAGCAACTACATTTTTATGTTTCACACACTGTCCTCAGCTTGGCCGTAGTTTAGATATCCAGACAGCTGTACTCTGTCCCAACTTGTTTAAAATTCCCTTGGTGTTGGAGGAGACACACTTGAGCTGGGGGTGGGGGTGCGTGCCCATTTTCAGCAGTTGATCCTGGAGCAGCACTGGCAGAATATACATAGAGCAAGCACTGATAAGAGTGGGTCTTAAAGGGGAGAAAAATGGCAAAATGCAAGAACGGCTCAGGCAGCTCATGACCATCCAGCACCAGCTGTACTGGGTTAGTTTCTCCCTACTGCTCCATTGCAGCAGAAGCCCTGGTGTGATGGGTGAGTTATTGGTGCACACTAGCTAGGACACCAGAATATGAGAGAGTTGGCATAAAGTAATTGTGACACTGAGGTTGTGGTGCATAGTAATATACTAATTTAAGGTCAGAAGGGACTCAATGGGCCGGCCCAGTATCACTGAGGGTTGAGGTGCTGGATGCCACACCTCGTGCCATGCCAGTGACCCGGGTTTGGGAACAAGCCTGGATGTTGGGGGTCAGCAGGGTAGGGAGAGGATTGAGTGTCCGAGGCAGCTCTCCTCTCCTCTCCCAGGAGGGAGGGAGGGGGACACATGCTCAGTGCCTGACTGGCCTCTGGCAGAAGCCGGAGGCATAGCAGACATGAGTGCACAAGGGGTTGGGAAGTGGCGGATGTTGGTGGATATGCCGTGACATCATGGTGGAGACCACTCCCGAGGAACATCGGAAACACCCCATGGCACTCCTGTGTATACAGAGAACCAGGCCCCAATCCCCAGCACCCCTACCTGCCCCAGTGACCGGCATCCTGACGAGACAAGGAATTCGGGTGCTTGCCTCCCCACCTCATCCCCGTCGGGGGGTAAGCCAAAGCTATGTGAAGGATGGACCACCACAGGATACAGTTAGGAGGTGGGGACTAGAATGGCCATAGGTGTCTCCTGGAGAGATGGGAGGGGAGTGCCGTGGGAGGGAAGGAGTATAAATAGAAAGTATTAATAAAAAAAAAGGGACTTTATATCCGTCTTGTCTGCCCCACTCTTCGTAAGTAGGGATTATATTAGTATGCAGAACAAATACCAAATTATACTGATTCCCTACCCATTCCACTAACCAGGGTATCCAGTCATTCCTTTAGTTAACAGAAATTTGTTCAGGCTTATTTTAAAAACTTGTACTGTCTTCATGTTACTGTCTCCACTGGTACCCTGTTCCATAGGTTCACTGTCCACTGGGAGAAAACGTGCCTCCTAAAATTATCCCTGAATTTACCAGCCCTGAACTTTGGGGTATGCCTCTGTGTCTTGCTACATGACACCAGGTCAGAAATCTCATCAGGCATGATAAGCGTCCAGACAAAGTACACCAGTGGATATGTCCGATGAAAACACAAGGTGGATTGCTGACTGGCTTGGGCAGGAAGCAGAGTTGTGACTGGTGCACACTACTCCAAGTGGAAAGGGGTGCTCAGCAGTGCTCTCAGAGACTGGTGCTGTTTAACATTTTCATCAATGATCTTGAGGCTGAGTTTTCAGCAGACTTGGTAGGGAAGCTGATGACACTGGGCTAACCAGGATGGTGGATTCTTTTTAGGGTGCAGGAAAACTTCAAGAGAATCAGAATAGGATGGACACTAGCTTGATTGCTGGAGTCTTAGATTCAGTGCAGCTAAATGCAAGGTGCTATACTCAGAGAGGATAAACATCACAGTGGAGGAGGAAAAGGACCTGGGAGTTGCATACTCACTGGTCAAAGGGAGGTGTCCTGTATCCACTGGGAAGGTCAATGGTTCTGCATTCCAGGGGCAGTGTCATACTTGTGAGCTGGCCCACTATTTCCTTCTCTTTGTGGAGGTACTGCACTATTCCATTGTTTTCCTTCTGAACCAAACCCCATTTGAGGAGTTTAATGAGCCCAAGCCTCTTAACCTTGCTTGGAGCTCAACAGGCGCATGGCAGGGGTAGTAACTGTGAACAACACCTTAATATCTGCATGGCAACCGGCTTACATTTAAGCAAGAAGGCATGACGGGGGTGTGTTATGGTGGAATAAAGGCCTGCCTCGGGTGGGTTGAAGCAGTAGGTGAAGCCAAGTGCTTCCACCACCCAAGGAGGGTTATTAACCCACCATAACACACCCCCTGGAGCGCCTTCTTGCGATTATGAAATAGGTCCTTTTAAGTAAGTTGGATGTATTTTTTAAACATATTTGTGTTGCACTACTTTCAGCTGGATTGTTGTGCTATGATAATGGCTATGTAGAAGTAACTCTTGACCAATCAGAAGCCAGCATTCTGTCTACCCATTTCATAATAAATATCAATGATGAGAGCCCCGTTGCTGAAAGCCAGATTGGTGCTTTATAACAGATGGATAGAGAGTTTGGGGTTTCAGGTCTAGCCCTCATCTGGGCTTGTCTTGTTTTTTTCTGTTTGTTCATTCAAGTATAACCACCCCACCCACGAGGTGGGCTGACTAAGCTTGGAGATGGTAAGGAACAAAGTATGCTATACCTTCAGGTGAATGCCACCAGGGTTCGTGGTCAGAAATAGGCTTGGAAAGTGGTGTGGTGCCTCCACCTATGGGGATTCTTATGACAGAGTGCTGCCAGGGTGCTTCCCCACAGGAAATAAATACAATCCCCATCTTGTGTGACAAAGAACACAATAACAGAATCCCTTCTCCGCTTATCACTCTAAGCATGCAAATAAACAGCAAGGCAATAATGGCAAAATATATCAGCAATTGCAAATAAATAATCAGTGGGTTTATTTTGGGGTTAGAGAACAAGGTAGGAGTAAAGGGAAGCAAAGGCAAAAATAAACAAGGGCCCACATATTCAAAGGAGATGCACAGCACATCCCTAGATGCTCCCACGCATCTCCAGACTTTCGATGGCTGTCAGGGGTATGGCAATATTCAGAAGCCCCCAATGTGCCAACCAAACCCAACTGTGCCACAGCACAGAATATTGTGATGCGGGCATGCAAATGAGGGATCCCTCATGCATATTCCCTACATCACAATATTCAAACCTCCCCTGGTGAAGACATGAACAGATGTGCCAGAGCAAAGTTAGGAAACCAAAACCTTGTCCTAACTTTGTGCCTGGCAGGGTGGTGCCCTGTGCACACTCCGGGGCCAGTCACATGACCCCCCAGTCCATGTTTGTAGGCAACAGTAAAGCCATCCATTTCCCAGTAGTCTAGTGGCCCCCAACCCTGATCAGAGTGCCATAATAATAGAAAAAGTCTCCCCATTTCCATAGTGTAGAGTCCCCCCCCCTTAGCCCCGATGTCAGTGAATAATAACAATAACCTGATCCTCTGTTTCGATAGTGTAGTGACCCCCTCCCCAGCCCTGATCCCAGAGAGAACAATAACAACATATGTTCCCTGGTTCCATAGTTTATGGCCCCCCACCCAGTTGGCAGTAACCTCCTCCCTGTACTCCCCAAACCAGAGCTGTGCAGCTAGCACAGCCCTCTCACCTCAGCTGCATGGACAGCCGCTGATTGATTGGTACTGAGCTCATACAGTGCATGTTGCATGCTCATTGACTGTCATAAACTAATGAGCGTGTACTATGTACTGCATAATCTCGGTACTGATCAGTCAGCGGCTGGCTGTGGCAGGGTGAGGAGGGCTGTGCCAGTCACTGGGACAAGTCGGGTTGGGGTTGTGGGGAGGGGGTTACTGCCTACCTGGGTGGGGGGCCACTACACTATGGAACCAGGGAACATGTGTTACTGTTCTATCAGAGACTGGGGCTGGAGAGGGGGACCATTACACTATGGAAATGGGGGATCAGACTATTGTTATTATTCACTGACATCGGGGCTGGGGAGGAGGGACCCTACACTATGTAAATGGGGGATTGGATTATTGTTATTATTCACTGACATCGGGGCTGGGGATCCTACATCATGGAAATGGAGAGTCTTTTCTATTACTATGACACTCTGTAATCGGGCAGGGAGGGGGGACTCTACATTATGGTAACAGGCGATCAGACTATTTTACTTGTTAACTGACATCGGGGCTGGGAAGGGGGCAGGGCAGGTCCGGCGCATGTAGCCCGATGCAGCCATGCTAATGAGCCCATAATGGGCATGCATGAGGCCCATTTGTGCCATGCATGCCCCATGAGCTCATTAGCATATTTTAGCTGAATATTACCCTTGGGGGAAATGGCACATCCAGATATATGCCACACATTCCCCCATTGGTGGTCTTCAGCCCCAAACCCTAGATGTGCTGTGCCAAACATGGTGGCCACCTGCTATGTGCTGCACATCCAGGGTCCAATATTTAAACAGAATGTGTGATCTGTTCCAGTTGTGCATTCTGTTTGAATATCCTGTCAGAGCTGCCTAGCCCAATTTCTTTGTGCAGCACATCCGTTTGTGTGGACATCCGACCAGCTCTGAATATGGGGCCCAAGGACAGCAGTCTGCATTCACTCTCACCATAAGGCATATCTCAGCACTTCTCCCCTCACTGGTGCACTAGTTAACCCCATATTCCCTCTGGGAGCTCCCAAATTCCAGTCTGAGTGTGCACACAGGTGCAGAGTTGCAGACCTACAACGCTTTGACCTTAGTGCGGTACCTTGTAAATTCAGTTGTTGGCTGCAACTGCTGACTGGCAAATTACTCATTTGGATGAACAGTAAAACAATTGCTCTTGGCTGTAAGCTGAAGCTGTGGGCTTGATTCTAAGATTGTATGGGAATGCTCAAAACGTAGCTAGCAAGCTAACTAAACAATAGGAATGATAAGTTCTGTCAGTAAAACCTAGTACGATCTTTAGATGACAGGCTGGTGCTGTTTCCATGGGGTCATCTCCCCTCCTTATGCAGATGATAGCAGAATGGTCTTTTCTGTAGGCTGGATACAGGTGCAGTAGACCCTACATGCTCCTAGTGGTGAAAGGTGCAGGCCGTAATGAATTTGGATGATGGGAGCTCTGTTCTGTAAGCTGGTTATAGATGTAGTGGACTCAATGTGCTTCCAGTGGCAAGAGTTGCAGGCTGTGATGCTCCAGATAACAATGATCATCTTCACCCCACATGGGGACTGGCCATCATCAACCCAACAAGTGGGCAATCATTCCGGACCTCATCTGGTTCGATCCCTTGTCAGGCTAAAATCCTAACAGCAGCAGAAGAAGGTGGTGGCTCACCACCTTCCCAGATGCAAAGTAGCTTACAAGGCAACCCCTGCTCTCATTCAATTTTAGAGCCCAGACTTGGCCCTCTATCTGCATTAGTCCCCTTTTCCAAAGGTCTCTGGTCAGTTCTGGAAAAAACACTTTTTAGTCAGACAGGAATAGGAAGTGACAGCTATTCACAAATATTCTTGTCTCCTTTCCTCAGAGGGTTTGCAGAAACCCAGGGATTACATCAGTGGCTAGCATCTCATACATTATTCATTATGCTAAACCCCTGGCTCTCAGTCCTCTCAGTTCCAGGTGAAAAGCATGCATACAAGTCCTCAGGCTGCTTGCAATTCAGAGCTGTGTTGCAGAGCTGAGCTACAAATAGATGTAAATTTTACATGGACAGGATGTACTTATTTATTTGTTTTGTACTTTGTGCAGCTTTGAGAGCTGTTTGAAACTTGCAACCTCATTGCTGTGAGCTGCCCAACACTAAAAGCAGTCTAGGGGCCAGCTGGGTGGAAAGAGGTGGTGGCGCACTGGCCACAGTGAAAAGAGCACTGATAAAGCCCACAGAATAAATGACAATGTCAAGTCCAGCCTGGGGTTCTGCAGCTGCTGACGGGACCAGGACTGGGGTGAAAGAGCGGTGCAGAAGAAGACAGTGCAGTGCTCCAGAGAGAGAGAGAGAGAGAGAGAGACAGAGAGAGTGTCAAATTCAAGTCCCCTTTTAGAAGTGTTTACACACAGTTTTTTTTTGTAGGTACTTTCTGACCGGCATCTGCTGCCTTCTATTATTTCACAGGGATCTGTTCTTGGGACCCCATTGTTCTTCCTTTATATCACTCTCCTTAGTAGAATTATTAAATTTGTTTGGGGGGGAAGGGATTCAGCACCACCTCTATGCTGACAACACTTAGAGGTCTATTTCAATCTCTTTTTCCAACTACACAAACTTTCTAACAATTATTGACTGCCTGACGGATTAGGTTTTGGTGTGCTCAAAACTTTGAACAGTGACAAAAAAGATGGTTCGGGCATGGCTAGCTGTCAGGTGTGGAAGACATCGTTTATGAGAGCTCCCACCTCAAGGTGATTTTATATCTCTTTTATGCTGTTTTTACCCAAAACAAAGTTGCCAATGTGTTTATTTATTGGTGAAACAGTGGGGAAACACCATGGGCAAACCACACAACCAACAACCTTCTTCAACCAACTTCCTCAAACCAAAACAGGGTGCGAGTGATGCAAGCAGAGTGGAGGCACTGGCGAGCAAGCAGGCGTTGACTTCAGACCTCACAGAAATAAAGAAGTCCCTGCAAATTATGTCCCACTTTATGCATGTGACTGAAAAAATAAGATTGAAGACTTTACTGCTCATATGCAACAAGTTGAACTTTCAGTGGCAGTCTGCTCAGCTGCAGTGGCATGCCATATGGGGAAGGCCCTGGCAGTGACCACGAGCTTGCCTAATGAAACAACCCTCTTAAAAAAGCAACTAGAATCTGCACTGTGGAGCCAGCACTGCAGGACAGAGACCTTAGACCACTGGGTCGGCCAGAGGATCATGAGGGCCTCGACTATACAATTTTGGAGGCATGGATACCTCAAGCCCTACAATGGGATCTGCTCCTGCAATTGGAATTCATCAAATGGGCCAATATAGCAAACCCACATAGAGCTTCAGTGAACCAGTATCAGCCACAAATGGTACTCATAATAATGACCTCCATTAGTCTACGAGACAGAGCTCTGCCATTGACCTACCAGTTAAAAGAACTCTTGGTGGGAGATGCAATAGTGCACATGTTCCTAAACTTGCCTACTCTATGAGGTGTAGGAGTAAGGACTTTGAGAGGACCAAAAACTTGGCTGAGGGCATTGAATATCCCCTTTGCCCCCCTGCTACTGGCAAAGCTTCATGTGGAAGTTGATTGAAAGACTTACATATACCCACAGGATGCAGACAAGTTGGTAGACAAAGTGGAAGGAGAATGGCACCAGTTTGGGGTGGAGAAGAGTCATATGGGAGTGCGGACCCTTGAATGGAAGAATGCACTATACTTTAGTGTTTCTTCCTGCCATACTTATCGTGGAGCTTAGGCACTTATCTCCCCCCCTCCCCCGCCCCGGGCTCCCATGGTGCACACAGTGAGGACTTGATTTGGATGTTAACTTTATAAAAGTTTATCCTGTTGTTCTCTCAGTTGTTTCAATAGTTGTGCCATGTTAGGCTAATTGCACTGCTGGGTTGAATATACCCGGGGGGTCAAGAAGGGGGTACCAGGCATCATGTGCTCACCTGCATTATGGTGTTGTATATCCTGGTTGGCAAAGTTTTAGGCTCCATGTTATAGGGCCTGTGTTTTCACTGAAATGTATAATACTGAGACAGCATGAAATGTTGAAAACCATAGCACTGAATGATTGTATACTTCTCTGAGCATATGGTGTTTACCAGCTTGTGGCAGTAACACGCATTACATCTATCCTTCAGTATATTACTAATTAGTTAATAGTACATGGCCTTTACAGCCTAATGGTCTACGCGACTTTTCATAATATTTAGCTGTGTATCCTTTTCTGGTCATGTTTCCATGGCAGCACATTAGTTAATTTGTCATCAAATCCGGTTCACTTGGTAGTTCATTCTGTTGAAGCTCCTCACTGTAGTACCAAATGGACCTCTGCGTCATATCCCTAGCTTAATGCAGTGATCTGCTTATAAATTAATGTATGATGTTTTTTGCACAGAGATTGTTATTGTGTGATTTTTATGAAGTCTCAGTAAAAATGATTAACTGCAAAAGAGTAACAAACTGACGTTTTATTTGTTCTGCCTTTTTGTGCGTGAAGCCTTTTTTTCTGCAGACACTGCAAAGTTCAGTTCACATTACCTTGATCTGCAATTTGTTTGTCATTAAACTTCAAAAACTCCAGTGTCAGTATGGATTGTAACCTGCCATTTAATAAATAGGCCCCAGCTATCTCACTATCCTGTTGGTTTTATAATGTTAATATATATGCAGATTTGTAAATTCTTGTCACATGAGGCCACCAAGATGACAGTGCATAGCCTGGTATCCCTAGGCTTGATTACTGGAACAGTCTCCTTATTGGCCTGCCTGGCTCTAACATAGAGAAACATAGACAATGAAGGCAGATAAAGACCATGTGCCCCGATTTTCAGAAGTGTTAGAATGATGCAAGGGCTCTGCATCAAAAAATTTTAATGCAAGGGGTAACTTGCATCACAACTAGCGTCAGTCATGATTTTGTAATGCAGTTGCATCACTTTCTGACACAGCTTTGCCAAAGCCCCCTTGTGCCAACGTTATGTCAAACAACCAGGTGTGCAAGGTTGCAAGGGGGCTTGCACCACGGCAGGGCTGCAACATCCCCTTTTTTGGAATTTTACAAGCCCCACCATGGACACAGCAAGGGGCAGCACTTAGACCAGCCAGGAGGTGGTCTAAGTGGCTTGCGCCAGTAGGAGGGGATCTGACAGTTGACTGCTAGGGGCAGAGGGGGCTTGGGATCTCTCATTTTGAGTTAATTGGATGAAGCAATAGTAGGGGGGATTGAACTGAGCACTATGGGAGATGAAAGAGACCTGGGAGTCATCATTTGTGACTCCCTCAAACAATCAAGCCAGTGTAACAAGGCCTATAGTAAGGATAATAGGATGCCTGGGTATATTGGAAGGGTGTGACAGGGTAGAACAGGACCCTGTCCCTTTTGTTTTGGAGAAAGTGTTTAAATGCAAAGATATATTGTTTCCTTTTCTGTCTCTTCTGTCTGGTTGCACAACCAAATTTTCCTGTGAGACTTTGGACTTGATCAACCCGAACAGTCTTGCAATTCTTTGCCTCTCTCTCTCTCAGTTTTCTCTTGCTGTCTGTTTTTCTTCCTTGCATATCTGTAACAGCTAATATAAAAATATATGCAAATCAATGTATGGAATGAAACTGATAATGGGATCATGTTTGTTTAGAAAATATTCAGTATTATTGGTGAAATGTGCAGTATATTAATGGCATTTTGACATGACTTTAAAAATAAAGGTTTGTTTTGGAAGAACAAGAGAGATTTTACAAGAAAGATTTTATTTTGCTTCTGTATATAATTATTCTGAACAGGTTTATTTTATTTCATGTTACTGCAACTACAAATAAACAGTTTTGTGGAATTTTACAACTGTTCCTGGGTTTTCCCTATGCTTTCTGACCTATGCCTCGACGACAAAGAGGTACTGACAGCTGGAAAAAGAGGGTGCTACTACCTCTATATAGGTCACCGGTGAGACTGCACCTGGTATACTGTTCTCAATTCTGAAGTCCTCACCTAAGGAAGCACAGGAACAGCCTGGAGATGGTACAACTCAGGGTGACATAGATGATTTTGGGCCAAGAGAGCAGCTGTTACAAAGACTGTCTCAAGGTACTGAACATGTACTCGTTGGAGACAGGGTGAGAGAGGAGGGCATGAAAGAGATCTTCAGGCTCCTGAAGGTAATAAACAAGGGGAACTACAGGGAACTATTTAGTAGGAGTGAGTGCAGAGTCAAGAGTGAGAGGTCATGTGTGGAACCTGGTGGGGGGATGTAGTAGTAGTAGGTCTTTTCTAATGATTAGAATGAGCACTGGACCCATCATGTTGCTGAGGTGAGAGGGACATATTTTTTATTTTATTCTCTGACAGGTCAGGTTGGGCACTGGAACTCTCAGGTAGTTTGGGGGAGGGAGATATATTTTTCTTATTCCCTGAGAGGCCAGGGTGGGCTTGGGATTCATCAGGTTGTTGAGGAGAGGGAGACACATTTTTTTCTTTATTCAATGATGGTCCAAATTTATTTATTTATTTATGTATGTATGTATGTGTTTATTAGTTGTCTTGGATAACAACCTTTGTACTGGGAGCTCATTTACAAAGGTTCCACGTCAGTTACATGGATTAGAACAAGTAGAGACATGAGCTACAGTACATACAGAGTTCAGAATAAGCTATATACAGACATGATTTAAGTGAGACAAACCATTAGACAGTACACCATTTACAACTAGACAATTTTTAAGATCCTGAAATTATAGGTATTTACATGATTACAAAGTTCAGTGTGCAGCCAGATATTGGCATTTGTCAAGGAAGTGCATAGATTATGATGGCTAACAGGGAGGGAGTTGGGGAGGAGAAGGAGGGAGATGAGGAGTTTACAAGGGTGGGAAAAATGGGTGGTGGTGGTGGTGGCAAGGATAAGGGATTTGGGAGGTTAGACTCAGAAGTCACACTCATTTTGAACAGATAGGTATAGTGATAGTTCTCATTTAAAAAGGACTAGTTTAGGAGTGTTTGTGACTCCAAGGGGCAGTTCATTTAGCCACAGAGGTACCTTTTAGGAGAAGGACCACTGGGCCAGTGCTGTGTGGCGGAGGTTAATGTAAAGCACCTGCTTAGTCTTGCCTCTAGTCTGGTGTGAGTTTGGGGCTGGTTTGAGGAGCAATTGGATGGAATTGGGGGTTAAACCTAGGAGGATTATTTTACTAAATAGGCAGACGTGGTATTTTATCCTTCCTTGGAGGTTTAGTCAATTAGTCTGTGCATTGCGGTCATGTGTGTGTGTATGGCTACCTGCCCCTAGAACTAGCCTACAGGCTTTGTTAAGGGCAGTTCTTATCCTAATTAGCGCAGTTACAGTGGCCATGCTGTGCACAATTAGCCCGTAGTCAGTGATGGAGACTATGGAGCTGTTGACAGCAAGGGATAGGGCTTCAGTCGTTAAGCAGTGTCTGTGTCTGTACAGCAGGCCAGTTCTTGTGTTTACAGTTTTTACTACATGATCAATGTGGTGAACATAGGAGAGGGGGCTGTCAAGTGTCATTCCAAGGTACTTGAATGTAGAAACCTGTTCGAGGGGTTTGCATTTACTATTAACAATTATAAATGAACTGGATTTATATTTGTTGCGAGGATTGGAGAATAACATTACTTTAGTCTTTTTGCAAATCAAGAGAAGTTTGTGTTGACTGAACCATTCCTCTATAATGGTAAAACTATGATGCAGCTCATTATTGAGTAGATTGATGTGGGGACTGCGAGAGAAAATGACTGCGTCATTTGCATAGAACAGAACTTTGGTTGGGCAGGCACTAGGGAAGGAATTGAGGAGAAGGCTAAATAAGAGGGACCCCAAAATGGAACCTTGCAAGATTCCAGTGGTCACATTGCTGCTGTCAGGGTATAGTTTATTTTTACTAGTTGATTTCTGTCTGATAAGAAACTCTTGAACCAGGCAATGGTCTCAGTGGATAGGCCAAGTGCTGGTAACTTACAAAGCAGGACGCTGTGGATGCCGGTGTCAAATGCTTTTGTTAGGTCAATGTATATCGACCCAACTGTTTTGTCGGTGTCAAGAGCCTCATGTATGTAGTCTGTGTATTCCACAAGGGCGGTAGTGGTGCTGTGGGCCTTTTGAAACCCATGCTGTTGGGGGCACTGAATGTTGTATTTATTCAGATATTCAGCCAGTTGGTCTACGATGATGGGCTCAAGGGCCTTGGACAGTGGGGGCAGTATGGATATGGGCCTATAATTTGAGTGTAGTGCACAGTCTCCACTTCTGTGCACTGGTGTCACCACAGCGGATTTCCATCTCTTAGGAAATTGGGCTTGACGGAGGGATAGATTTAGTATTTTTGTGAGAGCAGGTAAAACTTCATCTAGGGATAGGACAATTGGATTTAAGTCTAAGGAGACATTACTATGTCTGTTTTTTCCAAGGGTACATTGTAGGTGTTTTTTGGCTTCGGTAGAAGAGATTTGTTTAAAATAAAGGGGGGGGAGTTATTGGATGGGTGGGCTTTGGGCTCAGAGGGTGGATCTTCTTGGGTGCAGACTTTACCATCAAGGAAGTTCCAGGGGGAGGATGGAGCGAAGGTCAGAGAAGGCAGCGTTGAAGGTGTCCACTATGGTTTTTGGGTCCTGAGTAATGCTACCATTAATCGACTAGTAGCATGGAAGGGGAAGCTTTATTGTTTTTACCTGTTCTTTCAGGTTATTCCAGAACTGTTTCCCATCTCCCCACATTTTACACAATGTGTCTTTGCAGAATTGTGCTTTGGCAAATCTGATCTGACGGGTGCAGTTCCTAGCAGCCCTGTACTTTTGAGAGCCAACCAGATTGCCTGTGGCTTTTGCCTTGTGCCATAGGTGGTCTCTATTGCCCATGAGATCAAGAATCATTTGGGTGACCCAGCTGTTACTGTATTTCCTCTGCCTTCATTTCTTTACGGGGGCATATTTATCACAGACCACATTGAATGTATTAATAAAGAGGTCTAGAGCTTGGTTGACATCTTGTTGCAAATCAAGGTGGGACCAGTCAGCCAGTCCAGTGGTGCTGAGGGTTGAGGCACTGGACGCCACACCTTGCACCACGCCGATGACCTGAGTTTGGGAGCGAGTTCAGGTGTCAGGAGTCAGCATGGAGGGAGATGGATCAAGCACCCCAGCAGGGCTGCTGTCCTCTTCTCTCCAAGGGGGAGGGCATGGGATTGCTCAGCACTCTAGCAGCCTCCTGGTGGAGACTGGGGGTGCCACAGAGAGTATGAGCTGCACATAAGGGAGTGTGGTTGATGCAGGCAGGTTTTCTGTGCACCACAGCATCAGACATGCACCACACATGTTGGGGGGAGGGAGCTCTGGGCACCTACAGAAGGAAAAGGAGAGAAATACCTCTCCAGCTCAGATAGGTGATGGCCCTGCCAGTGCCACCGCCACATGTCCAATGCTGGTTCCCCGCCACTGCCCCCTGTGGTCTCTTCGGGTTGCCACTCCCTCGACCCAGGGAACTGAGATGAACTTGAAGATGGCAGGGAAACACAGTGGGTTGTAGAGCAAGTAGGCGAGAGCAGTGACCTGAGAGAGTTTGAGCTGGAGGGCCAGAAAGATAAGAGGAAAAAAAAAAAGGTGGGACCAGTCAAGATGTGTCAGGTGGGCTTTGAACAAGCCCAGCTGCCCTTTTCTTAGGACCCTGTTAGTGGTAATGCTGGGGGTGGATTTGGCAGCTTTGTTGAACCAAAGGCAGATGACTGAGGAGTGGTCACTAAGTGAGTTAGGGTGGACCCTGACATCCAAGATCCTATCATGCTGATTAGTAATGATCCAATCTATTAGAGTTCTTGTACCAGTACGGTTGCTAATTCTTGTGGGAAGGTCAACCATTTGGGAGAGGCAGATACTAGCTAATGAGTCTTATAGGGGGCTGCGTCCTGGGAGAGTCAGTTGACATCTTGTTGTGAGTCAAGGTTATACTTTCCCAGATTGAAATTCAGTGCCAAAAAATGCAAGGTCATGCACCTGGGAAAGCATAACCCAGGGAGACTGTACTCAATGGGAGGGAAGAAGCTGGTGGCTACCAGGCAGGAATGAGACCTATGGGTGATCATATTAGATGACCTCAAGGTCAGTAGACAATGTGAAAAGGCAGCACTGAAGGCTATTGGTATCCTGGGATGTATAGGGAGGGGCATCACGAGCAGAAGACAAGAAGTAATCATGCCTCTGTATCAGTCCCTGGTCAGGCCTCACTTGGAGTACTGTGTCCAATTCTGGAGGCCACACCTAAGGAAGGACATAGATAGGCTGGAGACAATACAGAGAAGAGCAACAAAGATGGTGCAGGCTTGCATCAGAAACCGTACAAGGCAAAACTGGATGACCTCAAATTATACTCCCTAGAACAATGCAGGAATTGTGGGGACATGATAAAAACATTCAAATACCTTAAAGGCAACAACAGGGTGCATGTGCAGAACCTCTTTCAGGTAAAGAACTACAGCAGGACTAGCGGGCACAACCTTCGACTTAAGGGAGTAAAGTTCAGAAGCAATAAGAGGAAATTCTTCTTCACAGAGCATGTTCTGGAACTATGGAATGGCCTGCCGGAGGGGGTGGTGGGAGCCATGACAGTGGGGGAATTCAAGCGGGCATGGGACAGACACTGTGGGATGGATACACAAGCAGGCAGCTACATAGGGGGGTAGGAAGCCAAGGGCAGACTTGCTGAATCATACGGTCCCCATCTGCCGACAACTTCTATGTTTCTGTGTTGAAGTCACCCAGGATTATCACTTCCCAGGTGTTGCAGAGGTCATTTATAAAGCTGATAATGTTATTGAAGCCTTGGGCTTTGGTTCCTTGGGGGTATATAAACCATGAGCATGGTTAGCAACTTATTGTGGCTACCAAGGAGTATTCTGATTGCTAGGATCTGTGCTTCAGGGCAGGAGCTGCTAGGATCTAGTATGCATCCATGGAGGTTGTCCCTTAGATATAAAAGACAGCTGCCACCTCTCTTGCCTATTCTATCTTGTCTGAACTGGGAGTAACCATTAAGGGTAATGGATGAGTCAGGGATTTTGGGGGATAGCCACATTTCTGTTATTGAGAGCACATCCAGTTTATGGGTGTAGACCCATGTTTGTAGTTGGTCAAATATGGGGAGAAGGCTACAGATATTTATGGAGGCCAGTTTTAGGTCCCCTTTGTTAGTTTCCTGGACATGCATGGGACTGTTAGGGCCAGGGTTTGGGTGAATGTTGCCTGAAAGTAAGAGGAGCAACAGGGTGCACCACAGAAGATTGTTTTTTAGGATTTTTAGTGTAGCAGTTTTGGATAGTCGGATTTTAAGACTACATTTTGAGTGGGATAAGGTAACTACTAGACTAGACAGGTGGGATATGGAATTAATACTGGCAGATGGTTTGGGCTGGCTGTAAAGGTAACTGGTCAGGCTTTTGTTATTAGGGTCATTGTTAACAGGACAACCCACTGAACCAACGGTATTAATGGATGATAAATGCACGGTGGGCATTGTCCTGTCACCCTTGCGTGTCTTAACTGAGGGGTCATTTAGTAGGCCCTGAACTCATCGAGTAGTTGAGTGGAGATGGAGGGATGGATATTTTTATTCTTTAATTCTCTAATGGATTGTGTTGGGCACTGGACTAGTTACGTAGTTGGGAAGGGGGGGACAAATTTGTTTTATTCCCTGGCGAGTTGGGTCGGGTACTGAACCCTTCAGGTAGTTTGCGGGAGGGAGACAGAGTTTTTTTTTTTATTCTCTGACAGACTAGGTTGAGCACCAGACTGTTCTGCCGGGAAGCAGGCTGGGTTGGAGTGTGCATGGTAATGTCATACATATGTGCATTTTGGGAACAGTTCAGAGCACTGAGAGGCAGAAAGAGCGAGAGAAAGAGTTGGGCGGAAGAGTCAGGATCACTGGCACTTGGGGTTGCAGCCTCAGAAGTGTGAGTCATCCGTCCCCCTAGGTCTGTTCTCTGAGGCTAGTGTGCTGTGGGCAGGAGTGGGTTGGTGGGGCTGGTAGCAGCAGCAGTGCAGCAGCAGCTCCAAGCCTTCTATGCAGTGTTTGAGCCCCTCACTATGACTTGACTGGATGGGTTTGGGAAGAGCAGTGTTTTAGGTGGACAGATTTATTTTATTTCCTGATGGGTTAAGTTCGACACTGGACCCGCTGGTAGTGTGGGGGGGGGGGGATTTTTTTAATTCCCTGATGAGTTGGGCTGGTCACTGGACCCATCAGATAGTTGGCAGGGGAGACAGTTTTTTTTATTCCCTCAGGCCAGGTTGGGCACCAGAAATTCAGTTCTGTTCTATTCCATTCTGTTCTATTCCATTCTATTCAACATTCCGTAGAATCTCAGAATGATTTTTTGTTTACTTATTAATTTCTAGGATTCAAACACCTTTGAGCTGGAAGCTCATTTACAAACGTCCCACGTCAGGAAACAAGGTTAATATACAAGTTATAGATATATGGTGGTTCACACATTTTAGTAGAACACTATACATAAGAGACAGCCTTAAAAGAAGTGGCTGGTATAAGCTTGAATAATTATACATTTAGAGATACAGTACATAGAGGCACATAAAATTCATTGGAACACTATAAATAGAAAGGCCTAGAGTGATTATACTAGTTCATTAGACAATAACATCCAGGTTGAGAACCATGATAAGTACATTTCAACATAGTGCGCCTGTATTAGTAGCCGGTGCTGACCTTGTCATGGTTGGAGGGGTTAGAGAATGAAGGGGGACTAGAGAGGCAGTAGAGGGTGCAGCAGGGGTACAGAGGGGGTGGTGGTGTTGTGAGGCAGGGGAGAAATAAGACAGAGGCAGTTCCTGTCATATTACACATGGAGCAGTCAGTGAATTCCACAGGCAACTGGAGGAATTCCTTCTTAGAGTGAACAGTCTCAACTGCTACATGTGAGAGGTACTGGTGCAGCTTACACTTGAAAGATCCCAGCTTGAATTCTAGCAAGATGTTACCGGGAAGGGCATTTAACCAGTCAGGGTCACAGTATGCAAAGGACCGCTGTCCTTGGGTTGTGCAACAGAAAGGGACTTGGTAATACTGTTTGGTGGTGACACGAGTCCAGTGGGGGTTGGCAGTGGGTTTGAGGAGGCCCTGGATGGTCAGAGGGGTGAGGCCTAGGCAGGTTTTCCTTGCTAGGAGACATGTCCGATATTTCAGTCTACTGTCCAGGTTCAGCCAGTTTGTCAGAGTATAGGTTACAAGTACAGTATGTGTGAGCCGGTGGGCTCCAGTTATTAGTCTACAGACCTTATTTAAAGCTATGCTTATCCTTTTCATTGTAGTGTCAGATGCAGTACTATATACAGTTAAACCATAATCTATAATGGAGAGAATGGAACAATTCACTGCAAGTCGAAGTGCATCAGAGGTCATGCAGTTCCTGTGCCTGTAGAGGAGGCTGAGTCTGGTATTTACTGCTTTTGTGACTAGGTCTACGTGGTTAGCATAGGATAGGGTGCAGTCAAGGGTCACTCTTAGGTATTTAAATGTCTATTACATCCAGTGCAAGAAGTGTCTACATATGGGCTATTTGGGGGAAACTGTGTAACCCCTTTGAACCTGAATGAACTCACACAACATAAGGAGGAAAAGACAAAAAAATCATAGTGGGACAACATTTCTCTCAATTTGATCACTCCATCTCTGACCTCAAGAAAGACAAGCTAATGAAGGGAAACTTATTCACCTTCTTGAAACTGAAAATAATGGACTGAATATAGATCTTGGTTTCATGACCTATTACAAATTTTAACTGGCAACTGTCTTCTTCATGGTTCAGATGTATACATTTCCTCTGCATATATTTATATACATTATCTCTTACATTTGATATTTTTAGTGTGCCTTTCACATTAACAAGGTTTTATTTAAATTGCAGTGTCTCTCACGCACACACACACACACACACAGTCTATATTTAGGGAGGCTCTTTGACTATAAACATTTTATGATTTATAGGCCTCTTACTGTCACATTCCATTTTGGTAATGGAGTCTACATCACTAATCTGATTTAAAACCACCTAGTATTTCAAATAAGTTTTTTTTTATCTCTGCATACTCCATCATCAAAAGAACTGTTATACCCATGTGTAAAAGTGTATTTACCAGTAGATTTATCGATCCTAAGAAGCTTGTTTTCTATAGAATCTGGCTGCTACACCTAATGAAGGGCTCTGTGTAGCCTGAAAGCTTGTGTTTTGTAAATCTCTTGCTGTTCCAATAAAAGGTATCAAACCACCCACTTTGTTCATCTTTTTGTAAAAGGACAAATACAGCTACAATTAATAATGGAAATGTATCATTTCACGACTTTTTTGCCCTTGTCCCACATATTAAGCCATAATACCCAGATGAAGTGGCATAAATGTAATAATCATGAAACACTGGTTTTTGAAGCTTACTGGTAATTTTTTATTGACATTTCAGGCAAGCTATAGAGCTGTACCATAACAATGCAGTTTCTACTTTTGAACGTATACAGTTATATATCTTGTTTGTGTGATGTGTACCATATGAATAATTAAGTCTCTGTGCCTATTTTTCTTTACTTAGTTTGTTTCACTGCTTGCCTTCCCCAGTCCCAGCAGTATCCCCAAGCACTATCACCGACCTTTCTTGTGGATTTACGGGCATAAACCACCACGTACACAGAGCCATATCAGTGGCTGGCCTGCCACGTAAGGTCATGCAGTGCCTGCAGGGGATAACGAGCAAGCTGTGCATTATCCGCCATTTTCTCTATGAGTCATCTGTGTGTGCCATACGCACATGCATATTCACACATTCAGATTGCATCAGCAGGTGCCCTCCCATGTCTGCTGGTCCTGCCAGTGCTGCCACCTGGCCTCTGCTAGGTGGCAAGACTCAGAATCCCTCCTCCCCAAGGGAGGAAACCCATCTTGGAATGCTCAGTCTTGCGTCACTTGGTCAGCCTTGAGCAGCCCTCATCCATTGATGACCCAAGGTCTCTGGTGTGGCAGAAGATAAGGCATCAGTGTCTCAGCCCTCCATGCCACTGGACTAGCGTTGAGCCTTTGTTTCTTTAGTTCCAAGGAAATACAAACTCTTTCACTCACCCACAAGCCTCTTGGTGTGGTCCTTTGTTATTCTTTTTTTATTTGAGTGCCTTCTTCTTGTGGGTTTCACAGTTAAAATCACAAACACTAGTTTACAATGTACAACACTGTGCACATCATGTAGCATGACATGCTGCTTTTTAATATATGGCCAAAGAGATAATATATTTATCAAACTCCAGTCCTCGCATGTGAATATTGAAAACTAATATAAAATAAAAGAGTAAGTGAAGACTGCTTAATTTATAATAAGATATATGTTGTACAGAGATATGTTTTCAGTGCACATATATTGAAATGAAAAGAACATGCTATAACAGTATGATGCTAAATGGTGACATATGTGTTTTTTCTTATTTTCTAGGTGTAAGATGATTTTCTGTCCTGATATCCCTAACCCAAATAAAAGCAAGGTCTTGAAATTAGGAAACCCCTTACTGGAGGTATGTCATGGTTAAAGATAGTTTTGAACCTAGTTTAAAGATGATTGAAGTGCCAAGGGACACATCAGAAAAAACTGCCTCACAGGATGAGTGATGAACGCTTGCAATATATGACCAGAACATGTGGTATTAGCTGATGCTGCAATAACCTTCAAGCTGAAACTAGACAAGCACTTTGAAGACAGTGGAGTGACAGGGTATTCCCACTGAGCTGAACAGGCAAACACTCAATGAACTGCTGATTTTTTTTTTCCAGAAATAGTTATGTATGTAAACATTAAGAAGATTTCTATATAATGCACAAAAATGTAAGGAGGAATTGGTACAGGGTTTTAAAACAACATGAATAATTTGCAGGATATAACAGGCTTAAAAATATGTTTCAGAGAGCAGTGGCAGAATATATACTTAAGAGACATGGACAGTATAGAGACAAAAGAAGGACATTCAAACAACATACATAAGCCAGTAAGTAAGGATTAGGGTATATACAGTGACGCTCACCAGGATTAAACCCAATTCTGCAGCATGCTGCAGCAGAGTTACTGCAGTAAGCAATGCAGTTTCAATGGGAATTAGTCCCTTTTGTCATGCAGGAAACTGTGACACTGCTCTTCATTCTGGTATATATATAGTATTCTTGGCAAAAAAACTTCATTAATGCATCAGTTAGGGTTTCAGCAACAAAAGTTTGGAAGTGTGCTGTTAGGATTTCCAATCCTAACACCCATCGTGCGGGCAGCAACAGGCGTGGGGTTGTGCCTTGGGGTTGTCAGCCCTAATGCTCACCCCATTCCATGTGTAAGTAAGCTGAGATGGTTACAGTACAGGAGAATGGGGTGAGCATTAGGGCTGACAACCTCAAGGTACACCCACACACCTGTACAGTGGGGGTGGGGTGTTAGGGTTGGAAACCCTAACAACACAGTTCCAAACTGCGGTTGCTGGAACCCTACTTGATATAGTGACAACGTTTTTTGCCAAGAATTCCCTTACTTTTTAAGATAGAGTAATCATAGCCTTATTTTCTTGTGGGCATGCAAGGCCCTTGGGGCCCTGTACTCCCACCCATCTATAGTTTTTGAAGTAGAGTAATCATATCCTTATTTGTGTGTGGGAGGGCCCTGCACTCCCATCCCTCCATAGATGTGTAGTAAATAGCCATCTTATTACCCCACTTCTTGTGGATAGAAACATTTTAAATCCCGCCAAAATGTAATTCTGTGCAACTGTAACGCTATTCCATGCCACAGGTGTGAAAACACATTTTGGCTCAGATTTGAAAAATTACTGCTCTGACATACACGAGGTGGGGTAATAAGAAGGCTATGTTCAAAATGTGGGGTCAAAATATTTAGAATTTCCAATATTATGTGTGTGCATAGCAAAATTGCAACAAATGGGAATAACAGTGCCATTTTTAATAATTTTGACCCCAAATGTTCAACATAACCCTCTTATTACCCACCTCATGAACAAGTTCAGGAAAAATAGTCAAATCCCACCTGAAAGGTGAATTCACCAGCCAATTGCAAAATCACCTTTCAGGCAGGATTTACATAATGACAGTCATATTGTTCATGAGGTGGGGTCCCCAAAAGGCCAAGTTGAAATTTTGTGTCAGCATTTGCAAAAATGGCTGAGTTATGCATAAAAGCTGAAACCCCCATTGAAAGTCATTTATTTCATTTTTATTTATTTCTTTGTGTCTAGGATTACAAAGTACCTTTGAGCCAAGGCTCTTTTACAAAGGTTCCACGTCATGCTGGTTACAGGGTAACAGACACTAAAACATAAAACAGTTACAGGTACATGGTTTTAGACAGTAACTTTGCTTGACAAAATCAGACTGAGTGATGAATAACTCAAGAAACAGTAGGAGGAAGAGGGCAAGAAGGGGGAAGTGCTGAGGGTAGGGGAAGGCATAGGTGTAGAGGGTCAGGGTGAGGCAGTCGAGGGGCCTTGTCAGGACAGACACAGAGCAAGTGCATTAGAAGTTGCATTGGACAGGTAAGTGCAAGAAGAGAGGGCAGAAACTGACACCTATAAGGTCAGAAGCAGCGTAGGGAATGAAGATGTTATGGGGTGCAAGCACAGGTGGAGGTGCCAGTCATTGAACCACATTTACCTTAGTTTCTCATATTACAGTTGCCGGTTCCAGCAACAAGATGTGTTATTGATCAGGATAGTGAATCTAAAACCTGAAACCTGTTCAGGTGGGTGAGGGTGTGTGGGGTGTACTGGGGGGAGGTGAGGTGGTGGGTGCTGAGTGGGAGGTGGGGGTAGGCGGGGTGTCTGATCGTCGAGGGACCATTTTCTTATTTTAGGAATACAGCCATATGATTTTTAGTCTCTTGCAAGCAATTCAGCAGCAACAACTGGAGTTCAATCCAGTGACAATACTTCAAGTGAGGTTGGCAACCATTCGAAAGGCAGCACTGTAACAGCATCTGTTGAGGAATTGTACGTGCTCATTTTATTAATAATATTTCTCTTTCTAGTTCTTTACTGTGTTCTTTGTTGGGTATTGCTTTACTGTTGAATGCTGTTGCATACTTTATGTGCTGCATCCTTACAATGGTGAAAACATAGATTGTAAGCCATGATATCCATGTGTTCCCCATTTTTGCCTTACATGCTGCTGTTTCTGAAAATGCACTTGATGACAAAATAAGGGCATTGCTCTCACACATAATTTCTGCCTCAGAGACAGTCAAAACCACAGTATAGTGCAGTATTGAGGCAGTATAGCGCAGTGGTTTAAGGCTCTGAGCTGCAAATCTGGTGACATCCAGCAGACCAGACCTGGGTTGGAATCCCACAGCTTGCACTTGCATACTGTGTGACCCTGAGCAAGTCACTTAACTTCCCTGTGCTCCCAGGTCGCTCCTGTAAAAAAGCTTTCAGCTTACTGTGCTAATCCTGGTTAAACAACTAAATAAAATATAATGGTAGTTGACTCATGTTACTGGCATGCCATTTTCATTCCAGATTCCAGTCATGCGGAGAGGTTCCCAATACTGTTAGTGTGAATGCATCAGATACAATTTTGGAGGGGGGGCATGTTCCGATTCCAAAATGTAGAACAAAATGCTAGCCCAATATTTTTCCACCATTCTTTTCCCTGGTGAATGACTGAATGATTGGGAGGTAACTGTATCATACAAACGGTAACGGTGCCCAATGTAAACAACCATACACTTGCACAGTTCATCATCCCGAGTGTGTAACATGCAGGTGGGAGGGGCAATATTGTCTAAACTTCTTGTGCTATGTATGTCAAAGTGTGAGTTGGTCCCCAGTATACCTGTGATAACTTTTTCATGACCAAATCTCACAAGCCGTTTCTGGAGTACTGTGAAGATAAGGGGGATTGCTGCCATTGGAGATTACTACTCTAGCTAGGTAGCACAAATAATAATTCTGTCATCTTGTGTGAAGTGTGTCTGACCTCTGTGAACCCCTTCCATGTATTGCCAGTTTCTGTGGCAAAATCTTGAAGGACAAAAACCCTTTTCCCTCACAGCATCAACTGTTTTCTGTCACTTGCCAATCTCATTTTGTCTTCCATCCTAGTAAAATGGAGGAAATTGATAATTACAGGAAGCAAGGTGTTTTCTGGTTGAAGTTATGGGGCTAAAGAGCAATGTGTTGAGTATGCCTGACATGATGCAGAAGGTGTGGCATGGTGACAGTACAGTGGCTTGCCATGCAATGTGGCTGTACACAGAGCACAGCACCTGTATCAGCTAAACAATATGGATGCAACAATGACTGAATGGTAGAGAAATACCACGCAATACAGTTTCATTGAGATACAACAGCAATGCAGTAATAACGTGGCTGATAAGTAGGTCAAAGGCCACTGAATGACAAACTCACAATCAAAGCTATTTGAACCTGATCATCAATGAAATCGTCCAGGATTTATGATAAATAATATGAAACAACAGAGTAGCAGTGCAAATTGAAATGGAAGGCAGGAAAACAACTGTAAAAGAGCATCACTGACAAACTCTAGTTGCTCACAAAAGGCAGAACCAGGGTAGCATGAACTGCCTATCAATCACAAGGGAAACTGTACTGTCAGACTGGAAAATTCAGGCAAGAACAAGGAGCAATCAGCCTTTAAAATAGTGTAAGCAAACATTAACAGCATAAGCAAAAGACTGGGAGTTTAGGGGCCACCTAGCCCCAGAGACCACCTAGCCCCAACATTTTGCATTTTTATGCATTCTAATACATTTGGGGTTAATAGTGGGAGCATTCAGTGCCCTAGTACCACATTATTTTTTTATATATCAGTCTCTCTTCACTGGCCTCTGGTGGCAGCAAGTCAATAACAACAGATATCCGCACTGAAGATATAGACACAGTTTTGATGCTCAGAAAAGTGAAATACACTTGCATTCTACTGTTTTTGGACCACGTCACAGGTATCGCCACAAAAGGCTTCAGGCTGTGTGTCTTTCTGACATAAAAATAATGAGCAGGACCAACCAACCTGTACTTCAGGCATGAAACTGTTTTGAAATTATCAAGCAGTAATGAATGTTCTGTGATGTCTGATGTTTGCATGTGTTTTTCCAAATACTTCATTAAAAAGATGAACTGCGAAAAAAAGAAAACATCAGTCAGTGACACAGGGTGTAAAAGGAGCTCTGCTGCTGACTCCCAAGGCAGTGGATGCGTTGGGTAGATCTGTCCGCTGCCTCAACAATGAAACACCTGTTGCACACTGAGTTACTGACTGATATTTTCAAAACAGTTTGATGTCTGAAATACAGCTGGTTCAGTCCTGCTATTCACTTTTTGACGTCGGAAAGACAAGCAGCCTAAATCCTTTTGAGTAGATGACTGAGAGTCAGACTGAAAACAACATAATGTAAGTATATTACTCTTTTCTGAGCATTAATACAGTGCCTAAAACTTCAGTGCAGTCATCTTTTGTGTGTGAAGCTCTGGAGTGGTGGTTCTGCTATTATTCAAGGAGAACCTCCTACCAAAGTAATGTAAATCTAGGTCTCTTACAAAGTAAACACCTGCACCAGTATTTTTTTCATCTGCTTTAAAAACTGAAAGTACTATCTAGTTCAGTGCAAGTAATCTCAGGATATGGCATTGGAGTTTGTCTTTCAAGGCAAAATAAATAGTTCCACTGTAGCTACGCTGGCACATTTATGTTTTCTTTTTGGAAAGCAGGCTAGCTTGTTGCATGAATTTCAAAGGGTACCAACCATCACCAGTTGTACTAGGGTTAGCAAACTCTGTGCAGAGTGAGTATAGCCTGCTAGACAAGCCTATCATTCTGACGTCAACTGGTATGACATTCATGCCTCCTGCACCACCATCATACCACAACTACTCTTAGAAGCTATTTGATTGGAAGTTAAATTACAGCAAATCATCCTGCACAATCATCTTAAATTGTATCTCATCCCAATCAATTAACAAAGACTTGTTCTTCAGTAAATTTTCCCACAGTGTTGTAAATACACAGAGCCACTTGCTCCTTGGCAGCAATATTCCATCCAGTACAGTATCTCTGCCTTATAAAATAATAATAAATAAATAATATGATAGAGACATGCAAGTATCTTACTGGGAGGAACAGGGTGCAGGAATACACTATTTTTAAGTGAAAAAGGTGTTCCAGGACTAGAGGGCATGGTGGGATGAAGTTGGAGGGAGGACAATTCAGAGGAAACGTGAGGAAGAATTTCTTCACAGAACAGGTGGGGGACAAGTGGAACACCCTGCCAGAAGAAGTGGTGGGGGCTGAAACAATCACGGGATTTAACAATGCATGGGATAGGCATAAAGGAATTCTGGAGGTCAGGAGTAAGGGGCAACAGACTTAGGAAAACATAAACTGAACTTACTAGCTCATATGGGCAGACTGGGTGGGCCATAGGCCCTTATCTGCTGACACTGTCTATGTATCTATGTAATAGCCTATACAATATCAGTAAACTCCACTCCACAGTGCACCTTACAACATCATGGTTAGTATTTTCACTGATGAGATATCATTGTCTCTCCATGCATGTAAGTAAACATGTTTTGAACCTCAGCATATCCTTGGCAAACAGTTGCAACAGCATAATGCAAATTGTTTTTTTTCTGTATGTCAGCTAATGCTGTCTGACAGCATTAGGTCTCTCCTTTGGGTCCAACTGGTGCAAAAAGGAAATAATTGTCAGTGCAAGCCTAACGCTTTGTATTGTATGTGTACTGTTACCTCACCTCCAATGATACAGCAACTCTGCTCAAACTACTATTCATTTAGCAGCACCAAACCCTTGAACTGGAATCCTCCTTCCGATCCCTGGTGACCTAGGCAGGTCATGCAGACAGTCTTGTAAGGAGAACAATGTCGATTGGTGACCACCACCAAGTCAAGAATCAATTTATTGATCAGCATCACAGCTATTACAATATACTACATTTTAAAAGCATACAGAAACATGATCTAAAGCATAAAATACACTTAATTCAACAATACTTTTTGTTTAAAATACCAAAAAGCAGAGTCAGACAGTTATATTCTAGAAAAGACGCAAGATCAATTGAGGTATGAATATGAAATAAATAAAATGTAAGGATTTATCTTACCACCGATGTGTATTTTAAAATAGGTTCATTTCTATAAATAATGATGCAAAGAAAGAATCTTTTTGTGACTGCACCAGGGATAGAGTAGTGCTTGGCTATAACTGTATAACATAAAAATGAAAGGTGCCAGCACTTACTCAAAAGTATCATTTGTTTAAGTATATGCTCCCAGGTCCATCAATAAATTCAATAAGCTCAATCTTCCATATTTAGATTTCTTTAATTGAAAAGGACGTAAAAGAACCTTTATCACTTATGCCACCGATGTATTTGACAACATGTAAAACAGTATAGGCTCAGTGAATATCATTCTTAGAAAAGGTTCACCATTCATTAAAAGTCCATAGTCCATAGTCCATAAACTGCAACATTCAATTGTGCAAAGAAAGAAAGGAGCTGGGACCAAGTCCAACAAGCAGTGACTTGTAAAACTGCAGCAGCTGAGGGTCCTCCACATCACCCTCACGTCACATCAACGTCACCTGACGCGTTTCGCAATCTGCTTTCTCAACCTTCCTTTCTTTGCACAATTGAATGTTGCGGTTTATGGACTATGGACTATGGACTTTTAATGAATGGTGAACCTTTTCTAAGAATGATATTCACTGAGCCTATACTGTTTTACATGTTGTCAAATACATTGGTGGCATAAGTGATAAAGGTTCTTTTACGTCCTTTTGAATTAAAGAAATCTAAATACGGAAGATTGAGCTTATTGAATTTATTGATGGACCTGGGAGAATATACTTAAACAAGTGATACTTTTGAGTAAATGCTGGCACCTTTCATTTTTACGTCATTTCTATAAATGTATAGTCAGCAAAAATGTTGCTATTGCTTCTAATGTCTGCTTATCTTTTCTAGTGAATAAATACTCTATTAATTTTCCGGGGGCGAGACTGAGACCTCCTAGCAACCCACCCAACCATTTTTTCCTATTAGTCTCATAAAGCGGATATAATAAGACCACATGTTTTATATAATCAACTGTCTTAGTCCCACATTTACAGAAGGGTGGAGATTCTGTTTCTTTTTCCTTATGCTGGATAAATTGAGCATTATAACTTATTGTTCTGAATCTTATAAAGATTCTTCTAAGTTTGGGGCAAGTCAATTGCGCTAGGGCTCAAGTTCCCATGTGGTCTTAAGTAATTTATAATAATCATGTAGTTTTAACAGTGATAATTGGGTAAATAAATGATTATTGTCCAGATCTCTGAGCCTTGTTTTAACATCATAGGTCATTTCCTTCAATGGTCTAATATAAATCATATGCAGAAGATGTCCCAAGGCAGATGGCATTAAGGTTTTTTTAATAAGCTGAATGAAATGATGTACATATCCCATTGTTGCTAATCTGATTCCTTCCTCTAAACACATTCTGGGGTATCTGTGTTCTGGCAACAAAAAGGTCTTAAGCAAAAACATGATTTGTCTTTCTTTGATTAATGAAAGTAATGATTGTTGTCGACAGAATATACTTCTATAGTTTAAGTATTTTTTCTACAGTACTAACATTAATGTGGCCCCAGTCTTCTGCCACATAGATTATGCTGGCTCTGATTTTGGCATTAATAACTCTTAAGATGCCCGTAACTGAGGATTTTCCAATTTTAGTATTAAATATTTTAAGAGTATTAACTGACTATATCATTTTATTTTGTATTAGCTCCAGATGTTTTTTTTCCAGGATGCATTATATGTGAATCTTACCCCTAAATAATCATAACTATCTGTAACCTCAATATTGTTTCCATCAATCTTAAACCTTGGTGTGTTCCAGATTTTATTTCCAAAGATCACTATGTGGGTTTTGCTTAAATTAATTCTCAGTTTCCTTTGATTGCATAAGGACTCAAAAAGAACCAACTTCCTTTTGAGGCCCAAAGCTGATGTTGAGAGAAGCATCAAGTCATCTGCATAGGCCAGGCTGTCGATTCTATTTTCATTAATTTTGTGGGTGTGAAATTCAGAATCAGTAATGTATTCCAATAACATATTGATATAGATGTTAAATAGAGTAGGAGCTAGAATGCATCCTTGTCTGATTCCTACATTTGTATAAAATGTATCTGTCACATGCCCATACTGGTTATACTGTATTCTTGCCCAAGTGTGTTCATGTAACTTGATAAGGGTATCTAGTAGTGGCATCTCCAAGTAGAGTTCCTCAAGAGTGTCCCAAAGAATCTTCCTATTGCTGCTATCAAAAGCTGAGGAGAAATACACAAAACAACTGTACAACCTGTCTTTTCGTATCTTGGTATACTTCCAAACTAGATATTTTAACACATAGCAGGGTAGCACTGTTGATTAATTTTTCCAGAAGCCATTCTGTGACTTGTTAAGGACCACATTCTCATCAGCTCAGTTCAATAGTCTACCTAAGATGATCTTGGAAAAGATTTTCGGGGACACATCGATGAGGCTGATATGCCTATACATTTTTGGATTATTTGGATCTTCTTTTTTATAAACAGGGAATATGACACTACCTGACTAGCTAGGTGGAAATGTAAAATTTTGGATGAACCCATTGACTATTAAAGCCAAAAAGGATATCCACCAGTTCTGAAATGATTTGTGTATATCTCCAATAATTCCATCAGGCTCGGGAGCTTCGTGGGACTTCAGGGAGTTTAAAACCAGATAAATTTTGATCTCTATAATTTTGATGGGCCTTGGATATATAATCATGTTTGTTTGCTTAGGGCTATGTTCCATTGCTTCTTCTTCTTTGTCTTCTTGGGAATAGTATAAATTAGAAAAGTAGGAAATCCGTGTTTCAGGAGTAATGCTCAACTCCACCCTTGTGATGTATTTATTAGCTCATTGGGCTACGATTCTCCAGAACTGCCTGTCTTAGTTTCTCCCATTGACCTCCAGAATATTTATTCCTTTCATCTTCGAGTACATTTTTGTATTTTTCTAGTTCTTTTTTCAGGACAGCATGATCTGTTGGATTTTTATTCCTTTCTTGTCTGTACTGCCTAAGTATCTTACCAAAAATGTTCTTCACATTTCTACATTTTATATTAAACCATGATTTTGTAGAGGGATGTTGTTTAGTGTATACTATTTTATTAGTTTTATACAAGGGTCACAAAACTGTATATGTATTCTCCCAGATATCATGAATGTTAAAAACTTGAGATTTGTCAACAATTAGATTTTATATATATTAAGGAGTTCACCTGAATTCAAGATTTCCTCAAATTGCATTTGATAGATAGGTCCCCATCTGATTCTTTTGTTCACTAATGATTTCTAGATTCTCTCCCACATGTATCTCATTTTGGGTGAAGCTAGCAAAGAAGTTCTCTAAAATTAGCACATTTGGGAGATGGGCAGATTCTGACTGGTCTACAACTTGTAATTTTTGGGCCAATTTGACAGCCTCTGAGTTAGCCCAAATGAGATCCAAAGTAGAAGCACCTAGAGCTCCACTAAATGTCAGTTTCCCCATTATGTCTCCTTCAGTTCTCCCATTCAGTAGGCAGAAATTTCTTTTGGCAAGACCTGCTAGGAGCTTCCTCCCTCTGATATTGTGTTTTAGATCTAATGTTTCCCTTCTAGTCAACACTTTGGGATTTATAGTTGATAAAAAAGAGTAAGATTTGAGTAAGTCTCTTCAGTTAATCCTGAGGCTATCCTGGCATTAAAGTCTCCCATAATAAGTGTAGGAGACATCGCTTCACTTTCAGCGTAATTATCTAGGACTTGTTTTAAATGTAAAATGTAGGGATCTGCAGCCTCCTGAGCCTTAGTATTTTGGGGAAAATAGTTATGACACAAAATGATTTTTTTGGACCCATCTATAATTGTCAGGACTAGTGTATTATCCATTTTATTGTAGGTACATGTTCATAAACTCTTCAGTTTTGTTTAGTTTTAATATATAAAGATAGGCTACTCTTAAGTCTACCATATTGTTTATCTCTGATGGCAGGGAACTCATGAGCAGTATATCCAGCTATCCTGGGAGAGGTGATCTCGGTGCACCATGTTTCCTGGAGACCTATTATATCAAAGGTATCCAGAAATCCCGCTACTTCTGGGTCAGCTATTTTTAGGCACAATCCCTTTATGTTCCAGGAGAGAATTGTAAGATTATTGATTTTATTCTCTATATCCTTTGTAAGTATGGTAGGCTTAGAATGTCATTTTTAGTCTATGGTTATTAAGGGCATAACATTATTCATATCTATCAATTTCTCAAGATCTATGGGGGGTGCCTTCCTCTACATTTAGTCCTAGTTGCTCTTCAGCTGTACATTTGTGTCCCTTGGTGTTTTGTCCCATTTCCTGGGGAAATACTATATTTATGCCTAGACTGTCTAATTAGCCTGCTATAGAAAGTAGCATGTTAGCTGTAATCAGGTTTTTAAAAGTGATATCAACCTGAGTGGCACAGGATTGCTCCCAATAAAGTTTTACATGGTCCACCATATTTCTTGTTATTTTATGGCCAGAGGCTCTTGTAAAGAAAGAGAGCAATTCATCTCTTATGCTTCTATAGGTATCTTGTTTAGATGTTTCCCACCCAAAAACTATGATAGTCCTACATAGCCAACCTTTACTTTGTCTTTGTACATGTATGTTCTTCAATTGCCTTCATTATTTTTGCTAGGTCTTCCCTTTCTTCCTAATTCTCCTTTTTCTTGTTTAAATTTAGTTCCGGGAAGAAAGAGAAGCTTCTCTTATCTGCAGCCATACAATCTTCTGAGACTGTACTTTTGGGCACCAGGATAGGGAAACTGATTTCAAACCCTTTTGTTGCCAGCCATGGTACCTTCCTTAAAATATTTTCATCCGTGCCTTCAAGTTGACAATACAAGAGCACAGTTTCCAAATAGTCTGGATTGGGAGGTCTCATGATATGACTCTCTTCTTTATTATGGTTTGGATTAACTTCTAATAATTGTATCAGCCATTCAGAAAGCTTCTCTTCAGTTTCATTTTTCAACTTCTGTACTCTCTTTAGCTCAATCAACTATTCTACTTTCTTAGAATGTTTGGTATTGTCTGCTTCATTTTTCAGCACCTGAACATCCTTATTTATGGGTGGGTTGCCAGTGGTCTCAGTCTCCCTCATGTCCTCTACTTGGATATCACCACTTGTTATTTCCTCATAAGAAAGTGAAGTTATGCTTTTAAGATCTAAACTAGGTTCCCTCTGGCTAATTCTCATGGTCTTCTTTTGTTGATTTGACTCCAGAGTCATCTGACATTTCATTATTCATTTTTTTTTTTTTTTATTTCCTAGGTTCTCTATTTTGGTTTTTAATCCTATGTTCTAATGGTTTCAATTTTCATGGCTGGGTCTGACAGTCACTGTCTTTAGAATTTCTTAAGTTAACTATGTCTAAGTTCTGCATTAAGCATGAGCAGACTTTATTTTTGTCAAATAGTGGAGGGACCTGCACCTGTATCCCTCTATTCAATTTTCCTTTTGGGGTGGATTTTCTTTTGCTTAATTCAAGTTGTTGAACTTGTCTGTGCTCAATAATATTTTCATAGATTTCATAGATAATCCAAACTGCATAGACTTGCATCCTTGGTGCTTGCCAATAAACTTTACATCAATTTATATTTATTCAAAAAAAAGTTATCTAATCCTTTTTTAAAAGAGTATATTGATTTACTCATTACAACTGCTTCTGGGAGGGAATTCCATAACTGAACTCCTCTCTGGCTAAGCCATTTTTTGCGTTGATTTTCTAGAAGGACTCTATCATGGAAAACATCTGTTCTGAGATTACAGATTTCATCTTTCAGTACTGTAATATTTTCAAGGATTACAATATGTGTATAGTACCTATTTTTAAATATGTCTAGCATTTGTTTAGAAATTGAGGAACTTCCTGCGAAATCACCGTTATCCACAAAATGTTCCTCATCAATGGTAATTATACCCACCTCTGGATCTTTAACTATACATTTTGGTTTGGGCTTGTCAGTATTTGAATGTACCCCCCCCCCCCAATGCTTCTCTATTGGTTGTATCCATTCTCTTCAGACCCTCAATTGTTACACTAATTTCCTAAATTATAGTTTTCCATTGTTTTCTTTATTTATTTGTTCTAGAGCAGGAGAATGTAATGAAGAGGCATCTCTCTCCAACATTTTGGGATTATCCTGTAAATTCTGCTTAGTGGTTAAATCCAGAGTAGGGAGATTGTCCAAATATGATTGGTTAAAAAAGAGATCAGGAGAGAATTCTGGCTCAGAGTAATTTGACTCTCCCCCTAATGACTCTTCCCTTGCTTTAATGTTTCCCATTCATATTGGTCATAAGAGATCTCTTCTAGAAACTCTAGATTTATCTAATGCAGGATCATCATTTATTGAGTCCCTATAGTTTACTGATCGATTTAAACTTTTGTTCATAGGAAAGATAAGTGTGGAGAGGTGCTTAGGAACTTGCCCAAGTCCTGCCCACAAGTCTGCAATTTTAAGTTGTTTATTTTACTTTAATACCTTCTGGGCTTTAAAAGGAATGTTGTTGTTTTTTTAATTATTTGATTTATTTCTACATTTCCTCTGCTTTTTCCCATGGTTCTTGTGTTTATTTTGGTTAATTTCCCCTTGTAGTTCTTTCTGGGTTTCTGGTATTACTGTAACATGCATTGTATCATTCCTAGAAGATGCCCCAGTTGGGGAGTTTCCTTTACCACTTCTGGTTATAACAATGTTGATGCTGGTGCAGTTCCTTAATGCTTAGTTTAAACCATACTTTGGTTAGTTAATAGTCTGGTTATTATTTTATGAGAGTAACTAAAAACTAAAAGACAAAAAACAAGACACATTTTCTCACTGAGCCATTTAGAAAATACTCTCAAACAGGCAAACGTGTGTTAAATAGGGCACGACCACTTATCCAGTGTTTTGAAGTAAAAATTCTTTAAAAGGATCAAAGGGTTCTAGTTAACTAGTAAGGAACCAGAATGGATTCCAAAGACAAAATCTCTGAGTCTCTGTAACAGTAAATTTCTTATAACCAGAAGACTTATCAATCTATTTATTGAGTAAAAGACCAAAATGAGTAGATCTAAACAGCTCTAAAGTATCAAGGTATGATGGTAAAATTCAGCTAAAACAATTTAGATAAAGTTCAGAAAGTCTCTTCCTGTTTGGTTCTCTGCTAGTCTCTGAACCTTTAGATGCACTTTTGGGGCAAAAAATAGGTTAGTTACTGTGGACCACTGACACCTGCAAATTACATCGACTCTTCCCAAGATCTTCACTCCTCAGACTCAGATTAAGTTCAGAGTTCAGAAATATACACAGAGAGAGGCTCTGGCTCTGCTTTTCTTGTCAAACAAAAAATCCTTTAAGTCCCTCTGATGTCCAGTAGTTGGTAATATCTGTAAAGGTGCTGTCCAAGATAATTCTGTGTAATTCTTGTTGTAAGTTGCAGGAAGTGCAGAAGACAATGCCACTAAAAGGTAAAGGAAAGAAACAGGCCAGTAAAAAGGAACCAGTCTAATATTCAGCACAAACTTCTGTTGTACACCTACTATGCTACTATGCTTTAGAAACAATTCTTTCTTGTCTCACCTTAGCAGGGTCACAGAGCTTCTATATAAAGATCAAAACCTTTTCTGTATTAAATATAGAGACATAATCAATTTAAAAATTAGACCAATGATCAAAAAAAATTTAAATCTCATAAAGTGCCTTAAAAGACTACAGAAAAGACTTAATACAACAGAATTATAATATATTAGAATACAAGCTAAAAAGATACAAACAATCTAAAACTCACTTTGAGGATTCAACTTACATCATATCCCAACTTTCTGTAAATGACTGCAGAAGCCTCTATACAGCCACCCATAGTTATGGAATAGTTGAGTCAAATTCTGATAAGTTTTGTTTGTAAAGTGTGAATACACTTTAGTGCTGGCAAATTCAGCAGTTAAAAATAGGACAGTCCCAGTAGAACTTTGCCCAATAAGCGATCTAAGGGCAGATAAGTTCAGTTCACCACGTGTTCTATCTGTGAACTAGGTATCTCTTTCTGGCAGACTGCTGCATGGAAAGATGTCAAGTATTGTGACCACCACCACTTCAGCTCATTCACTACCAGCATTCATCACAAAGGTGCCACATAAAAAGAAATGTTTCTGCTACCAGTCACGCTCATGCACTACTGGTCTGGCAGCACATAAGCGTTACTGGTAGTGGGAAAATCAGAGAAAATGGTTGGCGGCAATGGCAGTGATCTTGTAATCAAAAGCACTAGGTAAAACAATGCCCACATACTCTTAAGACAGGAAACTATAAACAAGGGAAGCATAAAATCAATATTCACTATAAAGTGTTGAGAAAAAGGTTTCAGCAATCACGCAATATTATCTAAATCTTTGAACAATGTCATGTGTGAACATACGGACTTCCCCAGCTCTCATATTAGCTAGCAAGTCTGGTCAGTGATATATGCAACAATAAGGTGTGGAAACATTTTGCAGAGAACGGATGGAGTTTCTCTCAGATAGGAGGAGAAAAGAACTGTTGGATTCTAAACAGAAACAGCATATGCCCAGAGAAAGTTTGCATATTGCAGGGCACATCACAAATCATAAATCTATGCTTAAGAAAGATGTATTGCAAATTATGGGGGGATTAGGGTTTATTTTTGTCATCTGTGTGAGACAGCTATTCATCGAGATCACAGCTGAAAAAAGCTGGTCACAGAAATTAGCAGTTTCAGCTCAGCAGCAAAGCCTGTGAAGGCAGGGAGAAATTGATTAATTAAAATTGCGCATCAAAACTTGACAGTTCTTTATAGAGAGAGAAGAAGAAGACTGGAGGGCCTAGATTTCTCCCCTCTTCCTTCCAAAGATGTTTGAAACTGCAGTCATTTACACTCAACAATATTTACAATAGCCTTGAGCCAGCCCATAATTTTGCAAGTCCCTCCAGCATCCATCCCACGGCGTGGTCTCTCTCCACTGGCTATGCACAACCTTTTCTCAGGTTTCCAACCCTAACTTCCAATCCCCAAGCACCAAAAGAACAAGACCATACAAGCAACCACAGACAGTCACCATCAGGTAAGACAAACAACATATAACAGTTTCCAGATGACACAAATGCAGTAGCACTGATGTGGATTTTAAACTATACAGGCTTTATGGAAAAGTAGGTATAACACCCTGAAAAAAAGAGAAAGTCAAGTAAAAGGTACTGTCTAGAAAATTCTAATAGCTAAACACTGTGCACTGGATTTTCAAAATCCATGACAAGCACTAGGACAGAGACCCTATGAGTCGTCATAGAGTTCTGAAACAGGTAAAAAAGTGATGATGAGGGACATCTTTCGACAACCAAATCAAAGTGAAAAATCAGATAAGGAACTTGAAGGAGAGATTAGACACATTGAAAAGCAGGGTGAAGTTATAGTCATGGGAAGTTATAGTATGCTAGACGTAAATTAGAGTATACAAGTAGCCAGTAGCAAAAGAAGTCAGTTTATCCTGTATGCATTCTAGGATGGTTTCCTACTGCAGGATGTAAAAGAATCAACTAGAAATAGGACCTTCCTGACCTGGTGCTGATTAATCATGATTATATAGAGTACGATGGAAAGCGATTGTGTATGGAAATTCATACACATTAGTAAATCATTCTCCCGCAGTAGTGACATCCTCACTAACGCAGAATGACTTTTCATTCTGTGTTAGTAAGGATGTCATAATACAAGTGACCTCATCAATGCTCGTAATTGGTCAGTGGCTGGAGGAGAGTCACGCATGTGTGCTGGTCAGAGGCAATTGTGGTTTGAGTGCAGTCAGCAGATGGGACCCAAAACAAAACAAAAAGTAAGTGATCCTGGGCTCTTTTGGGGTTTTAATGAAGGCTGCTGTGATTACATTCCACCATGCACTATGTAGAATGGTTCTGTGTGATAACAGCGATCACAGAAAGGCGATGGCCGTTACGGCGAATGTACACCGGTGAAAATCAATTTCACCAATGTACACTCACGGCACAAACTGAAAGGGCATCTCACACCCACCTATTAAACTATTCTCAGTGCTGGGTGGGTGCGTATCGGGGGGTGAAAACAAAAAAAAATTACACAGACCAGTGCAAAAATCCCAACGCGACCAGCACCAAACCCAACACCCTCCCAACTCTAGCCTGCCACAAACCCAGCATGCCACACAGCCAGCTCAGCAACCCACCATTGCTCTACACCTCACAAACCCTCCCTCCCTCCCTTCTCTTATCACATAGCATGCTTGCTCACCCCCATGTGCGCATATACATATATAGTGACAGGATGTCACTATACCCATATCCACCCCCCTGTCCAGTAGCCCTGAGAGCAGGCATCGCTGTTAAATCATCTTTTTGTAAGCGCTCAATAGCGGATGTCTTTATCATGGGATACCACACAGAACAGTGTATAGAAAGCCATACACAGCAGGCTAATCTTCCCCCTTGTGGTTACCATGATGACTGAGTGACCTCTCGAGCTTTGCTCTGGAGGTCATCAGTCATCACAGTATCCACTCAGGGGAAGAATAGCCTTGTTGTGTGTTTTTCCATACACTATCCCACTGTATGTGTTAGGGACATCACAAGTATTGAGCCATTGAGTTATAGTGACTACCTTATGATCAGGTTTAAACTGGAAATGGGGAAAGAACACCTAAACTGCAAAACTCCAGGTGCTTGATTTTAGGAAGGCTAATTTCAATGGCATAAGGTTGAAAATTCAGGGGCATTTAAAAAGACTTGAAGGGGCAATGGGGTGAAAGAAAGTGGAACATTATCAAGGATAACCTCCATATAGTAACATACTACGTACTTCAAGCATGTCAGGAAAAAGAAAAGACGAAGAATCCCAATGAGGTTTTCTAAAAAAGTTAAGATGGTAGTGAGGCAGAAGAGATCAGCTTTCATGAACTTTAAAAGCAGTGGTAAAAAAAGAGGACCTGACAAAATATCTTCAGATACAGAAATAGGTTACCAAGCTCACAAGGCAGTCAAAGGCTAGTGCAGAGCTAAATACAGTGGAAGTTGTAAAGGAAGGTGACAAATCTTTTGATATATCGGAGAAAAAATACAACTACAGATAGTATTGTAAAGCTTAAGCCACATGAAACCTGGGAGGAGGTTGGCAGAGGTAAAGCAGAAAAATTAAATCAATACTTCTGCTCATTGTTTACCAAGGAACAAACAGGACCTTTACCTCGGACAGGAACCAACAGGGGGGAGGAGGTAGGGGCATTGAAATCTGTAGAAGCTGTCACAGCAGAGGTATCCTTAACAGGCTTTTAACATTGAAGGTAGATAAGTCTCTGGGACCAGATGTGGCCCACCCCAGAGTGCTAAAGAAGTTGGCATGGGCACAATCAGCACCCCTGGCTAACTTGTTCAATGAATCCCTTACAACAGAAGTAGTGTCAGTGGATAGGCATGCAGTGGTAGGGGGTCCCACTCCATAATAGTGGGCCAAGGGAGGAGCCAGGAGATAACATACCTGTCAGCTTTACCTCCATAGTAGGTTTGCTCATAGAAACTTCAAAAGTGTGTGGGGAATATACAAAGGATTAATTCAGGGAGGGAAGGGTGGGAGAAGGGGGGAGCATAGTCCTGTAAAGGACTAGCATCCCTACACTGAGCAGACTGGATAAACTTTAGGGCCTTTCTCTACATGCAGATTTCAATGTTTCTATGACAGAAGTACAATGTCCAATTTTGGGTGCAGTCTGCATCATGTCAACTGCATCAGAATGTCTGTAGGCAGTGCTCAAACAATGTGACACATTTGTGCAAATTTCCATACTGTAAAGCAAAATTAAAGTACACATCATTATTTTGACACATGCATCATTTTTTGTGTGCAACTTGCAGCACTTGCTGCACAGTGTTAGATCACCTTTAATTTGGTCTAATAGTTATGTCATAAATTCTGCTAAAAACATGATGTAAATCTCTGAAACTCCAACCTAGTGTGTTTACAGGGAATGTATAATGGATTGTAGTGGAGTAACACATTTTACCCTTTTTACCCTTAGTGATTGGTAAGACCCATAACTCAAAAGTGGTGAACCCACAAGTTAGTTATGAAGGTCTTACAACTCCTTTGTGAGGATTAATGTGTTATTCTACTGCAAGTGCAGCTTGATGTTGGCTGCTCTGGGCCAAAAATGCCAATACACAACAAACTTCTTATTCAGATGTAGTTTATTTAATGACACTGACATTTTGCCTCAAAAGTCTTTTTCTGGGGGACAGTAAGAAAATAAAAAATCATATTTCTTGAATTTTTTTTGCATATATTAAAATAATTTTAAAGCATTTTTAAGGCAATAAAAGGTAATTGTTGCATACTAGTGACTATATATAATTTAGTGTTCTATTTCTTTTTTTCTAGGTTTTCATTACTTTTTTAGCTTTCTAGTTTCTGCAATAAATTATGTACAATAATGAAGACTTCATTACAATTTCAAATATACTCTCAATTCACACCCACCCGTTCACCAGTTTACAGTCCTTATATGTACCCAATTTCACTACCACCTTGCATACCAACCTGTGACCTCTTGTCTTACTACGCCCTTGGGTGTGCAGTCATCACAGTACTACCAATGCCATGTAATGTCTTATTGCTTACTATGATATTGTTAAGACCTACCAGGTATGTTATTTCTGAATGAAATGCTGCATTACATAGTTATTCCATGAATTTAAAAGAACCGGCTAGCAAACTGGATATTTATTTAAGAACTAATGGAAACAGCTGGATACCGTTTATACATCTGGGGAGCTAACAACACAGATCAATATGTACCTATGATTTCTAAGTTGGATACTGCATTTTCTATATCATTGAATACAGAGGGGAAACACTGATACAAGACTAAACTATGACAGCATATACTGTATGATAATCTATGTACCGGAAGTGTGTTTTGTGATTGGTGATGGTGGCACTGGTTTTTAAATGACTTGATAAGTTTCTGTATTAATTTTTGTATCCATTGTCTGTAAATACAGATAACACATCATTCTTTGAATGTCTGATAAAGTAGTGGTGTGCTACGAAACGTTACTGGGATCTGTATCTGTCATGTTATATGGAATATTTAAAATGAGAAGATACAATTTATGTGCAACGGTGTTCATCCAGTACTTGCTTCGAGTTCATTTTTCATCAAAAAAACCTAAAGAATCTAGCTAAATAGTTCCTGGGTTTTTTTTGTTGTTGTTTTGTTTGTTTGTTTTTTGGGGCCAGATTAAAAATAACATGGCAGCACTCATGACCTAAAATATTTTCTTCAGACCCGAAGAACTGGCTCACAATATTTTTAGGTCAAGAACAATAATTATCCTAAAACTCCTACTGAGTGTGCTCAGAAGCCAATGTTTTGAAACTGTGTGACTCAAGAACAGATTAACATTTTTTTCACAAAATCTTTAAAAAGCATCTCCTTAGAGTGAGCTGCTTCTACCATGAGAATTCTGGGGGAAATTCCAAACAGTTTTTGCAGTAAATATGAGCACAGAAGTGCAGATTTTCTTACCTTAACACTCCCTGCATCTCAGATTCCAGACAAGGCAGCCATCACAAAACTTGATAAGAACTTGGCACACTGATTATGCATGCAAAATGTCATACAATTTCATCAAACCGCACCAAAGTTAAGACTCAGATTTAGAAGTTTAACATTAAAATGCCTACTCAACCCTAACTACTGCACAAGTATATAGGTTTTCTTAAAATGATGGCTAATGCTGGCCTAGTGGTGCAGAGGGTTGAGGCATCTAGCCTTACCTCGTGTCACACCAGTGACCCATGTTTGGAAATGACCACAGGTCATTGAGAAGCCAGCTGGGGGTGAGGGTAGGAGCAGGATTGTGCTGCCTATGGCAGCTCTTCTCTCCTGGGGTGGATTCTGTCCCTCCCATAGTCCCATCACCACAGGGTGGAGGTCCAGTGGTGGTGCAGGTGGAGAGAGTAGCTAGTAGGGTGGGGCACTCCGCAGTGCCTGGCGTGTGCATGCCCCCACACATTTACATCAGCATCCCAGACACCCATGGGAAGGGATGGGTGAAAAAAGGGGGGAAAAGACTGTAAAAAATATAAATAAAAAAATTATGACTAATGATGACTAATAACAACTACAAAATTTGGAGATGTACCAGTTTACAAAGTTAAGCTATCTGGGTAAAATTCCAAGCCTGATGTGGTCAAACAACCATTTTGGAAAAGATAATTAAGAATATCAAGCCCTCTAACTGCTTGACAGTGCACTGCAGCTTTAAGCATGTAACTGAAACAACATTATTTTCGGAAGAGTGAGGTCCCATGAAGGGGAAATCCACAGAATGCTCCATCACATTTGGGCATGTCACATGAATTAGCTAGGGTCTCCTAGCAGACTAAATGGGCTGCTGGTCTTTTTTCTGTCTGTAAATTTCTCTGTTTCTGTAGTTCACATACATAGACACACACACATTATCACATAGCTAATGGACTGGAGTCTTGCTGGCACTGACAAAGGATTATTGTTAAGTAACATGGAGACCTGCAGCAAACTCTCCCTCTTACAAGTATTGTGCAGAAAGTGTCACTAAAGAGATTACAACATCTTTTAAAGAATCCAGAGACAAGAGAAATACACTGATACATAGAATTTGATGGCAGATAAAGGCCCAGTGCTCTATCCAGTCTATACATTTGCCATGGGTGTCATAACCATAGGGTGAGGGGGGAGGGCCCCCTAACACATTATTTTAAGCTTGTGTTCTTTAAGCTTTTAAAGCATTAACTGTCCATTCAAAATCCAGCCAACCATTATAAGGTCTTGGTGCCCTATCAAATTTCAGCCACCCTCACTTTTTGCAGTGTTCCAACACCTTGGGCTAGTTGTCCTTCTGGTTCAGAAATGTTTTAAGAGCTACCACTGCTCGAGAAATACATTTGCATTTATAGTCTATTCACATTCTATGTTTTAATTTATTTATTTAAAATTTGGTGATCAGGAAAAGTGCACTGAGTCAAGGCTAATTTCTAGGTGTGACCCTGGGACAAAGGGGGCAGATACAACAAAGGGATAACAATCTGATACAGTGTAATACAGGAAACACAAAAGAAAAAAATAAACAGTAAAATACAGAATAAAGAATAAAATCTTTCATACAGTATAGTACAAACAGCAAGCAAATGTACATAATATGATTGAAAATTATAGAGTATTGTACATGGTTTCAGGTTAATACAGGCTATGGAAGAGACCTACCAGGTCATAATGTTGCACGCTTAATAGCATACGACATTATGGCTAAACCTGTACAGTGCTGTAGCTGTGAGTGAATGGTGCAATACCATGTATACTGCTGTGTGCGGTATTGCACCAATCACACTTTTCCAGGCAAAGGATAAGACCTCTGCTGGAAGTGGGTTCTGCTGAGCAGCTGCTGTGGCACACTAGACTGAGCCGCAGCAGTAGGAACCCAGGTGCTGCATCTGGGATCAGGTTTGATTTCTGGTCCCAGAAGCATTTTACTTTTTTTAAAACATTGTGTGCTCTCCAAGTTAGTCCCCCTCCCTGGAGTTGAGAATCTTTAGTGGGCAGGGGTTGGGGCATAGCCCCAATAATGGGGGGAGGGTGGGAGTGGAGCCCCCACAAAAAAAAGAAGACTTATACCTCATGGCAGAAATCATGCTGTATTGGCAGCGCGATTTTGCCATGTGGCATAATGTCTTGCAACATTATGACCCCATGCCTGGAAGAGACAGAGGAAGGCAATAGCACGATTATGGATTATAGCATTGGAAAGCTGCAAGATGTAATTAGGGGTGGCCTGAGGAGGCACTTAAGGGCAGAAAAGGAGGGGGTGAAGTGGATTAGAGGGGAAAGGTTGTTACAGAGGAAGGGGAGTCTATAAGAGAATGCTAATTTCCCAGCAGAGGTGTGTACTCAGAGAGCAAAAGAGCATAGGCAGTTCATTCATGAGTTGTAGGGGGTGAAAGTATCAGGAGTCAGGAGAGAGAAGAGGTAGGAAGGAAGAGTTCCAAACCAATATTTTGAGATGAAAGTGGAGCAGTGGAATGTGCATCTCTGTGATAGGGATTGGAGGGATAGGGAGGAGGAGTAGAGGTCACAGTGATGAGTCAGAAGGAGTAAGTTTGAGGCAAAACAGCAAAAGGCATTGAAGAGGACATCCAGCTTGGCCAGAGAGGAGGCAAGGGCAGTGCTGAAGACAACACTGGCTTAGTCAAAGGCTGGGAGGATCCATTTAATGAGCAGGTCACGTCAGACTGGGAAGGAAAGACTACTCTTTTAATGGTAGACTAGACCTAGTTTGGGGCTTAGTTTGGAGTGGAGGGTCTTAAAGTGCAAAAGAAGTCAAGAGAGGGATCTTGCCACACACCTAAGTATTTGTAGGCCAGGACATCATTAAGAGGAGTGTTGGTTGAGATGGTGAAGGTAGGGAGGACAAGGAGTCTAGTGAGTTTCTGCTTGGTGCAAAAAGTCATGACTACAGTCTTTTTGGTGTTTATTTCTAAGCAGTTATCATTGAACCAGTTTGATACTGCAGTAAAGTTATCTTGGAGTGGGGTTTGGATGGCTGGGGCAGAGGAACCAAATAGGAATGGGACAGCGTCATCCATGTACATGAGAATTTTGGCATGGGTGCAAACAGAAGGTAGATCATGAATAAATAGGGAAAAGAGGACAGGCCTGAGGATCGAGCCCTGTGGGACACCTACAAGAATGGGGAGAGAAGGAGACAGGACATTACCGATTTTAACTAATTGGAACTGGACAGTTAAATAGCAGCTAAACCAGGAAACAGAAAATGGGAAAAGGACAAAGGTGCTTAGCTTGCTTAGAAGGAGGGGGTGGGAGGCTGAATTGAAGGCCTTAGCAAGGTCAATGAAAATAGCCAAGGTGATCTGCCCTTGGTTCATTGCAGAGTAAATGGAATCTATAAAGCAAAGAAGGGAGGAAGTGGTACAGTGTAATTTCCTAAAGCCTGATTGGACTGGGGAGAGAGTGTTGGAAGCAGTGAAGAAGTCATTTATCCTTGAAAGGATAAGTGATTCTCGAAACTTGGCAAGAGAGGGGAGAAGAGATATGGGAGCGGCAGTTGCCAGGGACAGTGGAGTCACTGCCTTCATGAAGGGGTATGACCATAGCTGACTTCCAGGCTGAAGGGATGGAACAGGAGGAGAAGAATAAGTTGAGAAGGTTAAGTTAGTGGGGTCAGGATAGAGGGTGCAGAGATTTTGAGGAGTCTAGGGTGAAAGCTCTAAGGATGTCAGCTGGGGATAACAAGGGCAGTTGTAAACTAGAGGTCCATGTGAGGGAAGGGCAGGGGAGGGGCAGAGGAGGAAGGGGGTCATGTGGGAGGGCACAGGTAGCAAAGAACTCATTTAGGGCATCAGTGACAGAGGTAGGGTCAGAAGCCAGGGATCCTGCTTCACAAATGGTGGGTGAGGGGGGGTTCTGAGGAGGGCTGAAGGAGTGAATGGAGATCATGCCAAAAGGATGATGAAGAGTTGTTAGAGGTGAAAAGGCGGGTTTTGAAATATTCAGATTTTGACTGCAGAATACATCTGGTGCAGTTATTTCAGAGGGATCGGTATTTCTGCAGGTCAGCTGGGTCACTTGAGGTTTTGAAATGTCGCCAGGCAAGGTCGCGGGTTTTGCACTCAGACAGGATTTCGGAAGAGATTCAGAGATTGTGCTGGCATTTGACCCTGACTGATTTCAGAGGAGTACGGACATCCCATAATTTAAGGAAGGTATATGCGAAGTGGTGAGGGCAGCATCCACAGAGGGGGTGGAGAGGACCAGAGACCAATTAACCTTGGACAGGTTGAGCATTTTAAGGGGCCAGTACTGGATATATTTGGGGTGGAGGTGTCTTTCTGACACAAAAAGTGGGCTGTGGTCATTGAGTGCATCAAGAAGTACACCATCAGAGCTGATGCGGTGTGGGTGGGATGATAGAACCCAGACAAGCAGGATATGGGACTGAGACCGATGGTTAAGGTGAGTTGGCTCATTTATCAACTAGGAGAGGTGTAGTGCTTCAATCTGGAGGCATGCAGTTTGTGATGGGGGGGCAGTCCAGATTGAAGTCACCAAGGAGGATCAGTTCGCCTGTGGATGCATGGGTGGTAGTAGAGGTAATGCAGGAGACAAGGGTGGAGGGAGGGAGTTTGGGGAAGGCATACAGTACTGTGACAAAAAGTGGAGTGGAGGACAGAAACACTAGCTTAGCCAGGAAGAGTTTATGGGATTGTGGGACAACTTTATGGTGGGGGACAGGGCACACAATAGAGTTGCGGAAGTAGATTGCAACCCCACTTCCCCTTTTACCATGGTCTTGTGGGTGGAGGTTATAGTCAGGGAGAGCAAGCTGATTATCTGGGATACAAGAGGACAGCCACATTTCTGTGATGCACAGAATGTCAGGGGAGTGCTGAGTGACCCAGACTTTTATATCGTCCAGTTTAGGAAGAAGGCTACAGATATTTATATAGAAAACAACTCAAACCCTTAAGGAGGTCCACAGAGGAGTGGGGTTTGAGGGGCCAGGGTAGAGTTTAACATCACCAGCTAGGAGTAGGAGAAAGACTAGAAGGTGATGGTAGGGTGAAAGTATTTTTGCCTTTAGATGATATCCACAGATGGGCAGACATTTAGAGGAGACTGAAAACTGGAGATGACGGAAGGCTTCAAGCTTTATGAGAGAGTTGTTGAGTAGCCTTGGGTGAATTAATGGTGAATAGTAGTTGGAAGGGGTGGGGGGAAGTGGGGAGCATTGAAGGAGTAGGTAGGTTGGTCACACAGGTGGCAGGATGTGGGAGGGATGGTGCTAGGATGGGGGTGTGGTTGGAACAGGAGAAGAGACTGGAAACAGGAAAAGAAGGACTAAGAGAGGATGCAGGAGAATGCATGGGGAGGCCATGGAAGAATTGAAGAGAGTAGAGGTAAAACAGCAGTGGCCTCTAGTGGCTGAACAGTATAGGTTGCAAGTGAGGATCTAGGGAGTTTTTGCAAGATGTGGAGGTACAAAGGAGAATACACTAGGAGGAGATACTAATGGGTGGGGTGGCCTAGTGAATAGAGCAGCTGATTTATGAGTGGCCAAGGTAGCACAGGCAAGGGTTCAAATCCCACAGAGGGGAAAAAATACTGGAAGGGACAGGAGACTACTAAAGGGGCTGGTGGCATAGGGGACAGTAGAGAGAAAGAGAGATCAGGAAGCTTAGGAATAGGACACAACAATTTTTATTTAGGAGTGAGTGGAGGATGCAGGGAAGAGCATAGCACCCCCTGGTTGCTTGGTAGTATAATCTTCTAAGGGGGATTTGGGAAGATTGTAGCCAGTGCTCAGGTGATAGTCGCCTGACTAGAGCACTCTATACAGGAAATGTCCACCCAGGGTGGACGGGGAGTGGTGGGGGGCAGCCGCCATAGTTTTATACAGTATATTATCTTTGTTTTGTTCTTCTCTTCATGTTTTGTTATAGAAAGCAATGAAGGATAGTGAATTTGAACAATTTCAGGTTGCATTTATGCTTGTGAAATCTTGGCATGGCATCATACATTAGAGTAATGCTTATTTTACCAGGGGCTTCAGTTGTACATTACATTAATAGATTTTTACATTTGATTTATAGGCGTACATTGAGGCACCAACACTGAAGATGAATCCGTGCATTATCAGTACCCTTGAGGTGGTAAAACTCATCAAAGACCAAGTAACAATAGACTCAAAAGTACAGGAGACAGTATCAGCTGATGATGGAAATAGCCTGATTCCTGAGGAGTCTCATTTTGAAACCAAGTACCAGCATTTCCCTTACATTTCTCAGATGTACCCTATCTGCAGTTCAGAAGAAGGACTTAACTTTGTTACTCACCCTGTCTCTTCTTTCACTGTCACAGACAATTTTACTACTTTTATGTACCTTTGGAACAGGTCAGAGTTGAGTCACTCACTGGACAACCCAAAAATGGAATTAGAAATTAACCAGAAAAGTGAGCATGCAACAACTCAGCTACAGATAGGTTCCAGTGCCTACAGTGAAGATACTTCAGTAAGAAATGTGAACTACTCTGAACCTTGTTCGGGTTACACACCTCAGGTACAGGTAACCAGCAGTATCTCTGGAGGGGAAATATAGTCACTGTTGAAGTTATCCTCTGTGGATGAATCTCACAGAACTTGTTGAATTCTACCCATCTGATACATGTAAAAGTGTATATGGCTGGTACTAAAATCCCTTCTTTCGTCAACTGTGGGGCATTCCTCTTACCGAGCCAAGACTGTAGTATGTAAAGAAAATATCTGTTTTTGGCATTGTAAACATGGCACTGCAAGAAGTTCTCAAAAAGAAAACCAAGTTATTGCATATACTATTAAAAAGACTGTTTTTAGAAATGTTATTTATCAAACTAAACAGGAAACTATAGATGCCCTTAGATATTTAAAAAGGCTGTAATATTCTCCATGACATTAGTAATCTTTATTACTGAAGATCACAGTTTGCAATATTTATTGGTGGCTGCTCCCAACATATACTTTCATTATAGACCTTAAAAAATATGTAAGAAAATGAACTATTCTTATCATATTTTTTAGACAAAACTACTGTTTTCATTGCACAAATATTTTTCTAGTTTCACTGGACTTGCTGTGGTAACAGGTTTTGTATTTTCCCCTGTCAACATGACTCAGTTTGTAGCAAATCTGCCTCTGGGCCAGAAGATTATGGGTTCTGGTCCCAACGGGATTGGGCTTGTACCACAACATGCTGGAACCCAAGTGTAGTACTAGGGAATGATGTACTGTTGGGGTATGCCATCCTTCAGATGAGCCATTAAACCAATGTCCTTTCTGTCCATCTTTGGTGCTATCCTGGTGGTTGCCCAGGTGGACGTAAAAAACAAGAAAGCACTTTTCACAAGAGATGGGGAATTTTTATTAGAAGAAATTATAATACACAAAACATACATGGGATATCAATGTAATACATATATGTAAATTTTCCCCAGTGTCCTGGCCAGTATTTCCCTCCCCATAAAACTGTTTCATGCAACTGACCATGGCTGTGTGTGAGTACTTATGTGTGCAATGGCTCCACAACACATATGCAGCCTCTTCACTACCAGTCCCTAACTGCTTATAAAGTGCTTCGGAATGCAATGTGTATGAAAAGCATTATATAATTGCTGATTCTTCTTCTTGTTATTTGAAAATACTGATGTTTTTCTTGCAAGATTATGTGTGCAAAAATATTATTATAATTTATAATACTAGTGGAGCACAAATACGATGGATGACCGTAGTGCTGAAAAACATATATGGTGGTTACAGGGTAAACATTTCTTACATTTATAAAATAAAAATACAATTAGAGTGAGGGCTGGGAAACGATTATGTGTGCAGATTTAGAGTTTCATTCCTTTGTATTTTCAGCACCTTTTTGTAAAGAAAATGTGTGACTCACACAGTCTTGAGTGAAAAAGCCACCGATGAGGAAATATCAGGGTCAAAGTTGAAGGAACAGAGCCAGCAGTGGGAGGGAACAGGAAGTAAATAAAAATGCAAGACTAGTCTGGCACCAAAAAGGCTGGCCAGTATTTGGTATGAGTTACTATACAGATTATATGATGGTGATGAAGGGACCTGCTGGAGACCATTCAGGTCATGGAGAAGATGTGCGTAGTTCAAGAAATGAAAGGTACAACTCTTCCCATTTTGACACTGTTTGAACATGACTATCGAGACCCATAACATAACAAAAGCTCCATCTCTCCACGAGCCCAGTTGCAAGTATTATCTCACCAAGCTATGCAGTACATAATGGTGTTTGGGGTGTGAATAGCTGAAATCCAAGTTATTCATTCGGTCTTTATTCCCTGCAACAGAACTGACTTTTAAAGGTGTGCTAATAATTGAAATGCCTGGTGCATCTTAGAGTGGCATATGCATGTAAAGTGCCTTTCTTAAAAAATGTCTTTAAGAAACAACTAACATGATTAAACATATTGTCATAATAATGCCTACACAACCAGACATTTCCATAGGATTAATGCCCTTGTTGGGTTAAAGGACTAGGATGCACCCCACACTTCAGCCAGGCATTAATCCTCCAGAAATTCCGAGTTTGTTGGGCAGTATTACTTAACTCAAAGACTCTCAGTTACAAAAATAACCTCCCTATATTTATTTATTTGAACAGTATCGGAATTATAATACTTTGAGTCAGAGACTCCTTTACAAAGGCTCCACGTCAAGATAGTACACTGGTTTTAGACAAATATCAGTAATAGAGAACATAGATTCATGGCAAATAGGTACATAATACAGTAAACAAGATACCACATCAAATTAGTACACAGTTTCAGACACACGTCAAAAATAGGGAACATAGTTTCCTAGCAAATAAGGTGCACAAAACAGTGAACAAGATACCAGGTACATTATTGCATAGTAGGCATTCCATGGCAACAAAGTGTACGATTTTAAAGTCTGCACCCCTTCAACCACCAGTGTCAATTACAGCACACAAACACAGCATGTGCAGGAGATTTTAGTTACAGGATCATAGGTGCAGATGTCAGGCTGAACATATTTACAGTATGAAGGAAAATAATGACTAGTAAAATATTTTGAGGATAACAAACTCTTCCACAGGAAAGCAGCAGAATAGTTATTGACCTATGACTATACCAATTAAAACATTATTTATTTCAGAAGTTTCACCAGGAAAGACATATTGAGATGCTGCTAACAGTTCATTTCCAGACATCTCCTGGGAGTAAGGGGACATGGAGAAATATCAAGAGGTGGAAAATCTAAACAGAAAATAAAAATAATAGACTACAAAAAATAGAAGTCATGTACAGCAAAAACAGTACATCAAAGGAGCACAATCGAAAATGAAAGGCAAATCAGTGCAACAAGTATGAGTAGTAGATAAAACTGAGATACTGTATGTTAGGTGTAGTAAACTAGTCTTACAATAACAAAATGGTGAACAGGTGATGATGGGTACAGAATAGCCAGGGCAAAACTAGTGTGGGGGGGGAGACAGAAAAAGAGAGTCATGGACAGTTACAGGTGGGAGAAGAAAGTCATGAGGAAGAGACTATAGGGAGGAAGCAGAAGATGCAGAGCGGATTGGCAGGGGTAGGAAAGACCAGAATTTTGGAAAGAGGTATGAGAAAGCAGATTGACCGAAGGTAGATTTTCTAGAAGGAAAAGAGAAGGAATGGGTAGTATTATAAGGGTAGGAGGAAGATGAGGGCAAGGATAGTAGGGATGTAAGATGGTGGGAAGGGAACTAAACCAGAATTTAGTTACAAAGGAGGCACAATGGAAAAGGCATCTGCCATCAAGAGAGGGGCGGAAAGGACAGAGTAGAGTGAGCAGTGGTGGGTTTGAGGGGGGCAGTCTCAAGCAAAATGACAGAAAGAGTGAAAGACAGGGTTAAGTCTGGCAAGGAAGGATTTGGGAACTCCAGTATAGACTGTCACCATAAATAAACAATAGGGAGAATCATCTTTAAAACAATTTCTCAGTGGACAGGAAGCAGGAAAGTAGCTTTATTCCTGTACAATGCACCAAGCTTGGGGTGGAGCTTTTGGTGTGTGTCATCAATCTGCACCAAGAAATCAAGACAACGGTCAAGCCAGGTCCCTAGATACTTAAAAGAGGATACATCTACAATCATAGTACCATCAGGGGTGTGAAATAACGGGAGGGTGTGAGTCTGGAAAGTCTCTGATGGGTGCCAAAGGTCATGGAAACTGTTTTTTGACCTTGAGGGAAAGTTGGTTAAACTGGAACCAGCACTGAATGTTGTCAAATTCCAGCTGTAGCTATCAAGTAAGGTCATTGGAATAGGAGCAAGAAGAAAAAGAACTGTATCATTAGTGTACATATGAATGGATACAGAGGAACAGATGAGGGGTGGATCATTCAAGAATATGGAAAAGAGAATAGGGCCCAGGACAGACCCTTGAGAGACACCTGAGCATATAGGGAGTGGTGATGAAATGGAGTTTCCTATCTGGACAGGTTGAGACCATCCCTCAAGGTAAGAATGAAACCAATTGACTGCAGAGTCAGAGAGACCTGCTTCTTTAAGTGTGTCCAGAAGGAGAGGATATGCAAAAATGTGAAAAGCTTTAGCCAGATCAAAACATATGGCAGACATTATCAGTCCCTGGTCCATACCTAAGAAGAAGGAGTCAGTGAGATGAAGGAAGGAGGTGGAAGTGGAGTGACAGTTCCTAAAGTCAAACTGGAAGGGGGTGAAGAAGGAGGAGGAGGAGTCAAGGAATGAAGAGAGTTGAGATAGTACAATGTGTTGCTGCAAATTCACTAGGGTGGGAAGGAGATGGATAGGATGGAAGTTACCAGCAGAAGAGGGATCACCACCTTTAGGGAGAGGTATGACCATAGTCTGTTTCCAGGCTTCAGTGACAGTGGCAATGGCAGAGGAAAAAGAAAGGTAACTTGAGGAGTAGGGTAATAGACAGTGCGATGACAAGGTCTGAGAGAAGTATAAGTTTGGGATCAAGGCCATCAGGGCTACCTCCCTTATGAAGATTAAGAGCAAGCAGGACCTTGAGGGGAAACAGAGGGGGCAGTAGAAGAGAAGGAAAACTAGAGATTTAAAAGAGGGGAAGATAGAATGTGAAGAAAGGGGAGAGGGGGAGGAAGGGATGAGAGAGAAGGCACAGGCAGTGAAATAGGAGTTAAAGGAAGAGGTAATAGAAGAAGAGTCAAAGATGAGGGCATCTTCAACCCTGAGAATCAGGGAGGGAGAACTGGGTCAGAGGGGAGAAAAGGGAATGGATAACTTTACAGAACTTGGAGGGGTGATTAATGTTGTTCTAGAGTATGGATGTAAAATACTCAGACTTCGTAAGTTAGATGTCTTTGGTATAGGCGTTACAAAAGTGGCAATAGTTTTCCAAAGCAGCTGGGGAGACAGTTATCTTAGAAGAATGTCAGGCAAGGTCTCTTGTGCAGTGACAAGTCATCATCTCAGCTGCAATCCAGGGAAGATGAGAACCTCATACTCTTGATTTTCTCAGGGGAGTATGATGATCCCACACGGCCAGAAATTTCAACTGAAAGTATTGTAGGGCAAATTTTATATTAATACCTGTAGAAAAAGGGTACCAATTAGATGTTCATAGGTCAGCTAAGAGAGCAGACAAGTTCAGTGATCTAAAGGACCTGAGATGGATGAATCTGGGGGGAGACCCCGTAGGATGATGAATCTTGTACACACAGTGAACCATATGATTGTCACTGAGGGCATCAGGAAGAATTCCTGCATCCGCAATATGGTTGGGATGAGATGAGAGGACCCCATCTAACAGAGAGTGATTTAAAGATTTAAAATTTAGGCAAGTGGAGTCAATACATTTTGAGCAAATTTATTTGTACTGGGTGAGAACCAATTTATATTAAAGTCACTAAGAATATAAAGCTCACCTATGCAAGAATTAGAACAGATGTAGGAAAGGAGTTCAGTAACTAAAGTTGGGGACATGCCAGGGCAACAGTAAACACCATCAGAAAAGATGGGGACAGAGAAGGGAAGAGAAGTGAGAGTTTAAAGAAAAGCAGCTTATACAGTAGAAGGAAGGGGAAGAGACAACAAGAACAGTCACAAATTGGATACTAGGGACTATGTAAAAAGCAATACCACCAACCCTCTTTGTGCAATCTTGCCTGGCTACAGTGTACCCAGGGATAGTCACAGCAGAATCCTGTACCTTAAAGGACAGCCAGGATTCAGATATAATTAGTACATCCAGCCATAGGCTAAGAATGACAGGCTGTAGTTGACTAATTTTTGGGAGGTGGCTACAAATACTTAAATGGGCAAATTTCAGTCCTCTGGGAAGTTGTAAAAATGAAGTCCTATGAAAGGATCAACCCTCTGAAAAAGGGAGGTGGAATATTATTCTACATCCACTCTGACCTAGAGGCTGAAATATATGAACCTCTCTACTCCCCAGTGCCACAGTATGAATGGTTGCTCATCAACATCTCAGTGGGCCCCATGAATTCAAAAATCTGCTGTGTCTACAACCCCCCCAAAGCAGGACAGAATGGTCTAACTGACCTTCCTCTTATGCTGAATCATCTTCCTCCATCTGAATTAATAGTATTACATGACCTTAATTTGAATTGGCTGGACAATGAAGCACACTACATGTCTCTCCTAAAAATGTCCCAGTTGCATCAAATCCTGAGTACATCTGCCAGACTCAATCATAAATCTGGCAATCACTCCCTGATCAACTATATTTTGGTAAAAAAGCTAGAAAGGACCCCTAACCTCTGACACTTTAAGTAAGTCGGTCAGTGACCACCTGGCTATTTATTGCCAGTGGCAAGAGCTGCTCCAACTTTGATTCCTCCTCCTTTTTAAATGTCTTGGCTCTTATCAGCTGGTCTTTCCTGGATCCTGCCCCTGATGCTAACACTGAACTGGATCTCGTTATCACTTCCTTCACTTCTGTTCTCAACAAACACGCCCCTATGCACAAGCATAGAATCAAACCAAAGAAATCCCCTTGGCTCACCAGCAACATCTTTGTACTCATGCGGAAAAGGGACTTGTGTGGGCCAAGTACAAAAAGTCTCAACTCGCATCAGACTGGCAGAACTACAGGACCCTGAGAAATGCGTGGAAAAAGGAAATTCTCAGTGCCAAATCCAAGTACCTAAAAAAACAAAAGCTCACTAATTTTGAAACCCCAAAATGTTTTGGCAATCAGTAAATGCCATAATTATCAATCACTCCCAATCTCCACTCCCCATTATTGGAGGAAGGGAACATTGTTTAACCAGGAGCAGCACACTAAGCTGAAGTTTGTTTCCAGATGTGACCTGGGAGCACAAGGAAGTTAAGTGACCTGCTCAGAATCACGCAGTATGCACCTAGGCAGCTTTGGGATTCAAACCCAGGTCTTGAAAGTTCCAGACACACAGACCCTAACACTATTACAAAAATGTTTAACAACTTTTTTCTGTGAGCTGTCCAAATATAGATCCAAGGGCCCTTCAGTTCTTAACCCAGACACTAACAAAATCAACCCCCTCAAACCCCAATTTTATCTATGAAGGGTAACAGGTCAAGAGGTTCTTAAACTTCTTGCTGTACTAAAACTGAACAAATCTGCTAACCCCTACAGTCTATTACCTAAGTTTCTCAAAACTAGCAGCTCCACCAATTGAGTCCCCTATCACTAAACTCTTCAACATGTCCTTCTCATTTGGAATAGTGCCTACACTATGAAAATCCTCAACTGTCATCCCACTTCATAAAAAGTAATAAAACGTCTCTTGATAACTATCACTCAATCTGACTTCTTTCTGCTCTTGCAAAGCTACAAGAAAAAAATTGTGCATTGGCAGCTAGTGGACCACTTGCAGAAATATGATCTTATCTGTGCTGAACAGCATGGTTTTCGCAAAGGGCACAGCATCAACACTGCTTTAATAGAATTCACCAGTGCCATTTACCATGACATGGACAAAGGCCTCATAGCAGGTGCAGCATTTGTGGACCTGACCAAAGTCTTTGACTTGGTCGACCACAAGAAATTAATAAATTGGCTTGATGCTGTCGGCCTAGGGCACCAGCACTTGCCTGGTTCAAAGACTACTTGACTGACAGAACTCAGGCTGTCAGGATTGGAAACACACTTTCAAGAGTTAATAACATTACAAGCAGGGTACCGCATGGTTCTATTCTCGGCCCCTCTTGTTTACCCTTTTCATAAATAACTTGCCCGCAGTCTGAAAACCTGTACAGACCCTCCTATATGCGGATGACACATCTCTCTACACATCTCTTTACACACAGTAACAACATTAATGCATAATTAACCTATCACTCTGCTCCTGCCTAGCCAGACTTCAAAACTGGTTTGTAATGGAAAATATGGTGCTCAACTTTTCCAAGATGCAGTCCGTGCTATTTGGGACTAAGCACAGAATAAACAAGGTATCCTCCAGTTTCTGGGTCCTTACCAGAAATGGTACACCCCTAGCTAAGGCACAGTCTTTCTAGTACCTTGGGTTCATCTTCACCCTACGTTATCCATAGAAACATAGACATTGTTGGTAGATAAGGACCACTTGGCCCACCCAATCTGCTCATTTCCCTACCTATTGAATAAGCTGCAGATCCTAGTTAACCAACAGCCTACTACTTCCTAATCCCCACCAGAATTTCCTTATGTCTGTCCCATGCATTCTTGAATTCCCCCACTGTTTTTGACTCCACAGCCTCCTCAGGAAGGCTGTTACATGCATCCACCACCCCTCGAATCCCATCTCCAACACACCATCTCTCTCTTACATCAGAAGCTAGGTGCTCTCTACCGTGTTCAACATTTCTTAACTCCTGAGGCCAGAACCCATATTGCACTGGCAAACCCAGTCCCATCATTAGATTATGGATTGGTTGTATTTGATGTTGGCAGTAAATCCACACTACAGCAAAAACAAACTCTATACTACAAAATATGTAAATTTACCTCAGGTTGCAGGTCCAGTGTTCACTACTATACAACTCTCAAATCCCTTAATTGGCTCCCCCGACATCAAATCCAGTCTAGTTATTGCAACACTAGTAAAGAAAACTATGCATACTGGGACACCTGCCTACCTCAGTTGCCAAATCTCTCTTGTCAACCTTCCTTCCTCCCGCTCTGCAACCAAAAACAACATAATAATACCCAAATTTCGCACAAATATTGGTCAGCTCTCCTTTAGTTATTGTGCATCTTCAGTTTGGAACTCCCTACCTCCTTTTGTCAAAACATCTTCCTCTCCCTATGCCTTTGCCAAGTTCCTAAAATCACACTAATCCTCAGCCCAAGCCAGCTCTTGCTTCCGATAACCTCCTCCTGTCATGATCTCCCACCTTATACTAGCTAATCGTACCCACTGGCCAATCTGTCATATTTTTCATCCTCCTCCATCTTCCTTCCCCTTTCTCTAGCCTCAATTCTACCTTTGTTTATTACATTACAAGCACTTACATTACTTTGTATGTCATATTGTATATTACATTCTATATTTATAAGTATTAGAACCACATGTGCTCGTGTTCATCTACAACTTGCTGTAAATTCGTATGTATTCACTGTAATTTGTTTTCCTGTTTGTGCTTCTGCACCTGGGTCATGGCTGAAAAAGTTATTTGTTGCCAGTGCATTCTCCCAGTAAACAAAGTTAAATAAATAAGTTGTGATGGGGTCTAGATTATGTTCAATGTCACCTGCTAGTAGAGGCAGCAAGGTGACAAGGAGCTTTTTTTTTTTAAATTAAAGTTTATTAAAGCTTATATCATACAGAAAACAACAACAAAAACAAAACCACATTGACAATCTGTCATGATACTTGTAACATAAATAACTGACTTTTAACTCCCCACCCCGCCCCCTACCAAAAACCACTTCCCCATCCCTCTCCCTCTGCTCCTAGTCCCTCCCCATCCACCTCCTCCTCCTCCCCTTCCCCTAACCCCCATCCCCAGCATGGCAAGACTTTGTAGCACACATAAACAAGTGTGACAAATGACGCTATCAGTTTTTTCACAAGGAGTATAAGGAATAAAGGGGGCCCCAGACTTTCTCAAACTTGGGCAACCTATTGTTGAGGCTAGCAGTCATCGTCTCTGTTCTGAGGTTGGCAAGAAGTTCATAAAGCCATTCGTTGTAAGAGGTATTGTCCTGATTTTTTACCAGCTTCTTGACTGACATAGATATGAGGGTTATATGAACTTTACGATTAGTGACACCAGCCTCTGCAAAATCCCCTAAGAGACAAATTTTGGCTGTGAATAAGTCCTCTAAGCCTAATAGTGGATCCACTTTATGCTTGATGCAAGCCCACAATTGTGCTACTTTGGGCATTCCCAGAAGATATGAGGTGACAAGGAGCTTTAAAGAACCAGTATGCTGCCTGGAAGAAGGGGACAGGAGGGAAGTTGAGGAGGGAGAACAGGGGGAGAAATGAGACAGAAAGCAACAGAGAGTTTTGAGTTGAAGCTGAGGAGAAGGAAGAATTTGGCACCAAGGACACCAGGGGTAATAGGGGAGTGCGAGAAAATAGGAAGAAGGGAGAGTAGGGGATGAGGAGGGAGAAAGGCTAATAGGGTAGGATAGGGAGAAAGCAGTAGACTGTGGAAGAGAGAAGAAAAGAGGATGAGAAGCACCAGAGGAGTTAACAGCATAATGAAAAAAAGTGCAAAAACAATTGAAACTAGGTAATAAGTAAAAGGTGGGGGGCAACTAAGGTAAAAGGAAGACATTTAAACAGATAGGGATATGAAACCAGTTGAGCCTTAACAGGCAGTGAATTAAAAGGAAAATTAAAATAAAATAGTGACTACTAGGGAATAAGCCTGACCCATATACTGTAGAAAATGGAGATTATGGCTTAGCTTGAAATTTAGTAAAAAAATTAGTCCTGACATGACACTGAGTAAATTTCATACAACAGGATGAACGGTTAGAGAGCATCACCAGATATGTGTAATCATCTCTACCTGTGTGTCAGAGGCATTCTTCGAACAGAAGCAGACACTACAGCTTTAAAAAGTGATGCACTTGGTTTTGTTTAGCTCCCCAGGCACTGGTGCTGCTCCTATCCTGGGCTCTGCATGCCACCGAAAGTGAAAGTAGTGTTGCTGCTCCGCGCTATGGGGCAAGCAGGCAATTAAGTGACACAAGTAATGGTGGTGCTGCTTTGCTCTCCAGGCATGATGGGGAATTATAAACAAACAAAAAAAAATACAGTGGTACCTTTCCAATCCTCAGGCCATGCAGGCCATTGAAAACAAAAGTGATGGTACTACGCTAATCACCAGGCCCCCAGGCCCAACAGATAATTTAAAATGAAAAAAAGGTGATGTAATTTAAAACCCTGAACATGGAGAAGAATTTAAAACAGAAACACCAGCACATCTCCCATTCTTAGGCCTGGTGCACCATTGAATATTAAAGCAACAGTGTTAGTCTCATATCAAGGCCCTGCAGGCCCTTCGAAATCTCTGGTATAACAGGCAAGGAAAGCAGTCGTGCCACTCCCATTTCTGGTAGGGAGGTCAAAAACAAGCAGTACCAGCTACATGCCTATCATGTGGCAGCCAGAGTTAAGCAAAATATGCAGTGGTTTATTTATTTAAATTTTGATGACCAGGTGGGTCCTCTGAGACAGTCAAGTCCCTTTTTCAGGGGCAACCCAGGGAACCAAATGTCCAAGCATAAGAAAACAGTACAGATACAGTTAATTATGTACAAATATAATTGGACAGTTACATAAATTCATGGACTAAACTAGCCATCCCAATCATTTTGAAACAGTACAAATTACAGATGACAATTGCAACATAGATGAACAAACAGTAAGGCTGATACGAGCATACAACATAATTTTAGTAGTCAATTAGTACATAAGTACAGACAATTGGCTGTCTACAGACTCATAGCCCTAGACATTGATAATACACACCAGGAGAGTACAGGCAGGCAGGTGGAGAAGTTTAGAGAAGAATGGGTACAGTTCCCATTACAGACAGGAGGCTTATAAAATATTTCCCTATATTGTCTTTTGAAGAGAGCAATGGTCTTGCATGAGAGTAGTGAGTGTGGGAGGTCATTCCACTTTTGTGATGCTGTGGAGGAGAAAGGTCTTCTTCCAAACTGCTAGGCAAGTCTTGGGCAGACAAAGCATCGGGAGGTGTGAGGACCTGAGTGTTTGTGGGGAAGGGTTTCGAGGTTCATAGGCTAGCTATACTCAGAAGAGGTGGGAGGTATATTAGCTTGAAGGTGGCACAATATACTGGAAGGTTAAGTCTGGCCATGAAAGATGGCCAACCCAAATTGGTCAGCACATCACAGTGTTGGGCACAAGCTGGGGCCTTAATAGTAAATTGGGCAATTCTGTAATAGGCCATTTTGAGTTTGTTCAGGAGTGTAGTCTTAGAGGTGTGGATTATAGAAGCACCGTAGAAGAGGCCTGGGAGAAGGGTGGCAGAGGCAATAGTGCTTCTTGCATTAATTGAGAGGTAGATGCAGTGCGATATAGAAGGCATTGTTTCTGATTAGTAGCCTTAGTGACCCAGGTTATGTGCTCATCAAAGGATAGATGCTTGTTAAGTACTACACCCAGTGTAATGTGTATGTACGCACATACACATTACAGTAGGCTCATTGACAGTTCAGTCCGCAGCCAGCCACAGATGTATGAGGTGGGCTGTACTGGTCACCAGCCCAGAATAATATTAGTGTTGGCACCTTTGGGGTCGGGAAGGGGGGTATGGAAACAATTCATGTTACTGACAACGTCAGGTTTGGGGAGAGGTGCTTGTATTATTAAACTAAGCAACATCAGGGGATCGGAAAGAGGCTTTGTAAAGTGTTTACTATTCGTAGTGGCAACATTGGGGGATTGAGAAGGTGGGCTTGTGAAATTAAATTTTACTATTCACTATGGCAATATCGGGGATCGGGAAGGGGGCTTGTGAAATACATTTTTACTATTCACGGTGGCAACATTGGGGGATCGGGAAGGGGGGCTTGTGTAATTAAGTTTTACTATTCATGGTGGTAACATCGAGGGATTGGGAAGGGGGGACAGCTAGACCACCAGGGTCTAGACTAGTGCAGGACTGCCCCACGGCTTGCAGCAGACCCACCCAGTGTGCCGTCTGTTAGGCACTCAGCCATGTTTGCTGCAAGCCGCAGAACTTAGATGCCGGGACCCTGCCAATCAGAGAATCAGTGGCAGGGTCCCTGGAGTATTGGTCTGTGGTGAAAGCTGCTGTTTACTGCAGCTTGCACCGATCCAAGCTCATTTTGAGAATCGGGCCCTATATGTTTCAGGATATGTGCTGTATTTATTTAATTAAAATTATTAACAAAAAAAGTAGCATTGCCACTGACATCTGAGCCACTAGGGAATTTGTAAAATATTAAATGCAGGCAATGGCATATTTGTAAAATATTAAATGCAGGCAATGGCATATTTGTAAAATATTAAATGCAGGCAATGGCATACTAGGGCAGCAGGTAGCACAGTACTGTTAAAGGTACAGACTCAGAGAGATGCAATGGCACACACTGGGTCACAGCTAATCAGGCAGCAATACCAAGATCTGTAACATAGAAACATAGACACTGATGGTAGATAAGGACTGCTTGGCCCACCTAATCTGCCCATTTTCCCTACCTGCTATAACATTGCCGACTTTACTTGATCTCTGGCTTTACCCTTCCCCTTTCCCTACCTCTAAGGTTCCTTTATATCTATCCCATGAATTTTTAAAGCCATTACTGTTTTTGTCCCTACCACCTAAGCTGGGAGGCTGTTCCAGGCATCCACCACTCTTTCTGTGAAGAAGTACTTCCTCACATCTCCCCTAAGTCCCCCCTCTCCTGCAGCTTCATAGCACATCCCCTTGTTCTTGAGCATCTTTTTTTCTTTAAAGGATATAAATAGGTTGAAGAAAGTGCACAGAAGGGCTAAAAACAATGACGTAGGGGCAACAAGGGAGGTCTTATGAATATGATGAAGCCATGGGGAATTTTAATATGTGACCACTGGAGGACAGGAGGAAGAGTGGAGACATGTCTGAGACATTCAAGTACCTCCACAGGATAAACAAGGCGAGCAACTGGGAGTTGTTCGAAATGAGTGTTAACACAGACACCTGGGGAAACTCCATAAAATTGTCAGGGGGTTTCTAAAAGGATGTCAGGAAGTAATTATTTTTTTATAGAAAGAATAGTGGCAGACTGGAACAAACTTCCAGAAAAGGTCATCTGCTCTGAGACAGTGGGGGGTTCAAAAGGGGGTGAGAGAGGCACTTGAGAAAAGTGCACATGGGGACAGTTGGGGGGGGGGAGGGAGGGAAGAAGTGAGGACTGACAAGGGCACAGTCCCATAACTAGACAGGCATAGATAAGCTAGAGAGGCCAACAGGCCTTTATCTGCCAGAATTTTCTGTTTCTACATTATATGTTTCTGTGTACATCATATAGACCCATAGAGATCAATATCCATTTTAAAACATGTGGCGCAGTGGCATCATTCTGCTCCCTACCTCCACCCCCCAATGCATTGCCAAGTAGCACTTTACCAAGTACAACCAGAAAGTAAAGATGAAGTACTGTATACTTCTGCATTTTAGTAGCTTAAAAAAATGAAATCTGGCCAGAGCCAACACAGCTGCAGCCACGATCGCTGAGCTCAAGGCGAAACAGTCCTCCATGCCCAAGATTGTTGCCGATGCTCAGTGCGCATTTGCAGTGAAGTCACACATGTGCAACTACTCACACATGCACACTGAGCATCACAGGCCATCTTCAGCATGGTGAACAATGGCAACAAAAGTAGTGTGCCCACATAGGGTGAGAGGGGTCAGCGGAGTGTTTCAGAGTTGCAGGATGATCGCACTACAACTCCAAAACTGTTCTGCAGTGTCTGTCCGGTGGCTGGTTTTATAGAGCTCTTGCAAGATGGCTGCAGTGCCCTGCCCACTGGAGCCATAAAAACTAACATTTTAATTACTGGTTTCCTTCTCAATCACTCAAAATGATTTCTATTTAAATCTCTTCAATTTATCACACAATGCTTAGTACAGGTTGCTTGTAACTATAAGGACTACTTGGCCAGTGTCAGTTGCTCAGCAAGTAGCACACTCGCCTCTGAGGCTGGGAGATCAGCAGGCTGTGGGTTCTATCCCCACATTAGGCACTTGGGTTAATATCCCAATACTGATACTGTAGTGCAGCATGAGAGGGGTGCTGCACTCCTGAGGTGCCGTCTTTCGGATGAAATCTTAAACCGAGGTCCCATCTGCCTGTTCTGGTGGTAGTTCAGGTGGATGCTAAAGATCCCATGGCACTTCTCGAAAAGAGCTGGGGAATTTCCTCTCATTCACTAAAAACACCACCACCATCTCAATCTGGTTCAAGGTCAGTTGGCATTCATCTGTATCCCCCTCCCCCGGGTCATGCCTGAAAATAGGCAGGATTTGCCTAGTGCCCTTACCCGGTCAACAAAAACTAAATGAAAATAAATAAATACTTAGGCTTGGAGAGCTGGAAGAGAGGAAAGACAAGAGCAGTTAGCTTACCATCAGGGACGTATTTTACTTTATTAAATACTTAAAGTGGCAGTGTAAGCGATTAGGCAGAATTAAGTGCTTTTGGGTCAGTGTTTTGGGGCTGTTCTTATACTGTCTTAAACTTTTAGTGGTCAAAATAATTCTGTCTCTGTGTTTGACAATGTCTGCTTTTGTATGCATTCACTAGTATGAGTTACCTTGTATGGAGTTGACTTCACATCTTGTATTATTAATAGACCCACTGCACTTACTTGGAAATTACTTGCACTTGGCTCTGGAATTTTTGCACTATTTTCTATTATTATTATGTATCTACAGTGTAATTGTATGTGTCACTTCTCCTCATGGGATCTCCTTGTAAACGAGCTCACTCAACAGAGTTTTCCTAGTGAAATAAACTTGACTTTGAATACTGTTTGCACTTTATACTGTACCAATTATCTGCTCACTGTACCATTTTGTTGTTGCCATGAACCATTGTCTCCTCTTACTCTCACCAGGTTACAACTGACATCTGCAAACAAGCCTCAGCTCAGTGTACCTTTCCCAGCTGCCCAATTTTCAAATAAAAATATAAATGTGATGGTGTTTCAGTATGCAATAAATGGCCAGAACAGGAGCTTTTGATTGCAGAAAGATCCTTTATTTCTGGTGAAATCACACACAGCATGTACAGCCAAATCCCTTAGTTATTAGCACAGGAAGAAAGGCATCTCTGGCTTCTTAGATCAGCTATCCCTGAGGGAGTCATTAAACTAGATGGGATTAACTATATAGAGAGAGGCACATCTCCCCCTACTGACTTGGAAGCCATATATAATAACATTACCCTGTCTATAAATAACTAAACTAGCGTGCTTTCTTGAAGTAAATATTAAACCTAAACGATAGAAACAAACATAGCATCAGTAAGTAGTGCTATGAACTTGACCCTGTCAACATTAATAAAAGGTCAACTTTTAAGTAATAAAGTGTCTTTGCAGTATCTCACAGGACGTCTTATGCTGGTTCTTGTGTGAGTGTTTTTATGGATTTTCAGTGTGTTTTGTGGTGTTGCACTCTTTATTACTGGTGATTTCACATTAGTTGAAGAATCAGCCTCTTCCCTTCTGTGCACTCTTGATCAGCCTGATGGCATGCAGTGTTATCCGGTTGCTGGTGGTCAGGTGGTTGTTTGCTCTCTGAATAGATGTACTTGCATCCAGCCCAGTGGCATTGAGGATTGAGGTGCTGGATGCCACACCTCGCGCCACGCCGATGACCTGAGTTCGGGAGCAAGCTCAGGTGTCGGGATCGGCAGGGAGGGAGATAGATCAAGCACTCGCAAGGCTGCTCTCCTGTCCCGGGGGGGAGGGTATGGGATTGCTCAGCACTCTGGCAGCCCCTGGTGAAGACTAGGGGTGCAACAGAGTGCCACAGCTGCACGTAATGGAGCATGGCTGATGCAGGTAGGGTTCCCATGCACCATTATTAGACATACACCACGCACGGGGGGGGCTCTGGACAACTACAGGAGAAGAAGGAGAGAAAATACCCCTTCAGCTTGGATAGGTGATGGCCCTGCCAGTGCCAACACCACACGCCCAATGCTGGTTCCCCGCCACTGCCCCCTGCAGTCTCCCTGGGTTACTGTTCCCCAACCCGGGGAACTGTGATGAACTTGAAGATGGTGGGAGAACACACCGGGCAGCAGAGCGAGTCGGTAAGAGCAGTGGCCTAAGAGAGTTCCAAACTGGAGGGCCAGAAAGAAAGTCATAAAAAAAAATAGATGTACTTGCAATTCTAAAAGTACAGTTGTCCATCTACTTCCACCCCATTTGATCAGGGACTGATCTTCTGTGTGCATGTTCCACATTTCCATTTGCACATCTTGTCATTTGGGAATAACTTAACATGTACTGGTTCACCCACATTCAGCGTAGGTAGGTCCTTGGCCTGTTGGCCGTAGTAAAGCTTAGCCTTTTATAGCACAGTTCCTTCCTTTCAGCAACTCCATCAATGACTTTGGGCATCAGTAGTTTGCAGGCAGTTGCTAACAATGTGAATGTGTGTCTTGACATCAGACATTGTGCTGGACTGCTGTTCATGCCTTCCGCTGGGGTGTTTCTCGAATAAAGCATAGCCTTCCATATGTCCTTGTTATCAGCGCTTGCTTTCTTTATGAGGGTTTTTGCTGTCTTTACAGCTGATTCAGCCTTGACGTTGAATTGGCTGTGATAGGGAGAAGATGTGATCTGCTCAAACTTCCAGTCTGAATAGTAGTCCACAGTGATGAGGTAGACTTGTTTGTCATCAGTAAAGAGGTCCATGCCAACCTTACTCCAGGGTCTCTCTGGAATTTAGTGAGTCATTAGTGTTTCTTTTAGCTGTTTACACTGGTGTTCATTGCATGTGCTGCATTTGCTGACAAGGTCTCGGATCTCATGCATCATGTTTGGCCCGTGTACAATATCTCTGGCTTTCCTGAGGCAGGCTTCAGTATCTGTGGGGCCTGCACTTACACAGCCAGAGATACAAGTTCATGAAGGTTGCACAGTTGTATGTTGTACGTTGTTTGTCTTACCTGATTCAATTTTTTTATTGCACATAAAATAAAAAAACAGCATTTAGTATATAAATACATCAGCGGGCCTCAATATCTGAGTGACTTGAGTGAATGCGTGACAGCACTTCTGGTCTCATTGCCTTGTATATTATGACTTTTAAACCATTGTAAATAATACCATTCTGTGTGTCTAGTTTGTCTCAATAGGTCCAGTACTCATGGATTATTACAGGTGTTTCCTCTTTTGTATCTGGTCTGCCTGCTAGAATAGTCAATTTCAGTGTCTGGAGAGCTATATCTTGTTGTGCAAGTTGCTTGACTCTTTCAAGTCCTTGCCTAGAGAGGGCTGTTGTGCTTGCTTGATTTGTGTTTTCTAGTTCTGCTTGCAGCTTACTAGAGTCTACGTTGTATACAACCTCAGAGTCTGTTGTTTCGGATGTTTGTGTTGTGGGTAGTGAAGTATGTGACAAAAAATCAGCTATGTACATCTCTGGTCCTCTTTTGTATTTGACGTCTAGGTGGTATCACTGCAGTCTGAGCAGCATGCATTCTAGGTGCTTGGGTGCTGCAAGTAAGGTTTTTTTCAATATACTTTCCGCTGGCTTGTGGTCACTTTCCATGTGAATGACTTCACGGTCATGAACATATTTGGTCAAATTTCTCCCAAGCAAAGATGATCGCCTGGCACTTTTTCTCTATCTGTACATATCTTTGCTCAGTAGGTGACAGTGTCTGTGAGGCAAATGCTACTGGCTGTCCTTGCTAGGAGTGTTGCACCACGTCCAATTTCACCTGCGTCACATTGTATGGAGACTTCGTTAGTCACATCATAGTACTTCAGTATTGAGCGGTTAGTCACTAGATGTCTGATGTGTTCAATGGCTACATCATACTGTGATAACCATGTCTGTGTTGTATCTTTGTCTGTGAGGCATCTCAAAGGTTTGCAGACATCAGAGAGGTGTGGAAGGAATTTTGTCAAATAATTTACAAAGCCTAGTAGTCACTGCATCTTCTTGTCTATTGGTTTAGGCATGTCTCTAGTGACTTTGATTTTATCTGGGTCCAGACACAAGCCGTTGGCAGTGAGATGTCCTGTATATGCTATGCTAGGCCGTCAGTCTCATTTTATTCTTTAGTGTGAGATTGACTTTTCTGGCCCTTTCTAGAACTCAGATAAGATTGTGGTCATGATCTGCTGTTGCTTGTTCAATGGTGTCTCCACAGCCGTAAACTAGAATATAATCTGCTATAACACTTTGACTGTATCTTGCTGTCTGTGATGATATTCTTCCACTGCAGGTTTAATGGCAAAGGGCATTCTCAACCAGCCATAGTGGCCTGCTGGTGCCCAGAAAGTTGTGAGGTAGCTGCTTTCTTCTTCCAGGCGAATCTGCCCTTTGGCATCAAGTACAGAAAATACCTTTGCTTTGGCTAATTCAGGCAGAATTTTTTTTATTGTAGGCATCTGATAGTGCACTTTACGGCTTTGTTTAAGTCACTTGAATCTATGCATATGCAGAGTTTGCCTGATTTTTCCACCACAACAATATTGCAGATCCAATTAATATGCTCTGTTACATTGGCAATAATTCAATTTGTTTCCATTTTTTCAGTTGCTGCCATTACTTGTTTCTTGAGCGGAATGGGCACTCTGTGGAGTAAGTGTTGTACAGGTGTTACTGTCTTGTCAATTTCAAGATGAAGTGTATCGAGAACACAGCCTGGACCTTCAAACATGTCCTTGTAGTCTTTCAGAATCTGTGGTACTGAAATGCCTTTCTGTGTTTTGGCTTTCATGATGATTGTTTTTTCTTTTCTAATACCAGGGTGGACTAGCTGGCTGCTCAAGCTTCACTTTCACAAGATCCATCTGTTTACAGGTCTTAGCTGAAAGTAGAAACATAGAAACATAGAAATTGATGGCAGATAAGGACTGCATGGCCCATCCAGTCTGCCCATTTCTTTTTCTACCTTATAAATGTGCCATCAGCCTTTGCTCTGTCAGTGGCCTATATATTCATACTCATTTGTATTGCTCCCTTATGCCTATACCATGCCTGTTTGAAGCCCTGCACTGTATTCATAGCCACCACTTCTTGAGGTAGGCCATTCCATGCATCCACCACCCTTTCTGTGAAAATTAATTTCCTCACATTCCCCCTTAATCGGCCCCCCTCTAATCTCATGCTGTGTCCTCTTGTCCTGCTATTTTTCTTATATTTAAACATGTTAGACTCTTTCACCTTGTTAATGCCCTTAAGGTGTTTGAATGCCTTAATCATATCACCTCTCTCCCTCCTTTGCTCAAGGTATACATATTGAGCTCTGTTAATCTGTCCTCATATGTCTTCTGATGCAGTCCCTGCACCATTTTGGTTGCCCTTCTCTGGACTGCCTCAATTTGGTTAATGTCCTTGTGAAGGTGTGGCCTCCAATACTGCACGCAGTACTCCAGATGGGGCCTAACCAGTGTCTTGTAAGAGGATTATACCTCCTCTTACGACTTGTGATACCCCTACTAATACACCCTAACAACCACCCCCAGCCTTACCTACTGCTTTAGAGGTCTGCTTGATGATTTCAGGTCATCAGTGATGATGATGCCCAAGTCTCTTTCTTCCTTTGTGACTGCTAGCAACTCCCTCCCAGCCTATAGGTGGCTTCAGGTTTCTCTTCCCTATGTGCATGATCTGACTTCTTTGCATTAAATCCCAATTGCCACTCTTCTGACCATTTTGCTAGTTTATCCAGATCTCTTCTCATTCTGCCCACCCATCTGGATCATCTACTCTGTTGCAGATCTTGGTGTCATCTGCAAACAGACAAGCCTTACCCTGTAGTCCATCTGCAAGGTCACTAATGAAAATGTTGAAGAGGACTGGCCCAGGACTGATCCCTGAGGTACCCCACTTGTGACTTGCATCTCTTCTGACTGTATACCATTTACCAACACTCTCTGTTTTCTGCCTGTCAACCAGTTTGCCACCCAGTTGACCAACTTCTGACCCACCCGAGCCTACCCAGTTTATTTATCAATCTTCTATGTGGAACAGTGCCAAAGCTTTGCTGAAGTCAAGGTGGCGACATCAACTGCTCCCCTTGGTCCACCACTCTGGTTACCCAGTCAAAGAAATCTATGAGATTAGTTTGACAGGACCTTCCTTTGTAAACCCATGCTGTCTTGGATCCTGTGCCCTATGGATTCCAGGTGTTGCACTATCCTTTCCTTAAGGAGTGCCTCCATAATCTTGCCCACTACTGAGGTAAGACTGAATGGTCTGTAGTTCCCTGCCTCCTCCCTGCTACCACTCTTGTGGAGCGGGATCACATGAGCCCTTCTCCAGTCTTCTGGGACCTCTCCTGTGCTCAGAGACTCACTAAACAGTTCTGCTAATGGCTCTGCTAGTTCCACCTTTAGCTCCTTAAGTACCCTGGGATGTATGCCATCAGGTCCATTGCCTTATCCACCCTGAGCTTAGCAAGCTCTTGTAGGACCCTTTCTTTTGTGAAGGAGTAGTGCTCACCTCCTCCCCCTGTGTCCATGGTGCTGAGTTGTGGGCCTGCCCTACCTTCTCTTCAGTAAATACTGAGCAAAAGTATCTATTAGGATAGATACTTTTACATGAGTCCTCCTCCTCACATGCTCCCTTTTCTCCATTAAACACCCCCTCTGGACTTTCTCCTTTCACTAATGTATCTATAGAAAGTCTTGTCACCTTCTTTTACTGTTCGTGCTGGTGTTTCCTCAGTTTGGGACTTTGCCTGCCTTACTGCCTTACCTGCTTCCCTTAGGGCAGTTTGGTATGCCTCCCTATCTTCATCCTGCTGTGTTCCCTTATATTTCCTGAAGGCCAGCCTTTTGGCTCTGACCTTTTCTGTTACTGTATTTGAGAACCAAAGTGGTTTTCTTCTTCTTTAGTAGTGGTTTCTTTGTAGTTTCCATGACTTGGAATTCTAGCATATACATGCAACCATGGTATTCTGCTTGCATTTTGCTTTGCCCAAGGGGCTTTATTATGGTACCATCATATAACTTAAATTTTGCTCTGCTTGGCTCCAGCTTTGCAGCTCCATCTTGCATGATAGCGAGTAAATCTTTATGGTTCATCACATTTACAGATGATCCACTGTCTAGCTGACATTCAGTCTTGTGTGTCAGGTCATAGCTATACCGGATATTTAAAAAAATTTTGGGGAATGAGCTTCAGGTTCACAAGCCACTTGTCAGCTCCACACTGCACAGACTTAATATCCGACACATAGAAGATTTCAGGGTCACAGTCATCACAAGCTTCAGTCACCAGATGCTTTGGGTCTGATTCTCAAAGCTCCCAGCAAGGCGTAAGGGGCGTGTGCCACAGAGAATGGCCCAAAGTGCCCCTTGCACCAAAAGATGCACTGGGAGCAATTCACAAAGGCAGCCTGTATCATCCACAGGCTGCCTGCCCCCAAACTGAGCTTGCGCTGCCTGTGTGCCACAAAATGGTCTGCGGCAAAGTGCTAGGGGTGTGTGGCAGATGCAGGCTGCCAAAGATCTACAATCAGAATTCACAAAACACACCCAGAGGGTGAATTTCTAAATACTCTTAGACCAGCCACGGCTGGTTTAAGGGTACTTAGGAACTGGCCCTCTAGGTGGGTTGAACACCCTTGCAGCAATGTGGCGCTGTCCCTCGCCCCAGCCCTTTTCACCCCTTATATTATATAATGCATCCCTGGTAGTCTAGTGCCCCCCTCCCCAAGCCCCAATCACCTGTTATATTAATATAAATATCCCTGGTAGTCTAGTGCCCTCCCCAAGCTCAGATCACCCATTATATTAATATAAAACTCCCTAGAAGTCTAGTGCCCCCCCAAACCCATATTGCCCATAATATAACGTATAACATAACAGGGGACGCAGTATAGCGCAGTGGTTTAAGGATCTGAGCTGCAAACCTGGAGATCTGGGTTTGAATCCTACAGCCCTCACTTGCATGCTGTGTGACCCTGCGCAAGTCACTTAACTTCCCTGTGCTCCCAGGTTGCACCTGTAAACAAGCTTTCAGCGTTTGTGTCTCACCTGGTAAAACAAAGGTAAAAAAAAAAACCCTGAGAGAGTGTTCAACTCATGGAATAGCTTGCCAGAAGATTTGGTAATATGCATGATCAAGCAGGATTTAAAAAAAAACCTTGATAAATTAATGCTTGAGGGTGGGGACGCAGTATTACTACTCTACTTAGGAGCATATATGGGCCTAAGCCTTTTTAAGCTCCTGCTACATTAGTGACAATAGTAACCCTGGTGGTCTGCTGGACTGCTCCAGCCCCGATCCCTCATTTTGTGCCAACATAGAGACATACACGTTGACGGCAGATAAGGACCGCAAGGCCCATCCAGTCTACCCATTTTTTCCAGCTTATGAATGTGCCATAGGCCTGTACTCTGTCAATGGCCTATCTATTCATACTCATCTGTATTGTTCCCCAATAGCCACCACTTCTTGAGGTAGGCTGTTCCATGCATCCACCACCCTTTCTGTGAAAAATAACTTCCTCACATTATCCCTTAATCAGCCTTTCTCTAATCTCATGCTGTGTCCTCTTGTCCTGCTATTTTTCTTATATTGAAACATATTAAACTCTTTCACCTTGTTAATGCCCTTAAGATGTTTGAATGTTTTGATCATATCAACTCTCTCCCTCCTTTGCTCTAGGGTATACATATTGAGCTCTGTTAATCTCTCCTCATATGTTTTCTGGTGCAGTCCCTGCACCATTTTGGTTGCCCTTCTCTGGACTGCCTCCATTTTGTTAATGTCCATGTGCAAGTGCAGCCTCCAGCACTACACACAGTACTCCAGATGGGGCCTAACCTGTGTCTTGTAAGGAGGGATTATTATCTCCCTCTTATGGTTTGTGATATCCCTACTAATACACCCCAACATCCCTCTAACCTTACCTACTACTTTAGTGGTCTGCTTGGATGATTTCAGGTAATCTGTGATAATGATGATGCCCAAGTCTCTTTCTTCCCTTGTGATTGCCAGCAACTCCCATCCCAACCTATAGGTGGCTTCAGGGTTTCTCTTCCTTATGGGCATGATCTTGCACTTCTTTGCGTTAAACCCCAGTTGCCACTCTTCTAACCATTTTGCCACTTTATCCAGCCCTCTTCTCATTCTGCCCACCCTATCTGGATCATCTACTCTGTTGCAGATCTTGGTGTCATCTGCAAACAGACAAACCTTACCCTCCAGTCCATCTGCAATGTCACTGATGAAGATATTGAAGAGGTCTGGCCGCAGGAGTGATCCCTGAGGTACCCCGCTTGTGACTTGCATCTCTTCTGACTGTATACCATTTACCACCACTCTGTTTTCTGCCAGCCAACCAGTTTTCCAACCAGTTGACCAATTTATGATGCACCCCCAGCCTACCCAGTTTATTAATCAATCTTCTGTGTGGAACAGTATCGAAACCTTTGCTGACGTCAAGGTAGGTGACATCAACTACACCCCCTTGGTCCACCACTCTGGTTACCCAGTAAAAGAAATCTATGACAGTAGTTTGACAGGACCTTCCTGTTGTAAACCCATGCTGTCTTGGATTCTGTGCTCCTATGGATTCCAGGTGTTACACTACCCTTTCCTGAAGGAGTGCCTCCATAATCTTGCCCACTACTGAGGTAAGACTGACTGGTCTGTAGTTCCCTGCCTCCTCCCTGCCTCCTCTCTGCTACCACTGTTGTGGAGTAGGATCACATGAGCCCTTCTCCTGTCTTCTAGGACCTCTCCTGTGTACCCCCTCACCTGTATTTCTTCTTGCCAGGGCTAGCTTAACTCTGTTGGCCATCTTATCAAAGTCAGCTCCTTTGAAGTCCCATATTTTTGCCTTGGAATGGGATGATTTAATTCTAGTGACCAAATTGAATTATATCATGTGATGGTCACAGGCCCCCAGGAGACCTTCCACCTGGAAATATGTGATCATTTCCCCATTAGTCAGTACTAGATCTAGGATAGCCTTGTCTCTTGTGGGTTGCTGTATCAGTTGTTGGAGGCCCTCCCCCTGCAGGAATCCACTGTGTGTCTAGTTCTGGTGCATATACAAAATCACACATGCCCACACAATGCAAAGCATCAAGGGCTGCATATGCAAATCACCACAGAATATTATGCTGGTTCAACTTTAAGCAGAATTGCATGGTGCCAAAAGGCCTCTCACACAGTTTGCAAAGGGTGCTAACAGATGACATAGGCACGTGTTTCATCCTACCAGGACTCATCAGTATGCCTCGTCTGTTTGACACCCAAGTGGAATGAACCAGCTACCCTAAGACGGTCTGTCTGGGTGATGTTGTGGTGAACCCATTAAAACAAAAAACTATTTAAAAGACAAAGAACCTCTGTGTGCAAACACTGAGGCAATGGTTATCCCAAAGGGCATTTGGCTGGGAAGCCAAGTTACAAGGAAATACAAAATCACACATGCCCACACAATGCAAAGCATCATGGGCATCATATTCAAATCACCATAGAATATTATGCTGGTTCAACTTTAAGCAGAATTGCATGGCGCCGAAAGGCCTCTCACACAGTTTGCAAAGGGTGCTAACAGATGACATAGACATACATAGAATAAATGTGGGTGCGCAATCATACAGAGTACAAGTACAATGAGCACTGGTTAATGCCTATACATTTGGCAGCTAAAACAGAACAGAGCTATTGACATATTTACCTAATGAGCAGTTAAGACCTATACAATTGGTAGCTAAAGCAATGCATGATTTGAGTTGGTAGTAAGCCGCCTCAGGGAGGCCTTGTCTTATACATAATACAATGCATTCATAGTCCAGTGCAACCACATGGTAACTGAGAGAGGTGAGGAGCCTATAGGCTAGAAAGAGTTTAGCTGCCCTATCTCCCTTTCTCTGACCTTCCATTTGTCTGCCCCCATCTCCCAGACAGGCAGGATCTCAGAGAAGGCAATGCCAGATGAAATGGATGACAGTTTGTCTCCCAGCCTGGTCAGGTGTTCTTTGGTCTCCACAACTGACCAGCTGGCGAGTTTGTTAGTCCCTATGTGTACCAGGACATCAGGGTTTTCTCCTGCTTCCTGCATGATTTTAGCAATGAAGTCAGTGTCTCTCCATGGTGATGTACCTCGGAGACATCTGACCATTACCCTCGGCTGGAGGCAGGTATCAACTCCCTGAATCATGGAGTCGCCTATGATCAGAAGTGTTTTGGATTTACTTTTTGCTTTTTTTTGTTTTGGTCCCTGTGTTTTGGGTGAATTTTGTTGTGCTAGCTACTGTGCTTTGGTGTCCTGCTCTGCAGTGTCCTCTGCCCCTTTGTTTGATTTCAGAGATAGAGGAAACCCAACACACCTGGTGGTCAAGTGGACACCCCATCCTGCAGTGCCCTACCACCCTGCTCCCCCTATCCTGTAACCGATCCAGCAGCTGGCACAGCCCACCACTCACCACCATGGCCAGCCACCAAATGAGCATTGCAAGAGTGTGTACTGTATATAATACACACTCAGTGCATGACAGCTGCTGTCAACCACTGAGCACATACTGCGTACAGTATGTGCTCATTCAGTGCTCATTTGGTGGTTGACTGTGGTGGTGAGTGGTGGACTGTGCCAGTCATCGGATTGATTACGGGATGGGGGAATAAGTTGGTAGAGCACTGTGGGGTGTTGGGGTCCAGTAGACCACCAGGTATGTCGGGTTGGCACAAAACAGGGGGGCACTAGACTACCAGAGATTGTTATATTAATAAAACAGGTGATCAGGACTTGGGGATGGGGGGACCACTTGCATTTTTGGCAAGGAGTCTGTAGCAGACCCTTCTCGTGTGCCATGTGTTTGCCACATGAGGGGGTTGCCGCAAGTGTGGGGACTTAGGTGCCGAGACCCCTTCTAAACCAGAATCTGGTGCAGGGCCCCTGGTGCACTGGGCTTCAGCGCAAGCTGCTGTTTACCACAGCTTGAACAGATCTCAGCCCAGTTTGTAAATTGGGTCCATTGGCTTGCCTTGCTGCTTTTGCCTGCACACTTTTTTCTCGAAGTGGTTTCTTTTGCCACAGTTCTTGTATGCAGCGCCATATGAAGGCATTTTGCCTTGTCATGTTGTGCACCACAATATTTGCATGGCTTTTGTGGTGGATGTTGTGCATTGCTGTGCACAGGGCTGTGCTGCTGCTTTGTGTCGTTAGTTTGTGTCTATTGTCTTTGGTTCACTTGCTTCTTGTGTGTGATGTGATGGACTTTTTCAGTTTCTGCTGAGCTTAGCTTTTTTAGTTGAATTTGTGCTTGTTCACTGGTCTATGGCTTTTGCCAATTTTAGGTTTGGTTCACACAGCATTCTGACTCTGGCTCCACCATCTTTTGTGCCAATAACAAGTCTATCACATATCAGATCATGTTTCAAAGCTCCATACTTGCACAAGTCAGCCATTTTGCACAGTTTTGCAGCAAACTGATCTGCTGTTTCTGTTTTATTTTGCTCGCACATGTTAAACAGATATCTTTCCTGTATCACATTCTTAGTTGGCTCAAAATGCTATTGCAGTGCATCTAGAATTACTTTTTATTCCATATAGGTGTTTATCCTACTGCAGCAGGTCGCAGCTGCTTGTCTGTCAACCCTACCAGACTCTGGGGTTGTTCAGGATCTTGAACACAATGCTTGTCCTGGCAGACTCCCGGAGCCAAGCCAGAAGCATCATCCTGCTGTGGCCCCTGGTTTTCCACATTTTCTCCCTTCCCCAGTTACCTGGGGCCCCACCACAGAGAAGCGCATGTGTGTGGAGGCGTGCATGCACCCTCTTGCTCTGGTGACGGCCCCTTCCTCCCACCCCATTGGCCTAGCACCCTGGCTCCCTCATCTGAAACTGCCCCCTGGTCTCTGCTACGAGGCAGTCAAGAACCGGAGAAAGCACAGATCCCTCCTCGGAGTGAAAAACTACCAGTCGATGACTCAATCCTGCACCACTCCCCATGCTGACCTCCTACAGCCCATGCTTATTCCCGAACGTGGTTCATCGACATGGTGAGAGGCAAGGCATCCAGCACCTCAGTCCTCTGTGCCACCAGGCTGGCGTGCATCTAGAATTTTATTAGGATCTTTTCTGTCCTCTTCAGCCATATATAAGTGCCTTTGCAGCATGTGGCATTCTTTCCCCATTACAGTCAGTAAGGTTGCTATTCTAATCTTTGCATCTTTTTCATTAAGGCCTGTGGCTATTTCATAATTTTCCCACTGAGACCTAAAAAAATGTCCAATTATTATAAGTGTCACCCTTCATGTCCTTAGGAGCTGGCACTGGAATCTGACTGGAAGCCATTGTTTGCAGTCACTGTTTGCTGGTTGCTAACTTTTTAACTTTGTGTTTTTGAGTCAGCAGTAGCTTTGCTGCCTGACACTGTCTTTCTTAGTGTATTTTAATAAATAGGCATTCTATCCTACCTGTATGTAACCCCTTCTGTCAGGGCTTACCTGTTTAAACATAGAAACATAGACTCTGATGGCAGATAAGGACCGCTTAGCCCACATAGTCTGTCCATTTCCCTACATATTGGATAAGCTGCAGATCCTAGTTAATCAACAGCCTACTTCTTCCCACCCCTCACCAGAATTGCCTTGTCTGTCCCATTCATTCTTGAATTCCCCTACTGTTTTTGATCCAACGACCTCCTCAGGAAGGCCATTCCATGCGTCCACCACCCCTTCTGTGAAAAAATATTTCCTCACATTGCCCTTGAGCCATTTCCCCACTCCATCTTCAGATTGTGTCCTCTTGTTCTTGCACATCTCTTTTTCTGAAAGATGCTACCCTCTAGGACTTTGTTGATTCCCTTGAGGTACTTGAAAGTTTCTAACATGTCCCCCTCTCCCTCCTTTCCTCAAGGGTATACATATTAAGCTCCTTTAGTCTTTTTTCATATGGCTTCTGTTGAAGACCCGGCACCTTTTTAGTTGCCCTCCTCTGGACAGCCTCCATCCTGTCTATGTCCTTGTGGAGATAGGGGTCTCCAGAACTGTACACAGTACTCCAGATGGGGTCTCACCAACTGTCTGTGCAGAGGGACAACAGCTTCCTGCTTTCTACTGGTGATGCCTCACCCTATACATCCCAGTATCACCCCAGCCATCCTTACTGCCTTCTCACATAGCTTGCTTACATTTAGGTCATCTGATATGACTACCCCCAGGTCCCTTTCCATTTTTGTTGATGTTAATACCTTCCCCACTGTGTACTCTTCCACTGGGTTTTTGTTTCCCAGGTGCATTACTTTGCAATGCTTTGCACTGAATCTAAGCTGCCATACTTTTAGCCATTACTCTAACCTTGCCAAGTCCCTTTTCATCCTTTCCACCCTTCCCTTGTGTATCAACCCTGTTGCAGATCTTTTGTGTTGTCTGCAAAGAGGCATACTTTTCCTTCCAGTTCCTCTGCAGTGTCACTTATAAAGACATTAAAAAGGACCTGCCCCAGTACTGAACCCTGCGGTACCCCACTAGTAACCCCCCTTTCTTCAGAGTGGACTCTGTTTACTATTACCCTCTGTGTCCTGTTGTCCACCCAATTGTTTACCCAGGCTACCACCTTGGGACCCACTCCCAGGCTGGCTAATTTGTTTATTAATCTTTTGTGTGGGACTGTGTCAAATGTCTTGCAAAGTCTAGGTAGGCCATGTCCACAGTCCCTGCCTGGTCTACTACTTTGGTCACCCAGTCAAAGAAATTGATTAGATTCATCTGACATGACCTTTCCACTGTGAATCCATGCTGCCTTGGGTCCTATGCCCCACTGACCTCTAGGTACTCAACAATTCTTTCTTTCAGAAGTGATTCCATCCTTTTCCCTTCCACTGAGGTCAAGCTAACAGGTCTGTAATTTCCTGCCTCTGCTTTGCTCCCACTTTTGTGAAGGGGAATCACATCCGCCCTCCCCCTGTCCTTAGGTACCACACCATCCTCCCTTGATTTGTTAAAAAGGGTAGTTAGTGGTGTCACTAGTTCAACCCTTAGTTCTTTTAGAATTCTGGGGTGAATCCCATCAGGCCCTATTGCTTTGTCCACCATCAGTTTTAGGAGTTCTTAATAATAATAGTAATATCTTTATTTATGATGTGTCTTTCATTGTCAAGGCATATAACAAAACTTAAAAACAGATAAAACAGCAATAATAAATGCACAATAAAATCCAGAAATTAACCTTTTTAGTCACAGTATACCCTGCTCCATAAATATGTCTTCAATGCCAATGGGGTAGAGAATTCCAAAGGGCTGGGGCCACATACATAAATGCACGGGCCCCTGAAGATTTTAAAACTACCCTTGGACTCTCTAGCAACCCGTCATCTGCTAAACAGAGTGATCGCTTGGGCAGTAAGGAAACAGGAGCTCTTTCAGGTAGTCTGGGCCAAGTCAGTGTAGAGCTTTATAAATCAGTAATCTGACTTTGAAGGTGAACCACCACTGAACTGGCAGCCACTGCAGTTTGCACAGCACTGGTGTGATATGGGAAGTCTGAGGAGTCCCCATCAGCAACCGGGCAGAGCATTCTGCACCAGCTGCAGGCGATGGATATCAACCCCTAGAAGCACAAAGTAAAGGGAATTTGCAATAATCGAGGTGCAAGGTCACAAAGGTGTGGATCAGTGTGGGAAGATCACCAGACAGATCAAGATGCTTGATCCTAGCGATGTTCCTCAGATGGTAAAAGGATAACTTAACGACAGACGACACTTGAGATCGTAGTGTCAGCCCATCGTCAAGTATCGCCCCTAGGTCCAGCACCTGTTCAGAGGCTAGGAGCTGGGAACCCCCCAGGAAAAGCCCCATAGATTGACCAGCCCCTGACCTCCCTATCCGGCGACCTGGATCCACAACCATCACCTCAGTCTTCCCTGGGTTCAACCTCAGCCACCTGGAATTAATTCAGTCCTGGATTTCAGCGAAGCAGTTATTAAATTCTGAGAGTGCTCCATCCTGGTCAGGTGCAAAAGACAAGTAGAGCTGGGTATCATCAGCATAGCAGTGAAACCTCAGCCCATACCATCTTACAATGTCTCCGAGGGGCAGCATATACACCTCGAACAACATAGGGGACAGCACAGAGTCCTGAGGGACCCCACATGACAGAGAGAGAGGGAGTCTTACAGAACCCTTTCTTCTGTGAAAGGACTGGTATTGACCTCCCTATCCAGAGTGCTTCTAATGATTGGATTAGGTACGGCCCCCTCCTCTTCTTTTGTGAATACTGAGCAGAAGTATTGGTTCAGTATGCCTGCTTTTTCACTGTCCCTTTCTGCCCTCCCACCTTCCCCTTTATTAAGCCTCAATATCCTTCCCTTGGTCTTACTTAGCTCCCTAATTTACCTATAAAAGGTTTTATCACCCTTCTTAACCGAGTTAGCTATCTTTTCCTCAGTTTGGGCCTTTGCTATTCTGACTGCCTTCCCCACTTCCTTCTGCTTTAACTGGTACAGTTCTCTGTCCTGCTCCTTCTATGTTTATTTATACTTCCTGAATGCTATCTTTTTCTCCCTAACCTTCCCCGCCACCTCTTTTGAGAACCATAGTGGGTTTTTTTTTGTTTTTATTTATTTGCTTCACACAAAGGCTTGTTGCCTCTGTGATGGCATTTTGATATTTCCCCATTGTTCCTCCACCCCTCCTTCTTGCCTGTTTGCTAGTGCTTTTCTGAGACACTCTCCCATTTTGACAAAGTCAGCCCTCCTAAAGTCCAGTACCTTCACTTTTGTATGGCTTGACTCTGCAGATGTGTTTATCATGAACCACACTGTTTGGTGGTCACTTGTTCCCAGATGGCTACCCACTTCTAGATCTGAGATCCTCTCACCGTCCCCATTTGAGAGTACCAGGTATAATATTGCTCCCTCCCAAGTGGGTTCCAACACTAGCTGTCTGAGGCATGCCACCTGTAAATGACCCTGCCCATGCATGTGGCTGCAGCAAAGGTGCTCCAGTTAACATCTGGTATATTCAGGTCTCCCATCAATGATATCTCCCCTTTTTCTGCCATCCTAAGGATGCCGCCAATCATTTCCTTGTCCATTTCCTCCCCCTGAGGTAGGGGTCTGTATACAAACCCCTTGCAGATTGTGGTGCCATTTCCTGTCTTCATGGTGACCCACAGTGCCTCCTCTCCTCCCTGTTTACCCTTTGTGGAATTGGGGAGGGGCCTTAGACAAGTAGTACACATGGTAACCTTCTCGGAGGTGCTGCTCATCTATGGCGTAGGAGAGGCTAGGGTGTTCTACACCATGGGATTCAATCAGTGGCTGAAAAACTGGTGTGGAGCTCAGGGATTTGGCTTCATTGGGGACTGGGGGTCCACCTGGAGTGATGCAAGCCTATACTGGCATGATGGGCTGCATCTGTTCATTGGCAAGCATTTAAACTAGCCAAGGAGGGAGGCACTGGAAAGGAGCAGAGAAATCCTAGCCCTTCCAAAAATCACGGTAGTAAGTGCGGTAAACACCAACATAGAGGTGTTGATATGGAGAAGGGCAGGGGTAAATGGAGAAAGTGACAAAGGCAAGAAGGACAGGGATGGGGCAAAAAGGAGTAAGGCCATCTGGAAATGGAGGGTAATGAGTACCAATGCCCGTAGTCTGGGCAACAAGCTCCCTGAGCTGGTGGCCTTGATAGAAGAGGAATGCCTGGATATCATAGCAGTCACAGAAACATGGTACACAGAGAACCATGACTGGGATGTTAACATACCAGGGTACATAACCTACAGGAGAGACAGGCAGGGAAGAAAAGGGGGAGGAGTAGCTCTCTATGTAAAGGAAGGGATAAAAGCAACTGAACAAAAGAGTAAACAGGGAGGAGAGGAGGCATTATGGGTCATCTTGGAGACTGGAAAGGGCACCACAATCCGCACAGGGGTTGTGTACAGACCCCCATGTCAGGGGGAGGGAATGGACAAGGATATGATAGAAGGCATTCTTAGAATAGCAGAGAAAGGGGAGATACTGTTGATGGGAGACCTGAATATGCCAGCTGTTAACTGGAGCACATTTGCTGCAGCCACATCCAAGAGCAGGGCCATTCTTGATGCCCTACAGGTGGCAGTCCTCAGACAGCTAGTTTCAGAACCCACTCATGAGGGAGCAATCTTAGACCTCATACTCTCAAATGGGGGCAGTGAGAGGATCTCAGATCTAGAAGTAGGTTGCCATCTGGGAACAAGTGACCATCAAACAGTGTGGTTCACATTAAACTCAGCTACAGAGTCAAGCCATACAAAAGTGAAGGTACGGGACTTCTGGAGGGCTGACTTTGGCAAGATGGGAGAGTACCTCAGAAAAGCACTAGCGAACAGGCTAGAAGGAGGTGTAGAGCAGCAATGGGGAATCATCAAAACTGCCATCACAGAGGCAATAAGCCTTTGTGTGAAGCAAATAAACAAATCAAAATGAAAGAAAAAGCCACTGTGGTTTTCAAAAGAGGTGGCTGCAAAAGTCAGGAAGAAAAAGATAGCATTCCGGAAGTATAAGGAAACACAGAAGGAGCAGGACAGAGAGCTGTACCAGTTAAGGCAGAAGGAAGCAGGGAGGGAAGTCAGAAGAGCAAAGGCCCAAACTGAGGAAAAGATGGCCAACTCGGTTAAGAAGGGGGATAAAACCTTTATAGGTACATCAGCGAGCGAGAAAGACAAAGGAGGGATAGTGAGGCTGAATAGAATGAACGCTGGTGGGCAGAGGGGCAGTGAAAAGCAGGGATACTGAACGAATATTTCTGCTCAGTATTCACAAAAGAGGAGGGGAAGTGTCTAATCCAATTAACAGAAGCACTCTAGATAGGGGGTCTGATCCCAGTCCTTTCACAGAAGAAAGGGTTCTGCAAGAACTCCTAAAACTGAAGGTAGACAAAGCAATGGGGCCTGATGGAATTCACCCCAGAATTCTAAAAGAATTAAGGGGAAACTAGTGAAACCACTGGCTACTCTTTTGATAAATCATGGAGGATGGTGTGGTACCTGAGGACTGGAGGAAGGCGGATGTGATTCCTCTTCACAAAAGTGGGACCAAGACAGAGACAGGAAACTACAGACCTGTCAGTTTGACCTCTGTGGTAGGGAAAGTGATGGAGTCACTTCTGAAGGAAAAAATAGTTGAGTACCTAGAGGTCAGTGGGGCACAGGACCCAAGGCAGCATGGGTTCACAGCGGGAAGGTCATGTCAGACGAATCTAATAGATTTCTTTGACTAGGTGACCAAAGTAGTAGACCAGGGAGGGGTTGTGGACATGGCCTACCTAGACTTTAGCAAGGCATTTGACACAGTCCCACACAAAAGATTAATAGTCAAATTAACCAGCCTAGGAGTGGGTCCCAGGGTGGTAGCCTGGGTAAAACATTGGCTGGACAACAGGACACAGAAGGTAATTGTAAATGGAGTCCACTCAAGAAAGAGGGGTTACTAGTGGGTACTGCAGGTTCAGTATTGGGTCCAGTCCTTTTAATGTCTTCATAAGTGACATTGCAGAGGGACTGGAAGGAAAATATGCTCTTTGCAGATGACACAAAGATCTGCAACAGGGTTGATACACAAGGAGGTGTGGAAAGGATGAGAAGGGATTTGGCAAGGTTGGAGGAATGGTCAGAAGTGTGGCAGCTAGGATTTAATGCAAAGAAGTGCAAAATAATGCACCTGGGAAACAAGAACCCAGGGGAAGAATGCGCAATGGGAGGGGAGGTAGTAACAACAACAAAAAAGGAAAGGGACCTGGGGGTAATCATATCAGATGACCTTAAGGTTAGCAAGCAATGTGAGAAGGCAGTAGGGAGGGCTGGGGGTATACTGGGATGTATATGGAGAGGCATCAGCAGCAGAAAACAGGAAGTTGTTATCCCTCTGTACAGACAGTTGGTGAGACCCCATCTGGAGTACTGCGTCCAGTTCTGGAGACCCCATCTCTGCAAGGACATAGACAGGATAGAGGCAGTCCAGAGGAGGGCAACTAAAATGGTGCAGGGTCTGCAAGAGAAGCCGTATGAGAAGAGACTAAAGAAGCTTAATATGTATATCCTTGAGGAAAGAAGGGAGAGGGGAGACATGATAGAAACTTTTAAGTACCTCAGTGGAATCAACAAAGTCCAAGAGGGTAGCATCTTTCAGAAAAAGAGACGTGCAAGAACAAGGGGACACAATTTAAAGATGGGGGGAGTTCAGGGGCAATGTGAGGAAGTATTATTTCACAGAGAGGGTAGTGGATGCATGGAACAGCCTTCCTGAGGAGGTTGTGGGGTCTAAAACTGTGGGAGAATTCAAGAATGCATGGGACAGACATAAGGCAATTCTTGTGGGGGGTAGGAAGAAATAGGCTGTTGGTTAACTAGGATCTGCGGCCTATTCTGTAGGTAGGGAAATGGACAGACTAGATGGGCCAAGCGGTCCTTATCAGCCGTCAAAGTCTATGTTTCTATGTTTAGTTCCATTGCTTTGAGCCCTTTCCTTATGTAGAGTGCTACTCCTCCTCCTCTTCTACCCTTCCTGGCCCTCCTGTAGATTGTGTACCCTGATATGTTGACATCCCAGTCATGGTTCTCTGTGAACCATGTTTCTGTGACTGCCACAATATCCAGGCATCCCTCTTTTATCAGGTCACCAGTTCAGGAAGCTTGTTACCTAGACTATGGGCACTGGTACTCATTACCATCCATTTTTGGTAGCCTTACCCCTTTTTTCCCCATCCCTGTCCTTACTGCATTTGCCTTTTTTCCATTTACCCCTGTCCTTCTCCCTATTAACTTCTCTATCTTGGTGTTTACCTTACTAACTAGCCTGATTTTTTTGGGAGGGGGGCTAGGATTTCCCTGTTCCTTTTCAGTGCCTCCCCCTTGGTAGTTTAAATGCTTGCTAATGAAGCATTTAATCCTATCACCTAGGATCCTGGTTTTCCTCCTGGACAGATAGAGACCATTGTGCCAGTATAGGCCTGCATCCCTCCATGTGAACCCCCAGTCCCCAATGAAGCCAAAACCCTGAACTCCGTACCAGTTTTTCAACCATTGAATTAATCCCATGGTGCAGAGCATCATAGCCTCACCCATGCCATAGAGAGGCAGCACCTCTGAGAAGGTTACCATATGTGCTACTTGTCTAAGGCCCTTCCCCAACTCCACAAACTCCCCCTGCACTGCTCTGATCCCTTTCCCAGTCACATCATTTGTCCCTAGGTGGACAATGACATCCAGCTCCCTCCCCCGTGAAGCTGCTCCTGCAATCCTGAGGATTTTCTCTATGTCACTTCAAGCCATGATGCCAGGCAGGCACTTTATCTCCCTCCCTCCCCCTCCCCCAGTTCTACCCTCCTAACAATGAAGTCCCCCACCAGGACGTGTTTCCTTCCCCTGTGGGGTCCCATGCCACACTCCAGTGGGTCTCCTTTGTGGAGATTCCCAGCATCCTCCATGGTTTCCACTGCGGGTACCTCCATAGAGGAACCACACTCTGCCAGAATGGCATATGAATTGTGGATAGGTGCAACTGGAGGGATGCACCTCTGTTCCACCACCCTCACCCTCATGAACCCACTGCTGTCCAACCACTCTTCTTAGCAACCTCTGAGGCAATGGTGGGGCCCTGGTGGTCACTGGGTGGAAGAGGAGGTCCCCCAAATCCTGGCCAACTCAGCCTGGAGACAAGCAACCTCCTCCCTCAGCCCAGAGAGGTGTCTGCAGATGGGACAACACCGCATCCTGTGTTGTTCCAGTCCAGCCAACCTCAGTTTCAACAAAAATGTATAGTTTGAAGGGAGTATCCTAATTCCAATCACGGCATAGCTAAGCAATCTTGAGCAGACTGGAACACAATGAGCCCACTCACCATGTATATCAAAAAATTATTTCTTTTTTATTTAATATTAATGCAGTTCAAAACAGTGTAGTTCCTGTCATACATTTCAGATTATTATCCTTCATCAGTGTTACACATTTTGTTACTACATGTGACCCCTTTCAATTCATCTGTTTCTTTTTTAGATGCATTTTCAAAAATGCTGCATTTTCCTCATGTTCAGTATGTCTGTTTTTCTTGTCAGTTCTTTTCACATTTTGGTGCTTGCTTGTTTCTTTCATTTTATGTATAGATCCAGAAGCAAATGATTTGATACCTTTTAATGGACCAACATAGATGTAACAAGAACAAAGTGCTCTAGCTTTCGGACCAACCAGTCCTTCTTCAGAAGCTCATGGCAGTTGTTTGGAAAATACAATACTTATAACAGCTAGATAATGCAGAGAAAAACAGAAAAAAATCCCCATTGGTTTAAAATACTCATTAAAAAAAACAGATGATGTCAGACAAGTTTAACAGTACAATACGCCTCAGTCCGAATGAACCTTAGGTTCAGATGTTCCTAGTGCAAGACACATATAAGGAATCCTACTGCACATAAATTTAATTGACATAAGATAACACTGCAGAAGCAGATAACTCCCAAATCAAGCCATAAGTGCCACAGTCAGTATAAGGATGTGATTACTGAAAGGCAACCCCCACCCAGCTTAAAGACAGACTGAGATAGTTATAGGGCTCATGAAATTACAATGTATGCATTAAAGACAAGAATTACCAGTAAAGTTGTCTAAAAAACATCAGTGCTCACTGTGTGATGTGTAAAACCTAGCTGGACTTGCCACCCAGCTGTATTCTCAAGCTAAATAAAAGGCCCAAGAGATTACAAAAACCTCAGGACTTTTTTGTAATCTCTTGGGCCTTTTTTTAGCTTGAGAATACAGCTGGGTGGCAAGTCCAGCTAGGTTTTACACATCACAAGTGAGCACTGATGTTTTTTAGACAACTTTACTGGTAATTCTTGTCTTTAATGCATACATTGTAATTTCATGAGCCCTATAACTATCTCAGTCTGTCTTTAAGCTGTGGGGTGCCTTTCAGTAATCACATCCTTATACTGACTGTGGCACTCATGGCTTGATTTGGGAGTTATCTGCTTCGCAGTGTTATCTTATGTCAATTAAATTTATGCGTAGGATTCTTATATGTGTCTTGCACTAGGAACATCTGAACCCAAGGTTCATTCGGACTGAGGGCAGTATTGTACTGTTAAACTTGTCTGACATCATCTGTTTTTTTTAATGAGTATTTTAAACCAATGGGGATTTTTTTTCTGTTTTTCTCTGCATTATCTAGCTGTTATAAGTATTGTATTTTCCAAACAACTGCCATGAGCTTCTGAAGAAGGACTGGTTGGTCCGAAAGCTAGAGCACTTTGTTCTTGTTACATCTATGTTGGTCCATTAAAAGGTATCAAATCATTTGCTTCTGGATCTATTCTTGCAAGGACCAATACGGCAACTACTAAATCTACATTTCATTTTATGTGTATTATCTCTCCTCAAGCACAGCATGACCTCCTGCTTTCTCTGTCATGGAGATCATGCACCAAAACAAGAAAAGAACTAACAAGAAAAACAAACATACTGAACATGAGGAGAATGCAGTAGTTTTGAAAATAATCCAAAACGTATGACAGCAATTACACTGTTTTGAACTGCGTAAATATTAAATAAAAAAGAAATAATTTTTTGATATACATGGTAAGTGGGCTCATTATGTTCAAATCTGTTTAAGAGTGACAACACCGCATCCTCCAGAATGTCTCCCGGAAGACTAATGCTTCACAACCACTGCACGCCACCACTCCCATTATGTCTTATTTGTGGCCCCTCAACTGTTGTTTTGTATGCTTACTCTTTCCTCTCTCTGTTTATTTATTTATTTTTGGTTTTTTATTTTATTTTTTTCTATCTACTTTCCTACTGCCTCCATGCCCTTAAAGCTTCTGCTTTTCCTGTTCTGGGACAAGAAGTTCCTGTATTCCTCAGTAGTCTCCTTCTTACTTGTTCAGAGTCAGACCTCCAACAGCTAGAGGGGGGTGGAGAGCTACTCTTTTCCTTCTAGGAAAGTGAGTTTTTTATGCCTCTGTGATCACTCCCTTCCTGCTCCCAAACAGGAAGTTCCTGTTTTCAGTCAAATCCTGTGCCTATAAAAGTAGAACTGCCTAATGGTGGGGGGGATGGAGGAGAGGGAGGGAGGGCTATATAGTTCCAATAGACTAGTAAAGTTCTAACAGAACCTCCTTCCTCTTGCTGTTCTCTATCAAAAGCTATCTAGGGCAGTTTTAAATACAAACACCTGGTTTCCTGCTGCCTAAGCCACTCCCCCTAATTCACAGTTCCCTTCTTTACCTAGCTAACTGCATAGCTAACAATTCCCTTCATCCAACTCAGACAAACACACTAACTCTTGTTTTTTTTTGGTTTGTTTTAACCCTACACTGAAGGTCCCAGTAGTAGAGTTCTAGTTCTTAAGTCCCAGTAGAGTAGTAAAGTTCTAACAGTACCTCATTCCTCTTGCTGTTCTCTGCCAAAAGCCTGTTTAGCCAGTTTCGGCTGCCTGTTCCCCATTTCTTCATGTAGTGTCCCCCTCCTGAGCAAGATTCTGAGTTGTCCCTTGGGTCTCTGTCCAGCCCCCAAACTGTGTTTTGTTTGGAAACTGGACCGGAGGTGCTGAAGCAGGGAGTCAGCAAAGTTGGGTTGTGCTTTATGCACGGCGGCTCCCTGGACATGTACAACAACACATTTATGGGCACCACCAATGCCTTCCAAGTGTCTCCCTGGGGCTCTTGACCCCCTGGTTAAGGTAAACAGGGGTCAGACACCTGTGGAGGCCTGTGAGAGGTGGCTGCATTGGCTACATGGAGAGCACCAGAAGCACTGTTAGATTGGGGCACATGAATATAAATTAGCTGGATCACTGCCTGAGGACTGATCATAACAAAGGCAATGACTAGCTGCAGGAGGGTTTGGCTGGAATAATTTAGGAGTCGCATGAATGGGGGAAGAATTGGGTTTTGGGAAATGGGGTAAACCTAAACAAGGACTGCATAGTTGGGCTGCAGGGACACTCAAAAGTTGGGACACTATATGAACTGCTGAGTGAAATGAATGGGAGCAGCCATATTTATGGTGCTTTGACCCCTCAAAGACATCCAATTGAATGACTAGGAGGTGTGCTAACCATTTTCAGGCGCCAAGAGACTGAACATAGCAATAAGCAAAGAGGGCTCAATACTGTGATTGATAACTGGAGGCAGTCAATCAGAAGGCAGAATTCCAAGGATAAATCCAAGAGACTTTGGACAGTTGAATTAGTCTGTGGCTGGGCTCTAATAGAGGCAGAATGGCTCTGTGCTACAGGGGAAAGCATCTAAGGCCTTTCACAGGGCTTAATTTGAAGAAAAGTGGAGTTTGTCAGAGAAATAGTGTAAAAGAGCTTGCTGATTGGAGAAGCTGTGGGTTCTGAGCTAATGTTCCAGGCACTCTTTTGGAGCTTGCTGTGTTAATTGGAGACTTTGGCTGTGGCCATCCTGCAACAGTTTGGGACTGAGAGAGTAATTTGAGCTTGGGAAGAGATTTCCCAGGAACTGTGAGTAAGCCAGAGAAAAGCTAGAAACTGATTTAAAGCAGAGAGTGAAAGGGAGACTTTGTCTTATAAGGTACATACTGTACTTTCATTCCACCTGGACAGACTGAGACAGACAACAAGCTTTGGAGAAAACGTCACAGCCATGTGTTTATTTAATAGGCAATTGTTAACCTTTGCATCCATTACATAGCACGTAAAACACTGTTTGCTGGAGTGAGGGATCTGTGACCTCTACAAGTGACTTCTGGGTCACCAGAGGCTCATAACTCGGCCCTGCTGTGAGCGGGCAACACAAAGTAAACCCTATCAGAGACTAGTGCTGTACTGCAGCTCTAGAGGACAGCACAAGCTGAAAGTTCTGTTTAAAATCTGCTTTGTATATGAAATATTGACTGTGTGCACCTTGTGTGCGTGAGCCCTACGTCTGTTTTCGGGAAGTAGGAAAAGCTGTCTGGTAGTCTTTTGTTGGGACTCAGCAAACTACCAAACCTACAAGGGGACACTTAATTTGAAATTTTCATGTTTTAGAGTGTTCTATGTTTGTGCCACACATGAGTGGTTGCTGCACAGTATTTTTTAAAGTATAAAACACTGTTTGCTGGAGTGAGGGATCTGTGACCTCTACAAGTGACTTCCGGGTCACCAGAGGCTTATAGCTCAGCCCTGCTGTGAGCAGGGCGAGCATGGGCAGGGCACACACGTCATGCAAGTGGAGACACACGCAGAGACATGCGTGTCTGCGCATGTTATGCATGTTGTGTGAGGGAAGACACCATGGAAGTCTGAGAGAATGTGACTGTGTGAGAGTTAGGATTTTACGTAGAGAAAATTGGTCAGGTAAATACTAGAATTTGATTAAATATATGTAAAAATGGACCTAGACCAATTATTAAAAGGGAAAACTGGGACATTATGCACAGCTTGCGGCATACATCTGTTCACAGACATGCCTGTGCTTGAATGTCCATTCACATGTTTGAAATGCAGACAAAATGCTGAAATGTTGATAAAAATATCCTTGTTCAACACAAGGTTAAAGGCACTTGAACACAGTCAACAGTGTCTGGTATCAAAAAATGGGTATGGACAAAAGCAAGGATAACCATTTATTATCAACAATTGCAATTCAAAACAAAACCCAAACCACAGGCCAGGATCCAATACCTAAACCTGGGCAGTTGCCCAGTAAACAGAACAAACCTGATACAGAGTTAAATCAACAGGAAATATCAACTAACCCTATACCTAACAGAAAGAGAACAAGAGGGATGAAATCAAGGAAAATCAGAACGAGGAATGATACAAAATACAAAGTACTAGACCAGTAAAGAAAAAAAGGGGAGAAAAGCTGAAGTAGTCACACTTCCACTACATAACAGTTTTGACCCCCTTACTCACCCAACTGAAGAAGATTGTAGTAATACTCCAGTTACCATTGCTCCCTACCAAACCACATCAACTATGGAGGATGATAGCAACACTGAGGTACAACATACTCCTCCTATACCCCATGACGCTAGTACTACTGATGATGACCCACCCAAATTAATTACAACCCTGGGTCAAAATAGGACTATCCTGGATTACAGAATGACTACTGTCAATAAAATAGAATCACAAACACAAAAAACATACTACTAGAACAAATATTCATACTGGGGGACTCAATTACCAGGTTTACAGACAGATACTCCACAATGTAGAATAAAGAGAATGTGGCTTGCTGTTGCTACAGTAGGGCTACTATCAAAGATATAACCACAATGCTCCCAGGAATCTTCCAGAATATCCCAAATCCAAAAACTGCTATTCTCCACGTTGGCACCAATGACGCTGGTAAACAGGAAGTGGGGAATATAATACAAGACATGGAGCAAGCCATAAAAACTCTAAAGGAATTAAATGTAACACCAATAATATCTGAAGTTCTACCAGTACCAAGGGATAGTTATACGAGAATAAAAAACATCAAAATCTACAATAAATGGCTGTGTAGATGGTGCCTAGCCAATAATGTGGAATGTATAAAAACCTGGGAAAAATTTGAAAATAACGACTTATTGTTTGGATATGATGGTTTACATCTTAGCAAACAAGGATCATGTCTTCAGGGCTGCATTTTTCAAAATACAATAAATACAGACCAAACAAAAAAACTAAACAGTAAGGGGTAAGGAGAACAATGAATTCCATCACAAACTATTCAACCTAGGACAAAAAACAACAAAACAGATAGGCATGTGATGCACAATAAAAAGACCAGACTAACTTTTCTCCTGACTGATATAAGAAGCCTGCACGGTGCTAAAATGGATGAACTGCAAATCATCCTAAACAAGGATGGAATAGATATAGTTGCTATAATGGAGCCTTGGTGGGGGGAAAACCTCTAACTGGAACACAAACATACCTGGCTGCACTACACATTATAAAAATAGAACATCAAAAAAAGGGGGAAGTGTGGCAGTATTTTTAAAAAAACAACATTAAATTTAAACCAATCAAGGATCAACCAGAGGAAATGCCAAGTGAACTATTATGGGTCAAAATAGTAAGGGATACGCAACATAAATTACTGGTTGGATTATGTTACAGGCCACCAGACACAAATTCATCGGCACATCAAGATATTTTAAACAGTATTAGTAATAAATCAGGCTATAAAAACACAATACTACTAAGTGATTTTATTCTTCCAGGGCTAAACTGAAAGGATGCAATAGGTAGCAATAACCCAGAGAACTCATTCTTAGATGTTTGCTGGGCAAATGGCTTACATCAACTGATTACAAAACCAACCAGGAAAAACAACATCTTGGACCTACTACTCACCAATATTCCTGACAAAATAAGAAATATCCAAATTAAAGAGCCCATTCAAAATAGCGATCACATGACAATAACCTTTGAAACCCACATACACCCTAAACCTAAATTAGGGAAAACTATGTTCAAAAACTATAATAAAGCTAACTTTGCTCATTTTAACTTAGCTCTCCACAACTGGCAATGGGACAACAGGTCCGCATCCCCAGAAGAACTCTGGATCAGAGTTAAAAATAAAATTATTGAACTTGAAACAAAATATGTACCAGACAAAATTACATACAACAGGAAGGGTAAAATATCACTGTGGGTAACACCAAATATATTACAATTATTAGCAAAAAAAAGAAGGGAATACAGAATACTTAAAAGAGAAAATAGTGACTACAATAAATTCATATACAAGTCAGTTCTGAAAAAATGCAAACAATAAGAACAGGAAAAAACAAGTTAGAATTTAGACTTGCCTATAGGAAAGATGGGGGAAAGCCTTTATTCCCACATAAATAAAAAAAAAAAAAACTACAAAACTATTGGCCCTTTGACTGTAAACTCATATGAAATAACAGCACCTCAAGATATAGCAGAGGAATTTAATAAATATTTTTGTACAGTATTCAACCCTAAAAAACATAATTATACTGCTACAATAAATCGATCTGAGGACTTATCAAAACTAAAAAAAAATAGATCCTTAATAGATTAGATAAAATCAATGTCTGTCTGAGGGTGATAGGGGGAGGTTCTTATGGCAGTGATACCTTGCAGTTGGTACAGCTCCTTAAGTAATGCAGCACCAAAATTACTATCCTGATCAGTAATACAGTAATTTCTTTAGGTATGCCCACTCTGCTGAAAATTTTGGCAAGCTCTGCTGCCACTTTGGGGCTGTAACACTACGCATTGATACTGTTTCTGAATATTGAGTAGCATAATCACATACTACCAGAATAAATCTATTACTCTTTTTACTTTGGTCTAAAGGACCAACCACATCCATTGCAATTCTCTCAAAAGGCACATCTATCAAGGGTAGGGGCGCCAGGGGCACCTTGTCTTTTCTAGTGATTGGGGCTACTTTCTGACACTCAGCACAGGAATTACAATAGGTAGCAACATCTTCAGCAATCTTGCAAGGGTGCGATCCCTTCCTGAGTGACCAGCCATAGGACTATCATGTGCTATCTGTAACAACTCTGTTCTACACTTCTGTGGTATAACCAATTGTTCTGTCTGTTCCTGTGTCTGAGGTTTAACCCAAACTCTGTACAGTAACCCATTACATGTTTTAAACATTGGTCCACTCTATTTTGGTTTCACCCCAGCTGCTTAAAATAACCCTGGAGAGAAACATCATTAGCTTCTTCTGAAAGAAAATAACAATCAGTGATCAGTTTAGCTTCAGCATTTTCATATTTTAACCCTTTATGTCCATCAGTCATTTATTGCCACAGTTTCTTCGGGCATCGTCTTTCTTTCCTGGATTTCCGGATCTTGGAGCTATGCTCAAACAAGTCCAAAACAAAATCACTGAAAGGAAAAGTGTGCCCACCATCTGAAATTTTCTTTGCCTGAGCTCTTGTCACCACAGCTGCTGAAACATCAGGATTTACTCCTTCTTTGATTAACTCAGTAAATTCTGGAAAGTCATTTCCAATAATCACAGGTACCGGTAACTTAGGTACTACCCCCACTTTCATTTGGTGTGACAACCCTTAATGGTCAGAGTCACTTGGGTGGTGGGATAGTATCAAGTATCCCCATGGATGCAGATGACATCAGTACCTGGTCCTTTTGTACAGTGTTTTCCCAGCACCTCAACATGCACTAGGGTCTGTCTGCTTCCCAAATCAATGAGTCCCTTTACAGTCTTATCCCCTAACTTCACATCTGGTAAGTACTTGACCCAATTTGCCAAGGACAGTTCTGCTCCAGTGTCACTCTTCTTACAGCAATTTCTTGTAGTATGACCTGGCTTATTACAGTTATAGCAAATAACATCTTTGGGCACAAATGTGTTATCCCCACCAGAGTTCTTATCAGACTTGGAGTTTAAATGGGAAAAAGAGTGTCTTACTGGTGCTTGGCTGTTACCTCGCTACTGTGGCATCTTTCTGGCCATTTAGTAGTCCTCAGACAAAGAAACAGCCTTTTCCCCACTTTCTGGTCGGTGTTCCTTTACCCAAAGCTGCACATCTGTAGGCAGAATGTTGATGAATTGCTCCACGGCAAATGTGTTGATGATCTGTGGGAGTGTTTTGCTCTCTGGTTGGAGCCATCTTATCAGGAGTTCTCTGAGTTGGGTGATGGCTTCTCGAGGATTGTCGACTGAGTGTACTTCAGAGATCGAAATCTTTGCCTGTAGGTCTCTCCTAAGGTGTCTTACCTTTTACAGGATTTCACTTTTCACTAGGTTATAGTTTTCTGACTGTGTAGTGTCCATATTGCTGTAGGCAAGTTGGGCTTTACCTGTCAGGTAGGGTACCAGTCTGATTGTCCATTGCTGCTTTGGCCATTGGCAGGCTGTGGCAACCCTTTCAAAAGTTGTCAGGTATGCCTTGATATCATCCAAGGGGCACAACTTTGTAAGTTTAATGGCTTTTAGGTTGCTTATGTTTTGTTATTCATCTCAATCTGTGCCAGATCCTCTTCCTTTAATAGCTTGCAAGGCATCCAGCCATCACTGCTCCTGTCACTGCATCTCTTCCCTCATCTGCTGCGTCTCTTCTGTACTCTCCTCTGTTTCTCCATCTCTTTTTGTTGTATAGCCCACCATTTGAAAAAGTCCATTAGGCTTTCAGGTTCTGTCACTGCCTGTTCTTCTTCCATAACTTGTGCTGGCTGTACAATTTCAGCTCGGACCTCTGTCTTTGCTAGTTTAGCTGCCATTCTCCTGGTAACTACACATGGACTTGCTGCTGCAGAATCCATACCTTTCTCTATGCTTCCCAGGTACTAGGCCCAGTATCCATGCACAAAACTCCTGGCTTACAGTATGCACAACAAAAATCCCACTTAGGCTGACACCATCTGTCATCGAGGCACAGGTCAGGAAACACAGGAAAAACCAGGAGCAGATGTAAAATTTGCAACAAGAGTTTTCTTATGACTAACAATAAAATAAAAAAATAACATTGTTCTGTATAACTATTTACAAAGGCAGAATAAACAGAAGATGCATCTGAGTTTTCCTTCAATCTCTGTGTCACTTTTTCAAGCAATTGCAGCTCTGTCTTATAAGTTCTTCCGACCCCCTTTCTTAAAAGCATCCTGTTTTTTCTAAAGTATTCTAGAATATTTCAGGCAGGTGTTGGCAGGAACAGTGTCCCAGAGCTGAGGCCCCTTTTCCACAGCTCTTCTGCAAAAGGCTTAAAAATTGCACTCAGGTAACCTCTTGAGTTTTCAATAGCTTTTTGCAATCATCTCAAAATATAATTATACACATTTCAAAAATTAACATTATATAATTTCTAACCAAAGAGATCCCAATATAAGTTACATTTCCACATAATGATTTACATATATTTTTATATCCGCAGATATGCAAAGGAGGAAAAGAAAAACAGCACAGGAAGATTAAGAGATGGCAAAAGGCAAAGAATTGCAAGACTGTTGGGGTGATCAAGTTCTAGGTCTGACAAGAAAATTTGTTTGTGCAACCGAACAGAGAAGAGACAGAACAGGAGAAAATAGAACAGATCCCTGCATTCAAACTCTTTCCATAACAACTGGGACAGGGTCCTATTCTACCCTGTCACAAGGAGCAAAGGGAGAAAACCTCTCCTGTGTAACCCTTTTTATGGGCTGCACTCTTCCCCCTGGTCCCAAACCACCCTCCCCTTGGGAATCTGCCTGCCCCCCACACCTCTTGTGGGTGGCTACCTCCCCCTACCTGCCCAACCAGGTGTCACTCAGTCCTGCACTTAGACAAATCCCCACCTCCTGCGATACCGTGGAGGCTCCCTTATTGTCCTGTAGGGCATATACTTTTTCATTCCACCTGGACAGACTGAGACAGACAACAAGCTTCAGAGGAAAAGGCCACAGCCATGTGTTTATTTAATAATAATAATAATGCTTTATTTATTTAGTGCAATTCTAAAAAATCTAAGTGCTGTACATGCTTAAAAACATCATAGAACAAAACAACTCAGCTTAAAAATTATATACAATATAATTTAGATACTTCAATTAAAATTATCCCAAAATCCCATATTAAATACTAAATGCCTGCTTAAACAAATATGTTTTCAGGCCTGTTTTTAAGCTATCCATGCTCCCACATTCTTTAATCTGATGAGGTAGTGAGTTCTACAGGGATGGGGCACCAAAACATAAAAGCCCAGGCCCCAGATGTTTTCAACTGCACCCTGGGAACCTCTAACAACCTTTCGTCAGTTGAGTGGAGAGGATGGTCAGAGATGTAGGGAGTCAGGAGATCTTGCAAGTAGCTTGCACCCAGTCTGTACAGGACTTTATAGGTCAGAAGACCAACCCTGAAGGTGATCTGCTACTGTATAGGCAGCCAGTGCAGATTATGACTTGAAGGAGAGATTCCAGTCAACAATCATGCCGCAGCATTCTGCACCAGCTGTAAGTGATGGATATCATCCCCCCTGGAAGCCCCAGGTAGAGGGAGTTGCAGTAGTCCAGGCACAAAGTCACAAAGGTGTAGCTCAGTGTAGGCAAATCACAGGATGGAACAAGGTGCTTAATTCTGGTGCTGTTCCTAAGATGATAAAAGGAAGACTTGATGACTGCTGACACCTGCGCATGCAATGTCAGCCCATCATCAAGAACCACCCCCAGATCATGCACCTGTTCAGAGGAAGATAGTTGTACACTCTAAAGCCAAAGCCCAGAGAGTAAACCCACTACCGACCTCTCTATCTGGCAACCCAGATCCACCTCCAACACCTCAGTCTTCCTGGGAATTCAATTTCAACCAGCTGGATTTCATCCAGTCATGGATTTCTGCCAGACAGCTGTTAAACATCGAGACCACACTATTCTGGTCAGGTTCAAAAGAAATAAAGCTGTGTATCATCAGCATAGCAGTGAAACCTCAGCACATAACATCTTACAATGTTTCTGAGGGGCAGCATATACACCGCAAACAACATAGGGGACAGCACTGAGCCCTGAGGGACCCCACACAGCAGAGAGAGAGAATGAATCAGAGGGGAAAAAAATGACACCACCCTCTGAGATCTGCCAGCTAGGAAAGATTGAAACCATCTGAGAATTGGACCAGCCAGGCCACAGATAACCCTCAGGCACTCGAGCAGGACCCCATGGTCCACAGTGTCAAATGCTGAGGAGAGGTCAAGAAGCACCAAGATGGAACAGTGCTTCTGATCTCTCACCATCAGGAGATCATTGAGCACCTGAAGTGGAGCAGTCTCAGTACTATGTCTTTTCCAGAAACCAGACTGGGGAGGATCATAGACATTGAGGATGGTAAGATGGTTCTCCAGTTGCAGCGCAACCACTTTCTCAATCACCTTCCCTACAAAGGGAAGGTTAGAGATAGGTCTGTAGTTAGCACAGCAGTTAGGGTCCAAAGCAGCTTTCTTAAGGAGCGGTGTCACCACTGCCTTCTTCAGGGAGCTAGGGAACTCACCTGAATATAAGGAGCACTACAAAATCTTTGCAAGGACCAGGCCGATGGACTCCATACACCCCAGTAATAGGCGTGTAGGGCCCAGATCCAATCTACAGCACGTTGGCCACAAATTCTGGACAATCCGCACAATGTCCATGATCTCCACTGGTCAAAAGATATCCAAGAAAACCAAGATGAAGTGACCATGCACCGACCACCATCAACCCTCATAGAGAGCACTGGATGGATCTCGGCCCTGATGTCAACCACCTTATCCACAAAGAATTGAATGAACTCATCACACTTAACTTGTGAAGAAGCACCTCAAACCTGTAAAAAGGGTGGGTTGCACAACCTGTCCATGGTTTGAAAGAGCTGAGCCAGTTGATTCTGAGCAGCAGCAATCTCACCGGACAGGAATTCTGCCTTCTTACGTGTGATTGCTGATTGATAGTTTTGATAATGATCAATCAATCTAAGGTGGTCGGCCTCAAGAGTCAATTTCCACCAGCAACATTCTAGTCTTCATCCTACTTGTCTCAACTCCTTCAAGGTCCCATCAAACCAAGGGGAGCGAGGGCAGACAGAGAGAGAGGGCAAACACAGACTGGGGCGATAGAATCCAGAGATTCAGTTACAGCCTTATTATAGGCTTGAACTAGACTCTCTGGATCCTCTCCTACCTTTAAGAATCCCGATAGGTCTAATACTGCCAGTAGGACTTCTGGGATCACATCCCTCAGTGAACAATATCTGACCATCTCCACAGGGGCAGACCTATAAGGGGGAGCCTGGAAATTGAACCTTACTGTGTGGTGATCAGACCATACGATTGGTTCCACCACCAACTTGGCGGTCTTGATCCCCAGGAGGAAGACCAGATCAAGTGAGTGACTGTGACTATGAGTAGCAGAGGCAACTACCTGTGTGAACCCCAATGAATTCATAAGTTGGAGGAAGTCTTGACCAGTTGTTAACTTTTGCATCCAATACATAGTGTGATGTGTGCAGCCTGGTAGTCTGGAATGGTCAATTCAATCAGTTTGATCTGATTCATACACATTGGCCAATCCCCCCTCCCCACAAAGGGCTGCCTTTCAATCACCAAAACCCCATGAGGACTCCAGATCAGGGGCATGAAGGATGGCTCTCTGAACCAGCTGCGAACATGTCCTCCCCCTCAGAGGATCTCACCAAGCCGTGAGCTTACACCCAAAAAGTCTACCTTCCTGACTGTCCCTCCTTCAGGGGGGAAAATTCCAGCAGTCCGGCACTGCCCCCTGTCAGCCTCAGGGAATATGGCAGCTTGAGACTCGTGATCCCCTGTTACCCCCTCTGCACAGACCTTCCAAGACTACTGATCTGCCACAGGGTGAGCCACTCACCAGCTCACCCCCCACAACCTCATCACACTATAAGTTTCTCCACTGCTCTTTGTATGTCTTCTATAAACTTATCTAGCTCTATATCTGACAGATGAACACTATTACTAGCATATGATTCCCCACTTTTTATTCCAATCTGTGGGTGCCTCGCCATGACCCCCCCAATCAAGTCCATAAAGGGTTACCTGGCAGCATCATGGAGTCTGTGAACATTCTCAAATGCCCTTGGGTTGCGGGCATTCCACCAAGCCTGCCTCTGGATAATATCTGACCACACCATTTGTACATGTGGCCACTTTTCTTTCACCCCTATCAATTCCTGTTTCACCTTCTGTTGAAACTCCCACGATTTTATGTTCCCAAAATCATTTCCCCCCAGGTGGATGACCAAGACATCAGTAGGGGCCCACTACCGAGCTTCGGCACTTAGCCTTGGCAGTAGCTCACACCATTTCATGCCCCTTTTACTCATCCAATGCACCTCTGCCCACTCAGGATCCAAAAATAGGTTCTTGCCACCCTTGCACTGTCTGCACAGATAGTGGCCCAATGCACAAAAGATTGTCCACAAATCCATATCTGCATTCTCCGCCAGCCGCCATCTGTCAAGATAAAACAAATGTTACAACATCTGTGGTCTGACATAACTCTCAAAAGCCTGTGGCCTCCATCTGCCTAACACCTGGATCTGAGCATCAGTTAACCCTTCAGTCCTAGCATATGATACTGCCCTGATTCTAAACAAGTGAGTACTGAATTGATGCACCTCCTGCCCTAATTGTTGCAGAGTTTTCTGTAGTACATGCCGAAACAGGTACACCATCATCAGGGTGCCATCTTCATGCCTGAAGAAGGCCCCCCCATTGATGTCTACCAGGCTACATAATCCTGCACCCATGCCTGGACATCTCACTGCACCCCCAGGAGCGGCCGCACACTGCACCAGTGACCCCAAGCCCTCTGGTTGGTCTTGCTCATTCTCAAATGCACAAATGCCCCTGCCATGATTACCACCACATCCCCATTTCCAAGTGCCACTGGCTGGCCCACTGCTTTATTTGGCTGCACCAATTCCGACACCTGAAATTCCCCACAAAATGCTACCAAATGAGCTGTCCTGGACAAGCACGTTTCCTCCGCTGATGAACAGACCTTTGAAAGCCCATCCCATATTTGTCTAAACAGTGATGGGGCTGATGGGTCAGTGGCAGTCTGACCTCTTTTGTACTGACCTCACCCATCCTTGCAGCATCTTCCAGAGGGGAAAAGCCATTGTGGTGTTTGTGTGTCCCTTGCCCTTTTGGAACCATGCTATACTCTTCAGGTGATGCTCGACCTTGGCCAGTGTAGCTCCTTCCCTCTTTTTGTGCAGTACATATGCACATAACTGATCCACCAGGATGGGCCAGGCCATCTCCCAACCTTGTACATGTTGTATCCCTCGGAAAACTGTCCAAACCCCTCTGGTGCACTGCCTGCGTATTGGGTGCCAATGCATTCCAAATCAATTCCGAGGCTTCTAAACCACCATATCCTAAAGGTATGATGGGACTTCCCTGGTATGTTCTTCTGCTCCTAGTGCCAATTCTCGAAAACTCCACCACTGTGAGTAAGAAAGAGCATCAGCAATACCATTTTCCATTTACAGCGAGGGAGGGAGGGGCAGCTGCAGAATAAGGGGTGCTAGCCACACATTCAACCAAACTTGATAGACCTCTAGGTCTTTATCTGCTGGCAAATTTTGTATGTTCGTATGTTCATATGCACATCTGGGACATGCCCAGCTTTAAACTGTATGTTTAGCAAAAGACATTTTAGTACAAATACCTTCATGAGATTACCCATGGGGCCTTTACCCCCCTAACTGCCTATTTTTAGCCTAGACTACCCATGTTATCTGACATAAATGTTATTGTCTTGTCCTTGAAATGCTCTCCCCACACTACCAATGCTACCACTATTGGAAAAAATTCCAATACCGTAATCTGTCTTAACACACCCACTGCCTTCCAGGCTTCTGGACCCTGGACAGCACACCACTTCCTTTGGAAGTATACTCCAAAACCCAATTACCTGATGCATCTGTAAAGAGCTGCAACTCCTTACTAGACACTGGGGCTGGCCGTATGGCTATGCCATTAAAGCAATGCAAGAATGCTTGCCAGATACCCAAGTCATCCCGCATCGCTTCCATCACCCGTATCCTGTGGTGTGGCTTTGTGCATCCTGCACCTACCCTTATTAACTGTCTCATAAATGTCCTCCCCATAGGTAACACCTGACAGGCAAAATTCAGGTGTCCTATCAACTGTTGCCATTCCTGCAAGGTCACCTTGTGAGCCTTACCCACCTTCTCTATGAATTCCTTAGGGGTTGACAGCTTATCCTGTGGTAAGCGGAAGATCTGTGCTACAGTGTCGATTTCTATGCCTAGAAATAACAACCATGTGCATGGCCCCTCAGTTTTGTCCTGTGCTAATGGGACCCCCAGTTCTGTGCATACCTCCTAGAAGGCGTCCATAAGCTGAGCACAGTGTTGTGTACCGGCCTTCCCCACAAACAGGAAATCATCTAGGTAGTGCACCATATCTGACCACCACACCTTCTCTGCCATCGCCCACTGTAGGAACATGCTAAACTGTTCAAAGACCATGTAGGCTACAGTGCAACCCATTGGCATGCAATTATGAACCTATGCACTAAATGTTATTGTTATTGATAGCTGCTTCTTGTGAGTCTACGTCTGCAATTGTTCAACCCGTGTAATCTCTACTATAGTATATTCATATATGTGTATTAAGTGTACTATGTGCCTATCTGTAACCTGGTTGTCTATGATCTCATCTGTAGCTCACACAAAGTGTAACCAAGATGTATTTTACTGTTAAATGTTCTGTAATTGATAACCTGTGAGTTATCCATCCCCTGTTGCCCTTCCCCCCCACGTCGCACTGGGAGGCGAGCAGCTTGTTGTTCAGTGTGCCTTTTCTGGTGAAACAATTTCAATAAATAAATAAATAATACTGACCTTAGAATTTCATGCCCAGTAATTTTCTGTCCACCAGGTGCACTGGCAGTAGCTGAAAGGCAGCTTCTATGTCAGTTTTCCTGAGCATGGCTCCCCGCCCCAATTTCCAGACCACCTCGATGGCCTCATCAAATGACACATAAGACACTGACGTATGTGCTGGGTTAATGTAATGATTAACTGAATCCCCCTCTGGGTAGGACAGATGATTAATAATCTGGAACTCCCCTGGTACTTTTTTGGGAACCAGCCCAATTGGTGATACACGAAAGCACAAGCTTGGTGGTGTTGGGAAAGGACCACTAATCCTGCCAGCCACCACCTTCTTCTGCAATTTCTTCTGCACTACTGCTGGTCACTCCTTGGCTGACTTCAAGTTATCTGCTTCAAAAGCCCTATGTGATCCTTCACAGGAGATGTGAAACTCAACTCTAAACCCTTGATCCAAGGATTGAGTAGCATCTTTATCAGAGTATCTGACTAGCCACTTCTCAAGATGTTCCCCTTTTATGGGTGTTGGGAGATTTGTTGTACCTCCTCCAAAATGGGCAAAAGTTTCCCATCTTTTGAAAGGGACAATCGCTCCCTGTTTTTCCACATTGTTGAAAGGGATGCTGTCTCCGGCATGCCATGTATTCATACTTATACCTGCATTGTTGAGCGCTATAAGACCCCTGATTGTAATTACAATGTGCTCCTGGATAAGAACAGTTACAAAGCTCTGCTGTTGTGAGCTGATTTTAAAGCAGTGCATTTGCTAAATCTAAAGGCCTGGCTACATCACTGTCACATGAAACAGAGTGCATCGAAGGAGAAAGAAAGCCAATAAACCTATTTGTGATGGAGATCCTCGGGGTTGTAAAACTACCATACAGCTAGCAGGCTAATTTAGGAAAACCTCCTAATAGCAGACAGAGGGAAGGACACACTAGGACTTAACATACATATCAAAACACTATGCCCCCCCATTACTAAAAGAGTAAGGAAAATCCAAACACCATGGATTACTAAAGATTTGAAACAGTTGCTTAAGACCAAAAGCCACTTATGGAATGTGGCACGAAAATTCCCAAAAGATCAAGATAAATTGTCATTTAAACAAATTAGAAATAAGTGCACTACATCTGTAAGAAAAGCCAAACAGAATTATTACTTTAACCAGTTTGCTGACTCAGCATCTTATCCTAACATTTTATGCAACGGAGTAGATGGTTTAAAGGAGAAACAAGTTCCCCAAACCTCTCCTTTAACTCTAAATTTTGAAGGGAAAGTACTAGTTAAAGTCACTGAGCAAGCGGAGGCATTTAACACATTTTTACAGAAATAGGGAATCTATTTGAAAACGAACACCTAGAGCAAACTCTCCCCAAAATTAAATATGGAGTTCAACTACTCATTAAAAAGGTTCTTGTTTTCCTTTAGAGAAATCAAAGTGGCAAAGTTATGAAGCTGTTGAACCAGTTAGACACAAGTTAAGGGGCAGGGTGTGATGGAATATCCCTTATATTTTATAAAGTTGCTTCAAAGGCTTTGGCACAACATTTGACATATCTATTTAACTTTTCTTTGAAATCTTCATCTTTACCTGCAGATTGGAAAACTGCATTTATAATTCCAATACTAAAAGGAGGAGCAGCCTCTGACCGGCACTCTTACAGGACTATTTCTATCTTGTGCACCTGTGTTAAGATTTTTGAAAAACCCCTAAACAACTAACTCATTACTTTACAAAATTTAGAGTAATTTCTCATTACAATCTGTATTTATTTAAGATCATAACACCACATATACAGTTTCAAAGGTGGTGGACGATATATTTTCAGCGTTTGATGAGGGAGTCCATGTTCCATCCTTGTTTTTAGACCTCTCAAAGGCATTTGATACCATCCACCCCACAATATTATTAAATCGACTAACGTCAATGGGATTAGGGTGTTCAGTTTTGACCTGGTTTAGTGCATAGCTACTCAATAGGAAGCAAAGTGTCAGGTTGTGTGGGTGTAGCTCCAATGCACTGCCTGTAGCAACTGGGGTCCCACAAGAGTCAATATTGGATCCCTTGCTATTTCGATTTCACATAAACGATCTTCCAAAATCCTGTTCTGATGACATAGAATTTTTTTGTATGCTGATGATACCATTATGTACACACAGTGAAGGGATAACCAACTGGCCTTAGACACTTTGCAAAAAGACTTCCATGCAGTGCAAAGGGTCGTATTGGGATTGAGACTTCTATTGACAAATCAAAAAGACAGTGGTTGCTTTTTGAGAAAAGGATGAATAAAACAGATCTGGTAAAGTATAATATCCATGCTCTTTCAGGGTCTATCATTATAAGTATCTGGGCCTAATTTTAGATAGTAGACTCTATTTTGAATTACACTTGCGCTACATATCAAACAAATTAAGACAGTTACTAGTTGTTTTTTTTTCTATAGGAACCAGGTTTTATTTAGCTTTACACTGCGAAAGCTATTGGTTACCTCACTATACTTACAAATTCTTGATTATGGAGATTTTATTTATAAAAATGCATCAGGTACTCTGTTGAGCACATTGGACTCACTATTCAACAGTGCAGTGAGATTTGTAACAAAACTGCCTTATACTGTAGGATGCATAGCTGTACCTTATACAAAGGGGTTGGCTGGACTTCACTAACTGAGCAAATAGAAAATCATCTGTATGCTTTTGTATACAAGTTTATGTTAGGATTATTACCCTCTTTCCTACTATGTAAGCTACAACTTAAAATACGTAAAAATATACCTTATGACCATCATCTAGAAGTATATATCAAATACCAAAAACAAGATCTATCCAAGGGGATAAAATTCTAGCTGTATTGGTACCAAAGACTTGGAATGTAATCAAAAGCAAGATGGATTTGGGTAAATTGCCAACCATAGCACATTTTAGAGTATTATTAAAAAGTGTTTTTAGTAGGCATCGACACGATTAATCCACCTGAGAATTATGTTTTAATTTTTGACTGTAACTTTGTCTGCGTGTTGTGTTACTTTTGTAATGTTTTATTTGTTTGGATGCATTTGTAAGAGAGAATTTTTTTTCTCAATTATGCTATCCAATAAATATGATGATGATGGCTGCAGCTGGGGTACTCGTCCCAATGGGTCTGGTACCACCGCCTCACCTGGCTCCCAGAACAGCACATCTCACCATGCTTTGTCTCTCTCTGTGAACAAGAGTTACCAACTGGCTCTCAAAGTCCATGATATTCCTTGCTCCCACTCTTTTCCTGCAAGACACAACACATAATCCCCTACCAAGCACACTTGCTGCCACTTTAGCCTCAGCTACCACCACAACCAAGGGGCTACTGACCAAGGGCATCCATTATTTAACCTTGAATTGTCCTTGCAGCTTGTCCCACTGAGCACTACCTTCTGCCTAAGATTACTATTTACCCATTGCCCTATATATTTATACGTTAATCTATCTATCTGTATATGTGTACATCTATTGTTCTATGTATATTTACTGTTCTTTATTTATTATTTCTTTTGTGTGTGTGTGTGTATATATTATAGTGCCACTATAGTTAGAGTTGAGGAGCCATTAACATGTTAAACCCAAAATTTTGCACCTTAATAACTTTGCAGCTGTTTGACAGATTTGCCTGAAATTTGGAAAGCATAATCAAGACTCATATGCCTTGAGATCTGCCAAGTTGTGTACTGGTCACATATACGGCTGCGGAGTTATTAAGCATGATCTGCACACACGTTTACGCTTTTCTGGAATTTTACTGTCGTCTCTACAGGTCGCACGGTTTGCGTGACCGGTCCAAAATCTTCAGGGAACATGCAGCCAGGGTCCCCAATGTGCCTTTTGAAGAGTTATTGAAAAAATATTAAACGGTTCAAAAGTTATTCAAAAAACAAGTTCCCATTATAAGTCAATGGAAAAAGTTAACAAAAAGTTCAACAGTGTCGCAAATGCAGTTTTTACTTTTGCAAATGGCCATTTTACTGTCGCAAATCTGCCATTTTGTTTTCAGTTAGCAATCAGAAAAATCCTTGGCATTTAAAATTGGGACCTTCTAGCTACCTAATTCTTTTTGTATTCACCTAGTCGGACCCTGAGGATGCTAGCTATGTCTTTATTTTGGGGTAAAACACCACAGAAATATGTTTTCAAATTTCTGAGAAAGTATCAAGAAAAGCGCTTGTCGCATTATGACACTGTTGAATGAATTTGCTAAAGCTTTCACAAACTTCGACAGTACTTTTCTAAGCTGAAGGAAAATGACAGCAATTCTTTGGCACCCTGCTGCAAAAGAACGGTTTGGTGTTTTGGCCTCAAATTTGGAGGGAGCGCAGCCAACATCACACAGATGTGCCTTTCTATATTTTGTTGAAAAAATATTACATGGCGGCAAAGTTATGGCACTCCAAAGTTGACACTTTTTCCCATAGGATAACATTACGGCATCTGACGCATTACAGGAATCCTTTGGCGCCCTGCTGTAAAATAACGGTTTGGTCTTTTGGGCTGAAATTTGGGGAACACAGCCAACATCCCACAGATGTGCTCTTTTGTGGTTTGGTGAAAAATATTGCAGGGAGCCAAAGTTATAGCACTCCAAATTTCTCTTTTTTCCCATAGGATAACATTACGGCGTTAGCCACGCATTTCAGGGCCCGTATCTCAGAAACGGTGCGAGATACAGACTTTTCGTCCAAAAAACACTTAGCTCCCTACTGGGGGCTAAGTGTAAAACTAGCCAGGAAAGTCATAAATCATATGACTTTAAAAAATCTTTTCAACGTCATACGGTTCCTGAGATATAAGCAATTTAGTATTCCAACTCCTCATTTTCTGCTCCGAGAACCATTATTATGCATACACTCTTTGTACTCACTGTCTTTCTTTATGCAGCTTTTGGGGGAAACCAGTCTGTGCGCTTACATTACTGTTACCATTACCGTTTTCGCTTGTGGTTCTGTTCCCGTTTCACTTACCGTTCACGTCTATGCCACCATGTGCATTACCCTTTGCATTTTCATTTGCGCTTGCTTTTGCATTGTTTTCAACATTTCTATCTACACTACTTTTCTCTTTCTATTTCTCCTTGTGTCACCATGCACATTACTATTTGCGTTTGCGGGCACAATGTTACTATGTGACAAGACATCTGTGGTGGGAGTGCGGGGCCCGGGGCTCAAAGGGCCCCGTGCTCCCGCCGCCTGCATCATTCACTATTTCTCATTATCATTCTCAAAAGAAGGAAATTAGAGACAAAAACTCAGTTAAGATTAGTTAGTTGTTCCACCGAAAGCGATGAGTTGGGTTGAGCCCTTGTCTCTGTTTACACTTCAACTGGCATCAGGATGCGCATTAGAATTGTCAATCCTAACTCTCACCCCATTTTCCTACACCTGTGCTTCTTTACACATGTGATGGGGTGAGTTAGCTTGACAACACGTCACTTCCCCAATGCCGGGTTGGGGTGTGAGGGCTAAGGGGCTTTCAACCCCAACACTGAATTTCCTCACTTTTGTAGGTGTGGGACAACCCTAACTAATGCATTAAATGGAGTTTTTGCCTCTAATATATATATATATATATATATTTATAATCAATTTTATTTATATGGTGTCTTTCAAATTATCAAGGTGCCTCACAAAACAAGTAAAACAGCTGCAGCATAAAATACATACATTATAAATAGTTTAAAATGGGGAAAATAAAACAATATCCCAGTTATTCCCCAAACGCCTTTATCCTTAAAAAGGTTTTTAAGGCCTGCTTAAAACCCTCCACAGTCCCGCACTCACGTAACTGACGGAGTAGAGAATTCCAAAGGGTGGGAGCTGTGTGCATAAATGCATGAGCCCCAGAAGGTTTTAAACAAACCCTTGAAATCTGTAGCAACCCCTCATCAGTTGAGTGGAGTGATTGCCCATTGCAGTAAGGGACCAGGAGCTCTTTCAGGTAGACTGGACCCTGTACATGTTAGGGGCTTTATAAGTCAGAAGATCAACTTTGAAGGTGATTCACCACTGTACCAGCAGCCAGTGCAGTTTGCACAGCACCATCGAAATATGATAGGACTGAGAGGGTTCCTGTCAATAACAGGGCCACTGTGTACTGCACCAGCTGCAAGCGGCGAATATCCACACCCCCGGAAGCCCTAGGTATAGGGTGTTGCAGTAATCCAAGGGCAAGGACACAAAGGCATGGACCAGAGTAGGAAGGTCACCAGACGGAACAAGATGCTTAACTCTGGAGGTATTCCTCAAATGGTAGAAAGAGGATTTGATGACGATCGACACCTGCGAACGCAGTATCAGTCCCTCATCAAAAATTACCCCCAGGTTTCACACCCATTCAGAGGTCAGGAGTGGTAAACCCCCCAAGAAGAAGTCCAGAGGGCAGCCTCACCACTGACCCCCCCTATCCAGTGACCCGGGTCCACTACCAACACCTCAGTCTTTTCTGAGTTCAATCTCAACCAGCTCAAACTCATCCACTCCTGGATTTCAGTGAGGCAGCTATTAAATACTGAGAGAGCTCCATCCTGGTCAGGTACAAAAGAAAGGCAGAGCTGGGTATCATCAGCATAGCAGTGAAACCTCAGCCCATACCTCCTTACAATGTCTCCGAAGGGCAGCATGTACACTGCGAACAACATGGGGGACAGCACTGACCCCTGAGGAACCCCACATGATAACAGAACAGAGTCAGAGGAATAAATCCATGGCACCACCCTCTGAGTTCTTTCGGTGAGGAAAGATGAACACCGTCTGAGGACCGTACCCGATAGGCCACAGATGAACTTCAAGTGGTCAAGTAGAACCCCATGGTCCACAGCGTCAAATGCTGAAGAGAAATTAATTAGAACCAAGATGGAGCTGTTCTTCTGATCTCTAGCCATCAGGAGATCATTGAGCACCCAAACAAGCGCTGTCTCAGTACTATGCGTCTTTCAAAAACTGGACTGGAGAGGCTCATAGACTTCATGGATGGTCAAATGTTTCTCCAGTTGTATGGCCCCTACTTTCTCGATTACCTTTCCCATAAAGGGGAGGTTTGAGATTGGTCTGTAGTTTCCATGGCAGTCTAGGTCCAAAGACGCTTTCTTCAGGAGGGGAGTCACCACCGCCTCCTTCAGAGAGTCAGGAATTTCACCTGTTTCCAAGGAGCACCAGACTGTCTGTGCTAGGAGCAGGCCAAAGATGTCACCACAACCCAAAATCAGGGTAGCTGGTCCCAGGTCCAAACTACAGCAAGTAGGGCTCATACTCTGAACAATCCTCATGATGTCCACAAGCTCAGGATGGCTGAAGGTACTCCTGGAAGACTTAGGGACAGTGCCCAAACACCAGTCTAGAGCAATGCCCATAGAGTATGCCAGTTGGAGCACCGTCCTGAAGTCAACCACCTTAGTCACAAAGAATTGAGCAAGCTCCTCGCACTCAACTTGTAAAACTGTTCTTCAGACCTGTAGACAGGCTGGGTTGCACAGTCTGTCTACCATTCAAAAAAGCTGGGCTGGTGAATTCTGAGTGGCCGCAATCTCCCCGGACAGGAATTCTGCCTGATTATGGGTGATTGCGGATTGATAGGCTTGATAATGGTCCATCAATCTAAGGTGATTGGCATCAAGGGTGGATTTCCTCCAGCACCGCTCTAACCTTCGTCCTAGTCACTGCATCTCCCTCAAGGACCCATCAAGCCAAGGGACTGAGGGTGAAGGGAGAGAGGACAAACTCAGACAGGAGCAATGACATCCAGGGCAATAGAGATGACCATATTATAGGCCACCACAAGGGCCTCTGGGTCACTGTTTGCCAATGGAAGAACTGATAGGTCAAGCAGCACTGCCAGGCCTTCAGAGCTTATATCTCGTAAAGGGCGGTACCTGATCATCACCACAGGGGTAGGCCTACAAAGGGGGGCACAAAAACAGAAATGTACAGTGTAGTAATTGGACCATCCAACTGGTTCCACCCCCAGATCAGAGGCTTTGACCCCCAGGAGGAAGACCAAGTCAAGAGAATGACTGTGTTTATGAGTAGCAGTAGAAACAATCTGTGTAAGGCCCAGAGATGTCATCAACTGGAGGAAGTGCTGATCAAATTGTGAGAGTTCATCATTGACCCAGGCATTAAAGTTGCCCAGGACCATCAGCCTGGACAACTCAAATGCCATGTTGATCATGAAGTCTGCCACTTCCTGAAGGAACCGCTTCTCATCCCTGGGTGGATGGTGGATGAGAGTGATCCTACAACCTACGCCTGCTACTGCGGTACATTCAAATGACTGGGTCTCCTCAATTGGTACACTCATGAGGCCCAGTTCAGTCTTGAAACAGACCACAACCCCCCTTCCCGTGATCCAATCTTGGGCGATGAATCATCGAGTACCCGGTTGGAGTTGCGGCCTCCAGTATGGGGCCAGAGTTTTCATCCAGCCAGGTCTCAGTGACACATGCCAGGTAAACTGCAAAGGGGAGGAGATGAAGGGGCAGAGGGTGGAAGACGAATAGCGCATGACCGTGGAGGTAGGCCTCCTACACATTTCAGTAACCTAAATAAACTATACAGTCTACTAAATAAAACAAAAAATTAAAATACAATAAAACCATAAATCCTTCCACACACTACAAAAGAAAAAAGAAAAGGAATTACATTAAAACCATAATCAAATAAAATAATCAAAAACTAAAACGAGTCTACCCCAATAATAACTCGAACATATATAAACTAAAATATCTCAGTCATCCAATCTCAGCCTGCAGGTTTGAATTATTCACAGTAAAGATTTAAACAGTCAAAAAAATGTTAAACTGTAGTGAGTGGCTGGGAGTTCAGAAGATCGAACCCCAGTAGTCCTTACACCCCCAAAGGGGAATCAGTTTTAGAAAGGGAAACTCAGAAACTCTCCCCACCTTCTAAATACTCTCACTACTAAGAGGACAAACTATAAATATATATATATATATATATATATATATTAGAGGCAAAAAACTCCATTTAATGCATTAGTTAGGGTTGTTCCACAGCGACAAAAGCGAGCAAATTCGGTGTTAGGGTTGAAAGCCCCCCTTGGACGCCGCATCGACACCCCCAACCGGCATTAGGGTGAGCATTGGGGTTGCCGGCCTTAACTCTCACTCCATCAGATGTGTGAAGAAGCAGAGGTATAGGAGAATGGGGCGAGAGTTAAGACTGACAACCCCAATGTGCACCCCGATGCCAGTTGGGAGTGTGGGCAGGGGAGTCCAAGGGGGGCTTTCATCCCTAACACCGAATTTCCTCACTTTTGTCACTGTGGAGCAACCCTAACTAATGCATTAAACTGAGTTTTTGGCCTCTAATATATATATATATATATATATAGGGGGATATATGATGGGTGACTGTGGAATATGGAAAATATTTGCATGAGTGCAGAGTGAACTATGATATCACGAGTGCCAAAGACATGAGTGATATTATTGCAGTTCACTCTACACGAGTGCAAATGTTTGCCATATTCCACAAGTTGCACATCATGTGTGCAATTTATACAATAGGGCTAGTGTCCTTTAGGAACATTGTTTTTCTGTGTTCTTTCCCTGTTTACTTTATTTTGGTAATTGGATAAGTTTTTAGGGGGGACCTGGGAGCACTGGGCAGTTAAGTGATTTATTCAGAGTCACACAGTATTGAAATGGAAGTTGTGAGAATCAAACACTGGTCTGGGCTGCTGCATGTAGAAAGTTTGTTCATTGCTTGTTACTCTAAACTCTAGGCTATATTGGCAGCACTGTTTGTGTGTGGTCTGAGTGTGTGTATTTCTGAATGGGCTGAGACTGTTAGACACTATATCAGGAAATAAACCCACATGGTCTGTGTCATCACAGAGTTATTCCACTGCAGTAAGAATACGTGTTTTTATTGTCAATGTTATATATACAGTATGTACACACACACATATCATGTATTCGTTGTGTCTTGTATTTATCTTCTCATGGATTACCTATGTTTTCGTTTTGTTTTTTGTGTTGGAGAGTTCGAAGAGTTCTCCAGCTGCTGCCTGTGCTCTCCCCTTGCCGACCTTAATGCTCAGTTTCATGATCTCCCTTATCTTAAAGAGGGACTCCGGTGATTGCGATTTGCATTTTCTGTACTCACCAGTGGAGAGGTAGTGTCCTGTTGTAGCGAAATAAATGTTTGCACCTCAGTTCAATGTCACTTTACCTGTTTTAAAATGTAGTACTTGTCCCCCGCTCGCCATGCGCATCGTCCCGCAGTCTGAATCGGAGTGCTGCACCAGAAGTGACATACACTCCTGATCTGCCTATCAGCTTCAGCCTGTCAATGTATTGAATCCGTGGGAAGCCCGAACACATGTGTATGGCTGTCAAAAGACTGTGGTCCAAGTTGATAAATGAATGCCAATCTGATTTCTTTTTTTTATTCTGGTTGGACTGATTAGTAGTGATAGTGGTAGAGTGGTTTTAGCAGCTGCATTTTGTTGTTTGGCAAAGGTTCCTTGTGATTGTTTCCAGACTTAACGTGATTCAATTCCTTATGCGTATGTTGTCTTCATAGCTGACGTTGTTTTATTTGTGGCACTTTGGTGATGAAAACATACAATTTCCATTTCTGTAGCTAAAGGAACATTTCACAGTGTGTTTTGCATACTTTCAATTCATTGTGCTCATAAATACCGACTGTAGTCTATGTCTGTTGAGTTTGTGCCCTGAGTAATATTGCTTCACTGACCTGTTATTCCTGTGTGTTTCCCTGTTGAGTTGTGTGGTGAGGTATGTTTCACCATACTGTCATTTGAATTCTGAGATATATGCTGCAACTAATTTGTATTGCACTGCATGTGTACATTGCTGAGTTGTAAGGAGCAGGTGTCTTGGTATTTTTCTTCAGTTCTGTAATACAGTACTGCATTGTGACTGCCATTTGCATCTGCTGAACGCACTTCACCATAAGAGGTCAACACAGTTGTCCACACAGTGCTCATACTGTTCTTTCTGTTTATTTTTGGTTGCCTTATACTGAGTATATTGGTGTCAGTGATGCTGCAGTGATGCCTTCTTGCTGTGTTGCTGGTAATTGTAGCAACACTCAAAAGGATGGTTTCTCCTTATTTACTTTCCCCAAGGACCAATACATAGTTAGGTTGTGGAATAGATTTGTCAGCACAAAATGATCTGACTGGAAGGGTCCATCTAAATACAATGTTTTGTGCTCCTTCCATTTTGAGGAAGCTTGCTATGACCCATCTATTCTGATGCAGCATAAAATGCATTTTGCTAAGTGTCTGCAGCTGCTACCAACTGCTGTTCCAACAATTCATGCACCAGACATCAGTACTAAGCAGTCACTTAGCTTGTCTGCCATAAATTGTAGTGGGGGTAGTTATACTGTGAATATTATGGCCTCTTCTGATTCTGTGGAGCCCCTGGTCAAGCGAAGAAAAAGTGGAGCAGCATTTCATAAGCGTCAGGTTGCATCGGTAAGTCACATATCTGTTCTCCTACACCTTTGAAGTACACGTTGCATACTTCTATCATTATTGGTATATTACATGTTGTTCATTGTGATCCTAGGTAATACCATATGATATTTTGTAGCTGGAGATTGTCAGAAAGGAAGATACGGGTTGAAACAATCAAAGGACAAGGTGGCTGGCTAAGGGTAAAGATGAGTATAGGTGGTGGGAGAGGTAAATAGCACAGAACGGAGAATGGCGGGATGAACAAGGAAAAGAAGCAGGAAGTAAATGTTGAGAAAGGTGGAAAGAGTGTTAGTGTAACAAGGAGGGGTTGCAGGAGGAATATGGAGTATAGCTTTGGGACACGGTGTACATAAACAGCAGGGGGACACAAGGGATGGTGTCGTTAGACAATACGTGGACAAAGTAACAAATGGCTATCAAGCAATGGAGAGTTAATGGTTGGTGTGTGGTTCAGGGTGCCTAATATACCACAAACATTATCTGATACCATGAGAAAAATAGTGGGGCACGGAGGTCACACAGAAGGACAGGTAGGCTGCTTGTGCGAGAAGGAGGTGTCAAGTATGGATAGGGTGCCACAAAGATCAATGACTGATGGAGAATTGATCTGAAGCATAGCATCAGAGATTAGATGCCATGAATTGCACAGAAAGGCATTTTTGATGGAGGAGGAATACAAATACCGCATGCACAGTAAGGGGGTGCATAATGGTAGCAACAAGGCAGGACCAAAATGGATGAGTTGTAATACCTGATTACCTTCAGTTACTTAGCCAGTGCAGCAATGCAGCACACCATGGCAGCAGGATGCTGTGGTGCATAAGCTGATGGATAAGTAGAAGGAAGGATATACTGGTGCTATTGTTCAGTTCCATGGTGAAACAATACTGTGAGTGTGTGGCACACTTATCAATGATACATGTAGTAAATGACATAGACAACATGGCAAGGGTACAGAGATGGTCCACTACAGTGGTGCTTGGGCTAAGTGTGAATACATGTGCCAATAGGCTTTAGGATTTTAATCATTATCCTCTGTAGCCTACAAGGAAGACACAGTACATGAACCAAATATTCAAGTATCTGAAGGTAACCAATGAAGGGTGGTAGATGTTATTTGCAGGTATGGTACTTACTGAAAGTATGCAGCATTTACTCAACGCATAGGGTGGTAGGCTTTGGGTAAACAATTATAGTGTATAGTGGAGTGTTGTTCTGTATAGAATTCCATCCCCTTCAATATGCTGTTTTATAAAATGGGCAAAGGATTTCAAGCAATCTGATTGGTTGTTAGCCATGCATTAGATGTGTTTAATGCACAGCTAAAACTAGAACCCCCATTTCGAATACACAGGCCCATTTTATAAGCACAATAAGCCACTCCGGGGATGTGCATTAGACAGTTATAATGCACGTCTAGGGGACTGGATGTACTCAGCCTGTGGCCTCGTGCCTCACTACGTCCCCCTAGCCGTGCATTAGAACTGTCTAATGCACACCCTATCATGTCTTATTGCTTACGTACCATAGTTATAAGGTCATGGAATGCTGTTGTACCCTAGTGTGGTAGAACAGCATTCTAGAACCTCTAGAGATTGCATGACTCAGTTTCATTTTGAAAGCAAAATAAGTCAGACAGTACTATACACTATAAAAAATACAGGATGAGCAGCTGTGTGCATAACCAGAGTGTTTTGCCATCTCGGAGTTCTGATTCCCATCGGCCTCTTGAGCTTCTCTCTTGAGGTCACAGGGAATCCAAATCCCTCTGTGGCAGAACACACTGGTTCTGCATAGTTTCCCATCCAGTATTCTCTATATAAGCATTACTTCAGTGAGAGGGTGGAGCAACCGTGTCAGTGGCTCAGTAGGTAGCACACTCACCTCTGAGGCCGGGAGATCAGAGGGCTGTGGGTTCAGTTCCCACATCTGGCACTTGGGTTAATATCCCAGTACTGACACTGTAGTGCAGCATGAGAGGGGTGCTGCACTTCTGAGGTGCCTTCTTCCGGATGAGACGTTAAACCGAGGTCCTATCTGTCTGGATTGGTGGTAGTTCAGGTGGATGTTAAAGATCCCATGGCACTTATCGAAAAGAGTAGGGGAATTTCCCTGGTGTCCTGGCCAAATTTCCCTCATTCACTAAAAATACCACCAACAGCTTAATCTGGTTCAAGGTCAGTTGGCATTCATCTGTATCCCCCTCCCCCGGGTCGTGCCTGAAAATAGGCAGGATTTGTCTAGTGCATTTACCCGGTCAACAAAAACTAAATAAAAACCATGTAATGTATCGCAGGATGAGGTGTGGGCAAACATAGTGGAGCCTTTCGGAAGGGCATTGGACAAGCAGAAGGGGCTGTCCTGGGGAGGAAGGGTTGAATGTTGCATTGCCATAAGAGTAAAGGGAGGTAATGTGCTGATTTGATGGAGCGTGAAGGTCCTGATTCAGCAGTCACACTTCAAAGTCCGCGGAGTACGTCCCTATCATCATAAAGTCAGTGTGACCATAACTTTGCTGTACCTCTTATTTCAAGACAACTGTGGAGATCATCACCATGATGCTGATGGACAAGGTCAGCACAGTACTGGAAGGAACACCTATCACTTTGAAAGACATTCATTCATCTACATAAATTGTCATCTTGCATGTGATGTACTGAAGCCATTCACGTGCATGTTGTTTAATTACCACACTTCCACGTAACATGTCTTACAACACCAGACACGGACATGGCATGCACTCAGCAAATTCCAGAGATCATCAGACATTATCATTGTAAGTGTTCAGTTTCATTGTTACACAACAAATACCCAAATATATCAATTTGCTCTTTATTGCCACCCCATTTTTATTTTCATTACATACTGTTAAAATTATGTTCTACAAAAGCCGTAAATGTGACATAACTGTTACAGTATTTCTCAATGCAGATCATCAAGCAGTACTCAGACACTGTTGTGGTTGATGTAGATGAGACTCTTTCTGAACAGGATATGACCGTCACTCTGCCTTCAGCTGAAGACAGCACACAAGACAGCCTATGTGACCCAACTACTGAACACACATATGTGGGTAAACCCTTGGGCCATCAACAAGTCAGTCGTGGGACACAGAAGTCACTGCATCGTCCACCTCATAAAAGTGTCGGTGAGTATGCACACTTCACTCACCTCTGGTCATTACTTTCCCTGATGGTAACATTACCAACAGTTAACAGTGACAATTTCACTGTTCTTGAACCATGAATCATCATGTGCATGTGTAAATGTTCGTGATAATGCACTGTGGAATCATCGCTCTCCTCACCTGAAGGCAGAGTAACACTGTGATGTGGTTGTTTGATGGCAACATAATTCTTTATAATATTTCTGTTGTTCTTACCATAGGTGATGTTTTACCACAATAGTAGTAACATGACACATCCACTACCTCTGTGCAGAGCAAAGTGGCCACAGTGTGACTTTCAACTTTGAGTGCTTTATACCACCAGCTATTATATTGGATTAGGCATGTAGGTTCTGAAGATACTCACTTTTTCGATCTGGCAGGTCTTAGGAAGGAGGTCAACATGATTCAGAGGCAGCTGGGGGTGGTGTGGGGTGCAGGTAGGAGAGATTGTGAGGGACATGAACCGTATGATGTTAGGCAGTGACATATTTGTCCAAACCAGGGTATAGAGGCAGAGGTGGGTAGACTAGGCTGGTTGTGGTGAGTGGGTCATGGAAAAAGTAACGTACAGAAATAGTTATGTAAGGAGCGTGTTGCCCACAGGGACACAGGAGGGGGGGCAGCCTTGGGGTAGGCTTGAGAGTTATAAATCACTTTTCCATGCTACAACCCTGTGATGAGGTGTAGGAGACAAGTGGAAGGTGGGTGCTGGCTGACAGTGAAGTAGTTATCCTAAAGAGTGGGTGTGTGATGGAGGCGGGGGATAGGAGAAGGAGCAAGATGCAAAGGAGGGGAGGTCATGTGGAAGATGACACCAGGGCACAACAGGGGGCAGGGTGGGGAGAATGTGTGTGGGTTTGCAGGAGGTATCTCAGATGGAGGAACACATAGCGCAATTGGGGCAGAAGGGGGCAGGACCCTGGACAGGTCTGCTTCAATGCTGCAGAAATTATCGTAGGGTGGGTGTGGAGGAGGGAGTTGTGGATATGCCATTTTCAAGGATGGAGAAATTGGCACAGGGGTGTGTGTAGCACAGAACTTGAGGGGACAGGGGATGACATCAGGATAGCAGTAAAAGGAAGCCTTGATGTGTTTTCCGATGGCAGTTGTCTGAATGTGGAACTCGGGGTTGGAGTGGGTGACTTTTGGCATCCAGACTGTGGGTGGTGCAAGGAGTAATCTGTGGGCCATACACAGAAGAAGGAGCCTTGAATGCTGAACAGGTTAGTATTTGAGCAGGGGAGGTAAAGGAGCCCCTGTTTGGTGACTCCATGATCAGGGGCTAAATATATACCAGGCCTATCTGTGTACATGGCCAAATTACAGCAATACTGCATGGTAAGAGAATGTAGGGTATCCACATACTTTCTTGTTTTCCTGTGAACAAACAATGTGGATCAGTACAACTACATGTGACATTCCTGGAGTTTGCCAGTGAGTGTGGCACTCCATAGGATGCTCAATGTCATTGTCTGAGATACTGCCAGTAGCAAGGGAGAGTGGGGACAACAAGCAAAAGGAAGTAGGGTAATAAGTGCTGCACAAAAGAAAGCAGCAATCAATTTGTGGCTAGACAGCTGTGTTGCTGTACCAGGGATGAGTAGGATGCAGTGATGGAGAAAAGGCTGTCTATGCAAGCTTACTGTGCTCAACTGTGGTAAGAGAGAGGGGACAGTATTAGTTACTGGCTAGGAGGGTCATAGGGGTGATAAGGGGGGCCAAGGCAAGGATACGTACTCAGCAATCCACTGTGTTTTCTTCACTGTGATTGCCCCACTGCCATCCCCCCCCCCACTTACACATACCAACCAATGTTCCTTCTAATTTTCAGTCTCTGTGGGTAGACGACTGATATGTGTGTGCGGCACTTTGTGCAAAAAAATTGATTCATGTGCGCAAATTGGATGGCCCAAATAAGTGATATATTTTATTGTCAATAAACAGTAGAAAACATAACCAAACACTCAAATACTCAATGCAAAGTATAAATATACATTCTGACACATTCTGACACAGTCCGAAGATTGGATGTGCATTGTGCACCATAACAGTATGAACTGGAAACGTGTGTAAACTATGTACATTTTAAAGAGTCTTGCATGCATCTAAAAGGGGTGCTGCTGATGATGCATTGCTAAGAAATAAACATTTACTGTTTTTCTCTCCTGTCTTTCCCATTTTGCCAGTGGACATAAGTTTTATCAAGATCCATTTTTCCACCAGAAGCTAAAAACAATTTTGTTCACATCAGCATATCTAAATGGCTTTCTTCCAAGCGGTTTCTTTGTTTGTTCTTAATACCGAAACGCCGCACTCAGGTAATTCTTGTACTCCTAGAAAAGAAAACCCAAGGAGGGACAAACAGGAAAAATTTACGCTGCAATTCCTTAAAGGGGCTCACCTCTTGCAAAGAAAAGCTGCTCCTAATTTGTGGCCAGAACTCTGGTTTATTGCCACACGAGCCCTCCTGGCTGCTGTGCTACTGTTGCTGGAGGCCTGGCGCCGAAACGGCTTTGCCCCGCTGGCTTTGCCGGCTGCCCTGCCACCCCTACCACCACCCTTGGTCGGCGCTCACATTTATAGGCACTGGGCTGGTCTGGGTTGGTCATGTGAGCTGAAAGTACCTATCAGCTCACTTTACTATTTGCAACCTATATAGTTTCTCCACTAGGGGCCCCCTTTGCCCTCACTGGGAAAGCTAATCTCTCCCATAGAAACCTTTTAGTTCTGTACTGTTCTTTTTCAGAAAACTTCACAGCTTCACCACAAGAGGCCCTCCTGCTACCTATGATTTCTTAACTGTTTTAAGAGAAGCCTCACACTAAAACTATCACAGTAGCTGCCAAATTGTTTCCCTCATCCTTGGCGATACTTCCCTGAGGCTCTGCGCTCAAACTCTCACAGTAGCTGCCAATTTGTCTTCCTAATCCCTGACAATACTTCCCTAATGCTCTGCTATATTTAATTTACAAATAAGAGAAGCCGTCCCCTTAAATTCTTTCCCAGCAGCAGCTAAATACTTATCCTATTATCCCTGGCAAAACCCTAGCAATACTTTTGAGTATACAACCCTTTACCTAACTTTCTTGCCGGCATCAGATTGCATTAGTACGTTCTCCAAGGAATATCATTTCCGGCACTGAGCTCAAAATGATCCCTTTAAATATGTACGTTTTAAACCCAAACCTGCCTGGACCCTTGCAAGATGTACAAGGTGGTGCTGAGGAATCTGTCACAAAGGGGAGTGATGGACGACTGACACTTCCTCCTCCTTACCTACCTCCAGGACATATGGGCAGGACCCTCCTAGCCCTTGGGGGGGACATAGAATCTAATCCAGGTCCTATCTCCCCAAATCTCACTCTCAACAACCCTTCATGCCACACGTGGGCTGATACCAAAGGGCTCAAACTTGCTCATATGAACATATATAGCCTAAGGCACACATTCCATGACCTTGAGGCATGGGTGGCACTATATAAGCCTAACATACTAGCCTTAACAGAAACTTGGCTCAAACCGCAGATCCTTCCACATGATGTGGGCCTATTGGGACACCATACTTTTAGAAGAGATAGGACAGGGAAAAAGGGAGGTGGGGTCATCATTTATATTAGCACAGACTTTCAAGCATCAGAACTGGACTCCCCTCTCACAGTGACCCCCTGGCTGAAATGCTGCTCGTAAAAATACTACTTGGAAACACTAAACCCCTTACCATAGGTGGTGTCTACATCCCCCCACAATCTGCTGCCTCCTCCCTGGAAGCCATAACTAGCCACCTTGAGGACTACTCCCCAGGGGAGACCATACTCCTTGGGGACTTCAATCTCCACTGGCCGTCTCTGCTCTCCTCCCATACTAAAAACTCATTACTTGGCTCCTCATTTACCCAGATCATAAACCTCCCCACAAGGCATAAGCCCAAGACTGGAAACCACTCTCTCATTGACTGGATCCTCGTCTCCTGCCCGGGCCGTATACTGTCAGCAGGGATTATGGCTGACATCTTGAGCGATCACTCGCCTATCTTCTGCATTTGGTACAATAAGCCTCCAAAAATTGCTACAAAGGTCATTGAAGCGATAAACTACAGTAGGTTTGTACCTGCCGACTTCTGCTCCCAATTGTGGCACACCGACTGGGCCCCTATCATCTCTCTCCCCACACTCGCCGAGGCACTTGAATACTTCACCCAGATCTTTTTGTCTGCATCGAATATGCATGCCCCATTAAAAAAGCTCAGGGTACAGGGAAAATGTCATAAATGACTGAGCCTGTGCCTCAAGCATACCATGCTCCTCCAGGACAGAGCATAGGGTACTTTCAAATCCTCTGGCAGCCCAACAGGCTGGGAAAAATACGGAGAGCTGAGAAATCAGTGCAAGAAATCCTCAAAAAAAGCCAAATCTCAATACCTAAATGACCTACAAACTAGGCACCTACGGGATCCCAAAAATTTCTGGGCCCACATTAATCAACTTATCAAGGGCTCCTCAACTAGTCAAACGGACTCCATCATGGTGGGGAACTCTCTGACAAATGACCCAGTGGTAATTGCTGAGGCATTTTGTGCCTCCTTCTCTACTCTGAGTGGATCTCCCTCCCCGGTCCACCCCAGGCCTAACCTTTACGCAAGGGATGCATGGCTTCACCCTCGACCTCAATTCCACCTAAAACTGGTCAAACAGACAGAGGTACTACCTCTCCTATGCAAAATTAACCCCTCCTCCTCCATAGGACATGACCAGCTTGAGCCTCGCCTACTGAGGGCTGCCGCCCCGGCCATCGCCTATCCTGTCACCTTACTCATAAATAGGTCACTTCAGGATGGCTTGGTCCTAAAAAATGTGGAAGGTAGCGACCATTGTACTTGTCCACAAGAGTGGGCCCTGAGACAAATTGGGAAATTATAGACCAATCTCCCTTCTCAGTCCCCTGGGGAAAATTCAGGAAAGACTAGTCTCAAACCAGCTACAAGACTACCTTGTGCAGCATTTACTCATGGCAGATGTTCAGCATGGCTTTAGAAATGGTCATGGTACCGACACTGCGCTCATCCGGCTCACTACAGATATCCTCTCCCACATGGACCAAGGCTCCCCAAAGGGCGCCCTCTTCATTGACCTATCCAAGGCCTTTGACCTGGTTAGCCATAATCTCCTCCTCTCTAAACTCCACCTCCTAGGACTGGATCACCACTCTCACTCCTGGTTTGAGAGATACCTGAGTGACCGTTCCCAAAAAGTCCGATGGAAGGGTACACAGTCTGGACCCAGATCAGTCTCTGCTGGGGTACCCCAGGGCTCAATCCTGGGCCCTCTGCTTTTCTCACTCTTCCTCAATAATATAGAGGGAAACTGCACCAGCAGCAATCTCATTCTATATGCTGATGACACTATCATATACTGCAGTGACTCCCAACCTAGCGTCATCTCAACAAAACTGCAGGATAGTCTCTCAACCCTTGAGGCCTGGTTCTCCGCAAACTCCCTTAAATTTAATGATGAAAAAACTAAAGCTGTACTGTTTGGCTCTAGATGCCTGGGCTCTGACAGAAGTCAGCTTCTCCAGATTTGCACCAGCCAAGGAAAAAGAGCTGAAGTCATGCCCAGCTTTAAATATCTTGGGATCCATCTAGATCAAGAAATGACCTACCGATCCCATATCGATTCCATAACCAGGTCCACCCATCAAAAACTTGGCCTCCTTTACCGTCTGGGAAACTCTCTATCCTCTACTGCACACCATGCAATTGCCTGCTGCAATCTTCTCCCATCCATTCTATATGGAGCCCCACTGCTGCAGTTCCTCTGTGAGTCAGAATACAATAAACTTTCCGTACTATATAACAGAGTGGCTCGCTTCACCACAAACTCCTCTCCTAGGAGACATCACTGCGAGGCCCTAAAGGAACTTAACTGGCCCACTCTCCAGCACAAACTAGACTATCCCGTTGCTTGTCTAGCCTTCAGATTCACTAATCTTGGCCCCCCTCCCCATCTTCAAGGACTACTCTCCCCCAAAAGACAAACCCGAACCCTGAGATCAACTGCAAACCACCCCCTTGACATCCCTAGGACGTGTTCCAACTATGGCAATCGTTTCTTTAAATTTGCTGCCCCCCACCTATGGAACTCCCTACCACCTAGCTTAACGAACTCAATTACCCTCACCCAGTTCAAAAATGGACTAAAACTAAATCTTCTCAACCTTAGTCTCTGTGGTTGTAACCGTTAGCTCCCCAGGCCAGTTTCGTTTTTGGCCACTGCACTGCTTTGAACAATCCCTCTAATTTTGTCATGGATTTCTAATATGGACCAACTTGTGTAAACTGATTACCATCATACATGGATGTAACTAATGTACATACTATGCATAATGTGTAATCCATACACACTGTATGTATTATGTGAGTCTGAATGAGAACCAGACTTCTACCCCTGTATAAATATTGCAAATGTAAATACTGTGTAACAAATGTAACTAATGTAACTACTGTATATAACTGTTTTCAATATGTCCTTTTCTGTAACTAACTCCGGGTCGCTCCTGAAAAAGGGACCATTGGTCTCAGTGGGCTTACCCGGTAAACAAAATCTAAATAAATAAATAAATGAGGCTGAAGCCTCTTTCACAGTCAGCACTAGAAGCTTGGAATGTAGTAGTAGTTGTAGTACAATTTATTGTTCAGCATAAAGCAGTTACAATGTACTAAAATCAGGACAAAATACATAGTAAATACAAATAGACAATAAATAAATCAACAAGGAACTTAAATATATTTACAGTGCAATTCAATTTAACAGTGTTCCTTGAGTACCTTTTCACATAAAAAACCTCCACAAGACTTCAAGTTCCCCTAATAAACTTTACAAATGAGCTGAAATTAAAAATCTTGCAAAGATCTGTACCATGTTCTTCTCTTTCGTAGTAAACAAATATTCCAAAAGATCCTCCAGGGGGAGGCTGAGATCCCCAACAATCCACCCAGCAGTTTTTCCAAGTTGATTCATACCTAGTACACAAGATTTCCACATGTTTAAGATCATCTATAGTCCCCACTCCACATTTACGATATGGAGAAAGTACCCCTTCTCTTTTTTGTCTGAAATGAATGCATTGAGCATTATAGTTTTCAGTTCTGAATCTTGTATAGATTCTCCTTTGTTTAGGACAGTTAAACAAGCATTTGTCAATTCCGAATGTTGGCTTGCTGCCATTGGCAGTGCAGGAGTTAGACGCAGCATAGGAATGGCAGTCAAGTATTGAACTGATGCCAACCCACCCCCACCCTGCAGAGAGTGACAGGCATTAGGGTGTCCATTTGGGTGTTTGGTAGTGCAGTGCAGGAAAACATGCTGGGCAGGATGTGAAAAATGACAGCTGCACAGTTCATAAGGAGGTGTAAAAAAATGGCAGTGTTGAAAACGTGGCATACAAATATATGAAATTTGCGGAGTTACAAGGGTGCGTGGGAAATATGCAATGCACGCTTACAGCACTGCTATTTTATGGGCGTTCGGCACCAAATTTTCAACATAGGCATTTTAGCACCTCTGCTCATGTACAGTGTCACTGTCATTTCCCCGAAGTGTCCCAAGAAGTGATTTCATACAGCGACCACACTATTCTGCGCCGGAAGTGCGGAAACACATTTTGGGCAGGATATGTAAAATGACGGCTGTACTGTTCATCAAGAGGTGTGGAAAAATGACAATGGTGAAAATCCAGAGCGAAAATATCACAAATGCACGACGGTATGAGTGTGCATGCAATCTGCCAACGCAAGCTCATAACACAGTCATTTAATGGAGTGTCAGCACCAAATTTTCAACATAGGCATTTTAGGACCTCTGCTCATGACCTGTGTCACTGTCATTTTCATAATCTGGCCCAAACACTGATTTCCCACAGCGACTGCGCTATTGTGCGCCGGAAGTGTGGAAACACATTTTGGACAGGATGTGGAAAATGACAGCTGTACTGTTCACAAGGAGGTGTACAAAAATGCCAATGCTGAAAATCCAGCATTAATATATTGTGAATGTGCGAAGTTACAAGCCTGCATAGCAAGTGCACAACACACGCTCGTAAAACAGGCATTTGTAAGATTTTTTCCACCAAATTTGGAACATAGGATTTTTGAGAGGCCACCTCATGAACACTGGCACTGTCATTTTGTTAATGGGTCCTGAAAAGTGATTTCGTGCAGTGACTGCGAAATCACCTTTTGAGGCTGATTAACACCATGACAGTGATAGAATTCATGAGGAGGGGCCCCAAAAACCCCACGTTGAAAATTTGGTGCCAAAATTCCAAGAAATGCCTGAGATATGCAGCAAAGTTGAAAAAACCCTATTCATTTCATTATACAGCTTACCGGCATTTCCTCAGTTGCGGTCGCCTTTGAAGAGTGCAGACGTGTTCCTGGTCCACGGAAGATCATCACGCCAGACTCTGGAGGTAAGGTGGTGAGGAGGTGAGGGAGGCAGGTGCGCAGTGGATGAGTGCGGGTGGGGGCGGGGGCATCGAGACTACGAGGGATTTCCGCGTTTGCAGGGAAAAAAGGAAAACCATCGTGGACAGTTTTGATGTTGTAGGCATTTGGCATGCTGGGGTGGGCCCCAGCATGCCTCCTAACTGTTTTTGGGGGGCAGTAGCCAAAGGGGATTGGAGCACCCTCGGCCACACAACATGGGGGTGAGTAATGCCGACGGGATTGGGCACCCCGTCAGCAAACAAAGAAAGCGGGGAGGCAAGCCGAGGGGATTGGGCACCCCCAGCATTCAACAATTAGGGAGGTGATGCTGATAGGGAGGGATCCCCCATCAGCATACAAAGACAGTGGGGGCTGTGAGCTGAGGGGATTGGGCACCCTTGGCATTCAACAATTGAGGGGTATGCCAATGGGGAGTGGGCTCCCCCATCGGTACACAAACACAGCGGGGGGGTTACCGACAGGGGGATTGGGCACCCCCGATGTCAGCAGGCGTGAGGCAGCCACCCACTCGCCAACCATGCTCATAATGGCGGCAAGCACGGCAAGCAAAGGACCGCTGCGTATGATGAGCTTTGCTCGGATTGCAGCAGACCATTGCTTAGATGTGCTCGCCCATTATGTATGCATGGTGTGGCACCGGCATGCATGCTGATTGGGGAATGAGGGACGCACCTACTGATGCATGCCCTGCATTCACCCAACAGCGGCCACGCCCCCCAAACCCATACTAGCGCAAGATGTTGCTTGCGCAAGCACGCAAGCCAACATAAAAAGAGAGATAGGGCTCATATCCCCATGAAATCTTTACTTTTTTATAAAACCCATATGACTTAAGCTTGGAGAGTTGATGATAGCAAGAATTTATGTCTAAGTCAATAAGCCTCAATTTGACATCCTGCCTAATTGCCTCAAATGGTCTCATGTCAATTTTATTTAAGAGGTGGCCCAATCCGGCCGGCATTATTGTTTCCTTAATAAGTTGAAATAAAGTGATGTACTTATCCCATGTTGGCCAATTTGATAGCTTTCTCTACATACATTCTGGGATATCTTTGTTGGGGCAAAAGAAAAAGTTTCAACAGAAAGAGAATCTGTCATTCACAGATGAGAGAAGTCAAGGAACGTTGTCCTAACTCCAAAGCAAGAATACAGCTTGGAGTTCCATCTGGCAACATTAAGATGTATCTATAGAGTTTATTCAGAATTATTTCTAATTCTCTAACCTTAGTATGACCCCAGATTTCAGAGGCATAGAACATGCTCGTTCTTATTTTGGCATTAACAACTCTTAATACCCCTCTGATCGAAGACTTCCCCATCTTGCTGTTAAATATTTTTAGGGCATTTACCGAAGATCCCATTTTAAATCGAATAGCCTCCAAATGTTTGGTCCAAGATAGGCTATGTAAGCAATAATACACGACAGGGTGGGCGGTATTGGGCTATACCAGACCACCCAGGCATGTAATGAGGCTCAACACCACAGGCGGAGGGCCTTATATCCCTTGGAAGGTATAGCCCAATACCGCCCACTCTGGAGGGTATTATTGCGCTTAGAAAATGGGAAGAGTCATAAAAAAAGGTTAGTTAAGATGTGAATTAAAAAAATTATTTAAAATAGGTTTTTGTAATAAAATAGTTCCTCCACCTACTGTGTATTGTAATGCTTTTTTTTTTTTTTTTGTCTCTTGTCTGAGCTAGGGACTTGTTCCTTGGAGCAGCTGCATAGCTCTAAATAGACCGACCATCGTGGCTAGCACTGTTCCCTCATTGGGCTCTTTCCATGCTGCAAAGAAACATTTTAGCCAGCTGAGTTCCTCATATTAAAAATTGCAGGCAGAAACTACCAGATAATGAAATGATCTAACTGTTTCTCCAGAGCTGTGTTTTTTTTCAATCTGCAGCTTGCCTGACCCCCTGCTACTCTTTAACTCCAGACCTCCCATCCCTCTATGCACCTCCATGGTGCCGCTGCCCGTTGTTTCTATTTTTGCCGGTTTCTTTTTAAATAGAGCAGTAATGAGCTGGGAGCTAAAGAACGAGTGATTGATCGAGCTGCAGAATTACAAAACAGCACTTTTGATGGGCGGGCGAGCTGTCAGGAAACAAAGAAAAAGTAAGCCTGCTAGATACTCTTGGTGGCGATTTGAAATTCTTTGCTTTGTCTGTGTTTCTTGTTCTGGGGTGCAGGAGTCAGCAAGTGAATCATTTGGGACATCGGTGAGGAGCAATGGTTGTGGGCAGCTGCATCATGGAGCTATTGAGTACGGGTAGAAGGTCTGTAGATTTTGGAAGGATGTGGGTCACCAGAGCTGGGAGGAAAAAAACAGGAAGATGTATGTGTTTCTGTGATCAGCTGGGAGACAGGGTATTGTTCATAAACTTGAGTGTGTCAGGAGAAGTGACCCAAGTGGAGATTGTTGATAGGGGGGCATGTATCATAGGCTGGCACCCTGGGCAGGGTATGTGTGGGAGTGAGTATATATGTGTGTGGTAGGACTGTCTTGGGCTTTTGCCTGGCTAAAAACAAACAAACAAAACTAGAAATGCAGTAAATGAGCACAGCTGAGGTTGGGTGCCATAAGGCCAGGTAACAGGTATTGCGGGAACAGTATCTCTCACTAAGCGAGAGAAAAATGGCGGCAATTTGAAATTTAAATGAGGTTCTTTTAGCCAATTAAGGCACAGGATGGGCACCAAGATACTTCAATTGGGTGAAGGGGCACTTTTGGCTGGCACTTTTTATTTCCTGGTTGTCTGTTGAAAGTTAATGTACCCCTCTGGCAGGGGTACCAGCCAATGAGAGACCAGGAAATAAAAAGCCCATTTTCTAAAGGCAAAACAGACACCTAAATAGTCATAGCACTTAACAGTGTCTATATGGTTATCGTTAAGCCTAAAACCTACTGTATTCTTGGGTTGAGAGCCAAAAACTACGATGTTGGTCTTGCCGAGATTAACTTTTAGTTTCCTTTGAGAACAGAGAGATTCAAAGTAAGCCAGTTTTCTTTTAAGACCTAGGACTCAAGTAGAGAGCAAGACTAAATCATCTGCATATGCTAAACATTCAATCCTTTCATCATTAATTTTTGGAGCATGAAAATCTGGGTTACCAAGCTGATCCAAGACTGTATTAATGTAGATGTTAAAGAGAGTGGGGGCCAAAATACACCCCTGTCTGACCCCCACATTTATTTCAAATCTATCAGTTAGATGACCATACTGATTATACTGGACCCTTGCCTACATATTTTCATAGAGTCTAATAATAACATCAAGAAGTGAGGCCTCCAATTTCAGATCCCTTAATGTAGCCCAAAGGATTTTTCTACTAATGCTGTCGAAGGCCAAGCAGAAGTCAACAAAACAGCAATATAATCTGCTTTTTCTCACTTTAGCATACTTCCAGATCAGGTGCCGAAGCACATAACAGTGTTGTACTTTAGAACAGTCCTTCCGGAAACTGTTCTGTGCCTCATTCAATACTGAGTTCTCCTTGACCCACGACAGCAATCTGCCCAAAATTATCCTAGACAAAATCTTCTGTGAAACATCTATCAAACAAATAGGCCTATACATCCTTGGGCCATTCGGATCCTCTTTTTTAAAAATTGGTAAGATAACACTACCTGCCCAACTGGCAGGGTAAGAGTATCCCTGAACCAGGCCATTAAACAGCAAAAGAAGAAAAGGAATCCATCAGTTGGTAAAAACCTTATAGAGATCGCCTAGGACCCCACCTGGCCCAGGCTCTTTATTGCCTTAAGCCCAATCAGTGCCATCCAGATTTCATCCTCTGTGATCAAGATAGGTCTTGAAAAAATGCCAGCCTCCTGTATTTTGAAAGAATCAGGTGTCTCCTGCTCTTCATGAGAATAATAGAGCTTGGAGAAATGAGATGCCCAAACTTCAGATGTAATATAGGCTTCAATCCTATTGTCATACCCTGGGCAACAATATTCCAAAATCTCCTTCCATCCCTATCCAAAACAGCCTGCCTCAGTTTTTCCCAAAGTTTCTGAGTATGTTTATGTCTCTTCCATTCTAGAATTTTCCTATATTTTTCTCTTTCAGTCTTTAGCAATTTAAAATCTGCTGCAGACTTATTTCTTTTCTTCTTATGCTGTCTTAGTTTTCCTCCAAACTCTTTCTTTGCCTGTAGGCATACCAAATTAAACCAAGACTTTTTATAAAGGGACCTAGGACAGTACGTTGTTTTACATCTAGGGCCACGTAAAGAATGAATAGTTTCCCAATTCTCCAAAATATTAAAGGCCTTACTTTTGTCCAGGACCAACTCGTGAACATCACCAAAGACTCCTGTACTAAGAATTTCTTTGAAACTAGCTTGATGAATCATCCCCGTCTAATCCTTCTCTCATTTATGACTTCCAGACTCTTTTCCTGCTGTGCTTCACTCCTTAAAGTCCCAAAAGGGCATTTGATGTTAATTACAATAGCACAGTGTGCCGACTCCAGTCTATCCATGACCTCTCACTTTTGGATCAGTTTTACTGCTTCCCAATTGGTCCAAACCTGATCAGGGGTTGAAGAGCCAGTAGGCCCTCTATATGTTAAGGATCCAACTAGATCTCCCCGAGTTATCCCATTTAAAATACAGAAATTTCTACTGGCCAGGCCCACTAGCAATTCCCTACCTCTGAGGTTAGATTTTAGATTCTGAGCAGTCTTAGTATGAGATATTTGGATTAATTATAGATATTGTATGATCATATCTGAATATACATCCTCCAAGAATTGAGAAGGGATTCTGGCATTAAAGTCTCCCAAAATAATTATAGGACAAGATGTACTCATATCTGACAATTCGTCAAGTGTCATTTTCAGATCCTGTATGAAAAGGTCAGCGGGATCAGTAGTTCTTTTGCGAGGGGTAAAGTATATATTGCAGATAATTATCTTCTCTTGTCCCTTGCTAATCATTACAGCCAAAATACCCTCTGACTTAGTAGAAATGTTAGTGATCTGCAAATTTAGCAAAGTTTTGATAAAAAAGGAAATACCCCTTTAAACCTTCCAAAGTTTTTATCTTTAGTTGCTGGCAGAGTAAAGACAGAATAGCCAGCCAATTTGGGAGTTACATTTTCTGTACACCATGGTCCAGATATTCAAAAGGGTTGCGTATGGCGCAACAGTGTTGCACCATGCACAACCCACTGATGCGCCCCGGTGCGATATTTAAAAGGGAAAAGTGCGCCTGCACAAATCCCGATGCGCCAGAGCACATCAGTAATTTATGCAGGCACAGGTGGGGGGGGCGTGCCCATGCATAAACTGCACAGCCCGATATTCAGCCGGGCCATGCAGAGTTATGCAGGCGCAACCCCTACCTGCACCTGCACAAAGTTACGCTGAAAAAAAAAGAGGAACAAGTCGAGGGCCACCTAGAGGTGAGCTGCCACATTGCAGGGCGCAACATAGCAGCTGCCACCTGTGGGTGGCCCTGGACTTGTTCCCGCCAGACCTGGCGGCACCCCCATGCCCTGACTGGGCGGGCTGAAGTAATTACCTCTGATCATAAGTACACAGTAGTCCTCCATTAACCCGATCGCGGCATAACTGAAACTTTCCTCCCCTCGAGTAGCCTGATCGCGGGCATCAGACCTCCTCCACCAAAGTCCAAGATCCCTGGTGGTCCAGTGGACCGCGAGAAGCCCGATCGTGGCGGCATTCTCACCCCCATGTCGGAAATCCCTGGTGATCTAATGGCCCCCAACCCACCCACCCACGGAGCCCCACCACCCCGCTTCCCCTGTCAGCGTGAGGCGGCAGCACCCCACCACCTGCCACCCGCCCGACTGACAGCTCGGTGAGACTGCCGCCCATTGGTTCAGAGCATGAGCCAATGAGCGTGCATGCTCCATATATCGAGTCCAGATATGTGAATGAATGAATCTATTTATATCTGACTGACTTAGGCGGAGGTCGCACGCCAATTGGCTCATGCCTGAACCACGGGCGGCAGCCCCACCGAGCTGTCAGTCAGTGGGCGGGCGGGCGGCAGGCGGTGGGTGCTGTCACTGCTAACGGGGAGCAGGGTGGAGGCCCGTGGTGGGTGGGGTGGGGGCCACTGATCACCAGGATTTCCCATGGGGTGAGGATGCCACCCACGATCGGGCTTCTCCCGTCCACTGGACCACCAGAGATCTTGGACTTTGGGAGGTCTGATGCCCGCAATCGGGCTACCGGGGAGTTTCATTATGCCCACGATCAGGCTACTGGGGGAACTACTATTATGCCTGTGATCGGGCTAATGGGGGAATACTATTATGCGTGCAGATTGGGCTAATGGGGGGTCCAGAATACTATTATGCCTGAGATTGGGCTAATGGGGGGGAATACTATTATTCCCTCGATCGGGCTGCAGGGGGCATCGGTCCCCGATGGCTGCTGCCTGGCAACAAGTCGTAGGGGATCGGCGCACCTGCATGCTAATGGCATGCAAATGGGGCCGTAATTAGAAGCAAATGGCCCCCCCTGCACCTTGTATAAATTATGGCCCCATTTGCATGTCACCCTTTGAATATTGCAGGTGCTGTGCATGGCGCAATGGAACTTGCGCCACCGCATCTCAGTGCTCCACTCTGACCACTTACACTGGGCGCGGTTCCACTGCGCGCCATGCACGGAATGTGGCCGAGGCGATAGTCAAAGAAGTTGCGCTCTAGCGCAACTCCATTGAATATCGCCCTGGCCACATCCCTGTGCAACTATTTTGAGTGGCGAAGGGGCTTGCACCACAAAATGGTGCAGTTTGAATATCTGGGCCCATGTTTCTTGCAGTCCAGTAATATCAAAATTATCCAGAAATCTCACTACTTCAGGGTCAATTATTTTAAGATGGATGCCCTCAATACTGCATGAAAGTATAGAAAGGGCATCCACATCTCAATCCCCAGCTCCCTTATTCAAATCTAGCTGGCATTCGGAGTTCATTTGTTTGATATTATCTACAAGCTGCATTTGTCAGGCTGAATCAATAACTGTCAGTGGGTGAGTAGGTATTAGGGTCAATTAGGTTTCCAAAGTCAATCAGGGGGTTATCTGCCTCTAAGATTGATTCTCGACTATCCGTAGTCTGTGTCAACCCGGAAAAGACTTCGCCCAAGTCTAAAGTGTTAACTAAATGTATTCCCAAACAATCCAGCTTGCTGGCCAGAGAAAGCAAGCTGCTAGCCATATGAGGACTTTTAAATGTAATATCAATCTGTGTTTTGGGCTCAGGATCACCATATGACTTTATGGACTCCACCATGTTTCTGGAGATATAAAATCCTAATGCTCTTTCCAAGAGCAGTAACAAATCTTCCCTAACTTTCCTATGAGAATCCTTGAGTGAAACCTTCCACCCAAAGATAGTTATGGTCCTACTCTGCCATACTTCTCTCTGCTTCAGTACATGATCCTCTATCACTCCCAAAATTTTTTTCTGTGCTATCGTATTCTTCTCACTCCGTACCTCCCTATGGAGAATCTCTTCTGGGGAAGGATAAGACTGTGTAGGAACCTCTATACATGATAGCTTCATGCTTAGCTTGGAATGTAGCACATACATCAATAAGTTTAGCCACCATGCTGTACTGCACGTTAGTCAAAGCAAAGTGGATCATGTCAGTAAAAGATTTTAATGACCTTCCCTTTATTTTTTCAGCAACTATAAATCTGAAGTCATTGTACTGGCTAACGATTTCTGCCTGGTCCACTGATGAAAATAAATAGTCCTGATATTTGCTGTACAGTCTCTCAATATTTGATAAGCCAAACTCATAGCTGCAATGTGGCATTACTGCAAAATCAAAGGCAGATGAGTCAGAAAGTTCACCTGCAGGAAATTGGTCGTCCAGATGGTCACATAGGCTAATGAATTGCAAAATTACTGTTGTGCTTACTTCAACTGTGCAATTAGCCAAAAGCAGTTTTACTGGTTGGCTCCAGTAGACAGTTTCACCCGGGTACAGGCTTCTGATCTTTTTTATTTTTGCCCTAGCAATCTGTACAGCTTCGACTGTTGTTAGACCACTTTTCTGAAACATTTTAGACAACTCTGCCAACTCCAAAAGTATATCATTTAATACTGTTATGGCAATGTGGTATTCAGGGTCAGACAACTTCTTAAAGTGGTACTTATGTAACCCCTCACCCCTACCTTTTAGCAAAAACAACAGGTGTCATGCTGTTGAAGTTGACAGCAGTACCTGGTGGGGACTGTGTTCGGGGAGGATGAGGTTACTCGGCACAGGGGACCTAGGTTTGGCTGCTCTGCACAGGGGCACCCAAGTAAATCCAAACACAGGAAGCAATAACTGTAATGTCCAGAACCAGGAATGGGATTCTACAGTGTGGCTTTTATTCACATCCAAGCTGAACAAACAAAGCATAGATGGACCCCGACGGGGCTACATTCCTGGTAATGCAGATTAGAGACAACAGAACACTTCTTCACTATTTCCAGCCCTCAGGCTCTGAATCCACCAGGCACACAGCCCGGACTTGCATGCAGCTTTTGGTACACAGCCCGACTTGTACACTACTTGGGTTTTCCCCACTGGCCCGGCTCCCCCGCTGGCCACTTGATCCATGGTCCATTTTGGGAAATGAACTAGTTTTCCTGTTGTGGCTCCCCAAACCACCTTAGAGCCTTCGACTCCTAGAGGGAATTTTCCTTCCAATCCCATGTCTGGGTACTTCCCTCATCACTGGCCAAGTGCATGAGGCAAAGTAGAAATCCACAGAGCAAATCCGTAAAGGTGGACCTGGTCACTAAAGATGGGGATCTCCCACTCCAGCTCCCACAATCCATAGCCGCCATTTCTCTGGAAACTAAACAACTTTTTTACTGAAAGCTTGGCAATGTAGATTACTGGGTAGACGTATGTCACATCTCCTCTACATATCTTGACTTCCCATAAGTGCTGGACTTGAACATACTTTTACTTTTTGGCTAAGCCTATTACTCTAGGCCTCCCACTATTTCAGTAGTTCAATCCCCACTATCACACAAGCCCAAGGGTGAAAAACATAGGCCCTTTAGGAAGAGCAGACACTCACCCTCCAGTTGCAGGTGCCCCACAGGTGACTCACAAATCTTCTTGTTTCCCAAAAAACTCTGGAACAAATGGGCAGCTTCTCCACTAGTAGCAGAATCAGGGGGGTTGCCCCTGGAATATGCAGGAAACCCTTTCCTGCCCCCATCCCTGGAGGGAGGGGACACTGAGATCTAAATCAGCAGTCTCCACCACTTTACAGTTATCTTCTGTGTCTCTCTTAAGGTGGAAACACACACCCTTTTACCTAAATGTAGCCCTATGTCAGGGCTGAGGTTCCCAGAGCCTACACAGAGCTGCTGTGCTTCTACCTCAGCAAGCTCCCAACTCCAACTGACCTCAAACTACTGTTCAAACCTCCCAACATTCCATTCCAGCTCCCTGCTGCAGATTCCACTGTGGCTCATGCAGCTGTGACAGTTCTATGGTGATGTCATCCCTCAGTCTCAGCTGAGACTGAGAACAGAGTGAGACAGTGTGAAACCTGTTTAACTGGAGTCTCACAAGCTGCCTTCCCTGCCTACCACTAGGTCTTACTGGGATTCTAGTAACCCCAGGTAACAAGGGGGTTACACTTAGCAATGGGATCTTTGATGGATGCCTGCATAATTGTATATGATGTCATTTACCCTAGGTATGGTTTACAATAACTACGCTGGGTATTGTCAAGCTCAGTGGGGGTATTAAAATGTATTTTTGCAATGTAGTGAGTGAGTCAATGTGATATGAGAGAGGAGATACATTTAGGAGACTATTTCTCTTCCGCTCCTGATCCATACTAAGCGCAATCTGAATTTATGAAATTAAATGAAAAGGAAATTGTTTGCACTGCCATTTCTTGCTGTCCACTTTAGAATTACTATCCCCGTGTAGCCAACATGGGTAACCTTTTACAAGCACTGATTCACTGAATCTCAAATATGTATATAATGTGAGACCCCGTTTTGAAGAGAAGCGCAATCTCATCTCTCTAGATATATGTACAATCAATGTCTCAGCCTGCTAATTGAGAAGGTTATACCCATCCCGGCCCCAAACAAATACATACAAAAAATGACACAGAAACAGACAGTAGGTTGCTTTGATGCTTTCCTTGTAAACAAAAACTATAGTTTTCCCATTTTTTGTACTAAAAAAAATGAACACGCTTTCAACGGTGAGGCTTTAAATCCATTATAAACACATTTTATATGTGAGACACTGCTTGGGGAGGAGGCAGATTACATTGAAGTTGTGCAGCTTTAAAACTGAAATAATATAATATACACCCTGTGTCAGAGAACCTCTCGCATTGCTTTGTTGGGGGGCAGCTACCAAACAAATAAAACATGCCATTTCTGTGAACAGCAGGGGAATACTGTTCATTATCAAGTACTGTCTTGATGAAAAGAGGTGTCAAGCCAAAAACATTGCTGTAACTGGAAAGCCGATTGGTTGGAATTTTGCCGATCGGTTCCTTTGTTCAATAACTGGAGCGAGAGCGAGATGTCTGGCTTGTTAACTGCTGGCTTGTTAAAGTTAATTGTTTGTGGTCTCAGGGGTGGGCATACAATGTTTCTTTTCCATTCACTTTCATGTCCTGCTGTCTGAGTCTTAAATCTGAGTGATGATTGTTGTCACTACTTCATGAACATGAGGATCCCTGTCAGCTGCTTTGTGCGCTACTACTGAAGCTGTGTGCAGGTTATTTCTAACTGCTGTGGGGGCGCAAATGCGCACACCTTAGGGGGAACATAGGTGGCAACCTACTTCCCCTCCTTGACTACTGCTCCCCAGTTTACTTGCACCTATCCACCACCCTGCACAAGTGGCTAAACTCAACATATAACTCTGTCGATTTGTCCTTCAAGCCCCTTACCGCTCCCACCTCTGCTCACTCTACCAGTCACTTGGGTGGCTCACCCTACAAGGTAGCTTTGACTATTCAGTGGGCTGCCTGGTGGACAACTCCCTCAGGAACCAACATATGCCCCCTTACCCCTCTTGACAGGTAGAGTTGTCCACAGGAATCTCAGGGCATTCTCAGCCCCCCCACTAGAAGTACCCTGTGCCTCCACCACCATGGGAACCCAAGCTTTCTCAGTCACAGCACCCTCTGTATGGAACAAGCTCCCCCCACCTGTTTGCGCATCCCTCTCCCACCTAGCTTTTAAACATAACCTGAAGACCTACCTTCTCACTGCTGTAAAATGTCACTGTTCCATACAGCAATGCTAGGGTCTACAACTCAACTGTGCTCTAATAGCACTCAAACTTTCACCTGATGCCCTACAGCACTTATACCCCCCTCTGCCCCCACTAACCTGATCCTTTTTCCCACCGTTCTCCTTCCTGCCCCCACCCCTAAGCCTACCCCTGCCCCCTCTTTCCTCCTGTCTTGCCCCTTTGATGTTACGAATTGCGATTGTTTTCCTATTTGAATTTTTATTACAGCAACTGTTTTTTCTCACTTGTGCTTGAATTGGACCAGGTATCTGTATACCAAAACTGCTTGTGTCTTGCACCGTCTGTATTAATTCACCTGTGGCTATGCTTATGTACATACTGATATACCATTACCTGTCTACCCTGTCTGCACATTGTCATTGTATTATCACTGTTCTCTCTCTCTCTCTACCCTTGCCACCAGCTGTTGGGCATGCACGTATTATATCTTGTAATTGACTGTACCTGTACCTATTTTTTGCTACCTTGTGGCCCAGGTCGTGACTGAAAACTGTCCTCTGGATCAGTGCCCCTACTCAATCACCAAAGACATAAATAAATAAATTATTAATAACAACCTGTGAATACCAGCATACTTTAGCCTGAGTAACTGAGAACACCCAACTGAGCCCTTGCTGCAAAACGAAAATGCAAAACACAACAAAGCAAGATGCTACTACATAATACCAGTTATTGTGTTGGTTATGAAATAATATGAGTCTGCAGTCTGTAATTGACTTGCCTCCTGTTTTCATTCAGCTGATGGTGGCAATTTACAAAGACACCGCAACCCAACAGCAAAGCCCTTAACCCTAATACATTTCACTGCTCTAGAGAGATGTTAAGGGTTAAGTTAGTGTGTGTAAATTGTGATCTGATGGGGTGGAAATAGTTTCTCAGCTTGTGGGTAACTTCTATTTACCCTGGATCGGGCCACATAGTTGCAGTAAAAGGTTGTTAAAAGTTAATTGCTGGACACTGCTGAGAATTGGAGCATAGATGCAGGAAAATGAGAAGAGTTTTTCTGAGGCAGTCAGGATGGCAGGCACTTAACTCTTGCCTTGCATGATCGCTCACACCTGCAGCAGTGGCATGAAAGGGTACTGGGGGAGAGGTGACAAAAGTGTTGCCTCCCCATATTTTCTGATGCCTTGTGAGGTGCTTTTCAGATCAGAAGAAGGAGGCAGAGAGAGCTGCTGAAAATGAACCCCTAACATTAATTGACATTGAGGAAGTTTATTTTTAGATGGGAGAGAGGGACTTAGCTACTACTGTACTTCCAGCCAGATCAACAGTGTCCAACATCCCACCTCATATCTGATTTAAAAATATCTCACTGAAAAAAATGTGGCAATTGTCTATCAGTGTCCCCCAGAGGTGAGTTCATGCTGGTGATCATGTCCAACAGAGATTTGATACAATAACACTGATTCTAAAACCCATGGCCGACACATATCCACAATAAAATTAAAAAACACTATTTAACAAAAACTAGCTGCTAACCTGATGATGGGTAATGGTACACATCATTTTGTACATTCATTTTATAAAGCTAATCATATTAAAGTTAACATGGAGCTGATGACAGAAAATATTTACCTCAGCATCAATCTGCCTGATCAAAGGCTCACTGTCTAGTCACCACTGTGTGCCCTGTTCCCGCTACAAGTGACTGCTGTGACTCTATTGGCCAGCACTATCTGCCACACTACTAAACTGGCAGCCAATAGGCATGGGTGCCATGCAGTGTGGCATAGTAACATGGCATGGCCCACTGCTTTTAACAAGTCATTAGCATGCGTGCAAGTAGAGCATCATTTTACAAGCCTTGTAAAGAAAAAAAAAATAGGGCACATTCCAATAGGAAAATGTTATATTTTAATCATGTCTACTGAGCAATATCAAGTACAAAATTCTTTATTGTTCAACATATCGTGTCTGTCTTTGAACTTCTTTTGACTTTGGTTTCTTGCTGAGACAGACATGCTTTTCTTTGGCTGATACAGATGTATGTCTCCTGTGGGTTTTTACACGACTTACCTGTGACTTACTTGTGACCTACAAGGGAGGTTTCTCCTAAGGGCACTGAGCAGACATAGTGAATGTAGCAGATAAGACAGCAGCAGCAGATGTTTTTTGAGCAACCTGTAGGCTAAAGGTTGTTGAAGGAATTGGCTTATTCAAGCTTCCTTTTGCCTCTGTTATTTTATTTGTAAGGAGTAAGTATTATAACAAATGTTTGACGTTGCATTTAATCAGTTTAACTCAGAGACACTAAATGAATGATAGTTTTATTTAGCTCTTGGATATATAGAGCTTAGGTGCGCAGCTGTAGCTGTTATACAGCTCACAATAGACTACCTTGTAAGAACTGTACATGATTTCTGCTTTTTATATTGAAACCAGAACTGTTATAAAAGTTTGTAAAACGAAAGTTATATATGGCACACGAGCAACTGTTATGACTACTCATTATAGTTACTACAGTTAGGGCAATTTTAATTTTCTTGATTTGGGTTTCTATTTACTTTTTAAATTTCGGTGTACTGCTTTATGATTCCTGCATTCTCTTGGAGCTCACTGCTGTTTTGATTAACCTTTTGGACTATAATATTATATCAGACAACACCTTGTATCAACCACAGAGAAGTTTTGAAAGGTCTCCAAGTTAAAAGCAGGAAGATTTATAAGGACAAGCCTTGGAAGAGTCTGAACAACATGAGAACAGCTTCTAATATTTCCAAGTCTTAAGGAATCTTAAATAAACTGCTGATAATTTTTAGTTACAGCAAAGTTTAGAACATATTAAATTATCCTACAGTAATCTAAGCAGGTTATTGTTCAATGAAATAATTTAATTTAGTCAGTAAGCAATATTGTCTTCCCTGAATTGTTTTTTGGATTGGGCAACCTCAGGGAAATTTTATTTACCACTGGTAACATACCTACTGTGATTGCCACCAGAAGCATAAAAATACTTCACTTCCCCCCAGCCGACAGTAGCATTAAATCTAAAGGCAAGCAAAAACCTAGTTTTAAGGGCATGGTGGGCGACATACAAACTCAAACCTCTCCAACTTAGGGTCTCACATCCAAAAAAGTAAAGTCAGATAATAAAGGTCAAACCAAAATCACAAAATTCTTACAACGAAATACCTCTACTTTTACTTCTACCCCTACTGCAAAATTCTTATTTTATGGGGCTCAAGGAAAACCCCAGAGGGGATACAATATTAAGTAAGACTGCTTCTGGTAGTAATGTGGAGGATGGGACAAAGCTGGATCAGCAGGAAAGACTGGTAGCAACATCTGATTTTAATGAAGAGGTTAGCCTAATATATTCTATGCATGACTCCAATCTGAATATAACTTTTAAGAACAAGACTTCTAATTATGATGATTCTGACTGTGTTTCTCTCAATTCATATTTCCCTTCATATGACTTAACCAATTCTCATTCTTTGTTTTTTTCCCTGAGACTACCCCTTTATTTAATTCTAATCAGAACTCAGGGGAAAAGCAACCTCATAAGATAATAAACACAGATTCTGATTAAACTGCATTCTCAGCATAATGCAAGCAATATTGCTTCAGTTATACATACCCTTAGTAAACCAATTTCAGGCCTCAAAAAGTTAGCTGCCTCCAATATCTAGCTGGGATAAGATTCTATCCAATGAACCCCTAGAGAAGACAGCTGCTGAAACACCATGACTTTTGAATTCCTCCAATGATCTCATTAAGGAGCTCCATGTCCCTAAGACACAAGCTGATACTTCTGCTTCCATAGGAAAATGTGTCTCTGTATCATCTTTATCTGATCAAATTCTTGACACTGTTAAGAACCCTTATTTTTTAGCTGGCCCAGTGGTGTAGAGGGCTGAGTCATCACTGCCTAACCTCCTGCCACACACCAGCCACCCATGTTTGAGGTGCGAGCGGGTTGCTGGGGTCAGCTGGGAAGGGAGTGGACTGAGTTCCGGGAGACAACTCTCCTCTCCTGAGAAGGGGTGGGGACAGAGTCTGCTGCTTGCTTGGCTCTTAGCAGTAGGTGGTGGCTGACACAGTGGACCCACAAACAGAGGGGATGAGATCAGGCAGACACCCGGCATGCCACATGTGGAAGCGTGCATGGTTCAGCCATTGGCATCACTGCACGTTACAGCTCCACACTATAGGAATGGGGAGAAAACGGAGGCAAAAATTCTACCAACTGGTGGATGATGCCGGTACTCCCGCAGGTGCCGCACCCAGCCAGCTGGCACCTCAACACCAGAGGTAAGCACCACTGGTCACTGGGGTGATGGGGCTGGGGGGGCAGGTGGAAGGGGGCTGGTCAGTGTGGGGGGAGAAAGAAATCAGCAAAAAAAATGTATTTTGCCAATATTGTTATGCTGGAGATTTTTTTATTTTTTTTATTTATTATGCTTTTTGGCCCCCGAGCTGCCGGCCACCCAGTAACTCAGCCCAGTCATGGACCTCCACCTCCATATTGAGCTGAGACCCTCCAATACTCCCTGGCTTGCCCCCCAGGGTGCAGTTTGTGGCACCAACTCCCCAACAGTGCTGCAACAATGGGATTAGGTCAGAGGGCCAGCCTAGAGGCTAATTGAAGCTGAGGCAGGCTCCATGAAGGGTGATCAGCAGGCTGAAGAATTTTGTGGAGTTTTTCTTGGGGGGCAGAGATGTGCAATGACGTCCGGTGTCTGCTCCACCCCTGAAGCTCTCAGACGCCGGTCACTTGTGGTACCCCCAGCCTCCGCCAGTGGTCTGTCAAGCACCGGTCATTCTCCCAACCCTCCCCCCAGAGAAGAAGAGCAGTTCTGGGGACGCTCCATCCTTCTCCTCCCGGCCAGCCCCCCAATGACTCAGGTCTGTTCCCAAACCCAGGCCACCAGCATCGCAAGTGGAAATCCAACCACTGCGCTGATGGGCCAGCAATGTACTGGAGAACTTCTGGGTTATAAAACAAGAAATAGATAATTTGCACCTTGATGCTGCTATCGATCAAGCTCAAGAAAATGTTTAAAACACGAAGAGGCTCAGATGCATATCTCTGGAAGAGGATAATAGAGACAAACCAGTAATAAGGGAAAACAGAGGAATTAGAAACATAGAAACATATAGATTTTGACAGCAGATAAGGACCACTTGGCCCACCTAGTCTGCCCATTTCCCTACCTATTGGATGAGCTGCAGATCCTAGTTAACCAACAGCTTACTTCCTCCTACCCCCACTATAATTGCCTTATGTCTGTCCCGTGCATTCTTGAACTCCCCCACTGTTTTTGACCCCACAACCTCCTCAGGGAGTCTGTTCCATGTGTCCACCACCCTCTCTTTGAAAAAATACTTCCTCATGTTGCCCCTGATCCGTCCGCCCTCTATCTTCAAGTTGTGCCCCCTTGTTCTTGCACACCTCTTTTTTGAAAGATGCTACCCTCTTGGACTTTGTTGATTCCCTTGAGGTACTTGAAAGTTTCTATCATGCCCCTCCTCATCCTCCTTTCCTCGAGGATATACATATTAAGCTTCTTTAGTCTCTCTTCGTATGGTTTCTGGTGCAGACCATGCACCATTTTCATTGCCCTCCTCTGGACTGCCTCTATTCTGTCTATCTCCTTGTGGAGATGGGGTCTCCAGAACTGCATGCAGTACTCCAGATGGGGTCTCACCAACTCTCTGTACAGAGGGATGACAACTTCTTGTTTTCTGCTGCTGATGCCTCTCCCTATGCATCCCAGTATCCCTCCAGTCCTCCTTACTGCCTTCTCACATTGCCCTCCTACCTTTAGATCATCTGATATGACTATCCCCAGGTCCCTTTCCATTTTTGTTGTTGTTAGTACCTCCCTCCCCCCATTATGTACTCTTCCCCTGGGTTTTTGTTTCCCAGATGCATTACTTTGCACTTCTTTGCATTGAATCTAAGCTGCCATACTTTGACCATTCCTCCAACCTTGCCAAGTCCCTTCTCATCCTTTCCACACCTCCTTGTGTATCAACCCTGTAGCAGATCTTTGTGTCATCTTCTAAGAGGCATACTTTTCCTTCCATTCCCTCTGCAATGTCACTTATAAAGACATTAAAGAGGATCGGCCCCAGTACTGAACCTTACGGTACCCTGCTAGTAACCCCCTTTCTTCAGAATGGACTCCGTTTACTATTACCCTCTGCATCCTGTTGTCTAGCCAATTTTTTACCCAGGCTACCACCCTTGGACCCACTCCCATGCTGGCTAACTTGTTTAGTAATGTTTTGTGAGTGACGCTGTCAGATGTCTTGCTAAAGTCTAGGTAGGCCATGTCCACAGCCCTCCATGGTCTACTACTTTGGTCACCCAGTCAAAGAAATCGATTAGATTCATCTGCCATGACCTTCCCACTGTGAATTCATGCTGCCTTGGATCCTGTGCCCCACTGGCCTCTAGGTACTCAACTATTCTTTCTTTCAGAAGTGATTCCATCATTTTCCCTACCACTGAGGTCAAACTAACAGGTCTATAGTTTCCTGCCTTTGTCTTGCTTCCACTTTTGTGAAGGGGAATCACATCCGCCCTCCTCCAGTCCTCAGGTACCATACCCTCCTCCCATGATTTGTTAAAAAGGGTAGTCAGTGGTGTCACTAGTTCTCCCCTTAGTTCTTTTAGAATTCTGGGGTGAATCCCATCAGTCCCCATTGCCTTGTCCACCTTGAGTTTTAAGAGTTCTTTCAGGACCCTTTCTTCTGTGAATGGATTGGTATTGACCCCCTTCAGGTCAATCTTCCTCATTTTTTTCAAAGGGAGTAACCTACTTATACAAATCAACCTCTGCCAGGAACAAATAGGGATAAGAAAAAAAGGAAATCTAAGAATCCAGAAAAAAAAATACACAAAAGAATACTGGGGCAAATACTGGCTCAGCTCCCTCTAAATCCAAGGATGTTGATAATGTTTGTCAACCAGATTATAAAGTGCTTTCAGCTACCCCTTTAGACAAGCAGCCTTCTTGCAACACCCATGGACAAATCTCTACTAATATAGATTCATTAATCTAGATTCAGTAGATGACATTTCCAATTCAAATGCCACCCCCCCCCAAACAGCAGGGTATCTCTCAATTTGCTCTGGAAAAACCAGAGGATGGAGTCAACCTTACTGATCAAGAACAACAAATAAACTTATCAATAAATACACACCATACTAAAAATCTGAGCAGTCAAACTGAATTAATTGATGTTTATGGTATAGGGAGACTTTCAAATGAAACCCCTGATAAGCTATATCCATGGGTTTGCCACATATTCCATATACAATCTGACTCTAAGGAGATGTATGTAATGAGACCCCCTAATCTAGCCTATCCTGATTTTGTTCTTTTGTACCTGTCTCCATGTGAATTAGCAACTCAGATCTGGACAATGGCTCCATTACTTCATACAAATATTATTATACATCCACCTAAAAAATGCCAAAAATACCGACTCAGAATTATCCATCTGTTTAAAATGATGATCTACTGTACATAGAGCCAAAATAAACACCAGATGGGCCTCACTTTGCTATTCATAAATCTGCTCAAGAGGCTCCCTGGGAAACCAGAACCCAGTCCCTATTTGGATGGAGACTAACCCCTGGAGAACCTTTAAGTAAGGTTAAAAAGGAAATTGCTAATTTTCTGGACCACACTCTGAAAACAAACCTAAGGAACAATAGATTGGAGTGGATCAGTATACACAGTTTGAACTCACAAAGTTCCTGAATAGATTTTACATTTCGGAAACCCGCTCTTGCAGCAACAATTTTAGCAGAAAGTTCTGTCCACAATGCTATAGACCTTCCTATTGTGAATATGAACAATCTTGTGGGTAATCTCCCACCCAGAAATGGTCAACCTGTTCAATTGCCCAAACAAACTCAACATACTAACAGCCATGGACTGTCTACTCACAATACAGAACATTTTTCAAATAACAGATTTACTACATTGCAAAATCCTGGGTCTATATGATAACGGTGAATGCCTAAAGGAGATCACTGTTATCACACAGTCAGAGTGCAGAAAAGATGTTTGGCACTCTGACAACCCTGGCGCATAGGACAATGGTGCCAGGAGAGTTTTTTAATGCTTTCTGAAGGAGGGCTGGCTCCTCATACCTCCCCATGGGAGCTTCACCCCTCACACCCCCCGACCAAAGGATTCTCAACTCCAGGGGGGTGCATGTTGGAGGTGTGAAAGCATTAAAATAATAAAGGTACGAGATGGGCACAATAAAATTGCTCCACTGCCCAGATCCAAATCCAGTATCTCAACCACCCCAACCACTTGTCAACTCCCGATGCCATGACACAGCTCGGCCATCCACCACAGCATCACCCCCTACAACCCCTCCACCCCTTCTCAGCCCACGCTCGCCCCCCCCGTGCATGTACACATACCCACATCCTGTTGCCCAGTTCACCCACCCCCTCATCTGGTTGCACTACCCTCGAATTGCCATGAGGGATTGTGCCAAGAAGGAGTCGCCATTACGGATGGTGCCCTTCCTCATGTGCCCACCTCACAGGTAACCCAAAATCCTAGTTCTGCATGACCACATTTAGAACATAGTACTGTAATGTCTGTTAATCAAGGGAACGTTCATCACTTAAATATTCTGTCATGGTATATTGAGGGTCTTACACTTAAACTTGCTGACCCTGATGTATTAAAATGTTGTTCTTCCTTTGATATCTTATTAATGCAGAAAACCTGGTGGAATAATACTGTAACCCCTTTGATCCCAGGATATACTCCTAATATTCTTCCTTTACTTAGGTTAAATAAACTAGGCCGATCCTTGGCCGGCCTAGCTGTTTCTTTAAAATCTTCCTTGAATTTAACTGTAACAATTATAGAAAGTAATTCCTCATTTTTACAAATTCTTAAATTAGTACAGAACACAGTTAATATTATTTTAATAAATATTTATATCCCACTTACAAACAGTTAAATATACTAAGAATTCCAGTGGTCAGAGTTTCCAGGACTGTTAGCTAGTCTATTAGTACAGTATGGCAATTACTCCTTGTTAATTCTGGGTGACTTTAAAGCCCAAATTCCCATATGTACTGATTTTGAGGAGCTCTGAGAGGATACACACATCAGGCTTCACCTTCTTAACTCCAGGGCCAGTCTAGTAAGGAAAACAAAGGCTCTTAAGAAGAATCAACAAGGTTATTCACTTAGAGACATAATGTCAAGGTTAGACCTTGTTTTGGTAAATGGTCGCTTTCCAGGAGATGCTGAGGAGCATTTCACATTTATGGGTCCCAGAGGAGCATCTGTGATTGACCTTGCATTTATACATGTGGTTGATTTTCATATAATTGATAGACCAGAATCCTCTTTTTTCCCCATACAAATTACTTTCAAATTGCCCACACCTATTGCTGAACCCACAAATGTATTAATCTCAGAGTGTCCTACGGAGATTCTGAACTTTAAAATAATCAAATGGCATCATGATGCCATTGAAACATTTTCTTTAATACTCTCGTCTGATCTTATACCGACTATAAAGACAGAAATATGTTGTTATCTAGGGTCAGACTATCAGGGGTTGGTTATCAAATGGTCTGCAATTAATCAATACCTTAAACTTATGTTCAGAACTGTAAGAGCAAAAACATCTAAGGTTCCCATTTGGGGCAATGAAGTTTGTCAGAAAGCAAAATCAAAAATGAACAGAATGGTAAGATTTAGTAAAAAACATAAGATTATAGAAAATATTAGGAATCTGAACAAATATAGGAGAGAATATAAAAGTCTTCTAGAGTCTCAGAAACAAAAATACTGGACTCATATGTGGGGCAGACTTAGAAAAGCAGTGGTAGAACATAATAGCTCTTCTTTTTGGTCTTTAGTAAGTTTTGGATATGACCATTATTCCACACAAATTGAAGCAGCCATCTTCCCTGATTGTTGGGTTACACATTTTGGGAAATTATATTATTCATCTCAAGAATATTTAAAACAATCAGTTTGTTTGGAATTATCTAATTGAATACAGTCTTATTATCTTTCAAGATCTATTATTTTTTATCCTGAAGAAATTTCCCAAGCAATATTCACTATCAAATACAACAAGGCACCAGATCCTGACCAGATATTGGCAGATGTATATTTATCTTTCATAGAATGGTGGCTCCCTATTTATAGTAACATTTTAGTGCCTTCCTCCAGGGTACAAACTTTCTTGACTCGTGGATGGGCAACATTATTTTTCCCATTTACAAAAATGGTGTTCTACTAATCCAGGCATGTATAGTCCTTTAAGCCTTCTGGATGCCTCTCAAAAATTATTTTGCACAATATTTTTGCAGAAACTGGAATCATGGGTATAACACAATCATCTTTTGGACGAAGCTCAAAATGTCTTCTGTCAAAACAGGTCAACTATCCAGTACTACTATGAACTGTTTTATTTGGCTTATAAATATGTTACGATCAAAAAGTCTAGGTTGTATTGTTGTTTCTTTGATTTTCAGTCAGCTTTTGACAGTATAAGTTGAGGGCTTCTATAGCAAAAGCTCTGGGAATTGGACATTGATCTCTTCCTAGTATATGTCTTCACAGAGTTACACAAGAATACCTGGACTCAAGTTAACTTTGATGAATTAGGCAATCTCTCTCCCCAAATTAAAACAAACAAAGGAGTACATCATGGTTGCATTCTGGCACCACTTCTATTTAATCTTTATATCATTACTATTCTGATTAAATGATATAATTGGGACTATCATTCTCCAAAGGTGACAAATAAAGTAATTAGTTATTTGGCCTACACTGATGATATTGTTTTAGTCTCAACCTCTTTACTTGGACTCCAGAGAATGTTAAAGACACTTGCTCTATTGTGCCATGATAACAATCTCACAAATAACAGAGCTAAAACTAAATTACTTGTTTTGGGGTCTAAACCAAAACATTTATACAAAATATTTTTAGACAATAAACCTTTGATCACAGATACATATTACGACTACCTGGGGTTAGATTCACAAATAATCTCTCTTGGAGTAATCATATCAAATTGACACTAGACCATGTGAATAGTGCATTTAATGCCTTTAAGATCTTTAATGCCAAACTAGGTAAGAGTACCATAAATGCAATCATTATAGTATTAAATGCTAAAATTCGATCAAGCATCCTGTATGCAGTGGAAATTTGGTGACACACTGACCATTCATGGCTGGAAATTACTCACAACAAAATATTAAGATATTTACTTTGTGTACCCAACTCAGTTCCTGCAGACATTGCTAGAGCAGAGTTGGGTCAACCTTCATTATCTTTTTTAATCAGTGAGAGAAGCCTTAACTCTATACTGGGTATTTTTTCTCTCCCTGAAACATGACTTCCAAGATTGTATCTGGAAGAGCAAAGTAGTTACTCTAATCATGGGTTTCAGTGTCCTTCAATTAAGTTAATTAAAAATCAACTCTTACCAATTGGGAATACATATCCATTCAAAAGAAGAAATATCTATTATACTTAAAACTAGAATATGAGATGTTGCAATAGCTCACAATTTCACCAGAATATCAACATTAAAGTGCATTTCTTGGTATAAGAAAATCAAAACCTATTATGGCCTTGAATCCTGCTTAAAATTATTAGCTGATTCTAGTGATCACAGAAGACTTACCTTATATAGAATGGAATTATATGAGGCAAAACTGCATCCACTTTGAACAATGAAGACCTGGATATAGTTCTCTTTTTTGTAAATGTGGGAACAGACATGAAGATGACCTGAAGCATGTGACTCTTACATGTCCTTTTTTCATGCAACAGCGGGACCACTAGCTTGGTTCTATCCTCGCAGATAGAGAGTCATGATCTGATGATACAATTTTTATGTTATACAACTCACAAAACCCAACAAGTTTATACTGTCTTTCCTAGTTTTTGAGGAAGATAAAAAGCAAGCTTTCTGCCACTTTAGTTTGAATAACTTAAAATTACGACAGTCAAATACTTAATCGGTTGTATGTTTGCAACCTTGTAAATTTTGATCACTGGTACATGTTTATGTTATCAATGAGACAATCAAGCTGTTTCTTCTTCTTGGATTTTAATACAGTGTAATATGTTATGATTTAACCTGGGTCTAATCAAGGCTACCCTTGAGGAAGAATCCATGGGTCAACCCTTTTTATGGTCCTTGGGGACCTTATTTCCAGGAATGGATTTGAGATTACAGGCTAAATTACTTCTTATGGGGGTGTAGGTAATCAGACCCAAACCCATGGAAGTCCTGTTTAAATTCATGTATTGCTGAATTAGCTAAAGTACTCACCCCTGGATTCTTCATAAATACATACTGTGGAAATATTATATCTGAATACATGAATTTATCTGATTAGTTATTTATTTATTGTATTTATTTGAACAAGTCAGATTTACAACATAGACTATATAATATGAAAATCATAAGCTGAAATGTTTATTTAATTAACTTAAACTTTAAAAATGTTGTAACTCATTTTGATGTTTTAAATGTTTGTTATGTAAGTAATGGCTGTGTAAATCAAACTAATAAACTAAACTTTGAAACCTTGAATGTCATGTCTTTACAATTTAAAACATTGCATAGAATAGATAATACACAAAATGCATAAAAATACATGCAATAAAAATTTGATATTCACAATCAGTTATTTCACCCCATCAATTATGTATAGCACATTTAAATGACAGGATGTTCAGTGATCCAGATTTAAAAATATTTGTACATACAGTATATTTAATATTAAGCTTCAATAGCTTTCCCTTTAGCATATATATTGATGTGATTCCTGTCATATAATTAACATTTCATGACCAGATATCAAAAAAGCCTATTCTGTTCCTTAATTAATAGGATTGTTGTCAAATGTTAATTTAACAATACAGAAGGGAAATTAAAAACCCCAGATCATATGTTTTCTCTGATAAAAAAAAAAAGAAGAATACAATGGGATGCTTGTCCAGCTGGTTATGATTGTTCTATGATATTTGTAATATAGAATGTGGTATGTGATTGTCTCACATGAGACATCCTGTGCTCCTGGGTGACCCCCACCCCTCAGGTTTTAGTGAAAATAACAGGATATATTAACCTGAAACCAGGGACCATAAGACTATAGAGACTTAATCAGGGGGCTCCTGTTTTCCTGTCTTAATTCAAACTGACCCAGCTGCCAGGATATAGGGCTTGTGAACTTTTATGATGTCTTAGAGGAAAAACAGGTTATCTCACCATGATGCTAAAAGTCATAAAATCCTTTGATGTACCCTGGGAATAGGAACTGATTGAGATCAAAGAGGGGATGTTAATTAAGGAGTCATATTGGGAAATGAGTTTTTGCTGATGTCACCTTATTTGAAAATACCTCCTGATAGGAAATCCTGTTTGTATATTTTTTATATTCTAATAGGAGGAGCAAGATGACATCATAGAAGGGATATGGAGACACAGAGTTTTAAACTGTATACTGTGTTTGAACTGTGACATATTTTTTTGGCTCTTAAGAAACAAGTTCTAACTATAAGCACTATAGAGGTAATACATTAGATAGAAAAAGTCTAACTTTATGTTGGTAGGAGTTTTTCTGTAGTTTTCTTTGTTTTCTTTTAAGTGATTGTATGCTTTTTGATATAGTGTTCTGTGTTTACATTTTTCATATTTTTATCATCTTTAGTAAAATCTTTATTTTGAAAAGACTGCCTGGGTCTGCCAGTTCTCTTTTTGCATGTGACGTATAGAGGGTTAAGACTGACAAAAACTGTTCAAGAGCTTGATGGTGTTACTAAAATGGGAAAAGGTTAGCATATACCTAAGTTCTTTTATAGAGTTTTAAGGGTTTATTTTGGATACCTGGCTAGGTGCCCTTAGGTGAAAGATATCTTGCATCCCCCCGAAGAGAAGATTATCTGAGCCTGTACATTTGGGGTATGCTAGCATAAGGTTCACAGTTTGAATCCCCCCAGAACTTGAGACTAAAGGTGATTCAGACCCACAAGCAGACAGGAGGTTTATCCTCTCTGTTAGCTGTTCACAATACAGCACTCGGAGGTTGGCACTGTGGGAGCACAGGGCCTGACCTGCTGAGTGCATTTGTGATATACAATCAGCAGTTTTAGCTAATTTTGGAAATCCAAAACCTATACAGGACACCATAGGGTTTGAGTCTGGCTACCTGGTTACCTACGCACCTTTATGTGTATTTTAACCTGAAGTCTCTAATCCATTTGGAAAAGCAGTCTTGATAGACTCTAAAAAACTTAAAATGTTATTCTCCTTCCTTCAAAAAGGATATCAACAGACTGGAGACAGTGCAAAGGAGAGCTACAAAAATGATACATGGCCTACAGAACAAAAACTATGACGAGCATCTGCAAAACCTAAGTATGTACTCCCTGGAGCAGTGTAGGAAGACTTCTTCCAACTGTAGCTCTATCCTATATGTGGATGACCTCACCAATTCCTGTGACATTGGGGTCATCAACCACTAACTGAGTGAGGATTTCAGGAATATCCAGTCCTGGATAATGATCCACAAGCTGGTCCTTAACCTTAAAAAAACTCAGGCCATGCTTTTTGGGTCCCTGGCCAAGATAAAGGCCTCCCCTGTCCCACTGAGTATTATTGGTGATACTCCTGTCCTAATCACCGACTCCATCAAATACATTGGAGTGACACTTGACCCCCAGCTTGACCTTGGGCATCATATCCAAAATGTATGCAAAGCTGTCAGCTGCAAACTGGGTCTGGCCTACAGAGCAAAGAACAATCTTACCTCTGCTGCTCACCTTGCACTGGCCAGAGGTGTGTCTCTCCCTTCTCTCTGCTATGGACTCATCCTGTTTGCACGCACCTCCAAAGTTCACCTTTCTAGGTGAAACATAGCCTATAATAACAGTTACCACTTTGCACTTGCTGCCCCTCACCTCACCCACCACTGTGACCCGTATAACAAACTTGACTGGCTCTCCCCACCCAATCACAAGAATTTTGTTTTAGGCAGCTTCACAGGCAAGGTTCTCAGAACTGGCACCCCCCAGGACTGGCTGAGCTCCTCAAACCGGCTGCCTCTTTTTCTTACTCCCTTAGGTCATTGGGCCCTGCTGTTCTCAAAGTTCCTGCCACTTGAATGCAAATGGAGGACAGGGATTTTGCTTCATGTGCCCCCAGAGTATGGAATTCCTTGTCCGCCCAGGTCCGCTCCTTCCCCTCCCACTCATGCCTTCAGAGCTCCCTGTGGAGTTACTTGAAGCTCTCCCCTACGTGTGGTTGTCCTAAACCACCATAAGTAACCTTGGTCTCCTGCACTGGATTTACATGTCCTTCCTTTGGTACCCTTGTGCAGGTCCTGCTGATGCATCCTGCCTGCTTGGGTTCTGCTCTGTATATAATATATTTACTCTCTGTTCCAGGCAATGCTTTGACTGTGGCTCTGCTTTTGGGACTCTGAGCTGTATAGAATTGTATAATACACTGTTCATAGCCTTGGTGAGGTGACTCTATGTATATATTCTTTGTGACTGTTCTAACTGTGTTTACTGACTGCTGGTGTTATGTTCATCTGGTTCTACCTGCTTCTGTGTCATGCCTAACTTGTATCATGTTGTCCTCTGTATGAACTTGTATTTCATTGTACTCTCCTGGGTCATACCTGAAAATAGGCAAATTTCTTGTCTGGTGTACTTACCTGATCAACAAAAGCCAAATAAATAAATCAATAAACATGACTGAGATCTACAAGTTCCTAAATGGAATAAACAAGGTGCAGGTTCAGGAATTGTTCCAAGTCAGAAAGCACACAATAACTAGGGGGCACAACATGAAGTTGGAGGGAGGCAAATTCAGAGGTAAGACACAAACGTTTTTCTTTACTGAGAGGGTGGTGAATGCATGGAACAGCCTTCTTTAGGTAGTAGTGGGAGCAAAAACAGTAGTAGGTTTCAAGAATGTTTGGGACAGGTACAAAGGCACCACCACCACACTGACTAGCAGTTAAGGGAGGGAGGTAAGCCTATGAGCAGGTTAGATGGACTGTATGGTCTCCTTCTGCCTTCACTTTCTATGTTTCTGTGTTGTATGAGTGCAGTTGTTGATTTGCTGCTCAAATTGCACTTGATTTGTTCCACTTTACCAAGTGAGTCATGACAATTTGTTATATGAGCTCAGCTGTACAGGAATAACATCCATAAGGTAGTGATTATTCCTTGTTACAAAGAAAAGAAATTGAAATAGCCCATTTATACAGTGAAAGACATCCCTATGTGACCTAACTAATAATCAACAATATTTCATTGACTGATTCATTCAAATACAATTCAGGTTCTTACATGTAAGCCCTTAGAAGTTCTAATATGTTATACTGACAAATTTACTTCTCTAAATTTGTTCCCAGAATACAGGAATTAATCTATAGAAAATGTGTGGCTAAAAAACTTTAAAGTTTCTGAAGAATAACATCATCAGTTAAAGTAAAGAGAGACATGACTAATTCATCTGAAGGGAGAACTAAGGTGCTGAAAAGATCCCCCAACCACTGGCTTCTTCCTTTGGAATGTAAAGGACATATAAGAAGTATATGTTTCAGGTCGTCTTCCAAAGTAAGGCCACGTTTACAGAAAGGGATTAATACATCCAGTCTTTTTTTGCTGGAAATAAATACGCTATGCACTATATAATTCCATTCTAAATCTTGTAATGAGTATCCTGGACTGAAGGTTAAATAAATAGGGCTCTAATTGATGTTTCTTCTTTATAATTTTCTACCATCTGTAATTTTTCAATTGGGAAATCCTGTCAAAGTCTTTCGCAATGTCCGTGTCCCTCACTCCAGCTTTTATCTGATAAATTAATTCTTCCATTGGTTTTAAATATATTTCATAGAGTAGGTCACCAACACTAATGGAAAGAGATCTTTTTTTTTTTTAAACTGTATTTTTATTTCTCATGCTACAAGCATTCCATGGCTCCTCTGAGCCCAACACATGTTACAGATAATATATCACTTGACAACTAAAGATGTCTGTGATACTCTGTGGTTGGCTGACAAATATTAAAACTTTATCTTTCTTTTCTTGTCCATTAGGATGTAGGGTCAGATGTGAACCTCCCATGGTGACAGTAGGACTGAGGAGCAGATCAGCATTGCCCCCGTGAAAAAGCCTCCCACCCACCAGAGAGGCCCACCCCCTCCATGCCATGTCAACCCATCATTACTTTATTAACACGTTTCCATAACATAACAAATAAGTAATAAACAACTTTTTTGTCAACTTGATGTGTGCAATCAGTCTTTTTTTACTATAAGAAACCTTATGTAGATTTAGACTAGGTCAGGGGTAGAGCTCCTTGACTGCCCTCCCTTCTCTGGAGCTCCAACTGATTCAGAGGTTTTAGTAAACCATGGTGACCAGATTGATATAAATTTATCTAGGCCAAAATGGATAGAAGCTGTAATCCTCTCCATTCTTTCTACTTCCTCCATTTTCTGATACCATAAATGGGGGTCTGTGGAGAGCCACCGCAGAGTGTTGCATTTAAGGACTACTAGTCTTAAGATGTGAAATAGCCTATGTCTCACCTAGCATTCACCAAGGGTGCATCAATTCCTAGTATCAATGCCTGAAAAGACCATGGGTACAGGAATTCCAGAATCATTTGAATCTCTGCGTGTATTTGCTGCAAAAATGGTCTTAATTTAGGGCATTCTCAGAAGACATGCTAGTGGGAACCCTGCTCACCACAATTCCTCCAACATCATCAGTATTCGAGGTGGCTAAGTATTTGGTTCGGGTGGGAGTCAAAAAATACTTGCTGGTTAATTTCTAGTTAAACTCTCTCCAGTTTGGAGATGATGTGACTGCCCATCCCTGTCCTAATCTCAGGGACCAGGTAGATGGTAATATTTGTATATTTGCCTCTTTCCCATTGTAACCAAATTTTGTCAGCTGGGAAAGGGACATGTTCCATCAGCAACCCATATAACTGAGAGATAGGCTTTAATTTGACTGTCAACTGAACCCACCAAAAGAAGAGGTCTTCCAGGGCTGTGCAATGTCTCAGGGTTAACTCCTGATGGTTACGCTGAAATTCCTCACCTGGAGATATCTAAAGTGATCCTCCTTTCATAAACCATATTGCTGCCTCAGCTGGCTGAAGCTCATACAAATGCCCCTGGGAAAAAAGTGGGAAAAACACACCAACCCTTTCCTTTCCCAGTATACATAGCCTTTATCAATAGTTGGAGGGACGAAGTCAGCATGGTACCTGATCAGTGACATTGGGCCAAGCTCATCCGGGCACTTACTTTTTCCTTTATTTTTATCAAAGAATCTACTGTATGTTTAGTCCATGGGTTATGTATTTTGGCCTAAATAGACTTGGTAATTTTGGCCACTGGCAACGCCCATAAAGGCATGCCTGCCAACTGCTCTTTTTCTATCATATACCACCCTGACTCTTCCCTCTGCTTTAGCCAGGAAAGGATCCATGGTCTCTGGGCTGCTAGATAGTAGCTTCTAAAGTCCAGGAGACCCAGGCCGCTTGTTTCCCGGGGTGCCATCAATAGTTTATGAGATAGTCTTGGTTTATCCCTTCCCCCAGAAAAATTTATTAATGGTGACATTAAGCTCTTTCCAGAATTCTTTGGGGAGCATGACTAGAAGGGTTTGAAATAAGAACAAGAACCGAGGTAAAACATTCATTTTAATCACCTGAGCTCTGCCATTGGTCGATAGGAGAAGGATTTTCCAACTCGCCAAGTCCTATTGTACAGTATGTAATAGTTTTTTGTAGTTATTTGCATACAATAAAGTAGTGTCAATTGATATTTGGACCCCCAGATACCTGATTGTGTTCTTTTTTGCCCTTGCAAATGGAAAGCTATCCCTAAATCCCTGGGGTGGGACACCACTCAAAAGGAGGGCTTCAGATTTGCTTTGATTTATTTTATAGCCTGCCAGATCTTGGTACTCATTCAATACCTCTAAGAGGGGGGGAGAGATCTGGAGGGGTCAGACAGAAAAAGCAACGCATCATCAGCGTACAAGGCAATTTTGTGTTCAGCTCCTCCTGCCTCCACCCCTTTGATTAACTCACTATCCCAGATTATGGCTGCTAGGGGTTCCAGGAATAAGGTGAAGAGGAGAGGCGAGAGGGGGTAACCTTGCCTGGTACCTCTGCTTAAACTAAATCTATCTGATAAACAGCCACTGACCTTTACGACTGCCTCTGGCTTTGCATAAAGAGCTTTAACAGCTCCTATAAACTTATCCCCCAACCCAAATTTAGATAATGTTTGTTGTAGAAAGTACCAGTCTACCCAGTTGAAAGCTTTTTCTGCATCTACCCCATGGCAATTTGAAATTGTTTTTTAGTTTTCTGGGATGAAATAATATTTAGAAATCTCCTAATATTGTCCTGAATAAGTCTGTCCCTAATGAACCCAGTTTGATTATGATGCATCACTGACCCAATAATTTGTTGAAACCTGTTTGCTAAAATCCCAGTGAATAACTTAAGATCGGTATTTCAACAATGATATTGGCCTGTATGAGCCTCATTCCATTGGGTTTTTTACCCAGTTTGGGCAGTACCGTTATTTCTGCGTAGCTCCAAGATGGGGGAGCTGGATCACCCTCCCTTAAAACCAAATTTAAGGCTTTCTGCAGGGGCAGCATAAGGTCAGGCAGGCAGCTCTTATAGAATTCTGATGGAAATCTGTCGAGGACTGGTGCTTTTTGATGTTTCAAGCTTTTTACCTGTTGTTTTAGCTCATCTTGAGAGACTGGTGCCCCCAGGTCTCTTCCTCCATTGCAGTATCTGAGGGTAATTTAACCTTCCTTAAATAAGTGTCCACATTCTGAGCATGCTGGGGGGGCTCTCTCTGAAGTATAAAATGCCTTGTAGTAGGCCGCAAAGATCTGAGCGATAGCCTTTGGTTTGTTTACAGGTGGGGTATTTGGGTGACCTCTGAGCCTGAGGACTGTCCTATTAACCACCTCCCTTCTAAGCTGGGCTGCCAGTACAGTGCCTACCCTATTTCCATGTTATAATACCATTGCTTAGCGTATCGTAGGTGTCCCTCTAGCTTTAAGTCCACCAATTTGCTTAGCTCTCTCCGTGCCCCTCTGTCTGGTCTCAGTCTCTGGGTCTGGGTTTGATTTATGTTGGGCCTCTAGAGTCTCTATCTGTTGTTCGAGTTGCACCTGCCGCTGTGCAGACTGTTTCTTAAGGTGTGAGGTATAGGAAATGATCCTCCCCTTCAAGTATGCCTTCAGTGCATCCCATAGCATGGGGGGGGGAAGGAAAGCCCTGCTCATTTAATTCGAGGAATGACTTTGTCTCCCTGGTTATCAAATCCTTAAAATCCTTATTTAAGAGGCTGGCATTCATTCTCCATGATGACCCCTTTGTTTGAGGGTCAAAACTGATATCCATACTAACTGGTGCATGGTCTGAAATCGCGAGATTTCAATTTTTGTGTTATCCACAGTATGAGCCCATTCAGTGGACAGCAGGAAGAAGTCCAATCTAGAGTACTGCTGATGCCTGTGTGAAAAGAAACTATAGTCCTGGGCCCCCATATTCTGGTGGCACCATATGTCCAATAAACCAAATTCTCTCATTATTTTTTGCAATGTTAGAGTAGATTTGGACTTCACCCTACTGCACACCCCTACAGATCTAGCCAATATTGGGTTGAGCACTGTGTTGAAATCACCTCCTATGATGTTTGCCCCTGTAGGTTCAAGTCCCCCGGCCAGAGTTTTCATAAAGAAGTCACGATGCCCTATATCATCATTAGGGACATATATATTAATCAAGTTTAACTTTTTATCCCCCATTTCTCCACTCACTCTCACAAATCTGCCCTCGGGGTCTGTTTGTACCTCCTGAACCAGTAGCAGGCTGTTCTTCCACAAGAGAATGGCTACCCCTCTTTTTCTAGTAGGACCTTCAAAGTGCGAGGCGTAGACCTCTCCAACCCAGGATCTCTTCAATTTTCTGTGTTCCATCTCCCCAAGTGGGTTTCCTGTAAACAGACCACATCTGCTCACAGTTTGTTAAGTTCCTGCAACAATCTAGCTCTCTTTATCGGGCTATGGATACCCTGAACATTATATGTAATTATTTCAGTCCTCCCATGATGGATATCTTGAGTTTAAGGGTGCCCCTAGGATCCCAAATGGTGGACTGTGCACATCGTACCCAAAAACTGTAGAACAAGAATAAAACCACACATTATTAACACAAACGTACAATGGAAACATCTCACTCTATGACTGTTATTAAACCTTAAGAAGAGAATATAACTCTTTTAAATGATTAATTTGAGGGTTTGATGGTGTGTTGCTCCCCTCTTAGTAGTCCTCAAGATGTGAAACACCCTTTACCCCTCCCCCACGCCACCCTTCCATGAGGAGAACAGTGGTGGGTGTGGGAAAGATGGGACCAAACTGTGTTTTATCCTCTTCTGGCTAACGTGTGCACAGTAGAGGAAGAGGGTAGTCACGTGGGTATGCTTTGGTGGCTTTCTGGTGCTCAATAGCACCAGCCCCGAGGCCCCACCACTCCCATTAAGCTTAAGATAAGAGAACCAATAATTTCTGTATAAACAGCCCTAGGAGTTTAGTATAATTATAAATGAAAGGAAACTTTTCCAGGTGATTCCTCTGGTGGGTAAACAATGCAACCCATTCAATGCAAAGCTTTTATTCCCCCCTAGTGGCCGAAATAGTGCAGTACTCCATCATTTTGATTTTCTAGCAATACTTTACCCACAGACCATGTCCCATTTTTAAAGCAATTGTCCAGCATAGAAATGTCCTATAGTGAGTCCATCAAGGATTGCAGTTCTGATCCCCCATGCCTGCAGTAGTCAGCTGGCCCTCAGAGTTATGCTGGGAAGTGCGCTGTTGGTCTGACCCCTTGCCTCCTGCACCTCGCGCCAAAGATCCCTGGTCTTATTCTTGGAGCCCTTTCTGGAGTTGGTAGACCGGCGCCATTCTGTGGACTGAAAATCTCTGGCAGGAAAGCCCGGGGTTAGATCTTCGAGAGGAAATGTCAAGACCAGTAAGGAAGTCCTTGGTGTAACTAAGCTCCTCAAATCATTTTGTGCCTTCTGATGTGATTACCTGGAGCCATGCTGGATATTCGAGAAAGGCTTTCAAGCCCTTCTCCTTTAATTTTTTCTGAACAGCTAGCATCCTTCTTCTGCATTGTACTGTGGCAGGGGTGTAATCGTGTTCTAAGAAGAGACAATGGTTCCCGAAAAAGATTTCTTTTTTGCCCCATGCTGTGTGGAGAACTTGTTCATTCACCCTGTAATCCATAAACGCCATTACTATGGAGCATGGCTTAGCCAAGGCATCCTTCGGGGGTGCCACTAGTGATCTGTGAGCCTGGATTAGATTTAACTGTATGTCTGGTGGTAGTGGGAGAATCTCCTTCAGTAGGCCTTCCATAAACAATGTCATGTTGCTGGTTTTCATTTTCTCAGGTATCCCATGCAGTCTGACATTGCACCACCTGCTGCTATTCTCTAAGTCTTCTATCCTGTCATATAGCTCAGTTTCCCAGTGATGTAAATCAAGGAGGGACAAATTATGTTTGTCCAGGGTGTTTGAGTAATCAGCCACTGCCTCCTCTAACTTTACCGCATGGTTTTCTAGTACTTTTGATGTCCCGGGTGTTATCTGCTACAAGGGTCTCCATTTTGAACAAGGAGTCCCCGATATTTTGAAGCTGGCCCACAAGTTGTCTGGACATTATAGTGAAGTCTCCCTCAGGTTCACTATCTGCGGGATTTGTCAGGTTAGGCTTCATGTTGGCACCTGCCCTGCTGCCATTGTACTCGAGGTGGAGGGGGGGCTGCCAGCTCAAAGTTGCTTGTCTGCTCTTTTTCTGTAAAGAATTCACTGTCGATTCCTTCTGCTTTTGTCTGGTGGACATGTTGGCAATACAGCAATCCTCTTCTGTTGGTCTGGGTGATGATTTCAGTCGGTAGATGGAGTTTGATTCGGGAGGGTTGATGGAGCTGATTTCTTATGCTACCATTTCCCAGGTGATATCACCATAAGTCCTCCGAAAGAAGTCTTTTTTAATTGTCTGGATAGATGGAAACAGGAATTATCTAGTTGAGTATGTTACTTTTTCTTCAGGCTTCATCAGAGTAGATGAGTTTCTGACAATTTAAAAAGGTGCATGATGAATAGCAAGTGCATTTCAAATGCCAGCATTGCCATGGGGTGCTGCCCCAATTCAAGTGTTAAGACTTCTCATGGTGTTGATTCCGGGACCATCAGTATGTTATGATAAAGTTTATTTAGGATTATTTCCAAATGCTTTTAAGTCTGCAGACCCTCAAATTTCAGCCACATAAAGGGCACTATAGGTTGAATTATTCTGCTGTAACAGAATTGAGTCTTGTTGATATTCTGTTTGTTATGTTTTTTTTCTTATTTTCCACGAATTGTACAGTATTACTGTTTTTCTGATTTATTGTTCTGTTTATTAATAAAAAACCTTCCCCTACTCTTTTCGATAAGTGCCATGGGATCTTTAACATCCACCTGAACTACCACCAATCCAGGCAGATGGGACCTTGGTTTAACGTCTCATCCGAAAGACGGCACCTCAGAAGTGCAACACCCCTCTCATGCTGCACTACATTGTCAGTACTGGGATATTAACTCAAGTGCCAGATGTGGGAACTGAACCCACAGCCCTCTGATCTCCCGGCCTCAGAGGCGAGTGTGCAACCTATTGAGCCACTGACACTGCATCATGAAGCAAGTCACACACTTTAATTCCAGCTGGGGTAGCCAGACCATCATCAGCATAGCACCCCTTATTTTGAAATTAGGGTTATGGAAAACAGATTGAGATACATCTTTGACAGAATTATAATATATAAGCAAACAGGCTGAGATACATCTTTGAGAGAATTATGATGTACTGTATAAGCTTACATAACTGAGCATGAGCTCACAAGGAAGTACATATGATAGAGTCTCTAAGATGTGTTGGCAAAGATTTGGGAGAAATATAAAACATAGCTGGAAGGGATAAACCAGCTGTCTTTATCAGGTCTCTTAACAAAATAACTACATACACATTACACTTTCACATAGTAGAACAACAGCCACAAGGCTTGCACATATATTATAAATTATCCCCCTAGGACTAACCCAGATCTGATAGCAGCAGTACTAAGTAGTTTAGTCATTTTTTTTTGTATACTGCCTAGTTTTTTTTTTTATATTATATGGCACTACCCATCGCTAATGTTTTCTGTGTTATTTCCTAGAATATCAAGGGGGGGGATCAGACTGCAGCAGAAAGGTATAGAATTCTTAAACATTTGCATAAATAGGGAGCTTCAGTTGCCTGTCTTTAGGAGATTCATCTTTCTTGGGTCCAGGCTACACTTTTTAGACATGGATGGGTAGGTCAGGTTTATGGGGTAGGGAACAGCACCAAACAGCGGGGTATTGTTATTTCAATCTCTCGCGCTCTCTCCTATTCTTTGATACAGGAAATTTGGGACCCTGGCTGCCATGTTTTGTTGCTTCATGGTAGGTTAGCCCAACCAAAATATATTATAGGCTCTGTCTATTGCCGCAATCAAGATACCTCAACTTGTTTCACTGGTCTGGCCTCTAAGTTGGCACCCTACATCCACTTACCCATTATATTGGCTGGGGACTGGAAACTGGTTTACAGCCAGATCTGGATAGATCAGGCTCCTCTCATTGTGGTCTACCCCCTGGTCAACAGACTTTGGGGAACTCATGGATGGGTTGGGACTGGTGGATCCCTGGCTTCTTTTACCCCCAGTGGAGTGTTCCTATACTTTTATTCAGCTCCCCACACATCTTTTTCTCATAGTGATCATTTTTTAGTTACCCAAGAGGTTTTCTCTCAAATTTATAGCACTGATATCAGGGCTAGAGTTTTGTCCAGTCATTCACCTATCTTTTTGTTACTCAATTTAGTACATGGCTCGGAGTTGGACCACTCTTCGTGGTTTAGCCCCCAACTTCTGCAGAACCCTAAATTAGATCAGAAACTTAGGGACTGTATTTCTAATTTTTTGTTAGATAATTCTCACTCTGTCATCCAGGCAGATGTATTTTGGGCTGCATTTAAATGTTATGTGTCTGCTGAATCCATTTGATTGGCCACCACTCAGAAAAAAACACAGGACCAGGCTTCAGTTTCCTTTTTGTCTGAAATTCAGGATATTGAGAAATGGATCAGTCCTACTTCTTCTGAGAATACACGGAAACAGCTCAATATTTTGAGGGTGAAATATGCTGAACTAATCAATAAAAAAGACAAACTCACCATTTTAGGGCTAGAGTACATTATTTGGATCTGGGACAGAAGGCTGGCTGCCTGCCTGCATTCCACCTTAGGCAGATGGAAGCTCGCTGCTATATAGTTGTAGTTCATGATTCTGAGCAGTCTTCTTTAATAATGGATTCTTACTGTATAGTGTCCTGCTTCCAAGATTTTTATCAATGCCTTTATACGCCCAATGAGTCCTCCCAGAATGCTAACAATTTGTTGGAGAGCTTCTTATAGGATCTTCCACTTCCTCTGTTATCTGCAGCTCAGCAGGCACTTCTGGAGGGGCCTATTCTGGTTTTGGCCATTGAGCAGGTGATCCATGCACTTTCTGTTGTGAGGGCTCTGGGGCCAGATGGGTGCAACTCACAGTTACCTCAGGCAGGAAAGTGCTCTTATGAGTGATCTATAGGCCTCCAGGGCAAGGGGAGAAAAGGGACAGGGATCTCGAAGAGGAACTTAAAAGAGGGGCAGCAAAGGGGAAAGTAGTAGTGGTGGGTGACCTGAATCTGCCTGATGTCAACTGGGAGGTCCTGGTAGCCAACAGTGACAGGAGTCAGACATTACTGGATGCCTTCCAAGACTGTCTACTGGTGCAGCTTGTTAAGGAACCTACCAGGCAGAACACAATCCTTGATGTGGTGCTCACCAACTCAGAGATCATGGGTGCTGTGGGAGTAGGGGAGCTGCAAGGGAACGGTGACCACTACTCTGTGTTGTTTGAATTGGCCCTCAGGGACAGCAACCCACAATCAAGAACCAAAGTCTTTGACTTTAGAAGGGTGGACTTCAATAGGTTGAGGAAAAGGTCAGGGGTAAATTAGTAGGGGTTGAGGACATAAGTGGGGTAGAGGAGAGATGGGGAGGCAATAAAGAGAGCCATCCTCAAGGCATCAAAGGCAAGCATAAGAACAGTATCTAAAAAAAAAACAGGTTTAAGAGTCCACTATGGTTTTCAGCTAAGGTCAGGAAAACTGGACCAAAAAGAAAACCTTCTATAAACACAAGGAAAAAGCAGGGGGCAGCAGAAAGGGAGGGTTCTCTACAGAAATATAGGAAGGCAAAAAGGGTCATTAGAGAGGAAAAAGCTGATAAGGAGCTGCGTATCGTGGAGAGGTCCAGAACAGAGAAAAACAGTTTTTTTAGGTATATCAGTGAAAAAAGGAAGAAAGGGGAGCATCACACAGCTAGTTGAGGGTGGCAGGGTGCTAGAATAGGATGAGCAAAAGGTTGTAGTCCTGAATGACTACTTTTGCTCAGTATTCACTAAGGAAGACTGAGGGTCCATGCCAGAAAATGGCACCAAAGCAGCTGCTAAGGGAGTCCCAGAAATAAGATAGCCAATACTTACTCGTGAGAGGGGCCTGAAAGGGCCGGCAGCCCTTAAGATAGATAAGGCTCTAGGACCAGATGGGTTGCATCTCAGGATACTTGAGAAATTAGCAGCAGAACTGGCTGAACCACAGGCTGGGCTGTTCAACAGCTCACTTAGGTCTAGAGAAGTTCCAAGGGATTGGAAAATGGCAGATGTTGTACCGCTTCATAGGGGGGTGATCGGGAGCAACCTGTTAGTTTGATCTCTATCGTGGGGAATCTGATGGAGTCACTGATCAAAGAGGATCTCATGGACTACCTAGACAGCAACAGGCTCCAGGATAGTAAACAGCACAATTTCATAGCAGGAAGGTCTTGTCAGACTAACCTGATTTTTTTCTTTGACTGAGTAACCAAGGAAGTAGACAAGGGCCACTCTGTGGATCTGTTGTACTTTGACTTCAGCAAGGCTTTTGATTCAGTACTGCACAAAAGGTTGCTCAAAACGATGGAAGATCTAGGTGCAGCTAAAACCGTAGTGAACTGGGTGGGAAGTTGGCTAGATGGGAGGCAGCAGAGGGTGGTGGTCAATGGGGATAAATCAGAGGAAAGGAAGGCTACGAGCAGGGTTCCACAGGGATCTGTCCTGAGTCCAGTCCTCTTCAACATGTTCATTAGTGACACTGGTAAGGGAATCCAAATCAGGCTGTGTCTCTTCACAGATGACATAAAACTATGTGGGAGGGTGGATAGTGAAGAGGGAATAAGGGATATACAGGGGGACCTATAAAAACTAGGAGGTGGTCACAGGTCTGGCAGTTAAAATTCAATGCCAAAAACTGCAAGGTAGCAAGGCACTTAGGGAAAAGAAACCCAAAGATGGAGTACTGGATGGGTGGGGTGAGACCTAGCACTACAGAAGAGGAACGGGATCTAGGAGTTATCATCAGCAATGGCCTTAAACAAATTAACCAGTGCAACAAGGCCTATAGCAAGGCTACCAGGATGCTGGGATATATTGGGGGTATTGGTAGCAGAAGAACAGAGGTAATACTTTCCTAATACAGATCCCTGTTGAGGCCTCAGCTGGAGTACTGTGTCCAATTCTGGAGCCCTCACCTCAGAAAGGACAGGGATAGGTTCAAAGCAGTGCAGCACAGAGTAACAAAAATGATTCTAGGCCAGCAGGGCATATCCTTTAAGGAGCATCTCAAGGCACTTAATATGTATTCACTAGAAACCATAAGGGAGAGGGGAGATATGATAGAAACCTTCAAGTTCCTTAAAGGAATTAACAAGTTAAACTGTGGGGAATTATTTACCCTGAATAATCTACCAACTTGAGGTCACATGGTCACAAGTGGAAATTAACAGGAGGGAGGCTCAGGAGAGACATGAGGAAGTACTACTTTACAGAAAGGGTGGTGGGAACTTGGAACAGTCTGTTGGCCGAAGTGGTGGATGCAAACACAGTCAGGGAATTCAAGCAGGCATGGGACAGAATGAAGGGCACCTGAGGTGACAACACCAGGTAGGAAAATGGGTATAGGATGGGGAGGTATAGTATCCTGGAGGAACAATAGGTTCCAGGGATTACAGGGAATATGGGCAGACTGAATGGACCTCTAGTCTTTTTCTGCCATCATGGTCTGTGTTTCCTGGCTGAAATTTATAAATGCTTTAAACATGAAATTATAGGCCCTCTCATGGACATCTCTAATCAAATGTATGAACAGGAGATAGCGGACTCTTCCCTAACACAGGCTGTTATTTGTCTCAATCCCAAATCAGGTAAAAACACCACCCATATAGGTAATTACCAGCCCATTTCTTTGATGAATGTCATCATGAAGATACCTGCTCAGATCTTGGCCACCAGGCTACATAAGGTGCGATCTGTTTTAATAGGTCCAGAGCACATAGGCTTTATGTCAGGTAGATTAACTAGTAATCATTTATGGAAACTTCTACATTTAATGTTGGCATTCGGTGAGCAAAGGCTATTTTTCTGGAGGCTGACAAAACTTTTGATAGAGTTGATTGATCTTATCTTTTTTCTGTTTTGCATCGTTTTGGTATTCCTTCCTCTTTTATACAGTGGGTTCTACTTTTGCGTACTAGTCCAAAAGCTCATATTTCTTGTAATGGTTTATTTCCATAACCTATTTACTTAGCAAGGGGGATGCATCAGGGCTGCCCTCGCTCTCCTTTTTTTGTTTAATTTGTATTTGGAAGCCCTCTTATTGAAAATTAAGGTGACGACCAGAATACACGGTATACAGTTTGACGATCTTGAATTTAAACTATTGGCTTATGCCGGTGATATTTTACTTCATGTTTTAAATCCACTGGATTCTATACCACTGGCTTTGAATATTGTCACTTATTTTGGTGATTTTGCTGGTTATAAGTTAAATGTTAATAAATTTGGTGTTTTTCCTCTTAACACACAGGTTTCTAAACGTCAGGGGCCAGATATTCAAAACTTTGCCTGAGGACAAAATTTGCACTGCCCTGTGGGCAAATTTAGCCCACAGCCAATAGCACACAATATTCAAAGGAATAGCCCAGAGGCAAACACTGCTGAATATAGCGGGCAGATGAATGTGGGTAAACATGGCTGTGAGTGCAGTGCAAAGACAGCCCAGCAAAGAAGACAGCTCTGAATATAACAACTGGGCAGTGCAAACAGCAACAGCATCCCAGTGCTGAAGTCAGGCACAGGTGAACTACGCGACCACTGTAGGCACTAGCAAAGAAGTGGTGTATAACAACTGCAAACAACAGGGAAGGCAAAATACTGTAGAGTCATGCTAAGGCTCAGACATGTTTTCCCAGGGCAAACAAATTTGCCCAAGGCAAAAGTTTGCCATATTCAACACTGATATGAAAATGAGCCTACTTAGGCATTCTGAGGGCAAATAATCACATTAGCATTTCATTATGCTTAATTTGCATGCATTTCCATGTGTAGATTGCCCGAGACATTTCAGAGTGCACACAGCACTACCTATATGTCAGACTGGAACTACAATTCAGTAGAAGCAGGCTGGGTTTGTACACAGAAGCACAGACTATTGTGCCCCAGGGGACAAGTACCATAGGCACACGTGGTTGTGCTGCATGCCATAGACATAGTGATGTTCCTGCTACAGTGTGTATTGTATGCTACAGTACCATGGGTAGCTGGTATTGAGAGGGACACATCAATGCATGCTGCATGTCAGGTAACATTGAATGCTGCTATCCATACATAAACAGGCCCAGCTGGCAGGTGTTTACTGACAGTGGACAACACTGTCACACTGTCTTGTGACCCACATATGCTGTGCCAATGGCATGGGATTCTCACAGTACCACACACATGGCTGACTGTGTGTGACAGAGTGCATGTACAGGTGTGTGGTATGTGCCCGGTGGGGCCAGACACATACCATCATACAGGCCCAATGATGTCAGGGTCATTCCCATCACTGGAACATGTGCACTGTGTGGATGACCCTAGCTGTGTGGCAACACCTATTGTGAGGTGCATCTCATCACCTGTACACCCTCCCCTCACCACCCTCCCTCCCCTCAGTGCAGCATGCGTGTGCTGTATTGTGTCAGTGTACCCCCTATGGAGGGATTGGGTTTGTGTGCTGCACATACTCATTGACAGGGTGTCTATTGGGTACTAGGCCACCCTCAACTGCCTGGCAGTGTTGGGACTGGTGCCAGATGAAGGTGCCTTGGGCAATGTCAGGGTACCGTGCTAGGACTTGTGGCCAGTACCATCAGTTTGCTGCATATCTCTTCCTTGGCACATGGAGTGACATAGGGTAGCCTTCTTCCCTCTCTTCCTGCCCAGTAACTGCAGTCATCAGGTGCACCATGATGCTGGTGTTGCATACAGCCTTGTTGCCTGTTGCTGCTGTGTCCACGCCCCCCCATCCTTATTTTGCCCAGAGATGAGACTACCTTTTTCTGGGTGGTAAATTGTGCCACGCTATGTGTCATGCAAAGTCACGCAAACACACTTTGTGTGATGCTAATGCGTTGAATATAGCATAACACCTGTATTCATGTACATGCCCCCTCTCTTTGCCCAGTGCATACATTATCATTTTGCACGCCGCTATTCAGGTTTGCCCATGCTAACTGGGCTTTTGAATATAGCAGATCTGCACAAATGTGGTGCATTCCCCATGCAAATGGTTTGCGCTCAGCACCAAGTTTTGAATATCTGGCCTCAGGTTCTGGATTTGGGACTGCAATGGTCCCCGTCACAATTAACTTACCTGTGTATTCATTTTTTTTGTCTAAATTTAAGGCTCAGAATCTTGATCCCCTGCTTATAGATCAGGTGTAGATGGAGGCGGGGTGTCACCTAAGAGCTAGATAAATGCTGATGGTTGTTTAATGTAGCAGATATATCCAAAACTCATGTTCTGTCTGTTGATCACATGAACGCTGGGCAAAATGGTAATTTACATCAATTTTGTACTGACAAAGGTGGACATGGGGATCTAGTCAACCCATACAAAAACAAGAGTCTTAGACTATAGAAGGGCGGACCTTACCAGAGTGTGACTACAGCTAAAGAAAACTCTGCAAATGAGAGGGGAAGGTGGGAACATGGAGAAGAAATGAGTACACATCAAGGAGGCTATAGTGGGGGTAACAGAACAATGCATCAGGTCTACAAACAAGAGTAAAAGGAGAAGAAAGCCTCTTTGATTCTTGGGGGGGGTGGTGGCAGAAAAAGTAAGGGCCAAGAAGCTAGCCTTCAGGAAGTATAAGGAGACAAAAAAGAGGAGAGAATAGCTCATTCGGTTAAAGGGGGGACAAGGCATTTTTCTGGTACATCAGTGAGAAAGGGCAGGCAAAGGAGGGAATATGAAAGTTTAGAGGGGCCAGGAGGGAGATAATGGAGGGAGATGGAGAAAAATCAATGATCCTGAATGAATATTTCTGTTAAGTCTTCACTGTGGAAGGGGATGGGCAAAGTCAACAGTTGGACTTCAGAGGAGTGAAAGATAGGTAAACACCGGTCCATTCACAGAGGAAAGGGTCCTAGAGGAACTGGCAAAGTTAGAGATTGACAAAGCCATGGGTCCAGATGGCATACATCCCAAGGTCCTAAAGAAGCTGAGGTACGAACTGGCAGCCCCTTTGGCAGCCCTGTTCAGTGAGTTCTTAGACACTGGAGTAGTTCCAGAGGACTAGAGAAGGGCAAACGTCCCTCTTCACAAGAGCAGTAGTAGGGAAGAAGCAGGAAACTACAGGCCAGTTAGTCGAACCTCTGTAGTTGGGTAGATAATGGAGGCACTCCTCAAGGAAAGAATTGTAGAACACCTGGTAGCCAATGGGCTGGTGGATCCCAGACAATATAGATTCTCAGCAGGATGATCCTTTCAAACAAAACTAATAGATTTATTTGACTGGGTGACAAAAGTGGTAGACCAAGGGGGGGGCAGAAGACATTGCTTACCTCGACTTCAGCAAAGTCTTTGACACAGTCCCACATAGGAGACTGGTCAACAAGCAAGGCAGCCTGAGGTGGGACACAAAGTGATGAACTGGATTGACAACTGGTTAAGGGACAGAACACAGAGAGTTGTGGTAAATGGAACCCAATCAGAGGAAAGGGAGGTGACCAGTGGGGTACCTCAGGGGTCAGTACTGGGGCCAGTCCTCTTCAGTGTCTTCATCGGTGACATAGCAGATGGGCTGGAGAGAAAGGTTTGCTTGTTTGCAGATGACACCAAGATCTGTACAGGGTGGATACCCTGTAGGGGATGGAAGGGATGAGAAGAGACCTGGAATAGTTGGAGGGATGGTCAGGGGCATGGCAGCTAAGGTTTAATGCAATGAAATGCCAAATCATGCATGTGGGGAGCAAGAACCCTGAAGCATGCTACAAGATGGGGGGTAGCTGCTAACAGTAACTAAGGAGGAGAGAGACTTGGAGGTCACAATCACAGATGACTTGAAAGCCACTAGGCAGACTGCCAAGTTGGTGGGAAAGGCCAGTAGAATGTTGGGATGTACTGGAAGGGGAATCACAAGCAGAAGGAGGGAGGTAATGGTTCCACTGTACAAGACCCTGGTGAGACTTCACCTTGAATACTCTGTACAGTTCTAGAGACCACACCTTTGAAAGGACATTGACAAAATAGAGAAGGTGCAGAGGAGGGTGACCAAAATGGTGAAAGGATTACATCACAAGTGTTACGAGGAGAGAGAATAAAGGACCTCAATTTGTACATGCTGGAACAGAGGAAGGAGAGAGGTGATGTGATAGAAACATTCAAGTACCTCAAGAGCATAAATAAGGTGGAAGGGGACAACATATTTCAGCTCAACAGTAGTGCCAGGACAAGAGGACATGACATGAGATTGAAGGGTGAGCACATAAGGGGAAATAGTAATACATTCTTCTTCATGGAAAGGGTGGTGAGTGCAGGGAATAGTCTGCTCCAGGAGGTGGTGGCAGCCCATACTGTGGCATAGGACAGAAACAAAGAAATAATAGAGAAAGGAAGAAAAAGCTAAGCCAATGACCAATAAGGGTCACTGGTCGCTTTGTGAGCTAGAGTAAATGGGCAGAGTGGATGGGCCTGGTGGTCCTTATCTGCCGACAGAATCTATGAATCTCTGACACCTTGACAAATTATGCGATTTTCAGCTCCATGTACATCATGCAGATTCTTGGGCTATAACTTCTGGAGTAAGTGAAATATACATTCAAGTGTGGTCTCAATGAATAGGCAGGAGTTAGAGCTTTAAAATGCATACCTATATGTTACCTCAAAAGATTAATGTTAAAAGTTATAGGGTTAAATACCAACCACCACCCCTTAATTTCTTATGAAATTTCAAAATTAATCTTGTCAGACAGGATTTATTGCACTTTATAATATAATTTTATGTTGTCTAAAAGGGTAAAGATTCTGTTTTGAAATGCATCTGTGGATGTAAAGTTTTAAGGTAAAATAAGAGGATAAATTGATAAAAGGTAAGACACTATTAATAGACACAATTTCAGCAAGTTTATACCCTTTGAGTTCTTCACACCATCTCTTCTGTGTTTATATATGTGTGGCATATGTATGTATGTATGTATATGTGTGTCTGTGTGTGTGTATATGATATATACCAACACAACATTTCTTTTTATTTCAGACTGTTTGAGGATATCTCTAAACTTTTCTGTCAAGCGGAAACATGGAGAGGAGAATGCCAGAGCCCTGCAGTGTCTAGTGCATTACCCTGCCCTGACAACAGAAAACTCTGAAGTAACTCCTCTGAGTGACAAAAGTTTCTGCACACTTATAGAAAGCAAAGATATTTGAACCCAGTTAGGTGGTGAAAATTGTCATGATGAGCAGTGTGCATCAATTCCAATGCCTAACTATGACCCTGCCAAGCATGGTTACCATAGACAATGCTATCAGAAGTTCACAAAAGCCAAGAGTATTAGAAAATCTGGAGAACATGCAGATGCTAGTGAATGTGGCTCACGTCATCATCTCAGGGGGTGGTGTTCCTTGTGCCTCATCATCTTGTTATCCATGGACCAGCACCCCTGACTGACCCCCTACCTTGCAGACAGTAATACCTAGGGCACAGGCACTTATCGTATAAGCATAAGTGTCAGGATTTGAGTTCTACTGTATTTCTACTGAGAATCATAATGCATTTGCCATCATTCTAATTGTACCACTTGGGAGACACCTCTGTTTATACCATTGTATAATCATTAGTTACATAATACTGTCATCTTCAGTTCTAGTGCAGAACAGCAATTACCTATGTAATTATGTATGTAACCACAAGTGGCCTTCATGAATACAGGTCCTTGTTTAGTTATCTTGTCTTTCTGCAAGCTCAGCATGCTTTCCCAGGCTAGTAAGAAGTCAGGTTATTTGCCATTATCCAATGATGAGACTTATATATATCTTTTTAGTAGTTGCTATGGTTATTATCAGGGGTTTAAGACCCTTTGCATTGCAAGTTGTTCTCTGAGAAGAAGAAGAGACTTGCTGCTGCCTATAGGTAAGAAAGATTGGAGGTGTTCTCCCTGGTGTTTATCACTGTGATTTGGTTGTAAGCCTGCTTTATATACCAGAAATATATCATTTTATGAGCTGGACTCCACTTCTCTATTGTATCTTCACTTTTGTGTAGTTCCAACATGAACCTGAGAAAGGTAATTTTATTACCCAGTTACATTTGGTGACCGTGTGCAGGTTGGAATGTACAAAGTGAGAATCCCATTAGAGTTCTTTGAACTGAATTTCGAGTAGTGTGGTGCATTTTTGCTCACTTGGACCTACTCGAACTTATTGTGGTTGTTCCTTTACGGACTTGTTCCGTCTCTGTTTTGGGCATGGCAGACCCACACCAAACCACTGGTACACTCCCTTTGTGAGTAGCAGCATACCACCTTGGCACCACCGTTTTCCCACAGGGGTTAGGAAATCTGTTGGGTGACAGCACCAAGGATTTTATTTCAGTCTTTTGACTGTTTTCTTTCTTTGTCTGTTTACCCCTTTGTTTGTTATGCCTGAACTGTGCACAGAACTGAGACTAGATGTCTCAAACTACCTTACCTCCCATGGAGGTTGGACTGATTTTGTGCTGGATGCGAAGTTGTCAGAAGACTTTCTGCTTACAATATCTGATCAATGTCTAGAGTCGAAGCAAAAAGCCAAGAAATACCACACTAACGATCTCTTGGTCATGGCTTTACATACAGCTGTCAAACATTTATTAGCACGATGTGCCTCCCTTGAGCTGCAAAACACTTCTCTCTAAAAATAGAGATGGGCTTGCAGGCATCAGAGTTACAGTACTGAAAAGGGAACAGAAACTCACAGAGGAGACACAGTCAGTCCGGGATCATAATAACAGACTGTTGCACTGCACTGCTCAAGACTCTGAGCATGAATTGTGTATGTTAAGGGATGACTATAAAAGGTTAAAATGTGATAAAAAAGCTATCTTATTTGAATGACATTTTGAGTGATATGAATGAAAGTTTGAGACAGGATAATGTTGTAATTGAAGGAAGAGAATGTGAGATTGATGCATGAGCTAGGGCACCACGTACAGAGTATTGCGGGTGTGAGGTTGAGAAGGGTATTGAGCAGGGCACTGCTAAAGTTTGTCACAAGAAATGTAGAGACAAGATGGTGAGAATGAGCCATCAGTGAAATATTCTCGCTGGCCATGTAAAAGCCATGAACGATTTTCAGTACACACCCATTGACATTACCTCATCAGGTGATGACAACTCTGATTACGAGGACATAGGATGCCTCATCACATCTAAGACCCCGACCCACAGGGCAGTGGCCTTTACCAGCCATTCCCAAGATGGCATCCATTATAGCCCACCCCATGTCACGTTGGCACACCTTCTATGCTGCCACATCAAAACAAACATGGCAGCCCCCATGATACAGGAGGCCGACCACCTCCAAGTAGGAGCCTGCTTCCACTGGCTCCCCTTTCCCAGGAAGATGGTGTGGAAATGCAAGGTATTGTACAGGATGTCTTGACTAGACTATCAACCCCTGAGTGAAGCACCTCCATGCAGGAGCAGATTGGATGCATGTTCAAAAATCCTGTAACCCAAGAGAATGCATTCAAGGCAGTCACTGATGCGGTGGTGGAAGCTGCCCTTTGTGGTGCTTTGGGTCATGTGGAACTAAACACTGCTCCCCATGCACCTACTTCCAGTCCTCTACAGGTCACTCATTCTGTTCAGCAAATTGCCCAAGGCATCAGACAGATGGGCCCAACTGACAACCTCAGCTGTCATTTGGAGAAGGTGCACTCCCTCTGTGATAAACTTTCTCTCCAACCTGAGTACCAGGTCCAAGTCCTGAGACAAACCATCAAGCCTACCCTCTGGAACAAACTCCCAGAGGCCATCCACAATTGTGAGATGCTCAACTACAATGATATCACACAGGTACTTCTTGCTGCCAACTCTCCAGGTATTGTTGGAGAGCGTTTGGCCTATAAGGTCAACCAAAATGCGAAGGAAAGCCCAGCGGCTTACCATCAATGGTTGTGGCTCACCTATGAGGCCGGCAAAGGCCTAGCAGGTGAGAACACCAACAAAAACCAAATTGAGTACAAGGATTTGTGCATCCAAAACATGACTCTGGATCTCCGGGAGAAAGTTGAACTCAACGTCTACCCGCAGACTGATACCTTTGCTAACATCCTCACCAACATGGAGCGTGCCTTTCAGGTCTACCGCTGTAATCTAGCTTCCAGTAAATACACTAACAAGGCCACTGCCATCCAAACTCCAATGGCCCAGGCCACCCCGGTCCAAGTCACCATGGTAGGCCCTGCCCCAACACACTATATCATGGAAGGCAACAACGATAAACAGGAAGCCCCTTCTGATGACCAACAGTCACACAACCGGGGGGAGAAACCAGAGCTAAAAGAATAACCGGAACAATAACAACTACAACAGGAATGGGAAGTCAAATTCCGATGGCAAGTACCATAACGGGCCTAGCTATTGGAACCTAAATGATGAAAACAAGACCCTCCATAAATAGCTGGAGGAGGCCCGTGCTGCAAAAGAGGCTGCATCCACATGTTCTGTGGTGGCCCTGGCACCAGCTAGTAATAGCACCAACCCTTTCTGGTCTTTGGCTACTGAGCAAATGAGCAGTCAAGGAAAAAACCCTTTCACAGCATCTGTGACTGGCCAGGCCAATGTAGTGATTTGGGAACCGCCAATTGAACAGTTTGAGATCTCGGCCCTGACGTCACAGGTACAGTATTTGTGTCCTGTGAAGTGCCGAGAGAAGGCCCAATGGTCCTCAAAAAGGCCTCAGATCACAGGAACAGGAGCATGAGGAAGAAGCCAGAAGCAGCACTGATTGACAATTACAGGTGCCAGTCCGGATTGTGAGTGACCTGCTTGTCAACACAAATGGACAGCCCTGTGTAAGGGCAATGGTCAGGGGCCACCAACTAGACATGCTTCTAGATACAGGAGCAGCCACGTATGTTCTCCATGATGAGAACCCAGCCACATCTGCCTGGTCTACCGGCTGGAAGACCAGGGCACAAGGGGTAGATAGTACCCAACTACAAACTTATTGATCTGTGTCTCTGCCTGTGCAGGTTGGCCATCTCAAAACTAATTTTGTCTTTGACCTCATGGTATTACATCATCACCCCAGTATACTGGGAATTGATTTTGCTGCACAGCATGACAGTGTGGTGGACCTAGATAACAGGTTGTTGCTACAGATCAAGGGACAATGTCAAGCTGTCACCACACCAGACTCCATATGGCGGCAGCCATCTCCCATAACAACAAAGAGTATGACGCCATGGCTCTGTTTACAAGTCATGACTTGTTTCCTGAACTACAACCATTGCTACAGGAGCATATTGATGTGTTTGCTACCAACAAGCATGACTGTGGTAGGATGCACACCACCATTGAAATCCCAGGACCTAATCCTGTAAGGCAGAAGCAGTACCCATTTCCTACTGAAGCCTTACCCTCATTGAGAGAGACCATCCAATAACTGCTACAACAAGGAGTGATCAGGACTTGTGTTTCCACTGCAAATTCACCCATTTGGCCTGTGAAAAAGCCAAATGGAGCTTGGAGACTTACAATTCATTACAGAAAGCTGAACCAAGTTACCTCCAGCTGTGTCCCAACTGTGGCATCAGCTCCTGATGTGCTCAAGTTGTTGACCCCTGACATAAAGTGGTTCTCAGCTCTTTACATCTCTAATGGGTTTTGGTCACTCCCATTAGCACAAGAAGGTCAATACAAATTTGCCTTCACATTCGATGGGTGCCAGTACACCTGGATCTGTCTGCCCCAGGGCTTTCACAACAGCCCTTCCCTCTTCCATCTCCACATGATGGATGCTCTGCAGGGGTTTTCCACTCCCCAGTGTCTCCTGCAGTACGTGAATGACTTGCTCTTAGCAATTGCCACCAAAGAAGAATATCTGACCCTTCTGGATGAACTACTGACTCTCCTCAAGAGAGCAGGCCTCAAGTGCAACCCCTCTAAAGCACAATTGTGTGAGAAGGAGGTAATCTTCCTCAACCTACATATCACTGACCAAGGGAGGAGCCCAGCTGTCAAAAAGATCCAGGGCTTGCAAGACCTGCCACTTCCCACTAGCATGGCAACACTTAGATGCTTTTTGGGAATGGTAAACTACTCCAGGGATTTTATTCCTGATTTTGCCTTGAAGGATGCCCCTCATATGAACTTCTGAAAAAGGATGCCCCATGGACATGGGGCCCCACATACACACTGAAGCTGTGGCCCAGCTCAAACAGGCCTTGGTCTCAGCCCCAGCACTGATGAATCTAAACCCAAGATTACATTTCCACTTGGAAACTGTCACCTCTGATGTGGCCATGTCCGCAGTGCTGGCACAAAAGTACAATGGGTACCACAGGCCCATTGCCTATGCATCACAGATGCTATCCCCAGTAGAAAGAAAATACAGTCTCTGTGAAAGAACACTCTTGGCAACCTTCTGAGCTGTCAAACACTTCCTCTACATTATTGGATACACTCCTATTGTTCTGCATACCTGTCACACTCCAACTAACATTTTGCTTTCAGACAAAGTAAAAGATGGATCAGTCTCCAACACCAGACTCATCCATTGGTCTTTGCTCTTGCAGGATAGAGACATCAAAGTACTGCTTGCCAAAATGCCATCAATCCTGGCCCATGGCCTACTCAACACAGGTAAGCCCCATGACTGTGCCCTCCAGCCACCTGACCTACCTGACCCAGGACCCTTCCTGCCAGCCACACCTGAGGCCCTGGAAGAAAGAACAATGTTCCACATCTTCACAGATGGTTCTGCATCCTATGTGGATGGAGAACAGGCAGCAGGCATTGGAGTGCTCATTTTGGATCATGAGGGTGATTTCAGGTGCATTGCTAGAAAATGCACTGTTATCTCTTCACAGTACGCCAAACTGGCTGCTGTGGCCTGTGCATTGGAGATCATGCCACATGGTGACAGATATGCTATCATCTTTGTGGACTCCAATTGGGTGTGCTCATCCCTAACTGAGTTCTTTCCATTCTGGCAAAAGAACAACTTTACCTCATCTGATTGTACACCTGTCAAATATAGGGAACTATTTGTGTATATACACACCCTGACATAAATGTTCACACAAAAGCTGTACATACAAAAGGTAAAGACTCACTGCAAATCCAATCCTTACCATGAAGTCAATGAATGAGTGGACTCACTTGCAAACACAGGTGCTTGAGGGGGGGCATGGGAAATGACTCACCCACAGTGCATAGCAGCCATTGTAACATCTATAATTGCTGCCACCAAGAAACTAGTACCAAAACCCAAATTAGATTTTTCTGCTGCACAGAAAAGCAGACCCAGAGATCAGAGATGTGTTCAAATTCACAGACAAAGGAACTGAACAACCCCTGTCTGTTGGTAGTCCCCACAAAAGACACTCAGACAATTTACATCTGTCCAGTGATCAGAAACTCATCTGGTATCACAAACAGGAGACAGGTGACTTTGTGGGTGACACCACAATCACTGCAAACTGAATTTATTCATATGGTTCATGACACCCCCAATGGTGGACACCAGGAGACAAAAAACACTCTCCAGAGACTCAAGACAGTCATCTGGTGGCCTGGCATGGCCAAAGATGTGGAATACTATATGGACAACTGCATAGTGTATGCTCAGAACAATCCAATTTCAGTGAAGAAAAATGCCAAGTTACTGCTCCAAAGGCAATCTGGACCATGGAATGTGATACGGATTGATTTCATTTGCCCTCTTACTAATTCCAGTAAGAACAAGTATGTACTTGTTGTCACAGATTTGTTCTCTAAGTGGGTAGAGGCGTTTCCCACTAAGAACAACATGGCAAAGACAACTGCCAAGATCCTGGTGGATCAATTGTTCTCCAGGTGGGGCCTACCTTTAAAGGTAGACTCAGATCAGGGAACCAGCTTTACAATGGAACTGATGCAACAGACACTCCAGCTTCTTGGAGTTGATCAGAAATTCCACATTCCTTACCATCCTCAATCATCAGGTCAGGTAGAAAGAGCTAACAGATGCATAAAACAGATGTTATGCAAATTCATTGATGACAGTCCCAAAGATTGAGATTCCCTCTTGCCACTGTTACTAATGGCAATTAGGGGCACCCCTGCAACTACTACCCAGTGCACTCCCTATGAGGTTATGACTGGTAGAGCTATGAGACTACCTGAACACCAGTTGATTGATCTCTACACCCCTACTGCAGACAGAGTATCTGTAGACAAGTATGTGGAAAAGCTTCATGATGACATCATGAAGACACACCTGTTTGTTGCTAAGCAGATGGGCAAGGCTCAACAACAAGCTAAAGCTTATTTTGACATGCATGTCAAAGAAGTCAACTGGCAAGTTGGAGACCAAGTTATGCTTCTCCAACACAGACAACCCACACACTCATTTGGCAGTAAATGGGAAGATTCGTATCCCATTGTCAACAAGCAGAGCCCTGTTGTGTATCAGGTCAGAGTACAGTAGCAGAAAAAGACTACTGACAAGTGGTTCCATGATAACCAACTCAAACTATATAAAGGCGACTAAAAAACTTACTTTTCCTAACCCCATAGGGCAGAATAGTACTTCCAGATAACTAATCCTTTTCTATTCCTTTCAGATATTGGCAAGATGGCTATATTGCACCCTCTTCTCCTACTGGTGGGACTGCTGCCTCTAATCATTATAGCACCCCCACTCAAAACCCCTCAGACTCACAAGGGCCAATTGGATCACTTACTTGGTCAAATAGAACATTGAACTCCCATGGGTGTTTGTATTAACATTCAAAACAAAAAACATTAGAGTTACTCAAGGCAAAGACACCTTTCTGGATACTGTAGTTGTTGCCCCAGATAAATCTTCACTTTTCATTCAATGGCAAACTGATGCAATGGGCTACACAATCCCTGTAGTTCACCTGGACAAAGGTACATTCCATGGCTGGCCTAACACTGATATATCTCAAAATGGTACTCTCTCTATTAGACAGGCTTCTCTGTGACACACTGGTGAGTATAATCTTATTTTACTTATATACCCTGCCTTCTGTGACAGACTCCCTTCCCAGGAAGCCATTGACTTCTGTCTTCAGAACTATGCTGCATCTTCTTCTGTCTACCTATCTGTAGTCCCACCCAGTCCAGAAGTTCTGCTTACCTGTCCTCATCTGGAGGATGGCCCTCCTAGTGGTTTGACCACCACATCACTCCCAGGAGCTCTGATAAACAATGTGCAATTTATGCATGTTCCAGTTATTTTCAATTTATCACATTGGAATATGGCTGAATTTGGTTTATGTCAACATACTAATACCTATAAATTCCACAATATGATGCTTACTGATACTGTAGCTGCTTACCAAACACACACACAAATGATCCTATCAGTGGACCTCACTCCACTGACCATATTGGTGTTTTTAGACCCGCCTATAAATATGCTAAACCCAGACCAAAACACATCAAGCGGGACACAGCTTCAGACATTGCTGGTGCAGCCAGTTCTGTCTCTGGTATAACTGGAGTAGCCGGCACTGTTACTGGACTTTTCAGCTCAGGGATGTCTATTTGGAATAGAGCAAATATCGCCTCTATTAAAGCACAGACACTTAAATTCCAGCAAACACTTGGCAATGATGTTATGCCCCCTATCTTGCAAGGTGTTAAGTCGCTCAGTGAGGAAGAGTGTTATACAGTTTATAATATGAAGGAGATTGCTCAAAGGTTCAATGATACGAGACAGACACTTAATGATCTTATTTTTCAGAATAACCATGAGGCAGACACGCAATATATTGGGAGTAAAATTCTATGTTCTGCTCATGGCTCTTATGTTATTTCTACTGTTAGCAGTCTCTTCAGGGACTTGGAATCCGGCAAAATTCCAGATGTTAATCATGATCTCAGATTGGGTAAATGGTATTGCCACATTGCACAGCCACTGGTTGCATTTCTGTGTGTTTAAAGAACACTCTTAACATTTCCATGTCTATAGTATGTAATATTGGTTATGTTTCCAGGTTTCCTAACAAAGCACCATGTTATCTGACCAAATCTTGTTCCATTAGGGACAACATGTTTATCATCTTCACAGTCTCCTTACCACACTTTGATCCGGCTGCATTTGTCTTCAACAAGCTGGCAAATATACACTCCATGGGACATCTTGAAAATGACATTTTCTGTGAACGAGCTAAACTCCCTTCTATGCTGGTTTACCACTCTGTTCTCCAAGCTTGGGTGGTTCCTCACACTAACTGTTGTGCCAAGAAAGGATTCTATGTCTTGTGCCGCTGTGACATTTTTGACATTGTGAAACCAGTTTACGGCTACTCGCCAGAACATCTTGACTGGGCTTTGACATTGGGTGAAGACTTGCTGACCAACCTTACTGACGTTGATCCAGATGACGTCCCTCCTGCTGCATCTTCAGCATTCAATGCCAAAACAGCACCATCCAGCAGCTATCTTGAAGAGATACATCACTTCACCACTCGGCTGACAAATCAGACCTTCACCTGCTCAGTACACTTACATTGCTGGTGCATACCTACACTCAGAGTCAACTCTACTTCTGAGGGACAATTCTGTATAGTCACTAACTATCCATCTTTTGCCTACAGAACTCGTACTTGTAATATTGATAAACCTAACTTTTGTTTTACTCCACAGCAGAAAACTGTCATTGGTCACATTGTGATCATGCCTGTTCCTCTCCCTGAACCAGACGTTATCGATACTGGCCCCCAATACTTGCTTTTCCTGTCTCAGTATTTGCCTATTTTTAACATCCACATAGATCCCTTGACTCTCTCCTTAAGATCTCCTTTAGCTAGAAAAGATGCTCATTTGATATACATTAGCAATAATATATCTAAAGCTAATAATATACTTAATGATTTGATTCATGATGGCGATTTCAGTCTTGCCATTGGCAACTATTGGGTAGAACTTGGCTTCAAAGTTTTTGTTATTATTCAAACATTCTTGATTGTTTTCCTCATCTTCACTTCATGCTGCCTGCGACGTACCCTAAAACAACATCGAGAACAACTCGAATTCCTTTACAAGGCTTGTACATCAGGTCTGTAAATGACTTTTTAGCTCCATCCCTACTTGGGAGACACCTCTGTTTATACCATTGTATAATCATTAGTTACATAATACTGCCATCTTCAGTTCTAGTGCAGGACAGCAATTACCTATGCAATTATGTATGTAACCACAAGTGGTCTTCACGAATACAGGTCCTTTATTTAGTTATCTTGTCTTTCTGCAAGCTCAGCATGCTTTCCCAGGCTAATAAGAAGTCAGGTTATTTGCCATTATCCAATGATGAGACTTATATATATCTTTTTAGCAGTTGCTATGGTTATTATCAGGGGTATAAGACCCTTTGCATTGCATGTTTTTCTCTAAGAAGAAGAGACTTGCTGCTGCCTATAGGCAAGAAAGATTGGAGGTGTTCTCCCTGGTGTTTATCACTGTGATTTAGTTGTAAGCCTGCTTTATATACCAGAAATAAATGTTATGTGCTGGACACCACTTGTCTGTCATTTCTTCACTTTTGTGCAGTTCCAATAAGAACTTGAGAATTTTATTACCCAGTTACAACCTAGAGTGTTATTTCCTGATACTTATGGAATCTGTAACAAATATGTAATCAAAATGAAGGGGAGGAAGCAATATCCAGCTGCTATTGTTACAAAAACAGCTTAAGCCAGAATGAAAAGGGTGGCAAAGCTACATGATGACAAAGATATGCACATAAAAATTAAGACAGAGGACCTCATTGCAAGGGAGTTTCGTAAACATGACAAGCACTACCCAAATTATACAGTAATCACAAGGGACAGAACCCCAGATGATCAGAACAGAAGTGATGAGGATGAAAATGAGCGGTCAGATGGAACAGGATTTAAGGCCATTTGTCATGTAATTGAAAACAATATGCTTCAAAGACACCAAGCCATTTCAATAAAGGTGCTGAATGAAATCTTGGCCATTGGAGTAGGAGATCAACGATACCGTCATTAACTTAGAAACCAGCTGAAAAAGAAATATGGGGATTCACTTTAATTTTTAATAGTTGATCCTCAAAAACCACTAGTTGTAATCAGTGCTCAGTCATTAACTGGCGGTGCATCAGTCACAGAGCTTCTGAAAACAGATGCCAATCAAGTCATCAAGCATGCTGCATCCTTGTTGTGTGAACATATCTTAAGATTTGTAGAGACAGCACCTTCACTGCCATGGCCACCAACAGTGGATGCTTTCCTGAGTAAAGAATGACAGCCTCCAGAGACAGTTCAATCATTTGTTTTGCATGTACTAAAATCCCCCAAACATATGGAGAGTGAACAAGTCTCCCAGTTGTCAAAGTCCTACTCAGAAGACCTAATTCATGGTGTCACACGTGGCAAGTTTCTCACTAAAAAACATGCACTTGTTGGAGTTGTGCTGCACAATATGACTGGACAGAAAATGCCTGTGGACATCCTGTTTCATTTAGGAAATATTTGCAGTTATGACCAAGTGTGTGAAATTGAAACTGGTTTAGTGGAACTTTCTCAGCATTTTCAAGAGCAAGGTCTGTTACTGCTACTTCAGCCAGAGTCAGAGTCTTCTGTTGTCTTAACAGTTTTCTGGATGGACAACTTTGATCAGAACACTGAAACAGTAACTGGACATGGAACAATACACAATACACATGATGTTGCATACCAAGAATAATCTGAAGGCTCCATTCTCTGGGAAGATTCTATTGAAACTGCTCACTCAAAAAGGACGATTGTATCTAACAAAAAGGAATTAGAACATTGACAGGTGAATTCAAAGAAGGAGCCAACCACATCTGGCAATATGTCAAAGTCTTACTGTGCCAACATCAGTGGTAAATATTGGCATGGCAAAGCTAATGCTATGGAAACTCAGTCAGGAAGCACACAAGGAGAATCAGCTTGTCCCAAGGTTTACTGGTTGGCTGATGCTAGTTTGTAACAATCATTCAAGTTCACCAAAGAAGATGGTTATCACATAACTTCCACCCATCCACAAACCCATCGCTGATAATGTCACTGTAGTTGAATACCTCACACAAACAGCAAGTAAATATGCTATATGTTCACCTGACACTTGATGTTGGAGCAGCAGCAAAGGCATATCATGTTGTGTGGAATTTCCCTGATCAGTTCCACAATGTCACAATTCATTTGGGAGATTTCCACCTATTCCTGGAAAACTTTGGCATTATAGGGCAGTTAGTGGCAGCGGCTTTGAGGATATAGTATTTCAGGCTGGTCTTTGTGCTTCTGGCAGCATAAGTGGAGATTTGCATGGGAGCATTACAATCTGGCATGGACTGTACATGAACATTTTGCAGATGCCTTAGAGTGATTGCTTCAGGTCAGATTTCTACAGTATTCAACAGAATTGAATTCCACCCCTGCAGTATTGCTTGACCTGATCAGATCATCACCGCAACCCACACACTTCTGTAAACTGCTTCAGGAAGATGAGATCGACACTTTTCAGACTAAGTATGAGGCCTTTAGGCATTGGATGTGCTGTGGTGAGCTGGGAAAAATCCACAGCTCTGGATGACATATCTGGATATAGTGGACTGGCAGCATTTGCTCCACACAGCAATAAAAGAAAACAACTTTGATCTTAGACTACTGTGTTGGAGATAGTCACTACCCATGTTCTTCATCTTCAACAAGCAAAATTATGCTTGATAAGGGCTTACTGTATGCACACATTTGAAACTCTTGAAGCTTCTTATCCAGGGTCCATTACATTAATTGAAAAGCAAGGGCTTTCAGTTCAAAGGAGCCATCACAAAGCTTCTAGGGAATCAGTTGACCAAGCTAGTGAGCAAACACATACTATCAAAGTGCCAAAATTCCAGGTGGAATCAAATACTTTGCTGCAGATCAAATGGTCTGTGATAAATGGGTGTTAAATCGGCCACATCTAGCCAAAATTCAGAGAGGCACTTTTGGGGATGACTGGCCTTCACAGTTCAGCCAGTAATCCAGAAAAAGCATGCAGGCCATCTGAAATCATGAAGTCAGAACAATGCATCAAAGCCATATTGACTCTTCTTGATCAAGAGTTATCAGCCCATTCAGAGCTAAAAGATTGTACAATTTGTCCTCGGGAGCACCTGTTGTGCCTGATATTGAAGAGAACCTCACCAGTATCATTAAATGAGGTACATAAATGTATGAACAGTTTGTAAAAGAAAGACTGGAAAGTGGTCAAAAGAAATATTTTGATCCAGTTTCAAAAGCCCCAGTGAAAACCTTCAATGATGCAAACAAAAAAGCACAAGGAACTACAAAAGGAAAAGTTACAGAACTTAAATTTGAAAGAGACATACTGGGAAGACTTTTGGCCCTTTCAAAAAAGCACAACTTCCCTGTAGATATAAACAAGTTATTAACATATTGCCTGGGCCCAGTCCCACTGAGTCTAGCCAATGCAGATGCAACTAGATGGACAACACCAACGAGCAAGTTACTTGAGGTGCTAGCAGAATACTGCCTGGTGTTAGACACTTTGGAGATTCCCCCTATGAAAAGTGCTTCGGCATACATAGTCGATCTAATGGCAACAGTGGGGGTTATGACAGGAATCCCTGAAACCTTCAGTGATCTGGCAGTGAAACTCCTGAATAGACTTCCAAATGGATTTGCAAGAGTGGATGTTGTTGCAGATACATAGAGTGAGCAGTCAATCAAAAAGGCATTGAGATTTCAATGAGGATTTAATGAGAAGCATATTATCAAAGGTTCCAACACCAAAGTGCCAAAGAATTTCAGTTACTTCCTTCCTTTCTAATGGATCTAACTAGGAGTGCCTGATTGATTTGGTCATGCAGGTCTGGGGAGAAAATTGCATGAGTTTGTCAGAGGGTCAAGTGATCTATTTTTCAAAGAGAGACAAATGCTACATGATCACCAAAGAAGGAACTGTAGTTGTGGATCATCTCTGTTCTGACCAGGAAGAAGCAGACACAAAAATTGCCCTTCATGTGCAACATGCCTCTTCAATACGTCCAGGCCCTTTCATCATCCATTCACCATCTGAGGATACCGATATACCAGTAATTTTACTGTCACTGTCTTTAGAATGTGAACAAAGTATATACCTGGACAATGGCCATGGTAACAGTAAGAAAATCTTCAACATCAGCAAGTGTGAAATGACCACTGTAACAAAGAAAACCTTAGTCAGTTTCCATGCACTCATAGGCAATGACTATGTTTCTGCGTTCTTCAAAAGGGTAAGATTTACTGGAATGTCCTTCAACAGCACCCCAAATTACTGGATGCCTTTTAGAAACTTGGGAGTGATTGGCAAGTGGATAAGGGTGTTGTAGCTCTGTTGGAGGAGTATGTCTATAAACTGTATGGAAAGAAACAAGTTACAAGTGTAAATATAGCAAGGCAGCAGATCTTCTGGGTGAAATATAACAAAGACAACAGAATAACTTTTTATTTATTTATTTATTGAAATTTTGGATAACACCTTTGAGAACAAGCTCATTTCACAGGTTCCACGTCAGACGAACAATACAAATTGGGAATGTATGACACAGAGAACAAACAAAACAAGGAATTATACAAGACATTACAAGAGTGTATAACTAGAGAAGTTCCAGTACATGTGGCCTTGTACAATGTATGCCATGGTGCATATTTGATTAAAACCTGGAATTCAGAAGGTCATAGTAAAGGGGGTGGGGTCTTATGAAATGACTCTTTACAGGAAAATGAGAACAGACTCAGCCTAATATCTAATAATCAATGAGGTAAGGGATGGCATCAGCCCAGGGGCCTCATCAGAGGTGAGAAGGTATGAGACAAAGCATTTTAAAGTGAGTAAGGGAGCTCAGGAGATATAACGGGGGAGGGGAAGCCATAGAGAGGTGAGGGGAAAGAGTGGAAGGGTCAAGAAGAAATGTGAAGGAGAATGATTAGCAACTTAGAACAGTTATTTACAGTAGCAGCCACAGACACTGCCAGCTATTTCCTGAAATTTCTGTGATATTTCCAGAAATATCTCATGCTTTCTCCATTTCCACAGTAGGGGCAGCAGAGATACTCTTTAGAAATTTCATGAAATATCTAGAAATAGCTGGCAATGTCTGTGGCTACTACTGTACATGCTGAGAACAGTTATGCATAAGGTCAGGATAGCATAAGGTTAGAATAAGTGCTGGTCATAAGAAGGAAGGTTATTGGAAGCAGTCACAACTGGCATCAGCAACTAGCTGTTGCTTAAGTTTAACCTTGAAGGAGCCCAAGGTGGATGCTGAAGTGATGTCATCTGTAACTGATCTGTCTGTGCTACCACCCTGCCAGGAAACCCTAAAGTTACATATTCTATGAGCCAGCTATGTCTGCTGATTTTGGAGGCTTTCTTCAGTTGCAGTTACCAAAGCCCCAAATGCAGCTTTGCATGGTTGGACTGATGATCTCAATGTAAAGTGGACAGACACACCATTCCCAGATGGTGTTATGTCTCTGCTCTATAGCACAAATGATGAGGACTCAGATGAGGACTAAGATGTATGTGATTACCAAGATGATATTGGTGTATCTGACGATGGCGAAGATTTTTTCTAGATGGACAAGACCAAGTTCCACTACTTTGCCAACAGTCATATTTTAAATTTTACATTTTTTTAAATAAAAATGTTTTGTGTAAACAAAGGTGTTTGTTTTTTTCTTTTAGATAAATTTCATTCTTTAAAAAAACTTTTAAAATTAACCTTTGAGGCAACTTATGAGTATGCAATTTAAAGCTCTAACTCCTGCCTATTCATTGAGATCACACTTGAATGGATATTTAAATTAGTCTCAAAGTAATGGCGCAACAGTTTGCATTAAGTATGCGTAGCTGAAAATCATAAAATTTGACAAGGTATAAACTTGCTAAAATTGCATCTATTAATGGTGTCTTCACTTTTATCATTTTATGTTCTAATATTACCTTAAGATTTCAAAATCACATGCATTTCAAAGCAGAATCCTTACCCTTTTAGACAACATAAAATTATATTATAAAGCCCAATAAATCCTGTCTGACAAGATTAAATATAAGAATATTTTGAAATTTCACAAGAAATGAAGGGGTGGTGGTTCATATTTAACCCTATAACTTTTAACATTAATTTTTTGAGGTAACATATGGGTATGCATTTTAAAGTTCTAACTACTGCCTATTCATTGAGACCACACTTGAATGTATATTTCACGTACCCTCAAAGTAATGCCCCAAGAATCTGCATTGAGTACGTGGAGCTGAAAATCGCAAAATTTGTCAGGGTGTCAGTACAAAATTGATGCAAACTACCATTTTACCTCAGCATTCATGCGGTCAACAGACAGATCTGAATTTTGTGTATATCTGCTACATTAAATGGCCATCAACATTTATTTATCTCTCAAGTCACACCTCACCTCCATCTACACCTGGTCTATTAGGTCAGTTACCCAGGATCTTGCTAGGCAGAAGTCCTTACCACTTACATTATGGGGGCATATAAATATTATCAAAATGAATAGTCTACCTCATTTACTCTACCTGATGCACACGTTGAATATATATCTTCCCCTAGCTTGGTTTAAAACCTTATAATACACCTTGTTTACTTTATTATGGAAAGGGAAGACCCAGCGTAGAACTTACTTTAAACTTGCTTTCCCTAAGGAAATGGGGAGGGGGCCTTTGCTCACCTAATTTCCTTTTCTACTACTTCACTTCACTAAGTAGTAAATATTTTCTATGGGGACTTACCCCCGAGTGTTTGCAGATTACATTCCTCAATGGATTCGGATTGAACAGCAACTATGTTTGTCAGCTGGCCTTAGCCCCATATTGTTACTTTATATTCGTATTATTAAGGTGCATGTTGCTTTGCAACATGCTTCAATTTTATGGTCACTAGAGATGCAGCGAAATGTTATTTTGCTGGCGAAATTTTGTCGAAATCGGGAATTTCGCCTCATGTAACATTTCACGAAATTAAGCTGTTAAGGCAAAATTTTGCCATCAATTTCCCCAGTAAATTTAGCTTTCACTGGTAAATTTTGCCTTGCTGTAGTATCAGGCAAAATTAGGGAAAAAAGGCTTGTTACATGACTTACTCTTTGCAGCAGACTGTAGGTCACCTGAGTGACTGTACTTAGGCAGGAAGCCACTGAATCTGCTTCCTTTTCCTAGAGCTTGCAGGCAGAGGTAGTAGTCACTGAGTGCAGCAGGAAAAACTTTTAGAAAAACTGTTTAGTTTGTGTGATTGTGTGTTGTTCCCCAAATTCTTTAGTTTAAAAAAAGTTAATCTTTCTTTGTTAGGTAATTTTCTGTAGTCTTAGTATTTTTCTATCTTTGTTTATAGTGAGCGTGTATGTGTGTGTGTGTGTGTGTGTTTGATTCTCTCTCTTTCTCATTTATTTAGTTTTCCAGTAAGAAACTATTTTTTTCCTAAAATGGATGGAGTAAAGATAGGGCAAGGGGGACTGGGCAGAACAAGGCAGGAGCAGCAGGAACTGGCAGTGGTGGATCTAATGTTCACCTTAACAGGTGGCCATTTTTGTCTGCAAGACAGGCTCCCCTGCTGGATAATGTGTCCCCTGCTCCCCAGCAGCAGGAGCCTGTTGCCCCCACAGCAGTAGCAGGTTCCCCCTGACCCCAGCAGCAGCAGGAGCCCATTGCCCCCCAGCAGCAGGAGCATGTGCCCCCCCAGAAAGGGCAGAATGATGTTATTGATGCCCCTGCTGGGACATCAGCTGGTGCACCCCCTCCCCACTGAGTCTCAGCAGTGTGGGCATATTTTACCACAAAGGCTGGAGATGACACTGTTGTCATCTGCTGCCTTTGTTGTACCAATATAAAGAGGGGAAAATAAGGGTTCCACTTTGGGACCAGTGGACATAGGAGCCACCTGCAGCACCACCGCACTGCAGAGTGGCTCACAAAACAACAAGAGGCAGCAGCAAGAGCAGAAGGCAGTGATGGGCAAGGGGAAGGGGAAGTCAATAGGAGAAAGGCAGTCGGTGGCCTGGAGGTGCCGTAGGTCCAGCAGGAGGATGCAGCAGCAGGACACTGAGGCAGCAGGACCAGCCCTCATTGATGCACCCCACACCCGCCGGCACCACCGTGCTGCTGATTCTGCAGTGTAGCCTGCAGCAGCACCCCCCTAACACCAGGTCAGCATGGGAGACCTGGAGACCATTTGTGAGGTGGTAGCAGTGCACAGTGAAGTGAATGGTGTCCAGCAGGAGTTGGACAAGTTCTGCCAGGAGGTCAGGAGTGGCCTCAAAAAAATAATGGAGGACCAAAAGAAGGTGTGGGACCTCCTGGTGAAGCTGCGTTATGGGGTGGTGGTGGTGACACTGGTAGTGGTGGAAGTGCATAATGGCCCATGGTCCAAGGTCTGCAGCAGTACCATGTCTCTTTTGATGGCCCAAATCTTTTTCTTTTCCTTTCTTACTCTTGAGTCTCTCTTCCTCATCTGCACCCACTAAAAGTGAGAAAAAAGCAAACAAATATTTTCTGTCCTCTTCTTCTTCTATATCCTCTTGTTTCTTTTTCTTGTCCAGTGGTATGTGTAATTTCTTATGTAATGTTTATGATCCTTCCCTTTCCCCTATCATACGAATACTCTTGCCCTGACCCTGCATGTCCCCACTGTTGTAGTACTGTTACTGTGCCCATAAACTCTGTACCTTTCTTCTTGCTTTTTTTTGTATTATCTCTTTTACCACCTATGTGCTCCACTTCAAACTCTCCTTCAGGCACACCAAGGCTGCTCTTATCCTTCTGCCCTCTGAGCCTCCAGTCCCACATGGCAGTCACCCCCAGGATAACCCGGCATAACCCTTTGCCGGATGGGTCCCCCTCCTCTGAGGGGGAATGCACCAGCCCCGGAGGGGCAGGCCAGTGCTACACTTGGCTCCAGGGTGCTGCTGGGATGGAGGACTTGGCAGGGACATGAATGGCACCTGAGAGCCAGGCAGCCATCATCCCTGCTAACGTGGAGTGATATTTCCATTTTTTCTCATGTGTTCCCACCTGCATGCATCTGTAGTGCTCCTGGTCTCCACCAGAGGCTGCTATAGAATGACATCAACCCACTACCCACCCCAGGAGAGGAGAGCAGTCCTGAGGATGCTCAATCATCTCCTTCCCCTGCCAGCCTCTGGCGTTCTGAGTCTGTTCCCAAACCCGGATCGTCGGCGTGGGTCAAGGTAAGGTGCCAGCACCTCAGCCCTCTGTGCCACCAAGCCGGCCCCTTTCTTCTTGTTTTATGATACTCCTTCTTTATGTTTCCTCCTCCTATCCACAAATGTCAAGTATTGTAATTTGTTCCTATGAACAACATTTTTTTCCCAAAGCTATGTGATGTTCTGGCAGTTGTTGTGGCTGTGTGCAGCATCAGTCTGAATATGTACATAACAGTCATAGAAACATAAGCTCTTTTATTGTGAAGTTAAACATAAATATGTTTTTTGTGCTTAACAACAACATGTGTCCCTGAACTGGCCTTGCCACCCACAAATTTTAACTTTGTGTCCCTCCCTGCCCTCCTCCAGTCATCATCATGATGTTTTATAGTGCCCCACCACCACCACCTGGTCCAAATCTGGTCTCAGTCATGATGTTACATGGTGCCCGCCATCCACCCAGACCAAAACATGGTGTTTGACCCACTGTTTACAAAGCATTTTAGGCTGAATCTTGTTGCTGCGAGTGCAGAACAGGCCCTAGAAGTCCAGACATTTTTATTTTATTTTAGTCTTTGGTAACTGGGTAAGGCCCACTAGGCACACAAGTGCCTGTTTTCAGGGGCAACCTGGAAGCACTGGATGGTTAAGTGACTTGCTCAGAGTCACACAGTATGAAAGTGGAGGTTGTGAGAATCAAACCAAAGTCTGGTTTGCTGGATGTACCAAGCTCATTCACAGCTCGTTACTCTAACCTCTAGGCTATACTGCCAGCCCAGAAATGTTTCATATAAAATGTTACTTTAAATTGAGACAGAAATCTGGCCTCGGTCATGATGTCATATGATTCTCTGCCACCACACAGACAATAAAATGCTGTTTTTGTCCACCATCTACAAAGCATTTTAGGCTGAATTGTGTTGCTGCTAGTGAAGAACAGGCCCTTGAAGTCCAGAAATGTTTCATAAAAAATGTTGCATTAAATTCAGACAGAAATCTGGTCTCAGTCATGATGTTATGTGGTGCATCCCCACCTCCCGGACCAAAACATGGTGTTTGGCCCACTGTTTACAAAGCAGTTTAGGCTGAATCTTGTTGCTTCGAGTGTAGAACAGGCCCTAGAAGTCCAGAAATGTTTCATAAAGAATGTTACATTAAATTGAGGCAGAAATCTGGTCTCAGTCATTATGTTATATGATTCCCTGCCACCACCTGGACAATGAAATGCTGTTTTGTCCACCATTTACAAAGCATGTTAGGCTGACTTTTGTTGCTGCCTGTGCCAAACAGGCCCTAGAAGTCCAGAAATGTTTCATAAAAAATGCTGTATTATACTGAGACAGAAATATGGTCTCAGTCATGATATTTAATGGTGTCCCACTAGCCACCAGGACCTAAAAGGCCTGTTTCCTGCACTGATTCAAAAGCATTTCAGGCCTAATCTTGTTGCTGCCAGTGCCAAATAGGGCCTACATGTCCACCAATGTTTCAAGAAAAATATTATATTAAACTGAGACAGAAATCTGGTCTCAGTCATGACGTTTAATGGTTTCTCACCAGCCACCTGGACGTAAAAGGCCTATTTCCTGCACCGATTCAAAAGCATTTCAGGTCTAATAGTGTTGCTGCCAGTGCCAAACAGGGCCTATATGTCCACCTAAAAGGCCTATTTCCTACACCGATTCAAAAGCATTTCAGGCCTAATCTTGTTGCTGCCAGTGCTAAACAGGGCCTACATGTCTACCTAAAAGGCCTGTTTCCTGCACCGATTCAAAAGCATTTCAGGCCTAATCTTGTTGCTGCCCATGCCAAACAGGGCCTACATGTCCACCGATATTTCAAGAAAAATGTTACATTAAATTGAGACAGAAATCTGGTCTCACTCATGATGTTTCACGGTGTCCCATCATCGAGTCCCAACTGTCCCAGACAATAACATGTTGTTTATGCTAACTTTGACAATTATTTTGTGAATTTCATGAACTAGCCAAAAAGGGGTGCCACGCTGAGAAAATTAATTCCTCCTGCAAAATGCTGCTGCTACTTTGTACTTGTTGCCTCCTGCTGCTGGTTTCTCAATTGATTGAGAAATGTAGAATCATCATTTCCCTCCCCAAAACATAGAAAAATAGAATTTGATGGCAGATAAGGACTGCTTGGCCCACCCAGTCTGCCCATTTTCCTACCTAACAGATAAGCTTCAGATCCTAGTTAACCAACAGCTTACTTCCTCCTACCCCCCACTAGGACTACCTTATGTCTTCCCCATGCATTCTTGAATTCCCCCACTGTTCTTGACTCCATGACCTCCTCAGGGAGGCTATTCCATGTATCCACAACCCTCTCTGTGAAAAAATACTTCCTCACATAACCTCTGAGCCGTCCCCCATCTATCTTCAAATTGTGCCCCCTTGTTCTTGCACATCTCTTTTTCTGAAAGATGCTACCCTCTTGGACTTTGTTGATTCCCTCGAGGTACTTGAAAGTTTGTATCATGTCCCCTCTCTCCCTTCTTTCCTCAAGGGTGTACATATTAGGCTCCTTTAGTCTTTCTTCATGTGTCTTCTGGCGCAGACCCTGCACCATTTTGGTTGTCCTCCTCTGGACAGCCTCCACTCTGTCTATGTTTTTGCGGAGATGGGGTCTCCAGAAATGCACACAGTACTCCAGATGGGGTCTCACCAACTGTCTATACAGAGGGATATAAACTTCCTGTTTTCTACTATTGATGCCTCTCCCTATGCATCCCAGTATCCCCCCAGCCTTAGTTACTGCCTTCTCACATTGCTTGCCCACCTTTAGGTCATCTGATATAATTACTCCCAGGTCTCTTTCCATTTTTACTGTTGTCAGTATCTCACCCCCCATTGTGTACTCTTCCCCTCTGTTTTTGTTTATCAGATGCATTACCTTGCACTTCCTTGAATTGAATCTGAGCTGCCATACAATGCTTCTGTCCTGTTTGACTGTGTTGACTCTGTGGTTTTACGTCTGTGTGGAGGGAATGAGATTTGAGGGTGCTTTAGATTGCTGCCTGCTGCTCTGAGTAGTTGCCAACTTTCCTTGATGGATTATCTTCACAGAGTCAATACTGCCGTTGCTGCACACATAAGCTCTGTCTGTATTTGTTTTCCTGCTTTTCTTGTGCAAAAGAAGGGTGGGGATGGGTTGGTATTGTGGCATCTTGAGTTCTAATATTTGTACTGCTTTTCTGTTATTTTCCAATTGACCGAGGAATGGGATTACTTGCATCATTGTGCCAGGAGAGGATTCTGATTTTGGATGTTGGAATGCACCACACAGATGGTAAGTATTTAATTTTTCATTACTGGGGGGGGGGGTGCTGGTTACTGCAGTCCGAATGTCTGAGTTTGATACTAATTGTGTTCTTTTTGCTTTTGCCAATATTCAGGAATTCTGGTGATGCATGTTACCTCCTGCTCCTGCTGCTGCTGCTTCTCATGTGGGGGATTCATTGACTTGTTTGTGCAATGATTCCAGTTTCACTGAAGTCCCTGAGGAGAGTATTTCTTCATTTTTGTATGTTCTTTGGGGGGGGGGACAGGTGGATGGGGCTGGAGGGTAACTTTTAACAATCCTCAAAACTTTTTTATTTTAATTTCCAGATACACAGTACTGTTAAGGGAAAGAGAATGTGGATGGCTTCTGCTGTGCTTCTTGTGCCCCACATGTTCATTGTTGAGGCAATTTCCCTAGTTTAATTACATAACGGGGTATGGTAAGTATAGATATTTTTTTTTCTCTGCTTCTAATTTACTTGCTAACACCAGGTATGCAGGTAGACGAGTATTCAAATTGTCATGTTTGTTTCCTGTCATTGTTCCTGCTTACGTCATTTTCCTCTGGTGAGTTTTCATCCCATGTCTGTGTGATGACTACATCCAGGTCCTGCAGGAGCTTGTGTGTGGAAGATAGAGGGGGGTTGCTTTAAGTTCAATGTCGGCAACTGGTTTCATGAACGAGTAAACAGCACATCCAGGGAGGAAGTATAAGTGGAAATGGATGGTGGAAAGTGGAGATGCTGTTTACTAATTAGGTGGAGGGGCTAATGCCTTGTCTAATCATTGAGGTGTCAGAGAAGTAGTAATTAGAAAAATTTAGAATCCAAACTGTGGGCAGCAAACATCTCCCACCGTAGGAACCATCACACACATTCTGTACAATTACTATCACAGTACTTATAATTTACATTTTTGGTTGGGGGAATTGGATGCTGTTAAGCCTTTTTTATGATGATTACTTTGTAATTAATTATTCACATCTTTAAAGATGGCAGCCATTCACCATTTTGAAAAATCTGTTCAAGTGGTGTTAATGGTTGAATGAGCGTGTTACATTCATACATACTGTACTTGTACTAGGAGAGTTCTTCAACATGTCATGGATAGTGAGTGGAAAAAAATATTTATTTTTCTTATGGTGTGCATGGACGTGTCAGGAGGTGGCAGGAAGGGAGGACCAGGTGTGGCATGTGCCAGCATGGCCACTTTTAAAGACGCATAGGCAACATATCTTACTTTAAGATGGGGTTAGTCAAAATGAAAAGTAAAATGTACTGTATATCTTGTTATGTTTGGTAGCAAAACATTATAACTGTAATCATGCAACATGTTTATGGGTTATGGTAATTTGTTGCTGCCTGCTGCTTTAGATAGGGTGGGGACCAAACAACAGTTTAGGGCAAAGGATAATCAAATGACACTGATTAACACTGCAGCACTGCAGCAGATAACAGTACCATACCAAACCAAATCCAGTGATACGCAGATGAAAATAATTTATATAACACTACAGTGAGCTGAAACTGTTTGGGGGGGGCTTCAAGTAACATCCTCCAAGAAACAGCCCTCACAGTCTTCAAGACTAGAGTTGTCACCAGGTGAAAATTCTGTCAGCATTGCTGCTTCATCCACTTCACTGATGGTGGATGCCTTAGTAGAGGGAATTGTCATCATCATCCTCATCACTGAGACACAGTTCATGTGGCAACACCATTGACATCACTGTGTTATGCAGAAAGTGCCTTTCATTCTTTTTGATGAATGTTAGTATGGACACATTCTTGGGTGACATACTGGTCCTTCGGTCACTCACAATGGCCCTAGTGGCACTAAACACTCATTCCACACTAACACTGGATGGTGGGCAACTCAGGTATTTCACAGCAACTGATGTCAGTGCTGGCCAGTCAGTCACTTTGTTGCTCCAGTACAGCAATAGCTTGTCAGTAATGGCAAGGTGCTTTGTGTCCCCCATGTAGGCCTCCACCATTCATTCTGCTGCCCTGAGTCCAGCTGCCTCATCTGTCTCCTCCACCTTTTTTTCCACATCTTCCACTCCCACCTGAAAGAGAACATCCCAAATGAGATTGTTGGAACAAAGGCTATAATATCACTTTTTACAATGATGCACTTGGATTTTCCTTGGTCCTTACCCAAAATATATTTCATAAATTATCAGAAAGAATTATAAAATTTAAATATAACATTATCCCCATTCTCCAGATTCACAATAATGGCAATAACACTTTTACCACCACATTTATGAATATAAAAAATACATGTATTTTATTGACACCTATACAATGATTATAAATATTCCTCATTAGCATATATATCAAGCATAATAACTGTAAACATCAACAAAATTGTTTCAGAAAATCAAATAAATCAATAACAAAACAAATTTCAGGAAATAAACAATGTAAATGATTAAACATGTTTCAGCATAATAAATGCAGTATCTATATACTAGGCTTTCAACATTCTTAGTATTTAGCATAACCTTCATGCATATGAATATGTAAACTCATTACATTAGTGTTTGTATTATACTTTCATAAAACTCAGTTCTAACTTTTTAGATCATGCAAAATATTTCTCACTTTAAACCTTTTAAACTATATACCTCAAGTTCTGTAGTTAAAAGTAAGTTCCCTTGTTACTTTCCCAGATAAGCCAATTTAAATTACTGAAACTATCAATTAAAATTAATTAGTAAAAGTAATAAATATATACTTAAATTTCTGGTTGTAGAAGTGGTTCTTCTTCTCTTTTAACTTAGAAATCTGGGTTGAGTCTGGCTCAGAGTAAGAAAGTCTCTTTCAAGTCAAGCTTGTCTTTTTCCTGGATCCTGGAACTGTAACTTCAGATTCTTTGATTTGTAGAAAACAGCTTCAATCTGCACAGCCCACAGCAATACTTGTATCAAAGAACTTTTCATTTGTGGATGGCAACGCCTCTTTTATTTTAACTACTGAACCTTAATGACTTTTTCATGTAATTTATCTGCCATTAACCTCAGAACTCTGGACTCCTTCTATTCACAGCGCTGCAGCTGTGAATCTTAGATAGTCTCTTGTTCTGGTTTTAGCAGAGAACATTACTTTAGTCAAGATGCTCAGTAAATAGAGCACAGGCCTTGCTTCATAACACAATTAGAATGTCCTTGTAACAAAAAAAGTTTTGTACCTGGTCATTGTGGCAACACTGCATAGGCTTTCAAGCCTCTACTTAGAATACACCTTCTGGATACATCAATGGTCAACCAAGGCAGGTCCCAATATTCCAAATACAGGCATGGTCTAAGGCTTTCTGGCCTAGCTACAGCTATAAAGCCATTAGAATTTTCAGTCAGACTAGCAGACCTCCTTACTACATGGTGTTCCAGCCAAGACTAAGGTGGGGCTAGCATAATTCATTAATACGAATCTGCTCCAGGTGATGTCATCACCCGAGTTTGATTGGTTTGAGTCACTAGAGGGTGGGTTTGTGGCTCCCTGGAGATGACAAATGGTGACAGTGACCTTGCCTCTTCAAGGACTGCCCAGTGACTCCAAACTCATTTTATTCTCAAAACCATTTTTTTCACATAACTTCATAATGCAAAATAGTATAACTTTTAAACTTACATATTTGAACTTCACTCATCGAATGGAGCATTTTAGTATGTTTTCCATATTCATAGAACTAATATTTTTCAAGTTAGACTATTAAAGGTTATAACTTCATAATTCTAGTAAAACATCTTAAAATAAAGTGATAGTCTTGCTCTAAATATTCTAATCTACAGAATAACATAAGATTTGTTCAGAAAATGTATTTAGGAGAGTTTTAAACATAGTTTCCCTGCATGCAAATGCTTTTTCTTTGTTCTCCAAAGAAAAGTAATAAATCACCGTCAGAAAAACTCATTGGCCTGGATATTCAAAGGGATTGTGCATGACACAACAGGGATGCGCCATGCTCAACCCACCAATGCACCTGTCATGATATTCAAAGGGGTGAGTTGTGATACGCAACTCCCAATGCACCAGTGTGCATCAGTAATGTATGTAGTGCAAATGCAGGGGGCGTGCCCATGCATATACGGCACATCCCCATATTCAGCCCGGGATGTGCAGCACATATGCTGGTACAATCTTGCCTTGCACCACTCAAGGGGGTGCAAAGTTGTGCCAGAAAAAACAAGAAACAAGTCCTGGCCACCTGCCCACCCAGAACACCATCCACAAGCACCCTGCCCTGGGAGCATTGTGCCCCCCCTTTGCCTGATCGCAGGCATATGTAATAACACAATCCTGGTGGTCCAGTGGTGATCCCATCACCCAATCATGGGCATATGTAATAACATAACCCTGGTGGCCCAGTGGTGATCCCTCATCACCCGATCACAGGCACAAGTACTATCTAGATCCCTGGTAGTCCAGTGGTAACCCCTCCATCATGTTCATTCACATATTGGGCCTGTGTAGTACAATATGCCTGTGATCAGGCCAGGGGGGATCACCACTGGGCCACCAGGGTTATGTATTTCAACCTACCTGTGATTGGGCGATGGGGGTATGCCACTGGACCACCAGGGTTGTGATATAACACATGCCCATGATTGAGCATCTGGGAGCGGGGGACTGCACTGGCACTTCACGGTGTTGATCCCTGATGGCTGCAGCCTGGCAGGGCACCAGGCGCAAGTCACCGGGGATCAGTGCATCTAATGCAAATGGGGCCATAATGACATGCAAATGGCCCCATTTGCACCTTGCATGCATAATGGCCTCATTTGCATGCCCCATGCTGAATATCATGGGTGATGCATCTAGCACAACTGCACTTGCACCAGTGCATCCCCCCACTCCTGTTCCCTGTCTTGCACTGGCACAGTGCCACTGTGCCATGCACAGTGTGTGCACCCTCTGTGCCATATTCAATGGTGCTGAGCCATGGCATAACAACACTAAATATTGCCTGATCCATGCCGTGGAGCAGCCCAGTTGTGCTGCAAACAGGCTTGCACCACTGCCTGGCGCAGTCTGAATATCCGGGCCATTGACTACAACATTTTAGATGGTTTCTCTTCTCACAGTAACAAGGTGCATACTTAAGAGTTATATTTTCAAACTTGTCACAATGTTAGCTTTCATATGAGACTTAACTTTTTATTTATCAATAAAGAATATTGCTCTAAAATGTTTACAGTATGTAAATAATTTATTGTTCCCAATAGCTGCATCTATGAAAATTAATTATCTTATTCATTATAATACTATCTATCTGTGAAATGTTTAGATCGGCACCACATTGCTTTTTTAAACTATGAATAAAAACATTTTATTCCAATACAAACTCTATGGAGATTTTAAACTCAGAATGTTATAATCTGTTCACTAATATCTCATCTTAAAACAACCCTGGGGTCTGTGGTCCAGGTAAACCTAACCTGCCATATATGGGGGGAGAGAGAGAGAGAGAGAGAGCGAGATTTTTTTTTCTTTTAAGCATTAAAGCCAGATATCTTGTTTTAAGATTTAATTAGCACTTTTATTTTACTTTTAGGAATTGATGCAAACAGTAATCTTAACCAGAAATTATAGTAAACCTTCCCATAATAAATCCCACATAAAATCACACAAAATAATCATTAAAAATCAATTTCTTATAATAAAAATAAAATAATTTTTCCATCAAGGGTTTTGTTCCTACAGGTTTGCTTGCAATTTTCTCCTGTTCCTTGCCAATTTTCTCTGCTTGGGTTGCCTGTGAGCCACTGGTGGTGGTAGCAACACCCATTTTCACCACAAAGTGTGCCTTTTTCATGCGTGCAGCAGATACCCTTCTAATGTGGTTCTCTGTCAACTTTTGCACTCACTGTTGACCTCCTTCAATTATAGAAGGCAGGCCACACTTGTAGCATGGATCAAGCACAGTAGTGATTGCAGAGTCATCCGACTGTACAATGCTGGCTATGTGGGTATTCATGTCCAGCACATGGAGCATGTGATCCATTACAGCACAACTGCTATGATCCCCACTTGCCTCCATCTGGTGTCACACACTGACCAGTGTCTGCCTCAGCACACAAATCAGGGGTATGAATTGACTTATGCAAGCAGTGTCCTCAATCACTGCCTGTGTAGCATGTTTGAATGGATGGAGAATGCGATCAGCATATCCATTTGGCGCCACTGCTCTGTTGTTAGAGCAATGGACACTCCAGCACTGTCATGGGTGGTGTATACCAGCAGGTATTCTGAAACAGCCTTATGCTGTTCATACAGCTGGTCAAGGATGTACAGTATGGAGTTCCACCTGGTCACAGCATCAAGCTTCATACAGTGTTGAGCCAGATGGTTAGTGCACTGCAGCTCACACAGATGGTCATGGGCCTTTGCAGCATGGGCGAAGTGTACACAGATGTGATGGGCAACAGTCACTATTTCCTCAATGTCCACATGGTTGAGAAACTGCAGAATAACAAGATTAAGGCAATGTGCCAGGCAGGACATCCTGAAAAAAACACCATCGCTAATGCACTAAACTATATTAGAGTCATTATCACTTGTGATGAATCCTATTGTAAGTGACTGTGTGTTTAACCACTCATCAATCTTGTCCAGCAGAACATTAAGCATTTTCTCACCTGTGTGAGAACCAGTAACACTTTGCATACTCAGGGTTGAATGCTGCCGAATTCCAGGGGTGTTGCTACCACCACAATTTTGCTTCAGGCAGATTTTGCCAGGCCCAAAATCAACTACCATCCCAGGTACCTGTGCCCAGTGTGGCATTATGCATAGATACAAGCTTGATGTTGTTTGTCCACTGGTCCACATATCCATACTAAGTGGATATATTCTGATGCACTACACTTCATTTCATGTCTTATGGAATCAGCAACTCTACTGTTCAGCTCTGGCATGGCATGCTTAGAGAAATAGCTTTGTGATATTTGATGGAACCTGCCATTTGGGACAGGCACGGACCATCAACCTGCAGAACCCAGCATTCTCCATGAATGAGAATGGCAATAGTTTGATGGATAGCATTTCAGCAGTGGTAGCATTTAACTCTCGTGCAGTAGCATGATTGGGGGGGTACTCTGTGTCCTGCTCAAGGATGGTCTTCAGAGTGGGCTGCATCTTTCAGGTTGTTTGACCAGAACGCTGTCCTTGTTGCACCAATGATGTTCTTTTAGGGGTAACACTTGACTCTTGAGGCTGTGCAGACCACATCAAACCACTTCTTTTGATTGACTGCAGGTATGGTGATGTACTTTTCTGACTCAAGGGACTGGGACTGGTGCCTCCACTGCTATGCTCATTACTCGAGAGAGCAAAGAATTGCTCACCCTCCTCCTCCACTGACCCACTCAGCCATCCCTCCTCCTGCTTTTGCTCTACTACATTTAACTTGCCAAGGGAGATGCCACCAACAGCTCTGGCATCCTTCTAGTGTTGCTGCCATCTCAGCGGGTGCTTGTTTTTCAGGTGGACGTACATACCACCAGTGCCTATGTGGCTTTCCTTCCCCCCCCCCCAACTAACACATGCTTGACACAGCTGGCCTATCACCATGGTCTCAGCAGCAGCAGCATCAAGAACATAAAAAGTCCCAAACTAGGGACTTTTGACCTCTGGACTTCACATGCTTCTGGGACTGGGATTGTTCAGAAACAGGTGTAGAAGTTTGTGCTTTTTGGGGGGCTACATTCATCGCTGGGGGATTTGACTGCTTAGAGGTTTGCTGATAGGCTTGGTGACAGCCTGACCCACAAGCTATGCATGTAAATGGCCTACATCACCCTTGACCTTTTTAAACTCAGGCTCCCATGTGAGATCATCCCACTCATCATCATCATCACTGATGGTGAAGATGTCCTTGTCCTCCTCCTCCCCCCGTCACAGTCTTCTTGCATGGCACCTTTTTGTTTCTCTACAACCGTCTCACAGGGCTGACTATCCCTATCTCCAGGATTATGAGACTCTGGTTGAACACTTTCATCACCAACTCCAGCAGAAACAGGGACAGTCACACTTACAGACTTATCACCCTCTTCCTGGACCACTGTTTCTGTGTTTGTGTCAGTGCTTCCTTTCTTCTCACTATCATCATCCCCCACCAGCATGGATGCAACAGTTCTGGTATTAAAAAAACTGAGACACCAGTATGCCAGTACATTGAACAACTCCTTTGCTGGTACCTGCTGCACCACCAGAGCCCACAGAAGACACTGATGCAGACATACATGTGCTTTCACTGCTATGGGGAACTGGAAATGAAGCTGTACTCTCCTCAACAGACTTCTTAGCTGCCTCGTCCTCCCCGGCATGTTTCCCCTGTACTGGGCCATCTCTTAGTAGCCATTTTTGATGGCTGCTGCTTCAAAGCTTTGCCTTTCTCTGGGAGTATATCAAGAAAGGATATATTGCTATTTACTAACTGTGTGATTAGCACGTCACACCTGCAGTACTGGCTTCCTTAATAGGTAGCAGCACTCTACAGTACAATACAACTAATACTGTATATGGTAGCCTATTCTAGTAAAACCAAAAAGGTAACTTTTTTCCTTTCCCCAAAAAGGAATTAAAGAAGCACACACAAGGGAAAAGGGCACAAGTAACCTAACCTACTTTAAATATAGATAACCTGTGTCTGGACAACAGAAGTACTGTTATGTGTTAGTATTTACTACTACAATTTTTTTATATAAAGGAGAGACAACCATAAAACATTGATGAACAAAGGCAACTGCCACAATGTGGTCCTGGTCTGGATGGGATCAGCAGCAATCTCTGAAAAACTACTATATTAATATACAGTTATTTTATACTGCACAGGTCAGGTTGTTAAACCATGCTGCAACAGAGAAAGGGGGTAAGCAAAGTCAACTAAATGAGGAACACCATGCAAATTGCACTTGCAGAGGCAATAAAATACAGGGGAGCAATTCACCAAAGCAGTGAAACTGTAAATGTACAAGTTCAAGTGATCAACAAAAAGTACTTAAGTTTCCATACAAAAAAAAAATAAAACTGTTCATTTTCACAGTTTAAGTGATACAAGTTAACATTCCAGCAAACAGAACTAACCACAAACAAAGAAAATAAAATAAGGTATCAGTACTGTGTGTTCAAAACTTTAGAATTCACAACTAAAAGCAGAAGAATGGTATATAACACAGGCTAACAGCAGCAGAAACTGTCAGGATGAAGTAACTTTTCAAAGAAAGAAAAAAAAATACTTGTCTACATATAAGAAAATTAATAAGAAATAACAGTAGTTATAAAAACATTCTCAGAAATGCTGCAATCTGATTGGCTGTTAGGATTCCAAAAGCCTTACATTAATCCATGTTATACTGTCATGTACAGTCTGATCACAATGGCACATGGAATCTTCCTATCAGCATTCCATCCTCTAGCACTGCTGAATGACTGGAATGATGCATTCTGATTTTGAACCAGCATTCTTAAACTGTTGGTGGAAGAACTATTTTATTAAAAATCTCTGTAAATGAGGAAAACATTAAAAAAATACACTTTTAACACTTTTCTTTTGGAATAATTTTTTATAATAGCAATAAGGCACTCCCAGAGGTTATATTAACAGTCACATTAATAACCCTCCAGGGGCAATATGGCACCTGGCTGTGCCTCGTGCCACATTACACCCTTGGGGGTGATTAACAGACTGTTAAAGCTGCACTGTCAGTGTTTACCCACCATTTTTCACACAGTCGTTTTGGTTCAATAAAGTTTAAGTAGCAGAACTTGCTGCTTGCATAGTGCCTGTATCAGTTGTCCTTTCTTTGAATTCTGTCATATTTTCTTTATTTTGCCCATTTATGTAATTTCCTTCGGGTCCCTTGATAAGTCTCCCATTCTCTGTCGCCACCCATCACGCAGTGGCGTCACACTCCAACGTTTTTGCCTATATAAGCACGTCGATGACAGCTTTTCTCACCTGTGCTCAGGCATTCCATCTCAGTTACTGTTCCGGTGCTCAATCCATCTCTGACTACCTAAGCTTCCTGCTGAAACTGTCTGTAAGGTGAGTTCCGAGTACACCAGCCATCACTGTTTTTATTGATCGCTTTTTTTATGTATCTTTCTTCACTTTTGTTTTTAGGCACATTTTGGCAGAGGGAAAAAGTAGCAGTTCTAATCCGGGCAGTGTCATCTTCCATTCTGGGAAATAGTTGTTGTCGCCGTATCACCCGGTCGGGGTCATAATGTTGCTAATGCTACTGGCTACATTATGACCACTGTCTCTGTAATACCATTATCGAGTTTCTCCAAAAATAGCAGCTTCCCACTAAATAGTATACTATCACCACGGAAAAAAAGGAGAAATTATGGGTGTAGCCCATTTCAGCACTTTTCATCGCAGCGCCTGTCAATTCGGTGCTTACATTCCAGCGCTGTTCAACTCAGCACTGTCTCATTACAGTGCTTCCCATTTCAGCATTCAGAAATCCCCTTTCAGTTCTCTTTTTTTTGTGTTACATTATTTTTATCCAGCTTATAATTTTGTTTGAAATAGCATCTAAAAAGGAATACAATACCAAATCCCTCCAAGAGCTGCCCTAGTACCAGCATTGTACTCACTGGTAATAGTTGCAATTCTAACGTTCAAGAGCAGGTATTTGCGATTTCTCCTTACAACAACATGACCGTGCGTAAGCTGTAATTGAAAGCATGTGAAGCAAGAACCAAGTAACTAATATGTAAATAAATTTATGTTTTATTTCACGACGGAAAAACGTAACAGAAAGACATTGTATAAAGTGTTCAATTACAGCTTACGCACGGTCATGTTGCTGTAAGGAGAAATCACAAATACGTGATCCTTTCTCTTCTTCTTTCCTTTCCCCTTCTTAGTTAAAAGTTAAGTCTTTAACAATATGGGTTCCATCTTCCTGTCACTTGCTTCTTCGGCTTTACCAATATTCCAAAAGCAGTATATAGCGGGAAAAGTTGGGGTGCAGGGAAGAGCCATTATTTTTGCTATTCCTTTATCTTCCTAGTTTTTTGTGGAGGGCTTCTGCTTTCTTGGGGTTGTCAAAGATTTGAATCTTTCCACGTAAAAAAAAAAAACTGATTTTTGCTGGATGCAGCAGAGCAAATCCGATCCCTCTGTGTCCTAAGAGGATTCTGACTTCATCAAAGGCTCTACGTGATTGCATTGTAGCAACACTAAGGTCTGGGTAGGCAGAGAATTGCACCCCATCAGCAAATAATCCTTTATTGATTCTGGCTTGTCTTAATATCAGTTCTCTGTCTGAGAAATAACGTGCCTTCAAATATAGAAGCGTAGGTTTTCTGTCATTAAGTTCTCAATTTTCTTACTAACTCCTTCCCCCAGGGTGAGCTCTATCCAGTATAATTATTCAGGGTACTTTTTATTTACTGCTAATGTAATTAGTTTTTCAAATAAGGTCACTGTATCACTATTACGTTCCAAACCCTCTGGGATCCCAATCAGTTTAACATTTTGTTTCTCAAGCGGTCCTCCATTTCATTCACTTTTAATTTGAATTCCTGGATAGCCTATGTTTGAGCTGCAACTTTTACAGAAACTCTATTCAATGTGTTTTCTAACTCACTCATTCTCTTTTCTACATTATCTGTTCTTGCATGTTACTGCTTAATTCAGATACTGAACTAGACAGCTGCAATAACGCCGCTGTAACTGTAGCAAAGCCATCTTTTATTTCTGTTTTAGTTTCATCATTCAGCAGGGTGAACAGTTCTAAGTTAATTTCAGGTCAGCACTTAGTATGATTTATACAGTCATGTAAATTTTCTTGCAGGGCTTCTGTACCCTCTGTATTTCTCAGTGTTGCATTTGCTACCTATTGGATTACCGGCATCTCAGAAGCCTCCCCATTGTTCAGCCCCTACTTCTTCACTTTATTGTCAGTATTTACCATAACATCTTGCTCCGTTTCTGAGTCTAATAAAGATACATTTCTTTCACCTGCCTCTGTAGCCATCGATGGCAATTTCATCTTCTTCATACGCTGTAGTATACTGTAAATATTTGCTTTTTGTCCAGTCTGCCCATTAGTGGTAAAGCACTGTATGTGATTAAAAATTATCCCTATTTTATTAAGTGTAAAAACGCAGGCCAATCGCATTACAGAAAATACACATCATTTCAAAAGCAGGCAGTGAATAGAGTAGTTCCTGATGCATACTAGTAGCTAGAACACAGCACTGTACTGCCACACACAATAGCGCTAGCTGCTGTGCCTGCCACCACGAGTGAATTCTCACCATGAATAAAGGTTCCAAAATGAATAGAACATACTGTTGATGGCAGCAGTATTTGTGGCTGCAAAAAATAAACAAAAATAAAAAAAAATCAATGAAGCTTCTTAATAGGTGCTGATCTATTATCAGCATAGCGTATCATTTAGTAAAAAGCCTTCCAAATATACATATATACAATATACTCAGCAGAACACTAATGCATCAAACCTTTACAAACTGAATGATCCGAGGTTAGTAGCTCACTTGCATTGGCCCAGTTCAAATGATTACTGGAGAGCCTCCTATCTTTATACTAATTTCTGATCCACAGTCTACTTACAAATAGAAACTGTAGTACATGGTAAATCACGTTGAATGTTTTTTAAAAGTGATTGCAGTTTCACGTAGGCGCTGTTCCGATGATTACTGGAGATCCTCCTTATATACATTGTTCTCCGATCACCAGTCCACTTAGAATTGGAATGCCCACCCCACGAACTTTACTTGACTGCATGCAGTGTGGGACGCTGAGGGCGTGAAATTAATAGAAGGCACTATATAATAGTTTTACAGTAACAACCGCTACCTAATTTTTTCTGATTTTTTTTCTGTCCTGTGGAGCCCAACAGGATGCCATCAGATGGTCAGTACAGCACTGGCTGCTTGGCACATCCCAATTCCTCCTCCACTTATGATTCCACCAATTTGACATCCTGGGAGTGCGGACGGAGAACAGTACCGCCGTTGAGGACAATTTACTGTCTTGCAGTACATCATGTCCATAGTCTCTTTCTTCTGTCGGCGCCTTGTGACTAGTAAACACTTTACAGGTGTTTTGTTCAACACTATTCCAAAATACACATCTCCTCTCTCTCTCTCTCTCTCTCTCCTCATTTTGGCCAGGCAGTGCACAAGGATCCATTAGCACACACTGTATGCCTGAAGTAATAGATGAACAAAACACCTGTAAAGAACGTTTGACTTTTAACGACAGTACATATCACTTTTGGAAAATAAGGAAGACTTTCTGGGGGGGGGGGATTTACCAAAGGGTGGTTTCAGTGATCTGCTTACATCTATGGGAGCATAAATAAAGCTATACATTTGCACCTGGTCAGAAGGTCGTGATCAGGGCTTGTTAGCACAAGCAGCGACATTTACAGTAATCCCAATACAAGCTCCTGTAAGTCTTTACAAGATGAATGGATAAGCACAGTATAAGAAGTAAATCCTCTGAAACCCTTGCCAGTGTTTACCACGGAATTTCATGCAAATTAAAAACTTATGTTTGGTAACAAGAGGTGGGGAATGGAAACCTGAACTACTTCACTTCCCCCTAGGGCTCCTAACATCAATCGGATATTTACCTTTTAAACCAGATTAAGATTTAATAAATGTCAATTATTTTATTGGGCTTACTGACGTCATGAATTACAGTAAGGAGCTCACCCAACACTCCTGAAAAAAGATCAATAAACAAATGTTCAAGTGAGCCAGCAGGGCTGTATAAGGGGGTGATATCAGTAGCGAACATAGTCCACTTCCTGTATATAAATAATTAATCTCAACTGGGGAAAAGCAGAGAAATGAAGCAGTATGGCCTTGGATGGGGCTAGGATTGGACTGTGGTGCAAGGACCAACCTGAAAAGGTAGTATAAGGGCTCACCTGAAAAATAGCTGGTGCCAGTTATTGACACACTTGTATCAGTATACCTCTTTAAATCTGTACACTAACCCTGTGTTTTTGCCGGTTATATTGACTTCAACTTACTCCCAACATTCCAGTTAATTATATGAATATATGAAAATATGTTCAGTGTTTTCAAGGTGAGGAGGGGTAGGCATGAGGAGTGCCCTCCAGGGAATGTCTAGGTAGCCAGGTGCACCAGTCTAACAATGCTTGGGGGCCATTTCTAGAGATGGATAGGTGCAGGGTGACTGCAGCACAGAAAAAATTAAGGTTTGATACCCCATGGACTGGAACACTTTGTGTATCCAATTATTAATGCTTATCAAACTTTTCACTTTAAAATCAAACACACGCACGCATGCACACACACACACACACACACACACACACACACACACACACACACACACACACACACACACACACACACACACACACACACACTACAGAATGTGTGTTGTACCATTCAGGATGAATTATAGCATTACAAAGGTCATACTTCATATTAGAGATCTGTTGAACTCAGTAATGCCTAATATTCTCTGGAACAGCCCTATCCAAAGTTGTGCTTTAACATCAGGGTGGTATAAATGATTTATAGAATGGGCTGCAGTGGGGGTAGCTATATACAATATTTATTTTAATGTGCTGTAATAAAATGGCAGTAATTGTTTGTATGAGTTGCATGCACTGATAGGATTTATTCTGTCTTATTTTGGTTGGGAGGACAGGACCTTTATAACAGCCATGTGACTTTGCTTTCCATGCTTTCCAAGAGTTATGGTTCCCCTGTCACACAGCTGGGATAAAGGAAGGAATTACATGGCAGGGCATAGTTGATTCAAAATACAGCACACAGTACATTGGGTGTGTTGGAAGACATGAGGCAAAGTTGGTGGCTTTCAACCACACTGGAAGTGTGGTTACTGAGCACTGCACATCCTGGAAGTGATTTCTTCTACCTTGAATCTGCACAGAAAGTTGAAACATGTTTTAAAGGAAACAGTAAATTATTTTTACATAGGTAACTGCCCTTCCAGCTTCCTTTCCATGCCAGTTATGTATTCTGATATGCTTTAATTTTTTGATAAATAAATAATCTAGCTGTGGGGTTCCCTCAGACCTATGCTACTGCTCTTTCTTTTCATATTTCTAAGACATTCGGTGGCATCCAGAAATTCAATTCCATGCTGTTCATCTGAATGTTCTGGAATGGTGGTATTGATGTCATGGAATGTTCAGGTAGTATGAAAAGAGACAGCAGAAACTGTTGAGAGGGATTCAGGGTAGTTAAAAGGGCAACAAAAGTAGATTATTAATTTACCCTGAAAAAATGTAAAACAATTTCAGAATACTGGGTAGACAATAAAAGAAGAACTGGGGGGGGTGTGTCTAGAGGTGCAATAACTGTTTCCTATCACCTTTAAGTATGGTTATTGCAATGCAGCCCATTACATTTCTGAGTACAGGCATCATACTCATTAAAATAAATTCCACTCAATGAAGAGTATTGTTTTGCATTCTGATATATTTACTGCAAAATTATTATGTTAGTTTCACACTAGACATATAAGTGGAAAGTGATTTTCACAGATATTGAGTCATATGACCAAATATGTTGGCTGACCTTGACCAGCAGATTCACAATTTGGGAGTTTTGCCATCAATTTCTGCATTTTCCATTACCGTAGTAGTCCAGCTGGGTTTTCCACATTGTTATCCTTTAAAGAGCAACTCTACACTTCAGCATGCAATTTCATAAATAAGATGTTTTATCTCTTACAATTTATTAGAGAATACATTTTTCCTTTTTAATGTTCCCTTCCAGGATTTACAGCAAACTTGGTGGTCAATCTTAAAGTTCTACGTACAAAACATCTGTCTCTCCCCTGCTATCTCATATTGCCTTTCTTTATGACATCATAGTGCACACCATGACAACAGACTGTGGTGTCACAAACAGAAATTGTGCTGTAAGCAGGGGAGAGTCAGATACATTTTGAAAGACCCAGTAAACTAATTGTTGCATTATCTATAATATTTAGTAGACCATCAGCAGAGAAAAGTAAATACAAATATAAAACAATACTGTGAAAACACAGTTGGTGGAGATCTTGTAGTTTTGAATCTTTTTATTATAAAAAAGAGTTGAGAAAGACATTTAATTAATGGATGACTTGTCTTTCCAATACTTGATAGCATCACAGAGATCCTATGCTGCATTCACATGAGTACTAATCTTCGAGCAATAACAGTTAAGTCTTCAATTAAAGAGCTGGGCGCTTGATATTACATGGTATAAATCAAAACATTGTCGACCATGGTGTTAAGTTCTGGCTATCTTTATTTTTTCTGCCATATGACTTACACAAATTAAAAAAACACAATCTCATTAACAACTCATGCACATAGACAGACATTATACAACTGCAAGAAAAATGCTGCATCCAATTTGTTAGTGGTTACCTTCAACAGTGATGTTATTCCAGTACAACATCACTGTATTGAGCTCTGTATTGATTATAGCCCAGTGTCTTCTCTTTGTATAGATCATCACCATGCTCCAAAACCAGCAACAGCTTTAAGATGATTTTTTTTAATTCTGTATAAAATGAGACAATGTATATTAGCAGTAATGTACTCTAGAGTGTGTTTTGGGAATAACATAACTTCTCAGGTGTTGGGTGCACTTAGCCAGTGGCCTCAGTGCCCAACCACCCAAGGCATGACATCCCAGCATTACCTTGCTGACAACTCGCCTTTCTCTGGCTTCTCCTTTCCAGTTCCAGATATTCTCTCTACTTTTGATTTGCTTCCAGATCTCTTCCCTGTACCTGTCACACCCCTCTTGAACTCCTCCACCATCTCTGCCTCCACCAGCCCCCAGGCATTGCATTCCATGGCTCAACATCCTCTCAGTGAAGTAGAACCTCCTTCTTTCTCCCCTGAATCTTTCCCCCTCCAGCTTCCACCCATGCCCTCTAGTGGCTCCCTCCTCCTTCCTTCAAAGCACCCTGACTGCTCCTCCCCTATTTACCCCCTTCATGTACCTGAAGACCTCTATCATGTCCCCCCTGTCCCTTCTCTCTTCCAATGTGTACATGTTCATCTCTTCGAGCCGCTCCTCATTGGTCCTGTCCACCAAGCCCCAAATCATTTTGGTTTGCATCCTCTGACCCTCTCCAGGATTTAAATGTCCTCTTTAAGTGTGGGCTCCAAAACTGCAACGCAGTACTCGAGGTGCGGCCTCACTAAGCAGTTATACAGAGGAGTATCACTCTCACTTCTGAGGTGATCCTCAGCGATGCATCCCAGCATCCTATTGGTCAGGCTGCTGCCCTCCTACAAGTCTCCCAGTTTTCATCTTGACATCCACCACCACCCCCAGGTCCCTCCTCAGCCATCGAGACTTGTAGCATCCCCCAGGGTGTAGACTTGCCCGGGTTTCCGGCACCCAGGTGCAGTCACCTTCATTTCCTGCATTGAACCCTCAGCTTCCACCTTTCTAGACAATCTTCCAGAGCCTCCAGGTCCCCATGTAGTGCCACCCTCCCTCCTCCCATCCACCACCACCCACAGTTTTGAGTCATCCGTGAAACTGACTTATCTCACTCCTGATACCTGTCCTTATGTCAGAGACGTAGGCTGGTACTAGCAGGGTCCCAAGGACTGATCCTGTGGGACCCCACCAACGACCCTCCTTGGGTATGAGACTCTTTGACCAACTGTGACCCTCTTGGTCCGGGTACTGGAGCCAATTGCCTATCCATCTGATCATCTGGTTCCCCCCTCACATTTCTCCCAGCTTATCCAACAGGCCCTCGGGAGGAACAGAGTCAAACGCTTTGCTGTGAAGTCTAGAAAGAGGATGTCCACTGGTCTACCTCAGTCCAAGGCACTCATCACCCAGTCATAGAACTCCACACGGTTTGTTCTGATATGATTTCCTGGGATGAATCCATGTTGTCCATCGATAGGCAACCTGGACTTTTCCAGGTCCCCCCACCTCTCCCTTGTCAAGGCCCTCCATCACATTGTCCACCACCGGTGTCAGCTGACAGGCCTGTAATTCTTGCCACCTCCCTTGATCCTCCCTTGTGGATAAGCACTATATGTGCCACTTTCTAGACCTGGGTCACCCACCTGTCCTCAGAGATGGTGAAAACCTCTGCCAGGGGTTTCACCATGACATCCACAGTTCCTTCAGTACCTGGGATGCAATTCTATCTGTGCCCTGTGCTTTCTCTGTCTTAAGGGACCTGAGGGCTCTCACCTCTCTCTGTGTGATTTCCACTTCTGCTACCTCTTCTCCTGCTTAGCCTTCCCTCCTGCCAGTGATGCCTCTCCCTCTCCCCAGCCCCGGCCAATCAGTAAGTGTCGGCTCTCTCAGTATCACTGTCTCCTCCCATGTATGATGCAGCACCCCATTTTCCTTAGTGAAAACTGAGATGAAGTACTGTCAGTACCTCAGCCTGCCTCCTCGGTCCTGTGTCCTCTCTCCCTGGTTTAAACCTTATAATCTGCCCTTCACACTTTTGTTTTTCCCCAATGTATCTAAAGAACCCTTGTTCCTCCTAATTTCCTGGTCTGGTCTCTGCTCGTTCTTTCTCATGTCTGCCCTCACCACCCTTGTGGTCCTTCTGGCCATCAGCTCCAACTCCCCTCTACCCCTTTCACTCCTTGAGCACTTGAATTGTCCATAGGCTGCCTTCTTTCCCCTGCACCACCTCCTTGACCTCCCTGGTCCACCAGCAGGGCTTTCGGGCCCTACAGCATTTTCATCTTACTCTTACACAGTTGCTGGTAGCATCCTGCACCCCTCTCCTGATGATTTCCCACCTACTATCAGCATGCATGTCTGACCAAATTCCATCCAAATGCTTCTTAAGGATCCTTCCCATTTCCTTAAAATCTGTCCCCCTGAAGACAGTTACCTCCGTCTTTGTTCAGCCTTCTACCCCTCCTAGGTCCAGACAGAACCACACCATGGCATGGTCACTCCCTGCCAATGGGTCCCTTACCTCCATGCCCCCAATCTGGTCACTGTCTGCCAGGACCACATCCAGTACCCCCGCCTCCCTGGTCACTTCCCCCACCTGCTGAGTTAAGAATGCTTCTTGAAAGACATCCAACAACCTCTTTTCCCTGGCAAACGAGGATGTCATAGTCTCCCAGTCTGTTCCTGGCATGTTTAAGTCCCCCAACACCACCACCCTTCACCTGCCCATTCTGAAGTGTCTCCCAACATCTGCCACCAGACTCTCCTCCAGCTCCTCCACCAGTGCAGGGGGGTCCATACACCATTCCTATTTTTACTCTCTTGCACCCCCTTGTTTGCAAGGTGACCCAAATCACCTCCACTGTTCCCTCCGCCTCCTCTACTCCCCTGTGCCAATGCAGTTTTTGACTATCATTGCTACCCCTCCTCCGTTTCCCCCCCCCCATGTCCTTCCTGAACATAGTGTAACACTCCAGGTTCATGTCCCAGTCATGTCCTGCATTGTCCCCGGTCTCGGTGACCGCTGCCACATCCACCGCTCCCTCAGTTAGCATCCCCTGGAGCTCATGCATTTTATTGGCCAAGCTCCGTGCATTTAGCAGGACTGCCTTCCACCCTTTCCCTATACTTCCATTTCCCCTGCTCGTGCTCCCGTGTGCATTCTGTTTTCCCCTGGTCTGCACTTTTCCATTCGGCCTTTTCCCCATTCCTCCAGCTCCCCAGGGGTGTGGAGAGAGAGTGTCCCTCCTTTATTGGCCCCCCCTTGACAGCCTTTTCTCCAAACTCTCCCCCATTTCATCTTTTTTCGCACAATCACATCTTCTGAAATAGGAAAGAGTAACTCTGACATTACACAACCCACTTTATCACCAAATGAGTTTGTCAATGATTTCGAGGAAACTCTGGCATCTTTTACGTGACTTGAAAACATTTGAGGTGGGGGTTGACACTTCCACAATTGGCAAATTTTCAAACCACTGTAATAATTTTACAGCCATAAAGGGGATAACAGCTAAAACAAACAAGCAGGAGCCCCATTTGACAGTAGTCCAAAACATAACATTTTGCTTATTTTATCACTTTGCAACAACATATCAAGCAATCACATGTAATCTATGTATCTGTCTATCTATCTTTCTGTCTGTCTGTCTTTCTGTCTAGTATACACTATATGTGATGATTTCTCTTCAGTGGAAATAACGCTACACCAAAGCATATAATTTCTCTCAATCTGAAAATAAATTTAGCACTGACAATTCATCTAATCATTGTGGGGGTGAAGCATATTTGATGTGGGGGGATCAGTATTAAAGTAACAGTGATATTTCCTACATTTGGCCTATATCTGAATATCAACAAATTGCTGATTGCAGGGCATGAAAGGTGTCATCATGCGTCCGTGAAAGTGCCTCTGCTACTTTCACTAGTTGTGCACATGTAAGTAGAGGTGGTGGGCGAAGTGGGCAGATTTGTTTTCCTGGATAAATCCGCTCTATTCCACCCATTTCGCATAGCGTAATGTGCAATTTCACCTGGTGGAGTTGAGGTATTTTCCCGGGCGGAAGTGGCGATATTTCACCTTTTGCAGTGCAAATTCACATTACGCCTTCCGCTGACTAAATTTCTGGTCCGTTCATGAGCAAAATTTTACCCTTATCACTGGTATGGGTTGCAAGTTAGTAGATCCCTGGTGGCCACGTCCTCTCCAAAAAAAAAAAGGCCCACATGTAGAGACTAGAGACAAACTCTGTGGCTACAGTCCTCCCCACCTGTCCCACATGTAATTAATTATAAATAAATTATCCATGGTGGCTAGTGGTCCCTCCCTCCACCTGATAATAACTCACCCCATCGCTGAAATGTACAGTCAGTAACCTCTCCACCCGCATCCCATCGTATCTCCTCCTTATTTTAATATATGTTGTTGGAAAAGGAAACCCCTGGTGGTCTAGTGTTTTTGTTTTTTTTAATTGTAAACCCCTCCTAATCCGATCCCTCCCCAGTTCCCATATATGATTCCCAAATTCCCAGTCATAGAAACATAGATTTTGATGGCAGATAAGGACTGGCTTTCACCCAGTCTGCCCATTTCCTACCTATTGGATAAGCTGCAGATCCAGTTAACTCAGCAGCCTACTTCTTCCACCTCACCCCTAGAATTGCCTTATGACTGTCCCATGCATGCTTGAATTCCACCATTTTTTGACTCCACAACTCATCCGAAGGCCATTCCATCATCCACAACCTCTCTGTGAAAAATACTTAAATTACCTCTGAGCCACCCTTCTATCTTCAAATTGTGCCCTTGTTCTTGCACACTTTTTTTGAAAGATTCTACTCTTTGACTTTGTTGATTCCTAGATACTTGGAGTTTCTATTATGTCCCCTCTCTCCTTTCTCGAGGCTACTACATATTCAGCTCCTAAGTCTCACTTCATATGTTTTCTGTGCAGACCTGCACCATTTTAGTTGCCCTCCTGACAGCCTCCATCCTGCCTATGTCCTTGCAAAGATTGGGTCTCCAGAACTGCACGCAGTACTCAGATGGGGTCTCACCAACTGTCTGTACAGAGGATACTCCCTTTCTGTTTTCTGCTGGTGATGCGTCCCCATGCATCCCAGTATCCCCCAGCCCTCCTTGTTGCCCTCTCACATTGCTTGCCCACCCTTAGGTCATCTGATATGACTACCCCAGGTCCTTTCCATTTTTGTTGTTGAGAGTATCTCACCCCCTATTGTGTACTCTTCCCTGGTTTTTGTTTCCAGGTGCATTACCTGCACTTCAGCATTGACTCTAAGCTCCATACATTTGACCATTCCTCTAACCTTGCAAGTCCCTTCTCATCCTTTCCACCCCCTTTTTACATCAACTCTGTTGCAGATCTTTGTGTCATCTGCAAGAGACATATTTTTCTTCAGTCTCTGCAATGTCGCCTTTAGGACATTGAAAGGACGGTCTATTACTGAACCCTGTGGTACCCCACTAGTAACCCACCTTTTCTGAGTGGACTCTTTTGCCATTACTCTCTGTGTCCTATTCTCAGCCAATTCTTTGCGGATCTGTCATCTTGGGACCCACCCCAGGCTGGCTAGCTTATATTAATCTTTTGTGGACTGTCAAATGCTTGTTAAAGTCTGGGTAGGCATCACAGCCCTCCTGATCTACTACTTTGTCACCCAGTCAAAGAAATCTATCAGATTACTGTTTTGACATTCTGCTGTGATCCATGCTGCCTTGGTCCGGAGCCTCTGGCTCTAGATCCTCACTGCAGCCAACTGTTCCAACTCCTGGCAAGCTGGTCAGGGACCTGTTTTGCCAGGGCCAGCACAGAATCCCATCTGGTTTCTGGTACCTAGCAACATAAGCCATATAATTTGCCTGTCTGAGTCCCAAAGATGCTGCCAAGTACTGTTTCTTTGCCATGGCATCAATCCTCCTGGAGTCTTTTTCAGGGGGATGCGAAGCTAGAGGAATATTTGCCTTGTCACAGGCTGCAGCCTGCACTACCCCCACATGGCTGCATTGTTGTGTGAGGAACTCTGTATCCGAGCCTGATAATGTATACCTCTTGTCCATCCTTTTATCAACAGGAGGTATAGTGTGAGGAGTTTTTAGAATTTTTATTGTCTGTTTCCGAAAAGATTTATGCAGAGGAATAGACAGTCTCCTAGACTCTGGAATATCCATCATTTCTACATAATCAGGTTCCTCTTGGTCATCAACAGCTTCCTCAACAGGGAGCTGGAGAGTTTCAGAAACTTTTTTATAGAACATAAAATGAGAAGGGGACTCTGATAGCCTGGGAGGAGAAACCCCTGACGGTCTGTCTGGAGAGATGTCCGGTTCAATGGGCACATCCAGACTTTCAAAACCCATTCACTCTCCTCATACTCCTCTTCCCCTGCTCCGGTTCATAAAAATCCTCAAAATCATAATCTTGAACCGGTGGAACCGGCCGAACCGAGCTCTTCCCTGATGGTGTCGGTTCGGTCGGAACCGGGGAAAGTGACTGGACAATTTGAATTGCTTTAGCTATTTCCTCAGCGGTTGGAGAAAAAACTTTTGGCACACTAGCTGACTTTCTAGTCCTTTTAGTTGGAACCGGCTCCTCAGAGCTGGCTCTTCGTTTGCCCGAGGAAGTATCGCCCTGGTCAGAGGGCACTCCCTCCGGTTCGGTTGGAACCGAACCAGGCTGGCCATCCGGGTCAGCGGACTTTTTGGCCTCCCTTTCCCTGAGCCTATCAACTCTCTTTTCTATGGTGGCAGCAGGAAAATTACTACATATCTGGCAGTCTGCATTGAGGTGGTCAAACCCCAGACAATACACACAGGTGGTATGTGGGTCAGCCTTAGCAAAGGCTTCCCCACAAACACTACAATGCTGAAACCCAGTGGGCCCGGTTTTTCTTTTGGGTTACTTAGACATAGTGCCAGCCTAACCAAACTTGCCCATTTATGGCAATCCGCCAAGCAAGACTCTCTTATCGGTTCCCAACCGTGTCACGGGTCGTGGAAAAAACCGTAATGAAATCCGTTTTTTTTTAGAACCGATAAGAACCGGGAACCGCACTCTAAATAAGGACTAGTAAAGTTTGAGAATAACCTGATCGGTTCAAACCAAACCGAAAGACGTTTAACAAGTTCCATACAGAATAAAAATAAATGTAAGCCTATCTATTACTTACAATACCACAGACAGAGCTTGAACCGACGGTTGCAGTTTAATTCGGTCAAAAACCGATAAAATAATACTTTAACCGACAAAATGAACCGAGCAGAAGGAGAAATCTCCGGGCGACTGTTCTGTGGGGAAGATAAAGAATCTGACAGTTTCAGTTTGAAGAACAACAGACAGAGTTTTCAACCGAGCTGCGCTCAAGGTTCCATGCCTGGCATGGAAAGTTAACTCTTTCACCTCCGGAGCAGTTGAAGGTTGGGACTCACTGCATATGTTATAATATAGCAAGACTTCATGTTATTTGAATTGGATATTCTTAGAGGACAGGGACAGAGGTTCTGCCCCCTCTGGTATGTAAAGACGAGAATTTATTTATTTATTTTTGGTAGGGATAAATGAGCTTTAAAACATGTCCAGAGGACAAGAAAACTGAGATTTGAAAAGGGACAAGGAGGAGGCGAGGATGGAGGGGAACGGCCCCCTCCCACTCCAAAGGAGTGGAGCCGGAGCACTAGAGAGGGAGTGCCGCCCCATCCTGACCACTCTCCCCCCAAACAAACTATTCCACCATGTGCCCCAAATTACCCCCGCCCGGACAAAGACAGGGGAGGGAGGCAAGGAAAGGCACAGAGAAGGAGGGTGATCCAGAGACTGAGGCCCAAGGGGGATGGCGGGTGGGGTTGTGATGAATGGTGAAGATACACAAAAGATCATAATTACGGTAGGTATGTAATTTTCATATCTTATCTGAGTCAATCTTCACCATTTATCACATATGGGTGAGTGCCGAGCTCCCCCCCCGAAGGGGGCTTTAAAAACCCTAAAGGACAGAGTCCCTTAGCTCTCAGTGGGTGACACACTAAGAGGGAGAACCTTCTGGGCCTGGAGAGGCCCAAGAGTGGGGAGAGTGAGACGGAGACTCCCCGGAGGGGGAAGGAAGTTGCCCCGACAGACACCGCCTCACCCTATGGGAAAACAGATAGGTCCTCTGGTGCTCGGAGTTAACCACCCTACGCCGGGCCAAGGGTGACAACCAGGAAAGATGTAGCCATGCCATCCGCCTTGTGCAGATCGCTGTCCTTATGACCCTGGTAGCTACCTCACTGGCGTCATACGATGCCCTTGCTTGGTGCCTTGCTGCTCTAGGCCACGTGCAGAGAGAGCAATGGCTTGTCTGGTTTGCTCCGTGTCAGGCAAAGAGGCTAGGAGCTGACCCAGCCTGGACCACAAGAACCTATCAAAGGCTGCACAGTGGGCCTGATGTGCAGAAATAGAAAGCAGCAACCGTGCCGAGTAGAAAGTCCTCCTACCCCAGAAGTCAAAATCCGAGGAGTCTTGATCTGGGGGCTGGACACAGTGAAGGGCACGAAGCCCAACGGGAGTGTCCAGCTGCATCAATCCTGACTGAGGATGAGGCATGGAACTTGGAGACTGCGTGGGGGGCGCAATACCGCTGGCAGTGATCCCTAGGGGCGGGAACTCCTTAGAAGCGTCTCTGCGAGGAACGCAACAATGTCTCCCTAAAGGGAGCAGGCCAGGGGAGCACCACAAGGGTGCCCTCACTGAAGTAGCCCAAAAAGGCATGCGCCGAGTGCTCTGGATTGCTCTGAGTGGCAGGAGAAAGATGCAGGTCTTCCAACATCCTCACAAGGAATCATTGATACTCTGCGAGATCAGCGGCTGGGGAAATGTGGACAGAAGGCTCCTCTCCCCCAGAAGAGGGGGATGAAGAGTCAGAGGACCTCAACAGTTCAGAGGGTGGCTGCTCGGGTGGAGGTTGAAAAACCTGTCTGTCCATCGCCCTGACGTAAGCAGGAAAGTGAGCGGCCACGGCTCTAAACTGCTCCCAGGAGAGAGGCCCGCTAGGACCAAGGATGCCTGGGAGTGCAGGACAGTGTGGCAGAGGGATGGGGACAGAGCCAAGAAGAGAAGTCGGCTGACCTCCACCTGGGCTAGGGAGTGGACCATGAGCGCCAGAAGATGAAGGTGCTCCGGAAGACTCCACAGCCGACAGCTGAACAACCACTTCGGAACTGCCTTGGCTGCGCCCGGAAGAATCCCCCTGTGAGGCGACCGGGGCCGTATAGGTCATGGAGGATGGTCTCCTACCTCAAAAGAACGGGGCTCTCTCAAAGAAAGCAAAGGGGAAGAGCAGAGATCCACACTGCGGCTTCTTCCAGAGCCCAGATGGACCCTGAAAAAGGCCTCCGCACATACTCCATGCCCCTCGGAATCTGAGAGTGTCCTCCTCCTCCTCGAGATGACCAGCCTAGGTAACCGACAGCCCTGGTCAGCACCCAAAGGAGCTATCCAAGACACAGTACCCTCCCCTCTCATAGGTGTTTTGATCGGCCCCAAAGTTGGGTGATCCAGGCACACCACATGAGGGGGTACCACCGCTGAGTGGTCAGCAAATCTTCCAAGGCCAGGCTGCAGTGCAATGGTGACATGCACCACTGCCCACTGGTCAGCGCCCCTGACCCCAGCCTTGGAAGCTGCCGGCCACTCCTCAGAGGGGGGCTGACTCCGGTCTGTCAAAGACACCACTAGGCTACCCACACTAGCAACTAGTTCCAAGGAGCCAGACTGCTCGTCTGACTCACAATCAGACTCCTCCTCCGAAGAGGTGGAGGCCGAGGCCCTGTGCCAAACCATAGGTGGGCGCCTTTTGCCATCCTTACCAAACAAGGTGCCAGAAATGGACACCACACCCGAGTCGGTGCCAGTGCAATCTGCAACACCGCGAACGGTGACCAAAGACACAGCTCCAGCCCGAATAGCAGCCTCAGAGTCAGAACCTGCCACGGCACCAATCATGCAGTGCATGAAATGGCCGAGGGCAGAGATGGGCGCGAGACGACAGCTCTGGCGGCGCCGGCACCAAGGACAGCACCAAAGTCAGAAACCCCCACAGTGCCGTCCCCTCCATAGCAGCAAAAGGCGTCGAGAGCAGAAGCGGTGCCGGCGATAGCTCAGACAGTGCCTTCTGAACTCCCCACAGCACCGTGCCAATGTTCGGCACCGCGAACAGCTCAGAACTGGACACGGTGCCGTGCTCAACCTCAGCGCCATGGACGGCACCGAGGCAAGGAGAAGAAAGGCGCAGCGTAGCGACTCCTACGGTGCCGCTAGCAGTATCGGCACCACGAATGGCACGATAGCAGCCATGGCGCCAAGCGACGGACTGGCGACGACTACTACACCAGGGCCCACGGCACTGCAAATGGCACCGAGGCCCAAAACAGCACCAACCAACAGCGCCAAGGATGGCGCCGACTCGGGCCTTGCGAACCGCGGGTCCGACACCAGGAGAGCTATCGCCCCCGAAGGGGCGATTGCCATGGCGATGTCTCCCCGCCCCTGAAGGGAACGGACTGGGCCTCCTGCACATGAGGAGGAGCCTCGACCACGCTCCTCCTCCTCGGTCCATACAGAACCGGGAGGGGACCCGGAGGAAAAGCTGAGAGAGCATGGCATGGCCCGACGAGTGCGCACCCGACCCCCGAAAGTCGGTGGAGCTCACCCCACTTTCCACGTGTGCTGTTCGATGACCAGGCGGTCCATGGAGAAGCAGGCGTCGCACAAATCCATGTCCAGAAGCGGGCCAAGACACGAAAGGCAACGGTCGTGCTCGTCGGTGATGGAAAATTTTCAGCCGCATGGGCACCGTCACATGGGGGGCTGACCCGTCTTCGAAGTCTTCTTGCCCTCCAACCTAGACATGACCTTCAGAAAGAAAAACAAACAAGACTCGACGTCGCTGGAAAACAGTAACATGGAAAGGTCTTACCAGCTACGTCGACTGGCTAGCAGAACCGGCAGGAGGACCGACGGACTTGTCGTCGAAAACTTTTTAAACGAGAACGAACTATGAACAGGTAGGCCCGAACTCAAGCTGGAGAAAGCTTCCCACGAGGTGACCTCGACGGTGGGAGATGAAGAACTGGCAGGCAGGCAGAATCAACGGCGCCTAACGGTCAACCCACGAGCACCACATAGAACATCAGCCTTGAGGGCGGCGCCATGAGTGCATCGGCTCCACCTACCAAAAAAAAAAAAAGCTCCTGCAGGGTCCTGACCTCTGGCCGAGTACCCATATGTGATGAATGGTGAAGACTGACACAGATAAGATGATGCCTGCTACCACACAAACAGTCATGTTCCAGGTCCCAGAAGGAGAGGTCAGACCAATTCCCTCTCACTCTCCACCACTCCCCCTTCCTCTCTCCCCTCCCCACCCAGTAGATAAGGGTCAGGGTAAAATTTACACACCCCCAGGGCAAGGCCCCTCCGTCACAAGAGTAGGAGTCACCTCAACATGAGCCCTGCTTAAGATCTGGTGGAGAGCTGCCTGCACCTAGATCTACTCCCAAGAGAAGAAGACACGGTTTACCTCTGCAAGAGGTAAGAAGGACTTTGCCCCAAGTATACTCATTGGGTGCTCACATGAGTATTAAGGAACCACACATGGCCCCTGAGAGGAAGAAGATAGAGATCCTCGGGGCCCTGCCAACCAGGCTGGGAACCAAGGGAAACAAAGAAGGGTCCCACACAAAGGAGGGGTCCCAAGACCAGGAACCCTGATCTAGGAAGTTGTCTCAGAGATGACCCCAACAGGTCGTACAGAGTTCCGAGGAGCCTCTGGCAAAAGAGGGCAAGAGCTCCTGCTTGCTCTCCCCCAGAGGTGGGCCTCTATTGCTTCATAGAGGAATCAGTGGACCCGAAGGTGCCAGCAGGACTATGTCCACAACTGGCCTCAACTGGGAGGAAGGCAAGCAGGGAGGAGGCACTGCCCAGGAAGCTGAGGCCTAAGAGGAAAAGGTGGGTGGAAAACAGTGTTGAATGGTGAAGATATACAGGAAGATCAAGAATTACGGTAAGTACGTAATTTTCATATCTTACCTGTATCGATCTTCACCATTCATCACTGGTGGGTGAGTACCAAGTACCTAAAGGTGCTGTCATGTCCCTGAGGGAGAAGTCTCCCATAGCCTCCTGTGGGGAGAACACAGGAAGGCAGGAGCCCCTTACAGGCCTGGCGAGGCCCACGAGCAATCAAGGTGAGACATGGACTCCCACTGCCTGGGAAAGGGAAGGTGCCTGCTAACTCCTGTCACACCCTGCAGGAGAAAAATGGGCCCCCTTGAAAGGGGATGCAATCACCCTACGTCAGGCCAAGGGTGAAAACCCTGATGGGCGAAGCCACGCCGTTCGCTGAATGCAGACCGTAGTTCCTGCCAGTCTAGAGGCCACCTCACTAGCGTCATAAGATGCCCTTGCCTGGTGTCTCGCCTGCTCCAGACCACGTGCAGAAAGGCTAATGGCTTGCCTGGTTTCCTCCAAATCAGGCACTGATGCCAGAAGTTGGCCCAGCATCGTCAATAAGTGCCTCGAGTAGGCAGCCTGATGGGCTGCCACGCACGGAAGGAGCCGTGCCTCCGAGAAGACCCTGAAACCCCAACGACCTAACTCAGCAGAGTCTGATTCCGGTGGGTGGTCATGCCTTGGGCGATGATGCCCGGAGTAGGTGTCCAGGAGCTCCACTCCCGAGGCAGGTGAGGCTTAACACCTGGAGACCCCAGTGGTGCGCAATATCTGTGCTGGCAGTCCCTAGGGGCTGGAGATGGGAAGTAGGGGCTCTGCCAGACCCTGTGCAATGCTTCTGCCAACGAAACAAGCCATGGAGGAATGACCAAGAGGTGAGCACTGAACTCGCCTAGGAAGGTGCGTGTCACACGGACAGGATTGCTCGATCCGAAATAAGATAGATGGAGCTCCTCCAGCATCTCCAATGGGAACTGCTGATAGCTGGATGAGATCACAGTCAGAGGAGAGATAGATAGAGGAGTCCCCTTCCACAGGGGAGGAAGGAAAGGAAGCTAAGGAGCTCAACTTAGAGCTCAAAGCAGCTGGGAGCTCAGATCAGAAAACAACCTTATCCATGGCCCTAACGTAATGGGGGAACGCAGTTGCTGAGGCCCTGAACTGTTAACAGGTCATGGACCCCGAGGGGCCAAAGAAGCCTGGAAGAGGGGGAGGGTGACGGAGAGGGGTGAAGGAAGAAGATCTCTGGCTGGGCAGAGCTGACCCTCTGCTAGGGCTGCGAGAACGCACAGGGGATCCCTCTCGAGGGAGGGGGACTGCTCACCCCACCCGAAGGATGCCCAACTAGACCAGTGTGACCATGGCAGTGCCATTAGAGAGAATCCCCCAGATAGCGTGAATGGAGCCGTGTAGGCCCTTGTGGGTGGCCCCTCACCCCACCAATTGCAGACCCTCTCGAGAAGGAAGCAGCTAGGAGGAAAGGTTCAGCACTTCTGCTCCTCCAAGGACCACCAGCTGTCCTAGAAAGGAGCCACTGTGCCTCCCTCAACCTCCCGGCCCTCACACCCTCAGAGAGGGATCTGCTCCTCAGGAACCCTAAGCCTGAGGGACTGGGGGGGCAGGCGCCTCCACACAGAGTGGTGCTGGAAACTATCCCAGACCCTGATGCAGCACTGGGGTCCCAAAGTAGTGCCGCTAACAACACCCATCCATGCCGGACACAGAACCGATTACTGCAACCAGCACACATAAACAGCCGACTCCGGTGCCAACTGCAGCACCAGAATCAACCGCACTGCTGACTCCAACAATGGCCATGGAGCCAACCATGGCTCCATCTGCAGAGCCGGCTACGATAGCGCCCGCGACACCTGCCAGAAGATGGGAAGCCCACTTTGAGCATAAGATTCCACAGCTAGGCAAAGAAAGCCTCGGAGCTCCGAGGAGTCAGGCTGCCAGTCGGGGTCATCCCATTCCTCCTCCTCTGAAAAGAAAGAGACCAGGGATGCCTCCCGAGAGGCAATGCCCAAGACACTCCCTCCTATGGCATTGCGAATGGCACCAGAGGGAGACCCAGCACCAACCCTGGCACCACCCTGCTCACCGACACTGGAGGCAGTATCAGGAGCCGAAGCAGTGTCGGAAGGCACTACCAAGGGTACCACCGGCTGAAGCCCAGCATAAAGCAATGGCTGGAACACTGAGGGTGTCTGGGCTTTGAAGGAGGCCAAGGACTGTGAGGGGTGTTTAGCCAACACCCCCCCTCCCAAGAGGATGACTGTCCACCCGACCCCTCACGTGTGCTCCCGGTCTTGGTGAGACCAGAAACGGAGGCCTGCTCCCCCTCGGTACATAAAGTATTAGGGAGAGACCCAGGGGAAGTCCTCAAAGTCTTGGCCTTGGTGTCCCGGAACAGACACCACCCTCTGAAGATAGGCGGATCCCAAAAACCTTCATCGTGCAAACTTCAAGGACCCGACGGTCCATGGAGAAACAGGCGTCGCAACTATCCATGCCATGATTCGGACCCAGGCAGGACAAACAGCGATTATGACGGTTCATCACGGTCATGGGCTTGCCGCAGGGGCACCAACGCATGGGGGCACGCCTCATCTTGGATTCAGAACTAGGCCCGGAACCACAGATAATTGTGCAGATATAAATAAAATTTAAACAAAGCAACAGACTTGGTGCCGTAGAATTAAAAAAAAAAAAAGAGAAAAGAAATATAGGGAACATTTTTACCGGTTCCAGATGCTCTACGGGGTCAAGTAGTGGCAGCAGAACTCAAACGTTTTCCTCATGCACAGCACAAGATGGCTGCAGCTCCCACGGGGTGATGCACACTCGGCGGGAAAAGAAAAACCGAGGTGGTGGAGGGGCTGGGGTAAGTTACTAGCCAACCCCCGAGCACCACACAATATGTCATCTTCGAGAGCGTTGTCGTCCCCGACGTTGGCCCCTCCTCCAAACAGAAAGCTTTAGCTAAAGCTTCCCACGGGGTCCTAGCACCTCTGTCTTGAACCCACCACTGATGAATGGTGAGGATTGATACAGGTAAGATCTCTTGATCTTCTTGAGACTCTCCTCCTTACAACCACTCCTTGGTCTTAGCCCAGAGGCACAAGGAGTTCCACAAGAACCAGAAAGAAAAGTTACACACTTACCATAACTGAAGATCATCCTGAATATCTCCTCCATAGAGGACCCCTAGTTCTCTGCAGCACTTCAGTTCTGATTTCTGCAGCAAGCCTCCTATCTGGCTTATGCGGCAGGATTTGTTGACTCCTGCAGTAAGATTTATTCTTTTCTGTGTCAGAATGCAGTCTTGCCATTGGCTACAGTATTTGATGCCATTGATGGCACTGCATGCTGAGCATGGAAGAGGGGGCTTCAGGACAAACAAGGAGAGAAGGGAGCCACACACTATGGAACAACTGTATTTTTGAATGAAAATTCACCAAGAGCAATGAATTCTGCGATACTACATATACTCTGCAAAATAATACACATTCTGTGAAAATTTCCACAGCCATGGAATCACAGACTGTCAGGGACCTTGTCCACAGAGTACCACTTATGGCTCTAAGCCAGAAAATACTAAGATCCCACGGGAACCAGAACTTTCCTGAGGGGTGAAGATGGAAGTATGCCCCTGCATGCATGTCACCAGCATGTGTCCAATGATATACAGCCACACCCAACTCTACCACCTCAGCATCTCTTCTTATTGAGGAGGAAAGTACAGTAAATCTACGAGCAACCTAACACTAACTCAGAGCATAAGGCAGCCCAATCTTGGTATGGATAAGCTGAGCTAACAACTCTTAACACAAAGCACAGTATCTTCACAGCTAATACCTATTCAAGAAGGGTACGAGACAGTAACCCAATACAACAATACTGCAGCGAGTCCAGGTGATAAAGGGTGGGTTGTGGTACTCTATGAAGAAGCTATTCAGGAAGATCTTCAGTTACGGTAAGTACATAACTTTTCTATCTTCCAAGAATTAGTCTTCTTCGTAGAGTCCCTCTTATGGGGAGTTTGGAGTTTTGAGACTCACTAATAATAAGCAAGTCATTCAGAATGGTTTTGCCAAAGCTAGCCTGCTGTCTGGCATGAATATCCAAAGCGCTGTGCTTGGTAAAAGAAGCACACCACTCCATGTGGCAGACCTGCAGATCTCCGTGATGGGCACCAAGCAGATCTCCACTAAGGATGTGGCTACTGCTTTTGTGGAATGGGCATGTACCTTGCCTTTCAGCTTTGCCCCGGCCATAGCACAGACAGAATCAATTAACAATCCACATAGATATATACTTGATAGTAACAGGGAGAGACTTCCAACTGAGATCAAAAGAGACAAGCAGCTGCTATGCCTGTCCATAGTCTTTAGTTCTATCCGGAAAGAATCTAAGGACTTTTGACATCAAGAGAGTATACATTTCTTTCCCCCACTCATTCTGATGGTTGGAGAAGTACACTTGAAGAACCAGAGGCTAGTTCAAGTCAGACTCTGCCATCACCTAAGGTAGGAACTTGGGGAGAGTACATAGATCCATTTACCTTAAGGAAGACAGTATATGGAGGATTTGTGACCAGAGATTTTAGACAATTTGACAGCAGGGGTGATGGCCATTAGAAGTGCTGCCTTCCAATTCAGGAATTCCATGTCCCAAGTCTTAAGGTTTGTGAGTGAGCATGTCTAGCACAAGACTGGGACGAAAGGAAGTAGCTTGCTTCCGTACTGGAGGTCTCATGTGCAGACTTCCACTCAGGATCCCCCGTTCCAGACACCATTTCCACTTTCTCAGTGCCTCCCTACAGAGGGGACAGGAGTGTGCTTCTCCCCACTTGTTGACATGATATGAGACACATATGTTGTCTGTCTGGAGGAGTACTGCCTTTTGGCTGACCAGGTACAATGGGGCCCAAAGGACAACAGGCCATAAAGGGCTGCAAGCATCTCTTGCACACTGATGTGGAATTGTATTTCTGAGTCATCCCAGACTCCTTGTGTCTGACAACTTTCAGTTTTCATTTTCAAAATTTTTATTTTTTTATTTTTTATACCTGTACGCTAATGAGCAATACTGCCCATTTTCATTAGCGACAAGTTAATAACTACAAATATGCAATATAGTAATAACACAAATAGAAAAAAAATAACACATTAGTTAAAATAAGTACAAACATTACGTTTGAAGAGACATTGTTTTGAGCAATCTTTAAACATGGCCACGGTTGGACAACTGACAAGTTCACTGGGTAACAAACTGAAACAGAGAAGCCTTATAAAAAAAAAAGATCTTTGAGTGGAACATTTTTTAAATAATGGAGTGCTGTAGGGCCTTCTATTCTGAGATTGTGTTACATGCACATTGAGTCTTACTAAACAAGCATGAGTCAGGTTTGGGAAGCAGATCAAAAATGGACATTATGTACTTACCGTAATTGTTGATCTTCTTGGACACAGTCTCCATCACTCATTCACACTAGTGGGATAGCTCCGGAGGTGCTAGGACCAAACAAGAGCCAAAAATTTTCTGAAAGGTCAGCGCCGAGACAGGACCACGCATGCACGGCACCAAGACACTAGCTCGTGCCTGTGTAGGCTATCTCGGCGTCAACCCTCCAACTGCCTCAGTACCTTTCCAACCGAGGAGGTGTAGCGTAACTAATGAAAATAACTTATCCTGACTTTCTGGGCCAGAGAGGGCCCAGATGGCCCTTGCAAGAAGGGTCAAAGAAATGGAAATTACATACCTACCGTAATTCTTGATCTTCTTGGACAAAGTCTCCACCACTCATTCACACTAATGGTAGTTAGCCGGAGGCACTAGGACCCAGCGGAAGCAAACTTTATCAAGAGGGCCAGCGCCTGAGATGGAGCCATGAGGAAGTGGCACCATGAGCCCCGGCTCGTGCGGTAATGACTAGCCGGTGTCGACCCTCCAACCGCCTCAGTACCTTTTTTCCGAGGAGGTGCAGCTAACTAACCTAGAAGGACTAACCTAAAAATCAGACATAAAATAGTCCGAATGACCCGTGTTAGAAGGGTCAACAATAAAGTCGTCATAGCTCAGCCATTGAAGAGTGAAGACCAAAACAGAGAAGTGAGCTCGGGGAATGGAGGGTGGGCGTGTGAATGAGTGGTGGAGACTTCGTCCAAGAAGATCAAGAATTACGGTAGGTACGTCATTTCCATATCTTCCTGGACATAAAGTCTCCACCACTCAATCACACTAATGGGAGAGTACCAAGCTAATAATCCCCCCGAGATGGGTGGCAGGAGATAAAAAGCTCACATACTTAGGACAGAAGTCCGTTGAGAATGGTCCTACCAAATGGCAGATGCTGTCTGACATGGACATCCAAGGTATAGTGCTCGATGAAAGTATGCACTGAGCTCCAAGTAGCTGCATTGCAAATACCTGCAATGGGCACGTTGCGGATTTCTGCTAGAAATGCTGCGACTGCTCTGGTAGCGTGAATGTACACTCTGCCTTCCAGCTTGACCTGTGCCATAGAATAGCAGTGGTGAAGGCATGCCACTAGCCATGCTGAAATGCATCTTATAGTGACAGGTTGACCCAGCCGGGTCTCGCTGAAGGAAACAAACAGTTGTTGAGCCTTGCAAATTTATTTTGTTCTAGCTAGACAGAATAGCAATGCTCTCCTAACATCCAGTGAATGAAGGGTACGCTCCCCTTCATTCTGGAAGTTCAAGTAGGTAGGAAGGACTAAAGGTTGGTTTAGATAGAATTCTGAGACAACCTTAGGGAGAAACTTAGGGTGAGTCCTAAGAACTACTTTGTCCTTGTGAGATACAGCGTACAGGGGTCTGTAACCAGTGCATGTATTTCAGAAACTCTACGGGCCGAAGTGATGGCCACCAGAAAGGTCGTTTTCCAAGTGAGGAACTTCAAGCCGCAAGTAGATAGAGGCTGAAAAGGTTTACGAGTGAGAATGTCTAGCACAAGGTTAATGTCCCATGCTGCGACTGGACGTCTGACAGGAGGTCTGGCATGCAGAATGCCCCTAAGAAACCTCTTAACTACAGGTAACTGAGCCAGTGACATGGCTCATGATATGTCGAAAAGGCACAAAGATTAACTTTGTCTGTGGAGTACTGCAGACCTGTATTTGAGAGGTCTAAAAGGTATGCCAAGACTTTATTTGGTGGGCAGGAAAAAGGGTTCCAAGAGGATTTTGCACACCAGATAGAGAAATGCTTCCATTTGGCTGTGTAGGTTTTTCTAGTCGCCAGCTTACGTGCAGCCAAAAGAATATTTGAAACCCTATGAGAAACACTGAACCTATTCACCTCTACCTCTTCAGGAGCCGCAGGTGAAGTGACCTCAGATTGGGATGGATAAGGGACCCAGGGTCAGAAGGTTCGACTGAAGGAAAGCGTCTTGGGGGTTCTTACAGACTGTTGAGCAGTGGGAACCATATTTGCTGAGGCCAGAAGGGTGCAATGAGAATCATTCTGCCCCCGAGACTCCAATTTGAGTAGTACCCTCTGAATTAGGTGAAGAGGAGGAAAGGCGTATAGAAAGTGTCTTGTCCACTGCAGCCTGAATGCATCCTGACAAAAAATGCCAGGTCCTGCATTTCTGGAGCAGAAGAGAGGAAGTTTTGCGTTGAGTGGGGATGCAAAAATGTCCAGGTCTGGAGTTCCCCACTCTTTGAAGAGTGACTGAACGACGGTTAAGTTGAGAGACCACTCATGAGGATCTGTTTCCACTCTGCTGAGACGGTCTGCCAGCTCGTTTTGTACTCCTGGCAGGTAAACCACCTGAATCAGAGCCCTGTGTTCCAGACACCACTCAAACACTCTCATAGCTTCCCTGCATAATGGGTAAGAGTGTGCGCCACCCTGTTTGTTGATGTAGTACATCACTGCTTTGTTGTCCGTTTGAAGGAGAATGTTCTTGTGACAGAGATGTCCTTCAAGGCTCGGACTGCATAGAGGACGGCTCTCATTTCCAGGACGTTTATGTGGAGTTGGGACGCGTCCTGAGTCCACATACCCTGGGTGTGAAGATCCTGGCAGTGGGCTCCCCAACCAATCAGGGACGCGTCCATGGTAATGGAGGGCTGATGATCCAGAGGGGCAAAGGGGTATCCTTCCAAAAGATTGTCCTCGTGTGACCACCAGGCGAGTGACCTCTTCAGAGGTTCCGTCACCTTGATGAGAAAGGACTGAGGGTGAGTGACTGGGGACCACTGAGTACTGAGCATCCGCTGAGAGGCTGTCATGTGGAGATGAACTAAGGGTACAGTGAACACCGAGGATGCCGTGAGACCCAGCATCCGTTGCACCGAGATAGCTTGAACCAAGCTGTGATCTCAGATGTATTGGGCCAACTGTAAGATATTGCTCCTTCTGTCCTCTGAAGGAAAAGCCCTCACACATGAGGTGTCCTGAAGAGTTCCTGTGAAGAGAAGCTTCTGGGAGGGCTGCAACTGAGACTCCCATGTACGTGAGGAAGTCGGAGGCCATGGTCATGGCCTCCAGAGTCTCTTGCCTGGAGGGACTTGCCAGAAGCCAGTCATCCAGATATTGGAACACTTGCATTCCGATTTTCCTGAGATGCGCCGCAAGAACTGCACAACAGCCTGGACTGTCGTTTGGGAAGATGATCAGGAGGGGTTTCCGAAAGATTGAGTGAGTACCCCTCGCAGATTATCCGGAGGACCCATTTGTCTGATGTTCTGAATTTCTACTGGTTGTAGAATGGAATCAGACGTATTCCCACCGCTAAGGAGTCCCTCTCGGACAGTTGAGGTGGGCCCTGGGCCAGAAACTCAGAAGGTGGCACTGGGTGCTTTGGGCCCTTGTGCCTTCTGCTGCGTTTTCTTTTGTGGTTGAGGGTTGTGGTTTTTGTTAAAACCTCCTCTGCCCCGAAAGGACTGACGGTTGTGAAACTGACGCTTATTGGCACCCCTCCGGGAGAGGAAGGGTGCAGGTCTAGCTGTCTTAATGGCAGACCTAGTCTTCTGTGTGGCCGTCAGAGCATGCTCCACCTGGGATCAGAACAGATACATACCGTCAAAAGGTAAAGCCATGACCTGCTGCTGGGCATCAATCGTGAAGCCCGAAGTACGTAGCCAAGAGTGGCGACTGGTGCAGATGTCAGCCGCCGCCACTTGGGAAGCGGTATCAAAAGCATCCATTGCAGCTTTAACCTGTTAGTTGTTGAACTCGATACCCCTGGTTATGGTCGGAAGTAGCTCTGAATTAGCTTCCGATTCGGGCAGAGCTTCTACCATTTGTTTGAGCGAATGCCAAAGAACACTCATATTGAGAAAAATAGTCCTGGTGGCTGGCAATACCCAGGGTGGAGGCAGCAAAGACTCTCTTACCTCAGGTGTCTATCTTGCGAGATTCTTAATTTATAGGCCGGGCTTGAGAGGGGCATACTTCCTATCTATGGACTTAGCCACGGAAGGAATGAGAGCAGGATTCTTCCATACCATCTGAGAGGGTGTCTCGAAAGAGGGCTGTACCGGAGGAGTTAAATCCATAAGGATCTCCAGGACATTGAGGTATTGGAGTCTTAGAAGCTTCCCAGGATCAATTTCTGTAGTCTGGAGAGAAAGAGTAAAATTTAAATTTTTAAGCAGAGACTTAAAGGAAAGGTCTTCGACCACAGGCTCTGCAGAAGGATTGATCTCTGCTCCTAAGGCTGTGTCATCAACATCATCACCCAGCCGAAGATCTGGGTCAGGCTCAAAATCATCTCCTGCCAGTTCAGGAGGGACTGTATGGACAGAAAAGGAGTTAAAATCAGGAGGAAAAGCACAAGAGGAAAGAATCGGTGTCGAGAACCCCTGGAGGCCAGATGACATCACACCAAGCCTCGGTGCTGAAGCAGAAAACTGTGCCGAGCATAAGGAAGTTGGCGCCATCGGAAACAGCCCAGCATATGGCACAGACAGTGGCAACGGTGTCGACAGAGCCCACGGCACTGCGCCAACAGACTCCCATGCACCACGGATGGTGTCAACAGACTCTTCGGCGCACGGAGCCCCGACGCTGCAGAAGGCGCGGAGAGTCCCAACGGTCTGAAAACTGCGATTTGAAGAAAAAGGAAAATTGACAGGAGATAGAGGCATCAGTGTGGACCCCTGCACCGCAGCCATGTGAGGGGGGGAAACACCCGAGCACAGAGTCGATGGCTTCAAAGAAGGCGCCGTGTGACTAGGAAGGCCCAACCACCCTACCCATCCCTCCGAACCCGAATAGCCCGAAGCCCTAGTGACCGGATCAGGCAGCTGGACCAACCTCCGAACCCATTACTCTATAACAGCAGCACACTGGAGAAACTGCTCATTGGAAGCCCCTCCAATAGGTGGGGAGGGACTCCAGTGTCGAGGAGGTCGGCCACCAGAGACAGAAACTGGCGACTCTGATAGAGGTTGAGACCGGCACCTGGCCCCAATAACCGACCGTCTGCGCGCAGACATACCAGAAGACGACCTTGAGTGATGCCTTCTCTTTTTCGACTTGTGTGCCGAAGAAGAACTCGAGGCTGAACGTTGCCGTGAGTAAGACTGTTTCCTTTTATGCTTTCAGGGGGACCGCCCATCTCCCCAAGCATCAGACCGTACATTGTCAGACCCCCCCCCCCCCAGAGAGGCCGGCGGACCAGACCCAGCCCGGCTGACTGAATAGCTTTCATACCATGTCTCTCTACCATCACCTGACCCGTTCATGGTCAACTCCGTCAATGGAGGGCTGAAGACTTCTTTCTTATAATAAGTAAAATTAAATATAATCGGTACTTATTGAAGATAAACTACAAAACAATAAAACTGAAAACTAAGCTGCTAGTTTGAAGTTTGACTCCCGAGGGCAAGCGGCGTCACCAAAGCACACTTGACGGCGGGAAAAAAGGAACTAAGGCAGTTAGAGGGTTGACGCTAAGATAGTCTTTACCGCACGAGCCGGGGCTCACGGTGCCACTCCTCGTGGTGCCATCTCTGGCACCGGCCCTCTTGAAAAGTTTGCTCCCGCAGGGTCCTAGCACCTCCGGCGTAGATCCCATTAGTGTGAATGAGTCGTGGAGACTTTATGACCGAGAAGATTGATCCTAATAGCTCCTCTGTGGCCCCGGCAAGTGTGGTTTCCTCTACTTCAACAACTCTCAGTACAGGAACCCGTTCCATTGTCAATCAGAACAGACCTCAACTCAGACTAATGGGACTTTGTTGCATTTCAGCCTGAAGGCTCTACACCTCCACGCTCCAATACAGTGGCGGATCACCTTCACGGGGCTTGTTAGCCGGCCGGTAACCATGTTTCATTACAAAGTGGCCATGATAATATATAAAACTGATAGAAAAGATGCCGCCCATTGATTATAATGGAGCGCGCCCCCGCGTTCTCACTGGCATCTCGTCATAACGTTAGTGAGCGTAGGGGCGGAATGAGGGCGGCACTCATAACAGGGAAGTCCATGGGACCCCGTTTCAACAATTTTACAGGGGATACAGTTTTTTTTCTAAATGAATTATATTAGAAAATCTTCACAATTCCGGACTCCTGTGGCAGTAAGGCACCTGTATTTCAGGTGTACAGCTATTTTTATTCACATTGGTAAATTTTTTTTTTTTTTAACTGTTGTATTCATCCTCCTCCTAACTGCCCCGTTTCCACTCTTTCAGACTACCTCTACCCGTGTGTGCGATCCTTCTCCTCATCTGGGTCTGCCCCATGAGTGCTAAGTCCACTAACCTTAGGTGCCTGGATAACCCCCGGGTAGGGTAAGGAGGCATGCCCCACTAACCTCCTCCGACCCACACATGCTGCGACATGGACTTACGTGCACAGCGGACTCTGCCCAACGAGCCCGAGGATCCACACACACACAGCGGCGTCATCACCTAGGAGAGGGTGTTTTTCCTCCTGTTCTTTACCCCTGACGTTGGTATGCAATGAAAGCTAAGGAGCCAGAAGGCACGCCGAGATGTGCCTCCTGCTCCACCCTCTGCCAACGTCCTACCCTATCCCTGATGCTGCTACTCACCGCACCTTCACCCTGGCTCTCCTGAGTATCGGTACTGCGGTGGGAGTGTGCAGATAACCCCCCTCCCCAGAGAAGGAAAGCAGCCATTGGGCACTCAATCCTTCTCCTCCCCGGCCGACCCCCAGCGGCCCATGGTCGTTCCTGAACACAGGTCGCTGGCGTGGTGCAAGGTGTGGCATTCAGTGCCTCAACCCTCGGTGCCACTGGGCCGGCCGGAGAATCTCTTTAACTACTGAATGTATCTACATGTGTCGCTTGTGAAAACGGGCAGTTTTGCTCACCTTGCCAACAAGTATAAAAAAAATAAAAGTGAAATGAAAAATTCCTAAAGATGGCCGAGTTATGCACGTTCGTTGAAATATTTCTACGCTCACGCATAACTTTGGTAATTTTCAATATTTTGGGTCCAAATTTTTAACATAGCCATTTTTCAAACCACAACATGGGAACAGTACAGCTACCATTTTTCACATCCCGTCCGAAATGTGTTTTCGCATCTGTGGCATGGAATGGAATTTTGGCATGGATGTGAAAATTTTCACCTATGGGGTTCATGAGGTAGGATCATAAGAAGACTATGTTGAAAATTTGGTGTCAAAATATCACAAAATGCCAAAGTTATAACCATTTGTTGCAATTTCGCTATGCACACTCGTAACTTTCTGAAATTTTTAATATTTTGACTCCAGATTTTCAACATAGCCGTCTTATTACTCCACCTCACATATGTCATTGCTGTCATTTTTTAAATCTGGCCCAAAATGTGTTTTCGCACCTGTGGTGCAGAATGGCATTGTAGTTGCACAGAATTATGTTTTGGCAGGGATTCGAAAATATTCTGTAATGAGTACATGAGGTAGGGAATAAAAAGGCTATGCTGACAATTTGTTCTCTGTTGTCCTATAAATGGAAGCACAAGGCCCGAAGGGCCCTGTGCTTCCACAGCTACAGACTCCCATGGGGAAATGGGAGCACAGGGTACTAAGGACCCTGCACTCCAGCAGTAAAATAAGGATACTATTACACTATCTCAAAACTTAAGTAAATAAATTGCAAAAACTCTGTTAATGCATCAGTTAGGGTTAAAGCGACAAAAGTAAGAAAATGTGTCATTAGGGTTTCTAATCCTAACACCCCATCCCCTCCCCCCCATCCTGCACAGACCATGAGGCACTGGGGGGGCAGCACTGGTGTTATCTGCCCTAACACTCACACCATTCCATTAGAAAATAAGCTGGGTGGAAGCAGAATAAGAGAATGTGGTGAGTGTTAGGGCTTATAACAATCGCCCCCCCACTCACCTCTTGGTTTCTGCAGGGTGGGTGCGTGTTAGGTTGGAACCCTAATGCCACATTTCCTACTTTGTTGCTTTAACCCTAACTAATACATTAACAAAGTTTTTTGCAATATATTTATATATACATACATGTACGCGGACACATATACAATAACATAGATAGAGGGTGCGTAGATGAAATCAGCCTGGTCCTAGTCAAGATAGTCTGGAGGTCACTGGAGAGGGGGGTCTTTCTGGATCCTCTAAAGGGGGCGGTTGTTCGACCCCTCCTTAAAAAACCCTCCCATGACTATGTATGGGCAACTACAGACCAGTCTCTAACCTACCCTTTTTGGTAAGGTTATTGAGAAAGTGGCTGCACTGCAGCTGGACGATCATTTGTCCAGCCACAATATCTATGCTACTCTCCAGTCGGGATTTAGGAAGAGGTATAGTACAGAGACGGACCTTGTTCGGGTGCTTAATGACCTCCTAATAGCGAGAGATTGGAGGACCGTTCCATCTTGGTCCTCCATGATCTCTTTGCAGCATTTGATAATGTGGACCACGGTGTGCTATTGGAGCACCTGCGGTTCATCTGTGGACTATATGGAATGGTCCTCAGATGGCTTTAATCTTTCCACGAGGAGAGTGGTGTCTGGAATTCATTCCTCAGCTCCTCTCTCCCCTACCTTGCGGGGTACCGCAGGCTCCATCTTGTCACCCACGTTGTTCACAGTATACAATATATGCTGCTGTTGGGAGAGATCATTAGGCAGTACTTGTCTGAGTTTTCACTGCTATGCAGAAGATTCCCAGCTGTACATGTCCTTTGTGCTCGGACAAGATGTGATCCTCTCTGTATTTAACAACTGTCTGTCAGAGATCCAGGATTGGATAAGTGCCAGCTGGCTACAGCTGAACCCGGATAAAAATGAGGTGCTGGTTGTGGACCCAGACCGTCAGGAGGCGGGTTTGTTGGCAAAACAACCTTCTGGGCTTTGGCTCGAGGGTGTTCAGCTGACTACCTCAGATCGGATGTGGAACCTGGGCGTTATTTTTGATGATGGTCTGACCCATAAATCTCAGATGTCAACCGTTGTCAAATCCTCTTTTTACCATCTGAGGAATACCACCCAGGTGAAACATCTGGTTCTTCCTGATGATCTTCCAATACTGGTCAATGACTTCGTAACCTCTCGCCTTGACTACTACAATGCCCTTTACCTAGGGCTACCGGGGGTTGATATCCGCCGCTTGCAACTACTGCAGAATGTGGCAGCCAGGTTATTGACTGGTACTTCTAGGGCCAGTCACACAACACCTGTGCTCTGTGGACTGCACTGGCTGCCACTGCCAATACAGTGGCGGATCACCTTCAAGGTCGGGTTACTGACCTATAAAGCCATATACGACGAGGGACCCCATTACCTGCAAGATCTCCTTTGCCCTTAGTGCCCCCTCTGTCCTCTCCGATCTGCCAATGAGGGATTCCCACTGTTCGTTTAAAGATATCGGGGGCCCGATCTGTTGCTTTTGCAGCCCTGACCCTGTGAAATTCTCTGCTTCATCAGTTAAGATATTGCCTGACCATCCAGAGTTTCAAGATGGCAATAAAAGTATATTTATTTACACTAGCATATCCAGATTAGTCTCTGAATTGAATACTTAGACTAGCATACTCAGATTTCACTGAAGCTAATATTTATGGTACTGTAGTTTTATGAATTTTAATATTTCTGATTGTAATGTGTGTTTTTAAATTGTTATTTTGTTTGGTTTATGTACAGCGCCTTGGTATAGTGCCTGACAAAGGTATGGACAGAACTCCAGGTAGTGGCAGCACAGATATCTGCCGTCGGTACCATCTTTAACGCTGCAAAGGAAGTAGTGATAGCCATGGTAGAGTGAGCTTTAATCAGCCCCGTAGTCGACCTATTATGCTTCTCGTAGCAGTAGGAAATGCAGTGACCCAACCAGCGCGCAAGGGTCTGTTTGGTGACCGGGTGACCTACGGACCGCTGGGCAAAGGACACAAAAAGCTGATCAGACTTCCTGTCTGCCTTAGTTCTAGCTAGGTAACATCTGAGAGCCCTGTGTACGTCCAAAGAGTGAAGCAGGATCTCCCTCCTGTTGGAATGCTCCAGGTAGTAGATCGGGAGCTGAACCAACTGTTTCAAAGTGAGCTCCGAAACTACTTTTGGTAGGAACTTCAGATTGGTGTGGAGATCAACCCTGTCCTTGTGGAAAACAAGGTAGGGTTCTTTACACATGAGTGCTTGAAGCTCTGAAATGCGCCTTGCCAAAGTAATAGCTACTAAAAGCAGAGTTTTCCAGGAAAGGAAATGGAGCTCCGATTTCATAGCCTACTCGAACGGAGGAAGAGAAAGCTTCTCCAGGACGAACAGGAGATCCCAAGGAGGAAATGGGCCCTGTAGGGAGGTCTGATGTGGAGAATACCATGCAAAAAGGCTTTGGACACCTCCATCTGAGCCATTGTCTTACCCGACACAGACAAATGGTAAGCGGAGATGGCGGCCAGGTGTACCTTGATGGAGGAATAGCTGAGGCCTTTCTCATAGAGAGAAAGCAAGTATTATAGGACGGTATTAACTGGACAGACCAATGGATCTACTTGCTTGGCTGTAGCCCAAATGCAAAAGTGTTTCCACTTCATAACGTAAGTGGCCCTGGTGGCACGTTTCTGTGCCTCAACCAACACCTGAGCGACCGGATCAGACACTCCGAAACGGACCTCAGCTAAGTCCTGAGGAGCCACGCATGCAGGTGAAGAGAACGGAAGTTCGGGTGCAGTAGGGACCCCTTGTCCTGCGAGAGCAGGTGTGAGGAGAGGGAAAGAGGCAATGGCGACTCTGCCACTAGACGCTGTAGTACAGGAAACTAGATTTGACGAGGCCATAGCGGAGCAATCAGGATAATCGTGGAAGGTTCCGACTGAGCCTTGAGGCGGACCTTCTGAAGGAGGGGAAAGGGAGGGAAGGCATACAGGAACCTCCCGCTCCAACAGAAGGACAATGCGTCTTGCCAAAAAGCTCCAGGCTCTGGACCTAGCGAGCAAAAACTGTGCAGTTTTGCGTTGGACTGTGATGCGAAAAGGTCCGCCTCTGGCGTCTCCAATAGATGGAAGATGCGATCTGCAACCTCTTGAAGCAATTCCCATTCATGGGCTTGTGATCTTGTACTGCTGAGCATGCCGGCTAGCACGTTTTGAATCCCAGGAACATGCACTGCTGTCAAAAACAGACGATGTTCCAGGGCCCAATCCCAAACCCACATGGCTTCCCTGCAAAGGAGATATGCATGTGTGCCGCCTTGTTTGTTGATGTAGAACATCACCAAAGTGTTATCTGACTGCACCAAAAGATGGCACGGTGCCAAGACCGAGGCCAGGGCTTGAAGTGCGTAAAGCAAAGCTCTCATTTCCAGGACACTGATGTGCAGATTCGCTTCCGAGGGAGACCAGGAACCCTGGGTACGATGGTTCCCCAAGTGTGCGCCCCATCCCTATGACAAGGCATCCGTGGTCAGAGACTGGAACGGCACCTCGGATTTGAAGGGTATGCCCCCCAGTAGATTTTCAGATGACATTCACCAGCGAAGTTCTTGGCGGACTGGCTCCGATATTCTGATCAAGGCGTCCAGGCTGTCTGAAGTTTGATCCCACTGGACCCTCAGGGACCACTGAATGGTCCTCATGCGCAGACAAGCCAGAGGGACTGAGATAATGACAGTGGCCATGTGCCCCAACAGCCGGAGGAGAAGGAGCCGAGCTGGCACCTTTGAGGCTGACGAGATCTGGGACGCGATGATCCGAATGCGATCCACTCTGTCGGAGGGAAGAAAAACCTTCCCGAGAGTGGTGTCCAGAAGAGCTCCGATGAACTGGAGAATCTGAGTAGGGGACAGATGGGACTTGTCCCTGTTTATGGTGATTCCGAGACTCTGGAAAAGTGAGATGGAATCCCTGATAGTTTCCGACAGGCGAAACCTGGAGGGGCCAGGAGGAGCCAGTCGTCCAGGTAAGGAAACACAAAGTGGCCCCGTCTTCGAAGTGCCGCGGCCACGACCGCCAGGCATTTGGTGAAGACCCTGGGGGCCGAGGAAAGAACAAAGGGGAGGACTCGAAATTGATAGTCCTATTCTTCGAACTTGAACCTTAGGAACCTTTGATGGTTTCTGGCGATGAGAATATGCAAGTAAGCATCCTGCATGTCCAGGGATGCCAGCCAATCTCCTGCTGCTATGAGAGGAAGGACAGTAGGAAGAGAAACCATCCTGAATCTCCTGTATGAGACCCACTGATTTAGATCGCTGAGGTCCAGGATGGGCCTGGAGATCCCCCGACTTCCTCGGTACCAGGAAGAAGTGGGAAAAGAACCCTTTTCCTGACTCAGCCGGTGGAATCGGCTCGACTGCCCTTTTGTCCAGAAGGGAGGAGATCTCCTGCCGGATCAGAGCTCTGTGCTTCCTTGTGTATCAGGATGGTGGTGGTGGTCTGTTCGGAGGAATGGATTCGAACTCTGTGGAGGCCGAACTCCACGAACTCCAGTACCATTGGTGGGAGGTCACCTGTTGCACGCATCCAGCGCGGAGGAAAAGCGACCTCCGACCAGCTCCCCTGGTTGGAGTACCAGAGGAGAAGGGTCAGCTGAATAGTCAGGCGTTGGGTGGGGGAGGGTGGCTGCGGCTGCTCTGGGTGGTCTAGAGGCGGAGGCCGGATTGCCTCTGGCTCCGCCTCTAAGACCAAAGCCCCCTCGCTGTGCCTGTTGTTGAAAGCGAGGTTGCTGTGACTGATGTCCCCCATGGCCATGAAAATGAGGCCGTCGTGCGTGGCCCTGTTTCGGGCGGTACATGGACTGCACGGAATGGACAGCCTTTGCGGAGTCCTGCAGCCTGGTGATGATGCACTCCGTGTCCTCACCAAAGAGCATGGAGCCTTTGAAGGGAGCATCCAGAAGGTTGGTTTGGACGTCTGGATCGAACCCAGACACCCGCAGCCACGCATGGCATTGGAGGCAAATGCCAGTGGTGGCCGCCCTGGAGGAGGTGTCCACAGAGTCGTAGGCCCAACACAGAACGTGGGTGCCCACGTCTGAGCCGGTCTACAGCAACTTGGCAAGCTCTGTCCGCTGGGGACAATTGGGCAGGCCTTGCACAATGTCCAATCCCTGTTCGCAGAGGGCGTTCTGGAATTGGACCATATGCGTCAGAAAGCTGAGAGTCCTGATGCTGCACGTGGCAGCAAAGTACATCTTACGACCCACAGAATCCAGCTGCTTCGATTCCCTATCAGGCGGCTGGGTGCTCAGATGTTTGGGCCTCTGTGAACGATCGTGAGCTGCCAAAATCACACTGAGGCCACTGCGGGTGGTTCAGCTAAAAAAGGGGTGGTCCGCAGGCACCCGGTAGAGCCGGTGAGCCTTCTTCGGCACAGTGGAGGAGGAGGAGTGAGGGTGCTTCCAGGTAGCACAGGTGACATCCTGAAAGGTGTCTACCATGAGAGGGATGACCACCAGCTTTGGGTCTTTTTGGAGGAGGTATTTAGCCAGCCGCAGTCGCTCGGGGTTCATTGCTGCGGTGTCCCAACCCATGTTGGCCTGGATGTGCCTCATCACCTCCATGAAGTTGGGGTCATCTGGAGGGGATTTAGGGAGGCCCTCCATGTTCCCTAGGTCTGACTCCAAGTAGACAGAGAAGGAAGAGTCTGAGTCCACATAGGAGACCGTAGAAGAAGAGAGTGAGGGGCTAAGCCTCTTCCCTTTGTGCCTCTTGTCTGGAGGAGGAGAGGGAGAGCGACAGGAACTGCTAAACCTGTCCCTCTTGGACTTTTTCGGGGGAGACACCCCCCAACCATCCGGTTCGACAGGTTCTGGAACTGTCTCCAGAGTGGGTGGAGGCGCACCCGCTGGTAAGTCTTTTTTAACAGTCTCCCACCAGTAGGTAAAAAGCTCCTTAACCTGAGAAAGGTGTAGTTTCGGTGAATCAGGTGTAGGCTGAGGAGCGCCTGAGCCCGTACCGGTGCCGGCTCCGCTGTCCGGGAGGGCTGGCGGGTTCGAACCCTTGTTGACCGGTGTTGGCCTAAGGGAGGATGTCAGGGCAGCATCAGCACCAACGTTGTCGGATTCCGGCATCAGGTGGACCGGCAACCATGGAGAAGGGGTGTCCGAACTGATGTTGGGTGTCAGGGACAGAACAGGCGTTGGGCGGGCCGGCATCAGTTTAACAATGACCGGCAGCGGGATAACCTTCGCCTGGACCGGGGCCGAGGGAGCTGCGGGCGAACGAGGGTCCGGCGTCCGCTTGTCCTTGGAACCTGACGGACGTTGTTCCTTTCCATGGGACAGACAGTTGGATTTGTGGCTCGAGGTTTTCTCGGCTGAACACCGGTCCCCAATTAACATTAAATTCACCAACCAAAATCCATTCACAATTTGATGGTATAATATTAAAACTAGAAATGAGGTCACACAAGTTCCCTCTGTTCAGTGGGAATATAGATGGAATTAATTAACAAATGTTTTCTTAAGCCCAAGGTAAGTCCACAGTTGTAGTTACAGTACATACACTGTGATTTGGAGATGGGGATACCTCTTGGTCCTTGGTCTCTTTTACAGAATCAAACACCTTCCTACACAGGATGCAAAAAAGGGGCAGGTCCAAACCACCTTCTTACCAAGTCTGGATTACGCTGACTTCATTTACGGCCAAGGACCTGGTACTGTGCTAGCCAAACTGGATAAACTCTACCACACAGCATTAAGATTTATCTCTAGAGCACTGTACTCAGCTCATCACTGCTCCCTTTATTCCTTAGTAGGCTGGTCATCCCTAAATGTTAGAAGACTGTCCTGTGGACTTACAGAGCAAACTCTAAAAAGCTGCCTCAGTACATTTCTGATTGTCTACCTCAAAGTATGATAGGTAAATATGACCTGAGAAGTTCCTCATACATTTTACTAATTATACCCAAGGTCAGTTTGTGTTTTGGTAGGTCTTTAATAAGTCATTCACTACACCAACTCTGGAATAAACTGCAAACAATATTGAGAGTGTCCCACCCTATTACACTGTCCGCATTCAAAACTCTTTATGCACGTTCTGGTAAGGAATCCTGCAATTGTTTCTCCTGATACTTTTCTGTTTTGCCATACTTCTTGTAGCCATCAAGAGACCCCCGCACACTGGTGTCCCCCGGCTTATTCCAACACTTCGTATCTTCCTTTTTCTGCTCCCTTTCTCTCCCGTGTCTCCATGTCTAACCTATTTTTTTTTTTACTTCCTTTCTTGCTTGGTTTAAGGTTTCGCCTCACAAGTCCCTGCAGGCTCCTTGTATATATTGTAAATAGATATGTGCCATTTTTTTTTCTTGGTTACATACTGTTATAGAACTTCATTTTGCACCCAATCATCTTGTATTTGCTCGATGTGTGTGTCATTATTTTGTGTATTGTTTATGTGTACTTGTCCAGGTCCACCTTTAAAATGAGTATTCTCAAAGGTGTTCCGCCTGGTAAAATAAAGATATTGATTGATTGATTGAAGATTGGTGGCAACATATATCAACGTACCTCGCTTTCTCAACCATGTCTTCTTTAAATATAAAGTAGCCTTTCAATCTTATTTGTTTCTGTTTTTATCATTTAACCATGTTTACGAGAGGGCTATGACATCAAATGTATAAGATTCTACTACGCTTCAAAACAATTCTATTTAGCCAGGAGACTCTGTATAGTAACAAACAATTTTCAGATGAGGGTGCATGCATATGGAAATTACATACAGTAATTCTTGATCTTCTTGGACCATCTTCACCACTGATTTACACTGACGGCTTCTGAGCCAGAGGCACTAGGACACTGCGGGAGTCAGAACCTTTCAGGAGGGCTGGCACCGAAGTAGGCTTGGGAGAAGAGATAAACAGGTTACTCACCTGTAACAGTAGTTCTAGGAGTGGTATATGTTGTTCATCCACACTGTCTGGCATTGTCCCTTTCCCCTTTAAATCAAGGGGTCTCCCACCTAAGTCCCCCTCAATGCGCCTAGGGCAATCAGGAGTGACCGTAATGGACAACCTATGGGGAAGCCCGTAGTTTGTCAGTCCTCCTTAGAGAGAGACCCTCCCTGAGGCTGTTTGGGTGGTGGTTCCACCAAAATTGGTGGGGAGCCCGTAACAGGCCGAGCCGAAATACGCACTGGTCCCACCGGAGGGAGAACCGGGGTCCTCGGAACCGAGGGAGTCGGTGTCGGCCGAAGAGGCTGGGGCCAAGTAATGGCCGGTACAGCCGGAGCAGACGGCTTTTGACCCATCAAAAGAAGTTGCTGCCACATGAGGTCCTCATAATGTCGACGGAGCTTCCATCTAAGTCTCTCCTCGTCAGAGAAGCATGAGGAATGGTGGCGGCGCCTCTTCCGGGAGTGTTTGTGACCCTTTCTCGGTTTACCGACCGACGGGGTCCTACTCCTCGATCGGACCGACGGTGTCGGCTCTGTTGGTCGGAAGAAGCTGGATTCGGTGAGAATCGAGGTTCTGGCTCTTGTTCCTCGATCGGCATTCCCGAAGGACGGGTCTCCCTCGTCGGGGAAGGAGAGAATGGGAGTCCTCTCCAAGGAGTCGTCGACAACGGCTCGATCGGGTCGAGAGAAATCTCGGCCGGTTCTGCCGTATCCTCAGCTTCGGTGCCCTGTCCTGACGGCAGGTCCGAAAAGCCGGCAGCCGAGGAAGCGATCTCAACCGTGGCCGAGACCGCCTGCTCCTCAGTGTCGGACCGCTCGGTCCCAGGAACATCTTCTTCGGGTAGAAGAAGAAGATTTTGGATCCTTATCCTTCTTCTTGGATCGGGAGGAGTGCGAGCCGAGGCGCCTCACCCTTAGTAGGGAGAGACTGGCACAACTCCGGAAGGATCCCGTGAAGGTGGAGCCCAGGTTGGCGGCGCGAAGAAGCGCTTTGCGAGAGCTTGGGCAGCTTCTCTTTGAAGGCCGCCATCTGCACCGACTGGCAGATCCCGCAGCCTTGAAACCGCCCACCTGGCCTCCTCGATTTCACCGGTGGATTGAAGCTCCAGTCTCCCCAACTAAAGGCGTGCCTTGCGGTCCTCTAGAGCGGTGGGATGGAAGGCCGAACAGAGGGTGCAAGCAGTATCATACAGCGCCCTCGCAATAGGCCTTGCGAGAGGTGGGGAGTTGGTGCGAGACATTTTTGTCCACAAGGACACCAAGCGAAACCGAGGGAACAACTTGTACTCCATATCCAGCATTAGGATCCGAATCGTAAACTCTGGCGAGTTTTAAGGCAAGTAAGTCGGCAACGTCGATTTGACTCCAGGGCCTATGGTACTGCAAAGTAGCACGAGGAACCTGTATCTTCCAGCGGAAAGGAAGATCTGGCGTCATGGGGAGCCGAGGTATTTATCACCGGGTGGGTGCGAGGAGCCAGCCTGCAGACTTCCGGCAAGATTTAAAGGGGAAAGGGACAATGCCAGACAGTGCGGATGAACAACATATCCACGCTCCTAGAAAGATAGGTTCTCTGGTGAGCGGAGTTAATCACCCTACGCCGGGCCAAGGGTGACAACCTGGAAAGACACAGCCATGCCGTCCGCCTAGTGCAAATCACTGTCCCTACAACCCTGGTAGCTACCTCGTTGGCATCATAGGATGCCCTCGCTTGGTGCCTTGCTAGCTCCAGGCCATGCGCACAGAATGCAATGGCTTGTCTGGTTTGCTCCGTGTCAGGCAACGAGGCTAGGAGTTGACCTAGCCTGGACCACAAGAACCCATCATAGGCTGCATAGTGGGCCTGATGTGCAGAAATGGAAAGCAACAACCGTGCCAGAGTAAGCCCTCCTAGCTCAGAAGTCAAAATCCGAGGAATCTTGATCTGGGGGCCGGTCACGGTGAAGGGCGCAAAGCCCATCAGGAGTGTCCAACTGCGTCAATCTGGACTGCGGAGGAGACATGGAACCTGGAGACTCGGGGGCAATACCACTGGCAGAGATCCCTAGGGGCAGGAACTCCAGAGAAGGGTCTCTGCCAGAAGCGCAAATACGCATCCCGAAAGGGAGCAGGCCAGGGAGGCACCACAAGGGTGGTCTCGCTGAACTCGCCTAGAAAGGTGTGCGCCAAGTGCTCTGGATTGCTTACAGTGGCAGGGGTGAGGTGCAAGTCCTCCAACATCCTCAAGAGGAAACGCTAATACTCAGCGAGATCAGTGGCTGGAGAGATGTGGACAGAAGAAAAAATTACTCACCTTAGTAATGTTGTTTCTTCTAATGGAGTCTTGCTATATTATAGACATTAGCAGTTTGATCCAGCTCTAGAACTGCCCCGGAGTGAAATGGTTAAAACCATTCCAAAATAGAATTTTGTACGAGCACCTCTATCTATGTCATTTCAAACTTGAACTGTCAGATCTTCTGAGCCAAACTCACTAAGGTCTGTGTGGAAGCTGTAACCTACACTAGCCAAATGGCTACCTAAATAATAACAACCATTGATGGTCCCAACACCCAAGACTCAAGTCAGGGGACCAGAAATACTAACACCATTCTAATAATATGAAAATGGAACATAAGTATAATAAAACACACACACGCGTACACACACACACCCCCAAAGTCCCAAAGGGGACAAAATGCCAACAGGACATAAGTAGTGCCCACACTAAGTTGCCCGCACCCCACCAAGTAGCGGTTCTGAGAGGGGCAGGTTGGGAGGTCTATAAATAGCAAGACTCCATTAGAAGAAACAACATTACTAAGGTGAGTAATTTTTCTTCAAACAACATGAAGTCTTGCTATATTATGACAATAAGGAAATACCAGTCAGTACCTCCATGGGGAGGGCATAACCTACTTAGGAATAGGCTCTGAAGAACAGCTGTGCCAAACCGAGCATCTCTCCTGGCCTGGACATCCAGGGAGTAATGCTTGGTAAAAGTGTGTACCGTTTTCCAAGTAGCAGCCTGGCAAATCTCTAATAAAGGGATATCTCTGGCAGCAGCTAGAGACGCAGCTGTACCCCTGGTAGAATGAGCCCTCAAACCGGGGGCTCTGCCCACTTCTGATAACAAAATTGGATACAAGAGACAATCCACCTGGCAATTGATCTCTTAGTGGCAGGTTGCCTTTCCCAACTTTACCATATGTAAGGAAAAGTTGGAGGATTGAACCTGTGACCTTTAGTGCACTCTATATAATAACTAAGAGCTCTCTTAACATCCAGGTTGTGCAACCTCCTCTCACCAAGAGGAGTGATCAGTGAAAAATACTGGAAGGAGATAGATTGATTAAGATGGAAATCTGAAACCACCTTAGGCAAAAACTTCCTATTAGTCCTAAGGACTACCTTATCCCTGTGGAAAGAAATAAAGTCAGTCTCCACTGACAAGGCTTGCAATTCACTTATCGTCTGGCAGAAGTGATAGCCACTAGAAAACAGTTTTCCAAGTTAGGTACTTAAGCTCTGCAGAAGACAGAGGTTCAAAGGGGTTGCATTAACTGGGCAATGCAAACATTAAGGTCCCAAGCAGGGGCGGTTCGAAAAGGAGGATTAGTATGGAGTAATCCTTAAAAACTTGGAAAACACAGGATGAGAGGAAAGAGGATGACTTTCCTGCTGACACAAAAGCAGACACAGCTGCCAAATGAACTCTCAGGGTAGCTGGTCTGAGACCCAAGGAATTAAGATGTACCATGTGATCTAACAAAATGGGCAATTCAGCAGATTCTGGGGAAATATTTTTCCCAGCACACCAAATGGAAAACCTTTTCCATTTAGAACTATAAGTAGCCCTAGTGGAAGGCTTTCTGGAAGCCTTTAGGATCTCAAGAACACCCTGAGAGAGGTGTAAATCAGCAAACTCTAACTCCTCAAGAGCCAGGCCTTGAGGTTGAGGTTGAGGTCCGGATACCAAACCTTCCCTGGGCACAAATCAACAGATTGTGATTCCTGGGAGGCACAGGGGAAGATGGACTGTCAGAGACAGAAGGAGTGGGTACCAGGGCTGCCTGGCCCAATCCGGGGCAATCAGAATCACCCTGCAAGGCTGAGATCTGATTTTGACTAGTACTTTGAATAGGAGAGGAAAGGGAAAGCATGAGGAACTTCCTCCCAATCCAGAAGAAGGCATCCAGGGAACTGAGCCCAGCACTGGAGGCCTGCAACAGAACAGAGGAAGTTTGTGATTGTCTGGGGCTGCAAAAGATCTATCTGAGGATGCCCACCTGGCAACTATCCCCAGCACTTGAGGATCCAGGGACCATTGTGATGGCCCTGGGAAATCCTGCTGAGGGCATCCGCTAGGACATTGTCCTTCCCTGGAAGATGAACTGCTATGAGGGAAGTGTTCAGGGAATAGGCCAGAGACCACAACTTCATTGCCTCGGTGCACAAGGCCGAAGACCGAGTGCCCCCTGTTTGTTGATGTACCACATTGTTGTGGTGTTGTCTGTTCTGACTTGTATCACCTTGTCGTGGACAGATGCAGAAAAAGCTTGAAGAGCTAAAAAGACAGCTCTGAGTTCCAGCAAACTGATGTGGAGCAGAGATTCCTGGGGGGACCAAACTCCCTGAGTGGAAAGGTCGCCCATGTGGGCTCCCCAACCCAGAAGGGAAGCATCTGTAGTGAGAGTCAAGTCGTGAGAAGGGAAATGAAGGGACCCCGCTCTTAATTGCTCTGATCCTGCCACCACTGGAGAGCTAGGATCAGGTTCGAGTCACTGGGACCAACTTGGAAAGGGTCTCTTCTCTGAGACAAAAGGTTCTCAAGTGAAACTGAATGTCTCTCATCTGAAATCTGGCTCCCTGCACAACAGCTGTGGATGCAGCCATGTGCCCCAGGAGCTGCAGAAAGTGTCTTGCTGGTCGAGAGACCTGCAGAGTGAAGGAAGAGGCCAGAGCCACTAAATTCCTTACCCTTTCTGGGAAGAAAGGCTCTGGCTAGCTTTGTGTCCAATTCTGCCCCTATAAAGGTGAGTACCTGGACTGGTTCCAGAACCGACTTTGTAGGTTTAGCAGAAAACCAGGGAGGTGAGAAGCTGCTGGGTGACCTGCAGGTGAGATTTTACCTGTTCTGGGGACTGGCCTACAATGAGCCAGTCGTCTAGATAGGGAAAAACAGCAATCCTCTGCCTCCTTAAGTGGGCCACTGCTACTGCTAGACACTTTGTGAATACCCTTGGGGCAGAGGTAAGGCCGAAGGGCATTGCTCTCAACTGGTAATGACCTGTGGGCAGTTCGAATCTGAGGTACTTTCGATGGGATCTTCTGATTAGGACATGGAAATAGGCATGCTTGAGGTCCAGGAGGCTAGCCAGTCCCTGGCCTTAGGAGAAAGGTAAAATCATTGCCAGAGTTACCATTTTGAACTTTGGTTTCAAAAGATGCTTGTTCAGATATCTGAGATCTAAAATGGCTGCCACTCTCCTGTCTTTTTGGGGTAAGGAAATATCTGAGATACAGACCCTGCCCTGATGCAGGGAGGAACCCTTTGTACTGCTCTGAGAGCTAACAGGATGAGACCTCTGTTTCCAAGAGCGAGGGTCTCTGAAGCACTAGCAGGTAGAAAAGTCTGCTTCTCAACTTGGGAAACTTTTGAAGCTGAGAACCAGACCCAGGCTACTACTTCCAGAACCCACTTGTCTGAGGTTAAGAAGCCCAATTCTGACTGAAGTAAGCCAGCCTGCCCCACTGGTACAGGAGAATCGGCCCTGGGCACCCCATCAGGGTGCCTGTTTGTGAAGACGTTTTAGGCTGGGGGTGGGAGCAGGTCTGCCCACCCTCGTCTGCCCTGCCTCTGAAGAAGCCCCTCTGAGCATAGCAGAGGAGGCCTGAGTCTGAGTAGAAAGGCCCTGTGAAAGGCCTACCCCTACCCTGGGGGCATGCCCTTGAGGAGTGGCTTGCGCTCCTTAGCCTGGGCACTCTTGTAAGTAGTCCTATATTCATCCATCTTCTTCATGTAATTCTCTGTCTGCTCTCCAAACAGAGAATTTCCCACCACAGGAAAATCCATAGCCTTAGTTTGGGTATCCTGTGACAAACTAGTACACCTGAGCCAGGCCAACCTCTAAAAGCTACAGATGTGGCCATGACCCTAGAGGAAACATCATTAACATCACAGCAGCATGAAACTGAACCTTAGAGGCTTCAATGCCATCAGCAGCCACCTGTTCTAGTTCACTAGCCAGCTGGCCATGGGCCTGCTGGCCAGTGCATAACAGTATCCCATCTAGATTTCTGATACCTAGCTACATAAACCATATAATTTGCTTGCCTGAGTCCCAGAGGGGCTGCCATATACTTTTTTTTGCCATGGCATCAATTTTCCTGGAATCCTTGTCAGGAGGATGTGAAGCCAAGGGAATATTAGCTTTATCACAGGCAGCAGCCTGAACTACTAACATGACTGCATTGCTGAGAAAGGAATTCTGTATCAGGGCCTGACAATGTATACCTTCTGTCCATCTTTTTATCTACAGGAGGCACAGAATTAGGAGCTTTTAAAATTTTAATTGTTTGTTTCCTAAAAGACTTATGTAAAGGAATAGACAATCTCCTAGACTCTGGAATATCCATCATTTCTACAAAATCAGGCTCCTCTTGCTCATCCACAGCCTCTTCTAAAGGAAGCTGGAGGGTTTCAGCAACTTTTTTATAAAACATAAAATGAGATGGGGACTCAGACAGCATAGGGGGAGATTCTAAAGGTCTGTCTGGGGAGATGTCCGGTTCAATGGCACACCCAGACCTTCCCAGCCACATTCATACTGTTCATAATCCTCCTCCCCTCCTCTGGTTCATAAAATTCCTCAATATCATAATCCTGAACCACTGGGACTGGACGAACCGACCTTTACCAGATAGTGGTGGTTCGGACAGACCCTGAGACAGTGACTGGACAATTTGTATGGCTTTGCTATCTCTGCAGCAGTTGGAAGGAATTTTGGACTCCAGACCTGCTGATTTTCTTGTTTTCTTTACTGGAATTGGTTCCTCAGAACCAGCTTTTCTTTTGCCTGAGGAAGTCTGGCCCTGGTCAGAGGGCACTCCCTCTGGTTCGGTTGGCACCGAACCGGGCTGGCCATCCGGGTCAGCGGACTTTTCGGCCTCTCGTTCCCTGAGCCTGCCCAATCTTTTTTCCAGGGTGGCTGCAGGGAAATTCTTACATACCTGGCAGTCTGACTGGAGGTGGTCAAACCCCAGACAATAAACACATGTGGTGTGTGGGTCAGCCTTGGCAAAGACTTCCCCACAAACATCACAGTGTTGAAACCCAGTGGGCCCGGTTTTTCTTTTGGGTTTCTCAGACATAATGCCAGCCTAACCAAATACTTGCCCTTTTAACGGCAGTGCAAGGCAAGACACCCTTATCGGTTCCTAACCGTGTCACGGGTATTGGAAAAAACCGTAATAAATCCAGTTTTTTTAGAACCGATAAGAACCGGGAACCGCACTCTAAAATAGTAACTTTTAGTTTTAAATGAGTTTTAAACCCACTGATCGGTTCAAAACCGAACCGATAACTTACAAGTTCCACACAGACAAAACCTTCATTTACTTACAGTTTACCACAGATGAAGCTTAGACCGAGCGGTTTTCTTGGTTAAAATAAAACTATTCTCGGTTAAATCCAACCAGAAAACACTTTTAAACCGAGAAATGAACCGAGCAGAAGGAGAAATCTCCGGAGCGACTGTTCACTGAGGCGGAGTAAAGAATCTGACAGTTCAAGTTTGAAATGACACAGATAGAGCTGCTCTCCTGCCAAAATTCTACTGTGGAATGGTTTTAACCATTTCACTCCGGGGCAGTTCTAGAGCTGGATCAAACTGCTAATGTCTATAATATAGCAAGAATTCATGTTGTTTGAAAGCTCCTCTCCCCCAGAAGAGGGGGATGAGGGGTTGGAGGGCACCGACAGCTCAGAGGGCAGCTGCTCGAGGGGAGGTTGAATAACCTGTCCGTCCATTGCCCTAATGTAAGCTGGGAACCGAGCAGCCACAGACCTGAACTGCTCCCAGGCGAGAGGCCCGCTAGGACCAAGAATGCCTGGGAGCGCAGGAGAATGTAGCAGAGGGATGGGGACAGAGCCAAGAAGAAATATTGGCTGACCTCCGCCTGGGCTAAGGAGCGAACCAACAGCACCCGAAGGAGAAGGTGTCTGGAAGACTCCATAGCCGACAGCTGAACAACCATTTCGGTACTGCCTTGGCTGCGCCTGGAAGAATCCCCCCTGTGAGGCGACCATGGCCGTATAGGTCCAGAAGGACGGTCCCCTACCTCAAAAGAATGGGGTTCCCTCAAAGAGACCGAGGAGGAAGAGCGGAGATCCGCACTACAGCTTCTTCCAGAGCCCACGTGGGCCCCAGAAAAAGGTCGCCGTGCAGACCCCATGCCCCTCGACCCCTTGGAGTCCGAAAGAGCCCTCCTCCTCGAGAGGGCCAGCCTAGGTGGCCAACAGCCCCGGCCAGCACCCGCAGGAGCTATCCAGGGCACAGTACCCTCCCCTCCTGTAGGTGCTCTGATCGGCCCCAAAGTTAGGCGATCAGGCATACTACAGGCGGGGTACCACTGTTGAGGGTCAGTGAACCCACCAAGACCAGGCTGCAGAGCAATGGTGGCCTGCACCACTGCCCGCTGGTCAGCACCCCTGACCCCAGTCTCAGCAGCCACTGGCCCCACCTCAGAAGGGGACTGACTCCAGCTTGTCGAAGATACTACAGGGCTGCCCACCCCAACAGTCAACCCCAAGGAGTCAGACTGTTCGTCTGACTCACAGCCCGACTCCGCCTCCGAAGAGGTAGAGGCCCTGTGCCGGACCGCAGGAGGGCAACCGGTGCCTGTCACAAACTCGCTCAGCTGGTCAGCCCTCTACTCCTAAAGTGCCAACTTCAGAGTGTATGATTTGTGTACAGTGAACAGAACAAGGTAGCACTCTTGTCTGTTTTGGGGGTTCAAGTCACCTTAGTCTCAAGCTCTGGAGGGATTCAAACTGATAACCTCTTGTTAGCGTACCCAATTATCAGGCTCAGATAATTCTGTCTTCGGGGGGCCAGATATCTTTGCCTAGGGGCACCCAACCAGGTCTTTCAAATGAACCCTTAGAACTCTATGCAAGACTTTAGAGAACTCTATCCATTTCCCAGTTTGGTACACAATAAGCCCATACACAGTGTTACTTATAACCTTTAAAAGCTACACTTAAATAAAAAGAAATGTCAAGGCACTCCAGACAGTTCCGTTGTAAAAATATCTCTTTACTTTAAAAACATCAAAACAGAACAATAATTACAGAACAAAATATACATCCCAACACATCCAGCCTTAAAACAAACAGGAAAAAGTACAGTTTCTATAATCCGTACATTTAGACTCGTCTAATCTAATGCTTACTTTCTTTCAGTGCTTTGAGGGTCTCTCTTCTCTCAACAGATATATTGTCTTGTGCATCTCTAAGACTTGCTCAGTTGGATAAGAGAGTTCTGAGCCGGTCTCCTCTCTGAGATCATTAAACTCTGCCTTGGTGTATTAAAAGTTATATGTTACCACATAGGATGTCCCAATAAGATTAAAAAAAATGATAAGTGACATACTCAATTTCTTCTTCTCAGGGTAACTGATTTTTCTTCTGACACACACACACACACACACACACACACACACACACACGTTCTGTGATGTCCTCCCAAGGCTTCCTGGGAAATGCGTATTTGACCATCCAAAGTTGTCTGGATCCTGTCTGGCCCAGACATCAAACCTCTTCAATGTCCATTCTGGCCTCTCTCCGACACCCCTCCCCACAAGTTCTCCCTGGCAACTATGCAAGTCAAAGGATCTTCCCTGAGGGAATTATGCATAGCTAATCTTATTTCCTGGGATGAAAGCAAATTGACAAGGTAATTGCACCCCAGATCTCTGCAGTTTAAAATACCTCCTGTCCTTTGAACTTATCCCTGGGGGTTTTGATGTGTCGGTTCCAGTAAGGCAGTAGTTTCCTCAAACTGACCTTCCCATCACATATTTTATATGTAATAAAAAAAATTAATACAGCACTCGAGCACTCAGAGCTGGCTGTCTACGTCACATGCCTCCCCACCTAGACTTACTTTGGGGGATCCATCCTCTACATGGGATGAGCTTCCCAAATCAGTTCACTCCTCACAGACCCTAGACAGTCCATCTGAGTTCTTATTTTTGGCTCCGGCCCGATGTACGATTTTCAGATCATACCCTTGTAAAGCAAGACTCCATTTTAGTAATCTGCCATTGTTTTTCCCCATCTGTGACAACCAAACCAGGGGGTTGTGGTCAGTCTGCACCACAAAAGGCTGCCCATACAAGTATGGCTCCAATTTCTTTAGAGCCCACACTAGGGCAAGACGGTCCTTTTCCACCATGGAGTATGCTTGTTCCTTGGGGAGCAGCTTTCGGCTCAGGTAGGCTATCGGGTGGTCCCTCCCTTCGCTGGATGTCTGGCTTAGCACTACCCCAATACCCAAGTCTGAGGCATCCATCTGAACTATAAAAGTTTTGCTATAGTCCGGACTTGTCACGACAGGAGCACTGCACAGTGCCTCTTTCAGTTTGGTAAAGGTTTCCTCACATGCTGGGCCCCAGGTGATTTTCCTTGACATTTTTTTCTTTGTTAGGTCAGCTAGGGGAGCAGCCAGGGCACTGTAATTACGTACAAACTTTCTGTAGAACCCTGCTGTCCCCAGAAAACTCCTGACCTGCTTCTGTGTTTCTGGTCTGGGCCATGCCTGTATTACCTCTGTCTTGATTTGGTTAGGACGGAGCTGTCCCCGGCGTACCACATGCCCGAGGTATGCCACTTCCCCCATGGCCACCTGGCACTTCTCGGCTTTGACAGTGAGCCCGGCCCTCTGTACTCTGCCCAGCACTTCCCTAAGGTGCGACAGGTGTTCCTCCCAGCTGGTACTAAAGATGGCAAGGTCATCCAGGTACACCATGGCATACTCCTCAGCACCATTTAACACCTGGTTCATCAACCTTTGGAAAGTGACCGGGGCATTCTTCATTCCGAAAGGGATTACTGTGAACTCAAATAAGCCTATCGGAGTGATGAAGGCCTACCTCTCCCTAGCTCTGTCTGTCAACTCTACCTGCCAATACCCCTTTGTCAGGTCAATGGTCGTGAGTTAGGTCACCCCCCCCCAACTTGTCCAGGAGTTCGTCCGTCTGGTGCATCCGGTGGGCGTCTGCCTTCGTGACTCCATTCAGTCCACGATAGTCTACACAGAAATGAGTTGAGCCATCTGGCTTGGGTACAAGGACTACAGGTGAGGCCCAGGAACTGTGGGATCTCTGGATTACCCCTAAATCCAGCATCTCCTCCACTTCCCTCCTAATGTCCTTTTGGACAGCCTCTGACACCCGATATGCTGTCCGCCGTATGGGCGTCTGTGTCCCAATCTCCACATTGTGTGTTGCTAAGGAGGTTAGTCCTGGCTTGGCGCTAAACACGGGGGCAAAGTCTGCTAAAACCTCCACCACTTTCTGGATCTGGTCTGGGGTCAGCTGAGGAGACAATTTTACTGCCTCCACAGAGGACTCTCGCTTACTCTCTTCCAGCAAGTCCAGAAGGGGGTTTCCTTCATCCGTCCCCTCCCCATGACTACACACTGCGAACACCATGTCAGCCCTATTTGCATATGGCTTCATTATGTTGACATGGTACATTCTTTCTGTCTGTCTACGGTCAGGTAACTCCACAATGTAGTTTACGTCATTTACCTCCCTAACCACTTTGTACGGTCCTGCCCACTAAGCTTGCAGCTCGTCCTTCCGGACCGGAATAAGGACCATGACTTCCTGACCCACCATGTACGAGTGAGCTCTGGCTTTGCAGTCATATCATACCTTTTGTTTCTGTTGGGCAGCTGCCAGGTTGCTCTGGGCTGTCCCCATAAGCTCCTTCAGCCTTTCCCTAAACCTTAGGACATAATCCACAAGAAAAAATTACTCACCTCAGTAATGTTGTTTCTTCTAATGGAGTCTTGCTATATTATGACATATGCAGTGAGTCCCAACCTTCGAACTGCTCCGGAGGTGAAAGAGTTAACTTTCCATGCAGGGCATGGAACCTTGAGCGCAAGCTCAGTTGAAAACTCTGTCTGTTGTTCTTCAAACTCAAACTGTCAGATCTTTACGAGCAAAACTCACTAATGTTCTGTGTGGAAGCCGTAAACCTACACTAGCCAACTGGCTACTAAATATAAGAACACATCTTTCTTGGTCCCAAAACAAAGACTCAAGTCAGGGGATCCAGAAAAAATAAAAACATAACACCCAAACACCCCAAAAAGGAGGGGTGAAAATAAGGTGGACATCTACCAAGTGCCAACACTACACTGCCCACCCACATCCCAAAAGTAGAGGTTCTGAGAGGGCAGGCCGGAGATCATAATATGAACTCCATTAGAAGAAACAACATTACTAAGGTGAGTAATTTTCTTCAAACAACATGAAGTCTTGCTACATTATAACATATGCGAACTACACAGCAGTACCTCCATGGAGGAGGGACAGAACCTACTAGGAAATAGGCTCTGAAGCACAGCTGTGCTAAACCGAGCATCACTCCTAGCCTGGATATCCAGGGAGTAATGCTTGGTAAAAGTGTGAACTGTTTTCCAGGTAGCTGCTTGACATATCTCTAGGATAGGGATGTCCCGGCAGCAGCCAGAGCCTGCTGTACCTCTGGTAGAGTGAGCCCTCAGGCCTGAGGAGGAACCTTACCCAATTTCTCATAGCAAAATTGGATACAAGAGACAATCCACCTGGCAATGGATCTTTTAGTGGCAGGTTTCCCTTTACCAACCTCACCATAAGTGAGGAACAGTTGGAGGGAGTCAAACCTGTGACCCTTGGTACGTTCTATGTAGTAACTAAGGGCTCTTTTGACATCTAAACTGTGCAGTCTCCTCTCGCCAGAGGAGGAATGGTCAGTGAAGTACACAGGAAGAGAAATAGATTGATTAAGGTGGAAGTCTGAAACCACCTTAGGCAAGAACTTCCTGTTAGTCCTGAGGACCACCTATCTCTCTGAAGGAGATAAAATCAGGTTCCACTGACAATGACTGTAATTCACTTATGTGCCTGGCAGAAGTGATGGCTACAAAAACACCTGATTTTCCAAGCCAAGTACTTAAGCTCTGCTGAAGACAAGGACTCAAAGGGGTTGCATAAGCTGAGCAATGCAAAATTAAGATCCCAGGCAGGGCAGGGTCCCTGAAAGGGGGTAGGTGTGAAGCAACCCCTTGAAAAACTTGGAAAATACAGGATGAGCTGAAAGAGAAGAGGGTTTACCTGCGGACAAGAAAGCAGACACGGCTGCCAGGTGCACTTTTAGGGTAGCTGGTCTCAGCCCCAACATATTCAAATGCACCATGTAATCCAGGACTGTGGGTAAGTCAGCAGATTCTGGGGAAATATGCCTGCCAGAGCACCAAATGGAAAAACTCTTCCATTTGGAATTATAAGTAGCCCTGGTGGAAGGCTTCCTAGAAGCCTTCAAGATATTCAATACACCTTGGGAGAGGTGTAGGTCAGCAAACTAACTCTTCAACAGCCAGGCCTTGAGATTGAGAGATTTGAGGTTCAGATACCAAACTCTCCCTGGCCACAGGTTACAGGTTGTGATTCCTGGGAAGACACAGGGAATGTGGACTGCTAAGGACATAAGGAGGGTACCAGGGCTGCCTGGCCAATCTGGAGCAATCAGGATCATCTTGCAGGGTTGAGATCCGATTTGACTAGCACCTTGAAAAGAAGAGGAAGGGGAAAAGCAAGAAACTTCCTTCCCAACTGAGAAGGAAGGCATCCAGGGGACTGGGCCCAACACTGAGAGCCTGCAGCAAAAAGAGAAGTTGGTGATTGTCTGGGGCTGCAAAAAGATCTATCTGCGGAGTGCCCAATCTGGCAAATACTACCTCCAGTACTAGGGGATCCAGTGACCATTCGTGATGGCCCTGGGAAATCCTGCTGAGAGCATCTGCCAGGACATTGTCCTTGCCTGGGAGGTGAACTGTTGTAAGGGAGGTGTTCAGGGAATAAGCCAGGGACCACAACTTCATTGCTTCGGTGCACAAGGCCGTAGACCGAGTGCCTCCTTGCTTGTTGATGTACCACATTGTAGGGGTGTTGTCTGTTCTGACCTGTACGACTTTGTTCTGAACAGATGTGGAAAAAACTTGAAGTGCTAGAAAAACTGCTCTGAGTTCCATCAGATTGATGTGAAGCAGAGATTCCTGTGGGGGCCACAATCCCTGGGTAGTGAGATCGCCCATGTGAGCTCCCCACCCCAAGAGGGATGCATCTGTAGTAAGGATTAAGGAGTGAGACTGAGGGGTGAAGGGACCCCTGTCTCAGATTGCTCTGGTCCTGCCACCAATGAAGGGCTTGGATCAGGGCTCGAGTCACATGGATCAATTTGGTTAAGGGTCTCTCCTTTGAGACCAAAGGGTTCTCAAACGGAACTGGACGCCCTCATCTGAAATCTAGCTCCCTGCACCACTGCTGTAGAAGCAGCCATGTGCCCCAGGAGCTGCAGAAAATGCCTTGCTGGTCGAGAGACTTGCAGGGTGAAAGAGGAGGCCAGAGAGACCAGGGTCCTTGCTCTTTCCAGAGGGAGGAAGGCTCAGGCCTCTTTTGTGTTCAGTTCTGCACCTATGAAGGTGAGGAGCTGGACAGGCTCTAGAACTGACTTTTGAAGATTGAGAAGGAAACCTAGAGATGTGAGCAGTTGCTGAGTTACCTGAAGGTGAAGTTTGACTTGTTCTGGAGACTGGCCCTACTATGAGCCAGTCGTCCAGGTAAGGAAAGATGGCAATCTTTTGCCTTCTTAAGTGGGCAACTGCTACTGCCAGGCATTTTGTGAATACCCTCGGGGCAGAGGTGAGGCCGAAGGGCATTGCTCTGAACTGGTAATGGCCTGAGGGCAGTTCGAATCTGAGGTACTTTCAATGGGAGCTTCTGATGAGAACATGGAAGTAGGCATCCTTGAGGTCAGGGCGTAGCCAGTCCCTGGCCTTAGAGAAGGTAAAATAATTCCCAGAGTCACCATTTTGAATTTTGGTTTTAAAAGGTGCTTGTTTAGGTATCTGAGGTCCAGGATGGGCCACCATTCTCCCTGTCTTTTGGGGTAGGAAGTACCTGGGTACAACCCTTTACCCTGGTGTAGAAGTGGAACCCTTTCCACAGCTCTGAGAGCCAGGATGGTAGAAACTTCTGTTTCTAGGGCAAGTGCCTCTGATGGATTTCAGGTGGAAAGGACCTGGTTCTCATCTTTGGAAATTTTTTGAAGCTGAGAACCAGTCCCTGGCTTACTACTTCCAGGACCCACTTGTCTGATGTTAAAGACTTCCAGTCCTGGACAAAGTAAGCCAGCCTGCCCCCTACAGGTAGAAGAGAATCGGCCCTGGCCACCCCATCAGGGTGCCTGCTTGGCGGGGGCTTTGGGTGATGGGTGGAAGCAGGCTTGCTTGCACCCCGTCTGCCTCTCCCTCTAAAGAACCCCCTCCGGGCATAAGCAGAAGAGGAGGCCTCTACTTGGTAAAAAGGCCTATGGAAAGGCCTGCCCCTGGGAAGCTGCCTTTGAGGAGTGGCCTGCCTTTCCTTGGCCTGTGCACTCCTATAGGTGGTCCTATATTCATCCATTTCTTCATGTAATTCTCTGTCTGCCCCAAACAGAGAATTCCCACAACAGGAAAATCCATGGCCTTAGACTGGGTATCCTGTGACAGGGTAGTACATCTAAGCCAAGCCATTCTGCGAAGTGCCACAGATGTAGCCATGACCCTTGATGACACATCATTAGAGTCTACTGCAGCATGAAATTGCGCCTTGGATGCCTCAATACCATCTGCAGCCACCTGTTCCAGCTCCCTGGCAAGCTGGTCAGGGACCTGTTTTGCCAGGGCCAGCACAGTATCCCATCTGGATTTCTGGTACCTAGCAGCATAAGCCATATAATTTGCCTGTCCGAGTCCCAAAGATGCTGCCATGTACTGTTTCTTTGCCATGGCATCAATTCTCCTGGAGTCCTTTCAAGGGGGGTGGGAAGCTAGAGGAACATTTGCGTTGTCACAGGCTACAGCCTGCACTACCCCCACATGGCTGCATTGCTGTGTGAGGAACTCCGTATCAGAGTCTGATAATGTATACCTCTTGTCCATTCTTTTATCAACAGGAGGTATAGTGTGAGGAGTTTTTAGAACTTTTACTGTCTGTTTCCGAAAAGATTTATGCAAAGGAATAGACAGTCTCCAGACTCTGGAATATCCATCATTTCTACATAATCAGGCTCCTCTTGGTCATCAACAGCTTCCTCAACAGGGAGCTGGAGAGTTTCAGCAACTTTCTTATAGAACATAAAATGAGAAGGAGACTCAGATAGCCTGGGGGGAGAAACCCCTGATGGTCTGTCTGGAGAGATGTCCAGTTCAATGGGCACATCCAGACTTTCAAAACCACATTCACTCTCCTCATACTCCTCTTCCCCCTCCTCCAGTTCATAAAAATCCTCAAAATCATAATCTTGAACCAGTGGAACCGGCCGAACCGAGCGCTTCCCTGATGGTGTCGGTTCAGTCAGAACCGGGGAAAGTGACTGGACAATTTGAACTGCTTTAAGCTATTTCCTCAACGGTTGGAGAAAGAACTTTTGGCTCCCCACTAGCTGACTTCCTAGTCCTTTTAGTTGGAACCGACTCCTCAGAGCTGGCTCTTCGTTTGCTCAAGGAGGTATCGCCCTGGTCAGAGGGCACTCCCTCCGGTTCGGCTGGGACCGAACCGGGCTGGCCATCCGGGTCAGCGGACTTTTTGGCCTCCCTTTCCCTGAGCCTACCAACTCTTTTTTCTATGGTGGCAGCAGGAAAATTCTTACAAATCTGGCAGTCTGCATTGAGGTGGTCAAACCCCAGACAATATACACAGGTGGTGTGTGGGTCAGCCTTAGCAAAGGCTTCCCCACAAACACTACAGTGCTGAAACCCAGTGGGCCCGGTTTTTCTTTTGGGTTTCTCAGACATAGTGCCAGCCTAACCAAACTTGCCCGTTTATGGCAATCCATGACAAAGACTCCTTATCGGTTCCCAACCGTGTCACGGGTCGTGGAAAAAACGTAATGAAATCCATTTTTTTTAGAACCAATAAGAACCGGGAACCGCACTCTAATGAAGGACTAGTGAAGTTTGAGAATAAACTGATTGGTTCAAACCGAACCGAAAAGCGTTTACAAGTTCCACACAGAATAAAATAAATGTAAGCTTATCTATTACTTACAATACCACAGGCAGAGCTTGAACCGACCGGTTGCAGTTTAATTTCGGTCAAAAAACCGATAAATTAATACTTTTTAACCGACAAATGAACCGAGCAGAAGGAGAAATCTCCGGAGCGACTGTTCAGTGAGTCGGAGTAAAGAATCTGACAGTTTCAGTTTGAAGAACAACAGACAGAGTTTTCAACCGAGCTCGTGCTCAAGGTTCCATGCCCTGCATGGAAAGTTAACTCTTTCACCTCCAGAGCAGTTCGAAGGTTGGGACTCACTGCATATGTCATAATATAGCAGGACTTCATGTTGTTTGAATGGGAGTTCCTGGGTGGCGTGCTTGCCTTCCCAGTCCTCCCGGTCAAGTCTAGGGGCACGCATTCGGCGCGCTCATAAAGAGTTTGAAGGAGGAAACTTGTCGACTTTTGGGCACCTCTGTATGTGAACAACAGGTGGGGAAGGTATTTCTCCAGTCCCTCCATGTTGTTCAGCAAGCGCCCGGAGCATTGACTTTAGTGTACCATTGAAGTGTTCCACAAGCCCATTGGTTTTGTGGGTGATCGTGTTGCATCTCTGCACCACCCACACTTCTTCCATAGACATTTCATTAGGTCCGACATGAAGGAACCCCTCGATCGTATTACCTCCTCGGAAACCCAACACAGGAGAAAATCCCAAGGAATGCATCTGCCACTCCTGTCTGTCCTCAGTGAGGAAAGGGCGACTGCCTCTGGGTACGGGTGGCATAATCCACCACAGTCAGGATGAACCTTTCCCTGAGGAGCTGGAGGTATTTAAAGGCCCCACAATATCCGTTCCCATCCTATGGAATGGCTCCTCCACTATGGGCAAGGGGATCAGGGTGGCAGGATTTTCTTGCCAGCCTTCCCTATTTCTTGCTTTGGTGACAAGCCCTGCAGTACTCCTTCACCTGCTGGGTGAAGTTAGGCCAGTGAAATTCTGGGCCAACTGCTGCATTGTGCACGCGATTCCCAGATGACCAGACAAGGGAATATCATGGGCAACCTTGAGCAACTGCTCACGATATCCCCGGGGAATGACAAGCTGCCTGCCTAGCAGCCCTCCCTCTGTCTGTACTGCCTGTGTATACATAAGTCCATTTTTCCAATAAACCCTATGTCTGCCATCACCTCCCTGTACCGCCTGAGTTTGCCCAAGCCCTCAGCTTCTCTAAACTAAGGTAATTTTTCTGAGCAGCTGTGAATCCCTCACACCTTCCCAAGGCATGGGACAGGTCCCCTTCAGTGGCTAAACTAGGGTACCTAGCACTAGCGTCAGGGCCCTCAGGATCAAAGTCAATCCCTACCCTCTGACAAGGGGTCACCCCTCCCTCTTTGGAGTAACCCTCTGTAGCTATGGGGTTATTTGCTACTAGGGAAATGTCTACACTCTTTTTATGAGTCTCCCCTTTTGGAGACACAGGCTGGGGAATCAGCCTCTCAGTATCTTCCCCAATGGCTTCTGGGGGCTCAGGGAACTACAATTTTCCCTGGCCGCTCGACTACGGATAAAGTACAGTTACGTAAGAACTTACCGTAATAGCAGATCTTCGAGAACAGCTCTTGCAGTAGGTTACACCATTAGGACTGAAGCCGGCAGGCGCCAGGAACCCACGGAAATTTTATAGCTAGCAGTATTCAGCAGGGACCTCCTCCACCGTCGGTCCCACCCCCAACGTCAGGCATAGTTCAAAAGGAGGTGGTCCCCCAGAATCCCCAGTTCTCCCGCCGGAGACTCACGGCCGCTGGATGACATCAGAAAAGGAGACTGAGGATCCGCCGTCATATGGCAAACAGAAAAGGAAAAAAAAAAAAAAAAGGACTGTGAACGCCTTATCCTAGGAGGAGGATGTTGGAACCAGAATCTACATCCAGCGGGGATGGTGAGAGGGAAGGTACCTGCTGCAAGAGCTGTTCTCGAAGATCTACTGTTACGGTAAGTTCTTACTTAACTGTACTATCTTATTTCGAGAAAAAAGTTCTTGCGTAGGTTACACCATTAGGACTGATTCCCAAGCAATCCTGGAAATCACACACCATCGGTAGAAGGGAAGGTAGAAATCCTCAAATGACATCGAGCCTAGGACAGAAGTCTCTGAAGGACTGCTAGACCAAAACCTGCTCTTCGCCTCGATGCAATATCCAGGCTGTAATGCCTGATGAAAGTGTGGACGGAGCTCCAAGTAGCTGAGATGGATATGTTCTTTAGAGCTGCAAAAGAGGTCGCCACCCCTCTGGTGGAATAACCTTTAACCGTGCCCGGTAGCGGTTTGTTGTGCTTCTGGTAGCAGAACGTAATACACTGGATGAGCCACCTGGACAGCGACTGTTTTGAAAGAGGAGCTCCCATCATCCTGTGGGCAAAGGAGACAAAAAGCTGATCCGATTTTCGGTGGTCTTTGGTTCTGGTCAGGTAGTATCTGAGACACCTATGTACATCTAGAGTGTGCAGAAGGGCTTCTCCTCGATTAGAGTATTTCGGGAAATGCACTGGTAAATCGATATTCTGAATAAGGGTGAATGTTGATACCACCTTAGGCAGAAATTTTGGATTAGCCCTTAGGGATACCCTGTCTTGGTGGAAAACCAAATAAGGTTCTTTGCACATAAGTGCATGTAGTTCAGAAGTTCTTCTGGCCGAGGTAACAGCAACTAAAAACAGCGTCTTCCAAGAGAGAAGACGTAGCTCGCAATCCGTGGCTGGTTCAAAGGGTGGCAGCGAGAGCTGCTCCAGGACAAAGGGTAGATCCAATCACATCCTTAATCAGGGGCCTGAGGTGGAGGACACCCCTCAGGAAGACACGTGTCGTGCCCAATTGAGCTATAATCGTTGGCCTATAGGGCGTGATAGGCTGAGATGGCACAGAGATGTACCTTAATCCAGGAGTAAGCCAAACCTGACTGGAAAAGAGACAGCAGGTAGTCCAATACCAACTTCTCTGGACAGTCCAAAGGCGATAAACCGCGTGCTTGAACCCATAAGCAAAATCTATGCCACTTCATGGCGTAGGTAGCATGGTAGCTGGCTTCCTGGCAGCAGTGAGAATGTCTGCCACCTCTTGACGGACCCGTGTTGCACATCATGGCTATGTCTCTAGGAGCCAAGCATGTGGGTTCAGGAGCGTGGGTCCGGATGGACTGAGGCCAGCCTCCTGAGACAGCAAATGGGAGCCGATTGGCAGCGGCACTGGAGGTTCCCGGGATAGCTGATGCAAGAGAGGGAACCAGATCTGTCTGGGCCAAAATGGCGCAATCAGTATCAGTGTCGCTTGCTCTCTGCGAAGTTTTAGAAGAACTCTCTGGATCAATGGGAAAGGGGGAAAAGCATAGAGGAATCTGCCCGCCCAGGAGAAGGACAACGCGTCTCGCCAGAAAACACCAGGCCCTGGATCTAGCGAGCAAAAACTGGGCAGTTTTGCGTTGGATGGGGACACGAAAAGGTCTAGTTCTGGAGAGCCCCATCTGTGAAACAGATCCTCTGCTACCTCCTGAAGTAGTTCCCATTCATGGACTCTGGCCTGAGAGTGGCTCAGGCCATCTGCGATGAAGTTGTCCACTCCCGGAACATGAACGGCAATGAGGTTTGCACCGTGCTGCAAGACCCAATCCCACACTCTCATGGCCTCCCTGCAAAGCGGGTAGGAATGGGTGCCTCCTTGTTTGTTGAGGTAATACATCATCGCGGAATTGTCTGTTTGCAACAGAAGTGTACCCGGTGGAATCTCCGACTGGAAGGCCTGCAGGGCGTAAAGAACTGCCCCTCATTTCCAGGATATTTATGTGGAGATGAACCTCTTGGTCTGTCCACAGGCCCTAAGACCGGACACCATTGAGGTGTGCTCCCCAACCGAGCCCTGAGGTGTCTGTGGAGAGTGTCACAGTCGGTGGCGGCACAATGAAGGGGACTCCCACCAAGAAATTCCTTGAATCTAGCCACCATTGCCAGTCTCGGAGTATGACCTTCGTGGTCCGGATTGGATGCTGCAGATGGTCTTGCTTTTGGTCCCATTGGACCCTTAACATCCACTGGGTTACCCGCATGTGGAGATGGGGTAGCGGGACTGTAGCAATGGCTGCAGCCATGTGTCCGAGCAGGCAAAGGACCAGTCTGGCAGGAACGGTCTGCTTCGCTGAAAAGTCCCTGATGAGGGATCTGATGTGTTCCACTCTGTCAGGGGGAAGAAAAGCTTTCCCTTGGACGGTGGCCAGAACTGCACCTATGAATTGCAGAGTCTGGGACGGAACCAGGCGTGACTTCTTGTGATTGATGATAATGCCCAATGTCTCGAACAGAGACTGAGTGCAGTGAATGGTAGAACATCAAGGCCTCCCGAGAGGGGCGCCATGAGAAGCCAATCGTCCAGGCAGGGGAACACGTAGTGCCTTGTCTCCTCAGAGATGCAGCTCACGGCTACCATGCACTTCATGAACACCCGAGGTGCAGATGACAGCCGAAGGGAGAGCTCGGAACTGATAGTGGCAACTCTGAAACTCGAAGCGCAGAAACTTCCTGTGCGTCTGAGCAATGGGAATATGCAAGTAGGCATCCTGCATGTCTAGGGACGCTAGAAAAGCATCCTGCTTTAACATGGGAATCAGACCTGGGAGGGTCACCATGCGGAAGTGCTTGTACAGGACTGAGTCGTTGAGGTCGCTGAGGTCCAGTATCGGACGGAGGTCCCCAGTCTTCCTTGGAACCAGAAAGAAGTGAGAATAAAATCCTAGTCCCCTCTGGTTCCTTGGTACGTGTTCTATGGCTACTTTTCCCAGAAGTGCGAGCACCTCCTGCTGTATGAGCAGGGCATGCTGACCCAAGTAACGGGAGAGCTGGGGAGATCTTGCAGGTGGGTGGTCGAGAAATTCTACGAAATGGCCTTTCTTGACCAACTGAAGAACCCACCTGTCGGTGGTAATCGACTGCCACCCTAAAAAGTGGCGAGCGATGAGACCTCTGACCTTTCTTGCCCGTTGAGCCAAAGGAGGGGTGGAGGCCGGGAAGGAGTCATGCTGTGGCAGCACTGGTCCCTGCGGGCTGGGCCGGTTTCGTGTAGCGTTGGCCTCTGCCTGGGGACGGCTTGGCCTGGGCTTTACACTGAAAAACGCCCCTTTGTTGCTGGCCAGAACATGGCTGTTGCCTTTGTTGCCAGCTGCGAAAGCGGCTCTAGTACCTATGAAAGGAACTAGGCCTGGATTTGTACATGGCCTGTACAGATCGGACTGCCTTCCCTGTGTCCTGGAGTTTGGTGATGACCTTCTCCGAGGATTCACCAAAGAGTACCTCGCCGTTGTACGGGACGTCTAGAATATTCTTCTGTACGTCCGGGGTAAAGCCGGAGACATGAAGCCAAGAGTGTCGCTGGAGACAAATGCCTGAAGCTGCAGCTCTGGCCGAAGTGTCCGCTCAATCGTATGCGGCTCTAAGCACTTGGGTCCCCACATCTGACCCTGTGTGGAGCAGGTTAAGGAGCTCCGCTTTTTGGTCACCATCAGGAAGCTTGTCGACCAGGTCTTGGCCCTGTTCCCACAGGGCGTTCTGAAACTGTACCATGTGGGTAAAGTAGTTCAGAGACCTGATAGCGCATGTAGCAGCCGCGTACGTGTGCCTCCCCAGGGCATCCAATTGCTTGGATTCCTGGTCCGGTGGCTGAGTGTTCATATGTTGGGGTCTCTGAGACTGGTCATGTGAGGCCATGATGATCAGGGAGTCTGCCAGAGGTTGCTTCACCAAGTACTGGTCCTCTCTCGGAGCCTTGTACAGGCGGTCAGCCTTCTTCTGCACTGCGGGAGTGCAATGCGGACGCTTCCACGCAGCCTTGGTGACGTCCGCAAAAGTGTCCACCAAGGGTGGGACTACTACAGGCTTTGGGTCTTTCTGCAAGTCAGCAGGCAAGCGTTGTCGCTCGGGGTCAGGTCTTCTAGCATCCCACCCACGTTGTCCTGGATGTGCCTCATGATCTCAGCAAAAGAGGGATCATCCGGCGGAGACCTAGGGAGCTCATGTGGGTCTGGAGAGGAGATGGTGAGCGGAGAAGGAGATCTAGAGTAGTCCGAGGTGTCCGATCTGGAGTCCTCAACCGATGGAGTATACTGACGCTGTCTGGGTCATTTAGGGCTGGGAGACCCTGATGGAGATCTGGAGGGAGGCCTTCTCCTGTCTTTAGATCTGCTCCTAGGAGGTGGAGTCTGTTCCTTGGGGGTTGGTGGTCATCTTACTGGCCCCTTAGGTGGAGGAGGGGGCGTAGGAGGTGAATGAGTAGGAGGAGGAGGTTTAACAGGAACCACATCCTTCCGGATGGTGTCCCACCAAAAGTAAAGAGCTCCTTTACTTCTCGATATTCATGCCCGACAGCGACGCCTGGCGCTCACGTGGTCTGTCGTCGACGTGCGGGTCCCAGGTGTCTCCTGATTCGGGAATGTTCCCATGGGAGCCCGGCATCCTCTGTGTCGCCTCCTGGTCTTTGGGCAGTGGGTGTCCTCCTCAATCGATTACTGGTGACGGCATCCGCGGTGATGAGAAGGCGGTCTTCGCTCCGGAGATGCGATGCTGGCGTTGGTCTCCTGACCGACCCTCCGGATCCAGCGAACACCGGTCGGCGACTGGTGTCTGGCTGGTGTCACCGGTTCCTGTGAGCTCCTGGCTGACTTCGAATGTTTAGCTGATGTTGGGTCCAACACCCTTTTCAGGGATGTCAGGTCCTTGGTCCTTCTGGGGGCTGGATCAGGACCTCTGGGCGGTTGGGAGACCGACCTGGAGTCGGTGTCCTGACGTCGGGTGGAAGAGGATTTATGGCGCTCAGAAGACTTAGAAGAGGCCTTGGATGGAGTGGAGGAAGCCGAGGGCCTCGAGGTCTTGATCGGCTGGAGTGAAGAAGAGCCGCCTGAAGTCTGGACCTTAACCGGGGGCTGTGACCGAGCCCTAGAGGGAGAGCGGTCCGATCTGGAGCCTGAGCTGCGGGAGTCCGAGGCCAGAGGGGATCTGGACCTTACCTTCTCCCGGTGCTTGTCCCAGTGTTTATGGGCCTCTGAAGAAGATTCTCCCCTGGAGGAAGGTTCTTGGTCCATCCTTTTTAATTTCTCTTCAAGGAGGTATGCCTGTAGTGCCTTCTAACGGCAGATCCTGGTGCTGCTATTGAACCCCTGGCAAAATGTGCAGGCCTTGGTATTGTGGTCCCAGCCTAGGCAACGCACACAGGAAGAGTGAGGATCCTTGAAAGGGATCTGTTTTCCGCAGGCACACTTAGAAAGGTGACCCTCAAGCAATGCAGCTGGAGAGGACATCAGTTGGCAAAAAATACACAGAAAGTTCTGTAGTCGTCATACGCTAGGTAGAGACAGAGGCCGATGCTGGCGGAGTCGACAGTGGGAAAGAACTGGGGATTCTGGGGACCACCTCCTTTTGTACCACGCCTGGACGTCCGGGGCAGGACCAATGTCGGAGGCGGTCCCGCTGAATACTGCTAGTTAGAAAATTTCCGTGGGGTCCTGGCGCATGCCGCTTCAGTCCAAATGGTGTAACCTGCTGCAAGAGCTGTTTCTAAGTAAGATCTGCACATACCACCCCTGCTGGAGACTGTTACCCAGGATCACATCCACTGCTAATGTGTTAGCTACAGCCACCTGTTGCACAGTTTCCCGTTTCACCCCAGTCCAGGAGAACGCTGGCCAGTGGCAATGTTTTCTCTTCATCAGTAAACCCCTGTAGTTATGTATTTGTTGGGTATAAGCTGACCAGGCTGTACCAGATCCCCTTTTACCAATGTCAGGGATGCCCCTGTGTCCCTTAACCCCTGCGTCTGTACGTCATTTATCATGACTGGGTGCATGTGTTCCCTCATGTTCACTGCCATGCTTCCAGGGACACACAAACAACCCACTTCCTTTCTGGTACCACTTTGCATATTATTGCTTGCCCTTCTTGGACACTGTCTGGCAAGGTGCCCAGTTTCTTTACATAACCAACAAACATTTCTTACTTCAGAGAAATCTTTTCTTTGAAACCTGGGGCTAACTGGTTTCGGTGGAGGCAGTGAGGGTTTAGCTGCCCTGAAGGCACCTTTCCCTTTCTGCACTGCCACACTCGCCCCATTCGCTCTCAGAGCAGGTCTGCTCTTGGCATAACGGTCCGAGAGTTCAGCAGCCTCTTGCACTGTTTTTGGATCTCGGTCCTCTAGCCAGGTTTTTAACTCTGTTGGGCATGCCCAATAAAACTGTTCTAACAAAATCACGTTTTCAATTGTACAACAGTGTTTGCCTCAATTCCTTCTCACCAATGTTTTAAAAACTGACGTCGTTTCGTGGCTAGCTCCTCATAGCTCATATCAGGGCTTCTCCAGAGCTTACGGAATTTAGCTCTGTATGATTCAGCAGTTAATTCAAACTTTTCTAGTAGTGCTGCTTTTAACTTGCTGTAATCATCACTGTCTTTATTGTCCATGTGACCCAATGCATCCCAAGCTCTTCCGGTAAGCAGCGGGGATTGCTGGAAGCTCCAGGACTCTTTAGGAATTTTAGCCTGAATACAAACTTTTTCAAAAGAATTTAAAAGGCATCTATGTCCTCTCCGTCCTTAAACTCAGCTATTAAGTTAGAGTTCAATTTGTACCCCAGTCCTGCAGTCCCAGTTAAACCCAAGCCACTTACCTGCCCTGGTGCTGCTGGTTGGAGTCGTAGCTTCTCCAGTTTGTGTTGCCACTGGCGCTCCTCTCTTCTCTCCTCTGCAGCTTTGCATTCTCGTTCTCTCTTCTCCTCTGCCTCTGCGGGTGTTCACGTTCCTCATGGTCTGCCTCCCTCTGTTGTCGCTCTGCCTCCAGTTCCATCCTGCACAACTCAATTTGCAACTTGAGCACCTCTGGATTCAGGATACTAGTGACCTTCCCCTGCTGCTGTGGCCCCGCTGTCCGCCTCATCAGCTCAGGACCCCTCACTGGCCACTAGTTCTGCCACACTCGAGGTCTGGTCCCTTTCAGTCATGGCTGGTGACTTGCTGCCCTGGGTATCTGCTACCATCAGGGCCTCTATGAGGTTCTGCTTACTGGCTTTCACCCCAAACGGGACTCCCCTGTCCCCGCACAACTGCTTTAAGAAATCTACAGTGTGCTTGCTGTGAGTCGGAAGCCATTTCTTCTTCTCTCACTACTAATACTATACTGACTGGCACTTCAGAAAAAAAATAAAATGGATGGGAACTTAACTGTAAGTCAAGGTATATAGTTCCGTTTCCTTTTGAAATAAAACACTGCCTTTTTTTTTTCCCAAGTGAGCTAAAGGTCTCAAGCTAACACTCTGAACAATGAAGCTTATACCACCAAACTATTTACACACCTGCCACCAATCTGTCACAAACTCGCTCAGCGGTCAGCCCTCTACTCCCAAAGTGCCAGCTTGAGCTATGATTTGTGTACAGTGAACAGAACAAGGTAGCACTCTTGTCTATTTTAGGGGTTCAAGTCACCTTAGTCTCAAGCTCTGGAGGGATTCAAACTGATAACCTCTTGTTAGCGTACCCAATTATCAGGCTCAGATAATTCTGTCTTCGGGAGGCCAGATATCTTTGCCTACGGGCACCCAGCCAGGTCTTTCAAATGAACCCTTAGAACTCTATGCAAGACTTTAGAGAACTCTATCCATTTCCCAGTTTGGTATACAATAAGCCCATACACAGTGTTACTTATAACCTTTAAAAGCTACACTTAAATAAAAAGAAATGCCAAGGCACTCCAGACAGTTCCGTTGTAAAAATATCTCTTTACTTTAAAAATATCAAAACAGAACAATAATTACAGAACAAAATATATATCCCAAAACATCCAGCCTTAAAAAACAAAACAGGAAAAAGTACAGTTTCTACAATACATACATTTAGACTGGTCTAATCTAATGCTTACTTTCTTTCAGTGCTTTGAGGGTCTCTCTTCTCTCAGTCAGAATATTGTCTTGTGTGTCTCTAAGGCTTGCTCAGTTGGATAAAAGAGTTCTGAGCCGGCCTCCTCTCTGAGATCATTAAACTCCACCTTGGTGTATTAAAAGTTATACGTTACCACACAGAATGTCCCAACAAGATTTAAAAAAATTATAAGTGACATACTCAATTTCCTCTTCTCAGGGTAACTGGTCAGAACTGGTTTCTGTTCTGCCACACAAACACATATAAGCAGGTTCTGTGATGTCCTCCCAAGGCTTCCTGGGAAATGTGTATTTGACCTTCAAAGTTGTCTGTATCCTGCCTGGCCCAGACATCAAACCTCTTCAATGTCCATTCTGGCCTCTCTCTGACACCCCTCCCCACAAGTTCTCCCTGGCAACTATGCAAGTCAAAGGATCTTCCCTGAGGGAATTATGAATGGCTAATCTTATTTCCTGGGATGAAAGCAAATTGACAAGGTAATTGCACCCCAGATCTCTGCAGTTTAAAATACCTCCTGTCCTTTGAACTTATCCCTGGGGGGTTTTGATGAGTCGGTTCCAGTAAGACAGTAGTTTCCTCAAACTGACCTTCCCATCACCTATTTTATAAGTAATAAAAAACATTAATGCAGCATTCGAGCACTCAGAGCTGGCTGTCTAGGTCACAGCGCCATCCTTGCCAAAGGAGGTGCCAGAAACCGAAACCATGACTGACCCAGTGCCCCCTACAGCACCACGAGTGGAATCCACAGAGGGCACGGCCCCAGCCCGAACAGCAGCTCCAGAGTCAGGACCAGCCACGGCGCCATCTGGCCCCACAGCGCCACAAGCGGCGCTGAGGGCAAAGACGGCACTGAAGACAACCCCGACGGTGCCACTGGTGCTGAGGATGGCGCTGCCTGGCAGAAGCAGTGCCGATGATGGCGCCGACAGCGGAATCCGAAGCTCCCAAGGCACCAAGTCCAGAGGACATGGCGTCGTGCTCAACATTGGCGCCACGGACAGGAGTCAAGGCAAAGCGCAGACAAAGATATGGCGCCCGTGAGAAACTCCCCACGGTGCCACTGCGAGTATCGGCACCTTGAGCGGTGCCGACAGCAACTACGGTGCCAGCGACAAACCAGCACGGCGGCTCCCTCAGGGCACCTGACTTCCTTGACGGCACCCGACCGACAACGTCAGGGCGGCACCAACCCTGGCCTTGCAGACGCAGGTCCGACACTGGGGGCCTTTCACCCAAGGGGCGAATGCCTTGGTTTCACTCTCCGCCTGCCCCCAAAGAGCGGGACGGCCTCCTGCAACGCGGAAGAAGCCTCACTAACGCCCAGGCTACTAGTGGCCGAGGCCATCTCCCCTCGGTCCACATAGAACCAGGAGGGACCTGGAGGAAAGGCCGAGAGTAGGTAAAACCAGCCCAGACAAGTCGCACCAACCCGAAAATCAACGAGCTCGCCCCACTTTCCATCGCGCATTGTTCGGCTGACCCAGCGGTCCATGGAGAAACAGGCGCTGCACGGATCCACGTCGTGAAGCGGGCCAAGACACGCAAGGCAATAGTTGTGCTGGTTGGTAATGACGGAAAATTTATAGCCACAAGGGCACCGTCGCATTAGGGGCTGTCCCGTCTCAAAGTCTTTTGCCCGCCGACCCAGACATGACCTACGAAGAAAAAACAGACTCGGCGTTGGCAAGAATAAATATATGGAAAGATCTTACCAGCACGTAAAGTAAGGCAACTAGAACGGCAGGACACAGCTCCGATGGACTGTGGGCGAGAAATAGCGGGAGAATGAACTGTAGGCGGTAGGTCTCAAATTGGATCTGGCTTCCCACAAGGTGACCTCTACGGCGGGAGATGAAGAACTGGCAGGCAGGCGGAGTCGACAGTGCCCAACGGCCAACCCGCGAGCGCCACGCAATGCGTCGGCTTCGAGGGCGGCACTGACGGTGCATTGGCTCTGCCTACCAAAAAAAAAAAAGGGCTCCCGCCTGACCTCACAGATAAGATCAGAGAGATCAGAAGCTGAGCCACCCCAGAGACCCTTCTTTTCCTGGTGCTGCGAAAGGGCAGGAGGGGACCTAGTCGCGCAGTCAGCGTCGCACCACTCACTGGCACAGGCCTGGGGGCGAGCGACACTGGACTGCAGCACCAATGGATCCACCAGTGCAGGGCCAGCATATAGCTGCCGCTGCCACGGATGTCTTGATCCCGAAGAGTACGGACTGGGAGGTTGCACTGCCCCACGAGGTCAGCTCTAGCACAGACCACTCCCAAGCCTCCTATCTCAGCGAGATGAGGAACAACAGAGGCCTATCACCCTCGGTATGTATAGTACCGGGGAGGGGCTCAGGGAAGAGCCCAGAGACCTGCCCCTGGATTCACGGGTGTGACGTTGGCCTCCAAAGGTGGAGGGGCCCATTCCCACCTCATCGTATGGATTTCTTGAGTATGGCGGTCCATATTGAAGCAAGCATCGCACAAATACTTGTGCTGTCTAGCACCCAGGCAGGTCAAACACAGGTCATGACAGTCACGAGCCGACATATTCTTCCCATGGGGGCACAAACGCATGGAGGGGAAGATTCGCTCTTTTGTCCGACTTCTTCTTAGGCCCCAGACAGGACACGACCAAACTTACAGAAAAAAACAAACACACACCACAAACAGTACCCAGTGCCATACAAAGGACAGTAAAATAAAGATACGGGCCCAGATATCCAAACTGCGCCAGGCTGTGGCGCAAGCTTGGGTGCAGCTCAACTTGGATGCGCAGGGGTGTGGACTGGGCGATATTCAACGGAGCTGCGCCATGACTTAGCAGCTTTGAATATCGCACCCTGGCCACCCCCAGTGTGCATGGCGCAGTGGCACTGCGCCAGCGCAAGTGGCCAGAGTGGAGCATGGAGATGCACTAGCGCAAGTTCCATTGCGCCATTCACAGCAACCACGATATTCAAAACTTGACATGCAAATGGAGACAATGTATGCAAGGTGCACATGGGGCCATTTGCATGTCATTATCGCCCCATTTGCATGCAGGTGCGCTGGTCCCCGACGACTTGTGCCTGGCGCCCTGCCAGGCAGCAGCCGTCGGGAACCGACGCCCCCTGAAGCCCGATCGCGGGCATCTGTATCTAAAAAGAATACTTTGTCCTATATCCCTGGTGGTCCAGTGGACCTCTATCTGCCCGATCGCGGGCATTTGTAAAAAAAAAAAAATAGAATAATTCGTCCAATATCCCTGGTGGTCCAGTAGACCTCTATCTGCCCGATCGCGGGCATTTGTAAAAAATAGAATCATTCATCAATATCCCTGGTGGTCCAGTGGACCTCTACCTGCCTGATCGCGGGCATCTGTGAAAAAAAATAAATCGATCCAATATCCCTGGTGGTCCAGTGGACCTCTATCTGCCATTCGCAACCCTTCTGAATATCCGGGCCACGGTGTCAAATGGATGAAGCAATAGTACGGCGTCGAGAAATGGCGGCAAACGAACTTGTGATGTAGATTCAGCCAATGCTCCTATGGAGATGCAGCCTCCACAGCAGGAAAAACAGAACTGAGGAGGAGAGGGTGCCTGCATTGGTTACTGGTCAGTCCACTAGCGCCACATCATATGTTCACCTCATGGGTGGCGCCGGCCCAGACGGTGGCTCCCTCTTCAAAAACTCAAAGCTATACACTCCGGGGTCCTAGCAACTTCCGCATAGACCCATGATGATGAATAATGAAGACCAATTCCTTAAAGATTTACAGTGAATTTCCATATCTTCCTGGAACGTATTTTACTTTGATTCACACTGATGGATATGAATACCTCCCGGGCAGAGAGGAGTCGGAGCTCACTCAGGACAAGAGTCCACTGAGGACTGTCCTGCCACAAGATGCATGCTGCCTGCCATGGACATCTAAGGCACAGCGCCTGATGAAAGTGTGCATTGTTCTCCAGGTAGCAGTTCTGTAAATGTCAGCGATAGGGGCACTGCTAATCTCTGCCAAGGACACAGCAACCGCTCTGGTGGAGTAGGCCTGAACCTGGCCTTCCAACTTGACCTGCGCCATACAATATTACTGGCAGAGGCAATCGACAATCCATGCGCAAATGCATTTAGTTGTAACCGGCTGGAGCAGCTGTTTTAGGATTGAAGAAGACAAAGAGCTACTTGCACTACCAAGTCCTTGTCTCTTTCTAGCTAGAATCTTCTGAGGCTCTTTTTTTTTTTAGTTAATTAATACTTTATCACTTAATATTGCAACCAGGCACAAAAGTACAGGCTGAAGTTCTATACAGCATAAAAAGATAAACATTTACATATAGCAGACCCAAAACATAAAAGTATATAATTTTAAAACAAGAATAAAAAAATATATAACATTCATTTCACCACATTCAAATATTGCACAAAGATTTACTGTAAGTCTGAGTTCTTACCACAGGTTTTTCCCACATCTCTTTACTTCGCAAATTATACCCAGACATATTCCTCGGTACAAGTAAACAATGCAATTTTACAAATGTTTTTAAAAACCTCTTTAGTCATTTTTTCTCTTCTAGTCTTTAACTTATCAAGCCCACATTTAATCAAGGCTTCCCTATAACTCACATCCCACCCAACAATTACTCTTAGTGCCCTTTTTTGTACTCTTTCCAAATCTTCAGATTCACTTTTGGTGAGGCCACTATGCCACACAGCAGCTCCATATTCAACCACCAGTCTAACCACTGTAGTAAAACAATAAACCAAATCTGATTCATTCAAACCTGCACATCTCATAACAGTTAAAAGTATAACCCATTTGCTTTCTTTACCATGCTTAAAACCTGTTCAGCCCCAAAAAATCATTCTGAAAATAAATCCCAAATCGTCAGTTTCTTACTACTTCTACCTCCTCGCCCCAAAAAGACAATCCTTTTATCTCAGACCATTTATTCTGCTTACCAAAACGTATCTCTTTGGTTTTTGTAGGACTGATTTCTATAAAATTCTTTTCAGACCACATTTCTATATAATCTAAATCACTTTGCATAGCACTATCTTCAACATTTTCCCAAATATCCAATATTGTAGTATCATCTATGTACTTTATACATGGGCCCTTCATGTCTAGATCATTTATCATAATCAAAAATAATAACAGCCCCAATCTAATTCCCTGGGAACCCCACCACACATATCCACAACCTCAGATTTCCATGCCTTCCACCTCAATCCACTGTGATCTTCCCTGCAAAAACTGGCCTCCCAATTTACCATACACTCTGGCACATGTAAACTTTGCAATTGTTATTACCACCCCATGATTAATAAGATCAAAAGCTTTTTATAATCTACCAAAATGAAAATTACGTACCTACTGTAATTGTTGATCTTCTCTTGTATCTTCACCATTCATTACTGCTTGGGTTGTGCGGGCGCACCCGATCTGAGATTTTTTTTTTTTTGGTCGGCTCAATGGCGCCGCCCACAGGTAATGACGCTGCGTCATCGCGCGGTTGTTAGTACGCAGACTCCTCCTCCATTTCAGTTCTGGTAGCGAGAGGCGAAAACAAGGGTAAGGAAAAGAGGCGAGGCAAGAGAGCCGAGGGACAGAAAAAGGAAAGGATATACACTGAAAAAGGAATAAGCCAGTAGAGGACAGAAAGAAAGAGAGAGAATGCCTACCCTAAGGGACTGCAGGGCCTCACTTCTGGGGCGGCTCCAAGGGAGGAACAGATAAAGAGAAAGAGAAAAAGGGAGAAGAAGAAGAAGAAGAAGGGAAGGAAACAAGGGATGTTGAGAGGGGAGAACACTGCTCATAGATATATTGGATGAGAGGCTTATAAGCTCGGAACCAAAAACAAGGGAGCAAGAATCCCTCCTGATAGGACTGAGAGAAGGTTCAACTGAACCGCTTGTACAGATTGGACACAAAGGGCAGATTCTCTAACCTCTCGTCATCCCAACCCCCTACACTCTAGCTGAGAGCTCACAGACTGCCCAGGCAGCAATTCTGTTCCGGAAAGAGAGCGCCCAACTAGGAAGGGGAATAAGCCCCTAAGCACCTCGTTAAGTGCTAACACAGATATGTGTGGTGAGGGGTAAGCCCTAAAGAAGGCAGCTTTGTATGAAAGGATAGAGTGGGAGGTCAACTGGACTCCCTGAAGGCAAGGCAGGAACAGCTCAAGGTAAATGAAGTGCCAGAAGCACCAAGCAAAAAGCTGACACAATATTAATTAATACCTGCCAGAGAACCTGAAAATTGGGGCCGAGCCACAGAGGATGGTCTCTTCAGCTGTGAACTGAACAACATGGCTAAGAAGCCAAGAGGTCACCTCTAGGGCAATCAGAAGAGTTCCCTCAGGATAGAACAAATCCTACTGTTCCCCTTTACCTTGAGGAAAAGGATCCGTCCAGAGAAGAACGGAAAATCAAAATAGGGTTTTTTTTTTTTTTGGTTTAAAGGCCAACGAGGAAGGGAGAGGAACGAGAAGGGAGGGAGACGCCGTAGTAGGAGGCCACTGAGGTGAAGGTGGGCGGATATCAACAATGAATGGTGAAGATACAAGAGAAGATCAACAATTACGGTAAGTCATGGTACCATATCTTCCCATTCATTACTGCTTGGGTGGTACAGCTCACCCCAAGGGGAGATAATAGAAACCCTGAGGAACAGACCCCCAGCCTCCTGCTGGTGGGAAACAGAGGGAAGACCCTAGGCTAATCAGACAAGAAGCCTATGGCGGAGGAGAAGCTAGGAGGTGTCCCTGGGGACGGGAGATGGAGGAAGCCCCTGCAGAAGCCTCCTAGCCCTGGAGGAAAAAAGACGGGTCCCCCGGAAAGCAGAGCGAATCACCCTACAAGGGGTGATAACCTTGATAGACGAAGCCATGTCGTCCGTCTAATACAGATCACAGTCCCTGCAAGCCTGGAAACCACCTCACTGGCGTTGTTAGATGCCCTTGCTTGGTGTCTTGCCAGCTCCAGGCCTATAGCAGAGAGGGCAATGGCCTGTCTAGACTGCAAATCAGGCATTGATGCTAGAAGCTGGGATAGCATCGACCATAAATGCCTATTGTAGGCAGCATGGTGTGCCTGATGTGAGGCAATGCACAGCATCGCATAAGAAGAAGAGAACACCTCTTCTCCCTCACCGGTCAAACTGTATGGAATCTGAATTCGGTGGGCGGTCATGCGCCAGGCGGCAGCGCCCGGAGGGAGTTTCTAGGAATGCCAATCCTGACGGCGGGTTGGGAAGAGAACCTAGAGACTCCAATGGGGCAGAATACCTTCTTCTGCAGTCTGCCAGGGCTGGAACACGACGGCTGGCGACTGGAACAGATAGACGCCTCCTGGAAAGAATAGGCCAGGACAGTACCATCAAATGCTGGGCACTGAATTCAGTGAGGAATCACGTCTCCCGTTCGATTGTCTCGCCTAACAAAGGAGATACGAAGATCCCTCACAATTCTCGAAAGGAATCGCTGATATTCAGTGAAATCGGCATCAGAGGAGAGATACGCAGGGAGTTCCTCTCCCTCCATGGAGGAAGACGAGGATGATGGGGAGCTCGAATGTCCAGAGAACTCCTGTGGCGGTGGGGATAGGCGAAACACAAGCTCATGCATACATCTAACGTATGAGGGGAAGGCCGCTGCAGAGCCTGTGAATGTCTCCCAGGATAACGGGCCCGTAGGACCGACATGGCCTGGGAGAGAGGGGGGTGGCTGCAGAGGAACGGGAGGGGGCACCTACGACGAGGCAACTGTCCTCTACTGAGGCTCTGAAATCCGGAAAACGGAGCCCGAGCTGGTGGGATCCCGGACAAGACACCAGGTCGCAGAACGAAACCCTGGGGATGTGAAGCCTGGAAGAGCCTAGTAGGGGATCCTCCCCTGTGACAAACCTGGGGTTGCATGGGTCCAGAAGGGCAGCCCACAGCAGCATACGAGAAGGTCCCTGGAGCCGAGAGGGCAAGGCGGGCCCCCGCTATGGCTCCACCCACCCCCGAGGGGTGGCAGGTGAACCGAGTGCTCAACCCGGTCTCGCAACCTCCAGACTCTGAGAACGCCCTCCTCCTCGACCCCAGCGACAACCCACCCGAACAGATGCAGCAGCACCAGGATCGGCAGCTACCGCAACCCCCTCAGGACGATGAGCCCCTCCCCCCGCCTCCACGCCATCCCCCTCAAGGGGACCCCAGGCCACCCCCAGCCTGGGAGGCCTCAGGAGAAGACAGCAGAGGAGACAGAGGAATAGGCGTGCTGGATCGCCTAGCACCTCGTCTCACTGGAGACCCCGACTCCGAAGAGTCAGGGTGCCAGGATGGGTCCACATCCAAATCACCCTCTTCCCAGGAGGAAGGAACCAGCTGGACCTCAATACTGGCCACCCACGGGTCTCCACAAAAATGGTGCTGCAAACGACGCTGGTGCCAGCTACAGCTCCATGCGGCTTCGGAGGACCAGATACACCAGAACCCAGCCCTGACTCACCAAAGGCGTCGGTCAGACCCCCCGACACCACCCTCGGCGCCTGGACCCAATACGGCACCGCTAGAAGAATCGACCGGACCCACGGCACTGCTGATGGTGTCGACAGCCAACATGGCGCCATGATCCGGAATGGAGCCATCGAGGGTCCACTGGCGCCGGGACCAACAGATCTGGGCCTTGACACTGGGGGAGCCTGCACCTCCGAAGAGGTGACTGCCGAGGCGGTGTCTCCACCGTGGCCCCGGGTGGGACCGCAGCGTTCCCCCGACACTGTGAAAAAGGCCTCCTGCTCGGCAAGACCAGAAGATGAGGAGGCCTCCTCCTCTCCAGACCGTATAGGCCTGGGAGGGGACCCGGAGGAAGGGTCTAAAGACCTTACCTGGGAAGCCCTGGAGCGACATCGTCCCCCGAAAGTCATCGAAGCCTTGCCAATCTTGAACGTGCGGACTTCTAGGACATGACGGTCCATCGAGAAACAGGTGTTGCGTGAATCCATATCATGGTTGGGTCCCAGGCAGTGAAGGCAATCATGCCAGTCCGTAACGGAAAAATGCCGGCCACAGGAGCACCGACGCTTAGGGTGCAGCCAGCTTTCGTTCACGTTTGCTCCCAGACTGAACGTGTCGCGAAAACAATAAAACACAGAAAAAGGCTCCCGGTGCATAGAAATAAGGAACGGTCTTACCAGACTGAAAACAGTTCAGCGGCGTCAGGAGGAACTGGAGGAGGAGTCGAAGGAAGGCCTATGACACAGGTTCTCAATCTCACACACGCGGTAGCAGGTGCAGCCTCAACGGTGGGAGAAACAGAACTGAAATGGAGGAGGAGTCTGTGGTACCTAACGGCGGCCCCTCGCACATGATGCAGCGCGTCGCTCTTGGGGGTGGCGCCATTGGAGCCAACTCCAAAAAAATATATTAAAAAATCTCCCGTATCGGGTTCGCGCCTCCGGCACAACCCCAACAGTAATGAATGGTGAAGATTGACAAGGGAAGATCAGCCCTTACATTATTTCCTTTATCCCAAGCTTTCAAACTTGGTTCCAAAAATTTTAAAGCAGCATCAATAGTTGAGCAACCCCTCAAGGAACCAAAATTATTTGTGTCCAAAATCCCTCCACAACCTCTATAATCCATCTTCAAATAAACATTCCACATACTTTCGAAACCATACATGTTAAAGCAATTGGTCTAAAATATGTTGCCATATTTTTAGGTGTCACAATTTTGGAAGGAAACAACCTTTGCCTGCTTCCACTGTAAAGGAATTTCACCACTCAACATGGATCTATTAAAAATATGACACACCCATGGTGCAAGCAAGTCAGCACCTTCCCTTCCATACCCAATTTGGAATAGTATCAGGGCCTACAGCCTTATTTATCTTAATCTTTTTTAATTCCTTTGCTATTTCTTCCACAGATACCAAATACTTATGGGGACCATTATCCTGAAATATCCTTCTTTTCCAATGGGAGTAAATCTTTACTTACTTCACCAAATAGTCTATTTAAGCAGGTCAAAGAAAACACCTTCGTCTCTCAGAAAAAACTACACATTTGCTCCCATCTTTTATTGGTCACCTAGTTTTCCTGATCCCAAGAATTCTTTTGTACTTTTCCACCACTTTCTCAGATTCAGATCCTTAACCCTCCAATTTGCTGTCATAAAATTCCTATGTAACCTCTTTCTCATCTCTTAACATCCAAAGAGTGAAGGTTGCGTTCCCCTTCATTCTGGAAGTTGGAAAAGTACGTAGGCAGTACCAAGGGCTGGTTCAAGTGAAACTCTGAGACCACCTTGGGTAAAAATTTTGGGTGTGTGGGGAGAACCACCTTGTCTCTATGAAAGTCAATATACGGAGAATCTGTAACCACAGCATGTATCTCAGAGACCCTGCACGCAGAGGCGATGGCCATCAAAAAGGCAGTTTTCCAAGTTAGGAATTTGAGGTCACAGGTAGCCAGGGGCTGAAAGGGCTTATGAGTGAGCTTATCCAACACCAGATTGAGGTCTGGGGCCGCGACAGGTTTCATGACTAGGGGCCTAGTGTGCAGGATGCCCTTTAAGAACCTCTTAAAAAGAGGCAACTGAGCTAGAGTGAGGTTCTGAACTGACTCGTGATAAGTGAAGACAGCGCGCAAATGGATCTTAACTGAGGAGGACTGCAATCCTGCATCAGAGAGGTCCAGCAAATTCTCCAAAACCTTATCAAGTGGGCAACAGATGGATCTATACAGGTTTGGGCACCACTGAAAAACACCTCCACTTGTGGCCATGTAAGTTTTTTCTGGTAGAGGGCTTACAGGCGGCCAGGAGAATTTCAGAGACCTGCTGAGAGACATTGTACTGGCTCACTTCGGTCTCTTCAGGAATCAGGTGTGAAGATAAAGGGAGTGCAGATTGGGTTGAACCAGGGACCTCTGCGTCAGAAGGTCTGTCCGCAGGGGGAGAAGTCTTGGAGGGACAACTGACAAGTTGTTAAGTAGAGTAAACAATATCGGTCAAGGCCAGTACGGTGCAATAAGAATCATGTCACCCTAGTGAGCCTCCAGCTTGAGCAAAAGGTCCAGTTCTGGGGTACCCACTCGTCAAGAGAGACAGTACCTATCTGCAGCTAAGGACCACTCATGAGGATTTGCTTCTGTGGACGGAGTTGGTCTGCCAGACTGTTCTGAGCCCTGGCAAATAAACTGCTTGGATCAGAATGTTCTGCTCCAGACACCATTCCACACTCTCATTGCTTCTCTGCAAAGAGGTAAAAGAGTATGCTCTGCCTTGCTTGTTGATGTAGTGCATTAATGTCTTGCCTGTCTGCAAGAGGATTACCTTGTTGTGGACATAGTCCACTAGGGTCTGAAGGGTGTAGGACTGCTGTCATCTCAAGATGTTGATGTGAAGAGGAGATTCCATCGGGCTCCAGACTCCTGAGTGTAGTGGTCCTGACAATGAGCTCCCATCCCAACAGAGATGAACCTATGGTGAGGGTAATCTGAGGTTCTGGGGGAGAAAAGGGGAGACCTTAGAGAAGACTGTTCTTCTGCATCTACGCAAGGGATTGAAGGAGGAGCTTTGTCATCTTCATAGGGTAAGACTTGAGGATGCGTTGCTGGAGACCACTGAGCGCCGAGTATCCACTGTGTTGTCCTCATGTATAGACGCGCTAGAGGCACTGTGAAAACAGAGATGGCTATGAGGCCTAGCATCTGCTGCATGAAGTGAGCCCTGACTGACTTGTCTTCCATGATGAAGCATGCCATCTGTCTTCTGGGAGGAAAGCCATCATACTGATAGTGGCCAAGATGGCTCCGATAAAGAAGAGCTGCCGAATGGATTGAATCTGCGAATTCTCCATATTCAGCAGAACTCCCATGAAGGTCAGGAATTGAGCTGCTGTGGTTACTACCTGTTCTGTGCCCTGCTTGCACAGGCTGGCTGGAAGCCAGTCATCCTGACAGGAAAAATTTGAAGTCCAACCTTTCGGAAGTCGCTCATAGAACTGTGAAGGACTTTGTAAAGACTCGAGGTGCTGAGGATAGCCCAGAAAGCAAGACTTGAAAATGGTAATGCTGACCAAGAGCCACGAAACAAAGAAACTTGTGGTGGCTGGGATGGAGCAGAATATGTTGATAAGCATCCTGCATGTCCAGAGAGCCAGCCAGTCCTGGGACTTGAGAAGTGGCAACAAGGTCCTAGGGAGGCCATTTTGAACTTTTCTGAAGCAGGAACTTGTTCAGTTTTTGCGTTCGAGAATGAGTGCATACCCCAACTTCTTTGTAACAAGGAAGTAATGGGAGTGGAAGCCAGTGTTGCATTCCACTTCTGGCACTACTTCCACTGCCCTGTTGCTCCAGAGGACCGGAATCTCCGTGGCAAGAAGGTCTGTCATGGCAGTTGATAGGGGGTACTGCTTCTTGGGTGGATAGTCCAGAGGGATTTTCAAGAAATTCAGTAAGTATCCCTCTTTGAGCCCAAGTGGTGAGAGACCGAGCACCAGACCCAGTGCTGGGGCCGGTGCCAGACCTGGTGTCTCAACCGGCACCAAAGACCCGGCCAACACTGGGGTGTCCAACAATGGCACCAGGCCAGTCCCACCACAGTGACACTGGATGGGGGTGCGGTCCATGAGACAGGAAGTTGGCAGCATGGTCACCAGCAAAGATCCCAGGGCTGTTGCTGAAGCTAAACTCTCTACCTGGCCCAACAGCCCTGCCTGCGTTTCCAGTTCTACCAAAGTTCCACCAACTCTATAGGGTCAGGAACCGATTCCACCGGCAGAGGTATACAGGCTTGATGCTGCACCCACTGCTCCATAAGAGTTACCCAAAGATGGAACTGGCCACCCGAGTCTCCACGTACACAAAGACGGGTGGCTCCAAGCCCGAGACTACGGACCTTCCAGAACCAGAGGCCCTTAGGGACACCGAAGGTGATGACAAGGGCCCATGGCAATCTCATGGCACACCTCGCAGAGGGCAACCATGACCGGTGCCATTTTTTCCTCTTCTGGCAAGAAGAGGAAGGTGTCAATGCCAAGTGGTGTCACGACCTCAAAGCAGAATAGGATCAGAGACCCTCATTTGTAATTACAGGAGAACTGCTCTTACTCCCAAGAACACAGCCACCCGTAGTGAGAACCCTTTCCCACCAGGGTACGTGGACCGGACATGGCCCTCCTCCCAGAGCAGCCTGCATGTTCAGGCACCAAACCATCATCCATGGTCTTCGACCACTGATGCTCTCAGTAGGGTTGAGAGAAACGGACATATATATTTTTTGTGATTATACACTGAATTGACAAAAAAAATGACAAACTTCAGCTGTAAACACTAAAACTGAGAACACTGCTGTCATATAGATCTGATGTTTCGACTCACTGTGGATAAGCTACAAAAATCTAATGCGCACTCAATTGTGGGAAAAAGGAACTGAGGCAGTGGGGACTGGCGCTGATGTAAGAAGGTGGCCACATGTGCTTATTCACAGTATCAGTATCGTGCTGCTTGCCTCTGTGCCAGCCCTCTGAAAGTTCTGCCTCCTGGGTCCTAGCACCTCACTGGGACCCACTAGTAGGAATCAATGGTGAAGACTGATTCCTGGAAAATCAACCTTAGATTTTACAGTATATAATATTTACATATGTGTGTGCAAGTACTTACCTTCCTTTCATAAATCTTCTAAATAAAAACTTGTACTGCTGCATGAGTCATTATTCCATATTAGTTACAGTAAGCATCACATGTATGGAGCAGACTCCATTAGCTTTGATTTCTTTCCAAAGGTGTGAGACCATGCTGAGCCATCAGCTGGTTCCCTGTACACTCACCATTGAAACACGCTGCATTTTTCAAGCATTTTGACTCCATGAGGGTGACAGGAGAGTGTGCCAATGAACAGGAAGTAGTGCTGGCTAAAAGTGTTCATTAATCCATTATTCTGAAGGCTGCGTTCAGACTTCATTCCAGAGGCAAATGTAAGCCACTGAACAATGTCTCTCACTAATTCTTCAAGGTATGCTTGCCCCTCCTGCAGAATACAAATGGATTAAATTAAATTGTATCACATGGCATTTATTTTAAACTGTATTTCAATATATGGTCAGCATGTTTTTTGATGTTTCAGAAAATGGTTGTTAACATAGAACTGTTAGAAACAACTTAAAATGTGAAGAGCAGAGACAGGCAGGTGGAAACAGCACTGAATGCTTGATTTAAGAAAACATTGGCAGCTGGCCCAGTGGCGCTGAGGGTTGAGGTGTTGGATGCCACACCTTGCACTACACTGGCATCCCAGGTTCGGAAACTAGCCCAGGTCACCGAGGGCTGGCTGAGGAAGAGCTGGATTGAGTCACTGATTTGCAACTCTCCACTCCCGGGAAGGTGAGGCACCGTTCCGACTAGCGGACAGTGTCGGGAGGAGGTGCTGTCAGCTGACTGACAGAAGCCGTGCCTCAGCCTGGACCTTGGTCCTGTGCACTGGTGTTCTTGGGGGTGGGGATTGGGAGTCAAGCAGTCACGTAAAGTAACTACAAAAAATACACCCCGACCGTGCAGTGTGATCCTCATACGGTGGTGGTGGTGGTGGGCGGTGGGCTTTGCGAAGTTGCCAAAACTGTTTCTGGCTTCCTTGACACATGGAGTCCATAGCTACAATCAAAATTGGTTTCAACGAGAATCACACTGCCAGCTGTAAGATGATGCAGCAGGAAGAAGGGGCCAAAATGAAGCAGCAGTGCACTTGAGAGAAGTGCAACTAGCTGAAACTGCCAGTGGCTTGGTGGCTGATCAACAGATCGGCAAACTAAGAGGAGCAACTGGCCATAAACTGTCAGAAGTTTGGAGATCAACCCTCAAAGAGGACGGGGGACAGCGGGCAGTGAAGCAGCTACTGCAACAGTTCTGGAATGCTACCAAAGCAAAGATTTCACAGCATCAGGCAGGGTAAATTAAAAAAACATGCTACCCAAATATTATTAAATAAAATGAACACCAAACTGAGAACACACTGATTCACACATCCCATAGGTACTGTAATATTAGTAGAACATGTAAGCTTCACTTTCATGTTATTATGAGACAGTACCTACTCGGTATGTGACCAAGATTATTCTTCACAGTTTGGTGTTAATTTCTATATAGCATTTACAATTTTTTTGAAAATCATTAAGCAGAAAACCTCTGCAGGGTGCAGCATTCCATTTTCAGGAGTACCCTGGAAGCAACAGTAAAACACCAGAGGGCACCAAACAGTGCATGAAAGAAGAAACACAATTTTATAACTCGACACTCAGATATAATAAAAATTAAAGATAATCACTGCAAGGTATGAAAATGTCAGCACTGATGCTTTAAAAGACTCGGCCTTGTAGTAAAAAAAAATATATATATATAATAATTTCACCTAACTGGAATTAGACCCAGGATGCCAGATAATACATGGTGTAGTGTGTGAAATTAATTTTATACACACACCCCTCACTGTTGGATGCTTGAATAAACCCCTCGAGCTTCTCTCTTGGGGTTTATGTAGCATCCAACACCTTGTGTGCGTGTGTAAAATTCTCATTAAGCACAAAACCCCATGCATTATTCTACATAACTGCTAGGTATCATTTTCTCGCCACTGGAGTTATATAAAATAAACAGACTTCCCTGTGCAGCCACGGTCCGCTGGGTTCAGCATGGTCTGTGGGCAAAAGCGTCTGCTGAAAGAAACAATTACCCTTTTTTTTTACAATTTTTCCTTTTTCTAAGCAGCCCAGTTTAATAGCATTTAGCCCGTACTGAGGAAGGAAAGAGTGGTGGATGGTGCATGTGCAGAACAAAGGAAGTCCAGCACATGTTCAGCATTATAATCCACTGGTTACAACGGTGAATTATAACCAGGTTTCCCCAAGAGAAAAAACAATACCCAGTTATTATAGTAAAGTTACATAAGAACTTACTGTAATAGTAGTTCTTTGAGAGAATCTCTTGCATCAGGCCATACCTATGGAACTATAGCTGCCAGGCACTAGGACCACATGGAAACGTTTTAGCTAGCAGTCTATTAGGGGCCATTCACCACAAGGTCATATGCCGACAACATCCCTCCCATATAAATGTGGGTGGCCTCGCGCTCTCCTCAGTTCTCCAGCCAGAGACTGTATACAGAGGATCTCCTGCTGAGGAACAGAGGAACAGCCAGAGGTTCCTGCCATGAAGAAAAGTGAAACAAAGGTGAACCCATCCTGGAGACAGAGACAGAGAAGCCTTAAGTAGAAGGGGAACAGAGGGTGGGATGGCATACTTGAATATCTACTGTTACAGTAAGTTCTTACGCAACTGTACTATCTTCATCGAGGATATCTCTTGCATCAGGCCACACCTATGGAGCAGATCCCAAGCAGTACTTACAGAGACAGTCTGGGTGCTGGAGGCTATAGGCCTAAGACAGGAGGCCTTGAAGCACAGCCAGGCCGAAGCCTGCCCTTCTTCTAGAGGCAATGTCCAGACTGTAGTGTTTAGTGAAAGCATGGACCATATTCCAGATGGTAGCAGCACAAATCTCTGCAGCTGACACATTCCTGAAACAGGCAACAGAGGTGGCCATGCCTTTGGTTGAATGGCCATGCACAACCCAAAAAGTTCCTTACCGTACTTCCTGTAACAAAAAGCAATACAGTTGCCTAACCATTTGGACAAGACACTGTTTTGAAATCGGTACGCCCTCTTTCCCAGGGGTGAAGCAGACAAACAGCTGCAAGCCCTTTGTGCGATGAACATATCATCGGACTCTTCTACGTACATCTAAAGTATGGAGCAATGCTTCAGCTGGATTGGAATGCTCTGGGAAATAGACAGGCAGGTGAATGATTTGATTTAAAGTAAACTCAGACATCACCTTTGGAAGAAACTTAGGGTTTGTTCGCAAAGACACCCTGCCGTTGTGGAAAATCAAATAAGGAGGCTCACACATGACAACCTAAAGCTGGAATTCTTCAAGCAGAAGTCACAGCAACTAAAAATAATGGCTTCCATTACACACAAGTGTTGCTCGCCTCATGAAGTCATGGCTGGCTCAAATGGAGCCAATGTTAAGTTCTCTAAAACAAAATTCAGGTCCCAAGACATAACTGTATTGCAGATGGGAGGCTTTAAATGGAGAATTCCTCTCAAGAATGTCTGGGACACCTCCAGCTGTGCCACAGTACAGCCATCAATAAGCACATGGAAAGTTGAAATGGCTGCCACATGCATCTTAATGGAGGGTATTGCAGAACAGAATCTGAGAGGGACAGCAAATACTCCAGTATCAGATTTACTGGACAAGTGAAAGGGTCCAAATGATGGGAAGCCACCCACAGAGCAAAGCGATTCCACGTCATGGAATAGCTGGCCCTGGAAGAATGCTTCCTAGCAGCCACCAGCATGTCAGTCACCTTTTGGAAAACCCCAAATCTAGCCATGGCTATGTCATCGGGAGCCACATATGGAGGTGCAATGACTTGAGGTCCGAATGGACCAGGGTGCCCCGCTCCTGTGACAGCAAGCCTTCGCACAGCGCAGGGGTACTGGGGGTTCCACCGCTAGATGCTGCAGTAAGGGAAACCAGATCTGACAAGGTCAGAAGGGGGCAATGAGAATCAGAGTGGCCCCTCCATCTGAAGCTTGATAAGCACCCTCTGGAGTAGAGGGAAGGTGTAGGAACCTCCCTTTCCAAGAGCGGGACAATGGGTCTCACCAGAGAACTCCAGGCCCTGGGTGAGCAAGCAGAAACGCAGCAGTTTGCATTAAGTGGGGACATAAAAGGTCCAACTCTGGACAAACCCACCTGTCGAACAAGTCTTCTACAACTGAGGTCAGCTGCTCCCTCATGCATCTGAGACTGCAACTGGCTTAGTCTGTCCACCAGGATGTTTTGGATGCCTGGAACATGGATGGTTGGCAGTTCTAGACCATGTTCTACAGCTCAGTACCAGACCTTCATTGCTTCCCGACAGAGGGTATGAATGGGTTCCCCCTCTTATTTGTTGATGTAGTGTACTACACTGAAGTTGTCCATGTGCACCAGCAGATGGCCCAGGGACAGATGGGTCTGGAAGGCTTGTATTGTACACAGAATGGTCCTCATCTCTACAATGTTTATGTGGAGGGCAGCCTCACGTTGGTCCCATTCCTGGAGTCTGATGAGGCCCCAGGTGAGCACCGCCAGCCGAACCCGGAAACATCTGTGGTGAGGATCTGCTGAGAGGAAGGAATGAGAAGGACCCCTTTCAACAGGTTGCTTGGTTCTATCCACCAGAGCAGCATCTTTTTGACCAAAGAGGAGACTAGAACTTGCTGGTCTAGGTCGTCAGTGCATTGATCCCACTGGACTCAATGTCCATAGGGGGGTGGGGAATCTGCATGTGCAGTCTGACGGGGGAACCACGATAATGGCTGCAGCCATCAGGCCCAAGAGCCTCAGGAAGGTTCTGGCTGTGACATATCTGCTGTTGTAAAGCAGCTGGGCCTGAGTCATCAGGCAGCCTTCCCTGTCCTGGGGCAGGAAGGCAAAACCCTGAGCTGTGTCCAGTACCACTCCTATGTACTATAGGTGCTGACAAGGGTTCAAGATTGACTTGGGCAGATTGGAATTGATCCTAGGGCATGGAAATGAAAATGATGTACCTACCGTAATTATGATCTTTCTGTATATCTTCACCATTCATCACTGTTGGGGTATCTGCTGGAGGTCAGGACCCATGAGGGCTTTAAGGTAGGTGGAGCCGAGCGACCATCGGGCGCTGTCTCGAGGCCACACTGTGTGGTGCCCGTGGGCTGGTCATTAGGCTGCTTCAACTCCGCCTGCCAGCCAGTTCTGAGTCGCAGCAGAGGTAAGAGAAAGGGAGTGGAGGGTGGGACAAGGAAATCCAAGGAACAGAAAAAGGAAAAGATATATGAACCAAAAGGAGAAATAACGACTGAGAGGACAGAAAGGGAGAGAGTCAGAAACTAAAGGGATTGGGAGGGGCCCCGATCTCTGGAAAAGGAAAAGGGAGGTGGGGTGGGTAAAGAATTTAGGAAGAGAGGGGAGAAGGGTAACACATCCCAGACCCTGGTCTGTCTCCAGATTGTATAGGAACTGCAAGGAGTAGCCAAGGCTTTCTGCCAGAATTCAAGGCTAAGAACAGCTGGCAAACAATCCAGATAAGCAGAGTCGGCTAGTCTAGAAGAAGGACAGGGTACAGAGAATTAACACCCTCTCAAGGAAAGCTTATTGGTGAAAACAAAGGAATTTTTTTTTTTGCAAAACAAGGAGAAATAGGTTGGACTGGAAAAGGGAGGAGGAGAACAACTGTCAACTCCCACCCCACAGGGGTGGAGCCAAAGAACTGGAGATGAAGTGCCCCCCTGCTGTCCACTCTCCTGGAACATTATCCCTTGTGTGCTCGCTTACCCCACCCTAAGAAAGGAGAGGGGAGGATGGGCACAGAGAGGAGGGGACCCAGAGACTGAGGCCCAAGGAGGATGGCGGGTGGAATTGTGATGAATGGTGAAGATACACAGAAAGATCATAATTACGGTGGTACATAATTTTCATATCTTGTCTGTGTCAATCTTCACCTCATTACTGTTGGTGATACTGAGCCCCGGAGGGTTCTTTACACCTAAGGGACCAAGTCCCTTAGCTCTCAGTGGGTGACACACTAAGAGGGAGAACCTTCAGGGCCTAGAGAGGCCTGAGAGTGGGGAGAGTGAGACAAGGTCCCCCAGAGGGGGAAGGAAGTTGCCCCGACAAGCGCCATCTTGCTCTATGGGAGAAGAGATAGGTTCTTTCGTGAGCGGAGTTAATCACCCTATGCCGGGCCAAGGGTGACAACCAGGAAAGACGCAGCCATGCCGTCCGCCTAGTGCAGATCGCTGTCCCTACGACCCTGGTAGCTACCTCATTGGCATCATAGGATGCCCTCGTTTTTTGCCTTGCTAGCTTCAGGCCATGCGCAGAGAGTGCAATGGCTTGTCTGGTTTGCTCCGTATCATGCAATGAGGCTAGGAGCTGACCCAGCCTGGACACAAGAACCTGTCATAGGCTGCATAGTGGGCCTGATGTGCAGAAAAGGAAAGCAATAACCGTGCCGAGTAGAAAGTCCTCTTACCCCAGAAGTCAAAATCCGAGGAGTCTTGATCTGGGGGCAGCATGGTGAAGGGTGCGAAGCCCATCAGGAGTATCCAACTGCGTCAATCCAGACTGTGGATGAGGCATGGAACCTGGAAACTCCGGGGGTGCGCAATAACTCTGGCTGAGATCCCTTGGGGCAGGAACTCCGGAGAAGGGCCTCTGCCAGGAACGCAACAATGCCTCCCGAAAGGGAGCAGGCCAGGGCAGCACCACAAGAGTGGCCTCGCCAAAATCGCCTAGAAAGGCGTGCGCTGAGTGCTCAGGATTGCTGATAGTGGTAAGAGTGAGGTGCAAGTCCTCCAACATCTTCATGAGGAAGTGCTGATACTCAGCGAGATCAGCAGTTGGAGAGATGAGGACAGAAGGTTCCTCTCCCCCAGAAGAAGGGGGTGAGGAGCTGGAGGGCACCGACTGTTCAGTGGGCGGCTGCACAGGGGGAGGTTGAAAAACCTGGCTGTCCATCACCCTAACGTAAGCAGGGAACCGAGCAGCCACCGCTTTGAACTGCTCCCAGGAGAGAGGCCCGCTAGGACCAAGGATGCCTGGGAGCGCAGGAGAATGTGGCAGAGGGATGGGGACAGAGCCGAGAAGAGACGTCGGCTGACCTCCGCCTGGGCTAAGGAGCGGACCAGGAGCACCCACGGAAGAAGGTGCCCCGGAAGATCCCACAGCCAACAGCTGAACAACCATTTCGGTACTGCCTTGGCTGCGCCCGGAAGAATCCTGCCCCCACCCCCCCGTGAGGCGACCCGGGCACGTATAGGTCAGAAGGACGGTCCCCTACTGAAAAGAATGGGGCTCTTTCAAAGAGACCGAGGCGGAAGAGCGGAGATCCGCACCACGGCTTTCCCAGAGCCTGGGTAGACACCCAAAAAGGCCGCCGCGCCCACCCCACGCCCTCAACCCCTCAGAGTCCGAAGAGCCTCCTCCTTGACAGGGCCAGCCTAGGTAGCTGGCATTACTGGGCAGCACCCAAAGGAGCTATTCAGGGCACAGTACCCTCCCCTCCCTAGGCTCTGATCGGCCCCAAAGTTGGGTGACCTAGGCACACCACAGGTGGGGGTACCACTTCTGAAGGGTCAGTGAACCCACCAAGACCAGGCTGCAGAGCTATGGTGGCCTGCACCATTGTTTGCTGGTCAGCACCCCTGACCCCAGTCTCGGTAGCCACCGACCCTACCTCAGAAGGGGGCTGACTCCGGCTTGTCGAGGAGACTACTGGGCTGCCCACCTCAACAGCTAACCCCAAAAGGTTAGACTGTCCGTCTGACTTAGAGCTCGACTCCGCCTCTGAGGAGGTAGAGGCCGAGGCCCTGCGCCAAATCGTAGGAGGGTGCCCACTGCCATCTTTGCCAAAGGGCCCAGGAACCAAAGCCATGCCGAGTTGGTACAGAGCCCCATAGCACATAAGCAGAATCTGCAGGGGCACGGCTCCAGCTAAATAGGAGCTCCAGAGTTGGGACCAGCCACAGCACCATCCAGCTGCTCGCGGCGCCGAGCGAAGACAGTGCCGGCGGCCCCAACAGCTCCATTGCACCGCGAATGCCGCTGAGGGCAGAGGCGGCACCGATGGTGGAATCCGAGGGCCCCACGGCGCTGAGCCCCAAGGACATGACGCCGTGCTCAACCTCGGTGCCGAGGACAGACATGAACAAAGATGGCGCCGTAGCAGCTCCAACGGCGCCGCTAGCAGTGTCGGCGCCACAAACGGCTCCGACAGAAGCCACAGCATCGCGCCGACGATGGCTCCATCAGGGCCCATGGCGCCGCAAACAGCGCCGACCCAGGCATTGCAAACCACAGGTCCGACACCCGGGGAGCCTTCCCCCCTGGAGGGATACCATCCTGAACTTCTTATACTGGATGTACTTATACTGGGCCCAGGTACCAGAGCCCCCCGCAGCACCGCAAGCAGAATCTGCAGGGGGCACGGCTCCAGCCTAAATAGGAGCTCCAGAGTTGGGACCAGCCACAGCACCATCCAGCTGCTCGCGGCGCCGAGAACAAAGACAGTGCCGACGACGGCCCCGACAGCTCCATTGCACCGCGAATGCCGCTGAGGGCAGAGGCGGCACCGATGGTGGAATCCAGGGCCCCACGGCGCTGAGCCCCAAGGACATGGCGCGTGCTCAACCTCGGTGCCAAGGACAGATATGGACAAGATGGCGCTTTAGCAGCTCCAATGGGCGCATTAGCAGTGTCGGCGCCACAAACGGCTCCGACAGAAGCCACAGCATCGCGCCGACGATGGCTCCATCAGGGGCCTACGGCGCGCAAACAGCGCCGACCCAGGCATTGCAAACCATAGGTCCGACACCGGGGAGCCTTCCTCTGAGGGATACCATCCTGAACTTTATACTGGATGTAGAAATTCATCTTTCTCGGGTCCAGGACGGGCCGTCAACTCTGGGGATCTGAGGACGATAAAGAAATGGGAACAGGACTCTCTGCTCCTCAGAAAGTACAGTTACGTAAGAACTTACCATAACAGTAGATCTTCAAGAGAGGCTCTTGCAGTAGGTAATTACATCTAGGACTGATGCCAGCCAGAGTCAGGACCCGAGGGAAACATTTCTAGCTAGCAGTCTCTGGCAGGGGACCGCCCCCATGTCAGGTGAGCGATGTCATGCGGCGTCAGTATAAAGGGGCGGTTCCCCATGCCCACCTTCCAGTTCTTTCCCGCCAAAGGCCAAAAGGCAAGACGAGAGAGAAGTGGATATTTCCCCTCCTGGAAAAGGAGCTGAAAACACTTAGGGGGATGGAGGGCGGGAAGGTATTACCTACTGCAAGAGCCTCTCTCGAAGATCTACTCTTACGCTAAGTTCTTATGTAACTGTACTATCTTACTTCGAGAGGGCTCTTGCAGTAGGTAATTACATATAGGACTGAGTCCCAAGCAGTCTGGAACAAGGAGAAGCAAATGGGAGGAAGAAAGCTACTCAGAAGTAGACCCTCTGGTTGTGAAGGCCTTAGGAGAGGAGGCCTTGCAAAACAGCCAGCCTGAAGCCTGCTCTACGGCGAGAGGCAATGACCAGGAGGCCAGAGTCTCCTTCAAGTCCACCAGCGGCTGAGGGGGCGGTGGAGAGAGAGGAGGGGGATATGGATACTGAGTGTACCCGTAGGGTGCATGTCCGTAACTCGACGGCAGGTAACCCGGCATCGGGTAGTGAGGCACCGAGTATTGCGGCGTCGGGTAGGCCGGCATCGGGAACTGGGGTGTCGGATATTGTGGAGCCGGGTAAGAAGGGGTCGGATACCTGGGAACCGGGGGGGGGGGTTCTGACGGAGCAGACGGCCCGGCCGGAAGCCCAGTGGGCGGGCCTGGAGCAGAAGGCTCGGCGGGCAGAGGGCCCAGCGTTGGAGTGGCAACCAGAAGGGGGATGTCGCCTGGCATCGGTAGGACCGGCGTCGGAGCCAGCGTCCAGGGAACCGACGTCAGGTTGTCCGGCCCAGCGGGAGGTAGGCCTGACAGGGGTGCAGCAGGAACCTCGGCATCGCCCGGGGATGGGGGGGGAATCCCCGGGGTCAGGATGAGGAGACCCAGGGTCCCCGGAGGGCAGCGAAGGCTGTGGGGAGCCGGGAACGGCGGACGTAAGAGGGTCCGACGTCGGCTCAGCTGACGCATGGACATCGGGTCGGCCGACATCTGACTTATCAGTGGAGTCCGGGTGGACGTTGGAGGAGCCGGCGTCTGACTGAGCAGACCCATCGCCCGAGGCAGGTCGTGAAGGAGGGGCAGTCTGCTCGGGCGGGAAAGTGGCCGTGCGCTGCCCTGAAGGGTCAAGTGACTTATCAACCGTCTCCATGTGGGCGTCAGAGGAGCTGACATCCAGATTACCAGGGCCGCTCGAACCAGTAGGCCACACAATGATGGCTATACCGGGAGTGTAGGCCTCCAACAGCCCGGAGGTGACTGAACAGCCCGAGCGCAAGCCGGACGGGCTGGCCGACGCTGCCTTGGAAACCTTCAAGAAGGCTGTCGCGGAGCAGTCCCCCAGAGGGGACGATACCTGAAGCATGGCAACTCCAGCCGGAGTCGCAGTAGAAGAGGTGCCCCTGTCTTGATGATTCTCCTTGTCCTTCTTCTTACGATGGCCTTCGAGGGAAGTGGACGCCTGCCGGAGCTTTTTCAAATATTTCTCCATGGAGGACATTTTCTTCTTGAGGATTTGGGCCTCCAGAGACTGCTGCCTCCGTCTGCGGGTGGCGGCGTTAAATTTAAGGCAGTGCTGGCACTTCTCCACCTGATGATCCGGGCCCAGACAGAAGAGGCACTGGGAATGGCCGTCTTTGTGCGGAAGCTGGGCGCCGTACGAGTCGCACTTATTTTTGTGCTCGGAGGGTGTACGGGACGACGTACACCAACAAAAGGCTGACGATTAAGTCAAATAATGTCAAAACAATGAGGGTAAATACTACCGGCGACAGAGCTGACAAGCACTGAACTTTACCACGAGGCGCTGACACGAGCTAACGGTGGGAAAGAACTGGAAGGCAGCCGTGGGGGACTGCCCCTTGATACTGGCGCTGCATGACGTTGGTCACCTGACGTGGGGGCGGTCCCCCGCCAGAGACTGCTAGCTAGAAATGTTTCCATCGGGTCCTGACGCCGGCCGACATCAGTCCTATATGTAATTACCTACTGTCCCTCTCGAGTAAGATCAGGTTCTATGGTTCCTTTCTGCAGCAATGTACTGATTTCCCAAGCATCACTGGAATGTGATCTGAAGGGTAGCTTGAATGAACTGGAGACAGATCTGGAGGCCACTCAAGAAGTTCTAGAGTGTGACCTTGCTCTATGAGCTGCAAAACCCATGTGTCTGTTGTGATCTCCTTCACCTCTCCAGGTGGAGGAGGAGGGACCTCACCACTGCCTCCTGTAGTGCTGAAGGGTGGGGTTCTAATAGAGAGTCATGTTGAGGTAGCACCTGTAGCCGAGGCCGCCTCCCCCTGGAGGCCTTCCTAGTGGTGGAGGTAAGGGTAGCAGGGCTGTTGCTGCTCGTCACTTGCCCTGAGGTCGAGCACCAGACTTGGGTCTATGGGTGGCAAAATGAAAGAGCATCCTCACAGGCCACTTTCTGTCTGGGTGTGATAGGACCGCACTGACCACAGGGTCCTTCCCAGGCCTGTAGGTCAGAAAGGATGTCCTGCACATCCACTTCAAAGAGCTTGTAGCCTCTGAAGAGGGCATTCAGGATGGACTGTTGTCGTCAGAAGCAACACAGACACCCTGAGCCAAGAATGCCTTCTCAGGCAGATTCAAAGTGCAGCTGCTCTAGCAGAAGCATTGAAGGCATTGTAGGCAGACCTGAAAGGTGTTTGCCCACATCTGCCCCAGACTGGAGGGCCTTAAGCAGTTCCTGCCCTGGGGACCCTCTGGAAGGACCTCAGCTGCAGCTTTAGCCTTCCTCCAGAGACTCTTCTGGTATTGGACCATACAGGCAATGTAATTCATAACCCTGATGGCCAGCACGGCAGAGGCACAGGCCCTTATGCCCAGAAGGTTCAGCTTTCTGTACTACTTATCTGGGGAATGAGAGCTGAGGTGTTTAGACCTCTTGGACCTATTATGGGCAGCATTTAGGAAGGAAGGAAACAATTTATACAGCGCTCCTCCCCACAGGCTCAGAGTGCTTTACAAACCAATACAATTACAAGTAAAAATAGCAATGGAGCAAATTAAAACAGTGTTAAGAATTGGTACAACAGATAAATTTGGAGTATAAGTTAGCACAACACGTCAAGTTAATAAGTAGCAGGAAGCACATAATAATCAAAAAATTCAGACCAAATCAATTAAAAGCTTGCTGAAAGAGGAGCATTTTAAGGCCCCTTTTGAAGGCCTCTGCCGAGGGAGTCTCCCGAAGGTGGCGGCGAGGAAGAGAATTCTACAAAGCTGGTGCAACAACTGAGACAACCTATCCCCGGATTGCCTCAGCCCAGCTCTGGGAATCACAAGGAGGCCACCCTCAGAGGAGCAGAGAGGCCGAGCTGGGCAATGGGGGCTCAGCAGGTCTTGCAAGCAGGCTGGACCCTCCCCGTGCAGGGCTTTATAGGTCAGAAGCTTGACCTTGAAGGTAATGCTTCATCTCACTGGCAACCAGTGCAGCTCGCTTTTTATCACTACTGAATCTGCCTGTGGATGCGCTGCATAAAACAGGCTTCTCTGAAGGAGCCCTGCACAATATGTCAGCCTTTCTGGGCATAGCAGGGATCATTTTTGGCCTATAACAAGCAGCCATGGTGGCATCCTCAAAGGCAGCCAACAGGGGAGGTATTATCAGAGGTGGAGTGTCTGGCAGTTCCAAGTATTCGGCCAGATTCCTCCTGGTAATATCCTGCTCCTTAGCATCAAACCCCATAACTATATGAAACTACCGCATCACTGAGAAGGAGGAGGGGGTCATCAGACGGGGACCTCAGGGTATACTTGGTGGAGTCCTTGCTCCCTGAGAAACAGTGGAGGAAGAATGGAGGGGCTCCTTGCTCCATCATCCTTAGGGGGAAGAAGATCAGGATGGTACTCATCCTCATCTCCTGGCTCTGAAAGGGACACAGGAGATGTCAATACCCATGAGTGAGTAGGGCACGTTGACGTGGAAGATGTCGGTGGCGGAGGTGGCCCAGTAGTCCCAGCATCGATAGACAAAGAAGGAGCAAGGTGGTACATGAACTCCCAAAAGGAGGTAAGGATAGCTTGGATGTTGATGGTGATCAGCGTTGCTGGAGTGCCTTACAGCATTGACGGGGGCCTGGATCCCCAGCGTCGGTAGAGTGGCCTGAAGCATGGATGCAGAAGAATAATGCCTCAGTGTTAACGTGACGGGCTGAGATGTCAACAGGGGAGGCTGCATCCAGATGTCGACATAAGGGACAGTCCGTTGCCAGCCAAATCAAGTCCAGTGTAACTCCCCGCCCGTTACTTCAGAGCAAGAAGGGATCTGAATAGCAGGGGCTGGAATGCTGGTGGGGGTGCGTCAGGAGGTCCAACATCGACGAACCATCACCAGCCAAAGCAGGTCCAGCAGCACTCCCAGTTTGCTGCCCCTGTGCAAAAAGGGGAATGAAAGGCAGGGATGTGAATGTCGGTGGGGGTGAGAGTAGGCCCGGTGAAGTGCACTGCTAAAGCTCACCCTGTGAAAGAGAGGGTATGGGTGGCAGTGGGAGTAACCGCCAAAGTGGGTAACAACCCAGGAGCGGCCAGCACTTGAAGTGGCGACAGAAAGTAAGTCGGGGAGGACCGATCCTACCTTTCTTTGCCCGGTGCTTGTGTTTACTGGCAGATCTGTCTCCGGCCTCTGAGGAATTGGAGCCCGAGGACAGAGCTGGCGATTGCAGAGAACCTTCTTGCCTGGAGCTCCTTCTCCATTCTTGCGACCTTCTGTTCTAGGAGGAAAGCCTCGAGGGCCTACTGATTGAGCCACAGGGTAGCCTGATGGAAACCACAGCAAACCTTGCAGGCCTCTATAACATGGACATCACCAAGACAGCGGATGCAGGCATTATGGCCATCCTTGTTGTAGATCTTCTTGCCACACTCGCAGTATCTGAAGAGTTTCTCGGTGTCGGTCGGCATTAACGAAGAGCGAAAATCACATTAGAAATAAAGTGATAAATCAACTAGGGTGAGAAAGAAAGGAAAAAATAGAAATCAAAGATTTTGGCAATTGACTTAAATGGCAGTGTCTCTGTGGTGTCCGACGTGCACTGGTCGACAGTGGGTAAAGAACTGAGGAGGGCACAGGGACACCCACATTTATATGAGAGGGATGTCTTCGGCATCTGACATCGGCGTGGGTAGCCCCTAGTAGACTGCTAGCTAGAAACGTTTCCATGTGGTCCTAGTGCCTGGTGGCTACAGTTGCAAAGGCGTGGCATGATGCAAGAGATATCCTCAATGAAGATTCCTAAATACCATTCTACATACACACTACCAACTGAAGTATTCCTCTGGTTTTGAACTCCACAGAGTAGTGAAGGCACAGCAATATGGACACAACTTGATATACCCTAGGGGGACCAAAGGCTGATTTCTTATGAGACTACCAAATGGTATAAAACACACAAAGTGTTGAAAATGAAGGGGATTAACTGGGGGTGAGTATAAACAGATGCTTGTGCTGATGAGTACAAGCAGAACTAAAGGACATGCACTACACCAAGGGAAGGGAAGCAGACTCCATGGTGCTGAGCGATGGGGAGGGGTGCTCTGGCATACTGACGAGCAGAGTTCAGGCTCCAAACCCAGAACATCCCAGTGAACATGAGTGGCAATGAGAGGCAAGTCTAGTAGTCATAAGAACACAAAGGGGTACAGGAAAGAGAGTAAAGCACAGTGAGGGTGTGATGAGGGGAAACATTAGAAAGCATTATTACCTAAAGAGGAGGATTTGAATGATTTGATTTAATTTAAAATTTGGTGACCAAGACTGCTACACTGAGCAGTGGCTTGTTTCCAGGAGCACCCTGCGAAGGGAGACAGCAGGGAGTGAAACATCAATAACAAAGTGACAACAGATGCATGCAAGTGAACAACAGAGTTTCAGTACAGTACAGAAAGAGAGAGAAAAAAGAACAGGTTACACACCTGTAACAGTAGTTCTAGGAGTGGTATATGTTGTTCATCCACACTTCTTGGCATGTCCCCTTTCACTTTAAATCTTGCCGGAAGTCTTCAAGCTGGCTCCTTCCACCCACCCGGGTGGTATATATCTTGGCTCCGCCCCATGACGCCAGATCTTAGCTCGCTAGAAGCAAGGTTGTTTCCTCCAGAAGCCGGGGAGGTCGGGTGGGGGTGTGTGTGGATGAATAACATATACCACTCCTAGAACTACTGCTACAGGTGAGTAACCTGTTCTTCTAGGAGCATGGATATGGTGTTCATTCACACTTCTTGGCAGAGTCCAAGCAGTTCTCCAGGAGGAGGGAGGCAAAGCTCACACTCCCTACTTAGGAAATAAAGATTGTAGAACCGAGGCCCCAAAACCAGCATCCCAGCGTGACTCAAGGTCGATGTGGTAATGGGTAATGAAGGTGTTTGCTGACTTCCAGGTAGCAGCCAGACAGATTTCCTGGATAGGGATGTCCCTGGAAGCAAGGGTATGGTGGTTAGAATAAGTTTTTATCCCTCTGGGAGGCTGCTTGCCCGCCAACTCATAGCACAGACTCCATGCATTATGTAATCCATCTTGCTACGGTCCATTTGGCTGCAGGTCTCCAGAAGCGGCTTCAGCGTAGATGACAAACAGCTGGCAAACCTCTCCATGAATTTCTGCCATCCTCTCCTTGTAGTAGGAGAGAGCATGTTTCAAGTCCAAGGTATGGAGCCTGTACTCGCGTCCGAGGTGTAACTAGGGTAGTAAACCAGAAGAGTAAACACCTGGTTAAGGTGAAACTCTAACACCACCTTCGGAAGGAATTTGGTGGGGGCACAGGACAACTTTGTCCCTGTGTGAGACCAGATAAGGAGTTCACCGAAAGCGCCTGAGCTCCCTGTCCTTCTGGCAGATGTGATAGCCACCAGAAAGGCCGTCTTCCACGACAAGTGTGAAAGCTCACATTTGTGCATGGGTTTGAATGGCTTGCCCATGAGCTTTGACAAAACCAGCAACAGATACCACGGAGGTGGAGGTTCACACACCGGATGGGATATGTGATCCAGGCCTTTGAAAAAGCACCCAACCACTATGTCCTGCGCCAATGTCGGCTGATCGGCCTGCGCCCAGTAAGCAGAAATGGCTGCCAGGTGCACCCTAAAAGTGGATGACCGCAGACCCCCTTTGGAGAGAGACCAAAGGTAGTCGAGAATGTTAGCCACAGAACAGGATAAGGGGTCCAGACCCTTGCTCTGACACCAAATGGAAAAATATTTCCATTTGAAGGCATAACATTCCTGGTCGATTCCTTTCTGGATGCTGCCACCACGGTGTACACATCTTCGGAAAGACCCAAACCCTGGAACTCTAGCTGCTCAGGTACCAGGCTGTGAGGGGCAGGAATTGAAGGTCCAGATGGAACACCTTCCCCTGGTTCAGAGATATCAGGTCCGGGCGTGTACAAAGTCGCTCCGGGGGCATGCAGCTGAGGATGAGGAGATCTGGGTACCAGAACTGGCGCGGCCAATCTGGGGCTATCAGGATCACCTTCGCCTTGTCCCTCCTCACCTGGAGTAACACCTTGTGGATCAAGGGAAATAGAGAGAAGGCTTAGAGGAGGCTTGGGGTCCACAGCCTCGAGAAGGCATCCCCCTGCAGCGAGCCCTCCTGAGGGGGCCGGGCATGAAACAACTTCAGCTTGGTGTTCTCCAAGGAGGCAAACAGGTCCACCATTCGTTTGCCCCAACAGGAGAACAGACTGTAAGCTACCTCTGGATGGAGAGACCACTTGTGGGATGTCTGGCCATGCGGCTGACAGCATCCGCCAGCTGGTTCGAGGCTCCTGCCGCATAGATGGCTAGAAGATCTGCCTCCACCGACTACGAGGGTCCAGATGTGGAGCACCTCCTTGCACTGGCAGGCAGAGTGTGTGCCGCCCTGTTTGTGGAGGTAGTACATGGTCGTGGTATTGTCCATCTGGACTCGAATCACTTGACCCTGGTGATGAGGAGCGAAAGCTGACAATCTGACTGCTCTAAGCTCCAAAAGGTTGATGTGGTATCATGATTCCTCAGGAGTCCTGAACCCATAGGCCCTGTTGTCCATGTGGGCCCCAGCCCATGAGAGAGGTATCGGTCGTGAGGACTACCGTCAGCTCGGGGCGGACAAACGGGATCCCTTCATGCAACTGGTCTGGGGCGATCCACCATTGGAGAGCATCCCACATCTTCTGGGTTACAGTGATCAGCTGGTCAAAGTGACCAGATCGCTAAGTCCACTGGGCGGCCAGCTCCCACTGGAGGGGGCGCATGTGCCATCAGGCCCAACGGACCACTGAGGTGCATGCTGCCATGTAACCCAGAAGGTGCAGAAAGTCCCCGGCAGGGTGCAAGTGCCCAACCAGAAATAATCGGGCAAAGGAGGAGAGAACCTGTGCCCTGTCCGTCGGAAGCCGAGCTCTGGCCTGACAAGAGTCGAGCTCTGCCCTGATGAAGCCCATCACCTGAGAGGGTACGAGGTCCAACCTGGCCTCACTGATCAGGAGGCCGAGTTGGTAGCTGGTTTGGAGGGCCAGATCCCTGGATCTCTCCACCTCCTGAAGGAAGAGCCGTCCAGGAGCCAGTCATCGAAATAAGGGTAGATTCTGACTCCTGATCGCCGAAGGTGGCTGCCACCACTGCAATCCATTCGGTGAAGACCAGAGGGGCCAATGACAGGCCTAACGGCATGGCTCGGAACTCAACCCTGAAGTGGAGGAACCGCTGATGGGATGGATGGACTGGTACGTGAAAGAACGCGTCCTGCAGATCCAGTGAACAGAACCACGTTTGGCTCCAGGGATGGTATGATCTGGTTCAGAGTGATCATCCAAAAGGTGCAGGACCTGAGATATTGATTCATGTCATGGAGATCTAGGATGGGGCACCAACCCCCTTCCCCCCTCTGCTCGGGCACCAGGAAGTACCTGGAAACAAAGCCTGGGTCAATCGGAGGATCTGGCACTGGAGCTACTGCCTCCTTGCGGAGAAGCTGAGCCACGTCATCTTCAAGAGCCGACTGGTGCATGCTGAGATCCGTTCCTCCCGAGGGGCGGGCTGCTGGGAGGGTACTGCTCAATTCAGAGGCAGTCCCTGACCAACCACTTGAGAACCCACCTGTCCAGTGATCACGGACCAGGCGGAAGGAAATGGCGAGTCAACCCCTCACAGGAGGACCCAGAGCTGGAGTGATGGATGTAGGGTGTGGAAACCCCAACCAGTCACTGAGCAGGCTTAGAAAAGGAAGACTCTGGGACCTGTGCCTCGCTTCCTTTACGAGCTGTTGAGGACCCTGCTTGGGCTGGGTGCCAAGCTTGAGCCTGCTGCTGCTGTTGCTGCTGCCGGATCGCAGGGGAAGAATGCCGAAATAGTTTCTTCTTTCTCTTCTGCTGGTTCTTGCCCGAAGAACCCTTGGCAGAAGTAGCATCCAAGGTGGCACTGGACTGCTCTATACGCTGAAGGTGACAGGCCACTCCTGGAACGAACAAGTCGGTACCCAGGAAGGGCACGTCAGCAAGCTTATGCTGAGTATCTGCCAGGAAGTAGGAAAAGCTCAGCCAAGCCCCTGCGAGAGAGGCCACTGTGGCTGCCATCGAGCAGGCACAAGAAATGGAAATTACGTACGTACCGTAATTCTTGATCTTCTTGGACAAAGTCTCCACCACTCATTCACACTAATGGGATCTCCGCCGGAGGCGCTAAGACCCAGCAGGAGCAAACTTTTTGCAGGAGGGCCGGCGCCAGAGATGGAGCCGCGAGCCTCAGCTTGTGCAGCAATGACTATCTCAGCGTCGACCCTCCAACCGTCTCAGTACCTTTTTTTCCAAGGAGATGCAGCATAACTAACCTAGAAGGATAGCCTAACAAAAACTGGACATAAGGTAGTCCGGAAGACCAGTATAAGAAGGGTCAAGAAAGAAGTCTTCACAGCCTAAAGATTGAGGGAGTGAAGATCAACAACAGAGGTGAGCTCAGGGGATGGTGGGTGGACGTGTGAATGAGTGGTGGAAACTTCGTCAAGATGATCAAGAATTACGGTAGGTACGTAATTTCCATCTCTTCCTGGACATAAAGTCTCCACCACTCATTCACATTAATGGGAGAGTACCGAGCTAATAATCACCCCCGAGAGGGCGGCAGGAAAAACCAAGAGCTCACACTTTCAGGACAGAAGTCCATTAAGGACGGTTCTGCCAAACGAAATATGTTGTCTGGCATGGACATCCAGGGAATAGTGCTTGACGAAAGTATACACTGAGCTCCAGGTAGTCACACTGCAAATATCTGCAATGGGCACGTTGCAGATTTCCGACAGGGACGCCGCGACTGCTCTTGTAGAGTGAACGTACACTCTGCCCTCCAGCTGAACCTGCGCCATGGAATAATAGTGGCGAAAGCATGCTACCAGCCACGCTGAAATACGTCTGATAGTGACAGGTTGACCCAGCCGGGTCTCACTGAAGGAAACAAACAGTTGTTGAGTTTTCCAAAATTCTTTTGTTCTATCTATATAGAAACGCAGAGCTCTTTTGACGTCCAAAGAATGAAGGGAACGCTCCCCTTCATTTTGGAAGTTCGCAAAGTAAGTAGGAAGGACCAAAGGTTGGTTTAGATGGAATTCTGAAACTACCTTAGGGAGAAACTTAGGATGGGTCCTAAGAACTACTTTGTTGTTATGAAATACAGTATACGGAGGGTCTGTGATCGAGGCATGCATCTCAAAGACCCTGCGGGCCGAGGTAATGGCCACCAGGAAGGCCATTTTCCAAGTCAAACATTTCAACTCAACAGTAGCTAGAGGCTCGGAAGAGCTCGAGTGAGCATGTCTAGCACAAGATTAATGTCCCAGGCTGTGACTGGACGTATGATAGGAGGTCTGGTATGCAGAATTCCCTTAAGAAACCTCTTAACCACATGTTACTCAGCCAGTGACAAGGAAAGTACTGGCTCATGATAAGCTGAAATAGCACAAAGGTGAACCTTGACTGTAGAGTATTGCAGACCTGAATTTGAGATGTCTAAAAGGTACTCCTAGAACTTTTTGGTTGGACAGGAAAAAGATTCAGAAGTTTGCACACGGACTGACGCTTCCATTTGGCTGTGTAAGTTTTCCTAGTGGCTGGCTTGCCAGCAGCCAGAAGAATATCTGAAACTCTGCGAGAGACACTGAACCTGCTCACTTCTCTCTCTTCAGGAGCCAAGGATGAAGGTGAAGCGATCTCAGATTGGGATGGACCACAGGCCCCTGAGTCAGAAGGTTCGTCTAAAGGGGGAGTGCTTTCGGAGGGGTTTCCTACATACTGTTGACTAACGGAAACCATATTTGTCGAGGCCAGAAGGGAGCAATGAGGATCATTTTGTCCCCCGGGACTCGAATTTGAGAAGTACCCTCTAAATTAAAGGAAGAGGCGTAAAAGGCATATAGAAAGCGTTTTGTCCACTGCAGCCTGAATGCATCCTGACAGAAAATGCCAGGCCCTGGATTTCTGGAGCAGAAGAGAGGCAGTTTTGTGTTGAGTGGGGATGCAAAAGGACCAGGTCTGGAGTTCCCCACTCTGCGAATACTGACTGAACTACGGTTGAGTCGAGGACCATTCATTGGCTCTGCTCTGTTCTGCTGAGACAGTCTGCCAGTTAGTTCCGCACTCCGCCAGGTACACGCGTGCATTAGAGTCTTGTGCTCCAAGCATCATTCCCACACTCTCATCACTTCCCTGCATAAAGGGTAAGAGTGAGCACCGCCCTGCTTGTTGATGTAATACATCACTGCTTTGTTGTCCGTTTGAAGGAGAATGTTCTTGTGACAGAGAATGTCCTTCAAAGCCTGGACTGCATTAAGGATGGCTCTCATTTCTAAGACATTTATGTGAAGATGGGACTCGTCCTGAGTCCAAGTAACTTGAGTGTGGAAAGTCTGACAGTGAGCTCCCCACCCCATCAGGGATGCGTCCGTGGTAATGGAAATCTGATGATCCAGGGGAGCAAAGGGATACCCTTCCAGAAGAATGTCCTCTTGCGACCACCAGGTGAGTGACTTCTTCAGATGTTCTGTCACCTTGATGAGAAAGGACTGAGGGTGAGTGGTTGGGGACCACTGAGTACTAAGCATCCACTGAGAGATTGTCATGTGGAGGCGTGCTAGGGGTACAGTGAACACCGAGGATGACACGAGACCTACCATCCATTGCATCGAGATAACTCGAACCAAGCTGTTCTCTCTGATGTATCGGGCCATCTGCAGGATATTGTTCCTTCTGTCCTCTAGTAGAAAAGGTTTCGCACAGGAGGTGTCCAGAAGAGTTCCTATGAAAAAGAGCCTCTGGGAGGGCTGCAGTTGCGATTTCTTGAGATTTAGCAGGACTCCCATGGATGTGAGAAAGCCTGAGGCCATGACTACAGCGTAGAGAGTTTCTTGCCTGGAAGGGCTTGCTAGAAGCCAGTCATCCTGATATGTAAACACTTGTATTCTGATTTTTCTGAGATGCGCTGCGAGAATTGCACAACACTTTGTAAAAACTTGTGGCGCCGAGGATAGCCCAAAGGGCAGGACTCTGAACTGATAATGCTGGTCCAAAGCCACGAACCTTAGGTATTTGCGATGCCTTGGGTGAATAGGAATATGTTGGTAAGCATCCTGCATGTCCAGGGAGGCTAACCAGTCGTGTTGATGAAGCAAAGGTAACAGGGTTCCTAGCGATATTTTGAATTTCTCTTTGGGAAGAAATTTGTTCAATTTTCTGAGGTCCAAAATGAGGTGCATGCCCCGGTTTCTTTGGAACTAGAAAGTAATGGGAGCAGAAACCTGTGTTCCATTGATCCAGCGGAACTACTTCTACTGCCCTGTTGTTCAGAAGGCCTTGTATCTTGGAGGTGAGAAGTTCTGACTGAGGTATTGACAGTTTTGGCTGCCATTTGGGGAGAAAATCCAGACGGTTCTCTGAAAAATTGAGGGAATATCCCTCGCGGATTATCCAGAGGACCCATTTGTCCAATGTTCTGGACTTCCACTGGTTGTAGAATTGAGTCAGACAAACTCCCACCGCTAAGGAGTCCGCCTCGGACAGCTGGGTGGGACTTGGACAGAAACTCAGGAGGTGGCACTGGGAACTTTGGGTCCTTGGCTTTCTGTTGTGTTTTCTTTTGAGGCCAAGGGGTTTGATTTTTTATTAAACCTCCCCTGCCTTTGCCTCGAAAGGACTGGCGGTTGTGAAACTGGCATTTGTTAACCCCCCCGAGAAGGGGCGGGAGCAGGTCGAGCCAATTTAATGGCTGACATAGTGTTTTTGTGGCCTCTAGAGCCTGTTCTACTTGAGGACCAAAGAGATACACACCATCGAAGGGCAATGCCATGACCTGTTGCTGGGCATCATTCGTGAAGCCTGAAGTGCGCAGCCAGGAATGACGGTGGTACAAATGCCCCACCGCCGCTCGGGAGGCAGTATTGAAAGCATCCATACCTGCTTTAACCTGTTGGTTGTTGGACCTGATACACTTAGTTATACGGTTTGAAGAAGCTGTGAATTAGCGTCCGACTCTGGTAGAGCTTCAACCATTTATTTGAGTGAATGCCAAAGAATATACTCATATTGAGAGAAATAGCCCTGGTAGCTGGCAATACGCATACCCAGGGTGGATGCAGCAAAGACTCTCTTACCTAAAGTATCTATCTTACGACATTCTTTGTTTATAGGTCGAGCTGTAGTAGTCTGAGGAAGGACAACCTTATCATTCTCTGCCAAGACTACAATAGGGTCCGCAAAGGCTTGAGAGGCCAAAATAGGTCGATCCTTTGGAGCAGCATACTTCCTATCTATGGACTTAGCCACAGAAGGAATGAGAGCAGGATTATTCCATACCATCTGAGAAAGCATCTCAAAGGAGGGTTGTACCAGTGGAGTTAAATCCATAGGGATGTCCAGAACATGAACGTACTGGAGTCTTAAAAGCTTCCTAGGATCGATATCCATAGTCTGGAGAGAAAGAGTGGAATTCAAATTTTTCAGCAGAGACTTAAATGACAGGTCCTCGACCACAGGCTCTGCAGCAGGATTAGATCCCGTCTCTTCCACATCATCACCCAGCCTAAGGTCTGGGTCAGGCTCAATATCATCTCCTGACAGTCCAGGGGGGACTGTATGGACAGGAAGAAAAAAATTACTCACCTTAGTAATTATATTTTTTCTAATGGAGTCTTGCTGTATTCTGACAATTGCAGTGAATCACAACCTTTGAACTGCCCCAGAGAACTAAGGGTTAACTTTCCATGCAGGGCATGGAATGCTGAGCTCGAGCTCGTTGAAGTCTCTGTCTGGGGTTTTAAACTCAAACCGTCAGATTCTTACGAGCCCAACTAAACTAAAAATGCTATGTGGAAATTGTAAAATTCTACTAGCCAACTGGCTGGAAAGTTTGGATCCCCAAGGAAGACTCAAGTCAGGAAACCCAACAACTAAGCGCAATGTACTTAAAAAATAACAATAAATAAGCACCCAAACAAAAGGGAGGAGGGTGCCAGCAATAAACCCTGGGTGTAACACTGCACCTGCCCACCCACTTCCCTAAAACAGGTTCTGAGAGGGGAGGCAGGAAGGGAAGTCAGAATACAGCAAGACTCCATTAGAAGAAATATAATTACTAAGGTGAGTAATTTTTTCTTTAAACAACATCAAGTCTTGCTGTATTCTGACAACTGCAGGCTACCAAGCAGTACCTAGAAGGAGGAGGGACAGAACCTACTTTGGGAATAGGCTCTGAAATACTGCTGTGCCAAACCGAGCATCACTCCTAGCCTGGACATCCAGGGAGTAATTCTTGCTAAAGGTATGGACTGTTTTCCAGATGGCTGCTTGACAAATTTCTAGGGAGAGGAATATCCCTGGCCGCAGCCAGGGAAGCAGCTGTACCTCTTGTGGAATGAGCCCTCAGGCCCGAAGGCAGAGTTTTTCCTAGTTTTTCATAGCAGAACTGTATACAGGACACAATCCACCTGGCAACAGATCTTTTGGTGGCAAGTTTGCCCTTTTCCACTTCTCCATAAGTGAGGAACAACTGGAGGGAGTCAAACCTGTGACCCTTGGTACGCTCTATGTAGTAACTAAGGGCTCTTTTGACATCTAAACTGTGTAGCCTCCTCTCTCCTGAGGAAGAATGATCAGTGAAGAAAACAGGGGAGAGACACAGACTGGTTTAAATGGAAGTCTGAAACCACTTTGGGCAAGAAACTCTATTGGTTCTAAGGACCACTTTATCCCTATGAAGAGAGATAAAATCAGGTTCCACTGACAGGGCTTGCAATTCACTGATATGCCTGACAGAGGTAATGGCTACCAAGAACACAGTTTTCCAAGTCAAATACTTAAGCTCTGCTGAAGACATAGGCTCAAAGGGGGGTTGCATAAGCTGAACAATGCAAACATTCAAATTCCGGGCAGGAGCAGGATCTCTAAAAGGGGGATTGGTGAGAGACAATCCTTTAAAAAATTTACAGAACACCGGATGGGAAGAGAGTAAGGAAGGCTTCCCCACAGACAAAAATGCAGAAACAGCTGATAAGTGTACCTTGACAGCATGGGTGTAGGCAGGCATACTCCAAGCACTCCATGGTGTGCAGCTTTTTTTAAGGGGGTAGCAAATAGGCTCTGAACTGTTTCCTTTTTCCGTGAAAACTAACGAAGAAAATACTGAACCTTTCTGTAGTTTTATTCATAGGAGTCAAAACTAGAATGACTAGTCCCTAATACTCTCTTTGCATCCCAAGGACAATACAACTTTACAGGCTCTGGGCTGGTATTTGAGTCTTAGGGAACAATGTATAGCATTTGTATTTACCATGCATGGCAACAACCATTGCCATGAGTTACAAAGTTGTATTTATTGTGCCAAATAAGGCAACAAACATGGTCCTGGTGTACATTTATATATTGTCTGACTACTTCCTGGGTAGATCACCCTAACAAGGGGGATGGGGTAGCAGTGAGTCCACTTGGTGTGCAGATCTGAAATCCCTGGCTACACTCCTGCTTGAGAGTAGCTGAACCGTAGGCAATTCAGCAGTGTCTGGAGAAATATTCTTTTAGAACACCAAATGCTGAATCTTTTCCATTTGGAGTTGTAAGTCTTTCTGGTGGAGGGCTTTCGAGAAGCCTTGAGGATGTCCAGAACCCCCCTGGGAAAGATGCAGATCTGCAAACTCTTAACTATTCAAGAGCCATGCCTTGAGATTGAGGGACTGAAGATTGGGGTACCAGATCCTCCCCTGAGAGGATGTTAATAGGTTGTAATTCCTGGGAAGAGACAGGGGAAGATGGACTGCTAGGGACAGCAACAGTGGGTATCAGGGCTGTCTGGCCCAATCTGGAGCAACCAGAATCACTTTGCAAGGTTGAGACCTTATTTTGACTAAAACTTTGAACAGGAGTGGGAAGGGGGGGAAAGGCATACACAAACTTCCCTTCCCAATTCAGAATCAGGGCATCCAGGGGGACTGAGCCCAAGACTGGAGGTCTCAAACAAAAGAGAGGGAGTTGGTGATTGTCTGGGGCTGCAAAGAGATCTATCTCTGGAGTGCCCCACCTTGAAAAAATCACTTTCAACACCTAAGGGTCATGGGATCATTCGTGATGACCCTGAGAAATCCTGCTCAGTGCATCTGCTAGCACATTGTCCTCGCCTGGAAGGTGAACTGCTGCAAGAGAGGCTTGCAGGGAATAAGCCAGGGACCACAACTTCATGGCTTCTGTGCACAAGGCCGTAGACCGAGTGCCTCCCTGCTTGTTGATGTACGACATGGTGGTAGTGTTGCCTGTTCTGACTTGAACCACCTCGTTCTGAACTGACTGTGAGAACGCTTTTAGAGCTAGAAAAACTGCCCTGAGCTTTAGAAGATTGATGTGGAGAAGGGATTCTTGGGGGGACCACAGGCCCTGGGCAGTGAGGGACCCCAGGTGGGCTCCCCAGCCCAGAAGAGAAGCATCCTTGGTGAGGACCACAGAACAAGGCTGAACAACAAAAGGAACACCTTTCCTTAAATTGCCCTGATCATGCCACCACTGGAGAGCACGGATCAAGGTCGGAGTCACTGAATCAGTTTGGTAAGGGAGTCCTTTCTCAGAGACCAGTAAGTTCTCAGGTGGAACTGAATATCCCTCATCTGGAATCTTGCCCTGGGCCACTGCTGTTGAAGCTGCCATGTGCCCAATAGCTGGAGAAATTTATTTATTAATTTATTTAGTTTTTGTTTACCGGGTAAGTACACTAGACAAGTTTTATGCCTATTTTCAGGAACGACCCGGGAATGTCTTGCTAGTCGAGATACCTGAAGGCAGAGGGAAGAAGCTAGTTCCATAAGAGCCCTTGCCCTTTCTAGAGGAAGAAAGGCTCTTGCTCCGAGTCTGTCCAGTTCAGCCCCTATAAAGGTAAGGAGCTGGACTGGTTCGAGAACTGACTTGGGAAGGTTTAGAAGAAATCCTAGGGAAGTGAGCACTTGCTGGGTCACTTGCAGGTGAGACTTGACTTGGTCTGGAGACTGACCCACTGATAGCCAATCGTCCAGATAAGGAAATATGGAAATCTTTTGCCTTCTTAAAAAGGCAACTACTACTGCCAGGCACTTTGTGAAAACCCTTGGAGCTGAGGCTAGGCCAAAGGGCATTGCTCTGAACTGATAGCGGCCTGAGGGCAACTCGAACCTGAGGTACTTTCTGTGGGAGCACGTGATGGAAATGTGAAAGTAGGTATCTTTGATGTCCAGGGAGGCTAACCAGTCCCCTGGCCTTAGAGAGGGAAGGATTATTCCCCGAGTTACCATCTTGAACTTTGGTTTTAAAAGATGTTTGTTCAGATATCTGAGGTCTAGGATGGGTCGCCACTCCCCTGTCTTTTTGGGGGTCAGGAAGTACCTGGAGTACAGTCCTTTGCCCCAGTGTAGGGTAGGTACTCTCTCTGTAGCTCTTAAAGCCAGGAAAGAAGAAACCTCTGCCTCTAGGGCAAGGGTTTCTGAAGAATTTGCAGGTGGAAAAGATCTGGCTCTCATCTTTGGAATTTTTGAAGCTGAGAACCAGTCCCTGGCTTACTACTTCACTCCAGGACCCACTCTGTCTGTTGTAATAGACGCCCAGTCCTGGACAAAGTAAGCCAGCCTGCCCCTCACTGGAATAGGGAGAGCCGACCCGGCAGACCCATCAGGGTGTCTGCTTTGCAGGGGCTTTAGGCTGAGGGTGGATGCAGGCCTGCCCATCCGCCCTCTGCCCTCCCTCTGAAGAACCCCATCTGCAAAATGAAAGAAGAGGCCTATGCTTGGTAAAAGGCCCTTGAAAAGGCCTGCCCCTAGACTGCTGCCTTTGAGGAGTTGCCCTGCCCTTTCCTTGGCCTGATAATTCTGCTAGTGCCCACTGGGGTCTATCTTTCTTTCATGTAATTCTCTGTCTGCTCCCAAACAGAGAATTACCCACTTACAGGAAAATCCACAGCCTTAGCTTCGGGTGTCCCATGAGAGGCTAGCAAGCATCTGAGCCAAGCCATCCTCTGAAGAGCCACAGATGTAGCTATAACTCTTGATGAAACATCATTAGAGTCCACAGCAGCATGAAATTGCACTTTAGATGCCTCAGCTCCATCTGCAGCCACCGCCTTCAGCTCCTTGGCTAGCTGGGGGAGGCCTGTTTAGTCAGTGCCAGTACAGTGTCCCAACTGGACTTCTGTACCTGGGCTGTATAGGCTATGTAATTTGCCTGCCTGAGTCCCAAAGAAGATGCCATGTACCTGCTTCTTTGCCATGGCATCAATCTTCCTGGAGTCCTTGTCAGCGGGGTGTGGCCAAGGGAATATTTGCCTTTGTCACAGGCAGCAGTCTGCACTACCCCAACATGGCTGCATTGTTGATATAAGAACTCTGTGTCTGAGCCTGAAAGTGTATACCTTTGTCCATTCTTTTATCCACAGGAGGTAGAGTGTTAGGAGACTAAGATTTTTGTGTATGTTTCAAAAGATTTATGGAGAGGAATAGATAGTCTCCTGACTTGGGATATCCATCATCTCTACAGAATCAGGCTGCTTTGATCTTCCACAGCCTCTTCCAGGGAAGCTGAGGGTTTCAGCCACTTTCCTGTAAAACATAAAATGGGAAGGGGACCAGAAAGCCGTAGAGAGGAAACACCTGATGGTCTGTCTGGGGAGATGTCCGTTCCACAGGCACATCCAGACCTTCACTTGCATCATAATCCTCAAATTCATCTTCCTCTTCAAACTCCGTTCATAAAATTCTTCAAGGGTATACTCTTTGAAAGGAAAATTCTTGACTTACCTTAATTCTTGATCTTCTCTTGTATTCTTCACCATTCATTACTTCCTGGAGTGTGTCGGAGGCGGTGCACCGATCACGAGGCCTTTTTTTTTTTTTTAAATTGCTAGTTGTTGCGCCCGCCGAGGAGCGGCGTCAAAGGTCATGCGCGAGGGGCGGCCATGAGTAGCACCAACCTCCTCCAACTCAGTTCTGTGAGCTTGAGAGGCAAAAGTGAAAGCAGAAAATATAGATAGCTTGCAGGCAAGATAGTTTGGTGGACAGCAAAAGCAAGGAAGAATGAATCAGTGGAATAAGCCGATGGAGGAAGGACAGAGAGATAAGAAACATCCCTTGCCTAGGGACTGCAGGGCCCCTTACCTGGGCGACTTTAGGAGGAGAGATGAGTAAGGAAATGAGAAAATAGAAGAAGAAGAAGAAAGAGAAGAGAGAGATGGATGTTGAAGGACCTATCGCCCAACGAGCATAGTTAGCTTGTAGCTGAAGGCTCGACTAAAGGGGAAGCAAGAATTCCCTATAGATAGAGCTGAAGAGAAGGTTCACCCGAACCCGCTAGATAGACTCCAGGAGGGCATAGTCCCTCATCTTCAACATGCCATTATACCTTTTGACACCCACCTTTAAGCTCCTGGGTCATGGAAGGCCTTTTAACTGGAGGACAGCTGAGGAGGGAAGAATAGAACCCCAGCAGCATGAGAGTGCTGCTCAGGGGTTTAGAAATGGAAATGCAAGCCTTCTGTATGCTTAAGATAGAAATGGGACTAGACTGACTGGCTAAGGCAGGCCAAGGCTTAGGCTGGTTAGGATTGGATATGGTCAGCAGAGCTCTACTGTAAAAATTGTCCAGGAGGACACTTAAAGGAGAAACCAATAGCAAAACAGCGAGAAGGATAGCTCACCTTCTCATTTGCCTTCTTGTTTGATTTTCCTTTTGACTAGATGCATGACCAGATACCAAGATGCCTATAGCAGTTCTGAGAGAGTTCCCCAGCATTTTTTTTTTTTTTTTTTTTTTAAAAGAAGAAAAGGAACAGAGCAGTGCCTCTGGTTCCTCAAGGCAAGAATAGAGGGGGATTAGATTTCAGGGCAACTATCTGAACACGGGATTGCAGGATCAAACTGAATAGCCTGAGCCAGGCCAAAAAACCCTAGAGGTATCTTGCCAGAAGAATAGCAAGAGATAGTAGTGCAGTCTGATCGCCAATGCAATCCACGAGATGGCCCATGAATCTTAGAGTAAGTAATTTTTCTGGATGTTAGAACCCCCCCTCTTAAGAAAGATCTTTTCTTTTTTTTTTTTTTTATTATATATTTTTTTTTTTTTTTTGAAAAATTAAACAATTTTCCTATATTTTATAAAAAATGCAGAGAGAGGAAGGAGACAGGAGGTGGAGAAGCCACAGGAAGAGGCCACTGAGGGGATGGTGGGTGGGTGTAAGTAATGAATGGTGAAGATACAAGAGAAGATCAAGAATTACGGTAGGTACGTAATTTTCCTATCTTCCCTTGTCAATCTTCACCATTCATTACTTCCTGGGTGAGTATTGCTCCTCTTCCTGGAGGGGAAGAGGCCATACCCTGAGGGAACAAGACCCCAGCCTTCTGCTGGTGAGAAACAGAAGGAGAAGACCCTGGCTTATTCAGAAAGCCTAAGTGGAGAAGAGCTAGGAGGTGCCTCCCGAGGACATGGAGACGGATGGAGCCCCTGTAAAAGTCTCCTAGCTCTGGATGAGAAAAGACGGGTCCCCCGGAAGGCGGAGCACATCACCCTACGCCGGGCCAGGGGTGACAACCTGGAAAGACGGAGCCATGCCGTCCGCCTGATGCAGATCGCTGTCCCCGCAAGCCTGGAAGCCACCTCATTGGCGTCATAAGATGCCCTTGCTTGGTGTCTTGCCAGCTCCAGGCCTACCGCGAGAGGGCAAACGGCTTGTCTGGTTTGTCTGTCAGGTATAGATGCCAGCAGCTGGGACATCATCTAATTACAGATGCCGGTTGTAGGCAGCGTGCGGAGCCTGATGTGATGCAATACATGCACTGCATGAGAAGAAGAGAACACTCGCCCCCAACGGCCTAACTGAGAGAGTCCGAACTGGTGGGCGTCGCGCCAGGCAACGGCGCCCAGAAGGAGTATCCAGGCATACCAAACCTGGAGGGTGGGTTGAAGGAACCTAGAGACTCAGAGGGGGCACAATACCTACGCTGGCAGTCCGCTGGGCAGGGAAGAAGGGTAGGGAACTGCCAGGACCGGATAGACGCCCCTGGAAGGATAGGCCAGGAAGGTACCACCAGATGCTGGGCACCTGAATTCACCAAGGAATTCACGCCACCTGCTCGTATTGTCTCCGAACGAGGGAAATCGAGATCCTCACCATCCTCGAGAGGAAACGCTGATATTCTGTGAAATCAGCATCGGAGGACAGATGAGTAGGTTCCCTCCTCAGAGGAGGGAGACGAGGATGATGGGGAACTGAATGTCCAGAGGATTCCTATGCAGTGGGGAGTTGAAAGAACTGCCATGCATATAACTAACGATGAGGGAAGGCCACCGCAGAACCCTGAACTGCTCCTGGATAACGCCCCGTAGGGACCGACATGGCCCGGGAGCCGGGGTGGTGAAGGCAGAGATGGGAGAGGGGCACCCTAGGAGGCAAACTGCCTATGCAGGGCTCTGGAATCGGGAAGGGAGCTCTAGTAGGAGGGATCCCGGATATCAGACCAGGCCGCAGAACGGAACTCTGGGGAAGCGGAGCCTGAAGAGCCCTGGGGAGAAATCCCCTGTGACGACGCCCGGACCCTGCATGGATCCAGAAGGGCAGTCCGCACACGCGCCAGAGGACACCCTAGAACCCTGGGGGAGGGGTGGGACTCTGCACCACGGCTTCTGGCCACCCCCCGAGGTGGGCCAAGGAAGACCGGGTAGCAGGCCACCTGCCTCAACCCCTCGGATCTCGGTGAGGCCCTCCTCCGACCGCAACGCCCCGTCCCTAGAGGAGGCAACAGCACCTGGGGTAGCTGGTCACCGGCCCAGAGAGGAGCCTCCTCCGTCACCCCACGTCTGCCCTCCGGCTCGCCACCCCAGCCGAGGAAACCCCAGGAGACGACGGCAGGGGACAGAGGGGCCCGCATCCGCCTGGTACCCCAGCCACCGAGGACCCAGATTCAAGAATGGGGTGCCAGGATGGGTCCACATCAGAGCCGCCGCCTCCGAGGAGGACGAGACCAGCAGGACCTCGATGCTGGCCACCCCAGGGGTCTCGAGGCCACGGGCCGCAAACAGCCCCGTACCAAGTGCAACGCAGCTGCCCCCCACGCTGGCAGCAGGAAGGCCTGGTCTCACACCCCAGCGGCCCGCAGGCCCGCACCGCCCGGGAGGGGAAGGCTCTCGGTAGCGCCGGGCGAAGGCCGGAAGGCGAGCACCGCCGGCGCGCGCCGCTATCGCCCATCGGCACTGGCGAACGCGCTGAAGCTAAAACGGACCGCGAACGGCGCCTGATCCAAACTCGCTGGAGACGGCGCCGCGATCGATCACCAGCACCGCAAACGGCGCTGATCCAAACGGCGCCGGAAGCGCGCCGAGGGTCCACCAGCCAGGCCTACAGACGAGGGCCTCGACACGGGGGGAGCCTGCACCTAAGAGGTGACTGCCGAGGCGGTGACGCTGCCGCTATCCCGGAGGGACCACGACGCCCCGACACCGTGAAGGGGCCTCGGCAAGAGAAGACGAGGAGACCCTCCTCCTCAGATCAGAGCAGGCCCGGAGGGGACCCGGGATGGGCTAGAGACCTTACTTCGGCGCCCTTGAGCGACGCCGGCCCCTCAAGGTCGGCAGGGCCTTCGGCGCTGAACGCTGCGACTTCTAGGACACGGGCGGTCCATGGAGAAACAGGCGCCGCATCTAATCCATGTCGCGGTTGGGTCCCAGGCAACGGCGCAAACGCTATGCCGGTCCGAGACGGAGAATTGCCGGCCGCAGGAGCACCGACGATAGGGGCACGTCCTGCTTATAAGAACGCTCGCCCAGAACCGGACATAACGCTAAATAAACAAGGTTAAACATAGTCGGAAATACACCCGCGCCATACAAAAGAAAAAAAGGAATAGTCTTACCGAGGCGCCGAGTGTAGAAAAGGAGTCGGCCGAATACGCACTTTCGGTGAGCAACCACGAACAGGTGCTGCTCGACGGCGGAGAAACAGAACTGAGTTGGAGGAGGAGTCGGTCGCTATTAACGCCGCCGCGCATGACGCCGCCTCGAGGGCGGGCCGCTAGGGCAATTTAAAAAAAAAAGCTTCCCGTGACGGTGCGCCGCCGCTTATACCCAGGAAGTAATGAATGGTGAAGATTGACAAGGGAAGATCCAGGGGAACCAACCAAACCGAACCCCTGCCAGAAGGAGATGGATCGGTCAGAACCGGACGGAGCGATTCCACAATCTGAATCGCCCTGGCTATCTCTTCGGCGGTCGAAATATGAACCTCTGGATCCAAACCGGTCGATTTATCTTTGCGCTTCCTTTTTGTCGGAACCGATCCCTCAGAATCGGCTCTCCTTTTGCCCGAAGAAGTATCGCCCTGGTCAGAGGGAACTCCTTCTGGTTTGGTCAAACCGAACCGGCTGGCCATCCGGTCAGCGGACTTTCTGCCTCCTTTTCCCAGTCTACCTAATCTCTTCTCAAGGGTAGATTTGGGAAAATTTTACATATTTGGCAGTCTGAATCGAGATGGTCAAACCCAGACAATAAACACAGGTGGTGTGGTGATCGGCCTTGGCAAAGACCTCCCCACACTCACTGCAGTGTTGAAACCAAGTGGGCCCGCTTTTCTTGGGTTTCTGAGACATGGCCAACCTAAACAAATGTACCCTTTTTCGTAACTGACAGGCAAGACTCCTTATTGGTTCCTAACCGTCACACGGTATGGGAAAAACGGTTATAACATGTTTTTTTTTTTTAGAACCGATAAGAACCGGTAACCACACACCAAATATAGCAAAAATTATTAATCAAATGGTCGGTTCAGCAAACCGACCGCACTTTTACAAGTTCCACGCAGAAATAGAACAATTCCTATCTAGTACTATGGCACCACAGACAGAGACTGAACCGATTATGAGATACTTTTTCAGTTTAAACCGATCAAAACTGAAAACTTTAAACGACTTGAACCGAGCTGAAGGAGAAATCTCCGGAGGACCGCTCAGTGAGGCGGAGTAAAGAATCTGAGGGTCGGAGCTTAAAAACACTCCAGAAAGAGACTTCAACCGAGCTCGAGCTCAGCGTTCCATGCCCTGCATGAAAGTTAACCCTTAGTTCTCTGGGGCAGTTCAAGGTTGGGAATCAATGCAATTGTTAGAATACAGCAAGACTTCATGATGTTTGAAAGGAATGAAAGTCAGCAGGAAAAGAAGTAGGAAATGGATTTGGAGAGAAGCTCTGAAGACTGGCCGAAGAAAAGCCAGGCCTCGGCACCGAAGAACACGGCACGGAAAGGCCGCATGGCACCGACAAAGCGGACAGAGCCGAAGAAGAACACAGCGCCGAAAAGCCGCAAAGCACCAAACGCGTGCCGCAAGGCCGCTGGCGAGCCAGAAACTCAACGGCGCTGGAAAAGCCGCTGCATGGCGCCAAGGACGGCGCCAACAGGCACATCGGCGCCAAGTGACCCACTGACGCCAAACCAAGCCAGGGCCCCAAAATTAGGATTTGAGGAAAAAGGAGGAAGAATACCCAGATAAAGGCATCAGTCTGGCCCCTATGCCGCAGCCATGTGAGGGGAAACACCTGAGCGCAGAGTCAACGGCAAGAAGAAGGCACCACACGACTAGGAGGCTCAATCGCCTACCCGATCCTCGACGGGTCCGAGGACCCTGAGCGACCGGGCTGGGCAGCTGGACCAACCACTCGAGCCCACTGCCCATCAGAGCGCCCACTGATGAAACTGCTCATCTGAAGCCCTACCAGAAGGCGGGAAGGGTCCGATGTCAAAGAGGTCGGTGACCAGAACCAGAAAATGGCGACTCCGAAGAGGAGACCGCAACTGACCCCAATGACCGACAGTCGACGCGAGATGAAGCATCAGAGGGCGACCTTCGAGTGATGCCTTCACTTTTTGACCCACGGGTCGTAAGAAGATTGAGGCCGAACGGTGTCGAGAATGCAACCGCTTTTATGCTTCCGGGGACCACCCCACCCTCGGGCACTGGACCGTCCATTGTCAGACCCACCCTCCGGAGAGGGTGGTGGACCAGACTCAGCCCGACTGAACAGCTTTCATACGAAGTCTCCCTACCATCACCTGACTTGCTCATGGTCGACTCTGTCAATGTAGGCTGAGACTTCTTTCCTTAAAAGAATAATTAATATAAGCGGTACTTATTCAAGAAATACTACAAAATAATAAAACTGAAAACTATGCTGCTAGTTTGAAGTTTGACTCCCGGCAAGCGAGTGACGTCGTCACTGAAGCGCACTCGACAGCGCGAAGAAAGGAACTGAGGCGGTTGGAGGGTCGACGCCGAGGTAGTCATCGCCGCACGAGCAAAGGCTCGTAGCTCCATCTCTGGCACTGACTCTCCGGCAAAAAGTTTGTTCCCGCCGGGTCCTAGCGCCTCAAGTGTAGATCCCATCAGTGTGAATGAGTGGTGGAGACTTTATGTCCAGGAAGATCCTCCTATATCCAAGGCTGTCTGGAGCTGCTGTTTTGCAACAGCACAGCCTTGGTCATGGACCTGTTTAACCATAGTCTGCATGTCCGGTGGGAGATGAGGGAGGATCTCGTCCAATGACCCCAGAAGAGCATGAGAGAAGTGTGCCATAACAACAGCTGAGCTGGCCTGACGAAGGCCCAGAGAAGAGACCATAGACCTTGCAGGCAGAGTGGTCCATATTCTTGGAATCCTTATCCAGAGGTCGGTCAGTGTCAGCCGAACTATCAGTATGTCTGAACACAGAGGCGGTCACCAGGCTCTCAGCCGAAGGGTGCTCTGTGAACCCCACAAGGTACCCCATGGGCACTGCGTACCTGCGGGCCATGCGGGCAGATGGTGCTGGGCAGGAGGCAGGATGCTGCCAAAGTTCAAGGGCTGGGCCCACAATGGCCTCGGCCACTGTAAAGGCCTCCGTCGGGTATCCCTCTCTTGAGTATGTCAGTGAGAGAGTACTCCTCTTTCCTGGATGGGCTCCAGGACATTCAGTGGAATCGGAGATGAGGCGGAGGATGCCCTGGAAGGAGGAAGGGCCTTCCTCCAACCCTGCGCGACCGATGACTCATCATCCCTGGATATGAGTGCAAGCCGGTGACGGCCCGAGTCCGAGGAGTCGATAGAGCGGCTCATCGCCTAAGTCACCCTCGATCTGCTGAGGGCGGTCCAGAGTGACTTATCGACAGACGCCAGGGAAGCCTGGCGCCTTGTTTGTCCTCTTCGAGGGCGCCCTCCTCAGGCTGTTTAGGCAGTGGTTCCACACGAATTGGTGGAGAGACGGATAGATCGAACTGGGAGACAGTCCGCCCCACGGGCAGAGGAACTGGTGACTTCGGTTCCAGAGGGGTAGGCATCGAACTACGAGGCGGAGCCAAGTTATGGCTGGGGTAGGCGGCGAGCCGGCTTCTGCCTGGTCAGGGTCAGCTGCTGCCACAGAGGTCTTCATAGCGCCGACGGAGCTCTGTCGGAGCCTCCGCCAAGGAGGATAAGAACCTGTGGCGTTGCTCTTTTAGAGCGCTTGTGGCTCTTTCTCAGTCGCTCGCTGAGAGGGTTCTGGACCTCAACGAGATCGGGAGGCTGACTCGGTCAATCAGGAGACACCAGGGTTGGTGAAAACTGAGGGTCCGGAACCAGGTCCTTGATGGGGACACCAGCAGGCTGGGTCTCCTCATCAGGAAATACAAGGACCAGAGTCCTTTCCAAGGAGTCGTCGGGGTTAGCCGGCAACAAGGGGTCGATCGGGTCGAGGATAATTTCGACCTGGTCAGCCACTTCCTCGGTCCCCTGGCCAGACGGAAGATCCATGAAGCCAGTGGCTGAGGATGTGATTTCGACCGAAGTCGAGACTGCGTGTTCCTGGGACTCGGACCTTTCTCGGTGCCAAGAACGTCTTCGCCGAGATGAAGACACAGGGTCCTTATCTCTCTTCAGAGTGGGGAGCGGTCTCGAGGGCGCCTCACCCACGCGGGGAGACTGGCACAACTCCTTGAAGGAGCCCATAAAGGTGGAGCCAAGGTTCAGAGGAACAAAAAGCTCGACTGGCCAAAGTGCGAGCTTCTTCCTCCTCGTCACGCCTTCATCTGTTAGAGCTGTTCAGCGGACAAAGCCGTGGAAACTGCCCACCTCGCCTCCTTCAATTTCACGGTGGGTTCCTTTTCTCTGGTCTCCCCAGCTTCAAGCGTGCCTTGTGTGAGTGGGCCAGGACGTTGGGAAGAAAAGCCAAGCAACATCTTACGATGAGGGTGTCATGGCGACCACCTGGGCAGTAAACTTTTATCGCGAGGGTGGAGAGCATTGTTTGCAGGTGACCGGTGCGTGATATCTTCTGGCCGCAGGGGCACTGGCGAAATCAGGGGGAAGATTTTTCCTCCATGGCAGATGCGACGAAAGCACGATCACTAACTCGAAAGAGTTTAATTTTCAGTAAAAAAATGACAGTTAGAATCCAGGGCCTATGATATGCTGAGAACATGATGGAACCTGCATCTTCCAGTGGAAAGGAAGATCTGGTGTCATGGGGCGGAGCCGAGGTATATACCACCCGGGTGGGTAAGAGGAGCCAGCTTGAAGACTTCCAGCAAGATTTCAAGTGGAAGAGGACATGCCAAGAAGTGTGGATGAACAACATATTGACGCTCCTAGAAAAATCAAGTGAATGTGCATAAGCACATTGTTTATGGGGTAGCCAGGACAAGAGCTAAGGGAGTGTACTGTCAGTGTATGGTAAGATACTGGTACAGAATTGTTGTAGCGTAAAATTCAAATTACAGAGTAATGAGTTGTAAGCTTTACAATTTGGTCACAGGCAAAAGTGGTTAAAATAGCTTAAGGGGTGGATAAGGCAATGGCTGTTGCAGCATGAAGAGAAGCCTAGCTGCAGATGTACACAAGACTGGTTTTGAGAGAGTACAGGAGGAAGAGAAACTGATGGGGAGGGGAGGCTGTTCCAGTGTTGTGGTTCAGTTAATACATGGACTCGCATTCCCAGCGAGATTTTGCAAGCTAGCACCATTCATGCTTTCAAAACAGACAGATTCCTGATGGCGTATGGCACTGCAGAATATACCACAAAAGTAGGGGTAGCATTCCAGCTGATACAATTGTATGTGTGTCCATAGTCAAACTGGGTATAAATCACTACTTTGAAGGAGAATAGAAGGGCATACAAGACTGACATTCTGTCACCACAGTGCTATGTTACTATGAAATTTCAAGATCAACCCTTCATCAAAGAGGTGATGAAGAAGAACCTCACAAATGAAGTGTCAACGCCAAAAACTGCAGTTACGTAAGAACTTACCATAACAGTAAATCTTGAGAGGCTCCTGCAGAAAATCTTCACATATAGACTGCGCCCCTGGCGTCGAGTCCCACTGCACAAGATTGTGAATGTAATCATCAGTGGGGAGCGACTGGCGTCACATGTCGTGGACGCAGCCCAACTATAAAAGGGGTGGTCCTGCCCACTCTCCAGTTCTTTTCCAACGGAGACCTATAGAAAGGTAAGGATGAGACCCGGAGTAAAACTCCTCAGACCTTGCTTCCACTCTAGTCCTGAAGGGCTAGAAAGGATGGAAAATAGGATAAAACATCCAAAAACTGGGGGAAGAAGGGAAGGAAACTAGACCTACTGCAGGAACCTCTCAAAGATCTACTGTTACGGTAAGTTCTTATGTAACTGCAACATCTTACTTCGAGAGGGTTCCTGCAGTAGGTCTTCACATATAGAACTAAATACCAAGCAGCCCCAGAGAAATACAAAAACATAGGTGCATCCGGGAGAAGGAGAAATCACGACAGGAGATCTTGCAAGACTGCAAGACCAAAACCAGTTCTGCGCCTAGAGGCAATGTCCAGACTGTAATGCTTAGAGAAAGTGTGAACAGATGACCATGTGGCCGCTGCACAGATCTCTGCCGTGGACTCATTCCTAAAAAAGGCAGTAGAGGTCGCCACACTATGGGTGGAATGGCCTTTTACTGCCCCCAGAAGGGACTTCCCATATTTCGTATACAAAAATGGATGCAGTTACTAGCCATCAAGAGATAGTTTGCTTGGACATAGCCTTGCCCTGGCAATGATAGAGCAAAGGCTAGAAACAGTTGGCTGGATTTCTGAACCTCTTTAGTCCTGTTCGGTGAGGTACCTCAGAATCCGGTGCACATCAAGGGTGTGAAAGGTGTTCCCTCTGTTGGAATATTGTGGATAGTACACTGGTAATTCCACACTCTGGTTCAAAGTGGTTTCGAAACCACTTTGGGTAAAAGAGATTAGTCCGAAGGGCTACTCGGTCCTTATGAAAAGTCAAATAAGGTTCTTTACAGACAAAAGCCTGTAATTCTGAAACCCTTCTGGCCGAAATAATCCGACTAAAAATAAAGTCTTCCAGGACAGGAAGCATAAGTTGCAGGAAGAAGCTGGTTCGAACGGGGGGGGGTAAGGTAAGCTTCTCGAGCATGAAATTCAGGTCCCGAGACAAGGATTCGGATCGGAGGTTTCAAAGAAGGATGCCTTTCAGAAAGGTTTTGGCAACCTCCAGCTGAGCCAAGGTTTTGCTCTCCACCGGAGGTGGTAGGCCGACACCGCAGAAAGGTGGACCTTAATGGAGGAGTAGCTAAGGGCCGCCTCGGACAGACATGTGAGGTACTCTAGAACCTGGGAAGCTGAGCACGAAAATGGATCCCAGTGCCTTGCTTGGGTCCATATCGTGAATCTCTTCCACTTCACTGCATAAGTAGACCTGGTGGAGGGTTTTCTAGCCTCCACTAGAATATGTGCAATCTGCGAAGATACCCCATAACGAGAAATCGCTATGTCCACAGGTGCCATGCATGAAGGTGGAGAGACTAAAGGCTCGGATGCACCAGGGTGCCCTGCTCCTGAGTCAGAAGGTCATGGGAAATGGGCAAAAGAACAGGAGGTTCCAGTGCCAAATGTTGCAGCAGAGGATACCAAATTTGGCGCAGCCAAAGTGGGGCAATGAGGATGGCATGAGCTCCCTCCTGTTGCAGTTTCACCAAGACCTTTTGAATGAGAGGAAAGAGAGAAAAGACATACAGAAACCTCCCTGTCCAAGAAAGAGACAGCCGTCTGCCAAAAGCACCATGCCCGGAAAGAGTGAGCAGAAAGCGGGTAGTTTTGCATTGTATGGGGAGCGGAATAGATCTATCTCTGGCTGACCCCAGCGAAGAAGAGATCTTCGACCACCTCTGACTAACTCCCACTCGTGGGCCCTGGCCACTGATCGACTGAGGCTGTCCACCAGGATGTTGCTTACACCCGGACTGGACTGTTGTCAAGTAAAGGCTGTGCTGAATCGCCCAGCACCCACACCCTCACTGCTTCTCTGCAAAGAGGATATGAACAGTTTCCTCCCTGTTTGTCCAGATACCAGACTGTGGACATGTTGTCCGTCTGGAATAGAAGAGATCCTGGAACCAGAAGCGACTGGAATGCCCTGGTCTCCAGAACATAGATGTGGAACAACAGCTCGTGGTCAGACCAAGACCCTTGTGTCTTGTGAGTCCCCAGGTGGACTCCCCAGCCCAGGTCTGAGGCGTCCGTGGTGAGAATTTGGGATGGGACTGAAGGATGGAAAGAAATTCCCTTCGATAGGTTTGAGAGATCCTGCCACCAGAGAAGATCTCTCTGAAGACTGTTGGAGATCATGACCTTTTGGTTCATGTCGTCCGTCCTCTGGTCCCACTGGACTCGAAGAGACCATTGGGTGACCCTCATGTGAAGTCTGGCCATGGTAACTGTTGAAATGGCGGCCACCTTCAGTCCTCAGAGGCGGAGCATGGGTGTGCTGGGATCCATCGGGCCTGGGCCTACAGTGGTCTGAGAAGCTAAGGTCTCGATGGCAGAAAAGCCTTGCCCTGAACTGTGTCTAGTACAGCTCCAATAAACTGGAGTTTCTGAGATGGTACAAGCTGGGACTTGGAAAAATTAAACGTTATGCCCTGTAAGAGCAAACAAGTTCAACGTGAAAGAGAGAGACTCTTTCAGGCTGGTAGGAGAGGTTGCTGCGAGGAGCCAGTCGTCCAGGTATGGGAAGACATAAATGCCCTGATGGCGTAAAAATGCCACCACCACCGCTAGGCATTTGGTGAACACTCTGGGAGCCGAAGAGAGGCCAAAAGGGAGTGCTCTGAATTGGAAATACTTCTCCATAAAGACAAACTGGAGAAAGCGGCAGTGGGCTGGGAGGATAGGAATATGCAGGTAAGCATCCTGCATGTCCAGGGAGCACAGCCACGAATTTGGGTGGAGCAGGGGAAGGAGCCCCTGAAGGGTCAACATACGAAACTTCTTGTACTCAGCAAAGATGTTTAGTGTGCTGAGGTCCAGGATCGGTCTCAGGTCGCCCATTTTCTTTGGTACCAGGAAGAAGTGGGAGTAGAATCCCCTTCCTGTTTGGTTTGTTGGGACGGGTTCTATGGCCCTCTTCAAAAGAAGTGCCTGAATCTCCTGAGAGACAATGGGGACATGATCCCAAGGATAGAAGGACCGTCCCCGGCGGTTGAGGGGCTGGAATCTCACTGAATTCTATCAAGTGACCTTGCTGGATGAGCTAAAGCACCCAAGCTTCTGCGGTGACAAACCTCCAACCGTCCAGGTAGAGGCTGAACCTCCCTCCGACTGGTTCCTCCTGTATTACTGAAGGGAGCGGAAGGAGGGGAAAGTAGTCAGGATGCTGAGGGAAGGGAAGCTTTTGCCCCAGAGGCCTGTTTGGGAAATTTGGCCTGTGGGGTTTGAGCTCCAGATCCAGAGGCGCGTTTCTTTGCTTGGCGCTTAGCCTGGGATTTGTTCCACCTTCTTTGGTGGCAAAAAGGCTGCTTCTTCTGACCCGTTTTGTATAAGGAACAGGCGTCCCTTGAAAGCGTACGCTGTCTTGCAGCCCAGTAATATCTTTAGCATCGCCGCCAAAGAGGACAGAACCCCTAAAAGGGGCGTCCAGAAGAGAGGATTGTACGTACTGTGCCAGGCCTGCTATACAAAGCCAGGATAGGCAGCGGAGACAGATCCCCGAGGCTGCCGCTCTAGCCACAGAATCCACCGAGTCGTAAGTAGCCCGTAGGGCGTGACGACACAATGATTTCCCCATCCTAACTTTGTCCAAAACCTCTTCCTCAGGGTTTCATCCTGAACCTCTTGAAGGTCTCTCAAGATCCAAAAGAGAAGCTTTTTGAAAGGCAACCACATGCAAGACGTAATTGAGGGAACGTATCACACAAGAGGAAGAGTAGATTTTACGCCCAAACTGATCAAGCTGACGCGAATCCTTATCAGGAAGGGAAAAGCTCAAGTGTTTGGGCTGGGCTGAACAGTCGTGAGCGGCCATGATGACCATGGAGTCAGCCTTAGGGTGGGAGTTAAGGTGAGGGATCCCTTCTGGGGGATAATAGGTGCAGTCTGCTTTGCTCGAAACCGCTGGTACGGAGGACGGTTGCTGCCAAATTGTGGTCACAAGGTCCTCTTGGGGCCCCATCCACAGGGAATGGGACAGGATCAGAGGTGGCAGATCCAGGTGTTCTGCAAGGCATTTTCTTTGCGGGTCTACCTCTTTGGTTGGCCAGCCGCCTGAATGGAGCGCAGCAAATCTCCAAGAGGGGTCCTCCGGTGGAGACTTGGGAGAGTCTTTTGGGGGAACCTCTATGGGAGACCTAGGGTCCGATGGATCCGTGTCAGACGGCTCGGAACTACTAGGAATAGAAGGGTCTGGTCCTGTGGTGCCAACAGTTAAAGAGCTCAAAGCTCTGGTCCGAGGAGGCGGTGGAGAGGTGACCCTGGGGGTGGGTGCCTCTCCCACCAACTGTCTTAACTCTGACAGAAGTTGCGTTCTGGCGTCCTTCCACCAAAGGGGAATGGACTTGTGGTCCGGTACCGGAGGTGGAGGAGGAGGGGGCTGGAAGCTCGGATACCCCGAATACTGAGGATACTGCCAGGAAGGGTAATAGTAAGAGTACCCGGGATAACCCGGCGTGGGGTGTCCTGGCATAGGAAACCCTGGTGTCGGATAAGATGGCATCGGGTAACCGCGGCGGGCAGGCCCAGCGGCAGGAACATAGCCTGGCGTCGGGTACTGGTGACACGCAGGCCGCCCAGGGGCAGGAGGGAGGTTCCGAGTCTGGAAACCCAGCTGAAGAGCCTGCGGGGTGCAGTGCCATAGCGCCAGCAGATGGCGTCGGATCCGGGAGCGTGCCCAAAGTACCAGAGGGTGGAGGCTCCATGCAGGATCCCCAGCCGGTAATGGACTCCTGTCCCGAGGCATTGGAAGGCCTGGCGGGGAGGGACTCGAGGGACCCGACGGCAGGTCAGTTGCGATCTGGCTAGTGTAAAGCAAAGATCGGGTGGCGAGTCCCTGGAGTGAAGAACCCTGGGGACAGCGGTTGCGACTTGTCCGCACTCTGTCCGGCGTCGAGGGGCCAAACTGGAGTCAGCGGGAGTGGATGGATCAGATGGGCGTCTGAGGCTGGCGTCAATACAACAGAATGTGGCCGAGCTAGAGATGATTGGAAGGCCGCCACTAGACTGATCGGTGGAGGCCCGTGCCTTTCGCTGGAGGCGAGGCCGTCTTACCGGCAGGACAAGTGAGAAAAAATTACAACCTCAAAGGAGGCTCCCCTGGCTGCCCGCTCAACTCAGCAGTAGGGGGAGAAGGGGCCCAGCCCAAGGAGGTGGTCGGGGCACCCAAAGAAGTACTCACAGTTGCAGGCCTCTCGTGTGGTGACGGACTCCAGTCCCAGCGGTTCTCTTTACTTTTTTTTCTTTTTTGGGACTGGCGATGACAACCTTTCCCTCAGTTTTTGGAGCTCCTTTTCCATAGACGCCAAGCGTCGGGTCAGAAGATGGGCCTCGAGGGACCATTTGCGCCAGGTTCTGGTCACTTGGTTGAAGGCCTGGCAGATGGAACACTCCTGGATGTCATGTTTAGAACCCAGGCAAAGGAGGCAGTGGGAATGGTTGTCTCCGTGTGGGATTTGAGCACCGCACTTACAGCACTTTTTCTTCTGTCTAGAAGTCATCAATTTGAAGAATAACTTTGAGAGAAATATTAGTAAGAGGCGGAGAAAACTTCGACAAAATACAACGCAGACGTTGGATTGCTGTTCAAACATGAGCTGAACATTACTGAGGCGACAGCGGGAAAGAACTGTGGCCGGTGCTGGGACCGATCCTTTTATAGTCGGGCTGGCGATCGCGACACCCGGCGTCAAGGGTCCCCGCTGATGACTCGCTATCTGGAAGTTTGCCGTGCTGACCTAATGCCAGGGGGCACAGTCCTATATGTGAAGACCTACTGCAGGAACCCTCTCGAAGTAAGATCATTGGTTCTTTTTTCCACTATATGGCAGTCCTCCTTAAAATCAAACTAGGAGTCACCCACTGCACATTCTGAGTTAGAAGTTTAAAAGAATAAAGACTGCTTTAAAATTTAAACTAATCCAAAAGTGAAAATTACATACTCATTGTAATTCTTTATTTTCTTGGACCATCTTCACCTTCACCACTGATTCACACCAATGGGTTCTGAGCCGGAGGCGCTAGAGCCCTGCAGAAGACAGAACCTTTCAGGGGGGCTGGTGCCAAGGTAGGCTGCGGGAATGCGTGGCACCATGAGACTAGCTCATGCTGCATGGCTCACCTCGGCAATGGCCCTGAACTGCCTAAGTACATTTTTTTACCGAGGAGGTGCAGTGTAACCTAACTAAGCAAAACACCTAACCTAAAAGGGTGTAAGATAGTCCATTTTGACCCATATAAAAAAGGTCAATAACAAAAAAAAGTGTCTTCACAGCCCATAAGAAAACGACGGAAGGAGAAGACCATCGCACAGAAACAGTGAGCCTGGGGGACGCTGGGTGTGTGTGTGTGTGTGTGAATCAGTGCTGAAAATGATCCAGGAAAATCAAGAATTACGGCGAGTACATAACTTTCATATCTTTCTGGACCTTATCTTCACCACTGATTCACAGTAACGGGTTTGAGTACCAAGCTCAGACAAAATCCCCCCAGGCAGGGCAGATGAAGCCAGAGCTTACTCAGGACAAGAGTCCATTAAGGATTGTTCTGCCATGCTGACCGACATGGACATCCAAGGCATTGTGCTTGATGAAAGTGTGCACTGTGCTCCAGGTGGCAGCTCTGCAGGCATCAGCGACAGAAACAGAGCAAATCTCTGTCAAGGATGTAGCAACCACTCTTGTGGAGTGGGCACAAACCTGGCCTTCCAACTTGACCTGCACCATGGAATAATACTGGCGGAAGACCAGCGATGATCCATCGAAATGCATCTGATCATAACCGGCTGACCCTAGCCAGTTGGGGATGAAGGACACAGAGAGCTGCTTGGATTGCCTGAAATTTAGTTCTATAGAGGTAGAATCTGAGGGCTCTTTAACATCCTGAGAGTGAAGGGTGCACTCCTGTCATTCTGGAAGTTAGGAAAGTATGTGGGCAACACCAATGGCTGGTTCAAGTGGAACCCTGACATCATCTTAGGCAAAAACTTGGTGTGTGCAGAGTACCACCTTGTCTCTACGGGAAGATGGTATATTGAGGTCTGTGACCAAAGCATGTATTTCAGAGACCCTGCGTGCAGAGGTGATGGCTACTAAAATGCAGTTCTCCAAGTCAGGAATCTGAGGTCACAGGTAGCCAGGGTTTACAGGTGAGCATACCCAACACAAGACTGAGGTCCCAGGCAGCAACAGAGTTCCTGACTGCGGCCTGTGTGTATAAATACCTTTTAAGAACCTATTAAAAGGGGTAGCTGACCTAGGGTGAGGTTCTGAACTGGCTCATGGTAAAGACAGACAATGCATAAATGGACTTTAACTGAGGAGTATTGCAGCTTGCATCAGAAAGGTCCAGAAATATTCAAAAACCTTATCTGGTGGGCATCGGAAAGTACAGTTACGTAAGAAATTACCGTAACAGTAAATCTTCGAGAGGCTCTTGTAGTAGGTATTCACATGTAGGACTAGCCACCGGGTCAGGACCCTCGGAAACATTTCTAGCCTAGCAGTCTTTGGCGGGGACTGCCCCACATCAGGTGATCGTCACATGGCGGTCGATATAAAGGCGGTCCCCATGCCCACCTCCAGTTCTTTCCGCCAAAGAGGCAAGGCAGAGAAGAGATATTCCCCGTGGAAATAAACAAAAGAAAACTTAGGGGATGGAGGGTGGGAAGGCAATACCTACTGCAACACTCCAACTCCCTCTACCCCCTTTCACTCCTTGAGCACTTGAATCTGTCCATAGGCTGCCCTTTCCCTGCACCACCTCCTGACCTCCCTGGTCCACTTCAGCAGGGCCTCTTCGGCCCCACAGCATTATCTTACTCTTTACACAGTTGCTGGAGCATCCGCACCCTCTCCTGATGTTTCCCCACTACCCCAGCATGCATGTCTGACCAAATCCATCCAAATGTGTGAGATCATCCCATTTCCTTAAAATCTGTCCCCTGAAGACAGTTACCTCGCCTTTGTTCAGCCTTCACCCTCCCAGTCCAGACAGAACCACACCATGGCATGGTCACCCCTGCCAATGGGTCCCGCCTCATACCCCAATCTGGTCACTGTCTGCCAAAATACATCCAATACCCCCGCCTCCCTGGTCCTTCCACCTGCTGAGTTAAGAATGCTTCTGAAGCATCCAACAACCCTTTTCCTAGCAACCGAAGCATGACATGTCTCCCAGTCTATTACAAGCATATTTAAGTCCCAACACCACCACCTTCCACTGCCCATTCTAGTGTCTCCAACATCTGCCACCATCTCTCCTCCAGCTCCTCCACCAGTGCAGGGGTCCATACACCATTCTATTTTTACTCTCTTGCACCCTTGTTAGCAAAGTGACCCAAATCACCTCCTGTTCCCACTCCTCCTCTCCCCTGTGCCAATGCAGTTTTGTTATCATTACTACCCCTCCTCCTTCCCCCCATATCCTTCCCAAACATAGTGTACCTCCAAGTTCATGTCCCAGTCATGTCCCGACGTCCCCGTCCGTGACCGTCCACCATCCACCGCTCCTCAGTTAGCATCCCTAGACTCAGCCATTTATTAGCCAAACTCAGTGCATTTGCAGACTGCTTCACCCTTTCCTATACTTCCATTTCCCTGCTCATGTCCCTGCGCATTCTGTTTCCCCTAGTCTACACTTTTATTCGGCCTTTCCCCATTCTCAACTCCCAGAAGTGTGGGAGAAGTCCCTCCTTTATTGGCCCCCTTGACAGCCTTTTCTCAAACCCTCCCATTTCATCTTTTCTGCAAAATACACATCTTCTGAAACAGGAAAAGTAACTAGATACTACACAACCACATTATCACCAAATGATTTTGTCAATGATTGGAAATCTCACCTTACATGACTAAAACATTTGATGGTGAAGGGATACTTCCACAATTGGAAAATTTTCAACCACTGTAATTTACAGCCAAAAGGGATAACAGCTAAACAAACAACAGGACCCATTTAACAGTAGTCCAAAACAACATTTTGCTTATTTTATCACTTTCTAAAAATATATCAAGCAATCACTGTAATCTATGTATCTATCTATCTTCTGTTCTGTCTGTCTGTCTTTCTATCTAGTATACACTATATGTGATGATTTCTCTTCAGTGAAATAATACAAAACATAAAATTTCTCTCAATCTGAAAAGAAATTTGGCACTGACAATTCCATCCAATCATTGTAGAGGTGAAGCATATTTGATGTGGGGGATCAGTATTAAAGTAACAGTGATATTTCCTACATTTGGACTATATCGAATATCAACCGTTGCTGATTACAGGGCATGAAAGGTGTCATCATAAATCAAGTGGTGCCTCTGCTTTCTACTTGTGCACATGTAGTAGAGGTAATGGGCGAAGTGGGCAGAAATTTGCCTGGATAAATCCGCTATTCCACCCATTTCGCATAGCGTAATGTGCAATTTCACCTGGTGAAGTCAAGATTTTCGGGCAAATAGCGATATTCACCTTTTGCAGTGCAAATTCATTCGCCTTCCGACCAAAATTGTGTCCATCCATGAGCAAAATTAACCTTATCACTGGTATAAGTTAAAAGTAGTAGATCCCTGGTGGCTATGGTCCCCCAAAAAGCCCACATCTTAGAGATAGAACCAAATTCGTGGCTAGCAGTCCCTCCCCACCTGTCATGTAATGATATAAATAAATTATCCATAGTGGCTAGTGGTCCTCCCTCCACCTATAATAACTCACCCCACGAATGTGGTCAGTAACCCTCTCACCGTCATAAATCTCCTCCTTTATTTTATATTATACTGTTAAAGGAAAAAAAAAACCCACGGTGGTCTAGTGTTTTGTTTTTTAATTATAAACCCTCCGAATCCGATCCCTCACAGTTCCGCAATCTGATTCCCAATCATAAAACATAGATTTTGATGGCAGATAAGGACCGCTTGACACCAGTCTGCCCATTTCCTACAATGGATAAACTGCAGATCCGAAAGAATAACAGCCCTTCTTCCTACCCCACCCCTAGAATTTCCCAGACTGTCATGCATGCTTGATTCCACCACTTTTTTATCCACAACCTCATCCGAACCTTCCATACATCACAACCCTCTCTGAAAAAAATACTTCATTAAATACCTCTAGCACCCCCTTATCTTCAAATTATGCCTGTTCTTACTCTTTTTGAAAGATTCTACCCTCTTGGACTTTGTTGATTCCTTCAGATACTTGAAAGTTTCTATTATGTCCCCCTCTCTCCTTTCCTCAGGCCATACATATTCAGCTCCTGAAGTCTCATATATGTTTTCTGGTGCAGACCACCAGTTTAGTCCCTCCTCTGGACAGCCTCCATCCTGCCTGTCCTTGCAAAGATTAGGTCTCAGACTGCACGCAGTACTCAGATAGGGTCTCACCAACTGTCTGTACAGAGGATAATAACTTCTGTTTTCTGCTGGTGATACGCTCCCTATGCATCAGTATCCCCAACCCTCCTTGCTGCCTCTCACATAACACTTACCTTTAGGTCATCTGATGGCTACCCCAGGTCCCTTTCCATTTTGTTGTTGAAGTCTCACCCCAATTATACTCTTCCCTAGTTTTGTTTCCCAGGTGCATTCCCACTTCTTAACGTGAATCTAAGCTGACACATTTGACCATTCCTCTAAACTACAAGTCCCTTCATCCTCCCAACCACCTTACATCAACTTGTTGCAGATCTTTATGTCATCTGCAAGAGACATACTTTCCTTCCAGTCCCTCTTAGTAGCCATGGCAAGACATTAGAAGAGGACGATCTAATACTGAACCACCAAGGTACCCACCAGTAACCCACCTTTCTTCAAGTGGACTCCATTTACTAACCCTCTGTGTCCTATTCTCAAACAATTCTTTACAGGCTGTCATCTTGGACCACTCCCAGGCTGGCTAACATAATAATAATCTTTGTGGGACTGTGTCATGCCTTGCTAAAGTCTAGGTAGGGCATATCACAGCCCTCCTGATCTACACTTTGGTCACCAGTCAAGAAATCTATCAGATTAGTCTGGCATGACATTCCTGCTGTGAATCATGCTGCCTTGGGTCCGGAGACCCCTGGCCTCTAGATGCTCAACAATTCTTTCCTTCAAGTGATTCATCATTTTCCTACCACTGAGGTTAAACTACAGGTCAGTAGTTTCGACTACCTTACTCACTTTTGTGAAGGTAATCATCTTGTCTCAGTCCCTTGGTGCCATCCATCCTCCCATGATTTGTTAAAGGGTAGTCAGTGGTGTCCTAGTTTCTATAGTTCCACTAGAATCTCAGTGCATCCATCAATCCCATGACTGTCCACCCAGTTTAAGATTCTTTCAGACCCTTTCTTTGTAAATAGGCTGAGTATCCTTCTGTATCCAGAGTGTTTCTACTATTGTTTGGTACCTCCACACCACCTTTGCAAATAATGAGCAAAACATTTGTTTAGTATCTTCCTTTCACAGTCACCCTCTGCCCACCCCCCTCCACTTTATTAAGCCTCACTAGCCCTCCCTTGGTCTCCTTCGCCCCTGATGTACCTATAAAGTTTTATCCCCTTCTTAACATAGGTTGTCTCACCATTTTGGGCCTTTGCTGTTGACTGCCTTCCCAGCTTTTTTGCTTTAACGATACAGTTCCGTCCTGCTCATACTGATTCCTTATACTTCTGAATACTATCTTTCTCTTGAACCTTCACTGCCACCCTTTGGAACCTAGTAACCTTTACATTTGTTTATTAATTTGCATTACACAAAAGGCTGACCACACTCTGATGGCAGTTTTATTATTCCCACAATCCTTTACCTCCTTCCTGCCCAGTTGCTAGTGCATTCCTAGGCACTCACCATTTAGCAAACCAGCCCTCCAAAGTCCAGCACTTTGCTTTGTATGGCTTGACTCATTGCTATTTATTATGAACCATACTGTTCGATGGTCGCTATTTCCCAGATTCTACCCACTTCTACATCTGTGATCCTCTTCAATCCATTTGAAAACCAGGTCTAAGATTGCCCCCTGAGTGACTCCAATACTAGTTGTCTAAGGCACCCCTTGTAGGGCATCTAGAATAACCCCACTTTTAGGTAGCTGCTGCAACTGCATCCAAAGAACATCTGGCATATTCAGATACTTATCAACAATATCTCCCCTTTCTGCCATTCAAGTATGCTATCATTTTGTCCAGTTCCTCCCCCTGAGAAAGTCTATCTAACCCATCTGCGGATTGTGGTGACATTGCAGTCTCAATTTACCCACAGTACTTCTTCTCCTCCCTGTTTTCCCTTTTGTTCTCTTGCCTTGATTCCAACTTACGCAAAAAGAGCTACTCCTCCTTCTTTACCTCCTGTCCTCCTGCAGATAGTGTATCCGGTGCATGTCCCAGTCATGGTTTTTGTGTACCATGTTTCTGACTGCATATCAAGATGTTCCTCCACCATCAAGGCAGAGGTGCGGCATCGGTTATCTGGCACGACTCAGTGGCAGATTACAAGCCCCCTGCCGATTAGGAGTCAGAGATGCTTCGAACCACAAGCACTGATTGCACACCACAGACACGCAAACGTCTTCATGAAGGAATTTCAATCACCCCGCCACCCGTTCCCTCCTCCCAACAAATGTGTAGGCTCCACCCCAGAGACAACAGACCATATCTCAGGTGAGAGGTACATATTTCTCCATGGCACTGTCTTCCTAGCTCAAGCTGCTCACCGTTTCTGACTGCCCAACCAGCAGTCACTAAACTTTAATGGACTTGACACCCAGCATTTATCTCTGGCACTATAACTACTCCTCATGCTGAATAGTTATTTAGCTATAACACTAGTCAGCCACTGGTATGTATATTCCTCCTGTCATCATCAGTTGTTCTGCATGTATATGGTTATAACATGCTTAGCATAACATTTGTTCTGCACCATAAGGTTATAACTGTGCTTTGAGTACTACTTATTTCACTGTGCTTTTAATGATAAATTGTACCTAGACAATCTCCCTGTTACCTCAAGCTCTTACCATATCCTAGCTCTAATAGGCATAGAATACTGATGAATTGGCGGGCCCCTACCTCAGCTGGCCAATTCCACTGGCATCATGAGCCCCAGACCCCTCAGCCAAAGAAAGGCACCCATGGTGAAGGAAAAACGCAGCCTCCTCCTACAATTCTGATACTAATAGACTCCTTAGACTCTCCCTGCTCCAAGTGGTCACTATGCCTAGCTCTCACAGGAGGTACTGGAGGTCTCCTACTATAAGCGCAGACATCTGTCTCAAATACACTAGGTACTACTAAACCCCCATTCCCTCCCATATAATGTGCTCCACCAGGGTAAAGAGATGCAAGCCCATACCTTCTTCAGGTCGGACTCCAAGACAATATCTCTCCTCCTCATCATAATACTTCTGGCGGAGATATTGAAACAAACCCTGGCCCAACAAACCCATGCCCCATTCCCAAATCAGGACACAAGGAGGACTTAAAAAGAAGCATCTCAACATAGTAGTCTGCTTCAAATCAGACGAGCTAGTGTCATGGGTCACCCTACAAACCAGATGTCGCCGGTGACTGGACCTGCTCAAACCTCAATACTGGACTCTGCCTGTGTACTCCTAGGATATGAGTTCACCATGAGCCTGGGAATAAGAGAGTGCGTATGATCAGGGACCACTAAAGCTCTCCACAATTATCAGCCATCCTCTCTTCCCCTGTGAGCTACTGCATGTACTCTTGCAGGAATGCAAAAATATTTCATGTAACTTACATACAATCCCTAAGAAGCGACTCCCACCCCTGGACTCCTGGACTCATTGGCCCAAGGAGCGCACAATGAACTTCTAATCCAGGGAAATGTAGCAATTTGAACCTCACTTGCCAATCTTGCACAACTCAACTTGTACATAACCCAACCCAGTCAAATAATGGATCCTCCACCTCCCTGCAGATATATCCTCTCAAACCTCCTCAGATCTCCTCCAGCTGGTACTCTGCTCAGTTCATCTGACCCATTCCCAGTCTTCTGTGTTTGAGGTCCCTCCCAAAATTCCATAAAATCTACGACCCGAAACTTCTCAGGTTCGATTCCTTAGCTGTTCTTATGTGGACCTAAGCTAACTGACTTGCAGGGGTATTAGGGCCACTGACCCTTCAGCCTTCCCACTTACTTGCCACCTGCGTGCCCTGAGACAAGCACGCCTCAGGTCACACTCGGAGGTGAGGGTCAACACCCATGGTTGCAGGTCTCCTAGCTAATGAGGCCAGAGCAATGCTGGTCCCTTTCTAAACTTCACCAGTCTCACATTATTCCAAATTAGACACCTAAGAAACAAATGCAAAGGCCATCAAGTGCAAAAGCACCTCTGCAAGTTGCTCTACTCCGCTCAACCACGGACCCCAGATGGTTCGGGAACAATAAATCCCTTGTCTGCAGGCCTCTCATCCGGGGTATCCAATACAATGGGAGGTATCTGCAACAACCCACTCACCACCGCCAACTCCTTAAACTCTCATTTTCAGACCCTCCGCTTTCAAGCACTCTTCCACCTGACAGGGCCCTCCTCCCTCCCACTGGGCAGGAGGATCACCTCATCAAAGTTACCTCAAGCTGTATCAGTCAAGGACATGGGCTTCTCTCTGGCCTCTCAGTACTCCAGCCCAGGCTTTGATAGCCTGGAAATAGCTACTAAAACCTGCCTCCCATTGCTCCCAGTAGCTCATATCTTTAACCTATAACTTACAAAAGTCATCCTAATTTGGAGAGAGAGGTAGTCGGTCTCGGAAACAAGAATCCCGTCCTGGACGCTATGCGTCAATTGGATCCTCCTCCTCAGTAAGCTCCTCGAAGGTAGTGACGGAGTACCTCGAGTACATACAGGTGAATGAACCCCTGTCCCAGCCCAGCACGGATCAGTAAAGGGCATAACAACACCAACCTTGGCCTCTGTATCTGCAAACATCCGGGCCACCATGGGGGAGCAAACTCTCTGGAACATGTTGACAGCTGACCAGGCAGGTGATGTAGACACTCACAACTGCTTTGAACACAGTTGGGGCACTCAGCCTCTCCCCCCCCGCCCGCTACTGGCCTGGTGCCGGAATACCTCAAGGAAGACACAGGGACCTGTTTAGCAAAGTTCTATCTGAGCCCCACATTACCTCTACATACCCCAGGGGCTCTGTCCTGGTCCCCCTCTCCCCCTCTCATCAACACCGGAGGCAGCAACCAACCAAGCCACACCAGGCAGATGACCTAGTTATGAATACCACTCCAGAGACATTGCTGCTCTCAACAGAAGCACTTGTCACCGGGGCTTCAACAATGTCCAGCCTCGACCAAAAGCACAAACTATCTTGAACCAGAAAAGACTGGGCTGCTTTTGGCTCAGCTGCCAAACTCAAAGCCTACCAGCCCACTGGATGCAACAGTCTGGATAGTACTTCCTCCCAGCAGTGCATCTCAGTCAAACACAGCAGGGCGACACTTGACCCACAACAGTCTGGGAGTCACATCAAAATGTCCACACAGCAGCAAACAGTAAACTGGGACTGGCCACAGGGCCACATACAAACTCACCCCTGCCCCGACTGGCCCTGGTGGAGAGTCTCCTTCCTTCCCCTAGTTATGGAAGCCTATTTGGCCTCCCTAAAACACACCTGATGATGGCATGACGTACAACAACGCCAGTGCTTTGCCTAAGCGCCCCTCGTCTCACTCCACCACTGTGAGTTATCCCAGCTTCGCTAGCTCTCCCCAGCAAGTACCTAGACTTTTGAGAACTTTTGAGAACTGGAACCCCTCGGGGCTGGCACGGATCCTTCCTCAACCATTCTCCCCATATCAACAGGACCCAGGCTTGGGATACTAAAGACCCCCCTCCGGACCAAATGGGCGAAGAACTCCCGTGTGTGCTCCAAACTCCTTTCCTGGTATGTTAACTTGTCCCCTCACATCAAGCGCTTCACGCCAAATCCTTGTAGGAGTCAGAAAGTTGCCTCAGCATGTGATTGCCCCAGGTACCACCTGGTGCAGTGGCATCCACCCACTGGACCCTAGGTTGCTCTACGCAGCAACCTCCTGCCAAATCTGCACTGACCCATGTAGCCCATGCACTGGAGTAGGTTTTGTTTTATATTAGTGGCATGACCACCTACTCAGGTTGTTAAATGTAATCTATGCTAAACAGAACCTGTTTATTATTCTTTCTCTTGATGATGCTTAATGAATTCTCATTTTTGTACTGTAATGATGTACTGTGTGTCTTTTTATGTACCTCCAATTTGCCCCAATTGTAATCTCCATGCGTTCCTGAGGGGCATATTACCTTGCAGTACTTCCCAGTCACCCCAAAAGCTAAATAATAAGCAGCCAATAAAGAAAATCTGATTTCTATGCACAGTACAGTTGGTGTATAGTAATCTGTATTTCATTAAATTATTGGACAAATAATTACTCAAATTGACAGCATTGTCGAATTGTGCTGGCTGGTGGTGTCTGCCACCAACGTACCCCACAACACCGCCATACTCCACTGCATACAGACACAAAAAATTGGAGACAGTGCTGGCAAGCAGTTCCTGCACACACTGCCTCCCAAGCTTTTAGACATCTCATAGTTAGTACACAAAACACTGGCAACTTTTTTATATATAAAATACTTTTGCTACAGTATTTGCATCTTTTGCATCTTGTGTGGCCTGATTTACTATATGTGCCTACTGGTTGCTGGTTAAGGAAAGTTTGTTGGTGAAGAGGTAGAGGACAACTCTGCAATACCAGACATTGTGTTGGCTACACATACCTGAAACAAATTTGCAATGTTCTTCTCCCTGTCTGACTCTTGATTTGACTGCAGATAGTCCCACTACCATTTTTAGCATAAAACGAAGCGGCAGCTGCAATACCCACAGCTAAAGATTTTATTAATGAGGGAATCACAGAACACTACCTGACATTCTAAATCCTGCCAGTGTCTGCTAAACCTGCTTTTGCCACTGCTGCCTCGTTAAAATACTTGAGTTCATCTTGGAGGAGGTTCTATTATTACTTAGAATACCAATGCGAAATGCATTGGTGCTTGGTCACAGCTTATCATTTCCCCTCCGTCTTGCCAGGATGGGCCATTGAAGGCATGCTCAAAATCACCCCGGGAAGAGCAGCCATTGGAAAACTTCATTCTTCACTCCCCGGCTGACCCGTGTCGCCCCAGGCTGGTTTCAGACAAGGGATGCGGTCATGGTTGAGTGTGGCGTCTGCACCTCAACCCTCAAATGCCGCTGGGCTAACCAAATTTATCTATTTAAGTCATTGCAGTCCTGCTGCAGCTGTGGCGAGCTAAAGTGCAGGCCTGCCACCCAAGGGTGGATACTTCACCCATAGTGTTGCCTAGATTGAGGTGGTTGAGAGCAGACAGGAGTTCGTTTTGTTCAAATTACATGTACCAGGTGCAGACAGCCAACCCACTAGTGATACCTGTGTCCCGGCCTGTGTGTACCGCCCAAAATGGTTGCATGCTACATGCCTAAAGTAGCTGAAGCACTGTGAAAATGCAGCATGTGTATTATTTTACTTTTGAACTCAGTAAACTTAAAATCTCATTTGTCAGCAGAAGAATAGTTACTTTTGTAGAGCCATCCATAGCATGGTGCGAGACTGTACATTTACAGGGCCCCCAAGACAGAGTCAAGAAGTCTCAGTTGTCCTCCCTTCTTCCTGGTCTACGATATAATTCATTAAAAGTGCAAAAGTAATACATATAGCTCAAAATGAATATATAGGAGGCTATGGTAGGATGATTATGTTCCTTGGTAGCTTTGTGACTTTTGATATGGTGTCCCATCAAGAGGTGTGCACGGACACTGAGATACCTGAGGCCCATTGGGGTCTAAGACTACGATGTATTATGGTCATTTAATAACATGAAATCATAATCGAACATGCTAAAGCTAGGAGTAAAGTGCTCTTCGTTGATTCAAATATGAGGATGTATTATTCCACCACGTAATGTGCAGTTCACTCTGCCATATCTATAACTGTTACACATTAGAACGTAATACCTCCTCATTTTCTACAAAAGTCCTCCGCCCCATATGGAACTGGTGTCACACATTGTACTGTGACATTCTAAAGGTGGAAGTTGTCATGCGGGGCTTCTAAAATGATGTGGGGTTGCACTACAAACCATGTGAGGAAGAAGGCTGTAGGAGCTCAACATATACTCCCTGGAGAAAGGAGACTGACAGGGACAAGACTGAGATCTGCAAGTGCCTCATGAGGTGTGAACAAGGTGGAGGAGAGCATCTTTCACTGGAGGAGGGCATCAGAACACAAGGCATCCTAGGCTTGGGGGGGGTTGGAATGTGTAATCTATACTTGTTCACATAAATGGTGGTGATCAACGAAACCTGTAATACCAGAGAGATGGTATGGATGGGTGTGGGGAGGTAAAATTATTGACATCTGAATCACGAAGAATGTATCGTCTTATGTCACCCACCCTCCCTGCCTCAAGCATTTACTGGCTTAGAAAATATTTCAAGTCTACTTACTGGAGCTAGTAGCCATAAACTCTCTCTGATGTAACTAAAAGCAAGGAAAAGTGAGGCTTAGATTTGAAGTGTATTGCTAAACTGTGGATCAAGTTAACAACTTCAGCTGTTACAAACATAACTAAGTTCAATTGCCAGTTCTTTATTCCTGTCCATTCCACGAGACTGCCTCCTTTCTTGCTTAGTTTAGCAGCCTGGCTACGTAAACACAATTCTTTATTATCTGTCTGCCTTTCCCTCCATTTTCGAGACCCACTTACCACGAAATAAACCACCACTGGTGACTTTACAAAATAGTTTTATTACGACACAGAACTGTTAATGCAACCACATACATAGTTCTAAATTAATATCAGATGATACACCCAGTATGCATGGTTAGTTAACTTTCTTCTCGGACTGCCATTGTCTCCACACTTCCACATTCACCTGTATTCATTCAACAAAAAATCATTTTTCCTGTTGTTCCATGTAGACACCTCTGGCATTCCTTTGCTACTCCTCCTCTCCTATATTTCCCATGAGTGCCACCACCTAAATTGAATATCTCATTCCCCAGGAAACACCTGACCCAATGAATGACCTGTTATGTGTTGGTGAGGCAGACTGTGTGAAGACCAGCAAGTCCTCTGTAAGAATTCCAAATGAACAAGTGCTGTTGCACTGTCACCAAACATGTTTGCTGGTGTGTGATGAACACCACTGATGACCTCCATGAATGCTGGCTCATGGATTGTGTCTTTGCTGGTGCTACTCCTAGATAGTGGACGTACCATCCCATGAAGTCTCTACTGATAGTTCCATAGCATTGTTCTGGCCTCCTTCATAGTCAGCTCAGTGTTCTCTTGCAAACATAATAGAGCCGAAGATGCATGCTCCTCATCTGCCCTTGATAAATATTCTTGGAAGAGCGGTTCAGCTACTGCATTCATCATGTGAACTAACCAGCACTGCACAATGTGTAAGGTGTGCCTCTCTATTCTCCTTCCAGCCATATCCATCCTTGGGTTGATGCTCAATCTAACGATACTGCTGCATGTGCCACAACTGTATGTGGTTACTGCTCGCCAATGCATTGAACTGATGTCGATAATTTATAATGAGAACAATTTCCTAGGAGAACATATGGTGTTGGAAATACTTGTGCTTGATGTGGTGCTGTATCAGTCCAGAGTAATTTTTAAATACATCATATAGACTCAGCGGATGCCATTATTTTCTAGTACTGGAAAATGTCACTTTATTTTATGTATACACCGATTTGTTAAACTAATTCAAGTACCCTCCTGTGTTGGTCATTCTGGATTGCTTACCTGTCTTTTGTCTTATGAAGCAGGAAACTATATATTTCATTGCTGTCCTTATCTAGTGCCCCGATACTGTTATTTCTGTATTATTGAAAATAACACAATTTTTCACCTATATCCATTGAGGAACACAGTGTGTTAATAAAAAAATGGCAGCAACTATCACCCAAATTATGAATACCCTAAATGCTCCAAGAGGGTCGTCCAGTCAAGTTATGATTCAACAGAAAAAAGCCGAAAAAAAAGAATTGGATTCAAAGCGATCAAAACCGCATGCAATTGGTGAAGAAATAGTCGTTGGGTACAGCTGAAGAATGAACTAAAATTCAATACACATGCCCAGGTTGCATGCTTTTGCTTGACTTGTGAGTATATGTCACTTCATGCGAACAGTATACTTATTTTTTCCCCTCATCACCTGCAGTAGTAAGGATTTTGACTATATGTATCTGCTCATCAGGTATTATCAAATCAACAATGAAACAAGACATGTCATGACCAATGAACCAATGTTACATCTCTACCCTAACGAAGACTATCATGGCAATGGTATACTCGGCCGGGTACCATCAAAGGCACCACAAGTATTGTTCCTGTGACCTTATGATATTGCATCCAACAACATATAAGCTTCATTGAATGTGTCATCGTCTCACTTTAGCGCTTTTGGCAGACTCTTCTGTGTTCCATCTGTCTCTAACTCCTATTTCTCAAACACAGGTGTGATGCTGATCACAATTCTCCTAGTCACATGCCCCCTAGCTGCACCAGAAGCATTAGCCACTTTCTACGGTTACACAGAAACACGCTTCAACGATGATTTTCTCTACATGCCTACAAGCCAGTAAGTCGTCATTTGCATGCAAATTTGTGTCTATATACACGATTTATCATAACAAGTTTCTACATCACGTTACCTAACGGGTAACTTTGAGGTGACATCTATCTCATTTTCACTGACTGTACTGTGGTACTACCTAATTCCTCCTCAGTACACCTTGATGTATGTTACTACTGCATGTTTTTTCTGTAACTACCAGTGTCTACACTCGCATACAGACTTGTATATCTATACATATACATACACATATACCTTTACATACACACAGTTACATACATACATAGACATTTACATTTTACATACGTATACACACACACACACACATATATAGATACACCTATAAAAGCTACATTTATTTTATGTTTTATACAACATTTCATGTATTCTGTATTTATTTCCACAGGCTCAGCATTAGCCGGGGCAGTGACACTACATTTGTAGCATGCAGCAATGACAGGAGTGACAAACAGATAATACCGCCTGAAGACTGTGTGAATGACCAGGTAACATTGTCCAGATTTTCATATGCTCCAACAAGTCTATTGGTAGTCATGTAGTGCCACCATTATCACTAACATGGTGTTAAACTTCATGTTTCTCTTTTTTTTAGTTCTGATCTGCTGTTTAATACACGTCAAGAGTCATCGATTGAGGGAGATGTCATTACACTGTGTGATGAGGAGATGGGCAATTTTAAGAATGACAATATGGAATGTGCAGACACTTCCACCGCCGACTTATCATTCACACAGTCTGTTGTCAAACAACCCATGTTTATGTTGCATATGGACAACATCCTTGAACTTGCACAGAAATGTCAATTCACATCATGCAAATCATGTCACCATGGATTAACTGTTAAGACACGAACTTCCGGAACATGTTTAACCTTGACTTGGGTTTGTGCATGTGAATTTATAGATCTTTCTTATAAATTTATCTGTGTAAGTGCGCAATTAATTTAAATTTTTTTTTGTTTAGTTATGTCCTGCAGGGCACATAGCATACAAATGGCGGAGTCAGCCTCAACTGAGGAAAGGAGTAAATGCAGGTGATTTAATCACTGCAAGTGCCGTGTGACGCCGGGCAATAACTTTGGTAAAATTGCTCTCATGATCAGTTTGAACATGCTCTCTTCAGCGCTCTTCATTTTACCGTTACCAATGACTGTACACCATGCCTGTGATTGAGTCCCATTGGTGTCGAGATGGAGAGGAGCTCATGGCAGCAAGAATAAACAAACCAGTGGCTATCATGTTATGTACACTTTCTTTTTCCTTAATGATCATCGATGTACAGTATCAATATACACTCTAAGCATGTGACCTAGTAACAAATTGCTCTTCGACCACAGGTGATGGACGTATGGATAGTCCTGGACATTGTGCCCAGTACTGCGCACACACTACCATGGATGTAGACACCAACCAATTCTTTTATGATTTGTGGACAAGCCTTGAAGCAACACTGAAATCCCCAAATATGGAAGTTGGCATTCCAGCGCACTATGGATGTTTTCAGCAGAGCCATGTTCAGGTGTCTGAAGTTGTCACAGATGCACTATGGTCCCATCTCATGTTTGATCGTTGTATATCACTCCATTTCTTTCATGGTGAAAATATACAACACAATTTCAACATTGTTTGTGAATGTTTTGTTCCCTTTTGTCCATGCCATCAAATTCTAGTCTTTCAATCCATAATCTTGAGCTTCCATAACAGTTAGGGATGATGTGCTCAGCACAGTATTACATAAGCAACCACTGTACAGAAGACATCTCTTTTCTTCCGCACATTCTGGCAGTATTTTACCCCAAATCAGAACATATGTTTATGCCATCTACATTATTTCCATTTCACATCTCCTACAGTGGTAACAGATAACAGTCTAATAGGATCTGGTGACAGTAGAACCATAATGTACAATGGTTTGATACTTAGTAAATGAGATTACGTGAATCCTTGCTTGCAACCCTCCGGATTCATTAAGCTACCTGATTCTCCTCATCACAGTTGGCATTGATTCCAGACATTGCCATATAATACATCCATGCAAGCAGCTTGCTGTCTTGCAACGCCATTGTGAACTATGCAGTAATTGTGGCATGGCACAGCACAGTACCGCGAGAGATGTGGAAGCGCGATTGAGCAGAGGATCACATTCGAGGGGGATTTTCATCAAATGATCTGATTGCAGGGGAGCACACAGACTCATCTGTTCACTTGCAGTCAGGAAGACAACAAGCAGCAGGGGTATGGTATGCACCTGACAGAGATGGGGAGGGGTGAGTACATGAGCGTGACCGGTGAAGACAATCACAGATCGACAGGTAAAGGTCATTATAGGCTTGTCAGCCTTACAACTGTAGTAGGCAAGGTACTGCAGGGCATTATGAAGGAGAGGCTTGTTGACCAGCTCTAAAGGGTCCCTGTAGTACCTGCTGTATTCATTTGTTCTGATCACATTATGGCATACCACCCTTCTATAGTTTTCCATGTGACTGACTGGTGGCCCCTAATCCATGTAGGACGGACGATGTCCTATGCCTGGATAACAGCCTGACGTTTTGATTGCGTAGGCAGCATTAGCATTAGACAAAAGTGGCTGGAGACTGGGGCACTGGATCAGCTGGGTAGGAAATTTTCTTGTCTGCTGTATACAAACAGTACTTCTTTGCCTCGTCGTCCTCTCCCATAAGTGTCAGCAATGGGGTCCACCACAGTTCTGTCCTGTATAGATCTACAGTTAGGTTAGGTTTGTACATGGCTGCACTTGAGTTCATCCTGTTTAATGTCTGTGTTTAAATATTTTTTTCTTCTAGGAAATCAATACCCTGAAATAAGACATTCTTACGATGTATGGCATGGTGCCAAAAATCTTGGGAAACGCATCATGGCAGTAAGTGCACCACAGCCATACAGCGATAATAATGTTCATAGTCTGTGCAAGTGTCATTTTACATTATGGCTTCCTTTGTTTGGCTTTTTCAAGGCTGGCTTAGCGACAATGTAAGAGTACTGTGGATTTGGTGTCGTGATATAGTCAATCACTTCTGGCACTGCTGCCAAGAATCTCACAACTACAATGACTTCATGGTAACTTCACTTCCGTTCCACAGCTGTCAGTGTATAGTATTGTCACATCATCTGCCCTGCACTCATTCACTATTCTTACTGTACAGGGCCGCTGGATAGGCATACTGCATCACGTTACTGATGTACATCAGTGGAATTTTGGAAATGGATTTGGGGATGGAGAATGCAGTCATTCAGAGCTGGAATCCATGCGTGAGAAGCCATGGTTTGAGGCAGGCTCAGTGCCACATAGAGAGCTAGCAAAAATTATGATGGACAACGCTTCCTTAATTCACTGAAATGCTCATTCCTTAGCGGTACTTACATCAAAGTATATCATTTGACAAGCGTCAATTAACTGCTCACCAGATACTCTGATGTCAGCTCAGTTGTGTGATTGCTGATGTTTTCTGTTTTGTCTCATTTCATCCACAGTGCACCGCCAACCTTGAACAGTTTCAACAACATATCCTAATGTACTGTGCAAAGCGTTATGCGTACACTTTTCCTGCGTACTGTGCACCCAACTTTCTTGCTGCCCTCGATTACAACCATCATGTCTCCAGACCATGTCTTTACAATGCCAAAGGAGAAAAAATGTAAGTATCACATGGCTGTATGATTTATAGAATAATGGGAGACATAAATATTATTGTTTGTCATTCTGCGCTAACTCTTCTCTATGTTTCAATCTATGCTCTATCTTTTGCGGTGCAGCTCGCAGTGATAGGTGTGCACGACTGCCTTTAGTTGACGGTTCCAAGTGTCTGTTATCAAACAGTTTGCATGTCTGTCTCACTTTTTTTTGTGCTCAAGTGCCCAGGCCTCCAGGGTCTGTCTCAGTCAGTGCCATGAAAGCTGGTTTTCATTACAGTGGGTTTATGCATCTGTCATTATTTTAAATACACAATGTGACCATGATCAAAGTGTTAGCAGAATAAATACAGGAATACAAAACAAAAAATATAACCCCTGGGAGTGCCTTATTGCTTAAATCACTCACAATTTGTGAGAAATCTGTTTGTAAAAGGCTAGAAATAGCCTCCAGTGGTTTTACACACCTACCCTACCTCACTCAACTTTTTCAAAGACATAGAAAAAAGTAAAACCTAATTAAACTAAGTATTCTGCAAAAATACACTAAATTAGAAAATGTTCCCTGGCAGTACTAAGAACAAACTGTATATCTGGGAGCAATTCGTGCTCAAAAACAAGTTTTAAAAGGCTTTATTGGCTCTGATGCACCACAACAGACTGCTCTCCAACTCAACAGACAACAGACTGAACTGTAAACAACCTGCATATGATATTTGACCTATTTACCCATAATGCATTCCAAATTTCGGTTTCGGAGCAAAATTGCGCCAGCAAAATCAAGTTACAGTAGCAAAATTTTTGCAACAAGGCAAAATTTAAGCAGGATTGGGTGAAAGTGGTTGACCAAAGCATTTTACGTGAAATTTCGCAATTATGCAAAATCGAAAACCCAGGCAAAATTTAGTTTCGCCTAGGCAAAAAATTTCACAAAATTGTGGAACTACATGAAATATTTTGCCAGGAAAAATGTTTCAATTTTGCTCAACACTAATTCATAGGATGGAGTTCAGGAGCAATTAGCGTTAGCCATAGCAGACCTGCACCAGTTAGCCGGCCTGGTGGTGCTGAGGGTTGAGGTGCTGGATACCACACCTCACACCACGCTGGTGACCTGGGTTCAGGAATGAGCCTGGGGCACCGGGGGTCAGCAGGGGAGGGAAGAGATTGAGCGTCCGGAGGACTGCTCTCTCTTCCTGGGGAGGGACGGGGTAACGTTCGCTCAAGGAGCGACCTCTGGCGGTGGCTGGAGGTAGCCAAATGCAGCATCATGGCATATGCCTGGGGGGTGGAGCCGTGGCAGTACATTGCCTTGACAGCTGGGCTTCACAGGAGATCCAACTAAGTAAATACCTCCCTCCTCCCTCCGATAGGTGATGGCGCCTCCCACACAGGACCACACACTCAGAAGTTGGGCACGGCTGTCTCCTCATCCTGTCTCCTCCCAAGCCTGGTCTCAACCCTATAAGAAAGAGCACTCTGGATGGGGGTGGTCCTTCCCCAGAGGGTAGACCCGGGGGATGCCCAGAGTCGTTGGGGAGAGGAGATGAGTCAGGGTCACGCAGGGAGGTAGAGTCCAGGACTGGGTGGTCACCAGAGAGAGTTCAGCGGGTCTCAAGAAGGGAAGGAAAAAAATGGAGTTCAAAAAAAAAAAGACCTGCACCAGTTATAAAGGCACTTGATATTTTTCTTTTAAATAGTAATTGTCCAGTGCATGCTTGAACTGATTACTAGAGTCACAGGATACTACGCTGTCTGACAGAGTATTCTAAGAGTTCACCACTCTCTGAGAAAACCAATTACCCCTAAGGTTCTTACATAGAAACATAGAATTTGATGGCAGATAAGGACCGCTTGGCCCACCTAGTCTGCCCATTTCCCTACCTAACGACTAAGCTGCAGATCCTAGTTAACCAACAGCTTACTTCCTCCTACCCCCCCACTAGAATTGCCTTATGTCTGTCCCATGCATTCTTGAATTCCCCCACTGTTTCTGACTCTCACGACCTCTTCAGGAAGGCTGTTCCATGTATCCACAACCCTCTCTGTGAAGAAATACTTCCTCATATTACCTCTGAGTCGTCCCCCCTCTATCTTCAAATTGTGCCCCTTGTTTTTGCAAATCTCTTTTTCTGAAAGATGCTACCCACTTGGACTTTGTTGATTCCCTTGAGGTATTTGAAAGTTTCTATCATGTCCCCCCTCCTCCTTTCCTCGAGGCTATACATCTTTAGTTCCTTTAGTCTTTCTTCATATGTCTTCTGGTGCAAAACCCTTCATCATTTGGTTGTCCTCCCTCTGGACAGCCTCCACCCTGTCTATGTCTTTATGAAGATGGGGTCTCCAGAACTGTACATAGTAATCCAGATGTGGTCTTACCAACTGTCTGTACAGAGGGCCAACAACTTCCTGTTTTCTACTGGTGATGCCTCTCCCTATGCATCCTAGTATCCCCCCCAGCCCTCCTTACTGCCTTCTCACATTGCTGGCTCACCTTTATTTCATCTGATATGACTACCCCCAGGTCCCTTTACATTTTTGTTGTCAGTATCTCACCCCCGATTGTGTACTCTTCCCCTGGGTTTTTGTTTCCCAGATGCATTATTTTGCACTTCTTTGCACTGAATCTAAGCTGCCATACATTTGACCATTCCTCCAACCATGCCAAGTCCCTTTTCATCCTTTCCACCCCACCTTGTATATCAACCCTGTTGCAGATCTTTGTGTCATCTGCAAAGAGGCATATTTTTCCTTCCAGTACCTCTGCAATGTCACTTATAAAGACATTAAAAAGGACCTGTCCCAGTACTGAACCTTGCAGTACCCCACTAGTAACCCCCCTCTTGTTGTATGCTTGACCTTGAAGCTGATACTGGTGGCCTCTATTTATCCTTTGACAGTGTCTTGTATTTAGCCCTACACATTCCTAAAGGTCAAGGTTTCTAAAGGCTCTATACCCTAGGCACATATCGCCTCTGTGTCTTCTGTAGCATAATGTATACAGCCCTAGTTCCTGTAGTCGCTCCCCATATGTTTTATCCCCGATGCCTTGTACCATTCTTGTTTCTCACCACTGGACACACTCCAGTCTACCAACATCTCCCCTTAGTTGCGGTGACCAGAAGCTCTTGCAGTATTCCATGTGAGGGGCACACCAATGAGACAGAAAGTGGCACCAGCACCTCTCTTTCCCTACTCCTTATATTCTTTGCAATTGACTAATGGTCACTGAAAGCCAATAAACAATTATATCAGTTATTCCAATTAGATTCTTGTAAGGATCTTGGCCAACCCCTTTTTCACAATCCTAATTTTCAGATTGCAGGCAGGACGCTTCGTCCTCAAACTTGGACAGGCTTTTCTCAGCTTAAGGTTTCTGATTTTCTGTCTGAAGAGACCTTTTTTTCTCTTCAACAGATTCACCAGGCCCATCAAATTCCATCCTCAGGCAGTTTTAAGTTGATTCAATTGTGGCATTGTGACACTAGTTGTATGCGCTGTCCTCCTTGGTTAACCAAGGTGAGTGTAATCTTTAACCAGCTCATTACTTTGGCTAGTTTCACCCTGTCCTATTTCCAACATATATAATGCCCTTCAAAAATGGATCCTAGGATGGACCATACTGGATGTTCATACTGGGACTCCTCTCTGGATCTTTCTTTAGATGAGGCAGGCTGGCGAAGGATTTGGAATGATTTATATGTGGAACCCCCCTACAAATGGGGGTTCCTAAAAGTCTTCCTGGAGCGTGCCTAAATGCTCCATGCCTAACTGGTGTTCGGCGTGAGGCCGCTAAATGCGGGAGTGTGAGTGCTTTTAAAGCCTCCAGTACTGTCTCTTTAAGAGCTGCCTGCTCGCAGGTTTTGGTGGTTTGAATGGGGGAACTGGGGCTTCTCTGTTCAAATCCCACCCTGGGCTGCTGTCTGATCACTCAGTTTCTGCAGTCGCTAAGAGCGCAGATGGAGCCCATCTGAAATATGTAATTGTTTCCCTGAAAACATTTAGAGCATGAGTGAGATTGCAGTTTGTCTAACCTGCCTTTATTGCAGCTGGAACTTTGTGCTGTGCCCCTCCATTTTGGATCAGGACTGTTCTGAAGGGTCCAATGGTAGCCAGGGGGCATCTAAAATGGTGTAAATGGTGACAACCAGAATCAGGACTCAAATTGGAGCCAGCTGACCAATGGGGATACAGCTAGTGATTCTGGGAAGTGGAGTTCTGGACCATTACACATTTTTGCACCAATGAGGGCAGAATTAAGTGACTGGCATTCACAGCCCTCCAATGGGATCGGGTGGCGCCCAAATGAGGATTCCTGCCTGAACTGCCAAAAGGGAGAGTCGGAGTGGCTGTGAGCGAGGAAGGAGCTCTGGGCTCCTGCGCTGTTGAGTTTTCGCACGGGAAGCGCATTTAAGGCCAGAGTCAGGCGCTTTGAATTTCCAGCAAGTTCGGACTAAATCTGCTGGGCAGCGGTCAGAGGAGGCTGTGCAGGAGCACAGCTACCTACCAAGCTCACCCTGTAGAAGACTGCAGAATCTGCTTGAATCGCGCTCAGTCTGTCAGGATTAGTGAAGCTGCGTCGGTTTGGCCCGGTGTATGCAGTGCAAGTGATCGGGAAGTACAGCAGCTGCCTGGTATGGTACCCCTCTGCCTTTCCATATAAATGTGTGAGGAAGTGTTCGAGTCCCAGGTTCAATCCTGCGATGGTGTGAGGGTGCTCTTCCCACTGGAGTCGTGAGTACTAAATCAGGGTAGCTCCCTGTCAATTGCTCCTAGTGAGGGCAAGGGCTGTTGGTTTCTTTACTGGCTGCCATAATTGAGCCTGGAGGCTCTGCCTAACATTCATATTGATCAACTGCTTGTTTCTGCATTAGGGCCCCAACCAGCTGCATCAAGGGACTAACCGTCATTGTTTGGGTACCCAGAGACAGTGATTTATAGGTTAGGCCTGTGCACAGTGCCCTAGATAGATACTCATATATTAGAGTGGTAAGCTAATTAACCTGATCACCCCCAGACCTTGTTATTTCCCCCCCTAAATAAATCAGATTGATCATTTTAGAAAGGTATACTGGCTAGTCTGTGTGTTTATGGTGAATTACTGTACAGAGATTATTGTGTAACAGCAACTTACTTTTCAGGGGGTTCCCAGAGCAAGCTGATTGGTTCAAGCCTGGGGGTAATTGTATGTGGTAAAGGCACTGTGATTGATTCGTGTGAGCCACTAGTGGGAAGAAAGTGGGGTTACAGCAACCCAGAGGGCTGTGACCAAGTCAAACTCGACTGTCTTAACCCCGACCTCTGGGTGGAGGCACCTGCCATCGGAACCAGGCCCCTCAACCTGTTAGAGTCAGAGCAGGCAGGGGTAGTATCCCTTGGGATAGCACTCCCTGGGGGTTACATTTTGGAGGCACCACTGGGATTAGCATCCCCTAGTGGCCGAGTGTACGAAGTACCTAAATATGGATAAATTAAAGGAAAAGCTGGAAGGGGATATCATGGCTAAGATTAAGCTGGACCCTATTAAGATGATGGTACATAAACTGATGGGGTGGGATGAAGCTGAAGAGTTGGACTCTCAGAAAATTGTGTTACTACTAGATGTACCTCTGGGGACAATGAACGCTGACCTTATTTCTGCAGTGGAGCGTGTTAAATGTTTAGGCAAGGTAGAGGTGAAGGGGCATATGGCTGATCTACTCAATCAGACTTTGCAGGTGTTACTCTTATGTAGTATAGCCATCAACCCCGAGAGGGTACCCCCAGTGATCTACCCGGAAGGTGCCCAACAGGGGTGTAGGGTCATTCACATCTGGAGTGGGTCAGTCACCCCCGGGGGGTCTCCCCAGGCTAATAGCTTCAAAGATAAACTGCTTAAATTGTTAGCTGTGGAGGAGAGGGGAGGACTACCCAAGAGTTACTGCAGGCATTGAACCTTTCCAGTGAACCCACCCCCAGGCTTCCCCTGGTACATGTCCTGGGCCCTCCAAGAGTTCTATTTTGGCCCCACCACCCCTAGTGGTTCCCTCTATACAGCTAGCTTCTTACCATAGGCTAAAACTTTTTTCTGGCACAGTGCCAGTGCCTTCAGGGGAGGATGATTTGGAGGCGTGGATGGACTACGCCACCCCCCCAGTCCAGGTGTGGCAATGCTCTGAGGGAGAGAAATGAAAGAGACTGATGAAGAGCCTGTGGGGCCCAGCTTTGGAAGCCATTTGGTTCTTGCGGGCTACTAGCCCGGAAGCTACTGCAGCAGAGTATCTTTCTGCTTTAGAGGGAGTGTTTGGAAGTACAGAAACTGGGGAAGACTTATTATGGAAATTCAAGTCTGCCAAGCAATGGAGGAATGAGAAGTTGTCCACCTTTGTTGCTAGGGTGGAAAGGGCCTTGCAGAAGGCCTATCGAAAAGGGGGGATCACAGCCACAGCCTTGAACCAGGTCAGGTTGGAGCATGTTTTGAAATCTGATAGATTTTCCAGTGTGATATTGTTAAAACTTAAGTTACATGATCAACGGGCTGCCCCGCTCGAATACTGTCAGTTGATGAGGGAGATTTGAGAAGTAGAGACTGATGAGGAGGGGTGGGAACCCTATGTGGGGGCTGTGAATCTGTGCCAAACCCCTGAGTCTAGTGAACCAGATGAGACCCACTTTTTGAGGGGGCCTGATGTTTCCCCTGTATCCCCAGAGTCACAAGGAGGGGTGGGGGTGCGTGCCATTTCCTCTGATCCCCAAGTAGAAAGTGAGTTGAGGGCCGAGATTAGAAATTTACGAGAACTGGTGAGGGACTTGAAGCAAACTGCTACCCACCCTGTTAGGTTTGGGGAACCAGAGTTATCTAGAAACAAACGCCCTAGCCAAGGGGAGCCCCCTCACCCCCAGAATGGCCCCCAGCAGGCGAGGTATTCTCCTCCCAATAAAGACCCCCGGGACCCCAAGTTCTGTTACCAATGTGGGGAGGATGGACACTTTCAGACTGAGTGCCAGTTGCCGGAGAATTTAAGGAAGGTCAACAGCAGGCTGATCACCTGGCACCGCAGGGCCTACACCTGACCCCCTAGGAAGAGTTTTGTGGCCCAGGCCAATGCCCAAGCAACTGCTAACGCTGTTCCCCCCAAATGGTCTGATGTGGTGGGGCCTTCAATGGAGGCCCCAGTGCGAGTGGATGGGATACCCACCCGGGCTTTGTTGGACAGTGGCTCTCAGGTGACCATTATGTTCCAGGACTGGTATCAGACACACCTGCCTGAGGTGCCACTACAACCCTTGGATGGTCTACATGTATGGGGGCTGAGTGATAAGGCCTACCCGTATTTGGGGTATATCCAGATCTGGTTGTCTTTTCCTACTTCTGTTGCTGGGGTGGACGAACAAGTGGAAACCCTGGCCTTAGTATGTCCCCCCACTGGACTGTATGATGGGGTGCCCTTGTTGATTGGGACCAGTGCTCACATGTCTGGTCGATTAGCACAGTTGTGTTCTGAAAAGCAGGTGTCCAGGACTGGGCAAGCTCTTAGAATACCCGCCTTGATCCAGAAGGCCTATGAGACTCAGAGAAAGGCTAGCCAGGAGGAACCTGAAGGCCCGGTGGGTGTGGTCTGGAGGAAGGATTCGGAGCCATTGCTATTAGCCCCAAATGCCCAGTGTGTTTTGCAAGGGGAAGTCCAGATTAAAAAAGATGTTAAGAATAAGCTATTGATGCTGGATGCACCTGGGGAGGGAAAGTTGTCTGAGGGGCTGCTGGTTAAACCCAGTATCTTGCCTGCTAGAGCCCATGCTTATGCCAGAAGAGTGATGGTTCAAGTTCATAATGTGTCTGACAAAGAGATTCAAGCAAATAGAGGTTGCACCCTGGCTAGTGTGCATTGTGCAGACACTGCAGTGCTACCCAATAGCAAGGGTTCGGGAAAGGATGACAGAGTAACGCCCGACTTGTTTGATTTCGGTGACTCCCCATTGCCTGCTGAATGGAAAGTGAGGATCAGTGAGAAGCTTGCCCAAAGAGACCAGGTATTTTCCCTAAAAGAATGGGACATGGGATGTGTGCAAGGAGCTGAGCACCACATCCGGCTGCATGATGAAAGGCCCTTTCGAGAGAGGTCTTGGCGCCTGGCCCCTGCTGACATAGATGATGTGAGACGGCATCTGCAAGAGACGTTTGTTGCTGGTGTGATACAAGAATCCAGGAGCCCCTATGCTTCCCCCATTGTAGTAGTGAGGAAAAAGAATGGGGCCATTCGGATGTGTGTGGATTACCGTACCTTAAATCGGCAGACCATCCCAGTCCAGTATACCATGCCACGCATACAGGACGCCTTGGACTATCTAAACGGCAGTAAGTGGTTCTCTGTGTTAGACCTCCGCAGTGGGTACTATCAGATCCCAATAGCTCCAGAGGATCAAGAGAAGACTGCGTTCTTTTGCCCCCTAGGCTTCTATGAGTTTATACAGATGCCTCAAGGAATTTCAGGTGCCCCAGCTACTTTTCAGCGCCTGATTGAACGTGCTGTGGGGGACATGAATTTGCTCGAATGTTTGGTTTATTTAGATGATGTTATAGTGTTTGGCCGCTCCTTGGAAGAACATAAAAGTCGATTGTTCAAGGTCCTGGATCGTCTGGAAGACTTTGGTCTTAAGTTATCTATAGACAAGTGCCAATTCTTTCAAACCTCTGTAAAATATGTGGGCCACATAGTATCCACTGAAGGCATAGAGACTGACCCCAACAAAGTAGAAGCTTTAACACTTGGCTCCAACCAAGAAATTTGAAGGAGCTACAGCGATTCCTGGGGTTTTGTGGGTATTACAGACGATTTATTAAAGACTACTCTCGGGTGATCCGCCCCCTGCTTAACCCTACGCAAGGATGCCCCCGACCCATAAAAAGTATAAGAAGGCTGTACAATCTGGGACTGAGAAAAATTATTTCCGCCCAAATAATGTGTTTGGCACCCTCTGGACTGCCGATTGTGAGGAAGCTTTCTATGACATTATACATCAACTTACTCATGCCCCAGTGCTGGCCTATGCCGACCCTGCTAAACAATATGTTCTTCATACTGATGCCAGTCTGCAAGGATTGGGGGCCGTACTGTATCAGGAGCACCCGAACGGTCTGAGACCTGTAGCTTTTGCCAGCCGCAGCTTGACCCCTTCTGAAAAGAGCTACCCAGTGCACAAACTAGAGTTCCTAGCTTTGAGATGGGCCATTGTTGATCAATTCCATGACTATTTGTATGGGGCTAGATACTGGTGAAAACTGATAATAATCCTTTGACATATGTTCAGACCTCAGCCAAGCTAGATGCCACTGGTCATAGGTGGCTTTCTTCGTTATCCATCTACAACTGCGCTGTTGAATACAGAGCAGGCCTAAACCACATAGATGCTGATGCTCTCTCCCAGAGGCCTGTGTCCCAAGCCGATTGGGTCAGGTTGTCAGAACCTGACATTAGAGCCCTTTGCCAGAAATTTGACAAGGAAGAACAGGTGTCTCCTGATGCTGTGGACTGCATGGTGGATTGTTTGGGCCCATCTGAGAACTGTATACCTGCTGCTTACTGCCATTTTTCTGCATTAGACACTTGCACACTGCCTCAGTTCAATAATGATAGTCTCCAGCTGGATCAGTCCCAAGATCCTATGATACAAACTGCCTTAGAGGCGCTGTGAGTAGGGAGAGATGTGTCACAACTGCGTTCCACTGACCTGAGAACCGCCCTGTTATACAAAGAAGGTCCAAAGTTGAAGCTGATCAATAAACTATTATACCGGGAGACCGTAGACAAAGAGGGGTGAGTAGACAAACAACAATTGGTGCTGCCCAGTGCTTTTAGAGAACTGGTGTTGAGGTCCCTGCATGACCACATGGGACATCTTGGCATAGACTGAACTCTTGACTTAATGCGGACCCGATTTTACTGGCCCAAAATGAGTGCTGACGTAGAGCAGTATGTTAAGACCTGCGTTCACTGTTTACAAAGAAAAGCCCTGCCTCAGAGAGCTGCCCCCCTGGTCAATATCACTACCAGCGCCCCTATGGAACTGGTTTGCATTGATTTCCTGAGTTTAAAACCCAATCTAAAGAATATCAGCAACATATTGGTAGTCACTGATCATTTCACCCGATATGCCCAGGCTTTCCCCACCAAAGATCAGAAATCAACCACGGTGGCTAAAGTCCTTGTTGAGAATTTCTTTGTTCACTATGGAGCCCCCCCCCCAAAGCGAATCCATTCCGATCAGGGGAGAGATTTCGAAAGCCGTCTGATTAAAGAGATGCTATCCTTGTGGGGGGGTACAGAAATCAAGAACCACCCCATACCACCCCCAGGGTGATCCCCAACCTGAGAGATTCAATCACATCTTGCTCGATATGTTGGGCACTTTGTACCCTAAAGACAAATCTAGATGGAGCCAGCAGATCAGTGCCTTAGTCCATGCCTACAACTGCACCAAGAGTGATGCCACTGGGTTTTCCCCATATCGACTGATGTTTGAAAGGGAAGCCAGATTGCCAGTAGATGTTTGTTTTGGGGTTTCTCCCGATGGGGTTCAAGCAGCTAATCATCTACAGTATGTGCAGAAGCTGAAGGCCCAACTCAATTATGCCTACCAACTAGCCCAGACCATGGCTGCTAAGGCGAATTGGCCAATAAAGAAAGATATGATAAGAAAGTGAAAGTAGTGGACTTGAAAGAAGGAGACAGAGTGCTATTGAGGAACCTGGGATTGCACAGTAAACATAAGATTGCTGACAGATGGCATCACCTCCCTCATATTGCCATGGGAAAATTGAAAGATTTGCCTGTGTATAAAGTGCGGCCTGAAAACAATTCAAAAGATGTGAAAACTTTACACCAGAATCACCTGCTGCCAATTGGACAAATTTTGATAGAGGCTTAAACTTCCAATGCTCCCCCCTCTGGGCCTATAACTAGAGTTGCTGCCAAAAAGAAATCCAGATGGGTCGACTCCTCAGAACTCAAACTCCAGAGGCCTTCTCCCTTCCCCTCTGTTGAAGTTGATCCTCAGTCTGTGTCTGAAGACGGTGAACACAGTGTTGAGTATTACCCCTCTTATGAACTGAGTCAACTCTTTAGGGGCAACCCCCTAGCTAACTCTGGGGATGAAGTTGGGTTTCCTGGACTGTCTGAGCCCCCAGCTTTGTCCCTGGAATCCATGCTCCCAGAGGACAAAGTGGGTAGCACCAAGGGCGAAGAAGTGGGATCTTTGAGCCTGGCTGAATTATCTGGGCTGGCTCAGCTGTCTGACTTTTCAGAAGAGGGAAGTGATGTGGGGGAAACCGTTAGGGATATGCCCAAGCAAGAAGAATACTTTGAGTGCCCTGATAGCATCCCAGTAGTGCCAGAAATGTCCTTGGCTGAACCAAGTAGTGAGGGTCCTGATATAGAGGGTTCTGTCCCCGAAAGCACTATGGGCCCTGGGTCCTCTTCTCCTATGGAGGTCCCCCCTACTAATCTAAGTGAGGCTGAAATGGAATCAGGGCCTGTAGCAGATTTTAATGAGACCCCTAGATGCAGTGGCCGAGAGGTACGGCCCATAGTAAGACTGAGTTATGAGTCCCTTGGTCAGCCTGTGGACCTGCTATTAAATGTAGTCCATAAAGGGGTGTATATGTCCCCGAGTTCCTTGCCCAAGTTAGTCTTGGGAAACGATGCCCAACAGTTGGTGTTACCCTCTGAGTATGAGGCTACTGCCCCCGTTAGCTCTCAGATTGCTGATAGGGAAGGGCTACCCCTATCCAGCTGTCAGGGGCAAGAGGTAATGACCTGAGTTATAAAAGAAAACAAGGTTGGCTGTGTGTGTAATATTGTGTAAACAATCGTGAACCTGTGTATTACAGTATTTAATGTATGTAACCAAAGGTCTGATGATCTGTCAAGGTGAACTCTTGCCTTAAAGTAATTTAAGGGTAACTACTTGATGCAGATGCCAAGTTCTTTCCAGGCCAGGAAGGGTGTAACCCCCTACAAATGGGGGTTCCTTAAAGTCTTCCTGGAGCTTGCCTAAATGCTCCATGCCTAACTGGTGTTCAGCGTGAGGCCGCTAAATGCGGGAGTGTGAGTGCTTTTAAAGCCTCCAGTGCTGTCTCTTTAAGAGCTGCCTGCTCGCAGGTTTTGGTGGTTTGAATGGGGGGACTGGGGCTTCTCTGTTCAAATCCTGCCCTGGGCTGCTGTCTGATCACTCTGTTTCTGCAGTCGCTAAGAGCGCAGATGGAGCCCATCTGAAAGATGTAATTGTTTCCCTGAAAACATTTAGAGCATGGGTGAGATTGCAGTTTGTCTAACCTGCCTTTATTGCAGCTGGAACTTTGTGCTGTGCCCCTCCATTTTGGACCAGAACTGTTCTGAAGGGTCCAATAGTAGCCTGGGGGCATCTAAAATGGCATAAATAGTGACCAACCAGAATCAGGACTCAAATTGGAGCCGGCTGACCAATGGGGATACAGCTAGTGATTCTGGGAAGTGGAGTTCTGGACCATGGTGCCTTTTTGCACCAATGAGGGTAGAATTAAGTGACCGGCATCCACAGCCCTCCAATGGGATCGGGTGGCGCCTGAATGAGGATTCCCTGCTTGAACTGCCAAAGGGGAGATTCGGAGTGGTTGTGAGCGAGGAAGGAGCTCTGGGCTCCTGCGCTGTTGAGTTTTCAAGCGGGAAGCATGTGTAAGGCCAGGGTCGGGTGCTTTGAATTGCCAGCAACTTCGGACTAAATCTGCTGGGCAGCGGTCAGAGGAGGCTGTGCAGGAGCACGGCTACCTACCAGGCTCACCCTGTAGAAGACTGGATAATCTGCTTGAATCGTGCTCGGTCTGTCAGGATTAGTGAAGCTGCGTCGGTTTGGCCTGGTGTATGCAGTGCAAGCGATCGGGAAGTACAGCAGCTGCCTGATATGGTACCCCTCTGCCTTTCCATATAAATGTGTGGGGAAGTGTTCGAGTCCCAGGTTCAATCCTGCGATGGTGTGAGGGTGCTCTTCCCACTGGAGTCGTGAGTATTAAATCAGGGTCACTCCCTGTCAATTGCTCCTAGTGAGGGCAAGGGCTGCTGGTTTCTTTACTGGCAGCCATAATTGAGCCTGGAGGCTCTGCCTAACTTTCGTAGGGATCAGCTGCTCGTTTCTGCATTAGGGCCCCAACCAGCTGCATCGAGGGACTAGCCGTCATTGTTTGGGTACCCAGAGACAGTGATTTATAGGTTAGGCCTGTGCACAGTGCCCTAGATAGATACTCATATATTAGAGTGGTAAGCTAATTAACCTGATCACCCCCAGACCTTGTTATTTCTCCCCCTAAATAAATCAGATTGATCGTTTTGCAAAGGTATACTGGCTAGTCTGTGTGTTTATGGTGAATTACTGTACAGAGATTATTGTGTAACAGCAACTTACTTTTCAGGGGGTCCCTGGAGCAAGCTGATTGGTTCAAGTCGGGGGGTAAGTGTATGTGGTAAGGGCACTGTGATTGATTCGTGTGGGCCACTAGTGGGAAGAAAGTGGGGTTGCAGCAAAACAGAGGGCTGTGACCAAGTCATACTCGACTGTCTTAACCCCGACCTCTGGGTGGAGGCACCCGCCATCGGAACCAGGCCTCTCAACCTGTTAGTCAGAGCAGGCAGTGGTAGTAGCCCTTGGGATAGCGCCCCCTGGGGGTTACATATGTCTTTGTCAGACAGGACAAGCTACGTCTGCAGCAATTTTGTGTTATACATAACTTGTATTTAACCCCCACTAAATTACATCGTATGGGCAGAGCACCTCCTAATCTCTGTGTGAAATGTAGTGCCTCTGAGGGTATCCTTTACCATAATTTATAGCAATGGGGTAGGATCTTTTTGGCAATCTTTTTAGCAGGAGATTTGCAATTCCTTGGATCCCTTACTGGATCTTTAGGGCATGTTTACTCCAGATGCTTGCTTACTGGGGCTTTACCATGGTTTTGTTAGTGGGCCCAGGAAGGGATATATTGCTGTAATTTCTCCAGCCACTAAACTAGTTATTTTGTGGCACTGGTTGGACATTTCAATTCCAACCAGAGAGGAGTTATATGTCTTATTAACCACTTAACTGCTTATGTTCAGTGCAGTATGTATGGGATGTTTTGTCATCTTTTTTTTTTTTGTGGTTCTGCCCTTTTTTTTTGAAAGGGCATCCATGTATTGTTATTTCCCGGTTCTTCATACGGGCTCCCTCAGATACACATTTTCTTGATGCTACTTGGGTTTTAGATTTTCTTGGATTTTAAGCATTGACATTGTTGCTGCCAGGTTTGGGTGTGGGAGTGGGGGTGGGGGTTGGGTTAGTTGTTACTGGGGGTTAGCTTTGCTTGTTAGGGGGTTATGTATGGTTCTTTTTCTGTGTCGGAGCATATGCCCGTGTATTGTTTTATGTCTTGTTTTCTCTTATTATTCTTATGATGGTATTGTTTGATGTTTGTGTGTTGCTATCTTTTGAAAATTTAATAAAATACATTTAATGAAAAAAATAAACTACCCCCAAGAAAGTTTTTAGTGATTTGTGGTCTATAAAGTTTGTATGAGAGGACGATCAAATACTGAAAGCTCAGAGCTGATTTTTATTTCTTACCACTCTGTGATCCCATCAGCAAGTCCAGCTGATACCCGCTGAGACAATCTCACACGACAGCCTAATTGCAAGAGCTTGCCTCAGAGTGTTCTCTCAAGCTATCAAAATGTTGGAATTTTATACTCTTGGGCCATCTAAAAAGTGGTGCTGGCCAACCCGCTGGCACAGAGGCACGATCGTCATCTGCGGCACCGACAACCCAGGTTTGGGAACGGACTCGGGAGTCAGAGGGCCGGCTGGGGGAGTAGGATTGAGCATCGAGTGGACTGCTCTCCTACTCTGGGGGTAGGTGGGGTTGAGTGTCCAATGCACGATGGACCCCTGGGCGGAGGCTGGGAGTTCCACTGTGGTCGGCACCTGTACGTTCGGGACGGGGCGGACACAGGTCATCATTGCACATCCCGGCCCCCGTGGGATTCACAGTCTTCAAAAATATGCCAGCCCCCACTAATAAGCTGGCTCCATTGCCATCCCCTCTGACCACCAGAGTTTGCCTATCGGCGGCCCCATTTGGAGGAGGCAAGCCCAAGTATGAAGGGGCAGCTGCTGGAGCCTGGTTAGCCCGTCGGAGCTTGGGGTGCTGGCACAGAAAAAAAGAAAGTGGTGCTGACCCAAATAAAAAAATGGTAGTGAAAAAACATAACGGGGTCACATGATTGTTGAACCATCTATTGCTAATGGCCCAGAAAAAAACTTGGTAGGTATGGGTTATGACACAAGGAGGAAATTTATAACAAAAAGTTGGTAGGCAAGTAAGAACTTGCAAGAGGTCAAAAGGTAATCTACTGTTTTTTTGGGGGGGCTGCTGGCAGGTGGGAAGAACCATGTGTTAATATGATAAAATAAAACTTGGTGCTTGTGGTTAGGCTAATTTCCTGTAGTTTAGTTAAATGCTTGTAAGCCATTTGCAGTTTATTTTTTCTAACTTGCCTATAATTTGTATGTATTTTATTCTTACAGATGCTTGGCCTAGGTAAATTTTCACTGAACCCAGGGCCATTTTATGTAGTTCCTACAAGGACTATACCGAAAGGGTCCCACCGTGGAATGTTGGTATAGCTTGCTCACTTTGGAATTCCAATCTAAAAACTAAGAGGACCCCCTTCTTTACATGAAGTTTAAAGTAAGTAGATGCAGTGGCCATGAAATTGTTTAAATATTAATATGTACCATGTTTTTTTTTGGGGGGGGGGGTTTGTGCACTAGTATTTTGTCTTTAACTGCTGCTATTTACCACAACCCAGTAGCGCCCCCTAGCAGAAATGTGAATTACATTTGTGGGCACTGCAGAGTGGAGCACGCTGATTTGGGGAGGTGTGGCACCCCTTACAGCACGCTCCCTTCCCCCACCTGTAAATGTTCCTGGATGGAAGTACCTTAGTTAAGGAGTCAGTTAGACAGGCCAATTCAGGCAGCACTCTATATTTGTGAGTAGCCACTGCAGGCATTTCAGAGCTGAGAAGCTAGTGTAGGTACTACACCGAAAGGGTTCCACCGTGGAGTGGTGGTATGGCTTGCTCACTTTGGAATTCCAATCTGAAAACTAAGAGGACCCCATTCTTTACATGAAGTTTAAAGTAAGTAGAGCCAGTGGCCATGAAATTGTTCAAACATTAATATGTAGCATGTTTGGGGGGGGGGAGGGAGGTTTGTGCACTGGTATTTTGTTTTTGTTTTTTCCTACAAGTGCTCAGCCTGGCTAAATTCTAGTCAGACCCAGGTCCTTGAAAAAAAGTTCCCCTGCTTTATGTTACTGACAGGTATGCCTTATCTGTTTTAAGGTCCTCTTGTAGGTGTTTTTTGCTGGAATACTTTAGCCTGGCTGAGGATTACTCAGAGACAGATCTATGAAAAAGGAATCCCTGGTATCATTCCACCTTCATGTGACTCTGTGAAGACAGAGGCCGCAGTGGGCACAGACATAGGTGAATAGCTGGTATAGAGTACTGACATAGAAATGGCAACAATGCCCCAAGAGGTTTATGACATGATAGCTGCTACACTTTCTGGTCTCTTTCCATTTAAGACACAAGCAGTATTGTACAAAAAGAGGAATTTGTAACTGTACAGCCACAAAAATATTATAAAATGCCCATACAGTAGCTTTTGTCCTGTCAGATGGCGTGGGTGTGTAATTGACAAGTACATTTGGTTCTTATAACAACAATAACATCAAAATTGTTCTCAAAATATATTGTCCATTGCCATGTTAAACAGTTCTGAAAGGTTATTTCTGCTGTTGCTCATTTCCTGATGTTAAAAGCAGAACTTCTTTTATTCCTGGGAAAGCTGATTGTAAGTTGAAGTAAAGAGGGGTAGAGTTTGCATGCTTTCCCTGTAGGAGAATAGTAAATTAGATTGCAAACAATAATCTATAAACAGCACATTGTTAGGCTCTCTCTGTTAATAACTGAGTACAGGCCACATGTATCAAAGCATAAATCTTTATGGCAGGAAGCAGTAAAATTGAGGTATTGGAAAGTAAAGTCAAAATCAGAAACATTTCATGTATATGTAAGTAGAAGGTTATTATAGTATAAAAGATCATGGGCCAGATATTCAAAGCTTTGCGCAGTCTGCAAACAGTTTGTGTGGGAAAAGCGCGGGTCTGCCATATTCAAAAGGCCAACTAGCACAGGCAAACAGCAGTAGCACCGGACTAAGCATAATGATATGCAAGGGGCATAGTGAACATGAATAAATTCGCTATGAGATATTCAGCGACTAGTGCCACACTAAAGTGTTTAGCATGACATAGTGCGACCCATAGCGAGGTACAATTTACCGCTCAGGAAAAGCTGGTCTTAACCCTGGGCAAACAGCATTTTACATCATTGGTGCATTGCGCGTTGCTTGCGCAGGATTTGCGCGGCTTGCGAGGCCCTAACATAGGAGAACAATACTTAGAAAATGCCAGACATGGAGGACACATGCTGCTCACTGATGGCACCACCATGATGCCAGCAGCTGCCACCAGTTCGAGCCAAGCACAGACAGAGAGGGGTGATCTGACCCACAGGGGACAGCATGGTAGTGTGGCCAGATAGCACACACCTGCAGACCATACGTCTGTGGTGCGTAACAGATGTCAGCACACACACATGCATCACTGTGGGCATGGTGGCCAGTGAGGGGGGGGTGTATGGGTGGCCAGACCTCACCACAGCCCAGGTGTGGCCACAAGGCTGGGACACATTGCTCAGTGCACATGGGTCAGTAGTGGGATTACGCCACCACCTGTGTGCCTGTCAGATCCTACATGCCCCCCCAGCCACCTACCACACAACTGTACAGATGTCACAGCGCACACTGCTGGCCATGTACATGACACTGTGTGCATTCCATGCCACAGGTGCAGCATCTGTGGATCACACAACAGCGTGATAGTACTGTCCACTATCAGTAAATACCTGCAAGCTGTGCTTGTCACTGAGTACAGTGCAGTGGTCATCACTGCCCTATATACCACAGGCAGTGTTGTGTCCTTCACACTACCAGCCCTCTTGCTACTGTAGTGTCTGCTGTGCACTGTAACATGACCTACAGTGTGAAGGTTGCATGCAGCACTACTACCACCTGTGCCTATGCTGTGTTGTCCCCTGGGGTACGATATGCTATGCTCTGCTGTACTGTTTACATGAAGCCTGCAGCTATCATTATGCACTGCCTGACTGACCTACAGGTGGAGCTGTGGTCGGACCTGGCCAGCCCCTGTGCCTCCAGACTGACCTACAGATAGAGCTGTGGGACCCTGCAGTAACACTGTGCAAACTGCATGCAAATCAGGGCATGATGAGATGCTAATGTGGCTGTTTGCCCAGAGACTATCTAAGTAGGCTCATTTGCATGTCACTTTTGAATATGGCAAAGTTTAGCGCGGGGCTAAAGTGTTTGCACTGGGCAAACCGCTTAGCTCCGCTCTATAGCGCGATGCTAACGGTTAGGGGAATATTATACAGTTATGATCACTGTTTTTTCATGTTTGCTGCTGCCTGCAGCTGTACTGGGTCCCTGCATTTGTCAGAACATACATTGGCCACATAAGTCTTCTCTACCTACCCTAACGTCACTGTGCACTGTGTTGATGTTGTGGTTTGCACTTCCTGGTTGCTATATTCAATGCTGTCAATTTCCAGGGCTATGGTTGCCCTGCACTCCCAGCCTAGTTTGCACAGCCTCTTTCCCATGCTATATTCAGAGGCTGTTTGTCCCAGGCTATTCCTTTTGAACATAGCTTGCTTTGTGCTCCAGGCTAAGTTTGCACACCAGGCAGTGTTAACTTAACACAGGGGCAAAGCTTTGAATATCCGGCCCCATATTCCATAATTTAACAATTTAACACATTATAACAATTATTGTAATCACCATAAGAATCACAGTTAATCATTATAATACCATAATCAATTAAAATAACTATGACATTACAACCACAATATAATATATATATATATATTCTATGCAAAAAACTTCATTAATGTATCATTTAGGGTTAAAACACCAAAAGTAAGGAAATGAGACCTTTAGGGTTCCCCCCCCCCATGTAATCCCCCATCTTCCCGAGATTGACAGACGACAGGGTGTGTCACTGGGGTTGTGAGGCCTAAACGTCACCCCATTCCATATGTAATCATATTCACATGCCACAGTTAAGAAGAATGGGGTGACATTTACTGTAGGCCTCACAACCCCAATGACACACCACGTCATCTGTTAATCTCGGGAGGATGGAGGGGTACACGGGGGGGGAGGGGACAACCCTAAAAGTCTCATTTCCTTACTTTTTGTGTTTTAACCCTAAATGATGCATTAATGAAGTCTTTTGCACATAATTTCCTTACTTTTTGAGAAAGAATAGAAAAATAGAAAGTTGCGCAAGTTGGTGGGAGCATGGGGCCCGAACCAACTTGCAAATTTCTGCCTAACATAACAGTAGAAATACTGAATATCAAATGTATTGGTGGGAGTGCATATGCTCCCACCACCTTGAAACAAGCCAAAGTTTCATTCATCAGAGTGGCATAATTCCACACCTGTTTACATGTCAGACACCCAACCACTGAAAATTACCTCCATGGCAGTAAGGCTAGGTACCCTATAAATGTGAAGCCACTACCACAATGTAAAATGCTATACACAAAACGTAAAGTGCGTCATGCAATATCTCCACAGCAAATTAATTTTTCAACACCTAAATGTAATAATTCACATGCACAGGACAACCCCTCAACACCCTCTAAATTTCTATTTAAAATACCAAACCATGTCCGAGATATAACATTTTAAAGTTTGAGATTTTCATTCATCGGAGTGGCAGAATTCCACACCTGTTTACATTTTACACACCTAACAACTGAAAAGTACATCCATGGCAGTAACTCTAGCTACCCTATAAAGTTCAAGCCACTACCACAATGCAAAACGCTGTCCGCAAAACATAAACTGCGCTATGCAATATCTTCACAACAAATGTATTTTCCGACACCTAAACACCATAGTTCACATCTACAGGACATGCCACCCCCCCCAAATTTCAAGTTAAAAGACCAAACCATTTCAAGATATTTAATTTAAAAGTTATTAAAATTAGCGATTTGGTCCTTCCAGATCTGACCATCTAGTCCCTCCCTCGAACAAAGATCGCGATCAAAGAATCTCACGATCAAAGAATTTGTAGACTCGCGACCAAAGAATTTGCAGGCTCACAAAGAATAAAAAATGTTAGAACTCAATTTTTACACATAAATACATGAAACCACAGCCATGACTCGATAGAATGAAGCCCCCTGAGCAAAACCCATCCTAATTTGTCTTTATAAGCCAACCCTGGGCTGAGAAATTTGATTTTTTAATCTGGTCATCCATCTAGTCGCACCCTCGCTATCAAAGATCGCAGTCAAAGAATCTCACGATCAAATAATTTGCAGGCTTGCGATCAAAGATCATCAGCGAGTTGTGATCAAAGAATTAAAACTTCTTAAAAATTTGTCAGTGTCAGTGGCTCAGTAGCTAGCACACTCGCCTCTGAGGCCGGGAGATCAGAGGGCTGTGGGTTCAGTTCCCACATCTGGCACTTGGGTTAATATTCCAATACTGACACTGTAATGCAGCATGAGAGGGGTGCTGCATTTCTGAGGTGCTGTCTTTCGGATGAGACGTTAAACCGAGGTCCCATCTGCCTGGATTGGTGGTAGTTCAGGTGGATGTTAAAGATCCCATGGCACTTATCGAAAAGTGAGGAATTTCCCTGGTGTCTGCCAAATTTCCTCATTCACTAAAATACCACCAACAGCTTAATCTGGTTCAAGGTCAGTTGGCATTCATCTGTATCCCCCTCCCCCGGGTCATGCCTGAAAATAGGCAGGATTTGTCTAGTGCACTTACCCGGTCAACAAAAGCTAAATAAAAACTTTAAAACTCTGTTTTTTGACATTTTTACAAGAAACCACAGGCATGGCTCGATAGAGGGAAGACCCCTGAGCAAAACCCAACATAGTTTTACTTCAGAAATCACCCCTGAGCCAAGATATTTGTTTTTTTCTGACCGCAAAATGAAAAGAAGATGGCAGCCATCGTGATCAAAGAATTCCTAGTGATCAGAGATTCTTCGATCGCGAGCCTACAAATTCTTTGATCATGAGGAGGGCCAGATGGCCAAAACCCCATTCTTCTTTCGCAAAATAACCATATCAATTTTCCCATAGATTTATAATGGGACCTTAAAAGTTTAATAACTTTTGAATGGATTAATATATTTTCACCTAACAAAAAGTGGCATGTTCCTTGATCCAAGCTCTTTCAACGTGCCAAGTTGCAGAGTAGCATGCCACACAACGGCCGCGCAGCACCATGGACAAAATCTGAAAAACTGCCCACATGACTGGCAAAAAGTGAATTTTTCAGCGTTTTGGTACGCAAAAACCGTAAGTCTGACCAAAACAGAATTTGGTAGATCAAGAGACATACCATGCCCCATGGCACATACCAAATTTGTTGAACAGGTCCAAAGTTATTAATGTGCATAAATTTGAGTTTAACATAGAAGTCAATCAATCAGTCAGTCTTTATTTTACCAGGTGAAGCACCATTGAACAAGTTCATTTCCAAGGTGAGCCTGGGCATACAGAAATAATAGAAATATAAATAGAAAATAGAAGTGGTTTCATAACCCTAAGTAGAGGGGTGCGACCATGCCACTATAATATATATATGTATATATTAGTAATACTCTATCATGCTATAACACAACACTAATATATGATGAAAGATGTGCCCACTATACTGGATAAGGTAGCTCATCATAAATTATCCATGTTCTATTGGGCCATGGGAGATTTAAAAGTGACGCAGATAGCAAGGTGTTCTGATGGTAAATTTTTATGTGAATTTCTGGTAAAAGTTGTTATATCGTAGGTATAGGTTCAGTAGTGAGTGTCAATACCTACGATAGCTGTGTCTCAGCTTTTAGTATAAAATGAAAATAAGGACACATGAACCAGACATAGCATAAGATATGTAGTTGCAAATAAACTTTTAACATTTTGGCATTGGTTTCAATTGTGCAATATGAAAGAAAAGCTATGCACACACTGTAACAGTAGATCTTCGAGAGAATCTTTTTCATCAGGACATACACATAGCCAACAGGCACTAAGACAACAGAAAGGGCTTGTTATACTTCTGATAAAACAAAATGCAGTTTGCCAACCATTTGGACAAACATGGTTTAGAAACTGCAGTGCCCTCTCTTTTGGGTGCAAAGGAAATGAAAAGCTGATCCGTCTTGCAGACTGATTTTGTCTGGTTTGTGTAATAATGCAAAGTTCTGTGCACATTGATCATGTGCAGAATGGCCTCCCATTGATTAGAATGCTTGGGATAATAGACTGGCAAGTGTATGGTCTGATTTAAAGTGAAATCAGAAACCACCTTTGGCAGAAAGTTAGGATTTGTATGCAGAACCACCCAGTCTCTGTGGAAAATCAAATAAAGCCCCTTACACATCAGGGCCTGAAGCTCAGAAATCCTTTGAGCTGAAGTAATGAAAACTAAAAGGAGCACTTTCCAGGAAATGTAGCTCAAGTCATAACTCATAGCTGGTTGGAAGGGGAAGCAAGGTGAGTTTCTCAAAGATGAAGTTGAGATCCCATGGAGGAACAGGGTTTCTGACCAAGGGTTTCAGATGGAGAATTCCTTTCTGAAAGGTTTTGGAATCCTCCAACTGAACCAAAGTTTTGCCATCCACCTGGGTGTGGTAGGCAGAAATGGCAGACAAATGGACCTTCAGCGAAGAGTAACAAAGACCAAGGTCAGAGAGATGCGGCAGGTATTCCATGACCTGTGGGACAGGGCAAGAGAAAGGGTCCCAACCCTTGGTGGATGCCCAGATGGAGAACCTCTTCCATTTCACAGCATGTGTGGTTCTTGTGAATGGCTTTCTGGTCTCCATAAGTATTTGAGCACCCTGGGAAGAGACCCCAAGGCATGCAACAGCTATGTCAGCAGGTGCCACACATGACGGTGAATGGATTTGAGGCCCGGATGGACCAGCTTGCTCTGGTTCTGAGTCAGCAGATTCTGGCAGAGGGGGAAGTGAACTGGAGGCTCCATTCTCAACTGTTGAAGCAGAGGAAACTACACTTGGTGAGGCTAGTAAGGGGCTATGAGAATCATATGGGCCCTTTGCAGATGCAGTTTCAGAAGGACCCTCTGCAACAACAGGAAGGGAGGGAAGGCATTCAAGAACCTCCCTGTCCAGCAGAGAGACAGTGAGTCTTGCCAGAAAATGCCATGCCCAGGGATGAGTGAGCAGACACTGGGTAGTTCTGTGTAGGATGGAGAGGCAAACAGATCAAGATTTGGGTGAAACCACTGATCAAAGATGTTTTTCAACTACTGACTGTCTCAGTTCCCACTCGTGTGCTCTTGCTTGTGTGCAGCTGAGAGTGTCCGCCAGGACAGTTTGAATGCCTGGGATGTGCACTGCCATGAGCTGCAGGATGTGCTGTATTACCCATTGCTACATGTGCATTGTTTCCCTACCCACCAACCTATAGCAGAGGTCAATGCAGGACACAATCCACCTATCAACCATCCACTAAGCTGCCAGTCTGCCAGGTATGGCTCCAGTGTGGGTGCCAAATAGCTGGCAAACCTCTCACGAACCCCAGCAATTCACTCCTTATAATAGTCAAGTGCTTGCCTTAGGTCCAGAGTATGGAGCCCATGATGGGAGACTGATCACCTAGTTAAGGTGAAACTCAGACACAACCTACAGGAGGAACTTCAGGTTGGGGCAAAAAACAACCTTGTCCCTGTAGAAGACCAGGTAAGGAGAGCCCACCAGTATTGCCTGGAGCTCACAGATCCTTCTGGTTGACATGATAGCCACCAGGAAGGCAGTCTTCCATGACAGGTGAGATATGTCACACCTCTGCATTGGTTTGAATGACTTGCCCATGAGCTTTGACAAAACCAACAAGTCCCAAGGTGGTGGTGGTTCACGCACTGGAGGGGAAATGTGGTCCAGGCCTTTGAAAAGTGCCAGACCACCTTCTCCATTGTCACTGACGGCATACCAGCCTGCACACTGGTATGCAGAGATGGCTGCCAGGTGCACCTTAAAGGTCATCAACCAAAGACCCAACTGAGAGAGGGACCAAACATAGTCAAAAATGCTAGCCACTGTACAAGATAAAGGGTTAATCCCCTTGCCCTGGCACCAAATGGAGAACCTCTTCCATTTGAAGACATAGCATTTTTGCATCGACTCCTTCCGAGAAGCCTCAACCATGGTGAGGACATCTTCAGAGAAACCTAAAGCCTGGAATTGTAGTGGCTCAGAAACCAAGCTCTCAGGTGCAGGGACTGAAGGTCTGGATGAAGAACCTTTCCCTGAGTACAAGACAGCAGTACTGGGTGGAGGGGAAGATGCCATGGAAGCCTGTAACTGAGGCTGAGGAGATCAGGGTACCAGAACTGGCAGAGCCAATCTGGAGCCACCAGGATCATCCATGCCTTGCCTCTCCTGGCCTTGATCAGCACTTTGTGGATCAGGGGGAATGCAGAGAAGGCACAGAGGAGGCCTGGGTCCATGGCCTCAAGAAGGCGTCCCCCTGCAGCATTCTCTGCTGAGGGGGGTGGGCACCAAATAGCCTAAGCATTGTATTCTTCCTGGAGGCAAACAGATCCCCCAGAGGGTGTCTCATCAGGAGAACAGGCTGTGTACTACCTCCAGATAGAGAAACCACTCATGAGACTCCTCATTAACATGGCTGAGGGCATACACCAGCTCGTTGGTGATGTCAGCCACATGAATGGCCAGAAGATCATTGTCCAGGCTGAGCACAAGGGTCCAGATGCAGACAGCTTCCCTACACAGAGGAAGGAAGTGGGTCCTGCCTTGTTTGTTGAGGTAGTACATGGTCATGGTGTCATGCATCTGGACCTGAACAACCTGACTCCAAATATGTGGAGCAAAGGCTGTCAGTGCCAGCCAAACTGCTTGAAGCTCTGGCAGGTTAATATGGCATCGGGACTCCTTGAGAGTCCAGAGTCTGTGGACACTGTGGTCCCCCAGGTGGGCACTTGAGCCCATCAGGGAGGCATCAGTCACTAGGATGACTGGCAGCTCTGGGCAGGCAAATGAGATCCCTTTCTGCAGATGTTCCAGGACAAACCACCACTGAAGGGCATTCCATATCAGCTGGGACACAGTGGCCATCTGGTTGAAGTGGCCCTTGCACTGAGACCATTGGCAGGCAAGCTTCCATTGCAAAGAGTGCATTCTCCACTGGGCCAAACAGACAATGCTTGTGCATGCTGCCATGTATCCAAAGAGGCACAGGAAGTTCTGAGCAGGGTGCAACTGCCCAACCCAAAATGAATAGCCAAAGGAGAAGAGAGCCTCTGCCCGGGCCACCAGAAGCTGAGCCCTGGCTCTGCAAGAGCCGAGCCCTGCCCCAATGAAGAGTATCACCTGCAAAAGTACAAGTTCCAACTTGGCCTCATTGACCAGGAAGTCAAGAGAAACGGAGATCAGGGGAACCAGATCTGTGGACCGCTCCAACTCCTCCCTGGAGGGACCTGCTATGAGCCAGTCATCCTGGTAGGGGTATATCAGGACCCCTGAGCACCTCAGGTAGGCTTCCACCACTGCAATGCATTTAGTGAAGACCCTGGGAGCTGAGGAGAGCCCAAAGGGCATGGCCTGGAACTCATACATAACCCCCTCTGCAAGGAACTAGAGGAACCAGTGGTGGGAGAGATGGATTGGGACATGAAACAATGCACCCAGAAGATCCAGAAAGCAAAATCACATGTTCTGCTCCAGAGATGGCATGATCTGAGACAGAGTGACCATCCTGAAAGTGCGTGACCAAAGGAATTTGTTCAGGTCATGCAGACCTAAGATGGGGCACCAGCCCCCATCTGTTTTGCCACCAGGAAGTACCTGTAGATAAATCCCTGGTGTACTGGAGGGTCTGAGACAGGTGCCACAACCTCCTTCCAGAGGAGTTGTGCAATGTCTTCTCAAAGGGCTGACAGAATATCAGTGGACACCATGTCCTCCCATGGGGCATGGGCTCAGCAAGCCAGGTAAGCCTCGAACTCCAGAGGCAGATGCTGACCACCTACCTTGAGGACCCACCTGTCTGTTGTAACAGTGGACCAGGTGGAAAGGAAGTGATAGAGCTGGCCCCCCCACAAGGGGAACCAGGGGAGTCAGGACAGGCATGGGGAGGCACTCCCATCCCATCACTGGGCAGGCTTGGAGGTGAAGGACCGGCTGAGGAACCAGTAGTACCTCGACCTCCTGGTTTTCAGATGACTGAAGCAACTGACTTCAGCAGGGATGCCAGGCCTGAGCCTGCTTCCCAGCTGGGGACTGGGACAGCTTGGCTGCAGGACCAGAAAGGGGACAAAAGGTCATCTTCTTCTGAGTCTTGGAGCCCATGGGATCCCTCTGGGTGGAGGTGACAGAGATCAGGGTGGCACTGGACTTCTCTATGCAAGTGAGGTGTCCTTCAACCCCGGGCCCAAACAAGTCGGTGCCTAGGAAGGGGACATCCAGCAGTTTGTGCTGGATATCTGCCATAAAGGTTGAGATTCTCATCCAAGTCCTGCACTGCATGGCCACTGCAGTGGCCACAGATGGAGTGCAGTAGCCGCCGATGTCCATGGCTGTCTGAAGCTGCTGCTTAGCCACCACTCAGCCCTGGTCCTGGACCTGTTTGATCATGGTCTGCAAGTCCACAGGGAGATGTGGAAGCACCTCATCAAGGGTGCCCAAGAGGGCATGAGCAAAGTGGGCCGTTAAAAGGGCTGAACTCACTTGCCGAAAGTCTGAGGGAGGAGGCCGCATAGACCTTCTTGGCCATATGATCCAAATTCTTGGATTCCTTGTTGGGAGGGTTATCCACATCCCTGACATTGCCTGTATGCCAAAAGATGAAGTTGGCCACTAGACCCTTGGCCTAGGAATGTTCGGTGTAACCCTACAGGGAGCCAGTAGGGGCCGCATACTTGTGGACCATCCAGGCCAACAGTACAAGGCAAGAGGCAGGATGATGCCAAAGCTCCAGAGTAGGGCAAAGAATGGCCTCGATGACTGGGAAGGTCTCCCCAGGGGAGTCACCCTGGTTGAGCATCTCAATCAGGGGGTATTTAGCCTGTTTCTGGTCAGGCTTCATCTGAAGACCTGTAGATTCCAAGATTAAGCAGAGAAGGCCAGTGAAAGAAGCAGGACCAAACTCTATCGAAAAATTCTCTTCTGACTCAACATCCAACAGATGAGAGTGTAGGTAGGAGCCCTCTGACTCCAAGGATTAATCGAATAAAGGTCAACCGCCAGAGTCCCCCCTAACCCTATGGGGTCTGTCTGGAGGCACAGTGATCAGCAGCCAATGAGGAAGCCCTGGAGTGGTGTGTGGATACTTAAGAGGGGGGCCCTCCCTCTGCTGTTTAGGCGGTGGCTCCACCTGAATAGGCAGGGAGGCCAGTGCAGGCCAAGCTGGAACTGGCTGGACCAGGTTAAGCTGAGGCCTTGGTGGTGGGAGCCACATGATAGCCTAGATGTAGGATGGAATTGGCTTAACGACAGTGAACATGAGCTGGTGCCACATAAGCTCCTTGTAGAGCTGATGTATTTTGCAGTGGAGTCTTTCCTCATCCGAGCAGGAAGAAGAGGAGGAATATTGGCAATTCTGCTTGCCCAAATGCCAAGAGCAGAAACGCTGATGCCAGCATGGGGTGTTTAACTTGGAGCTTCGGGATTGGGACCACAACATTGACCATTGGGTCACTGATGGTGGGCCTCGGTGGGAGCCAGTAAAAGGTGAGGATCCTCTGGGATTACAGGATCCTGGGGGGGGTAGGGACCAGATCAGCAGGTTGGTTTGACACTTCCTGGGAAGTAATAAGCAGGACTGAAGTTTTAGAGAGGGTGGTATCGGCCTCATTTGGTGACAACCGGTCGACCGGTTCAAGAAAAATCTCAACAGGCTGGTTGTCAGACATCTTGACCAACTGGCCCAATGGGAGAACTGTGAAGTCAGCCGCCAGGGCTGAAGGATTGACCATAGATGAAACCTCCAGAGAAGCGTGGGAATCGAAGGCCCAAGGGTGCTCAAGATCCCACAAATGACGGCAAGACTTGTTTTTAGTCTCTTTTTTCAAAGATTTAGATTTGGTGCCCATAGTGGAGCCCTGCCCAAAGGTGGGAAGGGACTGGCACAAATAACAAAATGCCCCTGAAAAGGTGGCACCTAAAGAAAGTGGCATAAAGGGGAAGCAGAAGAGGCATGCTCCGTGGCCTGAGCCCCAGCTTCCTCAAAAGCCACAAGCTGTTCAGTGGACCCTACAGCTGTGAAGATTGCCCGATGGGCATCTTTTGATTTAACAGGAGGATCCCATTCAACAGAGTGCCCCAGCAGAAGCTGAGCATGCAGATTTTCCAAAGTTGAAGGATGCAACGTGCGACAAAGACCATACGCCTGGGGTCGTGTTTGTGGCTTAGGCAGTAGATGCATGTGGTGTGCAGGTCCATTCGGGACATCTACCCACACCCTCATTTCTTGAATCCTGGTGCTGACTTCGAGTCATGCACAATGAAGATATTGAAGAAATCACCTGAAGACAAAGAAATTCACAGCCGCTAAAGTTTGAAAGCAAAGGGTCTACTCAGTGTGGAGAGCGGTAAGGAGGGAACATCCTTCTTTCAGCGGAAAGGTAGATCTGATATCACGGGGCAGTAATGAGGGAGTTACCACCTGGGTGGGTGGGAGGAGCAAGCTTGAAGACTTTCCGGCAAGCCTTAAAGGGAAAAGGAATACTGCCAGAAGTGTGGATAAGTACACCATATCCACATCCCTAGAAGTAGTGATTTCTAAGAGAGAAAGCATAAGCCACTGGTCACGGCTGGCTCAGAAGGACCAAAAGCTTTTCCAAAACAAAATTCAGGTTCCAGGTCAGAACTGGATTTCAGATGGGAGGCTTTAGCTACAGAATGCCTCTCAAGAACGTATGGGCCACCTCCAGATGAGCAACTATAAAACTCTCTATAGACACACAGAAAACTGACATAGCAGCCAGGTGCACTTTGATAAAGGAATACTGCAGGCCTTAATCCGATAACAACAGTCTGATTAACAAGACAGGTGAACAGATTCTGATGGTGAGAAGCAGCCCATAAAGCAAACTGCTTCCGCTTCATGGTGTAAGTGGATCTCGTGGAAGGATTTCTAACAGCTGCCAGGACATCTGCCACTCTTTGGAGCTATGGCTATGTCTTCAGGAGCCATGTGTGCAGGTGGAGAGATTTCAGCCCTGAATGGACCAGAGTTCCCTGTTTCTGTGACAGTAGACTCTTGCAAAGGGGTAGAGGTACTGGGGGTTCCACCACTAGCTGTTGCAGTAACGGAAACCAGATCTGTCAAGGCCATAGGGAAGCAATGAGTATCAGAGTTGCCCCCTCCATTTGCAAATTGAGTAGCACTCTCTGAATCAGAGGGAAGGTAGGGAAGGTGTACAGAAACATCTCCTTCCAAGAGAGGGAAAACACATCTCACCAGATAACTCCAGGCCCTGGATTAAGCAAGCACAAAAAGCAACAGTTTTGCATTGTATGGGGATGCAAAAAGGTTCAGCTCTGGATGACCCCATCTTTCTAACAGGTTATCGACCACAGAGGTCAATAGTTCCCACTTATGCTTCCTGGATTGTGACCATCTGAGCTTGTCTGACAAGACATTTAGGACATCTGGAACATGTACTGCTGATAGTTCTAGACTATGTTCTTGAATCCAATACCAAACTCTGATTGCTTCCCTGCACAGCAGATAGGAATGAGTCCCCCCTTGTTTGTGGATGTAGTGCATCACACTGACATTGTCCATCTGGATTAACAGAGGACTGTGACAGGGTTGAATAAGACCCTGTTCCATTTGTTATGCAGAAAGAGTTAAAAGCAAGGATTTGTTCTATTCTTTTCTTTTCTGTCTCCTGTCTGATTGCACAATTAAATTTTCTTGTGTGACCTAGGAACTGATCACTCTGACAGTCTCACAATTCCCCCTCCCATTATCTCCCTGCCTTCACGTGCTGTTTGTTGCTGTTTTTTATCTTTTCTACCCACTTGCTTATCTGTGGCTATAAAAATATATATGGATCTTTATGTGAAACTAGGTTCTCTTGTTTTTAAATATATATTTTGGTAGTTATATTGGTAAAATGGTTGTAAAAAGCTATTTGGAACTTAGGGGGCTAACCTTGAGATGCAGTCTGACCTGCACAAGCTCATCTGCAGAGTTGTCAACACGATATTAGTTCTAGGACACACTGTTCTATTTTGTTGCAAATGCAAGAAAGAAACTGAAAGAGTTCTGATACATTTTGTGAGAAACAGGCTGTCTCTTAAAGTGTTCAGGATGCAGAAATTAATTGCCAGGCAAAGAGTTCTTATATAAAGATAGACATATTTTTTAGGGAGAGATTGAAATTGAAAATTAGAGATACCCTCAGAGAAAGGACTTTGTTTTGTTTGAACTGCCTGCCTAAGAGTTATTCTGCACAATTTTATTTTTTTTATTTTATTATCTGATAATAATAAAATGCTAGTTGTGAATTTTAAAACTGCTCCTGGTTTGCATATACTTCCTTTGCCTTGACAACAAGGACCTAGGGACAAGTGGTTCTGGAAGGCCTGGAGTCAGTATGGGACAGCCCACATTTCCAGAACATTTGTGTGCAAGGTGCTCTCCCTTGGAGTCCATGTACCCTGTGTCTTGTGAGGACCTAAGTGAGCTCCCCAGCCCACTCCTGAAGCATCCATTGTGAGAATCTGCGAGAGGAAGGGATCAGGAATGGAACCCCCTTGAGCAAGTTGGTTGTTTCCATCCACCACCAGAGCACTTTGTGTACAGGGGATGTGACCAGAACCATCTGCTCCAGCTCTTCTGTTAGCTGGTCCCACAGGACTCTTAGGGTCCACTGGGGAATCTGCATGTGCAGCCTAGCCAGCTATACAGTGACAATGGCCACAGTCATAAGTCCCAGAAGGTGTAAAATGTCCTTGCTGAGACATATTGACTGTCATGCACCAACTACACTTGGGCAATCAGGTGACTGGCCCTGTCCAGAGGCAGTAAAGCTGAGCTCAGGGCCATGTCCAGGATTGCCCCTGTGTACTGCAGTCTCTGTCAGGGTGTCATCACTGATTTTGGTATGTTGACTATCACCCCCATAGCATTGAACAGTTGTCTGGTTCAGGTTAAAGTCTTCAACAACTGGTCCCTGGAATGAGCTTTCAGTAGCCAATTTTCCAGGTAAGGGAAAACATACAGGCCTTCCCTATGAAGGGCTGCTGCTAAGCAATTGGTAAAGACACACAGAAGACAAGCCAAAGGGCAACACTCTCAATCGGGAATGTTTCCCTTGAAACAGGAACCTCAAGTATCTTCTGTCAGGCTTCTGGATTTTGATATGGAGGTACTGTATGCATCCTTCATATCAAGGAAATATATTCAATCCCCTGTTTGCAATAAGGGGAGGAGACCCTACAAAGTGACCATTCTGAACTTCTTGTGCTCTGTGAAGAAGTGGAGATCCCTGAGATTCAGAATAGGCCTTAGGTCTCCTGTACACTTTGGGACAAGGAAGTACCAGGAGGAAAAACCTGTGTTCCTCTGTTCTAGAGGCACAGGTTCTATGGCCTGTTTTTGAAGCAAAGTCTGTACTTCCTCCAGCAACAGTGGCAGATGTCCTGGAGGATATGTTATCACAAGTGGGGTACGACCCTTTTCTATGTTTTCCAGAACCCATGCATCTGTAGTCAACTCCTTCCACTGGTTGAAGTGGAGGGAGAGGTGACCCACTACAACCACCCCTGGAGGTAAAGGTGGCTAGGGAGTGTACAAGGAGTCAGGTGGAGCCAGTGAAGGTGACTCCCCTGGCTCCACCACCTCTAGGGGCTTTTGAATGGGGAGCTGGGTTAGTACTGCGGACTAGTAAGACCCCTGCTCCTTTGTCCCTGCTTTGCTGTCTGGTGGCTGGGCACTGTCTAATGCCAACTGGACAAAAAGGACCCCTGCTTCTACCCCTGGGGTGCGTATGGTACAGAAAATGCACAGGCATCGAAGACCTACCTGAGACCTGAAGAGCTGTCAGAGTTTCTTGGACCTCTTGACTAAAAAGATTTTGCCCTCAAAATGGGACATTAAGAATGGATTGTTGCACATCATTTGCAAAACCTGCCACTGTAAGCCAAGAATATCTCCTGAGACAGATGCCCAAGGCTACAGATCTAGCAAAAGCATTGGAGACATCATAGGCTATGCAGAACAAATGCCTGTCCACATCAGCCCCAGAGTGAGAGCTTTTAGTTGCACCTGTTTCATGGTACCCTCAGGCAAGGCATGTGCAGCTGCTTTGGCCTTCCTCCAGAGGGTGTTCTTGATACTTCATCATGTGGGCCTGGTAATTGGCAATACGAAGGCCCAATGATGCTGAGGCATATGTCCTTTTGCCTATAACATCCAGCTTCCTGGACTCTTTATCAAAAGGGAGAGAAGAAAGAATTGCTTACCATAGTAATGTTTCTTCAAAGGTATCCCTCGCTGTGCTTAATAGTGCATTCAGCCTTCAGGTCTGAGCTGCCCCAGAGCTTGAAATTTTATGCTAATTAGAGAATCTTGGAATGAAGTTCAGACTCTGCTGTGTGCTCATGCTCACCCTAACATTCTAATCGCAGATTTACTTCTACAGGTAGGGTGAGCAGTGAGCACTAAAGTAGATAAACCTATACAAAAACAGAAAACCTAAAAGAACGTTCAGTCCTTTCTGAGACAAAAACATGACAGAACGAGACCTGCAACAAAAGCACCTAAAATTTGATTGTAGGTAATGCACAAAGAATGCTCAAGTGAAGTAAAGATAAAAAAGAACTGAGTCTTGTAGAACCTTTTTCCAGGTTGTGAAAGGAGAGGTAGGGTGGGTGTGTTAAGCATAGTGAGGGATCCCTTGAAAGAAACATTACAATGGTAATTTTTTCTTCAAACTCCAGGAATCCCTCAGTATGCTTACTAGTACAGATTACAAAGCGGTACCTTGGAAGGCTGGGTACAGAACCTGTTTAGGGAAAAGTTTCTGCAAGACAGCAGTGCCAAGTCTGGCATCCCTTCTGGACTGTACATCCAGACAACAGTGCCTTGAGAAGGTGTGTGTACTGTCTTCCAGGTAGCTGTTTTACAGATTTCCAGCAAGGGGATATCCCTTGCAGCTGCCACAGAGGCAGAAATGCCACATGTGGAATGTGATCTGATGCCTTGTGGTAGTAGTCTGCCAGCTTTGATGTAACAGAATGGGAAGCAGGAGACTATATAGTGAGCAATTGTTCACTTGGAAGTTGGCTTACCTTTGCCCACTTCACCATATTTGACAAACAACTGTGAATGGGAGGACATGGCTTCTTTAGTGCAGTCTAGCTATTAACTGGACACCCTCTTGACATCCAGACTGTAGAGCCTCTGCTGTCCAGAGTTGGATTTTGCTGTAAAGAACACTGGAAGGAGCCGGCCTGGTGGAGCTGAGGGTTGAGGCACTGGACACCATACCTTGCACCACGCTAGCGACCCGGGTTCGGGAATGGACTCAGGCCGCTGGGGGTCAGCAGGGGAGGGAAGGGATTTAGCATCTGGAGGACTGCTCTCCCTTCCCAGGGAGGGAGTCAGGCTTAGAACTGCTCCTTGGTGGCCCCTGATGGAGATCGGGGGCAGCGCAAGGAACATGCAGTGCCTTGACTTGGGGGAGGAGGCATGTTTGTGCCAGGATGTCATTGCATGTCCATGATCCAGAGGGGAAACACAAAAGGCTAAAATACCCTGAGGGACAGAGAGGTGACGAGGGCTCCAGGGACCAAGCCCACATCTCCAGCACTGGACCATCCCATCTCTGGTCCTCCAGGGCCTCTACCAGGATGGACCCTCTCATCTCAGACAGGCCACCAGGTAGATGGGCAGGCCCTCCCCGGGGGAGTGATCTGGGGGGCTAGAAAGTCCTGGTGGGGGTCCCAGAGGAGGAGGTCTTGGCAAGGAGTAAAGGCATAGGTTGAGTGGGCACCTCTGAGAGATGCCCTGCCCCAAGGAGCATAAATAAAGTATATAAAAAAAAAAGAACACTGGAAGGGTAATGGACTAGTTCAGGTGAAAATTCGGACACCACTTTAAGGAGGAATTTTCTGTTTGTCCTTAGAACTACCTTGTACCTGTGGAAGATGATATAATTTGGTTCTGTGCAGAGAGCCTGCAGTTCATACACCCTTCTGGCAGAAGTCATGGCCACAAGGAAGACTGTTTTCCAAGTGACGTACTTTAAAGCAGCAGTAGCCATGGGCTCGAAAGGAGGGTACATGAGTCAGCAATGTACAAGTTCAAATCCCATGGAGGAATGGGTCCCTGACAGAGGGGTGTAGATGCAGAAGCCCTTTAAAGAACTTTTTGAAAATGGTCTGTGAAGCTACTGTTTTCTCTTTACCTGCTGAAACATAAGTGGACACTGCTGCCAGATGCACCTTGAGGGTTGAGGGCCTGTGGACCAGGGACTGAATGTGGACTAGGTAGTCGAAGATTGTGGGCAGATCTGCTTGGAAAGGACTGAGATGTTTAGGTACTTGCCACAGGTAGAACCTTTTCCACTTGGAAGCATAGATTTTCCTTGTTGCTGGAGTTCTTGAAACCTTGAGGACTTGCAAAACCTTTCCAGAAAGGTTAACGTTAGAGAACTCCAGATCATCAAGGACCATGCCTTGAGGCATAAAGACCGGAGGTCTGGGAAGGTAATCCTGCCTCAAGACATGGTCAGCATCTTGTGCCTCAGTGGGAGGAAGATGGAATGCTTGATGGTGAGGGCCAGGAGTAGGGCATACCAAACCTGTCTGACCCAATCATGGTTGTGGTGTTGTCTGTTCTAATCTATAAAGACTGACCATTGATCTGGGAGGAAAACACCTGCATTGCCAGGAACTCTGCGCTGAGTTCCAGGAAATCTATGTGATCTAGTGCCTCCTGTGCACTCCATGTGACACTCACAGTTAGATGCTGCTGATGCCACCCCCACATCCTAGGAGGGAGGCATCTTCTCTGGGAATGACTATAGGGAATTGCTTGGGGCAGGGAATCCTCTCTATGAGGGTGCATTCCCTCTTCCACCAGTCCAGTGCCCTTAACAAGGATCTTATGACAGATGCACCAATTTGGAAAGGGTGTCCCACCTCTGAGATCAATGATCCCCTAGGTGATACTGAATATCTCTCATCTGGGATCTGGCACCTGGCACCACTGTTATGGAGGAGGCCATGTGATCCAGCAACATTAGGAAAAGAACCGTTGTAGACCTTGGCTGGTCTGCAATGAAGGGATTCTGCAGTTGAAATCAGATTTGCTACCCTTGCTAGAGGAAGAAAATCTTTCCCTGGCAGGTTATCAAGCTCTGCACTGATAAAGTCCAGAACTTGCACTGGTTCTGTCTGGGACTTTGAAAGTTTATGAGGAAACCCAAAGCCTTCAAACCCCAGGAATCCCTCACTATGCTTACTAGTGCAGACTACAAAGCAGTACCCTGGGAGCTAGGCAGAATCTGAAGGAGCTTGCTGTGTTTTTCCTGAGATCAGCCTATCAGTCAGGAAGGAAATAAATACCAGCCCTCTCTTCTCAAATATCTTGCTACCACAGCTATGCACTTTGTGAATACCCATGGAGCTGAGGTGAGGCCGAAGCGAAGGGCTGTAAACTGCTAGTGATAGTTAATTAACCTGACCATGAGGTATTTTCCTAGACATTTTATGCATTTTTCTTTAGCATTGGGAAGTATCTGGAGTAACGTCCCTTGCACTGTTGTGTCTGGTACTTGTCCCACTGTATTTGTTTGCAGCAATGTTTTCACCCTCAGCTCCAGCAGAATTTTTTTTTTGTTTTATATTTTTGCTGGAGGTGTGAGATTGAAAACCTTTTGGGTCCTGTAGTTTTGGAAATCCTCTGAACAGCAAAGTCCAAACCCTGGCTCACTACTTCTAGCATGTAAATAGTGAACCAGATCCCCAACCCCCACCCCCCAGGCAATGGTTGGGCTATCTGGTCAGATTATCAGGGGCTCTGTTTGCCTGGAGTTTGGGTGCTGGTGCTGTAGCAGTGTGCCTAATTCTCTCTCTGCCTCTGCCCCTATAAACTATAACATGCCTTTTGTGGCGGGCATTCATAGGGGCACAACCAGGAGGGCAGTATCCTCTACCCCTTGTAGCTGGTTTTATACTCATTCACCTTTTCCATAAAAGCCTCTGTTTTGCTATCAAATAAAGAATTTCCTCCAGAAGGGGAAAAAAGTGGCTTTTGTATGAGAGTCCTGAGCTAGGTTTGTAGTTCTAAGCCAGGCAACCCTTCCTACGGACACTGCATGGGCCCTAACCCTGTACGCAGTGTCCTTTGTATACACTGCCACATGAAATGGGAATTTTGTGGCATGTATGGCTGATTTTGCTGAGCCAGCCATGTTCTGTGCCAAGCCTCCACACACTTCTTTGTTCAGTGTCAGAATGGAATTTCATAAGGCTCTCTGGTTATGAGTTGTGTGAGACAGATAAGCTGCTTGTCTTAGGAGCAGGGAAGCTGAAGTATACACTTTTTTGGGGGCACATCCAGTTTCCTGGAATCTTTTCCAGGAAGCTGTGAGGAAAGGGACACTTTGGCTCTTTCCCAGGTGGCAGTCTGGACCACTCCCACAATTTCAGGGTGGGAATACAGGTACCCAGAACCCTGTTTAACAACCAATATTTCCTTATTTAATTTTTAAACTATGCCAGCTGCTGAGGTGGGTTCTGACATTAACGTAAAAGTGACTTTCCTGATGGATTTATAGATGGGAAGCATCAACCCCCTTAGTGAGGGATTAACCCATCATATCTATTAATTCAACCCCTTCCGCATCCTCATCAGTTTCCTGTGAGGAAAAAAACTGAGGGTATCGACCATGTGTCTCACAAAGGTATAGTGAGAGGTATAGTCATCTGAGGGTCTTGGAAGTGAGTCAAATTCGTTATCAGGAGAACCGTCTGATTCTATGGTTATCCCTCTTCTTCATAAAACACTCTTATCCCCTCCTCCAAGGGCACTGGGAATAGAACTGGGGGGTGGGCAGGCATGTTCCTGAAATTCCCTGGAAGAATTGCTATGCTTTAGTAATGTCCTTTATTGAAAGCATTGTATTTTTATCCACTGGTGACTCCTTTCCTTTTTCAGAAGGGACAGCTACCTTTTTTTCTGTTTGCTTGTTTCGTATGCACCATTTCCGGCGCCTGCACTGAGGTCTCAGTCATGTCCTCTATTGATGGTATTTTATTTTTGTCCACTGGAAGCTCCTTTCCTTCTTCAGGAGGGATAGTGACATGTTTTTCTTTCTTTTTTTGTTAGCAGGCACTAACTCTGGTGCCTGCTTGAAGGCTGTTTTAGTTATACTCAGTTCAGGGTTTCCTCATTCAGATGCTTTAACTTCTGAACCATCTTTAGCACCTTTATTCTTCTGCTTATTCTGTGATGTGGAGGCAGACCAAGAAGCCAAAATGACTTTGTTTTTTTAGCCCTTTTGGAACAAGCTTTATACAGACTAAAACATAATCTGGATCAAGGCATTTTAAGCACAGCTCGCAACAGCCTGCCTTTGCCAGGAGTTGGAAAGAAACTTTATAAATTTAAAGCCTGTAGGTCCCATCTTCTTTTTGGGTCTGCCAGTCATGCCAAACACTGATGAACCAGAGAAGTATAAATCAAAGTAAAACTGAATAGTAGTTTACTCATCTGATAAAGGTGATTATAAGAGCACCTTTTTACAGCACTCCAAGTCTCAACACATGGCTAATCAAGTGTTCTCCTCTCAGGCTGAATCACAAAAGAATTCCAGAATCAAAATCCAATCCGTCTCCTCCCCTGTGTCTGTCTCCTCCCTTATAGCTGCCAAAATCCTCAGTATGAGTTCTTCCAGAGCTTATGATAATCTGAAAATGATACATAAATTGACAATAAAGGCCCTCAGCAGCCTCAGTTAGGGGTGCTGCCAGGCAGAAAAACATGCAACACAGTTTAATGCTATGTAAAAAAACATTATTTACTTTTCATTGATTCACAACATGTGTACAATCTTACGTCCGTACTGTCGGCATAAAACCTACTGTTTACTACCATGCATTCTTAAAAACAGCATTACGCGTAAACCTCATTATTCATGCCATTTGACTCATTATCCCACTTTGTCGCTATGTTATGTTCCTCCTCAATGGGTGGGATATGGAGTGCTGTAAGAAGGTGCTCTTATAATCACCTTTACCAGGTGAGTAAACTATCATTATCTATCACACCTTTTTACAGCGCTCCGAGACTTAACACATGGGTGATTATACAGCAGCATTGGACATGTCTTGGGAGGGAGGAAGAATATGACTTAACGCCATCTGAATTACCTTGCAGCCAAACTCTGAGTTCCCTGTCAATCCAGCATCCAACCGGTAGAACCTGGTGAAGGTGTGAGGGAATGACCAGGTCGCCGCCTGACAGATCTCACTTACAAATGCGGAGTTTCGTTCTACCCAGGAGGTAGCTACTGCTCTAGTGGAGTGGGCCTTGATATTGGAAGGAGGGGTATTACTGCCCACCTTGTAGGCTCGAGAGATGGTGTCTCTCAACCATCTGGCTATTGTAGCCTCGGAGGCTGCTAGGCCCTGTTTGTGCCCTTAAGGAAGGACAAATAGTCTGTCCGACCTTCAGAACGAGTCCATTCCGGCTAGGTAAATCTAAATGGCTCGGGTCGGGTCTAGGTAGGTAAGGGTGTCCCGGTTAGGGTCCCCCTCTTTCAGACAAATGGTAGGGACTGTAATTTATTGATCTACGTGAAAGGCATTTGCCACCTTAGGAATGAAGGAGGGAATGGGTTGTAGCATGACTCTATCTGGAAAGGAAGTCAAAAATGGCTCTCTACATGAGAGGGCCTGTAGCTCACTAGTTCTCTTGGCTGACGAGATTGCTACCAAAAATGCAGTTTTCATAGTTAAGACCGATAGAGTAACTGACTCTAGGAGCTTGAAGGGCTTATTAGCCAAGGCGTCTAACACCAAAGTGAGTTGCCAAGAGGCTGTAATTGGTCTTGGGGAATGTGTGATATAAGCTGCCACCTTTAAGAAGGACTGAACTAATGGATGGGCCCCAGGTAAATGTCCACCTGTTTTGCCCCTTATTGCCCCAAAAGCAGCCATCTGCACCCATAAGGATGTCTCCATTAACCCCTTATCCAATCCACCCTGCAAAAACTCTAAAATATGTAAAATATTGCAGTCTGATGCTTTCAAGTTTCTCACCTCGCACCAAGAGGCAAATACCCACCAGTGTCTGTTTTAAGTTCTGTTAGTGCTTCTACAAACAATCCCCCCTGCTAGTCTGAGTTGCACCTTAATGCTCAAACAGCCTGGAAGAACATTAAGGTCCTCTGATCGGCAACTCCTCCACGTCCCTAGAGTCCAGACATGTCAAGGTTCTCGGTCTTTCAGGACCTACATTCCATCCCTCTGGAATGGCCTTCCTACTAATCTTCAAGACTGCAACTCCATTGGGGGCTTTAAAAAAGGCCTCAAGACCTACCTATTGGGGCTCAGCCTCTGTGCATGTTATCGCTGAGGACCAGTACAGTGGACTGTACTTGTAGCTACTATCTCCCACCTGGCATGCCTTTACTACCATTATTGGACCTTTTTTTTTGCTGATTGAGACACTTGTAACTGTAATTTGTGTAAAAATGTCAAAAATGTCCCATTCAATGAATCATTATGTAATCTGCCATTCTTGTGAAACGTTTTACCCTTCATGTTAACCCTCTATCGTACCTAACCTGCCTGAGATCGTACAATATGTCCTGATTGTAATGTCTGTATTGCTCAATTTCCCTTGAAGTGTTCCTGCTTTTATTATACTGTTGCTTGTAATTAATCCCAGGTCGCCCCTGAAAAAGGGACCATTATGGTCTCAGTGGGCCTACCCGGTTACCAAAATAAATAAATAGTGGATTCCCCTTCTGGCTTGGACCAGTGTGCCCGCCACCTTCCCAGATACCCTTAAGTTCAACAGTCTAACCCTTTGAGTGGCCATGCCATCATTTTCAGTGGTCGGGGGTCTTCATGCCAGATCGGCCCTTGTCTGAGCAAGGTCTGGTAAGGAGTGAGTTTCATGGGAGTGTCTATTAACATCCTCTTGGTGAGTGCACACCATGTCCCTCTTGGCCAGTCCAGGGTGATCAAAAGCACCATGGTGCCCGTGTCCCTGATTTTCTGTAGTACCACTGGAATCATGGATATCGGTGAAAATGCATGTGCTTTTTGGAAGTTCCATGGGGTGGAAATTGCATCCACTCCTGCTGCTTTCTTGTTCTTGTATCTGGAGATGTACACTAGCAACTGTATGTTTGCTGCTGATGCTATGAGATCCACTTGGAATGGACCCCATCTCTTCTGAATCTTTTCAAAGATTGTTGGGTTGAGTTGCCACGCCCCCTGCTGTAAGGATTGCCTGCTCAACCAGTCCACCCTTGTATTTAAGCTGCCTGCCAGGTGTACCACTGTGAGACTAAGTAGGTGCTTTTCTGCCCAAAGCATTAGAGTTTCTGTTTCCCGAGCCATGGCCCTGCTTTTTGTACCTCAGTTTGTTTGTATATGCCACTGCTGTCTGTACATACCTTTACGTGGCTTCTTGAGACTTGAGTTCTGAAATGTTGGAGAGCTAGTCAAATGGCTCTGGTCTCCAGTATGTTGATTGTGAGTTTTGTTTCTGGCTCTGTCCACTTACCTTGGACTGACCTGCCTGTCCATTACAGCACCCCAGCCTAGCAGGCTTGTGCCTATTTCTGGGGTTCTTGTTACATCTTTCTCCAACCTCACCCCTTGATTTAGGTTGCGTGGGTCTGACCACCATCTCATTGACCTCTGTACCCCTTCAGGTATGGTCACCCTCTGATTGTAGTTGTGTAGGTTGTAATTCCAGTTGTCTAGTAGAAGGTGTTGCAAATGTCTCATGTGCAATCTTGCCTAGTCATGTAGATCTATGCAGGTCACTATTAGTCCCAATAGCTGCATCAGGTGCCATAGCATCATCGTTTTGCAATGTAGTATTCTCCTGCAGTGTCACTAGCATGGCGATGCAGTTCTCTGACAGTTTGACAGTGCCTGTCACCATGTTGAATACCACCCCCAGGTGTCCTATCATAGTTGTAGGTGTCAGATGGCTCTTGGCCTTGTTGGAGATCCACCCATGTTCATTAAGCAACTGCTACTCTCTGGTGGTTGCAGTTTGTGACTCTTCTTGGGACCTTGCCCATATCAGCCAGTTGTCCAGGTATGGGATCACATGAATCCCCTCTGATCATAGCTTTGCCGCTAGTGTGGCCATGACTTTGGTGAACACCCGAGAAGCTGAGGCTAGACCGAATGGCCAGCACTGGTACTGCAAATGGTAACCCAGAATGCTGAACTTGAAGAAATTTCTGGTGAGTCGGTCTGATGGGATGTGAAGGTAGGCATCCTTCAGGTCTATGGAGGTCAGTAAGTCCCCCTTGTGGACTGCTGCAATGGTGGACCATAGGGTTTCCATTTTGAGCTTCTGATATTTCACAAATTTGTTTACAAATCTGAGGTCCAGTATTGGTTGGAGATCTCTTGTCTTATTTGGTACTAGAAAGAACACTGAGAAGATGCCAAAGTATCAATCTTGATTTGGAACCAGCTTTATGGCCTTGGTGTGTAGCAGCTGGTGTAGAATTGTTCTGACTTGCTACGAGGTTACTTTGTCTCTTGTGACATGGGACTCTATGTATCTCTCTTGCATTGGAATGGAATTGAATTATATGGCATACCCATGTGTAATTATTTCCTTGACCAATCTGTCCTTGACTGATAAGGCCCAGGTTGCGGTGAAGTGTTGTAGTCTTCCCCCCACTGCGTCCACATGATTCTGGGCCTGGGGATTCTCATTGGTGGAATCCCCTGTTGGACTTGTTTGGTGTGTACCCCTGTTTGGCATTGAAGTGGGCACCATGGCCTCAATTGTTTTGGTAGTGCAGCTTGTGATTTAAAAAAGTTCAGCTTGAAACTGAATGAACGTCTATCATGTCCTTGTCCAGAAGCAAATGATTTGATACCTTTTAATGGACCAACATAGATGTAACAACAAGAACAAAGTGCTCTAGCTTTTGGACCAACCAGTCCTTCGTCAGAAGCCTATCCTGTCCTTGGTGACCTTATCCTCTCTTGCCCCTGTTTGAATAGAGATGAAACCTGTTGCTCCGAAAAGATGGCAAGGTGGCCTGTCTTCCTTGGCTGTCCTTGTCATCTCCCTTCTTCAAGGCAAATTCCTCTGTTCCGGGGCCAAATACTTTGTCACCCGATAATTGTAGCTTCATTACTCTGGATTTTGACTCTTGGTCAGTGTTCCAGAGTTTGAGCCAAATATGCCTTCTGACTCTGTTAATCGATGCCGCTGATCTGGATGCCATCTTGAAGCTGTCAGTCATAGTGTCAGCCACGTACTTTATTGCTTGTATTGCATAGTCCATGGTGGCCCCATGGGTACTTGTTTCGGGAATGTCTTGGTGCACAGCTTCCAACCATCTGAGCACTGCTCTGGATGAATAAGTGGCAGCCATGGATGCTTTCATGTTCATAACTAACATGTCATGCACTTTCCTAACGATATTGTCCACCTTCTATCCATGGGGTCCTTTAAGACGGATGCGGACTCTGAAGATAGTACCATCTTGTTGCTCAGTGAGGAGACACCTCTGAGTCTACCCTTGAGGCAGTTGACCAACACTTCTCCTTTTTCTGTGCCAGTGGGTATCTCCTCTTGAAGGTACCCTTCTCCCTGGTCTTGACTGGGTCGTTTGCCTTCCATTCCTTTGCCAGTATGCTCTCCAGAGTCTTGCATACAGGAAAGTATGTGGATGATTGTTTTCCTTCCCATACTAGGGGGTCCAATCTACTGTCTGGCAGTTCTATTGGCTCATCAATCCTGAGCGTCAAACAAACCACCCTGATGAGCTCAGGAATAATGTCAAAACGGCATAGCCTGGTGGCCATATCCTTGCATCTTCCTCATCTGGGTCATCATCCCCAGAGTGAGACACCTCTGAAAAGTCATCTGGGATCGGATGACTAGCGCCTGGTCTTTTTGGAGGTTGTTTTTTTTCCGGGGTACGGGGTCTTTTGTCAGAGCCCACTGAATCAATTCTCTCCAGATGTTTTTGAAACAATTGCATCACCACACTCTGAGATGTGGTGGATGCACTGTCCTGCATGTGGTCCTCATCTGTGAAGCCTGAGTTTAGATTAAAATCCCTAGGCTCAGCATCCACCATGTAAAGGGAGCAAAGATCCCTAGTATGGGAAGCCATAAGAATATTGTAGCATTTTCTGCATATTCTTCTAGATGCCATTGTTATTTTCTAAAAAATATAAGCAGTATTGGACATTGTCTGAGACAGGTTGTGACTTACTGGATGATTAGAGTGCTATAAAAGTCACTATCTCAGAAAGAAGCCTGGAGGATATACGTTTGGCTTCTCCTTTTTTAAAAAACAGACTTATGGCAGCAACATGGTTTAAATGCAGGGGCAAAGTAATAGGCCCTCAAGATCCCACTGTATAGCCAGCCTTTACTTATTAACAGGGTACTATTCCCTTAAAAAAAATGCCCTATGTACTTAAACTGCCCCCTAAACCTTTAGAAAGAAAGTTATTGCCCCTTTAAATTTGATGAACACCACCTCCTAATAAGGAATGGGCTGTCCCCCTTTAAGTTCCCGGTATGCTCTCCAGTAGCGATTTTAGGAGAGGATGCACTGAAAGGAGGGTGCCATCTTACAATAGGAATCCCCATAGACTTCAGTAGCCAGTCCTGAACTAACTCTCGGGCTGACTGCTCTCATGAGGCAGCATGAGAACCAAGATGGTGATCGGTGCACTCAGGGCTCCTCATGGCTTAATTGCCAAAGAAAAACCCCAACAAAAGGATGTGGGATCATTCGGGGAGTCTCAGCAACGCTGCAGATATGTGGCTGAGACTCTCCCGATGCCGGTAGCAGTCAGAGCGTGAGGGGAGTCGCTCCCTCCGGAAAGGGGATCGGGGAAGTCAATTCTTGCAGGTAAGGACCTTGCCAGCAGATATGACACAGTATATGGAGTCAGAGGGCTTTCCTGCTTAGGTCAGGTTGAACAAGGTAAACAGCAACCTGTAGAATCACATAGGCAGTAAAACAGGTCAAGGAGCTCCCCTGCTAGGTGCACTGCAACCTCGACTGAATGAGATGAGCCAAGGTGGTGCACTGAATGTTGAAAATAACCCTGCTGGAGTTGGCCTCTGTACCCTATCTCGGCAGAACAAGGAAAACCAAGAGGGACCAGTGGTCAGTATTTTAAAGTGGTACAACTTCCATACCTGCAATTCAACCAGAAAAAAGAAACCACAAATATCTATGCTAGTCCCTGACACATAACGGAATCTAGGCTAACCATAGGGCAGTAATTTAAAGAAATAGCATTACTTAAAATCATAGGGTTGCTGTGCACACACAGGCAGTTGAAATTAATACTCTGTATGACTTAGCAAGTTGTAGTGCGAAAAACAGTAGGTGAAATTCTTACCTCAGTTAGTTTGGCACAGAGCCAAGTATAAACGTGACCGGCCTGGGATGATGCATGAAAGAATTGAGGATTTTGGGAGCTACAGGGGAGGAGATGGATCAGATTTCGATTCTAGAATTCTTTTGTGCATCAGCCTGAGAGGCGAGCACTTGATTACCCATGTGTTGAGACTCAGAGTGCTGTAAAAAGGAGCGATAGATAATGAGAAGAAAACCCTATATATGTAAAAGGGGTTTAAAACATATGAAATGTGGTTCTGTTCCCTTAAAAATGAAAACACAAATGAAAGCAGTCTAACAGATGATTTAGTTAGACTGAACTGCAAAATATTGGCCTGGTTCCCAAATAAAGGAGAACCGAGAATAATAAACAGCAGAAACAGCAAAATAGTTAAATTTTTTAGTAATTTAGTGAAAATAAAGTAGTTTTGAAGCGGGTATACAAAAATGACCTAACTATGCAGAGTTACCAATAAAATAACTAAATAATATACCATTACATAAAAATAACCTGAAAACTGGTCTGAAGTTGAAAACTCTAGTGACTGCTTTCTTCAGACAGAGAAATAAATCTGCAGTTAGAATATTAGGGTGAGCATGAGAACCAGCTAAGCTTGAATTTCATTCCAAGATTCTCTAATTAGCATAAAATTCTAAGCTCCAGGGCAGCTCAGACCTCTAGGCTGAATGTACAAGTAAGCATAGTGAGGGATTCCTGGGGTTTGAACTAAGGTGCCTAGGTACCCTAGAGCTGTCGTGGGCAGCATTGCTCACCACCGAGTCAGTCTCACGTTGTGTGGCATAAAAAGGCTTCCCAGAAGGTGCTAGAAACATTTCATTTGCTTTGCTGGGGACAGCTGGAATGTTGTTTTGTCTGTACTAGGCAGCAAAGGTGTCATCTCCTTAGGTTGGAAGCAGAGGAGGCACCATAACGGCAGGAGACTTTGGCAGTTGAAGGAACTCTTATCAGGTTCTTTTTGGTAGTGTCCTGCTCTTCCAAGTCAAAAACCACTGCAGCTTGCAACTGCTGCATCAGAGTAAGACAAGTGGGATCCCTGGATGGGACTGTGGAGTGTTCACCAGGGAGACCTCACTACATGTAGAGACAGTAGAGCTGGTGCCATGGTCATAGAGGCTTTCAACACAATCCTCAGCCTCATCCTCCTCTTCCTGCATGATTAATTCAGGGTTATACTCATACTCGTCGACAGGGAGAAAACAGCGTGCCAGTGACATCAGCGGCAGCATAGGAAGTAGCTGTGGCAAGGAAGTAACTTGTGATGAGGCCCTGTTGATGGGCCCCCTGAAACAGGGAGGCCAGGCAATAGGCGTTTTATCATGTCCAAGAAAGATAGGAGAACTGCCTAAGCGTCGGCGCTCATGTGGTCAATGGGTATGACTGGAGGAGTTGCCGGGGAGGCTGATTCCCTGACATCGATATATCAGCCATACTAGGCCTTGTAGTGCTGATGCCAAACCCCTACCTTGGTGTCATGTCGACAGTCGGGGGGGCGGTGGGCAGCACTGCCACCGAAGTGGACAACATTGCCGGGGAGGTCATACCTGTAGAATGAAGGTGCAACCTGGAATGCTCTGTAGAGGTCTTCTCTTTGTCCTTATCCCAGTGCTTGTGCTTGTGACTCACTGATGCCTTGCCCTGGGACTTAGATGACTACGATTCTGTAGACTAGGCTGGTGAAGCTGCAGCTTTTTGCTAGAGCTCCTTCCCCATCCTGGCTACTTTCTCTTGGAGGAGATGCTTTTCTTTTTTTGAAACATTTTTATTGAAGTCACTTTACAATCCAAAAAGAAGGCACATAATATAACACTGAGCAATGTAATTCTGACTTTCTAACTATGGCGTTTCACAACTACATTTAAATTCTTAAAACTCATTATAACATGGTCACAATTAAACATTACAGCTTTGCTTTACATAGCATATTAAACTACATCCAGTGTCTTTCACGATATTAAAAGAGGTAGAGTTATAGAAATAAAATATTGCACTACTGCAAGACAGGTTTGGGCAGGGCCTGATCTGGGTTTCTATGCATTTAGCAACCCTGGCAAAGATCTGAGTGGGGTTCGACTAGCTCTAAGCATTAAAGCCTCAATCCAATGATTGATGCCGGAGGATATGCTTTTCTAAAGCCTCTTTATGGCATTACCTGGTCATGGAATTGAACCCCAGGCAAATTAGGCTGGCTTTCATTTTGTGGTCCAGGCCTAGGCAGCAGAGTCAGGTGTCATGGAAGTCTGAGCTGTAGAACCTGTCTCTGCACTCACAGTATCTGAAGAGTTTTGAAGGTTCTTTCAATGACATGCAGGTGATCGAAAATCACTGTAAAAGTGATTACTAAGTATGAAAAGAAAAACGGCGGCTATTACGGTGGCGTTTCCACAGTAGTCCAATGAGTCTGATTAACAGCAGGAAAAGAAATGAGGTAAGGAGTGGCCGCACACGTTTATGTACATACTGGCGTCTGACGTCATCAGTGGTGGCCCCTGACTGACTGCTTGCAAAAGTTTCTGTGTGGTCCTAGTGCCTGGTGGCTATAAATCTGGCCTGATGAAAGAGATATCCTTGAAGATCAATGGTTTCAAGTCCTTTATATAATATCACTGTTGTTCTTTAATGTACAGTCTTCTAGATGGGTGTCGGTGAGTGATAGTTTGGTTAAAAATAATTTTTCCTCTCTGAAGCTGGGCTTGCACACCATCAGAGATCCCACCTGTGGAGTCTAAGTAGGGGAGGGCTTGTCCTGATGATAACATTGGTAGTTACAAAGTCCAGTCTCATGTGCAGTCTCAGTGCCTTTAAGAAGGAAGTTAATTGCTGAAGAAAGTGTAAAATGTGTGCTTCTTGTCTGGTTTAATAATGTAAGTTACACTGTTGTCTGGGATGAGTGTCTAAACAATGAGTGATGATGGTGGTGGCTGTTGGTAAAGGTTCTATAAAGTCCATATCTACTCTGTCCCAAAGTCCACAGGCAGGAACAAATAGCTGGGTTTCTTCCCTCTGTATGTTGCTTGGATTGTTATGGATAGAAGGAATGCAATTATATACAAAGAAACATAGAAACATAGAAGTTGTCGGCAGATAAGGACCGCAAGGCCCATCCAGTCTGCCCATTTCTTTTTCTACCTTATAAATGTACCATCGGCCTTTGCTCTGTCAGTGACCTATCTATTCATAGTCATTTGTATTGCTCCCTTATGCCTATCCCATGCCTGTTTGAAGCCCTGCACTGTATTCATAGCCACCACTTCTTGTGGTAAGCCATTCCATGCATCTACCACCCTTTCTGTGAAAAAGAATTTCCTCATTCCCCTTAATCGGCCTCCTCTAATCTCATGCTGTGTCCTCTTGTCCTGCTATTTTCTTATATTTAAACATGTTAGACTCTTTCACCTTGTTTATGCCCTTAAGGTGTTTAAATGTCTCGATCATATCACCTCTCTCCCTCCTTTGCTCAAGGGTATACATATTGAGCTCCGTTAATCTGTCCTTATATGTCTTCTGATGCAGTCCCTGCACCATTTTGGTTGCCCTTCTCTGGACTGCCTCAATTTGGTTAATGTCCTTGTGAAGTGTGGCCTCAATACTGCTGCAGTACTCAGATGAGGCCTAACCAATGTCTTGTACAGAGGATTATTACCTCCCTCTTACGACTTGTGATACCCTACTAATACACCTAACACCCCTAGCTTACCTACTGCTTTAGAGGTCTGCTTGGATGATTTTAGGTCATCAGTGATGATGATGCCCAAGTCTCTTTCTTCCTTTGTGACTGCTAGCAACTCCTCCCAGCCTATAAGTGGCTTCAGGGTTTCTCTTCCCTATGTGCATGATTTTGCACTTCTTTGCATTAAATCCCAGTTGCCACTCTTCTGACCATTCTGCTAGTTTATCCAGATCTCTTCTCATTCTGCCCACCCCATCTGGATCATCTACTCTGTTGCAGATCTTGGTGTCATCTGCAAACAGACAAGCCTTACCCTCTAGTCCATCTGCGGAGGTCACTAATGAGAGATGTTGAATAGGACTGCCCCAGGACTGATCCTAAGGTACCCACTTGTGACTTGCATCTCTTCTGACTGTATACCATTTACCACCACTCTCTGTTTTCTGCCAGTCAACCAGTTTGCCACCCAGTTGACCAACTTCAGCCCACCCGAGCCTACCTAGCTTATTTATCAATCTTCTATGTGGAACAGTGTCAAAAGCTTTGCTGAAGTCAAGGTAGGCGACATCAACTGCTCCCTTGGTCCACCACTCTGGTTACCCAGTCAAAGAAATCTATGAGATTAGTTTGACAGGACCTTCCTTTGTAAACCCATGCTGTCTTGGATCCTGTGCCCCTATGGATTCCAGGTGTTGCACTATCCTTTCCTTAGAGTGCCTCCATAATCTGCCCACTACTGAGGTAAGACTGACGGTCTGTAGTTCCCGCCTCCTCCTGCTACCACTCTTGTGGGTGGGATCACATGAGCCTTTCTCCAGTCTTCTGGGACCTCTCCTGTGCTCAGAGACTCACTAAACAATTCTGCTAATGGCTCTGCTAGTTCCTCCTTTAGCTCCTTAAGTACCCTGGGATGTATGCCATCAGGTCCCATTGCCTTATCCACCCTGAGCTTAGCAAGCTCTTGTAGGACCCTTTCTTTTGTGAAGGGAGTAGTGCTCACCTCCTCCCCTGTGTCCATGATGCTGGAGCTGTGGGCCCTGCCCTACCTTCTCTTCAGTAAATACTGAGCAAAGTATCTATTTAGGATAGATGCCTTTACAGGTCCTCCTCCTCCACATGCTCCCTTTTCTCCATTAAGCTTAGCAATACCCCCTCTGGACTTTCTCCTTTCACTAATGTATCTATAGAAAGTCTTGTCACCTTCTTTTACTGTTCGTGCTAGTGTTTCCTCAGTTTGGGACTTTGCCTGCCTTACTGCCTTACCTGCTTCCCTTAGGGCAGTTTGGTATGCCTCCTATCTTCATCCCGCTGTGTTCCCTTATATTTTCTGAAGGCCAGCTTTTGCTCTGACCTTTCTGCTACTATATTTGAGAACCAAAGTGGTTTCCTTCTTCTTTGCACTTCCTTTTCTGTCTAACACAATGGGATGTTGCTTCAAGTATTGTATCCTTAATGCTTGCCCACTTTGCCTGTACCTCCTCACCTGTGTTTCTTTTTGCCAGGGCTAGCTTAACTCTGTTGGCCATCTTATCAAAGTCAGCTCCTCTGAAGTCCCATATTTTTGCCTTGGAATGGGATGATTTAGATGTAGTAGCCAAATTGAACCATACCATGTGATGGTCACTGGCCCCCAGGTGACCTTCTACCTGGAGGTTCGGATGTCCTTGTTTTAATTGACCACCACTAATTTTTCAATAAAGCTGAAATGTTATCAACCGAACCATTGCAGTCCCTTGTGTCTGGATGCGCTTGTTCAATTTAAGACCCCACTCATACTAGTAGGAAGGATCTTTCTTGTGTCCTTCTAATTCCAGTTGTCTCAGACCATAGGAGATGTCCACTTCAGATAAGGTGCCAACTCAGGTGGAAGCACTGATCCCAGAGCTGGTTGTTGCAGACGACTTCAAAAGTTGCAGAGATGGTCATCTTTATGGAAGGGGTTTTCCGGTGTGGGGGTTGGCTCTACTATGCCATCGTCCTATGGCCAGTAAGGAGTTTGGTATGGTGGTGGGTGAAGACTGCATCACAGGCCACAGAGGTGGTCAGCTCTTTATAACAAGACTCCTTTGCTAATCTATTTGCTTCTGCAATTTGCCTCAACATGTATGCCTCCCACCCAGTTATGTCCCCTGATATGAATTAACTTAAGGTAGGGGTGAACAGTGGGAAAAAGAAAAATAAGGAAAAATAGGAAAAAGAAGAGAAGGCATTCTGGCTCTGGCTCTAATTTAAGTCAGAAAGTATTAGCGCTTAAGGTGGACTACCATAGGTAACTATTGCCCTTCTAAGACACAGACTTCCACTACTGGTGCCTAAGATGCTGCAACCAGGAGAAAATCCTGTTGCCTACGCTATTTTGCTATTCTGGCATCCCTGTATTACTATACTAATTCCTGGCCTGCCAGTGCCTTAAAATTTGTTGATCGGATCCATCACAAAAATAAAATAATAGAGAACAAAATTATGACGAGGGAGGTTCCTCAGCTATGGCGGGACCCTCCTGCTCAATTAGTGAAGGTTAAGTGGTTGTCTTGTGAGCTGTATTCAATGTGTAACAATGGATCGCTTAAAGGGAAAGTCCCACAGATACCACATTTGTTCCAACAGCTTTCCTAAACTTATCTGTTTGCCTTTTGAGGGTGTTGATGATGATGGCCGGGTGGGAAAATACCTGAATAATATTTATTAAAATATCTTATTCAACAGTAAAATTACTTACAGTTGGTTCCCTTATGAGTTCTGTTCCTGCTTGACTGTTGCACAATATGATTTATTGCTTAATGTGAACTGAATGAAGAAGGGTTTGACTATTGCTGAGCAAGCTAAGTACATTGGGCCAGATATTCAAAAGGGTTGCGCCATGCACAATAGGGTTGCGCTAACGCAAGTCCGAAAATGCGCCATTCTGCGATATTCAGCGGGAGGCAGTTGCGCCACCGAAAACATGCTGAGCAACAGCGCAATGCAAATGAAGGCATGCGCAACTGAAGTGGGTGGCACCATGCATAAAGAGCGCAATGCGATATTGAAAGGCTTGCGCAATGCGGAACAGCAGATCAGCCGGAAGGTGTGCCACGGCGGAAATGAGGCAAAATAAAAAGGCTCAAGGAAGAGGCGCAAGAACACTACAGGGAAGCCACATGAGGCAGGGAGAGAGACAAGGCAAGAGGGACAAAGAGGGCAGGCCAGGGAGATCCCAGGACAAAATAGGGGCAAGGGAAGGTGTGTGGGGCCACAGACTGCAGAGGCCAGTAGGTGTACCCGGTGCAGTGGAGGTAGCAGTCAGGACAGCGGGGTAACAGAGCAACAACAGCCAGGAGGGAACACAAGCCAGGGACATGGACAGTGCCAGCTTCCACATGGAAGCTGTAATGAGGGTGAGAAGGCATGCTGCAGGGGCGTGGCCATGGAAGGGACCCATCCGGTGAACGCGCCCCAACAGGCAGTGCCGTGCCTGCATCAGCTTTGAGCTGTACACGGATGTTGAGATTGTGGGCCGGTACTGCCTGAACAGGGCAATACTGAGGCGGCTCTGTGAGCTGTGCAGTGATGTGATGCAGGCACCCTCTGACGGAGTCACGCTCTGTCAGTGGAGACAAAGGTAACAGCCTGCATGTGCCTGCTCACCACGGGTACCTTCCAGAGGCCAACAGGGGACACCACAGGCATAACACAGTCGCCCACGTCACGCATCCCTCACCCAGTTCCTCAAGCGCACTGCTGCCCACAGCACTCACAGTACATCCATTTTCCCCAGCAACGTGGCACAGCGTACAGCAAACATGCAAGAGTTCCACAGGGTAGCACGTATGCCTGGCATGCTAGGGGTGATAGACTGCACCCATGTGGCTATTCGCATGCCACCTGGCCCCGATGGGGCCGCATACTGAAACTGGAAGGGGTTCACCAGTGTCAACTGCCAGGTGGTGTGTGATGCCAGTGGGCGCATCATCAATGTCTGTGCCACACACCCTGGCAGAGCACATGATGCCTTCATATGGTACCAATCTGCACTGTGCCATCGATTTGAGAGTGGGGACATCCCCACAGGACATCTAGTGGGTGAGTATGCATGTAGGAGTGGCAAAGTTGGGGCAAGGGTGGGAAAGCCACAGGTGCCATGGTAGTGGCACACAGGGCTATGGGCAAGATGGACCTGAATATGATACTTAACTCACTATCTCCACACAGGTGACAGTGGATACCTCCGTCCCTGGCTGCTCACATCCTACGCGCCCCGACCCCTCGCAGCAATGCTATAATGAGGCACATGCCGCCACATGCAACATCATCGAGCGGGTGTATGGGATGCTTAAGGCATGCTTCTGATGCCTAGACAGCTCCGGCGGTGCCCTACAGTACAGCCCCTCAAAGGCCTGTGGGATATTCCTGGCATGTTGTATCCTGCACAACATGGCCAAAGACTGTGGGATAGCCGTACAGGTCGAGGAGGGGGACAGCGATGGGGACGCCGGTGACGCCGGTGAAGATGGGGATGAGCAGCCCCCCTGTGGATGGCGGGACCCCCGACTGATCCGGCAGGCGCAGCTGCACCGGGACACCATCATGGAGGAGCATTTCACATGACACAGGTAAGTCATGGGGCCATGTGCAACCAACACTGTCTAGGCGCAACCCGCAGGCACACAGGGTAACACACCAGGGGTGCATGACGGCAAGGGGAGTGGAAGGGTCCAGGTGCACAAACACACCATCAGGGAGGGGTGAATAGTTACATGCTATATGGAGACACACACACACACACCAGGCACAAAGCGTACATGGGCAGGTGCACAGCAGAGCAGGAACAGACATGTGAAACACACAGATCCACGGACCACCCCCACCACCTGTACTGTCCAAGTACGTGTGTCAGATGCTGGGCACCCTTGCACCATGGTGTACAGTACAATGCAGGCATCATCATGCACACGCACCTGTGGACAGCAGTCGGGTGGGTGTGCAGGTGGTCGGTGTGTCGGCGTGTTGGGCAGGGCACCCACCAGTGCACTGCCCACCACGACACACATTGCACACAGGGCAGCACCAGACAGGGCCCACACTGGGAGACAGGTCAGTCAGGTGGCACTGTGCCACGGCCACCTCGGATGCATGGGCGGCTCCACCATGACCCAGCAGCACTGGCAGGCTGAGCAAGGGCCACATGGGGTGGCACCGATGTACCACCAGGGGTCCCACTGCACGAGCGTGACCTTGTCCGCACAGGGGTCTGCAGCATGCCGAACATACCTGCACCAGGGGTGCTTGGGATGCCCACAGTGGAACCCAGCGTCGACAGGCTGGGTGTCGTACGACGCCAGGAACGGGGAGTGGAGCGCGTACTGCGTGGGGTGCGCGCTACAGGGGCACCTGACTGTGTGCCCAATGCGGCCATGACAGTGACTAATGCCTGGGTCTGCCTATCAATGGCGGTGGTCACATCCATCTGCATCTGGACCATCTCTGCAAGGATCATTGCATTGTCCCTGCTGTGCCACTCCACAGCCACACACAGTGCCTCCATGGATGATGCAACCCACATCTGCTGCTGTACTGATGCCCACAGCAGGCGGGTGTGCTCGTCTAGCGGGTAGTCTGCCACTTCGGCAACCTGTTCCCCAGGGTATGGAAGGGCCTGATGCTCAACACCCCTTGAGGGTGGGCGCTGTTCACCAGGGCCAGGTATGGGCAAGTCAACAGGCGGTGTGCATGTGCCACCGCTGAACCCTGTACCCCCAGACCTGGTAGGTGACTGCTGCTGCTGCCCCTCCAACTGCTGTGCCCCAGGGACCAGTCGTTCCACTGCTGTGTCCGCAACAGTGCCAGAGACCTGCACAGCCACCGGTGCTGCCCCACCGGTGCCACCAGGCACTGCCTGGGACTGTGCTGACGTGCTGGCACACACGTCGGAACCAGCTAGGTCCAGGGGCACGTGCTGTCCTGCTGTGTGTCCGCAATGAGACACACACGTGTCACTGCCCATTGCAGTACTTGCATCATCAATGGTGCAGGTTCGTGCAACAGTCACAGTCAGAGCGTGCTGGCATGCTTGCATGCCAGACTGCTGTGACACAGGATGGGCACCCCCCACACCTGACTCACCGACATCGGAGATGGCAGCCAGGCATGCACACTGGTGCAATGCATGCCGGCTGGCAGCAGAGGTGGATGGACCCTCCTCCAACTCTGGCTGGATGTCCACACTGCATGGTCCCACCACCACCATCCCCTGCAGACACACAGGATCTGTAACAGAATGTGAGGACATGTTAGTGCATGGGATCAACCTCCCCCCCACCACCATGTCATACCGTGCAGTGATGGGCTTCCACCTGTCTGGAAGCCACCTCCTGGAACGCCCTCGATTGCACTGTGCTGCATGGATGCAGCCAGACGTTCCTCCGCCGGGGTCAGCTGCACCACCTCTGGCTAGCCCCTGCCTGTGGCAGTGCATGCTGCCCTGAGGGCTACCACCTTCTCTTTCACCCGTCTCCTGTCGGTCCCAATCTTTTTCTTACATTCCTGCATGGAGCGCTGGTGGCTTCCATGCAGGTTTACGGCGCGAGCTACCCCCTCCCATGCAGCAGCACGGGCCTGAGGGGTGCCCCGCCGTCCACTAAGTAGTGGTTCCTCATCCAGGTAGGCCTGGAAGAGTGCCTCTGTCTCGGACTTTGTGAAGTTGGGCCTCCTCCTTCGCCTACCATCATCCTCCTCCTCACCCAGTTCTTGCTCGGCCATGTCGGTCTGAACGGGTGGAAGTGGACACCTGTCACTGTGCAATATACAGCATTATCCCATGACCATTGCCCAGAACATCACACAGCATGCAACTCACCTCTCACCTGCAGTAACCGACTCTGGACACACGCAGATCACTGTAGCACATTTATAGCAATGCAGCCCTGCAAATTAGTAGTGGAGCAACTTTATTGAGATACCAAATCGCGCCAATGTGCCTTTGAATGGCTGATCAGATGATTTGCATATGTCAGCTGAATATCGCGGTTAAGCGCTGCGCCAATACGGTTGTGCCAGCTGAGCCAATGGCGCAGTTCTGTGGATCATGTGAGTACACCGATGCACATGCCCAGGTAGCTTACGCAGGCGCCTGCCGCGGTTGAAGACGTGCTGTGCGCGATCAGCAATACAGGACATGGCCACTATTGTGCCAGTGGTGCTACAGCACTGGGCACCACATAGCGCTGTGGCACACCTGCGCAATAGTACACTGTGGCACTGGCACACAGGTGACCGATCACACTGGACGTGTAGACGTCTGATGGTGCTGTGTGTGGCCTTGCGCCACAGACCCATGACCTTGTGCACAACCTTTGCCCCTGGGCGCTGTACATCTGGCATGTCTATGGCTCTATCGCACTGTTCGGTAACAGCGCAATGTGGACTGACGGCGCTATACAAACAGCGCGATAGGGACTGATGGAGTTGTATTGCGCAACATTTCCATCGCAGGTTTACCGCGCTAAGTGAGCATATTAAGCCATTATACAACTGCAGGATGGCACGCAGGGAGAGCTCTACAGTGGAGTGCTGGAGTTGGCCAACCTGGTGGCTGTGGTGAGCCCACCATGGGTCACTGTTTGGGGAGAACCCTGCACATGGCCCCACCCATGAGTGGCAGCAGGTGGCAACCAATCTGGAGCAGGCCACTGGGCGGGGAGGACTCCAGAGCAGTGCAGGCACTGGTATGGTGACCTCCGCGGGAGGAGCAGGAACTGCTGGAGTGCCTCAGGTCATGTGCCAGGAGGGCATTGTGCCTAGGCCAGGTGGGTGCTGTCTATGCACCTGTATTGTCCGCATGGGTGACACTGTGTAATGTGACCTCCATGGGGGTGGGTTGGGCTATGGTTTGCTGTGAAGGTGTTTGCAGTGTGTGCTGTATGGGTCTGGCTGTGTGGGCAGGCACACTCAATGGGGCAGGGGGCTGTCTGCTTTGGGATCTCACTGATGTGCTTCTCTTCATTTGTCTCCCACAGGCATGGAGGAGCGGAGGCGGGCCCGGGCTGAGGCACGGAATGGCGGTGCAGGGGTGGCTGGCAGAGGTGGCATAGGTGTTGGGCCACAGCAGCAGCAGCAGCCGCAGCTGCAGCAGCAGCAGCTTGATGAGGGTGAGTGTCATTACATCATGGATGCTATTGCATGCTGTGGGGGGGGGCACGGCCACCATCCATGGACAACACTACCATGCACGTAACAAGTGACAGTCATCACTGTCCAGTGGCACTGCATGTCTGTGTGTGCGTCACTGGTGGTCCATGCATGCACTAGGCACATGGCTGTGGCACTAGCATCCCACCACGTAGCCACATCACTGGACAGCCTTGGTTGTGCTGTGATGGACATTGGCGGTGTGTGTGTGCAGTGGTACACATGGCTGTTGCTGCCTGGTTGGGCATGTCTTGTGCACGGTCACTGTGGATGGGTGCAGTCCATCACAGGAGCGGGCACTTGGCTGTATGCCATGCATGATGGGTGGGATTCAGGGATATGGACAGTCACAGCCATTGACTCTGATCCCTTGTCCTAGGTATCCAGATCCTGCGACGAATGGAGCGGTCACTGCAGCGGCTGACACAGGTGGCCATTGATTCTCTCGCCATCCTATTGGACCCTCAGCATCATGGAGTGCAGCGCAGGAGGAGGCCCTGGGCTCAGCACCAGGCGGCAGGAGGGCAGGCTGGCAGGCGGAAGCTGCCCATCACCTCACCCCATCTTCCCTCTCCCGGTTGTTCACCCCTGCCCCTTACCCACCCCTACCTTATACCCATACCCCCACCCCTGCTTTGTATATATATGTACATAGTTCTATTTGTTGTTCTTCTTATTCTTGTTTATTACATTTATATATTTTGATATGAATACTGTGGTGGTCTCTGATTTGCAGCTGGCTATAGGTGCTCAGTTGCAGTAGTGTGCATGGCTTCTGGGGTGGTATGGTCATGGGTATGTGTGTGCGTGTGTGTGGGGTGGTGCCTCTGGTGTGGGTGTGGCTTTCAGTCAGTATTGTCGTGTGCTGCCACCCACTGCTGGGTGCTCATGGTGGGTTTGGCTTGTATAGTTCTGTGGTACACGAGGTTGCAGTGTGCCGGGGGGATGCGTGGGGATTCCTGCAGTGCTGGTCACTGCTCATGGGTGGTGTCTTGGGATCACAGTGCAGAGTATGCTGTGCATAAAGGGGGGCTGCTGTACACTGGGGTGGTCTGCCCCCTTTGTGTGGTAGTCTCAGCTTGCCAGTGGGTGTGCTGCGGTAACACGGCTGGGATGTGCTTTGTTTGCTTGTCCCCATGGTCCGGTGGCTATTCCGTCCCTCCCCCAGTTATGCTGTGCTTGGGGTGTGAGGGTACATTGTTGGTTCTGCAGTGTGTCCCTGTGCCCATCTGTGGCATGGGTGGTGGGCCCCTGCCTACCTCCCTGGTTGTGCAGTTCCATTGCTCTGCTGCTGGGGGTCTCTCTGCTTGTGCTATGGTGCCTCTGGACTGCTCAGCTGGGCTGCCTTTGTTGCGCTATGGCGTATTGTCTCTGCTCAGCTTCCCCTTCCTGGTTGCGCTATAGCACAGGTTGTGCGATATTCAGACGTTGGCTGGTTGCGCAATTTGGCTTGCTCCATGTTTGAATATCGCATCTATTGCACATGTGCGCAATTGACTTGTGCTTGCTCCTGCTGTTGCGCACTTTTGGGGTGCAGTTTGAATATCCGGCCCACTGTGTTTTAACTGCCTATTCTAACAAATCTAGGTACATTTGATTCTCTGAGGTACATAGATCTGCCTTTTGTTTTATTTTGTTTATAAAGGGGCTTTGCTAATCCACTATAATCTGGTACCTATGTCTTGCAAAGTCCAACTGTCTTAATATACTCTGGAGTTGTATTCTGAGTCAGAACCGGTGCTGAAAATGGTGCTGGCACTGGACGCGGCAACAGCGCCATTGCCGAGGCCAGAGCCATGCGAAGTGCCGCAACCGGCACCGAATGAGTGCCTGGAGTCCCCAAACCCAACATCGGGGCACCCAAGGGTCGCAACACTCCCAGAGACCTGAAAATATGAAGAGAAGTAGGAGGAAAATACAGTACCTGTGCTGGCTTCTGCGCCACAGCCATGTGAGGAGGATAGGCATGAGGGAGCAGCATCAATGGCACTGAAGAAGGTGCCACACAATCAAGCCAACCCAACTGCTCTGCCTGCAGGCCAATGGCCCAAAGGTCTCTGGACCAAATCCACAAGCGAGGGAATTCGGGACAACCACCGGACCCACTGCTCCATAAGAGCGGCCCGTGGATGAAACTGCTCACAGAAAGACCCCCAGGGGTGGGGAAAGACTTCAGAGCCAAGGACCATGGCCACTACAACCAATGATCTCCCTGCAGACATACTAGAGGGTGACCTCGAGTGGTACTGCTTCTTCTTCGACCAGTGGGAGGAAGAAGAGCTAGAGGCCGAGTGGTGCCGAGCCCCCAATTGGGATCAGGAACAGGCCGACTTCTTTTAGTGTTTCCTGGAGGGCTGCCCTTCCTACCAAGCCCCAGATTGCCCATGGTCAGACCCCCTTCCCCAAAAGAGGGTGGTGGATAGGACCCAGCCCCGCTGCCGAAACAGCTTTCAAGCAAAATCTCCCTACTGTTACCAGCACTGTTCATAGTCGACTCCATTGATGAGAAGCTGAATTAGACTTCTTTTCTTTGTTACTTCAAAACATAAATATATGTCAAACAGACGAGGCATAATGATGAGTCCTGGTAGGACGAAACACGTGTCTATGTCATCTGTTAGCACCCTTTGCAAACTGTGTAAGAGACCTTTCAGCACCATGAAATTCTGCTTAAAGTTGAACCAGCATAATATTCTGTGGTGATTTGCATATGCAGCCCATGATGCTTTGCATTGTGTGGGTATGTGTGATTTTGTATTTCCTTGAAACTTGGCTTCCCGGCCAAATGCCCTTTAGGGTAACCATTGCCTCAGTGTTTGCACACAGAGGTTCTTTGTCTTTAAATAGTTTTTTGTTTTAATGGGTTCACCACAACATAACCCAGACAGACCATCTTAGGGTAGCTGGTTCATTCCACTGGGGTGTCAAACCATAAATATATGTCAAACAGACGAGGCATACTGATGAGTCCTAGTAGGATGAAACACGTGTCTATGTCATCTGTTAGCTCCCTTTGCAAACTGTGTGAGAGGCCTATTGGCACCATGCAATTCTGCTTAAAGTTGAACCTGCATAATATTCTGTGGTGATGTGCATATGCAGCCCATGATGCTTTGCATTGTATGGACATGTGTGATTTTGTATTTCCATATATATATATATATATATATATATATATATTTATATATATATATACAGTATCTATATATATGTGTATATATATATATATATATATATATATTTTTTTAAACAAATACTACTGAAAAAACTAAATCAGATACTGAATGACTAAAGCTGCTGTCATATAGATGTAAAGATTTGACTCCCGGTGGCCGAGCGGCATCTTCACTGAAGTGCACTCAATGCCGGGAAAAGAAGAACTGAGGTGGCTGTAGGGTCGATACCGAGATAGCCTACATGGCATGAGTCAGCCTAGTGGCATCGTGTATGCATGGTCCTATCTCAGCGCCGGCCCTGCTGGAGATTTTTGGCTCCTACTGGGTCCTAGCGCCTCTGGCGTAGTCCCACTAGTGTGAATGAGTGGTGGAGACTTTTAGTCCAGGAAGATGTATAATTTAAAAGAAACAAATGGTGGTCATGGCAGAACACAGCACACTCCACCGTGTCCAAGATGGCCACCACACTCTACTGTGCATGCGCTAGTAGTCACACATGCACAGTAGAGTGTGGTGGCCATCTTGGACATGGCGGAGTGTGCAGGACAGCTGATTTCTTTCCTTTTCAAATTATAAATATCCCCTCACCTGACCCTCCCTCTCAGCATCCACCCACCCCATAAACATAAGAGTGACACTGGGGGTGCCCCATCCCCCAGTGTCGTGATCAGGATGCTGCCAATTTTTTAATTTAAATTATACATATCTCCTCACCTGACCTTCCTTCTCAGCTCCCCCCCAGAAACATAACAGTGACACTGGGAGTGCCCAATCCCCCAGTGTCCTGATTGCAAATCCTCTTACTGACTCCCCTCCACTACTGTGCATGCATGGTTATGTGTGGCTAGATAGATAGATAGATAGCAAGATAGCAAGATAGATAGATAGATAGATAGATAGATAGATAGATAGATAGATAGATATTAATAGCTTCTCTCCTGCCCACCTGACCCTCACTCTCAGCACCCACCACCTCACTCACCCCCCAGAAATGTAACAGTGGCACTGAGGGGTGCCCAATCCCCCAGTGCAGGAATCTTTGTGGGTTTTTTTGGTTTTTTTACCTGTAAAAACAAAAGTCCATCAATGTCTTTTGCAGCCGTTCTTTACGCCCACCAGACCCTCCCACTTAGCTCTCACCATCCCATCCCCCCAAGCCCTTACTTATCCATCGGAAGTCCAACATCGTAATCCTCTCTGGACCGCAGACACATCTTCACTCTTCAAAGCCAGATCACAAACTGAATAAACAGGTATGTGGTTCAATGTATTTCAATGGTGTTTTGAACTTAGTGACATAACTTGGCCATTTTTTCATATTTTTGGCCCAGATTTTCAACATGCCTTTTTTGAGACCCTGCCTCATGAACAATTGCACCGTCATTAGGCGAATCTGTCCCGAAAGGTGATTTTGTGGTCCCTGCAAGAAATCACCTTTTGGGCAAGAGCTGAAAATTTTCTCTGCCCTTGTTCATGAGGTGGGCTCATAAGAAGGCTACATTGAAAGTTTGGTGGAAAAATACTAAAAAACAACAACGTTATGTGCCTACATTGAATTTTGCGAACGCAGGCTCATAACTTTGGCGATTTTCAATATTTTTACCCCAAATTTACAAGACAGCCATAACTTTACAACACCTCATTAATGTGATAGCTGTCATTTTTCAAATCCTGTCCAAAATATTGTTTCACATCCTGAAAGGTGACTTTGTGGTCCCTGCATTAATTCACCTTTTGGACAAGAGCTGAACATTTTCTCTGCCCTTGTTCATGAGGCAGGGTCATAAGAAGGCTATGTTCTAAATCTGGTATAAAAATATATAAAAAAAGTTATGAGGCTATGTTGAATTTTGCAAACATAGGCTCCTAAGTTTGGTAATATTCAATATTTTTACCCCAAATCTTCAACATAGCCATTTCTTTACAGCATCTCGTGAATGAGACAGCTGTTGTTTTTCAACTCCTGCTCAAAATGTGTTTTTGCATCCCGAAAGTTGATTTCATTATCCCTGCGTGAAATCGCCTTTAGGCCAGGAGTTGAACATTTTCTCTGCCCTTCTTCATGAGGCACAGTCATAACAAGGCTATGTTGACAATTTGGTGTATAAATATTACAAAATAACAAATTTATGAGCCTATGTTACATTTTGCAAATGGAGGCTCATAACTTTGGTGATTTTCAATATTTTTACCCCAAATGCCCCAACTGCAGCCCTATTGCTTCTGGCCAGAGTTTGTTTTCCTTTAACTGTCAAGAGTCTATAGTCAAGCCCTTATCTTGTTGTATCATTTGATTTCTTTTCCTGTTTGTAAATGGGTGTTTGTCTTAGCTCTCATTTGTTTTCAATAATTCTTAAATCTAAAAGTTCAGCTATCTGCAATTTGACTTTTCGTGGTTTGTGTAAACCTTCCTGGATTTCTCTTATGGTGCATTTAAGCAGTCCTGCCTGCTTTTCTATCTGTGCATCCTGAATTTTATTTTGTGGAGCTGTGTCTGTGAACACTGCATAAGGATTTGATCCCAAAGTAGTGCAGCAACCCAGCAGGTCACTGCAAAAAGAGAATGGACCTGCAGTTATCCAACTCACTGCCAGGACCACTTCTTCGATCATCTCACCCACAACACTTCCTTGTTATGCAAATCAAACCATGATGCTATGAGAGTCCTTAAGAGACTTATAATCGTTTAGCACCTTATTATAATTTTTGTACTGCTCATGTTGTTTCCTGGCATAATTCATTTTTTGACTAGACACATTTTCCAACTCATATAGTAACTAAAACTGTGTATTCTTGGTCATCCTCTCCTCTATTATGTCTCATATACATACTTTCAGCTGTGCTTTTCAAATATTAAATTAGGTTTCAGTCAAACTATTTCAGGATCTTTAAAATCTATCCTGGGATGGAGAAACCAGGTGAACAATTAGAGGTCCTACACTGGGGTTCCTATCACTGCACCCATGGCAGTAGTGTTACCCCTATGACTTGATCTGGAAATTGAGGTGGGGGGGTGATTGTGGGTCTACTGTGATGTCTAGTAGAGTCCTCTGAATCTGCTATGTGCTGTCTTCACCTATTCATATGTTTATTCAGTTCCTTCTTGACTACTGTTCAAGTGGACTATAGTGGACTGACTCTCTACCTAGGGCTTCTGGAAGTTCATGTCCGCCATCTGCAGCTGGTGCAGAACACGGCAGCCAGGCTGCTGACGGGCTTACCTAGATCAAGCCATGTCACACCTGTGCTCTGCGAACTGCACTGTCTTCCAGGATGGTGGAGGATCATCTTCAAGGTTGGTTTGCTGACCTAGAAGGCCCTACATGGGCAGGGACCGCGTTACTTGCAAGACCTCCTGTGTCCCTACCTCCCCCTCTGCCCACTTTGTTTGACTGAAGAGGGATTGCTAGAGGTTCCCAGGGTTCGTATGAAGACTTCAGGGGCAAGAGCCTTTGCATTTATGGCACCAACTCTATGGAACTCTCTACCTTATCAGGTTAGAGAGTGCCTGTCCACCGAGACTTTTAAAACTGCCTTAAAAACTCATTTGTTTACATTGGCCTTTTCAGTTGTTTAATGGGATTTGCTGCCTGTTTTATTTGGTTTTACATATTTATAGTAGTTTTAATATCTATTGTAAGTTTGGGTTTTATGTACAACTGCTTTGATATTCGAAATACACTTTTTATAAATAAATTGACTTCTTTATTGCACTAAAGGCCATTATTTTATCAATTAATTCACCCAACTGGACCCCATGTAATTGAATTTGAATTAGTATGAGCAGTTTGTAAGTTGTTGGGGGAGGGGCTGCAAGTAAGAAAATCAAGGCAAATAGTTTAACATTGCAGTTACACCAGGTGGGGGGCTGTAGGTAAGGGAATAAAGGCAAATAGTTTACACTACCGTTGCACCTGGGGTGTGGGGGGGACTGCAGGTAAGAGAATAAAGACAGAAATGTTAACACTGCAGTTGCACCTGGGGTTGGGGGTTGCAGTGGAGAAAATAAAGGCAAATATCTCAACACTTCAGTTACACTTGGGGAGCTGCAGGGAAAGAAATAAAAGTAAACAGTTTAACACTGCAATGCACAGTACAACGGTGGCTAGAATACAGACAGTTGAACACAGTAGTTGCACTGGGAGGGAGGCAACAGTGGACAGAATAAATGCAGATAGCTGAACACAACAGCTGCACCCGGGGGAGGGCAACAGTGGACAGAATAAATGCAAGTAGTTCAACACTGTAGTTGCCACCTGTGGAGTGGGGGCTGCAGTAGAGACTAAATGCACTCAGTTTAACACTGCAGTGGCACCCCGGGGGGGCCTATAGTGAATAGAATAAATGCTATTTCACGTTATAGTGTCACCGGGGAGAGGGGGGGATGCTGTGTCTTGAATTGCAGCACTAATGGTTCAATTCTTAAACTGTGTAAACATTACTCAGAACTCTTTTTTTCAAACTATCTGTCCTCCTGCACTAAAAGACATATTCTTATCAAATCTGCTACGAATTATCCAAATTAACTTCCAGGTCTTTATTAAAATACTGTTTGGGCACCATATGCAATGAAGAGAATAAAGATAAACAGTTTAACAATGCAGTGCACAGCAGTGGATAGAATATAGACATTTGAACACAGTAGTTGCACCTGGGGGGGGGCCAACAGTGAACATTATAAATGCAGATCATTGAACTCAACAGCTGAACTGGGGGGGCAACAGTGGACAGAAGTGAGAATAGCTTTTGGGCAGGGCACCCTCCAACCTCTCCTTGACTACTGCTCACCTATCATTTCCCTAACCTCTTTCCATCTCCTCTTTCTCGTCTTAACACTGCCTTCAACAACATCTGCAGGTTTGCTTCCTTAGCACTTTATAACATCCACCACTGCTCCCTCAACCCGGCACTTGGGTGGCTTTCCCCATAAGCCTGTCGGGAATATCTCCTGGGTGCTCTCATATTCAAGTCCCTACATGACAGTGCTAGTTCTCCTATATCCAGACTTCTCTGTATCAAACAGGACTCCCAAAACCTGAGATCCTCTGCTTAATGTCTTCTTGCCTGTCCCAGGTCTACTACTGACATGGAGCCGAGAGCTTTCTCAAGCACCACCCCTAAGCTCTGGAATGCCCTCCCAACCAAGCTCCATTACTCAGGGTCCCCCCAGATATTTAAGGCTCATTACAAAAGTTTCCTATTAGCAACCATGACCTGCAAGTGCTTCTCCTGACCTCAGCCCAACCATGCTCCCTTGCAGGACCCTTGCCCCACAAATCGGTGTGCACCTGCTGTTTGACAGGACCTTTGTTCCCACTGCCAATGCTTGCTTGATGCTCCTCCCTCTATGGATTTACCTCATAATGTTGTCACTCTGGTTAAAATAGCATATTTTCTAAGATTTGTGGACTCATTGTTGTATCTGTGCCTTGCCTAATTTTCTAATTGTATACTGTAACTGTTCTTTTATGTATTTCTGGCTACCCATATGCATACTTTGTCTTTCACATATTTTCCCCCCAGTAATTCCATTGTGTGCTACCTCCAAATCTTGGGTGAATCCCATCAGGCCACATTGCTTTGTCCACTTTGATTTTTAGGAGTTCTTTCATGACCATTTCTTCTGTGAATGGACTAGTATTGACCCCCCCCCGTCCAGAGTGCTTTTATTGTTTGGTTTAGGTACCTCCCCCTCCTCTTCTTTTGTGAATACAGAGCAAAAATATGTGTTCAGTATCTCTGTCTTTTCACAGTCACCCTCTGTCCACCCCCCTCCCATTTTTTAAGCCTCACTATCCCTCCCTTCGTCTTCATTTGCTCCCTGATGTACTTATAAAAGATTTTTCCCCCTTCTTAACTGAGTTGGCTATCTTTTCCTCAGTTTGGGCCTTCGCTATTCTGACTGCCTTCCCTGCTTCCTTCTGCTTTAACTGATACAGTTCTTTGTCCTGCTTCTTCTGTGATTCCTTGTACTTCCTGAATGCTGTCTTTTTCTCCCTAACCTTCCCTACCACCTCCTTTGAGAACCATAGTGTTTTTTTTTACTTTATTTTGTTTATTTGCTTCACACAAAGGCTTATTGCCTCTGTGATGGCAATTCTGATTATTCCCCATTGTTCTTCCACCCCTCCTTCCTGCCCATTCCTAGCGCATTCTTAGGCACTCACCCATTTTAGCAAAGTCAGCCCTCTTAAAGTCCAAGACCTTTGCCTTTGTATGACTTGACTCTACTGCTGTGAGTCTCATGAACCATACTGTTCGGTGGTCGCTAGTTCCCAGACGGCTACCCACTTCTAAATCTGTGATCCTCTCTCCATCTCCATTTGAGAGTGACAGGTCTAAGATTGCTCCCTCCTGAGTGGGTTCTAGTACTAGCTGTCTAAGGCATGCCCCCTGCAGGTCATCGAGAATTACCCCGCTCTTGGATGTGGCAGCAGCAAATGTGCTCCAGTTAACACCTGGCATATTCGGTTCCCCCATCAACAATATCTCCCCTTTTTCTGCCATTCTAAGGACACCTTCTATCATTTTCTCCTGAGATCGGGGTCTGTATACAACCCCCATGTGGATTGTGATGCCATTGCCTTTCTCCAAGTTGCCCCACAGTGCCTCCTCTCCTCCCTGTTTACCCTTTAGTTCTGTTGATTTGATTCCTTCCCTTATGTAGAGAGCTACTCCTTCTTCTCTTTTACTGTCCCTGCCCCCTCCTGTAGATTGTGTACCCTGGTATATTTACATCCCAGTCATGGTTCTGTGAGTACCATGTTTCTGTGACTGCCACGATATCTAGGTGTTCCTCTTCCATCAAGGCCACTAGTTCATGAAGCCTGTTACCTAGACTACAGGCACTGGTACTCATTACTCTCCATTTTTTGATGGCTTTACCTCTTGTAGCCCCATCTCTGCCCTTACTGACTTTGCCTTCTCCATTTACCCCTGTCCTGCTCACTACTGACCTTTCTACCTTGGTGTTTACCTCGCTAACTACCCTGTTTTGTGGTGGGAAGCTGGGAATTTACCGATTCTTATCAGTGCTTCCCCCCGTCTAGTTTAAAAGCTTGCCAATGAAGCATTTCAACTGATCACCCAGGAGACTGGTTCCCTTCCCAGACAGATGCAGACCATCATGCCAGTATAGGCGGGTATCTCTCCAGGTGGAACCCCAGTCCCCAATGAAGCCAAAACCCTGTGCTCTGCACCAGTTTTTCAACCATTCAAGCTGTGCCCTCCAGAAACAATTAGCTACAAGCTCTGACCCACCACTACGATGAGTGTTGACCTTTCTTTCAGCAACACAACCTGCACAACAATTTAACAGAGAAAATTCCCAGCAAAACAAACAATCACAGAAAAATCAAGCAGTTGAGCCCAACACAGGTAAGTCTCCCCTGACCCAATACAACCTTGTGTTGTGTGCTCTGAAAGAAATCAGGGTAACACAGTTTCCACCACCTGAGGTTCTGTCTGGGTTCAAATACACAAATTGCAGATGACAACTCCTCAGTCACCAGTAAATTATTTAAAAATAGTTTGATGCAAACTGTCACAAAATACTAGTATACAATCCAGCTATCCACAAGGGAAAACCAAATATGCGGTATTTCAATCCTTTTGAAGTTACTCACAAGATAAGCAGTTTTGCAACCCCCTTCTTGATTAAAAAAAAATAAACACAAAGCAATACCAAGTGAAAGAATTAAAGTGAGGTACACCTCCTTCAGATCTGAGAAGAGTGAGCTTTGTTGCAGATTTATAGTTCAATATAGTGTCTCCCACACAGCTCTCAGTTGTTTCAAAGCAGCCTGTTCCAACTTCAAGAGTATGGGCCTTCTGTCTGAAACTGTTACACACCAGTAGTTTATAGTAATCTGATCAATTCTGGAAGACTCCATCCAGGAGAACTGGCTGACAGTGGCTATGATGCAAGCCTCCCTTACCCAGTACAACACTGTGTGCTCTGAAAGCAATCAGGGGAACATAGCTTCCACCACCTGAGGCTCTGTCTGGGTTCAAATACACAGACTGCAGGCTTTGCTATGACAGCTCCTCAGCCACTAGTAAATTATTTAAAATTATACAATGGTATGTGAAAATACTGTAACCTCATTGGCCAAAACATGTCACATGATCGTAGGTAAATCCTGCATTTCCCACGGCTGAGAAAATGCATTTATAAAATAAAATAACATAATTAAACACATTTTACACATGGGTCCATTGTATAATCGCAATAAGGCACTCCAGGGTGTGAGTTATTGGGGATTTACCCACTTCTTGTGTGGTTAAGTCACTCAGCCGTGCCTCGTGGCACACCACACAAGGCGTGGGTAAACCACCAATAACCCACACCCTGTTGTGCCTTATTGCTTAAATAGTTTGATGCAAACTGTCACAAAATACTAGTAGACAATCCAGCTACCCACAAGGGAAAACCAAATATGCGGTATTTCAATCCTCCTGAAGTTACTCACAAGATAAGCAGTTTTGCAAATCCTCTTCTTGATTAAAAACTAAAATAAACACAAAGCGATATCAAGTGTAAGAGTTAAAGTAAGGTACACCTCCCTCAGATTTGAGCAAGAGTGAGCTTTGTTGCAGATTTCTAGTTCAATATAGTATTTCCCACACAGCTCTCAGTTGTTTCAAAGTAGCCTGTTCCAATTCCAAGAAGATGGACCTTCATTAGAAAGTCATGACAAGACTATTCTTCTCTTCACCCAGCAAAAGTAATAAGCAATATAAAAAGAGTAAGCAAAGTAATTATTTTATATGCACAACTATTTTCCTTGCAATTCAGATGTCTAGATTTGAGGAGCCAGAAAGAAACCCTTTCCATCACAACATACCTACATACACATTACACTTTCACAAAGTAGAACAACTGCCACAATGTTTGCATATATATTTTTACAACTATCCCCCAAAAAGTCTTTAGTGGCCTGTAGCCTATTAGGTTTGCACGAGGGGACTGTCGAATACAAAAAGCTCAGAGCTGATTTTTATTACTTACAATTTGGTGACCCATCAGCAAGTCTATCTACCGCTGAGTCTGTCTCACACAGCAGCCATACTGCAAGATCTTGCTACAGAGAGTTCTCTCAAGCTACCAAAAATGCAAATTATGTACCTACCATAATTCTTGATCTTCTTGGACGAAGTCTCCACCACTAATTCACACTAATGGGACTATGCTGGAAATGCTAGGACCCCGCAGGAGCCAAAAATCTTCAGGAGGGCTGGTGCCGGTATAGGATCGCACATGCATGGTGCCACGAGACTAGCTTGCGCCGTATAGGCTATCTCACTGTCGACCCTCCAACCACTTCAGTACCTTTTTGATCGAGGAGGTGCAGCATAAACTAATTTAAGAAAATCTAACCCTAACTTCCGGGCATAAGATGGCTCAGATGACCCATGTAAGAAGGGCCAATTCAACAATTTCTTCACAGCCTAAACAACAAGGAAGTGACCAAAAACAGAATGAGTGAGCTCGGGGATGGTGGGTGGGCTTGTGAATGAGTGGTGGAGACTTCATCCAAGAAGATTAAGAATTATGGTAGGTACATAATTTCCATATCTTCCCAAACTAAAAGTCTCCACCACTCAGTCACACTAATGGGAGAGTACCGAGCTAAAAATTACCCCCCACCCCGAGTAGGGTGGCAGAAGACAGAGTTCACCCAGGATAGAAGTCCAAAAGGATTGTCCTGACAAAGAAAGTGTACTGTCTGGCATGGACATCCAGAATTTAGTGCTTCACAAAGATATGCACTGAACTCCAAGTCACCGAATTGCAGATGTCTGCAATAGGTACATTAAGAATTCCCGCCAGTAAAGCCGAGACCGCTCTGGTAAACAGGTTGTGAACTCAGCCTTCCAACTTGACCAGCGCCATGAATTAGCAGTGTCAAAGACATGCTCCTAACCATGCAGAAATACCTCTAATTACTGTGATTGTCACTGATTATCTTCCCCTCTCTGACTAAGGCCCCTGGCTGGTTTATGTCCACCCCGTTGAGTCTCCAGCCTAGATCTGTCAGACTCAGTTGGTTCTCTGAGTAGTATTAACGTATTGTTTAAGAGCTGTGCTTATTATTCCTAGTATCAAACTGTTAGCCTTCTCCCTGCTCTATGTTTATTGCTTACTTTTGCACCCTGATGAAGATGAATTGCCATGTAATGTCTGTTTTTGTATCTGATTTCTGTGACGTGGAACCTTTGTAAAGGAGTCTCTGACTCAAAGGTACTTTTCTGAAACCTCAATAAATAAATAAATAAACATCTAATGGCAACAGGCTGACCCAGCTGAGGCATACTGAAAGATACACGAGTTGCTTGGATTGCATGTCTCTTTCATTGTCAATGTAGAATTGCAGAACCCTCTTAACATCCAGAGAATGAATGGAGTCAGAATCAAGAATCAAGGCCTCTCATAAAATCTTAATGACTCACTCATATAAATCTCTGAACCTTGCTCCCCTCCTCCATGACCTAGCTTATACAAACTGGGCCCCTATAGCCTCAGCGAACTTGATCGAGGAAGCTGCAGAAAACTTTGAAGGTAAATTTCTCAACATTTGGAATCAGCACATCCCAATTCGACACGTCAGAATCCGTGGGATCCACCTTCCGTGGATCTCACCTGAACTCTTAGCTTGTCAAAGAGCATGGGACCAAGCTTGGAAGCTACATAATGCTCCCTAAAGACTGTGATGCATATTGTTCTCCTTCACAAGTGCACAAAAGCCACTCATTTGGCTAAGGCACACTAATTTAGCTCAACCTTTCAATCCGACATAAACAATCCCTCTAAATTCTGGAAAGTCATCCACTCATTCTTCTCCCCCTCCCTTCCACTTCTCCCTCCCCCCTCCTCAATATAAATAACACCCTTATTACTGATCACCCCAGTGTTGCTACTGAATTTAATTCATACTTCACCTCTTGTGCCTCTGCTCTCCTATCCTCCTTACCGTCTGCTAGGCCAGGTGCCCCCTTCACCTCACCACGCACACTGCCCCAGTCTACTTGTTTCTCTTTCTCTAAAATTGCCCCCTTCTGATACCTTGGATGCCTTAAATCCATCCAAAGGCAGTTTGCCTCATGGCTTGGACCCCAAGCTGTTATATCTTCCAGCTATGGCTATCTCTGCCCCACTGTCTGACCTCTTCAACCTCTCATTCAAAATAGCAGCCATCCCACCTGTTTGGAAGCATACCATCATTCTTCCCCTAAGGGCAGTGATCCTTCCTCACCTGGGAACTACTGTCCCATATATCTCTTTCCCATCCTTGCCAAACTGCAAGAATTGAAAATTACATACCCACCGTTATTATTGATGTTCTTGGACGAAGTCTCCACCACTCATTCACACTGATGGAACTACACTGGAGGAACTAGGACTGAGTGGGAGCCAAAAATCTTCAGGAGGGTCAGCACCGAGGTAGGGCCACATGGAAACGGCACTACAAGCATGGCTCGCACTGTACAAGCTACCTCGGCATCGACCCTCCAACCACCTCAGTACCTTTTTTACAGTGGAGGTGTAACATAAAATGATCTAGTGGAACTAACCTATGTCTGTGATAAAATAATCCGAATTACCCATATAAGAAGGGTCAACACAACAGGGTCTTCACAGCCTAACCCTCAAGGGAGTGAAGACCAAAAACAGGATAAGTGAGCTCGTGGGATGGAGGGTGGGCATGTGAATGAGTGGTGGCGACTTCGTCCAAGAAGATCAAGAATTACGGTAGGTACGTAATTTTCATAACTTCCTGAACATAAAGTCTCCACCACTCATTCACACTGAAGGGAGAGTACCAAGCTAAAATAATCCCCCAAGAGAGGCGGCAGGAGAAAGAGGTGCTCACTTAGGACAGAAGTCCATTCAGGATTGTTCTGCCAAAAGAAGGAGGCTGTCTGGCATGGACATCCAAAGCGTAGTGCTTCACAAAGGTGTGCACTGAGCTTCAAGTAGCTGCATTGCAGATGTCTGCAATGGGCACATTTCGAATTTCTGCCAGAGATACCATGACTGCCCTAGTAGAGTGAGCATATTCTCTGCCTTCCAGTTTAACCTGTGCCATGCAGTAGCATTGGTGAAGACATGCCACTAGCCACGCCGAAATACATCTGATAGCAACAGACTGACCCAGCCGGGCCATGCTGAAGGAGACAATAGTTGTTTAGATTTGCGGATCTCTCTAGTTCTGTCTATGTAGAACCACACAACCCTTTTAACATCCAGAGAATGTAGGGTACGCTCTCCCTCATTCTAGAAGTTTGCAAAGTAGGTCGGTAGAACCAAGGGCTGGTTCAGATGGAATTCCAAGACTACTTTAGGGAAAAACTTAGGGTGAGTTCTAAGAACCACCTTGTCTTTGCGAAATACAGTATACAGGGGATCTGTGACCAGTGCCTGTATTTCAGACACTCTGCAAGCGGAGGTAATGGCTACAAGGAAGGTGGTGTTCCAGGTCAGGAACTTCAACTCACAAGTTGCTAAGGGCTCGAAAGGTTTACGAGTGAGCATGTCTAGTACACGGCTAATGTCCCAGGTGGTTACCAGTCATCTGATTGGTGTCCTAGTGTGAAGTATACCTTTAAGAAACCTCTTAACCAAAGGCAACTGAGCCAGAGACATGGAATGTACAGGCTTGTGGTACACTGAGATTGTGCAGAGGTGAACCTTCATGGCTGAGTATTGCAGTCCTGTATTTTACAGGTCCAGAAGATACTCTAGGACTTTGTTAGGTGGGTAGGAGAAGGGGTTGAGGGAGGACTTTGCACATCAGTTGGAGAACTGTGTCCATTTGCTGTGTAAGTTCTCCTAGTAGCCAGCTTCTGTGCCACTAGGAGAATGTCTGAGACCCTATGTGAAACATCAAACCTACTCAATTCTATCTCCTCAGGAGCCATGCATGGAGGTGAAGGTCTCTCAGATTGGGATGGACCACTGGGTCCTGGGTGAGCTGGTCCATTTGAAGTGGAAGCTGTCTCGGTGAAGTTTACGTTAATCTGTTGATTAACGGAAACCAAATATTATGAGGCCTGAATGGGGCAATGAGGATCATTCTATCCCCTTGTGCCTCCAACTTCAGCAGTACCCTCTGAATTAAGGGAAGAAGAGGAAATTAGTACAGAAAGCATCTTGTCCACCACAGTCTGAATGCATCCTGACAGAAAGCAGCAGGTTCTGGATTTCTGGAGCAGAATAGAGGCAGTTTTGCATTGAGTGGGGATGCAAAAATGTCCAGGTCTGGTGTTCCCAACCGTTCAAAGAGTGATTGCACAATGTTTGTGTCAGGAGACCACTTATGAGAATCTGTTTCCATTCTGCTGAGATGATCTGCTAGATCATTCTGCACTCCCGGAAGGTAAACCGCTTGGATCAGGGCTTTGTACCCCAGGTACCATTCCCATACTCATGACAGAGAATGTCCTTCAGAGCTCGGACTGCATACAGGACAGCTCTCATTTCTAGGATATTTATGTGGAGTTGAGACTCGTCCTGATTCCATTGACCTTGGGTGTGGAGATCTTGACAGTGAGCTCCCCACTCAAGTAGGGCTGCATCTTTGGTAATGGAGATCTAAGATTCCAGTGGGGCAAATGGAAACCCTTTTAAAAGGTTGTCTTCTTCCACCAGGTGAATGGCCATTTTAGAGGTTCCGTCACCTTGATGTGAAAGGACTAAGGATGTGTGGTCGGGGACCATTGAGTACTGAGCATCCAATGAGTAGTCCTCATGTGAAGACGAGCCAGAGGCACAGTAAACACTGAGGATGCCATGAGACTCAGCAACCATTACATCAAGAGGGCTCAAAATGAGTCATTCTCTCTGTTGAAGTGGGTTATCTGAAGGATGTCACTCCTCCTGTCCTCTGGAAGAAAGGCTTTTGCATTGGAGATATCCAGAAGGGCTCCTATGAAGAGGAGCTGTTGGGAGGGTTGTAGTTGCAATTTTCCTAGATTCAAAAGAACTCCCATGAATGTGAGGAACTTGGAAGCCATAGCCATGGCTTCCTGTGTCTCTTGTCTGGAGGGGCTTGCTAGTAGCCAGCCATCCAGATATGGGGACACTTGAATTCCAAGTTTCCTGAGATGTTCTACGAGAACTGCAAAGCACTTTGTAAAGACTTGAGGTACTGAGGATAGCCCAAAGAGCAGGACCCTGAATTGCTAGTGCTGACCCAACACCACAAACTGGAGATACTTGTAGTGGTTTGGGTGTATGGGAATATGTTGGTAGGCATCCTGCATGTCCAGGGAGGCCAGCCAATCGTTTAGAGGAAACAAAGGTAAAAAACTACTAAGTGATATCTTGAATTTCTCCTTGTAAAGGAATTTGTTTAACTTCCTTAGATCGAGAATAGGGCTCATGTTGCCTGTTTTCTTTGGAACTCGGAAGTAATGGAAGAAGAAATCTGTGTTCCATTGATCCAGTGGAACTACTTCTACTGCCCTGTTCTTCAGAAGACCTTGAATCTCAGAAGCAAGAAGGTCTGACTGAGATACAGACAGCTTGGGCTGTCATTTGGGTAGATTATCCGGTGGGGTTTCTGAAAGATTTAGAAAGTAACCCTCACGGATTATCCTGAGCACCCATTTGTCTGATGTGACTGACTTCCATTGGTTGTAAAACTGAGTCAGACGCCCTCCTACTGTCTAGGAAGAGTCCCCCTTGGACAGCTGAGGTGGGACTTGGGCTGGAATCTCAGAAGGTGGCACTAGGCATTTTCGGGCCCTGTGCCTTCTGCTGCATTTTCTTTTGTGGCTGGAGGGCTTGATTTTTGTTTAAGCCCCCTCTGCCTTTGCCACAAAAGGACTGACGGCTATGAAACCGCCGCCAGTTCCTGCCCCATTGAGGGGGAACAGATGGTGGCCTGGCCGTTTTCATAGCCACTCTAGTTTTCTGTGTGGCCTCAAGTGCCTGCTCGACCTGAGGGCCAAACAGATAAGTTCCATCAAATGGTAAACTCATAACTCTTTGCTGGGCATCATTTGTGAAACCCAATGTACGTAACCACGAGAGGCGTTGGATGCATATACCAACCACTGCTGTTCTACAAGCAATGTCAAAGGCATCCATAGTAGTCTTAAGTTGCTGATTGTTAGACTCAATGCCTCTAGTAATGGTCTGGAGAAGCTCTGTGCTAACCTCCAACTCTGCAAGAGCTTCCACAGTGGCTATGAGTGAATGCCAGAGGGTATACTCATACTGAGAGAAATAACCATGGTAGCTAGCAATGCCCACAACCAGGGTAGAGGTAGTGAAAACTCGCTTCCCCAAAGTGTCAATCTTATGAGATTCCTTGCTTACTGGATAGGCCATAGATTCCTGAGGGAGAATGGCTTTGTCATTCTCTGCCAAGGCAACTATGGCATCAGCAAAAGCTTGAGATGCCAAGATTTGATTCTTGGGGGGAGCGTACTTCCTGCCTATGGATTTAGCCATGGAAAGAATAAGCATCGGATTATCCCACACCATGTGTGAGAGTGTCTTAAAAGAGGGCTGAACCAGAGGAATCAATTCAACAGGAATATCCGGAATGTATAGATACTGGAGACACAGCAATTTCCCCAGATCAATCTCAGAAGTCTGGAGAGAGACAGTGGAATTCATGTTCTTTAACAGAGACTTAAAGGAAAGGTCCTCAACCAGAGGCTCTGCTGAAGGAGAGGGTTTATTTGCCACTCTGAGAGAAGAATCGTCATCAAAGTTGTCTCCTAATCGAAGATCAGGATCAGGCTCAATATCGTCTCCTACTAGCCCCAGAGGGATGGTATATATAGGAAAGGGAGGAAAAAGAGAAGAAGGCGCTCAGAGAATCAGAGTCAAAAACCCCAGCATCCTAGGTGGCACTGAATGTACAGACGGCACTGGCACTGGGTGCGGCGCTAAAAGAGAAGATGGCACTGGCCCAGGAAGCAGCACCGGGCATGGCACTGCCAAGACAGGAGTCAAAGGCGGCACTGACCTAGGTGACACACAAACACCAGAAGACCCCAACCCAACTCTTGGAGTCAAGGCAGAAGATCTGTCAAAATTAGTAGGAGAAAATGGTTCCTGTGCTGGCCCCTGCGCTACAGCCATATGAGGGGGAAAAGCACCAGAGCGTGGCATCGATGGCACCAGAGAAGGCGCTACATGACTAGGAAGTCCCAACTGCCCTGCTTGCAGGCTCAAAAATCTTAGGCCCGAAGGCCCTGGAGATGGTCCCGCTAGCTCGGACAGGCGGGACAACCGCTAAACCCATTGTTTCATAAGAGCGGCCCAATGATGAAACTGCTCACCGGAAGACCCCGCAGGGGGCGGGGAGGGACTATGGAGTCGAGGATGTTGGTCACTAGGAACAGAGGTCATAGGAGACCCTGAATGAATCAGACCCCTGCCCCTCGCCACCGACGATCAACACACAGACATACCAGAGGGTGACCTTGAGCGGTACCATTTCTTCTTCAACTGGGGGGGGTCAAAGAACAACTCAAGGCTGAGCAGTGCCGAGTCCTTGACAAAGACCGAGAATGGAACAGCTTCTTTTTGTGCTTTTGGGAGGACCGCCCAATCCCCCCGAGCATGGACTGCCTGTAGTCAGAGTCTCCCTCCGTAGAGGGCAGTGGACCAGACCCAGCCCTGCTGAAAACACAGCTTTCATGCAAAGTCTCCCTACTATCACCAGTCCCGTTCATGGTCAACTCTGTCGAAGGTGGGCTGAAGAAGACTTCTTTTTTTTTTAACACTGAATTACTAAAATAAATAAAAATGAATCAATACTGAACGACTACAGCTGCTATTATATAGATGTGAAGATTTGACTCATGGCAGGTGAGCGACATCATTACTGAACCGCACTTGATGGTGGAAAAAAAGGAACTGAGGCGGTTGGAGGGTTGACACTGAGGTAACCTATACGGCATGAGATGAGCTTGTGGTGTTGTTTCTACAGTACATGCCCCTACCTAGGTGCCGGCCCTCCTGAAGATTTTGGGCTCCTGCTCAGTCCTAGTGCCTCTGGTGTAGTCCCATCAGTGTGAATGAGTGGTGGAGACTTTACGTCCAGGAAGATCACTTAGTTCTTGCCCACCTCTCTTCTTATCTCTCTAACTACAACTTTTTCACTCCCTTCCAATCTGGTTTTGGAAAAAAACACTCAACCACCACCTCCCTGATTCGGCTTACTGACTCCATTCTCTCAGGGATAGACAGTAGTCAAATCACGTCTGCCATTTTTGTCGACCTAGCCAAGGCTTCGACATGGTTTCCCATATCCTATTACTAAACTCCCTTTCCTCAGCAGGTCTGTCTGACTCAGCTGCTAAGTGGTTCAGAGCCTACCCTGTAGGTCTGACCCAGTCAGTCAGAATTGCTGACTACACATCTTCCCCCCCCCCATCAACACTGGTTTCCCTCAAGGGTCCGTGTTGGGCCCTGTACATTTCTCCATATTTCTTAATGGCCTACCATCTGTCTGTACATCAACCTCAATACATGTGTATGCAGATGACACAGCTCTCTACACCTCCGGACAGTCCCCCACTGATAATGCAAACAGACTTCAGCAGGACTTCAATAATGTTCAGCACTGGTTTTGCTCTCATCAACTTTTTCTAAATGCCAAGACAGTCTCCATAACCTTCAGCACTAGGCAGAGACTCTTTAGGCTCCCCTCAGTGCCCTCCTTCCATACACTTGATGGGACAATCCTTGAGGACACCTCCTCATTCAGATATCTGGTTGTTTGGCTTGATCAACATGTCTCCTTCTCTGGTCATGTGGATGCCATCCTGAAAAAGCTGTGCCCCAAACTCGGCGCTCTATACAGGAACCGGAACTGCCTCCCTTCCCAGCTAGGCGTGAACTTGTCCAGAAGATGATCCTTCCTGTTTTCAACTACTGTGATGTAGCCTACAGTGCCACTCCCAAAACCTCCTTAGCCAGATTGGATACCCTCTTCAATTCCTTCTGTCGCTTCACTCTGGACTCTCCTCCTCTCATCCACCACTGTCAGCTCTACCACTCCCTGGCATTTCCCTCACTAGAAAATAGATGCTTCCATCATTGTGCTAAATTTGTCTCTAAATTCTGGCTTGGATCACTCCCATCCTATCTCACTTCCTCTCTATCAGTCCTTCCTCCTTCCCTCTACCCACTCATTTAGATCTTATGACTCCCATTCCTTGGTTGTCCCTCACCGGTCTACCACTGCTAACCAGGCTGCTTTCTCGTATCATTTCCTAAAACTGTAGAATTCACTTCCTCACCCAATTCGCCACTCCTCCTTCTCCCCCTCTATAACTCCAGCCCTACATAATTTCCTCTTTGTGGATTGTACCTGCAATTAACCTACCTGGTATTCCTGACCTGCTCCCCAACCTCTATCAATATATCAAGTAACTACAGCCACTAAGAAGGCTGTTTTTCAGGTCAGAAATTTCAATTTACAGGTAGCTAGTGGCTCAAAGGGTTTACGGTGTGCAATCTAGCACCAGGTTAATATCCCATGCAGCCACTGGTCTTCTGACCAGGGCTTTAGTGTGTAGGATACCTTTTAGGAATCTCTTGACTAATGGTAACTGAGCCAGTGCCAGTGACATATTCTGTACTGGCTCAAGATAGGCCAAAAACACACAGAGGTGTACCTTCACTGCCGAGTATTGCAGACCTGCGTTCGACAGGTCCAAGAGACACTCCAACACCCTACTTGTTGGGCAACTGAAAGGGACTAGACGGAACTTTGCAAACCAGATGGAGAAGCATTTCCACTCAGCTGCGTAAGCCTTCCTGGTGGAAGGCATATGCATGGCTAAGAAGATTTCTATGATTGTCCGAGAAACCTAAAACCTGCCCACATCGATCTCCTCAGGAGCCCAGCATGGAGATGAAGGGAGCACAGGTCAGGATGGACCAAAGGTCCCTGTGTCAGAAGGTCTGCTCATAGAGGGAGTTGCCTTTGGGGAACTTCTGACAGTCTGTTGATCAATGGAAATCATTTCTGTTGAGGCCAGGAAGGTGCCATGAGAATCATCCTGCCCCCCCCCCATGCCTCCAACTTAAGCAGCACCCTCTGAACTAAAGGAAGATGGGGAAAGCACACAGGAAGCATCTTGTCCACTGCAGTCTGAATGCATCCTGACAGAAAACACCAGGTTCTGGATTTCCGAAGCAGAATAGAGTCAGTTTTGCGTTGAGAGGGGACCCAAAAAGGACCAGGTCTGGACTGCCCCACTCATTAAATAGCGACTGTACAACATCTGAACTGTTGCATCATGCTCGAGGCACCACTCTCAGATCCTCATGGCCTTCCTGAACAGAAGGTAGGGGGAGTGCTCCACCCTGCTTGCTGATGTAATACATCACAGCTTGTTGTCCATCTGAAGGAGGATCACTTCATGGCAGAGGGCATCCTTCAGGACTCAGATAGCATATAAGAAAGCTTTCATTTCTAGCATACTTATGAGAAGATGAGGCTTCTCCTGGCTCCACACCTGAGTGTGGAGGTCTTGACAGTGAGTTCCCCAACCGATCAGGAGTGCAACCGTGGTGATTGTGATCTGAGATTTCAATGGGGTAAGGGTAGACCTTGCAGAAACTTGCCCAACAGCATATACCATGCAAGTGATTTTTGTCCGAGGCTGTCATTTTATTTGGAGGATTGCAGGACTTTGGTTGGAGACCACTGCTTGCTGTGGACGATGCCATGAGTCCCAGCATCTGCTGCATCGAAAGGGGCCTGGAGTTGTTTTCTGTGAGGTAATGAGCCATCTGAAGATGCCATTTCTTCAGTCCTCTGGAAAGAAAACCCTCACCCTGGAGGTATCCAGGAGGGATCCTATGAAGAGGAGCTGCTGGGAAGGTGAATCTGTCCACCTTCCCCAAATCAGAACCACTCCCCCACTGAAAGTGAGCAACTGAGAAGCAGTGGTGACTGCTTCCTGTGTCTCCTGCCCAACTGGGCTGGCTTGAGTCAATCGTCCAGGTAGTGAAGACTTTTAACACCAAGGTTTTAGTGAACCTCTCCGTGAACAGGTACTTGTTTAACCTTCCAAGGTCGAGAATTGGGTGCATGCCACCTGTTATCTTGGAATCAGAAGCAATGGAAATAGGAACCTGTGTTCCATTCTGCCACGGAACAACTTCTACTGCCCTGTTTCTGCAGAGGCCCTGTATCTCAGAAGTAAGAACGTCTGACTGAGAGGTGGACAGATTGAACTGCCATCTGGGTGAAAAGTCTGGGGAAATCTTTGTGAAGTTGGAAGAGTATCCCTCTCAGACAATCCTGATGACCCATACGTCCACTGTAATAGACTTCTACTGGTTGTAAAGCCGAGTCAGATGCCCCCCCACCGCTGAGAGGCATCCACCTCAGACAGCTGAGGTGGGACCTGGGCTGGATCCTCAGAGGCTGGTATAGGGTGCTTTCGGGTCCTGCACCCTCTGCTGCATTTTTGCCATAGGCATTCATATAAGCTTTCAGCTGATTACTAGACTATATGCCCCTGGTAATGGAGAGTTAGATTCCGTGAGGCTCTCGATCATTGATTTGAGTGTGTTCCACAGGGTGTACTCGTATAGAGGAATGTAGGAACTCAAGACATAGCAGTCTGCTTTGGTCCACAGATGAAGTCTGAAATGCTATGGTGGACCCCATATCCCTGAAGAAAGAATGGAAAGAAAGATCTTCCATCACAGGCTCCACTGATACAGAAGGCTTGCGTTCTAGCCCATAAAATGAGTCATCAACTGCACCTTCGACAAAAGCAGGACAAGGTGAGACTCATCAAAATCCCACTTCTACCCCAAAAGAACCTACAAAAAGGCAGGTCTAGGCCAGGAATCACTTGAGATGCCACCACCTGGATCGGCGTCAAGGAATTCAGCACCATCCACAGCGTAGGCACCACCAGTAATGCCAGTACCACCCATGGCACCAGCACCACCCACAGCACTAGCACTGCTGCTGGCCCTAGACCTGAAGAAAGGGGGGAAGGAAAGCAGTGCCCATGCTGGCCCCTGCAGGGAAAAAAGGTGAGGGGGTAGGTATGTGGAGTTGGCATCAATTGTGCTGGCACCAGAGAGGGCACAGTGCGCACACATCCTGGCTCAACCAACCTGGCTGCAGACCAGTGGCTCTGAGGCTTGAAGACCCCATAATCAGGTTCTCTGGCCAAGTCAACCAGGCAGACACCATACCCACTGCTCTAAAAGAGCGACCCAGTGATGAAACTTCTCACTGGAGCCCCATCGAGGACAGAGATGGGATCCGGTGTTGAAGATTGGGGCTGTTAAGAACGGAGCCACAGAGGACCTCACCGGAGTCGGGTCAGGCCTATTGCTCTCCACCACTGATGTTCCCTGTGCAGATGTACCAGAGGGTGACCTCGAGCAGTACTGTTTCTTCTTCCACTGACAGGAGGAAGAAGAGCTTGAGGACAAGCGGAGCTGGGTCCCTGATCGAGGTCAGGAATGTGCTCACTACTTTTGTGCTTTGGGTGGAATGTCCTCCCCGCCGAGCACCAGACTGCCCATGGTTGGACCCCCCCCCCTCCACTAATGGTGGCAGACCGGACACAGCCCCACTGCCATAACAGCTTTCAAATGTAGTCTCCCTACTGCTACTGTCCAAGGTCAACGCCGTTGATGGCAGGCTGAGAATTTCTTCCTCTTCTTTTTTTTTTAAAATAAGAAAACACTAACCGTAGTAAGTTAATCAAATACTGAACGGCTATAGCAGCTGTCGTACAGATGAAGACTTGACTCCTGGCTTGACACCCAGTAGGCGAGTTACATCATCACTAAAGCACACTCGATGGTGGGAAAAATGGAACTGAGGCAGTTGGAGGATCAATGCCAAGATAGCCTATACAGTGTGAGCTAGTCTCGTGGTGCCGCACATGCATGGTCGTATCCCGGAGCCGGCCCTCCCGGAAATTTTGGCTCCCACGGGGTCCTAGCATCTCTGGCATAGTTCCATTAGTGTGAATGAATGGTGGAGACTTTTAGTCCAGGAAGATCTTTGGGATTTTATACTCTTGGGCCATCTAAAAAGTGGTGCTGATCCAAATAAAAATTGGTAGAGAAAAAACATAATAGGGATCACATGATTGTTGAAACATCTATTGCTTATGGCCCAGATAAAACTTGGTAGGTATGGGTTATGACATAAGTAGAAAATTTATAAAAAAAGCTGGTAGGCAAGTAAGAACTTTCAAGACGTCAAAAGGTAACCTACTATTTTTTGACTGCTAGCAGGTGTGAGGAACCTACTGCCTTTTGTCTTCTAATAAGATGAGTAAACATGATAAAATAAAAATAGTTTTTTTGTGGATAGGCTAATTTCCTGTAGTTTAGCTGAAGCAGTTTGCAGTGTATTTTTTTAACGTGCCTGTAATTTAATGTATTTTATTCTTGTAAATTCTTGGCTTAAGTAAATTTTCACTGAAACCCAGGTCAGTGTTTATGTGGTCCCTACAAGTGCTTAGCCTGGGTGAATTCCAGTCAGATCCAGGTCCTTGACAAAAGGATTCCCTGCTTTATGTTACTTATGGGTATGCCTTATTTGCTCTAAGGTCCTATTGTTGGTGTTTTTTGCTGGAATACTTTTGCCTGGTTGAAGATTTCTCAGTCAGATCCGTTAAAAAGGACTCTCTGCTATCGGTGAGATCACCAGACAGGAAAAGCCTGCTAACACCTGAACAGATGACAACCCAACAAAATAGCCCTGTGAATTTCATAACAAAATTTAATGTACAAGTAGGCAAAATTGGTAACATTGTAAAACAGTACTGGCCAATACTGATGGGAGACCTACTTCTGGCAGTGACTTTGGGAAACAGTTCATGTATTACCTTTACTAGGGCAGCTAATATAAAGGGCAAACTTGTGTACAGTCAGTTTAGTAGGGAAGAATGTAGACCACCATACTTAAACTGGCTTCCAATATCCCCTAACAATACACAGATCTGGGCAGTGCAACATTTGCCAATTCTGCAGCTAGTCTTTTCAGTCTAATCTGAAGGGATATGGATGCAGTATGGAAGTAAGGAGTTCATTTCTTGCGTTACTAGTTTTGTTGTGTACACATTATGATGCACGTGTCCTAAGTTATATGTAGGATATACCATTAGACCTCTATGAGAGAGATTACAAGAATATGCCAGAGACACCAGGAACTCCATCAATAACAGCTCTGTGGCAGAACACTTCATGAAATCTTGTAACCACGACCCCAAATACTTGAAATTCATGTGAACTGAAAGTGGCCATTGACTACAGAACAGACTAAACTCCCCTAAAGCGAGCTTTTGGGTTTCTCCCCTGGGAAACTGATGGGACATGATATTCAATGGGATCTTAAACCATATGTATAAGAATGTTGTTATATTTTTGACAGAAAGATCTACAATATCTGCTCAACCACCTACCACCCCTTTTTCCTGCATCTACACTGCCTGTTCTGATCCTTGAATTATTAAGTACTACAGCATATTATTTTAAATCCTGTATTTATACTTATTCCGAGTTGTTAAACATGTTATTATTTGTAACGTTCATTTCCTTTTTCTATAGGTCCGATCCTCTACTGCTCTCTATCTTTCAAGGTATCCTTCGAGCTTAGGGAGAGCACAGTATCATTGTATGAACCCCTGCTGAGCGATGCCATGAAACAGAAATGTAGGGGAACTCCAGACTCTGGATGCCTCATACCGCTATCACTTAGTTCTGACAGTCTCAGTGATGAGCTTCATGCTTTCTGTGTATTATGATTTGAGATACACTGTCTTGATTTACGTCAAACATTTTGGAATCTCAGTTGAATTATTTGTAACATTAGCATGTCTACAAAGAAATACATGATTTTTCTTGCCATTTCCTTTTTTGATATACTTTTTTTTTATAATTTGTTAATTTGACCATTTTGGTTTTATATTTTTTATATTTATTTACTTGCAGGTTTGGTGGTTTATGGCTTTTAATCCTACTGTACCAACTTTCATCAGAAATGCTTTTATTTCTGTACAGTTCCATCGATTTTGATTGATCAATGACAGTTTCAGACTGGTATAAAAGGGATGGTCTCACTCCAGGTATCCGCCCCCTGACAAAGCTCCAACTCACTGAAGCACTGGGGGCACCAGGACCATGGTTTTGGTGGTTGTAATACAGAGCAAAACTTGCTGTTTTGAATATCTTCATTGAATACATTTACAGATAACCATTACTTTGTCACTGTATTTTGTGCCTCGAAGAATTTTCATGTTTACCTGGAAGTGGAGCACTGTATCTCTTGGTTTTGGTATTTCAAGTTTTTGGGAGTGCTTCTCCTGTCCCAGCAGTAGGATCCTGCTCCGGTAGGTGTATACAATCCTGGATGTCTTACACAACCAAGAAATCTGAGACAAATGGCAGACACTACCAAGCAGAGGCCAATTCTGAGGCTTCATAAGATGATGTGATCTTCTGCCTCAATCCCTTCATATGCTTAGCAGCAATGCTGAAGCTAGCCCATAATTGGTGGCACACAGTCAGCTTGAAGAGCAATTAATGCATCTGAGACCACAGCGGCACTGGTATGCTACCATGTGTGTGCTTGGTAAGACCTTATGACAAGGGAAGATGTACCTAAAGTGAAACTCTCCATCCCCAAGGTGTTCTTCTACATAGAATCTGCTGAGGGGTGTGGGGTACAGCCTGTGACAGGAATGGACCTGGTCCCCTCTGGAGTCTGGAGAGATGCCAGCCCTGGCAGGCAGTGACTAGAGTTCTCTATTCTACCCCATAGGAGCCAAGTATCTGCTCAGATGGTGCCTTGGAATGGGGGTGGAGCAGGGGTGCCTCCAGGCTGCCACAGTAGTATCTCCCAGTGCAGAATACCAGGGAGATATCACAACTGTGTCCTCACTGGGCATCACCAAGAAGACCAGAGGCATGGCGTTAGAGTTGGTGCCCATCAAATAGGGCCATCAGTGCCTCCTGCATCTCTCTCACGAATCACTAAAACTTGTTCAGCAGTCAAAGTGAGAGAAGATTCGTTGTCCTCAGAGGACACTGTCAAAGGAGAGGAGGCTGAATGTCATAAGCAGATGGAGGAAGGGGAAGTTGCTGAGAATAGTACTGTGTTGGTCTCCCTGAACCAATGCTTCACATTCTCCATCCACTCATGGAATTCCAGTGAAGACAAAGGCCCAGGAGGCTTGAACGTCTCTGCAACCCTATCAAACATGGACTGTGGCACTTGAGGAGGAAGCCTATAGGGGATGCTAGTGGCCTGGAACGCCACTGTACCTGTGCCATGTCAAGGCCCCTACTGCCCAGTTGGTGTCCTAGTCCTAGGGGAGGAGAAGGTAAAGCCTTCCAGTCTGGTAGTGAAAATGCGAGTGACTCCTAGCAGCTGGCTTGTCCAAAGGGGTGCACCTGGCAAGATCAACAGTCAGCATCCAGAGGGCCATGCTACAAGGATTCTTGTGGAGCCAGAACCTACACCAGCACTGGCTTCAGCACTGCATTGAGACCTGCACTGACACTGTCCCAGACAGTGGTGCTGGAGTCAAAGCATGTATTGCAGGTTCCCTGTTGTGGTTGGGTCCAAGGCAAGAGAAGGAGAGAGTATGCCAGTCAGTGCACGAGTTGCGATTCCTGCACTGGCAGAGCTGGAATAGCTACCCCAAAGTCTTTAAGAACTTGGGATTTTACTCAACATGACCTACACAGAAATAAAGAAACAGTAATACAAGATGCATAGGGCCTAAGCAGTAGACGTTCCCTCTCATGGATTGCACTCGACCATGGGAAAGATAGAATTGAGGCATTTAGGGATTTTGGTGACGTTATCAACTCCAGTGTACAGGGATGTGCACATCATGGTGCTGAAGTGACTGACAGCAGTCCTGACAAAAAAGTTCCCATGGAGTCCTAGCACTTTTACCTCCATGACTAAAGAATGGGAGAAGTATTAACAGCAATAACAAGAACCTGAATTAGATAATTTCCCCACTTGTCCATGGTGGAACTTTCCATTGTTGCCAGAAAATTATAACTGCCCTGATATTGGAAAGGATAGGCCCCCCTCAGATAGCTGAGAGAGCTCTAGTAGTAATCCCCGCTTCTGCTCAAAGAATCATCAATGATCGAAGAGAGGTACCCCCAAATAGGAAATTGCTACTCTTGGCACCACCACCACATAGAAGGGTGTTGTGACAGATGTAAAAGGGTAATTTTACTCAATGGGTTCCAAATAAGACATTGACTATGCCTCAGTCTGTTACTAATGGATGATCATTAAAAGGCTCCATCCTAGACAGTTCTATTATGTTACCCAACAACTGCCTGACAACCAGAGAAATTTGGTCACCGATGAGGCAGTGTACTTTTTAATGCAGCAAGAGAAACAGGAACTGATACAGCTGGTGTCAGCGATGCTATATATGGTACCAGCATGCACGTGGCATTGTATATTGGTGCTGTACATCAGTACTGTCAGACCCAAACGTTTTGTTTCCTGCAAGGTCCTAGTTCCTCCTAATTGTGACTGTATGGAGGAAACTGACTTTAAGAAACTCTTTCAAGGGGGCGCAGCGGAGCATGCTTGCTGAGAAGATGTGCTTCATCTCAACTCTGCAAACCACAAACTTCTGCCTTTGAAATATTTCAACATTTTACAATTTTATAACTTCTAACTTGGCAGCATTTGATAGACTTGGCATGAGAAAATGGAAATTACGTACTTACCGTAAATATTGATCTTCTTGGACAGTCTTCATCACTCATTCACACTAATGGGATAGTGCCATTGGCTCTAGGACCAAGCAGGAGCCAAATTTTTTCTGAAGAGTCGGCGCTGAGACAGGACCACGCATGCGCGGCACTGCGAGACTAGTTTCGTGCCTATGTAGGCTATCTCGGCGTTGACCCTCCAACCACCTCAGTACCTTTTCAACCGAGGAGGTGTAGCGTAACTAATGAAAATGTTTGTTTGTTTATTCAAAGTAAAAACCAACTGAATAAAAACTCATTCGCAATGGTGACCTTTACAAAAATACAAAATACAGGTCAACACTCAACATAATAAATACAATCAAACAACAAACATCAATACAAAAACATAAAACAAAAAAGAATATCAATAACAATTACAAGGTTCCTGTATAGATATCAGGTGTCTTCTTAGATGGGATGTTGATAAGGGCTTACCAATCTTTTGCTTATATTCATGAGGAAGGCTATTCTAACATATCGGAATATAATTACTAAATAAATATTGGGAACATTTTGATTTTACAAGGGGGATAACCATATCTGTAACAACTTGATTTCTCAATGTCAATTCAACAATTCTGAAGGAAAATCTATTCTTTAGATATATAGGGACGGAACCCAGCCCACATTTATAAGCAAACAGCTGTTTACATATCATTTTTCTCCTACTTAATGATAACCAACCTAATCTTTCATACAATTTGCAATGATGAGTAAGTTTTGGACACCTGAGAATCAGTCTGGCAAGACAATTAACTACAACATCTAACTTTGTTATTCGCTCCCTAGTGGCTCCGCCATATAAAATGTCCCCATAATTGATTAAAGGGAAAATCTGCACCTTAACTATCAGGTCCAATGTCACAGAATCTAAGCAATTTTTGTTCCGAAACAGGAAACCCACCAGCATATTAACCTGGAAGATCAAATTATCTACATGCAAATTTCCTGACCCATAATTATCTAACCAAAATCCCAAGTATTTATATTGATTAACTAACTCTAACCCCTCCCCGCTATTATCCACAATTTCCAAAGCCAAGTCATTTTTCAGTTTCATAGAAGACCCAAACAACATACATTTAGTTTTTGAGGAATTAAGTTTTAACTTTGAGTTGACAAAGTACTTTTCCATATTGTTAAAACTTTTCTGCACTGTACGTTGTATTACTGAAACTGATTCATCCGAACAGTATAAAATGATGTCATCAGCATACAGGTGGTAACAAGAGGCCCCCACATAATGCCCAAGATCTTTCAGATATACTAAAAATAATAAAGGGCCCATAACTGATCCTTGGGGCACTCCTCTCCGTACCACCTGCATAGCAGACACAGTTCCATTTACAGCTGTTACTTGCCTTCTGTCAGAAAGATAGGCGATAAACCAATCCAAAACTGAGCGGCTCATCCCTACCTCAGACAGTCTCATAAGCAAATTCTGAAGATCAACCATGTCAAAAGCCCTGGAGAGATTGACAAGAATTGCACCAGTATGACATTGGGCATCAATTGTCTTGCCGATCTCATCCAGGACCTCTGACATGGCCATCACAGTGCCATGACACCTCCGAAAACCTGACTTATATGGATCCATCAGTTTTTCTCTTTCCAAGTACACCAACTGTCTTGCCAACAGTTTCTCCAACACCTTACTAATTGGAGGTAATATAGATGTAGATCTATAGTTGGACAATCGACCAGGATCACCCCCCTTAAAAATTGGGACGATTCTGACCGACTTCCAACCTTCTGGGATACATCCCTCCTCTAGCGAATGATTGAACAGGTAGGTTAATGGGTCAAAAATGTGGGTTGCTGTATATTTCAGCATCCTTGGAGACAAATCATCAGGGCCACTACTCCCAGAGACGTTTAATTGCAACAAAGTTTCTAACACCTCACCACTCAATATGGCATCAAAAACAAACTTAGAGTCTCCTTCCATACAACTTACAGGGTTAAAAAGAGGTTCACTAGGGCTATCAAAGAAATTGCTTGACTCTGTAAAATAATCATTAAACCTATCAGCAAGTGGCAACTCTCTCCCGAAGGATTCCTCCCCAGATAAATTAATAGGTGTCTTCCCGCTTGCCTTCCCTTTAATTCCCCTATAAGTCCCCAACATTTCCCAGGTTTCCCTATTGATTCTTTGGTTTTGGCCTTGTAGTACTTATTTTTAGTATCCCTTAGTGTGGCCACACACAGGTTTCTTGATTTCCTGTATTGTTACCAATCATAAATCTTTCCCGAAGCTCGTGCCTGGGCCCAAGCTTTACTTTTAGCAAGCCTCAACTTAAAAAGTTTAGTGGTATACCATGAGGCAGAATTATGTTTTATTCTCCTAGTAATCTCTGGCATATGCCTATTACATACAAGGAGAAATTCTGACAAAATAACTTATCCTGAGTTTCTGGGCCTTAGAGGGTCCAGATGACCCTTGCAAGAAGGGTCAAGAAACAATATCTTCACAGCCTGAACCATAGGATCATGAAGACCAGGAAAGAAAATGATTGAACCCAGGGGATGGTGGGTGGGTATGTGAATGAGTGATGGAGACTGTCCAAGAAGATCAATAATTATGGTAAGTATGTAATTTCCATATCTTCCTGGACTGAGTCTCCATCACTCATTCACACTAATGGGACAGTACTGAGCTAAAACCAACAACCCTGAGTAGGGTGGAGGAGATAGGATTCACTCAGAAAGGACGGCCAAGGACTGTTCTGCTAATAAAAAGAGGTGTCTTGGAAAGAGCATCTAGAATATAGTGCTTACAAGATAAGTGCTTGAGTTGTAACTCACCACTTTGCAGATGACTGTAATGGACACAAAATTAAACTCTGCCAGGAAGCCGCAACTACTCTAGGAGAGCAGCGAAAACCCGGCCTCACAATTTGGTATAGGATCAAAATTAATAGTGTCAAAGACATGTAGTAATCTAACGCAAAAGGACGTCAGGAGCTGAAAGTGTCGGAGGTAAAGTCTACTGGTTCAGGGTAGACCGAAAAAGCGCAGATGGAAACCCCCACTACCAAGAATGGCTGACCTGTGAACAATAGGTCTAACAGCACTTGAACCCCTTACTTGGTGAGCAAAAGGGGATCCAGGTGGGGTTAGCCCATCAAGGAGAATGGTTTCCACTTAGTCAATGAAACCTTCCTGATGGAAGGCCAAGCATGACTTAGAAGCCTCTTGTGGTGGTCTAGCAGAACCAGATCCTACCCACTTCATATTCCAAAAAGGAATAATCCTGCCCTTGTGTGTACAACTGTAGTAGCAGTCTCTGAACTCAGAGAAGAAAGGAAAAGTGTACAGGAGGATGTGTCCACTGCAGAAAAACATTCCAACAGGAAAAAACGAGTTGGATTCTAAGGCAAATATAGGCAAATGCGTGTTGAGAAGGGACACAGCAGGACCAAGTTAGGGCTAACCCATTCGTCGAAAGTGACCGAATAGTGGCAGAAGTGGCAACGCGGTGAGGCACTACTCACTCTGGCCTCCCTGAAGGGAGTAGGAAGGACTCTAGTTTGCTTTGCAGAAAAAACAAGCCTCAAAGCTCTGACACGCACTTGGAGAGGATAGCTTTGTGAGGGACTGTCACGGAATCAGTATGCAGGAACCAAAGGTGTGAATATTTAAGAAGCCATCTCAAAAAAAGACCTATTTGACCTATAGTCAAGAAAGGAGCATGTCGTCTGTTAAGCTGAAGCAAGCAAGGAAGCAGGAACCTGAGTCCTGACTCGCTGGAGAGTCACTTCTGTTGCAGTGAGGCTCTGATCAAAAGAAGAAAGCCTAATAAAAAATGGGGGACCAACAGACTGGGCAGTTTCCTAGGTCTAGGAAATATCTCGGAATAAGAGAAATCTCTCTCTCAGAGAAAAGAGATGACCCATACCTTCGCTGGATCAGACTGCCCCTAGTGGTAGAAGAAATCAGGTACTCTTTACTGTAGTTTTAGAGACGACCACCTCAGGGGCTGAGGTGGAACCTGATCAGATCCAAAAGTGTGGTATCGGGTAATTTCGACTAGGCCCTGTGCTGTGATAACTCTAACCTTCTTTTTTTTTTTACCATTAGTCCAAGCCTGACAAGGTTTCAGGCTGCTATTTCACAAGGACCACCTGATACAAAAATGACGAAGATGTCATCCTTCTGAGGGGCAGGAGGAGCCTGAGCATCCATAACTGATATCGTGACAAGACTAATAATAACAGCTGAACAGATGTTAACCACCTGTGCCGAAGAAGCTACCGAAGGGGCAGTATCAGAAAGGGGCTATATACCCATATCAAAAGAGCGGAAGAGTCTGTGTTGCTCCCAACCACTGAATTAGAATGTTCCACAGAGTGTAATTGTCTTGACAACTGAAAGAGTCTAGACGCAGAGGTGTGTGGTCCACGGATGCAGTCTGAATACTATGGTGGACCCCATTTCTGAGGAACTACTGAAAAGATCTTCCATCATGGACTCTGATGATAGCGAGGGCATGCCCTTCAGTATATGAGACATCCACTGTATCACTGACCAGAAGGACAGGGAGAGACTCATCTAGATGCACTTCTACCCCAGAAGGACCCCCTAAGGGAGGTCTAGGTCAGTGCCACTAGCGACTCCGCCACCAGAATGTCGAGGAGCTTGACACCATGTAGGGAGTCGAGAAAGTGCTGAGCAGAATGAGAGATTCCACTGGCAGAACAGAACAGAAGAGTTCCATCAGCGAACAACCGCTGGATGTCACAAAATCCCATGCAGACCGCCACCCACTAAGATGTGTGGAAAAAATAATCTGCAGAACAGGACTTCATTCTGTGGAAACATCCTGCCACAAGTCCCATGGAAGAAGAGGTCTGCATAAAGAAATCTGTCACTAGTTCTGCCGGACAGTACCAACTGGCACCCTTGTGGTACCAGCATCACTCATGGCACAGGAGGGCACCAAGCACTGCCTATGCCAACCTGGGTGACACCCAAGGGCACCCGCAGTGGTACCCGCAGTACCCACAGTTACCCCTGGCACCCATGGCAGCAATGGCACCTGAGGGCACCCCTGACATCATGGTACCCATGGCAACAATGGCACCCATGATACTCATGGCATCCCATGGCACCCATGGACTCATGGCACCCAAGATACTCATGGAACCCATGGTACTCATGGCACCCATGGGGGCCCACGGCACCCACAGGTGCCCAGTAGCGCCCACAACACCCTCAGATGCAAGGCCACCACAGCATCCATGGCGCCACACAGAGCTGATGGTGCTGAGCCATGGTGCCACACAGAGCCAACAGCACCGAGCCATGGCACCATCTCCCGGTGCCAACCTAAACACCAGCAGTGCCGCCTACAGCACTGATGCCAAAACCAGTGGCCATGGTGCCGGACCTGCAGTGCCACCCATAGTGTCTGACACTGTGCCAGGATGCCAATAGAGAATCCTGAGAAGAAGGGGAGAAGGAAAAAGGTGGTGCTCACGCCAGCCCCTGCATGGAAAAAGAGAGGTGGGTAGGCACAAGGGGTTGACACGATGGTGAAGGCACCAAGAGGGCACCACCCTCATCATGATCCAATCGATCCGACTTGGATCCAGTGGCTCCAAGGCTCGGAGGCCCTGAAATCAGGAACACTGGCCAGGAAAACTGGATAAGTCAAACTCCCTGCTCCACAGGAGTGGCCCCAAGGTGAAACTGCTCACTGGAGCTCCAACGAGGACAGAGATGGAATCCGGAGTTGAAGAATGGGGTTGTTAGGAGCAGGGCCAGGGGGAACCCACCAAAGTTGGTACAGGCCTATCACCCCTCCTGATGAACAATCCTCGTGCAGACATACCAGAGGGCAATCTCGAGCGGCACGGATTCTTCTTCGCCCAGTGAAGAAGAAGAGCTCAAGGTTAAGTGGAGCCAGATCCCCGGAACCGCTAATTCGTGCTTTGGTGGACTGTCCTCCCCCCGAGCACAGGACTGTCCATTGTCGGACCCCCCCGTTCATCAAAGTGTGGCGGACCGGACACAGCCCCTCTGCCATAACAACTTTCAAATGAAGTCTTCCTACCATCACCGCTACCGTCTAAGGATGACTCCATTAATGGCAGGTGAGAATTTTTTTTTCTTCTTCATACTCGTTTTTTCTTCATAAAATAAGAAATTACTACTATTAAAATGTTAAATGAAACACTAAAAGCTGCTGTCGTATAGAAGAAAACTTTGACTCCGGCAGACGAGCGACATTGACATCCAAGCGCATTCAACGGTGGGAGAAAAGGAACTGAGGTGGTTGCAGGGTGGAAGCCAAGATAGCCTACACAGGCACAAGCTAGTCTCGCAGTGCTGTACATGTGTGGTCCTGTCTCAGCACTGATCCTTCGGAAAAATGTTGGCTCCCACTTGGTTCTAGCGCCTCCGGAGCTATCCCATTAGTGTGAATGAGTGATGGAGACTTAGTCCAGGAAGATCAGAAGGATACCAAAAATTAGCATGGTCTGTTCAAATAAAGGGGGGCAGGAGGCTCCAAAAATCTTCCACAAGCAGAACAGCAGGCTGCAACTGTTTTGAAGGAAGCGGCAGGGACTAGTGAATCGCCATGGCAGGCCTGACACTTTCAATGAAGGCGACAGATGGCAAGGTGAAAGAAATACTGAAGTGTATGGGGAACAGGATTTGAAAACTGAAAGTGCCACAGAGACTGCGACCTTGGCAAAGGCACAATATTTGAAAGCCCTTTCTACCATTAGCAAGCTCGTCAAAGAAAATAGCCAGCTGTGGTATCATCTGAAGGCAGTGGAAAATGCTCAGCAGGTGGGGAACCTCTAACTTGTCAGACTCCCTGAAGGGAGCAAGGGCCCTGATTATACCTCTTTCCTGCAGAACTGGTTGGCTTGTGCCCTGCAGGTGGATAATGGTGCAGGTATAGCCCCCCCAATCACTCATGCATATAGGATCTCCCCACGAGCTGCCCCAGTCCAGTAAGGACCTTCTGAGAACTGTACAGATGGTTACCACATGAGTGCTTACAAGGCATACACTTCTACAAGCAGTTCAGGACTCCTGAAATTTCAACTTCCAAGGAACTACCCTGCACCTTCTCCTGGACTTTTCCTTCACGACCCACTCCTGCAAAAAGAAATTTAACATTGTTCGGGCTCACCTTTGCAGTCTCAAGATATGTAAATTATGTACCTACCATAATTCTTGATCTTCCCTTGTATCTTCACCATTCATTACTGATAGGTGTAAGCTGGAGGCGTGCACCTGCTCAGTAGCTTTTTTTTTGGGGGGGGAGTTGGCACCAACAGCGCCACCCATGAGGCCAATGCACTGTGTGGCACTTGAGGGTTGGCCATTAGGAACCGCTGACTCCTCCTCCATCTCAGTTCTGTTTTGCTGGACAGAAGGAAAAAAAGGGATATAGAAATTTTAAGATGAGGCAAGAGAGCCAAGGGGTAGGCAAAAAGGAAAGGATATAAAACCGAAAAAGGAATAAGCCAGCCAGAGGACAGAGGCAAAGTAGGACTCAGCCCCTGGGTGGCAGTACAGGAAAGAGAAAGAGAGGAAAATGAATGAGAAGAGAAAGATAGAAGATATAGGGGAGAAGGAGAGAGAGGCCTCCACCATGCTGAGCCAGAAGACTATTGGCTTATCTTTATTCACAGGAGAATTTGAGATGGTCTTGGAGAATATAAAGCATGGCAGAGTCTGACCCTCCTCGCCCCTAAACCCGCATTCAGGATGAAAGTCATGGACCATGACCCTCTTAAGCTTACCACCTGAAGGCTTAGCCAAGGGGGAGAACCCCTAAACAAGAGAGGACCCTGTCCAGAAACAACCCCTATAATGTAGGGGGACAGTGAGAAAATGAAAAGGGGGGGGAGTCCCTATGGGTCCCCGCATGGGATGCGCTGATGAAGGGCCACCCTTTAATCAAGTCAGCAATGGACCAGACAGGCCTGTGCCAAGTCACAGGATGGACCTCACAATCTATCCCACTGAGAACCTCAGGGGTTTCCCTCCAAGACCAGGGTGAAGACCCTACCAGCTGCCCACCTAGGTTGGGTGCTCTGTGACTTTAGAGAAGGAAACAGAGGGCCCTGAGGTACCAGGGAGAATCTGCCCTCAACTGGTCTCATAGAGAGGGAGGGTGAGCAAGGTGGAGGTGATGAAGCTGAGATCCAAGAGGGAAGGTGGGCGGGTGGGAATCAGTAATGAATGGTGATGATACAAGGGAAAATGAAGAATTATGGTAGGTACGTAATTTACATATCTTCCCCTTGTCAGTCTTCACTATTCGTTACTGTTGGGTAAGTACCAAGCCCTCCAGAGGGGACCTGGCACTGCCCTGAGGGAACAGTTTCCGTCAGTCTCCTGTGGGGGAGACCCTTATTGCCATACTAGGCCATTCATGGTGTAAAGCTGTTCAGGCTGAGGAGGTGTCCCCCGTGGATGGAGGATGGAAGATGCCCCTGCAAATTCCTCCTCACCCTGCGGGAAAAAGATGGGTCTCCCAGAAGGTGAAGGAAATCACCCTATGCTGTGCAACAGATGACAATCTTGATAGGCAAAGCCATGCCGTCCACCTAATGCAGATCACTGCCCCTACCAGTCTGGAAGCCACTTCATTGATGTGACACTCGGTTCTGATCACTGTATCATTTTTTGTAATACAAAAATGGGTTATGGACTGTCTCTCTTGAGAAATGCTGGAACAGCATGTGAACACACACACACACACACACATACATACACTTTAGATACAAGGGCCCAGATATTCAAAATGGTTGCGCCATGCGCAATAGGGTTGCTCCAGCGCAAGTCTGAAAATGCGTCATTCTGCGATATTCAGCGGGAGGCAGATGCGCCCCCCCGAATCACACTGTGCAAGAGCACAATGATAATGAATGCATGCGCAACTGAAGGGGGAGGAACCATGCATAAATGGCGCAGTGTGATATTCAGCAACATGCGCCATGCACAATAGGGGAGCAAGCGTAAGTTGCTCAATAGCAGAAATGAGCCAAAATAAAAAGGAACAAGAGAGAGGCGCAAGAAAGCTATAGGGAAGGCACATGTTGCTGAACTATAGCCAGCCACACAGGCAACACAGACACACAAGGCAGGACAGAGAAAGGGCACCCTGAACCCACAGGCACAGGGAAGGTGTGGGGAGCCACAGCCACAGTGCAGAAGGGGGAAGTGCCACACAGCACTGAGGCCACTACAGGAAGGTGTTCCCGGTGCAGGGGAAGTAGCAGCCAGGACAGCAGGGGGAACACAGAAACAGCTGCCAGGAGGGGGAACACAAGCCAGGGACATGGCCAGTGCCACCATCCAGATGGAGGCAGTTATGAGGGGAGTGAGAAGGCAGGCAGGAGGGGGCGTGGCCGTGGAAGGGCCCGTCGGCAGTATGCCCCCAACAGGCAGTACCGAGCCTGCACCAGCTTCGAGCTATACACAGATACCGAGATCGTGGGCCAGTACCGCCTGAACCAGACAATTCTGAGGCAGCTCTGTGAGCTGTGCAGTGATGTGATGCAGGCACCCACACGATGGAACCATGCTCTGTTCAGCGGAGAAAAAAGTGACAGCTTGCATGTGCTTGCTCACCACGGGTACCTTCCAGAGATCAACAGGGGACACCACAGGTATAACCCAGTCAATTGCGTCATGCCACCTCACCCAATTCCTCAGCGCACTGCTGCTACATGCTGCGGAGTACATCCATTTCCCCAGCACACTGGCAGAGCGCACAGCAAACATACAGGAGTTCCACAGGGTAGTACGCATGCCTGGCATGCTAGGGGCAATAGACTGCACCCATGTGGCCATCCGCACCACCTGGCCCCGAAAGGGCCGCATATATCAATCCGAAGGGCTATGCAAGCATCAACTGCCAGGTGGTGTGCGATGCCAGGGGGCGCATAATCAATGTCTGTGCCATGCACCCTGGGGGAGCACATGATGCTTTCATCTGGCACCAGTCAGCACTGTGCCACAGATTCAAGAGTGGAGACATCCCCACTGGCCACTTAGTGGGTGAGTATGCAAACTACGTGGAAAAACATAGAACTTGGGAGGGGCATAGACAGAGGTGACATGGGTATTGGCCTAGATGGCCCAAGGCAGGGCGACGCTGATCACCAAACTAACCTCCACCCTCTACACACAGGTGACAGTGGATACCCACTCCGTCCCAGGCTTCTCACACCATACCGGCGGCCCATGACCCCATTGCAGCAACGCTACAATGAGGCACGTGCCACCACACGCAATATCATCAAGTGGGTGTTCAGGATGCTGAAGGCACGTTTCTGTTGCCTGGACACGTCTGGCAGTGCCCTACAGTACAGCCTCTCAAAGGCCTGCGGGCTATTCCTGGCCTGTTGCATCCTGCACAACATGGCCAACGACTGTGGGATAGCCATACAGGTTGAAGAGGGGGACAGCGATGGGGATGTTGAGGATGCTGGTGAAGATGGTGATGGGCAGCCCCCCTTGGGTGACGGGACCCACGACTGATCCGGCTGGCACAGCTGCACCAGGACACCATCACAGTGGAGCACTTCAGCCAACTCAGGTAAGTCATGGGGCCATGTGCAACCACCAGTGGCAAAGGCACAACCCACAAACATGCATGGACAAACACCAGGGGTGCATGCTGTCAAGGGAAGTGGCCGAGCATGGAACCGCATACAGAGCCGAGGATGGACAAGGTCTAACATGCGCGGGTCATACACACCACACACACACACACACACACACACACACACACACACACCACCTCACAAGACATGCACAAAGGGTAGGACGCACGACCCAGACTGCCATCCCTAGCCACACACACGTCCACAGACCACCGCGCCCACTGCCTGTCATTGTGCATGTGTCAGACACTGGGCACCATTGCACAGTGGCAGACAGCGCAACGCAGGCATCATCATGCACACGTCAGAGCGGACAGCAGCCAGGAGGGTGTGCAGATGGAACATGTGTGTCGTGCCAGGCCGGGTACCCCGCCCGTGCATTGCACGCTGAATAACACAATGCACACAGGGCAGCATCAGACAGTAGCCATGCTGGGAGACAAGTCAGTGACACACCACAGTGCCACGGCCACCATGAATGCATGGATGGCCCGGCCGAGACCCTCCAGCAGTGACAGGCTGACCAATGGCCTCATGGGGTGGCACCGATGGTCCCCCAGGGGTTCCACTGCATGAACGTGACCGTGCTCGTGCAGGGGTCTGCAGCACACCGAACATGCCTGTGCCAGGCGTGCTCGGGATGCCCACAGCTGAACCCGGTATCAACAAGGAGGTGTGGTACGGCGCTGGGAGTGGGGGGTGGACATTGCACTGCGCGGTGTCTGCGACTCATGGGCAAATAACTGTGTGCCCATTGTGGCCATGACAGCTGTGAATGCCTGTGTCTGCCTGTCAATGGCAGCGGTCACATCCTCCCGCAACAGGTCCATCCCTGCCAGGAGCAGAGCGGTGTCTCTGCTGTGCCGCTCCTCTGCCTGGCATAGAGCCGTACTCAGTGCATCCACCGCCGTCACAAGCCACATCAGCTGATTGACTGATGCTTGGAGTATGCAGGTGTGCTCATCTAAGAGGTCATCTGCCTGATCAGCATGCTGTTCCTCATGGTGTTCGCGGCCCTGATGGTCATCACCCCTTGAGGATGAGTGTTGCACACCAGGGCCAGGCCTGGGCATGTCCACAGGTGGTGCATTGACGCTGCCCCCCGGCACTGTAGCCCCATGGCCATTGGCCGACTGCTGATACTGCCCCTCCAGCTGCCACTCTCCAGGGCTCAGTGGTGCCACTGCAGTGGCCTCATCAACCCCACTGTCCTGGACACACACCAGTGCTGCCCCACTGGTGCTGACAGGCACAGGCTGGGACTGTGATGTCATGCAGGCCTCCACAGTGGCACCACCCACAGCCATACCCGTGATGTCACCTGCTGTGTGGCCAACCTGTGGCCCACATGTCTCACTGTCCATGACGTTAGCTCCATCATCATCGGTGATGGATCCAGCACTAGCCCGAGTCTCAGCATGCTGGCATCCATGGACGCTGGCATGCTGGGACATGGGCAGGGCCTCCTCCGCACCTGCTCCACCAACATCAGTTCTGACATCCAGCAGTCCCACCATTGCCCTGACCCCCGTATGCCTGTGGAGGTGGATGAGCCCTCCTCCATCTCCATGCTACTGCCCTCAGTGGAGAAGCCCACCACCAATGACCCATGTAGACACTCAGGAGCTGTAAGGGAAAAACAGTAGCATTAATGTATGTGACCTATCCTGTCCCCCCCCCATTGACAGACCAGGACCTACCATGCAGTGACGGGCTACCACCCGTCTGGAATCTACCACCCAGAACACCCTCGATGGCGCAACGCAGCATGCTGCCAGCAACCCGCTCTTCTTGTGGGGTCAGACATTGCACCTCCGGCTGTCCCTCACCAGTCGCAGACCATGCTGCCCCGATGGCAGCCACCTTCTCTTTAATTCTCCGACTGTCCGTGCCCATCTTCTTTTTGCACTCCTGCATGGAGTGCTGGTGGCTGCCATGCAGGTTGACAGCATGTGCCACCTCCTCCCATGCAGCAGCACGGGCCTGTGGTGTTCCCTGGCGTCCATTGAGCAGCAGCTCCTGGTCAAGGTAGGCCTCAAACAGGGCATCTGTCTCTGCCTTTGTGAAGTTCAGCCTCCTCTTCCTCCCACGTCTCTGTTCCTCTTCCTCCACCTCATGATCGGTCATGATTCCACCTGAGAGAATGACAGGTGCTACTTGTGACTGTGCAGTCCCATGCAAGTCCCAAACACCACAGTCCACACTCCCAAACAGCATGCAACTCACCGCAATAGACTGCAGTAACCGACTATGGCCAGTGCAGCCCAAGGTCGCATTTTTATAGCGCAACGCATGCAAATGAGGCGAGGTGCAGTTTTAAGTGGATGCAAATGCAGTGACTGCACCACTGAATGGCTGATTAGCTGATCTGCATATGCTGGCTGAATATTGCGCTGTTGCGCTTTATGCAATTGTGTTGAACGTGCTGAGCCAAGGGCACAGTTCTGTGACATGCGCAGTACACACCTAACTGCGCATGCCCGGGTTGATGACGCAGGTGCCTGCTGCACTGCTGATGTGCTGTGTGTGGGAGGCAATGCAGGGCACAGCCACCATTGTGCCAGTGGCGCTACTGCGCTGTTCACATATATGGTGCTGTGGCACTGGGGCGTCATAGGCGCACTGGGGCAACAGTGCTGTAGGCCACTACAGGGGGTGGCACACAGGCACCCAATCGTGTGACACACATTGGGTTCCAATCATGCTGTGGCTGTCCATGTGCCAGAAACCCTTGACCCTGTGCCTGACCTTTGCCCCCTAGGCGCCATGCGTCGGGCATGGGTGTACCACTATCGCGCTGTTCAGTGAAAGCATGATAGGGAATGGCAGTGCTGTACCATGCAACATCTGCACGTGGCAGGACCGCACTGCTGAGTGCCATTTTGACTCCACCACATTGCTGAGATGGTGTGGAGAAGGGCAGTCATGTGGAGCCAGGTGGAGCTTGCCAACCTGGTGGCAATTGTAGAGCCCCATGCTGGGGCTCTGTATGGTGATGCACCCCTGGACAGGGCCAGGAGTGCAGTGTGGCAGGAGGTGGCCGATGCTCTTGAGGAGGCCACTGGTACGGGGCACACAGCGGAGCAGTGTCACCACCGTTATGGGGACCTCAGGCGCAGGGACCCAGACCTGCTTGCCCACCTGCGGGCACGTACCAGGAGGAGCACGGTGCCACAGACAGGTAGGTGCCCCATCCATACACTGTTACCGTCCATACGGGTATCATGGTTGCATGTGTCTGGCACATGGGGGGGCCATCCAGTGTTGGCCGTGGTGGTGGTATCGGGGTATGGGGTGGATGGGTATGGCTGTGTGGGACTGCACACACATGGGGGGGGACTTTGCTACCGGATTGTACTGATGTTCCTCTCTCCATGTTTGCACCTTAGGGCCAGAAGAACGCAGACAGGCGAGGGAGCGGAGGCACCGCCTGAAGGAGCAGCAGGACAGGAGGGCTGAAGGTCTGCAGCAGCGCGTGGACCAGCCTGATGATGGTGAGTGCCATACATCCATGATTACTATTGCATGTTGTATAACTGGGCAGGCAGCGGAGCATGGCCACCATCCACTGACACCACTGCCATGCACGCAACTTGTTATAGTCAGCACTGTCCAGTGGCACTGCATGTCTTGGAATGCATCAATGGTGGTCCATGCATGCACCGGGCACATGGCTGTGGCACGGCCTTCACACCACATAGCCAAGTCACTGTATGGCCACGGTGGTGCTGTGCAGGACATGGGCGGTGGGTGTGTGCAGTGGTCCACATGGCTGTGGCTGCCTGGGTAGGCAGGTCTTGTGGACACAGTCACTGTGAGTGGTTGCACACCATCACAGGGGTGTGACACATGACTGTATGCCATGCACAATGGGTGGGCTGCAGGGGGCTGTACAGTCACACTTATTGACTCTGCTCCCTCATCCTAGGTGGGTGGTGACTCCAAGCACTGGAGAGAGGTGTGCAGGAGCTACATCAGGTGGCGAGGGTGACCCTGGAGCTATTGCAGAGAATGGACCGCCACGGCGTGAGGAGGAGGAGGAGGAGGAGACGACATAGGCGCCATGTGGAGGAGGACCGGGGCACACGATGAGAACTCCATGCCTCTACTAACACCTTCCCCCCCGGACCCACCCTCACACCCCTTCTTCCCTCTCCCATATGTTCACCCCTGCCCCTTACCTACCCCCACCTGGTATGTGGCCCTTCCCCCCCTTGTAAATATTTGTACATAGTTTTTTGTTACTTCTTTTGAATATATGCATTTTGTTATGACAACTGTGGTGGTCTCTGATTTGCAGAGGGCTACAGGTACTCAGCTGCAATGGTGTGCATGGCGTCAGGGGTGGTGCAAGCATGTGTGTGTGTGTGTGTGTGTGTGTGTGCAGAGGTGAACCGCCTATGGTGTGGGCAGGGAGATCAGTCACTGTCTGTGGTTTGTGTGTTGTACTCTGTGCACTGAATGCCTGTGTGCAGTGGTCCATGGTGCCTGCACTGTGTGCATGGCACCCCTGTCAGACCATCCATGGCCTGTGCAGCTGACACCCTTTCATGTCTGTTATATGCACGGTCTGCTGGCGTGTCAGTGGTGGCTGTCCATGCTGGATAACAACTGTACCCGGCACAATGCCAGGTTGCCTTCCATCACCAGTATGGTGCATGTCTGCCTCCCGGTGGCACTGTGGCCTCTGCTGTTGTTGTCCCCCCTCCACGCCGGCAGCATGCTGATGGTATACAGCTTCATGGTGCCTGCGCAAGGTGGCTGGCACACCTGTGCAATGTAGGGGTGCTGGCCATGTGTACACATCAGCTGTGGCCACACACCAGTGGCTTGGTTGACCCACTACTGTGTCCTTGTGTTGGTGTGCCCTTGGGGTATGGGTGGGTGTTTGTCCATGCACTGTGTTGCATCCTGTGTGGTGCATGCTTCCATGCAACACTGTGCATGTCTGTGTTGGCTGTTGTGGCCAGTGCTGGGATGGAATGTGTCCTTGGGAGGGTGTGCAAGGTGCTGTACCGCTGGTGGAGGGGTCATGGGCATGCGCTGTTGCATGTGGGGTACCTCAAGTGACGACGCATGGTCAGTCTCTCAGCTGTACCTCAGGGGGGATGTGCAGGGTGGCACTGTGTATGCTGTTGTTGCATTGCTGTTTGCTGCCACCCACAGCAGGGTACACATGGTGGGGCTGCCTTGCATGGCTCCATGGTGCACAGGGTTGCATTGTCACAGTGGGGGTGGTGGCATACATAGGGTGTCCTGCACTGTTAGGCGCTACTCCTGGGAAGGGGGTATGGTGATCATGGTGCAGGGTGTGCTCTGCATTGGTGGGATGGTGTGACACAGGGTGGTCGGCCCTCCTCATGTGCCAGTCACAGCTTGCCAGAGGGTGTTCTGGGGCACCATGGCCCGGCTGTGGGTTGGTTGCTGGTATCCATGGGCTGGTGGTTATTCCAGCTCTCCCCCAGTTGTGCAGTGCATGGAGTGTGGGGAATGATGTCTGTTCTGCTGTGTGCTCCTCTGCTCATCTGTGGCATGGTTGGTAGGCCCCTGCATCCTCAGTTGTGCTGTTGCATTGCTGCCCTGCTGCAGGGGGCATCCCTGGTTGCGCTATGGCGCATCTGGACTGCTCCGCTGAGCATCCCTTGTTGCGCTATGGTGCATCAGATATGCACAACTTCACATCCCTGGTTGCGCTATGACACAGGTGGTGCAATATTCAGTCGTCTGAGGTAGGCGCATCTTGGCCTGCGCAGTTTTTGTATATCGCGCTTCTTGCACATGGGCGCAGTGGACTTGCACTTGCTCCTGCTGCTCCGCACTTTTTGGGCACAGTTTGAATATCTGGGCCATGGTGTTACCTGGAAGGCAAGAAGCTAATTACAGGCTAGAAGACACCTAACTGCCAAGATAGATCATAAACTTGTATAACGCTTAGAGGAAGAGGAGCAGGGTACGACGTTTTAGTGCAAAGTCATAAAAGATGCTTTGAAGTCCTGGAAAGGGGAAACTGATCATAGATCAAAGAGAGTCAGTTGAAGAACATGAGTTATGCTGAGGTTGCAGAATTTAATACTTGGAAAAGACATCCTGTTTCTATATAGATATATTTTTTCATATATTCAGACAGGGAGGAGCTAGGTGACCTCATGCAAAGAGGTAGGCAAAGCCAGCTTTTAAACATTATTCTGTTTTACTTCAGATACACTTTTATCTAGACTCTGACAAAGAAACATCTGTGAGCTCTTTAAGCAGGTATTTAGAGAGAGAGAGACAAAATCTAAGTACTGTAGTAGGAATTGTACTGTTAAAGCCTTGTTCTTTTAATAGATTTGTATGTCTTGTGATATAATAGTTCTGTATTTTATGTGTTACATATTTTTTATCTATTTCAGTAAAACTCTATTTTTAGAGCCTACTTGGTCTGTCTTTGATTTCTTTCCTTTTACAAGTGGAGTGTATATATGGTTAAATCAGACACTGTACATAAGCTTGAATGGTGATACCAAACTGGAAAAAGGTAAGTGTTTTAAATCTGAGGTCTTTTATTACAGTTTTTAAGGGTTCAGTTTCTGTACACCTTGTTAGGTGACCGTAGGCAAAGATATCTGACCCTCCAAAGACAGAGTTATCTGAGCCTGTGCATTTGGTATGCTAGCAAGAGTTTCACAGTTTGAATCCCTCCAAGACTTGAGACCAAAGGTTGATTCGAAACCCACAAAACAGACCAGGATGGTTACCCTGTTCACAAGACTGCACTCGGAGATTGGCACTTTGGGAGTAGAGGGCTGACTTGTTGAGTTAGTTTGTGACAATTGGCATCACACAATGCCCTTGTCTGGTGCCTTGCAAGCTCCAGACCCTGTGCAGAGAGGGCAATGGCTTGTCTAGGTTCCTCCAAATCAAGCAACGATGTGAACACCTGGGCCAGCACTGACCACAGATACCTGTTGTAGGCTGATGTGCTGTGATGCAGAGCAGCACATGAGGTGAAGAGAAAAAGTACAGTTACGTAACAACTTACCGTAACAGTAGATCTTCGAGAGAGGCTCTTGCAGTAGGTAATTACATATAGGACTGATGCCGGCCGGCAGCAGGACCCCACGGAAAAATTTCTAGCTAGCAGTCCCTGTCAGGTGACCGGTGTCATGCGACGTCAGTATAAAGGGGCGGTCCCAGATGCCCGCCTTCCAGTTCTTTCCCGCCACAGGCCCGGAAGGCCCGGACGAGAGAGAAGCAAATGTTTCCATTCCTGGAAAAAGAGCTGAAAAAGCCTAGGGGGATAGAGGGTGGGAAGGCATTACCTACTGCAAGAGCCTCTCTCGAAGATCTACTGTTACGGTAAGTTCTTATGTAACTGTACTATCTTACTTCGAGAGGGCTCTTGCAGTAGGTAATTACATATAGGGCTGAATCCCAAGCAGTCTGGAACAAATAAAAGGCACCGGGAGGAGGAAACTACTCCTGAAAGTAGCAGTAGCCTTGCAAGCCTCAAGACAGGAGGCCTTGCAAAACAGCTAGCCCGAAGCCTGCTCTACGGCAAGAGGCAATGTCCAAACTGTAGTGTTTCATAAAGGTATGGACGGAAGTGCAGGTGGCTGCAGCACATATGTCTGCCGCAGACACATTCTTGAAACAAGCCGCAGAGGCTGCTACTCCTCGTGTGGAGTGACCTCTGACCTGACCTGGGAGGGTCTTGTTGTACTTGTCATAACAGAAAGTGATGCAATGAGCTAACCACTTCGACAGGCATTGCTTGGAAACAGCATTGCCTTCCCTTTTGTGAGCAAAAGAGACGAACAACTGATCAGTTTTTCTGAGATCCTTCGTCCTGTCGGTGTAGTATCTCAGAATCCGGTGAACATCCATGGTATGGAGTAAATATTCTCCTTAGTTGGAGTACTGTGTGAAAAAGGCAGGTAACTCTATAGACTGATTTAAGGTAGACTCTGCTACCACTTTAGGTAGAAACTTAGGGTTCGTGCGAAGAGCCACTCGTTCTTTATGAAAAATCAAGTAGGGGATTTTACACCTAAGAGCCTGAAGCTCGGAAATTCTTCGAGCGGAAGTAATGGCCACCAAGAAGAGCGTCTTTCACGAAAGAAACTTCAGATCTGTGGAGGCCGCAGGTTCGAAGGGAGGAAGGGTAAGTTTCTCGAGAACAAAGTTCAAGTCCCAAGGGGGAGCAGGGGTCCGGACGGGGGGTCTCAGATGAAGGACCCCTCTAAGAAAGGTCTTAAAGACCTCTAATTGGGAAAAGGCTTTATCTGCAAAAGGAACATGGTACGCTGAAATAGCGGCCATGTGCACTTTCAAGGAGGAATGACTGAGACCCAGGTCGAAGAGGTGATGTAAATATTCCAGCAGAATGGCCACTGAACAGGAGAAAGGCTCCACATTCCTAGAGGTGGCCCAAATAGAAAATCTCTTCCATTTCATGGCATAAGTGGACCTAGTGGAGGGTTTCCTAGCCTCCACCATAATCTCCGCCACCTTTGGAGAGACACCAAAGCGAGATTGAACTAGGTCTGCAGGAGCCATGCATGAAGTTGTAGGGACTTGAATCCCGGATGGACCAGGGTCCCCTGATCCTGGGTCAGCAAACCTCGAGATAAAAGAAGAGGAAGAGGAGGAACCTCTGAGTATTGTTGTAGAAGAGAGAACCAGATTTGACTGGGCCAGAAAGGAGCGATCAGAATCATTCTCGCTCCTTCTGTTGTTAGTTTCTGCAATATACGAGGGACCAGAGGAATTGGGGGAAAAGCATAGACGAATCTGCCCTTCCAGCTTAGAGACAGAGCGTCGTTCCAGAGCGCCTCGCTCTGGAACGAGCGAGCAAAAGTTGGGAAGTTTTGCGTTTTGGGAAGAGGCGAACAGGTCTACCTGTGGAGTCCCCCAAAGGTGGAAGATGTCGTCTAGCACCTTTTGGTCCAATTCCCACTCATGTGGCAGGGCAGATGAGCGACTTAACTTGTCTGCCAGGTATTGTCAACTCCTGGAACATGAATCGCTGTGAGATGAAGGTTGTGTTGAGTTGCCCAGTCCCAAACCCTCATTGCTTCCCTGCATAGAGGGTAGGATCGAGTCCCTCCCTGCTTGTTGATGTACCACACCACGCACATGTTGTCCGTCTGGACGGCTAGGTGACCAGGAAGAATGTATTGGTGAAGGGCTTGGAGAGCATATAGTACTGCTCGAAGCTCAAGCACATTGATGTGGAGAGCTAGTTCCAATCTGGACCATAATCCCTGGGTTCGGTGAGGACCCAGATGGGCTCCCCAACCTTCGCCTGATGCGTCTGTGGTCAGAGTCTGGGAGGGGGGAGATGACAGAAGGGAACCCCCCAAAACAGGTTCTCTCGAACCATCCACCATTGCAAGTCTCGTGCCATCGGCGAGGAGATCAGAACTAGATGATCTAGGTCGTCTACAAGTTGATCCCACTGGGAGCGAAGAGTCCACTGAGAGATCCTCATGTGGAGTCGAGCCCGGGGAAATGTCAGGATAGCAGCCGCCATGAGCCCCAGGAGATGGAGAACCGACCTCGCCGGAACCCTCCTGCATTCTGATAGCAGGGAAATCTGTGACTGAAGAAAGGCTGCCCTGTCCGGAGGCAGGAAGACCTTGCTCACCGTCGTATCGAGGATAGCCCCGATAAACTGTAGTCTCTGGGAGGGATCCAGATGAGACTTGGAATGGTTGATGGTAATACCCAGGCAAGTAAAACCTGCTGGGTGAGGGAGAGAAAATGCAGGAGCTCCTCCCTGGACGAGGCCGCCAGGAGCCAGTTGTCCAGGTAAGGGAACACCTAGACTCCCATCGTATGCAGGTGGGCCGCTACCACAGCCAGGCATTTGGTAAAGACTTGGGGTGCCGAGGAAAGACCAAACGGGAGTGCCCGGAACTGGTAATGATCCCCTTGAAAAGCAAACTGGAGATACTTGCGATGAGAAGGGTGAATGGGGATGTGCAGATATGCATCCTGCATATCCAGCGCACAAAGCCATTGACCCGGCCGAAGGAGGGGCAGAAGGGTCTGTAGGGAGAGCAACCTGAACCTTTTGTATTCCACGAAAAGGTTCAAGGAGCTGAGATCGAGAATGGGTCTGAGATCTCCCGTCTTCTTTGGGACCAGGAAGAAACGAGAATAGTAACCCATTCCTTGAAGGTGAGGGGGAACGGGTTCTATGGCCTGCTTCACAAGGAGGGCAGAGATTTCTTCCTGGACCAAAGGAAGATGGTCCCTTGCGTAGGACAACTTCAGAGGTGGGTGGTGGGGTGGTTTCTGTAGAAACTCTATAGAGTGCCCTTCCGCGATAATCTGAAGCACTCATGAATCCGTTGTTATCCTCTCCCAACCTGGAAGGTGGAGGGAGAACCTCCCTCCTACCACTTCCTCCGATGTGTCCGGAGGCGGTGGGAGAGGGAAGGAGTCAGGTGGTGTGGGGCAGTGCCGCAGCTGGGGCACCCACTGCTTTTTTGGGCGGGGGGGCCTGGCAGCTACGGAGGCCCGACGTTTAGTGGCCCGCCTTCCTTGGGGTTTTGCTTGTGGCCGACTGCGTCTGCGAAAAGGACGGCACTGCGGGTGATGGGGACGGTACATGGAATCCACGGATTTCAGAGCCATCCCCTTCTCCTGCAAGTCGGTGATGATGTTCTTGATGTCACTGCCGAAAAGCACCGAACCCATGAAAGGTGCTTCCTGGATCGCGCACTGCACCTCCAGGACCAAACCTGACATGCGGAGCCAGGCATGACGCCGAAGACTCACGGCGAAAGCGGAGCTCCGCCCGGCAGTGTCCACTGCATTGTATGTCGTTCTCAGAATGTGGCAACTGGCCGAACGAGCAGAACAGACTAAATCGGCTAACTCCTGCTTGACATGAGAGTCAGGTAAGGAGTCAATCTTAGATTCCACCTGGGTAAAGGATGGCCTTCTGGTAATCCCCCATATGAGCAACGTAATTCAGGGCCCGAATTCAAAGTGTGGAAGAGGCATAAATTTTTCTTCCATACTGGTCCAGGAGGCGAGATTCCTTCTCCGGAGGAGACGAGCTTAGATGTTTGGGATGCGCTGACTGGCCGTGAGCGGCACTAATCACGATTGAATCTGCACGAGGGTGACAGTCCAAATAGTCTACACCCTCAGGAGCCTGGTATAGCCTGTTAGACTTCCTAGGAAGCGGGGCTAAAGATGACGGTTGTTTCCAAATAGTGGAAACAAGGTGGGCGTGAGGCTCAATCCAGGGTGGCACTAAATTTGGAGCTGTCAGGGGCAGGTTCAGATGTTCGGCGAGTTTGACCCGCTGAGGATCTGGTTCCAAGGAGCACCACTGATGTACTTCCTGGATTTTTCTGAGCAACTCCGTAAAGGAAGGGTCCTCCGGAGGGGACTTCGGAGGGGTCCTCGGCCGGGGCTTGGATGGAGAGCGAGGCTCGTCGTCTCTCTTGGGAGCATCCGTCGGAAGAATCCGAGGAATCCGAGAGGAAAGAAGAAGAATCGGAAACAGAATAAGACTCCCTAACACGGCTAGGGGGAGGAACGGGTTCCTTGGGGGGGATCCCTGGACGCATGTCCTGCCCCTCTCGGGATCCAGAGGGAAGGGCTCTGGAGTCCGGAGGCAATGAGGGAGTGTGCTGCCTCGGGCGTACGGGAGCCGGGGGCGGCACCATCGCCATAAGGCGGCTCTCTACTTCCTTGGTGAGCTGAGTCTTGGCCTCAGCCCACCAGGAAGCCAGAATCTCCTGCAGATCCACCGGCGGCCGAGGGGGTGGTGGAGGTGGAGGAGGAGGTGGAAAGGAATACGGGTTGTATCCGTAAGGCGAGTATCCGAAACCTGGCTGCGGGAAAACTGGTGCCGGGTATTGAGGTGTCGGGTACTGCGGTGTCGGAGGGACTGGCGTCAGGTACTGCGGCGTTGGATACTGTGGTCCCGGGTAGGACGGCGTTGGATAAGACAGCGGGTACCCGGGCGCCGGAGGAGCTGCCAGAGCAGATGGCCCGGAAGGTAGCCCCATGGGCGGGTCAACATTGAGAGGACCGGGGAGAGCAGGGCCCGACGGAAGGGGAAAATCCCCTGCCAGCATCAGTGGGGCCGGCGTTGGGGCCGGCATTGGCGGGACTGGCGTCGGGACTGGCGTCGTGGCGGCGTCAGATCCAGTTCCCTAGGAGGAGGTCTGCGAGGGTGCTATCCCGCATCGCCCGGGGATGGGGGTAAAATCGAGGTCAGGCTGGGTGACTCGGGCTCCCGGATGGCGAGCTGTGGGGAGCAGGGTACGATGGGAGTTGGAGGGTCCGTCATAGGTTCCGTCGCCCGGCGGGGGAGCCGACGTGTGGCTTATGGGGCTAGGTCCCGGCGGGCGCTGGAGGAGCCGGTGTCCGTCTTACGGGGTCCCTCATCGGAGGCGGGCTGAGGAGGAGGAGCGGCCCGGTCCAAGGAGGACGAGGTCGTGTGCCGCCCCGAAGGGTCGGGCGTCTTATCGACCTTCTCCTGGCGGACATCGTAGGAGCTGATGTCCGACTTATGGGAGTCGCCCGCACCAGTAGGCCGCAAGCCTGTGGCTGAACTGGGGTCGGAGGCCTCCTTTTGCCCGGAGGTGCCCGCAAGGCCCGAGTGTGAGCCAGACGGGCGGGCAGACACCTCCTCCAAATCCTTGGAGGCTGCCGTCGGATGGTACCCCGGAGGGGATGTTACCTGGGCCACGACTCTGGCCGGAGTCACGGGCGAGGAGGCCTTCTCCTGGTGCCTCTCCTTGTCCCGCTTTTTGCGATGTCCTTCCGGAGAAGTAGACACCTGCCTGAGCTTCTTCAATTCTTTCTCCATCGAAGACATCTTTTTCTTGAGAAGATGGGCTTCCAGGGACTGTTGGCGTTGTCTGCGGGTAGCCGCGTTGAAGTGAAGGCAATGTGGGCACTTGTCGACCGGTTGGTCAGGGCCTAGGCAGAAGAGGCAGACGGAATGGCCGTCCTTGTGTGGCAGTTGGGCGCCGCACGAGTCGCACTTGTTTTTGTGCTCGGAGGGTGTAGGGGATGACATACACCGACGATGACCTGACGATAGGAGGAAAAAATACTTATAATTTTCGGTAAAACCGATGAAAGAGCAGTGCTGACTAAGCACGAACTTTACCGTGAGGCGCTGCGCGAGCGAACGGTGGGAAAGACCTAGAAGGTGGGCGTCTGGGACCGCCCCTTTATACCGACATCGCATGACGCTGGTCATCTGACGTGGGGGCGGTCCCTCGCCAGGGACTGCTAGCTAGAAATTTTTCCGAGGGGTCCTGCCGCCGGCCGGCGTCAGTCCTATATGTAATTACCTACTGCAAGAGCCCTCTCAAAGTAAGATCTCTTCTTCCCCACCGGTCGAACCCTGTGGAGTCCAGATCTGGTGATCAGTCATGCGCTGGATGTTGTAGCCCAGAAGGAGTGTCTAGAGTCATCAGCCCCGAGGGTGGGTGAGGCAGAGAACCAATAAACTCCTGGGGTGCACAATACCACCTCCTGAAGTCTGCAGGGGCAGGGGATGAGGCGACTGGTGACTGCCAGGTGTAGATCAATGCTTCCTGGAAAGGAATAGGCCAGGAAGGGACCACAAGGTGATTTGCACTGAACTCACTCAACAAGGAGCACATCTCCCACTTGGTACTGCACCTTACCACATGGGAAATATGGAGCTCCTGAATCAACCTCAAAAGGAAATGCTGATATTCTGTGAAATCACGTCGGACGAGAGGTGGATGGCACATTCCTCTTCCTCAGAGGAGGAAGAAGTAGAGGAAATCAAATGTTCAGAGTCCTCCTGCGGCAGTGGGGACAGGTAGAAGACTTGCTTGTCCACAGCCCTCACATACCTAGGGAAGGCCGCTGCAGTAGCTCTGAATGTTTCCCAGGATAAGAGCCCCATAAGATCCACAATGCCAGGGAGAGGAGGTGGTGTCTGCAGAAGGATTGAGGAAGGGCACCTGACATAAAGTGCCCGGCCTCTGAGACCTCGCAGAAGATCCTCCCGCATGGGGGGGATCTGGTGGTTGACCCAGCCAGTAGATGCTGTAAATCTGAGAACAAATCCTGGCTGAGCCATGAGGGAGATTCTCCCCTGTGGTGCAACCGAGGTTGCATGGTTCCAGAAGGGCAAAAATCCCAGCGCCATCCACTAAGGGCACCTTTGCAGTCTCAGAAAAGGAGAAGTGGGGTTCGGCACTGTGGCTCCTCCTCACACCCTGCAGGGCAATGAAGGAGGGCCCCCATGCTTCACCCAGGCCTTTCAACCACTCGGACTCTGAGATTGCCCTCTTCCTCGACCCACTGCTAAGGGGTCTCCAATTCCACTGGCCCCTTGAAGGAGGCTGTAGAAGAGGAGGTCTCAACTGCAGTAGCCAGGACAGCACCAGGAATGGCAGCTGCCCCAGCCTCTGAAGTCAGGACCATCACCCCAGCAAACCCAGAACTACTATCTGCTGCTAGGCCCCCAACACCAGCATTGACGTGGGGACCCGTGGAGACTGAAGCATCCGGGGTCACTGAGGGACAAGCATCAGAGCGCCTGGTGTCACGTCCAGGGGGGCTCCCGAACTCCGAGGAATCGGGACGCGAATCTGGACTGGCGAGCGAATCGTCCCCCTCTGAAGAGAAGGAGATCACACACACCACCAGACTAGCAACCCCGGAGCCCCCGCCAACTAAGGCCAAACGCTGTTGCTGTAGGACATAACATTCTCTTAGCATCAGATCACCAGCACCACGAATGGTGCTGGGATCCAAGACGGTGCTGGTGGGTAGTGCAGAGGGTCTGCTGGTGCCCGGCCCAGCAGCCATGGGCCACAACACTGGGGGAGCCTGCACCTCCGAGGAGATGTCTGCCGTAGCAGTGCTCCCAACCCAGCTCTGGAGGGAACCGATCCGTTACTCCAACACTGTGGAAGAAACCTTCTCTATGGCAAGGCTTGAATTAGAAGAGGAGGTTTCCTCCTCACCGGACTGTATAGACCCAGGAGATCTTCAGGCAGGGTCAAGAGTTCTAGCCATGGCATCCCTAGAATGATGCCACCCTCTGAAAGTCAGCGGAGCCCTACCAATTTTAAACGCGCGGATCTCAAGAAATGGAAATTACATACCTACCGTAATTCTTGATCTTTTTGGATGAAGTCTCCACCACTCATGGGATCTACACTGGAGGCACTAGGACCCAATGGGGGCAAACTTTTCGAGAGGGTTGGTGCCAGAGATGGAGCCGCGAGGAAGCGGCACCACAAGCCATTGCTAGTGCAGCAAAGACTACCTCAGCATCAGCCCTCCAACTGCCTCAATACCTTTTTTCTGAGGAGATGCAGCGTAACTGACCTAGAGGTCTAACCTAACAAAATCGGGCATAAGAGAGTCTGAATGACCCATGTAAGAAAGGTCAACAATAGAGTCTTCACAGCCCAACCATTGAGAGAGTGAAGACCAAAAACAGACGTGAACTTGGGGCATGGTGGGTGGGTGTGTGAATGAATGGTGGAGACTTCATCCAAGAAGATCAAGAATTATGTTAGGTATGTAATTTCCATATCTTCCTGGACATAAAGTCTCCACCATTCATTCACACTAATGGGAGAGTACCGAGCTAACAACCCCCCCCCCCCCGAGATGGGTGGCAGGAGAAAGTAAGAGCTCACATACTTAGGACAGAAATCCATTAATAGTCCTACCAAACGATATATGTCATCTGGCATGGACATCTAAAGCATAGTGCTTAACAAAAGTATGCACTGAGCTCCATGTAGCCACATTGCAAATGTCTGCAATAGGCACATTGCGGATTTCCGTCAGAGATGCCACGACTGTTCTAGTAGAGTGAGTGTACACTCTGCTTTCTAGCTTAACCTGTGTCATGGAATAGCAGTGGCAGAGGCATGCTACCAGCCATGCTGAAATGCACCTAATAGTGACAGATTGACCCAGCTGGGTCTTGCTGAATGAAACAAACAGTTGTTGAGCCTTGTGAATTTTTTTTGTTCTATCCAGATAAAATCGCAGTGCTCTCTTACTATCCAAAGACTGCAGGGTATGTTCTCCTTCACTCTGGAAGTTATAAAAGTAGGTAGGTAGGACTAAAGGTTGGTTTAAATGAAATTCTGAGACAACCGTGGGAAGAAACTTATGGTGAGTCCTAAGAACTACTTTGTCCTTGTGAAATACAGTGTACGGGGGGTCTGTGACCAGAGCATGTATTTCAGAAACTCTACGGGCTGAAGTGATGGCCACCAGGAAGGCTGTTTTCCAAGTGAGGAACTTCAACTCGCAGGTAGCTAGAGGTGTGAAAGGTTTCCGAGTGAGCAAGTCTAACACAAGGTTAATATCCCAGGCTGCGACTGGACGTCTGATAGGAGGGCTGGTATGCAGAATGCCCTTAAGAAACCTCTTAACTACAGGCAACTGAGCCAGAGACAAGGAATGTACTGGCTCTTGATAAGCTGAAATGGCACAGAGATGAACTTTGACAGAAGAGTACTGCAGACCTGAATTTGAGAGGTCCAAAAGGTACTCTAACACTTTATTTGTGGGCAGGAAAAAGGGTTCAGAGAGGATTTTGCACACCAGAGAGAGAAACACTTTAATTTGGCTGTGTAGGTTTTTCTAGTGGCTGGTTTACATGCAGCCAAGAGAATATCTAAAACCCTATGGGAAACATTGAACCTATTCACTTCTGTCTCCTCAGAAGCCAAGCATGAAGGTGAAGCGCCTTCAGATTGAGATGGACCACATGCCCCTGGGTCAGAAGGTTCATCTGGAGGGGAACTGGCTTCGGGCGGGTTGCCAACAGACTGTTGAGCAGCAGGAACCATATCTGTGGAGGCCAGAACGGAGCAATGAGAATCATCCTGTCTCCCTGAGACTCGAATTTGAGAAGCACCCTCTGAATTAGAGGAAGAGGAGGAAAGGTGTATAGAAAGAGTTTTGTCCACCACAGCCTGAGCGCATCCTGACAGAAAATGCCAGGCCCTGGATTTCTGGAGCAGAAGAGAGGCGGTTTTGCATTGAGTGGGGTCTGGACTTCCCCACTTTTTGAAGAATGACTGAGCGACGGTTGAGTCGAGAGACCACTCGTGAGGATCTGTCTCCTTCCTACAAAGACGGTCTGCCAGTTTGTTCTGCATACCTGGTAGATAAACTGCGTGGATTAGAGCCTTATGCTCCAGGCACCATTCCCATACTCTCATAGCTTCCCTGCATAACGGGTAAGAGTGTGCACCACCCTGTTTGTTGATGTAATACATCACTACATTGTTGTCCGTTTGAAGGAGAATGTTCTTGTGACAGAGCAAGTTCTTCAAGGTCCGGACTGTATAGAGGATGGCTCTCCTTTCCAGGATGTTTATGTGGAGCCAGGACTTATCCTGAATCCACGTACCTTGGGTGTGGAGCTTCTGGCATGAGCTCCCACCCCATTAGGGATGTGTCGGTGGTAATGGAGATCTGATGATCCAGAGGGACAAAGGGATACCCTTCCAGAAGGTTGTTATCTTGCGACCACCAGGTGAGTGACCTCTTTAGAGGTTCTGTCACCTTGATGGAAAAGGACTGAGGGTGAGTGGTTGGGGACCACTGAGTACTGAGCATCCATTGAGAGGTTCTCATGCGGAGCTGAGCTAGAGGTACAGTGAACACTGAGGATGCCATGAGACCCAGCATCCGTTGCATCTAGATAGCTCAAACCAAAATGTTTTCTCTGCTGTACTGGGCCATCTGTAGGATATCGCTCCTTCTGTCCTCTGGAATAAAAGCTTTCGCACAGGAGGTATCCAGAAGAGTTCCTATGAAAAGGAGTTTCTGGAAGGGCTGCAACTGCGATTTGTTGCGATTTGGCAGGATTCCCATGGATGTGAGGAAGTCTGAAGCTTTGGCTATGGCATCCAGAGCTCCTGCCCGGAAGGGCTTGCTAGAAGCCAGTCATCCAGGTATGGAAACACTTGAATTACAATTTTCCTGAGATGTGCTGTGAGAATTGCACAACACTTTGTAAAAACTTGCGGTGCCGAGGATAGGCCAAAGGGCAGGACTCTGAACTGATAATGTTGACCCAACGCTACAAACCTCAGGTATTTGTGGTGCTTTGGGTGTATAAGAATGTGTTGGTAGGCATCCTGCATGTCCAGAGGCTAGCCAATCATGTTGATGAATCAAAGGTAGAAGGGTACCTAGAGATATCATCTTGAACTTTTCCTTGTGAAGGAATTTGTTTCACATTCTGAGATCCAGAATGGGGCGCATGCCTCCAGTTTTCTTCGGAACTAGGAAGTAATGGGTGTAGAAACCTGTGTTTCATTGGTCTGGCGGAACTACTTCTACTGCCCTGTTGTTCAGAAGGCCTTGCACCTCGGAAGCAAGAAGGAACGACTGTACTGCCGACAGTCTGGGCTGACATTTGGGGGGATGATCCAGGGGGGTTTCTGAAAGATTGAGTGAATACCCCTAGCGGATTATCCGGAGGACCCATTTTTCTGATGTTATAGACTTCCACCAGTCGTAGAACTGAGTCAGACATCCTTCCACTGCTGAGGAAGAGTCCCCCTCGGGCAGTTGATGTGGAACCAGTGTCAGTGGCTCAGTAGGTAGCACACTCGCCTCTGAGGCCGGGAGATCAGAGGGCTGTGGGTTCAGTTCCCACATCTGGCACTTGGGTTAATATCCCAGTACTGACATTGTAGTGCAGCATGAGGGGGGTGCTGCACTTCTGAGGTGCAGTCTTTCAGATGAGACGTTAAACCGAGGTCCCATCTGCCTGGATTGGTGGTAGTTCAGGTGGATGTTAAAGATCCCATGGCACTTCTCGAAAGAGTAGGGAATTTCCGTGTCCTGGCCAAATTTCCCTCATTCACTAAAAAAATACCACCAACAGCTTAATCTGATTCAAGGTCAGCTGGCATTCATCTGTATCCCCCTCCCCGGGTCGTGCCTGAAAATAGGCAGGATTTGTCTAGTGCACTTACCCGGTCAACAAAAAAAAAAATGAAACGAAACCTGGGCCAAGAACTCAGAAGGTGGCACTGGGCACTTTGGGGGCTTGTGCCTTCTGCTGCATTTTCTTTTGTGGCTGTGAGGTGTGGCTTTTGTTAAAGCCCCCCTGCCTTTGCCCCAAAAGGACTGACGGTTATGAAACTGACATTTATTAGCACCCCCCAAGAGGGGGCGGGTGCTGGTCAAGCTATCCTAATGGCTGACCTAGTCTTCTGTGTGGCTTCCAGAGCTTGTTCCACCTGGGGTCCGAACAGATACCTACCATCAAAGGGTAAGGCCATGACCTGCTGCTGGGCATCATTCGTGAAGCCCAAAGTACATAGCCAGGAGTGGTGATGGGTACAAATGCCCACTGCTGCTGCTCAAGAAGCAGTATTGAAAGCATCCATTGCAGCTTTAACCTGTTTGTTATTGGACTCAATGCCCCTGGTTATGGTGTGAAGTAGCTCTGAATTAGTTTCCGACTCAGGCACAGCTTCTACCATTTGCTTGAGCGAATGCCAAAGGACATACTCATATTCAGAAAAATAGTCCTGGTAACTGGCAATACACATATCCAGAGTGGAGGCAGCAAAGATTCTCATACCTAACATGTCTATCTTGCGAGATTCTTTATTGGTAGGTCAGGCTGAAGATGCCTGAGGAAGGATGACCTTGTCATTCTCTCCTATGACTACACTAGGATCAGCAAAAGTTTGTGAGGCCAATATGGGTCGATCCTTGGGAGCAGCATACTTCCTATCTATGGACTTAGCCACAGAAGGGATGAGAGCAGGATTGTTCCATACCATCTGAGAAAGGGTCTCAAAAGATGGTTGTACCGGAGGAGTTTAATCCATAGGGATCTCTGGGACATGTAGGTATTGGAGTCTTAAAAGCTTCACAGGATTGATTTCTATAGTCTGGAGAGAAAGAGTGGAATTTAAATTTTTCAGCAGAGACTTAAAGGAAAGGTCTTCGACCACAGGCTCTGCAGCAGGATTAACTCCTGCTCCTTCAGCATCATCACCCAGATGAAGATCTGGATCAGGTTCAAAATCATCTCCTGACAGTCTAGGGTGGACTGTATGGACAGGAAAAGAGTGAAAATCAGAATGTAAGTTAGAAGTGGAAAGAATTGGAATCGAAAAGCCCTGGAGGCTGGATGGCACTGCACCAAGCACTGGTGCCGATGAAGAACATGGCGCCGAACCCAAGGAAGCTGGCACCATTGGAAACAGCCCAGCATACGGCACCAATGGCACAAGGTGCCAACAGAGCCCCCGGTGCCACTGATGGTGTCGAGAGCTCTCGGTGCTACAGACAGCGCTGATAGAGCCCCCGGTGCCATGGATGGTGACAACAGAGCCCTCGGTGCCATGAACGGCACCGACAGAGCCCCTGGTGCCACAGATGGTGCCAAGAGAGCCACCAGCACCGCAGATGGCACTGACAGTGCGCCCAGCACCATTGACGGCACCAACAGAGCCCTCAGTGCCACAGATAGCTCCAAGAGTGTCCAAAGGTTCTGAAAACTGTGATTTGATGGAAAAGGAGGAAAATTAAAAGGAGGTAAAGGCATCGGTGTGGGCCCCTGCACCACAGCCATGTGAGGGGGGAAAACACCTGATCATGGAGTCGACGGCACTGAAGAAGGTGCCATGCAACTAGGAAGGTCCAACCACCCTAGCTGGTCCCTCGAGTGGCCCAAAGGCCCTGGAGTGACCGGGTCAGGCAGCTGGACCAACCTCCGAGCCCATTGCTCCATAACAGCAGCCCACTGGTGAAACTGCTCATTGGAGACCCATCCAACAGGCTGGAACCGGCTCCGATGTTGAAGAGGTCAGGCACCAGAGCCAGAAACTGCCAGCTCTGAGAGGGGAGGAGATTGGTGTCTAGCCCCAATGACCGACCGTCGACGTGCAGACATACCAGAAGGCAGCCTCAAGTGATGCCTTCTCTTTCTCGACTTGTACACCGAAGAAGAAGAAGAGGCTGAATGGTGTCACAAATGGGACCATTTCCTTTTATGCTTTCGGGGGGGATTGCCCATCTCCCTGAGCACTGGACCGTCCATTGCCAGACCCACCCTCCAGGAAGGGCGGCGGACCGGACCCAGCCCGGCTGACTGAACAGCTTTCATACGAAGTCTCCCTACCATCACCTGACCCGCTCATGGTCGACTCCGTCGATGGAGGGCTGAAGACTTCTTTTATTAATCAATAAATTTACTTTTGAAGATAAATTACAAAACAATTAACTCAAAACTATGCTGCTAGTTTGAAGTTTGACTGCCGGCGGGCGAGCAACGTTGTCACTGAAGCGCACTCAACGGTGGGGAAAAAAGGAACTGAGGCAGTTGGATGGTCAACGCCGAGGTAGTCTTGACTGCACGAGCCATGGCTCATGGAGCCGCTTCCTCGCAGCTCCATCTCTGGCGCTGACCCTCTCGAAAAGTTTGCTCCCGCTGGGTCCTAGCACCTCCAGTGTAGATCCCATTAGTGTGAATGAGTAGTGGAGACTTTATGTCCAGGAAGATTATGGCAGTCCATGAAAAAGCAGGCATCGCAATTATCCATATCGTGGTTGGGACCCAGGCAATGAAGGCAGACATCATGCCGGTTCATAACAGAATAATGCCAGCCAGAGGGGGCACCGATGTATAGAGGCACAGCCTGCTTTGTATTTCTTCCTAGCCCGTAAACCAGACATGATGCCGAAACAAACTCTGGCCCCATCGGTAAGAATTTTAAGAAATAAAAGGAATGGGCTTACTGGGATGTAACAGCATCAGGTGAGCACTTCAGAATAGGAATAAAGGAAATGACAACAGCAGGAAAAAACAGCATTGAAAAATGAAGAAAGGCCTTCTGACACAGGAAACGTTTCTGGTCACTCGCGCAGCAGGTGCTACCTTGATGGCGGGAGAAAACAGAAATGGGGTGGAGGGGGAGTCAACGGCCAACCCTCGAGCACCACGCAATGCGTCGGCCTTGTGGGCAGCGCCGTTGGTGCCGATTCCTCCCCCCCCAAAAAAAAAGCTCCCAAAGCAGGTGCGCGCCTCTGGTTTACACCCAGCAATAATAAATGGTGAAGAATGACAAGGGGAAGATCATCCACATTCTCGATGCCTGCATACCTCTGTATCCATCATGGAGACCACATGTATCAGTACACAGGCCCACAAAAAGCTGGGAAGAAGGTAGAGGCACTCCAGAGGGAGTCCGGGGTAGCCTGAGCACAGGGAGAAGAATCGGACGGTGCAGAAGAAAAAACTACTCACCATAGTAATGTTGTTCCTTCTAATGGAGTCTTGCTGTATTCCGACTATAATAACTGGTGACCCCCGTTATCAACCCATTTTTGAGTACTTTAAAAAGTTGTATCAACCCACAGGTTGATACAAAAAAACTCGTATCAACCAGCAGGTTGATACGACTTTTACAGTCGCGCGCCGAGAAGCCTGCAGCAGTCCAAATGGAGAACTGTTTTCTTGCCATCTGTGGCACTGACAGGGACAGAGACAAAAATAATGTTTTACAGGAATTTCACTAAACTGCCTTTTTTATGTGTGGTACCTTATGGTCGTGGGTTCAAGTCGAGTAAGGTAGATCTGAAACACGTACTTTCACCACTACCCCTTACTATTTTCCCATGTTGGATGACCTTTCACCTCTGATCTGAGGAAGCAACGCTTGGGAATTTCTTAAAATGACAAGTTGTCAGTTAATTTAAATGTAATTTACTAAATAATATAATAATTATTTGTTAGAAAGTAATTTGTCTCCTGCTGATGTTATCAGAGAGAGTTACGTTTAAGTCTCATGAACTTCCCCCTCAGACTGAAATTATCCCGAGGCATCTAGATGATGCAGCCACGATGGATTTAAACTTTCCCATGAAAGGAACATATAAAAAGGTATCACTAAATTGTTACTGCATTCTGTTTACTCCTCTGGATGTAAAATATGTAGTAAAATCTGCTTTGTCTGCTTTCTATTGTAAGAAATAAAATGTATGTAGATGCTGCAAATGGAGTGATTTCTGCTATGTACAAATGAGAACCATTTTTTTTTCTTTCACCAATTATTATATAAAATAAAACATATGTAGGTAGTTGATATGGACTTTTTTTTACAAACCCTCAATGTGTGATAATATCTAAACCTCTCGAGCTTCGCTCTCAAGGTTTAGATATTATCACACATCTTGGGTGTGTAAAAAAACTCCATATCAACCACCAACATTTGCAGTATTCTCTATATATGCAGTTAGCCCCAGCACCTGAACTGCTCCGGAGAGTAAAGGGTTAACTCTATGCAAAAGCATAGAACGTTGAGCTCAAGCTCGGTTTTCAAACCTCTATCTGTGGTACTCTGAAGTGTAATGTCAGATTCTTATGAGCACTAAACTAACTCAGAGTAAGAAATTATTTCAAAATGTCTGTGCCAAATGGCAAAATAAGGTTTTAGGGTCAAAGACTCAAGTCGAGAAAACCCAAAAAGAATACAGCAGGTAGTGATTCACCAAAGTAAAAGAACCCTTCCCCCAAGAGATGGAGGCATGTCCAGAACATCTCTGGGGTGCAGCACTTTGCCTGCCCCACCACATCTGAAAACTACTAGATTCCAGGAGGGGAGGCAGGGAGGGAGATCAGAATACAGCAAGACTCCATTAGAAGAAACAACATTGCTATGGTGAGTAATTTTTGCTTCAAACAACATGAAGTCTTGCTGTATTCTGACTATATGCAGACTACCAAGCAGTACTCCCTTGGAGGAGGGAGTTACAGAACCTATTTTGACAACAGGATCTGCAGCACAGCTGTGCCAAACCTAGCATCACTTCCTGACTGAATGTCCAAAGAGTAATGCTTGGTAAAGGTGTGAACAGATTTCCAGGTAGCTGCTTTACATATGTCCACTAAAGGTATATCTCTAGCTGCTGCAACTGAAGCAGCTGTACCTCTGGTAGAATGAGCCCTCAGGCCTGAGGGAGGCTCCTTCCCAAGTTTACAGTAGCAGAATTGAATACAAGAGATGATCCACCTGGCAACAGACCTCTTGGTAGCAGGCTTGCCATTTCTCACTTCACCATAAGTGAGAAACAAATGGAAATTAGGGTACTTACCATAATTATTGATCTTCTTGGACAGTCTCCATCACTCATTCACACTAGTGCGATAGCGCTGGAGGTGCTAGGACCAAGTGGGAACCTAAAACTTTCTGAAGAGTCGGCGCCGAGGCAGGACCACGCATGCACGGCACCGCAAGACTAGCTCGCGTCTGTGTAGGCTATCTCGGCGTCGACCATCCAACCGCCTCAGTACCTTTTCGACTGAGGAGGTGCAGCGTAACTAATGAGAATAACTCATCCTGAGTTTCTGGGCCTGAGAGGGCCCAGATGGCCTTTGCAAGAAAAGGTCAAAGAATAATGTCCTCACAGTCTGACCCATAGGACCATGAAGACCAGGAAAGAAAATGAGTGAACCCAGGAGATGGTGGGTGGGCATGTGAATGAGTGATGGAGACTGTCCAAGAAGATCAATAATTACGGTAAGTATGTAATTTCCATATCTCCCTGAACTAAGTCTCCATCATTCTTTCACACTAGGGGGAGAATACCGAGCTAAAACCAACAACCCTGAGTAGGGTGGTAGGAGATAGGGTTCACTCAGAAAGGACAGCCAAGGACTGTCCTGCTAATAACAAGAGCTGTCTTGTAAAGAACAACTAGAACATAGTGCCTACAAGATAAGCGGTCGAGTTGTAACTCACCACTTTGCAGACAACTGCAATGGACACAAAATGAAAGTCTGCCAGGAAGCCACAACCACCTTAGGAGAGTAGCAAGAACCTGGCCCCACAATTTGGTCTAGGACCAAAATTAATAGTGTCAAAGACATGTACTAATGTAATGTAAAGGGACCTCAGGAACTGAAAGAGTTGGCGGTAAAGCCTGCTGGTTAAGGGTAGACCGGAAAATGCAGATGGAAACCCCCACTATCAAGTATGGCTGACCTGTAAACAACAAGTCCAGGAGCACTTGAACCCCCCTTACATGGTGAGCAAGGGGGTCCCGGTGGGGTTAGCCCATCAAGGAGAATGGTCTCCACATAGTCACAGAAACCTTCCTGAAGGAAGGCCAAGCATGACTTAGAAGCCTCTTGTGGTGATCTAGCAGAACCAGATCCTACCCACTGCATATTCCGAGGAATCATCCTGCCCCATGTGTACAACTGTAGTAGCAGTCTCTGAACTCAGGGAAGAAAGGAAAAAGTGTACAGGAGGATGTGTCCACTATGGAAAAAAACATTCCGATAGAAAAAAACAGGGGTTGGATTTCTAAGGCAAATAGAGGCAGATGTGCATCGAGGAGGGACACAGCAGGACCAAGTTAGGGCTAACCCATTTGTTGAAGTGACTGAAAGAAGCAGTGACTCAATGCAGTGAGGCACTACCCACTCTGGCCTCCCTGAAGGGAGTAGGAAAGGATTCTAGTTTGTTTGCTGAAAAACAAACATCATAACTCCATCACGCACTTGAAGAGGATAACTTCGTGAGCGACTGGCATGGACCAGTGTGCAGGAACCAAAGGTGTGAATATTTGAGAAGCTACCTCAGGAAAAAAAGACCTACTTGACCTTCCATCAAGAAGGAGAAAATCGCCTGTTAAGTTAAGCAAGCAAGGAAGTAGGAACCTGAGTTCCGACTCGGTGGAGAGTCGCTTCTGCTGCTGCAAGGCTCTACTCAAGAGAAGAAAGCCTGATGAAAAGAAAGGGGAATTAACCGACTGGGCAGTCGCCTAGGTCTAGGAAATGTCTCTGAATGAGAGAAATCACTCATAGAGAAAGAGATGACCCATACCACCGCATTGGACTTCCCCTAGGAGAAGAAGAAGTCAGGTACTCTTTACTGTACTCTGGAGACGAGCGCCTCAGGGGCTGAGGCGGAATCTGACCAGATCCAAAAAGCGAGGTATCGGGTAATTTTGGCTAGGCCCTGTGCTGTGATAAAAAAAAAATTATTTTTAATTTTTTTAGTCCGAACCTAACAAGGCTTTCAGGCTGCTATTTCACAAGGATTGTCTTGATACAAAATGACGAAGATGTTCTCCATCTGAGTGCAGAAGGAGCCTGAGCGTCCATACTGAAATCATGAACGGACTAATAATCACAGCTGGAGAGATGTTAACCACCTGTGCCGAAGAAGCCACTGAAGGGGTAATATCACAAGGGCGCTATATACCCCAATCAAAGGAGTGGAAGAGCCAGAGCGGCTCCCAACCATTAAATTAGAATGTTCCACAGAGTGTAACTGTCTTGACGATTGAAAAAGTCTAGACACAGAAGTGTATGGTCCACAGATGTAGTGTGAAATACTATAGTGGACCCCATTACTGAGGAACTACTGAAAAGATTTTCCATCACGGACTCCGATGATAGAGAAGACGTGCCCTTCAGTATATAAAACGAGTTGTCCGCTGTATTACTGACCAGAAGGACAGGGAAAGACCCATCTAGATGCACTTCTATCCTAGAAGGACCTCTAAGAGAGGTCTAGGTCAGAGCCACTAGAGACTTCACCATCAGGAAGGATGTCGAGGAGCCTGGTACCACGTAGGGAGCCGAGAAAATGCTGAGCAGAATGAGATTCCGCTGGCAGAACAGTGCAGCAGAGTTCCATCAGCAGAAAACCACTGGATGACACAAGATCCCACATAGACTGCCACTCACTAAGATGTGTGGAAAAAATAATCTGCAGAACAGGAGTTCATTCTGCGATGAACATCCCACCACAATTTCTGTGGAAAAGGAAGTCCGAAAAGAAAAAATGTGTCACTAATTCTGCCATACAGCACCCACTAGCACCCATGTGGCACCAGCATCACTCGTGGCACAAGACAGCACCAAGCAGTGCTTAGGCTAACCTGGGCCATACCGAAGGCAGCCGCAGCAGTACCCGCAGGCAATCCCGGCACCCATGTAGCAATGGCACCAGAGGGCACCCCCGACCCCCATGGTACCATGGTACCCATGACACTCATGGCAAGAATGGTACCTGAGGGCACCAGTGGCACCCATGGTACCCTAGGGCACCAGTGGCACCCATGGGCACCTGTAGTACCACTTGTGGCACTCACAGGTGTTCCCCAGTGCTACCCATGGCACTCATGGCACCAGTGGCACCCATGGCACCACCCGTGGCACCCACGGGTGCTCCTGGCACCACCCCATGGCACCAGTGGCACTGTCCATGGGTTCACGGCACCACCCAAACACCCATGGCACCACTGATGGCGCTGACAACCAACAGTAGCAACAAGAGCATCCACGGCACCGCACAGCGCGATGGAGCCGACTAAGGCATGGTGCCGACCAAGGCACTGAGGCTCGGCGCTGACCAAGGCACTGAGCCACGGCGCTGAAGGAAAATGCCAATGAAAATCCTGAGAAGGGGAGAAGGAAAAAGGTGGTGCCCGTGCTGGCCCCTGCATGGAAAAGGGAGAGGGGGGTAGGCACGAAGGGTTGACACGATGGCAAAGGCACCAAGAGGGTACCTCGCCCATGATGATCCAATCGACCCGGCTCCGGTCCAACGGCTCTGAGGCCCGGAGGTCCCAAAAACTGGAAAGTCAAATCCCCTGCTCCATAGGAGCGGCCCAGAGGTGAAACTGCCACCAGAGCTCCAACAAGGATGGAGATGGAGCTCGGAGTCAAGAATGCAACCGTTAGGAGCGGGGCGAAGAGGAACCAACCAAAGTCAGTTCAGGCCCATCGTCCCTCCTGATGAACAATCCTTGTGCAGACGTACCAATGGGCAACCTCGAGCGGTACCAATTCTTCTTCCCCCAACGAAGAAGAGGAGCTCAAGGCTAAGCAGAGCCGGATCCTCGGAACCACTAGATTTGTGCTTCAGAGGACTGTCCCCCCCCCGAGCACAGGACTGTTCGTAGTTGGACCCCCGTTAATTAAGGGCAGTGGACCGGACACAGCCCTCTGCCATAAAAACTTTCAAGCGAAGTCCTCCTACGTCACCACTACCATCTAAGGATGACTCCGTTGATGGCAGGAAAGAATTTCTTTTTCTTCTTCATAATCTTCTTCTTGTTCATAAAATAAGAATTACTACTTAAAATATTAAGCGTTAAAGCTGCTGTACGTATGGCGGAAACTTGAACTCCGATGAGGCGGCGGCGTCAACATCCAAGCGCACTTGACGGTGGGAGAAAAGGAACTGAGGCGGTTGGAGGGTCGACGCCGAGATAGCCTACACAGGCACAAACTAGTCACGTGGCATTGCGCATGCATGGTCCTGTCTCGGCGCCGACCCTTCAGAAAATATTAGGCTCCCGCTTGGTCCTAGCGCCTCTGGCACTATCCCACTAGTGTGAATGAGTGACGGAGACTTAGTCCAGGAAGATCTGAGAGCAGTCCTTCCTATAGGCCTTAGTATGGTCAATATAGTAACTAAGAGCCCTTTTCACATCAAGACTGCATAACCTCCTCTCTCCAGAGGAAGAATGATCAGTGAAAAAGACAGGCAAAGACATAGACTGGTTCAGGTGAAAGTATGACACCACCTTGGGAAGGAACATTCTATTGGTGCGTAGGACCACCTTATCCCTATGAAAGGAAATGAAATCAGGTTCCACTGATAAGGCCTGCAATTTACTGATCCTCCTTGCAGAGGTAATGGCCACCAGGAATATAGTTTTCCAAGTCAAGTATTTCAGCTCAGCTGAAGATAAAGGTTCAAAAAGGGGCTGCATAAGCTGTGCAATACAGATGTTCAGATCCCAAGAAGGAGTAGGCTCCCTAAAGGGAAGACTGACATGGACCAAACCTTTGAAGAATTTCTTGAAAACTGGATGAGAAGCTAGGGAAGAGCCCTTACCAGCAGAAAGGAAGGCAGACACAACTTCCAAATGTACTTTAAGAGTAGCAGGCCGGAGGCCTAAACTGTTAAGATGTACCAAATACTCCAAAACAGTTGCAAGGCTTAGTATGCCTGCAGGAACACCAAAACACAAATCTTTCCATTTGGAGTTGTAAGTCTTTCTAGTAGCAGGCTTCCTGCTAACCTTTAAAATATCTACGACTGATTGGGAAAGATGCAAACTTGCATATTCTAGCTCTTCAAGAGACAGGCTTTGAGCTTGAGGGTCTGAAGGTTGGGGTACAGAATCCTCCCGAGAGGAGGTGAGAAGATTGTGTTGCCTGGGAAGACACAAGGGCAGTGTTAGTGACAGTGACAACAGCAGAGGATACCAAGGCTGTCTGGCCCAGTCTGCATCCACTAGAATCACCTTGCAAGGCTGAGACCTGATTTTTATCAGGACCCTGAATATCAGAGGAAAAGGAGGAAATGCATACAGAAACCTGCTTGTCCAATTTAGTAGAATAACATCCTGAGGAACAGGACCCAGAAGGGGTGGTCTGCAACAATAAAGAGGAAGTTGATGATTTTCTGGGGCTGCAAAGAGATCTATCTCTGGGGTGCCCCATCTCCTGAAAATGGCTTGCAGAATGAAAGGGTTCAGGGTCCATTTGTGGTGACCCTGAGAAATCCTGCTGAGAGCATCTGCTAGAATGTTGTCCTTCCCTGGGAGATGCACAGCTATCAGGGAAGCCTGAAGGGAATAAGCTAGAGACCATATTTTCATGGCCTCTGTGCACAAGGCCAAGGACAGAGTGCCTCCCTGTTTGTTGATGTACCACATGGTTGTGGTATTGTCAGTTCTGATCTGCACTACTTTCCCTTGGACCACTGTTGAGAATGTCTGAAGTGCTAGGAAGACAGCTCTTGTAGAAGGGACTCCTGGTGTGACCAAGTTCCCTGAGCTGTAAGATGATCTAGGTGGGCCCCCCACCCCAACAGGGAAGCATCTGTGGTGAGAATTACAGAAGGGACCTGACTGATAAAGGGAACCCCTTGTCGAAGATTGTCTTCCTTCAACCACCACTGAAGGGCCTGGAGCAAGGTTTTGGAGACTGGAACCAGTTTGGAGAGAGGGTCCTTTTTCTGAAACCAGTAAGATCTGAGATGAAACTGTGTATCCCTCATCTGAAATCTTGCTCCCTGAACCACTGCTGTGGAAGCTGCCATGTGGGCCAGCAGTTGTAGGAAGTGCCTGGCTGGACGAGACACTAGAGTTCAAAAAAAGAGGAGGCCAGAGTGACCAATGACTGAACCCTTGAGAGAGGAAGAACTACTCTTGCCTGAACTGTATCTATTTCCTCCCCTATGAAGGTGAGAAGCTGGGCTGGCTCTAGAACAGACTTCTCTAGATTTAGAATGAAGCCCGAGGATTCTAGAAGTCTTTGGGTGACCTCTAAAGCTGACTTGACTTGGTCTGAGGACTGGCCCACTAGGAGCCAGTCGTCCAGATATGGGAACAGAAGGATGCCCTGCCTCCTGAGGAATGCCACCACTACTGCAAGACACTTGGTGAACACCCTTGGAGCAGATGTTAGGCCCGAAGGGCATGGCCCTGAATTGATAATGGCCTGAGGGCAACTCGAACCTGAGGTACTTTCTGTGGGAATGTCTGATAGGTATGTGGAAGTAGGCATCCTTGAGATCCAGGGAGTCTAGCCAGTCTGTTGGTCTCAGAGAGGGAAGAATTACTCCCAGAGTCACCATTTTGAACTTTGGTTTGGTCAAATGTTTGTTCAGGTACCTTAAATCCAATATGGGTTGCCACTCCCCTATCTTTTTGGGGGTAAGGAAGTATCTTGAATACAGTCCTTTTCCCCTGTGACAAAGAGGTACCTTCTCCACTGCTTGCAGAAGCAGAAGAGAGGAGACTTCTGCCTCCAAGGGAGAGGGAGGACTGAAGGACCTTGCTCTCATTCTTGGAAACCTTTTGAAACTGAGAGCAAGTCCCTGGCTCACTACTTCCAGGACCCATTTGTCTGAAGTAATAGACTCCCAGGCCTGGGAGTAGTGAGCCAGCCTGCCCTCTACTGGGATTGGGGAGGCGACCCTGACTGACACCTCAGGGTGTCTGCTTGGCAGGGGGCTTGGACTGAGTAGCTGGTGGAGTCCTAGTTACCCCACATCTACCCCTTCCCTTAAAGATCCCTCTCTGCTGAAAAGAAGAGGAGGAGGAGGCCTGAGCATGGTAAAAAGGCCTGCCCCTGCCCCTAAGCTGCTGCCTCTGAGAAGTGGTCTGCTTCTCTTTGGCTGCAGCACTCCTATAGGTGGTCCTGTACTCATCCATTTTTTTCATGCAATTCTCTGTTTGATCCCCAAAGAGAGAATTACCAGTTACAGGGAAATCCATGACCTTAGCCTGGGTATCCTGTGAGAAGTTGGTATACCTAGGCCAAGCAAATCTCCTCATGGAGATAGATGTAGCCATGACCCTGGAATGAACATCATTTGAGTCTACAGCAGCGTGGAACTGCACCTTGGATGCCTCAATACCATTTGCAGCCACCTGCTCCAACTCCTTGGCTAGCTGGGCAGGGGCATGCCTAGCCAGCTCCAGAACCGTATCCCACATAGGATTTCTGGTACCTGGCTGTATATGCCATGTAATTCGATCGCTCGAGTCCCAGAGAGGATGCCAAGTACTGTTTTTTTGCCGTGGCATCCACTTTCCTGGAATACTTATCTGGGAGGTGAGATGCTAGGGGAATATTAGCCTTCTCACAAGCTGCAGCTTGTACTACTCCAACATGGCTGCTGTGATTAGAAAGGAATTCTTTCCCAGGACCTGACAAGGTATACCTCCTGTCCAATTCTTTTTTCCACAGGAGGAATGGATGTTGGAAACTGTAAAATTTTTTGTGTCTGCTTCTCCAAGGATTTATGTAAGGGGATAGACACTCTTTTTGACTCTGGGACATCAATCATTTCCAGGCAGTCCGGTTCTTCCTGATCCTGTTCAGCCTCATCCATAGGAAGCTGAAGAGTCTCAGCCACTTTCTTGTAAAACAAGAAATGGGAAAGGGACTCAGAAAGCCTGGGAGGAGAAGACTGAGAAGGCCTATCTGGGGAGATGTCATAGAAACATAGACTTTGACGGCAGATAAGGACCACTTGGCCCACCCAGTCTGCCCATTTCCCTACCTACTGGATAAGCTGCAGATTCTAGTTAACCAACAGCCTACTTCCTGCCACCCCCCACTACAACTGTCTTGTGTCTGTCCCATGCATGTTTGAATTCCCCCACTGTTTTAGACCCAACAACCTCCCCAGGAAGGTGGTTCCATGCATTCACCACCCTCTCCGTGAAAAAAAATTTCCTCACATTACCCCTGAGCCGTCCCCCCTCGATCTTTAAATTGTTCCCCCTTGTTCTTACACATCTCTTTTTCTGAAAGATGCTACTCTGCTGGACTTTCTTGATTCCCTTCAGGTACTTGAATGTTTCTATCATGCACCCCCTGTTCCTCCTTTCATTCAGGGTATACATATTAAGCTCTCTCAGTCTCTCTTCATATGGTTTCTGATCCAGAGCCTGCACCATTTTAGTTGCCCTCCTCTGGACTGCTTTCATCCTGTCTATGTCCTTGCGTAGATGAGGTCTCTAAAACTGCACACAGTACTCCAGATGGGGTCTCACCAACTGTCTGTACAGAGGGATAACTACTTCCCTTTTTCTACTTGTGATGCCCGTTCCTATGCATCCCAGTATCCCCCTGGCTCTCCTTACTGACTTCTCACATTGCTTACCAACCTTTAGATCATCTGATATGACTACCCAGGTCCTTTTCCATTTTGTTGTTGTTAATACCTCCCCTGCTATTGTGTACTCTTCTCCTGGGTTTTGTGTTCCCAGGTGCATTACTTCCTTCTTTGCATTGAATCTAAGTTGCCATATGTCTGACCATTCCTCCAACCTTGACAAGTCCCTTCTCATCCTTTCTACCCCGCCTTGTGTATCAACTCTGTTTCAGATCTTTGTGTCATCTGCAAAGAGGCATACCTTTCCTTCCAGACCCTCTGAAATGTCACCTATAAAGATGTTAAAGAAGACTGGACCCAGTACTGAGCCCTGAGGTACTTCACTCATGACCCTCCTTTCTTTGGAATGTGTTCCATTCACTATTACCCTCTGTGTCCTGTTTTGCACAGTTTGCTACCCAGGCTACCACCCTGGGACCCACTCCCAGGCTGGCTAACTTGATTATTAATCTTTTGTGTGGGATTGTGTCAAATGCCTTACTAAAGTCTAGGTATGCCACATCCACAGCCCCTCCCTGGTCTATTACTTTGGTCACCCAGTCAAAGAAATCTATTAGATTCGTCTGACATGACCTTCCTGCTGTAAATCCATGCTGCTTTGGGTCCTGTCCCCACTGGCCTCTAGGTACTCAACAATTCTTTCTTTCAGAAGTGATTCCATCATTTTCCCTACCACTGAGGTCAAACTTACAGGTCTGTAGTTTCCTGCTTCTGCCTTGCTCCCACTTTTGTGAAGGGGAATCACATCTGCCCTCCTCCAGTCCCCAGGTACCACCCCATCCTCCTGTGATTTGTTAAAAAGTGTGGTCAGTGGTGTCACTAGGTCCTCCCTTAGTTCTTTTAGGATTCTGGGGTGAATCCCGTCAGGCCCCACTGCTTTGTCCACCTTGAGTTTTAGGAGTTCTTTCAGGGCTCTTTCTTCTATAAATGGATTAGTGTCAACAACCCTATCCAGAGTATTTCTATTGTCTGGTTTAGGTAACTCCTCCTTATCTTCTTTTGTGAATACTGAGCAAAAGTATTCATTCACTATCTCTGCCTTTTCACTGTCTCCCTCTGCCCACCTCCCTTCCCCTCCCTCTCCCTTATTAATCTTCACTATTCCTCCCTTAACCTTTCTATGCTCCCTAATGTACCTATAAAAGGTTTTATCAACCTTCTTAACTGAATTGGCTATTTTTTCCTCGGTTTGGGCTTTTGCTATTCTAACTGTCTTCCCCACTTCTTTCTGCTTTAATTGATACAGTTCCCTGTTGTGCTCCTTCTGTGAATCCTTATACTTTTTGAATGCAGCCTTTTTCTCCGTAACCTTCCCTGCCACCTCTTTTGAGAACCATAGTGGTTTTTTACTCTGCTTTGTTTTCTTTATCTATTTCACACAAAGGCTTGTTGCCTCTAAGATGGCAGTTCTGATTTTTCTCCATTGTTCTTCCACCCCTCCTTTTTGGCCATTTGCTAATGCATTCCTCAGGTATTCACCCATTTTGCCAAAGTCAGCCCTTCTAACATCCAATATGCTTGTTTTTGTATGGCTCGTCTCCATGGTTGTGCTTATTGTGAAGCACACTGTGCACTGGTCGCTTGTTCCCAGATGTCTACTGACTTCTAAATTTGTGATCCTCTCTCCATTTGAGAGTACCAGGTCTAGTATTGCTCCCTTCCGAGTGGGTTCCAACACTAGCTGTCTAAGGCCTGCCCCTTGCAGGGCATCGAGAATGACCCTGCTCTTGGATGTGGCTGCAGTACATGTCATCCAGTTAACATCTGGCATATTCAGGTCCCCCATTAAAAGTATCTCCCCTTTTTCAGCCATTTTGAGAATGTCCGCTATCATTTTCTTGTCCATTTCCTCCCCTTGAGACGGGGTCTGTATACAACCCCTGTGCGGATTGTGATGCCATTCCCTGTGTCCAAGGTGCCCGGAGTGCCTCTTGTCCTCCCCCCTTTACTTTTTAGTTCTGTAGCTTTGATCCCTTCCCTTATGTATGGAGCTACTCCACCTCCTCTTTTCCCCTCCCTGTCCCTTCTGTAGACTGTGTACCCCGGTATGTTGACATCCCAGTCATGCCAAGTTTCCGTGACTGCCACAATATCCAATTGTTCATCTTCCATCAAGGCTACTAGGTCAGGAAGCTTGTTTTCCAGACTACGGGCATTGGTACTCATTGCCCTCCTTTTAATGTTGGCTTTATCCTTTTTTCCCCCATTCCTGCTCTTTTTGCCCTTGTCTATTTTTCCATTTACCCCTGTACTGCCCTCTGTTGAGCACTGTACCTCAGTGTTTACCTTACTACCTGGCATGTTTTGTTGGGGGAGGCTTGAAATTTCCTGCCTCTTATTAGCACCTCCCCCCATGGCTAGTTTAAAAGCTTGCCAAGGAAGCATTTAAATCTGTCACTTAGGATCTTGGTTCCCTTCATGGACAGATGCAGACCCTACTGGCTCATCAAGGCCTTCATATATATCCGGTATCACTGGCTAATATCAAGCTCTACTGGCTCATCTAGTCCTTCACATTGTTCTTCTTCATAATCTTCATCCTCCTCCCAATCACCCTCATAGTATGCCTCAGGATCTATATCCAAAGCAAGTACTTCCAACCGAACTGATCAGCTCTGAATCGATGCCGGTTCAGTCGGAACTGGGCAAAGCAATTGAACTATTGAAATCGCTTTTGCTATCTCGTCAGCGGCTGGACCATGGGAAGCTGGATCTGAACCGGCTGACTTTCTCTTGCTTTTACTCGGAACCAATTCCGTAGACTCGGCTCTCCCTTTGCCCAAAGAGGTATTGCCCAGGTCAGTGAGCACCTCTTCAGGTTCAGCCGCAACCGAAACGGGCTGGCCATCTGGGTCAGCGGACTTCTCGGCCTCCCTCTCCCTCAGCCTACTCAAACGTTTATCCACAGTGCCTTGGAAAAGTTCTTGCATATTTGGCAGTCTTCCTTGAGGTGGTCAAACCCCAGACAATACACACATTCGAGGTGAGGGTCAGCCTTAGCAAAGGCCTCCTTACACTTGGTACAGTGCTGAAACCCAGTAGGTCTAGTTTTCTTCTTGGGTCTCTCAGACATGCCTTCAACCAAAAATCCCTTTACACAGCAGTTAAGCCAGGCGATTACACACTTAACAGTTCCAATCGCGTCACCGGTCGGTTAAAATATCCAAATATCGGATTTTTTTAGGAACCGAAAAGCACCGGAAAAAACACACAAAAGTATATTATATAATAAAAGAAGATCAGTGTCTGTTCTGAACCGGACCGACCGGCAAAGAACCAAGAAATAAAACAATTTCTAAACCAAAAACACACTAAATAACCACTACCTACTACTACCACTTACTGGTACCAAGACAGAGGCAAGAATACCAAAATATAGAAGCAATGGTTTGAAAAAAATGACCGATTTGAACTGGACCGAACTGAAGCACAGGAGGGATCTCTGGAGTGACTTCACAGTTAGGCACAGTAAGAAATCTGATGGTTACACTTCAGAGTACCACAGACAGAGGTTTGAAAACCGAGCACAAGCTCAACGTTCTATGCCTTTGCATAGAGTTAACCCTTTAGTCTCCGGAGCAGTTAAGTGCTGGGGCTAACTGCATAAAGTCAGAATACAGCAAGACTTCATGTTGTTTGAAGAATCATGAACAAAGTACTGCAGTGACTCAGTTTCTCTCATGAAGGGGTAATCACTACCGGGGACTTGACATAGACTGGTGAGTTATGTATCCTTTGTTTTTAATGTTTTGGTTATTTTTCTGGAGTTTTTATTAACTACTATATTTTAATCTCTTACACAGAGCCATTACAGCTGCTGCATGGAGTACATACCTACTTTAGGCAACAAAGCAATGGCAGATGCCTCATGGTAGACTGTATTTTTATTTTCAGTATTATTTTCATAGGAAACATCTTTTATTGCTGCTGAGGTAAGCTGGTTGCATTTCAAACTGTTTAATAGCAGGGGCAGTGATCACCTTTTCTAAAAATACAGCTATACTCCAACAATTAGTTCTAGCCTTACCGAGCCCTAAACTCCCTGGTGTCTGATAATTTTCCTACAGATTGAAAACAGTTTTGTTTGCTTTTGTGTTTCTACCTCATTTTGGTAGATTTCTAGTTAAAATGCAGGAAATAAGATTATTAAAACATATATACTTGAAGGTGGTCATGGGGTTGTGCCATGCCACAATGGAGTGTTAGCCTTTTCAAATTTGATATACATGTTTGGGTTTAGAGCATGAGTTTGGTAGTTGAATATAAACTTTCACATATTATCTTGGCATGATCGCCTCACTCTTGCTAGGTACAGCTCAGTTTGGGACTTTCTATGGACTTTGGTTGAAATATCCTCAACTGTTTTAAAAAAGACTGCTTAGACTTAATTTTACACACCGTCTTGCACTGAATGGCTCCTTGTAGTTAGTATAGCACGGCTGGTAGGAGGTTTCAACTGTAAGCTGTTTTATGGATAAAAATGTAAATTACATACTTACCTTAATTCTTGATCTTCTTGGATGCAGTCTCCACCACTCATTCACACTAATGGGATAGCACTGGAGGCACTAGGACCAAGCGGGAGCCAAAAATTTTCAGAAGGGTCGGCGCAAAGACAGGACCACGCATGCATGGCACCAGTTTGCGCCTGTGTAGGCTATCTCAGTGTCGACCCTCCAACTGCCTCAGTACCTTTTCGACCGAGGAGGTGCACCGTAACTAGTAAAAATAACTTAACCTAACCTTCTGGGCCTGAAAGGTCCAGATGACCCATGCAAGAAGGGTCAATTGAGCAATGTAAGTAAGTAAGTAAGTAAAATTTTATTTATATTAAGCGCCCTTCCCAAGCTCAGGGCGCTTTTACAATAAAAACAAATAAAATCAAATTTAAACAGTAATTCAAACAACCATACAATATACTTATTCAATATGTTCCAGCAAAAGCTAAAGAAAATAAAAAAGTTTTTAATTGTTTTTTAAAACCTTCAACGGTTTGGCATTCTCGTATCTGCGAGGTAGAGAATTCCACAGGGTTGGTGCCATATAGGCAAAGATCTACCTCCTGACATCTTTAACTGTACCCTGGAATCTCTAGCAATCCCTCATCAGAGGCGAAGAGGCGGGCAGGACAATAAGGCACCAAGAGCTCTTTCAGGTAGTAGGGTCCCAAGTCATGTAAGGCCTTAAAGGTCAGCAATGCGACCTTGAAGGTAATCCGCCACTGTACTGGGAGCCAGTGTAAATCCGCGCCTTACAGGTGTTATATGGCTAGATCGTTGAAACTCCCATCAACAACCTGGCCGTCGCGTTCTGCACCAGCTGCAAGCGGCGGATATCCACCCCCGGCAGCCCTAGATAGAGAGCATTGCAGTAATCAAAACGGCTGGTGACAAAGGCGTGGACCAAAGTTGGAAGATCTTCCCGTGGAACCAAGTGTTTCACCTGGGCAATATTCCTCAGATGATAAAAGGCAGATTTGACTACAGCCGACACTTGCATCTTCATAGTCAGGCTTTCGTCAAAAATTACTCCCAGGTTACGTACTTGACCAGAGGCCAGAAGCTGAGCCCCCCCAAGATATAAGCCCGAGGGTTTCCCCGTCCAAGCCCCTGTTATCCTCCCTCCAGGGTCCACAACCAACACCTCAGTTTTCCCTGGATTCAACCTAAGCCAACTAGCACTCATCCAATCCTGAATCTCCAGAAGACACTTGTAAAAATAGTGATGGGATCCGACTCCTGATCAGGCATAAAGACAGATAGAGTTAGAATCATCAGCATAACAATGAAAACTCAACCCATACCGTCTTATAATGTCCCCCAGTGGAAGCATATACACCGCGAATAACATAGGGGACAGCACCGACCCCTGTGGTACCCCACAGGGCAGATAGTGAGGGGTCGAGGTGTTAACTCCCGATACCACTCTCTGGGATCTGCCTTCCAAAAAAGATCGAAACCAACTGTGGACTGCCCCCCTCAGGCCGCAGAAAAACCGCAGGCGGTCGAGCAATACCCCATGATCCACGGTGTCAAATGCTGCTGAGAGAGATCTAAGAGAACCAAGATAGAACGGGTCCTCTGATCTCTTGCCATCAGGAGGTCATTCAATACCCGAACAAGAGCCGTCTCTGTACTGTGCTGCTTCCTGAAGCCGGATTGGAGAGGGTCATAGATATTGTGGATAGATAAATGATCCTCCAGTTGCAGAGCGACCACCTTCTCGATAACCTTCCCTACAAAAGGGAGGTTAGAGATTGGTCTATAATTTGCTGGGCAGTCGGGGTCAAGAGAGGGCTTTTTCAAAAGGAGGTGTATTACCACCTCCTTTAAGGGATCCGGAAAGATCCCTCTCTCTAGTGACACCACCACTATCCCAGCCAGGACTGGGCCGATAACATCTACACACCCCACCACCAGGTGAGTAGGGCCTGGGTCCAACTTACAATAGGTCGGTCGCAGAGTCTGGATAATCCTCACAATATCTATTACTGCTGGTAGTCTAAAGGTAGACCAGTACAACTGGGCATTAGTACCACCCGATTGATCAGTACAATGCTCAATAGAAAGATACTGGCTGATCTCATCCCTGATGGTGGATACCTTGTCAGCGAAGAATTTCACAAACTCCTCACATTGTACCTGTGATAATGCTCTACCAGTTTGGAGACAGACTGGATTGCACAGTCTGTCCACAGTCCGGAAGAGCTGGGATGGTCTATTCCTAGCTGCAGCAATCTCCCTGGACAGGAAATGAAAATTACGTACCTACCGTAATTCTTGATCTTCTTGGATGAGTCTCCACCACTCATTCACACTAGTGGGATTAGCACCGGAGGCACTAGGACCCATCGGGAGCAAACTTTTTGCTGGAGGGTCGGCGCGAGAGATGGTGCCGCGAGGAACGGCGCCGCAAGCAGCGGCTCGAGCGGCAATCACTATGTCGTGACGACCCTCCAACCGCCTCAGTACCTTTTTTACCAAGGAGGTGCAGCGCAACTAACGTAAAGAGTAAATCTAACCTTAAAAAATGGACATAAGACAGTCCGTACGACCTGTAAGAAGGGTCAGCAAAGAAGTCTTCACGGCCTAAAGATTTGAGGAGTGAAGACCAACACAGCAGTGAGCTCGGGGATGGAGGGTGGGTGTGTGAATGAGTGGTGGAGACTCGTCAAGAAGATCAAAATTACGGTAGGTACGTAATTTTCATATCTTCCTGGACATAAGTCTCACCACTCGTCACGATAATGTACCAAGCTGATAATCCCCAAAAGGGCGGCAGGAGAGCCAGAGCTCACGCCACTCAAGATAGAAGTCCATTAAGGATAGTGCTGCAACGCGGAATGCCGCCTGGCATGAACATCCAGTGCATAATGCTTAACTAAGGTATGCACTGAGCTCCAGGTATAGGGCGTTGCAGATATCTGCAATTGGAACATTGCGACTTCCGCTAGGATGCCAGCGACCACCCTAGTAGAGTGAGCGCACACTCTACCTTCTAATTTAACTTGAGCCATGGAATAGCAATGTCGAAGGCATGCCACTAACCATGATGAGATGCACTGATAGCTGACAGGTTGACCCAGCCGGGTGTCGCTGAAAGAAACAAACAGTTGCTGAGTCTTGCGAAAATTCTTGGTTCTATCTAAATAGAACTGCAAGGCTCTCTTAACATCCAAGGAATGAAGATCGTTCCCTTCATTTTGGAAATTAGCAAGTAAGAGGAAGTACCAGAGGTTGGTTTAGATGGAATTCTGACACAACCTTGGGAAGAAATTTAGGATGAGTATGGAGAACTACCTTGTCTTTATGGAATACAGTATACAGAGGGTCCGTAACCAGGCATGTATCTCAGAGACCCCATGGCTGAGGTAATGGCCACCAGGAAAGCAGTCTTCCAGGTAAGAAATTTTAGCTCACAGGTAGCTAGGGGTTCGAAAGGCTTCCGAGTGAGCATGTCCAGCACCAGGTTAATGTCCCAGGCTGCAACTGGACGCTTAACAGGGGGTCTGGTATGAAGAATCCCCTTAAGAAATCTCTTCACCATAGGTAACTGAGCTAGAGTCAAGGAAGAAACCAGCTCATGGAACGCTGAGATGGCACTAAGGTGAACTTTAACTGTGGAGTACTGGAGACCTGAGTTTGATAGGTCCAAAAGATACTCCAGAACCTTGTCAGGAGGACAGGAAAGGGATTCAAGAGGACTTTGCATCAGAGAAAAGCGTTTCCATTTGGAGCGTCGTTTTCAGGTGGCTGGCTTCGAGCAGCCAGAAGGATGTCTGAGACTCTACGAGAGCGTTGAACCGATTCACTTCTACCTCTTCAGGAGCCAAGCATGAAGGTGAAGTGATTTCAGGTTGGGATGGACCAACGAACCCTGAGTCAAAAGACTGATTTGCAAGGGAAGTGGTCTCGGAGAGGCTGCCAACATACTGTTGAGTAGAGGAAACCATAGTTGCCGAGGCCAGGAGGGAGCAATGAGAATCATTTTGGTCCCCTGAGACTCGAACTTGAGGAGTACTCTCTGGATTAGAGGAAGCGGTGGAAGGCGTAAAGAAAGCGTTTTGTCCACCGCAGCCTGAACGCATCCTGACAGAAAATGCCAGGCCCTGGATTTCTGGAGCAGAAGAGAGGCAGTTTTGCGTTGAGTGGGGTTGCAAAAAGGTCCAGGTCTGGAGTCCCCCACTCTTTGAACAGTGACCGAGCTACGGCTGGATCGAGAGACCACTCGTGAGGGTCTGCCTCCGTTCTGCTGAGGTGATCTGCTAGGTCATTTTGTATACCTGGCAGATAAACCACTTGAATCAGAGACTTGTGCTCCAAGCACCACTCCCACACCCTCATTGCTTCCCTGCAAAGGGATAAGAATGAGCACCGCCTTGTTGATGTAATACATCACAGCTTTGTTGTCCGCTTGAAGGAGAATGTTCTTGTGACAAAGGATATCCTTCAGAGCTCGGATCGCATAGAGGACGCTCTCATCTCCAGGACATTTATGTGGAGATGAGTTTCGAACTGAGTCCACACACTTGAGTGTGGAGGAGTGACAGTGAGCTCCCCATCCCATCTAGCGATCGTCTGTGGTGATGGAGATCTGATGATCCGGGGGAGCAAAGGGGAACCCTTCCAGGAGATTGCTCTCTTGAGACCACCAGGTGAGAGACCTTCGAAGGGGCTCCATCACCTTGATGGGATAAGACTGGGGGTGAGAGGTCGGAGACCACTGAGTGGAGAGCATCCATTGGGTGGTTCTCATGTGCAACCGGGCCAGGGGTACAGTGAACACCGAGGACGCCATGAGACCCAACATGCGTTGCATCGAGAGAGCTGTAACTGATTGGTTCTCCCCGATGTAATGGGCCATCCGAAGGATATCGAGTCTTCTGTCCTCTGGAAGGAAAGCCTTCGCGGAAGAGGTGTCTAGAAGCGTTCCTATGAAAAGGAGCCTCTGGGAGGGCTGCAGTTGTGATTTTTTCAAATTCAGCAGAACTCCCATGGACGTAAGAAGACGAGAAGTCGTTTGCACGGCTTCCAAAGTCCCTTGGCTGGAAGGGCTTGCTAGAAGCCAATCGTCCAGGTAGGGAAACACTCGGAGTCCGATCTTCCTGAGATGCGCAGCGAGAACTGCACAACACTTTGTAAAACTCATGGCCGAGGATAGCCCAAAGGGCAGGACTCTGAACTGATAATGCTGACCCAAAGCTACAAACCTGAGGAACTTGCGGTGGGTCGGGTGGATGGGGATATGCTGGTAAGCGGCCTGCATATCCAGGGAGGCCAGCCAGTCGTGCTGATGCAGCAAGGGTAACAGGGTACCTAGGGAAATCATTTTGAATTTCTCCCTGGGGAGAAATTTGTTTAACTTTCTGAGGTCTAGAATGGGCCATTCCCCCAGATTTCTTTGGAACCAGAAAGTAATGGGAGTAGAACCCTGTGTTTCGCAGATGCGGGGGCACCAGTTCTATTGCCCTGTTGTTTAGAAGGCCCTGGATCTCGGCGGTGAGGAGGTCTGACTGAGAGACCGACAACCTGGGTTGTCGTCTGGGAGGACAATCCGGGGGGGTTTCCAAGAAATTGAGAGAATAACCCTCGCGAATTATCCGAAGGACCCATTTGTCCGAAGTTATGGACTTCCACTGGTTGTAGAAGTACATCAGACGACCTCCCACCGGAGGAGAAAGTTCCACCTCGGGCAATGTGGATGGAACTTGGGCCAGCAATTCATAAGGTGGCGCTGGGGGCTTTAGGCCCCTGCGCTTTCTGCTGCGCTTCTTTGAGGTTGGGCAGGTTGGCTTTTATGGAAGCTTCCTCTGCCTCTGCCTCGAAAGGACTGACGACTATGAAACTGACGTCTGTTCACATGCCCCCGAGAGGGGGTAGACGGAGGTCTGGCCAACTTAATGGCCGATCTAGTCTTCTGAGTGGCCTCTAAGGCTTGCTCCACCTGAGGGCCAAAAAGATAGGAGCCATCAAAAGGCAGCGCCATTACCTGCTGCTGAGCATCATTCGTGAAGCCAGAAGTACGCAGCCAGGAATGGCGCCGAGTACAAATACCTGCAGCTGCTGAGCGAGAAGCAGTGTCGAAAGCATCCATGGCGGCTTTGACCTGTTGGTTATTGGACTCAATACCTCTAATAATGGTCAGAAGAAGCTCTGACTTGGAGTCCGAATCTGGAAGAGCTTCAACCATTCTTTTCATAGAGTGCCACAGGATATACTCATACTGAGAAAAATAGCCTTGATAACTGGCAATACGCATACTTAGAGTGGAGGCAGCAAAGACTCTCTTACCTAATGTGTCAATCTTACGAGACTCTTTGTTAATAGGTCGAGCTGTAGTAGTTTGAGGAAGAACGACCTTGTCATTCTCTGCCAGGACTACAATAGGATCCGCAAAGGCTTGGGATGCCAAAATGGGATGATCCTTGGGAGCTGAATACTCTTATCAATGGATTTAGCCACTGAGGGAATAAGAGCAGGATTATTCAAACCATTTGAGACAGCTGCCTCGAAGGAAGGCTGGATCGGAGGAGTCAAACCGTAGGGATCTCGGCTATGAAGATACTGGAGTCTTAATATCTTCCCAGGATCGATGTCTGTAGTCTGGAGAGAAAGAGTGGATCTCAGGTTCTTCAACAGAGACTTAAAGGACAGGTCCCGACCACAGGCTCTGTAGCAAAAAATATCCTGTTTCCTCCACTTCATCACCCAACCGAAGGTCTGGGTCAGGCTCAACATCATCTCCTGATGGTCCAGGAAGGACTGTTTGGACAGGAAAGGAGTGAAAATGGAGAGGAGGAAATAGCAGAGAAACAAGGAGGGTCCCGAGGGCCCCAGCGCTGAGAAGGCAAACGGGTTGAAAACAGCACGCGGAGGGCACAGGGCGCCAAAGAGGCACGCAGCACAAGTGGCACGTAAGCACCGGCGGCGCCGCGAGAGCACACGGCACCGCTGATGCCCACGGGCGCCACCTAACGCGCTGCCCGACAAAGTGGTGCCGCCGACAGCGCTGTTAGAGATTGCGGTGCCGCCGACGGTGCCATTAGACTCAACGTAGCCGCAGGCGTTTCGCTGGTGACCACCCGGCACCACGGACGGCACCGCAGGTCCAGCGGCACCGAAAACAGTGCCGACAAGCCAGACAGACCCTACGGAAGGTGCTGGGAACGCCCAGGAACCTGGAAAGCTAGAGAAGGAAAAAAACCAGGAGATAAGGGCATCGGTGTGGCCCCCTGCGCCGCAGCCATGTGAGGGGGAACACTTAAGCGCGGAGTCGCTGGCACCGAAGAAGGCGCCGTGCGACTAGGAAGGTCCAACCGCCCTACCTGATCGCCGGAGGAGCCCGAGGGCTCCGTGGCAACCGAGCCAGGCAGAAGAACCAACCTCCAAGCCCATCGCTCCATAAGAGCGGCCCACTGATGAAACTGCTCATCTGGAGCCCTACCTATAGGCGGGAAGGGGCTCCGATGTCGAGGACGACGGTCACCGGAAGTTGGCGACTCCGAAGAAGGAGACCGGCAACTAGCTACGATAACCGATCGTCGACGCGCAGACATACCAGAGGGCTACCCCGAAAGTGATGCCTTCTTTAACCTGTGGGCCGAAGAAGAGCTCGAGGTCTAACGGGTGCCGAATGCGACCGCTTATTTTATGCCAACGGGGACTGCCCATCCCCCGGCATCGGACTGACCGCTGTCGGAACCCCGCTGAGGAGAAGGAGGCTGACTGACCCAGCCCGCTGACTGAATAGTTCCATACTAAGTCTCCCCACCGTTACCTGACCTGCTCATGGTCGAGACTGGCCCAGTAGGCCGAGACTTCTTCAAGTAAGTTTAAATTTAAAATATTAGAAAAATTTAATGAAAATAGAATAACATTAAGCGATACTACTATCGTGATAAAGTTACAAAAAAAACTGAAAACTATGCGCTAGTTTGAAGTTTGACTCCCGACAGGCGAACGACGTTGTCACTGAAGCGCAGTCGATGGCGGGAAAAAAGGAACTGAGGCGGTTGGAGGGTCATCGCGACATAGTGATTGCCGCTCGAGCCGCTGCTCGCAGCGCTGTTCCTCGCGGCGCCATCTCTCGCACCGACCCTCCAGCAAAAAGTTTGCTCCCGATGGGTCCTAGTGCCTCCGGCGCTAATCCCACTAGTGTGTATGAGTGGTGGAGACTTATGTCCAGGAAGATCTCTGCCTTCTTATGGGAGATTGCTGATTGGTAGAATTTATAATGTTCTAACAATACAAGTCTATCCACCTCCAGTTGAGTTTTCCGCCAACGTCTTTCTAATCTTCGTCCCTTCCTCTTCCACTCACGGACCTCCCCGTCAAACCAGGGAGCCCCCAGGTGAAGAGTACGGGGACGAACATGAATTGGAGCTATGGCATCCAGGGCCGCAGTCACAGCCTTATTATAGGCCAAGACCAGCGGCCCTGGATCCTCACTATCCCTTGGAAAATCCGAGAAGTCCAGCTCCGTCATCAGGCCCTCTGGGGTAATCCCTCTTAAAGGACGGAACTGTACTAACTCCCTAGGGGCAGGTCTGTTTTGGGGAGCCGCAAATCTGAACCTCAGGGCGTGATGGTCAGACCATCTGACTGGCTCCACCTCCACATCAGATATCTCCATCCCCAGATGGAAAACCAAATCCAATGTATGCCCCCCCTCATGGGTTGCAGAAGTAATTACTCGTGACAGGCCCAATGAATCCATTAATTGGAGGAGATTTTGACCAAATGGCGAGAGTTCATCGTCGACCCAGGCATTGAAATCCCCCAGAATTATCCAACTGGGAGATTCCAATACCATGTCGGCGACGAAGTCCTCAACCTCCTTCAGGAACTCCCTCTCATCCCCTGGTGGACGGTAGATAAGAAGGGTCCTGTAGCCTGCACCTGCACCCACTATGCATTCAAAGGTATTGGTATCACCAACTGGCACTTCCCTGAGATCCAGATCTTGTCTAAAACAGACAGCAACTCCCCGGCCCCTCCGGTCCACTCTCGGGCGGTGAATCACTGAGAACCCAGCCGGAACCGCGGAGTCCAACACAGGGCCAGCATTTCCATCTAGCCAGGTCTCGGTGATGCAAGCCAGGTCGACTGAGGAAACAAGATCAGCAATCACTGCAGTCTTGTTCCTAATCGACCTGGCATTGCTTAACACCGCCCGAAAGGGACGGAACCAAGGGTGATCCCACTTCCTGCCTGACACACTCCAAGTCAGTGCTTGGGTATGGGAACTAGGCAAGGAGGACCTCGCCCAGCACCCATTTTGCCCCAGGGCTCTCTAGCCCTTACTGTCCGTGATCCGCTCTTCTTCTCTCCCATCCCCCAAGAATTCCAAGATCCCCGTATCCTTCTACTTTAGATCTTACAATGCCAAGATTTCGCATCTAGCATAAATCTCCACTGAAAGTGGAGGTAATTTAAAGGGACGGAGATCCCAAAGTCTTGAGGGGAGTACTGCTTAACCATTTTACTTAAACCCCAACACATATTTTAAACCAATTTATTTACTCTCATACAAACAACAATCCTCCCACCCGACTTAAATAGTAATAACCAAATCCTCTTAAAATATTAAAACAATTTTATGCACGACTAAGAGAGGCCAACTAATCTAAGCCCAAGATTCCTATCATTAGCTATCAAACTAAGCAATAATTAACAAAATAAATCTCCTTCCAGGCAACCTAGAACTCTCACTAACTGGTGCCACTAGATAAAGAAAACTTAATAAGCCAAAAGAACAAAAAATAAATAAATAATAAACCCCCGAGCTACATCATACTCTCACTATGGTAGCCAGGAGGAATAATATGGTACTCTCACTACCATATATAATTAATAAATTGTAATAATAATAAAACCACTAAAAATCAAGGAATCCCAGTCCTGAGCACTCTCACTGCAAGATCTTCCAAAAGGCACAACGATTCCTGATTCAAAGAGTCTTAAGTCAAAAATAGTCTGTCTACTGAAGAAAACGCTGAAAATATCTTCGGACTAGCTATATTCCCTTCACTAAAACCCAAAAGGTTATACCCAACCCACCATAAGGCTATAGTGGATACTCACGACCCCAGTGGAGCTCAACCAAATGGACTCCCAGGGGTTCCCTAGAAGAAAGGACAACCACCCACTGACTCCCCAGTGATGGATGCCCCACCTCTGCACCACTACAGTTGGAAGAGTTAGGATTTACCAGATAGGGCAATAAAAGCAGGGAAATAAATGCAGAGTCCCCAAATCCAGACAACACCCATGAAGTGGTCCAAAACCAGCGTTAAGGAACTGACTCAAAAGGTTCCACTTTCCTTAGAAACAAAGCCTTCCCAGGATAGTCAAGAATTCAAAAGTCAATCCATTTTATCTTCCCAAACAGTTGATAAAACAAAGCAACCAATCTGCAAACTGCAGCGTATCTTCTGGGAGCTGTACTTAAAGACGGTTCTTCCTCCAACGATTATGGGACAAATTACAATGACGGAGGCGGGAGGCAATAAAATATAGCCGGAGTAAACCCACTAAAAACTCCAGCTTCTCGGAAACACAGATGGTTATTCCCGCTTAATAGCGGAAGGCACGGACAACCACCAGTCCAAGACAAATGGAGGAGAACCCCCCCCACAGCACAACACCCTGATGCACTACCTCCACAGTTCAAATCCAGCACCATCTAAAGTACTCACGGCTCCAAACAGAATTCAGTCCTTCCTTCAGCAATTCCAAGACAGTGAAATTAGCAGCAGACACCAAACAGTCTAAATGATCCTCTGCTCCCACCAGAGAATAATCCCAGATAATGCAGTCAGAAGCAAACTCCCACAGTGTACGAAGAAGTTAAAATCCAATAAAGACTCCCATTGCCTTATTACGAATTGACCAAGCGAATAAACATAGCGATTGCCGGAGAACGAAAAAAAAAAAAAGACGGGCGTACGAATAAACAAATATATAAACAAATGAAAATAAAAGTGCAAATCTTCCACGAGTACAAACAACGATTTACAAGCACTCCGTATCTTTCAAACTCTTGATAGCTGGCTCAGCTAAGCTGCCATCTACCGCAAGCCTCACGTCCCACGTTCACGTCCGAGTCAGCGAGGGATAATAGCTTCACAGTGGGACCACAAGGCTGTGAAGACCAAAGAAACAAAATGAGTGAGCCCAGGAGATGGGGGGTGGGCATGTGAGTTAGTGGAGGAGACTGCATCCAAGAAGATCAAGAATTACGCTAAGTACGTAATTTCCATATCTTCCTGGACTGCAGTCTCCACCATTCATTCACACTAATGGGAGAGTATCAAGCTAAAACCAACCCACCCAGAGTAGGGCGGTAGGAGATAGAACTCACTCAGAAAGAATGCCAAAAGACTGTCCTACTGAGAAAAGAGCTGTCTGGAAAGAAGATCCAGAACATAGTGCTTACAAAAGTATGCACTTGAGCTCCAACTCACCACTTTGCAGAAGACTGCAACGGACACAAAATGAAACTGCCAGGAGGCCACAACCACTTTTGAAGATCAGTGAGAACCCAGCCTCTCAATTTGGTCTAAGACAAAAATTAATAGTGTCAAAGACATGCTACTAAACTAGCCTAAAACATATCAGGGCAAGAAGCTGATCCAACAGAGGCGAGCTGAAGCTACACACACAAAAAAAAAAATATTGGAGTGTAGTTTTTCATTCTGTGAAGAAAGTCACAGAACCGTTGAAACAATCAAAGAGTGAAGGGAGCACTCCCTTCCTTCTGGAGGTAAGGAAAAAAGGTTTACTAACTGAAAGAGCCTGAGGTAAAGTCTACTGGTTCAAAGTAGACTGAGAAAGTGCAGATCGATACCCTCACTACCAAGTAAGGCTGGCCTGTAAACAACAGGTCCAAGAGGCACTTGAATCCCTTACTTGATGAGCAATCGGAGGTCCAGGTGGGTTTAGCCCATCAATGGAGAAAGGTTTCCACTTAATCACTTAAGCCTTGCTGATGGAAGGCCAAAGCATCACTTAGAAGCCTCTTGTGGTGGTCTGGGAGAACCAGAGCCTACCCACTTCTTATTCCAAGAGGAATCATTCTGTCCCTGTTTGCCTACAACTCTAGTAGCAGTCTCTGAACTAATGGAAGAGAGGGAAAGTGTACAGGAGGATGTGTGCACTGCAGAGAAGCATTCTGACAGGAAAAAACAGGGTCTGGATTTCTGAGGCAAGATAGGTGCAGATATGCATCGAGAGGGGACACAGAAAGGACCAAGTTTGGGCTGACCCATCTGTTGAAAGTGAGCGCATAACGACTGAAGTGACTCAATGCGGTGAGGCACTACTCACTACAGCCTTCCTGAAAGGGAGTAGAAAAAGGGCTCTAAACTGCTTGCTGATGAAAAACAAACAACACAGTTTCATCACCTGCTCGAAGTGGGTAACTTCGTGTCAGAGGGTCTCCTTTGCCCTGGAGGTAAGTAGGGGAGCTCCTAAGAGATGGAGCTGCTGGGAAGGTGAAACTAACACCTTCCCCTAGATGGAAAAACTCTTCCTATGAAAGGGACAGGAGAGCTGAGCAATTGTTTCTAAAGAGTCTAGTCTGGAGTGACCAGCGCGGAATCAATGTGCAGTAAGCAAAGTTATGAATACTAAGAACCCATCTCTTTTACAAGGACCTACTTGACCTTTACAGTCGAGAAAGGGAGCATGCCGTCTGTTAACTTGGAGCAAGCAAGGAAGTAGGAACCTGTGTTCCGACTCACTGTGGCATCATTTCCAGTGCTCTGAGCAAGAGAAGAGAGTCTGAAGAAACAGAACCAACAGACTGGGCTGCCGCCTAGGTCTAGGGAACATTTCTAAATTAAGAGAAAATCTCCCTTGGAGAAAAGCAATGACTCATATCTCCGCTGGACTGGACTTCTCCAAGAAGTAGAAGAAGTCAGGTGCTCTCCACTGTAGTCTACAGACAACCACCTCAGGCAGCTGAGGTGGAACCTGGGCCAGATCCGGAAGGATGGTATCGGGTAGTTTCAGGCTAGGCCCTCTGCTGTGAGGATATATATATTTCTTTTTTTTTGTTTAAGCAATTAGAGCCTGACAAGGCTCTCAGGCTTCTACCTTGAAATGACTGCCTGAAAGAAGAATGATGAAGATGTCATCTATCTGAGGGGCAGGGGGAACCTGAGCGTCCATAACTGAAACTGGGACCAGACCAATAATCACAGCTGAGGAGATGTTAATCACCCATTGCAGATGAAGCCACCGAAGAGGCAGTATCACAGGAGGGCTATATACCCCTCTCAAATGTGCGGAAGAGTATGGAAGGCTTCCGGCCATTAAATTAGTGTGTTCCACAGGGTGTAATTGTACTGGCGAGTGAAAGAGTCCAGATACAGAAGTGTTTGGTCCATAGAAGAAGTCAGAGATGTTGTGACGGACCCCATATCCCTGAAGAAAAACTGAAAAGAAGATCTTCCATCACAGACTCTGCTGACAGAGAAGACTTACCCTCCAGTTTCTAAAATGAGTCATCCACTTTATTACTGACAAGTAGGACAGGGACAGACTCATCCAGATGCACTTCTATCCCAGAAGGACCTCCAAAAGGAGGTTTAGGTCAGAATAACCAGAGACTCCGCCACCAGGGAAAAGTGTCAAGGAGCTCAATGCCACTTAAGGAGCCGACCAAGTGCTGAGCAGAAGGCGGAATTCTGCCGGCAGAACAGCGCAGAACAAGAGTCCCACCAACAGAAAACCGCCAGAATGACACAGGATCCCAAGCTTACCTCCATCTACATTCTGCAGAACAGGGCTTCATTCCGCAGAAAAATCTTCGTAACAACTTTCACAGAAGAAGAGGTCTGTGGAAAAGAAAACTCCGCCACCTGTTCTGCCAGACAGCACCAACCAGCACTACCCCTGGCACCGGCATCACCTGCTGCACCAGACACCTGCTGAACCACCCATGGTGCCGTCCGGCACCCGTGGCACCACCTGCGGTGTTGCGTAGCACCAACGACTCCATCCACGGCACTGTGCGGCACCGATGGTGCCTTTCACGGTGTCACGCAGCACCGAAGTCACCAACGGCACTTCGTGGCACCAATGGTGCCATCCAGAGTGCCGTGCGACACCAACGGCACCGCAAGACATCAATGGTGCCATCCACGGTGCTGCACAGCACCAACGGCACCATCCACAGCACTGCGTGGCACCAGTGGCACCAACCATGGCACCACACATCACCAACGGTGCCATCCACGACACCACGTGGCGCAGGGGTGCCAACGGCAATGCCAGCGGCACTGACACCTGAAGATCCTGAGGAAAGGGAAGAAGGAAAAGCAGTACCCGTGCTGGTCCCTACATGGAAAAAAGGGGAGAGGGGTAGGCAGGAGGGGTTGACACAATGGCAAAGGCTTCAGACATGGCACCACACACATCCTGACCCAATCGACCTGGCCCTGGTCCAGCAACTCCTAGGCCCCAGAACCGGGAACACTGGCCAGGAAAACTGGACAGAAGTCAAACCCCCTGCTCCAAAGGAGTGTCCCAAAGGTGAAACTGCTCACCAAAATGCCATCGAGGACAGAGATGGACTCGGGAGTTGAAGAACGTGGCCGTTAAGAGTGGGGCCAAGGGGAACCCACCAAAGTCAGTTCAGGTCTACTGACCCTCACCACCGACAATCCCCGCGCAGACGTACCAGAGGGTGACCTCCAGCAGTATCGATGCTTCTTCCCCCAAGGAGGAAGAAGAGCTCGAGGTCAAGCGGAGCCAGAGCCACGGAACAGCCAATTCTGTGCTTTGGTGGACTGTCCCCCCACCCCGAGCACAGATCTGCCTGTGGTCAGACCCCCCCTTCACAAAGGGCAGTGGACCAGACACAGCCCCTCTGCCATAACAACTTTAAACGGTCTTTCTACCGCCACCGTATCGCCTATGGATGACTCACTGATGGAAGGTGAGAATGTTTTTTTCCTTTTTTATGGCATCCTTATTTAGCGCCCTTTGCTGCGGGTCACTCACCGGCAGGGCATCCAGCCCTGCCCTGGGAGAGCAGCAGGCTCACTCGCATGATGGGGGAGTCTGGCACAGCCATGACCGATCCACTGGAGGGCACCCCTGCCCCTTACCAGCTGGACTGGTGCCGCACTCCCCAGCGCAATTCCACGACAGTCCTCCCCACACTGCAGGGCGCGGCCATCAAGCCGCTGAGTCGCGCCCAGCCCTTTTTCCACTTTTTCTCTCCAATGAGAGCACGGATGTGCAATGACGTCTGTGCACAACTGTGCAGACGTCTGCCTTGCTTCCCCCCCCTTAAATGCATGCATGTCTGCAGTGCCACCAGGCATCCCCAGGGACCGCTAGAGTGCGACGTGAGTCCCACCCTATTCCCCAGACTAGGAGAGCTGTTGTTGGACGCTCAATCCTAGTCCTCCCCTGCTGACCCCCGATGACACGGGCTCGTTCCCGAAGCCGGGTCACCAGTGTGGAGCGAGGTGTGGCATCCAGCGTCTCAACCCTCAGCGCCACCAGGCTGGTCTTTTTTTTCTTCTTCATAATCTCCTTCTTAAAATAAGAGAATAATACTAAAATGTTAAACTAATACTGAACGGTTTATTGCTGCTGTCGTATAGATGAAAACTTTGACTCTGTCAGACGAGCAACGTCGACATCTAAGTGCACTCAACAGTGGGAGAAAAGGAACTGAGGTGGTTGGAGGGTCAATGCCGAGATAGCCTACACCGGTGCAGCTGGTCTCACTGTACCGCGCATGCATGGTCCTGTCTCGGCGCCGACCCTTCTGAAAAGTTTTGGCTCCCGCTTGGCCCTAGCGCCTTCTGTGCTATCCCATTAGTGTGAATGAGTGGTGGAGACTGCAGTCCAGGAACATCTATAAACAATAAAATACATGTTTTGAAAATATCAAATATGGGGCTGATAAAGGTGTTGATGTCAACACTGAGAATGGTACTGACATGAGAATGGCACTTAACTGCACTGGGATCCGTGCAGCTGTGTGCTATCAGCATAGTGTGCAGGAGGCCTGCTCCACAGAGTTGTACACCAACGAAACTGTTCATACGAGATGTCACTGCTCGGGAACAAAGGCACTGGAAAAGACAAAATAGTGGGCAATGAATAAGTACCAGATCCATCAAAGGGCCCAACTGGGCAGCATTACAGGTGATGATAGTACCTCGATCACAGTGTTAATGTACGGGAAATAAAAATTATGTACCTACCATAATTCTTGATCTTCTTGGGCGGAGTCTCCACCACTCATTCACATAAATGGGACTATGCTGGAAGTGCTAGGATCCAGCGGGAGCCAAAAATCTTCAAGAGGGCCGGGTGCCAAGGCATCATGATGCGTGGCAATATGTAGACTGGCTTGCGCCATAGGCTATCTCGGCATTGATCCTCCAACTGCCTCAGTACCTTTTGACCGAGGAGGTGCAGCGTAGACTAACCTAATCTGGGCAGAAGATAGTCCATATGACCTGTGTAAGAAGGGTAAACTCAACAGTCTTCACAGCCCAACCAATGAGGGAGTGAAGACCAAAACAGGATGAGTGAGCTCGGGGGATGGTTGGTGGGCATGTGAATGAGTGGTGGAGACTCCGTCCAAGAAGATGAAGAATTACTGTAGATACGTAATTTTCATATCTTCCTGGACATAGAATCTCCACCATTCATTCACACTAATGGGAGAGTACCGAGCTAATATAATTCCCCAAAAAGGGCAGCAGGAAAAAATAAGCTCACTTAGGACAGGAGTCCATTAAGGATTGACCTGCCTAAGGACTGACACTGTCTAGCATGGACATCCATGGCGTAGTGTTTCACAAAAGTGTGCACCAAGCTCCAAGTAGCTGCATTGCAGATGTCTGCAATGCTGCGACTGCTCTGGTAGAATGGGCATATATCCTACCTTCCAGCGTAACCTGTGCCATGGAGTAGTATTGGCGGAGACATGCCACCAGCCACGTCGAAATACATCTGATGACAACAGGCTGACCCAGCCAGGCCATGCTGAAAGAGACGAAGAGTTGTTTAGATTTGCGGATCCCTTTAGTTCTATCTATATAGAACCACAAAACCCATTTAACATCCAGAGAATGAAGCGTGTGCTCACCCTCATTCTGGAAGTTTGCGAAGTAGGTTGGAAGAACCAAGGGCTGGTTCAGATGGAATTTTGAGACTACCTTAGGGAGAAATTTAGGGTGAGTCTGAAGAACCACTTTGTCCTTGCGAAATACATTGTACGGGGGGTCTGTGACCAAAGCATGTATTTCAGATACTCTGTGAGCAGAGGTAATAGCTATCAGGAAGGCAGCCTTCCAGGTCAGGAACTTCAGCTCGCAAGTTGCTAGGGGCTCGAAAGGTTTATGGGTGAGCATGTCTAGCACATGGTTAAGATCCCAAGCGGCCACCGGTCTCCTGACTGGTGGCCTAGTGTGGAATATCCCTTTAAGGAGCCTCTTGACCAAGGGTAACTATGCCAGAGACATGAAGTGTATGGGCTCATGGTACGCCGAGATCGCGCAGAGATGGATCTTCATGGTTGAGTATTGCAGTCCTACATTTGCCAGATCCAGAAGATACTCCAGGACTTTGTTAGGTGGGCAGGAGAAAGGGTCCTAGTAGGACTCTGCATACCAGATGGAGAACCGCTTCCACTTTGCTGTGTAAGTTTTCCTAGTAGCCAGCTTGCATACTGCTAGGAGAATGTCTGAGACCCTATGTGAAATGTCAAACCTACTCACTTCTATCTCCTCAGGAGCCATGCATGGAGGTGAAGGGATCTCAGGTTGGGATGGACCATTGGGCCCTGGGTGAGCAGGTCTGTTTGAAGTGGAAACTATCTTGGTGAAGTTTCCGATAATCTGTTGACTAATTGAAACCAAATATGACGAGGTCTGAATGGGGCGATGATAATCATTCTGCCCCCTTGTGCCTCCAGTTTGAGCAGCACCGTCTGAACTAAGGGAAGAGGAGGAAATGCGTACAGAAAGCGTCTTGTCCACTGCAGTGTGAATGCATCGTAACAGAAAGTGCCAGGTTCTGGATTTCTGGAGCAAAACAGAGGCTGTTTTGCGTTGAGTGGGGACACAAAAAGGTCCAGGTCTGGAGATCCCCACTCTTTGAAGAGTGATTGAATGACGCTTTTGCCGAGAGACCACTAGTGAGGATCTGTTTCCGTTCTGCTGAGATGATCCGCTAGATCGTTCTGCACTCCCGGAAGGTAAACGGCCTGAAACAGGGCTTTGTGCTCCAGGCACCACTCCCGCACCCTCATCGCTTCTCTGCACAGGGGGTAAGAGTGTGCTCCACCCTGCTTGTTGATGTAGTACATCACTGCTTTGTTGTCCGTTTGAAGGAGAATGGTCTTGTGACAGAGGATGTCCTTTAGAACTCGGACTGCATACAGGACAGCTCTCGTCTCTAGGATATTTATGTGAAGCTGAGACTAGTCCTGAGTCCATCAACCTTGGGTGTGGAGATCTTGACAGTGAGCTCCCCATCTGAGAATGGATGCATCCATGGTGATGGATATCTGGGATTCCAGTCGGGCAAAAAGAAACCCTTTCAGGAGGTTGTCTTCTTGAGTCCACCAGACAAGAGATCATTTTAGAGGTTCTGTTATCTTGATGTGAAAGGACTGGGGATCTGTGGTCGGAGACCATTGAGTACTGAGCATCCACTGGGTGGTCCTCGTGTTGAAGACGACCCAGAGGCACAGTAAACACTGAGGATGCCATGAGACCCAGGATGTGCTACATCGATAGGGCCCGAACTGAGTCGTTTCCTCTGATGAAGCGGGCCATCTGAAGGATGTCACTCCTCCTGTCTTTCTGGAAGAAAAGCTTCTGCACTGGGGGCATCCAGAAGGGCACCTATAAAGAGGAGCCGGTGGGAGGGTTGGAGCTGCGACTTTTCAAAATTCAACAGAACTCCCATGGACGCAGGGGAACTTGGAAACCGTAGCCATGGCTTCCCAAGTCTCTTGTCTGGAAGGGCTTGCTAGTAGCCAGTAGTCCAGATATGGGAATACGTGAACCCCGAGATTCCTGAGATGCGCTACGAGAACTGCAAAGCACTTTGTAAAGACTCGAGGCACCGAGGATAGTCCAAAGGACAGGACTCTGAACTGGTAATGCTGACCTAACGCCACAAATTGGAGATACTTGTGGTGACTTGGGTGTATGAGAAAATGCTGGTAGGCATCCTGCATGTCCAGACAGGCCAGCCAGTGGTTTTGATGAATCAGAGGTAGAAGCGTACAGAGTGATATCATCTTGAACTTTTCCTTGTAAAGGAATTTAACTTCCTCAGATCGAGAATAGGGCGTATGCTGTTTTCTTCTAAACTAGAAAGTAATGGGAGTAGAAACCTGTGTTCCGTTGATCCAGTGGAAATACTTCTACTGCCGTGTTCTTCAGAAGGCCTTGAATCTCGGAAGCAAGAAGGTCTGACTGGGAGACAGATAGTTTGGGCTGTTGTTTGGGTGGATGATCTGGAGGGGTTTATGAAAGATTTAGAGAATAACCCTAGTGGATTACCTTGAGCACACATTTGTCTGAAGTGACAGACTTCCATTGGTTGTAAAACTGAGTCAGACACCCTCCTACCACCAAGGAAGAGTTGCCCTCGGACAGCTGAGGCAGGACCTGGGCTGGAATCTCAGAGGGTGGCACTAGGAGCTTTTGGGCCCTGCGCCTTCTGCTGCCTTTTCTTTTGCAGCTGGGGGCTTGATTTATGTTGAAGCCCCCTCTGCCTTTGCCACGAAAGGTCTGAAGGCTATGAAATTTCTGCCGGTTCCCACCCTGTTGCGGGGCAGCAGTGGGTGGCCTGGTCATTTTGATAGCCATTCTAGTTTTTTGTGCCACCTCAAGTGCTTGCTCAGCTTGGGGGCCAAACAGATAATTCCTATCAAATGGCAAACTCATAACTCTCTGCTGGGCATCATTCGTGAATCCAGAAGTGCGTAACCACGAGTGACGTTGGGTACAAACATCAGCCCTAGAAGCAGTGTCGAAGGCGTCCACAGCAGCTTTAAGTTGCTGATTACTGTGCTTAATATCTCTAGTAATGGTTTAGAGAAGGACTGAGCTAATGTCAGACTCTGGAAGAGCTTCCACAGCTGCCTTGAGCAAATGCCAGAGCTTAAGCAGCAGGTAGGTAGGAAAGAGGGCTTGAGTTATATTCTGTTTTAACTGAAATATTTTAAAAGTTTGTAAGTGAAATTAGTTTTATGTGTTAAAAATTATTACCTTGAATTAGAACTGTTACATTGTAACTTTGGTGGCTTGGGGATAGTTGTTTGGCAGGGATACTTCGAGGGAAATTTAAATGTGTTGTTTGCCTGGTGTTTGGGGGAAGGGGACATTAGCTGCAATTACCTTGTCTCTAAACAGGAATTAACTTGCTTTTATTGTTCACTTGGGAGCTTACAGCAGGTAGGAAAGAGGGCTTGAGTTATATTCTGTTTTAACTGAAATATTTTAAAAGTTTGTAAGTGAAATTAGTTTTATGTGTTAAAATTATTACCTTGAATTAGAACTGTTATATTGTAACTTTGGTGGCTTGGGATGGTTGTTTGGCAGGATACTTGAGGAAATTTAAATGTGTTGTTTGCCTGGTGTTTGGGGGAGGACATTGGCTGCAATTACCTTGTCTCTAAACAGGAATTAACTTGGCTTTCATTGTTCACTTGGGAGCTTAAGCAGCAGGTAGGTAGGAAAGAGGGCTTGAGTTATATTCTGTTTTAACTGAAATATTTTAAAAGTTTGTAAGTGAAATTAGTTTTATGTGTTAAAATTATTACCTGAATTAGAACTGTTACATTGTAACTTTGGTGGCTTAGGGATAGTTGTTTGCAGGGATACTTGAGGAAATTTAAATGTGTTGTTTGCCTGGTGTTTGGGGGAGGGACATTAGCTGCAATTACCTTGTCTCTAAACAGGAATTAACTTGGCTTCATTGTTCACTTGGGAGCTTAAGCAGCAGGTAGGTAGGAAAGAGGGCTTGAGTTATATTCTGTTTTAACTGAAATATTTTAAAAGTTTGTAAGTGAAATTAGTTTTATGTGTTAAAATTATTACCTTGAATTAGAACTGTTACATTGTAACTTTGGTGGCTTGGATAGTTGTTTGGCAGGGATACTGAGGAAATTTAAATGTGTTGTTTGCCTGGTGTTTGGGGAGGGACATTAGCTGCAATTACTTGTCTCTAAACAGGAATTAACTTGCTTTCATTGTTCACTTGGGAGCTTAAGCAGCAGGTAGGTAGGAAAGAGGGCTTGAGTTATATTCTGTTTTAACTGAAATATTTTAAAAGTTTGTAAGTGAAATTAGTTTTATGTGTTAAAATTATTACCTTGAATTAGAACTGTTACATTGTAACTTTGGTGGCTTGGGGATGGTTGTTTGGCAGGGATACTTCGAGGGAAATTTAAATGTGTTGTTTGCCTGGTGTTTGGGGGGAGGGGACATTAGCTGCAATTACCTTGTCTCTAAACAGGAATTAACTTGGCTTTCATTGTTCACTTGGGAGCTTAAGCAGCAGGTAGGTAGGAAAGAGGGCTTGAGTTATATTCTGTTTTAACTGAAATATTTTAAAAGTTTGTAAGGAAATTAGTTTTATGTGTTAAAAATTATTACCTTGAATTAGAACTGTTACATTGTAACTTTGGTGGCTTGGGATAGTTGTTTGGCAGGATATCGAGGGAAATTTAAATGTGTTGTTTGCCTGGTGTTTGGGGGGAGGGGACATTAGCTGCAATTACCTTGTCTCTAAACAGGAATTAACTTGGCTTTCATTGTTCACTTGGGAGCTTAAGCAGCAGGTAGGTAGGAAAGAGGGCTTGAGTTATATTCTGTTTTAACTGAAATATTTTAAAAGTTTGTAAGTGAAATTAGTTTTATGTGTTAAAAATTATTACCTTGAATTAGAACTGTTACATTGTAACTTTGGTGGCTTGGGGATAGTTGTTTGGCAGGGATACGTCGAGGGAAATTTAAATGTGTTGTTTGCCTGGTGTTTGGGGGAAGGGGACATTAGCTGCAATTACCTTGTCTCTAAACAGGAATTAATTTGGCTTTCATTGTTCACTTGGGAGCTTAAGCAGCAGGTAGGTAGGAAAGAGGGCTTGAGTTATATTCTGTTTTAACTGAAATATTTTAAAAGTTTGTAAGTGAAATTAGTTTTATGTGTTAAAAATTATTACCTTGAATTAGAACTGTTACATTGTAACTTTGGTGGCTTGGGGATGGTTGTTTGGCAGGGATACTTCGAGGGAAATTTAAATGTGTCGTTTGCCTGGTGTTTGAGGGAGGGGACATTAGCTGCAATTACCTTGTCTCTAAACAGGAATTAATTTGGCTTTCATTGTTCACTAGGGAGCTTAAGCAGCAGGTAGGTAGGAAAGAGGGCTGGAGTTATATTCTGTTTTAACTGAAATATTTTAAAAGTTTGTAAGTGAAATTAGTTTTATGTGTTAAAAATTATTACCTTGAATTAGAACTGTTACATTGTAACTTTGGTGGCTTGGGGATGGTTGTTTGGCAGGGATACTTCGAGGGAAATTTAAATGTGCTGTTTGCCTGGTAAGAGCCCTCCCACCCACCGTGTTTTGTATGCCTTCTTAAATACTGAAAAGCCACTGGGGGTTGGGATTGAAGGGCTGAGTATTTCTGTTTGGGACTGAAATTGGAAGCAACAGGAGCTGGTGAGCCTGTGACATCGTATGGTACCTGATGTCTGCTTACATACACTGTTAGTGTGACCGAACACACACTGGACTGTATGTGTTTGTGAGACTTGGGAACGTTATTGGTGGGGTTGAAATTGGGTTTGTAACAATTACAGTCAGTTTAGAGAAACTGTACCCAGGGAAAGGGACTGAGAAAAGGGGTGTGCTATTATAAACAGAGGGGATAATCAGGGTGGCCATATTCCACCATGGCAGGCATCTTCGGAAGGGTTGTAGGCTGCACAGGCTGTGGGATGGCAATAATTCTAAATTGGGCCTGAGCGAGGGAGGCTGTCCACCTGTAGACAGCTATCTTGTATCAGGAGTGAGGTATATTGGTTAAGGAGTAAGCTGGGGGGTGTCCAAGGATAAGGGTGTGGATATGGGCAGCAGAAGGGTGGGGCTGAGGGAGGGTGGGGCAACCTGAAATTACAGGACGTTATGTTACAGCAAGCAGGAGGGGATATTAGGGACAGAGGACCCTTAGATAGGGAAGTTGATGCTAAGGGGAAGCGACGGGGTGAACATTCTGAATACAAAAAAACTGGAGGGGGAAGAGTCAGGAGGGACTGTTGTGCGGAAGCCTAAAACAGCAGACTGTGGGAAGGAAGCTCCTAAGGTGAACAGTGCAAGAGAGGAAGAAGAGGGTCAGTTTAGAGATGCAGTCAGGGGAAACTCGGGTTACTTGATGGAGGCTGACATAGAGTGTCACAATAAATTTGAGCTACTAAGCAACCTAGAGGGGGAGGAAGGGGTTGGTGGAAATGAGGAAACTTGTACAGAGGCCGAGGGAAGGGAGTCGGATACCCATAGGGCATCACAGACCAGCTATGGAAAGGATAGACATAGTCCCAGAGGGAGAAGGGGAAACATATATGTTAAGCAAATGGGGGAGATGCAACATATTCCAGACATGAGGGAGGAGAGCATGATTGGAGAGAAACTGGGAGACAAGGAGGTGGGAGAGGAGCCCTCCTTCTGCTGGGAGGTCAGTACCAAGGAGGGGGCCCTAGCTAAAGGGGACCCACAGAGAGCCTCTGGAAGCAGGGGTACAATTATAAGGGGGGAGGATGGTGGTGTGGGGGAAGGGGAAACCATCAGGGCCAGGATAAATGGTTCAGATAAGAGAGAGTTAAAGGGGACACCTATTCAGAGGGGGTTTGAGTTAAGTGGGCAAAATAGCAAAGGAGGCAGCAGAAGGGAGGGTGACAAGGGGTCTCTAATAAGGCAGGAAGACTCCCATGAAATTGAGATCATGAATAAAGGGGGCTGAGAGGGCATAGGAGGTAACCATAAGGATGATGGCTGTGTTAAGGTTCTGTTACTGGGAGACTCGATGATTAGGGGTATCCATTGGGAGGGACAGGGGTGGATGCCACAGCCAGGTGAAGGTAGTGAGTATCTCTGGGCTGACTGAGCACAGAGCAAAGTTCATGGTGTATGAAATGGTTAGAGATTGTGGAGGAAACCGGATTTCCTGGTGCATTTGGGAACTAATGATCTAGAGGAAATAGCATTTTGAAATCCAAGCAAGGTTCCAAGAACTTGCCAGAGTCTGTCGGGATAATGGATGCAACATTTCTTTCGGAGATATTGCCAGTACCAAAGGCCCTCAGTGGACAAAAAAAAAAGAAGCTACAGAGGTTAATGACTGGCTCTAGGAAGTGGGGTGAAGAGAATGGGTTGGGGTGTTGGGGAACTGGAATGGAGTTTGGGAGGATAAGGACTATATGCCAAGGACAGGTTTCATCTTGCCCCATTAAGGAAGGAAGTCCTTAAACAGGAGATGGCTGACTACATACAAGCAAGGTGGGGTTTAAACTTGTAAGGGGAAGGGATGAGGGAGGGGCTGACCGAAGCCTCTCCTCCAGATGAGGGCATAGCCGTCAAGCCCAAGAGGGGAGGGGAAACAGACTGGAGGTGGAGGTTTCAGGAGGAGCAGGGGAGGATAGTATAAGGAATCTGGGTGGGGTTCACAAAGAGGATCAGGGATAAGGGTGGGGTTGGTTTAGTAAATGCCAGGAGCTTGGGAAACAAGCTGTCGGAGTTCCAGACCATGCTGTTCGAGGGGGTGGATGGCGCGGTCATGGAGACGTACAACAAAAACCATGACTGGGACCTAAATGTACAGGGGTACACTATGCTTAGGAAGGATAGAAAGGAGGTCAGAGGGGTGGAGTGGCTATGTTCATTAGAGATGATATAGAAATTGCTATGGTAGAAGAGGCAGAGGGAAACGGAGGCCTTATGGGTCACTCACGATCCCCAGCAGGAGATAAAGTCAAGCTGGGAGTAGCATATAGGCCCCGGGATGAGTGAGGTTCTAGAGGATGGTTTGCTGGACAACATCATTGCCCAGTGTGGTCCAAAGGGAAGGAGTGGTGTTGATGGGGACCTTATATGCCAGGTACAAACTGGGGAACCATGTCCTCTAGGGTGGCCAAGGAGCAGAGGCTGCTGGATGGCTTCCAGGATGTGTTCTTAACACAGCATGTGATGGAGCCCACAAGGGAGGGCATGTCCTGGATGTGGTTCTGGCAGATGGGGATCTGGTAGGGACATAGCTGTACAGGACCCCTGACTGGGAGTGACCACAATACTGTCTGTTTCAAATAAGCATGGGGGAGTGGGGGTGAGATCTAGGACACTGGCAGTGGACTTCAGGAACAGACTTATGGGCATGGGAAATATTCTCAAGGATCACTTGAAGGGATTACCTCAACGACAAGTGTGGAAAGGAGATGGGAGGTCATAAACCGGGGACTTCATGAGGCAGTCAGGATCTGCGCTAAGTTGAAACGTAAGGGAGCAAGGTCACGTAAACCATGCTGGTGGTCCAGTGAGGTACAGGTAGCAGTCAGAGAAAAGAAGGCGGCCTACAAAAACTATAAAACAACAAGAGGGGATAGGGATAAGGAAATGTACCAGCTTGCATCTAGAAAAGTCACCCGTGTGGTGAGGGGAGCAAAGTCCAGTAAAGAGCAGCGGCTGGCACAGGGGATACATGGAGGGAAAAAGGGGTTCTTCCGGTACATTGGGGAGCGGAGAAAAACTAAGGCCATCTCAGCAGATTGAGATCAGAAGGAGGGTGGGTGGAAGAGGCGAGGACCAGGCAGAGGTATTTAACAAGTACTTGCCTCTGTGTTCACTAGGGAGGGGATGGGATATCTACAAAGCAAGGCATGAAGGGATAGAAGGCAGGGAGTGGTATCAGGGGAGCAACAGAAATGGAGCAAGAGGAGGGAAAGGTACCCCAGGGTGTCACATCTGGATAAGGATAAAAGACCAGTAAGGTGGAGGGACGGATGATGCTATCTCCACCAAAGGGTGTGGTAGCCCTCAAGGCCCTAAAGAAAAACAAATCTCAGGGCCGGATGGCATTCATCCAAGAGTACTATGGAATTGGCGGACATGGCTGCACTGCTGGAGCTTTCAGCAGGTCACTTGAGACAGGGAGGGTACTTAGTGATTGGCGAGGCACATGTGGTACCAATCCACAAAGGGGGTCGAGGAAGTACCAGGTAACTATAGACCCATCAGTTTGACCCTGGTGGTGGGAAAATTAATGGAGGTATACTAAAGGAACGATTGGGGTGTACTGGAGGAGGTGGGAGGTCTGGATAGTCGGCAACATGGGTTTGTGCCAGGTAGATCATGTCAAACCAACCTTGTGGAGTTCTATGAATGGGTAACATCAGAACTGGACAGGGAGTAAGCCTGTGGATGTATTCTTGGACTTCAGCAAGCTTGACTCTGTCCCCACAATGGGCTGGTGGAGAAACTGATGGGGTTAGGAGTAGGCCCTTGATGGTCAGATGGATTGAAAACTGGCTAGCTGGATGCACTCAGAGAGTAGTGGTCTGTGGGGAGCCTCGAACCCTAGAGAGGTTGGTAGTGGGGTACCACAGGGCTCGGTCCTGGGTCCGATCCTGTTTAATGCATACATATCGGACATCAGGGAGGGTATAGGGTGTGAAATGAGTCTCTTCGGGATGACTCCAAGATGGGAGCAGTAGTTGAGGGAGAAGAGGGGAGGGTGGCCCTGCAAGGGGACCTGGACACCCTGGAAAGCTGGGCTCACACATGGAAATTAAATTTCAATATCACCAAGTGCAAGGTGTTGCATCTTGGTCGGGGAAACCCTAAACACAGGTACACCCTGGGAGGGGAGGCGCTGGAGGCCTCAATAGGGGAAAAAAGACCTAGGGGTCATGGTGGATACATGTATGAATAACTCTGAGCAGTGCAGGAGAGCAGCTAGCAAGGCAAACAGGATGTTGGGATGCATCGTAAGGGGGATCACCTCTAGGAGCAAGGAAGTGATTCTGCCACTGTACAATGGACTGGTTAGACCACACCTTGAGTACTGTGTACAGTACTGAGACCACATTTGAAGAGGGACATACAGCCCTGGAGAGGGTACAGAGGAGGCAACAAAGATGATACGAGGGCTAGGGGATTTGACTTATGAGGACAGACTTGGAGGAGCTCTGCCTGTTTTCATTGGAGGAGAGGAGAGACAGGGGGACATGATTGAGGTCTCAGGTACCTCAAGGGAATAAATAGGTAAACATGGAGGGATCTTTAGACTAAAGCAGGGAGGTATCACCAGAGGGCATGGTTTGAAGTTGGAAGGTGGAAGGGTGAGGGGGAAAAGAGGAGGAGGTTTTTCACCGAGAGGGTGGTGGACCCTTGGAATGCACTGCCTGGTGAGCTGGTTCAGAGATCCACTGTAGAGGGCTTCAAGAGAGGGTGGGACAGACACAGAAAGTGGATGTATCAGATGATGGCCTGTCCCGGGGTGGGGATGGATGATAGGGGTTTCTAGAGAACAAGGGATGGGAGGGTCTCGGCACCCAACTAAGGATCTAGGTTCGAGCAGACTCGATAGACCGTAAGGCCTAATCTGCTGGCAAATAGTATGTTAGTATGTTAGTATGTATACTCATACTGACAGAAATGACCCTGGTAGCTAGCAATGTGCATACCCAGGGTAGAGGCCGCAAAAACTCGCTTCCCCAAGGTGTCGATCTTTCAAGATTCCTTATTTATTGGATGTGCTGTAGATTCTTGAAGAAGGATGGCTTTGTCATTCTCTGCCAAGACAACTATGGCATCAGCAAAGGCTTGCAAGGCCAGAATAGGACAATACTTGGGGAAGGGGTGTACTTCCTAACTATGGAGTTAGCCATGGAAGAAATAAACTCTGGATTATCCCACACCATCTGTGACAGTGTCTCAAAAGAAGGTTGCACTGGAGGAGTCAATTCCACAGGAATATGTAGAACGTTCAGCTACTGCAGATGCAGCAATTTCCCCAGATCAATCTCTGAAGTCTGGAGAGAAAGAATGGTATTCATGTTTTTAAGCAGAGACCTAGAGGAAAGGTCCTTGACCAGAGGCTCTGCTGGAAGTGAGGGTTTATTTGCCACCCCAAGAGAGGAATCGTCGTTCAAAGTCATCTCCCAATCAAAGATCAGGATCAGACTCAATATCATCTCCTACTAGCCCCAGAGGGACAGAGTATATAGGGAAAGGTGGAAAAAGAGAAGTAGGAGTTCCGTGAATTGGAGTCGAGAACCCCAGCACCCTAGGCGGCACCGAATGCGCAGACGTGCTGGCCCCGGAGCTGGCACGACAGAAGCATGCGCTGCAGGACCAGAGGGTCCCAACACCCCACCCAGGGAGGAAGATCTGAGAAAATCAGCAGGAGAAAATGGCACCTATGTTGGCCCCTGCGCCACAGCCACACGAGGGGGAAAAGCACAAGAGCATGGTGTTGATGGCACAGGAAAAGGTGCCACGTGACTAGGAAGTCACAGCCGCTCTGCCCGCAGGTTCAAAACTGTTAGGCCCGAAGGCCCCAGAGACAGAACTGTGGGCTCGGGCAGGCAGGACAACCGCCGAACCCACTGCTCCATAAGAGCAGTCCAACGATTAAACTGTTCACCGGAAGACCGCCCCCCCCCCCCAAGAGGCGGAGAAGGGTCCCGGAGTTGAGGATGCCGGTCAGCAGGAACAGAGGCCAAAGGGGACCCTGGAGGCATCGGAGTCGAACCCCTGCCTTGGCCACCGACGATCGACATGCATACATACCATAGGGCTACCTTGAGCGGTACTGTTGTTCTTCGACTGGGGGGAGGGGTCGAAGAGCTCAAGGCCTACGGTGCCAAATCCTCGATGAGGATCGAGAATGGGACTTCTTTGTGCTCGGGAGGACCCCCATCCCCCGAAAGCACCAGACTGCCTGTAGTCAGACCCCCCATACAGGGCGGCAGACCAGATCCAGCCCTGCTGAAAACACAGCTTTCATGTGACATCTCCCTGCCGTCACTGGCCCCATTCATGGTCGACTCTGTTAAAGGCGGCTGAAGACTTCTTCGTTGACGAAATTACTTAAACTTTTTTTTTTTTTTAAACTGATTTAAACAAGATAAAGAAAGAACTAGCAAATGCTGATCGACTATAGCTGCTGTCGTATAGATGTAAAGCTTTTGACACCCGAGCGAGCAACGTCGTCACTGAAGCGCACTCGACGGTGGGAAAAAAAGAACTGAGGTGGTTGGAGGGTCGACACTGAGATAGCCTATATGATGTGAGCCAGTCTCGCGGTGCTGCGAATGTGTGGTTCTACCTTGGCACCAGCCCTCCTGAAGATGATTGGCTCCCGTTGGGTCCTAGTGCTTTCGGCGTTGTCCCATTAGTGCGAATGAGTGGTGGAGACTCCATGTCCAGGAAGATCCTGAAAACTGAGTGACAGTGACTAATATGGGACCTATGCCTTTTTTTTTTAATGAGAAAGTAATGATGTTAAAGGGTCCCTCCAAGAGGTTGATGTGAAACTTGACTAAGAGTGAAACAGCTTCTGTTTCTAGTGGCTCCACTAAGACAACCCCATATGGGTGAATCTATCCTTACCAGCCCATCCAGACATAGCTTGACAGCTAGTGCAATGTCTAATACTGTGCTCAGTACCCAGGCACTCTAGGCATGAGGAGACAAAACATAGAAGCAGCCTTAACTGGCATAAAATTAACAAAGACAGGACTGCTAAAATCCACCGAGGTGAGAATATGAGGTGGACAGGAAATTTGCAAATTAAGTGAAACACATCAAATTTAGTATTACAAAAAATAAAACAGAAGGCTAATACAGGACAACCTAGACAAATATCTCTGTGAAGCAACAATTAAATTCTGGTACCTGACGAGGTACAATGGCAGGAAATAGAAATAATGTATTTACTGTAATTATTGATCTTCCCAAATATCTTCACCATTCATTACTAATGGTTCCTACCAGAAGTCAGGACCCTGCAAGGAGAAGGAAAAAAAAAAAAAAAAAAAGAGTACTGCCTCTTTAAAATGTTCTAAGCTGGGAGGAGCCAGCATTCAGATGGTGTCCCACGAGGCCTGTATTCTGTGTGTGGTGCTTTATGGGTTGGACAGTAACCATGCCGACCTCCTACACTCAGTTCTGTCTCTGCCAGGGGAGGAGAAAAAGGAAAGCTGAGTACAGGAGGGGGGCAAGGTCCCAGAGTGATAAAGGAGGGCTGAAAACAGCGAGACCAGCGGGATTAACTAAAAAGGACAGGAAGGGGTGACCAGAACACTGGGCAGCCCTAAGCAGAATAAAACAACCAAGCAGACAGAAGAGAAAGAAGGAAGATGGGTAGAAAGGAAAGGAACCAACCTATTCCCCTCCGCCCCCCCAAAAAGACCCCCGTACAACCTCTCTCCTCCAGAACAAGCCCGGTGGACCAAGCTACCCTGGACAGGGCTGAGAGTTGCTGTAAGAACTTCGAGGGGTTCCAGAGGATGTTGACCAATATGGAGGAGAAGATGTGTGTGTGGGAGGAGAAGCCAGGGGTTCGATGACCACTCTGCAACAGCAGAAGGGTCCCCTTCTGAACACCAATTCACTAGACATTCAAGACAAGACTCTCTTACCTGTGTTTCTCCATCTATTCTTTCCCTCCTACCAACATTCATGTGTGACCTCACTGTCTGCCCAGGCTAAGTTTGCCAGACCTGGTTATCAAATCAAATCTGTTTTTATCCAGGCAATCATCATTGAGCAAGCTCATTTACAAGATGGACCTGCTGTTGTCCAAGACAGTTATACATACATAAAGAATACAAAATACAACATGTGCAAAGAGTTACAAACAAATTTACAGAAAGTGGTAGGTGCACGATATACATTCCAAGCGTTCTTGTGGGAACATACTTGCATCACTCAACTTTGCTCTGGTATATACAGTCTCCATGTATGCAGAAGTTGAGGTGGTATGTTTAGTCATTCTTAGTCAAGCCTCCATTGGAGGGTACAATTCTTTGCATTTCAGCCCTCAGTGACCGTTTACCATGCATGGGTGAGGGTCCTGGGCTGCATAGGGCCCCAAAGATGTCTGTATGTTCTGCTTAAACGGTGAGAGGAGAGTAATATGGGAGAAGTGGTGCCTTGGGTGCCGAGGGCCACTACGGCAGCTGACTAGTGGACTTGATTAAAATAAGGAGAGAAGGAACTAGGTTCGTGACTGGATGTGGTAAGGATACGGAGTGAACCTTCAGTAGGACAGCTAGGAACTATGGAAGCACTTACAGATTTCGAACGTTTTGTCATAAATGATCCTCCAGTGTCAACCAATGCGTGAAAGAGGAGCAACAGCTCCAAGAGAATGAGTGAAGTGCCCCTCATGGCCTACTTGGTGGAGGACTCGGCCAAGAAGACTCGACTTGTAGATGCGTCCTCTATAAACCAAGATTCTCTTGCTAGCAATGCACTGGCAGGTTGACAGCAATCCGAGATGGCATAGGGTTTGCCCAAGAGTCCCCCTAATTCCTCCCATCTCATCCCTGACCTCAGGGAAAGAGGGGGAGGAATGAAGGGGACTGAGCTGCCCAGTGTCTGATCTTAGGGAGGGAGGGGGTAATGAATAGTGAAGATATTTGGGAAGATCAATAATCATGGTAAGTACATAATTTCCATATCTGCCCCAAATCAATCTTCACCATTCATTAGTAATGTGTTCGAGTGTCAAGATGGCAAACCCTGAGTGAAAAAATTTCCCCCAGCCTCTTGTGGGGGATAACCATAGAAGGAGGGGGCCCATACGGCCCTGGCTAGGCCCGGGGGCTGGACAGGGCTAGCGAGTGCTCCTGGGATCTGGGAAAAGGAAGTTGCCCCTGCAGAACTTGGCCATTCCCTGAGAGAAAAGAAGTGGGCCTCCTGGAAAGGTGAGGATACCACCCTACATTGGGCCAGGGATGATAACCTAGATAGGCAAAGCCCCGCAGTCCGTCTGATGCAGAATGAGAACCCTAACCACCTAGAAGCCACCTCGTTGGCATCGTAGACTGCCCTGGAGAGTTGTCTTGCTAGCTCCAGGCCCTGAGTGGATAGGCAGATGGCTTGCCTAGTTTCCTCACTGTCAGGTAGCGCTGCTAGTACCTGTCCCAGCAGAGACCAGATATGCCTCGCACAGGTTACCTGGTGTGCCTGATGAGCCATTACCTGCAATAGGAGGTGTGCTGAATAGAACACCCTCTCCCCCACCGATCAAACTCTGCTGAGTCCGCGTCAGGGGGGCGGTCACTACAGAGGCGACAATGCCCCAATGGGGGTGTCCAGGAACCCCAGAACTGTGGAAGGCTGAGGCGTGGCACATGGAAACCACACAGCTGTGCAGTACCTGTGCACACAATCCCTAGGGGCAGGAGAAGGGGTGGCGGGACTTAGCCAGACGGCATGTGAGGCCTCCCATAAAGGCCTGGCCTAGGCAGCGATGCAGTCACAGCACACAGTTCTCATGCAGGATCCTTTCTTGATGGCAGAAAAGACAGAACTGAGTGTAGGGAAGAGTCGGATACTGACCAACCCGCGAGTGCCACGCAAAACGCAGGCCTTGTGGGAGGTGCCATCTCGATGCCAGCTCCTCCTACTCTGAAAATTTTAAAGAGGCAGTACTCTTTTTTTTTTTTCTTGCAGAGTCCTGACCTCCGGTAAGACCCATTAGAAATGAATGGTGAAGCCTGATTTGGGGAAGAGCCAAAGAAACTAAGGCAGCTAGGGCTGGAGCTGCTTTGTGTGTTGTGAGCATGCACATGGCACTGTACCTCAGTGCCATGCACTGGCATCACTCACCCCAAAAGTTCTGGTTACTATGGGATCATAAGGCCTTTTCTCCCAAGACCTATGCAGGAGATTGACTCTAGAGAAATGTAATGTTCTTGTGGAGTCTTGGCATGTTAGGCACCAGTTCAAAGAGTGGGGACTCTACAGAACAGATATCCTCAAGCAGCTTCATGGTATAGTCTGTGTGCTGGAGCAGGCAATAAAGATATTCAGAATGGACAGCAGTAGACAGTATGGATTTGTGGCACTTACTGCACTTTTCAAATCCACCATAAGGGTTCACTTTCATGGAGGCCATGACTGCTGGAAGACACCTTCTGGACTGACAGATAAGAACTGTACAAAAAATGGGTAAACAATTATTAAAAATTGCTAAACTCTCTCTCAAGAATGTGCCTGAACCAAACCCAGTGTCAAAACCAAAACGGAGTGGTAAACTGATGGTGAAAGTAAGACGCACAGATTTGGTTGTGTTCTATCTTTTCTGAGGCCAGCAATGCTATACAAAGCTGACGCTGGAATATAAATCGAGAGAGTTCTGGATCCCAACTCCTTGAGCCTGGAATGATAAAATGTGTAGTTATGGATGAATCCTCATTGCTAGAACTACACAATTTTAAACCAATGCTCTTTGTGTAATGGACTGGTAGAAAACACTTCCAATGTGAAAGAAGTCCTTATTTTAGGTCACCATAACACTGAATGAACTAGACATCTCATGGTTCACAATGAATAAACGAACAAGACATCTCATGGAGATTTCAATATATTTTATTAACAACGTATCCCTTTGATAAGATTAGATGCTTCAGGAGGCTTTTAATGCCCAAAGACAAACTGTACACACTATACAAAGGAACAACAAAAGTGGGCAAAACCATAGTAGGACAAGCCTCTGTTTAAATTATACACAGTGCCATGAAATATTCTTAAGGAAAATATATAAATAATTTTATTCTTTCTTCTATGTTACAGGTATACAATATAAATCAGATTTCAATGACCTACAAACACTAGAACCTCCAAATATGTAGCAGCTTATTAGTAAAAACCACAAAGGGGGTTGTAGTCAACTGAAGATTTCACAATCCCTTTCCAACATTCATCAAGGTTTCAGTTTCATTCCCCATAATGCAGAAACAGGGACAGTGAAAAGTCAATATTTGAACATTTGCAACAATTTAATTTACAAATATTATATCCTGTTACTTTCTCCTAAAATCATTGTCCAATACCTTCATATCTGATCAACTAATTTTTGTTTTTCTTTAAGTGGCATACTTGCACTACGCATACATTTTGGCATAATTTACACTGCACAACTTAAATAGTGTGTGATTTACAAAGCAAATCATATGAACTGCAATTAATGCATATTTTAGCGCTGCTAGCTATCTTTTTCATGTTACAAAAACATCCAAAACAAAATGCACATTCTGTTATAAAAAAACACTGTTGTGACGAAAAATGACCATGGAATTAAAAACTTTTATTACCACTACTTTTCCACTTTTAGTGAGGGGGAGACCAACCCAAGTCCCATCATATTATGTAACTTTAGATTTCAGTTTTGGCTTTTTCCTTTTTTTTTTATTTTACAGCTGCAAACCAGAAAAATGCTATAACCCTAAAATTGTTTTTTTACTGATAGGACAAAAATGTCCTTAAATTTCATTCAGTACGTTTGAATATTTCTCATAGCTAGATAACACCGTACAATATTTATTTTACCAGAAAAGTTATTTTGAAATGCAACAGGCTTTTTTTTCTGACAACAAACCTTCACACTCTAGATTTCTTTTCATTAAAATGTATATCTAAAAAAAAAAAAAACACACACAAACCAGAATGAAGACTACGGTATATAGTTCAGGTTAGGATATGATGGCTCTGCCCCCCACCACACTCATTAAAGTGCATTGGACACTTGAAACCCTCCAGCTCAGGACAGTTGTTTCTTTAGGCGCTTTTACATGCAGTAATCTGTATCGCAACGAGTGATACAGAGCAACTGCAAAGATACCTTTCTGGTGTGTACAGGTGATCCGTTCTGCAAGAGAAATGAACATTCACTGATTCCGTGTTCCCTGCTTTCCTGGGTTCACAGAGTTTTGTTCCATTCTGCCTGGCTGTGTACAAGCACCCTTCCACTCATTTCTGTCCCATAACAAAAGGGATTCAAATGCTCCCCTGGCTGTTGCGGAGCAGCTCACCTGTAGACGTCACAAAATCGTAACGTTACAGTTGATCTGTACTGCATGTTCCAATACAGATCACAGCGTCTAAAGGTGATCCACTCCACAACAGGTCACAGAATGAGCGGTACCAGTAAGCCTTGTGTAAAAGCGCCTTTGTGTAACCCTCTGCTGTTTCTCTTTCATTCACACAATCAACTTGGTAAATGTAGATATGCTGCATTATGCAAATAAGAGAAACATGTTTATTGCCAAACCATGTGAGTATATTTACACCACATTCGAGGGTGTGTTTTATAAAAATAATATGCATTGTCCTCTAGACGCGTGGAAGCGACAGAAGTGTATGAATAACAGATTATTTGCAAAGTTATTATGTTACTCCCACACTTTCTAGATCATTAGAGCACGACAGGGTTTCTTTTCAGGTCTGCTGGGCCTCCAGGGTTTACAATTTTATGCTCTAACCACTAAGTTACACTGCCATCCCAAAAGTAACTAAAATGCTTTCAAGTCAGGTGCAACTCCAATACATCATGCCCTCTCTCAGTCTTTACATGATTTATTTTAACTTGTTTGCCAAGACCAATCTACTCATTTATGGATCTGCCCCTTATGAGTAATCTGAACTGTCAAAATAATCAATGTGTATGCTGAGAAGCAGTGACATATTCTCTATATATCTGGGGACACAAAGTGTGTTTTCTTTTAATCACTGGAATTCAAGTGGTTCTATATACACTCAATGGTTTATGATTGTGAGCACCATGAAAAACATGTTCAAAACACTAAATAACTTCAAAAACTAAAGATGTATTTTGGTTTTGGTGTGCACTGCTGTGTAGAAGACTACCAGACCAATGAATCAAACAGCACTGGAAGGGCAAGGCAGAGTAAATACTTTCCGGCACAACACAACTGAGGAGGCAAAAACTCGGGAAAAGCTTTACCTTTTACAAAAACAAACAAAAAAGAGCAGAAAATGAGAAGTACAGTGGGCCACAATGCGTCTCCAAAGATCTACAGCACTGTTTGAGATAAACCAAGCTGTTATACGCAGGTGTGGCTCACACCGTTGAAAGTCTGCACCTGGACATTTAAGAAGCCATGGGTGTACATCACTTAAGGACATCTGCTTCCACTCCACCGCATCTTGGGAACTGCACTGTGGGACCCATCCTACAAAGAGTTCCCTGTGTCTTGTGATGCTAAATTACCTTCAGAATGTGAGGTGAAAAGTGGCCACCGTTTACAAAGCACTTGAAACCACCTACACCAGTTCAGCTCCTCTGTCTGGGAGAAGAGCCGAAAAGCCACACTAGTTTGATGCTTGCGCAGTTTATACACACAAATGCAGACCGATGGGGCTCGCCAAACCATCTGCACTGCTGTAGCAATGCCAAAGTAAATGGGGCTTATATGTCCCAGATCATGCAAAATGTTACCATAAAATAAGGATGGTTGCTATGTGTCATTTCTCTGAAAAACCACCACCCACCATTGGAGAACAACTGTATAAAAGCAGCTCATGTGCTACACGAAGAAAACAATGAAAATACAGCAGGATAAAAAAAGTTTTCCCAACTTAATTTTGATAAGATTAGAAAAATGACAAGCTGCTCCTGTGGAAGTTCTACTTTTTGTTTTACTTTTATGCAACATCAACAAACCTGAAAAAGAACCTCCAAAATCTCCTTTTATAATTTGTAAGCCAAAACAGAAATACTGATTTGTTCCAACAATAACTCAAGGACATTTTGAAGTTACAAGTGTTTGGTTAAATCATTCTAAGTGGCTATTTTCACCTCCTTGCTTTAACTTAAGACATGCTAAATGTGCAGCTTCTCAAAGGAACTGACAGACCCACACTCTTCGTAAGATGAAACATCTTAGCTATGCTTTTACAAAAATATTTTGATTAAGTCCAGAATAAAAACTGCCCTACAAATAACCACCCCGGACACTTACTGGCTAACATATCCAACCTTCTCAGTAAAAAAGGTACTGAGGCAATTGGAGGCTGGTGCCGCTGCATATCAGCAGGTTTGTACGGTGATGTGAACATGGGGCCTACTCTCATCACCAGCCCACAGAAAAGTTCTGGCTTTCACAGGGTCCTAGTATCCCCAGCTCTGACCCACAAGTATGAATTAATGGTAAAGATCGATCCTTGGAAGAGCTGCTAATACAAACAATTAGCAAAACCGTCTTAAACTTGTATACGTCTGGCAAAAAGAAGTCTCCCTACCCCCATTTTTCTGAAACCAACTATAGTAGACAGAGTAATCCAGGCATCTCATTAGACATAACAAATTTTCCCCATTAGCTGCACTCACGTGTTTTTGTCTATGCTTCATATATTGATACCCGGTGTCTTCTTTTAAATTATATGGTTAAGGTAGCATCCCATGTCCGAAGATGAAAAACTTTTGTTCTGGTTTATATTATTTGCTATATGGCAGTGTCACACACTGTATATACCCCGACAAAAAAACTATTTAAAATATACCTTTTAAGGGTGATCTATAATTGTTCTGACATGGAACTGCAGATTCGGCATGGCCTACAAACCACCAAACCACTTAGAGAAGGGGGACAGGGAGACAGTGAAACAGATCAAAAGGGCTATCACCTTAGGGAAATGTGGAATTACTGGTAGATCTCTCAGATGTGAACTGGGAACCATCATCAACTAGGCGTGGAAGGCACCGTGACCATGTGGTGAAAGAACTCACCAGGGAAGAAGCCATTCTTTGTCGTGGTCTTGTCGAACATCAGGGCGGAAACGGTTAGGGAAGGGGAGCCCCCTGGGATAAGCAGGGCTCGAAATACAACCTTGCCAGTTTCCATGGAAATGCAGTGTATGAGCTGGAAATGTGACTGTAAAGACTGCATTTCTGTCTGGATATGTTTTTGCTGGCTTGACCATGGTGGCAGCAGCGAGGTCGGGAGTGCTGCTGACAGCGCATGATGCTCTGAAGCTGGGGGGGCAGGGAGAAAATTCTGTTTCAGGTAAGTTAGGAAGGACAGTGCAAAGGACAATGCAGTTTCTGCTTACTAACAGGCTTACTAGGGTAGTCCTGATTGGTAACAGGTGAGGGTATCAAAAACACTTTTCGAGCTGTAACGGTTTTAAATCACATGTAAGCATGTTTGTATGTGGTTGTTCCTTTGAGTGGCATATACTTGCTTACTTAGTCTGCAGAGCTGATAAAAAAAAAAAAAAAAAGGCCAGTCATCCCTTATCTGTAAAACTACCATATGGGATCTGGCTAAAAGGAGGAGAAATTCCAGGCGATAATAAATCTAAGGGAAAGAAAAGTCTTCTTAGGTGCTTTACTTGGAGGGAGGGAATTAGGTTACAGCAGCAAGACTATTCGCATGAGCATTACTTATAACAGAGTCAAAAGGCGTCTATGCTGCTACAATGTTTCTGTTAAACACAACTGTTCTCAGTCTAAAGAATTAAAAATGCCATTAAAAAATGACTTTCACTTAAAAAAAGCAGGTAATGTTTGCTTTTAGTCTACTAGTGGAAATATGATTGTTCAACAGACACATGGATTAGTTTAAACAAGTTTAGTTTAAACTTATTTTCTCACTTCTATCAAGTTCCCTCATTTCATCAGTTTTAACAAATCTGCTCCATGTAAGCCACTAATTTAGAAGCCTTTTCTGAATACAGACAACCGCAAAGTGTGAAGTCACTGAGGTGAAAAGTGCAAAATGAACTTGTCGGTCTTAAAACCCTGTCAACTAACTGTCTCCTACTAAGGACTGTAGGAGATAGTTACACAACAAAAAGAAACAATCCCCCTTCCACAATCTCATTGTTCAGTGCTGTTCAGAATGTTTCACCACCACAATCTGATTTAGCATATCTGATACGATCTGCGTTGTTATAAAAACAAAACTTGGCTATTAAGTAACCATCCGTGTTTAATTCTGACCTAAAAATTGATCTTGCTGGAGTGCCATTAGACAAGAAAGGCAGCAGTCTGAGGACCTGTGGGTTTGATAAATAAGTTCTGCCATGTTTGAAAAAGGGTGTTTAATAGAGGTGGTGAAGTTTTGCAAAAAACATATAGAAAATAAGTTCTCCAGTACTGTAGTTCTTTTGAGGGACAGAGGAATTGTATTTTTATTTACATTTCTATTTGGAAGTGCAACACCTTCCTCAAAAATGCATGTTGGACCACCAACATTTCCAGAGGATGTACCACCAAAGTCATTATTTCAAGCCCTGGATGCGGGATTACAACTCAATTTGAGTCATCTTAGCCCTAGAAGACAGAACAAAGGTGTCAAACATCAGGACGACAAATTTTGGGACAGCTGGGGAGAACCTGTGCAACAAACTGAAGGTGCGGATAGATGAGTAAAGAAAATGTGGGAGCCCATCAAATGTAGTCTTCTAGAGGTTTCTAAAATTGTCTGGAGCAGGTAAGTGAAAACAAAAAACAAAACAAAAGTAGTCTTTCTGGTTCTCCACAGAAGTGGAAGATGCAGTCAGGGCAAAGAGGGCTGCATTCAGGAGGTACAAAGCGGATCAGTCAGAAGATAAAAGACAGGCATTCTTAGTGAGAGTAAAGATAGCAAGCAGAGTCCTAAAAAGGGCTCAGAAAGACATGGAACTGAGGACAGCCAACAGTATAAAAGAAAACAAGGCCTTCTTTAAATTATATAATAAAAAAAATGCAAGGAGAGTACGGAGAGCCTACAATTCAGAAATGTTTGTAAAGAGGAGTTTGGGAAGAAAGCTAACATCCTGAATGGGTACACTGCTTGGTATTCAAAGTAGAGGCGAATGGCCAACTCCCAGATTATGGAAAGCAGGCTATGCGAGGGGGCAGAGGGAACTGAAACTGTGACTGGTGTTAAGAGGATAGTGTACTTAAGGGATTAAGGACATTTAGGGTAGACTAGTCTCTGGGACCCCATGGGATGCACCACAGATGCTGAGGGAATTGACGCAGGAACTAGCAGGGTCTCAAATGGTCTGCTGTCTGGAAAATGGGGTAGTCCCAGAGGACTGAAGGATGGTGGAAGTGGTACTCCTGCACATGAGTGGTAGCAGGGAGAACCCAGAAAACTACAGGCAGGTTATTATCACACATACAGTAGATACGCTCCTGGAAATTATTAAGGATCTATTGGTGGATTTTATTTTTTCCAAGATAAGAGGAAGCACAGCTTCATGGCAGTCTAACCTGATTGAGATTTTCTACTATGTAACAAGGGCAGTGGACAAGGGCCACACAACTGATGAGCTGTATCTAGAATTCAGTAAGGCGTTTGACTCGGTACCCCATAGAAGGCTTATCAAGAAATTTAGGATCTGGGGTTGGAGCAAAGCTAACAAGTTGGGCACAAAACTGTCTAGGAGGAAGGACTCAAATGGTGGCAGTATATGGGAAACAGAGGTTAGGGAGGTCATAAGTGAGGTATCATGGGTTTGTACTAGGACCAATATTATTTAATTTGTTTAGCCGCAGCACATGGGAAGGAATCAAGGTAACAATTTGCCTCTTTGTAGATTACACTATATTCCGATGCAAGGCAGACTCTAAGAAAGGGGTCAGGGACATAAAGAGGGGCCTAGAAAAGTTGTTGGGCTAATCCAAGGGCAGCTAAGTTTAATGCCAAGAAAAGCAAAGTTATGCACATAGGCAAGGGAAACCTGAACACCAGTTAAGAAATGATGATAAAACAGCTGGTTATTTCCTGAGGATTAATGACTGTCTGAGGGGGGAGGGTCCAAGGCACAGCTGAGGGCCTACCGCCCCCAGCCAGTCATTAGTCCAATGGAAATGACAGGTTGTGGGGTCACCACTGCACTTACAATTTAGCTGCATCAGTAAAGGTGGGGGAGGGAGACCACTTTTAATTTATAAAATTTACAAATGCACACCCCCATCGCCCTGCTCTGAGCTGTACCAAGTATTTTGTAAAAAATTAACGGCCAGTACAGCAGCTAATCAGAGTGTGCGTTTGCCTCATGAATAAAAAATTAAATTTACATTTGACTGGGAGCTAAAAACATCAGTCTGACCACTGAGGAAAGGGACTAGGGAGTCATCATTAGCACCTCAAGACAACAGCCCAGTGCACCAAGACACTCAGAAAGGTAAACAGGATGTTGGAATGTATAGGAAGGGGGTTCTCCAGTATAAGAAAAGAGGTGCTGTTGCCCCTCTATGTGTTACTGGTGAGGCCACACCTGGAGTAGGGTCCAGATCTGAAGTCCTCACCTGAAAAATGATAAAGACCATACAGAATCTGTCCAAGGGTGTGTTACACAGATGATTTAGGGTCAGCAAGGTAAATCAAGTGAGGACTGCCTGGCCATTTTGAACATGTACTCGCTGGAGTCCAGAAGAAAAAGGGGGGCATGTTAGAAACCTTAGTTAGCAGAAAGAGGGAGGTAATGCCCCTTTACAAAGCCATGGTGAGGCCGCACCTAGAGTATGGGGTTCAGTTCTGGAGGCCACATCTCCACAAGGATATAGATGCATTGGAGAGGGTTCAGAGAAGGGCAACCAAGATGGTGCAGGGTATGCAGGGAAAGTTATACGAGCAGAGGTGTAAGGAGCTGGATCTGTACATGCTGGAAACAAGGAGGGAAAGGGGAGACATGACACATTTTTAAATATGTAAAGGGGCTCAATAAAGTGGGAGAACAGGGTTTACTTAAGAGGAAGGAGGGGGTCAAAACTTGAGGGCACAGCCTCAGATTGCAAGGAAAAAGATGCGGGGCAATGTGAAAGGGCGTTTCTTCACGGAGAGGGTGGTGGAGCCCTGGAACAGACTACCCGACAGTGTGTTGGGGGCTAAATCGGTGGAAGAATTCAAGAGGGCACTGGACAAGCACATGGGGCTGAGTATCGGGTGGAGGGCAGGGGCTGGCAGGGAGGGGGAGGTGTAGAGGTAAAAAAGGGCATACCAGATGGGCTGGTATGGTCCTTTCCTGCTGTCAAGCTTCTATGATATCTTGGGGGATACAGTGCCATGACCTGTTTAAGCATAGTGAGGGATCAGCAACTGGGGGATATACGTATACACTGGTGGCAGTGGTGTAGATTCAGAAAGAAGGTGAGGAAGTATTTCTTCACAGAAAGGGTAAGGGATGGACTGAACAGTTTGCCAGGGGAGATGGTAAACACTAAGAAAGTGACAGGTTTCAAGAGTGTGTGGGGCAGCTACAGGGGGTTGGTGAAAACTAAGGCATTGGGAGAAGGGGCAGTGTGGAGGTGGTGAGGTTGATCTACTAATGCATATATGGCCTAGGCGAGACCAAAGGTAGATAAGTACGACTCTTGGACTCCGTAAAAAAAATGAAAAGACATGATGGACAGTAAGTGATTTCTGCCAACACCTTCCTATGTTTCTATACAAAGACAGATGAAGACCAAAGTTGTTTAAACTGACTGCACTGTACTGTAACCAGTGGACCTATAATATGCATCCAGATTCAGGAAATTTAAAATAAATGGGAGATGCCACAGCTGTATTCTGCACTCAGATTTTTTTTCAAGTGAAATGGCAGTGTTAACTTAAGCAGCAGTCTTGAAAGCCGTTTGTGTGCATATGTAGGGGCGTGGGAGCACCCTGAAAGCACTTTTACATGCTCTTCTCTTGAACTGTAGTCCAGCAAATGTAGCCTCAAATCAGATGATGCACTTTTATTGCTAGCCCATTTGGAGAGGATCTCTTGCAGGATCAGCGTCAGATTATGGATCCAAAAGCAGCCGTGAGCATGGAGGCTGCACGGCACAAATGGAGGCTAGCACTGTGCACCGGGAAGTCAGTGCTGTGCATCCCTGAAACTGCTACACTTACAAAAAAATCAAGTTTTCTGGTGCACTGGTGTTATCTTCCGTTGGACACCAAAGTTAACTCAATAACTGGACCAATGACCACCAGTTTTCGCAGCTAAATGAATCTTTCATCATGCAGTATTTGAAGTTTGTAACATGCAACCCCATATAAGGATTTGTGGCAAATGATTCATTGTACAGTACTTTGTGAAGACAGAACCAGCTTGCATGATCTAAAATAGGCTTAGTACAGAAATCTCTAAACATCTCGTGGGTTAGGATCACCAGGTGGAATGGTGAGAATCTAGCTGAATGGCAATTAAAACCTGAAATTTATTTTCTAAATGCCAAATAAAGCCTGGCCATACCCTTTCACAGAAAGCCCAGCTGGACAGCATGCATGCTAAAACCCACTGCCCAGTCGTTTTAACTTTTGTGCACAGTACCACTGCCTATAATGGCATTCTATTTAAACTGCTGTAATACTTTCTAGATATCTTTGGATCTGTAAATGCTTAGAAAACAGAATCAGATTTTAGCACTTCTTAATGGTACAGCATAGTAAGAAAATCGAAACTGCAATCTGATTTATCACATGTGAAGGCGGTTTTGCAACAAGAAACGTTACTTCACGGTCCATCACTGCACCCCATAGCATGCTGTAGATCGTTTGTGCAAATCATCTCAGAAGTATGTTGCTATAGAAATGTATATTGCTGCTGCAAAATTTGGTTCTTAAGGCTTTGCACTACAGTTTCTAGCATCAGAGCAGCTGCTGATCTAAGACATCAGTTTTAAGTATTACATGTTTCATCTGAGCAGCCCAACAGCTAAAATGCTTATTCAGTTAAACTGAAAACTGTAATCACTATATTCTACATAAGTCTGGTATGGTATGTCTGGTCAGCATACTGCTTTTTACAAAATTAATTTAATAGTAATGAAAACATTAAGAATAAATGAAAAGAATGTAAAATGTAATGAAATCAGAGTCAAAGTATTTAAAGATGGACATTCCATTTAAAGCTAAAATAAACAGCTTGATATAGTTCTGAGAAACTGCAGTGAAAATGCTTAACTGGTTCTGATGTGCGTTTCCTTGATATTGTGTGTACTATCAAACTTTGGAGAGGCTGAAGACACAACACATGATTACAATAATATTCCTTTTACAACTGTAGTAACATTTCATTATTCATCAATTAAGTTCCAGGTGACTTAGGCTTCTCCTTCTGGGGGAGGCTGCAAACCCCAAGTAGTGTTAAGAATGAGAACGTAGAGGAAAAAAAAAAACACAAGTGGAAGGAACCAATGCTATTAAGGCATTGGTCTGTTCATCTTGAAACATCTTCAAGATTTGCTTTGCAATCGCGATCTCTTCTTTTATCGTCCTATACTGTTTAAATATTACCAAGTGAAGTTCATGAAAAAACAAGACTTGTTCGAGGTGTTCAGTGCTTGGCTCTTGTGATCATCAACATTACAGTACCAATGATGCTTAACGTTGATGTGGTGATCGTTCACTCCCTCAAAGGGCTGAAAGGAAAAAAAGTTGCTTTTTTTGTTCTGCAACGTTGCTTCAGTTCACTGTGTCTATACCAGCAGCAATTGGACTGAACTGGCATAAGGTGCTCCTGTCACTGCTGTGCAGCCAGGCAGGACTTGATTGGGATTTTTCACAGCATCTACAGCTCTGCTAGGAGCCGAGGTCAGGATTCAGGTGGGGGATCTGTTGTTGCTTGCTTTGGTGGTGCAGATAGTATGGCCTCAGATTCTTCATGCAGCTAGAAGAGAGAAAAAATGTTCACTGAAGATGGTAAAGACTAGTTTTGAATCCATATTGCAGGATTAAATATTAAATATGTATGAAATTACTAGCTTTATACACAGATATTGCTCTGTTTTGTCCCAGCTGAAGAAATTTAGGAGCCCAGCCCAGTGGCAAAGGTTGGTAGTGCACTACACTTGCACTAAGCAGACGTAACTCCAAAGCTTGAGTTAGACTTCCCCGCTTTAAGTCGATGAAGTTCAGAATGCAATGTGGAGGTACTGCACACTAACTCGGGAACGGAGGGTGTAGCACTCTCTGTGTCCTCTGACATCGGGAGTGGTGGTGGCACTGATGTTGTGAGTGACCACATGAAGTCAGTCTCCCTTCCCCTCATAGGCTGGCACTAAGGGCAGCCCCATCAGATCTGGTGCTGGGAAGGTAAAAACCAGGGAGCAATGACAACAGTGTCTGGCTGTCCATTTTACAACCAGTGAAACCAGAGCCTTCTGCAACATACCAGGAAGGCAAAAATTATCTCCCTGGCTGGTCAAAGAGCACACAGCGTTAGTCTGGGTATGGGGCATGTTTTGGGAGCATTGGAGTGACTACTGAAGGGAGTGGGCATGTGCAGGGGATGGCTGGAGTGGTATTTATGTTTTATTTACTGGATTTTGTTGACTGAGTTGGCTCACTGAGACTTATATCCCTTTTTGAGGAGTGACCTGGAATAAGTTACACAGAGAGTAAGTCCTGAACTCACATGGAACAGGATCACGTACAACTGAATGACACAGAGATCATACTGACAATGGTAGTTACGAAAGGTACAGCATTAAGGGTCAACAATAATATATAGCAAGTTTATCACACAAATCAATAAGACAAAATGCACTGTGCAATGCTACAGCACAGAGGACAACAAATCAAGTTCATGGGACTAATTCAAGGCTTGATAAGGGGACACAGGCAGCTTAGCCCCTGCTGGCAATGGTGAGGCATGGATAGGCTTCGTTTTAGGGTTTGGCAACCTCTGATAAGCCCTCTGAAGGCCTACTAAGTTCAGTGACCAAAGGCAAGTGGAAAATGAAGTAAACTGTGCCTGCACTGGGATAAGAACTGTGGAAAAAATAAAATAAAGCAACCAAATGGTAAAAGGTTATGAACAGAAACAACATCAAAATAATGGTGGAATTGCCATATGCACTTGGGCAGGCTATGGCAGTTGGTGGGATTCTACTTACAGACCGGGACTGGGGTAGTGATCCTCAGATGGACGGGCTATGACAATGGGTGAGATTCTATTTAAAGGCTGGGACCAGGGAAGCAATCGTCACATGGGTGGGCTATGAGTGGGGGTGTGATTCTATTTACAGATTGTGAACGGGAAATGGATTGGGAGATGGACAGGCTATGGCAGTGGGTGGGATTCTAGTTACAGAGTGGAAAGTGACTGAGAGGGGGGTGGGCTCTGGCAATACGTGGGATTCTATTTACAGACCTGGACTGGGGAAGCAATGAGGAGGTGGGTGGGCTATGGCATTGAGTGGGATTTCATTTACAGGCTGGGACTGGGGAAGACACTGGGGTGGGGATGGGAAACGAGCAACAAACTGATCGTGAGGTAGCTCAGCTGGCTGCCGTGCAGCGTGTTGTAGACCAAAGCACGCAGTCGCACTCTGATACGTGCCGCTACATCCTTCCAGCTACACAGGGTTTCCGTCAATCAGGCAGGCTTCAGCCTGCTTCTGGTTGGGCTGTCAGTGACGAGCCTCTGGCAGCATAAGCTGCAGTGGATGCTACACTGACACACCTCTGCAGTCCCAACTCTCCTGAGTAGCCACAGCATGTTCACTTCGCGCAAGTGTAAGCAAACATAAAAATGCAAAAACAAATGAACAGTTAAAAGCACATAATGAATCGTGAATAACAAAATGAAAAACTAAAAATCAGCTAAAGAAACACAAAAAAAAAAAAAAAATATCAGGCCACAGTAGAACTGGTTAAAAAAGCCTCTTCCTGATGTCTACATTCAAGCGGCTTGTCAAGGGGGAAACTTGGACATACAGAGGGAGGGAGTTTCAGAGTACTGGGGCCTCTATGACAGCTGTTTACATGGAGGATGCAAGTAAATTGCCTGAAAAACAGTAAGCAACAGTTGTCTTGTCTCTAACGCCCTAAGCGACGTTATCCTTTCATATTCAAATCATTTTACTTTTACAGAGCCTGAAAGGAAACACATGAAATTTCTGAGGTAAGCCTATCAAGTATGATCCTAATCTCATTTTTCAAAATACATTTTTTCATTCCATTCAGGGGTAGAGTGCACTGTCATCTCAGCGAAAGTAAATATCCATGCCACTGATTTCAAAGGAATGAAGCTGATGCATTTCACCTGCATGACTGAGTCAATTAAAATGACACATGAAACACCTTTACAGGTAGATCAGAGTGTCAGGGTAGGAGAGCATTACTCCAGACAGGTCTATAGTACATCGGGGTTAAGCGTGCATTGAATACACAAAAAAGGCCAAGGCATGGACAATAAGAACAACAGACCTGAATTTCTCATTTCTGATTATTAGCATTATGACTATACAAGTCAGAATTCTGAGGCGTTTCCCTAATTTGAAGGAAACACCACTCTAGTGACATATTTACCTTCCCTGGAGCTTCTAAGCCATAAACCACAAACTCAAGGTTTGGATCACTTTCAAGAAATGTTTGCCACATACTCCTATCCAAGGGTTGCAAAAGTTAGTATTTTCCCCTCCACCCCTCCGCCCACCCCAAATTCGAATATAATTTCGTACAATAAGTTTTCATCTACAGTACTTACTGGTGCAAACTGGACATCCTGAAAGAGCTCCTGTATAAATCTCCGAGATGGTAGCCGAAAGGTGCAATGTGCTAATAAGTAGGAAACTTCTGAGTACAGGCAGATATCTTCAAATGCATGGGGAAACTTCTCCTTAATTCTGAAATGTAGTGATGAAAAAAGGCCGTTGTGAGCATTATCCTCATATTGCATATTAATGTGCAGGATCTAAATTTATTGTGAGGAAGCTATGTAAATCTAGAGCTACATACTCCATGATCTCCAGCTGGTCAAATCCTGCACTATAAGACACATGCTCTATCATAATAATTTACTTTGCCTGAAGAGTTTGATTATTGTATAAGTGTTAGTGACAATAATTATTTAAATGTTTATTGTCTGACAGTACTAAACAAAAAAAAAGCTGCTAACCTGCAACTATGTTTCTTCCAGAGGTATTCATCCATAGCTACAGAAATATTGTATAATTTCTGGCTCGAAGAGCCGGCACCTGGAAACCATACAAGAGGATTCAAGCAACAATCTCATGCATACCTCCACGTCTCATGTACGTTTCCTTCAGTCAGATACTTTCTGCTGAAGGGAAAGGCACTTGCAACTAGTCTGTACTATTATTAAGTATACCATATCCAAACAGCCCAGACTGGAGGATGGGCATGTGTGGTGTGTTAATATGTATGGATAAATAACTCAAGAAGAAAGAGAGGTTACTTAGCAGTAACTCTTGATCCTCTTGAGTATCTCCTCGAAAGAGGTACAATCTTTGGTCTAAGCTGGAGGCCCTAGAACCCCATGGGAAAGACCTCTTGGGTCCAGCGATGCTGAAGCACAGCCCTGCACACATGCTGGTACTACAGATAGCACTGCCATCATTGGCAGAGAGAAGAAACTACTGAGTAATAAAGCAGGATACAGGAACAAATACAACCACAGAAAATTCTTAACAGCAACAATCAAAAGACAAAGGTATTCACCAGCATGTACTGTTTTACTACTGACAGTGCTGCTACAGACACACCTCTGCAGTTTACTAAGCAAAGTCCACAGAAGGCCTACTGGCTACAGCTTGAGCTCCTCCCCTATATCTCGTGCCCCTACCCTCAAACCATTATGTCTTCAGAGAAGAATCTCTAGAAAAATGAGACCGTGCCATTATGTTTTTCCCCATGATATTAATCTTATGTGACTCAGTCAGGAAGCTGGGCAAATAACTCTTGGAGCCATGATTTTACCACTTGCTTCCATAATGACTATAACATAAGCTACAGGGCTGCATAAAATAGCCAAATCTGAGCTTCAGCACATTTATTTTGCCTGTTACACAGAGCACTGTGGGCACTAAAATCGGGCCAAACTGCTGGTGACTAATGCAGCAACTTTTAGAGCACAATGGATAGGAGTCATCAAACGTATAACCCATATTTCTAAGGGCGTGGATATGATACAGTTCACTATTAAAACTTTGGCAGACACCTAGCAGTTATGTAGGAGGAGGGGCAAGGCACACACATAGCCAGTTTTAGGCAGCAGTGAATCCTGCGGTCGATCGGGGCCCCCTGCTTATGGGGGGCCCCCCAACCAAAGCGGTCTGACTTATTTTTATAATTATTTTCTTTTATCTTCTTAAAATAGCAACAAATGGCTGTACAGCTCCTTCTGATGTGGCATCATGATGTCATGAAATGCCTCACCAAACTGCAACCCAGTCAATAAGAGGAGGTGGGCAGCAATGGATGGGATGGGAAGAACAGCCCCCAAGAACTAACACTGTTGTTTCCCCCCCAAAACATGTAATATACCAATGGCTGTACTGAAAAGAAAATTATTCATTTATGGGCTACAGTCAAACACATGTGATGAAGAAGGGCCAGGCAGAGGGGCCCCATAACTTCACTAATCCTGCTGGGGGCACCCAAAACCCTAAAGCGAGCCATGGAAGCATACTCCTATCTAGTGAACTCAGACTGGAGAACTGAGGACCCACAAGCAGCATTCTGACAAGACAATGTCGATGGTGTAATGGGATATGAAGGTGTGTGCTTTACTCAAGGTAGCAGCGCTACAGACTTCATGAATGGGAATGTCCTCAGATGCAGCCAATGAGGCAGCAGTATTTCTGGTGGAATGAGCCTTAATCCCTTTGGGAGGTTCCTAATCAGCCAACCTATAGCAGAGGTTGATATAGGATGTTATCCATCTGCCAATTATCTGCTTTGCTGCTGGTCTGCCAGGTGTAGTTTCAGCATACATTACAAACAGCTGACAAGGCTCACCCCGAACTCCAGCTGTACACTCCTTATAGTAAGAGAAGCGCACTCTTTAGGTCCAGAGTTCAGAGCCTACAGTCAGCCTCTGAAGATGGGTTGGTTAAGCATACCAGAAGGTTTATCATCTGGTTAAGGTGAAACCCCGACGGTACCTTCAGGAGCATTTCGGGTGGGAAAAGGATGTCCTTGCGGATGACCTTGTCCTTGTGGAAGACTAGGTAAGGAGATCCACTGAGAGTACCTGGCACTCATTAATCCTTCTGGATGATGTGATGGCCACCACGAAGGCAATCTTCTACAACAGGTGTGACATCTCACGCCTGTGCACAGGCTTGAATGGCTTGTCTGTGAGCACAGCTTGCACAAGCGGCAGTGGGGTGCAGCAGGCTTGGCGGAGGTGAAGGGTATTGGGGTGGTTAGGAGCAGGAGATGCCCTGGGGCTGGACACAGCCTTGAGAGAGGCCAGGCATGTTTGGTCTCTGTCCCCAGGGTTCCCACCAGACCGAGCAGGCAGGTAGCTGGGGGGCCTGCAACATCTACTAGTCCCCTTCGGGCTGTGTTGTGCAATGCTAGATTGATGAGGAATAAGACTGCAATTATGGCAGACTTGATTTCTTTGGTCGATCTGGCTTGCATTATGGAGACCTGGTTGGGTGATGATGCCAGGCCAATTTTGGAGGCAGCCGTCCCCTCTGAGTACTTCGTGTGCACTGCCCGAGGAGGGAACACAGGGGTGGGAGAGTTGCCATCTGTTTTAGATCCAGCTAGGGCTTCACGGTGCACCCAGTTGGGTCAACCAGGTCCTTTGAGTGTGCGGCGGTGCATGGGGTTCCAGGTGCAGGCTGCAAGATTCTCCTGATTTATCACCCTCCGGGGGCTGGGAGGAGAGTTCCTGCAGGAGGTCGCGGACAGTCGTTGACAAGGTTTTGGAGTCCCCCAGATGGTTGATTCTGGGGGACCTCAATGCCTGGATCGAGGACAAAGCTTCGCAATTTGGTCATGACCTCCTCCAACTGATGACATCACTGGGTCTGACACAAGTAGTTACTTCTGCTACCCATCACCATGACCACACGTTGGACCTGGTTTTCTCATTGGGCTTGAGGTAATGAATCACAAGACTGACCAGGTTATATGGTATGATCACTGCACAGTGAAGTTCTTGTTTGGGGTCCCCTCCTGAAAGTATCTCCCCTGCTGAGATGATTAACCATCGCCCTTTAAGGGGACTGTTCCCAGAGGGACTGCTGGTGGTAGTTGATTTATCTAGTGTAGATGCTGCATATGAGGTTGTCTACGGACAAGGCAGTGGCTGCCTATAATAAGGCGGTATCGGAGGCGCTCAATGCCATCGCACCCGGTCTTAGCATCTGCCCAGATCTCCTACTTGAGATCCCCTTGGTTTGATGGGGATCTCAAGGTGATGAAGATCAGGGAGAAGTTGGAGCACTGCCGGTGGAAGACCAGGTCAGGGGAGGACAAACTGGCCTTGCATGCTCATTATTATGAGTACCAAGGGGCAATCAACTGTAAGAAGAGTTCCTGTCCAGGGAGATTGCTGCAGGGAGGAAAAGCTTTTTTGGATTGTGGACAGACTTTTGCATCCAGTCTGTCTACAGCCAAAAAAAGCTTTTTCAACAACATTATGCAACGAGTTTGCTCAGTTCTCCTCTGACAGGGTGTCCTCTATCTGGTCGGGGATCTCATCAGTGAGGCAAGTTTTGCCCTGCAGTGATTGGCGGGGGCAGAGGTCATTGAGGTGATCTTGAAGCTCAGACGCACTTACTGTGAACAGGACACGGCCCTGACTCGTTTTTTGATGAGATGTGTCGAGACCATTGGCCTGGTGTTTTCTGGGATTGTCCGGTGTTTGTTGTTGTAGGGAGTCTTTCCTGATGCCTTGAAAGGGGCTCTGGTGAGGCCCCTCTTGAAGAAGCCATCTCTCGACCCTGATGTCCTGGCAAATTACCATCTGATCTCCAACTTTCTATTTTTAGGAAAGGTTGTTGAGAAAATAGTGGCGCAGCAGCTCGAGGTGCACCTCATGACCTCTGATATCTATAAGCCATTCCAGTCGGGTTTCAAGGCCTGGCATAGCGCCAAAATGGCAGTAGTTAGGGCACAAAATGACCTCATCAGGGTAAGAGAAAGAGGAGACAGGTCAATTCTTGTGCTCCTTGATCCCTCAAATATTGTGGACTCATTGGTACTGTCAACTGGTTTAAGTCCTCTCTGGCAGGAAGCAATGGGTGGTGATGGGGAATTTCTCCTCCTCCCTGAATCTCCTGCCATGTGGAGTGTCTCAGGGTTTGATCTTGTTGCCAATGTTATTCGCAATGTACATGCTGCCCCTGAGTGAGCTCATTAGGCGCTGCAGCGTGGGTTTTCACTGCTATGCAGATAATACCCAACTGTATATGTCCTTTGCCCCTCAAACACAGGACGCTGTGGAAGTGCTGAGATCAGTGACTAGATGTCCTCCAATTGGTTGCGACTTGAACCCCGACAAGACGGAGGTCTTGGTGATTGAGCTGGGTCGCGGGCGTGATGGGAGTGCCTCCAGCGTGGCTACAGCATTGTTCCTGGGATCTGCTCCGTTGATGGCCTCATGTAGGTTGCGGGATCCTGTCGTTATCCTGGATGACAGATTGACACTTGAAGCTCAGGTGTCATCTGTGGTCCAAAGTGGCTTTTACCACTTGAGAAATATCGCCAGGATTAAACCCCTAATTCTGCCCGAAGACCTGCCGTCACTGGTACATGCCTTTGTTACATCCAGGCTTGATTACTGTAATGCTCTATACTTTGGGGTCACTGGAGGGACCCTCTGCCGGCTGCAACTGGCGTAGAATGCAGTGGCTAGGTTGCTGATGGGTTTGACTTGGTCTAGTCATGTGACCCCAGTCCTGCGAGCTCTGCACTGGTTGCCTGTCAGGTTGAGGATCATCTTCAAGGCGAGCTTGCTCACCTGTAAGGCCCTACATGGTTTGGGCCTTGGCTATCTGGCTGATCTACTGACACCTGCCACCTCAGTCCACTCCCTCCGCTCCTCGACCAGGGGGCATCCTCATTGTTCCAAGGGCCAGATTAAAAACCTCCAGCGACCGTGCCTTTGATGTAGTTGGACTGGCCCTTTGGAACTCTCTTCCAGTCTCTGTTAGGGAGGCTCCGATGGTCGTGATGTTTAAAAAGGGTCTAAAGGCTTATTTATTTTGCTTGGCCTTCCCTGGTGAAATATGACTGACCAGAATTAGTTTAATTTTAGATATTATACTGTTATATTTATTGTTTTTTTTAACTGTTTTTGCTCATTATGGCTCCAGTGCCCTCCACTCCTTCAGGTCTGCCTGAGGCTCCCGGCTAACCCCTACTGACCTCACTCGAGTCCATCTCCTCCTATCCTCAGATCACAGCCAGTCCCTGGGTATCTCAGCATATCCCTTCGCTGGGTGGGTCCCCCTCCTCCGAGAGGGAAGGCACCAGTGAGGGCTACCTAGCACACTCTATTAGGCTCCAGTGATGTTGGTGAGGCGGGGATGGCTCACTGGAGGGCTTCGGCGGTGCTGGAACCTGGCAGCCGTCATTCAGCGGGCATTGAGCGATTTCCTCCTGGTTTTCTTCCTAGGGGTGGTGAGCTGACGTCAAGGCAAACACCACTGTCCACCGTCCCCTTCTCGCACCGGATCCCAGCATCCTGTTGTGCCTCTAGCCTCTGCCAGAGGCCAGCATGGCGCAGGTATGCACCCCCACTCTCCCCCTGGAGAAGGAGAGCTGTCTCTGGATGCTCCATTCTTCTCCCCCCAGCGACCCGAGTCCGTTTCCGAACCCGAGTCACCGGCATCGTAGGCAGAAATCCAACTGCTGCACTGATGGGCCAGCATCATATTTATTATTTTAATATCGTATTGCATGCTGTATGTGTCTTCTGTATTTATTAGTAACATGCTACCTGTTTTTATGAAAGGTACCCAGAGCCCCAGGGATTGGGCGCCATATAAATGTGCCTAGCCTAGCAGTAAAGTCCCAAGGTGGCAGAGGTTCATGCAGTAGAGGGGACCAGTGTTCAAGACCTTTCGCTGCCAGCTGCACCAGAAGGGTCGTCGCTCGCAAGCCCGACTGACAGAGGGACCAGATGTAGTTGAAGATGCTCACTACAGGGCAGGCAAGTGGATCCAGCTCCTTGCCCTGGAACCATATTGAGAATTGTTTCCACTTAAATGCACAGCGTTTGCGAGTTGACTCCTTTTGGGAGGCCTCCACAACACGAAGCACATCTTCCGAAAATGAAAATTTCGTACCTAACATAATTCTTGATCTTCCTGTGTATCTTTACTATTCATCACTGGTGGGTGATTGGCCAGAAATAAGAACCCTGTGGGAGCCTTTTTTTTTTTTGGGAGGGAGGACCCAGTGCCGTTGGCACCGACGAGGAGCCGACACACTGCGTGGCGCTCACGGGTTATCCAATGTGACCATTTGACTCTCCTCCATCTCAGTTCTGCATACCAGAGAGACAGAAGAAAAACAACAACAGAGAAAACAAGGCCGGGGCAAGAGAGCCCGAGGGACACTAAAATGAAAGGATATAAACTGAAAAAGGAATAGGCTGACCAGAGGAAGGGGAGGAGGAGGATCTGGTAGGAAATGGGCTGAAAAGCCCCAGTCCCTGGACGGGCAGGAAGGGGAAAGAAAAAACTGAGAGAGGGAGAAAGAAAAAACAAGGGGAGAAGTAGGGAGAGTAGGGACCAACATCCACACAGGACACTCAGAACTTACAACAAGCAGTGCCTCCAGAGAGGCAAGAGCCCACCACCTGGACAGTTTCCGAGGCAGAAATTGGCCTTATTGAATCCTGTAGGAGATGGAGAAGATCCCTCCCCTCCAGCCCCCATCCTGAAGGAGGAAACCACCATAGGTGAGGATTCCCCATCCCCTGCTACTATTTCCGGAAAGAACCCGCAGGGTTTGGGGGAGGGAGGAAGCCTACCCAGTAACACCTCCTTCCGAGGGGAAGGAGACAGGAAGAGAAAGGGGAATAGTAATAGGAAAAGCGGAGGGGAGTTCACTCCAGCCCCAGATCCCCCCATCCCAGGGGGACCAAAGAGCCGGTGCACCCAAAGGGTGAGCCGACCCCGGAGATCATGCCCAGGACAAGGGGGAGGGGCCCACCAGATGTCCCCCCATTGGGCTAGAATGAAAACCCTACTCGCCTTCCTCTGAAGGGTCTTCCAGTGGCCTCCTAGGAAAGGAGATTACAAGGAGAGAAAAAAGGGGAGAACCTAACCGGATCCTCGAGGAGGAAGGTGAGCTGGGAGGGGGTATAGCTCAGGCACTGAGGCTTTGAGAGGGGAAGGTGGGTGGGATTCAATGATGAATGGTGAAGATAAACAGGAAAATCAAGAATTACGGTAGGTACGTAATTTTCATATCTTCCCAGTGTCAATCTACATCATTCATCACTGGTGGGTGAGTACCGAGCCCCCTAGAAGGGACCTAGTCCTTCCCTGAGAAAACTGCATTCCCTCGGCCTCCCGGGGGAGACATCGGGGTATGGAGACCCGCCACCAACCAATTAGGCCTGGGACTAGTCAGGCCGAGGCGGTGTCCCCTGGGGGAAGGAAGGTGCCTCTGCTGTTCCCATCTCACCCTGTGGGAGAAAAGACAGGTCACCTGGAAGGAGGAGGCGCCATTACCCTAGGCAGGGTCAAGGGTGACAACCACAAAAGGCGAAGCCATGCTGTCTGCCTAATACAGATTGCTGTCCCTGTAAGTCATGAAGCGACTTCACTGGCAGTGTAAGATGCCCTTGGCTGGTGCTTTGCCAGCTCCAGACGTAAAGCAGAGAAGGCTATGGCTTGCTGGGTAGCCTCTGAATTGGGCAGCGATGCCAGCGCCTGGCCCAGCATCGCCCACAAGTGCCTGTTATAGGCATGGTGGTGCGCCTGATGTGAAGCGATGCAAAGTATCATCTGCGCAAAGGAGAAAACTCTCCGCCCCAGACGAGTGAACTCCGCAGAGTCAGGATCCGGGGGTCGGTCACAGACTGGACATTTATGCCCAGTAGGGGTGTCTAGACGCGTCAATTGTGGTGTCATCGAGGCACAGGTCAGGAAGCATAGGAAGATTTAAAAGTGAATATCGTCGTTATCTATCCTTAGCTGATGCTTGTACATGCTTTGACCCAACCTGAAGCTCCTGAGACTTACCAGTAATGTCATCCCTGCTCTAATCCAGCTCCAAGACTGTCTCCTCTTCCCCTCCCCATATTTTTCCTTCTCTTTGTAAATAACTTCTTGACTACTAGCTCTCTTCCTTCTCGAACCTTGTTGCTGACCATCCACTGTTGTTTTGACAACTACCACCCCTGACCTTCCTTCTGTCAGTCTTTCTTGTTACGCTTGAACATTCCTCACATTTCTCTCTATATAACCTTATTATCTTATTAACCCTTTCCTCCACAGGTCGGGTCCATGGTTTCTGCACTTATTATATATCTTACTGCCATTATCTGTATAATGCTTGCCATTATTTTTTGTTGTTTCTACCCATTGTATTTTTGTAGCACTGCTGTACTGTTCCTCTATTTGTATTATTGTACCCATGTTGCTGTTGTTCAACTGTTCTCCTTTTGTAGTACTCTCCCGGGTCGTGCCTGAAAATAGTCATTTTATGGCTAGTGCACCTACCCGGTTAACAAAAACTAAATATAAAATAAAACAACCAGGAGCAGTTGTAGAATTCTCAAAAAGTGTTTATTAGTACTAGCAGCAACATAAAAAAATAAACTTGTTCGGTATAACTGTTTACAAAGGCAGAATAAACAGAGAAGATCCATCTGAGATTTCCTTCAGTCTCTGAGTGACCAAAAATATTTTAGCTCTCTCATAAATCTTTGCAACCCCCCTCAACAAGCATCCTGTTTTTTTTTTTTAAATGTTCTTGTAAATTTCATACAGGTGCAGCAAGAACACAATGTCCCAGAACTGAGGCAACTTCTCCACAGCTTCTGAAAAAGGGCTTAGAAACTGCTCTCAGGTTAATCCCTTGAGTTCCTAAGAGCTTTTTGCAATCATCTCAAACTTGGGAGCTTAAGCAACAGGTTGGTAGAAAAGAGGCCAGGAGTTATATTTTGTTTTAAACTGAAATATTTGAATAGTTTGTTAGTGAAATTAGTTCTATGTGTTAAAAATTATTACCTTGAATTTGAACTGATACTTGGGCTGTGATATTGTAGGTTTGGGGATAGATGTTTGGCAGGGAAAATTAGAAGGTAATTTAAATGTGTTGTTTGCCTGGTGTTTGGTAAGAGCCCTCCCACCCACTCTGTTTTGTAGGCTTTCTTAAATACTGAAAAGCCACTGGGGGTTGGGATTGAAGGGCTGAGTATTTCTGTTTGGGACTGAAATTTGAAGCAACAGGAGTTGGTGGGCCTGTGACATCATCGGTACCTGGGTCTGCTTACACACACACTGTTAGTGGGACTGAACACATACTGGACTGTATGTGTTTGTGAGACTTGGGAACTTTGTTGGTGGGGTTGAATGGGTTTGTAAATAACTACAGTCAGTATAGAGAGAAACTGTACCCAGGGGAAAGGGACTGAGAAAAGGGGGTGTGCTATTATAAACAGAGGGGGATAATCAGGGTGGCCATATTCCACCATAGCAGGCATCTTCGGAAGGGTTGTAGGCTGCACAGGCTGTGGGATGGCAATAATTCTAAATTGGGCCTGGAGAGAGGGAGGCTGCCCACTCTGTAGACAGCTATCTTGTATCAGGAGTGAGGTATATTGGTTAAGGAGTAAGCTGTGGGAGCTGGGGGTGTCCAAGGATAAGGGGTGTGGATATGGGCAGCAGAAGGGTGGGGCTGAGGGGAGGCTGGGGCAACGCTCTGAAATTACAGGACATTATGCTACAGCAAGCAGAAGGGGGGATATTAGGGACAGAGGACCCTTAGATAGGGAAGTTGATGCTAAGGGGAAAGCGCACAGGGAGAAAATTCTGAATTCAAGGAGACTGGAGGGGGAAGAGTCAGGAGGGGCTGTTGTGCGGAAGCCTAAAACAGCAGACTGTGGGAAGGGAGCTCCTAAGGTGAACAGTGCAAGAGAGGAAGAAGAGGGTCAGTTTAGAGATGCAGTCAGGGGAAACTCGGGTTACTTGATGGAGGCTGACATAGAGTGTCACAATAAATTTGAGATACTAAGCATCCTAGAGGGGGAGGAAGGGGTTGGAAATGAGGAAACTTATACAGAGGCCGGGAGGAGTCAGATACCCATAGGGCATCCAGAACAGCTATGGAAAGGATAGACATAGTCCCAGAGGAGAGGAAACATATATGTTAAGCAAATGGGAGATGCAACATATTCCAGACATGAGGAGAGAGCATGATTGGAGAGGAACTGGGAGACAATGAGGTGGAAGGAGCCCCCTTCAGCAGGAAGGTCAGTACCAAGGATGGGGCCCTAGCTAAAGGGACCCACAGAGAACCTCTGGAGACAGGGGTACCTATTACAAGGGGGATGAGGGTCTTGGGAAGGGGAAACCATCAGGGCCAGGATAAATGGTTCAGATAAGAGAGGTTAAAGGGGACACCTATTCAGAGGGGTTTGAGTTAAGTGGGCAAAATAGCAAGGGAGGCAGAAAGGGAGGGTGACAAGGGGTCTCTAATCAGGCAGGAAGACTCCCATGAAATGCGATCATGAATAAAGTGGGGAGGGGGCTGAGAGGCATAGTGGAGGTAACCATAAGGATGATGGCGGTGTTAAGGTTCTGTTACTGGGAGACTCGATGATTAAGGGTATCCATTGGGAGGGACAGGGGATGGATGCCATAGCCAGGTGAAGGTAGTGAGTATCTCTGGGCTGACAGTGCACAGAGCAAAGTTCATGGTGTATGAAATGGTTAGGGATTGTGGAGGAAACCGGATTTCCTGGTGCATTTGGGAACTAATGATCTAGAGGAAATAGCATTATGGAAATCCAAGCAAGGTTCCAAGAACTTGCCAGAGTCTGTCGGGATAATGGATGCAACATTTCCTTTTGGAGATATTGCCAGTACCAAAGGCCTCAGTGGAAAAAAATGAACTCACAGAGGTTAATGAATGGCTCAGGAAGTGGGGTGAAGAGAATGGGTTGGGGTGTTAGGGAACTGGAATGGAGTTTGGGAGGATAAGGGACTATATGCCAAGGACAGGTTTCATCTTGCCCCATTAGGGAAGGAAGTCCTTAAACAGGGATGGCTGACTACATACAAGAAAGGTGGGGTTTAAACTTGTAAGGGGGGAGGGATAGGGAGGGCTGACAAGCCCTCCTCCAGATGAGGGAGTAGCCTTCAAGCCCAAGGGGGAGGGGGAAACAGACTGGAGGTGGAGGTTTCAGGAGGAGCAGGGGAGGATGGAAGTATAAGGAATCTGGGTGGGGTTCAACAAAAGGATCAAGGATAAGGGTGGGGTTAGTGTTAGTAAATGCCAGGAGCTTGGGAAACAAGTTGCCAGAGTTCCAGGCCATGCTGTTCGAGGAGGGTGGATGTGGCGGCAGTCACGGAAACGTGGCCAACAAAAACCATGACTGGGACCTAAATGCATGGGGTACACTATGCTAGGGAAGGATAGAAAGGAGGGCAAGAGGGGTGGAGGGCTATGTTCATTAGAGATGACATAGAAATTGCTATGGTAGAAGAGGCAGAGGAAACGTGGAGCCTTATCGTCACTCCACGATCCCCAGCAGGAGATAAGGTCAAGCTGGGAGTAGCATATAGGCCCCGGGATGAGTGATGTTCTAGAGGATGGTTTGCTGGACAACATCATTGCCCAGTGTGGTCCAAATGGGGAAGGAGTGGTGTTGATGGGGACCTTAATATGCCAGGTACAAACTGGGGAACCATGTCCTCTAAGGTGGCCAAGGAGCAGAGGCTGCTGGATGGCTTCCAGGATGTGTTCTTAACACAGCATGTGATGGAGCCCACAAGGGAGGGCATGTCCTGGATGTGGTTCTGGCAGATGGGGATCTGTAAGGGACATGGTTGTACAGGACCCCTGACTGGGAGTGACCACAATACTGTCTGGTTTCAAATAAGCATTGGGGGAGTGGGGTGAGATCTAGGACACTGGCAGTGGACTTCAGAGGCAGACTTTATGGGCATGGGAAATATTCTCAAGGATCACTCAGAGGGATTACCTCAACAACAAGTGTGGAAAGGAGATGGGAGGTCATAAAGCGGGGACTTCATGAGGCAGTCAGGATCTCGCTAAGTTGAAGCGTAAGGGAGCAGGTCACATAAACCATGCTGGTGGTCCAGTGAGGTCCAGGTAGCAGTCAGAGAAAGAAAGGCGACACAAAAATATAAAACAACAAGAGGGATAGGGATAAGGAAATGTACCAGCTTGCATCTAGAAAAGTCACCCGTATGGTGGGGGCTAAGTCAATGTAAACAGCAGCTGGCACAGGGGATACATGGAGGAAAGGGGTTCTTCCGGTACGTTGGGGAGGCGGAGAAAACTAAGGGCCATCTCAGCAGATTGAGATCAGAAGGAGGTGGTGGAAGAGGCGAGGACCAGGCAGAGGTATTTAGAGTACTTTGCCTCTGTGTTCACTAGGGAGGGGATGGGATATCTACAAAGCAAGGCACAAAGGGGATAGAAGCAGCAGGAGTGGGATCAGGGAGCAACAGAAATGGAGCAAAGGGAGGGAAGGTACCCCAGGGGTGTCACATCTGGATAAGGATAAAAGACCAGTAAGGTGGAGGGACGGATGATGCCATCCCACCAAAGAAGTGTGGTTTGCCTCAGGCCCTAAAGAAAGACAAATCTCTGGGCGGATGGCATTCATCCGAGAGTACTATGGGAATTGGGCGGACATACTGGCTGCACCTGGCGGAGCTTTTCAACAGGTCACTTGAGACAGGGAGGTACCTAGGGATTGGAGAGGCACATGTGGTACCAATCCATAAAGGGGGGTGGAAGGAAGTACCAGGAAACTATAGACCCATCAGTTTAACCTCGGTGGTGGGAAAATTAATGGAGAGTATACTAAAGAGCGATTGGGGTTTACTTGGAGGAGGTGGGAGGTCTGGATAGTAGGCAGCATGGGTTTGTGCCAGGTAGATCATGTCAAACCAACCTTGTGGAGTTCTATGAATGGGTAACATCAGAACTGGACAGAGGTAAGCCTGTGGATGTATTATTCTTGGACTTCAGCAAGGCGTTTGACTCTGTCCCCCACAATGGTCTGGTGGAGAAACTGATGGGGTTAGGAGTTGGCCCCTTTGATGGTCAGATGGATTGAAAACTGGATAGCTGGACGCACTCAGAGAGTAGTGGTCTGTGGGAGCTCTCGAACCTACAGAGGTTGGTAGTGGGGTACCACAGGGCTCGGTCCTGGGTCCAATCCTGTTTAATGCATACATATCAGACATCAGGGAGGGTATAGGGTGTGAAATGAGTCTCTTCGCGGATGACTCCAAGATGGGAGCAGTAGTTGAGGGAGAAGAGGGGAGGTTGGCCCTGCAAGGGACCTGGACACCCTGAAAGCTGGGCTCACACATGGAAATTAAATTTCAATATCACCAAGTGCAAGGTGTTGCATCTTGGTGGGAAACCCTAAACACAGGTACACCCTGGGAGGGAGGTGCTGGAAGCCTCAACAAGGAAAAAGACCTAGGGGTCATGGTGGATACATGTATGAATAACACTGAGCAGTGCAGGAGAGCAGCTAGCAAGGCAAACAGGATGTTAGGATGCATCGTAAGAGGATCACCTCTAGGAGCAAGGAAGTGATTCTGCCGCTGTACAATGGACTGGTTAGACCACACCTTGAGTACTGTGTACAGTACTGAGACCACCTTGAAGAGGGACATACAGCTCCTGGAGGGTGCAGAGGAGGGCAACAAAGATGATCACGAGGCTGGGGATTTGACTTGAGGACAGACAGCTCTGCCTGTTTTCATTGGAGGAGAGGAGAGAAGGGGACATGATTGAGGTCTTCAAGTACCTCAAGGAATAAATAGGGTAAACATGGAGGGGATCTTCAGACTAAAGCAGGGAGGCATCACCAGAGGGCATGGTTTGAAGTTGGAAGGTGGAAGGGTGAGGGGAAAAGGAGGAGGTTTTCACTGAGAGGGTGGTGGACCCTGGAATGCTCTGCCTGGTGAGCTGGTTCAGAGATCCACATGGAGAGCTTTAAGAGAGGGTGGGACAGACACAGAAAGTGGATGTATCAGATGATGGCCTGTCCCGGGGGGGGGTGGGGATGGATGATAGGGGTTTCTGGAGCACAAGGGATGGGAGGGTCTCGGCACCCAACTAAGGATCTAGGTTCGAGCAGACTTGATAGACCATAAGGCCTAATCTGCTGGCAAATAGTACGTTAGTATGTATAACTATATACATTTTAACAGTAACACTGTACAATTTCTAAACAAAGGGATCCCAAGATCAGTTACATTTCCACATAATGATTTGCATACATTTTTATACCAGCAGATATGCAAGGGAGGAAAAAGACAAACAGTAAGGGAAGACTGAGAGACAGTGAGAGGCAAACATTGTGAGACTTCGGGGTGATCAAATCCTAGGTCTCACAGGAAAATTTGGTTGCGCAACCAGACAGAGAAGAGACAGGAAAGGAAAGAACAGAACAGATCCCTGCATTCAAACTCGCCATAACTGGGCCAGGGTCCTACTCCACCCTGTCACATACCCCCCTCCTTAAGATGGAACCTGTTTTATTAAACAGGTTTCCAAAACTTTCTATTGATTCTCTACTAATATTAGCTTCTAACTTTCAGAAATTAAGCACATGTGCAGTATCCTTTTTTCTACAACAGTACAGCAAACAGTAAAGTTTTAACTCATACATTTCTTTTTCAACCTTCAGAACCTTCAATTCCCGATCCATATCTTGACAGAAAATCAGCAATGCTATTCTATTTATCAGATTTGTGTATCACCTTGTGATTCTGGAATTTTTATCTTTCATTTGGTTAAGCCAACAGAGTGGATTGTGATCTGTTATAAGTACAAAGTCAGTTCCTAGCAAATAAAACTTAAGGGACTCCTATGGCCCACTTTGCTACTAAATATTCCTTTTCAATGATGGAGTACCTTTTTTCTCTGTCATGCACCTTCCTACTTATGTACAGAATCAGATGTTCTGTCCCATCTATATTCTGACTCAGGACTGCATCTAAGCCTACCTCTGATGCATCTGTTTGTAACAAAAATGGTTTCTGAAAATCTGGGCTTCTTAAAACAGGGGCTGAACACAATGCAGCCTTAATGGCCCAAAAAGGTTCATCACACTCTGGGGTCCATTTCACATTATTTGGTATCATTTTTTCGTGAGCTCAGTGAGGGGATTAGCTAACTCAGCAAAGTTGGGAACAAATCTCCAATAATAACTAGCCAGCCCTAAAAATGACATGACAGGTTTCTTGGTTTTAAGGACAGGGCTGTTAGCTACAGCTTCTATTTAAGAAATTTCTGGCTTAACTACTCCATTTCCCAAAACATAGCCCAAATATCTGGTTTCCTGTATGCCCAATGCACATTTGGTAGGATAAACAGTCAGACCTGAATTTTTGATAGCTTGGATAACGTCTCGTAGGCGTTCCAGGTGGCTTTTCCAGTCTGGACTGTACACCATGACATCATCCAGGTATGCACCACAATAACCAGTGTGAGGTGATAAAATTACACCCATGTACAGTTGGAATGTAGCTGGTGCACCATGTAAACCAAATGGCATGGTGGTGAACTGACAGAATCCAACAGGAGTGGCAAATGTAGTTTTGTCTCTGGATTCTTTAGCTAAAGGGATTTTGCCAGTAACCCTTGGTGAGACTGAGGGTACTGATACATTTTGCACTCCCCAGTCTGTCCACCAAATCATATCTTCTGGGCATAGGATAACTGTCAAATTTTAACACTTGATTAAGTTTCCTAAAATTAAGGCAGATTCTAACATCCCCTTTTTTGTTTAGAATTACCACTTGAGATGACCAAGCACTCCTTGACTCTTCTATGATACCCAATTCTTTCATTTTTTGTACTTCCTTAACCACGTCAGCTCTTAACCGCTCTGGTAACTTGTATGTCTTTTGCCTAACAGGACGAGCATTCCTTGTGACTTGCGTGCTCGACCTGGTACTGTGGTAAAAGTACTGTTAAATGTCTTTAACAAGTTATGAATTTCTGCAGTTTGTTCTGAGGTTAAGGAAACATTCACCTTTCCAGCATCAGCAGTTACAGTTTGTTTCAGTCTATCATAAGCTATTCAGTCTATCATAAGCTACATCAATATCTTCTTTATCAGTTTCTGGTAAAACTAGAAGCTTTTTGCATTTTTTCAATCCATTTCTTGAAGAGGTTAGCATGGCATATCTTAGTAGGATTTTTCCTGTCAGGGGTCTCAATCTCGTAGTTAACGGTGCCAGTACATCTAAGCACTCTAGAAGGCCCTTACCACTTCATTAACAGTTTATTTTCTGTTGTGGGTAACAGTAGAAAACCTTTTCACTTGACTCAAAAACTCTTTTTTCTTTTACCCCATAATATAGCTTCTGCTGGTTTTGGGCCTCTTCCTGATTGCTATGGGCAATTTCAACATATTTTGCCAGCTTCTTTCTTAGGGCACACATATAAGATGTTATAGATTGTTTCTGAGTGGGGTTATCGTCCCACATTTCTTTTATCACATCCAGTGGCCCGCTTGGCTGTCTATCACACAGCATTTCAAATAGTGAAAACCCTGTTGATGCCCGTGGCACTTCTCTGTAAGCAAAAATTAAGTAAGGCAAGTACTGGTCCAAATATTTCCCTTACCCTTTACAAACATTTTTAACATGTGTTTTAGGGTTTGGTTAAAACGCTCAACAAGACTGTCTGTCTGAGGGTGATAGGGGGAGGTTCTTATGACAGTGATACATAGTATTCTGTATAGCTCCTTAAGTAATGCAGCACCAAAATTACTACCCTGATCAGTAATAATTTCTTTAGGTATGCTCACTCTGCTGACATTTTTTGTAAGCTCTGCTGCCACTTTTGAAGCTGTGACAGTACGCATTGGAACTGCTTCTGGGTATTGAGTAACACAGTCACATACTACCAGGATAAATCTATTACCCTTTTTACTTTTGTCTTAAAGACCAGCCACATCCATTGCAATTCTCTCAAAAGGCACATCTATCAAGGGTAGGGGCATCTTGTATTTTCTAGTAACTGGGGCTACTTTCTGACACTCAGCACAGGAATTACAATAGGTAGTGACATCTTCATGAATTCCAGGCCAGTAAAATCTATACAGCAATCTGGCAAGGGTGCGATCCCTCCCTGAGTGACCAGTCATAGAACTACCATGTGCTATCTGTAACTGCTCTGTACTATACTTATGTGGTATAATCAATTGTTCTGTCTGTTCCTGTGTCTGAGGTTTAACCCAAACTCTGTACAGTAACCCATAACATTTTTTAAACGTTGGTTCACCCTGTTTTGGTTTCACCCCCAGCTGCTTAAAATAACCCCGGAGAGAAACATCGTTAGCTTGCTCTGAGACAAAATCACAATAAGTTTAGCATCAGCATTTTCATATTTTAACCCTTTATGTCCATCAGTCTTTTGTTGCCACTGTTGTTTCAGAAGTCGTCTTTCTTTCCTGGACTTCTGGATCTTGGAGCTGTTCTCCAGCAAGTCCAAATCAAAGTCACGGAAAAGAAAGGTGTCCCCACCGTTTGAGATTTTCTTTGCCTGCGCTCTTGTTACCACTGCTGCTGAAACTGCAGGGTTCAGTTCCTCTGAGATTAACTCAGTAAATCCTGGACAGTCATTTCCAGTAATCACGGATACAGGTAACTTAGGTACTACTCCACTTACATTTGGAGCGACACATCCTTAAGGTCAGAGTCACTTGGGTGGTGGGATAGTATCGAGTGTCCCTGTGGATGCAGATGACACCAGTACCTGTCCCTTTTGCACAGTGTTTTCCCAGCACTTTAACATGCACTAGGGTCTGTCTGCTTCCCGAATCAATGAGTCCCTTTACAGTCTTATCCCCCACCTTCACATCTGTTAAGTACTTGTCCCAATTTGCCAAGGACAAATCTGCTTCAGTGCCACTCTCCTTATTACAGCAGTTACTTGCAATATGGCCTGGCTTGTTACAATTATAACAAATAAAGTCTCATATCTTTTCAGAATTTTTTTCTCAAGGTCATAGTTTTCTGACTGTGCAGTGTCCATACTGCTGTAGGCAAGTTGGGCTTTACCTGTCAGGTAGGGTACCAGTCTGACTGTCCATTGCTGCTATGGCCATTGGCAGGCTGTGGCAACTCTTTCAAAAGTTGTCAGGTATGCCTCGATATCATCCGAGAGACACAACTTTGTAAGTTTGTCTTTTAAGTTGCTTGTACCTTGTTGCTCTGCTGGATCAGTGCCAGATCCTTCTGCTTTGATAGCTTGCAAGGCATCCAGCCAGTGCTACTCCTGTCACTGCATCTCCTCTCTTCTCTGTTTCTTAGTCTCTTTTTGTTGCAGAGCCCACCATTTGAAAAAGTCCATCAGGCTCTGTCACTGACTGTTCTTTTTCCATAACTTGTGCTGGCTGTACAGTCTCAGCTAGGACTTCTGTCTCTGTTAGTTTGGCTGCCATTCTCCTGGTAACTACTCCTGGACCTGCTGCTGCAGAATCCATATTTTTCTCTATGCTTCCTTGGTACTAGGTCCAGTACCCAGGCACAAAAAACGAACATTACGTACCTACCGTAATTCTGATCTTACTGCGTATCTTCACCATTCATCACAGATGGGTACTGGCCGGAGGTCAGGACCCGCAGGAAATTTTTTTAAGGGTAGGTGGAGCAGACACACATCGGCGCCACCGAGGCCGACGCATTGCGTGGCGCTCGAGGGTTGGCCGTTAGGCTGTGTCGACTCCACCTGCCTACCAGTTCTGAGTCGCCGGAGAGGTAAGAGGAAGGGATGGAGGGTGGGATAAGAGAGTCCAAGGGACAGAAAAAGGAAAGGATAACTGAACTAAAAGGAGAAAAATGACTGAGTACAGCAAAGAAGAGATTAGACTAAGGGGATTGGGTAGGGGCCCCAATCTCTGGAAGCGGAAGAAGGGAGGGTAGGGAGGGGAGAGAATTTAGGAGAGAGTGAGAGGTATCAAGGTATCTGAGACCCTTGTCCGTCACCAGATTGTATAGGAACTGCAAGGAGTAGCAAAGCTCTCTGCCAGAATTCAAGGCACAGAATAACTGGCAAATACCCCAGAAGCAGAGTCGGCTATTCTGGAGGAAGGACAGGGTACAAGGATTTAGTACTCTCTAAGGAAAAATGTTTGGGAAAAAAGGTTTTTTTTTTTTTTTTAAGTAACAGTTGGATGGAAACCAGAAAGAGAACAGGAGGAGGGCAACCACCAACTCCCACCCCATCGGGGTGGAGACATGTAGTAGAGAAGGAATGCCGCTCGAGCTGTCTACCCTTCATAGGAGAATACCCCCCTGTGTGTCCCTACTTTACCCCACTCCTAAAGAGGAGAGGGGGAGCCACAGAGAGGAAGGGGGACCCAGAGACTGAGGCCCCAGGGGGATGGTGGGTGGGGTTGTGATGAATGGTGAAGATACACAGAAAGATCAGAATTATGGTAGGTACGTAATTTTCATATCTTATCTGTGTCAATCTTCACCATTCATCACAGATGGGTGAGTACCAAGCCCCCAAGGGGTTGTTTCATTACACCCTAAGGGACAAGGTCCCTTAGCCCTCAGTGGGTGACACACTAAGGGGGGGAACCTTCAGGGCCTGGGGAGGCCCGAGAGTGGGGAGAGAGAGACGGAGTCCCCCCAGAGGGGGAAGGAAGCTGCCTCGACAAGCGCCGTCTCACTCTACGGGAGAAAAGGTAGGTTCCCTGGTGGGCGGAGCAAATATGGAAATTACGTACTTACCGTAATTATTGATCTTTTTGGACAGTCTCCATCACTCATTCACACTAGTGGGATAGTGCCGGAGGCGCTAGGACCAAGCGGGAGCCAAAAATTTTCTGAAGGGCCGGTGCCGAGGTAGGACCACGCACGTGTGGCACCGCGAGACTGACTCGCACCTGTGTAGGCTATCTCGGCGTCGACCCTCCAACCGTCTCAGTACCTTTTTGACCAAGGAGGTGCAGTGTAACTAATGAGAATAACTCATTCTGAGTTTCTGGGCCTGAGAGGGCCCTGATGGCCTCTGTAAGAAAGGTCAAAGAACAATGTCTTCACAGTTCCAACCATAGGCCATGAAGACCAGGAAAGAAACGAAAGTGAACCCAATGGATGAGGGAGGGTAGAATGAGTGATGGAGCCTGTCCAAGAAGATCAACAATTACTGTGGCACGTAATTTCCATATCTTCCTGACTAAGTCTCCATCACTCATTCACACTAGTGGGAGAGTACCAAGCTAAAATCAACAACCCTGAGAAGGGTGGTAGGAGATAGGGTTCACTCAGAAAGGACGGCCAAGGACTGTCCTGTTAATAAAAAGAGCTGTCTTGTAAGAGCATCTATAACATAGTGCCTACAAGATAAATGCTCGAGTTGTAACTCGTCACCTTGCCGACGACAATGGGCAAAAAATGAAAGTCCGCCAGGCAGCTGCAAGAACCTGGCCTCACGATTTGATCTAGGACCAAAATTAATAGTGTCAAAGACATGTACTAATCTAATGTAAAGGACCTCAGGAACTGCAAGAGCCAGAGGTAAAGTGTACAGGTTCAGGGTAGACCGAAAAGCGGAGACGGAACCCTCACTACCAAGTATGGCTGACCTGCAAACAACAGGTCCAGTAGCACTTGAACCCCTTACTTGGTGAGCAAAAGAAGGCCCAGGTGGGGTTAGCTCATCAAGGAAAAAGGTTTGTACTAAGTCACTGAAAACTTCCTGATGGAAGGCAAAGCACAACTTAGAAGCCTCTTGTAGTGGCCTAGCAGAATCAAATCCTAGTCACTGCATAATCCAAAAAGGATCATCCTGCCCCTATGTGTATGACTGTATGTGAATATTTGTGAAGCTACCTCAGAAAAGACCTACTTGACCAATGGTCAAGAAAGGAGCATGTCATCTGTTAAGTTGAAGCAAACATGGAAGTAGGAATCTAAGTACCGACTTGCTGAAGAGTCACTTCTGCTGCTGCAACGCTCTGATCAAGAGAAAAAAGCCTGATTAAAAAACAAAAAGGGACTAACAGACTGGTTAGACGCCTATGTTTTGGAAATATCTCGGAATAAGAGACATTCTCTAGAGAAAAGAGGTGGACCACCACTGGATCGGACTGCCCCCTAGGGGTAGAAGAAAACAGGTACTCTTTACTGAGGTTTAGAGACGACCGCCTCAGGGTTGAGGCGGAACCTGATCAGATCCAAGTGTGGTATCGGGAAATTCCAACTAGGCCCTGAGCTGTGATAATTCTGACCCCCCCTTTTATTTTTTTAAATATCATTAGTCCGAGCCAGACAAGGTTGCTGGCTATTTGGCAAGGATTGCCTGATACAGAAATGACAAGGATGTCATTCCTCTGAGGAGCAGGAGGAGCCTGAGGATCCATAACCGAACCCCTGACTGGACTAATAATAGCTAGACAGATGTTAACTACTCAGGCTGAAGCAGCCACCAGAAGGGCAGCATCAAAAGAGGGCTGTATACCCCTATCAAAGGAGCAGAACAGTCTGTGCAGCTCCCAACCATTGAATTAAAATGTTCCAAAGAGTGTAATTGTCTTGACCACTGAAAAAGTCTAGACGCAGAGATATATAGTCCACAGATCCAGTCTGAACACTATGGTGGACCCCATAAGTGCATGAAAATAGGCAGGATTTGTCTAGTGCACTTACCCGGTCAACAAAAGCTAAATAAATAAATAAATGAGGAACTACTAAAAGAGCTTGCATCGCAGACTCTGATGATAGAGAGGGCGTGTCTTTCAGTATATAAAATGAGTCATCCGCTGTATCACTGACCAGAAGGACAGGGACAGACTCATCTAGATGCCTTTCTACCACAGAAGGACCCCAAAAAGAGGTCTAGATTAGAGTCACTAGAGACTCCGTCACCAGGAAGGGTGTCGAGGAGCTTGGCACCACGTAGGGGGCTGAGAAAGTGCTGAGCAGAATGAGAGATTCCGCTGACAGAACAGAAGAGAAGAGTCCCATCAGCGGAAAAACCGCTGGATGAGGAGATCCGATGCAGACCGCCACCCACTAAAATGTGTGGAAAATAACCGCAGAATAGGACTTCATTCCATGGAAACATCCCAACACAAGTCCCATGGAAGAGAGGTCTCAAAAGAGATCTTCCCCAGTTCTGTCAGACAGCACCAAATGGCACCCCGTGGCACCAGCGTCACTCGTGGCACAGGAGGGCACCAAGCAGTACCCATGCCAACCTGAGAGACACCAGAGAGCACCCACGGTGGAACCCGCAGGTATCCTCGGTACCAACGGCAGCATTGGCATGCAAGGGCACCTCCGACGCCCATGGTACCATGGCACCTAAGAAAACCATGGCACCCATGGTACCATGGCACCCTGGCACCTAAGAAACCCATGGCCCCATGCCACCTGCGGGTGCACGGCGTCACCCGTGGGTGCCCGGTGCCGTCCGCGGCATCACCCGTGGGTGCACGGCATTGCCCGCGGCACCCATGGGTGTACACTGCTGCCCGCGGGAGCCCAGCGCCGCCCGCAGCACCCGCGGGTGCCTGGCACCGCCCGCAGCACCCGCGGGTGCCTGGCACCGCCCGCAGCACCCGCGGGTGCCTGGCACCGCCCACAGCACCCGCTGGTGCCCGGAGGGTATCAGTGGCACCGTGAGACACCCACAGCATCACTAGCGGTGCCGGCAATGAAGCACCCATCGAGCCGAGAAGCACGACCGCAGCGTGAGCCACGGGCGCCGAGCACCGCACTGAGTATGGTGTCGACCACGGGCACCGATCATGGCGATTGAGTACGGTGCCGATGACGGCACATCCACGGGCGCTGACCCAAACACCAGCGGCATCACCTATGGCACCAATGCCAAACCAGTGGCACGGCACTGGACCTGCGGTGCCACCAAGGTGTCGGGCACAACGCCAGAAAAAACACCGTGGAAAGCCAATGGAAAAGATGGAGAAAGGTGGTGCCCGTGCCGGCCCTAGCATGGAAAAGGAAGAGGGGGGTTGGCACGAGGGGCTGACATGATGGCGAAGGCACCAAAAGGGCACCGCGCTCATTCTAATCCAAGTGACCTGGCTCTGGTCCAATGTCTCCGAGGCCCGGAGGCCCCAAAACCCGGAACACAACCAGGAAAAAAGGAGTCAAACCCCCTGCTCCACAGGAGCGGCCCAGAGGTGAAACTGCTCACCGGAACTCCAACGAGGACAGAGATGGAGTCCAGAGTCGAGTATGCAGCCGTTAGGAGCGGGGCCAAGGGGGAACCCACGAAGTCGGTTCAGGCCTATCGCCCCTACCAACGAACAATCCTCATGCAGACATACCAACGGGCAACCTCGAACGGCACCAATTCTTCTTCCCCAAACGAAGAAGAAGAGCTCGAGGCTAAGCGGAGCTGGATCCCTGGCGCCGCCAGATTTGTGCTCCGGTGGACTGTCCTCCCCGCCGAGCACACGACTGTCCGTAGTCAGACCCCCCCGTTACTTAAGGGTGGCGGACCGGGCACAGCCCCTCTGCCATAACAACTTTCAAACAAAGTCTCCCACCGTCACCGCTACCGCCTAGACGACGACTCGCGTGGATGGCAGGAAAGAATTTCTTCATAATCTTCTTGTTCGAAAACTAAAAAATTACCACTAAATAGTTAAATTAAAACGCTTAAATTAAACACTAAAAGCTGCTGTCATAGACGAAAAACTTTGACTCCGCAGACGAGCCGACGCCGACATCCAAGCCAAAGACTCGACGAAGGGAGAAAAGGAACCGAGGCGGTTGGAGGGTCAATCTTCTAGATAGCCTACACAGGCGAGTCAGTCCTCGTGGTGCCGCTGGCGCGGGTCCTACCTCGCGCCCGCCCTTCAGAAAATTTTTGGCTCCCGCTTGGTCCTAGCGCCATTGGCGCTATCCCACTAGTGTGAATGAGTGATGGAGACTTAGTCCAGGAAGATCACCCTACGCCGGGCCAAGGGTGACAACCGGGAAAGACACAGCCATGCCGATCTCCTAGTGCAGATCGCTGTCCCTACGACCCTGGTAGCTACCTCGTTGGCATCATAAGATGCCCTCGCTTGGTGCCTTGCTAGCTCCAGGCCACGTGCAGAGAGCGCGATGGCTTGTCTGGTTTGCTCCAAGTCAGGCAACGAGGCTAGGATCTGACCTAGCCTGGACCACAAGAACCTGTTGTAGGCTGCACAGTGGGCCTGGTGAGCAGAAATAGAAAGGAGCAACTGTGCCGAGTAGAAGGTCCTCCTCCCCCAAAAATCAAAATCCGAGGAGTCTTGATCCGGGGGCCGGTCACGGTGGAGGGCGCGAAGCCCATCAGGAGTGTCCAGATGCGTCAAGCCAGACTGCGGATGAGGCAAGGAACCTGGAGACTCCGGGGGAGGCAATACCTCTGGCTGAGGTCCCTTGGGGCAGGAACTCCGGAGAAGGGCCTCTGCCAGAAACGCAAGGACGCCTCCCGAAAGGGAGCAGGCCAGGGCGGCACCACAAGGGTGGCCTCGCCAAAATCACCTAGAAAGGCATGCGCCACATGCTCAGGATTGCTGACAGCAGAGGGTGAAAGGTGCAAGTCCTCCAACATCCTCACGAGGAAACGCTGATACTCCGAGAGATCAGCAGCCGGAGAGATGTGGACAGAAGGTTCCTCTCCCCCAGAAGAGGGGGATGAGGAGCTGGAGGTCACCATATGTTCCGAGGGTGGCAGCACGGGGGGAGGCTGAAAAACTTGGCTGTCCATAGCCCTAACATAAGCAGGGAACCGGGCAGCCACCGCTCTGAATTGCTCCCAGGTGAGAGGGCCGGTAGGACCAAGAATGCCTGGGAGCGCAGGAGAAAGAGGCAGAGGGATGGGGCAGAGCCGAGAAAAGAAGTCGGCTGACCTCCGCCAGGGCTAGGGAGTGGACCGTGAGCACCCAAGGAGGGTGCCCCGGAAGACTCCGCAGCCGACAGCTGTACAACCACATTGGTACTGCCTTGGCTGCACCCAGAAGAATCCTTCCAGTGAGGCGACCGGGGCCGTAAAGGTCCAGAAGGACGGTCCCCTGCCTCAAAAGAACGGGACTCCCTCAAGGAACCCGAGGGGGAAGGGTGGAAATCTGCACTACGGCTCCGTCCAGGGCCCGAGTGGACCCCAGAAAAGGGCCAACATGCCGACCCCACACCCCTCGACCCCTCAGAGTCCGAGAGAGTCCTCCTCCTCGAGAGGGCCAGCCTAGGTAGCTGGCATCTCTGGGCAGCCCCCGAAGGGGAGATCCAGGAACAGTACCTCCCTCCTGTAGGCTTCTCGATGGGCCCCAAAGTTGGGCGATCAAGACACACCACTGGAGGGGGTACCACCACCGAGGGGTCGATGAAACCCCCAAGACCAGGTTGCAGAGCTATGGTGGCTCGCACCACTGCCTGCTGGTCAGCACCACTGACCCCAGTCTCGGGGCCACCTGACCTCCTCAGTAGGGGCTGGCTCCGACTCGTCGACGAGACCACAGTGCTGCCCTCCTCCGCAGCCAACCTCGAGGAGTGTGACTGCTCATCTGACTCGGAGCTCGACTCCGACGAGGTAGAGTCCGAAGCTCTGAGCCAAACCGTAGGAGGGCGGGCAGAACCAACCTTGTCACCGGGCCCAACAGCCAGAGTTGTGGCCGAGTCGGCGCCCGTGCCCTCCACAACCCCGCGAGCGGGACCTGCAGGAGGCATCCATCGGGGCAGCTCGAGCCAAAGGTACAGAGCCAGGGCCAGATGCAGTGCCGTCGAATCCACCAGCACCGGTGGCGGTACCAGGGACAGGGATGGCGCCGACAGCAGCCCTAGCAGCATCCTCGGTGCCGACACCGCCGGGCCCCACGGCACCGCGAGCGGCACCGAGGACCGAAGCGGCGCCGACGGCCCCGAAGGCAGACCTGGCGCCGAACACGGCACCGACCGGCCCCTCGGCGCCAAGGTGAGACATGGCAAAGGAGGATGCTGGATCCGGTCCCATGGCATTGCGAACGGTGTTGGTGCCACGAACGGTGTCGACTGGGCCCATGGTGCTGAGCGACGAGTCGGCACCGATGACAGCGCCAACAGGGCCCATGGTGCCGCAACCGGTGCCAAAGGCTCCGACGGTGCCAACCAACGGCGTCGAGGACAGCGCCGACCAGGCCTTCCAAGCCGCTGGAGCGACACCGGGGAGCCTTCACCGGGCGGGGCGATTGCCGTGAGTGGCGCTCCCGCTCAGCCTCCCGAGGAAGCGGACGGCCTCCCGCGCCGCTGGAGAAGCTGGCGATGGCCAGGCTCCCCTCCCCGGTCGGTCAGAACCGGAGGGGACCCGGAGGAAGGGCCGAGAGCGGCGGCTTGGCCCGGACGAAGTGAACCCTACCCGAAAGTCGGGCGGAGCTCGCCCCACTTTCAACGTGCTGTTCGAGGACCCGCGTCCATGGAGAAGCAGGAGTCGACGAGCCCATGTCGTGAAGCGGCCAAGACACGCAAGACACCGGGTCGTGCTGGTCGTCGGTGACGGAGAATTTTCGGCCGACGGGCACCGACGCATGACAATGTACCCGCCTTCCAAGACTTCTTGTCCGGACCGAGACATGACCTACGGAAAACACCAAAACAGACTCGACATTGCAGAATTCAAATAAAAAGGAAAGATCTTACCGGGCGACGTCGAGTGAAGGCAGAACACAGAACCGGCAGGCAACCAACGGACTGAAAACGCCGATCTCGAAAGGCTGAAGGCCTAAAATCTTGACAGAAGCTTCCCACGAGGCGACCTCGACGGCGGGAGACGAAGAACTGGTAGGCAGGCGGAGTCGCACAGCCTAACGGCCAACCTCGAGCGCCACGCAGTATGCCGGCCTCGAGGCGGCGGCGGATGGTGGTCGGGCTCGCCTACCCCTTTTTTAAAAAAAAAAAAAAGCTCCCGCGGGGTCCTGACCGCCGGCCAGTACCCATCTGTGATGAATGGTGAAGATTGACACAGATAAAATCTCCTGGCTTAGAGTATGCACAGCGTAAATCCCACTTAGGCTGACACCATCTGTCATCGTGGCACAGGTCAGGAAGCATAGGAACAACCAGGAGCAGCTGTAGAATTTGCAAAAAGAATTTTTAGTACTAGCAGTAACATAAAAAAAATAAACTTGTTCAGTATAACTATTTACAAAGGCAGAATAAACAGAGAAGATCCACCTGAGTTTTCCTTCAATTTCAGTGTGACCCAAAACATTTTAGCTCTCTCTTACAAGTCTTTGCACACAATGTCCCAGAACCGAGGCACCTTCTCCACAGCTTCTGAAAAATGGCTTAAAAACTGCTCTCAGGTTAGCCCCTTGAGTTCCCAACAGCTTTCTGCAATCATCTAAAACTATAACTATATACATTTCAACAGTTAACATTGTACACTTTCTAAACAAAGGGATCCTAATACCAGTTACATTTCCACATAATGATTTGCATATATTTTTATACCAGCAGATATGCAGGGGAGGAAAAAGACAGAAACAGCAAGGGAAGACTGAGATAAATTCTAGGTCTCACAGGAAAATTTGGTTCAGCAACCAGACAGACAAGAGACAGGAAAGGAAAGAACAGGAATGAAAATTACGTACTTATCGTAATTATGATCTTTCTGTGTATCTTCACCATTCATCGCTTTGTTGGTTGGCCGGAGGTCATGATTCGCTGGAGCTTTTTTTTTTTTATGGGCGGAGTTGACGCGACCATCGCTACAACCCTAGAGGCCGAGCGACTGCGTGGCACCTGTGGGTTGGCCGTTATGTGCTGTCGACCCGCCCCCCGCCAGTTCTGAGTCGCTGGAGAGGTGAGGAAAAGGGTTGGGAGGGTGGAACAAGGAAGTCCAAGGACAGACAAAGGAAAAGATATATAAACCAAAAGGAGAAATAAACGACTGAGACAGAAGAAGAAGAAGAAGAGGAAGACTAAGGGGACTGGGCAGGGGCCCCAAACTCTGGAAACAGGAAAAGGAGAGAGGAGGAACTAGGATAAGCTTGGGGGGGGGGGGGAGAAGACAGGTAACAACCATACCCCGGACCTTGACTTGTCTCCAGATTGTATAGGAACTGCAAGGAGTTGCCAAAGACTCACTGACAGAATTCAAGGCACAGAATTACTGCCAATAACTCCAAAAAGGCAGAAAATGGTTATTCTGGAAGAAAGACAGGCCACAGGGATTCTCCCCCCTCTCAAGGAAAAAAATGTTGGTGTGAGAAAATTTAGTTTCTTTAAAATAATAAAGGATATGTCCAACGGACAAAGAAAATTAAGGATTGATGGGAACAAAGGAGGAGTAGAGAATGGAGGGCAACTGCCAACTCCCACCCCACAGGGTAGAGCTAGAGCACTGGAGAAGGAGTGCCCCCCATGCTGATCACTCTCCCCTTAGAAATATCATCCCCCTATGTACCCCTGTTTATCCCACTCCTGACAAAAGAAAGGAGGGGGGCAAGGGAGGGCACAGAGAGGGAGGGGGACCCAGAGACTGAGGTCCCAGGGGTATGGTGGTCAGGACTGTGATGAATGGTGAAGATAGACAGAAAGATCTTAATTACGGTAGGTACGTAATTTTCATATCTTATCTGTGTTAATCTTCACCATTCATCACCTTTGGGTGAGTGCCAAGCCCCCCCGAAGGGGGTTTTAACCCTAAAGGACAGAGTCCCTTAGCTCTCAGTGGGTGACACACTAAGAGGGAGAACCTTCAGGGCCTGGGGAGGCCTGAGAGTGGGGAGAGTGAGACGGGAACCCCCTGGAGGAGGAATGAAGTTGCCCCGACAAACGCCGTCTCGCTCTACGGGAGAAGAGGTAGGTTCTCTGGTGAGCGGAGCTAATCACCCTACGCCGGGCCAAGGGTGACAACCGGGAATGCCGCAGCCATGCCGCCAGCCTAGTGCAGATCGCTGTCCCTACGACCCTGGTAGCTACCTCGTTAGCATCGTACGATGCCCTCGCTTGGTGCCTTGTTAGCTCCAGGCCACGTGCAGAGTGCGCGATGGCTTGACTGGTTTGCTCTGTGTCAGGCAAAAAGTCTAGGAGCTGACCCAGCCTGGACCACAGGAACCTATCATAGGATGCGCAGTAGGCCTGACGTGCTGCGATAGAGAGAGGCAGCCATGCCGAGTAAAACGTCCTCCTCCCCCAGAAGTCCAAATCCAAGGAATCTTGATCTGGGGGCCGGTCACGGTGGAGGGCACAAAACCATCAGGAGTGTCCAGCTGCATAAATCCTGACTGAGGATGAGGCATGGAACCTGGAGACTGGGGCGCAATACCGCTGGCAGAGATCCCTAGGGGTAGGAACTCTGGAGAAGGGCCTCTGCCAGGAACGCAACGATGCCTCCCAAAAGGGAGCAGGCCGGGGGGCACCATAAGGGTGTCCTCGCTGAAGTCAACTAGAAAAGTGTGCGCCGAGAGCTCTGGATTGCTTTGAGTGGGAAGGGTGATGTGCAGGTCCTCCAACATCCTCATGAGGAATCGCTGATACTCCGCAAGATCAACAGCTGGGGAGATGTGGACAGAAGGCTCCTCTCCCCCAGAAGAGGGGGATGAGGAGTCAAAGGACCTCAGCTATTCAGAGGGTGGCTGCTCGGGGTTGAAAAACCTGTCTGTCCATTGCCCTAACATAAGCGGGGAATCGAGCAGCCATGTCTCTGAACTGCTCCCAGGAGAGAGGCCCATTAGGACCAAGGATGCCTGGGAGCGCCGGAGAATGTGGCAGAGGGATAGGGGCAGAGCCGACAAGAAATCGGCTGACCTCCGTCTGGGCTAGGGAGTGCACCAGGAGCACTAGAAGAAGAAGAAGGTGCTCCGGAAGACTCCACAGCCGACAGCTGAACAACCATATTGGAACAGCTTTAGCTGCGCCTGGAAGAATCCCCCGTGAGGTGACCGGGGCCGTGTAAGTCCAGAAGGACGGTCCCCTACCTGCAAAGAACGGGGCCCTCTCAAAGAAACCGAGGGGGAAGAGCGGAGATCCGCTCTACGGCTTCTCCCAGAGCCCAGGTGGGCTCCAGAAAAAGGTCGCCACACAGACCCCATGCCCCTTGACCCCTCGGAATCCAAGAGCACCCTCCTCCTCCTCTAGAGAGCCAGCCTAGGCAACTGGCAGCCCTGGTTGGCCCCCGAAGGAGCTATCCAGGGCGCAGCAACCTCCCCTTCCGTGGGTGCTCTGACTGGCCCCAAAGTTGGGCGATCTAGGCACACCACCTAAGGGGGTACCACCACTGAGAGGTCAGAGAACACTCCGAGGCCGGGGAGGCAGTGCATTGGTGACCTGCACCACTGCCTGCTGGTCAGAATCCCTGACCCCAGCCTTGGCAATCACTGTCCGCTCCTCAGAGGTGGGGGCTGACTCCGGCCTGTTGAGGACACTACGAGGGTGCCCACACCAGCAGCTAACTCCAGGGAGCCAGACTGCCCGTCTGACTCAAGAGTCCGACTCCTTCTTCAAAGAGGTGGAGACCGAAGCCCTGTGCCAAACAGTTGGCGGGTGCCTACTGCCATCTCGACCAAATAGGGTACCAGAAACAGAGACTGTACCCGAGTTGGTACCAGTGTCCTCTGCAGCAACGCGAATGGTGGCAGAAGAGGACATGGCTCCAACCAGGACAGCAGTCTCCGAGCCAGAACCTGACACAGCGCTGTCCTGCCCCACGGCGCCGCAAGCGGTGCCGAGGACAAAGACTGCACAGACGATGGTTTCCAACAGCGCCTCTTGGCACTGCGAATGGTGCTGAGGTCAGAGACCTCACGCCGCCGTCCCATCCCATGGCACCACGAGCGGCGCCAAGGACAGAGACAGCGCTGGCAACAGCTCTGAAAGCACTCTCGATGCCACAAATGGCGCAGAGATCTGAAACCCCCACGGCGCCATGCCCATGTCCGGAACCGCGAACAGCCCCGGAACTGGACACGGTACCATGCTCATCCTTGGCGCCGCGGATGGCACCGAGGCGATAAAAAGTCAGACGGCGCCGTAGAACCTCGCACGGTGCCACTAGCACCATCGGCTCCGTGAACACTGAAGATGACTCTGTCAGGGCACATGGCACCGCGAATGGCGCAGAGGCCTGAAACGGCACCGACAGACACGTTGAGGATGACGCCGACCCGGACCTTCCAAGCCACGGGTCCAACACCGGGGACGCCTTCGCCTCCAAAGGGGTGATTGCCAATGCAGTGCCTCCCGTCCGTCTCCCGTTGGAAACAGACTGGGACTCTTGCACCACGGAAGAAGCCTTGGCCACGACTAGGCTACGAGAGGCTGAGGCTCCCTCCTCCTTGGTCCATACAGAACCGGGAGGGGACCCGGAGGAAAGGCCGAGAGAACGCGGCTTGGCCCAAGAGTCTGGCGCTCGACCCAAGTAGGCGGAGCTCACCCCCACTTTCCATGCGTGTTGCTCGATGACCAGGCGTGTCCATGGAGAAACTGGACGTCGACGTAATCACGTCGTGAAGCGGCCAAGACATGTAAGGCAACGGTCATGCTGGTCGGTGACGAAGTATTTTTGGCCGCATGGGCACAGTCGCATGGGGGGGCCATCCTGTCTTAGAAGTCTTCTTGCCCTCTGACCAAGACATGACCTACGGAGAAAAAAACACCAAATAAGACTCGACGTCACAGAAATAATGGAAAGATCTTACCGGGCGACGTCGAGTGTGGCTAGCAGAACCGGCAGAAGGGAGCTGACAGACTTCGACACCAAGGAAAAAATCAACACGGAGTCGAAAGATTAGGCTGCGTAGCAGCTAGGCCTCAAATTTGTTCTCGAAGCGTCCCACGAGGTGATCTTGATGGCAGGAGATGAAGAACTATCGGGAGGGCGGAGTCAACACATAACGGTCAACCCACGAAAGTGCCAGCGCAGTGCCACCCGAGGGTGGCGCCCGGCGGTAATCGACTCTGCCCATCCAAAAAAAAAAAAAAGATCTTTGCGGGTCATGACCTTCGGCCAATAACCAAAGGTGATGAATGGTGAAGACTGACACAGATAAGATCAGATCCCTGCATTCAAACCCTCCATAACAATAGGGACAGGGTCCTATTCAACCCTGTTACACTAAGGTCTGAAGGGACTGGCACATGTTACTACAAGAACCAGTGAATGAAGCCCCAATGCTGGCACCATCTGGAAACAGCACAGGTGTTGAGGACAAAAGTGATGTAGCCTGTGCTGCTGCCTCTTTCTGGCACGTGAGCTAGGAGGCAGAATTCGTAGACACCGAGACTGCTTTGCGGGTGTCCTTGGAGTGGACTTGAGGGTCCTGTTTGTCCAGCCGACTGAGGAGGAGGAGGCGGGCATAATTATCCTCGAGAGGGGAAGGTAAAAGAGCCTTGCAAAACCCACAAGCCTGCGGGTCATGCTCTGACCCAAGACAGAAGATGCAGGAAGTATGTGGGTCAGTTCAAGACATTTTCTGGTTGTAGGCGACACACCTCTTACAGCCTGGACCAGACCAAGGTTTGTTGCACTGCATCATTTTTTGGGAGGTTTGTGTTGAGAAACGATGCTTGAAAACTGGGGAAATACTGGCCTATACCATGCACACGGAGCTGCGAAAGAGGAGACATGACTCTTCCAGTAGAAAGAAGATCTGACGTCATGGGACAGTGATGAGGAGGATATCACCCAGGTGGGTGTGAGGAGCTTAACTTGAAGATATTCGGGTGAGATTTAAAGGGGAAAAAAAAGACTGCCACATTGTGGATACATGCCCCCATATCCACATCCCTAGAACCTCCGTTTGCAGACTGATAGTCTGCTCAACAGAGGAAACCATATCTGTCGAGGCCAGCAGGGGGTGATCAGAATCATCTTGCCCCCAAGTGCCTCCAGTTTGAACAGTACTCTGTATCAGGGAGACTGGAAGGAATGCATACAGAAAATTATTTTGCCATTACAGTCTGAATGCAACCCGACCAAAGACGCCATGTTGTGGATTTCTGGATAAAAAAAATGCCAAGAGCCATCACTCATGGTCTGCTATGTTTATTGCATGCCACCAAAGACACCAGGTAACACAAGGCACACAAATTCCTGACCGGTTTTGGACAAGGATGAACAGTTAGTTCAAAACGGTCGGGGGAGCTTGTGTGCCTTTGTGTTACCTCGGTGTCTTTTGGCATGCATGAAAGACAGCAGACTGGGAGTTTATGGCCTTGGCATTTTTTTTTTTTGATTTCGTAAGTCAACACCCTATTGTGGCTTGAGCGGTGCTTGCTACTGTTTGTGGATTTCTGGAGCAGAATCAAAGCAGTTTGGCACTGAATGGGAATGAAAAAAAAAAGGTCAACATCTGGAGTGCCCCACTTGTCAAACAGTGATCTCAAGATGTCAGGAGCTTGTGACCACCTGTGAGAATTGGCCTACTACATGTTCGATTCCGCTTGTCTGCCCGAGTGTTCTGGACTCACTCCTGGCAGACGAATGGTCTGGAGAATAGCAGTAAAAAGTTCTGGCTCCTGTAAGGTCCTACTATCTCTGGTTAAGACCCATTAGTGTGAATCAGTGGCGAAAACTGGTTCTTGGAAGAGCAGGAGAATAACCCTTCAGGATACACTCATACAAGATCAGCATGCAGTGGGGGGCCTACACCAAGACAAACAGCACTGTACTTACATGAGTCACCAGGCTGCTAAAAAGTAAAGTTAACCACTACAGTATAAACACGCAAGACACAACCTAATAGCTTTTTATTGGCAAAGGCCCATCCAGACCCCCATGGCTGAAGCTGTAATGGAGGATGCAGGCTTGCCAATACAGACGATCACCCTCAGTGTTGAAAAAACAAAACAAACATGATTTGAATTTAGAGAAACAGAACACAGAAACATAGACAATGGCAGCAGAAAAAGACCAGTAGTACAACTAATCTGCCACAGTTCCCTATTTAACCCCAGGACCCACCATCCCATCTAGGGTCCTATCCCTCCTCCCACCATCCTCCTTCCTGAATCTGATACCCCGAGTGATCACCATATCCTTCACTCTGTCCCAACCATGCCTGAACCCAACAACTGTTTTAGCACCCACCACCTTTGCTGGTAGAGTGTTCCACGGCTCCATCGTCCTTTCTATAAAATAATACTTCCTGATGGCTCTCCTGAACCTTCCTCCTGTCAGTTTCCATTCATGGCCCTGTGACCTCAAACTAGAATTCAAGCAAAAAAGATCCTCACAGTTCACCTTGATTTTTCTTTTAGGAACTTGCACGTCTCTATCAAGTCTCCCCTTTCCCTTCTAGTCTCCAGCGAGTACATGTTCAATGCCTTGAGGCACTCCTTGGAAGAACTGCCCAGTTAGCCCTGAATCATTTTTGTCACCCTGTACTGCACCATCTCCAGCCTGTCCCTATCCTTTCTAAGGGGAGGGCTCTAGAACTGGGCGCAGTACTCCAGGTGTTGCCTCACTAAAGATCTATAAACGGGTAGTATTACCTCTTTCCTCCTGCTATCAATACCTCTCCCTATACACCCCAGCATCTGATTTGCCTTGCCATAGGCCTTGTTGCACTGGCTCTACTGCTTGAGAGTGTCACTGATGATAACTCCTAGGTCACGTTCATCAGTCATACTGCTAATATCACTCCACCCATCCAGACTCTGATCTGGGGTTCTTGTTCCCTAGGTACATTACTTTGCATTTTTTTGGCATTCAGTTTCAACTGCCAAATCTTAGACCACCCCACTAGCTTACGTAAGTCGCCCTGCATTTCCTTGATTCCCTCCTCACTATCCACCCTCCCAAAGAGCTTAGTGTCACTTGTGAAGAGACACAGCTTGCTGTGGATACCTTCTCCAATGTCACTGATGAATAAACTGAAGAGAACCAGGCCCAGGACAGATCCATGTGGCATGCCACTCATGACCTCTCTATTTTCAGACTTGATCCCCTTGACTACAGCCCTCTGCTGCCTACCCTTTAGCCAGCTTTCTACCCAGTTCATTATGTCCTTTGCTGCATCCAGATGACATATTTTCTTCAGCAAGCATCTGTGGGGCATCAAATCGAAAGCTTTGTTGAAGTCAAAACAGAGCAAATCCATGGCATGGCCCCAATCCAATTCCCTTGTCACCTAATTAAAGAAAATTATCAGGTTCGTGTGACAGGACCTCCTTGTTATGAACCCATGCTGTTTACTATCCTGGAGACTGTTGTTCTTCAGGTAGTCCTTTAGGTCTTTCTTAATCAGTGAGTCCATCGGCTGGCCCGGTGGCACTGAGGTTTGAGGGGCTGGACGCCACACCTCGCGTCACGCCAGTGACTCGGGTTCGGGAGCAACTGCGGGTGCTGGGGGTCGGTTGGTGAACAGGAGGATTGAGCATCCAAGGTCTGCACTCCTTCTCGGGAGGGTGGGAGGGAGCGACTGCTGTAGTACTGGCTCCTGGCGGTGGCTGGGGGCTGATGTACGGCGTGGTCCACTGTGGGGCAATGCAGGCTGACACTGGACTCGGCTAGTGCAGGCGATGCACGGAGAGTCCTTGGCATTTCACACCTGTGTGGTAGAAGAAATCAAGAAAATCAATGTCAGTCCCCCAAGTGCGATGAAGGAAGGATCTGGGCCACCATATCGGTCACACCCAAGCAGCCCTGGGTGCCTGCCCCTGGTCTCCGTGGCATGAGGGTACTACCTGCTGCGAAGGGCCAGGAGGGCAGGACACACGGGTTTCAGAGCTCTGGCTGCGGCTGGGGCTGGGGCTGCAGAGATAGCTGGATGGATGGGGGACCATAGCTACAACCCCCAACCCCCAGCCGAGGAACAGGCATATAAAATGTATGTTAAAAAAAAAAAAATCTGTGACTCCATCAGTTTCCCTACAATGTAGGTCAGAATGACAGGTCTGTAGTTCTTCGCCTGCTCTGTGTCCGTCCCCCCCTTCCCCAATTTATAAAGCAGAATGAAATCCACCACCCTCCAGTCCTTTGGAATTAACCCCGTCCATAGTGATCGGTTGAACAGGCCTACCAGGAGCTCAGCCAGTTCTGCTGTCAGTTCCCTGAGAATTCTCAGATGCAACCCATCTGGTCCCCAGGGCCGTCTCCATCTTTAGGGTCGTCAGCCCTTTCTGGACCTTGTTTGTAAACCGTGGCTGTCTCATCTCTGAAACCGCTTTACTGTCTGCTTTGTTGCCACTCTCAGGCAACAGCATGCCTTCCTCCCTGGTGAAAACTGAGCAAAAATAATCATTAAGGAGAACAAACTTTTGCCCATCCTCTTTTATTACCCTCTCCCCCTCCGACAACCTAACGATTCCTGCTGCCTTCTTTCTTTTTCACTAATATCTTGTAAGAAATGTTTTTGTCCACCCTTAACCCCTTCTGCAGTATGCAGCTCTGTGTCTACTTCTGCCTCCGTAACTGTCCTCTTTGTCTCCTTTCTTCTCAGTAAATATTCTCCCCACTCCTTCGTCCCCCTGCTTTTTTTTTGTACTTGTAGAAGGCCTTTTTCTCAGCACCCACCATTTCCCTGACTTTTTCCAAGAACCACAATGGTCTCTTGAACTTTTTCTTTTTGGTTACTGTTGTTATGCATAACTTAGATACCTTGAGAATGGTCCCTTTGTTACCCCCACAACTCTCTTTCACTACTACCAAACTGTGTACCCCAACTAACTTTTCCCTGACCAGTTTCCTCAGGCCTTCTGAAGTCTGCCCATCCATGCAGCCCCTGCTTGCAGGAGTTGTTAATTTCCTTAACAAAAATACAAGAAAAAATGGCGAACATAAGACTTCCTGTGGAGAGCTCACTTTCTAAGCTGCTAACCCCTGTCACTGGTACAGAAGAATGAGGAAACTGAAGACTCAGAACACTAAGGACACCCAGTGTTCCAAGCTGCCAGGCCATTTGGTATTGGTGAACACTCGTATTGTTTTGTGTTGCAAGTCTTATATGCTGTGTTTGAATAATTTTGGAAAAGTCAATGAAGATATTTAAATAACCATAAAAAAACAAAACAAAAAAACTACAGCTGTATCACTGACTCCTAATCAGGTGCATATATATCCATATGTAAAGATTGCCAACTGGCAACGTGGAGCAAAACTGAATGCATGTTTTAGCTGCTGAAAACATTATTCCCAGGATATATTTTATGCATTACGCCTATCTTTTGGCTGCCTAGGGTATTGACAGAGAAAGTACAGCTCCAGTGACAGCCTGACTGGGGTGTGCAAAACTGCCACAATGGCCCCATTCAGTCTGGTTAAGAAGTCTGCTATTACTGGAAAGGACCACAAGATGTGCTTGTGTTGCCTGGCCCTCCCTATACTGCTGCACTTCCCCCGTCCCATAATGGGTTGTAACTACAGGGGTCCTAAAGAAAAAATTACTCACCTTAGTAATTGTGTTTCTTCTAATGGAGTTTTGCTGTATTCTGACTTATTGCAGTTAACCCCAGCACTTGAACTGCTCCGGAGAGGATAGAGTTAAATACTATGCAGGGCATACAACGTTAAGCTCGAGCTTGGTACAAACCTCTGTCTGGTGCACTTCAAGGTGTAACCGTCAGATTCTTACGAGCTAATACTAATCAACTAAAACTCACTATGTGGAAACTGTAAACTTTTTATTAGCCAAATGGCAACCAAATATTTTGGACCCCACAAAGTCTCAAATCGAGAAATCCAAAACAAAAAACCAGGTAGTGAACACTATGACTATTAAAATAACAAAAACATAACTCACTCCCCCTCTCTGAAAAGGAGGAGTGCCCAAATGCACCCCTGGGGTGCAACACTGCACCTGCCAGCCCACTTCCCAAAAACCAGGTTCTAAGAGGGGAGGCAGGGAGGGAGGTCAGAATACAGCAAGACTCCATTAGAAGAAACCCAATTACTAAGGTGAGTAATTTTTTCTTCAAACAACATGAAGTCTTGCTGTATTCTGACTTGTTGCAGACTACCAAGCAGTATCTCCATGGAGGAGGGAATCTAACCTACTTTGGAAATAGGCTCTGCAGTACTGCTGTACCAACCCGAGCATCACTCCTAACCTGGATATCCAGAGAGTAATGCTTGGTGAATGTATGGACTGTTTTCCAGGTGGGTGCTTTACAAATCTCTAGCAAGGGAATATCCCTGGCAGCAGCCAGGGAAGCAGCTGTACCTCTAGTCAAATGAGCCCTCAGGCCTGAGGGTGGTATTCTGCCTATCTTCTCATAGTAGATTTGTATACAAGAGACAATCCACCTGGCAATAGTTCTCATAGTAGCAGGTTTGCCCTTTCCCACCTCCCCATAAGTGAGGAACAACTGGAGGGAGTCAAACCTGTGTGCCTTAGTATGCTCAATGTTGTAGCTAAGAGCCCTCTTAACATCTGAACTGTGTAATCTTCTCTCTCCTGAAGAGGAATGGTCAGTGAAGAACACAGGAAGAGACGTGGATTGGTTCAAATGAAAATCTGAAACCACTTTAGGTAAGAACCTCCTATTGGTTCTAAAGACCACCTTATCTCTATGGAATGAAATTAAATCAGGCTCCACTGACAGGGCTTGTAATTTACTGATACGTCTGGCAGAGGTAATAGCTACCAGGAACATAGTTTTCCAAGTCAAGCTCTGCTGAAGACAAAGGCTCAAAGGGGGTTGCATAAGCTGAGCAATGCAAACATTAAGGTCCCAAGCAGGAGTAGGATCCCTTAAGGGGGGACTGGTATGAAGCAATCCCTTGAAAAATTTACAGAAGACAGGATGAGATGCCAGTGAGGAAGGCTTTCCCACTGACAGAAAAGCAGAAACAGCTGACAAGTGTACCTTGAGGGTAGCTGGTCTGAGGCCTAGGCCATTAAGATGAACCATGTAATCCAGAACTGTAGACAATTCAGCAGTGTCTGGGAATATATGCTTCTTGGCACACCAACTGCTGAATCTTTTCCATTTGGAATTTTACGTTTTTCTGGTGGCAGGTTTTCGAGAGGCTTTGAGAGTGTCCAGAACACCTTGAGACAGATGCAAATCTGCATACTCTAACTTTTCAAGAGCCATGCCTTGAGATTAAGAGAATGAGGTTGGGATACCAAATCATCCCGAGAGGAGGTTAACAGACTGTGATTCTCGGTAAGAGACAGGGGAAGATGGACTGCTAGGAACAGCAACAGGGGATACCAAGGCTGCCTGGCCCAATCTGGAGCAATCAGGATCACTTTGCAGGACTGCGACCTTATCTTGACCAGGACCTTGAACAGTAGAGGAAAAGGAGGGAAGACATACAGAAATGTCCCTTCCCAATCCAGAATCAGAGCATCCAGAGGGACTGAGCCCAAGACTGGGGGTCTGTAACAAAAGAGAGGAAGGTGGTGATTGTCTGGGGCTGCAAAGATATCTATCTCTGGAGTGCCCCACCTTGAAAAAAATCACTTTTAACACTAGAGGATCCAGGGACCATTTGTGATGGCCCTGGGAAATCTTGCTCAATGCATCTGCCAGCACATTATCCTTTCCTGGGAAGTGGACTGCTACCAGAGAGGCCTGTAGAGAATAAGCCAGGGACCATAATTTCATGGCTTCCATGCACAAGGCCATAGACCGAGTGCCTCCCTGCTTGTTGATATACCACATGGTGGTGGTGTTGTCTGTCCTGACCTGAACCACCTTGTTCTGTACTGACTGAGAGAAGGCCTGCAGGGCAAGATAAACCGCCCTGAGCTCCAGAAGGTTTATATGGAGAAGAGACTCCTGAGTGGACCACACTCCCTGGGCTGTGAGTCCCCAGGTGGGCTCCCCACCCCAGGAAAGAAGCATATGTGGTAAGAACCACAGAATGAGACTGAGTGATGAATGGGACTCCTTGCCTCAGATTGTCCTGATCCTGCCACCATTGAAGGGCCTGGATCAGGGTCTGAGTTACTGGAACAAGTTTGGATAGAGGATCTTTTTTCTGAGACCAAAAAAGCCCTCAGATGAAACAATGTCCCTCATCTGAAATCTGGCCCCTTGAACCACTGCAGTGGAAGCTGCCATGTGGCCCAGAAACTGAAGGAAGTTCCTTGCTGGTTGAGAAACCAGAAGGTTGAAGGAGGAAGCCAGCTCTATGATGGCCCTTACTCTTTCCAGGGGAAGAAAAGCTCTTGCTTTGATAGTATCCAGCTCTACCCCTATGAAAGTGAGAAGCTGCACTGGCTCGAGAACTGACTTGGGAAGATTGAGAAGAAATCCTAGAGAAGTGAGCACTTGCTGGGTCATTTGCAGATCTGACTTGGCTTGATCTGGGGACTGACCCACAATGAGTCAGTCATCCAAGTATGGGAATATGGAGATACTTTTCCTCCTTAGAAAGGCCACTACTACTGCTAGGCATTTTGTAAACACCCTTAGAGCTGATGTTAGGCCGAAGGGCACTGCTTTGAACTGGTAATGGCGTGAAGGCAATTCGAACCTGAGGTACTTTCTGTGGGAGCACCTGATGGGAATGTGAAAGCAGGTACTGTTTAGGTCCAGGAAGGCTAGCCAGTCCCCTGGCCTTAGAGAGGGAAGGATTATTCCCAGAGTCACCATTTTGAACTTTGGTTTTAAAAGATGTTTGTTCAGGTATCTTAGGTCTAGGATGGGCGGCCACTCCCCCGTTTTTTTTCGGGGTAAGGAAGTACCTGGAGTACAGACCTTGGCCCCTGTGTATTGTAGGAACTCTCTCTATATGGCCCTTAAGGCCAGTAGAGATGAAACCTCTGCCTCTAGGGCAATGGTTTCGGAGATGCTTGCAGGTGGAAAAGATCTGGCTCTCAGCTTTGGGAATTTTTTGAAGCTGGGAATCAGTCCCTGGCTTACCACCTCCAGGACCCACTTGTCTGAGGTAACAGACTTCCAGTCCTGGAAGTAGTAAGCCAGTCTGCCTCCTACAGGAATTGGGGAGTCGACCTGGGCTGACACACCAGGGTGTCTGCTTGGCAGGAGCCTTAGGATGAGGAGTGGATGCAGCCCTGCTCATCCCCCTTCTGCCTCTCACTTTGAAGAACTCCCTCTGAGAAAAAGGAGAGGAGGCCTGTGCTTGGTAGAAAGGCCTATGAAAAGGCCTGCCCCTAGCCTGCTGCCTTTGAGGAGTTGCCTGCTTTTCCTTGGCTTGTGCACTCCTGTAGGTGGTCCTATATTCATCCATCTTTTTCATGCAATTCTCGGTCTGCTCCCCAAACAAAGAATTACCCACCACAGGGAAATCCATGGCCTTAGTCTGGGTGTCCTGTGAAAGGCTAGTACATCTGAGCCAAGTCATTCTCTGAAGAGCCACAGATGTAGCCATGACCCGTGATGACACACCACTGGAGTCCACAGCAGCATTAAATTGGATCTTTGATGCCTCAATCCCATCAGCAGCCACCTCCTCCAACTCCCTGGCCAGCTGGGGGGAGGCCTGCTTAGCCAGTGCCAGTACAGTGTCCCACCTGGACTTCTGGTACCTGGCTGTATAGGCCATGTAATTAGCCTGCCCGAGTCCCAAAGCGGATGCCAAGTACTGTTTCTTTGCCATGGCATCCAGCTTTCTGTGGTCTTTATCTGGGTGTGTGAAGCCAAAGATATGTTACCCTTATCACAGGCTGCAGCCTGCACAACCCCAACATGGCTGCAATGCTGGTACAAGTACTCCGTACTTGAGCCTGACAACATGTACTTGTTGTCCATCCTTCTGTCAACAGGAGGTAAAGAATTTGGTGTTTTTAACTATTTTTGTGTCCGTTTCCAAAAGGACTTATGAAGGGGAGTAGACAACCTTTTGGACTCTGGGATGTCCATCATTTCTACATAGTCAGGCTCCTCTTGTTCCTCAACAGCTTCTTCCAAAGGGAGCTGGAGGGTTTCTGCCACCTTTCTGTAAAACATAAAGTGGGAAGGGGACTCGGAAAGCCTGGGAGGGGAAACACCAGAAGGTCTGTCTGGGGAGATGTCCGGTTCAATGGGCTCATCCAAACCTCCTATCATCATCACAATCATCATGCCCCTCCAAATCCGGTTCATAAAAATCTTCAGGCGCATAATCCTGAACCGGAGGAACCGACTGAACCGAACGCCTGCCAGAAGGCACTGGATCAGTTGGAACCGGACGAAGTGATTCCACAATCCTAATCGCTTAGGGCAATCTCCTCGGCGGTCGGACCATGAGATTCTGGACCCGAACCGGCTGACTTCTCTCTTCTCTTTCTTTTCAACGGAACCAATCCCTCGGAATCGGCTCTCCTTTTGTCCGAAGAAGTATCGCCCTGGTCAGAGGGCACTCCTTCTGGTTCGGCCGAAACCGAACCGGGCTGGCCATCCGGGTCAGCGGACTTCTCGGCCTCCTTATCCCTAAGCCTGCCCAATCTCTTGTCTAGGGTTGATTTAGGGAAATGCTTACATATTTGGCAATCTGAATCGAGGTGGTCAAACCCCAGACAATAAACACAGGTGGTGTGGGGATCAGCCTTAGCAAAGACTTCCCCATACACACTGCAGTGTTGAAACCCAGTGGGCCCAGTTTTTCTTTTGGGTTTCTCAGACGTAGCCATCCTATCCAACAAACTTGCCCTTTACTCAGCAAAACCCAGGTAAGACCCCCTTATCGGTTTCTAACTGTGTTATGGGTATTTGAAAAAAATGCAAGAAACATGTTTTTTTTTTTTAAACCGATAAGGACCGGTAACCACACACTAAACTGAAAGAGAAAATTGCAAAGAATAACACACAGAGTAACCAGTTCAGCCGAACCGGTTAAAAAAATTCAATATTACAATTTCCACAAGTATCCTACGGCTAGTCCACTACCTAAGTACTTACTGTACCACAGACAGATATCTGAACCAAAATACAAACGAAAGGATCGTTAAAACTGACGACTTTAACCGACTGATGAACCGTGAGCAGAAGAGAAATCTCTGGCGCACCTGTTCAGTTTGGCGGAGTAAAGAATCTGATGGTTACACTGTGAAGTGCACCAGACAGAGGTTTGAACCGAGCTTGAGCTCAACATTCAATGCCCTGCATAGAATTTAACTCTATCCTCTCCAGAGCAGTTCAAGTGCTGGGGCTAACTGCGGCAAGTCAGAATACAGCAAGACTTCATGTTGTTTGAAATATCGTACCAAGTGTTTCCATAAGTACTTCCACCACATGTGAGAGGATGTGATTCTTTTCACCTCAAAGCAATCAGTTTCCCAGTCCTCTTTGCTGGAGACCTGTCCAATCTCCTGTTCCTATTTCACTGCTGTATTGAGAGGGTCATAAGGCTGTGTGTCTTGCAGGGCTTCATATATAATGGAACTATGATGCCTGGTGTTATGAGTTCTAATGTGTGTTATCATGGTTTCAATATCAGCAGTTACCTTAGTGTGGTCTAATTTCTTGCAGCAGGGAGGTCAAAAAATAGCAGACCTGGAGGTATCTACAGAAGTACCTTCTTTGTGGTTCAAACACATAGTGCACCATGTCCAAGAAGGGGACTGTGGACCATTCTGTGGCACCAGAGGGGTAGCAGAGTACGGCAGTTTCCACAACACCCTGGTGTAGTAATGGGATTTTCCCCTGGAAAGGGGTATGGGGTTTGTGGAAGGAAAACAGATCTAGATAGGATAGACTTAGCCAGGACATATGTCTGAGGCAAATGGCAGATGCTACCAAGCAAGAGGCCACCTCTAAAGCTTTAAAGGACATCCTCATCTGGTGCTCCTTAACCTCCACTCCCCCTTACTGCTACAGCATTTTGGCACAATAATGACTCATTTAAGTAGTTACCTCCTGTGAAAATTAAGATGCAGCTTATCTGCACATACATAGTAAGAATAAAACTGCCAAAAATAAATAAAAGGTTTCCTTACGTTAAGAGTCCAGTTTCATGGCTCTTTGTTCCCACTGAACTGCTCAGATTAATAACTAAACGTAAAACTTCCTTCCGAAGCAGTACACGGCAAGCAGGAGTGTCTTCGGTGATCGATTTCCCACCTAAGTGGTATAAACAAATGAATAATTATTGTATGACAGCCTGGCATCATCATCATCACCCTGTTGATACTGGTTACAGATTACAGTTTTAAATACAACAGACTGCATTCAGTAAGCCTTAACCCATTTTACACATCCACTTCCTTAACAGGAAATGCAGTGCTGAAGGAAAACAGCCATGCAGATGTTACTGGATACTGCCAGCGTTGTAACAACACAGACCTCAGTGTTTTAACAATTGTCCTTATTTTGAAATTCAGTACTACCATAGTTGCTTATTCAAACCAAAGGGGTACCTCTTTATATGCAAATATTTTTCATAAGATGTGCAAGGAATACCTTAGGAGGAGGCAATTACATCAGCGAATGCTAAAGCCACACCACTGAAGGTCATGAAATTGTCACTAAGGTAACACTGGAACCTAATTGCCTCTATAGTCTAACGTTAAAAATTTGGATGATGTTGCATTATTGTTTTAGCCTGGCTTCAAACCTTAATAACTGAGAGGAGGGAGAATCCAGGAAACTATCGTCCGGTCAGCCTTACCTCCGTGGTGGGTAAGCTAATGGAGACACTCATAAAAGAGAGGCTAGTGCACCATCTGGAGGAGGAAGGGCTCTTGGATAACAGCCAGCATGTGTTGAGAAGAGGAAGATCATGTCAAACGAACCTGACCAAATTCTTTGATGAGGTGACGGAGGTATGTGATCAGGAAGGGGCGGTGGATGTGGCCTATCTGGACTTCAGGAAGGCCTTCGACAACGTCCCCACAGGAGGCTAATGAACAAGCTGGGCAGCTTGGGGTAGGGCAGAAATTAAAACATTGGGTGGAAAAGTGGCTAGAAGGCATAATTCAAAGGGTGGTTTCTCAATGGTGCTCGCTCCAGGGAGGAAAACAGTGACAAGTGGGGTGCCCCAGGGGTCCGTATTGGGCCCAATACTGTTTAACAGCTATACTGGGGACATAACGGAGGGTCTATATGGGAAGGTGTGTCTATCTGTAGATGACACAAAGATCTGTAATGGGGGTGATACACCAAGGGGGTTAGAGAAAATGAGGGAGGATCTAGGCAGGCTGCGGGAGTGGTCAGGGAGGTGGCACTTGTGATTTAATGCAAAGAAGTGCAAGATTATGCACATAAGGTGCAGAAATCCAAAAGTAAGCTACAGGCCGGGAGGAGAAGAAATTTAAACAACAAAGCAGGAAAGGGATTTGGGAATCATCATTTCAGATAACATAAAGGTGGAAAATCAGTGCAACAAGGCAGTGGGGAAGGCAAACAGAATGCTGGAATGCATAGGAAGGGGTAACACGAGTAGGAGGAGGGAGGTGATCATGCCTCTGATAGAAACTTTTAAATATTCGAAGGGAATAAACAGGATGAGGGAAGGGAACATTTTCCAAATGAGTAATAACACAACAACAAGGGGGCACAGCCTAAAACTGGAGGGAGGCAGTTTCAGAGGAAATATGAGGGGATAATACTTCACTGAGAAGGTGGTGGATCCCTGGAATAGGCTACCTGAGTGGGTGCTGGGAGTGAAATCGGTGGGAGAATTCAAGAGGCCATGAGATACCTATATGGGATTAAACATGGGAGGCAAGGGTATGAAAGAAATAAGGGAATAAAGACAATATGGCAAAGGAGCCATGGGGAGGCAAAAGGGCAGACTAGATGGGCCAAGTGGTACTTTTCTGCCGACAGATCTACGTTTCTATGAGCAAGAGACTTCAGGCTTTCTAAAAGTGCAAACTCAACCTACAAACTTCTCTCTCTAAAAAGTCTTCCTATGCTTGTCTGTCCCTTTCTCCATGCATTCTATAAAAACCTCACAAATGTTTAACATAATTAAATTTCAATGTTTCAATATATGACTTAAAAAGGTTAACTGGTACCAAGAAAGAAAAGTTACGCACTTACTGTGCAGAAAGTACAGTTACGTAAGAAATGAAAATTACGTACCTAATGTAATTCTGATCTTTCTGTGTATCTTCACCATTCATCACATATGGGGTACTGGCTGGAGATCAGGACCAAGGGAGCTTTTTTTTTTTTAAAAAGGGCAGGCGGAGCCGACACAGCATCGGCACCGCCCTCGAGGCCGACGTACTGCATGGCGCTTGAGGGTTGGCCGTTAGGTTGTGTCGATTCTGCCCGCCTACCAGTTCTGAGTCGCCGGAGAGGTAAGAGGAAGGGATGGAGGGTGGGACAAGAGAGTCCAAGGGACAGAAAACGGAAAGGAAAAACTGAACTAAAAGGAGAAATAACGACTGAGAGGACAGCAAAGAAGAGATGAGACTAAGGGATTGGGTAGGGCCCACCTCTGGAAGGAAGAAGGGAGGGTAGGAGGGAGAAAATTTAGAGAAAATGAGAGGTAAATAAGGTATCCTAGACCTTGTCCGTCACCAGATTGTATAGGAACTGCAAGGAGTAGGCAAAGCTCTTCACAGAATTTAAGGCACAGAATAACTGGCAAATACCCCAGAAGCACAGTCGGCTATTCTGGAAGAAGGACAGGGTACAGGGATTTAATACTCTCTCAGGAAAGATGTTTGGTGAAAAAAAGGGATTTTTTTTTTTTTTAAACAGTTGGATGGAAACCAGAAGGAGAACAGGAGGAGGGCAACCACCAACTCCCACCCCACCGGAGTGGAGACATGTAGTAGAGAAGAGGTGCCGCTCGAGCTGAACCCTTTGAAGGAGAATACCCCGCTGTGTGTCCCTACTTTACCCCGCTCCAAAAGAGGAGATGGGGAGCCACAGAGGGAGGGGGGCCCAGAGACTGAGGTCCCAGGGGGATGGTGAGTGGGGTTGTGATGAATGGTGAAGATACACAGAAAGATCAGAATTACGGTAGGTACGTAATTTTCATATCTTATCTGTGTCAATCTTCACCATTCATCACAGATGGGTGAGTACCAAGCCCCCCGAAGGGGGTTGTTTCTTTACACCCTAAGGGACAGAGTCCCTTAGCCCTCAGTGGGTGACACACTAAGGGGGGGAACCTTCTGGGCCTGGGGAGGCCCGAGAGTGGGGAGAGCGAGACGGGGTCCCCCCGGAGGGGGAAGGAAGCTGCCCGACAAGCGCCCGTCTCGCTCCCACGGGAGAAAAGGTAGGTTCCTGGTGGGCGGAGCAAATCCCCTACGCTGGCCAAGGGTGACAACCGGAAAGACGTAGCCACGCCCGATCTCCTGGTCAGATCGCTGTCCCCATGACCCTGGTAGCTACCTCGCTGGCGTCAGTAAGATGCCCTCGCAGTGCCTTGCTAGCTCCAGGCCACGTGCAGAGAGCGTGATGGCTTGTCTGGTTTGCTCCGAGTCAGGCAAAGAAGCTGGACCTGACTAGCGTGGACCACAAGAACCTGTTGTAGGCTGCATAGTGGGCCTGGTGAGCGGAAATAGAAATGAGCAACCGTGCAGTAGAAGGTCCTCCTCCCCAAAATCAAAATCGAGGAGTCTTGATCCGGGGCCGGTCACGGAGGGCGCAAGCCCATCAGGGGTGTCCAGATGCATCAAGCCGGACTGCGGATGAGGCATAGAACCTGGAGACTCCGGGGGAGCGCAATACCTCTGGCTGAGGTCCCTAGGGGCAGGAACTCCGGAGAAGGGCCTCTGCCAGAAACGCAAGGACGCCTCCCGAAAGGGAGCAGGCCAGGGCGGCACCACAAGGGTGGCCTCGCCATAATCGCCTAGAAAGGCATGCGCCGCATGCTCAGGATTGCTAACAGAAGAGGGAGAAGGTGCAAGTCCTCCAACATCCTCACGAAGAGCGCTGATACTCAGAGATCAGCAGCGGAGAGATGTGGACAGAGGTTCCTCTCCCCAGAAGGGGATGAGGAGCTGGAGGTCACCATCGTCCGAGGTGGCTGCACGGGGAGGTTGAAAACCTGGCTGTCCATAGCCCTAACGTAGGCAGGGAACCGGGCAGCCACCGCTCTGAACTGCTCCCAGGTGAGAGGGCCACTAGGACCAAGAATGCCTGGGAGCGCTGGAGAATGTGGCAGAGGGATATGGGCAGAGCCCAGAAAAGAAGTCGGCTGACCTCCGCCAGGGCTAGGGAGCGGACCATGAGCACCCGAGGAGGGTGTCCGGAAGACTCCACAGCCGACAGCTGTACAACCACGTTGGTACTGCCTTGGCTGCGCCCAGAAGAATCCCCCCAGTGAGGCGACTGGGGCCATAAGAGTCCAGAAGGACGGTCCCCTGCCTCAAAAGAATGGGACTCCCTCAAGGAACCCGAGGGGGAAGGGTGGGAATCCGCACTTCGGCTTCACCCAGGGTCCGGGTGGACCACAGAGAAAGGCCGACCCCACACCCTTCGACCCCTCAGAGTCTGAGAGAGTCCTTCTCCTCGAGAGAGCCAGGATAGGTAGCTGGCATCTCTGGGCGGCCCCCGAAGGGGAGAGCCAGGAGACAGCACCCTCCCCTCCTGTAGGTTTCTCGATGGGCCCCAAAGTTGGGCGATCAAGACACACCACTGGAGGGGGTACCACCACCGAGGGGTCAATGAAACCCCCAAGGCCAGGCTGCAGAGCAATGGTGGCATGCACCACTGCCTGCTGGTCAGCACCACTGACCCTAGCCTCGGGGGCCACTTGACTCTCCTCAGTAGGGGGCTGGCTTCGACTCGTCGAAGAGACCATGGGAGCACCCTCCTCCGCAGACAACCCCGAAGGGTGTGACTGGCCGACTGACTCCGAGCTCGACTCCGACGAGGTAGAGTCTGAGGCTCTGAGCCAAACAGTAGGAGGGTGGGCAAAACCAAGTTTGCCAGAGGGCCCGGCAGCCAGAGCTGTGCTCGAGACGGCACCTGTGCCCTCTGCAACCCAGCGGGCGGGACCTGCAGAAGGCACCAGGGCAGCTCGGGCCAAAGGTCCAGAGCCAGGGCCAGACGCCGCGCCGTCAAATCCACCAGCACCGGGGGCGGTACCAGGGACAGAGGCAGCGCCGACAGCAGCCCAGCAGCAACCTCGGCGCTGAAATGGCACCGCCAGGCCCCAGCGCCTGAAAGCACCGAGACCAAAGCGGCCGACGACAGACTCGGCGCCGAACATGGCACCGACCGCCCTCGGCACCGCGAGCGGCACCGAGAGCGTGGACGGTGCCGAGGACGGCACCGACAGCCGGAGCCGAAGGCCCTACGGCGCCAAGCCACGCAGGCATGACGCTGTGCCTCGGCGCTGAGGCCAGACATGGCGAAAGAGGACGCCGGATCTTGTCCCAAGGCACCGCGGATGGCGTGGACAGGGCCCACGGTGCCAAGCGACGAGTCTGCGCCAACCGACGGCGTCGAGGATGGCGCTGACCCGGGCCTTCCGAGCCGCGGGAACGACACTGGGGGAGCCTTCACCCCCGAAGGGGCGATTGCTGTGGCGGTGCCTCCCGCCCGCTCCCAGGAGGAAGCGGGACGGGCTTCCTGCACCGCGGAAAGAGCCTTGGCAATGGCCAGGCTACAAGTAGCCGAGGCTCCCTTCTCCTCGGTCCGTATAGAACCGGGAGGGGACCCGGAGGAAGGGCCGAGAGAGCGCGGCTTGGCCCGACGAGTGCGAACCCTACCCCCGAAAGTCGGCGGAGCTCGCCCCACTTTCAATGCGTGCTGTTCGAGTACGCGGTGGTCCATGGAGAAGCAGGCGTCGCACGGATCCATGTCGTGAAGTGGGCCAAGACACCGGTCGTGCTGGTCGGTGACGGAATATTTTTGGCCGCACGGGCACCGACGCATGGGGGGCCGACCCGTCTTTGAAGACTTTTTGCCCTCTGACCGAGACATGACCTACAGAGAAAAAAACACCACAAACAGACTCGACGTCGCAGAATTATAAATAAAAGGAAAGATCTTACCGGCAACGTCGAGTGGAGGCAGAACCCAGAACCGGTAGACAACCGACGGACTGAATGTCGATTTTTTCGAACAGGCTGAAGGCCTAAAATTGCAGAGAAGTTTCCCACAAGGCGACTGCGACGGGCGGGAGACGTAAGAACTGGTAGGCAGGCGAGTCGACACAGCCTAACAGCAACCTCGAAGCGCCACGCAGTACGCCGTGGCCTCGAGGGCGGCGCCGATGCTGTGTCGGCCCGCTCGCCCTTAAAAAAGCCTCGCTGGGTCCTGATCTCTGGCCAGTACCCCATATGTGATGAATGGTGAAGACTGACACAGATAAGATCTTACCGTAACAGTAGATCTTCAAGAGGAGCTCTAGCAGCAGGCTATTACTATTAGGACTAATGCCGCAGACTTTAGGACCCACTGGAAAAAACTCTCAGCTAGCAGTACCCAGCAAGGCCCGCCCCAACATCAGTCATGGTACAAAAGGGGGCGGTCCCTAGCTCTACCTCAGTTCACCTGCCAAAGACCCGTGAACAGGCTTCGACAGGCAAGCCAGGCGAAGCATGCCTATGTAATGATGAAACTCTCCAGGAGGGAGGGAGGAAGGAAAGTGGCACCTGCAGCAAGAGCCTCACAAAGATCTACTGTTACAGCAAGTTCTTATGTAACTGTACTATCTTACTTCGAGTGGGAGCTCTTGCAGCACGCTATTATTATCAGGACTGAGTCCCAAGTAGCCCCCCCATGAAGGAGGTGATACGCCCCGGGTGGAGGATGACAAGACGGTACAGCCTACATAGGCAAAGAAGGGGTAATCCTGTTAGGAGAGCAAACCCTGGAGGACCGCTAGGCCGAACACGACCCTGCGTCTGGAGGTAATGTCCAGGCTGTAATGCCTGACAAAGGTGTGCACTGAACTCCAAGTAGCTGCTGTACAAATGCCTCCTATGGAGACATTTTCCAAAGAGGCAAAAATGGAAATTACGTACCTATCGTAATTCTTGATCTTCTTGGACGAAATCTCCACCACTCATTCATATTAATGGGATCTTTGCTGGAGGCGCGAGGACCCAGCGGGAGCAAACTTTTTTGCAGGAGGGCTGGCTCCAGAGATGGAGCCGCGAGGAGCAGTGCCACGAGCCTCTGCTCGTGTGGCAATGACTGTCTCCGCCTCGACCCTCCAATCGCCTCAGTACCTTTTTTCTCCGAGGTGGGGCAGTGTAACTAACCTGGAAGGATAGCCTAACCAAAAACCGGACATAAGATAGTCCGGAAGACCCATACAAGAAGGGTCAAGAAAGAAGTCTTCACAGCCTAAAGATTGAGGGAGTGAAGACCAACAACAGAGGTGAGCTCAGGGATGGTGGGTGGGCGTGTGAATGAGTGGTGGAGACTTCGTCCAAGAAGATCAAGAATTACGGTAGGTATGTAATTTCCATATCTTCCTGGACATAAAGTCTCCACCACTCATTCACACTAATGGGAGAGTACCGAGCTAATAATCCCCGAAGAGGGCGGCAGGAGAGATCAAGAGCTCACAAATTTAGGATAGAAGTCCATTAAGGATGGTTCTGCCAAACGAAACATGTCGTCTGGCATGGACATCCAGGGCATAGTGTTTAACGAAAGTATGCACTGAGCTCCAGGTGGCCGCATCGCAAATATCTGCAATGGGCACATTGGGGATTTCCTCGACCGCTCTATTAGAGTGAGCGTACACTCTGCCTTCCAGCTTAACCTGCGCCATGGAATAACAGTGGCGAAGGCATGCCACCAGCCATACTGAAATGCATCTGATAGCAACAGGATGACCCAGCCGGGTCTCGCTGAAGGAAACAAACATTTGTTGAGCTTTGCGAAAATCTTTTGTTCTATCTAAATAGAAATGTAAAGCTCTTTTGACGTCCAAGGAATGAAGAGAATGCTCCTCTTCATTTTGGAAGTTCACAAAGTAACTAGGAAGGATCAAAGGTTGGTTTAGATGGAATTCTGAAACAACCTTAGGGAGAAACTTAGAATGGGTCCTAAGAACTACTTTGTCTTTATGAAACACAGTATACGGAGGGTCTGTGACCAAGGCATGCATCTCAGAGTCCCTGCGGGCCGAGGTAATGGCCACCAGGAAGGCCGTTTTCCAAGTAAGGAATTTTAACTCACAGGTGGCTAGAGGCTCGAAAGGTTTTCGAGTGAGCATGTCTAGCACAAGATTAATGTCCCAGGCTGCGACTGGACATCTGATAGGAGGTCTGGTATGCAGAATTCCCTTAAGAAGCCTCTTAACCACAGGTAACTGAGCCAGTGACAAGGAAAGTTCTGGCTCATGATAAGCTGAAATGGCACAAAGGTGAACCTTGACTATAGAGTATTGCAGACCTGAATTTGAGAGGTCCAAAAGGTACTCTAGAACTTTATTTGTAGGGCAGGACAAAGGATTCAAAGAGGATTTTGCACACCAGAGCGAAAAACGCGTCTATTTGGCTGTGTAAGTTTTCCTAGTCGCTGGCTTGCCAGAAGAATATCTGAAACTCTGCAGGAGACATTGAAGCTGTTCACTTCTATCTCTTCAGGAGCCAAGCATGAAGGTGAAGCAATCTCAGATTGGGATGGACCACAGGCCCCTGACTCAGAAGGTTCATCTGAAGGGGAAGCGGTTTTGGAGGGGTTTCAGACATATTGTTGAGTAAGGGAAACCATATCTGCCGAGGCCCGAAGGGAGCAATGAGGATCATTTTGCTCCCCTGGGACTCAAACTTGAGAAGTACCCTCTGAATTAGAGGAAGAGGCGGAAAGGCGTACAGAAAGCGTTTTGTCCACTGCAGCCTGAACGCATCCTGACAGAAAATGCCAGGCCCTGGATTTCTGGAGCAGAAGAGAGGCAGTTTTGTGTTGAGTGGGGATGTAAAAAGGTCCAGGTCTGGAGCTCCCCACTCTTCGGATAGTGACTGAACTACAGTTGAGTCGAGAGACCATTCGAGAGAATCTGTCTCTGTTCTGCTGAGATGGTCTACCAGTTCGTTCTGCACTCCCGGCAGGTAGGCCGCTTGAATTAGAGCCTTGTGCTCCAAGCACCATTCCCACACTCTCATTGTTTTCCTGCGTAAGGGATAAGAGTGAGCCCCGCCTTGCTTGTTGATGTAATACATCACTGCTTTGTTGTCCATTTGAAGGAGAATGTTCTTGTGACAGAGAATGTCCTTCAAAGCCTGAACTGCATAAAGGACGGCTCTCATTTCTAAGACATTTATGTGAAGCTGGGACTCATCCTGAGTCCACATACCTTGGGTGTGGAGCGTCTGACAGTGAGCTCCCCACCTCATCAGGAACACGTCTGTGGTAATGGAAATCTTATAATCCAGAGTAGCAAAGGGATACCCTTCCAGAAGATTGTTCTCTTGCGACCACCAGGTGAGTGACTTCTTCAGAGGTTCTGTCACCTTGATGAGAAAGGACTGAGGGTGAGTGGTTGGGGACCACTGAGTACTGAGCATCCAGTGAGAGGTTCTCATGTGAAGGCATGCTAGGGGTACAGTGAACACCAAGGATGCCATGAGACCTAGCATCTGATGAATCGAGATAGCTCGAACCGAGCTGTTCTGTCTGATGTATCGGGCCATCTGTAGGATATCACTCCTTTTGTCCTGTGGTAGAAACGCTTACGCATAGGAGGTGTCCAGAAGCGTTCCTATGAAAAGGAGCCTCTGGGAGGGCTGCAGCTGCGATTTCTTGAGATTTAGCAGGAATCCCATGGACGTGAGAAAGTCCGAGGCCATGGCAACGGCGTCCAGAGTTCCCTGCCTGGAAGGGCTCGCTAGAAGCCAGTCATCCAGATATGGGAACACTTGTATTCCGATTTTTCTGAGATGCGCTGCGAGAATTGCACAACACTTTGTAAAAACTCGTGACACTGAGGATAGCCCAAAGGGCAGGACTTTGAACTGATAATGCTGTCCCACAGCCACGAACCTTAGGTATTTGTGATGCTTTGGATGAATAGAAATATGTTGGTAAGCATCCTGCATGTCCAAGGAGGCTAACCAGTCGTGTTGATGAAGAAAAAGTAACAGGGTCCCTAGCAATATCATCTTGAATTTCTCTTTGGGAAGAAATTTGTTTAATTTTTTGAGGTCCAAAATGGGGCACATGCCCCCGGTTTTCTTTGGAACTAGAAAGTAATGGGAGTAGAACCCTGTGTTCCGTTGATCCAGCGGAACTACTTCCACTGCCCTGTTGTTCAGAAGGCCTTGTATCTTAGAGGCGAGAAGCTCTGACTGAAGAATTGACAGCTTTGGCTGCCGCTTGGGGAGACAATCCAGAGGTTTAAATGAAAAATTGAAGCAATATCCCTCGCGGATTATCTGAAGGACCCATTTGTCCGAAGTTATGGACTTCCACTGGTTGTAGAATTGAGTCAGATGACCTCCCACCACTAAAGAGTCCCCTTCGGGCAGCTGAGGTGGGACTTGGGCCAGAAACTCAGAAGGCGGCACTGGGTGCTTTGGGTCCTTGTGCCTTCTGTTGCATTTTCTTTTAAGGTTGAGGGGCTTGATTTTTATTAAAACCTCCCGTCTTTGCCTCGAAAGGATTGACGGTTATGAAACTGGCATTTGTTAACACCTCCTCGAGAGGGGGGGCGGGAGGAGGTCGAGCCAATTTAATGGCTGACCTAGTCTTTTGTGTGGCCTCTAGTGCCTGTTCTACTTGACGGCCGAGGAGATACATACCATCAAAGGGCAACGCCATGACCTGTTGCTGGGCATCATTCGTGAAACCTGAAGTGCGCAGTCAGGAATGGCAGCTGGTACAAATGCCCGCCGCCGCCACTTGGGAGGCAGTATCGAAGGCGTCCATAGCTGCTTTAACCTGCTGGTTGTTGGACTCGATACCCCTGGTTATGGTTTGAAGAAGCTCTGAATTAGTGTCCGACTCCAGTAGAGCTTCAACCATTTGTTTGAGAGAATGCCAAAGAATATACTAATATTGAGAGAAATAGTCCTGGTAGCTGGCGATACGCATACCCAGGGTGGATGCAGCAAAGACTCTCTTACCTAAAGTATCTATCTTACGAGATTCTTTGTTTATAGGTCAAGCTGTAGTAATCTGAGGAAGGACGACCTTATCATTCTCTGCCAAGACTACAATAGGATCTGCAAAGGCTTGGGAGGCCAAAATGGGTCAATCCTTGGGAGCAGCATACTTCCTATCTATGGACTTAGCCACAGAAGGAATGAGAGCAGGATTATTCCATACCATTTGAGAAAGCGTCTCAAAGGAGGGTTGTACCGGGGAGTTAAATCCATAGGATGTCCGGAACATGAAGGTACTGGAGTCTTAAAAGCTTCCCAGGATCGATGTCCATAGTCTGGAGAGAAAGAGTGGAATTCTAATTTTTCAGCAGAGACTTAAATGACAGGTCCTTGACCACAGGCTCTGTAACAGGAGTAGATCCTGCTCCTTCCACATCATCACCCAGTCTAAGATCTGGGTCAAGCTCAATATCATCTCCTGACAGTCCAGGAGGGACTGCATGGAGAGGAAAGGATTGAAAATCAGCAGAAAAAGAAGGAAAAGAAATCAGAGAGGGGACGCCCTGAAGATTGGCAGAAGAAAAGCCTGGCCTCGGGGCCGAAGAATAGCACGGCGCCGACAAAGCTGACGGCGCTTAAGAACACGGCGTCAAAAGGCCGGATGACGCCGAAAGCAACCCAACCCAACGGGCGTCAAAGCCATGGTGGCCGAAAGCGGCGCCAAAGAGGCCACCGACAGGCTAGCAGTGCAGAGGATGAAATGGGAGGCGCCTTCTGATGGGAATGGCACTGAGCTACCCACCAACAGCCGAAACCAACCCAGGGCCCCAAAATTAGAATTTGAGGAAGAAGGAAGAATACCAGGAATAGAGGATCGGTGTGGCCCCTGCACCGCAGCCATGTGAGGGGAAACACCTGACGCGAGGTCGACGGGCATCAAGAGGACTCCGCTGGCGACTAGGGAGGCCCAATCACCCTGCCCGATTCCCCGAAGAGCCCAAGGGCCCCTGAGTGACCGGGCCAGGCAGCTGGACCAGCCTCCAAGCCCACTGCTCCATAAAAGCGGCCCACTGATGAAACTGCTCATCGGAAGCCCTACCAGAAGGTGGGGAAGGGCTCTGATGTCGAAGAGGTCGGAGACCAGAACCAGAAACCGGTGACTCTGAACAAAGAGAATGGCAACTGACCCCAATGACCGATCGTCGAAGCACAGACATATCAGAAGGCGACCTTGAATGATGCCTTCTCTTTTTTGATCTACGGGTTGAAGAAGAGCTTGAGGCCGAACGGTGCCGAGACTGGGACCATTTACTTTTATGCTTCCGGGGGGACCACCCATCCCCTCGGGCATTGGACCGTCCATTGTCAGACCCCCTCTTCCGCAGAAGGTGGCAGACCGGACCCAGCCCGGCTGACTGAACAGCTTTCATACGAATCACCTGACCTGTTCATGGTCGACTCTGTCAATGTAGGCTGAGACTTCTTCCTTTGATAAGAATAAATTAATGTAAGTGGTACTTTACTCGAAAAATACTACAAAATAATAAACTGAAAACTATGCTGCTAGTTTGAAGTTTGACTCCCGGCAGGCGAGCAACGTCGTCACTGAAGCGCACTCGACGGTGGGAAAAAAGGAACGGAGGTGGTTGGAGGGTCGACACCGGGAAAAAAGGAACTGAGGTGGTTGGAGGGTCAACGCCGAGACAGTCACTGCCGCACGAGCAGAGGCTCGCGACACTGCTCCTCGCGGCTCCATCTCTGGCGCCGGCCCTCCTGCAAATAAGTTTGCTCCTGCTGGGTCCTAGCACCTCCAGCGAAGATCCCATTAGTGTGAATGAGTGGTGGAGACTTTATGTCCAGGAAGATGAAGTAGCCACTCCTCTGGTAGAATTACCTCTGACGGTACCTGGAAAGGCTTGTAGTACTTGTTGTAGCAACAGACTATGCAGTGGACAATCACCTCGAGATAGTCTGTTTAGACACCGGATTGCCCAGGTGTTGAGGTGCAAAGGCCACAAAGAGCTGCTCCAATTTGCTATGGGAAGCAGTATGCTTCAGATAATACCTCAGCGCCCTATGGACATCCAAGGTGTGCAGAAGACCCTCACCTCTGTTGGAAGGATTGGGGTGATAAAATGGAAGATTAACTAACTGATTCAAAGTCAGCTCTGAAACCACTTTGGGAAGAAACTTAGGATTAGTTCTAAGGGAAACTCTCCCTGTGAAAAACTAAATAAGGCTCCTTACACATCAGGGCCTGGAGCTCGCTAGCCCTTCAAGCAGAAGTCACAGCGACTAAAAAGGACACCTTCTAGGAAAGATAACGCAGCTCGCAATCTGCTACACGTTCAAAGGGAGATAGGGTAAGCTTCTCCAGCACAAAATCAATCAATCAAAATCTTTATTTATTCAGGCGGACATCATTGAGCGAAGCTCATTTACAAGATGGACCTGATAGGTCAAAAACAACATAGGGTACAGTAGCATACATATACAAATACAGAGAAAAAGACAAAAACTTTAATAAAAATAAGGTACAGTAATAAACACATATATACAAGCAGGGTAGCTAGTGGTTTTGGATCACAAAACAGAGTAAATCAGACAGGTTTGACTCAAGTGAGGATAAGGTATTGGGAGTGTGGAACTGGTCTGATGTGTTGTAATTGGATAGTTACTTAGCAAATAGAGATGGGGAATACAAAGGAAATGGCAATGGATTGCAGGAGATGTTATAGCTAAGTTTAGATAAGCATATAGAAGGAGATAGAAAGAAAAGGGGGGTAAGGGTAAGAAGGGACTAGGCTTTGTGAAAGCAGTTGCATATCTTAGGAAAGAGACTGTGTAGAGCTTTTAAAGGATGCTATAGGTATAAAGGTGTTCAACTTTAGGGTCTTCTGCAGAGAATTCCAGGCAGATGCTAAAAGTAGCTGATTGCAGATCTCCCATGCCGGTACAGGCTTTTGGTATCTTCAAGGTGATAAGGCTATTGCTTCTTAGGCATATGACCTAGGTGTAGCCAGAGTAAAGCAATCTGAAATATAAGGTGGAAGTTTGTTTGACAGAGCTTTGTAAATCCATAAAGCAGCATTTTTTTTTCCTCCTAAGGTGTAAGGATGTCCAGCCAACAGCAGTATAGAGAGAGCAGTGGTGAGTGTTGAAGGAAGATCTGTGATGAATCTTAGAGCTCTATAGTACAAGGTATCCAGTTTACTTAAATAGGACATAGTACAGTGGCCATATAGGAAATCTGCATAATCGATGAGAGATAGAAATGAGGCCTGGATTAGTCTCTGTTTTGACTCTCTGGTTGATAATGTTTGATTCTGAAGAAAAGGCCGAGCCTCTGTCTGAGTTTTTTCAGGAGCCTCAATATGCTGAGTGTAATCAAGTCTGTTATCAATCCATACCCCTAAATATTTGAATTTATCCACATAGTCAAGATTTTCCAAGGATGGTGGATAGTTGGGAAAGAACGCTTGGTGAGAGTGGTAGAATATATGTTGGTGGAAAAGAACATAGCTTTTTGTCTTCTTGGCATTTAATAGGAGTTTCTTTTCAAGTAATTGGTGTTGCAGCAGGGAGAATTCTGATTGTAATAACTCACAGGCCTTTGATGGTGAGGGATTACTGACATACAAGACAGTATCATCTGCAAAAAGGTGAACATTGGCTTCAATGAGGTTGGAATCGATGTTGTTGATGTAAATGGCAAAAAGGATAGGGCCCAGGATGGATCCTTGAGGTACTCCTCTTAGAAGTGGTTTTGAGGAGGATAGGACGCCTTCATTTTTTACCTGCTGTACTCTATCAGTGAGGTAACATCTGAACCACCCAAGAGAGGTTGGATCCAGGCCTAAGGAGTGCAGGGAGGAGATTAGCAGCTCATGATCCACTGTATCAAAGGCTTTGCTTAGGTCTAGAAATACAGCACAGATGCTGTTTTTTTTGTCTAACTCAGTTTGCCAGTCATTTGTTACTTTTGCTAATGCAGAAATGGTACTGTGTCTGGTCCTAAACCCAGATTGAGCAGGGTTAAGGAGATTATTAGCATCGAGGTAGTCTCTTAGTTGGATGCTCACTAGTTTTTCTAACATTTTGGACAGCACCGGTAGGATGGATATAGGTCTATAATTGTTGAGATCCATGGGGTCCCCTGATTTGAGGAGGGGAAACACTTGTGCTGTCTTCCACAACGGAACAGAGCCAGTGGATAAGGACAGATTAAAAAGATGAGTTAGGGGAACTGCAATGGCATGTAAAGCAATTTTTAGAAAGTAGGGGTCCAGAGAGTCTGCACCTGCACTTTTATTGGTGTCTAGATGCAGCAGTAGGTCTTCTACTTGTTTTAATAAAATTGGCTTGAAGGAGAATGAAGAAGCAGCCTTCTGGCCATCGATAGACTGGAATTTAAGTTGTGACCGCAATAGATTTGCTGGAGAGGAGTCAAAAGCTAGGCCGGCCGTAGTGAAATGATTGTTGAATGCATCTAAAATTTCACGCTTGTCAGTGATAACAACATTATTAAGGTGCACTTGGGATGGCAAAGAAGTGCTAGAAACCTTCCCTAGGATCCCCTTGATGGTGCCCCAAAATCTGTCTGGGTTAAGGTAGGAGGCATCAAGCTCAGCTGTATAGAAGGCAGCCTTGGCATCTCTCACTTTTTTGGTGCAGCTATTTCTGGCTTTTCTGAACTGCAGCCAGTCAAACGGATCCTTGGTCTTTCTTGCCCTTTTCCAGAGTTTATCTCTAGCAAACAAAGCAGATTTAAGGTTGGCAGAAAACCAGCGGCAAGATTTGCTTTTTGTTCTAACACTAGTGAATGGTGCATGAGTATTGAGGGCACCTATGATTATGTCATTTAACACCTGAAGTGCTGCTTCCACAGAAGCTGTGTGGTAGAATTCTTGCCAGCGTATAGAATGATATAGATCGTGGAGATATCCTTCGATGTTAAGGTTTTTTAGACCTTCTTGTGAGGAATTTCAGGGTTGGTTGGCTTGACTGATGATCTTAACCCTGCTATAAGACAGTGATCACTTATATCACTGAATAGCACTCCAGCATGTGAAAACAGATGCGTTTGTTTACCAACATAATGTCAAGTAGGGTGCTGTTACTTTTGTTTTTAAGTTAATTTTGTCGGTTCATCTATTAATTGAGTGAACCCATGTGTCACAAAAAGATACTAGGGTGCAGACGCATTGGAGAGCCATAGTTTAAGTTCAGGTCACCTAAAATAATGGTGTCCTCGGGCCCAGTTTAGTTATATTTCCCAAATGGATTAGGAGTTGAAGGCCAGCAGAGGGGGCCTGTAGCAGCCAACCAATTGAAAAGCTGTCATATTGGGAGAGCTATTTTAAGGATAAACATTAATTCTTTGGGCAATGATGTTACACTAAGGCAAGATGCAGAAATATTTGATTTAACATAAATGGCTACTCCACCGCCCTTGTCAGGCGGTCTGATCTGAATAGCTGGTAATTGGTAGATTTATTTCCTATCAAGTGTAGCAGGTTTAAGCCATGTCTCAGAAATTACCAGAAAGTCTGGCAAGGTGTGGGCAACCCGGCCTGTATTAGTGAGATCTTTTTAGGAGGCTGCATGCATTAATGTGAAGGAAGCTTAGACCTTTAATGGAGGCTAGGTCTGCTGGGGAGGTGAAGCCTTCTTGGGGTCCTGGATTAATTTCAACATTGCCAGCACAGATCAACAAGAAGAATAATAGTTTAATGAGGGCTTCGAGTGATAGGAGGAGGGAACAGAAAGAGGGCTTTCTCTTCTTGCTCGGGGTCCAATCTTTAGAGATGGTCCAGGCTGGATTAAGGCTTAATAACTTGTCACAGAGTACTAGCTTGATGGACAGGTATAAGGGGGCACTATAGAGCCAAGACTTGAGCATGGGGTGTAAGAGATACATGACTGGTTGTGACCCTTTTTGGGGGTTACCCCATGGATTACATTGAAGCAATGGTAGTGCATAATTGAGGAATCGATAGGCATCCACTGGAGGTGTGACAGGGAGCCCAGTCTGGCAAGCCGCATTATTCAAAAGGGCATGGACTGGTAAGGTAACATCCTCAAGATATATAATAGGTGAGAGAGAAGCAGTAAGAGAAGCATCAACATGATGAACGGTAACTAGGGGTTAATAGTAGTGAAGGCAGTGGGGACTGTTTCTAGATTATTGGCTAGAATTTGGCTAGGCGGAGATAGGAAATTCAAGGGAAGGTGTGTATAAAGGAAACACCCAAGAGGGGAGGGTGGGTGGGCAAAATTTTGCAGCTTTCTGTACCTTCCTGGCTGTCTCTCCCGGCCTCCTGGTTCTCGCTCGGCCTTGCGGTGGCGCCATCGCTGGCTGCTCATGAGGCCCGGCGCTACTGGGTGCTCGAGGCAGGGTCGACAAAGTGGAGGAGACAGAGGAGAGCACAGTCAGAAAGCACAATTGCAGTAATCAAACGATTCTGCAAAAAGGTGCTGAAAAGATTTGCACAACAAAAGACTGGGGGGGTGGCGTACGGCGCCTTAGCGTCTGGCCCACCAGAAATCCCACCAAAGGACTGTATCACTTAAACATTTGAAAAAAGTACAGCACAAGTCCTAAAATTTTAAACAATTCAGCAAAACAGCTCTTTTTGGGAGAATTTACATTAAAAAACACTATTCCCGGTCGGTTTTTGGAAGTGCAAGCTAGAGCAGAAGTCAATGAAGAGGGAGGACCAGTGGAAGCAAGGCTCAGCTAGCGCTCGCCTTCCGATTGGTCGCAGCTTTCCCGTACCTTCCTGGCTGTCTCTCCCGGCCTCTAGTTCTCCCTCGGCCTGCAGTAGCCAGCGACGCTGAGCGCTCGTAGCCCCGGGCGCTTACTGGGTGCTCGAGGGCAGGGTCAAGCAAAGTGGAGGAGACAGAGGAGAGCACAGTCAGAAAAGCACAATTGCAGTAATCAAACGATTCTGCAAAAAGGTGCTGAAAAGATTTGCACAACAAAAGACTGGGTTGGGGGGGGTACGGTGCCTTAGCGTCTGGCCCACCAGAAATCCCACCAAAGAACTGTATCACTTAAACATTTGACAAAAGTACAGCATAAGTCCTAAAATTTTAAACAATTCAGCAAAACAGCTCTTTTGGGAGAATTTCATTAAAAACACTATTCGGTCAGTTTTTGAAGTGCAAGCTAGAGCAGAAGTCAATGAAGAGGAGGACCAATCGGAGCAAGGCTCAGCTGGCGCTCGCCTTCGATTAATTACGGCTTTCCGTACCTTCCTGGCTGTCTCTCTCGGCCTCCTGGTTCTCCGCTCGCCTTGCGATCACGCCACGCGGCTTGTAGCCCCAGCGCTACTGGGTGCTCGAGGGCAGGGTCGGCTAAAGTGAGGAGACAGAGGAGAGCACAGTCAGAAAAGCACAATTGCAGTAATCAAACAATTCTGCAAAAAGGTGCTGAAAAGATTTGCACAACAAAAGACTGGGACGGCGCCTTAGCGTCTGGCCCACCAGAAATCCCACCAAAGGACTGTATCACTTAAACATTTGAAAAAAGTACAGCATAAGTCCTAAAATTTTAAAAAGGAGATCCCAGGGTGGTATTGGATCTCTGATGGGAGGCTTTCTGTGCAGAATGACCCTTAGGAAAGTACGGCACATGTCTAGCTGGGTTAAGGTTTTGCCCTCCACCAACGCATGATAGGCAGAAATTGCTGACATGTGCACTTCGATGGAGGAGTAGCTCAAGCCTTGATTCAACAAGGAGAGGAGATACTGCAAGGCTGAGTTCACTGGACAGGTAAGCGGGACTAGGTGACGGGATGTAGCCCAAAGGCAGAGACACTTCCACTTCATCGCATAAGTGGACCTAGTAGAGGGCTTTCTTTGCTGAGATGAGAATGTCCGCTACCTCTTGGGAGACCCCATATTGAGTCTTTACTGTGTCTGCAGGAGCCATGCATAAAGGTGCAGGGACTGGAGATCCAGATGGACCAGTTTGCCCTGGTCTTGAGACAGTAATTGCGAGCTCTGTGGCAGTGGAATCGGAGGTTCCAGCGATAGCTGCTGAAGTAGTGGGAACCAAATCTACCGTGGCCATAGTAGGCAATCGGGATCATACGTGCCCCCTCAGTCTGCAATTTCAAGAGAACCCTTTGGATTAGACAGAAGGGAGGGAAGGCGTAGAGGAACCTCCCTGTCCAGCAAAGGGACAATGCGTCTAGCCAGAAAGCACCAGGCGTGTGCTCTCATGAGCAGAAATTTGACAGCTTGGTGTTGCGTGGGGACACAAAGAGGTCCAGCTCTGGAAGACCCCATGTGTCGAAGAGCTGGTCCACTACTGACTGGAGTAGCTCCCACTCATGCGCCTTGGACCGAGACCGACTTAGGCTGTCTGCCAAGACGTTTTAGATGCCTGGAACATGTACCGTGGCAAGACTGATGTGATGTTCCAGGGCCCAATACCAGACTCTCATCGCCTCCCTGCATAGGGGGGTATGAATGTGTTCCCCCTTGTTTGTTGATATAAAAAACGATGGCCGTATTGTCTGTCTGAATAAGGAGAGAGGCTGGCGTTAGGTTCTCTTGAAAGGCCTGTAAGGCACTGAGGACCGCTCGCACTTCTAGGACATTGATGTGGAGTTTGTGTTCTTCTGGAGACCAAATGCCCTGTGTCTGGCAGTCTCCTAGATGCCCCCCCATCCGTGTTCAGAAGCATCCGTGGTTAAGGTCCGGCTCGGTGGCTCCTGCCAGAAAAAGACCCCTTTTTCCAGATTGGAGAGGTTTAGCCACCAAATGAGGGTCCTCCTGACTGGGTCTGAGATCCGGACCAACTGGTCTAGACCTTCGGAGCTCTGGTCCCATTGTACCCTAAGCATCCATTGTGGGACCCTCATGTGGCGGCGAGCCCAAGGGGTTACTGGAATGGCAGCCGCCATGTGCCCCAGAGGCCTGAGGAAGGCCCTGGCTTGGACTTGGGGGCTCATAAGTACCGCTCGGGCCACCTCCCGCAGACAATCTCCCCTTTCTTGTAAGAGGAAAGCCATGCCTTGGACTGTGTCCAGGACCGGCAATATGGAGAGTCGTTGGCTTGGCACTGGGGATGATTTGGATAGATTCAGGGTGATCCCCAACTCTCAGAACAGAGTACAGGTTTCTCCAAGAGTGTGTAAAAGGCGCGCTCCTGACAAGGCTGCCAGAAGCCAGCCATCTGGATAACAGAAGACATAATGACCCCCGCGCCTTAGAGCTGCAGCTACCACTGCTAGGCACTTGGTGAAGACTCGATGAGCAGAGGAGAGGCTGAACGGTAGGACCAGGAACTGATAATGCCTCCTCTGGAAGTGGAACCTCAAAAACTTCTATTGGGGAGGGAAGGCCCCTATATGCATGTATGCAACCTGCATGTCCAGGAAGCACAGCCAGTCCCCTTGGCACAGCAGAGGAATGAGGCCTGGAAGGGTCACCATCCTGAACCTTTTGTATTCTATATAGTTGTTTAGAGAGCTGAGATCCAGAATGGGCCGAAGATCGTGCGTCTCCTTTGTAACCGGGAAGAAGTGAGAATAATATCCTCTTCCCTGTTGCCCCTGAGGGACTGGCTCTATTGCCCTTTTCGGCAAGGGGGCCTGAATTTCTCCTTCTATGAGCCTGATGTGTGAAGGAGGATAATGCGAGGACCTTGGTGGCGTCTCTGGGGGGATTTGTGTGAACTCCAGTGTATGTTCCCTCCTTATAATATCCAAGACCCAAAGGTCTGACGTGACTCTTCTCCACCCTTCCAAATGGAGAGAGAAGCGACCCCCTACCACCTCCTCCTGTACCTCCTCCTCCTCCTCCGGAGGGGGTCAGCAGGGAGTCATCAGGATAATCTGGGAGTAGGCAGAGAGGGTTGGCAGAACTTTGGGCCTCTAAAGGGGGTGCCCCCGGCCTGCTGGGTTGTGGCCTTCCTTTTGAAGCCTCCTCTCTGTGGGAACTGGTTGCCACGGGTATTTTGCCCTGAGCACTTTTGAAATGGCTGTTTGTGGTAACGCTTTTGGTCCCCATTGTAGAGCTGATGGATGGGCCAAATCGATTTCTTGGATTCCTGGAGATGAGAAATCAGTTTCTCAGTCTCCTCCCTGAACAAAACAGAACCCTGGAAGGGAAGATCCTTGATTCCGGTCTGTAGATCCTGGGAGAATCCAGAGACTCTTAGCCAGGCGTGGCGCCTCAGGCAGATGCCAAAAGCAGCTGCCCTTGATGCCGTGTCTGCAGTATCATACGAGGCATGCAGTACACGAGTGCCTAAATCCGAACCTGATTAAAAAATTTTCAGCAGCTCGGTCTTCTGAGACGAATCTGACAAGGCATTAGCTACTTCAAGTCCCTCCTCCCATAACGCATTCTGGTACTGGACCATATGCGTGAGAAAGTTCAAGAACCTTATGGAACAGGTAGAGGCAGAATATACCTTCTTGCCTACCTGGTCCAAATAAATGGACTCTAGATCAGAAGGCTGAGAACTAAGGTGTTTCGGTTGCTTGGATTTATCATGAGCAGCCGCTATGACCATTGAGTCCGCCTGAGGGTGTTTTGCCAGAAAAGGCTCCTCACTCGGCACTCTGTACAGCCTGTCCAATTTTTTGGGAATAGTTGGGGTAGTAGCTGGATGTTTCCAGGTAAGCCTCGTGAGGTCCTGGAAGGTATCCACTAAAGGAGGCACTACTAGAGGTTTAGGCTCCTTTTGCCTCAGGTACTTAGCTAGCCTGGCATTCTGGATCCAGGTCCTCCGTCTCCCACCCGTTGGAGACCTGGATGTGCCTCATGATGTCCAGAAATGTGAGACTGTCAAGAGGTGATAAGGGGGTCTCTTTATCATCCAGGGAGATCCCTTCCCTGAAAGGGACCGGTCTGAAGAAGAGAAGGAAGACTAGGTCCTGCTGGGGTGGGGAGAAGCCGATCTCTGTCCAGAGGGGCTTCTACCTCTAGAATGTCGGCTACTGACTGACGTCGGCTCTGGGACTGGCGTCGGCTCGGGGACTGATGATGGAGCAAGGACCGGTGCCTGTTCGTGGACTGGAGATGGCTAGTGGAATGCCTGCAGTGGCTGGAGGACCAGGGCCGGCTGCAAGACTTGCTTTTAAGAGACCAGCGATGGCTGGTGGACCTGGAACGGTGTTGTCTACGGTCCTTAGACCTTGACCGGGACCTGATCACCGAGGGAGAGAATGACTTAAGATGGTTTGCGCCATTCGTCTGGTGAGGATTTTGCCGGGGGTGCCAAGGTGACCCCATCGGGGACCTGGTTGTCCGGTTGGTCAGGTACTGGGGCCGGCTTCAGAAGGGCCACATCTTTTTTTCACTTGGCTCCACCAGAACTGGAACAGCTGTTAGTTCCTCCTTACTGAAGATGCACACTGCTGCCCCTGTCTGAAGAACAGGAAAAGCCGGGAGATCCAGGAGGTCCCTAAGGGAGGTGTTGGAAGAGGCACCTTCTGGGGTTGAAGACCTATGAACCGGCGATTGGAACGTGGCTGGTGCGGTCTTGACTGGAGGACGGCTTGCTTCGGAATACATGGCTGGTACCATGACAGGAGGCTTAGCCGGAGCCAGCTCTGGTTTTGCTGATTTAGAAGGGTGGGAACCAGAAGAGGCCTTAGCTGAGGAATCCCACTCCTCTGAAGGATCTTAACCCGGAACCCTGGGTAAAGCTGAAGTTTAGGCCTTAATCGGTGGGTCGGAAGCTTGCACCGAGAAGGAGGCCTTGGATAACTCGCCGCGAGGCAGAAGGGAGGAATAGCGACATGACCTTCGCTTTACGGGCGGTTTCTTGATAGTCCACCCCGCTGGGACCTAAGGGATGGAAGACTTACCTTGGTCCTCTGAATGTTTTGAATGGTGCGAGCGGTCAGAGCCACCCAAGCTCGAGGAAGAGGCCTTCCAATTCGGGGAACGAGAGCGGGAACGTGGGTGGGACCGATCACGGTCCTTGTCGCGGGAATTGTGATGTGATTTTTTCCTGCGTTTTGCTTTCTCCTCGGGAGAGTCCTGCATGACTGCAACCTGTTTTTCAAGGAGATGGGCATTTAAGGCCTTCAGGCATCGGATTCTTGCCCTACTAGTAAAGACCTTGCAGACGTCACAGGTTTGAAAATCGTGGTCTGGGCCCAGACAGAAAACACAGGCCTAGTGGGCGTCTTTTGAAGGGGTCTGATGGCCACAGGAGCACTTGGCCTTCTTTGGATCCGTGAAAGACACTGAAGATGGAGACGACATGCGCTGAGGAGAAGGGAAAAAACTACTGAAATACTGATCTACCAGAGAACTTTTGCTGGCCTGCTAAAACAAACTAAGGGTTTTTGTACAGAGCAGGTCTACATCGGGAAAGAACTGGAGATGGAGCTAGGGACCGCCCCTTTTGTACCATGGCTGACGTCGGGGGGGTGGGGGTCTGTTGGTTACTGCTAGTTAAGAGTTTTTTCTGGTGGGTCCTAAAGCCTGTGGAGTTACTCCTAATAGTAATAACCTGCTGCATGAGCTCCCACTTAAAGTAAGATCAGTTATGTACTTACCATAACAGTAGATCTTAAAGAGAATCTCTCATCAGGCCACACCTTTGAAATTTATAGCTGCCAGGCACTAGGACCACACAGAAACTTCTGCAAGCAGTCAGCCAGGGGCCACCCACGATGACATCAGCATATACATAAATGTGGGCAGCCACTCTTCTCCTCAGTTCCTCTCCGGAGATCTTGTTCACAGGACCTCCCTCTAGAGAACCAGGAGAGACCCCAGCTCTCCACATACCAGGCAAGATAGAGGGCTGGACAGTGTATCAATGGACACAGCAGCACAAGAATCCTTTGTTGTAACCCCTAAGAAGGAAAGGAAGGTGGGACGACATGGCCCGATGAAAGAGATTCTCTTGAAGATCTACTGTTACAGTAAGTACAAAATTGTCCTATCTTCTTCGAGGATGTCTCTTTCATCAAGCCACAACTTTGGAACAAGTCCCAAGAAGTACCAAAAGCTAACAGTCTTAGTGACTTGGGCCTACAGGCTTATGACAGTAGGCCTTGTAGCACAGCCAGACCAAACCCAACTCATCTATGAGAGACAGTGTCCAATGTAGTGTTTAGTGAAGGTGTGGACAGTACTCCAGGTAGTAGCTGCACAGATGCGAGCACAGTTTTCAGTGCATCGCAGACTGGCGTGCTGAGGGTGCCAAGAAAAAGGGTCTGTAAACCATCTGTTAATCCAAATACCAGAAAAAATTCTACCACACCAGAAAAACAGGTTACCCACCTGTAACAGTGGTTCTAGGAGTGGTATATGGTGTACATTCACACTTCTGGCAGATTCCTTTCCCATTAATTCACTAGCTGGAAGGTCTCCAAGCTGGCTCCTCCCAACCACCTGGGTGGTGACTCCCTCGGCACTACCCTGTGACATCAGATCTTACCTGCTTGGAAGTAAGATTCAGTGTGTTACTTGCCAGGGGAGGTCCGGTGGGTTGTGTAGATGTACACCATATATCACTCCTAGAAAGTACAGTTACTAAGAACTTACTATAACAGTAGTTCTTGAAGAGTGTCTCTTGCAGTAGGTAATACACTTGGGATGTCACCAGAGGGCGCTGTAGCATATTGCAGCTCTTCTAGCAGTCTTTTCCAGGGGCCGCCCACACATGACATCAGCTTCCAGTTTCCTATATAAGTGTGGGCGGTCCCTGGTATCCTCAGTTCCCCCGCCGGATTCCGGTCGCTAAGTGATGGCCAAGGGGAACCTGAAGTACCAAAGGTATCCCAATCCAAAAGTCACTGGACCAGAATTTGTTCTCCTACAGAAGGAGGGGGATGGAGGCGGGATTGGACCTACTGCAAGACACACTCCTCAAAGATCTACTGTTATAGTAAGTTCTTACGTAACTGTACTATCTTCCACGGAGTGGTCTCTTGCAGTAGGTAATACACTTGGGAAGAATTCCAAGCAGTATATTCAAGATGAGTGGACATTATGACAGAAGGTCTTGTACGACTGCTCAGCCCAAGGCCGTCCTACGGCGTGAAGCAATATCCAAATTGTAGTGCTTTGCGAATGTATGTACTGTGGACCAGGTAGCTGCATTGCAGATATCTATTAAGGAGGCTCCTTTAAAGCAAGCCATAGTAGTGGCCATAGCTCTAGTGGAATGGGCTTGGATAGGTCCTGGTAATAGTTTGTTGTATTTTTTATAACAAATAGTAATATACAATGGATAAAGTATGTAAGAGATGTTCAACTTGGATGGAGTTTTCAGGATAGTATACTGGTAACTACCGGGATTGATTTACAGTATGTTCAGACACAGCCTTAGGAAGGAAGGAAGGGCTGGTATGAAGTGCCACTCAATCTTTGTGGAACATTAAGTAGGGTTTCCTACACATGAGGGCATGAAGCTCGGAACTACGGCAGGCTAAAGTGACAGCCACTAGGAATAAGGTTTTCCATGAAAAGAAACTGAGGGCACAAGTGGCTGTCAGTTCAAAAAGCTCAAGAGCTAGTTTCTCTATTAGGAAATTGAGATCCTACGAAGGAGTGGGATGTCTAATAGGTGGTTTGATATGTAGCATACCTTTCAGAAACATTTTGGCTAGATGATGTTGGTACAGTAATCTGCCATCTAGCAGTTCATGGAAGGCCAAAATAGTGGCCAAATGGACTTTGATAGAGGAACAGGTCAAACCTGACTCGGACAGAGAGGCCAGGTAATCTAAAACTTTCATCAGTGGGCTGGAATGGAGATCCAATGATCGAGAAGCAGCCCATATGGAAGAGTGTTTCCATTCAGAGTTATGTGTTTCTCTAGTTGCTGGCTTACGTGAAGCCAAGAGAATACTGGCAACAGGAGAGGACACTTGTAATCTGGCAATGAAAGCATTCTCAGGAGCCAAGTGTGAAGGTGTAGAACCATCAGGATGGGGTGCAACAGGGTCCCTTGACTCTTGCCAGAAGATTGTAATGTCCTGGTAGATAGACGGCTGTTAGTACCAGGTGTTGTCAGATGGCTTCTTGCCAGACTGCGAGGGTTTCGGTGCATAGAGTAAGGGACTTTGTACCTCCTTGCTTGTTGAGGTAGAACACCACTGCAATGTTGTTTGACTGGATCAGCAATGGTCCTGGAGTCAAATGAGGTTGAAATGCCTGAAAGGCTAAGCGGACTGCCCTCAACTCTAGAAGATTGATGTGAGACTGAGGAAGAGTAGTAATCTACTTGTCCGGAGTCCGATAAAGATCCAGGTGTGCACCCCATCCTTCTATGGACGCATCCATGGTTAATGTCTGCATGGGGGAAGGGGCAGAAAAAGGCATTCCTTGACATAAATTGATTCTGACTGACCACCAAAGCAGAGCTGACTTCAGTGAGGGAGTGACTCTGAGCCTGACTTTGAATTTTCCCGTCCACTGAATAGGTCTCATAGGCATACAGGCGAATGCCACCGTAGGGATGGTAGTTGCCATGTGACCCAGAAGGCAGAGCATTTGTCTGGCTGTGACCACTTTTTGAGTCTGTATGCATGATGCCAGAGACAAAAGTTCATCTTGCCGGGTGGCTGGAAGGTAAGCTCTGGCTGAGGACTGGATCTAGGACAGCTCCAGTGTATTGGAGAGACTGAGTCAGAGTCGTTGATTAGACTTTGGTCAACTGACTGTGATTCTTAGAGTGTGAAATAGTTGCAGGATAGCTTGTATGGAGGAAAGATGAAAATTACGTACCTACCGTAATTATGATCTTTCTGTGTATCTTCACCATTCATCACTGTTGGGTACACAGCCGGAGGTCAGGACCCGGGATCTTTTTTAGGTGAGGCAGGGCGGCGCACCATCAGCGCGCCCTCGAGGTCAGCGACTGCGTGGCGCCGGTTGGCACATCTGGCCGCGCCGACTCTGCCTGCCTGCCAGTTCTGAGTCACCAGAGAGGTAAGAGGAAAGGAGTGGAGGGTGGGACAAGGAAGTCCAAGGGACAGAAAATGGAAAAGATACATAAACCAAAAGGAGAAATAACGACTGAGAGGACAGAAAGGGAGAAAAAGTCGGAAACTAAAGGGATTGGGAGGGCCCCAATCTCTGGAAAAGGAAGAGGGAGGTAGGGTGGGTAAAGACTTTAGGGGGAGAGGGGGGAGTTAAACATCCCAGACTCTGGTCCGTCTCCAGATTACATAGGAACTGCAAGGAGTAGCCAAAGGCTTTCTGCCAGAATTCAAGACACAGAATGGCTGGCAAACACTCCAGATGAGCAGAGTCGGCTATTCTGGAAGAAGGACAGGGTACAGAGAATTAACACCCCCTCAAGGAAAGATTATTGGTGAAAAAAAAAACGGAAACTTTTTTTTTTTGTAATAAACAAGGAGAAATAAGTTGGACAGAAAATGGGGAGGAGAAGAGAATGGAGAGCAACTGTCAACTCCCACCCCACAGGGGTGGAGCCAAAGCACTGGAGAAGGAGCGTTCCCCCTGCTGTTCACTCTCCCCGGAACATTATCGCCCTGTGTGCCCCTGTTTTACCCCACTCCTGAAAGAAAGGAGAGGGGAGGGGATGGGCACAGAGAGGGACGGGTACCCAGAGACTGAGGCCCCAGGGGAATGGAGGGTGGGATCGTGATGAATGGTGAAGATACATAAATCTTCACCATTCATCACTGTTGGGTGAGTGCCGAGCCCCCTGAAGGGGGGGGTTTCTTTTACACCCTAAAGGACAAAGTCCCTTAGCTCTCAGTGTGTGACACACTAAGAGGGAGAACCTTCAGGGCCTGGAGAGGCCCAAGAGTGGGGAGAGTAAGACGGGGTTCCCCCGGAGGGGGAAGGAAGTTGCCCCGATAAGCACGGGAGAAGAGATAGGTTCTCTGGTGAGCGGAGTTAATCACCCTACGCCGGGCCAAGGGTGAGTGCAATGGCTTGTCTGGTTTGCTCTATATCAGGCAATAAGGCTAGGAGCTGACCTAGTCTGGACCACAAGAACCTGTCATAGGCTGCATAGCGGGCCTGATGTGCAGAAATGGAAAGCAATAACGTGCCGAGTAGAAAGTCCTCCTACCCCAGAAGTCAAAATCCGAGGAGTCTTGATCTGGGGGCTGGTCATGGTGAAGGGTGCGAAGCCCATCAGGAGTATCCAACTCTGTCAATCCGGCCTGCGGATGAGGCATGGAACCTGGAGACTCCGGGGGTGCGCAATACCTCTGGCTGAGATCCCTAGGGGCAGGAACTCCAGAGAAGGGCCTCTGCCAGGAACGCAACGACACCTCCTGAAAGGAAGCAGGCCAGGGCGGCACCACAAGGGTGGCCTCACCAAAATCGCCTAGAAAGGCGTGCGCCGAGTGCTCAGGATTGCTAACAGTGGCAGGTGTGAGGTGCAAGTCCTCCAACATCCTCACGAGGAAGCGCTGATACTCAGCGAGATCAGCAGCTGGAGAGATGTGGATAGAAGGTACCTCTACCCCAGAAGAGGGGGATAAGGAGCTGGAGGGCACCGGCTGTTCAGAGGGCGGCTGCTCGGGGGGGAGGTTGAAAAACCTGAATGTCCATCGCCCTAACATAAGCTGGGAACCGAGCAGCCACCGCTCTGAACTGCTCCCAGGAGAGAGGCCCGCTAGGACCAAGGATGCCTGGGAGTGCAGGAGAATATGGCAGAGGAATGGGGACAGAGCCAAGAAGAGATGTCGGCTGACCTCCGCCTGGGCTAAGGAGCGAACCGGGAGCACCCACGGAAAAAAGGTGCCCCGGAAGACCCCACAGCCGACAGCTGAACAACCATTTCGGTACTGCCTTGGTTGCGCCCGGAAGAATCCCCCAGTGAGGCGACTGGGGCCATACAGGTCCAGAAGGACGGTCCCCTACCTCAAAAGAATGGGGCCTCTCAAAGAGACAGAGGAGGAAGAGCGGAGATCCGCACTACGGCTTTCCTAGAGCCTCTGTGACCCCAAAAAGGCTGCCGTGGCCGACCCCAGGCCCCTTGACCCCTTGGAGTCCGAAAGAGCCCTCCTCCTCGAGAGGGCCAGCCTAGGTAGCTGACAGCTCTGGGCAGCACCCGAAGGAGCTATCCAGGGCACAGCACCTTCCCCTCCTGTAGGTGCTCTGATCAGCCCCAAAGTTGGGCGATCTAGGCACACCACAGGTGGGGGTACCACTGTTGAGGGTTCAGTGAACCCACCAAGACCGGGCTGCAGAGCAATGATGGCCTGCACCACTGCCCGCTGGTCAGCACCCCGACCCCAGTCTCGGTAGCCACTGACCCCACCTCAGAAGGGGTCTGACTCCGGCTTGTCAAGGAAACTACTGGGTTGCCCACTCCAACAGCCAACCCCAAAGAGTCAGACTGTCCGTCTGACTCAGAGCCCGCCTCCGCCACCGAGGAGGTAGAGGCCGTGGCCCTGTGCCAGACCGTAGGAGGGCGCCCACCGCCACCTTTGCCAAAGGGAGTGCCAGAGACCAAAGCCATGCCCAAGCCAGTGCCCCCTACAGCATTGCAAGTGGAATCCACAGGGGGCACGGCTCTAGCCCAAACAGGGGCTCCAGAGTCGGGACCAGCCATGGCGCCATCTGGCCCCAGAGGATGAAGATGGCACCAAAGATGTCACCGAGGATGGCGCCACCCGGCTCCACAGTGCCGCAAATGGTGCCAAGGTCGAGGCGGCGGCAATCGGTAGTCGGTGGACGGCGCCACCATCTTCACAGCACCGGCTTAACGGTGCCGGCGGCACAGGGGTAGCTGATGACGGTGCCGACGGGCGGAACCGACGGCCCCATGGCACCGAGCCCGAGGACACGGTGCCGTGCTCAACCTCAGCGCCGTCCATAGACAGCACCGTAGCAGCTCCCACAGCGCCGATAGCAGTATTGGTGCCGCAAACGGCTCTGACAGAAGCCATGGCACTACGTGACAAGTCGGCGCTGATGACGGCTCTGTCAGGGTGAACAGCGCAGAGGCCCGCTATGGCGCCGACCGACAGCGTTGAGGAGGGCGCAGACCCTGGCCTTGCAAACCGCGGGTCCGACACCAGGGGAGCCTTCACCCCTGAAGCGGCAATTGCCATGGCAGCGCCTACCGCCCACCCCCCCAAAAGGAGCGAGACGGGCCTCCTGCGCTGCGGAAGGAGCATCGGCAACGGCTAGGCTACTAGTAACCGAGGCCCTCCTCCTCGGTTCAATGTAGAACCGGGAGGGGACCCGGAGGAAAGGCTGAGAGAGCGTGGTTTGGCCCAACGAGTGCACACTCGACCCCGGAAAGTCGGAGGAGCTCGCCACCACTTTCCACGCGCGTTGTTCGATGACCCAGCAGTCCACAGAGAAATGGGCATCGCACGAATCCATGTCGTGAAGCAGGCCAAGACACAAAAGACAACAGTCGTGTTGGTCGGTGACGGAATATTTTCAGCCGCATGGGCACTATCGCATGGGGGGGCCGACCTGTCCTGGAAGTTTTCTTGCCCTCCAACCGAGACATGACCTACGTGGAAAAAAACACCAAAAACAGACTCGACGTTGCAGAAATATAAAAAAATGGAAAGCTCTTACCAGGTGACGTCGAGTATGGCAAAAACAGAACCGGCAGGAGGAACCAACGAACTTCCGCACCAAAGGAACGGATTACGTTCGAGAAACTGCGGAGCAGGCCTCAGGATTTTCTTCACAGCATCCCAGGAGGTGACCTCCATGATGGGAGATGAACTGGCAGGCAGGTGGAGTCGACGCAGCCTAACGGCCAACCCTCGAGCGCCACGCAGTGCGTCGGCCTCGGTGTGCTAATGAGTGCCGGCTCCACCTACCTAAAAAAAAAAAAAAAAAAGGTCCCACAGGCTCCTGACCTCCGGCCGAGTACCCAACAGTGATGAATGGTGAAGACTGACACAGATAAGATCAGAGCTATTCTGGAGTCTGCTTTGATTAGCCAGTCATCTAGATATGGGAAGACAGAGTTCCCTTTTCTTCGTAAAGCTGTTGCAATTACCGCTAGGCATTTGGTGAACACTCTTGGGGCCGAAGAAAGGCCGAATGGGAGTGCTCGAAACAGGAAGTTTCAACCTAGCAGGTGGAAGCGAAGAAACCTGTGGTGGGCAGGGTGGAGGGGGATATGCAGATAGGCATCTTTCGTATCTAAGGCACAAAGCCAATTTCCCTGTTTCAGTATTGGCATAATGGAATTCCACGTTGTCATGTGAAACCGTTTGTACTGGATGAAGAGGTTCAGTTTTCTGAGCTCCAGTATCGGTCTGAGGTTTCCAGTTCTTTTGGGTACCAAAAGGAAGCGGGGGTAGAATCCGGTTTGTTATTCTGATGGGGGTACTGGAGAAACAGCCTGTTTGACCAGTAGGACCCTCAACTCCTCCTGAAGAATGGGTATATGATCTGGTGGGTAATGAATATTTTGAGGAGGATGGGGGCGGGGTTCAGAAATAAATTCCAGAGTACCCACTGTATAATCTGGAGTACCCATTCATCCAAAGTAATCATCTGCCAGGCCTCCAGATGGAGGGCAAAATGACCGCCCACAGCTACCAAGGTCTGGTCGAGGAAGTGTGGGCAAAGCCCTAGTGATGCACTGGGCAGTCCAGCCCCACTGGGATGGTGGGAGTGGGAGCCCCAGGCGGAAGAGGTGTTGACTCTGGTGGATTGGGTACAACCTCTGAAACCACCTTTATTGGTACCTCTATGTTTTCCACCTCTTTTAGAATGGAAAGAGGACTGAGTACGGTAGATTGTATGCGGAGTATGGTACAAGCCATGAACCGTACATAGGGTTCTGCCTGATGTCTGTAGGTCATCTAGAAAGGTTTGAGTACCTGGCCCGAATAGCTTAGACCCAATAAAAGGGGTGTTAGCTACTTCCTGGTGCAAATCAGGTGTAAAACCTGAAAAGCGAAGCCAGGCATGGCAACGCAAGGAAATGCCAGAAGCTGACAGTCGGCTGAGGTATCCACGGCATCATATCCAAACAAGAGTAGGTGTTGGGGAAATAGAATTGCTAGTAGAAAATGTAGCCAATAATTGTTACCTTTCCTGAGAAGGGGGGAGTTTATTGATAATATCAATGGCAGAGGACCCAAGTGTATGCTGGTATTTAATCATATGACCCATGTAATTTAAGAATTCTGAGTTTCATGGTACTGGAGGAAAATACCATTTTACCCAGATAGTCAAGCCTTCGAGTTTCCTTATCAGGAGGTAAGGATCTCATGTGTTTAGGTCGTTTAGTGCGATCATGAGCGAAAGTAATCACAACCGAGTTCGCCTCAGGGGAGGCAGACAGGAATGGGTGATCCAGTTTAGGACAGCTGAAGGCTGGTGCCAGGCTGCAAGCATAGCATTCTGATAGGCTAGTATTACTGGGGGAATCAATAAATCAGGCTCCCCTGGCAGTTGCAGATATTCTGCCTTGTCCTTATGCTGCTTGTCATGTTCAGTGGTAGAAAATCTCATGACTTTTGGGATTTGAACCATCATTTTTTGAAAAGAAGGGTCATCTGGAGGACAGGCTGTGGAATGTCTAGGCAGATCCTCATCCAAGGAAGAGATTTCCAAAAAAGGAGATTAAGGAGGGAAATCCAGCTCCTGGAAATCTTTGTCTTCAAGGTCACCGGTGAAATCAACCGGGAGCTCTTGTTCATCTGATAAACAGTCTTCCATATAAGGAGGATTGGGACCAAGGTGGTAATGGATCCCTGTCACCATGAAACCTCTTAGGTGGAGGAGTAGGAGATCGGGGAGGATCACCCTGCTCTCCTGGGTCGGAGGGCTGGGAGTGCTGCATGGCATGCAAGACCTGCCGTACTACAGTAGTAACGTCCAGTTCCTTCTGAGAAGGAGGGGTGGGTAGAAAGGGGAGAGTGTTGAGACACTAGGGGGACTTTTTTTTTGATGGAGGGGGCATGCAGCCTGAGCAGGTCTTGCCCCTGGGTGGTAAAGACCAGGGTTCCGATCTCTGTTCGCCTGACCCCTGTGAGTATCCACCTGGGAAGGTGGAGGGGCAGTAAGCATGGCATAAGCCACTAGTTTCCCCTGAGGAATGTGGGCCCTCGACCATGGACCCGCAGAGGAAGAACAATTATAATATATATTTGAAGGAGCCGGTGACAGGAGAGGAGCCCCCCCAATGTTGGAACCCCAGTTGATCCATATAAGGTTCATTTAGAACTGCCGCACGCGAAGACAGTACCACAATGACGCAAGTACATCAGCTCCCATCGACGAAGAGGCAGTGTGAGGTCGCATCATCGATAGAGGGATACCTGGAGCAGTTGCCATCGATGAACTACGAGGCACAGAGGATGAGGAGGATCTCTCCCGCTCTGTGCCATTAATGGAACCCAGAAAAACAGGTTACTCACTTGTAACAGTAGTTCTAGGAGTGGTATATGTTGTTCATTCACACTTCTTGGCGTGTCCATTTCCCCTTTAAAACTTCCCGAAAGGTCTTCAAGCTGACTCCTCCCACCCACCTGTGTGGTATAATCCTCAGCTCCGCCCCATGATGCCAGATCTTAGCCCGCTGGAATCCAGGTTTGTGCGTCGCAGCCGGGACGGTCGGGTGGGTCAGTGTGGATGAACAACATATACCACTGCTAGAAAGCTCAGTTACGCAAAGACCTTTGCCGTAACAGTAGCTCTTCTAGGAATGTCTCTTGCAGTAAGTCTTTCCTTCTGGGAGTTCCCAATACGTAGCACTCTAGCACGGCAGTCTCTTCTAGCTGTCTCCACACCAGGGACCACCCACACGACCTCACTTCCTGGGCTGTGCCTATAAAAGTGGGTGGTCCCTGGTAGTCTCCGTTCCCTGCTGGTTTCAGCTTGTTAAAGCAAGGGACCGTGGGGAACCGAGGTACCAAAGCCTCCCGACCCTACACTGTTTTCACTGTTACAGAATGGCAGGGGGCCGGAGGGAGGGAGGCTACTTACTGCAAGAGATGTTCCTAGAAGATCTACTATTACGACAAAAGTCTTTGCGTAACTGATCTATCTTCCACAGAATGGTCTCTTGCAGTAAGTCATTACTTCTGGGAGATTCCTAAGCAGTTATGTGGCAATGGGGTGGCCAGATATGGCATTCTGCCACGCATACAGTGTGGTCCTAGGACCGATCGATGCTGAGAGCAGTATATCAGCATATAAAGAAAATTTTGTATTCTATCTGTGAGTACTCCATTATAGTATTCATTATAGGGTTATGGCTGAAAGACAAGCCAGACTGGCTATTATTGGGCATCATCAGATGAGTTAAGCAGATGTAGACCTGAACAGGGTGTGGCATATCAAAATACTGTGAGAATTCAGAAGAGATTCAGCTATATAATTGAGTGATTAGTAGGTCTCAGTGGCATGCACTGGAAGAGACAGTATATGTCAAAGCCTATTGGGTTCTGAGTTTTGAACAGTAACTCAAATAAATACAGGTTACTCACCTGTAACAGGAGTTCTAGGAATGGTATATGTTGTTCATCCACACTGTCTGGCAGGTTCCTTGCCGCTTTAAATCTTGCCGGAAGGTCTTCAAGCTGGCTCCTCCCACCCACCCGGGTGGTAAAACTCTCGGCTCCGCCCCATGACGCCAGATCTGGCCCGCTGGAAGCCAGGTTGTGCGTCGAAGCCGGGGAGGTCGGGTGGGTCGTGTGGATGAACAACATATACCATTCCTAGAACTCCTGTTACAGGTGAGTAACCTGTATTTCTAGGGACATGGATATGTTGTTCATCCACACTGTCTGGCAGACTCCTAGCAGTTCTCCCGGGAGGGAGGAGGCAAACGCACACCAATACTTACTTGGGAAAGAGAGACTGAGAACCGAGGCCCCAAAACCAGCATCCCGGCGTGACTCAAGGTCGATGTGGTAATGGGTAATGAAGGTGTGTGCTGACTTCCAGGTAGCAGCCCTGCAGATTTCCTGGATAGGGACATCCCTGGAAGCAGCCACCCGATGCAGCAGTATGGCGGGTAGAATGAGCTCTTATCCTCTGGGAGGCTCCATGCCCGCCAACTTATAGCAGAGATCTATGCAGGAGGTTACCCACCTGCTTATCGTCTGCTTGGCTGCAGGTCTGCCAGGTAAGCTTCAGCGTGGTGACAAACAGCTGGCGAACCTCTCCCAATTTCAGCCGTGGCTCCTTATAATAAGCGAGCGCCTTCTAGGGTCCAAAGTATGGAGCCTGTATTCGGCCTCCGAGGTGTGACTGGGGTAGAACATCGCAGAGTCAACACCTGGTTAAGGAACTCCGACACCACCTTCGGAAGGAATTTCGGTGGGAGCAGGACAACCTTGTCCCTGTGGAAGACCAGGTAAGGAGACTCGATGGAAGCGCCTGGAGTTCTCCCATCCTTCTGGCTGACGTGATAGCCACCAAGAAGGCGGTCCTTCACGACAGGTGAGAGAGAGCACACTGTGCATAGGTTCAATGGCTTGCCCATGAGCTTTGCCAGTACCAGCAGTAAATCCCACGGAGGTGGAGGTTCTTAATCGAGGGAAATGTGATCAAGGCCTTTGAAAAGCACCAGACCACCTTCTCCTAGTGCCACCGACTGCTCCCGCCCGCCTCGTAAGCAGAGATGGCTGCCAGGTGCACCCTTAGGTCGCCTACCCAAGCTTGACTAGAAAGGGACCATAAATAGTCCAAGATGCTTGCCAAGGAACTGAGTGAGGGTCCAAGCCCTTGCTAACACCAAATGGAAAACCTTTCCATTTGAAGGCATAGCATTTTCTGGTCGAGCTCTTACGGGACGCCCAACTACACTGAGGACCTCGCGGAAAGACCCACGGCCTGGAACTCTAGCCGCTCAGGAACCAGGCCGTCAGGTGCAGGGATTGAAGGTCCGGATGGAACACCTTCCCCTGATTGACTGAGAGCAGGTCTGGGCGAGCTGGAAGCTGCCTCGGGAGCCTGGAGCTGAGGCTGAGGAGATCTGGGTACCAGAACTGGCGGGGCCAGTCTGGGGCTATCAGAATCACCTGCGCCTTGTCCCTCCTTGCTTTGAGAAGCACCTTGTGAATCAAGGGAAATGGGGGAAAGGCGTAGAAGAGGCCCGGGGTCCACAGCCTCGAGAAGGCATCCCCCTGCAGCGAGCCCTGCTGAGGGGGACGGGCATGAAACAGCCTCAGCTTCGCGTTCTCCCTGGAGGCAAACAGGTCCACCTGAGGTGTGCCCCAGTTGGAGAACAGATCTTGTACTACCTCCGGCAGGAGAGACCACTCGTGAGATGCAGCCCCTATCCGGCTCAGGGCATCAGCCAGGGTGTTGGAGGCTCCTGCCACATGAATGGCTAGGAGATCCACCTCCAGGCTGCGCACGAGTGACCAAATGCGGAGAGCTTCCTTGCATAGAAGCATGGAACGTCCCCTCCCTGGCGGTTTAGGTAGTACATGGTCGTGGTATTGTCAGTCTGACCTGACCACTTGACCCTGGAGAACGGAGCAAAGGCGGGAGAGCTAGGCGGACCGCTCGGAGCTCCAGCAGGTTGATGTGGCATCGACTCCTGAGGACCAGAGGCCGTGGCGCCTGGTGTTCCCTCAGATGGCACCCCAACCCATCAGAGAGGATCGTCGATAGAGAGACCGGCCGGCTCGGGCGACAAACGGGATGCCCTCCTGCAGATGAGATGGAACGTCCACCACCGGAGAGCATTCCACAACTCCTGGGTCACCATCTCTAGCTGGTCCAATGGATCGCAGCGCCAGACCACTGGCTGGCCAGTCCCTACTGAAGGGGCGATGTGCCAGCGCCGCCAACGGACCACGCTGGTACAGGCTGCCATGAGACCCAGGAGGCGAGGAAGTCCCGGCAGGCGCGATTGCCCAACCAGAAATGATTGGGCAAAGGAGGTAAGAACCTCGGCCCTGTCCGCCGGGAGCCGTGCTTTGGCTCGAGAGAGTCGAGCTCTGCCCGATAAACAGAATCACCTGCTTCGGCTCGAGTTCCGACTTGGCCTCGCTGGATGAGAAGGCCGACTTGAGAGCAAACCTGGAGGGCCAGATCTCTGGACCGCTCCACCTCCTGTCTGGAGGGGGCAGCTATCAGCCAATCGTCCAGGTAAGGGTACACCCGACCCTCGGCGCCGCAGGGAAAGCTGTCACCACTGCAATGCATTTGGTGAAGACCCTGGGAGCTGGAAACAGGCCAAAGGGCATGGCTCGAATCGAAGAGGGATCCCTCCGCCGAAGCGAGCGAATCTCCGTGTGACGGACGGATAGGGACGTGAAAGAACGCCGCCCTGCAGGTCCAGAGAGCAGAACCACACGGCGTTCCAGGGATGGTATTATCTGAGCCAGAGTGACCATCCTGAAGGTTCGAGACCAGGAACTTGTTCAGGTCGTGTAGGTCGAGAATGGGCGCCAGCCCCCGTCTGCTTCGGAACCAGGAAGTACCTGGACACAAACCTGGTCTGAGGGAGGGTCCTCACCTCCCCTGATCACCTCTTCTTGGAGGAGGGGAGAGTATGTCGGCCCGACGAGCCGACAGTGAGGCTGCGGACCCCAAGGCCCCCCCGAGGTGCGACGGCTCTGAAGGGCGGGCTCTGCTCGAATTCTAGAGGCAGGCCTTTTCCCACCACCTCCAGTACCCACCTGTCCGTGGTAATAACGGACCAGGCAGAAAGGAAGTGCCGGAGCCGTCCCCCCACGGGGAGAACCTGGGGTGAGGTGACGGGGTTGGGGGCGACACCCCTCAGCCCGTCACTGGGCAGGCTTGGAGGAGGGACCCGAGGGACCTCCTGGGCCTTTACCTCCCTGCTTCCTGTTGGAGGAAGCCCGGGCTTGGGTTTGGGATGCCAAGCCCGAGCCTGCTGGCCCCGACGCTGTGCTGGGCCGGACGCTCGGGGTGCAGAAGGACGAAAGGGCTTAGGCTGTGGTTTGCAGCCTTTGTCCTTCTGAGCGAAGAGACCGAGTCCAAGGTAGCACTGGACCTCGATCCTCTGCAGGTGACCTTCCACCCCAGGGCCGAAGAGGTCAGTCCCAAAAGGGAACATCCGCCACTTGTGCTGGGTATCCGCGTAAAGGTGGATATCCTCAGCCAAGCCCGACGACAAGATAGCCACTGCGGCCGCCTACAGACCCTGGCACATGAGTCCCCAATGTCTAAAGCAGTCTGGAGCTGCTGTTTGGCCACTGCTCCTGCCCTGGTCCCGCACCTGCCTGACCGTGGTCTGCAGATCCGCGGGAAGATGAGGGACGACCCTCATCCAGGAAGCCCAACAGGGCATGAGAAAATGTGCCATGAGGACGGCCGAACTGGCCTGGCAAGGCGTCGAGGAGGACGAGCATAGACTTTTTCACCCGCATAGTCCAATTCTCTTGGACTCTTGTCGGGAGGTTTGTCCACATCCCAGCATTCCCGCACGCCGAAAACACTGTTATAACCAACCCTCAGCCGAGGGTGTTCAAAAACTGGACAGGGAACCGTAGGGACCGTGATACTTCCTGGCCATCCTGGTCAGGCGAGGACAGGAAGCAGGGGGCTACCAGAGCTCCAAGGCCGACCCTCTATGGCCTCGGCCACCGGAAAGGCCTCCGCCGAGGGGAACCTGTCCAGAATCTCCGTGAGGGGATACCTGGCCCGCTTAGAACGGTTCAGCTTCATCCCGTGGACCTCGAGATGAGCCAAAGCAATCCTAGGAAGGACGAAGGGCTATCGTCCACCGACTGTCCTCCTGAGGACTCCAAGTCCATTCGCTTGGAGAAAAGGGAGGAATCATCCTCGGACTCGGAAGAGTCCTCAAAGAGCTGCCTCGGGCCTGAGCCACCCTCCACCTGCCGAGGCCGGTCGGGAGTGAGGGTGATAGACAGCCTATGGGGCAGTCCCTGAGCCGACCGAGAAGTTTTGGTCGGAGCCCCAACTAACGGCTGTGGAGGCGGAGGTTCCACCGGAATCGGTGGGGCAGCTGGATTTGGCTGAACAACCGGCCTGGGAACAGGCTCCTTGGCTAAAACGAGGGGTTGTTTCGGCCGCTCCGGTGACAGCCACTTAATGGCCGGGGAAGACGACGGCGTCGGCTTATTCCCGATCAGAAGGAGCTGTTGCCACGAGTTCCTCATACCTCCAACGCAACTTGCGCGCCAAGCTTCCCTCGTCTGAGGAGGAGGAAGAGGACGACCGGCGGTGCCGCTTGCCGCGGTGCCGAGACCGAGACCTCCTATGACGGCGCGCGATCGGGGACCGCTAAGACGTCTGAGACCGAGAACCTCGGCTAGGCCGAGGATGGTGCGGGAGGTAGGTCACGGGAATCGGCACTCCCCGGTTCGGACGATTCAACTCAAGGCTCCGAAACCGGAGGCAGCACAGACGAGCCGACAGGATCCTCAACTCACACCGGGGAACTGGGAGAGGGGATCTGCTTCCAGCCGACAACCCATCTAACGGGTCGAGAAAATCTTGACCGCTGCCGACAGGAGTCTCGGTCAACTGGCCTGGACGGGGATACCGTGAGACCAGTGGCCGTGTCGAGAGGTCGACCGAAGTCGACAGCCGACAACTAGGGGAGAGGGATCTTTCCCGCCTCCCAAGAGCGCCGACGGGAGACTTACCCTTGTCTCTTTTGGACCGAGAAAATGGTCCAGAAGAGTTGGACCCTCACCTTTTGTCGAGAGGGTCAGACAAAGCTCTTAAAGAAGCTCGAATAAGAGGCACCGAGAGATAGCGGGACAAATGCCGCAGCCGAGGTAGAAGCGGCCCGCGCCGCCTCCTCTTCGAGGGCGATCATCTGCTCGAGCTGATCCGCCGAGCCCGCAGCCGCGGACACCGCCGACCGGGCCTCTTTTGACTTTACCGGAGGAAATCTCTTCTCAGGACGCCCCAGTTGTAAACGGGCAGCACGGTCTTCGAGGACGTAGGCCAAAAAGGAAGAGCACAGGTCGCAGGCCTGCGGGTCGTGCTCAAGGCCCAAGCAGTAGACGCACGTGGAGTGCGGATCCGTCTCGAGACATCTTCAGCGCAAGGGCATCTCTGGAAACCAGGAGTCGATTTGTCCATTGCAGCCGCTGAGTGAGAGAAGACCAAGTCTTTTAGCAAAACTTTTAATTTCAAAATTCAAGAATTAGGAACCAGTCTTATACGCGAGAGCGTTAAGGAGGAACCTCAGCTTCCAAGCGGTAAGGAAGATCTAGCGTCATGGGGCGGAGCCGAGAGTTTTACCACCCGGGTGGGTGGGAGGAGCCAGCTTGAAGAACTTCCGGCAAGATTTAAAGTGGCAAGGAACCTGCCAGACAGTGTGGATGAACAACATATCCATGTCCCTAGAATACAATGTTACTATTTTGTAGTGCTACAATGTAGCAAGTTAATACAGTTTTTTTTTTTTTTTGCCATGTCTGTCAGTTCATTAGAATATGTATTCATTTTGGCATAAATAGGCTACATAAGTAGCAAACAATGATGTGAAATGAAACAATATATTTCATACTGGAATCTAGTGGTTCTTGGAGTCAGTAGTATTGTTGTAGTCAATATTGCACTCGTTTTAGGGTAAAGACATGGAATGCAACACAGTGATGTTGTCAGTGCCATCGTGTCTTAGTAATCTCATTTGCAAGGGGGGTCCCAAGTATGTCAAGTCCTGCAGCCTTCTTAGGTGTAAACCTGAAATGTTAGTATGTTTATAATATATACGTACTCATGTGGTAATGACTATCTCGGCATCGACCCTCCAACCGCCTCAGTACCTTTTTTCTCCGAGGAGGTGCAGCGTAACTAACCTAGACAGATAGCCTAACCAAAAACCGGACATAAGATAGTCCGGACCACCCGTATAAGAAGGGTCAACAAAGAAGTATTCACAGCCTAAAGATTTGAGGGAGTGAAGACCAGCAGAAGGTGAGCTCGGGGGATGGAGGGTGGGCGTAAATGAGTGAGTGGAGACTCGTCCAAGAAGGTCAAAATTACGGTGGGTACGTAATTTCCATATCTTCCTGGACATAAGTCTCCACCACTCATTCACACTCAACGGAGAGTACCGAGCTAATAATCCCCGAGAGGCAGCAGGAGACCAAGAGCTCACAGTTTTAGGACAGAAGTCCATTAAGGATGGTCCTGCCAAAGGAAAGATGTCGTCTGGCATGGACATCCAAGGCATAGTGTTTAACGAAAGTATGCACTGAGCTCCAGGTAGCTGCACTGCAAATATTTGCAATGGGTACGTTGCGAATTTCCGCCAGAGATGCCGCGACCACCCTAGTAGTGTCAGCCTACACTCTGCCCTCCAGCTTAACCTGCGCCATGGAATAACAGTGGCGAAGGCATGCCACTAGCCATGCTGAGATACATCTGATAACGACAGGTTGACCCAGCCGGGTCTCGCTGAAGGAAACAAAGAGTTGCTGAGCTTTACGAAAGTCTTTTGTTCTATCTAGATAGAAACGCAAAGCTCTCTTGACGTCCAAGGAATGAAGAGAACGTTCTCCTTCATTTTGGAAGTTCGCGAAGTAAGAGGGAAGGACCAAAGGTTGGTTTAGATGGAATTCCTAAACAACCTTAGGAAGAAATTTAGGATGGGTTCTTAGGACTACTTTGTCTTTGTGGAACACAGTATACGGAGGGTCTGTGACCAAGGCATGTATCTTAGAGACCCTGCAAGCTCAGGTAATGGCCACCAGGAAGGCCGTTTTCAGGGTGAGAAATTTTAGCTCACAGGTAGCCAGAGGTTCAAAAGGTTTCCGAGTGAGCATATCTAGCACAAGATTAATGTCCCAGGCTGCGATTGGACGTCTTATAGGAGGTCTGGTATGCAGAATTCCCTTAAGAAACCTCTTAACCACAGGTAACTGAGCCAGTGACAAGGAAAGTACCGGCTCATGATAAGCTGAAATGGCACAAAGGTGAACCTTGACAGTAGAGTACTGCAGACCTGAATTTGAGAGGTCTAAGAGGTACTCCAAAATTTTATCTGGTGGGCAGGAAAAGGGATTTAAAGAGGATTTTGCACACCAGAGTGAAAAACGCTTCCATTTGGCTGTGTAAGTTTTCTTAGTGGCTGGCTTCCGCACAGCCAGGAGAATATCTGAAACCCTGCGAGAGACATTGAACCTGTTAACTTCTATCTCTTCAGGAGCCAAGCGTGAAGGTAAAGCGACCTCAAGTTGGGATGAACAACAGGCCCCTGAGTCAAGAGGTTTGCCTGAAGGGAAAGTGGTTTCGCGAGCTGCCGACGACGTTGAGTAGTGGAAACCACATCTGTCGAGGCCAGAACGGAGCAATGAGGATCATTTTGTCCCCTGATTCAACTTGAAAAGTAATTCTCTGAATTAGAGGAAGAGGCGGAAAGGCGTATAGAAAGCGTTTTGTCCACTGCAGCCTGAACGCACCCTGACAGAAAATGCCAGGCCCTGGATTTCTGGAGCAGAAGAGAGGCAGTTTTGTGTTGAGTGGGGATGCAAAAAGGTCCAGGTCTGGAGTTCCCCACTCTGCGAATAGTGACTGAACTATGGTTGAGTCGAGAGACTATTCGTGAGGATCTGTCTCTGTTCTGCTGAGACGGTCTACCAGTTCGTTCTGCACTCCCGGCAGGTAGACCGCTTGAATTGGAGCCTTGTGCTCCAAGCACCATTCCCACACTCTCACTGCTTCTCTGCATAAGGGGTAAGAGTGAGAACCGCCCTGCTTGTTGATGTAATACATCACTGCTTTGTTGTCCATTTGAAGGAGAATGTTCTTGTGACAGAGAATGTCCTTCAACGCCCGGATCGCATAAAGGATGGCTCTCATTTCTAAGACATTTATGTGAAGCTGAGACTCGACTTGAGTCCAGATACCTTGAGTGTGGAGAGCCTGACAGTGGGCTCCCCACCCCATCATGGACGCATCTGTGGTAATGGAAATCTGATGATCCAGAGGAGCAAAGGGATATCCTTCTAGGAGACTGATCTCTTGCAACCACCAGGTGAGTGACCTCTTTAGAGGTTCTGTCACCTTGATGAGAAAGGACTGCAGGTGAGTGGTTGGGGACCACTGAGTACTGAGCATCCACTGAGAAGTTCTCATGTGAAGGCGTGCTAGGGGTACAGTGAACACACAGGATGCCATGAGACCTAGCATCCGTTGCATTGAGAGAGCTGGAACCGAGTTGCTCTCCCCGATGTGACGGGCCATCTGAAGGATATCGCTCCTCCTGTCCTCTGGAAGAAAAGCCTTCGCAGCAGGAGGTGTCTAGAAGAGTTCTTATAAAAGGAGCTTGGGAGGCTGCAGCGCGATTTTTTCAGGTTTAGCAGGACTCTTATGGACGGAGAAAGCGTGGAAGCCATGGCTTATGGCGCCCAGAGTTCCCTGCCTGGAAGGACTGCCAGAGCCAATCGCCCAGATAAGGAACACCTGTATTCGATCTTTCTGAGATGTGCCATGCAGAACTGCACAACACTTTGCAAAAACTGTGGCGCTGAGGATAGCCCAAAGGGCATGACTCTGAACTGATAATGCTGTCTCCAGAGCCACAGACCTTAGGAGTCTGTGATGCTTTGGGTGAACAGAAATGTGCTGGTAAGCATCCTGCATGTCTAGGGAGAGCTAGCCAGTCATGTTGATGAAGCAAAGGTAATAGGGTTCCTAGTGAAATCATTTTGGATTTCTCCTTGGGCAGAAATTTGTTTAGTTTTCTGAGGTCCAAAATGGGGCGCATGCCCCCGGTTTTCTTTGGAACCAGAAAGTAATGGGAGTAGAACCCTGTGTTCCGTTGATGCAGCGGAACTACTTCTACTGCCCTGTTGTTCAGAAGGCCCTGTATCTCGGCAGTGAGAAGGTCTGACTGAAGGGTTGACAGCTTGGGCTGTTGTTTGGGAGGACGATCCGGAGGGGTCTCCACAAGATTGAGTGAATACCCCTAGCGGATTATCCGGAGGACCCATCTGTCTGAGGTTATCGATTTCCATTGATTGTAGAAGCGCGTCAGATGACCTCCCACCGCTGAGGAAGAGTCCACCTCGGGCAGCTGAGGTGGGACTTGGGCCAAGAACTCAGAAGGCGGCGCGCTTTGGGTACTTGCACTTCTGCTGCGCTTTTCTTTTGAGGCTGGTTGGTTTTATGAAAACTTCCTCTGCCTTTGCCTCGAAAGGACTGGACGGTTATGGAACTGGCCTATTAACACTCGAGAGGGGATAGGAGGAGGTCGAGCCAACTTAAAGGCTGACCTACTCTTTTGTGTAGCTTCTAGAACTTGTTCTACTTAAGGACCGAAGAGATACACACCATCAAAAGGCAACGCCATTACTTGCTGCTGTGCATCATTTGTGAAACCTGAAGTGCACAGCCAGGAATGATGGTGGGTACAAATGCCGGCCGCCGCCGCTCGGGAAGCAGTATCGAAAGCATCCATAGCCGCTTTAACCTGCTGGTTGTTGGATTCAATACCCCTGGTAATGGTGTGGAGTAGCTCTGACTTTGTGTCCGAATCCGGTAGAACTTCAACCATTTGTTTGAGTGAGTGCCAAAGGATATACTCATATTGAGAGAAATAGCCTCGGTAGCTGGCAATACGCATACCCAGGGTGGAAGCAGCAAAAACTCTCTTACCTAAAGTGTCTATCTTACGAGATTGTTTGTTAATAGGTCGAGCTGTAGTAGTCTAGGGAAGGACGACTTTATCATTCTCTGCCAAAACTACAATAGGATCAGTAAAGGCTTGGGACACCAAAATAGGTCGCTCCTTGGGGGCTGAGTATTTCCTATCTATGGATTTAGCCACGGAGGGAATGAGAGCGGGATTATTCCATACCATTTGAGACAGCGTCTCAAAGGAGGGCTGTATCGGAGTCAAATCCGTAGGGATCTCTGGAACATGGAGGTATTGGAGTTGTAGCAATTTCCCAGGATCGATGTCTGTAGTTTGGAGAGAAAGAGTGGAAATCAAATTTTTCAGCAGAGACTTAAAAGACAGGTCCTCGACCACAGGCTCTGCAGCAGGAAAGGATCCTTCCACTTCATCACCCAGTCGAAGGTCTGGGTCAGGCTCAATGTCATCTCCTGACAGTCCAGGAGGGACTGCAGGGGCAGGAAAGGAGTGAAAATCAGAGGGAAATGAGGAAGAAAAGGCGTTAAAGGAGGAGGAGTCCTGAAAAGTGGATGACGCCCTAAGAACCCCCGATGCCGCAGAAACACGCGGCGCCAAAAGAACGCAGACGGCACCCGACGATGCGCAGTGGCATTGGCGACGGTGCGCCGAGAGGTTACACGGGCGTCAAGACGGCGCTGACTCCACACGGCGCCGACGGGCGCGACAGCACGAAGGCCGGACAGCCCGCAACACCACACGTGCCAAAGCACACGGCGCCAAGAACTTAACGGCACCGACAGACGCATCGGCGCCGAAGACGGCGCTGAGTGTGCCATCGACGCCGAGGGCGTAGACAACACCCCAAAACTCCAAAAAACAGAATTTGAGGAGAAGGGAGGAGGAAGAGCAGGAGCTAGAGGCAACAGTGCGGCCCCCTGCGCCGCAGCCATATGGGGGGTGGGGGACACCTAAGCACGGTGTGAACAGCACCAAAGACGGCGCCACGTGACCAGGGAGGCACAACCGCCCTACCTGGTTTCCCAAGAAGCCCGAAGGCCCCCGAGTGACTGGGCTAGGCAGTTGGACCAACCTCCGGGCCCACTGCTCCATAACAGCAGCCCACTGATGAAACTGCTCATTTGAAGACCTACCAGAGGCCGGGGTAGGGCTACGATGTCGAGGACGTCGGCTACCAGAAACAGAAGCTGTCGACTCCGAAGGAGGAGACCGGCAACTAGCTCCATTAACTGACCGTCTACGCCCAGACATATCAGAGGGCGACCTCGAGTGATGCCTTCTCTTTTTTGACCTGTGGGCCGAAGAAAAGCTCGAGGCTGAATGGTGCCGAGAATGCAACCGTTTGTTTTTATGCTTTCGAGGGGACCGCCTGCCCCCTCAGGCATCAGACTGACCGTTGTCAGACCCCCCCTCCGAAGAAGGCGGCGGACCGGACCCAGCCCGGCTGACTGAACAGCTTTCATACAAAGTCTCCCTACCGTCACCTGACCCACTCATGGTCGACTCCGTCAATGTAGGCTGAGACTTCTTTGTAAATAAGAATAAATCTAAACGATACTTATTCGAGATATTACTACAAAACTGAAAACTATGCTGCTAGTTTGAAGTTTGACTCGCGGTGGGCGAGCGACGTCGTCACGAAGCGCACTCGACAGTGGGAAAAAAGGAACTGAGGTGGTTGGAGTGTCGATGCCAAGACAGTCATTACCGCATCTAGCTGAGGCTTCAGGTGCCACCTCGCGGCTCCATCTCTGGTGCCGCCCAACAAAAGTTTGCTCCTCGCTGGTCCTGCCTCCGGCGCTATCCCATTAGTGTGAATGAGTGGTGGAGACTTATGTCCAGGAAGATCCTGCCTATTTTCAAGCATGACCTGGGAGGGTACAAGATACAGTTACAATCAACAAGCAAGGTATTGGTGGACTACAATCAGCAGGTGATGGTATACAACAGATATCAGTGTAGCATATACACAGGCAATACAGTAAACATGTTTACAACAAATAAGATACAGATAATGAGTGCTAGACAGCACTGCTATCCTCGCAGGAATAGAGGAGGAAGAAACCAACACGGGGTAAACATCAACATAGGGATGACAGTCAAGGACAAAGCAGAAATCCAGGGGCTAGGCAGTAGTGGATGGGTGCGTGATGATACATAAGCCAGGGGCAGTTAGGAGCAGTTACAAAAATCAAGTGCATAACGGTAAGAAAAAAAGTGCAGACTTGAAGGAGGAGTGAGATAGAGAGCGCTTAAGTGTGGGAGGTAAAGAGTTCCAGAATTTGGGGGCAAAGTGGCCAAAAGCTTGCTCACCCATTCTAGTGGAACTGAATGGGACAGAGAGGAGTAAGGAATTTGATGACCTGAGTGGGCGGGAGGGAGGCACAGTGGTGAGCATTGCCCCGAGACTGATGGGGTGAGGGTTCCTAGTCACAGAGTCAGTAATGCAGCCCAGGGAGTAGGGCCGCAGCTTTTGAGGGGATAGCCAGTGTAGGGAGGAGTACAGGAGGCAGTGGTGAGTAGGGCAAGGGAGCTGGTGCAAATCTGCAGATATTATTGTAAGTGGTGTCCCATTTGCAAGAATAGAGGCTTTTGAAAGATAGGGAGGGCGTACCGTAGCCTTGGGAGGACACCTTTGGCCACGGAGATCCTGGCAACAGGGGTGAGAAAGTGGCGCACTTGGTAGGTGGCACCTATCTTGATGTTGACTGACCTGCATACCTCGTTAATATGGGCAGAGAAGTCAAGTGCAGGGTCCAGAGTCACTCCATGATATTTGAAAGAGTCGGTTGTTGTGATTGCAGTCCCATCATTACAATGGACGCGAAGTATAGGAGTCTCAGCATGAACTTTCCTAGCAGACCCGAAGAGCATGACCTGGGTCTTTGGTAGATTGAAGACTAGGGAGTTTGAGGAGAGCCAGGATTGGATCTGATGGAACGCAGATGACAGTTGGGTATTCAGGTCAACGACTGACCAAGAGGATGCATAGAGCACCAGGTCATCGGCGTACATGATGGAGCGACAATGGGTAAAGGAAGTGGGACTATCATTTATAAAAATGGAGAACAACAAGGGTCCCAGGATGGATCCTTGAGGAACACCGCAAGAGACAGGTGTCGAGGAAGACAGAACCCTGTTGAAGGAGACTGACTGGGATCAGCCAGAGAGATAGCTCCTGATCCAGGATATTGTGGAGCTAGAAGCACCAAGAGACTGCAGTTTATGAACTATCAGGGGGTGGCTAACCAGGCTGAAGGCCTTGGTGAGGTCTATGAAGATGGCACCAGTAAGAAGACCCTTGTCCATGTTGGACTTATTCTCACTGGTTAATAGGGTAAGGGCCGTGGTGGTGCTGTGCCCCGCCCGGAAGCCATGTTGAATCGGGGACTGCAGATTAAAATTTTGTAGATGGGTGGAAATCTGTTGGTGGATAAGTTTCTCAAAAGTCTTGCTGAGAGTACGTAGTAAAGCAATGGGGCGATACTTGGACAGAGTTCTAGGGTCCCCTTTCTTAAAGACTGGAATTATCCTGGCAGATTTCCAGGCCAGCGGCACTGAGGAGGTAGAGATGGACAAATTGAAAAGCAGAGTAATGGGGGTGGCAAGGAGCGGGGCACCAAGCCTCAGGATCCGGGGTTCAATACCATCCGGCCCAGCAGTACCACGTGTGGGAATTGACCGAAGTAGCTTAAGAACATCCAAGCGCAAGATAAGGGAAAGAACCAAGGCTGGAGGAGCATTGGGCGGAGCTGGGGGGGGCGCAGAGTGACACAGGCTGCAGTAGGGGGGATATTGCGAACCTCAGTAAAGACTGAGTTGAAGACATTTGCAATAGTCCTGGCATTGTTGCAAATAGAGTCATTTATAAGCATACCCTTAGGAGTGAATGGCTTGGCGATCCCCAGGATCTCGTTAATCTGGGGCCAATACCTCATAGGGTCAGAGGAAGAGGAACGTAGCAGTCTGCGCATGAGTTTCCTTCTTGCAGGTGTTACACAAGGTATGATACGCATCAAAGTCAGACTGATTGGAGGAGGACTTCCATTTGGACCAGAGCTTATCTTGCTGCTTGAGCAGCTGCAGTAGGGGGCGCGTCAGCCACTTGGTCACTCTCCCTCTGACCCTGCGCGTAAAGTACGGAATATGTTTGCGTTGTAGCATAAGTAAAGTCGTGTTGAAGTATTCGGTGGCCAGGTTGATATCATCAGTCATAAACAGTGGGGACCAGTCGACATGTTTTAGGTCATAAAGGAATGCAGCCGGGGCGAGATCAGCGAAGTTGGCAAAGGATAACATTTAAGGAGGAAGGGGAAGCATCTCGCACACAGCAGACTGGGTAGTGGTCACTGATCGAGTCGGGTAGCACCCCAGCAGAGGAGTAACAGTCCTTCTTGTTGGTGAGGATCCAGTCTAACAGAGTCTGGCTATGGCTGCTCTGAGAGATACGAGTAGGGGAAGCGATGAGTTGAAAGAGGTTGGCCATACTGATTGTGGAAGCAAGGGAGGATGAGTTAGGTCCAGGCCAGTCATGGTTAAAGTCACCTCGTTGTTTTTTGTTAAGGCAGGAATCAATGCAGTGAGCTCTTCCAGACCCAGCCTGCTATTATGCGGAGGTACGTACACCCCAACTACGTGTAGTTTCTTTTCCCCACCAATGAGTAGGAGTGTGTGAATAACCTCACAATTGGTGAAAGGTTGGGTAGGCAGGAGAGAGATATTCAGGTGGGCCTTAAAGAACAATGCCAGGCCACCACCTCTCTTAGGGGGAAGGTCGGTCAGCCCGGTACATGTTATAGCCTGGTAGAGCACAATTAGAGTCAAGGATAGAAGGTTTCAGCCATGTTTCTGATAGAACAAGAATGTCATGATTATTTGCCTGGACCCAGACCTCCAATTCAGAGAGACTGGCAGCGAGGCTCCATTGTACTGTTTTTAGTTGTCTGCCTGAGGCTTGTAGATTTTCCAGTATTGTTTGTGCCCCTGGGCCAAAGAGATGGTCACCAGAGAAAGGGGCATTAGCCACTTTTTGTTGAATATCAGGTGCTAGCCCTGAGAGTCGGAGCCATGCCTGCCGGCGTATAAGAATACTGACTGCAGAGGCTCTAGCCGAAGCATCGGCAATGTCGTATCCTGATCTTAGTAAATGTCGAGAGAGGGAAGTAAGTGCGTTTATTATTATGAGTTGCTCTTTTTCAGGGGATGTAGGCAGTTTACTTATAATGTCCTCAGCAGAGGTGCCCACCGTACGCTGGTATTTCAGCATATGTCCCATGTAGTTAAGTATTCTAATATTGAATGCGTTTAGAGCAACCACCTTCTTCCGCATATAATCAAAACGTTTTGAGTCTTTTTTGGGAGGTACTATACTTGTATGTTTAGGTTTGCCAGTGCGGTTGTGAGTGGCTGCAATAGCCACAGAATCTGCAGTGGGAATACTTGTTAAATATTGATAATCAAGGGGAGCCTGATAAAGCCTATGCACTTTCTAGGTAGCTCCTGTGCCACTATGGGTTGACTCCATGCTTCAGTAATCGCATTTCTTAACATTGGTATAAAAGGAGGGACTGCCCAAATAGGTTCTTCCAGGATGTCAAGATATTCAGCCATATCTTTACTTAATTTATCTTGTTCTGTTGTGCTAAACCCATCATTTTTTGTATTTGTAACATCATTTCTGGGAATGAGGGGTCATCCAGCGGGGAAATGACCCTTAGTGGCTGTAATATTTCTTCATCCCAGTATGATGGTACAGAATATGGGGACTCATACCCTCTTGTAGTAGGGGAACCATCATAATTTGTGTCTCTGGAATGTTCCAAAATTATATGAGAATCTGACAAATATGCTTCAGAATATTCATAAGGAGGCAGAAATGGTGAGCGTTCAGGCTCTGTGCATGCCTGTTTTGATGGAGGCGGAGACACAGTCTGTGACAGAGGTTTTTTTACTGGAGTGGGTGTATAGTCAAAACCCATAGAATTCAACACTTTATTTACAATTTCTTCTATGTTTGGCACTTGTGAGAATGGAACTGCCATGTAAGCGGGTTCTGAGCCCTATGTGTATGGCGTTGGGGGATCAATTTGTGTCTCCCAATAAAGTGATCCAATACGTCTTTGAAGTTTTTGTTCACCATGGACTGGTGTCCGAACACCATGCATGAGTGCAAATGAGGCTGGTTTGCCTCTGCGTTCTGTAGTATATGATCCTTTATTTTGTGGTGATGCAGCCCCATAAGTATCTTTTGATACAGTTTTATGAAAATCTTCATAGTATTTCATGGTTAAATTTTTATAAGGATCTTCCATAAATGTATTATAAGCTGGTAAAGAAGCTGTTCTACCATGCAGGGGATGCTCTGTCGACGGTGGGATCAGGCCCGTCAATGGAAGAGGAATAAAAGCATGCCCCGTCGACATTGCAATGTGTCTTATTGATGATGGATAAGTGAATGTATGCTCTGTCGACAGTGGAATACACCTCGTCAATGATGGAGGAGTCGGTGCATGCTCCGTTGACTGTGGGATGCTCCTTGTCGACGACAGAACAGTAGGTACATGCTTCTGTGCCGATTGAAAGTGGTGTCATCGACAATGAGAAGGCAAATGCATGCTCGGTCGATGGTGGCAGACTTCTCGTCAACGATGGAGGTTTAGGAGCATGTCTTGTCAATGGGGAAGGTAGCCCTGTCGACTATGAAGCAAGTACACTGTACTCTGTCAAAGGAGAAGGTGTTTTCATTGATAAGGATGTCTCATGGAGTCCTCTCGTTGACATGGGAATGTGCCCAGTCACCGACGAATGCAGCAGGACCTCCGTTATCAACGGTGCATGTGGTTTTGTCGATGGGGAGCTGAAGAATGATGTCCCGTCGACAATGAACATTCCTTTCTATGTGTAGTTGAACTTCTGCATTCTTTTGATGAAGAAGTGCCTACCATTGACGGGGGGATATGGCCCGTGGATGAGGAGTGTTTTCTTGACGATACATTTTTAGGAGACATGACCGTTGAAGGGCAGTCAGGCAGGACTTTAGATGAAGGTATTTCCTTCCCTGTTTTGCTTCTTGAAGAGGACTCTGAGGTTTTAGAGCTCTCTGATCGAGTACCCTGAGTCTGTAACTGGGAAACATCCATTGTAAAGCTCTTGGTCGAGCACAGGAATATGGTGCCGTGTATGATGCCCAGGCACCCCAAGCTATGGGTTCAATTCACGTTGTAGACTGCTGGCAGAAGAGTAACTGCTGTCAAAGCTGAGGCTGGCGGGAAAATGAACGGAGACTACCAGGGACCACCCACTTTTATAGGCACAGCCCAGGAAGTGAGGTCATGTGGGTGGTCCCTGGTGTGGAGACTGCTAGAAGAGACTGCTGTGCTAGAGCGCCAACTATTGGGAACTCCCAGAAGTAATGACTTACTGCAAGAGACCATTCCATGGAAGATCTACTGTTACAGGTGTGTAACCTGTTTTTCTAGGGACGTGGATATGCTGTTTATCCACACTTCTTGGCAGACTCCTAGCAGTTCTCTGGGAGGAGGGAGGCAAGGCGCACATGCGCTGTTTAGGGAACAGAGACTGGAGAACTGAGGCCCCAAAAATGGAAATTACGAACCTACTGTAATTCTTAATCTCCTTGGACGAAGTCTCCACCACTCAGTCACACTGAAGGGATCTACACCGAAGGCGCTAGGACCCAGCAGGAGCAAACTTTTGCAAGAGGGTCAAGCCAGAGATGAAGCTGGCGAGGAGCGGCGCCGCGAGCCCTGGGCCTGCGGTGGCACTACTATCTCAAGGCCACCCTCCAAGCGCCCAGTACTTTTTCCAAGGAGTGGTGCAAAGTAACTAACCTATAAGGACTAGCCTAACAAAAGTCGGACATAAGATAGCCAGAACGACCCGTATAAGAAGGGTTAACAATGAAGTCTTCACAGCCTAGCCACTGAGGGAGTGAAGACCAACAATAGAGAGGTGAGCTCGAGGGATGGTGGGTGGGCATGTGAATGAGTGGTGGAGACTTCGTCCAAGAAGCTCAAGAATTATGGTAGGTACGTAATTTCCATATCTTCCTAGACATAAAGTCTCCACCACTCATTCACACTGATGGGAGAGTACCGAACTAATAATCCCCTGAGAGGGTGGTAGGAGAAAGAGCTCACTTACTTAGGACAGAAGTCCATTAAGAATAGTCATGCCAAATGACAGATGTCTTCTGGCATGGCCATCCAAGGCGTAGTGCTTATCAAAAGTATGCACTGAGCTCCAAGTAGCCGCATTGCCAATATCTGTAATGGGCACATTATGGATTTCTGCCAGGGATGCCGTGACTGCTCTAGTAGAGTGAGCATAAACACTGCCTTCCAGTTTTACCTGTGCCATAGAATAGCAGTGGCGAAGGCATGCTACCAGCCATGCTGAAATGCACCTAATAGTGACAGGTTGACCCAGCGGGTCTCACTGAAGGAATCAGTTGTTGAGCCTTGTGAATTTCTTTTGTTCTATCTATATAGAATCGCAGCGCTCTCTTAACATCCAGAGAATGAAGGGTATGCTCCCCTTCATTTTGGAAGTTCGCAAAGTAAGTAGGTAGGACCAAAGTTTGGTTTAGATGGAATTCTGAGACAACCTTAGGGAGGAACTTAGGATGAGTCCTAACAACTACTTTGTCCTTATGAGATACAGTGTATGGAGGGTCTGTGACCAAAGCATGTATTTCAGAGACTCTGCGGGCCGAGGTGATGGCCACCAGGAAGGCTGTCTTCCAAGAGAGGAATTTCAGCTCACAGGTAGCTAGAAGCTCAAAGAGCTTTCAAGTGAGCATGTCTAAGACAAGATTAATGTCCCAGGCTGCGACTGGACGTCTGATAGTCAGTCTGGCATGCAGAATACCTTTAAGAAATCTCTTAACTACAGGTAACGGAGCCAGTGACATAGAAAGCACCGGCTCATGATATGCTGAAAAAGCACAAATGTGAACTTTGACCGTAGAGTACTGTGACCCGAATTTGAGAGGTCTAAAAGGTATTCCAGGACTTTATTTGGTGGGCAGGAATAGGGATTCGAAGAGGATTTTGCACACCAGATCAAAAAACACTTCTATTTGGCTGTGTAGGTTTTTCTAGTGGCTGGCTTACGCTCAGCCAAAAGAATATCTGAAACCCTATAGGAAACATTGAACCTATTCACCTCCATCTCTTCAGGAGCCAAGCGTGAAGGTGAAGTGACCTCAGATTGGGATGGACCACGAGACCCTGGGTCAGAAGGTTCGTCTGAAGAGGAAGTGCCTTTGGAGGGGTTTCCGACATACTGTTGAGTAGCGGAAACCATTTCTGTCGAGGCCAGAAGGGAGCAATGAGGATCATTTTGTCCCCCCGAGACTTGAATTTGAGAAGTACCCTCTGAATTAGTGGAAGAGGAGGAAAAGCGTATAGAAAGCATTTTGTCCACCGCAGCCTGAATGCATCCCGACAGAAAATGCCAGGCTCTGGATTTCTGGAGCAGAAGAGAGGCAGTTTTGTGTTGAATGGGGATGAAAAAAGGTCCAGGTCTGGAGTTCCCCACTCTTTGAAGAGTGACTGAACGACGGCTGAGTCGAGAGACCACTTGTGAGGATCCGCCTCTGTTCTGCTGAGATGGTCTGCCAGTTCGTTCTGCACTCCCGGCAGGTAAACCACCTGAATTAGAGCTTTGTGCTCTAGGCACCATTCCCACACTCTCATTGCTTCCCTGCACAAAGGGTAAGAGTGTGCACCGCCCTGTTTGTTGATGTAATACATCACTGCTTTATTGTCCATTTGAAAGAGAATGTTCTTGTGACAGAGAATGTCCTTCAAAGCTCGGACTGCATAGAGGACGGCTCATTTCCAGGACGTTTATGTGGAGTTGGGGTTCGACCTATGTCCATGTGACTTGGGTGTGGAGATTCTGACAGAGAGCTCCCCACCCAATCAGGGACGCATCCGAGGTAATGGATATCTGATGATCCAGAGGAGCAAAGGGATACCCTTCCAGAAGGTTGTCCTCTTGCGACCACCAGGTGAGAGACTTCCTTAGCGGTTCTGTCACCTTGATGAGAAAGGACTGAAGATGAGTGGTTGGAGACCACTGAGTACTGAGCATCCACTGGGAGGTTCTCATGTGGGGAAGTGCTAGGGACACAGTGAACACTGAGGATACCATGAGACCCAGCATCTGTTGCATCGAGATAGCTCAAACTGAGTTCTCTCTGATGTACCGGGCCATCTGCAAGATATCGTTCCTTCTGTCCTCTGGAAGAAAGGCTTTCACAGAAGAGATGTCCAGAAGAGTTCCTATAAAGAGGAGCTTCTGGGAGGGCTGCAACTGCGATTTTTTGAGATTCAGCAGGACTCCCATGGACGTGAGGAAGTCTGAAGCCGTGGCTACGACGTCTAGAGTTTATTGTCTGGAGGGACTAGCTAGGAGCCAGTCGTCCAGATATGGGAACACTTGTATACCAATTTTCCTGAGATGCACTGCGAGAATTGCACAGCACTTTGTAAAGACTCGTGGCGCTGAGGATAGCCCAAAGGGCAGGACTCTGAACTGATACTGTTGACCCAGCGCCACAAACCTTAGGTATCTGTGGTGCTTTGGGTGTATAGAAATATGTTGGTAGGTGTCCTGCATGTCCAGGGAAGCTAGCCAGTTGTGTTTACGAAGCAAGGGTAGCAAGGTCCCTAGCAAAATCATCTTGAACTTTTCCTTTAGAAGGAACCTGTTTAATTTTCTGAGGTTCAGAATGGGGCGCATGTCACCGGTTTTCTTCGGGACCAGGAAGCAATGGGAGCAGAAACTTGTGTTTCGTTGATTCAGCAGAACTATTTCTACTGCCCTGTTGTTCAGAAGGCCTTGAACCTTGGAGGCAAGAAGGTCTAACTGAGCTGTCGACAGCCTGGACTGTCGTTTGGGTGGATGATCCGAAGGAGTTTCTGAAAGGCTGAGTGAGTACCCCTCACGGATTATCCAGACGACCCATTTGTCTGATGTTATGGATTTCCACTGCTTGTACAACTGAGTCAGATGACCTCCCACCGCTGAGGAAGAGTCCCCCTCAGACAGCTGAGGTGGGACCTTGGCCAGAAACTCAGAAGGTGGCACTGGGCGCTTTGGGCCCTTGTGCTTTCTGTTGCATTTTCTTTTGAGGCTGGGGGTTTGGTTTTTTGTTAAAACCTCTCCTATCTGTGCCCTGAAAGGACTGGCTGTTATGAAACTGACGCTTGTTAATGCCCCCCCAAGAAGAGGTGAGAGTGGGTCGAGCCGTTTTAATGGCAGACCTAGTCTTCTGTGTGGCCTCCAGAGCTTGCTCTACTTGAGGCCCGAACAGATACATACCGTCAAGGGTAAGGCCATGACTTACTGCTGGGCATCATTAGTAAAGCCCGAAGTAGCGACAGGTGCAAATGCCCGCCGCTGCTGCTCGAGAAGCAGTAACGAAAGCGTCCATTGCAGCTTTAACCTGTTGGTTATTGGACTCGATACCCCTGGTTATGGCGTGAAGTAGCTCTGAATTAGTTTCCAACTCAGGCAGAGTTTCTACCATTGGCTTAAGCGAATGCCAAAGGACATACTCATAATGAGAAAAATAGCCCTGGTAGCTGGCAATACGCATATCCAGGGTGGAGGCAGCAAAGACTCTCCTACCTAAGGTGTCTATCTTACGAGATTCTTTATTTATAGGCTAGGCTGTAGATGCCTGAGGTAGAACAGCCTTATTATTCTCTGCTAGGACTACAATGGGGTCAGCAAAGGCCTGGCCTGTTTCTAGCCTTGCTTGTAGAGCAGAAAGCAGCTAACTAAAAGAAGCTACATTTTCTTATTAATTTAAAACTTATATCTCAGCAGGAGTCATTGTCTGTTAAGATAAAGTAGACAGATAACTTTATTAGAAGTAGAAGGGGTCTTATTTAGTGTTAAATAAAGAAAGAAAAGAAAGTCAGTGTGTGTTCTGTGCAGGGAAGAGTACTAATCAGCTGACTTTGCTAAACCAGTAGGAGGAAAGAGAGCTTACCTGGGGGTGTGGTTTAGACACTATAAAAGCAGGTGAGTCAAATTACAACTTCCTGTTCCTAGCCTTTTTTCTTATTAATTGCCCTCCATCCCACGCCTCCACCCACCCACCCAAAACCAGTTCTACTTTTCTAGCCACTGGATTTGACTGTCAACAGGAACTTCCTGTGTGGCAGTAGGAAGGAAAGGATCATAGAGAAACATTGGTTTTGTCAACCCTAAAGGAAAAAAGTAGCTCACCCCCACCCCCAGCTGCTGGTGGTCTGATATTGAGCAAGGAAGAAGGAGGCTACTGAAGAAGATAGGAAGTTGCTGTCCCAGAACAGGAAGGGTGAGAGTTGTAAGGAGAGGAGAGAATAAGCATCCAGAGAAACAGTAGAGAGGACACCAATTAAGACATGATAGTGGTGCAGTGCAATGGCTGTGGGGGCGGCAGTGTTCGGGAGACATTCTGGAGGCTGCGATGCTGCCCTATTTGCAGGCACCTCTGGTCTGAGAGAGGAGGTTGCCTCTCCAGGCTGACCTGGCTAGGATTCGTGAAACCTCCTCCCCCACCTAGGGACCACCAGGGCCAATGCCACTACCTCAGAGGTTGCCAAGAAAGAGGAGAGGCTGGACCAGGGTGAGCTCAAGGAGTGAAAGGGTGGTGGAACAGAGTTGCATCCCTCCAGCTGTACCTCTCCACAATTCATTCGCTCTTCTGGTGGATAGTGGTTCCTCTATGGAGGCACCTGCAGTGGAGACCAAGGAGGATGCTGGGAACCTTCACAAAGGAGACCCACAGGAGGGTGGCATGGGACCCCACAGGGGAAGGAAACAACTCCTGGTGGGGGACTCAATCATTAGGGGGGTAGAAATGGGGGAGGAAGGGAGAGGGAGGTAAGGTGCCTTCCTGGCGCCACGGCTTGGAGGGACAGGAAGCGAATCCTCAGGATCGTGGGAGGAGCTGCAAGAGGGAGGGAGCTGGATGTCATTGTCCACCTAGGGACAAATGACCTGGCTAGGAATGGGATCAGAGCAGTGCAAGAGGAGTTTGAAGAGTTGGGAAGGGGCCTTAAACAAGTAGCGCATACGGTAACCTTCTCGGAGGTGCTGCCTGTCTATGGCAAGGGAGATGCTAGGGCACTTCTCACCAGGGAATTCAAAGAGTGGTTGAAAAACTGGTGTGGAGCTCAGGGTTTTGGCTTCATTGGGGACTGGGGAGCCACCTGGAGGGATGCAGACCTATACTGGTGCGATGGTCTGCATCTGTCCAGGGGGGAACCAGGATCCTAGGTGAGAGGTTTAAATGCTTCATTGGCAAGCATTTAAACTAGCCAAGGGGGGAGGCACTGAAAAGGAGCAGGGAAATCCGAGCCCCCCACAAAACATGGCGATTAGTGAGGTAAACACACCAAGGTACAGAAGTTATTAGGGAGCAGAACAGATTTAAATGTAAAAAAAGGCAAAGGCAGTAAGGACAGAAATGGGGCTAAAAGGGGTAAGGCTATCAAAAAGTTGAGGGTGATGAGTACCAATGCCCATAGTCTGTGTAACAAGCTCCCTGAACTAGTGGCCTTGATGGAAGAGGGTTGCCTGGATATTGTGGCAGTCACAGAAACATGGTACACAGAGAACCATGACTGGGATGTCAACATACCAGGACACACAATCTACAGGAGGGACAGGGAGGGTAAAAGAGGAGGAGGAGGAGGAGTAGCTCTCTATGTAAAGGAAAGGATCAAAGCAACAGAACTAGAGAGTAAACAGGGAGCAGAAGAGGCACTTTGGGTCACCCTGGAGACAGGAAATGGCACCACAATCCGCATGGGGTTGTATACAGACCCCATCTCAGGGGAGGAATGGACAAGGAAATGATAGAAGGCTTTCTTAGAATTGCAGAAAAGGGAGATATTGTTGATGGGGACCTGAATATGCCAGATGTTAACTGGAGCACCTTTGCTGCAGGCACATCCAAGAGCAGGGCCATTCTTGATGCCTACAGGGCATGCCTCAGACAGCTAGTACTGGAACCCACTCGGGAGGAGCAATCTTAGACCTAGTACTCTCAAATGGGGATGGAGAAAGAATCTCAGATTTAGAAGTGGGTAGCCATCTGGGAACAAGCAACCACCAAACAGTGTGGTTCACTATAAATACAGCCATACAATCAAGCCATACAAAAGCAAGAGTACTGGACTTTAGGAGGGCTGACTTTGGGAAAATGAGAGAGTGCCTCAGAAAGCACTAGCAAACAGGAAAGAAGGAGGGTGGAGGAACAATGGGGAGTGATCAAAACAGCCATCACAGAGGACAACAAGCCTTTGTGTAAACAAATCAATAAAACACGAAGGAAAAAACGCTATGGTTCTCAAAGAGGTGGCAGGAAAGGTTAAGGAGAAAAGGACAGCATTCAGGAAATATAAGGAAACACAGAAGGAGCAGGACAGAGAACTTTATCAGTTAAAGCAGAAAGAGGCTGGAAGGCAGTCAGAATAGCAAAGGCCCAAACTGAGGAAAGGATAGCCAATTCTGTTAAGAAGGGGATAAGACCTTTCATAGGTACATTAGGGAGCGAAGAAAGACCAAAGGAGGGATACTGAAGCTTAATAAAGGGAAGGGAATGTGGGTAGAGGGTGACAGTGAAAAAGCTGGGATACTGAACAAATATTTCTACTCAGTATTCACAAAGGAAGAGGAGGGGGAGTTACCTAAACCAAACAAGAGAAACACTCTGAAGACAGGGGTCGATACCAGTCCATTTACAGAAGAAAGGGTTCTGAAAGAACTAATAAAATTGAACGTGGACAATGCAATGGGGCCTGATGGGATTCACCCAAGAATTCTAAAAGAACTAAGGGTAGAACTAGTGACACCGCTGACTACTCTCTTTAACAAATCATGGGAGGATGGGGTGGTACCCGAGGACTGGAGGAGGGCAGATGTGATTCCTCTTCACAAAAGTGGGAGCGGGACAGAGGCAGGAAACTACAGACCAGTTAGTTTGACCTCAGTGGTAGGAAAATGATGGAATCACTTCTGAAGGAAAGAACTGTTGAGTACCTAGAGGCCAGTGGGGCACAGGACCCAAGGCAGCATGGATTCACGATGGGAAGGTCGTGTCAGATGAATCTAATAGATTTCTCTGACTGGGTGACCAAAGTAGTAGACCAGGGAAGGGCTGTGGACATGGCCTACGAGATTTTAGCAAGGCATTTGATACAGTCCCACACAAAGATTAATTCACAAGATAGCCAGCCTTGGAGTGGGTCCCCAGGTGGTAGCCTGGATAAAAATTCGCTGAACAACAGGGCATAAAGGGTAGTAGTAAATGGAGTACACAGTGAAGAAAGGAGGGTTACTAGCGAGTACCGAGGGTTCAGTACTGGGACCGGTCCTTTTAATGTCTTTATAAGTGACATTGCAGAGGAACTGGAAGGAAAAGTATGTCTCTTTGCAGATGACACAAAGATCTGCAACAGGGTTGATACACAAGATGGAGTGGAAAGGATGACAAGGACTTGGGCAAGGTTGGAGGAATGGTCAAATGTATGGCAGCTCAGATTCAATGCAAAGAAGTGCAAGGTAATGCACATGGTAAACAAAAACCCAGGGGAAGCATACACAATGGGGGGTGAGATACTGACAACAGTAAAAATAGAAAGGAACCTGGGGGTAATTATATCAGATGACCTAAAGGTGGGCAAGCAATGTGAGAAGGCAGTAAGGAAGGCTGGGGGATATTGGGATGCATAGGAAGAGGCATCAATAGTAGAAAACAGGAAGTTGTTATCCCTCTGTACAGACAGTTGGTGAGACCCCATCTGGAGTACTGTGTGCAGTTCTGGAGACCCCATCTCAGCAAAGACATAGACAGAGTGGAGGCTGTCCAGAGGAGGGCAACCAAAATGGTGCAGGGTCTGCACCAGAAGACATACGAAGAAAGACTAAAGGAGCTTAATATGTATACCCTTGAGGAAAGAAGGGAGCAAGGGGACATGACAGAAACTTTCAAGTACCTCAAGGGAATTAACAAAGTCCAAGAGGGTAGCATCTTCCAGAAAAAGAGATGTGCAAGAACAAGGGGGCACAATTTGAAGATAGAAGGGGGACGGCTCAGAGGTAATGTGAGGAAGTATTTTTTCACTGAGAGGGTTGTGGATGCATGGAACAGCCTCCCTGAGGAGGTTGTGGAGTCAAGAACAGTGGAGACTTCAAGAATGCATGGGACAGGCATAAGGCAGTCCTAGTGGGGGTAGGAGGAAGTAAGCTGTTGGTTAACTAGGATCTGCAGCTTATCTGTTAGGTAGGAAAATGGGCAGACTAGGTGGGCCAAGCGGTCCTTATCTGCCGTCAAATTCTATGTTTCTATGTTTCTGGGAGACCAAAATGGGTCGATCCTTGGGAGGAGCATATTTCCTGTCTATGGACTTAGCCACCGAAGGGATGAGAGCGGGATTGTTCCATACCATCTGAGAGAATATCTCAAAGGATGGTTGTACCGGAGGAGTTAAATCCATAGGGATCTCTGGGACATGGAGGTATTGGAGTCTTAAGAGCTTTCCAGGATCGATATCTGTAGTCTGGAGAGAAAGAGTGGAATTTAACTTTTTCAGCAGAGATTTAAATGACAGTTCTTCAACCACAGGCTCTGTGGCAGGAGTGATCCCTGCTCCTTCAACATCATCACCCAGTCGAAGATCTGGGTCAGGCTCAATGTCATCTCCTGACAGTCCAGGAGGGACTGCATGGACAGGAAAGGAGTGAAAATCAGAAGGGCCGAAGAAGAGAAAGGAATCAGAGTCAAGAACCCTGAAGGCTGGACAGTGCCGCACCAAGCCTCGGGCGCGAAGAGGAACGACACGAAGGCAAGGAATAAGCGCCATTGGGAAACTGCCCAGCATGGTGGACAGTGACCACGGCTCCGAAGAAGCCCGTGGTGCCGCAGACGGTGCCGACAAACCCATCGGCACTGAGGACAGCGCCGACACCACCAGTGGTGCCAACGCACCAGTGCCAAATGACGCCGAGAGGCCCATCAACGCTGAGAGCATCCCCAATGATGCCGGCGGCGCCAAGAGCAACCCAGGGTTCTGAAAACTGCGATTTGAAGAAAAAGGATGAAGAATACCAGGAGATAGAGGCATCGGTGTGGCTCCCTGCACCGCAGTCATGTGAGGGGGGAAAAACACCTGAGCATGGAGTCTACGGCACCGAAGATGGCGCCGCTCGACTAGAAAGGTCCAACCACCCTACCCGCTCCCTCGAAAGGCCCGAAGGCCTCGGATGACCGGGCCAGGCAGCTGGACCAACCTCCGAGCCCAATGCTCCATAAGAGTGGCCCACTGATGAAACTGCTCATTGGAAGCCCCTTCTATAGGTGGGGAAAGGCTTAGATGTCGAAGAGGTCGGTCACCGGAGACAGAAACCAGCAACTCCAGAGGAGGCCGGCACCTGGCTCCAACGGCCGACTGTCGATGTGCAGACATACCAGTAGGCGACCTCAAGTGATGCCTTCTCTTTTTTGACCTGTGGGCAGTAGAAGAGCTCGAGGCCGAATGGTGCGAGAATGGGACTGTTTTCTTTATGCTATCGGGGACCACCCATCTCCCTGAGCATCGGACCTCGTTGTCAGACCCCACCTCCGAACGGGCGGGGACCAGACTCAGCCCGGCTGACTGAACAGCTTTCATGAAGTCTCCCATCGCCACTTGACCCGCTCATGGTTGACTCCATCAATGGAGGGCTGAAGACTTCTTTTTTTATAAGTAAAGTTTAAAAGTAAGCGGTATTTATTTCGAGATAAATTACAAAACAAAAAACTGAAAACTATGCTGCTAGTTTGAAGTTTGACTCCTGGCGGGCAAGCGACATCATCACTGAAGCACACTCGACAGCGGGGAAAAAAGGAACTGAGGCGGTTGGAGGGTCGAAGCAGAGATAGTGATTGCCGCATGAGCTGAGGCTCGCGCTCCATCTTCTGGCCAGCCCTCTTGCAAAAAAGTTTGCTCCCACTGGGTCCTAGCGCCTCCAGTGTAGATCCCATCAGTGTGAATGAGTGGTGGAGACTATGTACAGGAAGATCCAGCATCCCGGCACGACTCGAGATCGATGTGGTAATAGGTGATGAAGGTGTTTGCTGTCTTCCAGGTAGCAGCCCTGCAGATTTCCTGGCTAGGGATGTCCCTGGAAGCAGCCACCGATGCAGCGGTATGGCGGGTGGAATGAGCCCTTAGCCCTACGGGAGGCTTCCTACCTGCCAACCTATAGCAGAGATCAATGCAAGATGTAATTCATCTACCAATCGTCCGCTTTGCTGCAGATCTGCCAGGTGCAGCTTCAGCATAGGTGACAAACAGCTGGCGAACCTCTCCCTGAATTTCTGCCGTCCTCTCCTTATAATAGGAAAGAGCTCATCTCAGGTCCAAGGTATGGAGCCTGTACTCGGCATCCGAGGTGTAGTTCAGGTAGAACACAGGCAGAGTCAAAACCTGATTAAGGTGAAACTCTGAAACCACCTTCGGAAGGAATTTCGGTTGGGGGCATAGGACAACCTTGTCCCTGTGGAAGACCAGATAAGGAGACTCCACTGAAAGCGCCTGGCGCGTGCCAGTCCTTCTTGCTGACGTGATAGCCACCAGGAAGGCCATCTTCAACAACAAGTGTGATAGCTCACACTTATGCATTGGTTCGAATGGCTTGCCCATGAGTTTAGCCAAAATCAGCAGTAAATCCCACAGAGGTGGAGGTTCATGCACCGAAGGAGATATGTGATCTAGGGCCTTGAAAAAGTGCCAGACCACCTTCTCCTGTGCCACTGTTTGCTGACCGGCCCGCGCCCAGTAAGCAGAGATGGCAGCCAAGTGCACCTTAAGGGTTGAAGACTGTAGACCCCCTTTGCACAGAGACCAAAGGTAGTCTAAAATGCTAGCCACAGGGCAGAGGGTCCAGGCCCTTGCCCTGACACCAAATGGAAAACCTTTTCCATTTGAAGGCGTAGCACCTCCTGGTCGACTCCTTTCTGGATGGTTCCACTACTGTGAGTACATCCTCAGAGAAAGAGCCAAAGCCTGGAACTCTAGCCGCTCAGGTACCAGGCTGTCAGGTGCAGGGATTGAAGGTCCAGATGGAATACCTTCCCCTGACTGACTGATATCAGGTCCAGGTGTGCTGTAAGACGCATCCAGAGCCTATTGCCAAGGATGAGGAGATCTGGATAACAGAACTGGCGAAGCCAATCCGGGGCTCCCAGGATCACCTGCGCCTTGTCCCTCCTCACCTTGAGGAGCACCTTGTGGATCAAGGAAATGGAGGGAAGGTGTAGAAGAGGCCTGGGGTCTACGGCCTCGAGAAGGCATCCCCCAGCAGTGATCCCCACTGAGGGGGGCGGGCATGAAACAGACTCAGCTTGGTGTTTTCCCTGAAGGCAAACAGGTCCACCATCAGTTTGCCCCAGTGGGAGAACAAACTGTGAGCTACCTCTGGATGGAGAGACTACTCATGGGATGTCTCGCCTACACGGCTGAGAGCATCTGCCAGTTGATTCGAGGTTCTTGCCACATGGATGGCTAGGAGATCCACCTCCAGTCGTCTCACGAGTGTCCAGATGCAGAGTGCTTCCCTGCACAGCAGCCAGGAGTGCGTGCCGCCCTACTTGTTGAGGTAGTACATGGTCGTGGCATTGTCTGTCTGGACTTGAACCACTTGACCCCAAAGCTGCTGAGCGAATGCGAAATGACGCCAGTCTGACCACTCCTCGGCAGTCCAGAACCTGTGGGCTCTGCGGTTCCCCATGTGGGCTCTCCAGCCCGTGAGAGAGGCATCGGTCATGAGGATGCTCGTCGGCTCGGGGTGGACAAACAGGATCCCTTCCTGCAGATGGTGTAGGACGGTCCACCACTGGAGAGCGTCCCACATCTTCTGGGTCACAGTGATCAGCTGGTCAAAATGTCCTAGGTGCTGAGTACACTGGGCAGCCAGCTCCCACTGAAGCGGGCACATAAGCCACCGGGCCCAAAGGATCATGGTGGTGCAAGCCGCCATGTAACCCAGAAGGCGCAGAAAGCCTGGGCAGAGCGCAAGTGCCCAACCAGAAATGACTGGGCAAAGGAGGAGAGAACCTCTGCCCTGTCCGCTAAGAGCCATGCTCCGGCTCAGCAACAGTCAAGCTCTGCCCAGATGAAGCATATCGCCTGAGATGGCATGAGCTCCGACTTGGTCTTGTTCATCAGGAGGCCAAGTTGAGAGTAGGTCTGGAGGGCCAGGTCCTTGGACCTCACCACCTCTTGCTCGGTGGAACCTGCTAAGAGCCAATCATCAAGGTACGGGTACACTCTGACTCCTCAATGCCTGAGGTGGGCTGCCACCACTGCAATGTATTTGGTGAAGACCTGTGGAGCCGATGACAGGCAGAATGGCATGGCTCGGAACTCATACAGGAGTCCCTCTACTCTGAAGCGGAGGAATCACTGGTGGGATGGACGGATTGGGACGTGAAAGAACGCATCCTGGAGATCCAGTGAGCAGAACCACATGTTTTGCTCCAGGGATGGTATGATCTGGGGCACAGTTACCATCCTGAAGGTGTGTGACCTGAGATACTGATTCAGGTCGTGCATATCTAGAATGGGGCACCGGCCACCCGTCCACTTCAGGACCAGGAAGTACCTGGAAACAAACTCTGGGATGACTGGAAGATCTGCCACTCGAACCACTGCCTCCTTGAGGAGGAGTTGGGCTATGTCATCTCTCAGAACCGACTGAGTGTGGGCTGACACTCTCTCCTCCTGTGGGGCACGGGCTTGGCAGGGAGGGTACTGCTCCAATTCTAGAGGCAGACCTTGGCCAACCATTTCTAAGACCCACCTATCTGTGGTAACAGTGGACCAGGTGGAAAGATAGTGGTGGAGCCTGTCCCCCACAGGAGGACCTAGAGCTGGCATGATGAGAATAGGGGTGGCAGACCGTATCCCATCACTGGGCAGGCTTGGAGGAAGAGGGTCCAGATTAGTAGCCACCTGAACCCCAACCTCCCTGTCTGAGAGCTGCAGGAGGCCTGGATTTGGGCCGAGGGCTCCAGGATTGTGCCTGCTGTTGTTACCCAGCCTGAAAGGAGGGCTGCTTGGCCGCAGGAGCAGGGTGCCAAAAAGTCTTCTTCTTCTTCTTCTGCTGCTTTTTAGAGCTAGGGGGGTCTTTTTGGGCAGAAGTAGCTCAGTCCAAGGTGGCATTGGACTGCTCAATTCGCTGAAGGTGACCATCCACACCTGGGCCAAAGAGATCGGTACCCAGGAAAGGAACATCAGTGAGTTTGTGCTGGGTATCCGCCGTAAAGGTGGAAATCCTCAGCCAAGCCTTGTGGCACATGGCAACCGTGGCTGCCACCAAACAGGTCCAGGGTCCGAGGTCCAGGGCCATCTGAAGTTGCTGCTTGGCAATGGCTCAGCCCTGGTCCTGGACCTGCTTGACCGTAGTCTGAAGGTCCAAGAAAAGGTGTGGGAGAACTTCTTCCAAGGAGCCCAAGAGGGCGTGGGAGAAGTGCGCCATGATGACAGCCAAGCTTGCATGACAGAGTACTAGACAGAAGGCTGCACAGACCTTCCTGGCAGTGTGGTCCAGTTTTTTGGACTCCTTGTCCGGAGGTCCATCAGTGTCAGCAGAGCTGCCTGTGCGTCTGAACACAGAAGCGGTCACTAACCCCTCTGCGGAGGGATGTTCTGAGAACCCCGAGAGGGATCCAATGGGCTCCGCATACTTGTGGGCCATCTAAGCAGATGGCGCCGGGCAGGAGGCAGGATGCTGCCAGAGCTCCAAAGCTGGGCCGACAATGGTCTTGGCCACTGGGAAGGCCTCTGTGAGGGTATCCCCACTGAAGAATATCTGTTAGAGGGTTCTCTGCCCTTTTCTGGCCAGGTTCCAGGGGTATCCCCATAGATTCGGCGATAAGGCGGAGAATTCCCAAGAATAATGAAGAGCCCTCCCCCGTCGACAGACTACCCGCTGACTCATCATCCAGTGGATGAGAGTGAAGGTCGGTGTCGTCAGAATCTGAAGTATCCGGATAAATCGGTCGGTCATCAAGGTCCTCCTCTACACACCTGGGGTGATCAGGCGTGAGGGTGACCGATATCCTGCATGGAAGACCCGAAGTTGTCCGAGCTTCCTTCGTAGGAGTCCCTCCTGAAGGCTGTTTAGGCGGTGGCTCCACCACTATCAGCGGAAAGACCAATTTTGGCTAAACCGGGGTAGGCTTTACTAGGTCTGCGAGTGGGGGAACTGATTTCACCGGTTCCAGTGCAGTCAACTTCGGCCTAGGAGGCAAAAGCCACGTAACGGCAGGGGTGGAAACTGCGGAAAGCTTCTGCCTGGACAGAATCAGCTGTTGCCACATTAAATTCTCGTAGCGTTGACGGAGTTTCCGCTAAAGACTCTCCTCATCCAAGGAGGACGAGGATGAACGGTGGCGTCACCTCTTTTTAGTGCGTTTATGCGCCTTCCTCAGCCTGTCGGAAGAGGGTGTCCGAGATCTCAACTTGATCGGACTGGCCAAGTCGGTTGCTTGGGAAACATCGGGGGAACTGATGATTTTCCCAGATCAGAAACCGGTTCTTTGATGGGATTCCCATCTGGCTGGGTCTCCTCATCAGGAAGAGGCAGGACCAGGGTCCTAGTCAAAGAGCTGTTAGCCTCGTCGGACGACAACAGATCGACAGGATCAAGAGTGATCTCTACCGCATCATCGATCGAGGCCTTGGCCGACTGACCAGATGGCAAAGCTAAGAAGCTAGCAGCCGAGGAAGCAATCTTGACTGAAGTCGAGACTGCAGTTTCCTGGGACCAAGATAGCTCATGATCCCAAGAACGTCTCTGCTGAGACGAAGAATCTCTTGGTTCCTTCTCCTTTTTACAGGACCTGGAGATATGTGAGCCTGAAGTTCAATCGCCCTTAGTGGGGAGAGATTGGCACAGCTCCCTGAAGGAACCCAAGAACGTGAAGCCCAGGTTGAGGGGAATGAAGACTGACCAAGAAGAGAGCTCTGCAGCCTGTGCCGCTTCTTCTTCAAAGGCCTGCATTTATTCCAACTGCTTGGTGGACTGCCAACCGGGCCTCTTTGGATTTCAGCGGAGGGTTCCGTTTCTCGGGCCTGCCCAACTTTTAGACGTGCAAGACGATCGTTAAGGATGTTCAGATGAAAGGCGAGATGCATCTCGCAAGCCTGGGTGTCATGGCCGACACCCAAACAGTAAATGCACGTGGTATGCGGGTCAGTGCGCGACATTTCCTGGCTGCACGGGCACCGGCGAAATCTGGGGGAAGAGTTATCTTCCAAGACTGAACAGCACAAATTACAGCTGCTAGCTCGAATGAGCCGAATCTTCAGAGCATCCAGAAGACTCTGAAACCAGGGTCTAACAAAACGCGGTAGTGGAAAGGAGGCAACCTGATTCTTCCAGCGGAAAGGAAGATCTGGTGTCATGGGGTGGAGCTGAGGGTTGACCACCCAAGTGGGTGGGAGAAGCCAGCTTGAAGACCTTCCGGTGAGTTTTAAAGGGGAAAGGGACATGCCAAGAGGTGTGGATGAACAACATATCCATGTCCCTAGACAGGGTTATTTATGGACTAAGTGCTAGAAGTGCCGTTGATGAGGGAATGAAAACTTCCCGATGAGTAGGCAGAATATGGATGTTAACTGTTGACGAAATTATGGATGCATCGTTGACAGTTATGGCCGTCATTGAGAATATAGATGCATAGTCGATGGTTGATGGCTGTCAATGAGTTATGGATGCATCGTCAACAGCTGGAGGCAGTCGATGAGAATATGGATGCATCGTTGACGGTTATGGCCGTCAATGAGAAAACAGATGCATCGTCGATGGTTGGTGGCCGTCGATGAGAATATGGATGCATCGTTGACGATTATGGCCGTCAATGAGAATACAGATTCATCGTCGATGGTTGGTGGCCATCAATGAGAATATGGATGCATCGATGAGTAAGGGAGGCATAAAGGTTGAGGAAGGGTACTCCTACTCTGTGTGCCAGAGATGTAGAATCGGTAGATGGGGAGCTCTTGGGATGAGCCCCCTGGGTCTTCATGAGAGACTATTTCTTGACCGCAGAATCTTCTATGTTGTTTTTTCACTGATGACTGCTGTTCAGAAGTTGCTCTAGCTACCACATGCGAGCTGAAGATGGCGGAAAAATGAACTGAGGATACCAGGGACCGCCCACACTTATACAGCAAACAGGAAGCTGATGTCATGTGTCGGCAGCCCCTGAAAGAGACTGCTAGAAGAGCTGCCGTATACCACAGTGCCCCCCAGAGACATCCCTAGTGTATTACCTACTGCAAGAGACCACTCTGTGGAAGATCTACTGTTACAGGTGAGTAAATACAGATTACTCACCTGTAACAGGAGTTCTAGGAATGGTATATGTTGTTCATCCACACTTATTGGCAGGTTCCTTGCCGCTTTAAATCTTGCCGGAAGGTCTTCAAGCTGGCTCCTCCCACCCACCCGGGTGGTAAAACTCTGGGCTCCGCCCCATGACGTCAGATCTGGCGCCGCTGGAAGCTTTCCAGGTCAGCGTCAAGCTGGGAGAAATGGAATGTAGCCGAACAACATGTACCATTCTAGAACCTCCTGTTACAGGTGAGTAACCTGTATTTCTAGGGACATGGATATGTTGTTCATCCACACTTATTAGTAGACTCCTAGCAGTTCTCCGGGAGGAGGGAGGCAAGGCGCACACCCCCTACTTAGGGAATAAAGACTGGAGAACCGAGGCCCCAAAACCAGCATCCCGGCGTGACTCAAGGTCGATGTGGTAATGCGTAATAAAGGTGTGTGCAGATTTCCTGGATAGGGACGTCCCTGGAAGCAGCCACCGATGCAGCAGTATGACGGGTAGAATGAGGTCTTATCCCTCTGGGAGGCTCCATGCCCGCCAACTTATAGCAGCAATCTATGCAGGAGGTGACCCACCTGCCTATCGTCCGCTTGGCTGCAGGTCTGCCAGATGCGGCTTCAGCGTAGGTGACAAACAGCTGGCGAACCTCTCCCCAAATTTCAGCCGTGCGCTCCTTATAATAAGCGAGCGCCCCTTCTAGGGTCCAGAGTATGGAACCTATATTCGGCCTCCGAGGTGTGATTGGGGTAGAACACCGGCAGAGTCAACACCTGGTTAAGGTGAAACTCCGACGACACCTTCGGAAGGAATTTCGGGTGGGGGCGCAGGACAACCTTGTCCCTGTGGAAGACCAGGTAAGGAGACTCGATGCAAAGCGCCTGGAGCTCTCCCATCCTTCTGGCTGACGTGATAGCCACCAAGAAGGCGGTCTTCCACGACAGGTGAGAGAGATCACACCTGTGCACTGGTTCGAATGGCCTGCCCATGAGCTTTGCCAGTACCAGCAGTAAATCCCATGGAAGTGGAGGTTCTCGCACCGGAGGGGAAATGTGATCAAGGCCTTTGAAAAAGCGCCTGACCACCTTTTCCTGCGCCACCGACTGCTCCCCGGCCCGCGCCCGGTAAGCAGAAATGGCTGCCAGGTGCACCTTTAGGGTCGTCGACCTAAGCCCTTGACTACAAAGGGACCATAAATAGTCCAAAATGCTTGCCACAGAACAGGAGGAAGGGTCCAGGCCCTTGCCCTGACACCAAATGGAGAATCTCTTCCATTTGAAGGCGTAGCATTTTCTGGTCGACTCCTTATGGGACGCCTCAACAACATTGAGGACCTCGTCGGAAAGACCCAAGGCCTGGAACTCTAGCCGCTCAGGAACCAAGCCGTCAGGTGCAGGGATTGAAGGTCCGGATGGAACACCTTCCCCTGATTGACTGAGAGCAGGTCCGGGCGAGCTGGAAGTTGCCTCGGGAGCCTGGGGCTGAGGCTGAGGAGATCTGGGTACCAGAACTGGCGGGGCCAGTCTGGGGCTATCAGGATCACCTGCGCCTTGTCCCTCCTTGCTTTGAGAAGCACCTTGTGAATCAAGGGAAATGGGGGAAAGGCGTAGAAGAGGCCCGGGGTCCACAGCCTCGAGAAGGCATCCTCCTGCAGCGAGCCCTGCTGAGGGGGGCGGGCATGAAACAGCCTCAGCTCAGGGTCTCCCTGGAGGCAAACAGGTCCACCTGAGGTGTGCCCCAGTGGGAGAACAGATCTTGTACTACCTCCGGCAGGAGAGACCACTCGTGAGATGCAGCCCCTATCCGGCTCAGGGCATCGGCCAGGGTGTTGGAGGCTCCTGCCACATGAATGGCTAGGAGATCCGCCTCCAGGCTGCGCACGAGTGACCAAATGCGGAGAGCTTCCTTGCATAGAAGCATGGAGCGCGTCCCGCCCTGGCGGTTCAGGTAGTACATGGTCGTGGTATTGTCCATCTGGACTCGGACCACTTGACCCTGGAGAAACGGAGCAAAGGCGGTGAGAGCTAGGCGGACCGCTCGGAGCTCCAGCACGTTGATGTGGCATCGGGACTCCCGTGGGGACCAAAGGCCGTGCACTCGGTGTTCCCCCAGATGGGCACCCCAACCCATCAGAGAGGCATCGGTCGATAGAGAGACCGTCGGCTCGGGGCGGACAAACGGGATGCCCTCCTGCAGATGGAATGGAATGGTCCACCACTGGAGAGCGTTCCACATCTCCTGGGTCACTATAACTAGCTGGTCCAAAGGATCGCAGCGTTGTGACCACTGGCTGGCCAGTCCCCACTGAAGGGGGGCGCATGTGCCAGCGGGCCCAACGGACCATGCTGGTACAGGCCGCCATGAGACCCAGAAGGCGCAGGAAGTCCCGGGCAGGGCGCGATTGCCCAACCAGAAATGATTGGGCAAAGGAGGTAAGAACCTCGGCCCTGTCCGCCGGGAGCCGTGCTCTGGCTCGAAGAGAGTCGAGCTCTGCCCCGATGAACAGGATCACCTGCTTCGGCTCGAGTTCCGACTTGGCCTCGTTGATGAGAAGGCCAACTTGAGAGCAAACCTGGAGGGCCAGATCTCTGGACCGCTCCACCTCCCGTCTGGAGGGGGCTGCTATCAGCCAATCGTCCAGGTAAGGGTACACCCGGACCCCTCGGCGCCGCAGGAATGCTGTCACCACTGCCATGCATTTGGTGAAGACCCTGGGAGCTGGAGATAAGCCGAAGGGCATGGCTCGGAACTCGAAGAGGGATCCCTCCACTTGAAAGCGGAGGAATCTCCGATGTGACGGACGGATAGGGGACGTGAAAGAATGCGTCCTGTAGGTCCAGAGAGCAGAACCACATGCCGTGTTCCAGAGATGGTATTATCTGCGCCAGAGTGACCATCCTGAAGGTTCGAGACCTTAGGAACTTGTTCAGGTCGTGTAGGTCGAGAATGGGGCGCCAGCCCCCGTCCGTTTCGGAACCAGGAAATACCTGGACACGAACCCCGGGTCTGAAGGGGGGTCCTCCACCTCCGTGATCACCTCCTTTTGGAGGAGGAGCGCGATGTCAGCTCGGCGAGCTGCCAGTGAGGCTGTGGACCCCGAGGCCCCCCGAGGTGGGACGGCTCTGAAGGGCGGGGCCTGCTCGAATTCCAGAGGTAGGCCTTTTCCCACCACCTCCAGTACCCACCTGTCCGGGTGGTAACAGCGGACCAGGCGGAAAGGAAGTGTCTGAGCCGTCCCCCCACGGGGGGAACCAGGGGTGAGGTGACAGGGATGGGGGCGACACCCCTCAGCCCATCACTGGGCAGGCTTGGAGGAGGGACCGGCTGAGGGACCTCCTGGGCCTTTACCTCCCTGCTTTCCTGTTGGAGGAAGCTGACGGCTTGGGTTTGGGATACCAAGATCGAGCCTGCTGGCCCTGACGTTGCTGGGCCGGGCGCGCTGCGGGCGCAGAAGGACGAAAGGGCTTAGGCTGTGGCTTGCGGCCTTTGTCCTTCTGAGCGGAAGAGACCGAGTCCAAGGTAGCATTGGACTTCTCGATCCTCTGCAGGTGACCTTCCACCCCAGGGCCGAAGAGGTCAGTCCCCAAAAAGGGAACATCCACCAACTTGTGCTGGGTATCCGAGGTAAAGGTGGATATCCTCAGCCAAGCCCAACGACGCATGGCCACTGCAGCCGCCACAGACCTGGCACATGAGTCCCTGCTGTCTAACGCAGTCTGGAGCTGCTGTTTGGCCACTGCCTGCCCTGGTCCCGCACCTGCCTGACTGTAGTCTGCAGATCTGCGGGAAGATGAGGGACAACCTCATCCAGGGAGCCCAACAGGGCATGAGAAAAATGTGCCATGAGGAAGGCCGAACTGGCCTGATGAAGGCCGAGAGAGGACGCAGCATAGACTTTTCGCCCGGCATAATCCAATTTCTTGGATTCCTTGTCGGGAGGTTTGTCCACATCCCTGGCGTTCCCGGCACGCCGGAAAACGCTGTCGGTAACCAACCCCTCGGCCGAGGGGTGTTCCGAAAAACCAGACAGGGAACCGGTAGGGACCGCATACTTCCTGGCCAACCTGGCCGAAGGCGCAGGGCAGGAAGCAGAACGCTGCCAAAGTTCCAAGGCCGGACCCACTATGGCTTCGGCCACCGGAAAGGCCTCCGTAGGAGAATCCCCTCGGTCCAGAATCTCCTTGAGGGGATACCTGGCCCGTTTAGAAACGGGTTCGAGCTTCATCCCGGTGGACTCTGAGATGAGTCGAAGCAACCCTAAGAAGGACGAAGGGCTATCGTCTATTGACTGCCCTCCCGAGGACTCCAAGTCCATTCGCTTGGAGAAGAGGGAGGAACCATCATCGGACTCAGAAGAGTCCTCAAAGAGCTGCCTCGGGCCTGAGCCACCCTCCACCTGCTGAGGTTTATCAGGAGTGAGGGTGACAGACAGCCTATGGGGCAAACCCAAAGCCGACCGAGAATTTTTGGTCGGAGCCCCAACTAATGGCTGTGGAGGCGGAGGTTCCACCAGAATCGGTGGGGCAGCTGGAATTGGCCGAACAACCGGCCTGAGAACACGTTCCTCGACTACAACGAGGGGTTGTTTCGGCTGCTCCGGTAACAGCCACTTAATGGCCGGGGAAGACGACTGGGTCGGCTTATTCCCGGTCAAAAGGAGCTGTTGCCACATAAGTTCCTCGTGCCTCCGACGCAACTTGCGCCGAAGCCTCCCCTCGTCCAAGGAAGAGCGGCGGCGCCGCTTGCCGCGGTGCCGAGACCGAGACCGCCTATGGCGGCGGGATTGGTTGGACCGCGAGGAAGTCCGAGACCGAGACCGAGAGTCTCGACTGGGCCGAGGAAGGTGAGGAGAAGTGTCGGAAATCGGCTCTCCCCTCGGCTCGGACGATCCCACTGAAGACTCCGGAACCGGAGGCACAGACGAGCCGACAGGATCCTCAACTCCCACCGGGGGAACCGGGGAGAGGGGATTCTCAGTTTCTCCAACCGACAACTCGTCTAGCAATTAGAAAAAATCTCGACACGCATCGACGGGAGTCGGTAACGGCCTGGCGGGGGACACCGTGAAGCCAGTGGCGAAGCTGACGGAGTCGGGCAAGTCGAGCTGTCGACAGGGAAGAGGATCTTTCCCGCTCCCAAGAGCGTTGTGGAGAGACTTACTTTTGCTCTTTTGGACCTGGAAAAAGGTCGAAAGTTGGACCCTCACCCTTGAGTCGAGAGGGTCAGACAAAACTCTCTAAAGAAGCCGAGTCTGAGGCACCAAGAGAGCGGGACAAATACACAGCCGAGGTAAAGCGGCCTGCCCTACCTCCTCTTCGAGCGATCATCTGCTCCTAGCTGATCCGCCGAGCCATTAGCGGACACCTAGTCAGGCTCTTTAGATTTCACGGTGAATTCTTTTCAGGCGCCCCAGTTTGAATCGGGCATACGGTCTTCAGGGCGTGGGCGAAAGGAAGAGCACAAGTCACATGAGCCCTGCGGGTGGTGCCTCAAGGCCCAGGCAGTAGGCGCACATGGAGTGCGGATCCGGCCCTAGACATCTTCTGCCCTAAGAGGCACCTCCGAAACCAGGGTCGATTTGTCCATCGCAGGCCGCGGAGAAGAAGACCGAAGTCTTTTAGCAAAAACTTTTGATTCAGAACTTTCGAAGGATAGGAACCAGTCTTAAGCATGGGCGTTAAGGGAGGAACCTGAGCTTCCAAGCGGTAAGGAAGATCTGGCGTCATGGGGCGGGCGAGAGTTTCACCGGATGGGTGGGAGGAACCAACGAAGACCTTCCGGCAAGATTTAAAGCGGCAAGGAACCTGCCAATAAGTGTGGATGAACAACATATCCATGTCTCTAGAAATACAGGTTATTCACCTGTAACAGGAGTTCTAGGAATGGTATATGTTGTTCATCACCTACTGGGAGTTCCCTCCCGCTTTAAATCTTGCGGATAGTCTTCAGCTCCTCACGTCGCAGTGCTAACGCCGCTCTGCCCCTGGCTGCAGATCTGAAGGTCCAAGAGCATGGACTGGAAATTGTACAGAGTCCCCTCCAAGTGGAACTTGAGGAACAACCGGTGAGACGGGCGGACGGGGATGGGAAGGTGTCCTGGAGGTCCAGAGAGCAGAACCACATGTTCTGATCGAGGGACAAGATGATCTGTTTCAGAATGACGACTCAGAACTTGCGAGAACGCAAGAACCGATCGAGGTCGTGCAGATCCAGAATGGGACACCAACCTCCTCCTGTCCACTTCGGGACCTTAAAGTATCTGGACACAAACTCCGGGCTGGGTGCGGTGTCCTGGACGTGGACCACTGCCTCCTTGAGGAGGAGGAGGTGGTGAATGTCCTCCTGAAGGGCATACATCATGTTCGAGGGCACTGCGTCTTCTCATGGGGCATGGGCTCGGCTGGGCGGATGAGCCTCAAATTCCAGAGGCAGACTACCATCGACCACCTCGAAGACCCACCTGTTGGTCAATATGGCAGACTAGGCTGAAGCAAAGTGGCAGAGCTGACCCCTCCCACAGAAGGGATCATGGCAGGCAGGATGGGCGGGGAAAGCCACCCCCAACCCGTTACTTTGCAGGCTGGGAGGCAGAAGAGGGACCAGCCGAGGAAGCCACCGCCCCTCTCCCTCCAGACTGTCTGGTGGCTGAGAACTTTGGTTGGGGCCACCAGGACTGCTGCTGATGTTGTTGCTGAGATGCTGGGGGAGGCATGGGAGGGCCGACAGGGACAGAAGATGACCAAAACTGCAAGGGCTTCTTTTTTCTGTTTTGATCCTTTGTCCATCTGGGCGGAGGTGAGTCCAGAGTAGCACTAGATTTCTCAATCCTAGTTAGGTGGCCATCACACCCTAGGATCGAACAAGTCCATACCTAAGAAAGGTATGTCCACCAGCTTGTGCTGTGTATTGGTTGTAAAAAGTCAAGATCTGCAGCTAAGGCCAGCCTGTCGGCGCAGTGGTTGGATTTTCTCTTGCGATGCCAGCGACCTGGGTTGCTGGAGGGCCGGCCGGGGGGAGAAGAATGGAGTGTCCCGAGGACTGCTCTCCTTCTCTGGGGGTGAGGGTGGGTAGAGTGTCCAGCACTCAATGGAACCCTGGCAGAAGCTGGGGGTCGCGCAGCAACAGATGCCTAGCATGTCCAGGGGGTGGGACGGACGCAGGATGTCACTGCATGGCCCCACCCCCCATAAAACCGGGAAAAAGAGCAGCTGCCAGTCGCCCTCAATGAAGCCCACCATGGCTTCAATTAGCCCCTCCAGGCCGACCATCCAACCTATCCTGTTGACTGCGGCGCTAGGGGCGGTGCCGCAATCTTGCCCTGGGGGTAATCCGGGGGTATCGGAGGGTCGCAGCCGTTGTGGGGGGTGGAAGCCTGTGGTCCGTGACCGGGCAGAGGATACTGGGCAGCTGGTGGCAGGGGAGCATAAAGAAAGATTTAAAAAAAAAACCAAAAAAAAACCACATCTGCAGCCAAGCCCTGTGGCGCATAGCCATAACAGTGGCCACTGACTGGGCGCTTGAGTCACCGATGTGAAGAGCCATCTGGAGTTGTTGCTTGCCAACTACACGGCCTTGGTCTCGCACGAGCGTGACGGAAGTCTGAAGATCAGCTGGCAAATGTGGGATAACCTGATGTACGGTGCCCACCTAGCCATGGGCAAAGTTGGCCATGCATAAGACGGCACTCACCTGCTGAAGGCCCATGGACAAGGTCATATAGACCTTTTTAGCTGTGTGGTTCTGCATCTTAGACTCCCTGTTAGGAGGCTTGTCCACATCACCCACATTGCCCGAATGATGAAAGACCAAGTCAGCCACCAAACCCTCTGCAGAAGGACACTTAGTGAAGCTGGACAATAATCTAGTAGAGACTGCATACTTGAGGATCATATGGGCCACAGTGAAACAAGAGGCAGGAAGTTTCCAAAGCGGGGCCTAAGATTGCATCTGCAATAGGAAAGGTGACCTGAGGGGAGTCCTCTTTGTCTAGGATCCCCCTGAAAGGGCATAGAGCCCGCTTGTGGACTGGCTTCAGAGGGGTCCCGGTAGAATAATAGATCAGGCGGAGAAGGGTGCCCGAAGAGGTAGGCCCTTGATCCATCAAAGTTCCTTCCCTGAGTACTGGTCAAAGTTGGAAGTCTGATAGAAGTGCATTGAAGAAGTCTCCGATTCTGAGGAGTCTTCAAAGACCAGGTGAGCCCCAGAGTCCACAAGGATGCAACAGGACTCATTATCCTGAGAAACAGTGACAGACAGTCGATGGGGCAAACCAGAGGCTAGCCAAGCCAACTTGGATGGAGCCCCGTCCTTGGGCTGAACAGGTGGGGCTCTACCCGAACTGAACATGGTGGCGGCTGAGCCAGAGGCGTCAGCATGGGCCGAGGTGGAAGCTACCAAGGGAGTGCTGGACCAAGCATCCACTGCTGCCAGACAAACTCCTCATAGCAGCGCTGCATTTTGTGGCATAGCTGATTCTCCCTGAAGAGGTGGAAGAGGACGAACATCAACATTGTTTCCTGCTTGAGCGCAGAGAGTTGGACCAGCGTTGCCAGGAGCTGCTCGACCTCGAACTGCAGGACCGAGACCTGGAGCCCCCACCTGTTCAGCCCAAAGACGAGGCTCCTTCCAAGTCAGCTTGGCCAGCCTCTGGTTTGCCCCATCGACTGTTGGGAAAATGATGGAATCACTTCTGAAAGAAAGAACTGTTGAGTACCTAGAGGCCAGCGGGGCACAGGACCCAAGGCAGCATGGATTCACAGTGGGACGGTCATGTCAGACGAATCTAATAGATTTCTTTGACTGGGTGACCAAAGTAGTAGACCAGAGAGGGGCTGTGGACGTGGCATACCTAGACTTCAGCAGGGCATCTGACACAGTCCTACACAAAAGATTAATAAACAAGTTAGCCAGCCTGGGAGTGGTCCCAGGGTGGTAACCTGGGTAAAAACTGGTTGGACGACAGGACGCAGAGGGTAATAGTAAACAGAGTCCACGCTGAAGAAAGGGGAGTTACTAGCGGGGTACCGAAGGGTTCAGTACTGGAACCGTTCCTCTTTAATGTCTTTATAGGTGACACTGCAGAATGGCTGGAAGTAAAATTATGCCTCTTTGCAGACGACACAAAGATCTGCAACAGGGTTGATACACAAAGGGGGAGGGTGTAAAGAATGAGAAGGGACTTGGCAAGGTTGAAGGAATGGTCAAAAGTATGGCAGCTTAGAGTCAGTGCAAAGTAATGCACCTGGGAAGCAAAAACCCAAGGGAAGATTACACAATTTTTTTGGGGGAGTAATTACTGACAACAAAAATGGAAAGGGACCTGGGGTAGTCATATCAGAAAACCTAAAGGCAGGTAAGCAATGTGAGAAGGCAGTAAGGAGGGCTGTGGGGATACTGGAATGCATAGGGAGAGGCATCACCAGCAGAAAACAGGAAGTTGTTATCCCTCTGTACAGACAGCTGCTGAGACCCCATCAGGAGTACTGCATGCAGTTCTGGAGACCCCATCTCCGCATGGACTTAGGATGGAGGCAGTCCAGAGGAGGGCAACTAAAATGGTGAAGGGTCTGCACCAGAAGCCATATGATGAGAGGCTAAAAGAGCTTAAGATGTATACCCTCGAGGAAAGGAGGGCGAGGGGAGACATGATAGAAACTTTGAAGTACCTCAAGGGAATCAACAAAGTCCAAGAGGGTAGCATCTTTCAGAAAAAGAGATGTGCAAGAAATGAAAATTACGTACCTACCGTAATTCTTGATCTTCTTGGATGGGTCTCCACCACTCATTCACACTAATGGGAACTGCACCAGAGGCACCAGGACCCAGCGGGAGCAAACATTTTTGCTAGAGGGTCAGCGCTAGAGATGGCGCTGCGAGGAGCAGCAATCAGCGAGCCTCCACTGTGGTGGTAATGACTATCTCAGCCTCGACCCTCCAACCGCCTCAGTACCTTTTTTTCCGAGGAGGTGCAGCGTAACTAACCTAGAAGGATAGCTTAACCAAAAACAACCGGACATAAGATAGTCTGGACGACCCTTATAAGAAAGGTCAACAAAGAAGTCTTCAGAGCCTAAAGACTGAGGGAGTGAAGACGAACAACAGAGGTGAGCTCAGGGGATGGTGGGTGGGCGTGTGAATGAGTGGTGGAGACTTGTCCAAGAAGATCAAGAATTACAGTAGGTATGTAATTTTCATATCTTCCTGGACATAAAGTCTCCACCACTCATTCACACTAATGGGAGAGTACCGAGCTAATAATCCCCCGAGAGGGCGGCAGGAGAGACCAAGAGCTCTCAGTTTTAGGACAGGAGTCCATTAAAGATGGTTCTGTCAAAAGAAAGATGTCGTCTGGCATGGATATCCAGGGCATAGGGTTTGATGAAAGTATGCACTGAGCTCCAGGTGGCCGCACTGCAAATATCTACAATGGGCATGTTGCGGATTTCCGCTAGGGATGCCGCAACTGCTCTAGTAGAGTGAGCGTACACTCTGCCTTCCAGCTTAACCTGCGCCATGGAATAACAGTGGCGAAGGCATGCCACCAGCCATGCTGAAATACATCTGATAGCGACAGGTTGACCCAGCCGGGTCTCGCTGAAGAAAACAAACAGTTGCTAAGCTTTGCGAAAATCCTTTGTTCTATCTAGACAGAAAGCAAAGCTCTTTTGACGTCCAAGGAATGAAGAGAACGCTCTCTCTGGAAGTTCGCAAAGTAAGTAGGAAGGACCAAACGTTGGTTTAGATGGAACTCTGAAACAACCTTAGTTGAGAAACTTAGGATGGGTCCTAAGAACTACTTTGTCTTTATGAAACATAGTATACGGAGGGTCTGTGGCCAAGGCATGTATCTCAGAGACCCTGCGAACTGAGGTAACGGCCACTAGGAAGGCTTTTTTCCAAGTGAGAAATTTTAACTCACAGGAAGATAGGGACTCAAAAGGTTTTCGAGTGAGCATGTCTAGCACCAGATTAATGTCCCAGGCTGCGAATGGATGTCTGATGGGAGGTCTGGTATGGAGAATTCCCTTAAGAAACCTCTTAACCACAGATAACTGAGCCAGTGACAAGGAAAGTACTGGCTCATGACAAGATGAAATGGCACAAAGGTGAACCTTAACTGTAGAGTATTGCAGACCTGAATTTGAGAGGTCTAAAAGGTACTCTAGAACTTTATCTGGCGGGCAGGAAAAAAGATTCAAAGAGGATTTTGCACACCAGAGCGAAAAATGCTTCCATTTGGCTGTGTAAGTTTTCCTAGTGGCTGGCTTGCGCGCAGCCAGAAGAAAATCTGAAACCCTGCGAGAGACATTGAACCTGTTCACCTCTATCTCTTCAGGAGCCAAGCGTGAAGGTGAAGCGATTTCAGATTGGGATGGCCCGAGTCAGAAGGTTCGTCTGAAGGGGAAGTGGTTTCGGAGGAGTTTCCGACATACTGTTGAGTAGTGGAAACCATATTTGTCGAGGCCAGAAGGGAGCAATGAGGATAATTTTGTCCCCCTGGGACTTGAACTTGAGAAGTACTCACTGAATTAGAGGACGAGGCGGAAAGGTGTATAGAAAGAGTTTTGTCCACCGGAGCCTGAATGCATCCTGACAGAAAATGCCAGGCCCTGGATTTCTGGAGCAGAAGAGAGGCAGTTTTGTGATGAGTGGGGATGCAAAAAGGTCCAGGTCTGGAGTTCCCCACTCTGCGAATACAGACCGAGCTATGGCTGAGTTGAGAGACCATTCGTGAGGATATGTCTCTGTTCTGCTGAGACGGTCTGCCAGTTCGTTCTGCACCCCCGGCAGGTAGACCACGTGAATTAGAGCCTTGTGCTCCAAGCACCACTCCCACACCCTCATAGCTTCCCTGCATAAGGGGTAAGAGTGAGCACCGCCCTGCTTGTTCATGTAATACATCACTGCTTTGTTGTCAGTTTGATGGAGAATGTTCTTGTGACAGAGAATGTCCTTCAAAGCCTGCATAAAGGACGGCTCTCATTTCTAAGACATTTATGTGAAGATGGGACTCGAGCTGAGTCCACGTACCTTGAGTGTGGAGAGTCTGACAGTGAGATCCCAACCCCATCAGGGACGCGTCTGTGGTAATGGAAATCTGATGATCCAGAGGAGCAAAGGGATACCCTTCCAGAAGATTGTCCTCTTGTGACCACCAGGTGAGTGACCTCTTCAAAGGTTTTGTCACCTTGATGAGAAAAGACTGAGGGTGAGTGGTCGGGGACCACTGAGTACTGAGCACCATTGAGAGGTTCTCATGTGAAGGTGTGCTAGGGGTACAGTGAACACCGAGGATGCCACGAGATCTAGCATCCGCTACATCGAGAGAGCTGAAACCGAGCTGTTCTCTCCGATGTAACGGGCCATCTGAAGGATATCACTCCTCCTGTCCTCTGGAAGAAATGCTTTCACAGAGGAGGTGTCCAGAAGAGTTCCTATGAAAAGGAGTCTCTAGAAGGGCTGCAGCTGTGATTTTTTGAGGTTTAGCAGAACTCCCATGGATATGAGAAAGTGTGAAGCCGTGGCTACGGCATCTAGAGTTCCCTGCCTGGAAGGACTTGCTAAAAGCCAATTGTCCAGATATGGGAACACTTGTATTCCGATTTTTCTGAGATGCGCTGCGAGAATTGCACAACACTTGGTAAAGGTAAAAAAAGCCTGGGCTATCATTTGGGGGGGACGATCCAGAGGGAATACCCCTCGCGGATTATCCGGAGGACCCATTTGTCCGAGGTTATGGACTTCCATTGATTCTAGAAGTGAGTCAGACGACCTCCCACCGCTGAGGAAGAGTCCCCCTCGGGCAGCTGAGATGGGACGTGGGCCAACAACTCAGAAGGCGGCACTGGGCGCTTTGGGTCCTTGCGCCTTCTGCTGCATTCTCTTTTGAGGCTGAGGGGCTTGGTTTTAATTAAAACCTCCCTGCTTTTCCCGAAAGGACTGACAGTTAAGAAACTGGCGTTTGTTAACACCCCCTCGAGAGGGAGCTGGAGGAGGTCGAGCCAATTTAATGGCTGACCTAGTCTTTTGTGTGGCCTCTAGAGCCTGTTCTACTTGAGGGCTGAAGAGATACACACCATCGAAAGGCAACACCATGACCTGTTGCTGGACATCATTCGTGAAACCTGAAGTGACAGCCAGGAATGACGGCAGGTACAAATGCCCGCCGCCACCGCTCGGGAGGCAGTATCGAAGGCGTCCATAGCTGCTTTAACCTGCTGGTTGTTGGACTCGATACCCCTGGTTATGGTTTGAAGAAGCTCTGAATTAGTGTCCGACTCCAGTAGAGCCTCAACCATTTATTTGAGAGAATGACAAAGAATATACTCATATTGAGAGAAATAGTCTTGGTAGCTGGCAATACACATACCTAGGGTGGAAGCAGCAAAGACTCTCTTACCTAAAGTGTCTATCTTACGAGATTCCTTGTTTATAGGTCGAGCTGTAGTAGTCTGGGGAAGGACGACCTTATCATTCTCTGCCAAGACTACAATAGGATCCGCAAAGGCTTGGGATGCCAAAATGGGTCGATACTTGGGAGCAGCACATTTCCTATCTATGGACTTAGCCACCGAAGGAATGAGAGCAGGATTATTCCATACCATTTGAGACAGCGTCTCGAAGGAGGGCTGTACCGGAGGAGTCAAATCCATAGGGATCTCCGGAACATGGAGATATTGGAGTCTTAACAGTTTCCCAGGATCGATATCTGTAGTTTGGAGAGAAAGAGTGGAATTCAAGTTTTTCAGCAGAGACTTAAAAGACAGGTCCTCAACCACAGGCTCTGCAGCAGGAATAGATCCTGTTCCTTCCACATCGTCACCCAACCTAAGATCTGGGTCAGGCTCAATGTCATCTCCTGACAGTCCAGGAGGGACTGTATGAACAGGAAAGGAGTGAAAATCAGAAAGAAATGAGGAAGGGAAAAGGATTAAAAGAGAAGGAGTCCTGAAGGCTGGATGACGTCCTAACAGGTCTCGGTGCCGAAGAGCACGCCGCTGAGACGACGGCACGAAGATGGCGCCGAGAGGCCGGGCGCGACGGCGGATGGTGCCTGAGAAGCACACGGTGCTGAGGACAGCGCTGATGAGGCACGCGCCGCAAGACGCACTGGTGCAAGATGGCACCGAAGCGTGCCATCGCGCTGAGGGCGTCAAGAACATCCCAAGCCTCCAAAAACAGGATTTGAGAGAGAGAAGGATGAATACCAGGAGATAGAGGCATGCAGTGGGCCCTGCACCGCAGCCATGTGAGGGGACAACCTAAACGTGGAGCTGACGGCACCAAAGATGGCGCCGTGTGACTAGGGAGGCTCAACCGCCCTACTTGATTTCCCAGAAAGTCGGAAGACCCCTGAGTGACCAGGCCAGGCAGCTGGATCAACCTCTGAGCCCACTGCTCCATAAGAGCAGCCCACTGATGAAACTGCTCATCTGAAGACCTACCAGAGGGCGGGGTAGAGCTCCGATGTCGAAGATGTCGGCTATCAAAAGCAGAAACCGGCAACTCCGAAGGAGGAGACCGGCAACTAGCCCCAACAACTGACTGTCCTACGCGCAGACATATCAGAGGGCGACCTCGAGTGATGCCTTCTCTTTTTTGATCTGTGAGCCAAAGAAGAGCTTGAGGCCGAACGGTGCTGAGAGTGAGATCGTTTACTTATATGCTGAGGACCCCCATCCCCTCAGGCATTGGACTGTCTGTTGTCAGACCCCTCCCCGGAGGAAAGCGCGGACCGGACCCAGCTCAGCTGACTGAACAGCTTTCATACGAAGTCTCCCTACCGTCATCTGACCCACTCATGGTCAACTCCATCAATGTAGGCTGAGACTTCTTCTTTAAATAAGAATAGACTAAGCAATACTTATTTATTTATTATTTATTGAATTTTGATGACCGGGTAGGCCCACTGGGCCCCGGAGGTCCCTTTTTCAGGGACTTATTCGAGATATTACTGCAAAACAATAAAACTGAAAACTAAGCTGCTAGTTTGAAGTTTGACTCCCGGCGGGTGAGCGACGCCGTCACTGAAGTGCACTCGATGGCGGAAAAAGGAACTGAGGCAGTTGGAGGGTCGGCGCTGGGATAATCATCACCGCACTTAGACGGATGCTCACAGTGCCGCTCCTCGCGGCGCCATCTCCGGCGCCGACCCTCTAGCAAAAAAGTTTGCTCCCGCTGGATCCTAGTGCCTCCGGTGCAGTTCCCATTAGTGTGAATGAGTGGTGGAGACTTTATGTCCAGGAAGATCAAGGGGGCACAATTTGAAGACAGAGGAGGGAAGACTCGGGGGCAACATGACAAAGTATTTTTTTCACGGCGAGGGTGGTGGATGCATGGAACGGCCTTTCTGAAGAGGTCGTGGGATCAAAAACAGTGGGGGAATTTAAGTATGCATGGGACAGACAAGGCAATTCTAGTGGGAGGTAGGAGGAAGTAGGCTGTTGGTAAAACTAGAATCTGCAGCTTAACCAGTAGGTAGGGAAATGGGCAGACTAGGTGGGCCAAGCGGTCCTTGTCTGCCATCAAAGTCTATGTTTCTATGGACCTCGACTGTCGGGGAGACAGACGGGGGGAAAGAGAAGCTGGGGTTGATGAAACTTGCAGAGAAAGTTGTTGCAGGTTCAGTTCCAGGAGGGGAGCGGATCAGCAAGCCGGTCTTTCCCTTCCTGGGAAACGATGATCTGGACCAGAAGAGGGACTCATCCCCTTCATCCTGTGACAATGGCTTGACGTCTTCGAGAAAGATCTCGACTGCCTGGTTGACCAGAGTCTCAGCTGATGGGCCAGCGACTGGGACAGACGTATCGGCCGAAGTCAAAATCTCCACAGTTGTCAGCTAGGAGAAGCACAGGAACCAGAGGCTCAAGAGCGCTTGTGGACCCATGACTGATGACGGAACTTCTTAAGAGTCCTGTATGGAAGATTTGGAGGGCTTGGACCGAAGGGAAGGGCCCTCCCCAGGTAGAAAGGGACTGGCAAGGTCCCAGAACGCCCTACTGAATGAGGTGCCAATGTCCGCTGACACGATCGCCACTGCCGCAGATGACGCTCCTGTAGTGGCCTGAACTGCGGGTTCCTTGAGGGCGGCAAGGTGCTCATCCAAGCTGGTTGCCACCGAGGATGAGGAAACTAAATGACAGACCTCTTTTGAATGAACTGGTGGGTCCCGTACATCCGGCTGCCCTGACAGGAAGTGCGCGCAGCAGCCTTTCAAGGTGGAAGGGTGAAGAGAGGGACATAGGCTGCAAGCCTGCTGGTCGTGATTCATCCCCAAACAGCAGATGCACAAAGTGTGCGGATCGGTCCTAGACATATTCTAGCTGCAAGAGCACTTTCTGAAGCCGGGTCCCGATTCCAATTGCCAGAGTCCATTACCAAAGAAAACAAAGCTTGAAGTAGGAGGGAAAAAAACACACTAAAGTTTTAGGGCCTACACCTATGCATGGAGCTGCAATGGAGGGAACCTGATGCTTCCAGTGGAAAGGAAGATCTGATGTCACGGGGCGGTGCTGAGGAGGATACCATCCGAGTGGGTTGGAGGAGCCAGCTTGAAGACCTTCCGGCCTCCTCTTGAAGGATACTACTAGAGTTTCAACAGTACACCATATCCACACCCTTAGAAACTAAGGTGGCACTGGACTTCTCAAACCTAGTGAGATGTCCCTCCACCCCCTGGGCCGAAAAGGTCAGTGCCCATGAATGGGACATTAGCCAATCTGTGCTGAGTGTCACCTGTGTAGGTGGAGATCCACAGTCAGGCCTGCGATGCATCACAATAGCTGCTGCCACGGAATGGGCGCAAAAGTCACTGATGTCGAAGGCTGTCTGGAACGGATGTTTAGCCAGTGCTTGACCATGATCATGGTCTGATCATCGTGATCACCGTCTGCAAGTCTATAGATAGGCAAGGGAGGAAACGGTCTAGCATGCTCATCAGGGAGTGCTGATAACGAAGAGAATGAGGAACGTCTGCAGCAGTATATCCCAGCGATCGAGATTTGGAGTACGAGGAGTCCCTCGACCGTAATCTCAACCAATGACATGGCCATCAACAGTGAGGAGAGGCAGGCAGAGAAGCCATATAGATTACACAGATCGTCTCCTGCTGCACGACCCCGGAGGGAGGCAGTTCCTGGGAGGAGGTTGCCTGCTCCTGATCCTCTTGAGCGAGGGCCAAAAGGACTGGGGTCTGAGAAACCGAATCTTCCTTGATCCCTTCCAACAATGGATTGATTGGGCTGAGAAAAAATCCTGACCTCCCAGTCAGCCTGTGTCGAGGTCAACAAGTCCAACAGTGATGCCAAGGAACTAGCAGCCTGACCCTCGACCAAGGTGGGCTTAGCTGAAGCTCAGCACTCAACAGCTGTTGAGCAGTCAAAGGAAGCATGGGAGCGGAAAAAGCATGCTATTTCCCGGTCCTATGACCGACAGCGAGATTTCTTGGATTTCTTGCTGTGGCGGGACAGGCTCTCCCTGACTGTGCGAAGGGACTAGCACATGTCCCAGAAAGTACTGGAGAATGATGTCCCAACACTGGTCCCAGCCAGGAGCAGTAATGAGACTGACGAGGCACCCATGACAACTTTGTCTGCCACCTCTTCCATCGCCGGAAACTGGGCCGCAGATCCCGCTGCCATGGTGACTGCCATGCAGGCATCCTTGGATCACACTAAAGGATCCTGTTCGGCCAGCCAGCAGAGAAGAAGACAGATGTAGCAGTCTTCAAGGGACAAAAGGAGCAAGGTCTTGCAACGGCTGCAGGTGGTGACGTTGTACTCTGCCCTGAGACAGTAGATGCACAAAGTGCATGGATCCGTTTTCGACATTTTCTGATTGCACTGAACACAACGCTTGAAGCCCATACTTGTTTTAGATTCTTTGCATTCCATTGTTGAGTCGACTGGAGTGGAACAGAGAAATATACTCACTAGTTAAAGAAAAACAAAGTTTGCCCATGGCACATTAAGAAAGGCTTACATCGCGCACAGAACTGCAAAAGAGGACACCTGACTCTTCCAGCAGAAAGGAAGCTCTGAGGTCACAGGGCCGAGCTCAGGAGTATACCAACTGGGTGGGTGGGAGAAACATAGCTTAAAGACATCCAGCAAAATTTAAAAAAGAAGGAAGACTGCCAGAGTACAGATAGTGCACCATATCCATGCCCCAGTGGCTAGTGCACCATATCCATTTCCCAGAAATGCTTTTGCCATTGCAGTCCGAATGCATCCTGACAGAAAATACCATGTCCTGGATTTCTGCAGCAGAATCAAGGCAGTTTGGCATTGAGTGGGTAGGCAAAATGATCCACATACAGGATGTCCCACTCGCCAAACAGTGGTCTCACGACATCTGGAACTAGTGATCATGTGTGAGAATTGGCCTCTGCTCGGCAGAGCTTGTGTGCTATGGGGCTTTTTACTTTGGCAGATAAATGGCTAGGAGCAGGATATGAAAATTCATTCTTGATCTTCTCGGATGAAGTCTCTAACACTCATTCACACTAGTGGGACTACGCTGGAGGTACTAGGACCCAGCTGGAGCCAAAAGTTTTCAAGAGGGCTGGCGCCGAGGTAGGACCGCGGATGCGTGGCACAAAGAGGCTGGCTTGTACGATATAGGCTATCTCGGCGTAGACCCTCCAACCGCCTCAGTACCTTTTTTACCAAGGAGGTGCAGTGTAAACTAACCTAGGAAAACTAACTTATTTCAGACATGAGTCTGTATGACCCATGTAAGAAGGGTCAACTCAATAGTGTCTTCACAGCCTAGGCCCATGAGGGAGTGAAGACCAGAACAGAGTGAGTGAGCTTGAGGGATGGTGGGTGGGCGTGTGAATGAATGGTAGAGACTTCGACCAAAAAGATCAAGAATTACAGTAGGTATGTAATTTTCATATCTTCCTGGACATAAAGTCTCCACCACTCATTCACACTAGTGGGGGAGTACTGAGCTAAAATAATCCCCCAAGAAGGGCGGCAGGAGAGAGAAGCTCACTCAGGACAGAAGTCCATTAAGGATTGTCCTGCCAAAGGAAGGATGCTGTCTGGCATGGACATCCAAGGCGTAGTGCTTCACAAAAGTGTGCACAGGGCTCCAAGTGGCCACACTGCAGATGTCCGCAATGAGCACATTCCGAATCTCTGCCAGAGATGCCGCGACTGCTCTGGTAGAGTGGGCATAGACCCTGCCTTCCAGCTTAACCTGCGCCATCGAATAGCAATGGTGGAGACATGCTACCAGCCATTCTGAAATGTACCTGATGGCAACAGGCTGACCCAGCCGGGCCATGTTGAAAGAGACAAAGAGTTGCTTGGATTTGCGAATTTCTTTTGTTCTGTCGATGTAGAATTGCAAAACCCTCTTTACATCCAGAGAATGTGGGGTCTGCTCTCCTTCATTTTGAAGGGACCACAGGTTGGGATGGACCACTGGACCCTGGGTCAGGAGGTCTGTTTGAAGTGGAAGTTGTCTTGGTGGAACCTCTGACAATCTGTTGATTAAAGTAAACCATATCTGATGAGGCCTGTATGGGGAAATGAGAATCATGCTTGCCCCGTGTCAGCTTGAGCAGCACCCTCTGAATTAAGGGAAGAGGAGGAAATGCGTACAGAAAGCGTCTTGTCCACCGCAGTCTGAATGCATCCTGACAAAAAACACCAGGTTCTGGATTTCTGGAGCAGAATAGAGGCAGTTTTGCATTGAGTGGGGATGCAAAAATGTCCAGGTCCGGAGTGCCCCACTCTTCGAATAGCGACTGCACGACATCTGCGTTGACAGACTGCTGAGGCAGTCAGCCAAATCATTCTGGATTCCTGGTGGGTAGACCACCTGGATCAAGGCTTTGTGCTCGAGACACCATTCCCATACTCTCATGGTTTCCCTGCACAGAGGGTAAGAGTGTGCTCCATCTTGTTTGTTGATGTAGTACATCACTGCTTTGTTGTCCGTCTGAGGAGAATTACCTTGTGACAGAAGATATCCTTCAGGGCTCGGACAGTGTACAGGACAGCTCTCATCACCAGGACATTTATGTGCATCAGTCCTGACCTCCTAGGTCCTGGGTGTGGATATCCTGACAATGAGCTCCCCAACCAGTAAGAGATGCATCCATGGTGATGGTGATCTGTGTCTCCAGTGGGGCAAAGGGAAAACCTTGGAGAAGGTTGTCCTCCTGAGTCCACCAGGTGAGTGACCTCATTAGAGGCTCCGTCACCTTGATGTGGACGGACTGTGCACGAGTAGTCAGAGACCACTGAGTGCTGAGCATCCATTGTGTCATTCTCATGTGCAAGTGGGCCAGGGGCACCGTGAACAGAGATGACGCCATGAGACCCAGCATCCGCTGCGTCGAGAGCTCAAACAGAGTTGTTCTCCTTGATGAAGTGCGCCATCTGGAGAATAAAAGACAAAGAACCTCTGTGCGTAAACACTGAGGCAAGGGTTACCCCAAAGGGCATTTGGCTGGCAAGTTTCAAGAAAATACAAAATCACACATGCCCCCACAATGCAAAGCATCATGGGCTGCATATGCAAATCACCACAGAATGTTATGCTGGTCCAACTTTAAGCAGAATTGCATGGTGCGGAAAGGCCTCTCACACAGTTTGCAAAGGGTGCTAACAGAAGACATAGACACGTGTTTCGTCCTACCAGGACTCATCAGGAGAATGTCGTTTATCCTGTCCTCTGGGAGGAAGGCTCTTGCTCTGGAGGTGTCCAGGAGAACTCCTATGAAGAGAACTTGTTGGGAGGGTTGAAGCTGCGATTTTTCCAGGTTCAGGAGAACTCCCAGGGATGTGAGGAACTTGTAAGCCATGGCAACCACTTCCTGTGTCCCTTGTCTGGAGAAGCTCGCTAGGAGCCAATCGTCCAAGTACGGGAACACTTGAATTCCAAGTTTTCTGAGATGCACTCCAAGTACTGCAAAGCACTTTGTAAAGATTTGAGGTGCCAAGGATAGCCCAAAGGGCAGGACTCTGAATTGGTAGTGCTGGTCCAGAGCCTCAAAGCGTAGATACTTGTGGCTTGGGTGCACTGGGACATGTTGGTAGGCGTCCTGCAAGTCCAGAGATGCCAGCCAATCGTTTTCATGAATCAGTGCGAGGAGCATTTCTAGCAATAACATCTTGAATTTCTCTTCGAACAGGTATTTATTTAACTTCCTTAGGTCTAGAATAGGGCGCATACTGCCTGTTTTCTTTGGAACTAGAAAGTTGTGGGAGTAGAAACATGTGCTCCATTCTGCTAGCAAAACCACTTTTACTGCCTGGTGTTCAGAAGGCCCTGAATCTTGGAAGCAAGGAGGTCTGATTGAGTGGTGAACCGTTTGGGCTGTCGATTGGGTGGACGATCCGGAGGGGGCTCCGAAAAATTTAGAGTATCCCTCTCGAATTATCCTGAGGACCCATCTGTCCATTGTGACGGACTTCCACTGGTTGTAAAACTGAGTTAGGCGACCCCCTACCATCGCAGACTAGTCCCCCTCAGGCAGTTGAGGTGGGACATGGGCCGGTTCTTCAGAGGGTGGCACTGGGTGCCTTCGGACCCTGTGCCTTCTCTTTTGTGGCTGAGGGCTTGGATCTTGTTAAAAGCCCCTCAGCCTTTACCTCAAAAGAACTGACTTATGAAACTGCCAGCGATGTCCACCCTGCTGAGGGGCAGTAGAGACCGACCTGGCTGTCTTAATAGCAGTCCTAGTTTTCTGAGTGGCCTCCAGTGCCTGCTCCACCTGTGGGCCAAAGAGATAAACACTATCAAATGGAAAAATCATGATTCTCTGCTGAGTGTCATTTGTGAATCCCGAAGTCCTTAGCTATGAGTGATGCTGGGTGCACATCCTGGCTGTGACAGAGTGGAATAGGACCCTGTCCCAGTTGTTATGTAAAGAGTTTGAATGCAAAAATTTGTTCTGTTCTATTCCTTTCCATTCTCTTCTCTGTCTGGTTGCTCAACCAAAACTTTTCTGAGAGATCAGGATGCTTGTTAAGAATGGGGGTTGGAAGGACTTATAAGAAAGCTGAGCTGCAACTGCTAGAGAGAATGGACACAGAGACTGAAAAAAAAAAATCAGATGGACTTTTTCTGTTTATTTGGCTTTTGTAAATAGTTATACTGAACAAGTTTATTTTTTTTGTTACTGCTAGTGTAAATAAATCTTTTTTGGTGAATTCTACAACTGCTCCTGGTTTTCCTATGCTTCCTGACCTGTGCCTCGACGACACTGGCCGCTGCTGGTCTAGAAGCAGTGTCACAGGTGTCCATAGCAGCTTTAAGTTGCCGATTGCTGGACTCAATGCCCCTAGTAATGGTCTGAAGAAGCTCCGAGCTAATGTCTGACTCCGGAAGAGCCTCCACAGTTTCTTTGAGTGAATACCAGAGGGTATATTCATACTAAGAGAAATAACCCTGATAGCTAACAATACGCATGCCTTGGGTAGCAGCAGTGAACATTCACTTCCCCAGAGTATCAGTTTTATGGGATTCTTTATTCACTGGACGAGCCGTGGATTACTGAGGAAGAACGGCTTTGTCATTCTCTGCCAAGACCACTATGGCGTTCGCAAAGGCTTGAGAGGCAAGGATTGGCCTATCCTTAGGGGGAGCGTATTTCCTGTCTATGGACTTAGCCATCAAAGGAATGAGCGCCAGTCTGTCCTACACCATTTGAGATAGAGTCTCAAAAGAGGGTTGCACTGGGGGTGTCAATTCCACAGGAATTTCAGGAACATGCAGATACTGAAGGTGCAAAAGCTTCCCAGGATCCACCTCAGAAGTCTCGAGAGACAGGGTGGAATTCATGTTCTTCAGAAGAGACGTCAAAGAAAGGTCTTTGACCAAAGGCTCTCCTGAATGGAGGGTTTACTTTCTACTCCAAGGGATGAATCCTCATCAAGATCCTCCCCGAAACGTAGGTCAGGATCAGGTCTGATATAGTCTCCTACTAACCCAGAAAGGACAGTATAGAAGAGAAAGGGAGGAGGAAGAGCTGGAGGAGGCGCTCCTCAAATTGGAGTCGAAAATCCCAGCACCTGAGCCAAAAAATGGGCTGACGCAGCGAGCGGCAGCAGTGCCATAAAGACCGAACCAAGGTTGCCGCTGCAAAGAGCACCGGCTGAGCAACCGGGGTCCCCAAACTTGACATCGGGACACCCAAAGCTAGAGATATGAAAGAATGATAATAAGTAGGAGAAGACAGTACCTGTGCTGGCCCCTGAGCCGCAGCCCTGTAAGGGGCAAAAGCACGAGGAGGCGTCAATGGCACAGAAGAAGATGTCGTGCGACCAGGCTGGCTTAACTGCTCCACCCGCGAGTCCACGGCTCCTAGGCCTGAAGGCCCTGGAGTTGGGTCAGCAGGCAAGGGCAGTCAGGATAACCACTGGACCCACTGCTCTATAAGAGCGGCCCAATGATGAAACTGCTCACGGACGACCCCCAGGGGAGGGAGAGGACTCGAGCGAGGGAACACAGCGTTAGAAACCAAGGCGTGGCGACCCGATGGAGAACCAGGGTCTGTCTCTTGTCCCCACTACTGCCGATCTCCGTGCAGACGCACCGGAGGGCGACCGAGCGGTACTGCTTCTTCTTCGACCCGTGGGACGAGGAAGAGCTCGAGGCCGAGTGGTGTCGGGTTCCTGACCTCAATTGGAAATGGGCCCGCTTCCTTTAGTGCCTTTGGGAGGACTGCCCTTATTCCAGAGAACCGGACTGCCCATGGTTAGACCCTCTCTCTGAAGAGGGCGGTGGACTGGACCCAGCCCTGCTGATAAAACAGCTTTCAAGTGAAGTCTCCCTATCGTCACCGGCCCCGTTCTTGGTCAACTCCATTGTAGGAGGGCGGAAGAAGACTTTTTTTCTTCATCTTTAAAATGAAATGAAACTTTTTTTTTTCTAATAAATAAATGAATAAATAAATATACTGAAAACTAAGCAAATACTGAACGACTATGCTGCTGTTGTACAGACGTGAAGATTTGACTCTCGACGGGTGAACAACGTGATCACTGAAGCGCACTTGATGGTGGGAAAAAAGGAACTGAGGTGGTTGGATGGATGACGCTGAGATAGCCTATGAAGCGTGAACCAGACTCGCGGCACTGCACATGCACGATCCTACCTTGGTGCCGGCTCTCCTGAAGATTTCTGGCTCCTGCTGGGTCCTAGCATCTCTGGAGTAGTCCCACTAGTGTGAATGAATGGTGGAGACATTATGTCCAGGAAGATCCTCTGCTCTAGGCACCATTCCCACACTCTCATTACTTCCCTGCAGAGAGGGTAACTGTATGCTCTTCCTTGTTTGAGGATGTAAGATATCAGACTTGTTGTCTGTCTAGAGGAAGACTGTTCTGTGGTTGACAAGATCCACTAGGACTGGCAGGCTGTACAAAACGGCTTGCATCTCCAACACACTGATGTGGAAATGAGTGTCTGACAGGTCCCAGACACCTTGTGTCTGGATGTTCTGACAGTGGCACTCCACCTCAACAAGAAGGTATCAGCAGTTCTGGTTGGGAGAAGGGAAAGCCCTAGAGAAGACTGTCCTCCACTGACCACCAAGTGAGTTACCCAACCAAGGGCTTGGTCACCTATATGGGGTAGGTCTGAGGATGTGATGCCTGTGACCAGTGTACTGAGCATCCACCGAATCATCCTCATGTGTAGCCAATGCTAGGGGCATTGTGAACACTGAGGAAGCTATCAGACCCAGCATGCATTGCACGGAGTGGGCTTGAACAGATTTGTTCTCAGTTATGTAGCATGCCACCTGCAGGACTGACTGCATTCTGCCCTCTGGAAGGAAGGCCCGGACCTTGGTTGTATCAAGAAATAGAAATTATTTATTTTATTTATTGAGTTCTGGTAACCGGGTAAGTCCACTGAGACAATTACAGTCCCTTTTTCATGGTCGACATAGGAAGTATTGCAAAAAAAACAATACAGTACAGTGCAAAATCAGCAGCATAAAAGAACAATACAGAACAGTGCAAAGTCAGCAAGTAAATGCAGTTACAGAGATACACAGAAGAGGTAAGCATTACATGCAGAAATATAAACTTAACAGAAATAAAATAATAATTAGGTTGAAACGCTGGAGATAACATGTTGCGAGTTAGTTACAGGTTGTAGGCAGTCAGTAAAGCAGAGAAGGTAAGAAACTTTTAGCAAATCTACAGAGATTATTAGTAGGCAGGATCAGGTAGCAAGTCGCAACAGGCAGAGCAGTGTCATCGGAATCCAAAGGACAGGATATAGAACTAGGTGGGGGAGCTAAGGGAGGGGAACCAAGGGGAAGGGGGGAGGCAAGGAGAGGGGCAGGAAGCAGGAATGGGAGAGGATACAGGACAGGAAAAGAGAAGAACGGTCATTAATGAAAGCAGGAGCAGCCAGCGGAGGCACAGAGGGAGGAAAATAGGAGAGACTGGAACCTAGGAAGAGAGGAGCATGATAAAGTGGAGGGGGAAGGGAGTTGCAGTGAGACACCGCTGCAACTGAGAAGGACTTGTGGACCTCGGCTAATCTTGCCTTGGGCATAACAAGAAGTGGGAGGGAGTCTAACCGTAGAGCACGAGGGGCAAATCTTAAGACGGATTATCTCAGTAAGGCAAGGTGGGGTAAACTTATGCACAAGCTTGTGGATGAAACATTGGGTGATATACCTCAACTCAGATACATAGGGCAACCAGTTCAAGGAAGCAAGGACGTCACAGTGGTGGCGGCGAGCGTTAGTACCCAAGGCGAACCTACCCACCCTGTGACAGGCCTGAGTTAGGAGAGAAAGGGCAGCAGTAAGGGAGCACCATACGTTAGCAGAGGGAGGAGGAATGAGGAGACAATCTTACAGCAAGAGGCAGAGGCAATGACGTACTTACCATAATTCTTGATCTTCTTGGACGAAGTCTCCTCCACTCATTCATACTAATGGGACTACGCCAGAGGTGCTAGGGCCCCGCGGAAGCCAAAAATCTTCAGGAGGGCCAGCACTGGGATAAGACTGCGCATGCGCAGCACCGCGAGAATAGCTCACGCCGTATAGGCTATCTCAGCATCGACCCTCCAACCGCCTCAGTACCTTTTCAACTGAGGAGGTGCAGTGTAAATTAACGAAAGAAAACCTAACCATAACTTCTGGCCATATGAAGGCCTGGATGACCCATACAAGAAGGGTCAATTCAACAATGTCTTTACAGCCCGAACAACAAGGAAGTGAAGACCAAAGCAGAATGAGTGAACTCGGGGGATGGTGGGTGGGTGTGTGAATGAGTGGTGTCCAAGATCATCAAGAATTACGGTAAGTACATAATTTCTATATCTTTCAGGACTAAAAGTCTCCACCACTCATTCACACTAATGGGAGAGTACCAAGCTAAAAATCAAACCCCACTGACTCAGGCGGTAGGAGACAGAGCTCACTCAGGACATAAGTCTATAAGGACTGTCCTGCTGAAGAAAGTGAACTGCCCGGCACGGACATCCAGAACATAATGTTTTACAAAGGTATGCACTGGGCTCCAACTTGCCGCCTTGCAGATGTCTGCAATGGGTATATTACGAATCTCCCCCAGGAAAGCCGCAACCACTCCGGTAGAGTGGTGTGAACCTGGCCTTCCAACTTCACCTGTGTCATGGATTAGTAGTGGCAAAGACATGCTACTAACCAAGCAGAAAACATCTCATGGCAACAGGATGACCCAGCCAAGGGATGCTGAAAGATACAATAGTTGCTCGGATGTGTATCTCTTCGTTCTGTCGATGAGGAATTGCAGAACCCTGTTAACATCCAGAGAAATGAAGGGAGCGCTCTCCTTCATTCTGGAGTTAACGAAGTAAGTATAGAGAAGCAAAACTTGACTAATGGTAACTGAGCCAGTGACATTTTGTCTACTGGCTCAAGATAGACTGAAAACATGCAGAGGTGTACCTTCACTGCTAAGTACTGCAGACCTGTTTTCAACAGGTCCAAGAGGCACCCCAACACCTTACTTGGTGGGCAACTGAAGGGCCCATATGGGACTTGCACACCAGATGGAGAAGGATTTCCACCTGGTGGAAGGACTGTGCATGGCTGAGAAGATGTCTGCAATGGTCTGGGAAACCTAAAACTTGGCCAGGATAGACTAAAGTCCCTGTGTCAGAGGGTCCACTCAGAGGGAGTCACCTTGGGAGGAACTTCTGACAGACTGTAGATCACTGCAAATCGTATCTGCCAAGGCCAGTCTGGGACAATAAGCATCATCCTGTCCCCGTGCCTACAGCTTCAGCAACACCCTCTGAATTAAGGGAAAAGGAAGAAAACGTACAGGGAGCGTCTTGTCTACTGCAGTGAATACATCCTGACAGAAAACATCAGGGTCTGGATTTCTGAAGCAGGATAGAGGCAGTTTTGCATTGAGAGGGGATGCAAAAAGGACCCATTCCGAACTGCCCCACTCCCTGAAGAGTGGGTAGGAGGATGCCCTACTCTGCTTGCTGATGTAATAAATCACAGCTTTGTTAATATTTATGACAATATGAGGTTCCTCCTGGCTCCACACCTGAGTGTGGAGGTCTTGACAGTAAGCCTCCCATGAGTGATTTTGTCCGAGGCTCTGTCACTTTGTACGGAGGATTGCGGATGCATGGTCGGAGACCACTGCTTGCTGCGGAGGACGCCCTGAGTCCCTTCATCTGCTCAACCAAAAAGGGCCCGAACAGAGTAATTTTCCATGATGTAACAAGCCATCTGAAGATGTAATTTCTCCTGTCCTCTGGAATGAAACCTGATGCCCTGGGGGTATCCAGGAGGGCTCCTACGAAGAGGAGCTGCTGGGCAGATGAAACTGGCATCTTACCTGAATTAGAACCCCCCCTCCCAGAGAGAACAACTAAGAAGCTGTGGCGACTGCTTCCTGTGTCTCTTGCATGGATGGGCTGGCTAGGAGCCAAATGTCCAGAAAGTGAAGACTTGAAAACCGAAGTTCTAGTGAACTCCTCCCTGAACAGGTACTTGTTTAACCTTCCCAGATCGACAATGGGCGCATGCCGCCTGTTATCTTGGAACCAGAGCCAATGAAAATAGGAACCTGTGCTCCGTTCTGCTGTGGAACAACTTCTACTGCCCAGTTCCCACAGAAGCCCTGTATCCCAGAAACAAGAAAGTGTGACTGGGAGGCAGACAGACTGGGCTGCCGTCTGGGTGGAAGGTCTTGGGAAATCTGCGAAACTGGGAGAGTATCCCTCTCAGACAATCCTGATGACCCATATGTCCACTGTAATGGACTTCCAGTGATTGAAAAAATGAATTAGACGCCTCTCCTACCACTAAGAAGTGTCCCCTCAGATAGCTGAGGTGGGACCTGGGCTGGATCCACAGAGGTTGGTACAGGGCACTTTCGGGCCCTGTGCCCTCTACTACATTCTCTTCATGGCTGAGGGGTTGGTTCCTGATAAAGGCATCTAGGCCTCTACCTTGAAAGGACTGCCTGCTATGAGAATGTCGACGGTTCCCATTCCTCTGA